>LR738544.1:18307500-20807500 GCA_902685375.1 Neostethus bicornis | reverse complement strand
GTTAGAACACTCTCTTTGATCCTGATTCTTGTGGAGAGGAACAACCACCTTAGTCTTTCAATACAGAATTACTATCCTCAATGTCTAGTTGATGGTCCCACACCGCTTAGAACTTTTAGGAGTTCTAAGGGCATGTCATCAATCCTCAAAGTGGAAAGTTAATTTTTTATGCATCAACTTTTTGAAGGTTTCTACCATATTATTGCCACATCAAAACATATTTGAAGTGGTTTTATTTTTCCTTCATGCAAGTTTGAGTAAATTGCACACTTTACCACCAGGTATTTGGACTCGTTCTAGGTCCTGTTCTATGCTCTTTAAACATGCTCCCCTTTTGCACAAAAAGCACACTAGTCTGATAGAAAATAACTACATGTACCTGCTGTTGAGGTGGGCAGCTGGCTGTAGCCTTGACAGGTAGACCAGACTAGGAGGAAAATGGGGTGGGTAAGCAAGCAGGACTACTGGCAACAGGCAGGACAGGAAAAAGATCGACCCTGTTAAATACTAGGATGAAAAGACAAATATGTGACACAAAATGGCAGGTGACAAGAAGATACAGGTGAGGATGATCACATTGAAGATGGGTGGCAATTGAAAGCGTGTCATAAAGGGTGAGCATCCCAACAATGTGAAATTGAAGCTTACGGTATTTTTTTTTAGCTGTTAATAAAAACAAAACTGAGGTCGTTATTTTTAATCCTAAAATCACTAATTTGGGTGTTGCACTTGATTGCTTTTGTTAAAATGAACAGACTATGCAAATTTGTGCTCTCATTTAACCCTAGCAGATGGCAGTGACCCCGACACATTAACCTACATGTATTGGATATGAACACCATAGGAGAAAACAAAAAGGTCAGGCTCAGCTGAGTGTGTGTGAAAATGTGTGGGGAGGAGTGGAGGTTGTCACATTAAATTATAGAGTGCTTTGGGCTTATGACATCCTCAGAGGAGAGGTCATGGAGATATCCAGAATCAGCTTAGTGGGAATTCAAAAACGAAGGCAAAATAGAATGATTTTGCCAACACTGATTTAAAAAACATGAGCCACTCTGTTTTTTATTTCTTAAATTACTTACTAATTAAAAACAAGCTGGATGAATTTCTGCTTATTAAAGCTGAGGACATCCTCTAAACACTGAGGTTCTAACTGTTCTTGTATCAGTTATTCCACTAATAACTACAAGTTTAATTAATTTAATGTTTTTTTTGTTTTAAGTGAAGTTTCACATGTACAGGGAGCTTCACAAATAAAAATTCTCTTTTAAATCTATACATGAATCCATACCGAAATATGATCCAAAAACAATCATTTCTTCATGTGCACTATTGTTTTGTTTTAAGTCTGCAGTCTTTCTAGTGTTTTGTTTTTGTGTATATTAACTTATAAAATGTGATGGTATGGAACAAGTATGGAGGTTTAACAAACATTTCAGCAACTATTTAGCTGTGTGAAAGTTGGAGGAAGAAGCTGTCTTTGGGCTTGCTGGTCTTGAGGAAAGGTTTGACGACCTTATGCTGACATGGCAGAGATCTCCATGATGCAAAGAGTCTTCCACTCAGAATTTGAAGACAAACAAGGGCCTAATACAAAAATAAAAAGAAACTGAACTTATTTTATCTACTGTAAAAAAAGAAAGCTAAAAGTTCTATTTGGATAGACCAACTTGGACTAAATGAGTATGCGGAAAACACGACTGCAATCTGACAACAAATAAATCATAAGAAATGTATATATGTAAATCCAACACAGAACTTAATATGACAATCAATCTTTTTAAATCTTCAAGAAGGTTCATTAAATTATTTTGTGTTTCTATTTCCAGCTGAGTTTGGAGTAGCAGCATGTAGACACGCTTGCTTCACCGCAAGTAAGTGGGGGATTTTAGACCAAGGTGAGGCAAGGCTTGAATGGGTGACCTTTCTACTTGTTCTTTACATGTACGTGTGGATTTACTCCAGTTTTCTCCTACCCTCCAAAAACATGCATGTTAGGCTGATTGGCTGCTGGGAAATTGCTAAGTATGAGTGTGTGCCGACGATTGTCTGTGTCTGGCTCCACAACAGACTGATGACCTCTTTGGGGTGCGTCGCCTCTACTCCTTGTCTGTAATCAGCCGGGATTGACTCTGTCACCCTGGTGAAACTGACAGGGATAAGCGGCTCAGAACATGACTGACTGACCATCACTCCTGAAACTTGTGTCACACTTCCAGTCTCAAAAATCATTTTCACGGATTTGGGCAATTTGGGCTCAACTGTAAGTTTTGAGGGAAATTGGGAATGAGGTCTTCATGTACAATTAAACAAATCTAAAATACGTATATTGTTACTAAATATGCGTACAGGCTCCAAACCTTTCAGATGAGGAAAAATTGGCAGGGTTGAAACTGTTGTAAGCTTACACAAAAAACCATCTTCCATAGTTTGGCACAACTTTCTGCTATTCTCACGAATTTCTTTTCATCAGGAAGTTCACAGGTGCTTTGTGGATTCTGAAAACACTCCTCACACAAAAGTACCGAGCGGAAATTTGCACATTCACTTAGTGAGCTAATTGCTCTCCACCGGAAGAGCCAAGACTTTCATGGCAAAAGTACAAAGTCTACTTTGTCACCAGGACAATAGATTTACTTGTAGAGTCAGAAGTTGCCGAAATGACCACATTGGAAGCTTCTGAGAGTCCAAAAGTGCCCACTCTGAAGATCTAATCATGTAGAAAAGTGTTTGGCGGGTAATAATAAAAAAAAATCTCTTGTGAGGTTCTCATTGGCAGTGCCAAAGGGAGGGCTAGAGGACCATATAGCATGTGTAGTGACCATGGTGGTGTTACTAGACAGCTTAGTGGACAAAATTTACAAATGACTATGAACTTTAGCATTTGTAGTGACTCAGGCAATTTGTCCACCAGCCTGATAGAGAAGAATGGTTGAAATTTTGGCTTATTTTTTAAAGGCCTTTTCTATTTACTTCGCCAGAGGCTGCATTAAGAGCAATGAGGCTATCGAATGAGGCTATCGAGTATTTATTTTCACGTGATTCCATCCATTACTCAGTCGTTTTAGAGCAATGACCAGAGCAATGGTCGATTTTTATCTTTGAAATCACAGGGGATTTCGGTTCCCTGTTAGGCGAAATATACCCACATTGGTATTTCGCGACATTCAAACAGAACAGAACTTTCACGTGACGTCACCAACCCGGAAGTCAGACATTTTGCAGGCATAGATCAGGCTTTGATTCAGCAGATAAGGTAGCTGTGGCGACCCCCCCTGAAGAAATGCTGAAAGGAGAAGAAGAGGATCAGGCTTTGATAAGTATGAAACTATCAACAAAGCAGTTTTTTAAATTGTCATCTTATGGTGCTATTCAGAGGTGCAATTAGTTTTTCACATCATTAGCGTGATATGCCAGAAAATTATCTGGTTTTGGAACAAAAGAAAAGAGACCATATTTAGAAAAACGATAGTTGATTGGTGTAGAAGATCCTTATACAATTCAAATCCTTTCTTTTCAAACAATCATAATTGTCACGAGAAAACCAACAAAGTGTAGTTTTCTAAATATTGTCTTTTTTCTTCCGCTCCAAGACCAGCCATTTTTCTGCCATATCACGCTAATGACATGGAAAACTAAAAAACTAATTGCACCTCTGAATAGCAAAATACGGTGGTGAACGGTCTTTTCAGCCACGGAGATTTCAGCCATGGACATTTGAGCCAAAAAACTGCAACCTAGGCTATTCGAGCCACGGTGACTAGGCTATTTGAGCCATGGGATAAAAATGACTAAAAGCAATCGTTTTCTGTAGTGCAACTGTTTATTAACGATAAAATTTTTACATAAAATATCAGAATTTTTTATTTGAGCCATGGGATAAAAATGACTAAAAGCAATTATTTTCTGTAATGCTTCTGTTTAAGTCTGTGTAGTCCCTCATTCATCCAGGAGTGATCCATAGTAGAAAAAGTTTTCAATTTTCAATCTGAAATGAGATTGAAAATGATTTCCGGATGGAAGTCGAAAAGTCTCGTTCAAGAACTGAACTGTCCAGAAGACTTTTTTGAAACTTTTTCTACTATGCAACTGTTTATTTAAAATATTTTTTTTTACATAAAATATCACAATATTTTACAAGTTTGGATCCGGCCAAGAAACTGCAACCTAGGCTATTTACAAAATATCACAATGTTTTACATAAATTATCACAATTTTCTACATAAAATAGGTTTTTGGCTGAAATGTCCGCGGCTGAAATGTCCTAAATTCTTGGCCCACATGGCTCAAATATCCTAGGTTGCAGTTTTTTGGCCCAAATGTCCGTGGCTGAAATGTCCTAGAACCAAATACGGTGTACCCCCGGCCCCCCTCCAAAAACAACTCCAAAAAAACAACTTCGTTGTCGGTAGTTTCATTCTGCCTGGTACTGAGGGTACCAGACGCCATGGAGGGCCCCTGTCATGGCTGCAGTAGGAGTGCAGAATAACATTGCACAGCAGGTGTTTTGACTCCTGTAGCAGCCATGATGGTGAACTTCCAAGTCGTCTGGTCCTGCTGAGCCTGCTCAGAACGCATAAGACTGCTCAGTGAAGGTTTTTTTTCCCCTATTTTAAATATTATTTAATACGTGTGAGAAATGTAGAGGTGAAACTCCCGTGGTTAAATGACATGAGTGCGCCCTCTGTAGGATTCAAATAGTTACAACCCCCACTGTGTTTCCTGTCTTTCTAAACTACTGCATGTAAATTGTACATAACATTAAGCCGATAATGGCAGAAATTAATTAATTTTTGTCTGCAGAAAAAAACTACAGATGACTACAGTTCCTAATTCTATAGAGTTTACCAAAATTCAAAGCCACAATCCTAGTTTTTATATATTTTGAATGTGATTTAAGTGTAAACGTCATCGATTAATTCCAATATAAATATTTTTAGGCATTTATCAATAACATCATCTCCAAATGCCAAGGCCACACATGAGGAATGGAACAAAAATCTTTGCTTTCCAGTTTCACATATAGTCAGTGACACGTTTTCCTTTCCTCTAAGGAAGGTCTACTCATCTTCACAATACACATGGAAGCATGTCTTTACTTGCTTCAACTTAAAACTAAGATGTTATGTTTTCATTTTGATGCTAAATGCTAATAACAAATACCAAGTAACATACAATGAATCTGCTTTAAAATGTTTGGTTATGTTCCCATGTTTTCTGTAAGTGCTTAGAAATGTACACATGGTGATTAGCCTAAATAACTTAGATTAACAAAGTTAGATTCAGTCTGGGGGTCAAATTTATTTTAGTTCAATATAGGAACAATTTTGTCCCATCGTGTTCAAATGAGGCAAGTTTATTTACTGCCCAATTTGGATTTTATAAGAACATAAAAAACATTTTGGATGGATGGTACTTGTAGAAAAATGACACAAAACCCCACAAATTAGGGAAAAAAAATTCTTATAAAGCATAGAAAATGTGAAAAAATGTAAAATATTTTCCTCCGAAATTGAGCCAAAACATTTGATCCTATGTAAAATTTTTGTTATCAAGAAAAGGTTTTACTGTTTTATTACTGTTTTATTAATTTTACATTTAATGTCGTCTTAGCTTGTTATTAAAATAAAACTGATGAAGTAAGAACATAGAAAATTGTTACTTTTTATTTACATGTTAATTTTATATATAAAAATTATTTATATCTAGCTTCTGAGTGTCGTTTTTTTTGGCCCAATTGAATTTTGGTCCCTGAGCCTTATGTTTGACGCTCATGGCTGAGTATGTCTACGTAATAAAACATTTTTTTAGCATTGGTTTTTTAGTGTCTGTTTTTCCAAGAACAAATGAGAGAAGATTTCTCAAGATGCATCTGCATGAAGGAAGGTTCCCGATCAATAAAAGGTCAGCAGATGTGGACTTTGTTTTTTGATCATGTCCTCTTTTCTATTGTTGCTGAATCAGAAATGTGTTGAGTTTGTGTGGGTATTCTGGCAACCTGTTAAGGCTAAAAATGTACATGTATGTTAAAACTGGTCAATCCAAAAGCATTCTGGAAGAGACTAAGAGTGGTTGTCTGTTTCTCTGTGTCATCTTGTGATGATTTAGCGACATCTTCATGGTGCCATAAAGTAAAAAAAAAAATCTGCTGTTAAGTCATGTGTATTTGTAGAAGAAAGATGTGAGGTGTGGAGATTCATCCTCGGGATACTGTGGGTGATGATGACTCCAGAAACAAATTTTTTTTTTAAAGATTATGATACAGCAAAGGAATCACATAACAAAATACACAAACTCCCTTTAAGCTACAAATGACATATTTTATTATTACTTTAAATAATGTCTAAATAAAGGGACTAAAGACATGCTCGAGTGAGTTCTTCCATTATCAAAAATATGATGTGGCCTGATGCTGGCAGTAGAAATAAAAACCAGGGGTGTGTTGGAGACGTGCATTGCAGAGTCCACGCCATTACCAAGGACGGTGTTACCAAACATTGGGTAACAATGGGGTTGAGGAGTAGTAATTTTTCAACCAATTGTCACATTCAGGAAGAAAAAAGTGTTTTTTTTTCTGATATAAAAACTGTAGCACATAGGTGCATTTCTACATTTTCCTCTTGATTTACAGCAGAAATGAAAAAGCAAAGTAACACACAAAGACCGGAAGGGGGGAAGAAACCAGCTATGTCGTATTTATCTCCCTTTGGTAAAAACTGTAATAAATGTTCTTGCATTTTGTTTTTTATTTCATATACTGACATAACTTTAGCCTTTTCTTACTAAAGTCCACAGTAAGCTTGGAAAGTTTTACTAGCACAACAACACAGGTCTGTCATAAAAAGTCTGAGACTATGTACAGTTTATTTACAATGCAAGTGGCGTGTGGATGACACAATTGGGTGTGTATGTGTGTACAAGCTGGTGTATTGGCAGAGGGCATCTTTAAAAAGGTCGGCGAGGATTGTGTGTGTTAATATAACTATATATAATATATATACACACAACACATACACGGGAATACATGTCAGTATCTGACATTTACGAGCTATACAACTTTACAGTCTGAGACCAAACAGTGTTGTGAGGCTTCTTTTTCTTTCTTTTTCCTCCTTTAGTTGTAACAGTGCTTTTCTACGTAAACCCGATAAAGTTTTGGGGCTCAGGCACAGTTTCTAAGAATGCTGCCATGTTCTGGAACAGGAAAACCAACCTGTTCCCATCTAGTGATGAGAGGAGGGATTTGGCCGGAACGCAGGAATGTTGGAACCAGATCTCCAGATGTGACCGAGCTCCTTTTTCTTTTATTTCTGATCAGGGAGCATTTCCCTCCAAAATAAGTGCACTTGTCCGATGTGGTTTTTTCCCCCGCCCATGAATACTACAGATTAATACTGTAGTCCCAGTGAGATTGGTTTCCATGGAGCTGCTGATGGAGTAGAAAAAGCACCACTCTGGCTCGCCGCCAGGCTCCGCTGTGCTGGCTCCGGGAGGTTAGGACGTGGCTCTGAGTGCTGGCTAACAACTCAAACCTGCGACCGGAACCAGTTTATTCCTAAGTTTTGGCACCAAGGCCCCGTGGAAAAATGGGCCCAGCTAAAAACGCTGGTAAAAAAAATATAATCCTGCCACCCCGGGTGCTTCATTGCGCTCCCATGTTGGCGTTAAAAACACGTTCATTAATTAGCCCTCGTCCCTACCTCTCTCCCTGACCTGTTTGGCTTCACACCAAACTGAGAAGTGGGTATTTCTCTGTTTCTCCTCTTGAGCCTGCCGGCTACGGTGCCTTGCTGGGTGTGCCGTACTTCACTCGGTACTTGTTGATGTTCATAAAGTGAAGGACCTCCGGATGGCGGGTGGTGGTGCAGGGAAGCAAGCCATCCCGCCCCTCTCCCATCAACCACTTAGTCGTGTCGCCGGTCATGTCGCGGGTGACGTTTTCCTTCACCCAATCGTCCACCCAGGCCTGGAAGCGGTTGTGTAGCCGCGTGCTCACCCGCTCATGGGACTGGGGGAAGAAACAAAAAAGATGCTTGAAAATGCTGACGCGGCAAATTATTTACTTATTCATGGGCTACTGAAAATAAATTAAAAAATGGAATTTGGATACCACACTGCTCCCCTGGTTTTGCTAAGAATACTTTTGCGGTAGGCACTTATTGGTTCTTGTAAAAAAAAAATTGATGACGTAATGCCAGTGCCAAACAATACTGGTTTCAGCACCCCACCTGTAGTTATTGCCCAGAGAAAATGGACTTACGTCAATACTAAAGTTATTTAGAAGAGGGCTCAGTTGTAGGACTAATTTTGTTTCTGTTTTACATGCTGCCATTAGGAAACATAACCAGAAAATGCAGTAGTCAATTCTCACTGTTACACTGATGACATGCAGTTAATTTATCATTTCAACCTGACCAAATTCAACAGACAGAAATGTACAGCCTACAGTCTTCTGCCAGGCTAAACAGTCTTCCTGTTCGATCTACATGAAGCCAAAATCACAGCTAGAAATCCGAGAGTTCTATTTGTTCAATATTTATTGTCTATGCTATAATAAGCATCCAATAAGTTGCATTTGGATAAACTATTTTTCATACAAAACACGTTAAATAAACTAAAGAAAACTAACTCTTTGCAAAAATGAAAATAATGTACATTTCTTTGGGCACACAATATTGTATTTTTTTGCTTTAGGTAAATATTTTGGCATCTGAAGTGAAAAAAATCTGAACTTTTCAGGGTTTTTTGTGTGTTTCTGTTTAGCTGTCTTCACAGGGCTATAATCAGCAGGTCTAAAGTCTGATCGTGATCACTTAAACTAAAACATTGCCTGTATGCAATCTTTCAGCTGATACCTGTTGAGCTCGCATCAGGGCAGTGCGTCGATACATGTAGTCCTCTGATTTAAAGACATAGACCATCTTGTAGGAGTTGAGCTTGAACATGCATTCCATCTTCTCTTTTTCCATGGACTTTTTGGCTCCTTCACAGGCTTCCTTGTCCATCTGTTCCCGTCCCTTGTGATACTTCCGGATACGACGCAGGTTCCTGGTTGAGATGCATGTGTATCAGACAGCAGCTAACTGGGGCTAATTGGATCTTAAACTGTGAATGTGAGTGGTTACCTGGGGAGAAACACAGGCTTCTGAGCGAGATGCTCTCTGAGTTCTGGAGTGGTGGAATCGGGGTTCAGGTAGCGGCAAACGTAATCTGACCAGCGCTATAGACAGAAGACAAGTGAGAAAGCTCAGATTAGCACACGGATAAGACATGTAAATACAACAACTCAGCCAGAATTATCAAAACGTTGGCAACAGATCCTAGCTAGCATTTCCACTCCACCTGGGAAAGTTCAAAATGTCCAAACAACATCACTTTGACGTATAAAGATTTACGTCAGACAGTTAAAATGATGCTACTAAACATGGTACCAGAATGAGAAAAAAAAAGCGTTCAAAAGCCCAAACAGGAAAGTCTAACAGCTTTCCTGTTCAACACAACAGCTCCAATCAACACAAGTCCCTTCTGGTTGATTGTGTGCTCAGAATTATTCGCTCAGTGAGTGAGGGATTTCTTACCTCCACCTCCATAGGCTCATCTGAGTTCTCCTCCTCTGTGTCCAGTAGCTCCATGGTCAACTGCACCTGGCCTCGGTTTCTCAAGAACATCACCTAAAAATAAAGATGGAAATCTTTGAAACTTGAGGTATTTATAGGAATAAATCTGTCCTTTTCTGCTCTTTATCTTGTTGTGTGGTTTGTGCACAAAACCTCATTAAGTTTGTGAAAACATTTAAGCCATGTGGCAACCTGAGAGGATTAAGTGACATGACATACAGATCAATACTGTAATATCAATTCCTCCCAAATTAATAATTTATATTCTAGAAGCAATTTTCAAACTATGCTTTACAAAGTATAATCAAGTGCAATCATTAATAGAAACATAATAGAAAGTGTATCAACTAATTGCCCAATATAATGCAGTAAGAGGTGAAATAGTACATCAGTTGCTGACTAAACCAATTGTTTCAGAATACATCTTTGAAAAATTTTAAGCCCAAGTAGTAAAAGCACAGAGTATGAATAACATGAACCTTCTGGAAATTTAGATTTTTACATTTTTTTTCTAGATTTTTTTTTAATCATAGTTTCCATTTTTTATCATTTCTATTACTATGGGGAAAAGACGACACTTGTGGACAGATCCTGAAGTGAACTAAGAACAGTAAAATGAAGCTTCTGAAGTCACGAGAAAACAATTAGAAACACAATAAAAATGCTTGTTAACTGCCTGCACATAAGAAAATTGGGTGATATTTGCATTATCAATATTTGAACTTCTATAGGAATGCTTGAGGCGGGATGGAGATTGAGTTGGTGTATGCCTGTTTTGTTGTGTTTTATATAAGACCTTAAGCGCACACCGTGTTATCAATTCAGCCATCTTGACTTATTCTTTGCTGTTCCGCAAAATCTTTATTGCACATGCTGACAATGCCTGAGATCATTTTCATACAGACATTGCGTAACAGGTTTTTTTTTTTTTTTTTTTTTTTGTAAAAGTCAAACGTGTGTCATAAGCAAGGTGTGTAATTTCAACTGTCATGTTTTAGTTAACATTAATTTGTTAAAGGAATACACCACTGTAAGTTGATTCATGTATCTTAGAACTAAACAGGATGTTGCGCCATTTTGTCCAATTTAGACTAATAGAGAAGCTACCCACTCCTGGTTTCTCTGATTTTTATATATTTTTTTGCATTGTCTATAATAATTGTCACACATTTTAGTTATCTTGTTAGGTTTATTAAGCTTCAAAAGTCGCGCGTTTGATGCGCCACTTATGCGCTAAAAACTGTTAGCCATGCTAAATTACGACCGCTAACTGTTTAGCTCTGATGTTAGCAGCTACATTTTCTATGTTTTAATATGGTGTTCTTGCAAAAAACGAGAACAAAAACACCTGTTCGGCTTAAGATTCACAAGAGTATTTTATAAATGAGGAGGATTTTTTTTATAAAACTGCGGAGAGGAACGTGTGTAGAGGCCTTGTCAAGTTTACGCTCCCAAAACGTGCTAAAATGGCGACGAGTTACAAAAACGCGCAACAAAAACCTTAATAAAACTGGTTTTATAGCACGATAACAATCTTTTCTTGATTCATTATCAGTAGATTTTTTTTTGTTTGTAACGAAGAAATGAGCTTTAAAAAAATGCGTAAAAAATTACGCGTCTTGAGGAGCCACGTAGCTAGTTATTACGTTTTAAAACATGCATAAACACGCAAAAAATAAAATAATAGAAAAAAATTACTGCGAAATAGGTTCGGCAAGTGATGAGAAAAGATATGCACTATGGTCATGTAACGGTTTGGTGTTTTGATTTATGTTTCTGACAAAAGCTTTAAAATCCACACTGTACTTTTTAAGCATAATTTTAACAATGGAAGATAAAAACACTTAGTTTTAGTGCGTATAAGTTTTTAAAGGTTCATGTGATGTATAGCAGCTGACGGTTCTAGGACATTTCAGCCACGGACATTTGAGTCAAAAAACTGCAACCTAGGATATTTGAGCCATGTGCGCCCCCGAATTTAGGACATTTCAGCCACGGACATTTGGGCCAAAAACCTATTTTATGTAGAAAATTGTGATATTCTGATATTTTATGTAAAAATGTTATCGTAAATAAACAGTTGCACTACAGAAAATAATTGGTTTTGGTCATTTTTATCCCATGGCTCAAATAAAAAATTCTGATATTTTAAAAAAAATTTGATATTTTATGTAAAAATTCTGATATTTTATGTAAAAATTTTATCGTAAATAAACAGTTGCACTACAGAAAAATTGCTTTTTTTTTTATCGTGCTTTTAGTCATTTAAATTTTTTTTATTGTAAATAAACAGTTGCGCCCAGGTTGCAGTTCTTCAAATGTCCGTGGCTGAAATGTCCGAGTCACCGTGGCTCAAATATCCTAGGTTGCAGTTTTTTGGCTCAAATGTCCGTGGCTGAAATGTCCGTTCACCACCGCCGACGGGGTGATTTTTGACACAACACCGGCATAGGCAACCCTCATTATTGGGTGCAGCTAGCAGGTACTCCCAGATACTGTCCATGCATCATTCAGAAAGCTTCCAGGTGTACTCTTGGATCCTCCTGGTCAGCATTCAGTTACATTGACTCCTGGTGAGGATTGATCCCGTTATTGTTTCCTTACAGGAGCATCAGGCCAGATGTTTATTTTTACTCCGTTAAAGACACAGTAGCTAGTGTTCAGGGGAAATGGTCGAAGGATTAGGGACTGTGTGAGGTGTGTGAATGTCAATGCATGTGTGCAGTGTATTGTACAAGTGTGATTTTCAATGTACATTTGCTTTTACTTTGTTATCGTTTAATAATCTGGATTTTAATTCTTGTTCAAGTTTTTATTTCTTCTGCTCAGCATTTTGTGTAACTTCATGTTTGAAAAGTGCTTTATAAATACAGTTTGACTTTATTTGATATTTTTCAGATACTATAGGCTAATTCATGTTGTATTAGGGGTTATCTGCATACCATTCAAGTATTTCCCAGCTCTCTTTCAGGTACTATAAAACTACAACCAGACACAAACAGAGCAGTGGGCGAAATTGTGGAGTTGCTGAACTTGGAGGTAAATTAAGTTTTTAAACCTAATACATTCAGTTTGTACTGATGAGCAGTAATATATAGAGGATAAAGGTAATGAAAAAGGAAAATGCTGCAGTAGTAAAATTTAGTAGTTCAGTTCGAGGTCATGTTGTCCCTTAGAGCTGCAATCCAACATTTAGCCAGATAAGCAGAGCAGATTGTTGCATAAACCAAAGATATTGAAACATTCAGCAAAGAGAATAAACCGAAGATACATGGGTAGGAGAGATGGATATTGTATATGATAGAAATCCCACTTCAGTAAAACATAAAATGTTTATTCAGATTACTTATGACTTCCAACCTTGTGAAAAATCCCATCAACCAATTTTTCCTGAACTTTAAATGAACCTGTAACCATTTTGCTGTAACATCTGACAAACTTTTCATCTCTAAGCACATGATCTATTGAGATTCCTCCAGGTGACCTGAGAATCCCTCTCTCGCTCTTACTTTGAAGCAGTTCTCGTCAGACATGATCTGCTCGGCTTTCCGCTGGTAGATGGCTTCTGCAGAGCTCCTTGAAGTCTGGGTGGACATGGCTCCTCCGCTGGCCCCATTGGGGCTCTCTACCAGGTACAAGTCCATCACCTGAACGCAGATCTCGTCGCTCACTATGTGCTGGAGCTGTAAAAGGAACAAAAAAGCAAACATTTGGATGGATAACAGGTGAGGGAATGTTTAGTTGGAAGGGAGGAATAGGAATATATACCTGCCGGACAATGCTTTGGATGAGCTTGTCCATTGTGAATGCGATGTAAGCGTGAATGGTAAACATCTCCCTCAGTGAATCCTCATACTGGGACGCTTCCATATTTCCATCCAGCAAATTCCTAACCATCTCCAAGAAGGCTGAATAGTAGTCCTCCACTTCTATATCCACTGAATAGAAGAAAAATTATGAAATATTCTCTTAAAAGAAAAAAACACAGACAGAGAAAGTTTGATTTGCTTACTAGGTTCCTTCAATCTCAGCTGGATGGCCGGGTTGTCATTCTTCTCCTTCTTGAGCCCAAGAACTTCCCTCTCCCAGTCTCTTTCCCGCACATCCTCCTCGATCTGACGTTCAGCCTGGCCATAGAGGCGTAGCAGCCGAGCGCAGAGCGTCTGGTGTAGCCGCAGGAAGATGTACCAATTGTTGTTGACGTAAAAAAGGTTGTAGGCATCATCAAAGGCGCGCAGCTTCTGGGCCGCTGTATTTCCAAACAGCAGCTTGGACTTAGAGGGGCTCCCACAGCCGGGCATGCCGTTGTGCTTTTTGGAAGCGCCTTCCTCCATATCCATGTCCTCCTCCTCTTCTTCTTCTTCCTCCAGGTCTGAGAGCTCACCACGTTGTGAGAAGAGCATGTCGGGGATGAAGTGGTACATGATCTGCTTGATTTTGTATTTGTCCTCCTTCTGGATGCTGGTCTGCCGCTTCACGTGGTGTATGATCAGTGCCGCCGCATCCTCCAGGATTTGGCTGTCTTCGTAGGTCAGAGTAAGGTGGGGGCCTAAAAGTGGGCTGGCGTTTTCCTCAGACGCCTGCTCTTGCCGCTAAAAGGACACAAATTGGATAACCTGAGGTGTGAATAACTAGAAATGCACATGACTGGTGTGCAAGTGTAAATATGCTGTCTATATGTAAGCTATGCAGCACAACAAATGCAATGGATGGCTTTTGCACACCAACATGGTAAGACGCGTTAGCACGTGTAGGGCAATAAAAACACTTGTTGTTTTATCACTAAAACTGCTTAAAACCAGCTTTAAAAAGACATTTGTAAAACATGGCTTTTTTTCTATTACGAGAGACACATTGTGCTATGTTTTTTTTAGTTGAATTAAGATGTGCACATCTAACATAAAATGTCCTCCTTGTAATGCTTTACCTCGTCATAGATGCTTTCAATTTCATTTAGCAGAGACTTGGATCGAAGCACTTTGGTGTCATTCTGTTTGAAGTTGATGCCTTGGTGGTCCAGAGATTTGAGGTAATACTTCTCGTTCTGCTCCCTCCAGATTTTGTTGAAACCTCGTTGGGCTTCCCGCCACTCCTCCTCCTTAGTCTTTAATCTAGTTAGAACGTGAAGATAATGTCACAGAGGACCCGGTTTTCTAGGTAGTTAGATGATAGAATGGACAAACCTTTTCAGCACAATGGGAACAGCAACCGCCGGGTTTTTCTTCAGGCCGTCGATGATGTCGGCCGCCTTTTCTCCATATATCCTCTGGATGGCTTTGCGATGGATGACTTCTGAGGAGCCGCCCAGCGAGTTCTCAAGCCTGAACTTTGCCTGCTCTTCAGCAGACATACGAGACAACTTCCGCTGCACTGTCTCTAAAACTCTGATGGTGGCCAAGTTGGTCTCCAAGACCACATCCAGCTATTTGAGGGGAGAAGATTAACAATTTATTTGTGTTACTCAGAGATTAATATCTAAATTTGATGCTATTCTAACAAAAACAAGGGTTCTAAAGCCAAATCAGCTAATATTTTTCTCGACTCACCTCAAAGCGTTCATCCTCGCAACGATATATGTGCTCCTCGTACTGAGTCTTCTTAGAGCTCACAAATGTAGAGTCCTCAGACCATGAAGGAAAAGATACCCAGGTGTCGTTTAAGACCTAAAAATAAAGAATAAACATGTCTATGAGCAGTTACTTCTCATAGAAACTGTGTGAAGTTCTAATCTGAAGGAACAAGTTGTTTTAAGTAGCATCACATCTGCGTTCTCACCTCCTTGCAGAGCGGGGTTCTGCCTGTGCATTTTGGCTGCTGGTAGCTTTTGGGCAGAGCTCTGTAACTTGAACCAAGTCTTTTACAGGAAGCATAATCAATCTCCATGGCAATGCCCTCAGTGGCCCGCTCTTTGGGGTAGGTTTCGATGTGGACCATTTCTCTGTACCCCAGAAAGTTTTTAAACCAGTTGAAGAGCTCTGGAAATTTGCTGAAAAACAGAGAAAAGTCTAACATCAAGATAGAGTTGGGTTTTTTTTGGAATAAACAAATTTGAGATCTGAGTCCTCACCCCAAAAAGGGCAGCACCAGTTGCACCAGCTCAGCTCTGGATATCACCTCCTGGTTAAAAATGACTAGGCATCGCAGGAAGTTGTCATATGCTTCAGCACTTCGCAATGCTTTACGCACCTGAAACAAGTCAAGTTTGAAAAATAAAACATAATTATCCAACTAATACAGACCAGATTTACTACTATTAAACATGATTGTTTGTACATAATGCATTTATAAGTTACCTGCAAAGTTGAAATGATCAACACGACCCCTAGAGCGCCCTTTTCTGGTTTAGTGTGAAAATAACTAAGGGTGGACTCAGAAAGGGACATTTGTGCATGTTTTAAGGGACATATCAGAGAAACCACTTAAGTCTGCTTATTAGGAGGAAATGATAAAATAAGAAGCTAATGTTGGCAAGCATGTAGATACTGAAAATCAGTGGATTAAACCATTGCTTAAAAATAAGGTCACTTGCATCTACTAGTTGAGGACAACAATGGTTGCAATAATAATAAAACTTATTTAAAAGAGCCTTTCTGGACACCCAAAGTCACTGTACAGTTCACAAAACATCAGGAGGAGAACATCGGTAGGTGGGGACCAAAGCACTGCAGGACACTATTTACAGCAAATCAAATTTTGTGTTAGTTGTGTGTCTAATGCAGAATATGAAACAAAGCACTTTTCAGACATTTTAGAAACACAAAAGTGAGATAATTTATAGATAATACTATTAAACAAAACCTGTGCCAAACATTAACACACAAACCCTACATAGATAAACAGACAAACATTCATGGAGAACACAAACTCATGGACTTACTACTCACCAATGTTAATTTGGTTTGAAACCAATTTTAAGGATGCTTTTACTATAAACAATGTTAAATAACAACAACTACAGAAATAAAAAGTTGTGAAACAACAAAGCATATTTGCATGTTTGTGCATCACCCCTCACACAAAGGAGCCAAAATAATTGATTTGCATAAAGCTAAAACATCTCCAAGACCTTTGGTGTTCATGTGTGTAGGTATAAGCAACATTGTGTATTAATTTCAGGCAATGTCTGTGGAGATTACTCCAAAGGAACTGTGAGTCAGCATCAATGAGGTAAAAAAAAAAATCCAAAAGTTTCTATAGTAGAATGAGAATTTCCCTGAAAGATGCAAACATCTCTGTTGACAGTTCTTTATAGGAAAGACACTGAACAAGAATGGGAATCATGGGAGAAGGCCATGGAAAAAGCAATTGCTGTCCAAAAAGAACATTTTGACTGAGAGTTTGTGAAAACAGCATTTACTACATTTTTCGGAGTACAAGTTGCAGTTTTTTTCAGTTCGGCTGGGGTGCGGCTTATATTTCGGAGTGGCTTTTATGTGAAAATTATTAACGCATTACCATAATTTAAAATGTTATTTTCACACTAAACCGGAAAAGGGCACTTCACGGCTGTGTTGTTAATTTCAACTTTGCAGATAACTTATAAAAAATGAGAAGGGTTGAACAAAAATGGCACAGAAAAGAAAATTGTATTCTGAAGCTGCACGTAGTAAAATATGCAGCTGAAACGCTGATCAGGCATTTAGACACTAAGGCTTAAAGACATCCCTTTTGAATAAGGCTTTTAATTTTTTACTTTATGGTTTTCTGTTTTCTAAATGTAGATTTTGGTTTTCAAATTGTTTTTATTGCTTTTACCTTATTTAGTTTGTTTTTATGTAGCGCTTGGAGATTTTTGTCTCAAAATGCAAGCCAGGAATTCCCGTCTGAGCCTTTTTGTTTCGTGACCCAGCCCAGGAAGCCCAGGGGGAGGCATAGCTACTAAGTGGTAAAATTGCCATCTTTGGACCAAAGAGTTCGAATCCCACTGAGCTCATGCCTAGGTGTCTCTGAATAAGAAACCTAACTCCCAGTTTCTCCCACCATTGGCAGGCTGCTGCGGGGCAATGCAGCACAGGAATTTCACCATGAGGGATTAATACAGTATAATTTAAAAAAAAAAAAGATAAGAGGAAGATAATGGAACAAAACTTTCCGTGGAAGATGTAACTTATACTTATTTAAAAGAGCCTTTCTGGACACCCAAGGTCACTGTACAGTTCACAAAACATCAGGAGGAGAACAAACTTTTTGTTTCGTCTTCTTCATTGTGCATTTTTTTGGCTGGTGCAACTTATACCCCGGAGTTACGTGTAGTCCGAAAAATACGGTAAATTCCTCCCAGAATCTGCAAAAACTATATAGACTGATGAAGCCAAAGTTGAATTGTTTGGAAGCGACACACCACATTGTGTTCCGAGGAAAGTTGGTACAGTACCATGAGCATAACGTCATAACAACTGTTAAGCATGGTAGCTGTAGTATCATGGTGTGGAGGTGCTTCAATGCCTCAAAGTCTGGACAACTGGGTATAGTCAATGGAGAAAAAATTCTTATGCATATCAAGACATTTTGTAGAAAACTTTAGGCAATCTGTGAAAAAATTAAAACTCAATTGATAATAGGCTCTGCAACAGGACAACTATTCTGAACACAGTAGCAGTTTGAGGAGAACAAAATAGATGTTATGGCATGACCTGGTCAAAGCACGACCTAAACCAGATCAAGATGTTGTGGCACAATCTCAAGGAAAACAATCTGTTCCAGGCATCCCAGAAATCTTGCTGAATTGCAACAGTTTTACAAAGAGGAATGAAGCAAGATTTCTCCTTATTGCTGTGCCCGTCTACAACTACAGCAAACTTCTGGTTGAAGTTTTTGCAGCCAGGGGAGGATCAACTAGCAACTGAATTCAAGGGCCTACTTTTGCTCTGAAAAATGACATCTTATGAAGTAAAATTGTGATAACATATAATTGTTTGTGTTGTTTTGGTTCCCTTACACATCGTTTTGTTCTTGACATTGCTAAAAAGATCAGATAAATTTGTATTACCAATATAGACAAAAATGTAAAATGTTTTCAAAAGCGGTTCAAACTTTTTTCTTCTGACTGTACAATATAGATACTTTGGAAGATTTAATCTGCTAAGTAGTGGGATCTTTTAAAAATAGTAAAATACATAAATAAAAAACAATCTTAAGGCTTTTATTTAAATTGGAAAGACATTTTAAAACGCAAAACCAGTCTTTCATCAAACAGCAACGCAGAAATACAAGGCTGCAAAAACCACTGACCCCTCATTCGAAAATATCCATCATCACATGCTGTTGTCTAAACCAATCAACTTTTCTACAATAACTATTCACTTTGTCCCAACGTGTTGCAAATATTTCTATTTGGAAATTAAATCATTGCCAGGATTGTTGCAGTAATTCTAATAAGAGCTTGAGCTTCAGTTTGACCTTCAGTTTGTTTACAACTGTTTTTGTTATCTAGTTTGATGAATACATTTGAGTTTCATATCATTTAGATGAGTATGCATTTCAACAAAAAAACATTCAAAGCATTTTGATTTTAGTATACAATGAAAAAAATCTCCCTTGAAAAAAGAAAACACACTTTCAGAACAACTATGCATTTAAACAAAAAAAAACAAAACATTCAAAGCATTTTGATTTTAGTTTACAATGAAAAAAATCTACTTTGAAAAAAGAAAACACACTTTCGGAACAACTCGACTCAGGAAAATCCGCCATCTGTGGATTTATTGAACTCCTAGAATATGTTACTTTGCACTTTTTCTGAGTAAATTACAAACTGTCTCAACAAGAGCCAAAACTTTCCACCCATCCAAAACACTGGATGCACATGTAGAAAATAAATTCAGAGAAAACCACATTGACATGAACTGCAAAACCAGTTTGATGAGATCTGGATAAATGCCCTAGGATCTTAAATTCTGCATGTTCTTTACCGAGTATTTTACTCTTATCTCCTCAGGCCTCAGATAAATTAATGCTTCGCTGAATAATAAAAAAGTGTCATGTGCCTATTTCCAGGACCCAATTTTGCTTTGCGATGTTGTTTCAGAAAACTTTAATTTCTGTCGGCTTTATTTCAAAATTCCAAACTTTGAGCTCCCTCGGTGATAGTCTCATTGATTAGAGGTTCACTTAGAGGATTAGAGGAGACACAGATGTTTAGCTGGTGATTTTCTGTTATGTTGTTAGTGTGAAATGTTTTTTTCTTAAGTTGAAACATTGAAGTACTTTTAGTTGCTTTGTTGTATTAGACATTTAGTTCAATCTCCAAACCAAACTGAAACATCAAAATAATCAGACACTCACCTTGTCAAAGAACAGAGATTCTGTGCCGACTGCATGTTTACTGGGGTCTCCTACTGAGGAATCCTTCAGATTCAGGAACTTGGGCTTTTTCTGCCACAGATACAAAATGATGCAGGTAAGAGGAGGTTGCTGAGCAATACTGGGGTGTGGAAATAAAAAAGACACGAAGTAGATAAGAGTGTGAATACCTTGACGGGAGGTGTGGAACCAGATGTGGGGTGGCGGCGGATCTGGCAGCCATTCTGATTAGGCCTTTGTTTGTTGTTGAGCTGCAGCTTTTTGGTGGTGACGCCATGATCATGATCGGCCTTCTCAGCTGTGGTTTTATTCAACAACTGTGAAGATAGCCAAGAAAAGATAGAAATTAGTCGTGGAGTAAACAGATTCAATGTGTTCTTTTTGGTAAGAAAAATCTTCAGAAAAAGTCACATTTTAAAAAAAAATCAAGCTCTTGCTGAAAAAATTCAGAGAACAGACAAAAGTCAATGAATTAAAATGAAGTTTTTGCTAACCACTGAGCTGTTGGCGTCAGGGAGAAACTGTCCAAACTCTGAAAGCAGGTCCTCCTGGTTCTTAAAGAGCCTGGCCACCTGCGCGTATACCTCCTGTTCTGTCAGAGCCGGCGTATAGTTACCCCCGGCCTCCTTTGCGTTCCGCTGCTCCTTCTATAGCAAACAAAAACAGTTAACAAGAAGAAAATTAATTTAAAATACCAAATAAAAACGTGATTAATCAGGAAAATATAAAGTTGTTACTCTCCAAACTGAAGTCTCACCTGGTATGTGTGGAGAATCTCCAGAAAAGCTTTATAGATGTCTGGCTGGCCCTGGAAACGGTTTTTAATCTTGTTGACATAGTTGATGGCGTGATTGAACTCTACAGGTTGGTTGTTTTGCATGGCAGGGCCGGTAGGAGTTCCACCAAGTGGCGGGTGGAGCTGCAAGGGTGGGGAGCGAGGAGAGGTGTATGCTGGGATGGACGGATTGCTCTGGCTACTTGGTGTCAAAGCCTGTGGCTGTGGAGGCTAAAACATGAAAAATGGCCTATTAAAATACTTTCAGATGGTAGATGGTTTAATACCAGCCAGTTAGACTATATTCCCCTCACCTTGCTCATCTTGGCTGGGGAGGGCTGTGCCAGTAATGGTGAAGCTGCTGTTGTTGTGGCAGATGGGGTCTGAGTTGGATGCTGGGGGGCTGCTCCAGTTATGGGGATGTTCTGGACTGAAATTCCATGTGGTGTGATGTGGTGGATCTGACCAGGGGTTGTCACATTAACCAGATCATTAGTCTGGACCTCGATCTTGTATCCCGGTGGGAGGAAAGTGTTGAAGCCCATGATAAGTTCAGGATGGCCTTTGAAGAGCTGCGACACTCTGCTGATGACCCCTGGAGTGTCGATACTAAAAACATACCATTGAAATACAAAAAATAACTACAATTTTTCTATTTCTGTTGGTGGACATACCATATGTATTTTTTTCTATAATCTTACCTTTGGGACTTGAACTCTTTCATTATATCTAAAAAGTCATTGTAGACCTGAGGCTGGTTGCCGAACTGTAGCTTCACCTGGTCCAAATAAGACAAGGCATCTTCTACCTAAAAAAAATAGAGGAGGGTAAAGTCAATTCCAAGTCTGCCAAGCTGCCATGATCCACTGAAGGCCTAAAATTATCCAGACATGTTTTAGAAGATACTACAAACAAAATGGTGAATGCCTGTGTAATTTGCTTCCAATTTTCCAGTCAATACACTGGTTTGTTTCCAGATTAAAAAAAAAAAAAAAGCAAGCAGATTACAAATATTTTTTTATAAAGGATCATAAATAGTCTTGTAGTTATCTTTATCATTAAACAAGTATTTTATCTTAAAAAGATGTTGATGAAATTATACTTTTTTTTTTTACAGTGAATTAAATATAGTTTTATTTTATTCAATATATTGCAAAGTTTTTACAAATACATTGAGTGAGTACCGTATGTTACAAGTATTGATTTTTCTCCAGTTTTTCCATAAAGCAAATGTGTATAACTATGATTCACGTTACTGTGTTCACTTGAGTGGTTTGCCAGGAATCAAATCGTGAAAAATTTACACTTTGGTTGTGGACCTTTGGCTATGTTTGTGTCAGTGTAGTGACTGACCTTAAGTCTCTGGAACTGCTGGTGGCCTGGAGCAGAAGCCTGTGGAGCTGCTGCATGACCATGCCCAGACATCACTGAAGATCCATGGGACTGAACCGCTGTGCTGTGGTGATGTGACCCTGTGTGGACTGCTGGGTTTGGGGTGTGCCCATGCCCGCCGCTGTTCTGGGCCACAGTCGGGACCTGAAAAAGCAATTGTTTCAGTAAAAGGATTTGACTGCTGTCGAGGGAATTTCATCATGAAAGTGAGTGAAACTACAGAATATTCTCCAGATACAAAGTAAGACTTATTTTAAAGTGTGATAGACATTCATGCCACACCTGATATCCCTGTGGGACAGAGTACTGGACGCCTGGTGTGGGCTGCATGTTGTCGGAGACAGCTTCATACACAGCTGGAGCTGGGGCAGGGGCCAGGACCCGATGTTGGAAAGCCTCAGCGTTTCCAGCAAGTCGCCGCTGCGGGGGACCGAAAACCGTATCCTGATCCTCCAGACGCCGCTTCATTTTGAACTCATACTCGTTTGAGCTGTGAGACTGTGCTGTGAGACCTGGAGATAAAATTTTAAAATATTCAAATCCAAAATATGGGCAAGAGTTAAGTCAATCTACTAAAATTCTTTGCCTTAATCAAAACAGAAGCAACCTGAACCTCTAGTGCTAGCTGGTCACTTTTTCAGTATCAGCCAAAAAAGAAAAGAACAACTTGGTCCACAGAACTACAATTATGTTCTGGCATTATAACGAAAATGACTTCCATAATTTATAAGCGAGTTTTCCTTATTAGTCTGTAAATTTTCATTTAAAATATGCAAAATAACTGAGTAACATTTAGCTTGAAATTTAAGACAGGAAAAGAAGTCGAATGCGGTGTCATTAAAGGCAGCATAGAAGAACATTTTCTAGGACTGACAAGAGACCCTTAAATTGAACTTTATTTAGTAGCTAGTTATAACTAAAGAAACGCATTTAAAGTAAGCTGTGTTTGGCCGGATTTTTCCACTCATATGTAAAGAATATGATGCAGGATTTTTTTTAAAAAGTCAAACTTTTTGAACGTGCAGCTTGCTGTATTCTTAGCCAATGACACGCGGCTAAACTACGTCACGGCTGCAACAAACAGGTGCTGTGGGAACTTGGGAATCCTGTGCGCCATTCACAACTTCCTGCACACAGTCACTGTTTTACTTAAAGACGCTCGAATGAACGGTGTTATCTATTAAAATACTAAAAGTATGTCCAGTATAAATGTTGACTCAAAGCGCCAGAGAAACGTGCGGAAGCTGTGCTAAGCTGCACTTAGCTTTCCTGTGGCTCCTACACCGCGAAGTCCAAAGAAATTTGTTCTATTGTGTTCCTAAATACAGCGACTAAAGTGTTTTCTGTCACTGTGTGTCTCCAGCATGCTATTTGCAAAGCGACATTAACTCCCCATCCATGTTTATGGCCTAGCAACAAAAGCATCGACGTCGAGTTCCAGCGCGACGCCCGCCATTTAGAGCATGGCGTAGGAATTCAGCTAAATATTTTGATTTTCACCAGGTAAGCCCGGAAAGTGTCCAACTAACCTTCCGTTTCTCTAAATGTTGATCCTAGAGTAAAATGTGTTGTTTATTTCTCTAACTTGTTTTTTATTTTCACGGGTTCCGAGCAGCTAGTTTAGCTGCTAGCTAATGTAAACAACCCGATGAAGAGCTAGCAGGGAACCACATGCTACCAACTATGAACGATCGAGTCGATACGTGGTTAAACAGGAAGAACTACAAAAAAATCAAGTATCGATAATCTAGCCGAATCACAGTAACGCTACAACACAGTTATTAACATGTAATAAGAGGTTGATCTTATATGTTGTACTTGTATCATCTGCTAACAGTGCTAACTAGCAAGTAGCTTTAGCCTACTGAATGAATTCAGCTGAACTCACCCCCCAAATAGCAAGAAGTTCCTGGACGATCACTTTGTAATCCGTGATCTGAGGATTAACCAGCACAAGTCTGAGCAGAAAACAATATCCACGACGTTTAAGTTACGGGCAAATAATGATCGGCTTGTGGTTTTTAAAAACACAATTGAAGCATTGGGTGCAAAGTGAGAATCTCTCCGACAGAGGAAAACAATCTCCGTCGGTTAGCTGCCCATGTGGGCGGAGTTCAAATAAATAGGTCCTGCCCCAACACGCACACCATTGGTCAGTCCATTCAGAGGACTTGGGAATGGGAGGAGTTATGAACTGTGTTGTTAATCTGAGCTGTCAATCAAGAATTTTGTTGCATAGTAACCATGCACACCCCCTTCGATACTTGACTTGAGGCGCGATAATGTCTTCACTCAGTCTGGGTTTTATCATGATTTGAAGCTTGATTTTTTTCCTGTAGAAAAACAACTCTACTAAACTTTTGCTACAAAGACACTACTTTCAGATATGTAAATCTTACTGTTCCTATCCAATAAAAATGCTGCTCTGTGGAATTTGTCCTCAACAATAACTTTTAGCTACAAATTGTAAGCCAGTCACAGATGGACATTTCTTCACCTTTTATGTACTCCGATGGCCTTCAGGGACTTGTTGCCTTTTTGTTGTAGATAAACTCTCTTTTTTGTTCTTTGTTTAGTTGTACAGAAAACTGCAAACTGAATTGTACCAAACCAAGGGAGTAGTTTCTCTCGTTGGCACTTTTTGTGCCACCCACTTCTTGGGTGTTTAATTGTTAAAGTTTTGAAAACGTGCAAACTAATGACTACTTAAATTAAGAAAAATAAACCATCTTTTTAGGAGAGTGCAAAGGAACAGGAAGTCTATCCTCCTGCCCAGCATCAGACTTCTACCAGGTCAGTGAGTACACATCACCGTTTAGAAAATTATATTTACTAAGAAAGTATTCTAATCCAAATTCTAAGAATTTGAAAAAGATAGTGGCTGCACATAAGCCTCAATGCAAGACGGTAAGGGGTTTGAGTCCCGGAGTGGGAGCGAGGCTTGACTAAATGGCCTTTCAGTGTGGAGTTTGTATGTTCTCCCTGTGTATGCATCGGTTTTCTCCGGGTACTCCGGTTTCTTCTCATCCTCAAAAATATGTTTGTTTGGTCGATTGGGCCACTACTAAATTGCTGAATGATTTTGTGTGTGGATAGTTGTCTGTGTGTGTCTGAGCAACAAACTAGCAACCTGTTTAGAGTGTACCCTGCCTCTCACTTGTAACTAGTTTGGATAGGCTACAGCAACCAGTTTCACGGTTCAGAAGATGAACAGATCCTGTATGAGTATCTTGTTATTTTTTGATACAGAACACCATCTTTTCCTAACTCTTAACATTTGACACCAGTGAATGGCTGTAATGTGATGTGTGAAGAATCATAAAAATAAATTGGCATCAGGTATCAATGTGTGTGGGAATGTGAGGTATCATTGAAAGTTCTTTGGAGGACTCTGCCGTACGGTGTAATTATAGTTTATTATAAAAAGTATCAGTGTATTTGAAGATCGAGATGTCTTCACTGCCATTGGGAAGTCATTTTCAATCTGTCACATGGGGCTTGAGAAGTGGTTGTAAATCTATCCTAGACAAATGAGGTATTACACAGACTTACAGTGTATTTACCATTTAGTCATAAACAAAGAAAATAGATACACAGAGGTATTCCTGAATAAGCTGGATCCCACCAGCTGTTTGAATCCTGCCTTTTCTCACTGCTTTCCAGTGGATGATCTCTCTATCCATCCAACCAATAGATGCACTGCATTCTATCGACATAATTGGCTACTTCCTGGAGTCTGGTGACACGTGACTGGACAAGGAGGGAGCTACATTCAGGACACGCCCATACATGCGTTAATCAGCCACTTTGCCCAATCAGCGCTCAGAAGAATCCCTGAAAAGGTGGAACTTCTAAAATAAACCATCGCCCACGACAGGCGGAGCTGCAACAGCAGCCTGGGATTCCTCCTTTCCTTCCAGCAGAGAAATCAGCAGCATCCCCCCACCTCACCCTCACTGCTGCACCCCCCAACACCTTTCATTGTCACCAAACACACACCTGCTGCAAAAACAAACAAAGCTGCAATAAATAAAAATCATGTTCAAGTCAAGTTAGAGGCAGAAAACGCAGTGCGGGAACACAAGAACACCGAGAAAGCATCGGAGCAGTTCTGCTCTGCAAACAAAAGAGCTCTGCGGATACTTCCACAGCTTCCTCTAGATCAGTATTTAGTTCGCTTTTTAAATCATTTTGGACGTGGAAAAGCGAGGTTCGACGTGTTTTCCTGCGCGGTAAGAAGCGAACCAGTTGTCCTTACTAAACAATGCCAAAGTCAAATGAAACGGGAACTACGGAAAGCGATCCGCGAACATTGCACACTCTTTTACCAAAAACACCCGACAGAAAACAGGCACCGCGCTATAAAAGCTTTGTTTACTTGACTGATCATGGTGTAAAAATGTCTTAAGCTATGTCTCCACAACAACTCCACCCCCCTCCAACCCCCCACAACACCCCTCGTAGCAAACAAGCGCCTGCTTCGCGCATAGCCACACACTCCCACGCCTCGGTTTGTCTCTCCATAAGCTCAGCGAGACTCTCCAAGCAGACACAATGCACACCTGAGCTGTCTCTACCTTGTGTTCTCACCGATCAGAGCGTTAAAAAGCTTTGATTTAATTTAATTTACAAGAACAAAAAAACGCGCGACTAGCGACACGCTGCCTTCACGTGTCTCCCACTTGTGGCAATTTTCACAATTTCTGCATGTAAAGTATTCTTATTGTTTAGTTTAATCAGCTGTTACATACCCAGGAAAAAGGCTCCTTACTCCGGATTCGTGTTTGTAACAAAATAGTTGGAGACGCCCCTTCAGCTGGTATTGGCGCACGTCACTGAACGCGTCACTTTGTTTTAAATCGAAGCCGCTAAAAGGAAGTCAGTGAACGCATAATAGCACATAGTAGCAGCAACAGAGTGCTGCTAAGTCTCTTGTTAAAGAAATCAAAGCTATTAGCTGTATTTTAAAGATAGAAAAAATCATTTTGAGGGAGATGAAAGTGTTTTACTCGGAGATTTTAAAGACAGAATGAAAGACCTTCAGCTTAGTAACTCTTTGTAAACACTGAGCTAGCATAAACTCCCACCCTCGTCTATTCTACATTTTTTCCATAGTTGATCTAATTTAAAATAATTCAAATTGGTGAATTATGACAGTAAAACAGTTTGTAAGATAAATTTTATATACAGACTGCTTGTTTTTCCAAACTACATTATAATAAGAGCATAATACCTGGGCTGGCAGATACTGGCAGATTGAAAGAAAATGTAAAAATGATCAGTGTTTCTAAGAAAAGCTTTTTTTAAATTTTTTTTTCATTTACCTGCATGAGAAATTAGTTTTAATATTACATGGAAATATTATTTGATTAACAGACTGCAACATTAATATCTTTCCTCATTTCAAAAGTCTGGTTTGAAAAAATAAATGTCCAAGTGATGCTGAGTCAAAGTCTGAACATGCATCAGAGACCATTGTTGGTTTTCTCTGGCCACTGATTTTCTAATTCTTCTCTTTGTGGAGATATCATAACCCCACAAGGTTATTTTTAGAGCAAACAGAAACTTTTAAACACTAAAATGTCACTGTAGCGACAAATGATGATAACTAAGATCTACAAAGTTTAATTCTATTTACGTAGGTTAACTTTTTTTTTTTTTTTACTGTTATTTGAATCATTTTCTAACCTGAATGCACAAACATAAAGTAGGCAAATGCATTTTAATTACTATTTTTGTCAAATATGACCAAAAGAAAAGAAAAATGTTACAACCAAGTCAAAAGGCTCCAAAACCAGGTCCTTGTTGGGTCAGACGAGAGATCTGGTACTCTAGCCTAAACTCAACTCTCACAAGTTTCTCTCACAAATTCCTTAAAGGATTCAAGGCTGAAAGAAATATTACAAATATTTTTTTCTGTCGAAACAAAAGATAACAAGATATAATCTGCAATCTATCAAATAGTTCAAGATGCCTCAGTTGTTATGCTCTTACAACCATTTTCTCATCATCCAAACTAAAAACTTGTCCTCAAGTCATTCATGTCTCAACTCGCAGACTTGTTCAATCATTGTCAGGCATGTTTAAACTTTCTAAAACTGTATAGCCCTGCCTTTTCACAAATGCCAGCTGAAAACTATAGTGCTGAAATGGAGAAAAATGATCATAACCTATTAATTTAATGTGAATTATAGCTTTTTCTTTCAGTTATAAACTTTCACTGGAGGAACTTCAACTTGCATTATTTGACTTTTTTTTTTAAATGAATCATAACTGCCTCATTAATTGGAAATAATCCGAAGTTAAATAGTTATGACAATGGGGCGTGTGTGCTGCTTGTGGGCATTAGAAAGAGAAATCTGGACTTTGTTCACTATTAAATCCTTGATGTGTTTGTGGATTTACTTGTGTTTCCTGGTAAAAGGCTGCTGGTTTTGAGTCAAACTTGTAGAGCAAATACACCATAAAAGACTTGTGGGAGAAACGCTTCATGTTTAAGATGAAAGGAAATGAAACAGCAGGTCCTGCATTGTTCTTTTGGTGAGTTTGTTTTACTTTCATCTAACAAACTCATGGTGATCACAGCCCATAGGAGGTTTTCAGGTCACATCAAGTTGGAAAAAAAAAGAACTTTTTAAAAAAGTTTGTAGATAAAAATGCATGGCTTTTAGTGGCTCCTCGGATTTCTAAAAGTCCAACTGGATGTAGAACCTTTAGCCATCAAGCGCCTGTTTTATCGAAGCCCAGGTGAGAGAGCCAGACATAATCTCGACATCTTATAGTAAGGCTTATACCATATGTGATAAATTCTGGCCTGCGGGTCATATGAGAAATATATTTTGCCCAATTCCTATTGGAGCGTACCCAAAGGCATAAAGCATCTAGAATGCTCTTTTAGTGTTTTAGGACATCAGTGGCCCTAATTATGCAATTGACACAATGCAATTTTGTGTGATGGCAATGTTAGATATTGTTGTAATCAGCCTATCCCAGCTGATTACAGGGCAGAGGCAGGATACACCCCGAATAGGCTGCCACTTTGTTGCAGGGGCATACTACGGAACATTTCATAGTGACCAATTGACCTAACATGCATGTCTTAGGAGAGTGGAAGGAAATGGGAGTATCCTGACAAAAACCCACGCATTCACATGGAGAACTTGCAAACTCCACACAAAAAGGCCAGTGTTTTTAAGTCTCATCTCCACTTCGGGGACTCAAACCCCACCTCTGATCTTCTTGCATTAGTCCACTGTGCTGCCACTGTGCAGTTTGTTATACATTGTGTATAAAATTAATAAGCTGTGTTTGTAACAGTGAGTGTTTGAGCAAAAGGTGCGAGGTGTAAATCTGGGTTATACAAATAAATGATTATGCATACTGTACATTTAATTTGATTGTAAATGCCTCTAAACATTTGCACTGTTCACATTGACAATTAAGAGTCTTGAATCTTTAACAGTCAAGAGTGCATTTTGTGAGTGTGTCCTGGGGAGAAGGGGGATCTAATCTCTGGAATGCCCTGGCTTCGATTAGTTATCTAATTGTTAAGTGCGATTGCATTTTTTTTGTTTTTAACTGTGTGTGAAGCCCTTTGAGACAGCTGCATTTAATAAAACTGAAATGAACTACACCCATAGACCTTCATGTAGTTTGTATTTATTACAGCAAAGCTTGGATCAATAGTTATATGCATGATAATGTAATAAACAGATTACAACAGACCAAAAATATAAAATATAGAGAACTGTAATTGTATGAAAACAGTTACGGAATATAATAGAAAAATAAAATAGAACACACTTTGCGTCTATCATTAAAAAGAAAACTAAATCTTAAATCAGACTATAGATGATGATGGCAGACATATGCTTCACTACCAGTAAATTCAATATGAATTTTGTAGTAAAGAATACAGCGAAATGCAACACAATGTAACTTTTTGTTTTTCCTAACACACACTAGAATAATGGCAAGATACTGGGACCGACTACAACCACACAGAAAATAGATTTCTGACTCTTGTGCCTGACGAGGATTTGCTGTACGTTGTGTGACCTGCACAGGATTGTGCTTTTTTTTATCTACACAAATCCAAGTAAAGATTTATGTGGGTGTTTACAGTAAATATCACTACATGATTAAACGTTGTGCAGCACTGAATTTACAACAATCAAGTTATTCGAACATCCCTGTGGGCTGCCGAGGTGGTCCCAACCTTCCAATCTTGGGGCTGTAACCACGCAGAACAAGAACAGGTCAATCAAAGTGCTAAGACGTGAGTTATACTTCAGAAAAGGAGAATAAAAAAGTATTGCACTACTCATGAGGTCTTAACTGCTGACTTGAGTCTATACTGCCTTTAAGTGTGCACAGGGCTTTGCAATAAGGCTCCTATTGGCTGATCCATCTTTCGCTTTGGGTTTAAAGAAAAAAAGTCAAGCAAATCTTTTAGGATGTGACAACTTTCTTTGTTGCTTCTATTTATGGCAGTAAAGTACATAAAAAAAGTAAAGAAACAACTTCATGACTCAATACTAGTTGGTTCACTTTGCGTGTACCATCTACCTGATGTTCACCACACCAGAGGGCTAAAATGAAATTTCATTAATCTCTTAGCCTTTTCATTTTCAGCCAAGCTTTTGCTAGGATGTTATTGGAACTATTTGGAGTTAATTTCACTGGGAAATACTCGATTACTCTACTGCAGCAGCTGCAGGAAATACATAGCTAGCTTTTTGTATTTATTTGTGCTGAGACAGCAACATCAATGTTAGCTTTTAAAACATTTAGCAAGATGGCAAGTCCTGTTTCAGGTCCCATTGTTGGCAAATGAATAAATTAAAAACAGATTGACACAATTGAAACAATGTTCCTGGTGACGCATCCCATAAGCAGCTTGGTTACTAACTGTTCCTCCAGATATGTTCAACAACAAAAAACCAAACAAACTACATGGACGTCACATTGTTGATGGCCACAACATCACATAGACACTGTGCATAACCGAAGTGTTTTTATTTGTCACCATCTTTCCAGTCCCTGACTCTGCAGAGATGGTGAGAGGGAAGTTGAGTCGGAGGCAAGAGGAGGACATCAAGACTGAAGTTCACTGATTGGATGGGAGCAGACCCTGTCTCTGGGCATGCTCTAGAATAGCATTGTAGCAGAAGTAGTACTGGTCTGGAGTCTGAATGCTGAAGGCCCTCTGGGTTCTCATGCGTCTCACCGTCTGACATACGTTGAGCGAGCCGACGTCCTGGAGCTGCGACAGACAGATGTCCAGTGCACAGAAAGTTCCTGCAAATGAAAGGTCTTAGTAAGCCAAAATGAGAAAAAGGTCCCTTTTGTTTTATCTTCTGATAGTCAGTCTATGGGTGCAGGGTTGCCGGAGACTATCTCAGCTGATTTCAGGCAAGAAGCCAGGTACACCCCAAACAGGTTGCCAGTCACACACACACACACAACCACACACGCCCATTCCTATGGACAATGTTGAAACAGCCAATCAACCTAACATGCATGTTTATAAAAAAATAAAAAGCAAAACTGGTTTGCTAAGTTTTTTAACTTGGATCAACTATCTCTCTACCTGTTCTTCCGATCCCTGCGCTGCAGTGGACCACCATCGGAGGACCGAGTGGGTGTCCGTTCCACTGAAGACCCAGAGCTTTCACCATTTTCCACTGCTGCTTCTTCACTGCTGCCAGGAAATCAATGAGAGTCACTGCCGAAGAGGGAACGCCGTAGTCCGGCCAGCTAAGGTACTGGAAGTGGCTGACGTGTCTCTGCTCACAGGTCTGCACACACAGGGGTAGAGAGAAAAACAATCTAAATTAAAATGTCAGGATAAAAACAGGAAAGTCATAAAAACCTTCCAAAATGCAATCATTATTTTATGACTGGTCTCTGTTTTACACATTTGTAATACACAACATTATGAGACGTTGGTTATGACTTATTAACACATATAAAATCAGCCACTGGCATGCAAACAACTTAGTATTCAACATAATGAAGTTTAAACATGAATGAAGAAGGGAGGAAGATTTAGAGAACTTTGAATGGGATGCAGTTTCTTGCCCAATCTTCCGGAAACTGCAGATTTTCACCCAGATGTTTGAACCAAATGTTTATGTTGAAGAAAAATTAAGACTAATCAGAGATGATAAAAAAGAACAACCAGTTCTGGAGAGACGTCTTCTATTTTCTCAGCAAACATTGTTTGAGCTACTAAATTAATTCAGTCTTGTATCAAAGAATTGCTGTGGTTGTATTCTTCATGCCTCTAAGTATAGATTATCATTTAACCATGTTTGAAAATGATCGCTGACCATCTCCAAGCCTTCCTGACTACAGTTAACCACCTTCACAAAACTCAGCTCAACTTCTGAGCACAATGGTGACTTCACTGACCCCCAGTGGTTTTAGTCAGCTGATCGGATGAAGCTTCCCAAAGTATTGTTGAACCTATGCTTTAAAGATCAGAAAGTGAGTGAAGTCAAACTCACAACTAGGAAACAGAATTTAAAGATGTGGCTGGTTAGTGTCACAAGTTCATTTTAAATAGTTACTTTGAGAACCCGACCTGTAGAGAGTCAGGAACGACCTGCTTACATGTTCAGATGGACCTGATTGATATCCCACCTATGGTTATACTTTAGATATCAGTTCAAACGGACAAAGCAGGATTGAACGACAACTTGAGTCACACACACACGGTCTTAGAATTTCCTTCCTTTGCTTTACTGAAACAGCCTGAGGTGGCCTTTGGACTACAAAGTTGTAACCCTTTCCTCTTTTTATCGACTTCAAAACATGTCCACTGCTTTAAAGAAACATTTTTTTCTCATGTTAAGAATAATTTGCAGGTATATTTAAACAAGTTTTTCAAAGTGCCATTGTCCTTACGAGATCTACGACCGTTGTGATCTGTGACTTTGCGCCTCTGCGCATGCCCAGAATGGGTCATTCCCCTCCCTCCCAGATTATCAAAACATCTGAAGGGACGTGGCGCTAACTTCTATTGGAATTAGCAATTTTCGCACCTGCTCTGCATTTTTCAACTAAAAATCTATCATTTTAAAACGTCCAAGTACGTGTTTTTTATGCGTTTAATGTGTATTATTTTTAGGTTCTGCGACCGGTTTTTCACTTCCGGCTGTTTAGATCTGCCTCGATGAGGTCACAGATCTCGTCAGAACACCGTTAGCATTTCCCAGGTTCTGCCCCCTCCTGTTCCTACAGGGACTTCACCCACAAAGTGACCAGGAAGTATCCTGAGCAGATGCCTGGGAACCACGTGCAAAGGAGAAGAAGCTCCACTCTGAGCTCCTCACCCTATCTATCACGACGAGAGAACCCAGCCCCCTACAGGGGAAACTCATTTCAGCCGCTGGTATTCATAATCTGGAGCTGCCATTTACACCAACAACTGGTGGCCAGAATTGAGGATACATACATTGACTCCTTTTGATGATTTTCTTCTTTACCACAATGGACCGATGCAGCGTCCCAATAACTGCAGACGCTGCACAAAATACTTTTATAATCAAATTAGTTTTTATATTTAAAGAATAATTGATAGTTGTTCAGACTTTTTAAAAAATCTACTATAAAAACAACCAAACGAGCTGCAACAAAATAGCAGCATTTGAGCCATACATTTATTTTTAAAACAGTTCAGTCCTACAGTGTTTTGTAGTGGAGGGAACAATCAAACAAAAGCCAGGATCTGTTCCAATGTAGTAGACCGCTGTACCTCTGTGTTATGCAGCTCCAAGGTGGTGTGGTTGTAGTGAGTGTGGTGGTCCACTCTCTGGTTCACTACTGCTATATGCCCATAGACTTCCTGTCCTCCTTCTTCCAGAGGCCAGTACTGTCCACACTTCCTCCGGTTGCCTTCATCCGTCCTGCAGCACACATCAGAAAATCAATTTACACCAAACTTCCAAAGAGAAATTTCATTCTTGCTTTTTTTTTTTACATGCCCACTAAAAAAAATCACCTGGTTGTCATGACAATGACAAGAACATTTTGCTCCCAAACCATTCTCCAAAAATCACCATACGTCCTCTCCATTGGACCTGTACAGTAATAGAATCAGCTGAGTGATCAGCATCATACCAAGCAACAATCTCTGATAAAAATCAAGTTTTTAAACAAACGTTTCTGCTTGTTTCTGATCTCTTTAAACCAAACTCAATCAGATAATCTCTCCACAGCTTTTTTGGTTTCATTTGACACAGTTTATTTTGCAATTTCATAAACAAGCTTCAGCCTGAACAAATATGCACAATTTCTCTTATAGTGTTTGAATTTTCCTCTACTCTACTAAACGCCCCAAATTTCTAACAAGATTGGTTTGGGCAAAAGATTTTTCACATAAGAAAAATCCCAAATCTCTAAAAATAACCAGTTAACATTAATGGAACCACTTTAGGAGAATGAACTATTAATCTGTTGATTTTTTTTTTTTTTTTTTTTACTAAAAAAGGCATTATCTTCCATTAAAAGATCAAGAAAGGATAAAAATGGCCTTATTGTTGTACCTTGAGTACCAATATAAGCATTCTTCTGTTTGTAGCCATCCATAAAGCTGGCATTGATGTAGTCAGACCTCTGCAAGAACAACAAAAAACCTGTAATATCAGTCCAAAAAGAATAAAACACACAGAACTGAACAGACTGTTTCTCTTCGGTAGGCGATGTTTTAAATGAAAGATTTCAAAAAGGCTTTACCTCATTTCTTCTGGGTTTCAAGTGAACTCTGGTTTGATCAAGGCACAACACGTCTCCGTAGCGATTCTTCTCTTGATTGTAGGCGGCTCTGTAAAAGCAGGTTAAAAACAAAACTAGTGATGCTTCTTAAAACCCCAGAGCATCAAACACACAAGGATTCAATCTTTTTTTATTCATGTTTGATCTGGTGTTGGTGCAGATGATCAAACCTAACATGTAAAACCAAACTAAAACTAACATACCTATACTGAGCAATAAAAGAAAAATAACTTTGAGTTCTTAGTATTTTACTTGAAGCATCTTTAAACCTCAGAGAAAATGTAATAATATGATTTCTTCATATATATTTTCTTTCTTCATATACTATTTATTTTCTTCTCTCACCCGACTGCATCTTCCAGCTCACCCGGGAAGATCCCGAGGTGTTCCCCGGCGATCTGCGAGACATTGTCTCCCTAGCGGGTCCGGGCTCTGCCTCTAGGTGTCCGGTGGGACATGCCTGAAACACCTCACTAGCATGGCTAACCAGATGCCCGAATCAACACATACGGCTTCTCTCGACCCGGAGGAGCAGCAGCTCAACTCCGACTGGATGGCAGAGCGCCTCACCCCATCTCTGAGTGAGAGCCCAGCCACCCTGCGGAGAAAGCTCATTTCAGCCACTTATATCCACAATCTCATTCTTTCGATCACCACCCTACCTAGTCTAAATCTAACTTGTTATTAAATATTCCATTTTGCTGGACACGACTTTTAACTGCAAATTTGTTTATTTAAACACAGAATTTCTAAGCTGAAAGTTCAAGCTCACTGTGCACAGTGAAATGTTCCAGGTGGGTTTTCTTTGCGCAGCTCCTCGTACTCCTGGTGAATGCCTGAGCGGTGCAGCATGCCCAGATGACCCATCAGCTCCTGAGGACGCATAGACTCTGGGCCAGGGACATGAATTGAGGATTCCTCTACCGGGATTCCTACTAGTTCATCAACAGGATCCACTCTGCCGTTTTGTGCTGCAAGTAGCTGCTGGTTCCAGCTGTATGCGTCCAGAGGTAACAGACCACCGAGGTGTTCAGGGAGACAATCTCTGGGCAGGTGTTGACGTAGCTCAGACATCTTCACCATCTGAACCTAAGAGAGAAAAGGGACAGTGAAAAAGTTGTGTTTGTGTCCAAAACTCAGCTGTGAATACAAAAAAACGGAAAGCCTAACATACAAAAGAAAAGTAGGTCAAAAAGATTTTATCAAACACAAAAAGTGCAGTTTGTAGGAAAAAAAGGCCAGTAATAGATAAAAAGAAAACCATAATCAAAAATTGTATCAGTTTTAGTATCAAACCACTTCTAAGAATAACATATCAACAATTATATCTTTCTGTTTCCACATAAAATGCAGACATTTTACAGTACCACTCTTTAACACTAGATGTCAGTAATTAACTGAACTCTAACTTTAAATTAAACAAGTGTGACTGGGGCTTTTTTCTCGTGTTATGACCAAATACATTTGATATAATTGTGATATACAAGTATTTATATTTGTTTTATTGTTGCGTTTTCTGAACCGCTTGTCTCTAATGAGATTACGGGGGTGCCGGAGCCCTTTCCCAGCTGATTTCAGGCAAGAGGAAGGTTACACCCCAAACAGGTCAACAGTGTGCCGCGGGGTCATGCACACAACCATCTACACCCACAGTCATCCCTAGGGTAATTTTCATAGGGGCCAGTCAACCTAACATGCATGTTTTTGAAGAGTGGGAGGAAACCGCAGTACAAAGTAGAACACATTTCTGTTTGCAAAAAATGTGTTTATTTTACTGAAGATGAAATAATTTTTGTACCAATTTTGATCAATTGTGATTTTGCCACACCACATCAAAACAAACAAACTCATAAACTTTGTTTTGTTTTTAAAGTAATCGTGAGTTACAATAGGTATCTGGGTCGTTACCTGGATTTTAGAAGCCGGTGGATCTCAAAATCAAAACATTTCATTCCTATCTTTATAACTACTAGTGTTAAGTTTTCTTAAAGACACATGACAATAAATACATAGCAAGCTGCTGTTGGAATAAAAAGAATGATGAAAAGTATTTACCCTTTCTCGAAGTTTCTCTTTGAGGAGCAGGCTGAGCAGATTGTAGGGCACACGAAACCAAACAGGAGCCCCGACAATCAGAACTTTCTTCAGCCTGGCAGGGAACGCACCCTAGTGGACACAAACCAAAACATTTCATGTCATCAACATTTTTCTCCATTTCGTTATAATTGGGGCCAAATTGCAACCTTTCATCTTCATATCATGACGTTGTAATATTTTCTAAAACTTATTTGTCAAGCTGTGGATGTTCAGTCACTCAGAGGGTGTTTAAGATTCATCTTGTGACCAGTTTTTCTACTTTTAGAGATAAAACTTGTGTTATTTAAACTCTATGTTCCATTGTGTAAAAGAGTCTAACCTTCAGCAAGTTGAGGATCTTTTTACTCAAATCCAGCTCAAAGTTTGTGTAGTTGGAGCCCGCCATGTCGTAGATAAACACCAATCCGTTCCTCTGCGTTTCAAAGCTGTGGAATAAAAATAGATCCATGTATTTACTGAGATTAGAAGCAGCAGACACGTGGAGGAAATTAGAGCTTTTAAAATATAGCTGAGAGGAAATATTGACTTGACAACAACGGGATTCCCTTGAGAAAAAACCTGTCCTCCATAACGATCAACTAGGGGAAGTATTTAGTTTCTGGTTTGTTCTCCACCAGTTCCCAATGGGACTCTGTTATTATTCGACAATAAAAGACATAAAAAACTTTTTGTGGGTTTTAGTCACCTTTCCACTGCTCGATCAAGGAGGTAGAAGAGAGCTTGCAGCACCACGTGGGTTCCCGTCTTATTGGGGTGATGAAGTTTGGCTGTGTACAAAGCGATGGAGGCTCCCGAGGGGTCCCGTGCATTCTGAAAGTAGACAAACAACTTTTATAACCAATTTCAAATGATTTTCTTTTTCAGTTTTGACCTTTAATTTGTGGCTAAAAAAAAAAAAAAATCTGATGTGGGGTGATTACATTCAGGTAAAAAAAAAAAAATAAATAAAAAATCTAGGCTGACCACCAGGAGGCACCTCAGTTCATAAACTAGTAGCTGGCAAGTTGCCAAATCCACAAAAAAAAATGGCAGTCAACATTTCAGCAGGAGAAGTAATTACTATAAGAAATGTTGGCGGTCCTTGAGATCTAAAACATTGGGGTTTTTTTCCGTCACAGGTGATTAAGGTACAGACTGTACAAGCCCTGAGAACGAAAGGCTTTCTTCCTTGGAAACCTCCCCCCCCACAAACACACCGGAACCGTCTTTTGTAAGTAAATAAGCCTGCATGTATTCTCTGGCATAAGGGCTAAAAATACACCAGACAGGATATGAAGTGAGCTGCTGAAGGTTGGAAAGCTCAGACGTCAGACAGGAGGATGTGCAAGCATCAGTACCAGAGTGGCACGTCTGAAAGACTCATCTTTGGGTGGGGATGGGAAGGTAGAGGGTTAGGCGGTAATTTGACTGACAAAACCTTTAAGATGAAATACACCTGAAACTAAAACACCAGCAACATACGATCCGAACAATAAACAGAGACCTGCTTTGAAGCGTTAAAGGTGGTGTAGGATATTTACATAAATTCATTTTTTGCACATAAATCTGCGTTTACTGGTTGACAAATAGATCATTGGTTGATAAATACGTATTCTGAAAATAAAATAATATATGCTAATAAATTGCAGATTGTCTGGGATATTGAAAAATCTCAGCCTATCATTTTTGTATGGTGGCCAAAAACTATTGGCCCAGTGCAAGTCAGTAACTCCAACTTCCGGGTTTTGGAGACAAGTATTTCTTTTCGTTGGAGGCAAAAACCTAGAAAGATGGAAAAGAACAAGGTTGTAAAAATTGCTTGTAATTTCCAAAGAGTTGCTGGGTTTCAGGCAAGAAGTGGGATACACCCTGAACAGGTTGCCAGTCTGTTTTAGAGCTACACATACAGAAAACCATCTGCACACACTCATTCCTGCGCACAATTTTGTAGCGGCCAATTAACCTAACCCATGAGTGGAAGGAAACCAGGGTACCTGGAGAAAACCCACACAAATGTGGAGAACATGCAAATTCCACACAGAAAGGCCAGTGTTTCAAGCCTCGCTCCCACTCCGGGACTCGACCCTGACCCGCTTGCTGTGAGGCTACAGTGCTAACCACGTTTAAAATATTGGAATGATATAAAAATAAAACTGTTTCAGATTGGTGAAGATAAAAATGCTAAATTAAGATTAGCGCAACATTGAATATATACATTTTTTTTTTTTACATTCTTTATTAATCCCTGACCGGTAAATTTGTGTACTGCATTTCACCGCAGCAGGCTGCCACCTATGACGGCACCAATGGTGGGAGAAACGGGGGGTTAGGTGTCTTCTGTAAAGACCCTAAATGTGAACTCACTGGGATGCGAACCTGTGAACTTCCGGTCCGCGGGCGAATGCTCTAGCCGTCTCAGTGGTTTATTGTAGTTCAGCTGTATTTTATCTGCTTGTTTTTTGGTCACTTTTGGGATTTCTTGTTACAGTATCTTTAATGAACACAACTCTTTTCTTTTAATTTGTTTATTGAACCATATGTGGAGGAACTATTTTTAGCGGTCTCAATGAGTCTATACCTGATGGATCTTTTGAAGGACTAATGATGGGAAAACAGATTCTTACCAGCACTGTGAACTTCCCGCTGAGCAGCTCTGAGCGCAGAGGTTCCTCTTGAGGCTGCAGTCTGACAATTCCTTCTTTTAGACGCGTTTCCTGAAGAAAACAGATCACAGCAGGTGAAGTTAGGCAGCAGGCGGCCTGAATTCTTCACGGTGAACAATAGAGGGACACACCCGACTTTTCAGGAGCCTGAATTAAATTGTTAATCATGTAAACTCTGGATGAAGCTGTAGTGAGGTTTTTGAAACTTTATAACTTTACGACTAAATGGTTAGATATAAAACCGGGATAAATACTACTAAAATAAAACTTTAAATATGATATTTTTGTCTCAATTTGAGCAAAAACTAATTTCAAAGGTAAAATCTCCACTTTTTTTAGGGTTTGGTATTATGTTCATAGTCTACGTCATTAATAAATTATTATTATCATGACTGCATGTATTCAACAACACTTACAATCCTTGGTCTGAGCCAAGAGAAAGTGAAACAAAATTTAATGTCAATTTTTAATTGAAAATTAGGAGTGTGTGTTTTACACACGTTATTGTCGAATAAATACAGCAATTAGAACTCTATAAGTTTATTATACAGCTCATGTCTCTACAATACCAAACCAACTCCATTTTTTCTTTCCTTCTTGGTCTGTTATGCCCTTTATGGTGTTTATTTAGATCCTTCAGCTTGTTCGTAATGCTCCTTTTTCCAAACAGAAGGTTTAAAAAAAAGAAGCTACAATATATTTGATATAACTTTTTATGACTTTTATTTCAGTCTATTTGTTCTGAAATACCAAACTGCTATTTTTGTTTGTTATTATCTAAAACCCTAACTGGGAATCAGATGGGAACTCATTTATTTTCCTCACAAAAAAACTGCAAAGAAAGTTGGTGTTTTTTTTTTAAGAAAAAAATTCAGCACCATCTGTTTTCAGAATGCAAATAATCTATTTTTGGCTTCATCCTCATGCATCAGCATGAATGCATAACGACCAATCAAATGGTCCAATCGCTGATCAGATGGCTTCCTCTTTTCTGTAGCCGTCAACCGCACGCAAATGAATATAAACACACGTAAATACATTGTTTTAGATTTCAGGTTACAATGAGAGAAAGAACTTAGCCGTTTCCTCATTTTTCTGTTGTTTGTTCCAAACTAAGCAACTCGTTTTTAATTTTTCACTCAATTCTTGAATCCATTTTCCTCTCTTTGTTGGTGCACTTTGAAACCTTGTGAAAACAAATAAGAAAAGTGTTGCCATGTTGTGACCTGTACAAAAAAAAGATAATACCTCAGTTTATTGCTTGTTTCTATTTTTACACCCAGTCAACCTCAGACAAAACAAGCAGTCTGAATGGTTCTAGAAAACTTTCCACCCTCACTTTGTTACAAAATGAAAAAAAAAAAAAAAACTTGTCCCCAGCCTCTGTCCCGTTGCTGATGCAGCATAAATGGAGTTTACTGAACTGTGGCACAGAAGGGTAGGTAGACTAATCTGCCTCAAAGTTTTATTTAAAGCTTGTGAACAAGTCACAGTCAGGCAGGCGAGCCATACACAGCAGAAATAAGTTCCTGTCAATGACTGAAGTAACTATATGAAACAAAAAAAAAGTTAGTTGGTACAATCCTTAAAAGTATTCAAGTCATTAAAGTGTGCGAGACGTCTAACAGATTTTTAAGTTGCAGACTACAGCAGAGATTTACGGTAATAATTTCCAGGCTGAAATAGTTCCACAGTTGCAATATCATTCGACTTTTCTTCTAGCTTAATTCTGGTCCCACCTATAGTTTCTCTTGGTTTCCCATACAATCGGTACAATTAGTTTTTCTCACACGACCAGCTGTATTTGCATACACATGCGTGTGTTTTAGATGACTGAAAGCATATAGAAGCAAAAAAAAGGAGAAGTTGAACCCTAGAGATGTGCAGATGTTATAATTTGCTTCCCTCAAGCCTCTCATTCCCTGATTTGCCTGTACAAGACATGTTTTGCAACACGTGAAAAATCATATTTATCTGTTGACTGTTTGGATTAAGTCATCTGCATAAGCAAAAAAAATGGATTTGCTTTTTTCCCCTTCAACACGTTTTGTGATCTTCTAAACGCCTACATATGGTTTCTTAAAATACCAGAGCATTTTCAGTGTATTCACGTGTCTGGCCCAAGGGTGTCGGAGCATCTGCTCAGACCAGCTCCTGCTCGGCTGCAGCCTCAGAGATGTGTTCGATAAAAAGAGAAGCCTTGTGTTACTTTTTTTATTGAGTATGGTATGAGGACAAATAGCTTGTACAATAGGAATGGTACGATAGGACAAAAAGCTTTCCATTTTTTTTTGTCCTTTTAAAACATTTAATTTAATCAATCCATTCTTTTTGTTGCATATCTGGGGAAAGATGTGTTTTAAGGTAAAGCTAATTGTGCCAGAAATGAGAGTTTTAAAAATTGCTACGTGTGTCGATTTTTAGTATAAATGGCTGCACACATACAAAAACTATTTTTTTAAAACGTGGGTTTTCAGATTCTGTTTGATTTTTTTTTTTAACAAACCTGGTAGAGAAAGTTAAAGCAACTTAAGAGAATCTGTGGCATATGAATGAGTGTCAGTGTCACTAAGGTCTCCCTTCACCCACTCATGACCTTTTTCTCTGAAGGAAAAACAGAAGCAGCAGTCTTTTAGAAAAACACCTGCTTCGTGCAGTCGAATGCAACGCTTTTAAGACATCTCTGCAAAACTTCGGTGTAATGAAGAGGAAATTTACTTTAAATATCTGGGACAGTTTATGCGTCATAGTATCAAAATGAGAAATAACGTTTGATCTTATATTACAAGATATCGTACAAACAATAGAGAATCTCAGAGAGTCTAAGATTTCTAAGAATTAGGGAAGAAACATCTTTTTCTTACATTTTCTTTAAACTCATAGTTAACATTAGCTATCATTTAGATATTCATAATTCTCACCAACAAATTCTAACCACTAGCTCGGTTGTTTAAACCACATTACAAACATTCGCTTGCAGAGGAGACTGAACGAGGAGCAATATGTTCATCGTTTCTTACCCTGTAACTGTGGAACAGCTCGATGGCACGGAGAACATCAAATTTGCGAGCCATGAGGAACTTGACGGCCAGCTCTTTGGACAGTGGTGATACTCCATGCTGACTGGTCCACTTGTTGATTTCCTCCAAAAACTGCCTGGTCGCCTGGAAGAAACATAGGTAGTAGTTGTAAAAACTACACGGTCCAGTTTGCAAGAAGTTGTCCCAATTGAGTGAAAAGATCTTGCAGATCCTGTTTAATTGCATGAAGATTTAAAGCTTTTTTAAATATCTCAAGCACAATGATAAATCACACCATTGTTTAAGATAAAATATGAGTGTTAAAAATTAGACGTTTGGAGCGATGAAAATCGTCGCTCAGTGCGAGTGTGATTGGATTTTCACTGTAACACAACCATCTTTTCCACATTTCACTCCTTTTATCGGCACAACAACATTGTCTAACTTGGTCAAGGAAAAGAGTTTAGAGGAAGATTAAAGTAGATAAAAATATTTTATTTTGGGGAAGTATAGCTCAGCGAGTACAGATGGTGTTTCGTTGCTGATTTAATCCCCGCCTAGAGAGCTCATGTTCAGATGTTCCTGAGCAAGAGACCGTACCCTGATTTGCACCTTGTTTGGCAGCTTTCACCATCACGTATGAACGTGGCTGAGTGTGAACAACATTGTAAAGCGCTGAGTACCGCTGCAGGTGTAAAAATGCTACATAAGCACAGTCCATTTCTCCTGGTTTGTTAGTGGGAGGGTACAAAGAGCCTTGTTACAACATATTTATTTATTAAAATAACGCTTTTTTTGCTCACAATATGTTTTTTCAAGAAAACTTGCAGATCCCTAACAAAATGGGGTATTCAGTTGTCTACCACAAGGAAATGCAGGGGCAGTGTTGCACGGTTAGGCACTTGTGACACCAGGAAAAAGATGAAAGAAGAAAGAGACGTTGTTTCATTATGATTGGCTGAATAGACAAATATTATCTTCTCCACCTTAGAAAAAGATAGACAGAAACAAACTCCAAGCCAAACAACCGGATCATTTTTAGTTTTGCTTAGTTTAAAACTTCAACTTCAAAACTTCAACACACATTCCTAGTTTTGTAAAACTTGTTAGTTATGAATGTTATAGTACAGCCTCCTGCCCTCTGTCCATCATGCACTTTTCGGGATTGCTCCAAAAACACTTTTGCATGCCTCAAACCCCCTAAACAGCTGAAGAGCAAGCCAGTCAGTACCAAGTGAATCTTTAACGGGCTGCAGAAGAGGCAATGAAAGCTAACACTTGAGGGTTTCTCTTCTAGGCACGGCAGCGGTGGGTCATGCACAAGAGACAGGAAGTCAAGTTCTGGGAATCTGCAGCTTTTAAGGAATACAAAACGATCACTGACAAGCACCGAGCCTGAGGACAGGATACCACTGTCTCTCCTCAGGAAAGCTGAGGCTTTCAGTAACAGGAGGGCCGGCAGCTTCTTGCTCTGTTCAAATAACTTAGCATGCAAGGGAAGACAGGCGAATGCACCTGATGGGGCTAAAGCCAGAAAATGTGCAAATGGGGAGTGGTAAACGAAAACGCAAAGTTTTTTTAATTTAATTTCTCCCTAAATTAACTCTATTAAGTCATACTTACTGTAAAACAATGACTCGTTGTTACAGAGTCACCATATTTAGTTGCATTTACAAGAAAAGTAAAGATAACAGTTTGACAGCAACTAACTGTTATCTTCTCAGCAACAAATTGTTTCCCAATAAGCTACCAGAAGAAAACAGCATGTCTCAGCATGGAGTGCAACTTTCTTCAAGGTTTCTAGGAAACTAGGACGAGTGGAACATATCAGAAGCAAGTGAAAAAATAACTTGTTTCTTCATTTGACGTGTGTAGTGTTCCCTGTAGTCTCAGCACGAATTATAAAGTGATCTTCTAACAAAGAGAAATGGAAGAAAAGAGAATTATATTCAAAAGAAGGAAATCAGTTGGAACTGGTCTGAGGGAGGGATTAATTGCTCCCAAATTATAGAAACATTGGAGGAACTGAATGAACAACTAAATTGTATATACTTTAAAAAAACAGTCAAAATCAATTCAGAACGTGTTGAAAATAAAAATATAATTACAAAACACCATGTTATGAACTATATAAAATGTATTTAATTTCCATTTTCTAAAATATCAGCTTACATTGTCTTTTGGCATCAATAAAGCACACAAAGAGTATATTGTTTAGAAATCTTTTCATTGTACCACAGGTGCAATGATCTAAACATGACCATGAATGTACCACGAGATCAATACATCAGACCAATAATAAGGTCAATCTATATGCTTCCGTGAAGTGTTAATCCTCTGTTACAGGCCAACGAGAGCTTCCTGTCAGATTGCCGTCAGGTATACTCAGGTTTCCAAACTTTCAATGTTCTGACAGCTGTTCCTTTCTCTCAGCGTTTTAAGGACAGCCTGCCAAGTTCAAGCACTGACCCTCTGTTCCTGCAGAAGTCAGTCTTGTTTGGTTTTTCTGCACTTGGCCATATCCGCCAGAGTGGAATTGGAGGATGGACTAGTTTGTTTTCACAATATCAAACCGGGCTGCAGTGGAAGACTTAGAGCGGAGGAGTGACTTATTCAGTTCCTGGAGGATGAATAAATATTTGCCCGAATTGCTCCACTTCTGAAATGAGTGGATTTTTTTTTCCATTTGCTTCTAACTTCTTGATTATTCCTTTTAAAACATTGACGTACAAGTAAATAGCCTCAGAGGTTTATGTCTGGTCACAAGTCCTTGTGAATTCAAGAGAAACTTTTAAAGCTTGTGGTTTCTGGCTTTTCAACACACAGCTGATATTACATAATCCTGTTTCCAGTCAGGGTCGCTCATTGGTTGTACAGGGTCACAACCAATTGAAAATTGATTAGAATCACTGTAATAGTGGCCTATCTTGTTGAGAGCAAGCCAAGACAGTTACAGGAGATCACTGTGGCATCTTACCAAACAGCATCCACATATAAAAAGAGAAAATTAGTCAGGCCTCTTATAAAAAATAAAACTCCATAAAGTGAACAGTTCTATAGTTTTTTTTGTAGCGAACGATAGAAATTTATCCTGAAGCATTTGGCACTTTTTACTCAAAATAGGAAGAGGACAAAAATTTGCTGTGGCGACCCCCGAAGGGATATGCCGAAAGGAGAAGAAGAAAATGATGCTGTCTGCCATCCTCATACCTTTTACTCTGCCTCCCACAGTTTTAAGATTGAATACCCACGGCAGAGGCAGTCGATCTTGTTGTCTTACTCTTGAGAATACAGTTCCATAATGATTATGACACACTTACATACTACTAACATACTAACCTTAGCCAAAAAAAAAGGCAGAACGTTATGATAAATACTTAAAATGTGGATTTGTTGGAGCTTAATTCTTTTTATAGTAACCAGCTGTGGGTGATGACAGACAGAAAGAGATCATGGATAGATGCGCCCGAAATGAGCTTCCTCTGCAGGATGGCTGGGCTTTCACTCAGAGATAGAGTGAAGAGCTCTGCCAGTTTGAGAAGCCAAGTTGAGAGAAGCCATATGGGGTGGTTCGGGCATCTGGTTAGGATGCCTCGCTGAAGAGGTGTTTCGGGGCACGTCGCACTGGGAGGAGACCCAAAGGCAGACCACTGGCTGGCAGACCCAAAGGTTGAGCAAAGCTGGGGTGCGTGAAGCCTGAGTTTCCGGCTTGAGGCTGCTGCCGCCGCGACTTGCCCCCCGGAAAAGTGGGAGACAACGGTACAGAAAAAAAACCTACCATATATTTGAGTTTTTTTCATGAATATTGTAGGTTAAATTATCAAAGGTCAAATATTAAGAGGTTCATTAGAACATTTTAAAGCCCGGCGTTTCTTTTCTAAGCCAAAGCTTGAGGAAACAATGAGTCAAAGAGAAAAGACTTGTTCTGTGTACAAAGTATTTTCTTGTGCACTGACTAACATCAGCTCTATATCAATGTGTCTTATCCATTTCAGTTTGATGCTTAAGTAGCATTACGTTGATATTCCCACTGCTGGTTAACTGGAAGCCATCAAAGAACTTTTTTGTAACACATCTTTTTGTAATTATGCTTGGCTACGAGAAGTGGTCATTATCAGAAGACAATAGAGAGGTCACAGAGACTGTGTTAATGATTCATGCCAGAGAATTGTGAAACGTTATTTGTGGTTATTGCTGTGTCACCACTAGTCTAACAGGCAAGACTGACGGATGTCTTTATCTCTCTTCTTTTTTTTCTTTTGGCTCCATAGCTACCGCCTTTATATTGTGTCTCCAGAATCTGATTACAGATGCCATGCAAATCCATTTACAAATGTAGAGCTGCTGATGCCAAGTGGCTTCACTTCCCTGAGTCCCATTTGGCACGAGTCGATACCTAAACAGGAAGTCAATAACGTCACTATCTCTCTATTCCCCACTTTCTTTCACTCCGCTGCTTCCTGGGAGTACACTCACATACACATTTTTTTTCTAAAGCAAAATGGTAGACACACACTCATAAACTTGCCCCCTCACCCTCCTCAAACACACACACACTCTAAAGTCTAGTGGAAATACTTTTAACAGCTGCATTCAGAATGAGGTTCCACTGCTCCAGTGTTCAACCCCATGAGAGCCACGTTTCTACACTCAGTAACACGCATTCACAGACACAAATACACAATGCAGACAAACACACTGCTCACCCACCCCCTCCAGGCTGTGGATGTAATGAGGGCGTCCGGTACCCTAGCGGGGGCCCTAGCTCACACAGGAAATGGAGTAGGCAGATAAGGAGCTTTCTGCTGACCAGATGATCAAGAGTCAGCAGAGGAAAAAAAAAAAGACACGAGTGCTACTAGAACAAATAAAATGATAATAGAAAACATCTCTTTGAGCATAAAGCAGTCTTAATTCCACCTGTTTCACTTGTGCATGGTATTTTGTTGGCTATAGTTACATCTTTAGACTGGCTGCATGGAGATTAACTATTAAGAGGCAGATCAATGTGGCTAAGGTTTTGTCATTAGATATGCAGATTGATTAGTGAGCAACCACTTTTAAACTCTTTAAAACCTGGTCCAAAAAATTTACATAGATGTGTATTTATTTTTTTAAATAATATTTGCATGATTATGAGGTGCATCGATTATCAGGTGGTAGCTCTCAGAACCATTGTAATTCAAAATGTATCCACAAGAAGTAAACGACAAGTAATGATGATTATTACATTTTGTTCCACAACATCTTAGTGATGCAGTAAATCTGAATAACTGTACTAACGACCACATCCAAGCGATTCAAGGATTTTTTATCGAGTTTACTTAACTTTGTTCAGAAAGTGTGCACAACCCCACGCTATAAAGATTCGGTATTAGTCATCATTGTCAGCAGGATGCTTTGTACACACAAAGTGTTATTTCATAAAAATTTGAAATACCACCAATCTCTTTGACAATAGTACAACCTCTATTTCTGAATGGGGGCCGAAACCTCTCAATCATCAATTACCCTGTCCAGAAAACAACTTTGAAACCCTTTCTAGGACAGATCATTCCTGGATGAATGAGGGATTATACAGACTAATAGAACCTGGATGCAAAATTTTTAATGGTCTATGATTAATACATTAAAATTGGAACTGCCTTTCCAAAAATTAGTTAGGCTTTTTTCATAAAGATTTATTTTGGCATTGTTGATAGATTATTCTTCATAAGACTTTCTGTTTGCAGTCTGGTTATATCAGCCAGATGACAGAAAATTCAGTGATGGCCTTCATGCAGTAGTATTGCTATCAATGTTCTGAATACTTCAAATATACTCTTGAGTGTTTTGTTTTGTCTTCTGGACTGCTTATCCTTTGCAGGGTTACAGATGCCGGAGTATCCCGGCTGATTTCAGGCAAGAGGCGGGCTACACCCTGAACTGGTCACCAGTCTGTTATGGGGCCAGACAGACAGGCAACCAAACACACTCATTCCAAGGATCAATTTCATAGCAGTGTAAGAGGAGGAAAAAAAACCATCAGCAACTGCCGCTTGAAATAACTGGAAAGCCATAATTAATAGCAATTAAGAATTTTAATCCGGAGATCTTTGCTCCATAAAACATCTTGTACCCGATAAGGATGAATTTATGAGTCTAATCTGGAAAAGAAAGTTGGGTTTATTTAAATACATGCACAGACATAAGATCTTACAGCCTTTATTAACACACACAATCATCATTGCACATAGTCAAACTGTCTTTATAATATTCTATTATGTGCATCTAGCTTTTACACCAGTAATAAATTATTTATAGTGAGCAGACGACTAGGCAACCTATCCACAGGAGGTATATCAGGGTGTGACTATTACTGGGTAATAGCACAATTCTGGCCCTTTGCTAACTGTACAAAATGAATAAAGGAATAGAACCCATACGTTTGTTGAACTAAGTAAAGAATCCAATTTTGACCTGATTTTGTGTAACAAATAAAAGAAATTGAGAGGCTTAACAGTTATGAATTACGTGTACAGCTTAAAGTCCTAGGAGCCTTACCTTGTTCTTTCTTTGTATCAAGATTTTAGCTATCTACATTCATTTTAGACTGGGTTTTTAATTTCAGGTTGCTCATTTGTACAGTAAAAGTCAAATCAGTACATGCTAAAAAAACAAATAAATAAGTGGTGGGCTGTACAATGGCCTCACAACAAGAAGGTCAGGGTTTAAGTCCCGGAGAGGGATGAGGCTTGAAACAATGGCCTTTCTGTGTGGAGTTTGCATGCTCTCCCATGTATTTGTGGGTTTTCTTTGGGTACTCCAGTTTCCAAAAACATGCATGTTAGGCTTACTGGCCACTATGAAATTGCCCATAGGAATGAGTGTGTGTGGATTGTTGTCTGTCTGTGGCCCTGCAACAGACTGGCGACCTGTTTGGGGTGTATCCTGCCCTTAGTCTGAAATCAGCCAGGATAGAAGAAAAATGAAATGCTAAGAAGGAAAAATAACCCCAAACAAATAAATTACAGGACTCAATCTTGCAATTAATTTTTTTTTTTTACACATTTAAATTTTGGACATTGGATCCTAAAACTAATGATACATGTAAACAAACGGATCTATTTGTGCTTGAATTAGAACAGTTCATTCATAAACTCGAGTTGACTGAAGTTGGCAGTGGAAATAAATCTGAATGACCTCCAGGAGGAGATGGGATGTCTTTAAACTCTCCATATTCACCAGGAGATAGATGATGATCCCTCCACACATGGACAGGAACTGACAGTGATGAAACGAGGACAACAACCCGATAGAAATCGATCAAATATTTCCGTCTGGATCATTTCGCAATAAATAAAGACAACACAACGCACTGCTGCGCAACGCAAATCACACCAAAAGCTACCAAAAAAAAAAAAAAAAACCTCATCCAGGTAGAATCAGAGACATATTTGAACAGATTTCACCCGGAAATGAAGAAGTAGAATGGTACAGAGTGTTTTAGGCCTACCTGTTCCTCCTCCGCAGATAAACTAGTTGCCATGATTCCGTAAACTCTCTGATCACCTTTCCAACAAACGTGTCCTTCTCATGAAGTAAGAGATCGGACTGTGTTCCTCGTGGATTTACTTGATCGTTTAAAAGAGTGGGTTATACATGAATCTATCTTCCTCAAAGTTACAATCATCTAAAACGTTGAAGCGAACTGAATGCTTCTGATTATCAGAAAATCTTAAATCCAAACTAAAGAGATCGTGGTGCTGACAGTTTTCACCGAGAAGGAAAATATGGCAGGGAAAAAAAAAAAGGAAAAGAGGAAACCAGTCGATGGTCTGGACGAAGGTTTTAGTTGAGGTCGAGCAAGCAGATCAGATCATGATGTCCTCCTCCTCATCCTCCTAACATGTCACAGGATCTCACACACTCCTTCATGTCGTGAACGGCAGCAGGTTTCAGCTTTGCCTTTTAGGCTGCGGGAGAGTGACACACACGCACACATATACACACGCACGATCGTGAACAATGAAGGAGACTGTTGGTTTTCTATGTGAATGTTGGTGCTCCCCCTGGTGGTGAGGAACAGAAAATCCAAAGAGCTTTAACTCATGTTTTCATTCATAAAAACACACAAGAATGTAAATAACACCAAATCCAACCCATCGTATTCGTTTTTGGAGATGTTCATGACTTGTTTTTGAGGATCACTAAGAAAAGTTCTCTAAATAACTTGGTAAGCTTCCATACTACACTAAACATGCCAGCTGTACTTTCTTGAGCTCCCCTAAGAGTAAACCCCCTCTCTCCCACAACATAGTTAATTCTGTATTCTTTTTAAACTAAAGCTATAGTTACCACAATCAAACAATTTACATTTAATATTTTAAATGAAATTAAAATGATCTGTTTATAGTAACTATAACTTTGCTTAGTTGCATGATTTCAAATGCTGGCTTCGTACTACAGGCTCATTTTAGGTCAATTATCTCTCTCTCATTAAAGACCAATAAAAAGATATTTTATCTAGATCAATTTCATCCAGTGGTGTAGTAGTTAGCACGGTGGCTTCACAGCAAGAAGGTCAGGGTTTGAGTCCTGCAGTGGTATAAGGTTTGAAACATTGGTCTGTTTGTGTGGAGTTTGCATGTTCTCCTCATGTGTGGTTTCGCCAGGTACTCATGTTTCCTCCCACCCTCCAAAAACATAAATGTTAGGTTCATTGGCTGTTACAAAATTGTCCCCAGGAATATGTGTGTGGATAATTGTCTGTGAGTGTTGCTCTGCAACAGACTGGCGATCTGTTCGGGGTGTACCCTGCCTCTTGCCTGAAATCAGCCGGGATAGGCTCCAGCATCCAGCCCCCTGACCCTGCCGCGACCCTATTAGGGATAAGCGGTTCAGAAGAGGAAACAAAACTTTTATTTAATTGTCCAGACAGCTTAGTTTATCATTGAGTCAAAAAGGTTTTTGGACTCTACTTCAACTGGCAAGCTAGAGGTGGGGAACACCTTGGACAGGTCACTGGTTTATCACAAGGTCATAGTTGCATCATTTTAAATTAAGCTAAAAAGCAGGTTAAGATGAACTACTTTTTGCCTTTTAGAACTCAGTTTTAGAAGTTTTTCATTTGCGGTTATATAATACTGGCTGAGGCCCTGCAACAGACTGGTGCCCAGTGCCAGGTGTACCCCGCCTCTCACCTGTAACTACATGGGATAGGCTCTTGCAACCACACAAAAAAGTGGTATAAGCGTTACGGGAGAAGAATGAATGCGAATGCTGGTTTCATACAATCAAAGATAGAAAATATTTAAACAACTTGATTGGGTCACTACAATTCATCTATGATGTTTAGATTGAAGAAATACTAAACTTTTGTTTTTGTGTTTTGTTTTTTATGAAATGACTATGTTAGTACAGCTTTAAATGTGTACATGTCTCTGGATGACTAGTCTGTGGTGACTTGTTCAGGGTGTACCCCACCATTCACATGCTTAGAAGCTGAAATAAGCTCAAAGCTGATCCCTCCCCAAGAACCGCTCCAATGGTTCAAATTTTAATATTTTTTTCAAAACTTTGAGATCACAGAGAATAGACATCCAGACATCTGCCTTCGATGCATAGACATTTCTTTGCGTTCTTTTGTGTCCAATTTAACTTCCTAACCTGATCTTTCACCAAACTACTTCATAAACTAATGAGTAGTTTTGTATAGGGCCTAAATTTTCTGGTATTTTTACTCCAATTTTTCTAGTAACCAGTTACTCTCTCAAACTGGTTCCTACACTGTCCTCTACTGGTTGCTCCAATTTAGCAAAATTATGGAAGTAAAGCATTAATTAACCTTCTCTGAATGTGAAGGTGGAATGTGAAATGCCCTTGTGAGTAGCACAAACGACTTTATATATAATATATGTCATTTAAGGAAGAAAATCCTGATGAAAATACAATCTTCAAATCTCCCACAGTGCAGTATTTTGGTGCTTGCAGAGTAGCAGATCTTTGTAGGTATTTTTCTTGTATGTATTGGCTTATCTGTGTGTGAATGCTGCTGTTGTGGACATCTTTATAGCTGCCAGTTTACATCATAACAGCTCACTCTAAACCCTAGTTTTTCATTAATAATGAATGAAACAGAGTGAGAGGGAAAAGCTAGTTGAGTGCCTTTGGCCTTCCATTAATGCAATGAAACTTGTGAATCTCTCAGTTCATGTATCCCAGAAGCTACGTTATATTCCATTAGAAGCTCCAGGATTAGCACGTTATAGCTATGATTTAGTGCCAAACAATCTCATAAAGCCTATGTAACATGAGCCTCAAACCCACCACCAGTATGCCAAGAAATATTATAATCTTTTTCCCTGAATGTCTGTTAACCAGATTGCAAAGGTGATGAGGTGCAAATATGAACAGAGGATCTTTCTGATCTTCAGATAAACATTTTAGCCTCCATGTGAGGTTGGATGCAAGCAGACTGATTCTTTGGCTATGAAAAGATGAACAAATGATAAGTACATGCAAAGCAAATTATTTTTTATTTCTACAAATAAAAAAAAGACAAGATCTGACAATAGGCAAATGGTCAACCAGGAGGCGTGAGAAAGTCTGGCCTGAAAGCTAAAAGGGGAAAGGGAGTGGACAACAATAAACTTCCTGTCAAACACGCTGATGTCACGTCCTTTGGGAAAATGTGATTGGTAAGCTTTTGGTGTTGCCTGGAAAGTATCCATTCCTGGAAGAACAAAAAGAGTAATCATATGATGCGTTCGAGCTGAATTTAATAAACTGTAGTGATACAGAAAATGCAGCAGCAGAAGACAGGTTGTGTATTCATAGAATACCAATATGGTATTTATTTCCCCCACTTCCACATATTCACATATGTGGAGACAAGTTTTCACTTTCATAATCAACACATTGAGACTTTAGAAGCAGAATTTTAAGGTGGATTCACTTAGAATCTAAGGGTCATCTAAATTGGTTACCTTACAGTTTCACAAGCGTAATTTTTGGCCTGAGCCTCCCTGGTTACCGAGCAGTTGAGAGCTGGGGTACACTCTGTCTTGATCACAGAACAACACAGAGACAACCAATTGAAACTGACCAATCAGCCCTGTGTGCATGTTCTATGGTGGTGGGAGTAAATAATGTGTATTATGCAAAAAACAAGTTAAAAAATGCTACTCTTCATTTTAAAATGCAAACGCCTTGTTTTTTCAGTGTTTCAGCAAAAAAACAAAACAAAAACTGCTTCCTTCCCCAGGTGTCCTACCACACAGTTTTCATAGAGAACAGAAAAACCTAAAGCGTGTGCGTGGGAGATGCCGAGTGCTCTGAAAAGTGTAACTCTGAACTGACAGGTGCACAGTTCTTGGAAAGTGATGGGTGTTGCTGAGTCATAGCAGAATCTGTCTCTAACCACATGTCTGGATTGGCTCTCTTTCACAGGCCTGCTTAGTTTGGAGTTTAGTTTGAAGCATCTGACTGTATCACAGGCAGAGTCAGTATTCTTTGAATTACCATACAGGTCATATTGCTTAATGTAGAAACCACAACTGATCATGTCTGATTACCATAATTCATATCAGTTCCGTGGAAATCTGCACCCTTTTTACTAGGGTTGCAGAAACATTCCAGAAAAATAATTCAAAGATGTGTTTTGTGTTGCAATGTACTTTGTTATATCTGATGCTTTCTAGGACTTCACACGAATTTACTGCTTTCAGCACCTCCCTTTACTAGTGAGCACTATTTCACAGAAAGACTTATCTCCGTCCCTACAGATGTGTTTAGACAAGTTATTTTTACAGGTGATGATCTATGCCTGTTGCTAGTGCAATTGTGATAAGATCACAGGAACAAAAAATATGATTAAAGATCTTTGTTCTGTTTTTGTTTTTATTTTCCACTCTAAGAAGATAAGTAGGAACTGTGTTACATGATGCATCGCGTAGCACTCAGACTGTAGTAGTGTAGAGGTTTGACCTTATGGTGAGCTTCTACGTATCTCGTAATGTGGGATACCACTCTTCTCTGAAGTCTCAGTTCTTTAAATATGGCTCAAACTTCGTAAGGTTTGGACTCAAAAAAGAACTTCAGTTAGCATTTTTCAGCTATTTTGTTGCAGATTATTAACTTAATCTAAAACCATTGTCTTGTTAAATTAAACTGAAATTGTTTTGCATCTCTTTAAACAACTTAGATTTCCAGATGAATTCATGTTTGGTTGCATTCAGATCTAGCAGCTACATACCATTAACCCTCCACCACCGTGCATTGTGTCAAACCCTCCCAAACAGGTTAAACTTCTTTTAATTTTCTTTTAACAATGACCATCATGACCTTTGGTATTTAGTTCATTTAATGCTTACTGAGGTCGGCCAAGTTTGGGGTGCAGCTCTTGAAATTTTCACTCTTACATGGTCTGACCTTGGGATGAACTTGCCGAGGCATCTTCTCTTGGGAAAACTGCCAGCTGTCTTCTATGTGCCCATTTGTGAATAATCTCTTTCACTAGAGAGTGACAAACACCAAAGTGTCATGCAACGGCCCCACAGTCCGTTCCATGTCAGCGAGAAGCAATAATTGCTTTTCTAAGAGCGCTATTGCGGTCTTTACCCCTGGGCACAGATACTGTATGTTCCACAGCAGCAACCTGATGAAACATCTGCTTTCTTAACGGCTGTTGGGGATCTTTTAGTAAAATGCTTTTGTTGGACATCTGGATCATACTTATTTTATTAACTTGAAAAATAAGCTGATCTCAATCTGTTCCTGTTTTGAACGTTTAGTCCCTAAAAACATAGAAAGTACTGTAAAACTAACATATTTTAAAACATCTAACACTATCTAGAGCTCTCTGGACAACCAAATGTCTAAATTGAGTGGATTTCAATTATTCAGAGACCAATCTATTAGTTTTACACCAAAAAAAATCTTCATTTAAAAAAACACAAAATTTATTTTTCTTTTTTAAAATGAGGACCAACATATTAATACAGTAATTATTCAAAATATTATATACACGCAATTGTACTGTAAAGTGATCATTTCTCAATTGTTTTTATAACAAATAAAGAAAAATATGCTCTTTTTTTAATAACAGCTATAAAAACTATAGTTATCGTCATAAATTCTGGTTAGTTTTTCTTCTAAATAAAACAATACGAGAATTAGTCAAATTTCACGTGTTTAAAAGCCTGTTTATTTTATGACGACATCTGTTAGAATTTACAATAAACAACTGGGAGATTGTTTTTGTGAATTTGTTGTGATTGAGTTAGCAATTTTATAATTAGTTCCTGTCTTTTGTTAAATTAATTGACCTTAAAGAAAATTGTTACACAAGTAAGTTAGCTCCAGTAAAACTCGACCTAGATGGAGTTTAGTACACTGCAGACATGTAATTGGACTCCTTTCTGTTACTAATTGATGTTCCATCTAAGAAAAAGCTTGTAAATGTCTACTTTACTGAACTGATGCTCAAAATTTTTTTTCCCTTCAAAGTTTTTGGAAGTGCAAACACCAGAGGGATGTAAAGAAGAAAGTCACAATGACCTGATCAGAGTCATAAAGCAGCAATTTAAATAGTTGCTGATGTGTGTAGTTTTAAAACGAAGCCAACATGTCAGAATGACTTTTATAATGAGGCTATGTAAACCTCCTTAAAGTTTACATCTGAATTAAAAGAGATCTCAAATTTATTCCCTATAAAAATAAATCAAAGAGGGTTGCTGATTTATTGTGCTGCTGAATCAAGACTGAGTCATGTCATGTTTTGAAGAACTCTCTAACATCAGTAACCAGTAAAAGAAACAGACTGGGGCAGCACTCCCCCACTTGGAATCATGCTGCTTCAAGTGGTGGAGTAAATATCTTGGGGTCTTGTTCATGAGTGGGAGACGGAGCAGCGTCCGCAATAATCAGGAGGTTACATTGATCCATTGTGGTGAAGAAAGAGCTGAGACGAAAAGCAAAACGAACAATTTACCAGTCGATCATCGTCACTAACCCCACCTACAGTATGGTGACCAAAAGAACAAGATTGCAGACACAAGTGGTCAAAATAAGCTTCTTCTGCCAGGTGGCTAGATTCTCACTCAAAGATAGGGTGAGAGTTCTGCCATCCAGGAGGAGCTCAGAGTAGAGCTGTTGCTCCTATGGGTCGAGAGAAGTCAGATACGGTGGTTCGGGCATCTGGTTAAGATGCCTCTCAAGCGCCTTGTTGGTGACGTGTTTCGGGTATGTCCAACCAGGAGGAGACCCAAAGGCACACCTGGGCCTGCTGGAGAGACTACGTCTCACCGCTGGGCATAAAATGCCTTGGGATCCTCTCAGGTGAGCTGGAGGATTAAGTCAGGGTGAGAGAAGCCTGGTTTTCCAATCTGAGGTTGTTGACCCTGCAACACGGCCAACGATAAGCGGAAGACAACGGAACAGAGTTGGTGTGGTTTAAAGAACCTTCAAATCCACTTTTCCCAGTTATTTTTCAAATAGAGTATGTTTTATGCATTTGTCTGTGTTTGTCCCGGCGCTCTGTCTGTAAATGAAGTTCCTCTCAGATAAATGAAGTTATTATTGATTGATTAAAAGTATGTTATCCAGCTAATTATAATTTACATTTGTTTGCCTCGTTGCAAAAGAATGACTATTTTTCTGTTGTTTACTTGGTAAAACATTTATTTAGAAGCTTACATTTAAAAACACTTTTAAATGAAAACTTACATGTGAATATGAAAGTTTATCAGTTCAGCTCACAAAGCATAAAATGCTGAAATGATAGAAGCTAAAACCACATTTTTGTTTTAGAATAATAATCATGAACATTTGCAAAAACTTAAAATAAAACAGTAGCAAAAACAATAAATTCCATTCTAATTAGTACAAAGTGCAAAGCAGCGAGAGATTAACCCAACCACAAACTTGTCATGCTCTGGCTACGTTTGATGTCTGAAACCAGTTTACTCCACTGAACTGTAACTTATATAGCACTGATATGTGAAATTACAATCAGCTGTTAGAAATCTGGGTGACATGTCGAAGTGGACCACTGCTATGCTATTTTACTTTTTCAGGAGGCCCAGGATAGTGCCAGGTGGAATCAGCCATGTCTATTAAATGGGCCATATCCAATCCATAAAACATCACCATCAGATTTCCATTGGCGCTTCCTTTATTGGCCTTTGGTTTAAAAAATTTAAAGTACCCTCGCTGTCCTGATTTGGCGTGGATAGGTGCTCCAACTCATACCCGCCACTTTTGTTCGCCGGCCGAACCCCACTTGATGTTTTCTTATGTTCTAAGATCTGCTGCAGCTGGTGACCAGCGTACTCTGGCTTGGTTGTGAGGGGTCCTGCAGGAACATCTATGCCCAGGATATCTTTGACCATGTAGGGGCGGAGCCATCCTACTAGAGGCGTACTACCAGGGGTGTAGTGGGTCTGCCGGTGGTAAAAGAGGAGTCCATCCACCTGCAGATGAAAAAATCAAAACAAGAAAATCATCAGTTTTCCAATGATTAATGTTCAACGAATGAAATGAAAGTGTTTGAAGATGTCTTCTTACATTGTAGCTGTACTCAGCAGCCAGAGCTTCCTGAATGGATCCCACTGTGCAGTCTCTACTCTCTAGACTCACAAATCGGAACTGTAGAAGCAAACAAAACCCCAACACCACAGTTTTAACACCAAAAATTCATCTTTGTGGGGGCGAGTTTAATTCACAGAGCCTAGTTTGGTTCCTATTGGTTACCACTAGATGTGCTGAGAAGATTAAAGGTGTACTTTGACCTTAACTCAGAGTTCTGAGAATTATCACAATCCTCAATATTAAGCGAGTATTAACCTGTTTAGTTCATTCTGAACACAGAACAATATAACTCAAATTGAGTTTATTCTCATTTTGTCATGAGGATTTTTTTTTTCTAAGTTTGGGACTTTATTCATCTGACAGATCCATTTAGTGGGGCAAAAACAAAATGCAGGAACGGTATTATGAATTAATCACAGATGGAAAAAGAAAAGAGAAACTTGTTTAGTGCTTTTTAAAGATGATCTTGTAGGAGGGGTTTGATCCAGGATGTATAAATCTCAGAAGGATTCACTCAGTAAAAAAATGTCGTGAATCACTGCTTCAGTCATCCAATCTGAATTCATCTCTTCATTAAAAGCAAAGTAATGCATGTTCCAGATGCCTGGCTCTAGCTGGATGCACACGGACGTCTAGACCATAGCTGATCCTATCTGTGCTGATGTGTGTGTGGCTTTAGTCTCATCTCATGTGACCCTTGAACCTCATCTGCATCTCTCTGTCTGAATGAAACTCTACCTACGTCAAGCACGGACGACAAAATAGAAAAACTAAAACCCTAAAATGTGTTAAAAATTTAGCTGTGCTACAAACATTCACGAGTAGCTTGAAATATGGCAGTTTTGTTTCTGGTGCTGACACCTACAGGGTTCCGTTTGGCGATCTCTGAGAGGTCCTCCGTCTCCTGAACCTTCGACTGAAGCCAGTAGAAGCGAAACTCTGTCTGTTGATGAGAAAACAAGAAATGTAAACAAAGAAACTCCTAAAAATACTTCTACTTAGATTCCAGGAAAAAAAACACATACCGTATTATTCCCAATAATGATGCATATGCGGCCGCACTGATGGGGTGCGTGTCTTTAAAGAAGCTATTAGTAAAAAAACAAAAAAATTCTGCAAGTACGGTACGAGTCCCAGCACAATGTGCACACGGACATGTCAGACTTGAGCTAAAGTTGGATATGGAAGACTTATATCAGAATCAGAATCAGAATATACTTTATTGATCCCACACAGGGGAAATTTGTGTGTCACAGCAACAACTTCCTATCTGCTAAGTGAGTCGTTGTAGAGCCCGATCACGTACGGAAAGAAAGCCCTCCGGTAACGAGATGTTCTCGAGCGGAGTTGTCTGAGCCTCTTGGAGAAGGAGCTCCGTTGTTTGTCCAGGAGTGGGTAGAGAGGATGGTCATGGTTTTCCATGATGGACAAAAGTTTGTTCAGTGACCTCCTCTCTACCACTGCCTCAAGTGAGTCCTGTTTGCTGCCAATGACAGAGCCAGCCAGTCTGATTAGTTTATTCAGTCTGTTGGTGTCACTGGCTGCGATGCTGCTCCCCCAGCAGATGACAGAGAAGAACAAGGTGCTGGCCACCACAGACTGGTAGAAGGTCTCCAGGATCTTGCCGCACACATTGAAGGACCTCAGCTTCCTTAGAAAGTAAAGTCGGCTGCAAGTCTTCTTGTACACAGCAGTACTGTTGCTCCTCCAGCTCAGTCTACTGTCGATGGTCACTCCAAGGTATTTGTACTCCTCAACCACCTCCACATCTCTACCCAGAATGCAGAGCGGCTGCAAAGCAGTCCTCCTCCTCTTCCGGAAGTCAATCACCATCTCCCTGGTCTTGTCCACATTGAGGAGCAGGTGATTCTCTCCCGCCCACACCACAAATCCATCCACCACCCTCCTGTACTCCTCCTCCTGCCCACCACTTATACACCCTACAACTGCAGAGTCATCAGAGAATTTCTGTAGGTGGCATGAATCGGAGTTGTGCTGGAAGTCTGAAGTGTACAATGTGAAGAGGAATGGAGAGAGCACCGTGCCCTGTGGGGCTCCCACACCACTTAAAACCACATCAGACCGGACTTTCCCCAGCCGGACGAACTGTGGCCTGTCCGTCAGGTAATCAGTGATCCAGGAGACGGCGGACGCACCAGCACCCATCAGCCGCAGCTTATCACCCAGTAATGAGGGCTGGATGGTGTTAAAGGCACTAGAGAAATCAAAGAAGGTGATTCTCACCATGCCTCCACCGCCATCCAGATGTGAATGAGCTCGCTGCAGCAGATGGATGACAGCATCGTCAACACCCAGGCGTGGCTGGTAGGCAAACTGCAGGGGGTCCAGAGAGGAATTCACCAGCGGTCTCATGTGGGCTAACACCAGCCTCTCCAGCACTTTCATCACATGAGATGTGAGGGCAACTGGACGGAAATCCTTGAGGTCAGATGAAGATGGTTTCTTGGGTACAGGGACCAGGCACGATGTCTTCCAGAGAAGCGGAACCCTCTCCAGCCTGAGGCTCAGGTTGAAGAGGTGCTGGAGAACCCCACACAGCTGGAGCGCACAGGTCCTCAGGGTATGGGGATTGATGCCATCTGGGCCGGCTGCTTTGTGCTGGTTTAGCTTCTCCAGCTGTTTCTTCACCTGAAAGGTGGTCACAGTCAAACGGTTGGGTGGGGGGGGTTCAGGCACTAGTCCATTGAATCGCTGAGAAGGAGCAGACGCTGGTAGCAGGTGTGGTGGAGGTAGGGAAGAAGAGGTAGTGGTGGTGGCATTTGTAGAGCTAAACCTGTTGAAGAAGGTATTAAAGTCATTAGCTCTATCTTTGCCACCACTAGTGGGTCTGCTTTTCCCCCCATATCCAGTGATCTTTTTCATTCCGGACCACACCGCCCTCATGTTGTCCTGCTGTAGTTTGGATTCCAGCTTCCTCCTGTATGCATCTTTTCCCTTCCTCAGCTGGTCTCGGAGTTGATGCTGCACCATCTTCTGCTCCTCCCGGTCTCCAGACCTGAAGGCTGCTTTCTTCCGGTTAAGGAGCGTCTTCAGGTCACAGGTGATCCAGGGTTTGTTGTTGGGGAAGCATCGAACAATCCGGGTGGGACAGACAGACTCCACACAGAACTTAATGTATTCTGTAATGCAGTCTGTCATGCCATCAATGTCTTCCCCGTGAGGTGTGCAGAGTGCATCCCAGTCCGTGGATCCGAGACAGTCCTGTAGAGCCGTATATTTGTCCTGTATATCAGTCCTGTAGAGCTGTATATTTGTCGGACTAAGCGTTGCTGTTAGAAAGTGTGCTTCTATTGGGAATAACACGGTATAAGCTGCAGACATAAGCATTCTTAGATTGTTTGGAGGAAGAGAGAAGAGTCGTACCGGGCAGTCATATACTGGGTGGCCTCTCCAACACATAACATCCAGGATGTAGTAAGTTCTGTCCAGCTCGCTGTAAATGCAGTCCAAGATTGTGTAGTCTGCAGGAAATACACACATCACATTCAAAAACACACAAACCTGAACAACAAGAGCGGAATAACATATGTGGAACCAAAAATGATGTTATTTTAATTTTACTCTCAACATCTCAAAAAACAACGTTGACCTCAGAGGCGAAGTTTCTTTTTATCAAAACTCTTGAGTGTGGTGTAAAGCTAAGAGCTCTCCTACCTTTACACATCGCAGAGTTATGTCTGTTCCCACCGGGCAGCAACGAAGGGAAGCGGTTCACACAATAGCCACTTTTTGTGTAAGCTGCAGTAGAACCCTACAGAACAACGTCAGAACACAGGAAAGAAGACGGCACAGTTAGTTTTCACGCAACATACGTCTTCTTACCTCTGTGGTTGCTTCTCACTTCTACAAACCCATTAAAACAGCATCCTGTGTGTTTAAGATAGATTATCATGATACAGTCTAATATTCAACAAAAGATCTCATAATATGTTAGAAAACCTATAGCCTATAATTCAGAAAATGTGAACCGGCTGTAATAAAACCAGCCAGTAGAAAACAGGATGCACATCTAGTATTCTAAATTATACCAACAGTATTAAAGTTAGATATTAAGAAGAAAAAAAATTAAAAACACTAAAATCAGTTTTACAGATGCTGACAAAGAAATTATGATTTCTTTGATTGGTAGAGGCCGAGAACGTGATCCAACAGGCAGTGTAGTTTTTGTAGTCTACAGAAAAAAAGAAAAAAAAAACTTAAAGAGCGGAGATAAAAAGAGATAATAAAACTCCGGATGTTTGTCAGGATGGACCTAAAGAGCATTGGTCATATTTGAGCTTTTCTGAAGACGTACGTAATCAAACACATCTTTGAACTTTTTATTAGAGGCAGATTATTTTATTTCCTCTTCAGCAGTCTGTTGGACAAAGCAGCTTTTAATCTTGGATTTTTGGGGGATTTGTAATGTCACGTTTTTATTGCAGATTTTAGACTCAACAGATCTTTTCTTTTTTTTTCTATTTCCAACCAGTCTAGTCATTCTCCTCATCACAATTTGATGCAGACATCTACAACTTCATGGATATTTTTTCTTCATTGCAGATGACCCAAATCAACAACTATGTCATGTTAGCCCACTTACAACCTCTTAGTTTCTCATTCTAATGCTCTTTTTTTCTTCACTGTGTCTCTGTCAGCAGTTTGTTGGCAAAGTAAACACAAATAATCTTGCATTTCTAAAAAATACGATTGATTGTAGGGTGGAACGCAGGGGCAGAGGTTAGCAAGGTGGCCTCCCACAAGGTCAGGATTTGATTCCCGTAGTGGGGCAAAGCTTGAAACACTGGCACTTATGTGTGGAGTTTGTGATCCCTTATGTGTCTAGTTTATTAAAATAGTCACAACAACTACAGTGTAGTAGCAGTTAAGAAATCATCCTGCATCCTCATCTCTACTGTGACGATATGACCTACTGTATCTTATAAATTTAAATAATTTTGACTACAAAAGAAAAAGTTGTGGTTTGAGTCATTCTCATCAAAAGTCCTTTTATATTTTTTGCAGTTGGTGTGACCAAAGAGGATACCGAGGACAGGATTAGATGGATAAAACTGACTTGCTATGGCGGCCCCTGAGGGGAAATGCCGAAAGGAGTAGAAGAGTTCATCACTGCGGCCTGGCTTTGTGACTCATTCCAGACTCCAGCTTTTGGGCTGCCAGGTTGGACATAGTGCGACCGGACTGGGACGCCGGTGGATAGGGGCATAAAGGTGTTTGCACTGCAGCACTGAAATTTCCCTTCAGGGATAAATAAAGTACATTCTATCCAATCGTTCATCTTCCGAACTGCCTATCCACTTGAGGTTGCAGGTCTAATAGAGTTGATGTTGCATTTTGCTCTTATTAAAATAGACCTGATAAGCAAAAATATTGTGTAATACGTTTGAATGTCTTTGCTTCTAGTACAATTTCCAAAATATTCACATTTAATACAATAAGAAATTTCAATTCTAGTTTTGTTCTGCAGGGTGATGGCGTCAGCCTGATGAGGGTACTTTCTGAAGTCCCCCTGAAAGCACCTGTCTGAACACAGCATCAAACTTTCTTTAATCTAAGACAAACTGCTTCAGGCTTTAACACTTTTTTAACAATTCAGGGACAACTTGGAAAGTTTAGATGAAAACAAACGTCAGGTTCCTACCTTAGAAGCAACAATCAGAGATCTCTTTCCCACAGGACAGACCACCATCAGCCAATCAGTGTCCAGTTCTGACGGAACATCCACCAGCCACTCTGACAGCATAAGCTGAAGAGGATTAGGTTAGAGAATTGGATTAATAAGTAAAAGAATACATTTCACAGCATAGTGAATCAAGACAAGTCATCACTAGCAAACCTCAAGTGCCCCCTGTTGATCAGAGGGCGTAAAGGCTGTCTCTCTCAAACGAAGCGTAGAGGAACTACAGTTGAACACACTTCAAACACTGACCTGGTTTGCGTAATGCTTTGGCAGCTTCCTCTTCTCAATTTCCATTCCCTCCTCCTCCTCCTCCTCCTCTGTGTTGCAATCTTGTCCCTTCTTCTCCTCTTGCTTTTCCATGTCCTCTTCTCCATCGCTGTCTGCCCCCGTCCAGTCCCCATCAGCCAGGCGCCGTGCATGGTTGACATAGTTTAACCTTTTACTGAGATCAGAAAAAGGAAGAAAAACATTCCCTCAGCGATTTCTGTGGTCTCACATTCCCAAACAGGACTGCAGAATTGAGGAACAGTAGAAAACAGAAAGAAGTACGCTCAGTTTTATGTACAAATAGAATTCCTTAATGATTTTAAATAATACATATTTGCATGTAAGTGTATTACACTAATTATTTATCCAACAACCCAAAAGTTAAATCTATCATCTGTTTTTTTTTGTTTTCACAGCTATGATAAGCAGCCACAGCCAGAAATAATAATGATGGAAAAATATTTTCAAGCCGTGTTCATTTGGGACAGCATGACTTTCTTTGGGATCCATCAGATCATATTTGTCAAATTGAAGTTTAGACATTAACTAGATCAAATAAGTAGTTAAAATAGTTATTTTGGGGATTATAAAGTTGAGGGTGTAACTTTTTGTTTGAACAGATTCTGTAAGTATCACGTGATCTAAAAATAGTGATGAATGTCTTGAATATTATGATGACCCTTTTCCACATAGCCATTAAAAATTGGTCAGTCTTTACCAAATATTTAAATCAGTTGACATTGGAATGGATGACTTCCGTTTATCCGGGGCGGAGTTGCGGGGTGCAACGGCCTCAGATAGGAAATCCAGGCTTCTCTCACCCTGGCTACATCCTCCAGCTCAACCGGGAGGATCCTAAGGTGTTCCCTATTCAGCTGTGGGACATAGTCTCTCCAGCACGTCTGGGGTCTACCTGCAAGGTGTTCGAGAGGCATCCTAGAGTGGCTTCTATCCACCCAGAGGAGCAATGGCTCTACTCTGAGCTCCTCCCAGATGGCAGAGCTCCTCAGACTATTTCTGAGTGAGAGCCCAGCCATCCTCCGGAGGAAACTCATTTCATCTGATTGTATCTGTGATCTCGTTCTTTCAGTCACCACCCACAGCCGATGACCATAGGTGAGGGTAGCAATGTAGATCAACTGCTAAAATTGAGAGCTTTGCTTTTCGGCTCAGCTCTTTTTTCACCACGACAGGCCAAAGTAGCATGCTAATGATTGTGGACACCGCACCGATTCGTCTGTTGATGTCTTGCTCCATCCATCCCCACTAGTGAACAAGACCCTGAATTACCAAAACTTCTCCAGTGGGGATTGAACTAATATCTGGGCATGCAATTATTTACTATGCAACATTATGCAGTCAAAACAACTTCTCACTATTGGAGTGGGTGATGCCTCCCCAGACAGCCTCCCCAAAAGTTAAAAAAAAAAAAAAAGACTTTTTTTACACAGCTGGGATTAAAGTGAAAATATTTAAGCTTTTATTAAACCCTTTGTAAACTAAACCCATTAAGCCACTTGATAGGTTATTTGACTTTATGAGTGCAGAGTTTTTTTTAGGTTGGCCTTTTTATTATATCAACAATACAACACTTTCATTTTCTTTGTGATACTCGTGGCTTGAATTAAGATCCTTCACTTTCTTGTAAACCAGAGTCTGCTACTATGCTTCATAACTAAGGAAAATCTATGTTCAGATAAATGAAAAGTGTGTGGTATACTCACCTTTTTTGTAGGTCCAAAAAGCGCCGGCGCCGCTCACTCTGTTCCAGCACACTGTATTTGCTCTTGTACTGAGCCAGCCGTGGGTGGGGGCTGGCTGTACTGTTGGGCTCCTTGGACACAGCAAAGCTGGCAGAGAGGGCTTGAGTCAGGTCATCCATGGGGACACTGAAAATACAAATTTAGTTAAGGGTTTCTTTTTTTATTTATTTAAACAAAAGTAAGCATTCATCAGGACAGTCTTCTCCTTTCAGCATTTCCCTTCAGGGGTTGCCACATCAACTCAGTTTCTCCCATCTGATCCTGCCTCCTAACATCCTCTTTGGTCACGTCAATTATCTTCATGTCTTTCTTCACTGTATCCATAAAGCCTCCTCTTTGGTTCCAAACCTAGCATCCTTCCGCCGATGTACCCCCTCTTTTTCTCCTCTGCACATGTCCAAACCATTTCAGTCGGGCCTCTGTGCTGTACCTCTCATATACCCATTTCTGATCCTGTCCATCTAGTCACTCCCAGAAGGATCCTCAGCATCTTAATCTCTATTTCCTGTCTTTTCCTCAGTGCCACTGTCTCTAGACCAAACAGCATGGCCGGTCTCACCACGGTTTTGTACACTTTCCTTTCATGTTAACTGAAACTCTTTTATCACACATCACACCTGATACTTTTCTCCATCCGTTCCAGCCTGCCTGCATACGCTTCTTCACCTCTTTTCCACACTCTCCATTGCTCTGGACTGTAGACCATTCATCTAAACTGTAAGAATGTAAGTTCAGAAACCAGCTTAAGTTTGAAAACATCAGTAGTGATCATGATTTTAAAAAGCATCTTCAGCAACCCAACAAGATCTGTGACTCACATCCCCGTTATGAGGAGTTTCATCTCCTCTGATCAGGATGCAGATTTTGGGTGCCAAGCTGCAAGACAAAGCGCTACAGGAACAGTTTTGTCCTATCTGCAGCCGTTGTACTTAATAAATTGTAGCGCCTTCTCTTAACATACGTATATCATAACATACTTTTACATGTGTTTTACTTGCTGTATTACTTGTTTTAAATGTATAACCTGGTGTGAATGTTCATGTTTGTGATGTGTTTCTGACACTAATGATGTATGGGTACAAAGCAAATCTACCTGCAGGTACAAATAAAGTCTTCTGAATCTGACTGACAGGAACATGCTAGTTTTAGCATACATAAATACATGTGTGCAAAAAATGCCCAACAATTAATACAGATTCACTTCTGGGGGACTGAGCAATTTGCCTTTTGAGGCAATCAAAGAACACTAAAAATGCAGTTTTAGGAGATCAAAGTTCTATTTAGATGTTAAACTATAATCTGATGAATCTGATAAACAACTTAAGAAATGTATCACACTTTATAGTCATCTTAAAATATATAAAATAGAAAACTTCATAAAAAATCAACAAGTATTCAAATCAGATTTGGACAATTAAGTGTTTTGTAGATTTATTGACATGTCTCAATTACTTAGAGATAGTTGAAGCATGTAAGAGGCAACATAAATAGATCAAATTTAAAATTACATGAAAAAGTGTTATTAGGATCAAGCTGATTAAAACGTTGTTTGGACTACTACTTCATAAAAATAACTAAACACTAACTTCAAGATCAATAACCTGCTTTTTAAAAAGTTAAGCAGCAGAAAAACACATGTTTAAACATGCTAGCAGTTAGCATTATGCTACATCAGTCAACATGATAGTAAATAAATAGTTAGCAACCATTACAGTCTTATCAGAAGCTTTCAATCCAAACAAAGAAGACAGAATTACAAAATGACGGTGTGAGTTAATGTTTCTGTTAAATATTACCGGGTAGATTGTTAGCTAGCTTCAGCTACTCCTGCCGCCGAAACGTCACGATGTCATGTTGTGGGAGGAGGAACATTTCAAATATCCATCAATACTGTATTTCTTTAATTAACTTTCAATACCTCTTCATTTGGAAATATTTTTGAAATATCACCCATATAAATAAGATTCAATGATAGATTTGAATAAAATATATTTTTTAACAATAAAAAATTTATACAGGTAGCAATTTCGACTAAATCATACTTCTTATACTTGGTATTGGATTGATACTGAAAACGTAAATAAAGCAGAAGAATATGGAAAGTCACCAGGGCCAACATACGCACTTTGAAAGAAAGTCATTAGGGCGACATTTGAACAAGCGCGTTAGATGGTCGTTAAATAAATTAGTTGGTCTTTTTCAACTAGCTAAATTATTCCAGAAATCAATCATTTTAAGCTTGATTAAATTATTTTTTATGAGATCACAAAGTTCAGAAGAATCAAACTAACTCAACTATGGATTTTGATCATAAACTTAAAGCATTTATATGTGGACTTTAAATTGAAGAATAAGAGTGTGAATATACCTCACTATTACAACGTTGATTATAAAATCAACCAAAGAAGAAACAAACAGCTTAAATTAGAAAAAAACTTTGAATTCAAATAGAAGGTTATTCAAATGCAACTGATTCATATTATATTCAAAGCAATAAGGAACAAGAATAAAACGTTTTATAGTCAAGTACTCATTTTGAGGTTATTTTAGCTTGTGTTTAAAATCTGGAATTACTTGCTAAAGAAAAACTGTTATTCCTAGATTAATCTGATCGATTAATTAAAATGGTCAATATATCTTTATGAGAAAAACTGAATAGCAAAAAAAAGTTTAGATAAAGTAATAATTTGTCACAATAAAAAAATTGAGATAAACTAATAACTTATCACAACAATAATTAAAAAGTTTAGGTGAAATAATCATTTGGTTACAATAAAATAAGTCTAAAGTAAAATTAATTACAATAAAAAACTTACATAAAATGATAATTTGTCACAATTTAAAAAAAAGCAATAATTTCTCAGAATAAAAAAGTTTAAATAAAGTTCTTCCGGTAAATTTTTTTAAAAAGCAATAATTTGTCACAATAAAAAGTTTATGAGGAAAATTACATAAATAAATAATTTTCCTCATAATGTATATCATAAAAACAGTACAATTTTTTAAAATCATTGTTACTTAAAGCTTTCTTTAATCAACTTGTAACACCGCTGTTTTCCTGCTGGGGGCGATGTCGGAGTTTTTATAAGTTTTAAACACCATAAAGAAGGAGGTGAAAAAAGGCGAACTTGCATTCAATTGTCTGACTCTCACGTCATGGAAAGACTTACTTTGTTACAAAGCGCTTAGAAATCATGTAAAAGGAATGATGGAGGCTGCTGATGCCGGACTTTTCTGAGAGTTTCGGGTTTTTATGCGTATTTTGTAATATTTGGAGGACTGGAGATGCACAGGAACCTGTTTACAAGGAAAACGGAGCAAGTTTGAGACTGAGGGAGAAGCGGTGCAGGCTCAAAATGCACTGGGATACCATTACTCATCCTTGTGTTTTTCTCTACGCCGGGAGATTTTGCCTTGGAAATATGTCCATCTGTTGCTTTGGAAAAGCTTTTATATGAAAATAGTTTTTTAAAGTATTATTTTTCCTTCAAGGCAGGTCTATCTGTAATGTGAATGAAGAGGTAAACTTTTTAAAGGGCGTGTAGCTTTGTTTTTACTTTGATAGAATGTTTTTCTCAATGTAACTTATGTAACTTTTTTGCTGTAAGACTTTAGATTTTAACAGATCATCTGTTGCTTTTGTCTGCTTCAGACTGTCAAGTAACTTGAGATGAGTTTTAATATTACATTAGGGTAAAAAGTTTCCTATTCAGTATGCATCAAAACCATGTCAGCTGTTAACAAAGGCATGTAGAAGTCTCCTGTTTCGGGCACTCTGGAGTATCAAGATGTCAGTACAAGCCAGAGCAATCTACACTTTTTTAAGTGAAAACAAAGAAGAGATCAGTATTCAAGAGAATGAGGAGCTGGTTATCTTTGATGAAAACTCAGTGGATGGCTGGTTTCAAGGGGAGAACAGCCGAGGAGAGAGAGGTCTCTTCCCTGCATCGTATGTGGAAATTATTCGCACTCGCTCAAACTCCAATGTGACGGATTGTTCTATAAGTCCTGCAGGTTCTTTAGGAAATGACTCACACTATTTTCCCAACAATTCTAAACATCTTGCTTCAGTGCAGATTGATGATGAAGATGATTACGATGACTGGGATGATTGGGACGACAGATCCACAGTGGTGGACGATGCAGATAACACCAGGAGTTCTGGAGCAAATGGACATGTTTACCAAAGCCCCAGGTCCAACAACCCAAATGTGCACTACCGGGCAAAGTCAATGTCCGGGCAAGACAGCATGTCCAGCTCTAGGAAGGGCAGCATGGTGGGGAGAAACTTGAACCGATTTTCTAGCTTTGTCCGCTCAGGGGTAGAGGCGTTTGTGCTAGGTGATGTTCCCATGATGGCAAAGATTGCAGAGTCATACACTATTGACATGGGTCCACTAGGGCCCAAGTGGAAAGAGAACCCACAACCCTTCATCTGCTCTATTGAAGACCCCACCAAACAAACGAAGTTCAAAGGTATCAAGACCTACATTTCGTACCGAGTGACTCCAAGTCACACTGGCCATCCTGTGTACAGACGGTACAAACACTTTGACTGGTTGTACAATCGTTTACTGCACAAGTTCACTGTGATCTCTGTGCCTCACCTCCCCGAAAAGCAGGCTACTGGGCGGTTTGAGGAAGACTTCATTGAGAAGCGCAAGAGGCGATTGATACTATGGATGAATCATATGACCAGTCACCCAGTCCTATCACAGTATGAAGGCTTTGAGCACTTTTTGATGTGTGCAGATGATAAACAATGGAAACTGGGCAAAAGGAGGGCAGAAAAAGATGAAATGGTGGGGGCCCATTTCATGTTGACCCTCCAAATTCCTACAGAGCACCAGGACCTTCAGGATGTTGAAGAGAGGGTTGACAACTTCAAGTCTTTTGCCAAGAAAATGGACGACAGTGTGATGCAGCTCACGCATGTAGCATCGGAGCTAGTACGTAAACATCTTGGTGGTTTCAGGAAAGAGTTTCAGAGACTGGGAAATGCCTTCCAGTCTATCAGCCAAGCATTCATGCTGGACCCTCCTCATCGATCTGACACCCTCAACAATGCCATCTCTCATACTGGTCGCACCTATGAGAACATTGGAGAGATGTTTGCAGAGCAACCTAAGTATGACCTCTTCCATATGCTGGATAAGCTGTCTCTCTATCAAGGTCTGCTTGCAAACTTTCCAGACATCATTCATCTACAGAAAGGTAACTACCTCAATGAAAATTTTCCAATGTAATGCATGCAAACCTTGTTACCTAGGAAGCTATTTTCACTTCCACAAATACCAGTAATGTTGAACTAATTCGAAGCATGTCTGAGGTTAAAACATATGAAGATGACTTTTGACTTAAAGACAATCGCAACCTTTTTCAACTATTACACACATAGGAGCTCTTTTTAGGACATGGTTGGTTAGCAACAGTATGGTGTCAGATTTTGCACATGGAGACTTAATGCTTGCAACAAAGTCAAAAGTAAACTAAACGGACCATCTGCATTCCTTTTCTTAAACCATTTTAACACCGCGGAAAAATTCCTCAAAACAAAATTATGGGCTGACAAGAATTATGGGCTCAGCAAGACTTGTATTCTCCCTGGATCGACAGTCAGAATGTACATAGGACATTTTATTAAATTTTAGCTGATCTAAATCTATATTATTGTTTTTGTTTGTAGGATGTAGCAAACAGGCTTCATTCAGACATAATATATTTCAGCATTTCACATGAGCTCTATTAACAACAGGAAATTTCAAACCAAAGTCTTTGCTAATGGTAAAACTAAAGGCTTGGATTATTCTTTGCCAATTAATCTGATTAGGGCAGGATTTGCTTCTGCTGTCTGCAATCCACCATGTCATACACCCATAGCCAAATGCAAATACAGAGACAAGTTCATGACTGATTTATGACGTCAGTATGCGTTGCATGTTCTCCAGAATGAACATTAGGTCACGCTCACATACGCCCATAAACTGTGTCTTTGACATTAAATACAATGGATTTCGACAACCTGTTAAAACAAGTCTGTAGAGATAAGACGTTTACTTTAAAGAATAAGCGCTTACATGTTACTTAAATAGATCCATTTAGCAGTGGAATGGCCAAATCTTTTTTATCTTTGGATAAAATCTTGAAGCAGTTTTTAAAATAGGCCAGAAAATATTTGACGATTCAGACAAACACATTTGTTTACTATTTCACAGCATTCTTCAGCTGTGAACCATTGAGGCCTCAACCAAGGAAGTTTTTTTATATTTGTTTGCTTCAACACACCCATTTCAAAAGTATTTCTGAACACTGTGTTCTCAGGCCTTACTTGAGTTGAGGCAGGGTTAGGTGAGAGGTAGACAGCAGGAAGACACGTTGTTGGAAAAGAATAAAATATCAAACATCTTCTGCCGTTGAATAAGTTTAACATTCATATCCTGTGATGTTGGTTTAAGGGCATGTAATTATCGGCCTCACTGACATAAAACCATGACGTAATTTATTTGACTGTGTCATCTCGATTGTGTTTGCGTTGATTTGCATAAATTCTTCAATGTTAGCTCCTTTTGCTGTTTGTACTCTCTGTAAAGGGAGGGTGTTGGTAAGTCAGTATTGTGCGTCATCTTTCAAACAAGCCATATCAGCTGATCGGGGTGAGGAAGGGATGGAAAGGGAAGGGCTGCTACCTTTGGGGGCACTGCTGCTGGTAAACGTTATCACCATCAAACAACTGGTTCTCATTATCACCACATTAATTTTTGAAAGAATTCCGCAAGCTACTTTAAGTCACCCCACCTAGCAATTAATAAGAAAAAAAACACATTATCTGACAGAGTCAGCCCATGTGAGTAACAAAAAACTGGAAAGAAATTTTCAAAGCATGGTTATTCAGAGTAGTGGGGGAGTGATGAAATCAGAACTCTTAACTGATAAGAGAAAAGACTAACAAGAATGTTTGTACCAATTTGTCGACATCAGCAGCTTTGGAAGTTGCAGGATGTTATAGTTTGTGGGATAATGCTTCAAATAAAATAAAGTTCCAGTAAAAACGACTGCTAACCGAGGGTAAGGAGGTAGGGGGAAGGACAGTTTTTAAGTTTTATTATGTAAGAATACCCAAAAGTCTGTGGTGTTCTATAAGATAAGCTTCTTTGAAATTCACTTGAAGTTTTCTCATAAACATTTTTAAGGCTTGTTGAAAGACTTCCTGATCCTCCTCTCTGTTTTTTGGCTGCCTTTTCCTCTGGTTTATGTCAAGCTGACTATGCATTCCTAATGTTGAGCAGTAGGCTGTGAGGCAGACCTTAAGCTACCTCAATTTTTTCTCCATTTTGTTTTATTGACTCTCTTAACATAAGTAAAAATGAATCGTAATAAACATGTATATACATCTATACGTGGTTATGTTTGTACATGTGATATGCTTAAAACAAGAGACGTGTAATGTAATTTTAAAGTCAAACCCTGCTCTTACATGTATGTATATTTTACAGCAGTGTTTTTTTATTCGGGGTAGGGTCCTTTTCCCTCTGTTGGATCTCCCTCGCCTGCCCAGATAACTCCCTTTGATGTAACTGGTGTTGTGCTCGACCACATACAGCTGTGGTAACACTCAAACACAAAACCAATGTCAGCTGTTTCCTGTTCCACTTTTACTCCATCTTTTCATCAACGTCTCGTACCTTCCTGCTGAAGGACGAGTATTAGCATGTTGAGATGGATGATACCTGCCTGCATGTTGCATTTAAAAAGTGAGTCAAAGCAAAAGGGAGCTATAAACTCCCCTAGAGTTAGAACAGTTTGCCACATCAGCAAATTTCTTAGTCTTTTTGCATCTGGTTAATTCTTTCATCTTTTTCCTTGCAGACATGTCTGACTCTGCCTTTTTCTTCCAGTTTTAGTAACAAAGGGCATAAATCGTTCTTATGCAGAGCCTGAAACTCCTAAATCCCCCAAAGCTAATCGCAGTGTTAAACCCTGATTTAATTTGAATGAAATAAAAGGTTTGGTAGGATGGGGTAATGAGATTATATTGTTGTAGGATGAATGGCTTTTTGTGGGTAGCAGATGTGAGAAGTGGAGACTGAAACCTCTCATCCGTTCATTGGTAATGGTGGTTCATAAAACTGACCATGCTATCAGCCTCACAGTTTTGAAGGATTTCACATATCACAACTCAATTTAGCTAGTTTGGTTCAAACTGAGTTAATGAGTTTAAAAAAATAAGAAAATTAAACCAATTATATGTGACACATGTTGCAAAGAGTAAATATTGGCTTCTGTAGATTTTGCAGAAATTTGCTTATTTGAAACAAAACACAAACATTTAGAAGCATTATAAGAAAGTGCAAAAAAGTGAATCTAACTGTTTCAATTAAATCCCAAATAAAACAGAATCTAATGTTTTTTAAGAGACCTAACTTTCATGCATTTTGACCATAGATTAGAAAACTTAATCAAAATAATCCAATGCTAACTATCCTTAAACTACTCCTCCACTATTGTTTCACCAGTCGAACTACGTTTCTACTCTCCCCTATACTCATCAGCTCTGGGCGGTAACCGTTAGAACGAGATTGCAGATACAAGCGGCCAAAATAAGTTTCCTCCACAAGGGGCTGGGCTCTCACTCAAGATAGGGTGAGGAGCTCTGTCATCCGAGAGAAGCTTGGAGTAGAGCTTTTGCTCCTCCGCGTCGAGAGAAGCCAGATGTGGTGGTTCGGGTATTTGGTGAGGATGCCTCCTGAACGACTTGCTGGTGAAGTGCACGTTCCACCAGGAGGAGACCCAAAGGCAGGCCCCGGACCCACTGGAGAGACTGTGTCTAACAGCTGGCCAGGGAATGCCTTGGGATCCTCCCGGGAGAGCCATTGGATGCAGCCGGGGTGAGAGAAAGCTGGGCTTTCTGTCTGAGGCTGTTGCACCCGTGACCCGGCCCTGAATAAGGGGAAGTCAACGGAACAGTGCTGATTATCTTTCTGTGGATTTCTTTTTGACAGATATGAATAGAATGAGATCTATTTCAAATTACTGCATAACCATAAAAAATGTTATACATTGTGATTTTTAATCCTTGTGTGCAAGCAAAAGAGAACAGGACAACTGAAAACTGACTAAATATATTGCTTGATGTTTTTTTTTAGACAGAATTTGACACAATAAGAGCAAGAAACTCAAAACTGTCCCGTTTCCAGAAAATAACTTTTTTTTTCTAAAAATAAGACAAGCGGCAAACAAAATATGCAAAATTGTTATGTACTGTGTATACATATATCCTTATATCCATATATATCCTTTTTTTTTTAGCTCGGAGTTGAAAAAAGAAAGAAAGTATTTACCTCATTTTCAAATATAGAATCAAAAGGATGTTGCCATTTTTTAGCAAGGGTTTCCCGACTACTTCATAACTTACCTCATTTTTTTTGGTAGTCAAATTTTGTGATTCTATTTACTTGAACCTCCTGACTTGTGTTAATAAAACAGCTGAGTCAGCTATAAGTCCGTGTAGTCCCTCATTCATCCAGGAGTGATCCATAGTAGAAAAAGTTTCAAAAAAGTCTTCTGGACACTTTAATTCTTGAACGAGACGTTTTGATTTCCATCCGGAAATCATTTTCAATCTGAATGAAATGGACAGAAAACTGGATCTATTTATACTAACCTGAGTAAAAGGTAAAAAAAAAATAGTAAGAAGGGCTTGACCAATGAGCCTGTGTTACCTATGATGGCCGTGAATGGCTCCTATTGTGGTTCCTATTGTGGCAACAGCTGAGTCAGCTGTTAAGTAAGTGAGCTCACATCCGCAACCAAGATTCAGCATGTTCATGTTCAACCATAATTCTTTAGATTTATGTGTCTCCTGTTGGCAAAAGATGACATTGCTTCTGTGTTTGCTTCACCGGTGAAAGAAAAAGAACATAACAAATTGTTTTGTTAAACACATTTATCAAAAACCCATCTGCTTTTTTTTTGCAACCGGGTTTCAGGGCACTTTGGATCTGTTACCAAAAATCAAAGTTTGAAAAAACAAAACAAAAAAAACGTGTCCATTGCATCTGTCTTTGTTCTGGCCAGCCTAAAGACAATGAGATCTACCTGAAACAGCTGACAATAAAAGTTGCAATTTGTTAACATTTGATAGATAAAGCCCAATAGTTACATTTCACTCTGATAGGCTTCTTTGTTTCTATTGTAAACTTTAAGTTTGCCATCGTCTCATAGGATATATTTATGTGCATGTGATAGAATGATAGGATTTTTATGAATTAACATTATTTTATTTGCTTCAGAACATTTACAGTCCTGAAGATGTTCAGTGTTCACTTTAAGAACAAAGTTGCTCTTAAGGGATGCCTCCAGTTGGTGTTAAAACCATACAAGAGAATAGCTGTCCTCTTTGGTAACACATTAAGAAACCACATGCAGGCTCTATCATTTAAGTGGAAGATATTTTGTTTACCAGCTCTTAGAAAATGTGTGAGCCAAATGCCCCCTCGATTTACATAAATACCAAGGAGGCCTCTGACTTTAGGGATTTTGACTCTGTGCCCATATTTGCCTCTTTTTAGGCTCTAGCTGCCCATGAGCTTTGTGATGTTGTGCAAGTTTTTCAACAGCAAACAAAGAGTAAAACCTTTTGTTGATACAATTGGACATGAATGAAGGCAATTTTATGTCTTGACAGTCGTACAAACATGACAATACCGCATTGTCAGCAAATGTCCACTATGTAATCAGAGAAGTCAAGATTGGGTGTCAATTGTTCTGGTTAGGACACCATGTGGTTGGTTGATTGTAGCCATTCTCTTTCTCCTGACTGCTCACTCATAAATCTTGACAAAGGCCCTCGTCTTAATGCATACTGCCTGATCCCATCCTTCTGCATTCCTGTCTTTGTTGGCTCAGAGCAGAGTTGTTTTACAGAAATCACAGATGTCTGAAAACACTCTTTCCTTACCGACTTTGTCTCCCCTTTTCTCTAACAAAAGCAAAGATCTGAGATCATTTTTATCTCCTCCTTAGATCTACAATTAAATACGAAAAGAAACACATGACTATTAGAACAGTTGAATTTAAATTAGAGCCTACAGTACATGTAGCAATAATATTACAATTCCTGAAATGCTCTTTTGGTGTTTAATCTGTCAATTGGAAGGAGCTATCAGTGAACTCTCATTTGTTGACAGTCGTCATACCGGCCTGATGCCCTGTCCACACGTAGCTGGGTATTTTTGAAAACGCATATATTTTTATCCGTTTTGGCCTGCCGTCCACACAAAAACTGAGGGTTTTTTTTTCTCAAAATTGGCGTTTTTGAAAACTCTGGCCAAAGTGGAGATTTTGGAAAACTCCGTTTTTGCGTTTGCGTGTTGACGTGTGAAAACGGAGATTTGCGTATTTATACGTCACTACCTGTGACAAGTAATGCACATACGTCATTCGTGTGCGTCCTTGTTTACAAAAGCAGCATGGATCTATGGAAACAGGCATTACTTTTTACCTTGTTGCAGACCCTCTTTTCTTGCCTTTTTGTCCCCTCTCAACTGCTCTTGCTTCTTGTTGAGGAGCAAAGGAGGAGAAATGCGTTGCAATTGGCAATTATTAATCACACAAGCCTCCCTCCTCCTTTTTGCGGAAATGACGAGGGGGTGCTTTGATTGGATAGCTCAGAACTTACGTTTACATCAATACTGCCCACTACTGGTCTGGCGCACTCAGAAGCGTATGGCTCCGTGTAGACGCAGATATTTTGAAAACAATTACGTGTGGACGCGAGCATTTTCCTAAAATGGACAACAGCAGATATGTGTTTTCAAAAATACCCGGCTACATGTGGGACAAGGTCTGAGACAAGACCCATGCAATTTTGTGTTTGCATTAAGTTGTGTATTGCATGGAGTGCCATTAAGCACTACTTGTTATCTTCACAGGGTGACTGTTAGCCATACCAACTACTGTGACACCTCAGTCAATTCTCTCATGTACGTTGTAGTACACAAACATGCATAATTTGTATACTCATTAAATTACCTCCTTTTTTTTCAACTGTAGTATCCGTTTGATCCGATGTCTGTCAAATATTGAAACTAAAAATATGTGAAAACCTCTTTGCTTGTTGCATATGCTATGTTTAAGCAAAAACAATCTAGGTTCATAAGAAAAGGGTTGTTATTATGATAGGCAAAAAAAAACCCTTTTTTGTAAATATCATTGTTAGCTCATGACTTTGTCCGAATGTTACATTTTGGACGGGTATTTGAGAGGATAATAAGACTATAGGCAGTTTTTCTTGGCATAATTAGTAAAATTGAGAGTAAAAAGCTTGAAGTTTCTATATTATGTTCTAAATTAATCATTGTTGGGATAAATGCTTGAAATTCCGTTCCCTTATCTTCTGCTTGTTCCGGGGCCGGGTCGCGGGGGCAACAGCCTCAAACGGGAAGCCCAGGCTTCTCTCAACCCGGCTGCTTCCTCCAGCTCCCCCGGAAGGATCCCAAGTCGTTCCCCGGCCACCTGTGAGACATAGCCTCTCCATTGAGTCCGGGGTCTGCCCCTTGGTTGGACGTGCCCGAAACACCTCACCCGCAAGGCGCTCGGGGGGCATTCTTTCCAGATTCCCGAACCACCCCATCTGGCTTCTCTCTTGTATCCGCGATCTCATTCTTTCGGTCACCACATACAGCTGGTGACCATAGGTGAGGGTTGGAACGTAGATCGACTTGTAAATCGAGAGCTTTGCTTTTCGGCTCAGCTCTCTCTTTACCACAACAGACCGATGTAGCGTCCTGGTTTAAATTGGAATTTAAAATGCTTTAAATTGTTGTGCAGAAAACCCATAAGACATTCAGTTCTCTGCAGTTAAGCAGTGAATTCCATATTTAATCTTTCCCATCAGGCTGCATACATCACTATCCCCACTTCTCATCGTATGCTGTAAACAAACATGCTGTTGAAGTCACAACACAAGGAAAGAAAGGCATTTTATCTTCTCTGCATCATGTCTATCAGGAAGATGCAATGTTTACCTTCTAGTGACATGAGTGGAGCTTTTACAAATGGTTATCTCATTGCTTGTCTCGCACAAGAAACCAACAGGGTCAGAGTGACTCTTCATACATACTTGACCTCAGACCTGTGAGGCAGAGCTGTGAAAGTAAAGCTTTCCTGTCAGACGTTCAGACTTTTTCCACTGTGACACGCAGTGATCATCTCCTAGCAGGAATGTTGTAAATACTGTAAATGAGATCCATATTGATTAAAAGGGACACAGATGCTAAAACTCCTTAGCTACCTGTAACTATTAACACACATAATTAAATATTTTATCACACTATTTGCTTGGTTAGTACTTTTTGTGTTTTCTTTGGAAAAAACTCTTGAGCTAATAAATTTTTACAATGCACTGTCCAAATAAAGCTGCCAGCACCTCATCATGCGGGCTTCCAACACCCTGTTTGCCGTGCTTTTGGCTGGAAGGAGGGCAGCTGAGTGTTTGAACAGCCAGTAGACAAACAATGTGAAACCTTTGGAGCTGTATTGTAGCTTCACATTGGAAATCAAGTAAGCAAACTCAGTGCATTCCCACATTCTGATATGATATTTGTTAACCCCTCTTAGCAGGCTGTTGAAATGTTACTTAAACGGCTATTGTGGATAATTCTTTGGCAGTTTTAGTGATATGTAGGAACGTGATCCAGGTTATGGAAGATGCATGTTTGTCAGGAGCCCAAAAGATGCTTTATATGGGCTGCATTACAGGTGTCAGAAGAGTACATTTGTTCATCTTAGACATACAGAATTCATTTTTTTTGGGCTAATTACTGCTTGTTTGTGGTGGCATGGTGGCTCAGTGGTTGGCACAGTGGCATCAAAGCAAGAAAGTTGAGTTTTGAGTCCCGTGTGAGACAATGCTTGAAACTCTGATCTTTCTGTGTGGAGTTTGCATGCTATCCCAGTGTATGTGTGGGTGTACTCTGGTTTCCTGTCACTCTCCAAAAACATGCATGTTAGATTGATTTGCTGCCACAAAACTACCCCTAAGAATGAGTGTGTGTGTGGCCCCATGACAGACTGGCGACCTGTTTGGGATGTACCCTGCCTCTCGCCTTGGAATCAGCCGGGATAGGCAGTGGTTTTCTTGCGACCTTGCATATAAATTATGAAATGTTTCCATTCCGATGAATCATGAGTGTGCAAGAAAATTGATCATTTGTTTATGAGTTCTGATTATTTGAAAGTTCTTGCACATGCAAAATGTTTTGCGAACATTCTTTAAAAAACCCAAAACACATGGACAAACTTTGTTGTTGAGATAACGGTAAAAAAAACAAAACCCAACACACTCACTTTGGTTGTAAAGAGATACGCCAACAACTCAAGCATTGATTTGAAATTTTGAAATTGTTGAATGTTTTTAGATTCCTATTTATTCTCATTTTTTAAGGCATGCAAACCTTTTCACTAGAAATTTTACAAAGTAGAAATAAAACATCTGTTCCACAATCAAAAACACAATCAGAAACTCAGCCCAAAGCATAGAAGACATAATGACTCCTCCATGAGTCATAAAAAAAAGATATACTAGGGGATTAGGATTTAACTATTTAGGTTTGAAATGGTTTTAGGCTGAATGTTTTGTAATTAAATAAACTTTAAACTTAATGAACCCAAAATCTAGTCAAATGTTCAGACAAGATTAGAAGTTATTAGACAAATCAGGGGTGGTAAACTAAACTATGTTCGTCTTAATCTGGCCCAATATTTAACATTTCTGTGCCAGCATTCATCAGCCCTACTTCCAAATGTAAAAACTAAACTGAAAAGAGAACAAAATGTACTGACTGCAACTCTTTTTTTTTTTTAAAAGCACAGCATTTATTAAGGACACCAGTTATGAATTGTACTCACTTTCAAGCTTGCAGCTTGTGCAAATATAGTTTGTTATAGTTTAATGCAGAATATTCAATACTTAAAAGATGTACATCGGAAGAAGGATGCTGGATTTGGAACCACCAGGAAAGAGGACTAGAGGAAGACCAAAGAGGAGGTTCATGGATACAGTGAAGGAAGACATGAATATAGTTAGTGTGACCTAAGAGGATGCAGCCGATAGGGTTAGATGCAAGAAACTGACTTGCTGTGGCGACCCCTGAAGGGAAATGCCGAAAGAATAAGAAGAAAAGACAATGCAAGTTTGTTTTTATAGTACAATTTCCACAAAAAGTGAAAATTAAAACATGTGTTGAATATTTTCCACAATGGGATTCAATCATCAGCTTTCAATTTGAATTTTAGATTGTTGAAGCGAGTTCTATTTGCTACAGTGATGATCCCAGAACTTTTCTACAAACACAAAGAATTATTGCGTGTGCAGAGGAATTTGGGATGTTCCTGATTAAACATTCCTGGTGAGAACAACTTCGAGTGCAGCTTAAAACAACAATCTCTTTTTTTTTTCTCAATGCTTCACTAGAAAAGAAAAAGAAACATCATTTAATGTTTTATGGCAACCTTTGTGAATCAAAATGAGGGTTGAGGATAAGTTTTAATGATGTGGAAAAATATGTTTTAGGTTATTTAACTGAGGAAATTCACTCCAGCTCAGCTTTAATTATGCACTATCATTGTTTGAAAGGAGATGTTTTTTGCTGACTCAGGAGTGTCGTGTTTTTCCTCAAAGATTTTAAGGCCGGTCTTAAACACCAAATGATATCGACAAACCCTTTTGACCTCATTGTGCATTCTTGAAGCTGTGTCTCTGTTTTTCCTCTGCACGTCGCAGGATTTTTTATTTTTTTTAAATCTTCTCGTTTTTCAGCTTTTCTGGACATAATGTTCTCTTCTTTTTTTCTCTGTTTTATCAAGATTAAATTTCTTCATTTGTTGTGCTTGTCCACACAGTCAAATAGAACTGAACCTGTTTACTTGTGCTAAAATCTTACATTTATTAGGTCTATTTTATCAACCAAAGCTAACTTGTAAACGAAACAGATGAAGCTTGTGTGTTTAGGGGAACATTGCAAAAATAGGTGTTTGTCTTCTTTGTAAACAGCATTTCAATATAGAAAGCTTGTCCTGAGTCGAGTTGAGTAACCTTTAACACAAACAAAAATAAATAACCATCACTGCATGTTAGGAAGCGAGGTAATTTAGCATCTTAGAAATTAAGCTAACTGACGCTGACTGTAGTTCCAACTGTTAATGGGTATGTTTTGGCTGATTTAAGCACCCTTTGCGAAGGTGCGTTGGAGGGGTCTGATATCACTGCCGACATGAGTTCTTGGAAGGACGGTTTCAAACACTAACAAACACGGTTTTTAATGCAAACAAACCGTGGAAGAAAATAGCGTCAGCTAGGCTGCGCTAATGGCGATCCATAATAAACAATAAACAATGGTGGAAATGGATGATATCCTAAAAGTGAGTAGTAATAGACGTTGACTGCCTTTGGGGATTTTTCTTTGCAGCTACTGCTGTTCAACAACTCCTGCGTTGGTACATTTGGTAGATCTAATCAAAATATATTTTTGAATTTCATTTTCCTTTTCAGACAGTGCTTTGTTAGATTTTAAATGTCTGGTGTTTCTTTCTTTTTACAAAAGAATGATTCATAATCAGAAAGTTGTGTTGCAAGCTTTTTGCAACACAACTTTGTATTTGGCTTCATTCCAAGATTAATCAACTTAGCAGTCACATTTCTGAATAAAAACTTTGTTAAGTGCTGATTGTTAAGAATTTAATTGTTTTAAAGTCCAATGGGATTAGTTTTATGATCTAGAGAATAAGTGGGTGTGCATATTAATTCTTACAACTTCCTAACTTTCTTCACATTGGATTTGGGAGACTTTGCACCCCTTTAAAGGCTTGGTAAAGTTAAAAAGCTATGTTAGTTGCGCTTAAGACTTACTGTGAAAAATAAATACAGTCAAGCTGTTTTATTATGTGAACACAAAATTAAAAGTCAAAACAAATGCTGGTCTATCTCCCGCCCAGAGTGCATGCCGAGTTGTCCTTGAGCAAGACACTGAACCCCCAGTTTCTTCTGATGACAGTGGTCTGCGCCTTGCATTGCAGCTCCCATCATCAGGAATGAATGTGTGCGTCTGGTATGGAGTGAAAGAATAATGCATATGTGAAGCGTATTTGAGTATCCAGAAAAGCACTATATGCATAACTTTGATGCATTATAAAAGTCTCATCTTAAACAATGAATTCTTTTCTCATTGTATTGTATGCACATTAACAACCACAATTAGGGTTTCGGAGCATCCATGGCACGATTGTTGTGAAATTGTACTGATTTATAAAGCATTGTATTAGACCTACAAGACCTACAAGTCTAAAGGCTTGGCTAGGTTGGTTGCTGACCAAACTTTCCGCTTCATCGAAATTGAATAATTCATTAAATAAATTAGTCATAAATGTATCCAAAGTGAGTCTGTGACAAAGTTTGTCTGCTCTGCTTATATTTGTGGCTATTTAAATAGGTGTTACTAACATTTAAGATAATATGAGGCTAAAATAAACTGCATATTTTATTTTGAATTACTCTATTCATCCCTCACCGGGGAAATTTGTTTGCTGCACTCCTTACACCGCAGCAGGCTGCCCTTCAACGGCGCCAATGGTGGGAGAAGTGGGGGCTAGGTGTCTTCTCCAAGGACCCTAGACGTGCTCTCCGTGGGACGCAAACCCGCAACCTTCCGGTCCGCGGGCGAACGCGCTAACCACGCGGCCACCGTCTCCACCATATGATGCTAACGTTAACGCCAACCACTGTTGGTTTTGAAAATCCACATTTTAACATTCCCCTAGAACTCTGAAACAATATTGCTGAATAATTTTGTGATATTAAAAACTACATCAGCAAATGTTCTTAATGTAAAACAAATGCGTATTTGTCATCATTCATGTGACTTATTACTGCGACGTTGTATTGTGTAACTTGTTGAGAGGTCGGTCATGTGTTTAGCTGTGACAATGGACATGAAATCCTCAGCTTAGACGCTACACATGGATTTAGTGTCAAGTCATAAACTATTTTAAAGCCTCTTTATTACTGCTGCTTAACGTTTTGTGTTTGAGTAGCAACAAAGACCACACTCAGTCATCAGTTTATTGTGGTACTCGACACAGATGTCAACCACAGCTTACACACACATCCACACACATCCACATACTCTGAAGCCATTACCAACGTTAACTATGCGGTCGCGACAAGCCTCATTTGTCCTCGCTTGCAAATGTTTACCTATCTGTCCACTATAAATAACATCCACTAATCTTACTCAGTCACGTAAGTACTTCTCATGTTTGAAGTTTTTCATCCCAATTCCCAGATCAGTTTATTTTACTGTCCACAGATGAGTCACTGTGATTACAAAGAAACGTTACAAACCTTCTCGTACGGTGTTTAAGTTTAGTCTATATTGTAGTTGCTAATAAACTGTTGCATGGTGAGTGGTTGTCTCAGTGAGCCGGTTGTAAATTTACAGCTTTTAATGTTGAGTTTGAAAATGCTCGAAGAAATGTTTTCGCCTTTGCACAGAGAAATGATGGACAGTTTGAGACCACAAGGAGACAAATTGATGTGTGTATATTTTGTGATATGTATTGCAGCTGGGCATTCCACACTTTGAATAGCTTTTCTCACTCATATATTATCCACCACTGTTATACTCCACTCACTCAGACATAAAGGCATACCGCAGGGGAGAAAAACTTTTATGTCCCCCAGAAGTTGCATTCCACATAGTCAATAAGGTAAAAAGAAGCACACTTTAAGTTGTAAAGATTAAAAACATCACACAAAGCACCACATTTTCTAAGTAAAATAATATCGATCATAAAGGAAGACATTTTTGCTTTGTTGTCATACTTCATACGGGCAACAGCTGGACATTTTTTCCCACTTCCTTCACTGTCCCAAAGGTCTGGTGGGTTGGGGGAGGAGACTGTGGGAACGGTCCCAATACTCACAGGATTTTTGGTTTTCATTAATCCAAACAATTACTGTTTTTCTGACTGTTTTATATTCACCAAACATTATCATGATTTGTCCCAACAAGAAAATGCATCAGAACAATATCTATTTTCTTCACTATGCTGGCTGGTTCTTTTGTATCTATGAGCAGACATTAAACGATGGATCAGGTCAGCAAGGACTCTTTAATCTTTTTCTTGTGAGGTGACCATTTTGTTGTGTAGTTGTAAAAGCATATAGAGTTGTGAGAAAACTGGGTGAGAACAGCAAAATTCTTCCATTCCTGATTCAGTTTCCCATTTTTAATGATGTAATTAGTTGAAAATGAAGGAATATTTATTCGGTGCATTCTTAAGAATACTTTGTAAAGTAAGGTTTATAACAGGACTGTTCTAAAAAAACATATATATATCTACATATATACATATATACACATTCATATAAATTGTATCAATAATTAAATTTGATATTATATTAATTCTCATTTTCCTAGGATTAATTTTGCAGTTGAGCAACACTTATAGGTTTTATGTAATTTTCTTGTTGCCAGGCGTTTTATAAATTGCTTTTCAATAAACAAAAAATATAGAAAATATGAGGAGCCATTGGCTCAGTGGTAGAGTGTTCGTGCTTGGACTGGGACAAACTGGTTTGATTCCCACTGGGCCTGTGCCTTGATGTCCTTGGAGCAAACACTTGACCCCTTAGTTGCTCTTACAACTGGCGCCGTTATGGCTGCCTGCTGTTGTGCAATGCAGCTAAAAAAAAATTCCCTTCAGGGATAAATATAGTATGGGGTAAAAACAAAAGAAGAAATGCATGACTAATGTTCTGATTATTGTGTAAAAAGATTTAAGTTTTAAGTAACAAGCCGAAAGTATAATTTTTTGTTCCAAATCAAATCATCTTGTGTCGAGATATGCAAAATATCATGAGCTAAGCGTCGAGATACGAATCGAATCATCAGGTATGCATTAATATCTAGTCCTGGTTTATAATGCTTTTTCTATTGTTAAAAAAAAATCATATAAAAGGTTTCAAGTAAAAAATTGATCTCCTATTGGGTAATTTAAAACTGATTTTAGGTCATCTTTTGACAAAATAATAAATTAGTAAGTGACTCAGTTCAGTCAGAGACCTTACTAAAAGTTATGGAACACCTGCTGGTTGTATTTTCTTTTCTGTTTAGCCTTCTTCTCTTTCATTTTTGGCTCGTCTTTTTGTATTTTGAGGAATTTCTGTGAAGTACCCGCCACACACATGCATAAATCTATTGCATGCAGAGCAGCGTGCTAACTCATCTGTTTGGGATACATAAACAACACAAGGCTTTCAATACAGTTGGTTGTGCATCATACATCATTTCTTTGGCGAGTGGAAAAAAACCCTCAAACATATTGAGTGAGAGGATCATATTTCTACTTTGCTTAGCTGTCTTTTATGATGTTTCGTTTTTATTTTCTCAGTGTAGTTTTCTTCGTCTTGGCCATGCTAGTTATCCAAGGGATTATAAAACTGATTCAGCTTCAAGGGATAACCTTTTTTTAATAGATGATGTACTACAAGAAGCTCTTAACCACTTGCTTCCTGTTTAAGAACAAGCTAAAGAACAGAGTGGGCTAGAAGAAACCTGTCCAGATAGTTGTGCAATATGATTTTGTATTACTCTGTCTTGACACACTTCACTGCAACCAAGAGAGCTTTTCCTTTATGTTCCCGAGTCATGTTATCTTTCTTCTCTCATGTGGAAAGCAAGATTCATGAATGTAGGTCAATGCCAGAGACTCGAATCCACCGCCTCTCCTTCAGAAACCAACTGTATGAGCTGTTCATGCTTTCCCACACTTCTGCCAGGAATTCCTTACGAAATACGGTGCAGCATGCTCCAGCGGACACAGCTAGGGCATTTTTAATAATACTGAGCACTTCTTCTTCTTCCTCTGGCATTTCCCTTCGGGGGTCAGCACAACAAGTCAGTTTCTTCCATCTAACCCTATTTGCTGCATCTTCTTCGGACACGCCAAATATCTTCATGTCTTCCTTCACTGTATCCCTGAATAGTAGTATAACATAGTGGTATATAATATATAATAGTAATAAAGTAATAGTAATAATACCGAGCACCTCAGATGTAGAAATACACAAGTTTGGGTCTTAATTATTTTGCCTCTTGTTTTTAACCAAAACAAACTTACAAATACTGTATGATGGGAAGTTTATTAGAACGATGTGCAATGTTGTACAGTTGAAAAGTGATTTCATTTGGATGAATGTGGTTCCAACTTGTCCTCATCATACTGAGACCAGACCTTTGGTATGTAGTTAAACAAGTAGTGATTGTATGTTGGATTCGCTGCTTTACCACACATTGCAAATCATCTGGTAGTTCATGTTTGGGGATGGGGGATGTGATAGTGGTTACCAATGTTGTTTTTTTTTAGCAGAAAATGGTTTTCATCAAACAGTACAAAGCAAAACTTTGACCCACCCAAACAGCAATAAAAAATATGACTGTTCATCTGAACTATATTTAACTTTTAGTTTGAACTAATTTCAAAGAAAGCGTAGTTTGTTGTCTTCAGCCAGTTCTACAAATGAAACATATTTGAGATAACTGTGGTGAACATGGAGCAAACTTAGAAAACAAAAACCTTTTGTTTTGTTTCAATTCTTAATCCTGGAACCTAAAGTACCAAGAAAAAAAAAATTAGATGTTTCCCTGCTGCTAAAAGCAAAAAAGCAAAAAGCAAAAATTGTACCAGGAGTCATATCTGTGGTACGCCAATAATAGAAAACTATCTTCAGAGAAGGATTTTTATGCAAAATCCACTTTTTGGAGATTTCAACCATGTGTGAACATAATTCCCACTTTGAGTAATTTACAAGCTCTCCTGTTCAGTATTATTTTAGTCAAACACCAGGTTGTTCTTGGTTCTAAAAATTTTCTCCACCACACTCATTTTCTAATGTGAGCAGGAAGTGTTTTAGTGCAGTGGTCCGCAACCACCGGGCTGCGGATTGGTACCTGGCTGCACAGAACTATTATTTTTATTCACTTTGTTTTTGTGATGTCTTTTATTTTGAAGGTACGTGTTTACCGTTACCATGGCAACAAGAGTGCATTCGAGCAGAGAGAATGTTTCCACGTTATAAAGACCCTGCTAATTAATTTTCTCGTGAAGACAAAGTGGATTTAAGTTTATTATTATTGATTTTAAAAAGCCATTTTTTTCAGGCTGGTCTCATCAACTTAAGACTGGTCCGTGAAAATATTGTCAGACACTAAATCGGTCTGTGGGGCAGAAGAGGTTGGGGACCCCTGTTTTAGTGCACACGTTCAGTTCTTGTTCACGACAGGGAGCGCCATTTTTAGATAAACAATACAGCAAAATAAAATACGCTATGTTTACTAACTCTGTGCTTTCACTGATTTTATGGCCTGAAACAACATTTACACTGTCGTGCATGTGCCCAGGCGGTGGAGCTGTGTAGAGAGTGTTGAAAGTGAAACTGAACAAATGTTTTATTAGCTGTTTTTTTTTAGGCAATTGTTGCATTTCTAAGCTAACAAAAAAAAAGTACCATGTTCATCTAAATATGCTACAAGATGATAATTACTCCCCTACTAACTTACGATAGACCGTTTTTAAGAACCCATAGGATTGAAGAAGATTGTAACTTAGATGGAAAACTCAAAGACACCGCTGTAACGCAATCAATTGTAGAAAATCCTTTGCACTCATGGCTTTTTTTGCATCTTGTACAGATGGTAAAAAGAGGCTAGCATGACTTGAATAACACAGACCACTGTTTTCTGAACTAACTAAACCTTGAAGTTCAGGTTTCATCCAACACGCAACATTGATGTAACACTGTCATTTAAATTCTTCACATAATCAGATAAGCATGGTAAACATCTATGACTTGACTTCTCAGCTGTTTGTGAGTGGAACTTGGCAAGAAATAGCTTTGAACCAATTGTGTAGTCAGAGAAACATTTGCCCAATTTTACTTGTGCAACAGTTTGGTTGTGAATGTGGATGACAAATTGTTTTATGAAACTCATGCAAACCTCAACATTTTGTTAATAATGTGACTAATATAAAGGATTAGTCTATTCATTCCTCATTAGGGAAATTTGTGTTCTGCACTCCTTACACTGTAGCAGGCTGCTCATGACTGCGCCAATGGTGGGAGAAACGGGGGTTTGGTGTCTTCTCTAAGGACCCTAGACGTGCTCTCTGTGGAATGCGAACCCGCGAACTTCTGGTCCGCGGGCGAATGCTGTAACCACTCAGCTGCTGGATAGCTAATACTGTAGAAAATAAACCAATCTAATGTTTTACTTTCTGGTCTGCACGATTATTCCTGCGCGTGCCCAAACATGCCGTTTAGCTGTTAAAACTCTTTATTAAGCTTACTAACGAAGTCTTACTGATAGCTTTACACTTTAATCCAGTTAAACTATTTGACTGTGTTATTGAGTGGTTTGGCAGATAAAGCAAAGAAAATTCCCGCCCATGGATTAGACTTAATCATTTCCTGCAAACTAAATTGTTTCATTTGCTGACTACCAAACCTCTACATCTGCTTTTTTACGCTGATGGTTCTGCTTAATTTAGCTGACTAGTTCCTTTAAATGTTTCATCCTTCCTATTACAGCGACAGAAGCTCTATTAATGATACATCAAAACACAAAACACACTGTGTTTTTATGCATGCATGAGTATGTACTTAACTAACGCAATGTGTTACTGATTTCCAGCCTGCCGTTAATACTACAAGTCTCCTTACTATGTGTTTTTTGTTTTGTTTTTGGTGATTCAGGTGCCTTTGCCAAGGTGAAGGAGAGCCAGCGAATGAGCGATGAAGGGAAGATGAACCAGGACGAAGCAGATGGGATAAGGAAACGCTGCCGGACAGTGGGCTTTGCCCTCCAAGCAGAAATGAGCCACTTTCATCAGCAACGAGAGGTGGACTTCAAAGACATGATGCAGGCCTACCTCAGGGAGCAGATAGCGTTCTACCAGCGTGTGGTTCAGCAGCTGGAACGCACTCTGCGCATGTATGATTGTGTCTAAAGACACCAAACTGCCTTAAAATTAGGATGCCAAAAAATACAAAGAAACACAAATGTAAGACTTTAAACTTTTATTAAGGTGTTTGGCTCCGACTTAAAGGACGATAAAACCGATGTTACTGGAAAGAGTTATACCTTTTGTTCTTCACTTTGATGGATTCAAAGTCACCTTTTTTTTAAAAGGCCTACTGTATCTTTATGTTTCAGAATACACTTTGCTTTGGCAGTGTTACTCCATATTGTTCATTTTTCATAATTTAAGGTGTTATAAAGAGAATAGGTTTTAAATGCGTAGGGGATCTGTAGTAAGTGGGTTTATTTTGCAACGTTAAAGCCATCAAACAAGTTGTGTTCCTTCTCTCAAACATCATGCACTTTGAATCAGGCTGCATGTGATGATTAAATGTTTTATTTTTGGGTTATCTGCATTGAAATAAACCATTGTACAAAATTTTAAAACGACAGTGTACAAAGTATGTGACCCAGACTTTTTTTGGTCCTAGTGTTATGCACTAAGATTGTAAGTTCAAAGAAGCTGAATGTTCCTTTTCAGGTTTTCTTAAGAGCAGGTCCAGCTCAGGTGGTCTTTGTCACAAATTCCTGTTTTAATTTTGCTTTAGAGGAAGCCCATTTTTTTAAGTTCTTTTTTATTTTGTGTGTCTGGGGGAATGTGTGACATTACGATGGAAATGCATCAGGTGAACTGCTTAGTCTTGTATTTCACAGGATGAGTTGTTGGAATGCGCAAGCAGAGTTTTTAGACACGTTTGCACATGTTTTTATTGTATTACTGGTCATAATCTGAGGGCGTGTAGCACGTCTAAAGACAACTTGTGTCAACAGTTGTGCAGATTAATTATTTTTCCTAAAAAATGTATAACTTCAAATGAAGCAGCAGATGTTATGTAAGTTATGGTAAGTGTTCAGGTAGCCAGTGTATAACAAAATGCTTTGTGGAAAGAATAATGGATATCATCTTTATTAAAAAGTCTTCTTCTAAGATTTAGTTTTCCTTCTTAATTTGTGTGAAATTTCAGAGCTCTGTTGAGTTCCAAACATAAAGTAGGTAAAAACTCTTCTCTTAAGCCCTCGAAACATGTGGCTTAACGAAATCCTAATTAATAAAATTGCTTTGGTGTGAAGATACATTCCATTCTGGTAATTTTCTCCAATTATCTGACTAACAGAAACTTCGTTTTTCAAAAAGAGGTTGCTGCAGCCTGAGAGCCACAACTATTTTGATAACCGTTTATGCATTTGGAAAATTCAATATCACAATAAGGCCCACAAATTATTGTGTTAAAAATACTTAATAAAAACATACTGGCCAAAAATAATGTAATTTCAAATCTTATGTAGCTGTGGAAAATCTATTTTTTGTCATTAGATAACTTGTTTTTTTTCCACCCTATTTATCCACAGTTGTGTGGTTGTGTGAGGATGTGTACACACTCACAGGACAGCTTGCAGTTTTAAACAGGAAACAAATTCATTTCTCGAAACAACTCAAAAAATTCCAATAACAAAGTAAAGTAATAATAATGAATTGAATTGATATAGCGCTTTACAGGACTCCTAAAGACGCTTCACACATATGCATTATTCATTCACTCCATACCAGGTGATGGCAAGCTACTGTTGTAGCCACAGCTACATCAGTATTCACAAAGAGTCACTACATTGTCAGCATTAGAAAATCTTCCAAACTGCCTTTAAAAATTTTGCAGAACTTCATAACCATTCAAAACATGTTCATCTGAATAATTCAGAGGTCCAGTTAGTTGCTTATTTCGGCTCTAAGTATGGCCAGATTTAGCTCCTTCCATAAAAAGCTGTTCTCCTTTTAAATAATCACATCTTTGTGGTAATGAGGTTCCTGTAATAATTTAACACAAGCTATCATTTAGTGGCACAACATGGATTTGATCGAACTTTTCATTTTGGTTTTGTGAAACAAATAAACACTCATTTGTTAAGTTAAAAACAACAACAATTCAGGAACCATATCTTTGTTAAAATAGAAAAACTTTCACAATGATGAGTGTAGCTCTACTTCTTTTGCAGCAGTTTGCCTGTTGTCTGCTTCACAGTAGCATGTAAAAATGGTTTTGCCCGCTGGATTGATACATGGCTGATAAAGCGGATATCGCATGTGTTTTCACACAAAATTGGGACCTATTTTTGTTAAAATTCTTTTTGATAATTTGTATGACAGATGCTAATTGAGAAGGCAGGTGTCCAAGCCAAAAAGTCAATCAACTACCACTTGATTGCTGGTCTAGTTTACAACCAACATGCACTGTACGTCTGTCTTTTTAGAGCTAATATGTACTTTTCATTTTTTCTTTCCTTTTTTAAGATGCTTTCTGTTGTTTACCTGTGACCAAAGAAATTTAGAGTTTTGCATCCAAACCTCTGGTTTTGTACTTTACTCTTTTCTGCTCAAAGGAAATTGTTAAGAGATTCTTAGGAAAGACAAAAAATGAAAAAAAAAAAAAAAAAACCAAAAACTTTCATAATGAAACCACCACAAATGGCATGAGGTTTGATTTGTAAAAGTGAAACGAAGAACTGTTTTTTTTTTTTTACAGGTTTGGTCTGAACCATGTGTGTCAAACTCACGTCCCGAATGGCTGGTGTCATGAAAGTTGATCATGTTCCGTCGTCTTTCGTTTATCCGGGGCTGGGTCGCAGAGGCAATAGCCTCAGACGGGTAGCCCAGGCTTCTCTCATCCCAGCTGCATCCTCCAGCTCACCCGGAAGGATCCCTAGTTGTTCCCCAGCCAGCTGTGAGACATAGTCTCTCTAGTGAGTCTGCCTCTTGATCTCCTCCCAGTGGGACGTGGCCAAAACACCTCACCAGCGAGGCACTCGGGGAGCATCCTGACCAGATGCCCGAACCACCCCATCTCAACCTGGAGGAGGAGCGGCTAGACACTGAGCTCCTCCCAGATGGCAGAGCTCCTCACCCGATCTCTGAGTGAGAGCCCAGCCACCCTGCGGAAAAAGCTCATTTCAGCCGCTTGTATCCGCGATCTCATTCTTTCGGTCACCACCCACAGCTTGTGATCATAGGTGAGGGTGGGAACGTAGATTGACTTGTAAATCGAGAGCTTTGCTTTTCGATTCAGCTCTCTCTTTACCACGATGGACCGATGCAGCGTCCTAGTTATTGCTGACGCCGCAATGATCCGCCTGTTGATCTCCTGCTCCATCATGTGTACATTATCATGTGTTCTTGCATTTACACATCTGATCCAGGTTATTAGGTCTCTGTGCCCAATTTAATTGGCTGTTGATTTCACTTCATGTGCATCAGCTGTATTGAACCAGGAACACTATGAAAACCTTCAGGAAACCGGCCCTTGAGGACTGGAGTTTGACACTCCTGGTCTAAAAGCTCCAATATGCTTTCTTTCAATGTTTCTCAGTGTGGCTGAAGGGCGTTCAGTATGGCTCTGCTTCTGTTTCTGATGGTTTACAGTATGATGTCGCTTGATTTAAGGGAAGGGGACTTATAAATCTTTATTAAAAAATGTTAATAATTGCATTGTTTTTGTCATTCTTGTGAATGAGGAGCCATAGAAAATCCTACAAAACTGTTTCGTACACACATATTAAATAAAATTGTTTATTTAAATTCAATGTATGATATCTTGCCTACAACGCACTCTGAAATAAACTAGGCTGTGAGAAAACTAGTGCCATCCTCTTACGGAGTGGACAGTTAGCTCTGTCCACTCTCAGTATGTCGAGTTATTTATGACAACAGTCTGTCCTGAATTTACCCAGAATGAGGGCAAGATGAGCTCATACTAAAGTATACATTAACATGGAAAAAAAAAGTTTGTGGATTAAGCAAATTTAGACTCTACAGCCGGGGCTATTCTTGAAAATGCCCTTGTCCAGTGAAACAGAAAGCTATTAATATGTGTAGTGGAAAAGAGGAAGTGGGAGCAAAGAAGAGAAACCAAAGTTTATTTAGTTCAGGGTTGTTTGGTTTTCAACATGTCATTTAGCATGTCACTAAGTTCACTGATTTAATCAGTCTCATTTTTTCAAACTGTTTTTATTGCTTTCATATGTATATGTGACAGTTATTTATTTTTAATCAATTCAAGAAATATAAGCAACAAAAGCAACAATCAGGCTGCGCGGTGGTATAGTTGTTAGCACAGTGGCCTCACAGCAAGAAGGTTGGGGTTTGAGTCCTGGGTGGGACGAGTCTTGGAACACTGGCCTTTCTGTGTGGTGTTTGGATGTTCTCCCCATCTGTGTGGGTTGCCTCCAGGTACTCCGGCTTCCTCCCACTCTCCAAAAACATGCATGTTAAGTTAACTATCCGCTTTCTTGAATGAGTATGTCTAAGAATGAATCATCTAGGAATGAGTTTGTGTGTCGATGGGTGTGTGTGTTGTCCCACGACAGACTGGCGACCTGTTTAGGGAGTACCCTGCCTCTTGTCTTGGGTCAGCCGGGATAGGTTCCTGCAGCCCTCATGGGGCTGTCATGGAATAAGCGATTCAGAAAACGAATGAAAAGCATAATCACATGGTTGTCAGGTTGGCTACCCATTAAACAGTCTATCTGACTTCTAATTAAACTCTTGTTTCATCTTCTGAACCATTCATCTTTAATCAGTTGCAGAGGATGCCGGAGCAGCATCGTGTGTGTGTGTGTGGAGGGGGGAGAGACAGAATGCAGCCGCTGTGCTTTTTCTTTTCTCAGACAGAAATGTGAAAGTCTGACGGCTATTTCGTTACGTTTTCGTCTCGTCAACAGAAACTTGCAAACGTCTCGTCCCATTTTCGTCACCAAAAAGTCGCATTTATTTTGTTATCGTTACGTCATCGTCATGAAAAAAAGCTTCGTCAACAAAATCATTTCGTTGTCGTTATCGTTGACAAAAACAACACTGGTAGGGTACACCCCGAACAGGTCGACAGGCTGTTGTGTGACTACACACTTGCAACCATACACACACACTCACTCTTACACAATACGCAAACTCCACACAGAAAGGCCAATGTTTCAAGCCTTGACCCCACTCAGAGACTCAAACCTTGACCTTCTAGCTGTGAGGCCACCATCCTTACCACTGTGCCAACGTGCAGCCCCGTTAAACTCGTGTTATTTTTGTTTTGTTTGGAAGAATATTGTCCGAGTACTCATCTGACACTGCTTGTGATCAGTCAAGTTAAACGTGAACATCTGGAACAGTTTTTAAGCATAAACTTCAGGAACATAGCACATTCCATCATTGTTCAAGTCAAAATGTGATGAAGTTATTTTGACTCATTTAACACCTCTGGTTTTAATATTGATTCTACGGTGTCATGTTTTAAAACCCTGAACTGGTTTATAATGTAATTTCCTTTGCAATTGTACGATAAAAAGGAAACTAACAAATTGTCTGTTCTTAGCTGAAGATCAGAGGAATTATACTTTCAAAACATAATGAACCTTTTTTTTTCCTCTGAGCTCATTTCATTGGACATGCAAATTTTAGCTTTCCGAGAAATTATTGTGCGAGCTTTCCGAGAATAATAAGTCAGAGAATCACAATAAACATGAACTCAGGAAGCAGCGACAATTAATTTTCCTTCAAAAAACTCAATTGAAACAATGACCTTATTTTTATTAAATAATAACAATGAATTATACTTCCATAACACTTTTCAGGACACTCAGATACCCTTGTTTTCATCCATCGTAGTGAAGAAAGAGCTCAGCCGAAAAGCTAAGCTCTCAATTTACCAGTCAATCTACGTTCCTATCTTCACCTATGGTCATCAGGTGTGGGTGGTGATTGAAAGAACGAGATTGGAGATACAAGCAACCGAAATAAGCTTCCTCTGCAGGGTGACTGGGCTCTCAGAAATTGAGTGAGGAGCTCTGCCATCTGGGAGGAGCTTGAAGTAGAGCCGTTGCTCCTCTGGGTTGGGAGAAGCCAGATGGGGTCGTCTGGGTATTTGGTTAGGATTTCTCCCGAACGCCTTGCTGGTGAGGTTTTTAGGGCTCCTCCTACCGGGAGGAGACCCAGAGGCAGACCCCGGGCTCTCTGGAGATGTCTCACAGATGTCGTACAGCTGGCCGGGGAACACCTCGGGATCCTCCTGGGGGAGGTGGATGCATTGCAGGTAGGAGGAGCCTGGGTTTTTGTCTGAAGCCGTCGCCTCGTGGCCTGGCCCTGGATAGGCAGAAGACAAGCTTGTTCTCTAAGACACATAGAGCTGAAACTTGCATAAAATTCATTTAGCTGTTTATTACTCCTAACCATACTACGTATCAAATATTTATAGAACATATTAATTTGGTTTATCCAAGATGCCAATTTTTGGTGTGAAATAATGAAAAACCAAGTTTATTTTTTTTAGACAAATATCCACAAATTTTATGTTAGTTTGACAACTTTTCATTGAAAAAAAATTGCTGCATGACTGATGCTTTCCTGTTGAGTTCATTCATGGAAACTGTTTACAAATTCCAAAGTATAGTCTACAGAAGTAGAACAATATGTCCGAAAGCAAGCCAGGCGTTTTTTTTAAAGGTGTTCCAGATGTTTTAGATGAAAGCGTTTCAGTCCAGGCTGTACAAATCAACACAACAGATGTTAAATGAAGTAGAGGGTTGTGTTACTCTTGATGACAATGTCCACTCTTTACATGTGATGGAATGAAATAAGTTGATCATATTTAAACAGTTTTGTACAAATGTAAAGTATTTAAGTTTATCTTCTCTAGACCAATGTGTCAGTGTGATGTTAAGAAAAGCCAGATGTATCTGTTTGAAGCCAAAATTATGGGTGTGAAGATAAAATCTCAGGGTGTACTTCTAGGCTTAGGTATGCAAATAAGGATTTGGAATGATGTCACCTTTTTTGCTTTAAGCCAGAAGAGGATATCCAAGTATCACAAAGAACCTAAATAGTTTGAATTTATATTCAAACTATAAATCATTCCACTAATTGAAGTGATAAAAGCCAAATACGTTTGAATTCTCAGTTCAATTGGGTTTATCTTCAACCCACTTTGTTGATCCTTACCACAAAGTATTTGGGGGCAGAAAGGCCTCCATGGCAGTAAAATAACTCTTTGGAAAGTATTCAAAAAGCTTGAGGTGATGCCAAAGTAATGCTAACTGTGCATTTCTCTGAAGCAACAAATCTGTGTGTGAGGAAGTGAAGAGGGGAATGAAAACCAGTTAACTTTGCTTTCTTTAAGGCTTTTTCCATCAGACACAGTAGAAGCCTGGATGAGCTAACCACCGCTTTTCCAGGACGAGAAAAAAGTTGTTGAATTAGATCCAGCATGGCAAAAAACAAAAGCTAGATCATTGAAGAAGAAAAAGGAAAGAAATATATCTGACAGAGTGAAATACCTGTAGTCACCGATTCAGTTTAACGGTTCTTGATTTTTTTTTTTTTTAATGCAATTAAGTTTTCAAAACACTGTGATTAACTCCTTATGAGGGAGAAGTTTGGACCCAGCTAGACCTGTGGTGCGGCTGCTGAGGCACATGGTAAAAGCGTTATGGCCCAAAGTACCAGCAGATGTCTATAAAAAAGGTTGCAGAGAGAAGGAATTGCACCCTGTCTGCACGAAAAGGGAAACTAATCCTTTCTTATCCTCGGTAACATACCTTGGGAGACATGACATATGTAGTTTGATTTACTGGAGAATCAATCTGAACTCTACAGCATCACGTTTTAACTTCCTCACTCCAAAACTATTGGCATAAGACGATTACACACACATTCCACGTTAGTTACTTTACAGCACGTTGCGCTAGAACATTGTTGTTTAACATCTCCAAATTAAAAATGTAGAGTAGAAGATCTTCTTCTTCTTTGATAAACCACATGTTCTTCAAATAGCATCGTAATTGCACCATGAAAACTATTCGTCATCTCTTTTGACTAAGTAAAGGAAAGCCATCCCACATGTAAGTGTTGATGCTGTGTAAATCCAGAATAAACAGAAGCTCCATGAATGTGAAGCTGAGGAAAACGTGTTTTTTTAGGAGCTGACAAATGCTTTTAAATAAAGAAAAATTTGTCTTGAAAAAAATTGTTCAAATGAAAATGTTCAGAATGAGTCATTTGTAAAAACATTTATTTTAAAAAAGTTTTTCAAAGGAAAAAGAATTCAACAAATGTCACAATGACAGAACTGGTTGGCATAAGATCTAAAAAATCCAAAAATGACACGACTAGGAAAGACTAGCAAGCCAGTTAAAAAAAAAAAAAAGACACTGATGTCAAAATTTAATCCAAGTCACTGAGCAAACTTTTATCCATCATGAATGACGCTGAGCATCATTTCTGCCCACTTCTGGACAAACAGTCCTTCTCCGAGAGGCTCAGACAGCTCCACTCAAAAACCACCCGGTATTGGAAATCTTTCATTTACAACACAATAACACTTTAAAATGACTCACAAATCAACAGATAACTGGTTCATGTAACTGCAACGACTGGTGTACCCTGCCCCTCGGCTCGAATCAGCAGGGATGGGCTCCGGCACCCTCGCAACCCATCAGATAGACGGTTAAAAAGTGACTGACTGACTGGTTCATGTAATTTATCACTGTATGTCACTTTGTCACTTTTCATCACTTTATATCACTTTACATCTCTTACAGGATGTCACTTTTTACTGTACTTCCTTATGCACTTTCAGTCCTGCTTGCTAATAGTTTTTGAAACTAGTTTTGTTCCTTACAAAATATTTTTTCCCCACATTATTCCTTTTATTTTATAATTTTTATTTTTCATTTTGTATACGTACTCACTATTTCTTACTTTCAAGGTTGCTGCTGTAACACACAATTTCCCCACGTGTAGGATCAATAAAGTAATTCTGATTCTGATGATAGTGGTTCAACACCAATGACTGGACATGTCCAACACTCAAGGAAAAAACTTATTTGACAAAAAGAGTTAAAGATCGAGAGTGAATTTGAGTAGATAGGATAGGAATTAACGCCTGCAAATCCGAGAACTGGGTCCTCGCCCGGAAAAGGGTAGAATGCCCCCGGCAGGTCAGGAAGAGGGTCCTGCCCAAAGTGGAGGAGTTTACCGTAAGTATCTCGGGGTCTTGTTCACGAGTGGGGGAAGGATGGAGCGGGAGATTGAAAGGTGGATCGGTGCGGCGTCAGCAATAACTAGTATGCTGCTTCGGTCCGTTGTGGTAAAGAGAGAGCTGAGCCGAAAAGTAAAGCTCTTGATTTACAAGGCAATATACGTTCTAACCCTCACCTATGGTCACCAGCTGTGGGTGGTGACCAAAAGAATGAGATCGCGGATACAAGCGGCCGAAATGAGCTTTCTTTCGCAGGGTGGCTGGGCTCTCACTCAGAGATCGGGTGAGGAGCTCTGCCATCCGGGAGGAGCTCAGTTTCGAGCCGCTCCTGCAGGTCGAGAGAACCCAGATGGGTTGGTTCGGGCATCCTGCCCCGAATGCCCCACTGGTGTTTCGGGCACGTCCCACCGAGAGGAGACCAAGAGGCAGATCCCGGACCTACTGGAGAGACTGTATCTCACAACTGGCTTGGAAACAACTCGAATCCTTGCTATTGAGCTGTAGGATGCAGCTGGGGTGAGAGAAGCCTAGGCTTCCCGTCTGAGGCTGTTGTACCCGCGACCCGGCCCCGGATAAGTGGAAGACAACGGAACGGAATGGAATTTGAGTAGAAAATGAGTTTTTTTTAGTTCTAGGTTGCAATCAATGTTATTGATAAGTATTAATAACATACATCATCCATCCATACATAAGATTAATACCTAAGTACAAATAATAATTAAAAAGTGATTGATCTTAGACATTGTTTCTAGACCTAAAAAGGAGGAGTCTATACATTTTTTTTGTTTTTAATCGCTTTTTAAAGTTTTATAAAATCCTGCATTATTGTGTTTTATCTAATACCCACAACTTAGAAATGTTGGGTGTTTTGCCTCCATTCACACTGACAAGTGCAAAGTGTCACTGAGAATTCTATGAACTGTTCGACATACTGGAGACACATCAAAACAAAACTTCAGATGGCGGATGTATCGCTCACCCAGAAAGTGTTGGATATTGGATGAAGTCATTTCATATGTGGCATGTATGTCTGCTTGTCTTCAAAATGTAGTTGAAGTCATGGTTGGCTGTAGTGAAAAGTTTCAGTTTGACTTTGAAAAACACTTTGATATTGTTAAGACATCTGTTTGATACAAAGTTAAAGAACTAGAGAACTAGACTAGAGTGAATTCATAAAAACAACTTAGGTTTGACTCTGCTTGCTGAAACAAGCATGAAGATGAACATTCCAAAAAGCAGGACCTGAATTTTTTTTACAATGCTGTTAACTTTCCCTAACAAGAAATTATAGACAATTCAATGTTCATTCATCTTCCAAACCGCTGATCCCTAATGAAGTCCCTGAGGGTGGCAGAGCCTATCCCTACTTATTTCAGGTAAGAGGCAGTTGAATGTGGGTGGTGTGGGAAAAGAGGATGCAGAAGACAGGGTTAAATGGAGGTAAAATCTCCTTTGAAGATCAAAAGGACAAGAAGATGTCATAGTGTAAATGTTATTGTGCAAAATAGTTATTGAGTTATTAACACCGATCCTATCCAGAGAGTCTATTTCATAAAGAACTACATCTACGTCACTATGCCTATTACAAAATGAGAGCGTTGTATTTCACTAAGAGTTCCACTTGCTGTTCAAGTTGCACAATTACCATTTGGTGCATTATTAAAGACTTTGGATAAAGAATATTGCATCGGATATAGCTCTCAATAATGCAACTAACATTTGTAAAAGGTGTTACCTGAAAGCTCAAAGTATTTCTGTCTTTAATACTGTGGTGTTAATGTGTATCACCAGGCTGTAAGGAAACAGGGTGTGACACCAATCTGATTCATTGCGTTAGAAAAGTTTATGCAATAAAGATAATTTAGTAAGGTTTGAACAGTCATTTGTTTTGACCGATTAGTTTGCCAAACTGTAGAAGAACATGTACAAAAGATCCACGTTGATGTCAGAGACATGATTGAGTAACGTGCAAAGACAACGTTAAAAGAACAATGGGTTGTAACTCAAAATGACATATTGTAAAACCCAAAGATATTCAGATGGCAGATGATCTGGACATGAGGTAACCATGAATAAAACAATAAAGAAAATAAACCCCAAATCTGCAGACTGAGGTCAAATAATAAAAACTCTGTGAGCAATTATTCCAGGATCCCAATGAGCTGTTCTTGAAATCTAGACTAGAGCCTTTTAAAAACTAAATACTTGCGACACTGCTGAGTCAACATATAAAACTTGACTCACCACCTTCATGGTAAGTCATACGCTTCATACACTAAAATCTGCAGGGAAGGTTTGTTCAAGTTCATTGTTTACAAAAAAGTCAAAATGAGGACTTTGACCAAAATGAACCAACTTCCTGTTTGTTTGACACTCTTGGTCAAGAGGATTTATTGTTTAGCACTGATGTATAGCAAAGTTTTTCTTTTTCGTTGTAGAGGGAGTGTTGGATATACTGTTAGGATCCCTCACCTGCTGCCAGAGGGAGCCCTGAAAGGTCCTAATCACCCTGATTGGGTAACACCTGTGATGAATCCTGATTCCCAACATCTGTGCACCCTGCCATCTGTTTAAGGGGAATCACCCTGGACCTCCTAGGTCAAACATTCTTGAAGACTGGCTGGCAACGGTCGGTCGGTCGGTTTTTCTGATCATATTCTAGAGCAATGACTAGAGCAATGGTCGATTTTTATTTTTGAAATCACAGGGGATTTCGGTTCCCTGTTAGGCGTAATATACCTACATTGGTATCTCGCGACATTCGAAGTCCAGGGTTCCCCTACAGGTTTCCCTACAGGGCACCCTGGACTTCCCTGTAGGGTCTTACCATCCCTTCCAGCCAGGTCACCCTGGTTGCCTGACCATGTTTTGAACTTGTTATTATTTGTACTTTTGAAACCTTGAGTTAACTCTGTGCTTCTTACTTTACAGACTTCCTGATTTGAGTTAATAAACCTTGTTTGAAGTCCTGCAATTGGGTCCTCCTCTTTCCACAATCCTCTAAACCATGACATATACATGATCATTGCCAAACGCTTACAGAAGACCTGAACATGGAACATTTATCCTGTCCCTTTTAGGGAGACTAAAGAAATTTTCTCGAGTTTTTAAATGAGTTTTGCCACCACAAAAAGCTCTGAAGAAAATGAAAAGTTTGAGTTACAAGAGGCTGTCGAACAATTGAAGCAGCTCAAACCTTAATAAAGCTTTGCAGAGTTAATTACTCATACAGGACTCATTAAATCAACAACTTGCGTAATGCTCTGATTTCACAGGATGTTAAAACTGGCAGCATTCACACTGGCATTTTTCCATGTAGGGGCTGATAAACCAACATTTTGGGTAAAAACGACCATCAGCAAATGTATTCAACAAGTTTTTCCATTCTCTAACAGACTTTTTAAAATTTCCTCCTATCTTTAAAGTACACATATGAGGGATCTTCATTTCATGTGAGATCATGCGTGTAATGTAATGACATCACGTTTTGCGTTAGAGCATTTTTTAACATTAAACTTTGACGACCTTTCTCCTCGGGCTCTGCAGCTGAGCTGTGGAAGTTCCCGTTAGAGAAAACAACCATTTCCTCACAATCCAGCCTGCATTCCCAAGACCCTGTAAACAACATTCCTGTTTTTAAGGAACAAAAACCACAGAAATCACTGTATCATACTTGATTGAAGGCTTTTTCATTAGATCATTTGTTTTCACAACACTTTTTGAACTGAAGAGTCACACATTTTTCTCTTTTAGGGTTAAAAAAATAATCAGGTCACCAACCAAACTTCAGCTCCCATTTGCATAGGAATTTCTTTCCATTTCAATCCCAAAATCCCCTTCAGTGGTTAGCAGGACGTTTATGAACTTGCTTTTCCTGATTAACTTGATTTAGTTTGAGTCAACAAATATTTTGTCGGTCATCATGCCGGCATCATACTCATGCAGTTATCCTCTTCTTCTTCTTTTGGCAATTCCCTTCAAGGGTCGCCACAGCAAGTAAGTTTCTTCCATCTAACCCTTTTTGCTGCATCCTCTTCGGTCACGCCAACTATCTTCATGTCTTCCTTCACTGTATCCATGAATCTCCTCTTTGGTCTTCCTCTAGACCTCTTTCCTGGTGGTTCCAAACCCAGCATCCTTCTGCTGATGTACTCACTCTCTCTCCTCTGAACATGTCCAAACCATCTCAGTCTGGCCTCTCTGACTTTATCTCCAAAACCTCTAACATGTGTTGTTGATCCTGTCCATCCTGGTCACTCCCAGAGAGATCCTCAGCATCTTCATCTCTGCTACCTCCATCTCTGTTTCCTGTCTTTTCCTCAGTGCCACTGTCTCTTGACCAAAACAGCATGGCCGGTCTCACCATGGTTTTGTACACTTTCTCTTTCATTTTAGCTGAAAGGATACGTTATCATGCAGTTATCCTACTTTGTAGAAATATCACTCATAACTAAGCAAGCTGAAATGTGGTTGTTGAAGAACCTTTTTTAGTACCAAACTGTTTTGAAAAAAACAAGTATTTACCATTTTGCTTTAGTTTGCTAATGGTCAGTTTGGTTTCATCCTTATAAAATTTTGTCGATTGACTAACTGAGATTACTTATCAATTCTCCTTGTTCAAATCGACTCACACAACTGGATTTCTGGAAATGTACAGTGAACCTGCAAGCGTGCTTACAAAGAACCGTCAATGATAGAACTGTTCAAAGTGCAGTTTGACATCATAAATTATGACCCAAAATTTCTGTTGCATTCCAAGATCTGTCTCAGACAATGACGTGGACTGGATCTGTGCTTCAAGGTTCACATTGCGACAGGGGAACTATTTATGCACACACTACAAGTCATCCTGGAACAGAAAGTTCTGCATTTGAGGAAGTGTAAACAACTGGGGGTAGTATGTGTCTGTTATAAACACCTTTTCAGCTATTATTTTTTAATAATTTGAGGGTTTTTTTTAATAGTGAAAAAAACCATTCCTAGTTTTTTCTCTTTCATCAAACATATGCTATCCGCCAAGGATGTTATATGACCATAAATATTCATTTCGGGTTCGAATGAATTCACTGATTAGTACAATTTCTTCAACCATTAGTATGTGTATTGGTAAACAGTCCACTTGAAGCAAATCAACTGCGACATTTAAGTGGTACGAAGTGCAAATGACCCTGAACTGTGATAACAGTCCAGTATCATGTAACGAAATTGTTCTAAAAACTGCTTTTATTCCCAAAGAATAGTCCTGCAACAGATTAATGACTTGTACAGAGTACGCCATGCTTTTTTTTCAGCCAACTAGCCAAGATAGAGTTTTTCACCCCAGCAATCCAACGGTGGATTAGGCAGTTTGGAAAACAAAATCCCAAAAAATTTTGGTGACTAGTTTGAGACAAAGATTTTTATGAACACAAATAAACTGTGTGGTTGTTTGTGTTACCAACTGGTCCTTTAAAAACAAATTACACATGCTTTGTGAGTTTGGAAATGAACTGGATGGAAAGTAAGGCTCTACATTACAAAAAATTTGGAGGGCACAGATGCAAGTGAATGTGAAAAACTCCACCCAGTGCAATGGCTTGGAAGAAAGTGGAGTCTGGAAGAAAAACTGATCTGAGAATTTGAAAATTGAGGACTGTATAATGGTAGTCTCACAGCTAAAACAATGCTGGTATGCCACATCTGGCTTTGTACTCCAATAATCCATTTGTTTATAAAGGTGTTCTTGGCAATCCCAGCTTTATTGTTGCACTGATCCTCTACACAACTAGTTTTCTAGCAAATCAAACTCAGAAAAAGACCACAAAACCTTTAAAACTCTATCTTTACCATCCTCTTCGTGTCTGAACGTCCCACCTCATGTAGTTTTTCCACAGCTTTTGAACAAAAGGTTTCTCTACTACTAAAACCAGCACTTTTTGGTTTTAGTAGCAAAGTGCTACTAAAACTTTGCTACTAAACCAAAACTTGGTTTTAGTAGCACTTTGGTTTCAGCCAACCAAAATAACAAAAATTGGTTGGTTAAAAAACCAAAAATTGTTTTTTAAATGAACACAATTGGTTTATTTAACCAATTTAAATTGGTTAAATTAACCAATTTAACAATGGTTAAATTTAACCATTGTTAAAATGGTTAAATTTAACCATTGTTAAATGGGGAATTTTACAGCATTACTGAAAAATTAACAAACTGCATGACAGATATTTTGGGTTTTGGACTGAGAAATCTGAATAAAACAACTTACCGGTATACGGGGTATCTGGGGTTGCAAGGAGTGTAGTGGTTAACACAGTGACCTTACAGCAATAATGTCGGGGTTTGAATCCCGGATGGGGATGAGGCTTTTCTGTGTTTGCATGTTCTCACTGTGTATGCGTGAGTTTCCTCTGGGTATTCCGGTTTCCTCCCACCATCCAAAAACATGCATGTTAGGTTAATTGGCCACTACAAAATTGTCCATAGGAATTAGTGGGTGTGTGGATGGTTGTGCCTGTGTTGTCCCGCGACAGACTGGCAACTTGTTTGGGGTGTACCCTGCCTCTTGCTTTTAACAAGCCGGGATAGGCTCTGGTTTCCCTGTATGTCCTTCAGGTATAAACAGTTCAGGAGAAGAAATGAATTGAACAACTCATATGATTTTGACAATTTTAAAAAATTTACGTAAATAGTCATATTTGTATTTCGAAAGTGTCCTTGCAAAACTTCTCAAAAGATTTACCGGTAAGTGAGAAGAGAATATTTGAATGGTTATTGTTTTGAATCCAACAAATATTGATTTGGACATGAGCTGTATTCCATTGGCGGAATTATCTCAATTATTCCAAACAACCTCTAAATCCTTGGAAAGTACTGAGTGATACTCTGAGAATGGAACAACTTTGAATACAAATTTGATTGAATTTAGGGTGTGCCTCATGGTTTTAACTATTGGATGGCAAGAATTATTCTACTCAAACTTTATTCAAAGTTTTTTTTAAGGACAAAATTACCACAACAAAATCCCTTACTCATCTTATGTATGCTTTAAACGTCCATCTAAAATAATCTAAAAAAATGGACCACAACCATTTCAGCCAACTTGAGCCAAATAGGCTGTCTTATGCCAACAATCCCTTTAGCTCCAGCAGACTGAGTAATTTGTTCACAAAATGGACGATGAAAACTAAGATCAGACTGAACAAATCAGTCTACCAAGCGTGAGTAATTAGGTTTAATTCCACCAACACAGGAATGTGAGGTCAATGATTCACTTCTCTCTAACCATACATAGCCTAATGTTTCCACAGGAATAACACTTTTGTTGGCCGCAATGTTTTGGTAAAAGTCTGGCTCAAATTCCAGACGCTCAACCAAAAAATGATGGAAAACCACCTCAGTAACCATCCTCATATACAACTCAATTTGACCTTTAGGATGAGGTCCAATCGTTGAGTCAGTGTTAGATAACATACTGACTTTTACGACGGGCAACCCAACACCAATTTGCCTAGGATCTATACATGTTGGTGTTTTTGTTATATGTTTTTAAGGAATATCAGTTTATTCACCACCTCCTCTTAGGGCAGTTCAATTCATACACAGTCTTGTGCAATGGAACTTGTTTACTTCTGTCGCGTGTTATTCAAGAACAATGTAATTTCTGTGTCGTAGAAGCTTCGCCAATGCAAAACACTTGAGGGTTTCTGTAATGTCTTGTGTTTTTTCTGTTGTACACCTTTTGTCCCTTTCGTCTTGTCTGCCACCTGTGTTGTCTAGTTGTGCACTTCCTGTTTTATTTTGAAAACTAACTTTCCTCTCGTTTCATGTTTGTTACTTCCTGCCCTAGTGTGTTTCCCACAGGTGTGTATGTCCAATTGTCCCTCATTGTTTCCACCTGAGATCCCCTCTCTTTTGTGTTAAATAGTCCTTGTCTTCCCTTGTCCTGCGTCAGAGTGTTTTGGATTATTCCCATGTTCTGGAATGGAATAAAACTTTGTAACAAACTCTGAACCTGAGTCCTGTTTTAAGTTTGGTCCTGACAGTTTCAGGTCTATACCAATGGATTTGTTATTTAGGCTTACTTTCTGTTTTATTTTGAAATACTGATCTTCCTCTAGTTTAAAGTATCTCAACTTTCCCTCCTCGTGTTCTCCGTTTGTTCTGGTGATTACCAGCTCCTTTACTAATGTGTCTCTTGTGTGTCTCATAATATGTGTCTTCTCCTTGTTTCATCGCCAGGTCTTCCTTTTTACTAGAGGTTGTCTTTGTTATATGTTATTTGTTCTCGAGATGAATGTGACCGACTTATGTACCTTATTCTTGGAGATGTTTTGAGTTCTTTCTAGAAAAAACTATTTTCTGTTTAAAACAACATAGCGCCCTGTGCGAGTGTTTGCAATCTTAATTCCAATCTGACAAAAAAAAAAATCAAGATGGTGTTGGTAAGTGATAGTTTGCATCACTCAGCATTGAAATGTATTCCACTGCAAAACAGTTATATCAGTATTGTCAGATTTGGAGGTGCTGATTTTCTTCCTGGCTGTTTCAGACTCAGCTGCAGATTCCTCTGGACTGAGCTGGAGATCACCGTCTGATGAAGCCACCAGGATCACATCATCAGCAAAAAATTAGACCTAATCCCAATTCCATCAAAGTGAATCACTTGAGCATCTTGGCTGCACCTAGAAATTCTGTCCATGAAAATAATGAATTGAATTCATGACAAAAAGCAGACTTGGTGGAATCAATTACGGTACTCATAAAAAACAAATCCAACCTCTTACTGGCAATGCTGACTGAACTTCTCCTGGAGTGACCATCTTTATTTTTCATCTGACATTGTACCAAAAACATCATATGGAATGCAGGATTGGACAAGCTCAGGCCAGTAATCAGCAAATTGCTTCACTCTGAGTGAATGCCAGAAGAGGTTAACTGAGCAAGAGGTTCAAGATATAAAGTATATCACTGTGATTTAACCCAATACCCTGACTCCCTCCTGTTCTCTGTGAGTTCATGCATGCCTGCATGTGATCAGATATTACACGCAACTTCTTTGATCCATAGGAATCATTCCACTCATGTTGTCAACAAGTCGCATTCCTGCTGTTTCAAGCTTGGTGCTTTCGAAAGAAAAATAATTGTAGATTAAAATTCTCATGAAAAGGACTTTGTTACTTTGGAAGCAATGACGCTACATAACAAACAGAAAAACAGAAACAGAAAAACTGTTTCTCTGTCCATCTGTCCACTCATCCATTCCTTCATCCATCCATTTTTTTTCCATTTCATATTCATTCATTCATTTGTTCAACTTATCCATTATTTACCTACCCATCGAGTACATCCAGCATGATTGTTTTTCCGTACTCCGTGATTTTACATCTTGCAGCAATACACCAATACTACCAAAAAAACTGTTAGAACCCAATCCAGAAACAGAAATTCACAATATCTGGTGACAGACGTAGAACAAATATGTTATGAGGACATTGTTTGCTTACACATGGGAATACGATGTTAATGTGTGATCACATGTTTTTAAGTCACAACCACAAATTACTAACATGTGGAAACAGGACGGTCAGGACACTGCCGCAGCATGACACCGACATGTCAACAAATTGCTCAATGTCTGGATATTGGTTTTGTTTCAAGTTGTGCGACATAGAGTTCTTCAGCAGTTCTCATTATTCACAGATGCAAACAGAAAACAACAGTGTTCTTTATTTTTGCAGTATTTATTTTTTTTAATTGAAAGTGAAGTGTTGAGAGTTTAAATTTATTGGTGTTCTGTCTGCGAGATGTGTGTCGCCCAAAGTCGAAAAGAAATATCCCAATTTGAATGTGAGATATCTAAATTCATTTAGAGTTTTGACAATAAATTTAGATGTCCTAGCTAGCTTGAGTAATTTATAATTAAAAGCAAATGGTTGTATGCTGAATGTTTTAATCAGAACCCATTTGTTTTAGTTTTGCTGATCGTCAAACCGGACAATGCAGATGACATTGTGATCTGTATTGAGAGGGAGAAAGAGGTGGAGGAAAAGTTGGAGAGGTGAAGGTTTGCACTAGAAAGAAGAGGAATGAAGATTAGTCAGAGTAAGACTGAGTATATGTGTGTGAATGAGAGGGATCCAAATGGAAAAGTGAGGTTACAGAGATAAGAGATAAAGAAGGTGGAAAATTTTAAGTACTGTGGATCAACAGTTCAGGGCAATGGAGAGTGTGCAAAAGAGGTGAAGAAGTATCTGCAGGCAGGCTGGAACGGGTGGAGAAAAGTATCAGGTGTGATGTGTGACAGAAGAGTTTCAGCTAGAATGAAAGGGAATGTATACAAAACCGTGGTGAGACCGGCCATGCTGTTTGGTCTAGAAACAGTGGCACTGAGGAAAAGACAGGAAGCAGAGATGGAGGTAGCAGAAATGAAGATGCTGAGGATCTCTCTGGGAGTGACCAGGATAGACAGGATTAAAAATGAGTATATCAGGGGAACAGCACATGTTAGAGATTTTGGAGGCAAAGTGAGAGAGGCCAGACTGAGATTGGACATGTGCAGTGGAGAGTGAGAGATTACATTGGCAGAAGGATGCTGAGTTTGGTACCACCAGGAAAGAAGACTAGAGGAAGACCAAAGCGGAGGTTCATGGATACAGTGGAGGAAGACATGAAAAGAGTTGGTGTGCCCGAAGAAGATGCAGCAAATAAGGTTAGATGGTAGAAACTGACTTGCTGTGGCGACCACTGAAGTTAAATCCAGAAAGAAGAAGAAACTGGGCCATTATAAAAATCATCAAAAATTTTTGGCCATTGTTAACTTTATGGGATTAAATTTAACAACAGAGATTAAAGAAAGATATTGTTTGTTTGTTCATAATGTGAAAAACCTTGTGAAGATACGTAGAGCAAAGAAAATATATATAATAATGACTGTTTTGTTAAAGTAAACCTAATAAAATTGGTCATTATAAATTTGGAAAAACACCATTAAAAATCCAGGCAAGAGGCGATATGTCATTTAAAGGGTTCACAATGTTCTCGGGTTGGCCCGCCGAGCAACACTGCTGAAGAAAAGCAGAGCTCAGGCAAACCTGAGTGAATTTCCAGAAGGGCTCTCCCTTAAAATAACTTCCCAGTCCGTTCCTGCATACCACATCTGTGTGTGTGCAGGACCTTAGCCCGTGTAGGTCTGGCCATCCCCTCACACTACTCTTTTTACCTCCAGGGCTAGCTCACCGCCACATTTCCTCTGTTCATGTTACAATTCATTATCTTTATTCTCCAAAAACAACAAAAAGCACTTGCTCGAATTCTCCAGCCTGATGACAAACCCACCTGGTCAGGATAGTGTCAGACAGTTTGCTCAAATGAAGTCTGATCCTCTTTTTTTTCCAAATTAATGAAAAGAAACAAGAACAAATATTTTTTACTCTGCTTGTTGATGATGCTTTCTGTTGCATGGAAGCTCCACCCGATCAGCTGATTGCTGCATAAACACACCAGATCTGAACATTTGAATTCGCCCCCTGAGGTTGTGAGGGGGGGGTGATTTCCTGCTTGACCCATGCTCTTGCCCTTTCTTTTATTGAGAGCATTGAAATGGGAAAAAGAAAGAGCAAATACATGAAAGATGGGGCAAAAGAAAGGGGAGAAAATGAGGTACAACAAAACTAAACGGTGGGTGACAACATCGGGGTTATACTGTGCTGCTTTTGGATTTCTCCAGACATCCTAACCCACTGTGAGGAATTTCAGATCCATGCACAAAACCACAGATTACCATGACAATACTTCTCCAGGGGGTGGAAATAACAAAGTAGAATGAACACAGCTTTTCTCAGATTGCTATGTTCCCAGTTTCAGAAATCTTCTGGTTTCTTCAGGATAGATAAACCAAACATCCCGTAGGGTGCAGCCCAGACAGCCCTCAGGGACAATCTGTAGGTCATTAAGAATTATTGTGCATGAAATAGACAAGTCAAATAAAAAAAATAGCCAATAAGAGTGAACATGCAGAGCTGTGATGGTTTCTCTTCATAAAGGGTTAAATCTAATTACATGTTGCAGGTAGTAGCTGACTGAGAAAGGAATGTACTGCTAATGTTACAACAGGAAGTGGACAAACAACAGGATTTAGGAAATTTCACAGAACAAAGTTGGAAACGTGTCTTTTACAACATAGTTTACAACACAAGCTTTTCCATTCTCATTTTTTCCTTGTGTTTAATTGGTCTTTAAAACAATGAAATATCCTGTCTGACTTTAAATTTAGCTGACACAGTTAAGCCGTTCAGCCTGCGTCTGTAGAGCCTATTTAAGATATTTTATAGTGTGGCTACAGTTTAGTCATGTGTGGGAATTGGGTGTTATCACATGGGCTTATGTTACTAAGTTGTCGTCATGGAGATTGAACTGTTGTAAATGGGAACAGTAAGTCATGGCCATGTGTTATTACATCAACAACATGTTTCAACCACATGCCTCAAACCCCTAAACTACTGTCTTGAACTGAATAAAAAATGGTACTATTTAGTGATTTTTTTTGTTACATGCGTCTATATAAGTTTCCTAGAGGCTTGGTCATTCTTGTGAGGTTTGTTTCACATTGGGAATGAACAATTAAGTGAAACAGTAGACTAAGTTAAATTTGATCACTGAAGCCATTTATTACAGCTTCACACACATAATCAAACAGAAACTCACAATCAGACTTAACAATCAACACAAATAATAACCAAACAAACCCAGAACATCCTTCACCCCATTGTTGCAACAAATGGGTTTACAGTCATTTTTCCTTTATGGGAAAAAGAAACTTTAAATCAATATATATGTTATTTATAGCAATTTTTGAGCAGGTAATGAGCTCTGATACATAATTGTATTTTATCCTGAGCTTAAAATAAATATATTACCAATGATACTGTTGTGATACAGCTATTAAATCCAGAGCGTGTTATATCACCACTGGTGTGTCATCTGGTTCCCTCCTGTGTAGCGTTACTTGATTTAGAACTGATATATTTTTTTTATTGTCGTCACAGAGATCCTCTCTACGTGGTTTATTTGAAGTCAGATTGGAAAAAATTATGCAAAAGCAGCTAATTTAAAGGCAGTAAAGAAGATGGTATTGACAGTCCTGCAAATCTGTAAATCCTTAGTATGATTCAGACCCACTTTGGTTTTTTTTTTATATTTTCTTCTAGGTTTGAGTCTCCACCTAATTGAAATACTGACCTGTCCCCAAAATCAGGAGGATGGAGTGATGGATGATTTTGAGCCAATGGTTTTTTTGCTAATCATTCAAAGATGATAGGCTGATGTTTTCATTCTCCCACAGAATCTGCAATTTATTATTAAATAGAACATAGAGTTCACCTACCTTTATTTCTAGGCACGACCAGAGAAGGCAGATTAAAGTCCATTTGCAAGAAAGAAAAATTTTCCATCCCCAGTTTAAATTTCAAAGTCTTGTTGATAAAATACAGTTGTACTTTTTTTTATCTCAATTCTTTTGAATACATTTCAAAACTTCTTGAGAAAGAAAAAGAATTTATTTCTACTAGGTATACTTAAAAGAAATACATGTTGGCCTCCGCTTCATAATCTTTTCATCAGTGAGCGGTTGAATCTTTAGTACTGTACCTGGTACTTGATATTGTGGTGCTTTTAAGCGCATTGTAAGGAATTCGAACAGACATTTTTTGCATATTTATTCAAAAGTCGAGTTGCACATTCAGAAACATCATCCCACCCTGCAGATTGGCCCAGTGCATAAAATTTTATTCTGTTTTCGCCAACAGCTGCATGGATTGCCTGTTATATTACATGCTGCATACAAATGCACTTCAGCTTAGAAATAGATAAAAATCTCTTGTACAACTTTAATGTCAACTGATTATCAAAAGAATTTTTTTTTCAGAAACGTTATAGTCAAGATTCAGAACATAATGTTTGTTGAGGAGTGAGTAATTAATCTCTTACCCCAAGCAGTGCGGAGCAGAGAACAGACAAGAGGCTCATAGTTTTACTTGCAGCAAGATAGCACACCTGTAGAGTGTAAGCTACAGCATTCCAACAAAAGTGTGCATCTTGGATTGCAGTTTATTTATGTGATTGCAATGATTAAAGAGCAGAGTAGTGGGTGTGAACAGCGACATCTGGTTTTCCCTCCCAGACAAGAACAGTTGAATCAATCAGTTGTTGGATCAATTATGAAGAATTATAGTTCTACTAAAAGAACATCACCTGTCTTTGTTACACAAAATCACAAGGCTGGTTTATACAAGGTTTACTGAATACACTGTTATAGTGATGATATGAAGAATTTCCTTCTTTGAAATTCTAGAATTCAAATCTATAACATAGATATTTTTCTGTTACATAAATTTAAAACACAGAAAACATCTCAATAAAACAACACAGTGGTAAAAACATGGTTTGATGTCACACCACCCTGCATGTTGTGCAGCAGGCTGTTCACGCGGGAACAAAAAGCCTCCAGCTGTCTGTGAGTTCTTCAGACTATAGGCTCTTTCTTTTCCCAAGACCAACTGCTTGCACAGGACTGCATATGACTCAGCCCCTAGCCCCAACATTTACACGGCTCCTCTGACCCTGACATATGGCCCCAGGGGACCCCAACCACCAACTTTCTCCCATGGTTGTGTGTGAATGTGAACTTGCTTATGCGTTTATTGTAATTGTTGTTGTGCATTTAAAATGTATAAATGAAAAAAAAAAAATTTAAATCTTGTTTATTCGTTTCAGTCTATAATCATATTTTGAAAAAAATGACATGACTTGACGCCCTGCATTGCAGTGGGAAATATCTAGGATGTGTGTGAAAGGCGTTGAGGTAGGCTGGAAGTTGTACATTGCAGAGTGTATGAGTGTGTAGATAGAGTCATGTCTGAGGTAAACAGACATCCCAGATCTTCCGGAACGGTCTGTGTAAAGTAAGTCCAAGGTCAACAATATCAGCACACACTTGTATTACAGCTTGACCAGCAGATAATCATCCTTAACTGGGGATAATGCAGATTAAGTTACTTGAACATTGGTTTAAAAAGCAACTTAAGTTTTTAAAAAATTCCTAAGGGTTAATTCTTGATCAGTCAAGGAATAAAATTACCATATTTTTTTGGTTACACTTTGCATTAGTTTTTAAGAATTGTTTGTACCAGAAAAGGATCTCAAATCTGACTCAACTGTTTTCTCCTCTTGACTTTAAAAGTTGAAGAGTTCAAGAATTTCTTGTGATGGCATCTAAAGAATGGCTTCTCCTCCCTGTATATTTTGTTTTTATACCCATAGGCCTTTTGGAAGGAAGGAGGAGTCAGTCACACTGGATAACATCTGCCAATTGGCAGGCTGAAAGCAGTTCTGCAGAAAGAGAAGTTCCCTACTTCAAATCAGGAATCTGAAATGTGGTTGGAGAGAAACATAGAGCTCGATCAAGAGGAAGTGTCAGCGTTCACAAGCACGATAGATACGCAAAAAAACAAGTTTTCAGCCTACGAGAAGATTCTTCAAACAAAATACTTTCAATGTGTTTTCATAAAAAGGACTTTTTCACCTTTTAGAAAAGAAAAAGTCAGTATATCAAAGCAGTGCTTCATCTCCCCCAGAAACCAAAGTTCCTGTTTAGACCAGAAGCAGAAATGATCCAGTCTGACTTTAGCCTGATGATTTGGTCAACCTAAACAGGATACCAAATGAATATGGAACTAATGGAAAGTTGACATACAAGCCTTCCTGAACGCTCTCAGGAAAAGACTGGAATACGAATCGCCTGCATTACGACTCTCCTTTTTGGCAATGTGGTGATGGAAAAGCAGAGCAGTTCAGGTCATTGTTACCAAGCAACAGGATACCTGAATTGACCCTTGCGATGAGAACAGAGAAAAAGGTGGTGCAACAGCACTACCCTGTCAAAAAGGGACAAAGAGAGGATGCAAGAGCAAAACATCCTCCGAATCAAACTGCAGTTCTTGTCATTAACTTGTTCATTTGGTGGTTTTATTTAATTATGGCTTTGATTGTGCAAGAAAATCTTAAAGAAGTCAAGATGTGTAAAACAAACCTGAAGGCCAAATAGAGAGCAAACATCTAAGAGAAAAATGAATCCAAACTTTATAGATGATTGGACCTCCCTAAAATACTTCCATTTTCATTAAGTTAAAGTTTTGTAATGCTGGATAGTTTCTGGTCTCGATGCAGACTGTCCACATTCCTGTAAACAAGACTGAAACTGTTCTTCTGACTCTTTTTCGTGCATTCCGAATGTTTCACTCATTTATAAATCTCTTCTTTAGCACAAACTTGGTGTTTGATTTCTTTTCAAAATGGTCAAGAGATAGTCCTATTTTTCTATTCCTTTCCAAAGTACAATCAACAGGAGAATTGCATGCACAGCACAGTGTTGCTCAGAGACTATGATCTAAGCAGACACATGTGGAGGAACAGCTGTGCCAAGCAGCTTATGAAACCTGCAGGACTGGTGCTGCAGGACAAACCGGAGACAGCAGTGGAGGACAGGAATGCAGAGAAAATGTAATATGCTCAGAAAAAGTCTCAAAGCAAAAGGCCATTTAGTGGAAATAATGACGGATTGAGAGGAAACTGTAAATGCTGACAAATTTTTAGGAAGGTAGAAAGAACTATTTGCACCACCTGGTGGCCAAATATAGTCATAACATTTTCCTTCAGCAAAAATAAAATTTCAAACTTCTAGATTAATAAAACTAAATAACACCCAGAATAATGTAATAATTTAAATTAAAATGAATTCAAATTTTAGTAAACACACAAAGATATACTATGGCATTCTTTAGAATGAAAGACAGACATTTATCTTTTTTGTAAAATTTTGCAGCACATCATTCATTCTATAATATTTTCATCAATTCATCAGTTCTTCAATCCATCCATCCATCCATCCATCCATAAATTCATGTATCTATGCATTTATCCATGCATCCATCCATTTAGTTTTTTTTTTTAGTTTGGAAGGGAAACTTTGCACACAAAAGGTATTCACAAATATTTTACAAGTAGCATTCTACATATAGATATGTGCATTAAATAGATACCTGCAATTTGTTCTGGGGAATTTATAATGTACTCATTAGAAAATTAAAGTTCATAAACTAAGTATGATCCCAATGGAAGTTTCTGAATAGTAAAATAAAAAGACACAGGCTTTCTTGCATGAGCATTTTATTTACATCTTTGTGCTCAAGACAAACTTGGAAAAACTGTAGCTATAAATTGGCAACAGTTGAAGAGAAGAATCATGGTCTAGTCTTCGTCTAAATGCAGCGGCAGAAAAACAAAATACATGTGAGTGAATATGAACTGATAAATAGAGGATGGATGAAATAATAAATAGAGAAAAAGAAGAGCTGATGAGGAAGAAATAAAAGATGAAAATTGACAATTATAAAACGTAGTTACATCAACTTTGTCAATTGGTAATAAAAAGTTTAGATGTACTTTGAATGGAAAGCATTGCACAAAAGTATTTTCATTTTTTATTGTTTATTTCTCTTCAAATCTTTTTAAAAGAACACAAAATGTACAGATAAATCCATGGATATGTGAACGCAATATCCTGGGAAGCAATCGGTTATTTTAATTGTGAAAGAGATTTTTTTCCCTTGTTATTCACAATCTCTTTAACTCAATATTTTATTTTTCTGAAAATTGTGCAACTGGTGGTACTTCAAACATTTTTACTGCAATAAAAGACTCAAAGATAAAGTTTAAAAGATAAAATAAACTAATATACTCAGCATTTGACAAGTAAAAATATAGAAATATCAGGATAAAATGAAAGAAAATGTACAGCAAATAGTCATTTTTAACATTTGTTTTCCTTTGTGGGTCAGAATGGTTATTTAATCTGATTTAAAAAAAAAAGAAACACTTCCCCTTCAAAACTTGAAACTCAAAAACAACAAAAATAATTAGGATCCCAGAGAAGAAAAGAGGCTTAATGAACTTGGACAGAATACCAGACTTACAACCTTGGTTGATATTTTTGATATTTTTATATATGCAAATACAGTATATGTAAGTCATTACTTTTTTCTTTTTTCATCTTGCAGATGGAATGCTTGCTTTTGGAGTTGTAGTTTTGAAAAGTTAAATTAACTTTAACCAAACCAGAAAGCATATTAGTAACTCTCTCTGCAAAATTTGTTTTTATGAAATCCCAGTTGTGGACTTCAAACTGGAAATGATATTTTCAGATGATCTCATTTCTCACTGTCAGTGTGTAAGAATGTCCTACTTGTGGTCCAACGGTGTGCTGTGTAGTTAAACGCTCAGTGCTCTGCCAGTCCAGTGAAAATTTACAAGCACTTTGGAAATATGCAGAAATAATTACGTGAAACAGACAATGACGTTGAGTAAAACGTAATTAGATTTATGCAAGCGAGAAAAACATTTGGAAGGCTGAAGATTATAAAAACGTAAAATTTGTTTTAGAACATCAATCAGCCGGGATGGGCTCCAGCACCCTCCCGCAACCCTGCAAGGGGTAGACTGTTAAGAAAGTGACTGTCTGACTGAAATTTTTACCACAGTTAGAATAATTTGACCAAAATTTATTATACTGGGAATACTAAAAGTTGTGTTTTTAGAAGGGTATGACGGCAAATCATCAGTATCTTTTAATTCGCACAACTTTGAACATTTCAGTTGACCCTTAGCTTAATAGTTTGATAAAAGGCCCCAACTTAACTTCATGTGCTTACTTTGAACCTTAAAATACTGTATGTTAGTCTTTAAAACTTTCAGTGTGGGATCACAATTTGATTAACTTAAGTTTCTTATTTTAGAAACAGAAGCAATAAGCCTGCGACAGACTGGCGACCTGTTCGGGGTGTACCCTGCCCTTCGCCTTAAATCAGCCGGGATGGGCTCCAGCAACCCCCGTAACCCCAGTAGGGAAAGATGGATAAGAAGATGACTGACTGATTGAGAAGCAATAAGCTACAAATTAAAATAAAAAAAGCTAAAATTTCAAAATGCATCTTTCGTCTCCAAAAACAATGGGTTAAATATGACTTATATCATTCACTTCCGTATCCATCCAAACGTGAGTAAAAGCTAACAGGACACTGATAAGGCTTAAAACTAAAGCTAACCCTTCATATACCCTATGTAACCCCATGTATACATTTTTAGGACATTTTTTTTTTAAACCAGAAAACTTGAACAATAACATTTTGATGATGATTTTGCCGAGTCCCGAAAGATTGGTGCCTAGTGAGGATTAGTTTAATTTGTCTACAGTCCGGATAAGATGTTAATACACTGTTAAAGTTTTTGTTTCAGATATTGTGTTCACTAATTTAAAGTTGCTTAATAATTAAACCCACAAAGTTGTCATACCCACCCCCTTTTGGCCAGATCAGAAACCGATTATAGCTTAAAGCTACAGTGAAAGTGAACGAATGTTTTCTTGTTGAATTATTTGTGGACCAACAAATTGATGCAAAAAAGACATTTTTGGGACTAATTTATAAAAGTTTGATCTGTAGGTGGCAATTACTTTATAATATTTTATACCCTAAGTGGCCCCTGAATGAGTGGCAATCATCTTTTTGTTTTCCAAGCTTCAAGAGTATGAAGTTTGTAATTTTTGAAGGTAAGTCAGTTTTGACTTTTTAGTTCTGAAAAGAAACCTGAAATCTGAATGTAAATAAGGCTAACATTATCCCTTTGAAGTCAGACTTTGAAGCGTATTGCAATAAAACAAAAACAGTGACAAGAGGCCTTTCTAGTTTCTCAAGATGTCAGTCCTTTGAAATAAGAAACAAAAAGATACATTACCAATTTTAAAAGACAATCACAAAAAGGCATCTTGATGGAATATATTTATCACTTCTGTACATGCTTATCTCTTTTTCCACTTGACTGAAAACTATTAAAAAATAAAGCACTTTCCAATGTCATCAATCCACTTTCTTATTTGCTAAAATCACTCTATTACAATTTCAAAGCACAACTGTCATACTTTGTTGCAAACACTTGGAATGTTCATGTCTTCATTTGTGCCATTAAACACAGAGGAATGATAATACTGCAATAAATAGACATAGCAACACCTTCCTTGAATTTTTTTCTTTTAACGAATCTGTGACTTTCTTTGCCAATAAGTGTTCAGTGTTGACTTGCCTGAGATTATGTCCATAGTCATGCTGTACTGAGTCAATAAAAATGAGTGTAATTTAAAACAGCAGAGGCAAGAGGTCTTTAGAAACGAGAAGAATTTTTAACGAGCTTTCCAAACAAACGAAGATTCTACCTCTTTTGTTTTAACTTTTCATGTTTTAAACCCAGTACTGGTTTTTCTTTAGGGCCGGGTTTGTTGTCCGACAGTGCTGCAACAATTCAGGGTCTGTGTCTTTGGAGTCAACTGTGGACATCGGGATGTTATTGGCTGGGTCAGTTTTACGAAAGGTTTCTGTGCCAGCCACCTCTCCGTTTTTGGGTTTGGATGCAACATTCTGGACATTGTGTTTGCCGGTCTTGTTTTTGCGGATTAAGTAATAGGCCAGGAGACCTGCCAGTAGTAAGAGAATGAGAATTACCAGGATGGGAATGAGAATGGACCAGAAACTGCTACGACGTGAAACGTGTTTTTTCCCATAAGAGTTAGAACCAGGAGCTATTGTGGTCTGACCAGCTCCGGCTGGAAAGTCCATGTTGCCTCTCCATGTTGGGCCACGAGGAGTGCCACGAGGTGACCCGGCCACACCAGGAATTTCATTGTCCTTGGAAAAGATCTTCAGCACTGTGGCAGGATAAACTCCAGAAGAGTTGTAAGGACTTGTCTGGAAGGAAAGCGCACACTCTGCAGGTGGTACACCATGGGCTTTGAGCAGAAAGCGAGCTTCATCCTGACTAGTACTGCCTCGAGAACCAGAACCATCATCTAAAATTTCCATTGCTATACGACCCTCATTAAGGTCCTCCTGGCTGAATGAGTCAACAATTTGGGGTGCTCCTGAAGACCACGACCTTACAAAACGAGCCCCTTTTGGCTGCTGGATCACTGTGAATGTGGGGGAGGTTCTGGTCTTGGTGGCCAGTGGAGTTGCATCCAGGAGCTTTTTGTCTAGTTTCACTAGCGCACTGCGGGGAAGTTGGGGATTCTGAGCAATATTTGCCAGAGGCTGTACAGTGATGTTCAGTACAGAGGAGATATTAGCAGCACGACTGCGTGCAAGAAAGGAAACACTGTCTCGAGGAGAAGTGGATTTGACAAAGCGGACGCTGACTCTTCCTTCTTTGATCTGCTTCTGGGTGAAAGCAGATGTGGGCTGTCTGTCTACCATCACAGCGGCATACTTTGGAGCACTTGTGATTTTGTAAAGAATTTCCTCTTCAACAGGACCTCCTGTCGTAATCTTTAGCATTTCTTCAGTGACAAGAGTCTCATCATCTCCTTGTTTCACCTTGATCTCTGGGGCTTTGTTAAGAACCAATTTGCGAGCTAGGACAACGATATGAAGAGTGTACAGCTCTGTTTGGTGTTCTCCATCAGATAAGATGAATTCCACAAAGCTGTTTGCAAGGCGACCATCACTATGGAAACCCACCTCTCCACGATTGACCATCTCCTGTGTGAACTCTAATATGGGATCTTTTAAATTGGCATGAACAAAACGCCCATTGGTGGGAAGTTTTGTTACCCTGAAGTGCACCTCATCTGGTGGACTATCCTCATCTTCAGCATTAAGATTATTCTGAGTCAAGATGGTCATGGAACCTTGGAGAACCTCCAGTAGCATATCATTTGTGACGAGTTTAGGAGACTCTGAACCGCGACGCTTAATTGAGATGTGAAAGCTCTCTTTGATGGCCAATGACTCAGCAGAGGAATCTACTTCACCACCCTCAGACCTTAGACGGGCCGTGAAAGAGAAACTGTCAGCTGTAGCCCCTGAGTCGTCATGGAGATAATCCAGATCTCCTTGAGACACATCTTTCTGTGTGAAAGTTGGCGCTTCACGAGGCAGGTCCTGACCACCCAGTGTGATGCGACCATGCTCAGGAAAACGGTCAATATGAAAGACTACATCCACATTGTCTTGGTTTGCTTCGGGAAGAGCTGCCAGAAGATTTGAGGCATCAAGAATTGAACTACCAATAGTCTTACTCTGGCCTTGAACAATTTCCAGACCTGTTGAGAAAAAAATGCAAGACTAAATTCAATATCAATTAACTCTTTAGATGTGCTTAATGTTTGATTTTGTCAATATGTACTAATGCAGGACATCACACTCATAATAATATACTGCTCAGATGAAGCAGAGGCTTGGTATTTTTATTGAAACAACAGCAGCACTCAAACACTTCTTCCTGATTTTAGACTGTATAGTGAAAATGTTTTTTTTTTTAGAAGAAAAACCTCATTTAAACAAGATGCAACCTCCAAACATTCTTCTTCTTTCGGCATTTCCCCTCAGGGGTCGCCAGTCAGTTTCTTCCATCTAACCCTGTCTGCTGCATCTTCTTCGGTCACGCTAACTATCATCACAAATGATTATTCATGCTACAAAATCAGTAAGAGTTGAAGCAAATTTAATTTGTTTTACCTAAACAGTGTGTAAATTTAAGCTTATTTAAATTTATCAAATCCACAATGTTGGGGAACCAACTGAATTCTTGTATTTTATGCGACAAAAAGTTATGAAGCTATTTATTATGTGATAAAAACTTAGGCAATTTCTACTCAGTTACATATCTCAATAACTAAGTGTTAAATAATCATTCGATTTGTTCCAGCTTCATAATTTTACTAAACCTCCAAAAAAAACTTTGTGTGCCTAAAAGCACAATAACAAATTATTTTCAAAAACTCCCTAATTAACTTCAACTTTCTCATTGCTGTAGAAACCTTTCCATCTCTTTCTCTAATTAATAAGTTACTCACCTTTATTTCTCCACATGTGTGATGAGATATTGCTGTGAGGAGCATTATACGAGATGGTGATGGGCAGAAAATGACGGAGATTTTGAGCTGGCAGAGATGAAAGACTGAATTCGATGGAGTCATTTACCACCCAGAAAGGTTCAGCAGGCAGCTGGTGTTCATAGTAGACTTTGCCTGACTCCAACTGTGTTTTGGAGAGATAATATTGAGATCAGGATGATTAGTTATATTAAGTTTGTGTTATTTTTCTTTTTAATATTTGTTCTTTTTTTTTTTTTTTTTTAATTTGGCTGTTGAGTATATATTGTAATTTACAAACCCCTGTCTTTTTTTCTGGATAATTTAGCTGTAATTTAAAGGTTTTTTTTTTCTGAAGATGCACAATTGTTTATTCAATTTCTTAAGCATAAATTTTTAGGCCAAGTCCAAAAACTTTTTTGTGAAAAGTAATAGTTTCAATTGGACAAAAACGTCCAATTTGGGCTAAAAATAGGTGCAAACACACAGACGATCACCATCTAAATGATTTATTCATAGCTGTACTTGTACATCATTTGAAATCGGTCAACTTAAACATTTAACTTGAGTTCTCTATGTTTTAAACTTTTCTGCATATAAAACCAGAGTAATGCGATGATATTTGGTCAAAGTAATATGAAAAAAAAAAAGACAGACATAAATACCTGGGACTCTGAGAACTGGTAAATTTCCTCAAACTGGTTCCTGTCATTTGCAAGAATGAGTCTCCCTAAACGAGGTGGACGGATGAGTGAAAAGGTGATCTCATTTCCATCTTCATTGGTTTTAGCCCCCAGGTTTTCACTTTTGATGGGCGTCCTTGTGCCTGTAAAATGAATAAATATGAACATTTGGTACACATACTTTATTGTGAGAGGGGTATGTGCCTTGGTAGGAATACAACAAACGTTTTCTACTTCCCCTTTTGGCATTTCCCATCAAGGTACACCACAGCAAGTCAGTTTCTTTCAAACTAATTGCTTATACATCGTATTATCAGTATGTCTTCTTATTTGTGTCTTTTGAAACTACTAATAAAGGCAATTGGCGTTCTTCATCAGTGTCGGTATAAACTGAAAATAAACCCACCATGCCTCTAAAACATTTGTAATGTGTCAAATTGAAGGGCAAACCCCAGGAAGGAGTGGACAAACACAAACCCAACCAAATTTGGTTCAATCTTGAACACACGATGTGAGTGAATACAGCATTTGCAATGCTAAACACCAAGCAGACCACTGTTTCCCTATACGTATGCATCATTTTTACAGTTTCATCTTAAAACTGTAAAAGTGAGTGAAAGCAATGCTCTCCCAAAACCGAGTACCTTGAATAAAGTCAAGATAAAATAAATAAAGCCATAAATTATCAAGAAAACACATGCGTAAAACTATTTGTCTTTCTAAAAAGGTTCTGTTTGTGGGTGACAGGGATACCACAAAATAGTAAAAGGCATCACTGTTCTGTTTCAGCTTCTGTCACACAACATTTACAAATGCACTACTAAGAAAGTGTGACTCTGGAAAATGGGATTGCAGTTCCCAATAGCAGCCCCATGAGGTCACTATTTATCCAACATCACAAGATCTCAAACCCAATCCTGTTAAAGGAAAATAAAGAAGTATGAACACAATTTCTAAAAAAAATATTTATACTCTGTGAAGGTTTTACCTCCATCTACTGTGGCTCATTGATTGCCAATAGTTTGTAATATCAAAGCATGTTAATTAATATTACAGTACCAGGTCAGATTTTAAATTAAGAATAGAAGGAGACTTAATTTTCTGTTTACATGATCGTAAGAATGTATTTGGTGGGAGTTGCTCCTAATAATTTTTTTTTTATAGAACTAAATAATTACAGTTTCTGTTTACACAGCTGGACGATGGTGCATTGGTTAGGACAGTTGCCTCACACCAAGAAGGTTGAAGTTTCGAGTCCCAGAGGGAGGGCTGAGCCTTGAAACACGCCCCACACACGCCTTTCTGTGTGGGGTTTGCATGTTCTCCCCATATTTGCATGGGTTTTCTTCACATACTGTTTTCCTTCCACTCTCCAAAACATGTGTGTTGGGTTTATTGGCCGCTACAAAACTGCCCCCAGGATTGTGTGTGGCCCCGTAACAAGCTAGTGACCTGTGACCTGTTTGGGGTGTACCCTGCCTTTTGCTTGAAATTAGCCATTATAGGCTCCGGCTTTGTGACCCCATTATGGATAAGTGGTTCAGAAGATGAACTAAACAAATTTTCTATTTACATTAAAACATAAAAGATGCAACTCCTCATGGTATAAAATGCTCAGAAAGGAGGTACACTGTGTTTTAACTGGTTACACCATCTCCAAGGGTTCAAGCATTTTAAGAGACAGATTTATTGATAGTTTTAAAGTCCATTTTAAGTTAATCACAAACAAGACTGCTATTGTACTCTCTGAGTTGGACAGCTTCACAAGAAAAAGAAACTTTTAAAATAAGTCTTACAAAAAAAAAAATCCTTAAAAAAAATGAAATATTTAGAGGATGAAAAGCATCGTGACTGAAGTAGGAATATGGTGATCAAGCAAAGGTGGGTTTAAGTACAACATCGCCCTCCTACTGATATGCCACTCATCTCCCTGCCCTACTTCCTCCCCTCCTACACCACAGCATCAATTTCCATTGTTCAGGTTCCCTTTTTTTAACTCTGAAATTGTAATTCATGTGTCCATGCTCTTGCAACTTTATGAGTGAAAATCACGATGATTTTATTACCGTACCTGGAAACACCACCATCTCCTCTTGTGTTGCTATGGAGATAGTGAAAGGCCTGGCTAAAACAGCAAACATGTAGAGAGGTGTCGTGTGTTCCCCATCTGTCACGATGAAACTGAAACCGCCCGGATCTGTGGGAAGAGGAAAAAAAATGAGATCTTTGTTTACAGGTTGGCTGAATCTACATCTCTTACTTTCTGTTTAGTCTCTTTTAATCTTTAATTGGTTGTCAGTTTGTGTTAAATGGAGAATCTAATTAAAATGTAGTATAAGATTCTTCAGCTTTGCAGAGAAAAGACTTATTTATCACAATGATCTGAGAAATAAAGCTGCGTTAAAGCAAAGTTTTTACATCATTAGAGTAGATTAAAGAGTCTTATTTAGTCGTACCAATAGCTTACTGATTATCCTATTGACCCATGTTAAAGAAAGTTAAACTGAAGATAGTTGTAAACAAACAATAAACTGTAAATGCAGATGGTGGTGGAGATGTTATCTATTAATGAACCCTCATTACAAGATGTCTTACTTCCATCTTGGTGAACGAAGATGACCTCTCCTCGGTCTATGTTGGCCTGTGTGAAATTCATGACGCTGGAAACGGAACCATGATGATCCCCTTTCACAGTCACTTCCCCATTCTTTATCGTCTCCAAGTGGTAAACCAGCGCTTCAGCAGGTGTATCGTCGTCTTCTGTGCTCAGCATGCTGGAGGTGATTTCAGCTTCTTCCCCGTAAAGAAGCTACAGGAAGAGGCAGAAACACAGAGTTGAAGATTCACTACAAATTGAACACACAGCTGGTGACAGGGAAGCATAGAATGATACAATGTTACAGAAATAAAAAAAAAGTTCTAGTTTTTAAACAGAAAGTTGAACACCCAAAACACAACAAAGAAGTTTCTCTAAGGTAACAAATTAAAAGGATAATTATTCCTCCATGGCAGTCTAACTACTCCTGTTATCAGAAGATGGAGCACAGTAGTCCAGGCTGAATGACTCTTCCAGGGTGGAGGAGCTCTAATGGACTTCTAATGGTTAGCGAGCTGAAAGAAGCATTAATTGAAAGAAATGGTCCAGATCCAGAGAAAGACATTCTTAAATAGCTGGAATCAGTTGGGAAAGAGAGTTGAGGGTGCCCTGCCATGAGAGAGAAGTATTGATTCAGCGAGCCGTTTGCACTCTGATACCTCTCCCACACTTCCTTTATGATCTTAGTGAAGGGAAAGAAGCCTCTAGCACAGGAAGAGAAAAGAAAGTTCCTCAGTCTCAGATATCAATGCTTTGCGTGCCACTCTAATCAAATCTAATCAAAGATGAATGTGTTTCTCAGCAGGTTAAAATAGAAATAGATTTAACACAGTTACTGGACGTGCTGTCATTATTTTATGTTTCTTTTATTCTGATCTTCTTTTTTATGACAACTTTAGATTTGGCGCAGTAGTTAGCACTGTGACCTCACGGCAAGAAGGTTAGGGTTTGAGTGCCGAGTTGGCAAAGCTTGAAACACTGTTCTTTCTGTGTGGAGTTTGCATGTTCTCCCTGTGTATGTATTGGTTTTCTCCAGGAACTCTGGTTTCCTCCCATCCTTCTAAAACATGCATGGCAGGTTGTTTGACTGCTTTGAATTTGCCTCAAGGAATGAATGTCTGTGTGGATGGTTTTGTGTGTGACCGCACAACAGACTGGCGACCTGTTCGGAGTGTACCCTGCCTCTCACCTTAAGTCAGCCACCCTGCGACTCTGTTAAGCATAAGCAGTTCAGAATATTAAAGGAAGCCTTTTATTCTGATCTCTTTTTCCAAATAGGTTTCTTTTTGATGCTTTCATTCTAGATTTTCAACAATAATGAGATGAGAATTTCTATCAAATATAGCTTTATTTCTCCAGTGACCTCCATTCTTAATTTTCAAAGCAATGTCTAGTGCATCACTGAACATATTAATAATAAAAAGTGAGAACTTATAGAAGTTTCAGCTTGTTGGTGATATTTTTGGTCCTAACTTTTGGAGTATTATTTTTAGGATACGATTGAAATTTATATCTGACAATTGGGATTGAACCAAAATCTTTGATCAGGAAACCCACCCTGATCACAGAAGAACCATTACACAACCTTCATCGCTCCTTCATTTTATCATTCTCTTCCTATAGATGCTTTTCACATCCATACAAAATCCTTTTCTCCAATTGCAGTTAAAACCCTAAACAATAACCTTTGTGATTTAATAGTGTGGGATTTTAAATGTGTTTTTTTAAAATATCTGCTTGTGCACTGTGTGATCCCTGTAATAGAAAAAATATCGTACTATTGTGTCACACTTATAAAGTTTTCTATTCAAGTCTAATGCTGCCTAAAATGTTAAAATGTAGATAGCAACCTTAACTCCTCTCCTTGGGGCAGGATGTTGTCCTGACCTGAAGAGGGCACTCAACTCTTTTTGGGTCGGCATAATTTTGGATTGGGAGGCCTAAGAGCTCAAAATTCAACATATTTATACATATTTAGTTTAATTTTCCATGGGTTTTTTTTTTGCTACCGTAGCTGTCTCACAATCTATTTAGTCTCAGGTGTCAGGTGAGAAGTGGCCTGAGTTCCACCAGAGCTCAGTTACTTGTCAGCTTCACCAACATGTCCAGGGGCGGATCCAGGATTTTCTAAATGTGAGGGGCCTGAGGTCATTGTTATTATATCCTCACAGCATCAGGCCAGATGCTTATTTTTATTTCAGTTAAATAGACAGTAGCTAGCGGTTCAGGTGAAATGGGGGTTGGGGAAGGATGGGCGTATAAGGGATTTTTCTGCAATTTGGTGGCCCATTCACTGGCCCTGCAAGGGGATAGCTTGACTAGTCCACTATCCTTTCTTCTTTTTTTGTGGACAAAAAAAAAGGGAGAAGGGGGCGGGAAGAGGCGTGAGGGTGCGCCTCCCCCACGCCCTCTCCTGGATCTGCCCCTGCTGTCAGCAATTAGGAGATCCTTCTGGAGGAATTGAGATTACAAACATGTTTTTTGCTTGTAGCTTAACCCAATAACTATTCTGTTGAAGACTTAAACAGCCTGAGAACAACCTGTAATGTTTATTTCTTTCCACCATATTATTCTCAGCCCTAAAAGGCTGATTATAATCTGATTTTTTTTTATCATCTAACATTGCACCTCTTCTGCCATTTTGGTCACAAGTTTAAGGAAACTGAAGTAAGTTGAGTAAGGGAACTGAAATGAATACTTTTCAGTGATTTGCTGCCTCTTTTAGCTCAACAGGGCCAAATGCTAGGAATTAGACTGATGTGGATTAGGACATATATTTGTTTTAATTGGATTATAATTAGATCCCAGTGAACTGGACCATGTGAAAAATGTCTTTAATCAACTCTGTTGTGAACAAGAGGTTGAAGTGTTAAAGTTTAATCTGGCAGAAAGCTGGATCATGTATAATAGTGCTTAAAGCTAAAAACTGTTTATCAATCTTATTTTGAGGTAAAATGTCTTTCAAGACAGGTTTTATTGTTGAGTTGCCTGTAGTGTTTCATGTTTTAGGAACTAACATAAAAATGATAGTGGATATTTTGAGTTTGGGTAAAGAAATGAAGCAAGAAATGAACAGTCAGTTCAGGTGAAACTCTTCCACGCTTTTAAGCTTTTAGTTCAATCCTCATAAACTGAAGCTGTGGTGAATTTACCAAGAAGTATAGCTTTTTCTTATGTAGTACTTCAGCTTCTTTCTGTTAAGTCCAAAGTAACAATGTGAAGTGTATAATTTAGTTGCCTTACAGTCCATTGCATAAAACATCCTGTTCAGTTTCACACTCCATCAAAGCTCCGCCACAGCGACACACAACTTCAAAAGTAGTAATCCATCATTACAGACTCTGCTCTTATTTTAAACGCGACAATCTTTGTTCTGCTTTAATGATAACTTGAAAAAACTGGGTAAGAGTTCAAAGATGAGAAGAATTTGAGTGGAAGTGAAATAAACAAACCACTGGTTGTTTACACCAAAGTCTCCAAAAGCCTTACACGCTATGGAGAGTCTAGAGAAGATAAATTCACAATGACTCAGACTTTTTTTTTTTTTTTTTTGAGAATCTACATAATATGCTATGTATTATGTAAACTCTCAAAAAAAGTACATAATATGCTAGAATGCAGCGGGAGATCGTTAGACGGATCGGTGCGGCGTCACCAATAACTAGGACGCTGCATCGGCCCGTTGTAGTAAAGAGAGAGCTGAGCCGAAAAGCAAAGCTCTCGATTTACAAGTCGATTTACGTTCCTGCCCTCACCTATGGTCACCAGCTGTGGGTGGTGACCGAAAGAATGAGATTGCGGATACAAGCAGACAAAATGAGCTTCCTCCGCAGGGTGGCTGGGCTCTCACTCAGAGATCAGATGAGGAGCTCTGCCATCTGGGAGGAGCCTGGTGTCGAGCCGCTCTTCCTCCAGGTCGAGAGGAGCCAGATGGGGTGGTTCGGGCATCTGGTCAGGATACCCCGAGCGCCTTCCTAGTGAGGTGTTTCGGGCACATCCCACCTGGAGGAGACCAAGAGGCAGACCCTGGACCCGCTGGAGAGACTGTGTCTCACAGCTAGCCGGGGAACGACCCGGGATTCCTCGGGGTGTGCTGGAGGTTGCAGGCGGGGTGAGAGAAACCTGAGGCTGTTGCCCCCGCGACCCGGCCCCGGATGAGCGGAAGATGACGGAACGGAATTTCAAACTGATCAGTCACTAAAATAGATGCAGACTTGTCTTGGTTTGAAGATTACAAATGATTGGAAGCTCTCAAAACAACAAATAGGTCTACTTTTTAAACATCTTAAACTTTAAACATCTTACAAATCAAACTGATAGTTCGCATCAACCAAAAAATCTGTACTTTTTTGTTCTTCTGTTTCAGTTATCTTATGAAAAAGAACTTTGGAGAAGCTCTATTCCTCTCAAGGAGTGTTTTCTGTGGAAGAGACAAGCTGACAGCTTGTGCAGGGGCCACCCCACTTGTGTGGAAATGAAGATAGACCTAAACAATATGAGCCAATTGCATCGTCTGCTGGAAAGGTTGGAAGTGGATCTGTTTGCCTTCAAGCAGAACGTCCTGCGTTCCTCGTGCACTTTGTACAAGACAACTGCTCCTCTGCTTCATTCCTCTCAAGGCAGAAAGCTTCAGATGAGAGGTGGTCTTTGTTGGTAAGTCCAGATATGGTGCAGTATGCAGAGATGACTGTTGATAAAAGTACCTCCCACACAACCAGCATATCGTCCTTTAAAAGTCTAACCAGAGGATTAAAATAAACATAGTGTAATAAAACTCCTCCATCAGACTTTAGGACAACTTTGTGGCTACAGGCAACAAATAACACAGAGGGTTTGAGCTAAAAAAGACAATTGCTAAGTTGATATTAAACTCAGTAGTAAAATGTTGTACCTTTTTAAAGGTACATTTAAAAGATGAGGTACCACAGACATATTAAAAACGTATTTAGGTTAATGCAAATCTCAAGAAACCAAGAGAAACCTCAGAATTTGCAGATGCTAGAAAATCTGCTTTTGTAGTAAAATGAGAAGTTTCTTAAGCAAAATTTAATTTCACTACGTCATTTTTCAGAAACAAATTTTAGAATAAAATCTTTTTGAATAATAGTAGTTTCAATGATTCAGCTCTCAAACTTCCCCACTAGATGACGACATTCCCCTGCTCTCTACCTAAACTCCACACATAATGTAGGACAGACATTCTGGAAATTGGCCTTGAAAATGAACAATTTATATAACAATCGATGCATTTAGCAACTAAGAGGATAGATTGCAAATTCAATTTGATTGGACACAATGGCTGATGTTTCATTTTGAGGCTATAATGAAGGAGCTGCCACAGTCAAATGACTTCGTTTGCCAAAGAGATGACAGTATTCTATAATTTGTGAATGGATTGAGACTGAGGGGCTGAAGCCGTATCTTTGCTTCTCTTTTGCATCTACAGTTTGAAGGCATAAGCCAACTGTGTTGAAACATGATATAGCGCCTGTGCTGTCCTTGAGTAAAGAAGGACAGAGATGGTATTCTGCCATGTCTTCCAGCTTTTAACATGCATGCTTTTGCCAGGGAGAGAACAATAATATAACACTCAACAACAAAAAGAGTGATGGATTGATAGGAAAAGTACAGGAAATGTAAACAGAGATAGACACAAGTCCATTAAAACCAGCCGCAGCCTCCATGCTGGGCCAAACTTGAGTAGGGCCTGATAACAACCACACTTCTCATCATGTCTGATCATCTGCTTCAGACGCACACACACACGTTTCCTGCTTTAAATCATTGTGATCCCGCTGGCTCTGCGCGGAATAGACGTCCACATGTGATTAGGTTACATTCTGCAGGCGCAGCAGAGCAGTCAAAGGGATTGGACGCCAGAAAGCCGCGGTCTCCGTCAACCATCTTGGTTTTCCAAAAATACAGGTTGCCAGGACAACGAGGAGCCGCAGGCAGAGCAGGGAGGGCTGAATGACACAGTTGGGTTTTCAGTCCTATGAGCTGATTACTGCCGGCTTTTTCCAAATGTCTGACTGCTCTAACAGTAGCCGACTTCATTCGTCCTGCAAAACTTCCCTTTCACTGCTGAAATCATACAGTGAGGGATTGCCAAATATTTAGCAACCACACCAATGTACACACTGTAAAGGTTGCTGAACATATTCAATATGCTTCCACTATGAATAAGAACTACATTCGTAGAGGTAGAATAAAATGATCATGACAAATTTTTAAAAAGATCTGTCATCATTAGACAGGCTGTGTTGGATTGGACTCCGCAGATGTTATGAATAAAAAGTGACTGTAAATATGCAGCAAAAGTCTATTTTAATCAGATTTTCTTGAATCAGCATTTGGGGGAAACAGTTTGACTCTGTTCTTTTTTATCCAGTCAACAATCTTCATAAAACGTTATAACATCTCCTGAAAAAATAAGAACTTGTAATCTCTGTGGACATATGACCCTAGTGTTTTTAACCCATGTCAATTTTGATGGTACTACTTTCCTTTTATTAAAAATAAAACAAACATATTCATCATCAGTTCGGAGGGCTAAGTTATTAGTGAAAACAAAGAAAACTGTTTGGAGTATGTCGACATTTGCCTTCTAGCTGCTGCCATCTGGCAAATATTACCCACTGATACTCAAAATATCAACAAAAAGCTAAATCCATCTGTATTTTTTTAAATTCTTGTATGGTTGTGGTCGTAACTTGGCAAGCCCAAAACAACATTGGGCAAGTGGTTCAAAAAGTAGATGGATTTTTTTGTGCACCCATTCGCTTTTTCATAGATTTAGCCATCCGTTTGTCCGATTTATCCACCTCTACATTTATCCATCCATCTATTCAAATCCTCTTATTTCCAGTCATCCATCTATTAAACCGTTTTCTTTTATCCATCCATTTGCATGACTTTCTAGTTCACCATTGGCAAGTAGGGTGATCCTAAGGTTTCTCAGCAGATGAGGGAATGGCACGCTATGTTAAGTCAGACTGTCCAAGACATCAAGAGAGAAAATATCTTTACCGATATAAATGAAGTAATAATCTTTACCTATTTATGTTGGTAAAGATATTTTCACTCCCAAAGTCTTACTTTCTAATTGTTCTACTTTTTCCCCTCATAGATCCATGTTTTATGTTTGTTCGTTCGGCTACATCAGTTCCATTTTACTGCTCTGGCTCTTTTTGGGAAACAATTGCATCATCATGTTCAAGGTTTGTGTAAATCTGTTTGAGTAAAATAAAATCTGAGCCTATATTTTACTCGCTGCATGATGTGAATTTAATTCTCAGTTCAAAGAGGATTTGTGGCCCGCACATATTCAATACGGATGTGAGAAATCGGTGATGCTTCCGGAGTTCATTCACAGTTCATAAATTCCCCAAAAACCTCAATTCTTCTTTCACTGTAGATTTACATTTAATGTTCTCTTTCAGCTTTCTTATTGGATGGAAAATCTTCTAGAAATATGTCAGAAATAAACTACAGTCAGGACCAAAGAATAAAGGACTGGGGGGTTGTACATTTATCACTTTGAAATGTTTCAAAATCTCATTAGATGTTAAAAACTAATTTATTTTGTGTTTAAGGATGTACTTGGGAACTTCTTCTTCTTCTTCTTTCGGCATTTCCCTTCAGGAGTCGCCACTGCAAGTCAGTTTCTTCCATCTAACCCTATCTGCTGTATCCTCTTTGGTCAAACCAACTATCTTCATGTCTTCCTTCACTGTATCCATGAACCTCCTTTTGGCCTTCCTCTAGTCCTCTTTCCTGGTGGTTCCAAATCCAGCATCCTTCTTCCTATGTACTCTCTCTCTCCCCTCTGCACATGTCCAAACCATCTCAGTCTTGCCTCTCGAACTTTATCCCCAAAACCTCTAACATGTGCTGTTCCCCTGATGTACTCATTTCTAATCCTGTCCATCCTGATCACCCCCAGAGAGATCCTCAGCATCTTCATCTCTGCTACCTCCATCTCTGCTTCTTGTCTTTTCTTCAGTGCTACTGTTTCTAGACCAAACAGCATCGCCGGTCTCACCACGGTTTTCTACACTTTCCCTTTCATTCTAGCTGAAACTCTTCTGTCACACATAACACCTGATACTTTTCTCCACCTGTTCCAACCTGCCTGAACACGCTTCTTCACCTCTTTTCCACACTCTCCATTGCTCTGGACTGTTGATCCTAGATATTTAAAATCTTCCACCTTCTTTATCTCTTCTCCCTGTAACCTCACTTTTCCATTTGGATCCCTCTCACAAACAACAACAAATTAAACAAATTAAGAAACAAAACTAAGGGAACAAATTAAGAAAAGGTAGAAATATGTCTGACTCGTCAATCAGATGTGACAAAAGGTGGAGGTTTTTGGAAAAATATGCATGAAAAGAATAAACTTTTGATAAACTCTTGTATCACAATGTAAATATGAGTATTTATCTTTTTATCACAGATAGGTTAGTTTCTTAGCATCTTCAGATCATTTAGAGGTTAGTGGAAGATCCAACAAGGTGTCCAAATGAGAAGCTTTACCTCCAGACCGGTGTTGAGTGTCAGTATTGGTGGCTCGTCGTTGACAGGTATGACGGTAACTGAGATGGTGACAGGGAGGCTTCGGCGCTCAAGCTCATAAGCCGAGGCAGAGAGCGTAAAACTGTCCTCCGTGGACTCGCTGCTGTCATGCATGTAGAGGATCTGTCCACTTTTCATCTGTAAGAAATAGGAAAGTATTCAGTTGTCACTCAATCTTGAATTGGACTAGGAGCTTCATAAAACTGGGAAAAGACTGGGTGGATTCATAAGGTGAAATAAAAGTGTGATTACCACAGTTCAAGTTCAAAGTCAGAGAAACGCACAGAAATCACATGCTGTATAAACTCCATTTAATTACAATATTGCAATAATACCAATTTTTAATGGGGATCAATTTTTCAGCAATTGTCCTAAATCAAATTTATATTTTGTAAACTACTAAAAGAAATTGATCAGAATGACAACCCTGTTGGCAGTTCACTACAGAGTTAAGAAAGAGTTTTTCTGTTTATGTTCCTGTTTTCTTACTGGTATACATCTGTCATGTTGAAATGTAAACTTTTCTTGCTGCTTTATGCACTTTGGAATTCAAAATATGTTTCTTTCTATGTTGTATAACTTTGACCACATGTAAGCTCCCCTCTCCCAAAATTCCTCCCATATCCCTTTGATTATACTTCCACTTCATGCCTGCATATGGCAATTCTATTCTTAATTTTGAAGAAAAGGTTTCCTTTAAATTTGAAAGGTGTACAATCCTTTTTGAACAAACTTAGGTTATTTTGTTACTATTTTTATTATACGGTCTCTAAATAGTTTGTCAGGCTTGTGAAAATGTTTGATTTTCTTGATGTGCCTACATTACAAAGCAATCTTTTATTTTATAATAACAAATGCTAATATGCTGTTTCCTTCTATTTTTTTATGACTGGTATCGCAAAACAATACTTTCCTACAGATAAATTAATAAATATTTGTCAAATTGTTTATGTTCAATTTCATTTAGTTGCTTAACCCTGTCAGGTTTGGTAGGGGTGCTTAGAGGCAGGACACTCCCCAAACATGTTGCCAGCCTGTTTCGGGGCCACATATAGAACAGATAACAATTCACACTAATACTCTTCCTTAGACAGTGTGGCATCCGCAATAATCAGGATCAATAATCGGTCTGTCGTCGTGAAGAAAGAGTTGAGCTGAGCCGAAAAGCAAAGCTCTCGATTCACCAGTCGATCTACGTTTCCACCCTCACCTTCGGTCACCAGCTGTGGGTGGTGACTGAAAGAATGAGATCTCTGGTACAAGCGGACAAAATGAGCTTACTCCACAGGGTGGCTGAGCTCTCATTCAGAGATAGAGGGAGGAGGTCTGCCATCCAGGAAGAACTTGAAGTACAGCCGTTACTCCTCTGGGTGGTGACAAGCCAGATGGGGTGGTTCGGGCATCTGGTAAGGATGCCTCCCAAACACCTTGCTGTGTTTTGAGGTGTTTTCCACCAGGAGGAGACCCAGAGGAAAACCCCAAACAGAACCCTTGGGCAATTTCTAAGCTGCCTGACAAGAATGTCTGCGGAATATGAGAGAAAACCAGAGCCTCCGAAAAAAAAAAAAAACGCATACACTGGGCAAACATGCAAACTTCACACAGAAATCTTGCTTCAACTGTGACTCAAACCCTTGACCTTCTTGATGTGAGGCCACAGTTCTAACCAACTTAACTCAGCTGGACAATAAAAGTTAAACATTACAATTACTTGATTATTCTTAAGTTAAAAACAGCTCCACATTGAAGCAATTCCGAAAATAAAATGGACCACACACAGATTTGTTTTCTTCAAAAGTGAGGGGAAAAATATTCAAAATATTCCAAAGAAATTTAGGATGAGTCGAAATCAGTCTTTGATCAAAAAGATTTGAGCAATTAGTGGGTCTTTTCATCATTCTTTGTACCCTCAAAAAAAAAGTTTGGGAAAAGTTTGGTCGCATCGAATATGTCACTGATCATTTGGAGTACTTTCCAGCTTTTAAAAACAATTATTGTATGTCTCTAGCATGTCTGGTGACAAAATATTTGTATCAGAAAGAGAGCGATGTAAACTAAAACATGTGGAGTTTTCATCCAACAGGATGAACCACATAAATGCTATTGGTTGACTGAAATGGTTGTAATCTCAACTTTAATTTTAAAAATGGGCTTCATGCGAAACCCATAGCTTTATAGCTTCGAGCAAACGAACTTCATTCTAAAGATTTAACTTTGTAATTTAACACGTCCAGCTGATTCTAGAAAGCAAAACTTAACTCATTAAACAGGCTTGATCTTTATAAGTAGAAGGAATTTAAAAAAACCCTCAATAAGCATGTGAATAATTTAAACAATCAAGAAAGAAAAACTTTGTTAGACTCCAAGAAATAGTTCACTGCTGTTATTCTCACATTTCACTTTGCAGAGTTTAAATACGGTCTATAAATCTACTCTTTCCCTTTCTTGCCTGGAGTTATACGAGAGGATGTATGCTTACACAATTGTGTGCTTGTTAAAAATGCCTGATTAACCACAAGACAGTTTGTTGTTGCTTTTGTGCATGTAATTAACAAACAAAACATCACCTTAGCTTCAGGCAAGAGTTTTTATTCATTTTGAAGGACTTGATATAGTTTGAAAATTCAGTATTTGGCCACTAAAAGATGATATGGAAGAAGAGGGTCCACATTGTGAACAACAGAAGGGAAACTAAATAAATGTTATTATAAGCTTTTTTCAGCAAATAATGTAAAATAAAAATATGTCGCCAACTAAAATTCATATTTGCCTAAGCTATGTAGTGGTGTTCTTTCACTTTTTTACACATGCATAGCTAATTTTATGTGAAAATATGCTGATATCAGACAAAGCTGATCAATATTTCATTGTGCAAAGAAAGAATTCCTGTTTGGCCGGAACAATGTGCAGCCACAAGACTTCCCCTTTCTTCCATACCATATGCTATGCTAGTTAACTATTTTCTGTCAGCATCCTCAAATATTGAACTGACAGGTATTAATGATTTTGTTGGCATGAATTATATTTTAGCTGTGAAAATAATTCAGGCTATTAACTAAAATAATTGTTCATATTTCCATAATCGGAAAATCCTGCAGTTGCAGATGCATGTGATGTTATGGCTTCTCAAATAGAGACAGTCACTCTGCAGCTCAATACTCTTTCCCTAGAGAGACGAAAACCTTGAGAAAAACCAGATGCACAAAGAAATCAGTCATCCTTTGTCAAGAAAGATGGAAAATAGCACTTAATGCTTTGCTAAGCTACGTGTGTTGACTCTGTATACATTCGAGAAATGTTACTACGGAGCCTGTTTTCGTCCCAGCGGCCAGTAACCCTTCTTGGATTAAAACTAAATACATATTTGTTTCTCCTTGTGCTTTTTAACACATTTGTTGCACTTTGCTGCAATGAGGGCGGTCAGATCTTTGTCTAGACAAGTGGCAATAAGCTGCTGGGATAGAGGGACCCGTTTCACAGTAAAGGAAGTGCCAAATGGATCCCATATGACTGGCATCCCTTTGGAGTAACAGCCCCCATCATCACTACTGATCAGGGAAAGTCAGCCAGACAATCAGTCTGCTCGCAGGGACAATAAACAGTGGGTGGTTCCGACACACATGGCCAGCTAAGTTCAAGAAATCTGAGATGTGTCGTGCTGTTTAATTTTAACTAAGGGTTTATTTTACTTAGTATTATATTGCTTTTGAATTGCAGGCTCTCTGTCGCTACTGTATTTCAAAGGAAAAGCTATATAAAATAGATTTGTCCTGAACACTGTTACAGTGTGGTCTTAGGGGCGTATTGGAGCACTGAACCATGCCAAGGAGAAGCTGAAAAGGAACAAAGTGTTTCACGTTGCTGTACATGCACATGACTTGCTTTGACTCAAACTCTGCGTTTATGTGACACATCTGGGTTATATGGCACATGGAGTTGCATTCTTGAGGTCTGCGTTCATGTAGATCCTATGAGTTACATGCTTTCTTTCACTGCTTCCTGCTTCAGATTTTCCACACTTCTGTTAGAATGTATACGCTCACACAGGAGCACAACTGATGACTTTATTGCAATGATTATTAACACTTCTGTGAATCTAGTTTCATTTCCAAGGCCAGATGTATTCAGAGAAGACAGCTTCCATAGCCTCCAAATGAACAGCATAAAGTTATGTGAAGATAAGTCTTTCTTTCCGTGACATAATGGATGATGATGATATTTTCTCTTCCTATTTATGGTCTACTGTATTTATTCTTGTTATTCACCCATCATTTTGTCTTTCTCATTTGAAACCTAAGGAGACATTATGAGTGAGTGTATCAGTAGTGGAAGGTTTGTGTCTTCCCACACATTATTTCAGGAGTACACCAGGCCAGTTTGTTTTGGCTTCAGGCAGTCTGAAGGCATCGTCAGTTTTTCCATAATGGCTCGGGAAAACTGAGGGTGCAGACTAGGACCACATGTAGAAGCAATGAAAATTGTGACTAACTGGTACAACAAAACTCCATTGTTTGCTAGGCAAAAACACTTATGTTTTTCCACTAGTAAGTATGAACACATATTTTTATGTTTATTAAACCAGGACCATCTGACACATATTAAGGGATAGTCGTGGTTCGGCTGCTAGAAAGAGTTTTCTTTTCTGTTTGGTTTGACACAGCAAATTCCTTCAATCTAAGCGACTAGAGAAAATCTTCAATAAGAGAGGAAAATAACTTCAATTAAAAAAGAACAATTCTTTGGCATTTTTCTGCTATATTTTAACTTGGGGGGGGTGATAATTTAGTTGGGTGCCATTAATACATTCAATAAGTGACAGTGCATACCTCATCCCATGTGAAATAAGAGAGTTCATCCCCATCCACATATCGTATTTCTCCATGCTCCGGTGGCTTCTCTACCAAAAACTCAATGATTGCTGAGCTGTAGTAAGGATGGGAGATGTTTATGGTGTCGGCGTCGATTGATCTGCTGAAGCCTTCTTTCACGGTAAAGTTGAAGGTCTGGACTGGGATGAACCGAGGAACGATGTTCACCTTAACGTGCAGGTCCTCGACTGTTGTAAAACCATTAGTGACATCTACTGTGAAGACGTCGTCGCTCTGAAAAGAATAATTTTTGAGCTCAGTGATTGATATCGATTTATATACTGTTCAAGGTATTAATTGTCTTTCTCCTGGATTTAATAAGATTTGGAATATGAGAGCAAACAAGCTGCCACATCTGATTTAACAGAACACAATAAATTAAAAAGCCATAAACCTGATAAGAAGCAGACACGTAGAGGACATTCCCCAGATTAATGTCATTCTGGGTGAAAGTATTGATGTAGTCTAGGACAGGTGAAACTGTAGAGTCTGAGACGTTAGTCAGCAAGACCACATGACCAAACTGGGGAGGTTCTTTGATAGTAAAAACCATTTCTGAAGGTTGGCTGCCACCCTGTTCCACCTGAAACACAAAGTAAAGGAAATCTTTTAAAAATATATTGTGAATAAAAAATGACTTCAGGGACATTTTTTTTTTCAGAAAAGCTACTAAAATAACCACTGGAAAAATGGTTGTATATTTTACAAGCAAAACAAGGTCAAAAAACACTTGAGACTACAGCTCATTCTTGTAATTTCCTTAAAATTGCTGTGATATTAATATTTCTGCTTACGTTACTGATACCATAAATGATAAGTTGGATTCATTTAAGAATCTTGGTTGACAGTATTGACAACTTGTCTTTGTGACAGCTTACTAAAAATTTCCTTCAAAGACCTTTCTGACATTTGGTAACATTTAGACGCATGCTTCCTGTTTGCATTAAGACAGATTTACTGCCATTTCACTTTAAAAATATTTGAATCACTCCTTGAATCTGAGGCCATGGTATGTTTGGCAGTTATGCTTTAATTTTTTTCATTTCACATTGCAACTTTTTTATTTTATAGTAAGTACACATCTTGGAAAGTTTCCAGTGGCAAAATCAACTCATCTCTTCTTTGACAGTCCATTCTGTCAAGGCTCTTTTCAGTACATACTGTATCTCAGTAGTAGGTGCTCTGAACAGTCAACACTGCTGACTAAGATGAGTACACAATTGTTAAGGTTCAAATGACGAAATATGTTTCTGTTGGATACGGTCTTCATTATTTCAAAAACTAAGAGATGCTGAGAGTGGGTTACAAACAGAGCAACTATTTAAACCTCATTAATGCTTTCAGACTGAAGTGCGAGCAGGCACGTCTCTAAGAAACAACAGCGAGCTTCAGGAAGCTCCTCAGGGGATACTTAGTGCTCTGTTTTCCACAGTTAATAGAGTGTAATTTAGTACATAAACCTAATTAAAGGCAGCCACTGCACAATGATTCCAAGGCCTATTTTTATTTGGTAGATTAGATACAGGCTTTGAAAGACTAAAGCATATTTTAAAACTCATGTGAAAGTTAATTTTTCTTAAAGTTTAAAGCAGCAAAAAACTTTTCTTACCGTTACTTAAAAATGTAATAATTAACTTTATTTGGGCAAAAACTAAACTGAATAATGGTTTGCTGTGAAAAATAAACTTTAATAAAAAATAAATACCGCATATTGCATTGATAAATCCTATTACTTAGAAAAGTTATGTACAGTATATATATTTTTTAAAAAAAGGGAAAGCAATTACCTTAAGATGGTCCTGGCTGATTATGGTGTGTTCCCCCTCGTACGAAATGATAACCTCATTAGTTATCACCGCAGGCTCTGAATAGAAACCTTCCTTTAATATTTCAATTTTGAAAATACCCTCTTGAGAATGTCCTCTTGCCTGGACCATGAAGTTAAAAAAATCCTTGGTTTTCAGACTCTCATAATTGTGCTCGTATGACACAACGCCTTTTTTCAAGTCTTCTTGGGTGAACTCTGAAGCCTCAATGCCACTAACAATAATCCTGCCTTCGTTGGGGGGTAATGGGACTTTGAACTCGATTTCACTGAGATCTCTGATGTCCATGTTGGAGTCTGCACTTAGATGATTTGTTCCAAGTGTTATGGTGCCTCCATGGTCAATGACAGCAACCGTGTTGTTCTCTACTCGAAGGTAAGGTTCACCCGCCTGGATCTGGAGCAACACAGTAGTCATGTGAAATCCATCTGATACTTGTAGTGACAATCGTTCTCGGTCTGCTCCATGATGAATGAATAGAATATTCTTGTCTCGCAAGTCAGCTTGTGTAAAACGATAAACAGGTTGTGATGGCTTTGATGCCGAAACAATACTCCCTGAGAGGATTCCTTCTCTGGCGTAGACAATTTGAGTATCATTAAAGTCCAAGTCGTCATCTCTGAACTGAATGTCATCAGTTGTGAGCAGACGCTGACCATAGCGGACCACGTTGAAGACTTTATCTACAATTCTAACAGGAGCGTGCTCATTTTTTGATTGTATCAATATTTTAAAGACACCAGTCACCTTGTTGTGATCACTGGAAGTTTTATCAGTTGCTGAAAAGTGGAACTCATCGCTGCTTGTTTTAGAACCATCATGCCTGTAAATCAATCTGCCAAGCTGCAGATCCTCATTACTAAACAGCTTGATCGCACCATCAAATCTTGGCGTTCCAGGTGGGGGGGCCCTGATAAGTCGGCCATGTCTTGGCTGCTGTGTGACCTCGTACAAAAAATCGTTTGAACTTGGGGACTGCAGCCAGAGATTAGTTTTTTTCAGAGTCTGCTCATGACCTCGGACTACAATCAAATTTGCCATTGTCAAAACAGGACTTTTTGCACTGCCAATAATGCTTATTGGGAAGTTGTACAAAGGAGAATACTGGTCATCTGCAAAAACTCGGAAGTCAAACTGATCTGGGCCATGTGTTCGGGGTATGTTGACCTTGTAGCTAACAGTCTGGTCCATGAGGTCTTTCTGGGTGAATATGTCACCCTCAACCAACTCTTGGTTTGACAGCTCAAGAGTACCAAGAGTTGGAGGCTTGATGAGGATGTATTTGATTGTTTGAGGATTTGGACTTTGATCTTCCACCTCAGCTTCAAGGTTTGAGAGTCCAATCAATTGCTCATTGTCATCATTGTCCTCTATCTCCAAAGCTAACAATGTAGATACCTTCACTTTTGCTGGAGTGATCTTGACAATAAATGTGTTATTGAAAATGGAAAACTGCCCCAGATGAGTGTTGAATTGAATTCGCTCCACCACAGTATCTTCCTGGTAATGTGAATCTGTACTGAAGTACCTCACTCGTTTTAGATCTAGGTCCGACTGGTAAAAATTTGACACTTGCTTGAATGCACCATCACTGAGTTCAATTTGGAGTTCTCCAAACACAAGTGGTTGTGTGATGTTGTACATGATATCTCCATTGCGTGGATGAGCAATAATTGCCAGATTCTTAACATCAATGGTGGCATTGCTTCCTTGTGGTAATGTAAGGCCAGTATTAGTGACAATAGTCATGTGGGGCTGTGTTGCCAACAGATTAAATGTTGATGACTGACTTGCTAACGATCCACCAGACACTTGAAGGACAATTTTAACGGAGCCACCTCCTCTATGCACAAAATAGATATTTCCATCATTCAACTCCCTGCATGTGAATTCTGAGATACTTCTTCCTGGCTGCTGGTCGTTTTCCAGATAACCAACATCTGTAGAAAGTTCTGAAGTTAAAGTTAGGATTGCATAATCACACTGAGAGTCAAAAGATGGGATCTTAATAAGATTTGGAGTCAAACGAGTTCTACCATTTTCAGTGATGGATATTTCTCCACCATTGAATTGTGATATGGCAGTGATAGGAAGTATTTCCACTGGGAGGAAATATTCATGAGGAAATTTCAAACACTCTGGAAGGTTTTCATTGCCTTGAACAACGACCTCGAGATGGATCTGATCTCCCTGTCTTTCATTTCCATCATGCATGTACTTTATTTTATTGTTAACAACATCCAGAAGGGTAAACTTTTGTGTGTGTCTCGAGTTGATATTGATATCCACCAGGCCATACCAAGGATCATTTTGCAGAGTAAAAATGATTTGAGACTGACGCATCCCTGCAGCATTGAGCTCGAATGTCGGTCTTAGGTTGTCAATATTTAGAAACGCCTCGCCACCTTCAGCCACAAGTAAAGGACTGACATCTAGAAGTTTTGTTACATTTCTGAAAATCTCAGGCATGTTGTTTGATGGGGTGCAGTGTTTTACTGGAGTATCGACATATCGAACTTGGACAGGTGGGGAGGTCGTGGTTGTGTCGGTGCCATAATAATTTGGGTAGTCATAGTCCTCTCCTTCACATTTTACGTGAACATCTTTGGTCACCAGAGCATCCTGAAGACTTCTATCTCTGTTGTTGACCTTAATTTCCCCCAAACATCCAATAAAATTTTCAGCTGTCATGTCAACTTCATATCGACTCAAGGACCCGCTTTGGCGAAACACTTCCAGCATTTTTTCCTGGATACCTCCTATGTACAGGCTTCCAACTAAATCGAGTTTTTGGGATGAATCAAGAGGAAGTGATGATGACTGGCTGTCCACAGTAAGAGAAAATGAATCCTGGCTGACCTGCACCTTTACTCTGTGCCACTGGTCATCATCAAGCTGTACCTCTTTATTCTCAAGTACTAGCATACCCTCTCCAAGGTCCAAAGTACCTTTAAGATAGCCATTCAAAAGAGCAATAGCAATAAAATCAGATTCTCGGCCTGGGTGAAAAATGAGTAAAGAGTCTTCGATGGTGGTTTTCATCAGGAATTCTAAACTTCTTGGTGCACCAGAAGGTTCGCTCCAAGTTGAGAAAGACACAAATGATAGAGGAGTGGTAAAACTTGTTGCTTCTCCATCTCCAGCCTCAAACTCAGAGCTGCAAGATTCTTTTGTTTCATCACAAAGCTTAAACATTGATTCTAAGATATTTAACTCATGGGATTCAAATGTAATGTTAGTCATACAACCACGGAAGGGGGGAATGGCATTACTAAGGTAGGGAGCATCCAGGGATCCTGTTCCTCCAAGCCAAATGCCTTGATCGATGTTTAGCTCCTCATCATCGGTTATGGGAACAAATGTTGGAAAGAGATCATCAATTATCATCGTAAGTTTGCCATTCTTCCAAGACAATGAAATTTTGTGGACAAGAAGGTTGTTCAGTTGTACGCCTTGTGAGGATGTCAACTTGATTTCATCAGCTCCAAGTTTCATTCTTGCCTGTAAATAAAGAAAAATATTAAAATGTAGAAGTTATTTAAGATATTTGATATTCATAAACAGTATATTCAATGTATCAAAGTGTACATACAACCTATTACTGTTCTGGGTTGTCATTAAAACCTGTCACTTCTGGTAAAAATTCATGATGGAAAAAAAGCTCATAAAACTGTATAAAATTTGGGCTGCCCAAAAAAGACAAAATACCTAGTCTCAATTTTTTTCTATTATAATATCGACTCAATAAAATTGATAAGATATTTGTTTGTGTTCTTTTTTATTCCACACACTTTAAGAGCACATGGTAATGCTTAAAGAACTTCTCATTTTGCGCTGTCAAGTGAGGTCACTTGACCGCGACCCCGGTGCAATCCCACTGCAACCCGACTACAAAGACAATTAACCACTGTTGGCCAGAAAAATAGAAAAACAACATTAAAAGAGGTAGAAAGAAAATGATAGTGTTAACTTATCAAAATCCCTTAATAATTGTTTTATATCTCCAAATACAGAACATTGAAAGGCACCTTAAAATGGTTATTTTAAGTAAAATGTTAATCTTTAAATAGTTACAGTAGATTGGTCAGAGGACATCATTTACAAATGTTGAGCTACGTTACATAGAACTACAACCAATCTAACATTGTTAGTCACCTATTTTGTAGTTTTTGGTACATATGCAATACAACACTATTGATTAAGCCTGAGGAACAACTTAGCTTTTCATTCTAAAACATATTTTGAAAAAAATAACGAGCCAAAAAATAGATATGTGATATTTGTGATGTCAGGAGGCATCTGATATACACAATCATCTGTTTGTTCCTTTCATACACCTCACCTGTAATTTTCCATTTAAGAGTTCAAGGAAAAGGTAGTCCTCCATTCCAGCAGCCAGGAGCAGAAGCCCACTCCGTCGACTTGTCTTTATCTGGAGTGATAGCTCAAATGTGGAGACATCCTGGACAACTTGTAAATTGCAAAAGCTGTCCCCAAAGTAGGATTCTGTAATGAATAATAATAGATAGAAGCTTACAAGAATATATGAGGCATACTATTAACAATTATTTTGCTCATTCAATTATAACAAGATAAACATGCATGTATTTGCAAGCTGATAGCCTGCATCTGTGTTTTTTAAGGTGGAAAATGTGAAAAGCATCAGATGAAAAGCTTTCTTCTGATGCTATCATTATATGCATCTTCCCCATGATCTGATTTTTGTATTATCAGGGTGCCAAACTACTCCTGGATGGAAGGGTTCTTTTTTGGCCTCAAGGAGATGCTTTGACTGAGACTTCAGTCACTGCCACTGTGGAGTTTTTTTTATGCTTGTGGAATGTTGGGATGCAGGTTTTCCCAGGCCCGATTTGTCACATTTTCACTAATATGCTAATTCAGCCACCTCCATCGGACTGTGCTTTCTGGAGCACATGACAAAATGTAATCATGGAGGAAGTCAATTATATCCCTGAAATTAAAATGGACCATATCCAAGACCTGGTTTTCTTTGCATGGGTTTTTCATGATCGTAGCCTGAAGAATGAAAATGTGTCTGTATGTGTTTGGGGACTCTTTTCCACTAGTCACCTGGTTGCCTTCACAGAGGAGATAGCACAAGACAAAAACTCTCTGCAACACAATAAGTCTGACCATGATGCTTCTGATTTTTTGCAATAACCAAGCCGAGTGATGAACATCTGTGTCTATTCCTATGTGCTTTGAGGGTCATGGTATTCCTTCAGAGTCAAGAATGACATCTTGTAGCTGGTTGGAATGCTGGGCTTGATGCCATGAAGCAAAAAATCTCACAGATTAATCTCTAAAACATGGTTATCAGAAAAAAGATGAAGAGAGGTGATAATAAAACATTAACATTCTTCTCTATAAATGGAAAAAGTATTTCCTCTAGACACAAGAAAATATGTATGTGGGCCTTTAAAGGGCAGTCCGTGTCTGTGTTGCATCTACATTAATGCCAAGCTGCCAACATCGCAGCGCTGAAAGGGATGCTTGTCCTTCTTTTCTCTTCTTGTAAACTTATAGCCTACTTTTCCAATCTACAATAAACATTAGGAATGGGAACAAAGACGAAGCTTTTGATGTTAGCAAGGACAAAAGTTGAGGCTTTATCAGCACGCACATGTTGTTGTGATTTCACGAAGGGCCATTTGCTTTTGGTTTGGAGGCTGCTTTGTCATGAGGAAAGGCAGTGATTGTTGGTCTCAGACTTTGGATTGCTTACTGATGAAATGCCTCACAGACACACAAACACTTCAAGAAAACTTCTTTTCCTATTGTCATGTTGAAAACCAAATTTTCCAAACACTGAAAATTAATAATGAAAGAACACTGACCTCATTTAAAATCAAAGGCAGAAATTCTAATGAAAAGATTTCTTGTTTGAAAGATGCTGCTTTTGGGAGGTTTATATCATGAGTTGCTTCTGTATTTGCCTGAAGCAGTTTGTATTTCAAAAAATTTGCTGGTGAGATTTTTTAAAAATGTAAACACAATGAGTTTTGTGCATTGGCATGTTTAGCCTCACTGTTTACCAAACTTTTTTTAAAAAAAAAAGAAACAATTTGGAAAATCTGTTTGATTAATTTTCAGTCATTCATTTACAATAATGTTGCCTGGAATTGATCTGGTTGAATTTCAGGTTCCTTTTCTTCACCTGAAGGGAATGAATTTATTAATGATACACAGAGAAATTTACTCTATGCAATGTGCCTCGGCCTGAACTTCATTAGCTTCCCCAGCCAAGCATTGCAAGACTCAGCTCAGAATTCCATGAAAGAACCTCATGAGCCCAACTCTAATTATTCTTTGAACCTTCTCTCATATTTACAGCCCATTTGTGAATACGTTTTTAGGTTTAGACTGCAGAGCAGACCGTGTGGTTTCTGTCACAAAGCATGAAAGTGCCTTTTCTCTCCTCCCAGAATGCATGTGGGTGGGTGTGGATCAAAACGAGCTGAAGTAATTTCTCTGACAAGGCATCATTATCTTAAAAGATCATCCTAGCTCCTGTGGAGTGCAAGCTGGATCCATGAAGTGACTGCCACAGTCAGACTGAATCAGCGAGCACACTTCTAACCACCTAAAAGCCCAGTCTCCTCTTCACTTCAACTACCACACCCCTCCTCACACTACTTTATTGTGCGTCAAGCGGAATCTTGGTATCAGTCCAATGCAGATGGCCATAATTTGATGACTGGGCTTGTAGTTATAATTCACAGAGGAAACTGAGTCTTCCTATCTTTTTACAATGACTGAATAAATTACTCTTTTTTTTTTCTCACACTCCTTATTCTAGTCTCTTTCCTCCTCTAGTCTCCAATCAGTGATACGTGTTTGAGAAGAGCTTTGCAAATAGTGTCAGAGAGCTGACCTCAAGTCCAGGCAGATTAGAGACTTCCAGGTGATTTTATGGTTACTGAGTTTCTGTGACAATGAGTCTCTTTCATGATATTTATTTAAAAAGAACATTCTGATGGACTGGACAAGATTTGAGGTAACACTACACTAGTCATTGGAACTTTGATATCTAAATTGCATAAATGATGTCTCAAACTAGATTTGGTTTGCTACAAAAATTGTGGTACTTTATGATTCTTTTTATAGAATGGAAACATGACTAAGTTTTGAATGGAGTAATATACCAAGCATAGCACAAGTCCTTCCTCTAAGAATATGAGGACATTGCCTGAAGTGTATACAAACCACCTACTTTAAGAAAAAGTGGTTAAACCACAGTTCTCCTAACTATAAATAGAGGCAATGTCGGTAATTTCTTGCCTTTGCTGGCTAGTGCCTATTATAACAGGGTGTAATAGCTTCAGGATATAATTATATGAAGGATAGGGTGTTGTTAACCATAGATAAAATTGGAGAACAGTTCAGTGTAGTGGCGTTCATCATAAGGCAACATGGTCATTACCATCAGAGGCAATTACATCCAGCCCTGAGGTCACTAGAAGTAGTACATGTGATGGACACAAGTTTTCTAATTAAGTCTGTGAAAAATGACTGTAGAGACTATTGAAGCCGGCGATAAATACAAAATACCTTCTTTGCAACAAATCTAGCAAACGGATGGGCTAAAAGTTTACTACAAAATTTGACTTGACAACTTGTGTTGCAATAAAGCTCTAGCATTTCGTAGCCCCATCAGGTATGGATGTGTGCGTGAATCAGTGAATGCCAGCTACATTGTAAAGCCCTTTGGGTACTCTACAGGTATTGAAAGATAATATATGTATAAGTATAGTACATTCACCATTCCTTGCAAAAATGGGTAGAAAGAGCTGAATTAAAAAAAAAATTAAATGTGTCAAATTTCACTATGTGCACATAGTGACAGTAAAGAATCTTGAATGGGACCTTTAACCTGTTCTGCAGCAGTCTAGTGTACCATGAGAGATCGTCAGGTGTGCCATGGACAATTATCCTATTTCACCTAATAGGTGATCGTGATCTACTGGTAGCTCCCAAATATTTTTTGGGTTGATCTTATGGTGTTTGTGTAAAAAAATGGATTAAAGTGTATTTATTTATGTTTATCATTTTATTTAGAGACAAGCAGTGCAGTCCTAGGATTGGTTGTTTATTGTAACCTTAGCAACCCCCTCTTCTCTGATTTTTTTTTTTGTTGCATGCTGCTGTCCATCCCGCCCAAAGAACTACCCCAGCTAGATGATGGTATTTTCTACATATTTTTTAAACATTTTGAGAGCATCCAGGTTGCTGTTAAAGCAAAAAAATTGTGGATTCTAATAAAATTTTCTGCAAGACATTAAAGAGGAAAAGTAACTGCACTTTTTATTTGAAAGAAGAGTCATAGATTATGAATAAATAGGTTTTGATTATTGTTAAAATAGGCGACTATAGAAAATTGTTTTTAACATTTTTGGTGGTGGCGTGCCTCAAAATTGTTTTCGATTGAAAATTCTACCTTGGAATAAAAAAGTTGAAGCTAATTTTTAATCTGAATTTGTTAGCAGTCTGCTTCAATGAATTTGTTTCTGATTTAGCTGAGCATTATGCACTAGTAATGAGCTAAAATAAATTTCAGCATATCACATTGTTTGATAGCAGTGAGACTATCTGTTTCAGCATTAAGAAATTTCTGATAGCACAGTGATTCTCCACCTATTTAAACATTCACAAATTTTTTTTTGCATGGTCGCCAAACCCCTCTTTTTTGGAAAATTGAGTCAGATTATTTTCTTTTCAAATTCTAATTCCAAATTTAAGACATAATTATTTGTTTTTGTGGGGTTGAAAAATGCGGTACGACTACTGTTTTATAAGAATAAAATTAGTCCGGTTATCTGTATTAAATGACGGTGAAATAAGAAATGACATTGCGAAAAACAAGTTGGATGTGAGTATGTAGACCATTTGTTCACGTTTGAGTTGTTAAATACATATGAAACATCAAACAGTTTGAATTATTTGAACAAACTTATTTTAAAATCAAAGCATAAATCATGTTTTTAAAGCCTAGATAATAATGGATGACACTTGCTGACTTTGAGGACCCCTTTTATTGAAACTATGTTTTTGTAACCACCTATTCACTCCAGTTTTTATGCCCAAGCATTTCAAAACCCACATCCTGGTTAATTTATTTCAGCTATCGTTATGTTCAATGAGGTGACAGATGACTCACAGAAACATGAGTCAATACTAACACAAAAAACATTCACACTCTACACAAAAAAACACTCCTTACCAAGATTTAAACCATCCATGCCAATGTACTAACCACCCCTCCACCATGCAGTTTGTACTTCTCTTATTGCATTGGTTTGTAAGATTGCAAAATATCACAATGTGATACCAGAACCAACCTCAGCTTTTAAATTATGTACCACAAAACACGAACACAATAATTTGCAGCAGAAAGTTCTTAACAGAAACACGACATTGTGGTAATTCCCACAATTTCTTAGACTAAAAAGGTGTCTGAATACCATCTTCTAAAAATACAATCTGTTTATAGGCTCAAAGCCTGAATAAAACAGTCTCAGTCTTGTTTTATAACCTTGTAGAAGTCTGTGGTCTTTTACCACGAGTAGATGATGATGGCACAAAAGTGTTAGGACTACAAAAGCACAGATTTTACTTTCTCTTTTTCTCTGTTCCCTCTCTGGTTCAGTGGACACATTCTGCTTCTTTTTACAAGTCTCTAGGTAAAATCCCATTGCTTAGTATCTTTGCATAGTGTTGTCAAAAGATTGCCAACATATTAATTTGTGCCCTATGAAGTTACTGTTACAGAACCGTGAATGGATAAAGTTTCAATATTTGTCTTTTTGTCTTTACAGTCCTGCAATTTACTGGATCTAACTGGATCGGAGCAAATCTGACCATACTAATAGGTATTATGATGGGCTTATGATATAAAGCCATTGATTTGGGGCTCAGATTTGGTCAGATCCGGACAGATTCGGTAAATTGCAGGACTCCTGTCTTTATTCTACCACAAATTGACCTTTTGGCCTTGAAACCAATCAGATTTTCTTGCATAAGGTTTCCAAAAATAATTTTTTTTCAATTTTTTAAATGATCAAAGGAAACCTTGGTAAAATGACAGGATTTTATTGAACATCATGGAAACCACTAATTTTTGCTGAGTGAATGACAACGTAGTAACTCTGATGAGCCCGGTAAGTCTGCAAACAGTATTCCAAAAGTAATCACAGTGCACTAACTATTCTTAATCATGCTGACATCAGGTTTATAAAGTCATGTGTGAATACAGCTGGCTGTCCGTAGAAGAAAATACAGCCAAACTCCAGTGCCGTTAAACAGCAGAGAGCTCCGCCACAACTCTACATACCTTGACAGTGCTGCTTTATTAGGACGCTTTCCTTCCCCACTGACTTTTCAGAAGTCACCAGGGACTCACTTTTACAGGCTTTTTGGAGCCATTTTTCTTGCCCGGCTGTGTCAGTATGAAAGCAAGCTGCATATTTTAGCCACCTTTTCAAATCCACATCTACTTTTGCACCTCTCAAACTCCGATGTGAGGAGGTGCAATAAAAATACTGCTTATGGAGCAACAGTAGGAGGCTACAACAACATCTTTTTAAGTTGAACAACACATATGGTATGGTATGTGGAAAGCGAACCTCTTTCTCAGAAAGGGGGATTAGTGTAGAAGTGTTTTACTACAGCAAAATAAACCTGGGAAAAAGGAGACAAAATGTAGAAAGAATGATGTTAGACAGTGTTGTCTGGATTTGTGATGTTATTGTTAGAGGTGGGGTCAATGAAGCCAACTTTCATCTGAAAAAAAGCAAAAGCCTGTTTTTTTTCTTTCATTTCTCTGTTTGAGTTGAGGTTGGGAATATGAAATCTGGTGGGGATTAGAGGTTAAAGGGTGGAAGCCTAACAACAAATCCTGTCACTGAAAAAAGAGGAAAATGGTCCTGTTTAATTTATGGTCTATAGAGTCTTCTGCACAATAGCCAATGAAAATATTTCCATGAAATTTTGGCTAAGTTTCATTTTCAAGTTTTGCAGCTATACAAGGCAGAGTGAGAGAGAAAAAAAATAAAGAAAATGCATGATATTTTTAAAGCACACAAAAGCATCTAAAAAAAACCCCCAAAAGTCTGAAGCTTTTGGGCCATACTTGGCAAGTAAAATATAGTTTTCAAAGTTACAAAATAGCTGAATATGTTGCTGGCTGACAAAGTTGTGGGTCATCATAACTTTGGTTAAATGATCTCACCTAAAAGCATTGCAGGACCAACATAGATATGAACAGATGAATTGTAGCAACTCAAAGTTCTGCTCTGGTTTATGGCCAACTAATACAAAGCAGGTTTCTGTCAGCCCGGCCTGTCCATAATCTCAGTTGGGGGGGTCCTGTTAAAATAATCCCCCAGTGACATCAGAGAAGTACCCCCTCTGCTTCAAATTTTCAACCCATTTACTTCCTCTTGCCCAAAAGCCCTCTGTACTTCAGTCACAAACACCTTTTTCCTTTTCTTTCTTTTTGCAAAATACTAATATACCAGAAAGCTTCGAACAAGTGGTTGTTTGTGCATGTAGCTGTTACCTTTTCTGTTTTCCCTCAGCTAAAGCTGAGTTGTTTATAGACTTGAGCTGAAGACCACTTTTAACACAGTGATAATGACTTTCTGTATAAAATCTCACTGTGTGAAAAGAGGCTGTAGCACTTGGTGTCAAGAGAGAGGGCAGAAAGAGAGTAAAACCATAGTAGCAGTGGAAATCATGCATTTATTATAAAACTTCTTGTGTGTATTACTGATGCTCTTCTCAGCTTGCTGAACAGGAAGTTCCCTGTTCCGCTGCAACTTTATTACAGGATTGTCCTTCTTGTGCCAATGGAAACCTAGTTTTTACGAACAACAAAGAATGTGATTATGTGGAAAAAAGACAGTTTGAAGGTGAAACAATTTGACTTTAAAAACAACATTTGGTTCATAGACGCTCTGATTACTTTGAGCTGCATGTTGTTTTTGAAGAGAAATGGAAAATTCACAAGAAATTAGAAATACTTTCTTTAATTTGGAATACAATTTTGATTATAATTGGGGTTTCCAATGAGTTCCTTGACCTGGTATCTGGAATAAATGATTAAACTGCTGTATTTTGGTAGCTAGACTGGCGCCACTTGATTCCTCTGCCGAATATAATTTCATTTCAGTGATTAGGTCAGGGATCACACACACGAGCAGCCAACCAAGAGACCCTGGAAGAATAACCGTTCAATCAGTGGAAAGGGATGACGCTGTGACGTCAAACACAAGCATCCATTCTGTTTGTCTGTTCGTAGGCCAGTTGCTAAGCAAAGAGGTAGGCCAAACCAATCTGCACCCGCAATTATTCCCAAAGTTGAGTATTTCAAACCAGAATAAAGACAATTTTTAGAAAGTTTTATTCAAGGGAAAGACGTGGTTGTCTTGCTGCCGACGGGAGTTTTAAAAAGTTTTATTTTACGCTGAACTTTCCAGACTACACTGACTGTGTTACACACATCATGTCCAGTCCCAACCAGAAAGCAGTGATTGGTTAAAGCAAAATAGAACATGCAGACGAACCCCAATGGTGCAAAGTCATACTGTTTCCACTGAGTCTGACAAATCACGCTCGCATTTAAGTGTAATTATGATAATTGTGCCGGTACATGATTCACATTATTACCCTGGTCTCAGCTGAATTGCACAAATATACCTTCAATTTAAAATATTTACTGTGCAGTTAAATACTACATATACTGAACTGTGGTATTCATCATTTAGGAATATTTCCCTTGAACAAGAAAGATGTCATGTATGAATACAAATAGTTACTTTGTGACAAATAAAGTTTAATTACATGTATAGATAAGTTTAAAAAAAATGCTAGTTGCATTTGTAGCAAAAAAAGGTTATGTTGCAACTTGAACATTTACGTACAAGTTCAAGCTCCTTTTAATCTCAGAACGCAAGTTAACCAACTACCACAGAGATAATTAGCAATTCAGAGTTTGATATTTATATTGATTGTAACTTTTACAGTAATTGGATATTATAATTTTTAAGGTAAGAGGCTGTGGAAAATAATTAGATGGGGTAGTTAACACTTCTGGTTAGGGTGGTTTGTAAACGTTTGTGAGATGTCCCCACCGAGGGAGACTCAGGCAAGATCCAGAACATGCTGAAGGTTTATGTCTCCTGACATTTCTAGGAAAACTGTATGATTGCTCCGAAACAGTTTTATAAATTGCTCAGAGGACAAAAGTTCGGGTAATCCAGATTAACTGCAGTGTCCAACTTTCACCAGTGCAGAGATGTGATTTAATGTCTCACTTATCTGGTTGGAAGAAAGACAACATATCATATTTATGACTCAATAATAGTTTGTTCCATGTTGTCTCAAGTGAAACATCTGAACAGATACTATGTGTTAACTCAAGCTAGTTTAAATATTTCACACACTATAAAATGTCAATTCTTGGATTTAGTGTCACCTCAAACTGACATTTTATTAAAAAGTGAGTGTTTTAATCTGTCCTTTTGAAAAACATACGTATTTCAGGGCATCCAATATTTGGGTTAAAGGTGTGTCTGAGGCTAGTCTTCAGTTGAGAAGTGGGGAACACCAAACAGGTGACCAGTGTACCCATTTCTTTTTTAATTTTATCAATTGTTCTATCTCTATCATAGTTATTTTTTTTCTCAGTCACAATAAAACCTTACTATCCTCTTCAGATATTTGCCTTCAAACACATTGTGGGTTAAAGATTTTTTGAGTGGCTGGTTGGCCACAGCATGTTTTTCGATGTGTGAACCCAAACTGGAGCCACACTAATTTAAGTAGGAATGAGTATGGAGACACGACAGAACTATTGTTTACAGTTTTGCACACAAACTTGTGGGATAATTGAAAATATATGTCTGCGTGTTTGCACGCATCCATTTTCTGTCTGGGTCGACTTGATTTGTTATTAACAGTCTTTTCTGACATAACGTCAATAACAGTTTGTTTCCTTGTGACTGGAGTTATGAGCAGAAGTGTGTAAATTAAGCAATTGCACTGCTAATTATTAGCGAGATGTAGACTTTTTATTGAGCTAAACCCGCTTTGCTAAGTCGCAGATCTCTGTCATAAATCACTCTATTTAAAAGTTGACACACAGGAAGAGGTTTGGGGCAGAACTCTGAAACTGCTGGACCACCACTGAGAGATGAAATTGGAGTTTTGTTTGGCTGCTTTAATGGTTTCAAAAGGTTTTCCAGACAAAGCTAGTGAATAAACCAATTTCCAGTTTTTATTTTCTTGCTAATTTTGTTTTCTATTATGGGGGTCGGAGTTGTGAATTGATTAATTGAATGTTGAGTTCAAATATCAGACTTTTTGTGATGTATTGTCCTCATTTACCCCACTATGTGCAGCAATGAGGAATACAGTTGTAGCTTTTTTAAAACAAAATTAAAGTTTTTAACCGATTTTTCCGATTGTTTGTTCCTTGCGGCTAAGTTTAATTATGAGCTTTTGAAAATCCGTTTGGGAATGAAGCCGAAGGGCTTAAGAATTTTTCTTTCCACTCTCCGCCATGCCTTATGTTCTCAGTGTGAGGCATTTAATCAAAGGTTAGATTTGATGCTGTTTTTCAGTTTTCCTCAGAAAGTTGATTATTTCCAAAAATAGACTGTCTGAACACAGCTATTTATTACTGGAGTAATGCAGATTTAATTGGTTTGAATCTGACTAAAAGAAAGTACATTCAGTACCATGAAGAAACTGTCACTTGGCACCAATACAAAAAGAAAATTGGATCCCACAGCTTTGGAGTTTATTGCAAAAAAGAGTTCCTTACATTGTTCTCAGTTGATAAGGAAACATGCCTGGCTTTACCTGCTAGCTCACATAGCAAACTTAGCTCTACCATATTCCTTCAAATCTCCTCAGACTGTCCTCCAGTTTAGAAGTTAAGTTTGCGATATTTAAAATATTTGGATGGTGGTCATCAAATGTTGCCCTCTGAGAGGCATCAATCCACCGGGCCAAAAGTTTTTGTCTTTCTTGGTGTCATAAGTTTTTTTTTTATTACTTCCCAACCCCACAGTGCAGAAGGCTTCAGGTGAGTGGCTCTACCCTGAGCCCCTCTTGGAAGGCAAAGTTGCTCATCCCATTTTTGAGCTAAAGCCTGGCCACCACATAGAGGAAGCTCATTTTGGCTGCTTGTATCTGGAATCTTGCTCTTTCAGACTCATAAATCGACTGGTAAATGAAGAGTTTGGCTTTTTTGGCTCATTTCGCTCTTCACCACAATAGGCTACTGTGGCGTCCTAATTATTGTTGACGCCACACAAATCCATCTGTCAATCTCCATCCTTTCCTTACTCATGAACAAGATCCCATGAGACTTTTCATCCTTCATGGAAAAGCATATGAGGCTAAATGGTTTCCTATATCCCTTGCTTCCAAACCACGGTGTCGCTGTGGAATGATCAGATTGTCTCCTGTAAAATTCAGAGTTTTTACTGAGTCCCAATTTTCTATCTGCTTTAAACATTTTCTGTGAATGTTTAGGTGCTCACTAATTTGTCAACCCTGTCAGATCAATATAAAATTGACCTTAAATCTGACCCATTCAAGCCCAGAATTGCGCTAATTTGTTTTGCGTACTACAAAGTAGCATAAAATAACACAATGGCCTCACTCATCTCTCCTGACGTAATTTTTTATGGAATTCTTAATTATCTACTTTTAATTTATATTTTCATCTACTTTTATCCAATAAAACATTTTACATTGTTTTTTATAAATGAAGTTGTCTTACCCTGTCGGTATTTAAATTATTGCATAATTTAAATCTGTCAAAAATAGAGAAAATAGAAAATGCTAGTGAGGACTAATATTACTTTGTAGGTTTTGAGTTAGATGAAATATACCTTAATATATTTATAAAAAAGTGACTAGAACCAAGATAGAGTTACGTTGTTGATTGTTAAATTTTTCCTTCTTCCTCAGAGCAAAATAGTCGGAACTTTTGTAAGGTTACTTTTTTTACGTCATAGCTGCAGGCTTTTCCATGACCAAGCTCGACACTGAGGACTTTCTATAAATGAGGCCCTAGTCTCGTTGGGGTTTGGGGGGGGAAACTGTGATACAGAAGCTGCAGTGAAGGGGCCTCTCAAAGCCCATATCCGGCTCTGCAAAGTTACTGTGTTTAAGATCAGAGCATCACATTAGCTCTGTAATGAGAACCAGCTGAAGGCACACACCATCAGTCTGACCTTTTCCAGCTTAGACTGACCCCCTTCTCTCCACCTCACCCCAGATAAAATGTTTTATCCAGATGTGTACCCTCCCATCAAGCGGCATCATTCTGAATTCTGCCGTGTGCACAACTTAAGACAGAAGAAATGTGGTTACATAGCGCAAACAGAAACACCCACGCTCCCACGTGGCACTCATCAGCAGCTGCAAACACAAACGTTCCCACTCTCTCCACCATCATCTCTCAACAGTCGTTCTTCATGAGCCCGCTGGCTGAGTCAGCCCTCCATCTCACACCGATCCTGCTTTCTACCAGACTCTTGTAGAAAGGATACGCCCTACTCCACCCAGTCTATTCAGCCACTTTTTCTCCAGCTACCATTAGGGGGAAAAAAAAGAGCTTTCCCATCCCTTACCACCACACTCTACCCACCTCATTTGCCCCAAAATAAACAAGTAGAGCCCGGGAATCCAACGGAACAACCTGAAGTGCTCTCAAATGTTCCAACCAAAATTTTCACAATTATTCAACGTTTTCCACTTCTTTGAATGGCAACGATACAAAGTTGATGGAGCTGGTCTTTACGGAAACTCCATTAAATTTCCATTAAATCCAGCTCAATGGAAAGTCTAAATTATACGTAAGCAGCTGCACTTTGTCTATGAATGTTCAAATCATGTACAAAAATCCCCCCAAAAACAAGAAACAACTTTCTTTTTTTTTGGCATGACAAGAATAAAGAATCTCATTCTTACTTTGATTTGCCCAGTTTTGCGTTTAACCAGTTAAATTTACTACTACAACTTCATCTTTTTTTATTTAATAAAAAAAAACACCAAATAAAACAGACTCTTTGTACACTTAAAGGCCTGTGCAAAACACAAAGCCTCATACATGGAATTCCCACTATGGAGTAAACACTTGTTTAGTTGGACTTAAATGCTGTTTGCCACATCTGTGGTAATGGCTCAAACATGTGGTCTGAAAACTCACCTCAGGGGTTGCTGCACTGCCAAATCACTCAGTAAACAGTGTTTCTATGCACAGCAGAGGGCATGATGGGACTTTATGGCAACATGTGTCTTCAAACATGGTTATGCTTTGTCTTTTCTTCTTTTATTTCACTGAACTGAAAATACACCTGGCTGGCAGATGCAGAGCAGTTGTTACTTTTAATTAGGCGATTGGACCACTTAAAAGCGAAACAATGTCTTTCATCATCTTTCTTTTTTTTTTTTTTAAACCTTTTTTTGACATCTTTTTTAAAACTGATTCAGGATAATAGTTGGTAAACTTCCTACTTAGATTAATGCTTTTTGGAAACACATGTTGTAAAGATGTGACGTTGCTTAATTGCACTATTAAAAGACTTAAGAGATAATTTTAAATATAGATTACCATAGACACGTCTATAAAATGCTACACATATATACCTATGTGTATGCCACCAAAATGGACTCCTGTATAACTTTTTTATTTGATCATTCAACTTTTAAAAATAACAAGCCGAAAAGATAATTGGACATCGCATAAATTTAACTCAGAGGAGCCTTATGGAAAATAATTAATTCAATAAGTGGTGAAGTTTTGTCATCCCGGACCCCAAAGGGTCTTGCTCAGTGGTAGAATGACCCTCTTTGGACCAAAGATTTTCTGGTTCTATTCTCGATGTGCTCATCCCTAAGTCTCCCTGTAAAAGACACTTGACCCTTAGTTACTAAGGTGCTGTCATGGCTGCCTGCTACAGTGCAATGCAGCAAAGTAATTTCCCACAAGTTATTAATAAAGTGCATAATATTATTATTTGTGATAGTTTCTGGGCTTTTCTTTCATAAGCCAATGGTTTTGGTAAATATCTATCCTCTAAAATGGAATGATGAAAAATTTAATAGTAAAATGGCATTCTTAAATAAATCTAGTACTGAATTGCTATATTCCTTAAATTATACATTTCCTTTATGACAAATTAAAACATCCCGTTTAGAAGTTTGATTAGGGCCAAATTTTTGTTATTTTTTTTCAACCATAATTACATCTTCTATTTTTATTATTTGTATTACTATGTTTATTATTGCACATTAGTAAAACAGTGAGTTCCTAGTCTCTCAATCTTGTTCAATGACAATGGCAATAAAAAGTCTTTCTGATTCTGATGTAGTTGCTCCATATTTTGGAAGAAAAGGTTTTGATTTGAATTTGTTGCAAAACACCATCTTCATGTGCCTATTCGGGGACATTTGCATCAATGCTGCAATTAGCTGTGATAAACCATTTCTCCCCTTATCATCATACTTCCGCCACCAAAAATAGTTACACTGTCAGTATAACAATTCCATTTTATTTGGATCCAAAAACTATAGGCAGAACCTCCACTATGTATTGAATATGAAATGCCTTTAATAAAAGCCGTAATGACAGTTCTATGAACCCAAAAACTGACTATGTGGATATTTAAAAAGTTTTCAACAGATTTTCAAAAAGCGCAAGATTAACAAAGATTTCATATGATTTGAAGCAAAAAACAAAAACACTACCAAGTACAATTTGTTCTTTCTTTCATGCTTTTTTGGCAAGAAAAGGTAAAACTCCAAAACAAGTCAATCTGTACCGCCTACTTTTACTCAACACTTCATAATATCTGATTAAGAAAAACAAACTTTAGCTTTTTTTTATTGAAATATTGAAGAAAACAACTTTGTCATTTGTGCAAATTGTTCCATTTAAACTAACACATTTCAAAACTTGATTGTATGTAAATGAGTTAAACACTCAATGTAAAGTGTCTTTATCTGTCCCCACCTCTCTCCCTCCAATACAACAGTAAACATTTTTTCTAATTTCTTCCACTTTCTCCAAAAATCCAAGAGGTGCTATTTGAAACTAAACACAGCAGACTACTGTATTCAATTGCACACTTTATATTTACACTGAACAATGTGTTAGTTTATGAATGGGGGGAAAAAAAGGTCAGTCACATATTCATCAGAGTCTATTTCAATTTGAGCAAATAAACGTTCTGATTATGGTTTGAAAATATTTCAGTTGACAGAAAAAGGGGCATAGTTCATATTAAACATTTGAATGTTGAAGTGGTTTTCACATTTGGCTGTCTATACAAAATTACTACTAATAACTACGTTTTGTGGCATCCGCAGCGACTTTACAGTCATGTAATAAACAAAGAAAGCTTGTTTAAACTTTTATGCATCAGGATTTTAATGTTCAACCGCACCAGTATGAATGTATGATTAATACAGTTTACAAGTCTACATGACTCATAACAGCACACACAAAAAATTACCAATACAAAACACAGAAATGGTGACAAAGCAAAAGTTTAGCAGCAACTACTGATATTTGAATTCATTCTCATCGGAAATTATTTTGGTTTACGGGTTATTCTGAGAAAAACAAGTTTCAGTTTCCAGCAATTTGGGATTAAACCTTTGGTTGTTTCCAAAACATTTTGGGAAATGTTTTTTTATTCGATTATTGATTCACAGAGGCATATTCAACCACAGCCAACAATAAATAAATATTCAGTTTTGAATCCATTGTCTCAGAAGGAGACCAATGAAAGAATATCCATCTATCCACCATCCATTGATTCATGCATACATTCATCTTCCCATCATCTGTCCATCCATCCAACCCATTGATTCCAATAAAGATTTGCATTCATATCTATGCCTTGCTATTTAACACAAACAATCTATTTATGCTAAAAGTTGCATTAAAAGAAGGTAACTGGAATGAACCAAAAATAGCAATTTTCCTCTAAAATAGAAGCACCACCCAAAACCAAAAACAGCAAATGAACACAAACACTGAAAGGCAACTGTCATTGCTGTTTCAATGCTCCAGATTATTTGTGCTTTTCCCAGCCACATGTCCAGGACAGCTTGCAGACATGGTGTCAACAATGTTTCTTTTATAACAAAGCATTGTCATGTCATCTAGCCCACTACTAAAATAAGTCTGAAATTGTCATCATGTGAGGAGCATCACCATCAAAATAAAATTTATTGTCTTTTCATAGACACAGTTAAATGGCTAAATATTTTTCAAACGGCACGGATGTACTTGGAACAATCGACCAATGTTTTTTGTCCCTAATGAAGACAGTCTGTTTGGGATTTTATTTTCTTGGGTCCCAACTTGTGAAACGAATGAGTCAGAATGCACGCTGCGAGCAGATGCTCAACACAATTTGCAGAACCTGAGGCACACATTGAAGACAGACAGTACAAAAATGTTTAAAAAAATTAGAGCGCCAAACTTTTCTGCGGAAAAAGAATGCTGGAAAAAATTTGTGGCATCCAGAAAAAACAACCATGAGAAATATATTTAAAGACGCCTATAAGAGGGTGTTTAAAAATATATACTGTATATACTGTATATTTTTGCAAAGTTAGATGAAATCGAACAAGATCGATAGAAACCTGTCCGTCGCAAGGCTACACACATACAACCATACACACACACTCACTCCTAGGGGCAATCATGTAGCGGCCAATCAACTTAGCATGCATGTATTTGGAAGATGGGAGGAAACTGGAGTACCTGGAGCATGCATGGGGAGAACATGCAAACTCCACATAAAAAGGCCAGTGTTCCAAGCCTCTTCTCGAACCTACGACCTTATTGCTGTGAGGCCCCTGGGCTACCCACTGCGCCACTGTGCAGCCCCACACATGCAGCATACTTTCTAAATTCCTAAAACTTGCTTGACTAATTTGGTGAAATTCTTCTCCAATTAGGGCTGCATAGTGGCGCAGTGGTTAGCACAGTGGCCTCACAGCAAGAAGGTTGGTGTTCAAGTCCCGGGTGAGGCTTGAATTACTGGCATTTCTGTGTGGTGTTTGCATTTTCTCCCCGTGTATGCATGGGTTTTCTCCTGTTACTCCGGTTTCCTTTCACCCTCAAAACTAATCCATGTAAGGTTGATTGGCTGCTAAGAAATTAGGAATGAGTATGTGGGTGCATGGTTGTGTGTGTGTGTAGCCTTGCAGCAGACTGGCGACCTACCCTGCTTTTCGCCTGAAATCAGCCAGGATAGTTCCAGCACCCCCATGACCCTTTAGGGATAAGCGATACAGAAGACAAAACAAAAAGCTTCTACCAATAGTCGAGGAGGGTGTTCCATGCTAAATCAACTTTTCGGAGGTTTCTACCATGTTGAAACTTTATTCTCACATCAAAATTGAAATTGGGGGAAAAAAAATCCCGCACCTGCAGTGGGTTTTCTGTTTCATTCAAACATATTTGTGAATGTTTGAGAATGTTGCAGGCCTCGTTTTTTAATTACTTTTTGAACTCCAGATTGTTCTTGGCCTTGGATTTTATTCTTGACCATACTCACATTCTTGCGTAAGCAGGAAGTGTTTTGCTGTGGCAGATCATGCCATTTGCTAACGTAATGCGCTTTTCAGTGTACATCCGGCTTCAAACAAGATTTACCCCATGTTATTCATGGGCCCAGTGGGTAGGACTAAGCTGGGAGAAAGAGAAGGGGGGATTTATAGGGTCAAAATAAATGTATGTGTGAACAATGTATTTAAAAGCTTATGAACATCACATTTCCTAGCCAACTTAATATATCATGTTTATCTATATAAATAAGAATCATTAATCTAAGAAAGCCCCATCACCACCCACTAAACAAATATTATCAGATTAGAGGGGATTCTGTTGAAGGTTGACTCCTTCCTAACCCCAAACTTGAGCTATAAATTGAGATATGAAAGTGAACTGGTATAAAAGAGCCACGCTTGTCTTCATTGTCAAAACTCAGGATAAAAAGTCTTCATATCTTTGACAGCTGAAGGTAATTTCAGAATCGCTCAGAAGATAGGTTTATTTCTTCGATACTTTAACAGAGAAAAGCAATTGTTCTATTGAAGATAAGAAATAGGAAGAACCAAAAAATAGGCTGCACTATTTTGTTTCAACACATTTCCTTTATATCTTCTTAAACCTTTTTGTGCGACTTGCAGATTGAACGATATGCATTTGCATGTCACTTTAAATCTCACTTTAAACATCTTTACCTGAAAGTATTTTTAAGAAGCTTTTTCTCCAATTATAATGTAATCTAAAAAATATAGAGAAATAAAAAAAGTTTGTAATAAATAAATAAAAAAAGACTTTCCTCAACAATTACTGTCTAAGAAAGGTTTCTTTTTCCTGTTATTGACTCTAGTTTTGCGGCACAGTGGGCGGCATGGTGGTTCAGTGGGTAGCACAATGGCCTCACAGCAAGAAGGTCATGGGTTCGACAAGGCTGGGGACAAGGCTTGGAACACTGGCCATTCTGTGTGGAGTTTGCATGTTCTCCCCATGTCTGCGTAGGTTTTTTCCGGGTACTCCGATTTTCTCCCACCCTCCAAAAACATGCATGTTAGGATGATTGGCCGGTGCCAAATTGCCCCTTGGATTGAGTGCGTGTGTGTATGGTTGTATGTGTGTGGCCCAGCGACAGACTGGTGACCTGTTCGGAATGTACCCTGCCCCTCGCCTTAAATCAGCTGGGATGGGCTCCGGCCCCCCCCCCCCACTACCGCGTAAGGGATAGACAGTTAAGAAGGTGACTGACTGACTCTAGTTTGATTTGGTTATTTTAGCTCCTAGCTTTTTTTTTTTTTTTCAAATTAAAGTCATTTTTCGAGAACAATTAATCACATATTAATCTATTTTTGACTGGAAAACTATTTTTATCTTGGAGATGCTGTTTTTTTTTTTTGCTAAAAGAAAGATCTAATATAACCTTTTTTAAATACTAACATAGCAAAAGATGAGCCAAATTTTAGTTGATCTTTTCCCACATGTTATTTACAAGCTAGTAAAACTGAATTTTACTCCAGATGGTTAAGTATATGTTAAATACATGCTACCATTTTAACTTTTAAATGAATAGAAGTCAATTTGCATCATTTTTGCTGCGGGCAATAAAATTTTGTATCAAAATTCCATTCGATGTGGATTTCGCTGCTTTTCAAAAATAAATCAATACCCACATAATTTTTTAATTAATGTCAATAAAAATGAAATAAAACAAAAATATTTAAAGGCTCAGTGCACTTATTTATCGAACCGAAACAGAACTGTACTCCGTAGTAGGCCAAGCTTAATAATTAATTCCATTGTGTTCAGAGATATCTTTGGTTTTACATCTTGAGTTTTATGTATTGAGTAGTTTTATAGTATAGAACATGCCTGCAGACAGATGGTCTATACAGATTTCTCCAAAACATGCATATTTCTGCCCAGTTACCCCCACAAAACTGTCAGTTGCTGCTCTATCTTTAGATTTATGGACTTGGTGGTTCATCACATGAGGCACTTTTTTTTTCTGTACTGTTTTCCATTTGAGTGGTAAGTATTGACAAGGATGTCAGACTTTAATAAATCCAATAGGTAGTAGGAGTTTGAAACACTATGTCATTGAGAGCCAGTGCGAAAGAGATCATCATCAGCACAATAAAAGCCAATAAAACTAAAAGGGAAGTGAGCAGTGTTTTTTTTAATATATATATTTACCGCTGGAGGCGAAAGCTCCTCTGAGACAGTCACTGTCTTGACTGAGGACTAAAACAAAGCCAATGACAAAAATCAATACTCAACTTCATAAAACTCTGTTTTGGGAAACAATACAACTCAATAGACTCATCACAAACTTCGCTATTGTGGAGAAAAAAAAAAAAAAAAGAAACCCCAGAGGGTTCATAAATCTAGTGAACTAGGGATTCAAAGTATTGATTGTTTGAAAAGTTTTTAGTCTTAAATTTGGAGTGTGTGATTCAAAGTTTGTCAGTGTTTATTTCTTTTAGATAGAGTTTAGGAGAAGTTGTACCACTTAGTTGTCCACTTTGAGGTCCTCATAAATTTTTACATTGTACTTTTAATGGTTGGCGTTTAATACACGATGCTACATGCTTATGAGGCTGTGGCAGGTGTGAGGATCTCTGTAAGAAATGCGTTCTGCTTTCTATTTGCGTGTGAAATTAAACAGAAGACAATATCCTCCTGTATGCTAAACACAAGTTATAAAACTTGTTCAAAATATGTAAATCCATTTCGTTAGTCTTCATGATCCCACTCTGTCCCCTGTGGATGAATGAAAGGATGTCATATGTTAATGCAGATGACAGTTTCTGTCCTTCACCTTCTCTCCACAAGTGTACTGCACATGCTAATGTCTGATGGAAATCTGCTTCCTAACGACATGTCTTGCAAGTTTAATGCTCTTGTAGATCGTCCATGCATGTTCAATATGTTGAGGGGTAGAAAATCACTCATACTTGACAACTTGCTGGCTGTTGAGTGCTCATGAGAGAGGCTTTCTACATGTCTGTTCTAACATGTGATGGTTGAGTTTCATATCTGTATCATGAATAAAAAAGGTCAGCCAAACTTTTAAGAAAAATATATATATTTTTTTTCTGAGAAGTTTCTCTTTATTAAAAAGATTACAGTCATTTAACCTGCAACCTAAAAAATCATAAATGCAATGAAAAGGAAATTAAATTTCTCTGAACTCAACCATCAACTATGTGCCAGACCTCACATTTTTCTCTGCATTGCCTTTATATCAAACATTTATTTTCTTTCCACCAGGCAGAACATTTGGAAAGCAGATTGCAGAGCAAGTATCCAAATGTGACCAAATTAATTTAACTGTGTTTTGCAAAACGAGGCAATACAATTCGTCAGACAACCTGATTTCCTTTCAATATCTGAGTTGTTAAAGACAAGCTTCTTCTGACAACCTTACATAAAATAGCAAATCATCTCTTTCAGCCAGTTTACAGATCTTTAAACCTTTAGATCTTTACTATGTGAGAAACCCAGGTGATTACACTAATTTTTACCGAGATGTAATATACTCATTCATTAAGTGACAGCTTGCCTGAGTTGTCTTTAAACTTGGTACAAAAAGTCAGGTTGATATCTCAGATTTTTTATAGGCACAGTGGGTGCCTGAATTCTCTTTCTAGGAGGGAAGAGAGAAATATGTCAGTGTGCATAACAAACTTAGATCCAAATCACAGAGCCAAACTTTGACAAAGTTGGATTTCAAAATTCCACTTTTTTGGGATTTCTTTTTAGACTTTCTTAGACAGACTTTTCGAGTAACATTCATTATTCCTTTAAACTCAGACCGAAATATTTTCTTACTTGTGCTTTACATAGTTAGATATTAGATGCCACTCCATTGTTTGCTGTTAAAAATGACTGAAAATGTCCCAATGTAGGGTTTATTCAGGCTCTGCGTATATACTACCTGGCTCATTTAGAAAAAGGTGGAATTTATGAAGATTTAACTTCCCCCTTTTCTCCACCGACTCATTACAGTGAGCATTAAGGGGAAAGAGAACAAGAGGCCTCTTCCGGCATGAATCCAAACCTCAAACCATCTGCAAATGTCTTCACTGCAACTCACCTGCTGAGTCAGCAAGCCTTGCAGTATATCAGCGTGTGTGAGAGTCGACGTGCCACAAGGTCTGAGCTCACACATTGCCGCTCTCACCTCACAGGAGAATGCAATACCCTGCCAGCTGATATGAGGATTATCTTTTAGTGTATGCAACAGATCTGGATGACCGTCAAAGCTTCTGTCTTGAACATCAAACACATGAATGATAAAATCAGTAAGATGCTTTATCATTAAAGCACATCTGCCAGAACATTTCTACTTTCAGATAAAAACGGGCTTTTAGTATTTTGTAAGGAAATGTGTTGCTTCCTCTGTGAAAATATTAAGGTTGACAAACAAAAAATGTGCAATGTTCAGTCAGATTTCTGCCAAAATCAACTTTTGCAGTTTTCCGCCATGTTCCTGAAAACACAAATTTGATGTGTTTTTTTTTTCTTCTTCATGCATGTTTGAACATTTTGCAAGCCGTCCCATCTATAAATATCATTTGAACGCTAGGTATGTCTTGGTCATGGATTTTGCCACACCCACATTCATAAGCAGAAAGTCTTTTGCAATGGCAAAGCACACAGCATAGTTTTCATCTCTTGTGATGTTCGCACTAGTTGCATCCTTTGGAATTACAGCAAACGTTGTGGAATTTATGAAACTGTTTATACGCATATAAACATCACAAGCTAAACCACTTAAAAGCTAAAATAAGTAACAAGTAAGCAACAAGTATTGTAATTAACATTCCTTAAGAATTGAAATTCTTTCTGAAATCTGCAGGGAGTACCTTGACTAATCTTCGTGACTGAGAAGTGTTTTGTGCTGCTAAAGGGTAAACACAGATTTCACAGCTCGCAATGCAATCATGATCCTATTAAGGTCAGACAATCAAATACTTATTAGCATGTTTTACATGTGCATGATATCACTTTTAAAAATCATTTGTAACTTAAAGCTTTTCAAATTAGAATGAAGCGAGTCTTTGAATTAAGCTCCAGTTTAAATTTGTAGCTTCAATTAATCTCAAAGTGAAACAACTAATGCTAACACACTTAAATTTCTTCATTGCCAACCATAATATGTCTCAGTAATAAAGGAATGTTTTTGTTTTCATAGCTTAAAAATAATATTTTGGGAAAAGGTTTCTAAATGAGGCGCAAATTTAAATCGACTTGCAACCCAAGACAAATACTTTTGTCCTTTTTAAAAAAAAAAAAAAAATACATTAGTCGAAGGAAATTTGATATTTATATATAAAAAAAAACAAATGTTAGGAGTCCACCTGCATGAATAGCTTACCTTTCATTCAATTGAAAAATGTCTGAGTACTTAGCAGTGACAGCTTAATTAATGCATAGCAAGACATCGTTACAAATAGTTCACTGTGTATGTGCCTAGCTCCTTGACAAATGGGATTTTGAAGTTTTATGGTAAAAGCTCCAAAAACATTTATTTTCTTGTGTCTGAATAGCTCTGCGGTTTCTGGTTTGACAACATGCATATATCTTTGAGTTTAATTCTTGTTGTTGGGACAACATAAGAACAATGTGTGCTTGTATTGTCTCTAAAGTCCATAGTAAAAAACAGGATAATCTCAACTTTTATAGTAGCATTACTGAAAGAATATATATGAAAGTGAAAAGAAGAAATACTCTAAGATTCTTCAAAGAGAACGAGGAAAACAGCACGAGACTTCAACCAAGACACTTAAACATGAACAAACATCTGGGAATAGACACTGTGCAGATACTTTTAGTGTCGTCAGTTCAGGTCAAAATTTTCATAGCTTACAGAACAAAATCCAGTAAAGTGAGCTGTGATTCCCTAAATGGTCACAGAACAAAGTTACCCTGTTTGCTATCGCATATCTGGGTGTCTAGTACTCCAGAGTAAAACTTTTTTATGGTTAGTTCTGGTACTAGAAGTCTTTGTCTGAAAAAACACAGGACTCTTCAACATGAATATTTTTGTTCATGCTTTGTTTTCAAGCCTCACATGCTTGAAGAATTAAGTTTTCTGGAAGTCTTTTTAAGACTGTGTCAGTAATGTAATTCAATTTTTTTCTTATTTTTGTTGTGTAAAATTTTACTGTGGTGCTAATTTTATAGGCCTAAGTATAGATGGAACAAATGGGGTTTTTTTGGACAATATTTTGACAGCAAAGAAAGTGAAACTCGTAAAAGAAAGAAGCAACTTTTCTGAAAGACATACTCACATGACAATAATCAGAGAAATGTATTCCCTTTCCAGACTTTCCAGATGTCTCCAAATGAGCAACTAACATACTTAACTGAATTCCCAGAAACAGACCCAAACAGTGCAGATAAAGGACCTCCGGATGAGGTAGAAACAGAAGCCTGTAGCATGAAGTCTATTGAAGAGTCTTTATGACTGCAGAAATGTCAGTTTGAACCCCAAATGAGCCTTTGATTGACTAATGTCATTCCCACCCACTCCAAATGTCTATTGAGATGCCCTTGAAGAACTCTATGAACAGTAAGTGAATCCCCAATGTGAATCTATTTAATGACATAAATGTGAAACGGAGGGTAGTGAAGTGGTGAAAATGTCTTATCTTTGAAGTGCCCATGGTAGGTGTGTGAAGACTAGAACATGGCTTTGTGGCCCACAAAGCTTTAGAGATCATAATTCTATGCCAGAGCTCCGACTGCACTCTCTTACAGGCTATCGTGACTAAGCACAAACACAGTAGACCAAATTATACACTTGTACATAAGGATTTTGTTAAAAGAAACTAAATAAAAAGTCTTGCCCACACATTCAGTGCTGTTCTTTTCTCTTTTTCTGAGCTGATGACATGGAATGCTTTTGCTTCCCTTCACAGCCTTCGTCCTGTAACTCTGCCAGGCTTTGAGGTGGTTTTGAAGAAGAAGAAGGCTCTTTTTTAAAACATTTATAAGCTCCAGGGCAACTCCATAGCATAGAGGGAGAGGGCGTTCAGCCCAGGCTGTGGAGGAAACTGCCTCGCCTCAAAAAAGCAAACCAAACAAATGGCAGAAAAAGTTATTTCTCAGATGGCTACTGTAAAAGGGGCCTTTGTGTCTTTCAAAAATAAAAAAAGAAATTCTGCTCCAACGGACATTTGACTGTATGCTGTGAGGATTGAACACATGGAAAAAAAGACTCAAAGGAGAAAGTACGCAATGTACCAACCGGGGGGAGGGTTTAATGGTGAACAACAAGAGATATATTTTGGGGGAAGAACTCCTTCTGGAGCCTTCTGATACGCTGCTTCCCCAGAAGGTGTTGGCGGAACATCAGGCTGTTGGTCTAGTTTCCAACAGCTTCCCTCGCTGTCTTTCAACGACCCCATAAGGCCTTTATGGTGGGTTTTATTTTAAACTGCCTGTTTATCTGATGTAGCAGTGCTGCGACTGACGTTCAAATTGTTTTAAGCTCTAGGTTGACCTAAACTAAACTGAACAAAAGTGCAACAGTGAAACTGCAGCCAAATCTATAAATCTACTGTCTTGAGTTCTTCTCCATATGTGCAGTCAAGGGGGCAACAGCCTTCGCAGAGAGGATGAGATTCCCTTAGCGCGGCCTTATCTTCAACCCACATCTTCATCAATATCAAGGTGTCTTAACCATCCATTCTGGTTTCTTATAATGCAGAGGAGCACCTACTGCAAGCTTCTCTCGAATTGCAAAGCTTCTCTGACCGCATTCATGATACTATTCTTTCGGTCACCAGTCAGAGCTGGAGACCATAGATCAACTGGTAAATTTAGAGCACCACTTTTTGGCTCAGCTCTGCATTTATCATGATGGAGTGATGCACTGCCCTAATCACCTCAGATGCCGTACCAATGCGCCCATTGATCTTCTATTTTTCCACCTTCTCTCACCTATGAACAAAATCCTGAGAAATTTAAACTCCTCAGGATCTTAATCTTTAACTTTAGCAGGACATGTCACTTTTTGCTGGACAAAGACTATTCTTACAGATTCAGACCAACTGAAAACCATCCTGGCTGTTTTACACTCAGCTGCTAATCGGTTTATCGGACTGATCATTTTGGTCCTCCAGCCAGACCCCTTGCCAAAATTTGTATAGCTTCAAAACATTCTGCTGCTCTATGCATCATCAAGGTTGTACTGTGATAATCAATTAAGACCACTAACTGTGTTGTTGTTTGCAAAAGTTGCTTTAGACCCTGGAAGTAGTGTGTGATATAGTGTTGGTTGCTCTGGTACATTTGTGATTTTGTCAACAAAAGTACATCACTGGAAAACAGTATCTATCTTTATCAGCATTAACATGCAGGGATTTAACAAAGTTTGAAGCTTGGAATTTAATTCTGTCTGTTTGTTTGTTTTGGAAAGTCCTCCTGCCTTAGACAAACCGCTGTGAAGCTGACAATGAAATAGTTGAGGTACGTGCATCATTATGGTTGCTGAGCGATGACATCCTCGCCGCACCCTTGTTCAGGTGCCAATGTAGCAGTGATGCTACCCCGAGGCTACCTTACAATAACAGCAGCAGAGATGCAGGTGTCATTTGAACACTCGACTAAAAGTTTTTATTTAAAAAAGCAAACCCAAATGTTGTCCCCTGTGGGTCCTCAGCACGCTAGTGTGGATAAAGACATACAATGATTACTGATGAGGTAAAACTGCGCCAGTATGTCTGTCAGACCTCTATTTGCTAAACCACAGCAATGACTCATATCCTAGCTTCACTAGAGCCGTGCACACCACAAAACATCACTGCACAACTGAGACAAAAGCAGGTTTTTTTCATTTAGATTTCAATCAAATTCTAATTTTACAATCAGGGTCATGAGTGGTATTCACTCAGATTTTTGCTTGATTGCCAACTAAAACTCTCAGAAAGTAACTGCTAAACTGTAGCTAGGATTTCTATTGATGTCTAATTCTCTCTTTGGGTGGAAAGTCTTCCCTTTGGTTAAAAAGGAGTGTTGGCTAGTTTACCAGAAAGTACAGAAAGTATTACCACTATGCATTAATAGTAAAAGGATGGTTGTTTAAAACTACCATTTATCGTCTCGGTTTTGTCTATTAGTTTAATTGATTACTGTAATCGAGTCCAAATTTGCAATTTTGGACTCTAAACATTGAAACACACAAATCTTTGAATGACCACTTCTGAATTTCATTTGAATTACCCTGGCAAGGATTGATAAGTCACCACGACCGCCTGAAAGTCCAATGACTTTAGGTCATGACTTGTTTGGAAGAGAGGGGTTTCAAAGTGAATTTAAAAACTATTGTGATGTGGTTATTTTTCATCCGAACAGTTCTTGTAAATGTAAAAGCAGCAGAAAGCAGAGACGGTTACAAATGTAAAAAAACAGACTAACACAAACTCAACTGAAGAGGCATTGCATTTTCCTTTAACTATCCACATGTGGATAGTTGGTCTCACATAACCTCTCTTTTTTGTAATCCTAATATCAAAATCAATTAAATCCCATGACAGCCACAGCTTAATTTTTCTTTTCTTTTTTTTAATTTACCACTGGTTACTGATTACTAAAATGGCCTTGGAACATGTATGTAAAACATTATTTATGGGGCTTTTCAAAATTCATAACAGCATTCTTGTGAATCCAATGGAAATGAGGTCTATCCTTTCGTTATGAATATATTTACAGATGTTTATTGGAATTTAAATCAGGTTGAAGAATTCGATTCCACAGGCCAAAGGAGCCAGCACATACATTTCAGACTAATGAATGCTACTCTGAAAAACACTCATTCTAACTAGTCCCACCAAAGGCATCTGGTACCAACCAGCTGGTGTTCAGATGTGTTAAAGATGCACCGTTTACAAAATAGACAGCTAGTAGAAATAAATGCATCCAGAGGTGCAACTAGGTTTGCAACTTGTGTTTTGTTCTCAAAAACACCTAACGATGGTACAATGTAATGCCATTGAAAATTTGTAAATTTGTTTGTCGAGAAGGCATTGGGACAACATAAGAACAATCTGTGCTTGTATTGCCTCTAAAGTCCATAGTAAAAAACAGGATAATCTCACATTTCGTACCCAAAAATGAAATATACTTATTTTTTGTCACTAAAAAGCCAACTAAATTTCTTTTAATGGGCAACTAAGAGAACAGTTTCAATGTTTGCTTATATGCAACTCTGCACTGTGTTGATGAATAGGGAAGGAGAAAACAAAAAAAAACCCAAAACAAGTCAGATGCTACTGTTATAATCATGTTCACTTCAGGGTTGAAATCACAAAAGCTTTCTGCGAGCTGACTGGAATGTTACTGGATCAGACCATGAAACCACAGATTAAAGTACGATGATTTAGAAGCCTGCAGACATTGGTTAGCAGATGCATTCAGAAAGACTGACTGTCTTTCTAAATGTTATCCATTATCAAAACTATCTTTGTCATCTGATTCAAGTTTAATCATGTCTATGATGGCTCAAGATGTTTTCAGTGGATAACTGTTTTATTTCACATGTGAGGTGTCAAGCTGACTCAACCTCCCCAATTGAATGTCTGTGTCTACATACCAATCCATTTAAACCTTACCATATGGTTTTTGACACTCTAAATCTCTTAGGCCAGTGGTTTGCTGAAATTTGTCTGCATTTCTCCCAATGGCACTTTTTTCCTTTAAACAGTGTACTTTTTGTGATTTTTAAACCAACAGGGTAGGAGTCTAAAACGCCTGTAACATTGAACACCTGCTCACACTTAAAGCTTCATTCATAAATCTAGAACCACAGCTTGTAGCCGTATATACAACCCAAATACCCTATTTCCCTACACAAGGCTTTCTTCAGGGCCGCTTAGATTGTTTCCAAATGACCTCACTTAGCAGTGTAGAGATTCAAAAGGCTGTAGTGAGTTCAAATACAGACCACCATCTATAGTTTATGACTCGCATTTTGGAAAAAAAAAGCTATGAAGACGTTTTTCCAGCTAAGATATCTACAAAAAGTGATTCAGATTTGAATCACTTTTGTGACCCAAATGCAAACTCTGGAGCAAAGTGTGAGATGCAAAGTATTTTTTGCAACTCTAAATTATAAGCAAACCTAGCACCAACAAACACAAACCCATTTCAATTAAAACTGGCTTCCAGAGCCAGTTTAAAAAGGTTAAAAGGGACAAAACTAACTGTGCAAGAAAGGCTACCAGAAGTGTTACTGACATTCAAATCAATAGGACTTATCCCCCTATGAACATTGTGGAGATAAGGGAACATGGGAGCTCTGTTAGACAGATAATCCTTGTATCCCAGTGAACATTTTAATTTGAGGAGAGATCAATGAAGTGGTAGAAATCTTCTACTTGAATTGAACTAAGTCATGACATGAAAGTACATTTTTGGAAATGATTGGGATTCCCTCAAGTAGAAAATGCTTCAACTTGAGGTGAGCCGCTTTTCCTTCATGACAACTCGGGTAAAATTTTGTACATTTGTAAACTTTGGTGTCTTCACAAGAAGACTGAAACAGTGTTTGACTGTTTATATTTCTCAAAAATTTCTTCTCAAAATTCACCTCAACAAACTGATTTTTCACAAGTTGATTCTGTATTTGCTTGAGGGTTTTATGTGGTAGTTTAAAATTTTATGTCCCATTTATCCAGTCATGCTCCCATCTACATACTTAGTGCTTTAACTATCGCACAAGGTCCTTTACTTGATATGGAATCCAGAAGAAAATTTAAGGTTCAGAGAGAGAGAACGTTAAACATATTGTCAGGTTGAAGTCAGCCAAGTCCATCTGACTAATGTGTTACAGATTCCTAAACTCTTCTCAAACAGTTCAAAATCTTTTCCTACCACAAGACTTCAGACATTGTTCCACATTTCCAAGTGTAGAAAAGTAAAGAAAAAAAAGTGGTGAGCAATTGTCTAGTTTAAAAAAAGAACCATTATGAGCTTTTATTAGAACACGCCACGGCCACTAACGCACTTCTAATCAAGAAGGAAATCATTTTGAGTAATTTAGATGGGTGTGAATTTGTGTTTAAAGAATGTGTGAGAAGGATGTTTGTATGTTAAATTGAGGGTGTATGACGTAAAGGAATTGAAGGAACTTTGATTTAATGTTTAAAATTGGGCTTTAAGAAAAAAAAAAACCTAATGCTAAGCTTTTTGTGTTACATTTGTAAAAAATGGGCCCTAAAACTTGTGACGACAGACATTTTTTTTTATAAACAGAGGCAGACATTCTTTCAGTTTATTGAATTGCTGTGCGTCAAAATCTTAACAACAGCAGTGGTATCATTATGATCAAAGGCCCTATGAATAAATAAAAAAAAAAGGACCAAAAAACATGGGATGTTTTTTTGGTCAAGTTGTGTAAAGTAGTGTTAGACTACAAAAAAAGTCCATTCATTGAACAAATTCAAGTTTCTAAATTCTACACCAATCCATAAAATTATTTGAATACACCTATTTCAAATTGTTGATTGAAAAACCTTTTTTTTTTGACAAAAGAAAAACAATCTGAAAATGTTTTGTCTTATTCTCTGTCACGTATCAGAACTAAAAACAAGTAATAAAATAATACATTTTATTTCTATTGCGCCTTTCTTGACACTCAAGGTCGTCCTACAACATATTTACATGTAAAAAGAAATACAATAATAGTTAAAAACATTAAATAAATAGAGATTTACATACATGTAAGATTCATACAAAGTAAGATTCTTTGGGGATTGAATAAAATGTAAAACAGCTGCAATTTTTTTTTTTACAACAAATCTATCAGACGGCTTCAAACTGTCTTTGCACAGGAATGCTGGCCAGCATGCACCGAGGCACATGTCAGGATGGGCTCCCTGACATTCCCGCCAATAAGATTGAATTTCAATTTTCAAGAAAGTTGTTTCACCTCTTTTCAATTGAACATAGTCTCAGTTTCACTTTCCAGAGTATATCAATGTCATGTTGACTCGACCTATTTGCAGACAAATGGTTCCAGTAAAATTTTGAAAAAAGACACAACTGTAGAGAAAAATCTGGCAGTTTATCAACTCTAGCGTAAAAAAAAAAAGTTCATTCTAAAGTTTCCCACGCCAGAAACAGAGCAGGGAACAGCAATGTGGAAGAAAAAGCAAAGAAAGAGAGATCATTTTATACTGATAAGAATGTTTTATTTTTTGTAAACTAAGGGGGAATTCGGACATTCTTTGTAAAACTATTTTTTTCTGAATAAACAACTTGACTTTGAAAGGTTTTTACAAGCTTTTTTATGTGAGCAAACAAAATATTTCCTAAGCCTGATTGTGTTCATGCGAACTGCATAGAACAGCGGTCGGCAACCTTTGACACCGAAAGAGCCATTTGAACCCGGTTTCCACGGAAAAGAAAACACTGGGAGCCGCACATGTAAAATGAAAAAAAAAAAAAAACTTCTACTACTTTACCGCAGCATGTTTCTTATGAAATCCTCGTGCTACAGAGAAAATTACATTTTATTCATTTAATGAACACATTTTGAACATTTTAAATTCTTGAAAAATAATAACAATGAATGTCTCTTTCAAATAAATTAAAAAGCTGAATTTAAATTGGCCATGTAGCAAACGAAAGCAGAAAAATGCCATGAGGCGTCATCCTTATATCCATTTATCTAAAATGAAGATAACACTGTATATATTGCTTTTTCTTACCTTTACACTTTGTATAAACAACTATAGTGTGGTTATGTCTTATGAAGTGCTACGGAGAAAATTAAATTTTACCGATGTAATGAACACATTTTGAATTCTTGAAAAAATAATAATGTCTGAATGTCTCTTTCGAATAAATTAAAAAGCTGAATTTAAATTGTGCATGCAGCAAACAAAAGGGAAAAATCCGTGAGCCGTCATCCTTATATCGCCTTGGGCTTTCAAAGTATGCAGCGGAGCATACTTTGTGATATTTCAAGATCACAATAATCTTCAAATTTAGAACTAAAATAATATAAAAACTAACACAAATAAAACACACTTCAATTAAATACAAAAAAATTTTTTTTAGTAATTTTTTTTCCCGAGCCAATCAGAGCCGCATTATAAGGATGAAAGAGCCGCATGAGGCTCCGGAGCCGCGGGTTGCCGACCGCTGGCATAGAACAACAGTTTTAAACGATTTGTGTCACCACCATTAGTATATATTTGTTTTAGTCATAGTAACACTACAGCCATCTGGTCAAATAAAACCATGTTACCATGGTTTGTTGATCATTCTTCCTGAAAACACTGAAAGTGAAGCAAAATTCCCTCCTTAAAGAAGAGTTTAAGTAGCTCAGGATTTTTTGTCCATATCAAAAGGAGTCAGATAGGGTTGTTTGGACATCTCTTTGGTTAGTTGTTCTGAACACAAAGGGTAGACCAAGGACTTGTCTTGCCTCGTCTCATATTTAACATGATGTACATACAGTAATTTATTACGCTTTCAATTGCCAGGAAAAAAGTTGTGCATACATGAAGCTGCTTCTGTGATGACAAAGACATTTCACTCCAACATCTGCTGAGTAAATCAGTGTTGAAACAAAGGGAAAAAATCTTCATGGATGGGAAACATTACATCACTATTTAAACTTTTTTTCAACCAATGTTGAATCAAACTTCCGTAAAGTCTCTGAATCTGTAAGTTTTTCCGTGACCTACATGCTGTCTGGTTTAATTCTCTACATGCAAAATTGTGAGAAATTTCTCAGTTTGGAAAGTTTTCAAATTTGTTTCTTTCAGATATCAGTAAGTATGTTTTCTTTTATCTCTTACAGGCTTTTCATTTCTTTGTGAAATAATAATGTCTCAATTGGCTGCTACAACTTAAACCTGATGAGCAATGTCTTCTCCTCTTCACCTTGATCCTGCCTGATACTAAACTGGGGCTAATAAATCAGCTTGCTAAATGATCAAGCTCTCACCTGCTGATGTAGACTGAGCAGCTGGTCATCATGTCCTGAACATATGCTCGGCTAGAAATCAAAATTCAACTCTTAGTCCAACACTTCAGAGATCTGAACCGTTTGAAGAGATTTAAGTGATTAAAAATAATTAAAACTTTCTACTTGCTCTACTTTTAAACAGACATCTGCTGGCCAAACATGTTCTTGATTTGTATCAATCTTCGCTTTCTGACCATCAAGGTTAGGACGAACACACACTTTATCATTAAATAAAAAAATACATCGGTATTGGGGAATCATGCAGTGATTACATTTCTACCCTAGGCTGGCCTTGAGTAAACTACCATCCCATCATTATTGGGACCATAAAGTGAATCAAAATGATTTCTCCCTCTTGTAATTTGGCTACAACGCCTCCACAGATTATTAGGTAAGGAAGGATGTGCATAGCAGGCTTTGCTTGCGGAAATCAAAGGTTAGCTTTAAGAAAATGAAATGGGAGGTTTCTTTGTTGGGTTTTCAGCAAGCGGCTGCACACGTGCGCTCTTTCAGAAGAGCGTAAACAGCTTTAGATTGCGAGGAGACAGCAATTAAAGTCATCAAATCCAAACTGAAACAAACATTCGAAACATGTCCTTTGTGGGTTTTTTTTTTACAATGATGATCGGTCCTGAGATGAAGCTTGGGAATGGTTTCTTGGCTGTGAAAGTAAAGGACATCCAGGGGTCACACATGGTTAGCTAACCTTTTCTGTAACTTCACATTCCCCAAAGACTGGCTCCCATGGCTCTCACTGACAAAATGTGGGACATCACATTGCACAGCCAGCCGCAAAAATATGGGTTGTTGAGGATGCACAGCGATCCCTTTTATTATCTGTATTTTTTCTGGTTTGGCTGATCGTTTGTTGACTTCAGTGAGCTCAGCTGCTGCCATCGGTCGCTGAAAGATCCGAATTCTTCTCTCCCAGTCTTTTGTCTTCCCATCCATTCAGACGAGAGGCTAAAACTATTTGCTACATCTTTTCACCTAATCATGCATGTAATTGAATTTTTGCTTGACCTCGGTAAAGTACATGAAATGTGAATGACGTCTGCAGATGCAAATGTTGGCCAGAGAGGCTTTTTTTTTTGCAAAACATGAGTAGAACTCAACTGAAGGGTTGTGGGTGAAACTTAGTATTATGCTTTGATAAGGTGTTGGGGTAACTACGGCACATGTAGCCCATAAAAGCTTTAAATCCGGTCCACCAAATAGGAAACTATATAATTACATATTGTTGATTTTTTTTGGTTTGTTTTGTAAGCAACTCTTGCTTTTTCCTCTTGATGGTGCATCACAATGAAGTTGCCTTAGAGGTAGTGATTTAATTTCATTTCATCTTCTGAACCGCTTATCCCTAACACGGTTGTGGGGTGTGCTGAAGCCTATCTCAGCTGATTTAAGTCAAGTGGCAGAGTACACCCCGAGCAGTTTGCCAGTCTGTCACAGGTTCAGACACACACAACCACTCACACTCATTCCTAGTTACAATTTCATAGCGACCAATGAACCTAACATTCATGTTTTTGTAGAGTGGGAGGAAACCGTAGGACCTGAAGAAAACCCACACAGACATGGAGAGAACATGCAAACTCTACATAGAAAGACCAGCGTTACAAGCCTTATCCCACTTGGGACTCGAACCTCTGACCTTCTCGCTGTAGATACACTCCGCTAACCACTGGTCTGCCCATTTTCTGGTTTGAAATTTCAAAACTGTTGAGGCCCCTAGGAATGAGTAAGCGTGTGTTGATGGTTGTTTCTGTGTGTGGCCGTGCAACAAACTGGCAACCTGTTCGGTCTGTATCCTGCTTCTTGTCTGAATTCAGCCGATATAGGCTCCGGGACACTCAAAGACGCTACTAGATACAAGCAGTTCAGAAGATGAAAACTGTTATGGAGATGAACGAAGCTAACTGGGTTTTAAAAGAAATTAAAGACATGTGTACAACATTTTCTTTTTTTTTTTTCCCACTAGAAAATTGTTTATTAAAACGGATCTGCGTTTAGTCTGGTTTTTTACTCCTAGATTTACTCATTACATTTCTGTACCTAGCGTGTATGCTACCCTTTGCTGAGAAAGGCTCCAGTAGCGCTGCCACTCTGAGCTGCATGATGCACATCAGAAGGGAGGATGAAGAATGCATTTCTCACAGTTTAACAGTTTTATAGTAGAAACAAAACCCACACATTATGAATTATACAGGAATACATTTTAATATTTTTCAACTTGCCACATCCCTCAATGTGTTTTACTGTAATCTCGTTCACTTGATCTGTTTTGAATGTTGCTAAAAATGACTTAGGCTCAATAGCTGATGGGAATTCAAACTAGTAAAGCAGGAAACAAATATTTTCATGCAAGATCTGTCTGGTTTGAAGCTAAAAAAAATGTATGCATTACTTCTTCTCTTCCAATCTTAATTCTTAAACAGCTTTTTAAACATTTTCTATGATGATTAAGTTATGATACAAAATGAAGAGAAATAGTACATTGTTAAATATTTAGAGGCCAATAAGTAAAACGTGTAGACAGAGTTAAATGTTTAAAGTCCTGTTGAAGACTTGTGAAGATGTTTGTGCATCACGTGACAGAAAGCGATGAACAAATTATGCAGTTGTTTTTTATGCAATTTAAAAGTTTGACAACCTCATTACAAACATTTGCAGTATTCTATGTATTTATAACACATTTTCCAATAAGAATAGTTCATGTGATTTCGATGCATAAACAAGTTAATCAATTTTCCTGGATGACAGTCTCTATGAGTCATATGTGCTGTTCTAAAAGTTTTATTTTGTTACAATTTCTGTCCTCAATGAAGATCTCAAGAGTACAGCTGTGACACCACTTAAGCCCATTAGAGTTTAATGGTTTGACCTCTGTCCCAGAGGATGCTGGGAAAACTCCATCCTTCTATCCAAACATGCTGGACTATCAAATGGGACAAAAATGCAGTGGCCGTTTGCCAGGGTTAGGTCATCCTGCTCACAGGAAGTTTATGTAGGAATGTATTTGTTTTACTTTCTGTATTTAAAGCCGAAGCATTTTCTTTCTTCTTGTAACGATGAAAATTAAGATTAAATTATAATAAAATGGTTTGAAATGCTTTTAAAATACGTACAAGTAAATGTTTCTATTTTAATCTAAAATTTCCCAAGAATTTAATTTTTTCAAAATCAACATTCATCTACTTCTTGCGCACTTACTATTTAAAACCTCTCTGTTTCTTCTTTGTACGTTTTCACACAGATGTGGCAAAGAGCCAGGCGTGTAAAGAAACCAACGAGTGACGTGTTTAAGCTTCTCTGTGCAGCTGGTCTGTGCTACTGCAGACGGCTCGACAGTGAGTCAAACTAAACTTCATGGGACAAATTATTTCCTTCGGTTATTTTAAGCCTTCATAACCAGTAGGATGACGACATATGCTCTGGCCACTGAACAGTAGAATCTGTGTGAACCACAGTATTTAACCAACATACGCCCTCACACACATACATAAATATCTCTCTCATGGACACACACGCATCTCCACCCTTTCCTCTTCCTTGTCGATCAACCTCATGTGAGGTAAAGTGGTCTGATGTTGGTTCTTTTTGCCCTATTTATCCAGCGTGGGTTATTTGAGCACATCATCTACCAGATGCCAGGCCTGATGCTGCCTTATTCGGTCTGAATTCATCCTGTAATGATGCCGTCTGGCTTTAGATGACTCTGCATCTCAGAATCCCTCAGTGGTGTTGCTTAAGATCTTTAACTAGACAGAAGTTTGCAAAGATCTGCCTACATGCCAACCTTTAGAACACCAGACCTACTGGTTCCATTTTGTTGGAGTTAAAAAGCTTAAATTTGCAGCATGCTTGAAAAATGGCCTGCTCCATTTAATTAATCTCACTAATAAACAGCTTGGTAGAAAACAGAGACAATCTTGTTGCGTTTTTATTCAGATGATCCATCTCTTGTTTGCCAGAAAGAAAGAAACTTTCCAGAAGTTTGCAAACGCAATGACTTAAGGATTTCATTTCTACCCGCAGGTTTACATTTATCACCAACCATCCCCTTCGCAAGCCTGTCATTTAGTACCAGAGGCCAACAACAAGTTGTTGAGTGCTAATTAGAAAAAACCCAAAAAACAACGATTATTCTGAAGTCTCATGATCATCTACTGCAGCCTTGTGCTCATGAGTCAGAGCGCCTCTGGGCACGAAGGACTCCCTACACTCACAGCGCATTGCTCTTTTTTTAAAAAAATAATGAGTCATGTGCAGCTTCTACTGCTGTAAAAATAGCAGACTTCAGTCTCCAAGGGATAGTGGGAACAAAACAGTCTCTCAGTAGAATAAAACTGTTCAACATATTCTTTTTAAAAGAGGGAGTGTCATACAAAATCAACTTTTTGGAGGTTTTTACAATTTTTGAATGTTATTACTACATCAATCTCTCAATCCCTGTGTAATCCCTCATTCGTCCAGAAGTAATCAATTGTAAAAAAGGCTTCAAAGTTATCTTCTGGAAAGTGTATTTGATGATTGAGATATTTCAACTTCCATTCGGAAATCATTCCATCAGATGAAAAATGATTTCTGGATAGAAGCCGAACTATTTCGATCATCAAATACACTGTCTAAAAGACAACTTTGAAGCCTTTTCTACTGCATCAAAACTGTAACTAAAGGGGTTTCTATTGCATTCTTGCATCTTTGAGACATTTGCGAGTTCTTACGTTGAGTAATTTGATACTATCCGACCGCTAGGTTGCTGTTGGCCATGGATTTTGTTCTCTGCCACGCCCACATAAATTGTAGTCTACTGACAATCATTACATCTTCCAATCCACTCATCCGTAATTGGGTCACAGGAGAATTGAAACTGAAAAAATATATTTCAAAGCATTTTTTGGCAAATAATGAATTTTTAAACTAACAGTAGCATATTAATCTATTTATACAATAAGATAAGAATTATTGCCGACGAAAGCACAATACCACTTCTTTAAACTATGTCATGTTAAGTAGTTTTTACATAGGGTTTGGACAGCTTAATGGAAAGAACAATAAAGTTCTCATCGGGAATTTAACAACATTTCTTCTAGTGTACAGGTCTATGCTCTTTTTCTCCACTTAACCAAACTTGGCTAGTTACAAACATGCCTGTCTAATATTGTTTTGTCCATAGTCAATTTAAGAGATGCTAAAGCTTCATAACCTACCTCTTTGGATTAATCTTTAGTGAAAAAGCCAATTTGGTGTAGTTTGACATGACTCAAATGAATTGGGCTATATGTGGAAACATTTCCCATAATTCATTCTGCTTTCCGACTGCCTTGGCATTCTTCTTTTTTCCCCACTGGCCATTTCAATTTAAAGCTGCTGATCAAGACCTGTTTGCCAAAACTAACAGTGCTAATTAATCAAATAGAGACATTTATGGATGTTATACAAAGTATAATAATATGAGCAGATTATTAGCTGGTGAAATTCAGAATAGGCTAAAAAGAAAGATGTCACTGGATGATCTTAGGAAACAAACTGAATGATTAATTCCAATAAGAGGGAATACTTTGTTATCAGTTTTAATTTATGTTCAGTAGAAAAGATAAACAATAGTAGCCAGAAAGAAAGGGATTCGTCTTCAGTTAAATGATAAAACAGACCGTTATTCACAAAGAAAAGAAATAAAATAAAATGGGAAGAAAATAAAAGAAAAACCCATAGAGGCTGCTCATATCGAGACATCTGGTCATGCATAATTCCTGCTTATTGAAAGCTTGGCAGCTTTGTGATGATGAGAATTATCTCTGGAGGTTTCATTTTGGCCCCTAAACTCCCAACAGCTTTTATATAAAAAAAATAAACAGCTCAGTTTCTGCAGTGAGTAAATATGTGTTTGCCTTTCTGACTGCACAACTCAGACCTAATAAAGGATCTTAAGTATACAGATCTAACAGAGGGTGGTGTCGTAGTCGTGATGTGGTCAGTCTGTTCAGGCTGTTTTGTTATATTACCACATTCCAGCTCTAACATGTATTTTGGATGGAAATCAATTACTTGCTTCTATCTTGGAACTTAATAAGGCAACAACCAATATCCTGAAAAGTCAGAATCAATTTGATCTAATTTTTAAACCATAGTGGCATTTAAATAAGATTTTTACTTAAGTGACAGCGTGGATCGCCCCGACTTATTCAAACATGGATTTATGTTGGTTTATTTGATGGTTTTATTCAGCCTAAAATGGCTTATTAAGTATTAAGTAGACTCTTCTGAGTGACCCCCAAAAAGTAAAACTTTAAACAGAGTCCTCCAAAAAATCTTGTAAATCTTGTAAAAAAAATCCCTGGCCTCAGTTTGTAAATATTATTCATACATTACCTTTGAGTACTTCAGAATGTGAATACCCTTGCAAACCTGAAAATTTGTCTCAAGTGTCCTTAGCAAGGTTATCAACCTCCTTACCATTCCAACGGTCTACCTCATGCTTTAAAACAACTCTGGTGAAACTCGCGTAAAATAAAAAAGACCTTGGATCCTTCTAAAAATTAATTAAATAAGGAATAAATAGTTTATTTTTTCTCTCATAAAAATATGAAATTTATTCAACTTTGACAGCTTCAAAATGATGCACAATTATGCACAGCAAGTATTTTTTTTGCAAACTATCTTGCAGCTTCTTAAAATTAGATAAAATAAACTTGAATGTTGTACAAAAAGTTAGTGTTCACCTGAAAAACAGCAAGACAGGCAAGAAAATCTATTTTTACTTAAATCTTAGTGTTTACCAAGGCCTTTTTATTTTAATTTAAATTGAAACTGTTTCGCCAGAAAATAAATCGCGTTTGGCCATAAGTTGTGCTTGCTGGTAATTAATAAAATAATTTTTTTAATTTTATTTAGCAAATTTCCAGATACATGTTTGTCAGGTTTATTGGCTGCTATAAAATTGCGCCTATAAATGTGTATGTGTGTGTTGATGGTTGTCTGTATACTGTATGTGGCCATGCAACAGACTGGTGACCTGTTCGGGTTGTACCCTTCCTCTCACCTGAAATCAGCCGGGATGGGCTCCGGCACCCTTTGCAACCCAATTAGGGTTAGCAAGTTACAGGCAGGGTACACCATGGACAGGTTACCAGTTGGTTACAGGACCATATGGAGAGACAAAAAAAGCAGTGACACGCACACAACTGTGGGTAAATTAAACTGACCAATCAGCTCAACAGCTTCTTTTTTTGGTGTTATTGGGGAAATGAAAGAAACAAAATCACTTCTAAAAAAATTTGACATGAAAAAAGAAGTTTAGATTAATGGGAACCAAAATTATTGGATATTTAAAGAGAATATGTCTATTGTAGACAACTGTACTGGACACGGGTCTGTTAGATTAATCGGAACAGCTGACACTGACGTCCATGCGATAACATCCTACTGCATATTTGACTGGAAACTAGCAAGTGAATCCAAAAATGTGGTTTTGAGAGGAAATGGAACTTTTTAGCTGAAGCACAACTTTTGTTTTCTTCCACTTTTGTTTGGTCCAACATTCATGGACCAAACTTCCAATTTGCACTTCTTTCCTTCTAAACACCCGTTAGCCTTTTTCCTCAAACAGCTATTATCTCAACTATGTCTGACAGTGTCCATCCACTGGATTGTGTTTCTTTGCTCATGAACTATATTTTGGCCACATTTTTTCCTTCAGTCATGCAGATACCATCCCGTCATGCTGCTGCTGTAGGTAAGACTGTGTTCTTTTAATTGCCTGAAATTGCATGGTTACAAGGTAATCACAACAATCTGAAATCCCAAATTGCAACTTCTGGCCCCTAAATTTAGGCGTGGGCCATTCTTTGCTAAACTCCAAGAAACCCCCTTCTACCACCTTATCTGATTGACGTGTAAGGGGTTACACCAACACTAAGGGCCACAGTGAGATGGCCTTTGACCTTGCACCTTGGAACAGAATTTGGGTCTGTATTTATGCACAGAAACTCTTTTGTGTACACACCCAAGGCCAAATGGGGACTGTGTGTGTGGGCTGCCTTCCCGCTCTAAGTAGATCATACCCTAAAATATAATCCGAGCAGCTTTCCATCGACAGCTAGCAACCTCAAAGAGCGTTATGTGGGAAAGATCATCTGGGAGGGGAGGATTGAGTCCTCAAGGCGAGGGACAGATCTTTTTTTCTTGCTTCTTGCATCACAATCTGAATAAACAGAGTTCTCCTGCTTTTGAAGTTGCTAGGCACTCATGATGCATTCAGGAAAGCAAAACTTCTTTCACTATCTGAGAAATTTTTATCTGTCACATCTGCGAAGCTTGTGAAGGACGACTAGATAACTTTATGGCATAATTCTGCTGCTTTATAGCTTATAGCGTTATCCTTTGTTGTTATGTTTCCAGCTGTCATCATTTGTGGGAGTTATTAGGCTCTTATGCTCACCATATGACTCCTTTAAACAGACAAAAGAAACTACTGACACGTTGGCTTGACAAACTAACTCTGGTTGATGTATTTAGTCTCCAATGATTTAATCAGATGAATAATTAGAATCACAACTATTATAATATCAGCTCACACAGAAATAATCAAGATTAAACAATGTGTACACACTGTATTAAATGTGTTTTTTTAGGTAGACACTTGAGGCAGTTTGCCAGTTATCCTTGATGTTTTACCTGGAAGTAAGTCAACTTTGTTTAAAGAGGAAGCTGAAAAAAGAATTCTGGATAATTTCTAGTTTGCAAACTCTATAATTTGTTTTGTTATGAGTACTTACAATAATCATTTACGTGTAAACGCTTGACAGAGATTATTTTGCTAAATCAATTTGTTATTCCCACATAAAAACGTTGGTGCGACCTCATTTACCATTTAATTTTTATAATTAGTTATCTAATTCATCGATCTGCGTATGCTAATGCATTTTTCTATTTGTTACAATCTAGGTGTGGTAATTTTTTTTGTGTAGGTGTGTCTTAATAATTGTAATTTGGCACATTTATTTAAAAATGTAATAATCTTTGATATTTTTCAGAAATTTAAAATGGGTTAAATAAGTGATAAAAATGCATTGGGGTTTAACTCATTTGATACACTTATTGCATTTCTTTACAGTAGTCGTTTGAATTTGAAGTAGTTACAAACCGACATCATGACAGGAGTAGTGCTTGTTGCAGGACTCAAACCTTTAATAAGTTCACACCAGGCCAATGTTGCAATTTCTGAGCAGACATACAGTTACTCTGGCTGCAGGAAAGATAATTCTATCTGTAGTGATGAAATTATTAGGGGAGAAAAGGATTGGTCGAGAGCAGGTATCTTGTATAACTCACTTTGGATTCTTGCAGTGATGTTTGCCTCAGGGTTCAAATTTAACTAAAATAGTTAACAAACCATGATTTGAAACAGTTTTAATATTGATTGTCTCTTTTTCACTTATAATGAAAAGATGTTTTTTGTGAAGCTTGTCAGTGAGTAAAGCCTTTCGTACAAGATGACTTGTGTGTAGCATTTAGGTTTTAGAATGAGTGCCCTCGCTTAGAAGCACAGAAACCTCTAGGGTTTATGGCTTTTTAAAGAAGACAGATGTTAAGACCAAAAAATAGTACATTTTGAATCACTGCCTACTGTCGTAGTTTAAAAACAGATCCTGTAAAGCTATATATTATCACATTTTGGGTGGTTTAAGATTCGGAATCCCTGTAAGTCAAACAACGTTGAACAGTATATTGTGCTTTTTAATGACACATAAAGAATTGTACACACAGAACATTCTTTTTTACATCTACTTTGTATAAGGATTCAGCTTTTTTGTTTGGATTATCTTCAGATGACATTCTTGTCTTTAAACTAAGCAGTAAAGGAAATGTCACAAGGTGTGGAACCTGAAATGAAGTTAAGCTCTAATTTAGTCAATTTCCCATTGCAAATATTGGACTTAATGATAGCAGGGAGCTCAAAGAGCACTTGTATGCTGACACTTTACATAGCTGAGGCAAGTTCAATATTTATTTTTTGATCTTGTTACCATAGAAACATGATACCAGAGGGGGAACATACTTATACGCAGTCTTGTGATGTAAATCTTTGTCAAACCTTGTGATTGAGAATGTTAACATTAATATAGGATGCTCACAATTGTGCATAGAAATACTTCTTTATTAGATATCCACAAGTGTCCACAAAGTGTGGACACTTTTAAAAAAGGCCTAAAGATATTCATTTTTAATAAGGCTTTTAATCTTTGATTTTATGATTCTTTGTTTTCAGAATGTAGATTTTAGTTTTTAAAATGTTTTTATTGTTTTTACCTTTCTATGTAGCGCTTTGGAATTTTTTTTCTTAAAGTGTAAAGCGCACTACAAATAAAATGTATTATTATTATTATTATTATTATTAGATATCAGATCCTACATTTGAGTAATGTGGTAAACAGTCAGCTATTTTAAATTTTAAGTGTCACACTTTCTACATACTGGTAATTCCAAATTGTAGAAAAAGTTCTGTCAGCAAACATGGGTGCTCTCTCTTTCATCTGTTGGCACATATTTATCGTGAAGCTTATCTAAATTACTTCAAATGAATTCCCTAAATGCCAACAAATAAAGATAATGCAAGAAGTCTGCTGATGGAGCAAGAAAAGTCATTAACTTTTCACTCTTTTTGTAAGGGCGTGGCAGCAAACTCGGTGTGCCTATATCAACGAAGCGACAAAAAAGTCATGGGAAAAAAAACCTCTATTACCATACCAACCTAACAACTTGCAGGCACAGAGTAATTTATAGTTTGGAAATATCCACTCTTCACATTTTTTCCAAACTTTGGTGAAGGAGACGTTAAAGAGCAGCTTTTACGGCGGCTGAAGAGCTGCCGAGCCGCGGGGTGTTTCCAAGACACACAACAGGAGGATGTCATGTTCAATTTCAGATCCAGCTATGATAAAGCCAATGTCTCTTGATGTGGAAAAAGTCTTCTCTCATGGCTGTTCGATACAGAGCCGGGCTGCTTGTCTGTTTCAAAGCCAAAGAAAGATGTCATTTTGAAAATCTGTGTTATTTGCTGATGAACTGAACCTGAAACAGGATTTAGTTCTCTTTGATGTTTGATTTCCAAAGGTGATTAACGCAAACCTCTTCTTGCTTATCTCGTATCTTCACACCCTTGTTTAAATCCATACACAAAGAAAATAATGTTCGATTTGATTTGCTTCTCTCGGTATAAGTGTTTGTGGGCAGATGAAAGACTTAAATGCTATATAAGAAATAGGGAGGGTACCACACAGAAGAAAACATGATTTGTGAGGGGATGGCTGTGTTTGAATCACGTCTGCTAGTGTGCTAGATGTCCCTGGAGGGAGAAGATAGATCGCTTTAACAGCTAAGGAGAGCACACACTGTGATTCCTCAAAGAAGGATACCAATACCAGAAGAAGAATGCTTCAAACCTCCTGTGGTGCGTGACCTCGAACATTTGACGACGTAAACTTTAAGTAGAAACCAAACCATCTGAAAGCCTTGTTTGTAATTTTCAGTAGAGTTGTTCCAGCCTCAAAAATAGCCCGTGGCAGACTTTTCATGGTTCCGGGGGCCCAAAAATCTAATCAGTAACTTTGTACATATGGTCAACATTGGCATTTATGTCTCTAGTGTCAGTGGGAAAGTTTACATTGAGACAGCAATGACTGTGCCAAAAGATGATTAGATGAGGAGAAACCATCACTTGGTACGCTTTTACATGTTTCATCCTCCTGTGATTTTGGTTGAAGGAGCAGATAATTCTCTTTCAGATCTGTGTTAAATGAAATCACCTGCATCACTTATTCAGTCAACACGAGTATATCTTTAGACCATCATTCAAACTCTGTCAGTAAATCACTGATAAAAGTGACCATAATGAGACAGCAACTGTTGGCTTACTGTAATACAGAGGTGTCCCCATCATTGCAGAGAGGCTTATCTCCGAATTAGCAAATGAAAAGGCAGAAAATTGTCTTAATGTCTGTATGAACTGATCACAGCGATGAAAAACTGGTTTCATCTCTCAATCTGAGCTTTGATTTTGTGCCACCAAAACAATACAAAGCAATTTGTTTCTTACTGTAGCTGCCAATAAGCTTCAGGAAAGCTTTCCCTGAACTTAATTGGAGAGGAATTTGCTGTGGCAGCATTTAGATCTGACAGCTGGGTGGAGGCGTGAGAGGTGACAATGGGCTCAGCAGCTGCTATGAGTTTAAGGTTGGAGATGGAACTTGCCATATGTATGAAATTTAGAGAAAAAAAATAGTTTTAGTCTGGATTGGTTAGAGCAGGGGTGTGTCAACGTCCGGTCTTCGAGGGCTGAAGGTTTTCATTGTGTTCCTGGTTCAATACAGCTGATGTACATAAAGTGAAATCAACAACCAATCAAATTTGGCACAATAACTCACTAACTTGGATCAGGTGTGTGGATGCAAGAACACATGGAAAACCTTTAGGACACTGGTCCTTAAGGACCAAACTTTGACTCCTGTGGGTTAGAGTGTACTGTATATGACACATTGTGATGAATATAAGTAAGCTTTTCAAAACTAAGATTAGAATGGGTAAGCATTTTAAATGAATATCTGCATTACCCATTTACTGCAAATAAGAAGTTTCATTGCCAGTTCTTGATGTGTCACTGCCAAAATCTGATGGCATATAGTGGGCATGGCATCAGGATATCAATTGGTTTTTGTTTGTTTTTTTTTAAAAAGCAAACTTCCATTCCCATTTTCTCTGAGAAAGACACCGTAGAAAGGAAACAGTGCTGTGTGAAATGTTCGCTACGTAAGAATGAGGTATAAGTGCTCTTCCAGTGAGCCCTGGTTCGTTGGACTTGCCTTGCAAACTGTTTTCTCAAGTTATCATCTTTCAGAAATAGAAAAAAAAAACAAAAGTCTCCTCCTGGCACATTGTCAAGGCATTTTGGCTAAATTACACCCAAATTCAATTAAATATGGCTGTGAAATGGTTATCATGGAAACAATCATTCACTGTTCCGCTCACTTGGTTTGACCAGCCTTATGATCTTATGATATCCTGCCTGCAAGTCTGTGACTTTTGCAGTGGGAATTATGAACATGCTCAATAGTGGTCGAAAACTATTTTTATTTTACTGGGCTCATGATGGTGGTACTAACAAGCTTTTTGGAGGTTTCATGTTTGAACGTCATTGCCCCATCGAGAACACATCTTAACTGGCGTCTATTCATTTATGCTTGTTTGAGTTTTTGCAAACTCTTCCATTCAGTATTTAGATACTATTCAAGTGCCAGGGTTGCCATGCCTTTTATTCTCCACCACACCCACATTCTGTCATTAGCCGAAAGCATTTTTACAGCAAGCACATACTGTGCTTATGTTCGGCACCAACAAGAAGTCCCATTTTTATGTTATTGCACCAAAATAATAATATACATAACATGTGCTAGCTTTGCTAACTTGATTCCTTGCACAGTATTTGTGGCCCCCAAACAAAATTTACACTGTACACGCACAGGAGGTGGGACTAGGCAGGGTGTGAGAAGGAGTCAAGTATCAAAAATGGAAGTGAAACTGAATAAATATAATTATAAGCTTTCAGCAAACGTGTTAACAAAAATATTATCTGTAACAACAGTGCATACGGAAAGTATTTGCAGCGGCTCCTTTTTTCCACATTGTATCTAACAGCCTCATTTCAAAATGAATTACACCGGTAATCGTCCTGAAAATTAAAAAAAAAAAAAATCCCCATAATGACTATGTTGAAAAAGTTTTATTTTAAAATGTTGCAAATCTTTTCAAAATAAAACCCCAATGCACTTCCTCAGCATCGAGAGGAGTCGTATGGGGTGGTTTGGACATCCTGTCGGGATGTCCTCCTGACACTGTAGTGTTGGGGTGTTTCAGGCAGGTTCCAATTATAGAAAACCCAGAACTCGATCCAGGAAGTGCTGGAGAGCGTATGTCTCACAGCTGGTGCAATCCTCCCAGATGAGCTGGAGGATGTGGCTGAGGAGAGGGAAGTATTGGCTTCCCTGAAACTGCTACCACCCCTCAACCTGACCACCAGATGTGCCAGAAAATAATGTTGTACACTATATGATCTATTTCACCTGCTTTAGCAATTACGTACAGTATTACTAGTTCAACAGTGTTGTACAAAGCCATTTATTAGCACCACTATCTAGAATTCTCTATAGTGTTATCTGAATCTAGTGTAGGAATGCTATATAGCATGTCAGCCTCTCAGAGATGTTTTTTAAAGTATCTCTTTGTCTTTATCTTCACCGGTTTAGGTCCTAAACTGCTTTGTTTACCTAAAAGTTATTACCACTTAGTTTTTTTTTGTTTTCTTCAAAGCAAAAAGATCTCTCCATCCACTCTCTGGGACCTTTGTACATACTTGTAGTTGATGTGGTTAACAAGTTAAAGCAATTTGATGACATAATCGAGACTACACCAAGCGTATAATAAACAATTCATTTCCAATATGCAGCAGCATATTCTGAAAATGTCCATCTGTGTCATTTCCCAGACACTCAATGGCAACATTGTGCAGGCCCTCGCCATCAAGCACACACCGCCTCCCTTAGATTTACAAGTCTTTTCCTCTCTCTCTCTTACTTTCATCTCTTCTCTTTGGGTGTGTAAGGAGCAGCTCTGCACTTCCCTCTCAAAGAGCCATTCATTGCTGCCGGCAGAGGGACCTCAGCTCAGAGGGCTTCGGCTTTACTACCTCCTGCCTTTTGGCAACAAGTTTTCAGTGCAAACATTCTCAAGTAAAAGATACTTCACATTCAGCCAGAAGCAGACTAAAAAAGCATAGAGGAGGGAAATCAGATGAGGATCTAGCAGATGTTGTCTCAGACCTTGCAGGGTTAGGCAAGCAGGGTTAGGCTCAGGCAAGCAGGCAAGCTCAGGCAAGCAGGGTTAGGCTCAGGCACAGAGTTTCCCAAATGGATAGAGTTTCATTCCAGAAAAAAAAAGAACAAGCTCTGCAGGAATTAATGACATATGGACTGTGTGATGGTGGCGATCGATACAAAATGTTTATTGAAAGTTGATTTTTTTTTCTTTTCTTTGTTCAACTATTAAAGTTGGATTATTCTAGTTTAAGTTTAGGTATTACTTCACCCTCGTGCCAGGCTCAGATTTATGTGATGAGGAAGCTGGGGCATGGTGATGTGACCTCCTCTAGTACATCACTGACGGATGGGAAAAGGCATGCATATGTGTGTATTTTGGGGTTAGGTGGTGCAGAGGAGGGGGGTAAGTAACAGTACACTGGCAGAGTGATTTGCAGTGGTACTCACCTCCATGACCGGGTCTGGGTAGACAGAGCAGGAGGGTCAGGCAGACACCGACAAACACCAGCTGCAGGGCTCTCATGATTTCTCTGCTGAAAGTTAAGTCCTCCTCTCACCCGTTAAAGACACTCCATTCAGTAAGAACTGAATGAGTTTCCAGTTTGGGGACCTGGTGGAAGATACTCCTCTGAGTGAAGGGGCAGGGCTGAGGAGGGGCCATTTCAGAGACGCCCTCTTTTTCCTCCCTAACACACGCACAGACATACATTCACAGAGAGCCTCTGTAAACTGGAAAATCTAATGCTACCCCTTTCTGCTGACAAGAGCAAGAACTGTTGAGTCTCACTCATATGTTAGACAAACACAAGCCACTTGTAGAAGAAAGTGAAGAAGTCAAACCTCTTTGCATGTCTTAGTTTGAACATTGTGGTTCTTCCTCCTTTTTGTGTTTCTTTGTAATTGGAGCAGCCCTTTGAGACCAGAACTTGCCGTCTGCAAGGAGAAACCTTTTAGTTTTAATTAATGACAAATCAGGTTGCCCAATTCTCCTGCTACTTTATCTTCTAGGCTTTCTCTTGATCAATGTCGTGTTCCTCAGCTTTTGTTCAACAAACTTGCTCCTGAAGCTTATTAAGCCCCATTTTAGCATGATGGCAATAATCTGCTTTGAATTTCACCCTTATTGATAAGCAAAGGACAATGGGTAAATCTCCCTTGTCAAAAGGTATTTAATTGTACTGAATACTGATAATTATTGGCCTCCACTTGGATTTTTTTCCTATCAGTTATGATAGGGAATGCACATGAAAGTTTTCTCCTTGAATACTGTGATTAAAACTCAGATTTTCTCTGAAAGCCTTAAATGTTCAATTTCACCAGTCTCACAGTCCGTTGGCTGGTAAATTATCCCTCCACTCTCACTGATAACTGAAGAAGGAATACAATTAGAATTTCCATAACACATTGTGATTTATTGTCAACTGTAACCTGTAAAGTTTCATTACAAAAACTGCACAAAAAAACTTTAGAAATGATCTCCAAACTAACTGGGATGTGAAATATAAAGGGGCTCAAAATGAAAAATGGCTATGAGGAGACAAATTACCTTCTTTTTTTTTAGCTCATCAAACCTTGTGGAAATACATAGTGAATGTGATATAGTTTAAAACTTTTCTATAATACATTTATGATGCTTTAAGCCTAGGTTTAAATCAAGACTACAATTTCTATTCATTTTTATTTCAGTTGCATTCCTTGTTATTGACTGAGTCTGAACGGCTTGAGTGACCGACTGCCCTTTTATTATCAAAAATTCTTCCATCAGATTGTATTTATTTTTTGGTAAAGCAGGCACTGGAGAAAAAAACAAGCTCACGAATCTCTTTATATCCTTAGCCCATACGGTTTGTGTAACTTAGCATGTGAAAAGAGCTGTAAAATAACACATGGCTCAAGTAACATGACAACATTTACTTGCTGGCAACCCTTTTTTGACACCATGATTTTTTTTCCAGCTTGACACGAGCCACAATTAAAAAGCTCTTTGAGCCTTGGCCAACAGTTTGCGCTGATGACATGCTCTCGTCTCCCCAGGGATGCATAACTTTCCCTTGAGGGATATCACCCACTGGTATGAGTGGGCTCCTGCAACATGTGAGACCACAAGCCAAGCTGACACAAACCACAACACCCGGTCCCTGTTAAGTTACTGCACGCTGGCTGATGTAATGCAGAGCAGCGTTAACCTGTCATTATCAAAGAAAGTGGATGTTTTCTTAGCTTTAATAATGCATGGCTATGCTTTGATTAAAGGTGTCCTGTGGAGACTTGGACAATGTTTGATTGCATTCAGCTAAACACGTTTTATGTTTCCTCAAGGCTGAGCCATGTTTAATGTGTTTCCAACTCTACAAAACATCTGTTCGTTTTATTTTTTAATCTTTCAAATATGGTTTGTCTACATCAGAAAGCACATGTCTTTGGAGCTATTTCTTTAGCTTTTTATACTACTTTTATGGTTTAATCAGTGTACATATCTGTATGTGAAGAACATGCCACATGCAAGCAGTTTTATGAAGAATCTTTATGTAAATTAAACAATGTTTCTAACCGCAGAGCATGAGCTAAAAGCTGTAAAATGAAGTTAAAGCCAGATTACTGTAAATAACATTAGCCTAAAGCAGACACGGAGGGATATTTGCATTTAGTTAGAGTATGTATTTGTTTGTGAGGAACAAATTAAACTAAATGACATTACCCAGGCAGTTACTTAAAGATCTGTTTTATCATATTAAGCTGACAGAAAGATGGCAGTAGTGCATCAAAGATAATCCACCAACAAACTGCAATCATTCTAGATGCACAACTTTTCATTATGACTCTGCTCCTTTGTTTTTTTCTCCGAGTAATGACGGAGGGAACTTGAGGAGGAGCTTCAGATGAGAAATCAGAGTTGCATCCTGAGCGGAAATCTTCATCAGCTATCATAAAAAATCACATGGAAATTGTTTTTTAAAATTATTACTGATGGAATTTTCCAAAATGGAATACAAAATGCATTTAGTATCTGATTATGTTTTTGTTATCAGTTGGTGTCGACCAATCAGGAGTTTGTTGATTTTGATGATTACCTTGTTTAGTCATTTCTAGGAACATGATTCCTAACCTTCATTGTCCCTGGAACATGTTTGAGTCTTTTTTAAAATACACTAACTGAAAACCATTCAGTGTAGTTTAGGTGTAGGTAGAATCGATAAATAGGTTATTGGAAAACTTATCTGCTAAAAACTTTTAGATAAGGAAATATCTCTTGACAATCTGAGCAAAGTAGCTGATCCACACACAGAAAACATCAGTTTGTGTGCGGAATTATTAAATTGCAAAGAACTGTGAACAGTCTGTTTCGCTTGGTAAAATTCTCAGTAGAGTGAAAACAAAGGTTATTAATAATCATAATAAGAGTGTCATTATGCAGAAGAGAAGCAGTTTCTTTTTTTCTTTGTTTTATCAACTTTAGCTGGACACACTGGACCAAACCTTAATGAAAAAACAAGGGAGCAGTGTTCAGCCCGTGTCAAGAGATTTAACCCTTTTCTTGGTCCTCGCCCAGAATGGGGTGGAAAGTCCTTGCACGTCTCGGTCCCCTGCCGTAAGTGGAGGAGTTTAAGAATCTTGGGGTCTTATTCACGTGTGGGGGAAGGATGGAGTGGGAGATCGATATACGAATCGGTGTGGCGTCCACAATAATCAGGACGCTGCATCGATCCTTTGTGGTAAAGAAAGAGCTGAGCCGAAAAGCAAAGCTCTTGATTCACCAGTCGATCTATGTTTCCACCCTCACCTACAGTAACAAGCTGTGAGTGGTGACTGAAAGAACAAGACTGCGGATACAAGTGGTCGAAATGAGCTTCCTTCACAGGGTGGCTGGACTCTCACTTAGAGATAGAGTGAGGAGCTCTGTTATCCAGGAGGAGCTCAGAGTAGAGTTGTTGCTCCGTTGCATTGAGAAAAGCCAGAGAGGGTAGTTCAGGCATCTGGTTGGGATACCTCCCGAGCACATCGCAGGTGAGATGTTTCAGAAATGTTTCACTGGGAGGAGACCCAGAGGCAGACCTCGGACTTGCCGGAGAGACTGTCTCAATGTTGGACAAGGAATGCCTTGGGTTCCTCCTGGGTGAGCTGAATGATGCAGCCAGGGTGAGGAAAGGGTTTCCCATCTTAGGCTGTTGCCCCCACCAACACTCAACACAGGCGATAGCTCAGTGGTAAAATGTTCGCCCTTGGACCGGAATCCCACGAAGCTCATGTCTAGGTGTCCTTGGGAAGGACACCTAACCCTTGTTTTTCCCACCATTGGTGCCGTCCTGGCAGCCTGCCGCAGAGTAATGCAGCATGGAAATTTTCCCATTAAGGGATGAATTAAGTATGTTAAGATTAAAAAACAAAAAAACCCCAAAACTTGGCACTGAAAAAGCAGAAAACAATGACACAGAAAATTCAACTTTTTATGCTTTTTATGAACTTAAAAAATGGCAATTAAAAACAACCAATTACCTCTTTGATATCACTGAGTGATTGAAACAAAAAATACATCAAATTAAAATATTCAGCCATAGTTAGCCCGTTGTATAGTCAGAAAGTTTCTTCACATATGGAACATTTCTGAGACTGCTCCCAATCCTCTGAATCAGAACAGGTCAGAATATTCAGCAGGCCTCCGTTGTGATAATAAATATAAAAGTTCACAGCAGGGCAGTAAAATAGACTAAACATACACATTGTTATGAAAATTTTTTTTTGAAACCCACTAACATGACGAGTCTGCAGGAACATCTGATGGAGGGATGGTTATCAGCCAGGAAAGAAAGTACTGCAGATAAGTTTAACCCGCAGTTCACAGCTGCAGTTAATATTAAAGCTCTAACACCTCATTGTATATGCAATATTCCTTTTTACTTAACAAGCTCATCATTAATAAAATCACCACTTATTGCTGTATGTCCATTACTACCATCTATGCCTCTTATGAGGTCATAGATTTTTTTGATTTATGTGCTCATTGGTTTTGAAAGAGTGCATGGAACATAAAAAAAATACAAACTGGACAATATTAAATGAACAAATCCCTAACTTTTTTTTTTACAATTTCAAAAATACTATTTATCTAATAACGTTATAAAAAATATTTGAAATGCTCAAAAAGTGAGGGAAGAAGTAAAATTTAAGTAATTGGGAGACAGTTGGGGGGCGATGGCTCAATGGTTAGAGCGTTTGCCCGCGGACTGGAAGTCAACCGAAAGTTCGCGGGTTTGCAGTCCACTGAGTGCACATCTAGGGTCCTTGGAGAAGACGCCTAACTCCCCGTTTCTCCCACCATTGGTGCAGTCGTGACAGCCTACTGCGGTGTAGGAGTGCTCTGTCATTGCTCTGTAGACCTAAAAAGAAAAACAAAAGCTCTTCAAATATTGCTGTGCAAACACTGAAACAAAATGTGTGAATATTTTAAACATTTTCTGGTTTTGATGTGATCCAGTATAAAGAAATTTAGCAAAAAAGAGATTTAGAAAATTATTATAAATACATTGTGTGATAGAACAATCGGTGCATTAATGCTGTCACTATAGTAAACAAACACTTTTTCTACTCAATGGTAAAAAAATACTTAAATCCATTTTAAATTTGACTCAAGTGATGAGGTAAACATTAGAAAATCTGAGCATTAATAAATACTCACAAGATTAGGTCAAATTAAATTCACAACATATGAAAACTATCCCAGAGTATCTAAAGGGATTGGTGAAACTTTTCATGATGGGATGTGTTTACTTTTTCTCATAAAATATGAATAAATTGCCATTATTTTCACTGTAAAATCTTTTGTAAGCTCAGATTACCCCCATCAACTCCCCCCTCTCCCCCTGCCCTCTCCACACACACACACACACAATCCACTTCCCATTATCCACATATGTGTGCTGATATTTTTCAGGCATGTCTCTCCACTGAGTGTAACTGTAAATATTTACCCTCAAAATGGAAAAAAATCTTCAAACTGTGGTTAGATAATATTTCCAATTCCCTATGACTTCATGTCTTTTTTTTTCTAGCTCAGGGTCCATTCTGAAAGTTTATCAGATCCTATTTCTCCTCCCACTGATGTCATTTTCACATACTGAACCAGCTGGGACATATTCTGTAAAAATATCACCTCTCCAGTCATCTTGTGTAGAGTGTAGAAGCTCAACTTTCACCACATGGTCTTGAATGTCTCGTCCATGTGTTGGTGTAGCTGTCTGGCCAGACCACCAGTTAAACTCTAGACTTGATTAGACCACAGAGAATATGTCAGTGTGATCTGAAACTTCATTTTTTTTCGCTGTCAGGAAAGAAACTTTAGCTAAACGTCTGGTAGCCACATTAGCGTTCAATTATCCCTTTGATTTGGTGCTTTGAAGACAGTATTATTCTCAAGTTACTTCATAACAAAGAACGTTCCCTGGATTATAGTAATAAATTGTGTTTTGATCATTCTTTCCTCCTTTTCTCTATGTTCCTGCTTGCGATGCCCACTTGGTACACTCAAATAATTCCATAGTACTTCATTATGTTAACTTTTCCAACTATCAATCTCTGTGTTTTTTTTGCTTTGAAATTGTTCACAGATGAATTATGTGGGAAAATGATCCCAAATGTAGTCTCTTAATTTTAGTGTTCTGTCTTTTACTGCACGTTTAACCAAAATGAGAAAGAATGCATTTAAGATCTCTGTGGGATGCACATGCTCAATTTGGAGATGAATTCTTATAGTACACAGAGAAAAAGTAGAAAAACTGTTTATTCCAAAGATTATAGTTTGTAATAACGCTGATATGTCCCGTCCGTTCTGCTGTCTTCTGCTTATGCGGGATCGGATCGCTGGCGCAACAGCCTCAATTGGGAAACTCAGGCATCTCTCACCCCATTTGCATCCTCCACCTCTCCCAGGAGGATCCCCGAGGTGTTTCTCGACCAGCTGTGAGACATAGTTTCTCCAGTGGGTCTGGGTATGCCTCTGGATCTCCTCCTGGTGGGACATGCCCGACTTCGGGAGTCATCCTGACCATATGCCTGAACCACCCCATCCACCTTCTCTCGACCTGATGCAGCAATGGCTCTACTCCAAGCTCCTCCCAGATGGCAGAGTTCCTCACCCTATCTCTGAATGAGAGCCCAGCCACCTAGTGGAGGAAGCTCATTTAGGCCATTTCTATCCGTAAGGTTATTCTTTCGGTCACCACCCACAGCTGTTGACCATAAGTGAGGGTGGTAACGTAGATCAACTGGTAAATTTGTTTTTCGGCCCAGCTCATTCTTCAGCACAACGGACCAGTGCAGCATCCTGATTATTGCAGATGCTGCACAGATCCGTCTTTTGATCTCCTGCTCCATCCTTCTCTCCCTCATGAACAAGACCCTGAGATTCTTAAATTCCTCCACCTCCATATTGCTAATATTTTTGTTCCAAACCAATTCCTTTTTTTTTTTGGTTGCCTTTTCTATCTTATTGCTGATTTACTCATTGATCAACTTGTGGGTGCAGCAACCTACGAGAATTTCTTCCATCCAGCTCCATCTTCCTGCGATCTTGTTCTTTTGGCTACCATTTAGAGAACACACGGAAAAACCCCAAAAAAACTCATGTCACAAAGTTGATCAACATAAGCATGTAATCACATGTAATAAGCATGTAATCACAAAAGACATGACTTTACCATTTTAAATTCGAATGAAAATGAAGGAGTCTGTTTTAATTAAACATGAACTCATCTGAAATAACTACATCTACAAAAAAGTTTTATGTGATACAGTAGGTGCGTTTAATTCAAGTGAACCTGCAACAACACCCCACCTCTTCTCCACTTCTATCTAACCATGCAGCAGAGGGAGACACAAACAACCTGACGTAATACGCTGTTGTGTCCTTGAACACGACATTTTACACATCGTGCTGGTGTACAGATGTACGTGTTTTGGTTAGAGAGCACGTTGCTATGCTGCCTTTGTCTTCTCCTGGGCCACACATGAAGCTCGCCCCAACCAGCATGTCAGTGTGAGTTGAATAAATAATGAATTCAATTTAAAGAGCTTTGAGGGCTGCGCAATATATAATCTAATCCATTATTATCATCTCTGTAAATCTGCAGAAACTGAGTGATGCTATCATCCTAATATGATGGAACGTCTCTGAGGAATTTGAATCCTGAATCCATGTAAACAAGAATAAGAATCCTCGGAGGCAGAAAAAGGTCCAATCCAATACGCAGTTTAAATCAGAACAGTGGCAAATGAGTCAATTTTAAAATATCATTAGTATGACATAGTACTACAGAATATTAAAATAAATTTGTCGCATTTTGGAGATGTTTATGGAAAAGTGTGGATATGTTTCTGATGGTAAAATGTGATCTATAAACCAAAAAGTTGGGCAACTTTTCTTCAAATATTTTTTCAATAGAATAAAGTTTTTTTAAAGGAATTTTTCCTCCTGAAGAAGAACGCTCCAAAAAAGGATGTGCTGTTTTTGTAAAATTAAGTTATTACTCGTGTTTACTAAAATAAAATTGAATTATATTGCTCATCCAGACCAATAAAGAGTCTACAGGAGCAGTGATCCTTTGACCAGGGAACTCTTACTTTGGGGTTAAAAAGTGACTGTAGGTAGTATGGTAAATATATAGTATGGTAAATATACTTGCTGTAGCTTGTTGCAAAATAAAAAGTAAAATACCATTTTATTTTTTATAAAAGAAATAAAAACTAATGAATGAAATCAAGCTGTTATAATTTATTGCAATAAAACAATAAGTGTGCCCTTTGCCTGAAAAAAGAAAAACCTAAAAGACTTGCATTTCAAAACTGGATCTTGTGACATCTGAAAGCATATCATTACTCCACCTCTGTGTTCCAGCAAAAGCATAATGATAAAAAAAAAAGTTTTCCTGCTCTGCTAAGAGTAACAAAGCTGGAGGGCAAACTGTAGATATCTGAAGTTTCTCTCATAAAAAATGCTGTTTAAAGAATAATAAAAAAAAAACCTGCTGGAGACAAAGTTATGAAACAGTCGTTTTCATCTTGTTGCTAATCTTTCTCTCATTATAAACGGAAAAATAGATATTCCATGAAATTAAATGTTCAATATGTGAATATTACCTTGACATTATTTCCTGGCCAATGAAAACAATGCAAAGCAAATGAAGGTTCTTTAAATCTCAAAGCTTTTGCTCTAACTAAAAATATAAAACAAAAGATTTTACTGGAAGCGTGTTACATCTAGATGTTCTCACATTCAGTGCTGAGAGTCGTATGACTGTTAGTGAACAGTGGGGATGTGTTAAGACCCACCTTGATCTTTTCTGGCACATTCCAGGTTTAAAACATCAAAATATTTTATCAGTAACACATTTACATATAAACATTATAGGTACCAAATACATTTTATGTCACTGACAGTGTGTCAATTAGTAACGTAATCAACTTAAATTTAAATAATTCAGTTCTGTTGTCTTCTGCATATCCAGGGTGGGGCCAACAGCCTCAGAAGGGAAACCCAGGTTTCTCTCACCCTAGCTGTATCCTCCAGCTCACCTGTTAGGATCCTGAGGGTTTCCCGGCCAGCTTTGAGACATAATCTCTTCAGCGGTTGCGGGATCTACCTCTGGGTCTCCTCCCGCTGGGATGTGCCCAAATCCCTCCACCAACAAGGCGCTCAGGAGGCATCCTAACCAGATGCCTGAACCACTCCATGTGGCTTCTCTTGACCCAGAGGAGCAATGGCTCTACTCCAGCCTCCTCCCGAATGGCGGAGCTGCTCACTCTATCTCTCTGTGAGAGATCAGCCACCCCGCAGAAAAAGCTCATTTCAGCTGCTTGTGTCTGCGATCTCGTTCATAGGTGAGAGTAGGATCATAGATCGACTGGTAAATCAGGAGCTTTGCTTATCGTCTCACCTCGTTCCTCCCCATGGAAAATTTATATTTATTTCTTGGTAAAAGCAGAAAAAATCAGCGACACGTTTTTGTACAATAAAAGAAACTAAATTGTAAAAAAAAAAAAAAAAAAAAAAAAAAAAAAAGATAAAATGTTTTGGAGATATTTCAAAAGGTGTCATCTTTGACTTTTTCTGTTTTGAATTTGTGAAACCATGGCAACAAAACTTCATGCAGCTTTTTATTTCAAGCTGTCAAAACACTGAAAGGTGGAGGTGTCACTGTACGATTAGCACACCCAAAGGTGACCTGTGGGGAAGGGGTTTGTAATTGAACTCAGACTTTGAGGTTAATATCTGACGTTTCCATCAAGCAAAGTATCTGAAGCCTTTGGAATTATTGAAGAGCCTAAATCAATAAATGATCCAGGCTTTTATGGTCGGCACCCACGCTGAGGATTTTCTATGCTGATTGGCAGCTGTTGATAAAGACGGTTCACACGCAGACGACTTTTAACTTTCTAAGTAATCCAGCTGATCAACAGCCAATGTTTTCACTGATTAGAAAAGTGGCATAAATGCATTTTTTCAGCTTTTGTTATGAATAATCAGCTTGCAAAGTCATCAGAGTTATAGTTTTAAAGCCATTTTTCACATGTTTTTTTCACTACATCAGCTACATTAACTTATTATCTGTCTTTTTTTTTTACATCTGTTAATGTATGACTCTACAGAAAAATGAAAGACTTGCATTAAGCTGTCTTTTTTTAAATTACAAGAAGCTATTATGAGATTGGAGATAAAATCAGAGAGGCCAGACTGAGATGGTCTGGACATGTGCAGAGAAGAAAGAGAGAGTACATCGGCAGAAGGATGCTGGGTTTGGAACCTCCAGGCAGGAAAGACCAATGAGGAGGTTTGTGAATACAGCGACTGGGGACATAAAGATAGTTGATGTGACCGAAAAAGATGCAGGAGACAGGATTAGATGGAAGAAACTGAATTGCTGTGGCGACCCCTGATGGGAAATACAAAAATGAGTAGAAGAAGAAGAGGAAGCTATTATAAGATTCAGACAGCTTTGTGACTTTGAATATCTGTCCCGTAACACAATGCCACGGGTATGCTTCTATCAGGTGCTTTTGCAGAAAATAAACATGTGAAATATATATATTTTTTAAAAAGTCGCAATGGAAATGGATAATAAAAGAAAAACAACGAAGGAATTAAAGCTGATCAGCTTCACTTAAAATTATAGTTACACAGTTTGAATTAAAGATGAAAATGTCTGATGCAATTTAATGTAAATATCAAAGAATTTAAAGTTCTTATTTTTACTAATTATTTTAACACAAAAATAATTTACCTGAATCTCGAATGACACCAGCTGCCTGTATTGATGCAGCTCCCACTATAGGAATACACAACCTTTTTACACATTGCAGTATGTTAATCTTGCAAAGTAGACAAGTCTATACACACCTCTATTATCGCAATGTGAGCCCCCAATCACTAAGGCAATGACCAAGCATTTATCTAGTTTACCATGCCAGTGGTGGGTGAGTGGGACAATGTAAAATCAACTTTTTGGAGGTTTCAACATTATTTTCATATTGAAAAATATACCTGAAGTGCTTTCTATTTCATTCATGCGTGCTTGAGTAATTTGGAAGCTCTTCCGTCTAGTTGTACGCCTGGTGAACGCCTGGTTGTTCTTGCCATTGTTTTTCATCTCCGCCACTCACATTCTAAATGAAGCAAGAAGTGTTTTAGTACACAAGCTCCGCTCACTCTCAGTTCCTCCCCTCAGGAACTGCTCCCAGCCCCAAACATTTTTATGAAAATGCACCAAAACAAGAATAGGAAACAATGTGTTCTAGCTTTGCTAACTTGATGTGCTTTACTTTGTATTTGAGGCCTCATACAAGATTTATGTTGTACTGTATATCTGGCAACCTCCTAATGGGTAAGACAAATTGAGGAGCTAACTCATGAACTAACAAATCATCAATACGGCTACAGGCATCAGTGTTATGAACTTACATATAGACCTAAATTTAACATTTTTGTCATTTAAACAGTTACAGAATGTCAGTTGTTAAGTTGCTAGCACATTGTGGCTAAATGTAATAGCCAGTCATTGTCTCTGTTACACAGAAGTTCAGCTGAAAACGAAAGGGACTCATGATATATGACAATTAAAGAAGAAGAAAACACTTAATTCATCCCTCACTAGGGAAATTTCTGTGCTGCATTACACTGCAGCATGCTGTCACGATAGCGCCGATGGTGGGAGAAACAGGGGGTAAGGTGTCTTCCCCAAGGACACCTAGACATAAGCTCAGTGGGATTCGATCCCGCGAACTTCCCGAGACCGGAGAACTTCCGAACATTCTACCACTGAGCTATCGACATGTTGGCTGTGTTTTGTGGTCTCACACAGGCAGCAATGAGGGAAAAAGTGCAAACTAGTCATGTGAAACTTTAAAGATTTTGAAGAGGGAGAAAACTCCCTTTGATCCTTTACCTGAAATCAATAAGTAATGTGCAGTGGCTTATTACTAGGCTATAAATGCTGCATCAGTTTCTCATTCCTGCAAAGGAGGAGTCACCCACTATTCAAAATATGTTTAAATTATCTATAATGTTCACTGCTCAGGCTGTTTTCTGACTAGGCTGAGTGCGAAGAAATTCTTATTGATTGCACTTGATAAATGTCCGTTTATCAAACTAGACTTCTACACAGTTCATCATTAAAAAAATGGACAGTTCACACGGGAATGGAAACTAAATGTTGAGTAAAGTGTTACAATAATTGGCAACCAAGGAGTGTAAAATAATCCACCATGCTGTGAATAACAATGAAATGCATGTGAGGATTTATAGCAAAGATCAGCAGTAGTGAGATGAGTTAAATTTATCAATTTATTTACCATACGGGACATTTTTCATGCTTTACCGGACGTTTTAGCAGTATGTGGGTGTGCCAGGATTTGTGGGACATTTTCCTGGTGAGTTTTTAACCTCAAATTAGATATTTTTTTCTTATGTTCTCCATCAGTTTTGGTCCATGATGGGATTTCTAAATTTTCCTTACTTGTATGAAGGGAGTGCAAATATTTTTCATTAGTATCAACAAGTGTGTTGGGTTTTCATTTCATGTGATAAATTACAGACCATTTATTGTTTTTTATAATCTATTGTAATGGGAACTAATAATGTTTTATAATCTTACTATACGTTTGTGTGTCGTATGATTCCATTCCGCCGTCTTCCGCTTGTCCAGGGCCAGGTCGCAGGGGCAGCAGCCTCATATAGGAAGCCCAGGCTTCTCTAACCCCTGCTGCATCCTCCAGCTCACCCAGGAGGATCCTGCTGGGATTTTTATTTAATTCACCACCCCAGACTTTATGGGATACTGGGCTAGTGGTTCCTCTTTATAAGAAGAAGGACCGGAGGGTGCCCTCCAACTACAGAGGGATTGCATTCCTCAGCCTCCCTGGAAAGGTCTATTCAGGGGTACTGAAGAGGAAAGTCCGTCGGATTGTCGAATCTCAGATTGAAGAAGAGCAGTGTGGTTTCTGTCTCGTACGTGGAACAACAGACTAGCTCTATACCCTGTTCAGGATTGAAGTGGGATCATGAGAGTTTGTCCAACCAGTCTACATGTGTTTTGTGGATCTGGAGAAGGCATTTGACAGTGTCCTTTGGGGGCTCCTGTGGGGGTTGCTCCGGGAGAGCGGAGACTCAGAGCCCTTGATATGGGCTGTCTGGTCTCTGTGTGACTGGTGCCAGAGCTTATTTTGTATTGCCGGCAGTATGTTGATTCCATTTCCAGTGAGAGTCAGTTGTATGATTTGTTAAACTCAAATCATAAGAGAATATTCTGTAAGTTTTTATGTGTTGGTGCTTGCTTGTGTATTCATCTGTGCCCTGCAGTGCCAGTTGTGTAAAAAGGAATGTTATCCCTCAAGGTCACTGTGAAGGCCTCATGCTAGTTCTGGCATATTTCTCAAAACAACTTCTTTTGAAATATTGTAAGACTTCATCTGTCAGAAATAGAAACTAATTGTGTGAGAAAGTCGCTGACGGATCACAGACTTCATGAAGTTGTTTGAATCCCTTTATAAAAGGCCACCTAATCTCATCAAGAGCTCCTAACTCTGAGACCTCTATGCACGCTATTTCTCTTGTGCATGTTTTCTTTTTGTATTAAATTGTAAGATGACAATTGACTATTATTACTTTACTACTTCAACCTAATAAATTTTCATACAACACCTTGTTTCTTAACCAGTAGGACCTCGTTGAAAATCCTTCATTGGAGATGTAGATAAGAGTTTCATTGAATGGTTTTGTTTTCTTTTTAGAACTGATTTGTGTTGTAATCAGATTCCTTCCTGTTCACCGGTCACACTTGATTTTCAGTTGTTACATAAATCCCCCTCCTCATTTGTCCAACTACATTCTCTTCACTCTAAAGTCACCACTTTGTGTCAGACTAACATATCATCCATTTACTGACTTTGCCGCAAGGTTTTCTCCAATTAAAAGACTGATCGGTGTTGCGTCTGCAATAATCAGGACACTGAATTCATCCGTCATAGTAAAGACAGAGCTGAGTCGAAAAGCAAAGCTCTCATTTGCAAGTCGATCTACATTCCCACCCTCACCTATGGTCACCAGCAGTGGGTGGTGACCAAAAGAACGAGATTGCGGATACAAGGGGCTAAAATGAGCTTCCTCCGCAGAGTGGCTGGCTTCTCAGTCAGAGATAGGGTGAGGAGCTCTACCATCAGGGAGGAGCTCAGAATAGAGCTGTTGCTCCTCCATTTTGAGAGAAGCTAGATGAGGTGGATAGGGCATCTGTTAAGGATGCCCCCTGAGTGCCTCGCTGGTGGGGTGTTTCGGGCACGTCCCACCGGGAGGACACTCGGAGGCAGGCCTCATGTTCCCTGCTGCGCCACAACCTGGCCCCAGATAAGCCAAGAAAACTTGAAACAAAACTTTATTTTTTGGTTGATTTAGCCCTTTCTGCTTGTCAGGTTACTGTTGAAAAAATTCAGATTTCTTCGGTCCAACTGTTTGCTAAGCCGAGTTTTGCTGAAAAGATTTTTCTTTCCTGTATCTTCTGTAATCAGTGTGGTTAAATGGATTAATTTGGAATAATTTGTCACAGTTTTTTTGGAACAAAGCTTTTTTTTTTTTACTCTTCAAAGATTTTGATAAGCTAACTTTAAAATAGAAAGTAGTTATACAAATGTTTTGGTTAACTCAATAAGATTTTGTAGTAAACAGGTTTTTTTTTTCCGTCAGTGTTCAGTCTGGGACAAAGAGAATTGCAGCAATGCGGCTGACATGACGGATGTCTGACAGAAAATAACAAGAGTAAAAACAAATATGACTTTGCTTCAAGTGTTATGAAGCAGTTAAATGTGTCTGTTGGACGACAGGAATAAAAAGTCACCTTCAGGCAGCAGGTAGAACATTGAGTTCCCATAAAGTCAGCTCAAAGCAGAAAATAGATGTTATATCATCATGTTGTATTTACGTTTACTGTTTCAAGTCTTTGTCTGTACCCATCTCCAGATTTAATGGACCGTTTTGTAGTTGCTAAATCAAACCTTCTCACTTTTTATGTCCCTGATTTTAAAATAGAGTGTTATCATGTAGAATTTTTTTTTTTTTGTAATTTCTGATCTGGATCAGACACGTGAAAAGAACAAAAAGGTTTTAATCTCACTGACATTTTCCTTTAGTAGACTTCTGACCCTTTGATTCTGCTTTCTGAATGGACAAGAACTGATTTGATTCTTTTTTTTTTTAAAGGAGTTATCTTGACTTATGGACCAATGAATAATCTAGTTTTCTTTTTTAAAAGCTCATAGGCTCACAAATTGGTCCGATGCAGAGCTTAATATGGAATCTTTTATGACCACTAAAACATGATCGTTTCTTGTACGCATTTTTAGCAATCTTGCTCTTTTATAAAGAGACCCCTTTCATTTTCAGGGCATGGTTTTGAATTCATACTGATGAACAAACACCTCTGTTCATGTTGCAAGTATATCTACAACAGTTTGGGGTAAATGAAGGCATTACAAGGCCTCAGTTTATCTTTTGCTATTTGCTTTTGTAGCTCAGGTTTCCAGTAGAGGGAGTCACGCTCTTTCCACTCTCTCGTGTAAATAAAATGACAAAATCTTTCACTCAGTATGAATGATAAGCTAACAACTATTCATTTTGATTTTTTTAACATTAGACACAATGAGATCAACATTTTAGTTATTTTATCAATGAATGAATGTGAATATTAATTCAGTGACATGATGACAATTTATTGTCTCCTGTATATTTTGTACAGTACACTGTTTAATGTTGTCTTGGTCCATCGACTTAATCTACTTCTCTACAACTATTTTTTGTGGTGTTCCAGACTTTGTGAATCTCCACAGCTTTAAACTAATGTGGGTTTTGTGTGTCTTCCTTGAGTCTATATGAATTCACATGTGTGGGATGACATACAGCTGCTGCACCACCAGGGAGAGTCAAGCAGAGCCGTGAGGTCAAGAGAGCACTTAAGATTGCCCTCTGGTGGAGGATTAGCCAAGCCTTAATGACCCCTCATCACGCCAGGATGCCTCTGCCTGCACACACTTTGTTGTAGAATTACAATCCCTGTATGGGTGGAAAAGATTGTTATGTAGGGAAAATAAGTCTTATGCACAAATATGACTCACCAGGATATCGTCCATGGAAAATATTACCATATACTGCATCCGATTCGCAAAGCAGATACTTTTTAGTGCTCCTCGCTGATGTGAAATGCTCATGAATGAGTCATTGTCGTGTAAACAGACACTGTGATGGACAAACATGCATTTCCAGTGCAGTCATAAATGACGGGGCAAGGTCAAGGCGCCCGAGGAAAAGAACATTGCAGGATGTTTGACTCTCTTTTGTATACAGAATAACCTCTAGGGTCAGAGGCTTTTCAATAATTAGAAAGAAAATGAATAAAAGAATATGATCTTAACACAGTTTGCAGCCATGCCGGAGGATAATTGCTTCATCCCTGAAATAGTCTTTAATGAGCAAGAATTTCACCTCAGCTCTTAATTTCAGTGACATTAAAGGAATTTTATTTTAGCTGAAAAGACTTTCCGTTTCTTAGAGCTGTGCAGTCCTTTCACGTTCCAACAATAAAACCATTCTGATTGGTGGAGGAGATCCTGTCGGATTATGCACAGTGCACCGTGAATGCTTTCTAAATCACTATTTTAAAACAAAGAAGATGGCCTCCTGTGGATTTCTGCTGCACTTGAATGACATTAACAGTGTTGCTTGAAAGGATTTTTTGTTCTCAAAATATAGTCTTCGATGAAAAGACACAAAAAGGTGGAGGCAATAATATCTGGAAAAGCACATGGGTGGGTAGGCTTTCTACAAAACTAACACCCACCCATGTGCTCCTTCAGCCTTGTAATTCAGCTCAATGAATACACTAACACAGAGCTTATTTTTTTTATAGAGGTGAGTTATGGTGTGTTTTCTCCCCCCAGTCGACCATGGCTGTCTTTCTCTGTCTCAACTGCTGAATCTTTAGTTTATTTTTTCTTTCGCTCTTGTCGCTTCCTCTTGCTCCACACTCCCCATCTCCTCCTTTCTTTTTCTACAGTGCACTAGTGCCATTGTAAAACACTGGCCTGAGTCCCAAACTCTCTGGAGCCTGAGGGGTTTGGGGCTGACTGATCGCTGGATTTCACCACAGGCTCCCAGAATGAGGATTGTTCAAGAAGCTTTTCCTTCCCACTGAGACCCCGGTGGATTAGGGATTCCAGGCTTCTGTAGCAATAATAAGGCCTCACGCACTGCCAAAAAAAAAAAAGAAGAAAAAAACTGCAGTAAAGCTCCACACCACTTTAACTGTACAAAAGGGGCCTTTCCAGTTTGGCCTTCATAACTTTTTCGGTCTAGCAAGTTTTCTTATTCAGATAATATTTACAGAATTATAGAGTGTTTTATTTGTTCTGGCTTCTGCAGGGGGAAGTTTAAAAAAAAAAAAAAAAAAAAAGCATCCACGATTTGGTCTTGTAGGCTTGAACTGAAAATTGAAACATTGGCAAGAAGTTGTAGAGTGCAAAGTGGTGTCACATAGTTTCTCAGACACGAGCTGTAACCAGCAAACAATTAGCACAGTTATTGCTTCAGAGCTGCTTTATGTATCAATTTCTCGTGAAGAGAGGTTCACACAAGCCACATGTTGCTTTTTACAGGACTCTCAGCTTGACGGCAAAATGTTGAACGAACAAAAACCAACAATATGAAAACTAATCTTGACAATAATGGCAACATAAAAAATACAAAGGCATAGAGCAAGAAATAGAGAACAGAGTTTATACTTTTGCGGATTAATATTAACGCATTGTACTCATATAGCACTTTTCGGGACACTCAAAGACGCTTCACGTATATGCATTATTGTTAAATGGATTCTACTTATACAGCTCCTTTCCACCTGATTTGGCACTCAAAGTGCTTTACATTGTAGCTCACATTCACCCATTGTACATACGGTGATGCTCAAGAAAACCTTGAGACTGAGACGAAGACATATTCTAAATTAAAGACACTGTTGTACAGTTTCAACAAAATATTTTTTCTTGTTTAAGACAAAAGATTACTTTATGTAGCCTACATCTCAAAAATGGGAGGTAGCTGAAATTCCGGCAAGAGTTTGACTCGGCATACGTTCTGGAAAAAATTGTGTCAGAGTGTCTAAGCCTAGTTAAGGTGTTGAAGTCATCAAATTTGAGTACATCACTTTTTAAAGATGATGTGGTTCTGTTGGCTTCTTTAGGCTGTGATCCCAGACTATCTCTGGAGCATTGTGTAACTGAATGGGAAGTTATTGCCGCGAAAAAAAGTACATTCGGAAAAAACCTCAAAGCTCTTAGTAGGAAAACAGTACAGTGTTTTCTTGAGGTCAGAAATGAGATTATGGCAAAATGAAGGAATTAAAGAATCTCCAAGTATTTTGAAACAAGTCGAGGTTTGTACAGAAAAGATGATAAATGGACTGGTAAAAAAAAAGTTTCTGTGGTAAACATTTTTAGTTAGTGTATTCACTCAATGGGTTAATAAAAGTTCCTACCTGGACTTATCAGTATGAGCTGTAGTGAGAACAACGTGAACTTTCCCCACAGGATGGCAAGTTGAACTTCCCAGTTGCTACATTTACTGAACCTGGTAAATGTAGCTGTTAAGAGGGTTTGGCTTTGCCATTCAAAGCAAAAATGGATCAATTGGTTCATAAATGACAAAAATGCCATTCGCTTAGAATAAAGACATTTGTTTAAGAAACTGAACTAATAATAAGTTAATTTACATTTGCTATCTTATATCCACCTCAACAGTTTTCAGAAACAAGTCCTAGTTAAATCTGCTGCAGATGCCAGGTTTAATTAGTTAATTATGTTCGTTAATTGAAAATTTTTAACTCCAACTGAGAACTGTTGACCCTCTGTGAACCTCAACTTGTTAAAACATAGTTGGAAAGAGGGACCAAATGAAAATTTGAAAAGCTTTATATATAACCCACTTTCACACCAAATAACTGCAGGCTGGAACCATAAAGTTGGTAGATTTTTAATTGGAATATATAGAATATTAAAAGGACATGTTCCACTTGACTGAACTGACATCAATGTCTCAGAAGATACTTTTAAAAAGACTGTTTACAACAGATTAAAATGGAGTCTGGCAAAATATTATAAAAGGGGAAAATACAGTCAAGACAGGAATCAGTAACCAACATCGAGACTGGTAAGAAGTGTGTGTCAGCTGCGTAACAGAGAGGGCTACTTATGTAATATTAATTGGCTTATGTGCAGTCAATGCAATCGGCGCTAATAGAATATCCAGATCTCTGCCATCGGGCTGCAGGTCCAGATGGCACTCTCTGGTATTTCTGACACCTTCTCAATGCAATTCGCTGAAAAACTCATTAGCTTGTAAAGGTACCCAGAGTCCAATAATGCCAGTGCAATGATTAAATCTGACTTTTTTCAGATTTTCAGACTCATTGTCAATGTTCCAAATTCCTCAAACAGCCTCAGTTCCTTCATCATTATGCCTTCTTTAAAAACGTGCTGTAAAGTCAGAGAAAGTGATCTGTATCTGAAACACTGTCAGATGAAGTCCGCTCGAGCAAGAAGTTAACATCAAGAAGGACATTTGAAATGGAGAAAAAGAGAACACGAGTTCAACAGCTCTAATGATGTGACCAGATGTGAAGTCCTGCTGACTCTCTGGAATTGACTCACTGCTACTTGATTAAATGAGTCCCTCTGAGACATTTGGAGGCTTTTCTATATGTTGAGGGCTTCTGTGTGGATTGATGTGATTGTTCTCATCATTATGAAGGGCGAACTCCAGTGTAAGCTGCTCTGAAAGTAATTGGAAACCACCAAGCAAAAATCACACCTTCTCAGACTGAATGACTGGAGTAGTTTGATTAAGTTTCCTATTTTTGTCTTAAACACAACTACAGTTAATTATCATATTCAAACTTTCTTTTGTAGAATTTACAAAAACATTTCTCCACTTTTCAGACACAAGAGAATTAATTATTATTCTAATAATTTTAGCTTGATTCTTGGTCCTTGAATTAGGCAAAACTAGGCTTCCCATAATCTAGGATGATCATATAGCAAACATCACACGGTCCTCCAAAAAGCTTTTTGTTAATAAAAAAAAAAAAAAAAACATCTGGAGTGCTTGTGCACTTTTCTCAAAAAGTGAGTGTGTCGTATGTGACAAGATATATGTTTACAGTATATATTTTACATTTACTTTTTAATTTCTTGCAGTTTTGACATTTGATTTTTTTCCGATGCACTTAAAAAAGTTTCCATAATTAAACAGTTCCTACTGCATTTTTATTTCAGAAGCGAGATTGTATTTGCGTTGTATCTGAGAGCCATGTGCGCATGCTTTTAAAATAATTGCACTTTTATTCTTGTCAGTTTATAAATAAATGTTAGAATGGAAGGACATTTTGAAAAAAAAAATTCTGAAACACTTAAATCTATTAGCACCTTGAATTTTGATGGTGAAATCTTAAGAAGGATGCTTCATTTTAGTTTTGAATAAAATTTACGTACTTTTCTTTAATCAATGTGTCAACTGTCTTAGATAAAAATAAAATAACAGGCCTTGCTGTGCCTGCAACTTGAAATCAAGTTAGTGTGTAAAGTAAATGTGCTGTGAAAACAAAGATGGTGGTGTAGTGGTTAGCACAGTGGCCCTACAGCAAGAAGGTAGGGGTTGAGTTCTGGCTGGGACAAGACTTAAAACACTGGCCTTTCTGTGTGGAGTTTGCATGTCTTCTCTGGGTTTTCTCCGGGTTTCTCTAGTTTCCTCCCGTTCCGTTCCGTCATCTTCCGCTTGTTCCGGGTTTGGGTCGCGGGGGCAACAGCCTCAAATGGGCAGCCCAGGCCTCTCTCACCCCGGTTGCATCCTACAACTCACCCGGAAGGATCCCAAGTCTTTCCCCAGCCAGCTGTGAGACATAGTCTCTCCAGCAGGTCTGGGGTCTGCCCCTTGGTCTCCTCCCACCCTCCAAAAATTTGCATGTTAGGTTGATTGGCTGCTATGAAATTACCCATGGGAATGAGTGTGTGTGTGGCCCCGCAACAGAGTGGCAACCTGTTCGGGGTGTACAATGCTTCTTGCATGAAATCAGCCGGGGTGGGCTCCGGCACCTCCGCGCCCCATTAGAGATGAGCGGATCAGAAGACGAAACAAAACTTCATTAAAATTTTCTAAAAATGTCATTCTTTACTTTTAGAACCCAAGTAGATAATGTTTGCATCTAATATCTAATATTTAGAAGTAACCTAACCATAGTCCAACACCCGTAAAGTTAAACGTCTTTGAATACCACAATGGTCCAAAGGGAAAAAAAAAAAGTATTCACACACATAACATTTGGCATTCTTTTTTTGTAATGGTTTGGATTTTACAAAGAAAAAGGTGTGATTACTCTCAGTATAACCACTACGCTTCACCCTTTTGAAGAGAGACCCTGGTACTGCTTTCTTTCATCTTTACCTTATTGTCTCTACCCCGTATGCCCTACCACTCCAGAGCAAAATCTCTGCAGGGCAAAGCATCAGTAGATTACTGTTCATGAAAGAGGTAAAGGAAAATGAACGACTTTCACAGGTGGCAGACAGATTTAGCTCTGAACAAATCCCCCTGGAAGACTGGTTGAATGCTTGAAATGACACATTTCAAGATAGAGATGTCTTTATTTCTACTTGGCATGAAACATGAAACCACAACAAGACATCGAGATTTAGGACAATAATGTGTGATGGGCCATTAAATGCAAATTATTCTCCTTCAGAGTAGTAAAGAGGGAATGGAACAGGGGTATGGACACTTCATGGAGGCAAGAAAGAGAAAACTCATTTTAAAGGACAGTGAGCGGGGTTCAACTTTCACATCAGAGCTCATTTGGTGGCATTCAAGAGTCAACAGTAAAAGTACTTTCCTCCACCTACGCCACCACTATGAAGGACAAGTAAGACTGAAAATTCATTTTGAAAGGTAGAAATACAGTCCATATTATTTTTCTGAGTTTTAAACAATTTTAGTTACTTATTAGAATAAGTCTAACTATACTTAATAAATATTTGCATCCAGATCAAATTCAAACATATTTGATAGTGACATAGGTGATAGAAATGATGGCGTTTGCTCATACTGAACCATGCCCAGGATAGAAGCATGACATTCTGGCCTTTCTGTGTAGTTTGTGTGCATAGGTTCAGATAAATTCAACTCACTCCCACCCCCCAAAATATGAATGTCCAGCTGAATCCTCATTGATAAATTGCCCTCAAGAATGAATGTGTATTTGTGTAGTCGTCTATTTTATGTGTGCTTCTCGCCTAAAACTGGACGGAATTGACTTTGGCACCCTGGGAATCCATGTTAAATAAATCAACAGAAGATGACTGACTTGATATTTAAAGCTGTAAGTCATATGTGTTTGGTTAGTTTGTTTGAAAGTCAGAGTAAGTTATTTTATGGTCGCAGCCACTTCCTGCTGTTTTGCTGGCAGTATCGGTCACATGCTGACATCGCATAGGACCTTAAGAATTTCTTTGCAATCTTGTCGTCAGGACTAATGGGTGAAGTGCTCAGTTTTCCCAAAAGTGCCCGCCTTTAAACATTATTCTGTGCCTCATTAGAAGTCATTTTTAATTTCCACAGACTATTTTTTCTACCTGTTTTTTTTTCATCATAACAATAAAGCAGAGGTACATTAAAGCAGCTCTTAGTTTTTTTTTTTTCTGAAATTATACTTGCTTGTTAATTCTTTTTTTTACTGCCTACATTTATCCCTCATCGGGGAAATTTGTGTGCTGCTTACACCACAGCAGGCTGCCACAATGGTGCCAATGGTGGGCGAAACGGGGGGTCGGGTGTCTTCTCTACGGACCCTAAATGTGCACTCAGTGGGATGCGAAATCGCGAACCTATGGTTGACTTCCGGTCCGCGGGCGAACGCTCTAACCACTGAGCCATCGTCTTTGTAATAAATAATCTATACTAATCTCCCACACCGACTACATAATTAGTGCTTAATTGGACTGCTTTTCTTGTTTTAGGGTTGCATTTGAATATTTGTACTTAACATCAAAATGTCCCTCCAGGTCATCTAAAACTGTTTTTAAAGCACACATTCATAACCTAACCATTCATTCTCTCATTCCTTTTGTAGGTTTTCATGGTATCAACAAAGGGCTTCACCTTATCGCTTGAAAACAACTCCCATGCAAACACTCACAGTATGGAGGACTGAGACTGTACAGTGACTCTTGATTGGTTTTGGTTGAGGTTTTTATCACAATCTCCATGCCGGTCATTTCCGCAGCTGGAAATAACAGTAAATAGAAGTAAATTAATAGGTCTCTGTTTTCTCTTTGTGATACTTCGTACAATACTTAGTGGGTATTGTTGTGTCACCTCAGGGATCCACTTGTTTTCATGTCTAGCCATTTACTTTGGTAAAAAGAGCATTATTCTGATCCACAAGCTTATTTAAATTAAATCTCAGACTGTGTCGCTGTTCTTTCAACTTGCTGATTATTTTGCTACATTTTTACTTGAAAGAAAAACATTCATGCATGAATAATTTTCTCACTACAATACCAAGTGAGTTTGACCAACTTTGAAGTTGAAAACTTTCTGAGACATCTGCGAAATACTGCTGGCTTGCATTGTGAATACATGCTAAAGACAATGTTCATAAAGTTTATTTTTTAAATTTTTGAAAATCAATTAAAAAAAAAAAACAACCTCTTGAAAGCATCAAGTCTTCCAGTGTAAAATACTGATGTGAAACGTTTGGACAGATTTGGCAGACAACGGCTGGACACACCTGTTTCTTAGATATGAAGTGATTCAAATGCTCAGGGATATATTTTACTTTTGTTCTTCTCAGCCTTTTGGTTTATGTGAGGAAATGCAGGAATAATTTCCTTCCTCAGCACGCTGCTGTAAAAGTAGCTTAAAATACTGGTGGTTCCCAGAGGAACGGTCTCATGCACCAGGTTGTCGTGGAAATAACTGCAGGGGAGCAAACTTGGAAAATTGAGGAACAGAAGAATATAAAGTGTTTACCTTAGAATATTCTGTTTCTAAACTGGTTAAATTCCAGAGAAAAGAAGTGATAGTTTTGGTGGTGAAAGCTTTACACTGAAACTGGGGCGCCTCTTTCAAGAACCGATGTCCATAGAACAAATAATAGCTTTCTTAAACAATCAAAGTGTGATTAAAAATATAAGGACAGTATGTTTCACTTCTACCTAAATTAAACTATGAAAAAACAAAAAGGATTATTTCATCCTCATTAATATTGTAGCTTTTCAAAATCTTTGATAGAGGATCAATAATTAATCTGATAGAATCTGGATGGAAAGAGCAATTTTTAAAGTGAATTTTACCCACATGGCAGCAAGAGAAGATGGATACATAGATCTGGTAACAGCTGGTGACAAAAATCATATAAAACATTTATAACAAACCTAACCTGGTTTGAAGGAAGTTCATTAAGCCTGTCAATCCAACTCATGTCTTAATGTACCAGTATTTATATTTTCTTAAACCGGTTTGGAAGAGGAATTTTTTAAATCTCTAGGGTCTGCATTTGTGGTTTAAGTTCTCACTGCAAATTTATTTAAATGGTCTGTTGTTCCATTTTGGTGAACAATCCTCTAAAAATGTTAAATTATGGCATGAAAGATTCACACTGAGTTCACGTCTATGATTCTTGGAAAAGATACCTTACCCCCATCTATCCCACCATTGGCACCGTTGAGGCAGCATGCTGCAGTGGAGTAGTGCAGCACACAAATTTCCCCGGTGAGGGATGAATACAGTGTGTAAAAACAAACAAACAAAAAAAAGTTAAAAGATAGAATTAAAGTTGCTCGATTGTCCCTTGCATGGACAGTATTTTAAGTTAAGGACTTCTGATAAGCAATGTCATCAGGGATTTTTACTTGCCATATCTGAAAAATTTTCACCCAAAATTGCCTACTGTAAACGAATCAAATGCACATGTGCAAATCTTTTCGTCTGGTTTTTTTTGTACTCTTATTTTTTTTCCTTTCATATTTCACTGATTCTCTTGTCTGTTAGAAATATTTTCTCAGTGTCTCAAAAATAGCTTCTATTTCCAATTAAACTGGAGAACTACATCTTTTGGCTCGTCTCAACCCTGAGGAGTGATGGCTCTCCTTTTGGCCCCTCCCACATGCTAAACCCCCATTTTATCTCTGAGTGAGAGTCTGGCTTCCCTGCGGAGGAAGCTCATTTCAGTTGCTTGCATTTGCAAGTCTTTTCTTTTAGTCTCTGCTCACAGCTGGTGATCATAGGTGAGTTCGGAACAGAAATCATCTGGTAAATTGAGAACTTTGCTTTTTCACTCAGCTCTCTCTTCCCCGTGACAGACCGATACAGGCATCCTACTTGTTGTGGATGCTGCACATATACCCGTCAATTTCAGTTCAACTCTTCCCTCACTCTTGAAACTTAAATTCTTCTACTTGGAGCAGCAATAAGGCTATGAAATGATTATTTTTATAAATTTAACAGAAAATAAACGTTTTGTTACAAAACTTTAAACAAAGTAGCATTTTGTGTGAAATGACCATAAAGATTGTATTCTTCGTGATTATAATTCAATTTTATTTGTATAGCCCAAAATCACAAATTTTATGTCTCAACAGGCTTCACATTGCAAATCTAAAAAGAACAAAAACAAGAAAAAAGAAGAATGTATAATAAATACAAAACACACCAAAAAGCTAACTAACAAATGCTAGCTAGACAATTAAAGACAATTAAAGCACATTATAGCACCCTTAGACTCTCCTTCATGGTGTGGAAAAACTCCTAAAAACTTATCAGTGGGGAAAAATAAGAAACCTCATGGGAATCCACACGAAAGAAAGATCCCTCCCCTGGAATGAGCATCCAATGTGTCCAAGACTATTGTTTAAATATTAGCTTATTATACTCTACAGTTGTATTCGAAAAAGTCAGTAGATGTTCTTCTGATTAGAGACAGTTGTGTAATTTTTATTTCCCAGGTTCCAGAATTGTGATTAAAATCACCACCTTTTGGGGGTACTTCCCACATCACACAGGTTTAGAGCTAATGCTTCTGAACAATTAGTGTTTCTCAATTAAACCCTTTTGTTAAGAAAAAGAAGTCATCGTACAACCCAGCTCTGCACCATCATGAACCAGTGATGAGGCATATTTTTTGCTGTGAAGGTGAAGTATCAACGTGAATAAACCATTCATGTTCAGCAACGCCCTGCTTGAGGATAGCTACAGTACTAATGAAATTACCCTGCAGCTGATCTTCTATGACATGCAAATAAGTATGTAAATGGGAAAATTGGGGATTTGCATCACATCCACTCAGCGGAATTGTATACCTGCTCCAGAAAGTGTAATGAGTGTTTTTTTTTTCCCCTCTCTTTATGGGATTTTCTCTTATGAAGTGCTACATAGAGAATAGCTGCTGTACAAAAAGTAGCAATTTTTTACCTTTATGGGCCGGGTTGCGGGGGCAACAGCCTCAGACAGGAAGCCCAGGCTTCTCTCACCCCAGATGCATACTACAGCTCACCCGGAAGGATCCTGAGTTGTTCCCCGGCCAGACATAGTCTCTCCAGCGGGTCCGGGGTCTGCCTCTCAGTCTCCTCCCAGTGGGACGTGCCCGAAACACCTCACCAGCGAGGCGCTCAGGAGGCATCCTGACCAGATGCCCGAACCACCCCACTTGGCTCCTCTCAACCTGGAGGAGGAGCAGCTCGACACCGAGCTTCTCACCTTAACTTTGAGTGAGAGCCCAGTCACCCTGCGGAGGAAACTCATTTCGGCAGCTCGTTTCCGCAATCTTATTCCTTCGGTCACCACCCACAGCTGGTGACCATAGGTGAGGGTAGGAACGTAGATCGACTTGTAAATCAAGAGCTTTGCTTTTCGGCTCAGCTCTCTCTTTACCACGACGAACCAATGCAGCGTCCTGGTTATTGCTGACGCCGCACCAATCCGCCTGTCGATCTCCCGCTCCATCCTTCCCCCATTTGTGAACAAGACCATAAGAGTTGGTGGATGGTTTATTCTAAGATTAGAATAGAACACACCTCATTTAATAGCAGATAAATGGCTTTCTGCAGAATGAAAGGATGCATACAGATGTTAGACGACAGCGTTTTGGCTTCAGTGCGAATAAAAATGAAAGCTACTGTCTAGTCGTACCCAACATGAGAAGTTGTTTGACATGTTGTTGGATGAGCATTTAACAGACTATTAGGTATCTCTTTCCTGCAGCTTGTATACAGAGCTGTCGCAGTGATGAGGGGATTATTGTGGAATTACATAACCGCATATACAACAGCTCAGTGAGCCATGTTGCAAAGCAGACCTGGGATGACTTACACAAATGTGTTTTACTCTTTTAAAAAAAATAAAAAAAAACAACTTCAGAGAAACTCATGCCTGCAGAAGTGAGACTTTTCACGCTTCACATTTTATTGCATCAGCCAAAAGGTTGCACTGATTATTACAATTACAATGTCCAGTTTTCAGAGCTGAAATAGTTACTGCAGTTTCTCTCAAAGGATGTAGCAGGTCCTCATGAATATGAGGATAGCTGAAATAAAGATTAGATAAAAAAAAACAAAAAAAAACCCAAAGCTGCTTTGTTGGAAAACTTGAAAAAGAAAAGAACTTGTTTGCAATAAAACACATAATAGAATATATGTCTAACAAAAACAAAGCATAAAGATTTAAATCAATTTGATTCATCTGTTTGTCGTATCATCTCCAATCACCAGAGGGAAGAATGGAAATGATGTAGAATGCAGAATAACTTAGTAGGTGCATTGTGGTGAAGCAAAGAATAGCAAACCCCTATTTAAACTGTATGAGGAAGCAACTGAGCTGTCTTATTTCAAACTTATAAAATAAACTCAAGCTTTTTTCTTTCTTTGTTCAAACTTCATAAAAAAGTCACATGTAGTAAATCTAACATCCTTGTTAAAATGATATTATAATCTTCGTTAAAGAAAAACCGATGTTACACTCTGTGAGGTCTTTGAAAAATAACATCTATACTCACTTTTATCAGTGAAGCAGAAACACCATCAACCATTACTTTGCACTTTCTGAACTGCAGCAAAATTGGACTAAAAAGCGTCTTTTGGGGCATTCAGGGATCAAACTGTTGAGTGGTGAAAGAAGGTGGCTCAATCGGAATGACATTTACTTGAACATGAAGCAGAAACAGGTTGTACAAGCACCAGTTGCCTGAATAAGGCATGCCATGGGAACAGGACACATCAGCACAGGCAACGTGAAAGCTCTGGGCAATGTTCTCTACTTTGCTTCTTGCTAATTAGGTGCAAGCTACTTTGACATTCACCACTAATGTGCTCCCTGGTGAGCCTCATAACACAGGTGTCAGGGTCTGTGGGCTTCATTTGCATTGTTTCTTGGTTCTGTCATCTTCTTGCTGGGCGAGTATAGTTAATCTTTTGGTTATTATATCTATTCTTGTTCTTGGTGTAGTCAATGTTTGTTGTTTTTTGTTCCAATTTCACGCGGTAAAGCTGGTTTGTTTCGGTCAATTATTGTGGTTAAATGAACAATGCAGTTGTTTGTTTATTCTTTCAAATGATGTAATCGATGCAAATTCTCCAATTTAGAGCTTGAAAAGGTAAAAAATAAAACCCAGTTCTACTTCATTGTTAATACAAACATGTACTACTTATTACTAATCATGCTTCTTACTATTGTTACATTATCCACTCCCAGTCCACTATGTTTACCTAGCTATGTCTCAGGGATTAAATGATTAAACTGAACTCTTCACTAAACTAGGATTTTTGTTTTAATGTTTAGCAAATTGGAAAGCTTCTTACATTAAGGAGTGGTGTGGGATTGGTTGTGTCTTCATCAACACATGAAGACAACACATGTAGAGCAATACAACACATACAACACATGTAGAGCAGTAATTTTTTTTATCTCAAAGTCTCTCGTCTGCTTGTTCTGTCATAGTTGGAGCATGTGAGAGAAACCATGTAAGGCAAGCTGATGTGAAGACTGCTTCGCTGGATGCCTAAGAGTTTGTTTCGAAATTCTTCTTTTCATCCACAAGTATTTCTTCCCTGCTGTAATGCCTTTCTTTCAAATCAGATCAGTTCCTTTTGGAGATTCAGGGGCAAACTTAAAGGAGTCTAGCAGTGGCAGCTGTGTTGCTTTGAAACTTTCTTGCTGGCGTCTAATAAAAACAAATTGACTTCGTTTTAAAATCTGCCCAAAAATTCAATTTACGACCCGCACTTTTAACCCAACGTAAGCCTCCTGTTATCTTTTACAGTCTTTATTTGTTTTTTTCATTCTTTTTCTGTTTCAGTAGTCATATGATGTAACTTATTGAGTCTTTTGAGTTTAATCTTTTATTAGCACAACATGTAGAAAGCTGAGTTTAGTATGAAGTGTATGAAGTGTAGATTTGGAATCAATTAAGGTATAGATGCTAATATTTAGTCCTCTGAGATGGAAAGTCAGAAGAATGGAACTTTGAAATGGAATAAAGCCATGGAAGGAGGCTGAATTTACACTTGCCTGTTAGGAAGGCCAAGATGGTTCATTCACTGTCCTTGGGGTATCCATTTGTTGATGCGTTAATGAACAGCTTCGTTATTAAAGCGTATTCTGAAAGGATCAACAACCAAAGGTTTAACTGACTCTGAAGCCCTGCTCACATAAAAAAACGTGATGGGGCGACGATGCATCAATTTGGAGAAATTTGTACGAAGCTCAGGCATCCATCTCACTCTTCGAGCGTCGTACGCCTTAATATATGGCCTTTTGCAACACCGTTATCACACCCTTATCGCTTTGACTTAAAATTTTACGACCATCGCTAAGATTTTCTGAAATCTACTGCGAGTCGGGAAGGTCGGGCCGTTGTCGACTGATTACATACAGATACGCACTAGACAAACAATAGACCATCATGCAGACATAACATCAATGAGTCGCTTTAATGTGAGCAACACCTATCACAACAATTTCATCTCACGTGATTTACATACAAAGGAAAATCACCACTATTTTCCTTGACACTGATGCATCTCGTTTTAAGTGAGCAGGGATTGAGCTAAACATGATTAAGTTTCGTCAGTGTAGAGTATTTAGAAAGTTAAGTGTTGTAGAAGACACATTAGAATTGAGCTAATCATTACGAACTAAAAATCGGATTGTGTTTCTTTTTGTCACCTTATAAACTTGGTGCCGTTAACCTAGCAAATGTTTGGGGACCATTAAGTGGAAATGCATCAATCACAGAAGATTGAGTAGCAGACAAAAGCCAAGTTGTTCGAAGAACTGTAGCGAACAAAAGTTCTTTATCTGGCTTTACAGGTCATTTCACTAGGTATCAAAGGTATCAGATGTATTTCTTTTTAAAAACTGGTTATTGCTCATCTTTTTTTAAAGTGGCAGAATGAGGACTGACCAATTGGAACACTACCTGGCCCTGCTTTTAATAGTCACTGTGGATTGAGAGCAAGTCAGTACAACAAAAGGCCAAGTAAGAAGAGGACAGAAAGAGACGTGCCCAATATTTCAGAAAGAATGAGAACGGCATGGTCCAAATCTTGGATCGAAGCAGAGAAAACAGAGTAGACATGAAGCCAAAGGAAACCAATTAGGACAGTGATGGGCACTTAAATCAGCCTGTTACTCAATACCACACAGGCTGTGTGGGAGTATTACAATTTCCTGCAGCCTGATAGAGTATTTGTTGTCTCCAGCCAGCAACAACTTAAAAGGAGGATAATACAAATTCTTTCCTTTGTGTGTTTCTCTGAAGCTATGAAGCAAACCCTTTTTAATAGGCAAACATCACCAGAATCCCATTGCAATCAGACAGAAAACAAAACATGCAATTCTTTTTATTCCATAAAGTAACACCTTCTCAATGAATTAATCAAGAACTGTTTATTGTTCTTGTCAATGAAAATTCACAGACAACTTGCTTTGATATAGTGTGCAACATCAAACATAAAATCGGTCAAAAAGAATAAAAATAAAGATATAATAAAAACTATACAATAAAAAAAAATAAACCCAGCATGCAGCATTAAAAATTGTAGTGCAAAGACAATAATAAAGTGGCAAGCAACAGGAAGAGGACTTGCAGTTTTCACAAGTCCAGATTATTGAGGAAACAGGTAAGGTAGTATTCATCAGTCAGATGGCTAACGAAAAAAAAAAAACTGTCCCTGTGTGAGAGGACTTGGTCCGATTGGAACGTAGCCTTCTGTCTGAGGGGAGCAGCACAAAAAGACTATGGCCAGGGTGAGAAGGATCAGCAGCTATCCACCCTGCTTGACTCAGAGTCCTGAAGATGTACAGGTTCTGGAGAGATGGAAGTTTTTTGGCCAATCTTCTTCTCAGCAGAGTAGATAATGCACAGTGGTCTCTGCTTGTCCAAGGCAGTGGGCCCAGTGCGCTGAGATATTTTTGTAGTTACAAACATATGAAGAATAAGATTCCCAACAATGCCAATGCCTATATTTTGTCTTACGGGATTACAGTAAATAGAAAAAAAAAATAATATGAACAATTGATATATAGATTTGTCCGATCTTAGTGATATCTGTTGTTTAATCTTGGAAGTGTATACCATTTTACTCCATCTTGGGTTTTATTGCACTGGTATAGAACATTTCAGCACTGCTTATGATAAAAAGCCATCTCCTTGCAAAACATGACCTGTTTCTTGCTCTTAAAAAAGTTTAAGGATGTCTTTACCTCCTCTCTAAACTGATCTTGTCATATGTTTAACTCCTGACGGTTTGGGCAATAAGAAAATAGAAGCAAAACACAGAAAAAGAGACACAAACAGAGAAAAGGCAGAAATTAAGATAGAAAAAACTATTCAAAGGTGAAAGAAAATCAAGGACAAATATTCAAATTTACTGATTAAAAAACAATCTATTCTGTACACAAATAATTCTGTATTGAAAATCAGCTAAAAAGTGCTCTGCAAGTTCAGAGCCAAACTATTTCACACAAGCTTAATAACTGAAAAAAAAAAAAAAAAAACTCATTGCAAAAAGAAAAATGTGGGGAAGTTCCATCAAAAAAGGTCCAAGAAAAAAGAAGCTGAATAAATGATGGCAGAAAATAGCATTTATTCTGCTGAAGAAAGACAGCAGCAATGAAGAAAAATCTTCAAGAGAGGATTTGAAAGAAAGCAAAGAGGAAACATCAGTTCTAAAAAAAACAAAAAAACTTGAGTGTGAAAAGGTCTTCTACAATGAAAATGTATGAGTTGGCCATTAAAGAAAAGACATTTTTCCAAGAAACCACAGGAGCCACAAAGAAGGACTAGACTTCACAATGGAGAAACGAACACATCGCAATGTTTCAGCCAGGAAATTTGATGCTTTGCAAAAAAGGATGATAATAATTATAATACATTTATTTATAATGCACCTTACATAAAAAAAAACTAAAAAAAATCCCAAAGTGGATGAGATTATTAAAAAAAAAAAAAAAAAACAAACAAAAACATGACAAAAGTAATAGTCTCCAATATGAATAATTCTATTCAGAAAATGCAAAATAAAATGGAAGCTTTTCCAATGAAACCAAATAATTACGAGGGATTTTTTGAAAGCTGAAATGATAAATGGGGTGAAACTAGAAAATAATTTTAGGAAGAGAGAATTTTTTTAAGATTTCTAGCAAAAAGACTGGATGGTTTTTATTGTTTTGACCACACTGTGAACTTGTAGTGTTTCATTGTTACATATACCAATGATGATTAGTAAAATACAGTATGTAGGTTGATAAATGTCCATCGAAAGGTCTAAAATACTTATTAGGAGAAATGCAATAATAAATAAATAAATAATAATAGTAACTAAAAAACAAAACAGCATTGAAGATGTAGATAAAATTTTGCTATGTCTGATTTTACGTATAGTTTTTTTTTGTTTTTACAAAAATAACGTACTTTTAGCCCTAACTGTGATTTAGATTATATATTATGAAACACAGGCAGCTTTTGGTAATTCAGGAGTGGCTTTAGGAGTAGGTTTAGGAGTACCTATGTTGACAGACTCCTGCAACCCAACTGCTCAGAGGAGCAGTGCAGGGAGTCATTTCTGCCGTCCTCCATCAGACTATTTAAAAGGCCTTTCATCCTCTCATCATTCTGTCTTTCTATTTGCACTTGCAGTACTCAAATTTTCTTTCAGGGATCAATAAAGTATTTTAAATTCCATTAATTGAAATAGATATTGTAATATTTGTAGATTGTCTAAAAATACACTCCAATCAGAAGTTGTATTAGTTTTTAATTAATAATTAGGTGATCGGTCATTAAGGTGTTTCAACCAAACTAATTGCATTTGCATCATTGGCATGATTCACAACTGATCCTAAATTTATTGATTTTCCATCTCTTCAGGAAACAGCAAGTTAATCCCCACACTCTGGCAGTTGAAACTGTTTAGGATGCTTCCTGGAAACCTCCATGGTGAAGTATTCCTGACGCGTACCGGCAGGATGACGGGCCAAGGAAAATATGGTGGGAGTTTGTAACCCTGCTGGTCTAAGAATGTTTTCCCCAGATGAGCTGAGAAAACTATCCGGAAATAAGGTTTGTGTTCCATTTTTTTTATTTATTTATTTATTTTTTTTATCAAAATCAGAAAAAATCAAACTTGTGGTCTGGGCAATCTGGTTAGAATCCCTCATGGATTCCTTACATGTAAGTTGTTCTGGCCATGCATCGCCAAAAGGGACCCATGTTTAGACCCAATACTTGTTGGATGGACAATGTCTCACAGCTGGTCAGATAATGCCTCAAGCTCATTGTGTTTTCCTTTTCTCTTATTGTCATGGTTTGACAATGATCAAACCTTTACTGTTTGCTCGAGAGGGAAACTCCTAGGAAGGCGAAGTTTAATTCCTGTGCTCATGAAGTCTAAATCAGAACAATTATGTTTACTGTTTGTATGTTTTTTTCTTAATGTGATGCGTGGTGTCGTTGAAATCTTGCAGTGTTGCTTCTGATTGACTATTTTAATACAAATGTACCAGTAGACAGTTGTAAAAGTAACAGGTCATTTACAGAAAAGATAAGAATAATGATAAATGAATCCCTCATTAAAATATTATCTGAGTGTGAAAAGACAATTTTGCACAGGGATCTTGTTTCCAATAATAATCTATAAGTAAGTAGACTCCAAAACCAAGATTTGTTGAGCAGTTGCAGTAGAATCGAGCCAGTATCAGTTTTTATGTTTTAAGGGTCTTGTGTTTGTAGACCTGCCTTGCTCGTGATCCCGTCACATTGATCTGCTGGCAGAGCCAAAACAGGAAAAGCAGCAGCTCATTGGCCTATTTCAAAAAGACTTCTTCATCTGTATTGATTTGATCACAGACTCTGCCAAGAAGTCCTTGTATCTATTGTCAGGCATTTACAGTTTTGTCCCCTTTGGGCTATATTTGAGCTCCAGCTGCTTTATCTGCATCCTTACAGTAAACACCATGGTTATCAACACTTGAAAAGCCACAGAAACTGATGCGGAAATTTGATCCACCATGCGAAGTTTCTCAGTTAACCCTGCACTCCCATAGACATCATCTGCTTTAGATTCTGTGATGATTTCAGTAGGACTTGTGGGTAAATCACAGGCCACATCCTTGTCAACTCTAAGTTTTGTCTTTAGTTTCTCTTTCTTTTTACAAATAAATCTTTTGCTTCAATTTCTATCCTCTCCTAGCTTGTCTTCTATTCTTTTGTCCCCTAAGAAGCCACACCTGTGGCTTTTGCGGTGTCTTCTATGAAGTGGAGTCCTTATCCCGCCCTCCATCGTGAGTTTTGTAGTCTGTTGAAGTGGAAAACAGTGGCTATGCACCACGAGACCCTTGATGAGGTCACAATTTTAATCAAAAGCTTGTCCTTGGCACACAGTTTGGATATATCAGTCAAAGCATGCACACGTTAGGCATACAGTATTATAAGAAAAAGTATAACAGTGATGAGTGTGGCTGTCATTTTTAATAATTAATCAAACATGATGCATAATTGAGAAAAGAAAACTTTTGAAAATTAAATCTGCAGTGGCTACAAACATATTCAATAATGGCAGATTGAGCAGTTTGGAAAACTTATTAAAGATGAATATTCACCAAAGGGATGAAACACTGTTGCTATAATTCAAAAAGTTTACTAATTAAGATGAAGGAAAAAACTTGTAGGACTTCAAATAGAACTCAGGTACTGTTGTGTCAACAGGCAAGGGACCTAACTTTATTAGGAAATAATAATCTTTTATTTGTAAGAATATTAACAGTTATACACTCAATCAGCTGGTCAAAAAAAATTTACCCCGTTCCTTGTGAGGCTTCAGTGCAGAATCATCTATGCTTTGTGATTGCGTACTTAGCCTTTGTCGCAAGTGAATATCCTACTCTGTTAACTTCCTTTATGAGGTAATCAATCTCATGTTGCGGCAGTGCTGTGATCATACTATAATAAGGTTTGTGATTCAAGCCACTTGTGAGCACAACGTGGTTGTTAAGACAGATCAGACGAGGTAATCCCTTTGGGCTAGCTATCATTATTTCCATTTTAATAGGCATTATTGTCATTGTCAAGGTTACAGCTGCAGCTACGCTTGCTGACATTTTGTGTTTGCAAGGTGTAGATGATGCATATCCCCTTCACTGCACACGGTTATTGGATTCCCTCACCATATTTATGTTTTTAATCCCTTTTGACAAAACCCACCAGAGGAAACATGAACATATAACCAACCATATCTGCTTCAAACAACCAAGTCCAGAGAGAATCTGCATCATTTTACCCACAGATATATTGAGCTTTACAGCTGGGGTTCTTGAGATAAATAGCTGTGTGAGTCTGTTTTGACTTTCTGGATGGTATACGTACTCTGGATGTTTAGCATCTCAGTAAACAAACTTGTGACTATCTCTAAATGATAAACTTGAACTACAAGGTTCTTTGAAAGTTTTTTTTTTTACTGGCTAACTTTAAAAGTCTATAAGCACTTTGGTGTTTCATTTGTGTGTCTTGACCTGGAAAACTGTGTCACAGAATAAATTAAATGCTGTGGTGAATTAGTGTTGATGCAGTCTACATCTGATAGCTGGGATGATGATAAACAAATTTAAACGACTCCACAGGGTGTTTTACATGGCTCCAGACTAATATTCACTTCAAGATTCATGGGCTCAAAAACAAGTGTATCAAGGTAGCAAATGATGTAGTCTATATGAATCTGGTTAACTTGGTTAAAAAAAAAAAACCCAAAACATTAGGCAATTCTTTGGCGAATGGCTGCAGAGTCCTGGAGTCACATGAACGCAGTGTGAGGTGATGGAATGCCAAGTATGAAACATTTCTTGCCAATTCAACACAAATTATCTTTAATCTTCAGCAACATAATCACAAAGGAACCATAAAAAACCCCAATAAAATAACAACTGGTATGCAAGATTGCTCATTCCAGAGATAAATCTGTGGTTTTAGGTGACTGTGAAAGTAGACATTAAACACAAATACTTGTTCTTTTTTTTGGGTTAACTCTATACCAGTTGCATTACTCGAAATTGCCGACTACAGTTTCTTGTTGAGTACATCTCTCTTCCATTCGCCTGGTAAAGCAATTGTTACCAAGAAGTTAAACTATTCTAGGATTTGGTTTATTGAATAAGTGATGGATTAATGAACAGGGGCTTTGTTAATTTTCACTCCAGTTTGCTGTGATTAAAAAAAAAGGAATATGTACCTGATTGGACCTGAACTCAGTGCTTCTGGCTGCAAATGTATGTAAACTATACCCCTATGTTGGTATCCTTCTATCTCTAGAGACAAAAGAGTCTTCACCTGGATACATTTCTGTTTGTGCAGCGTCAGCTGTGGCTGAATATGCCAGTGAAGGAACTACAGCTCCTACCACACTTGCTGCAAATGTGATACATGGAATGAGACATGCAGGGAGCAGTGGCAGACTGACTCCGTTACTTTTTATGGATCTTTGTGGACTGGATTTCTTTGTGCTGGATCTCTCTGTTCTCCTTGGCCTGCTTGATACCAACTTTGACAGTTTCACGCCACCTATAGCGGTCAGAAGTCACTGACTCGAGATCTGCTATGTTGATGTTGGATGACTTCAGATACCTCTTGCAAGCATCTTTGTATCTCAGGGCCGGTCGTCCAGTTGGCCACGTTTCTATGGCGAGCTCCCATTGAGGATGTCTTTTGGGATGTGGCCATCGTCCATCCTGCATACATGGCCCAGCCAGAGCAGGCACCTCTCTGAAAGGATGGCAAACATACTGGACATGCTCGTCTGGGCCGGGATCTCCGCGTTGGATGCTTAATCTTGCCAGGTGATGCCTGGGAGATGTCTAAGGTTAAGCAGGTGGAAAGCGTTCAGTCTCTGCTCTTGGTAGGTATACAGTGTCCAAGCTTCACTGCTGTACAGTAGCGTCCTCAGCACACATGCTCGATAAACCTTTATCTTTGTGTGGAGAGTCAGCATGGACAGGGTTGTCTCACACATGCTTAATTCAGCGGGCCAAGGCAGTTGACGCTTTCACTATCCTGAGCTCATTGTCCAGGGATAGCCCTATTTACATATATAATTAGACATGGCAACTTTTTCTTTTGAAAATTGTGTCATTTTGTGGGGAATAAAACAGAAACTTTATTTACCAAATCCTACTAGTGGAGCAGTCCTTAGTTTTTTGTATTATTTTTTCTTGTTTGTTGCATAAAAAAACCCTTGTTTTATGTTAATAAAAAATATGTAATATAACTACTAATTATATAAAACCCTGGCTCAATGAAAAAGGGAAAAAAAATGGCTGCAGTTTAGTTCTTCCAGACTATGATTACATGATTAAGTCATTCCGGTTTCTTCTCTTTAATATTTTATGGAAAGAGACAAACCTCACAAATTTATATTATTCCGCTGATTTTATAACATTTGAGCATAAAACTGTCAACGTACTATAGCAGCTCTGGTCTGCACATAGTGGGAAGGTCGTGAGTTATTGATAGGATGGTAGATTAATCATGATGTATCCTAACCCTGTAACAGTCTGCTAACATCTCCCAGGATAGTTTATGGATAGTCATCAATCACTAACCAAATAAATCATGACATCTATTAAGGGAAAACAGTTGACAGTGACATCAGTCTGACATTTTCATGTCATTGTTCATATGTTCATGGTGCATATCATGTCTGGTTGTAGAGCCTCTTCGTCCCATTAATACATACTTTTAAAATGCTTAGGAGTACATTTACGGCTTCCAGCCTGTAAGAAACTTGCAGAATTAAAGTTTTGAGTTTTATGAGGATATATAATTAAAAAAGACAGACGGGGACATTTTTAAGGTAGGTGATAAACTTTTTTATTAAAAAGAGCAGATGTCTTTTTTTTAATGGGGAAAACAACTTCTGAAATATTTCTTTTAAATACAAGACAGAAAAATGTTGGATAAACCCAACAGATGCTACTTCTTGTTTTTTAGTTGATCATTCAGTTGTTCAGCTATTGCTTGATTTGCTTGTGGTAGTTAGGACCGTTATTTGTAATGCTTCTACAAATAAAAAAGACTGAGGCTCCATGGTGCTGAAATTTCTGCTGTGAGTCTGTGTAACTTTACATTATTATTATTATTTTTTTTTGTATTTAACCTTTATTTAACCAGAGGGAGATTAAAAACCTCGATTTCAAAGAAGTTCTGGACAAGTGGCAGCAAAATTCAATACAAAAAGCATAGACGTTGAGTTACACAAGTAAACAGTTACAAATTATAAAGGCAGTCTCTAAACTGAACTCTTTCAGTTTAGTTTTAAAGGCCTCTGCCAGTTTCAAGTAGAATGGGCAAATGATTTCTTTCCCAGCTGTGTTCAGGCAAAAGATACAGAGAGCAACAGCTGATCGTTTGATTGCAAAGAATAAGTTTCAACACTTCTTCTTGGGATTAGACTACAAATGTAGCATGGCAGTAATTTTGTATTGCATGAATGATGAATTCATATAATACTGTACATTAATTTTTCTTCTCTATATGATCAAAAAGAAGAAAATCAACAAAAGAATATGGTTGTATCTGTTGTAAAATGATAGTGAAGTGAATTGTTTTGATGATGAAAGTAAATTGAATATTGCTAATTGGAGACGTTATACTTCCTTTCCAGGGTTGTATAAGTTCTGAGTTATTTTGCCACAACACATTTTTATTGTACTAGAAAAAAATAAGGGAACAAAGACTTCACAATTTTTACAGCGATGTTTCCTAACTGACAGACACGCCTGTCCATAAATAAAAACTGAGATTTTATGAGAATTTCAACTTTATTTTCTCAATAAAAAACATTTTTTTCTCAGTTTCGCTGCAGACTTTACTTAAGTTAAACAGAAAAAAATATATTTTCCTCAAATAAAAAATAGATATGGAGGTCGAATTAAAGTAAAATATGTGGGAGACTATTTATGAACACTGTTACGAGTTTTCCTCTATGTGGAAAAGTGGTAATCACAGAAAGTCCCATCGCTTCACAATTTTCTTCATATTTAGATGGTTAGTACCTTTTGCTAATAATGACAAATAGCTATATAAAATCCGAAAGAGTTCCGGGGAGAGTTGAACAACCCCAAAACAATCAAAGGGCCATTGAAGGAGAATCAGTGGAGTAATGTCTTCTAGTTTCAATCTGCCTCTCTAAAAGGTAAAACACCGACGGTTAGATAAGCTGAAGCCAAATAAAGATGGCTAGGGTAAAGAATTTACAATAAATTTAAAATGTTGCATAGCTTTGGAATTTCCAAAGATCTTGGCTTGATGTTTCAGAGTGGATTTATGTGCTTTTTGGGACATATTTTAGCCTTTATCTAACCTTTAGGCTTAGATTTGTAATTTATTGTATAACATGAAAATAACCTGTTAATGTAATAATGCAACTTCTTTCACACACATGGCAACACGTACACACACCACACTTACCGGCTCAGAGATTTCTAAAGGAAAGACAGAGCAGCTGTTGTCTGCTTGGTGAATGAAATCTAGTTTCTCTGCGGCTCCTCTGTCAGACTTGCCAGGAGACGGAGATGGACTCTTACTGTGTCAGAAGTGACATCCGGTGGGGGTGACGAGTTGGAGCGGACAGCAGACTGACGGCTGTCATCAATCAGTTGTCCTGCTCGATGTGGCTTGACTGAGAGGTGCTCAATAGCTGGAATGGTGATACGGACACCGTTTACCAGAGATGTCTTTTTTCTGCCTTTCCCTGACGGCCACAAACTGATCAGATATTTTTTAAATGCTCAGGCCATCATTTGACACCCCATGTTAGAGAGGAGTTGTGGGGATCTGGTGATTCTTAAGACAGTGGGTAGAAAGTCACCAATAAGGAGAAAAACTCGAGCTTTGTCTTAAAAATAAATACTTTAAAATAAATAGACAGAAGAAGTACACTTTTGATAAAAAATGCACAAGAATAAACAACAGTAGCTCAAGAAATTAGATGAACGCCAATTGTTGAAGCTTTTAGAAACCGAATACTCTAAAAATGTGTCATGGAAGACACATGGAAGACAAAAAAAGCAAAATGACTTTCTTCTTCATTAAGTTTACAGTAAATGAAAAGAAATGCAAATAGCTTCACAATACGGAAACATCTGGTGCTCAAAAAAGGCCAAGAATCGCTGCACTAACCAGAACATATCAATTTTTGAAGATATACAAGGACAAAACAGACAATTCAAGCAAATAGCACAACGTGTGAGACCATTTGTTTGTGGTAATTTTGAAAGCTCGGAGCCTAGAGTAAAACTATCCAGCTGTGTTTTTCATAAACAGTCTCTAAGAGCTGAGTCTTTGTTGGAAATAAAGGGAACCAATTTAGATTTGAAAGAATTTGGATCCATGTCAGCTTGAGTGGAATTTGAGGCAGAAGGGAGTTTAGGAATGTTGAGGTACAAAAAGAGAAAGTTGGAAATATGATGACAAATTGTGAATGAATTGTAGCAAATCAAGAAAATAACAATAAATAAAATAGGTGCAGAGGAAAAGTTCAATTCAAATTGATCCTAAATAGAAATAGATTTGGACAGAAAATATCTAAAAACCTAAGGTTCTTGACGTTCAAGAATCATAAATGAAGAAAAAAAAGAATACAATGTCATTTTCTGGCATGAGAAAACAGCAGTTACACTAAACCATTTCTGTAATATCTATAACAAGGCAACCTTTTTACATATCTTCATTTATAAAGCAAATATTGTATCATAACAGATAATTCCCCTTCTTTGTAACCAATCATTATTCTTTGTATAATGATCGGTTTCGCTCTCATATCCCCGGATGTCGTGGCATATACATCAAAGCCCCATTAAAGATGTCTCCAGCTTGTTTATTTTGACCTCAACTGCGACCAAATTTTTCCTTTCTTTTCTTTTTATGATAGAACAAAGCAGGCTGGTCACATGACAATTAGAGTAAAATTTTTCAGACGTTTTGTCATGTTTTTGATCTGGGGTTAGATTCCTGCTCCTTTTCTATTTTTTGCCCAAAAACCCCTCAATCCTTGTGTCATTTATGGAAAGTAATCAATACCTCAAACAGCACATTGATTTGTGTTATTTAGTAAGAGGTCTATTTAAGATTGCACCAAAGTGACACGTTAACAACCTTGAATTGTTTTTCCGTAAATGTCTCCTAGTTTAGAGTTTGCCACATTAGTCTTGTCTCAATGCCTTCCTAAGTTGGCTGTGTGATGCACAGCAGTAACAAGCACTCCATCCTGAAACAAAATCCCATTCAAAGGGCACTGAAGCCTGCAGTTTACCTGAGGGGGGGAGTAACGGGTCAACATCCATGTTACACATCGAGGGTGTATATATTTGGTTTTAGTGTCACAAAACACTGAAGTAACAAGCTCTTTGGGATGTGATCAAGTGCAAATATGATTGGAGTGCAGCAGAGCAGTGACGGCACTGCCTCTGGGATGGGCTTTGATTATGCCAGGAGCTGGCTGCTAAATCAATAGAGCCTGACGCCATTGCTGTGTGAGCTCCACTGCTGAGCTTTAATGTACCTGTCTCATCAGGATGAAGCTCACAGTCAGACTTTCCCCTTCTCTGGAATAAAATCTGACAAATTTGTCACACCAAATTGGCTCATTTGGGCGAGTTTGGATGCAGCTTGAACAATTATGACGACGTGGCGTTAATGAACAGGTGGTTTTCATCTTGAAAGCTGCATCTACTTAAGTGGCGGGCGCTCTGAAATGAAGAAAACAAATCTTTCAGAGTGTTGGAATTCTGCACGGGCATTCAGCCGTGACAGGGTTCATCAGCTGCCCTGGTGTGTTGAGCGAAATTTTAATGACACAGCCTGTTCTCAGCTGACTGAAGACCCCGATAAGCCGTTGGCAAAACGCTGTAGGAGACAGAATGACAAAATGACGCAGATCTTTATTATTTTGTCCTCAGGGCAATTAGAGTTGTAGTTTGTCTTTAACATTTTATTCAGCTGAAACCCCAAAAAAAAATGATCAGAAAATGTGCTTGTTTTTGCTGCGAGTTATAAAGAACACCCTGAATTTTAAAGCTCGATTAAAAAACCCCCCTCAATTCTAGTTCGACTAACTAATAAAAAAGAAATAAAGTAAAAGACAATTTAAAACAAAACAAAAGGAGACAGCTAGATTTTAGTGTTTTCCAGATAAGCAAAGCTCTCATTTTCTTTTTCCTCTACTTCTGTTCTTTCACTGACAAATGAGGTTTAGCAATTCAATTTTCACTTCAACCTCTTCAATTTCAGCTCTGCTTCCTCTGCATTATGGGTATTGTGTTGTGTGTCTGTGTGTGTGTGTGTGAGATATGTCAGTAATAAACCGGGAGCTTCCTGCGATCCGCAGAGCGAAAAGATTAACTGGAGTCGCAACCATTTTAACTTGATTCCCCCGTTTTCCCGTGTGCCTTGGGATCTGCTAGGTGATTTTTTGGGGGATCTACATTTGCTTGTTTATAATGCCAAATCCTTTAAGAAGGTGGTTATGAAAGCAAAGCTGAAAGTAAGGAAGCACTTCAATGACATTCAATCAAATCTGAATGTGGATGCTAAATCGATGGCTTTCTGTTAGAAGATTGTTGAAAAAGTAACATGTGTGTACTTGATTGTTCCTTAATCTGCAAAGAAAAGTAGTTGGCTGATGAATGTGTTATTTTGATAATTTTTTTAAATAGTTTTTGTATTCGTTTTGGTTTGGTTGGTCATCTGGTTGTTCTTCAGCCCCCAAACCACCGAAAAGTTTTTAATGAAACTTCCAATATGTACACAAATGCCAGTATAGATGAGTAAAGTTTGAGGTATATTGTTTGATACCTTACTGTTGACTTATTTCTGATGCATTCCTGAAGTCCCATGCTTTTGAAGTCAATAAACAATTGTTGAAATTTAGTTGGTGTCTGTTTAGACAAGCAGCAAAATTGTCTTTATCCATCTGCCAAGAAACTTTGTTCTATCCCAGTTAGTATGCAGCTAAGAGGTGGGGTGCACCCTCAAAAATATCACTTATCGGGACCACATAATGATGGACAATCACAAACTCACTCTTCCTCCTAAAAGCAAATAGACAGTAACCAATCAATCACTGCATGTAGAAAAAAGACTAATCATGGACAACTCGTTAAGGACATCCAAACACAGTTTAGGACACGGTTTCAAGCCTAATGTCGGCCAGACTTTAAACCAACAACCTTCTCACCGTGGTGGTTCTATCATTACACCCCTGGGGCTTTAATTACTACACTGTTTGATAGATTAGTTTGTTCAGAACAAGAAAAATGGAGTTTTACTTGTTCTCATTAACCCTTTAACGGGCAGACTTTTTTCACTTTTCTTACTACTACGGACGCACAGGCTTTCAAACTAACAGGAAACCAGATCTCAAATAATCTCGTTTTCTAACGTGAGTTTCCACAGACGTTTTAGCCCATTTTGCCCGACAACTAGTACGGCTGCTACGCCCCGTAAAGGGTTAAATGTCAGATTATCACAACCTTATAAATAAAAGAAACTGCAACCAAAACACAATCAAATGTGAATCACTTTTTTAGGCATTAAAGGCATTAATAAATCACCTAATGCTGGTTAAATCCTTTCGAGGATGTCTAATGTCTTCCCCCAGATGTGAAGAGTTCTGGTTTGTATTTGGTGTTAACTTGTGGTGTAATTAGTCATTTCATCATCACTAGAGAAAATCAAGAGTTGTTTCTGTCGTGCGAGATGAACCTTTAACTTGTAATAAAAAGCCCAAAAAAGAAACATTGCTTGTATCCACTACTTTCTTGAAGTGAAAATGTAAGGCTGCAAAACTGAACATATGTTAAAAAAAAAAAAAGCTTTTGGACCACCGGAGATCACACTTTTTTACTTTACTGTTTGCTTTCATTGGTTTGTTAATGGGACGTTTTTCAGAAAGGATTCTCATCTAGCCACGTATTGTTCACATTCACAATGAGGCCTCAAATGCAACATCTCTGTTCACTTAGTCACTAAGTTGTTTCATGAGAATTTGATCACATGAGTCAAACTTTTGATTCTGCTGATTGTTCAGTGTGGTTTCCTAACGTATTGCCAAATTCATCAGTGGTTTCTGGCGAGCTGTCTAACCTGTGGGGCGTTATGTGCTGTCTACAAACTCATCTGTTTAATAACCTCCACCTTAGAGAAGATGTCTCCACAAATATGAGACATCTCTCTTTCCAGCCTTGGCCAGGGTAGTCATCCACTATACCTTCTGTGAAGATGCACATGCCAGGTGGTTTGTTTCCCCTCCCCCTACTGTTTTCTCATCATCGCTCACCAATGGGCTTGTGTATGATGAAATTGGTGGTTGTTCCTTGTCCTGTAATCTAACTGGATTTCTGTGTTGTGTTGTCTTAATCTGTATCAGAGTAATCAGAAGTAGTTGTCGTCAGTGAACCATAAGGCAACAACAAAATTACTGTTCCAGCACACTCAACTCAAGATCAATACGAACATACAATTACACATGTGTCAGAGAGCCGATACACTGAGGACATACAACCACCACATGTTCTTGTACGCCGTACGTCATAGGTATAGAACGGATATAAGGAGATTAGGTAGGACATGGTCTTCAAAAAAAGTTACACACCTCTACCACCAAAGGGTGGAGATGGTAAAACCGAGTGGGTCAGTGGGTAAAACCTGGGGTCAGACATATAAGCACATTACAACACATGCAAGTGTGCAGAAGGCATTGAGAGGTCCATTGGCTACTAGCCAATGAGGTAATTTGAGGAGGCAGGAGTGCGGAGAGGGGGAAGGATCCATGCCGATTGCATGCACCTTCTTGTTGGGGAAAATTAGATAACTGGGCCAAGGTCAGTGGAGAGCAAGTCAGAACAACATAATCAGGTTTGTTTTGGGAACAGGCAGAGTTTTTTTCAATGACCTTGAGTCCGTTCAGTGGTCTCTGTGCCAACCAGCCAATCTGGGTGACGTGGTGGTCTAATATAATTAATTCTGATGCAAGTGTATGTTTTTCCTCATGGTTGAATTCCATTTTAAGGAATTCATAAACTGTAGCCAATCTGTCATCTTGAACCCAAATGGCCTCCAATATGGCCTCCAAACTGCGGCTTTTAAGGTTTTTTTTTTTTTTTACTATACTTTGCGCTGGCTTGCTTGGTTTTGGATATGTGCAACGCACCTGCCCCTCATGATGTTCTCATTGATCTCTTTGTAAAAGAGGTGCTGTTTTATGGCTGGATTCTATCTTGTTTTGTTTGTTTTTCTCTACAAATTCCTTCAAGATCAATACACTAAAATAGATAATCTTGTTATTGAAATAACAAAATTTTAATATAAGTTTACTGTCTAAATTGAGTCACATCGAGTAGAAATTTTGGCAATAGACCCTACAAACTTTATTGTAATTTGCAAAGCAATCCAAAGTGAAGCAGTAGTGGGCCTTTTCTTTTTAGACCTCCTAATATTATTCAGAGTTGCAAAAAATTCAACTGAATTGCCATCGAAGTCCATCACCAACTCAACCTTGAAAAATAAAGAGTGAATATGCAATTCTAAGAGGACCCATTCATACTTCATTCACCACTGTTTCTACTGTCGGCATTAATCTGACCTCACAGGACCTCATTTGACTGGAGATTTTATTTGAAGCCATTTAAAAATAGCTGTGTCATGTATTTGCTGAGATCTCCAGTGGTCACTTGAGGTGACACATTTGCAGTAAGAAGTAATAACCTCGGCAAGGCATGTTCCTGCAGAATCCAACAATATTTTTATCATTTTACATTAACCTTATAAAGTCACACAAGTGAAAATGATCAAATTAAAGCAAGTCGTTATTTGGAAACCAAAACCAAGCAACCTTTGAGGCCGAAGTCATGTTCACATCTTTATATATGTCAGAAAAATGTTGTCAGGACTTATATGACTTTCTCTCTGAACTAAACTCACTAAAATAAATTTCTCGTTCTCTTTTAAATTCACTTTACATCTGGTGTGCGGAAGGATTTGTCAGCAGATTCATTATTGTGCACAGTAGTGAAGAGCTTAGTCATAAAACTGCAGGCGCAGCGTCTGAGAACTATGAATAACGAGTTGTCATTTCTGCCTTTTTCACCGGCAATATCTCCTCTTCTTCATGGCGCTGTTTTATAGAATGAGTGGCTCCATCGTGTTTAACGCATCATTTCCTTCCTCATTGTGAGTGTGGAGAGTGGGATGATGGGTGAGTGGTGTGGGGTGGGGGCTTATGTCCTTGCATTTATTACCCTGCTCTTGTCCTTCCAGCATGGCTGGTCAGAGTGGTGCCCTGGGTATTACAAATAAGCAAAGGCCTCTTTCATTCTTACTTTATTTTAAAGGCCGGTCTGTTTCTATCACACGTCTTCATAGTAAAATATTAAAAATGCTATAAACAGGGATGCAAGTAGTCAGTGATTCGTGGGGAACAAGAGTTTATGGAATTACAAGGGAAGGGCAGAATGTGGTGGGTGGAGGGCGTTAAGAAAGTTAAAGATAGCTTTACGTTTGAAATGTTTCTTGTCGGGTCTCCATCAGGATAACAACCCCACTCAACTGGAAACACAAGTCATATCTCCAGTGCAGATAACTTGTATTTGTGCTCGTATCTAAGCCACTGAAGCCTTCTTCGCTAAAGTTTCAAGAGAATTTCTTGGCTTCAATGAGCCGGGACTAACTGATTTTACATTTTACTTTAATTACACATGGCTAATATGCAACTGCCTTAAATTGTTCATAGCTGGATAATTTTAATTTTGCCTTCCCAAATTGATTTATTTAAGCTTAATGAAAGTGTTATCTTTTCAATGCACCATCATCACTTCTGTGTGTCATCATTGGCATCCATTAGAGTGAATCAAACCCTTCCCCTGCCATTGGAAAGAAATCTTGTTTATCTCAAAGAAAAGCAGTTTTTGCTTGGAGATACTTAAGTATGTCTTTGAAACATATGGTGTATGTTCATAACTTGTTATATCAAAGCCAGATATAAACATTTATTCATAACTATTAATAATAGATGAGAGAAGACCAGATGGACTTCTTAGAGGTGGGGTTCTTCTACCATTTTATTTTCTTATAGTAATGTTAATTAGATTTGAAAGGACAATATCCAAGACCAAGAACCAGGCTGTTTTTTTTTTTTTTTTGTCGTATTATATTCTACGCTCATGGGTAAGGGCAGAGGGTTTAAGGGGGAGGCAGTGGCTTAGTGGTGGAGTGTTCGCCTGCGGACCGGAAGTTTGCGGGTTTGATTCCCAATGAGTTTACGTCTAGGGTCTTTGGAGAAGACACCTAACCCCCTGTTCTCCCACCATTGGGACCGTTGTGGCAGCCTGCTGCGGTGTGATGTATCGTACAAATTTCCACGGCGAGGGATTAATATAGTATACAAAAAAAAAATTCCACCCTTTTCCGGGCGAGGAAAAGAATGGAATGCCCGCTGCGGGTCAGGGACAGGGTCCTGCTCCAAGTGGAGGAGTTTAAGTATCTCAGGGTCTTGTTCACGAGTGGGGGAAAGATGGAGCAGGAGATCGACAGGCGGATCGGTGCGGCATCAGCAATAACTAGGACGCTGCATCGGTCCGTCGTGGTAAAGAGAGAGCTGAGCCGAAAAGCAAAGCTCTCGATTTACAAGTCGATCTACGTTCGAACCCTCACCTATGGTCACCAGCTGTGGGTGGTGACCGAAAGAATGAGATCACGGGTACAAGCGGCCGAAATGAGCTTCCTCCGCAGGGTGGCTGGGCTCCTTCACTCAGAGATCGGGTGAGGAGCTCTGCCATCCGGGAGGAGCTCGGTGTCGAGCCACTCCTTCTCCAGGTTGAGAGGAGCCAGATGGGGTGGTTCGGGCATCTGGTCAGGATGCCCCCCGAGCGCCTCGCGGGCGAGGTGTTTTGGGCACGTCCCACCGGGAGCAGACCAAGGGGCAGACCCCAGACCCGCTGGAGAGACTATGTCCTACAGCTGGCCGGGAAAAGACTTGGGATCCTTCCGGGTGAGCTGTTGCCCCCGCGACCCGACCCCGGAACAAGCGGAAGATGACGGAACGGAACAAAAAAGAAAAATTTTGCTACATTACACTGCAGCACGCAGCCATGACTGCGCCAATGGTGGGTGTAACTGGGGAATAAGGGTCTTCTCCATGGACACCCAGTGGGTATCATACCTGCTTTGTCCAGTCCAAAGACAAACTTTCTACCACTGAGCTAATGTCTCCCATTTGTGCAGTATTTTAGTAGAACAAGGGAGCTGGCAAATATGCATAAATAGTGTGGAAAGCCACGTCAGTAAAGTTTCTAATATGTGTTCTAACATGTAAGAACACCCCCCAAAACATGAAAACAATCTCTACATGCCTTTTCCACATGTTTACCAGTCATCGTCGGTGAAGTAAAGGTCAAGATTTTAGGTCCTTATCTGAGCTAATCAATTTCTCTTCATCGCGACGAGGACAGTTAAGTCATCCTGAACCCCCTGATCGACTTTCCATTTCCGTCCTTCATCTCTCTTATTCTTGCTCTCTAGTGTGACGGACAGCTGTGACCTGGTACATGAGGTGGTTTAATAGCCTTCAGGAAGATTGGACTAAACAACACAGACCATATGTTTTGTTGCTGGCGTGGGAGACAAGTCCTGCTTAGGAAAGATTGATTTCAAGACTTTAAAAAAAAAAAAAATCTTTTAAAAGTCAAACATAGTGTTTTATTATCTGCATAGATGAGTTAGTTAATGAACAAATTCTTACACGGTGGAATGCTTTTTTTCTACCAAAAGGCTCTGATTTGATTTAGATAAATACTTTATTGATCCCCATGGGGAAATTCAGTAATATTTGATGATTTTTCAAAATCAATAGATATAAAAAATGCATTGTAAATAAACTATAAAAAACTTTTTCACATCTAAATTTGGTACATAGTGCTGTTTGATGGCAGTGGATTCACAAAAATGTTTTTTGTTTTTTTTTTGCACTAAACTTTGAGGAAAAACAAAGTGAACTTCTCACTCTGACCATAAAGTAGAAGGGGTGAAGAAGGTTTTCTGTAATTCTTGTAAAGCACACATAGAGAATTTAATCTTTCATGACAGTATTGACCATATTGATTGCCCGGTAGCAAAAACTATTGATTGGTTGCGTGAAAATGTGAGCTCCATTTTTAACAGATTACAACTCTTTTGTAGGGTTAAAAAAAGTTTATAACCAGACCACATTGGGGCTCAGCATGTTTGTGTTTCTTCAAGTGGACAATTTTTGTTTTAGTGTTTCTTCAAGTGGACTTTTAAACAAAATGTGCTTTTGTACATTGTGTGATCCGTTAAATGATAAATTAACACAAAAAGGGGCAATTTCCAAGTGGCCAGTCAACCTAACATGCATGTTAATGAGGGTGGGAGGCGACCCATCCTGGGTTTCACCCGGAGGAAACTCACGTATACATGGAGAGGGCATTCAAATTCCACGCAGAAAGGCTAGTGTTCCAAGCCTCGTCCCGGTCCAGGACCCAAATCCCAACTGTCCTGCTGTGAGGCTACGATGCTAACCATTATAGCACCTGCCGCCCACTTACAAATGTTTCAATACATTCCCATAACAGACTGAATTTTTTAGTGACTCAGTTGTTGATGTTGGACTTAGTCTGGGATGATACCTCTCTGTCTGAGGTTATGATGAGTCATTTGTATTTTGGGAGGTTTTTGATAAATATTTCTTTCAGAATATCTACCGTATAACCTCAATCAGCATTTTAAAACTTTTTTGCTGTGAAGAAGAGGCAAAACGCAAACAAAAATAAAGTAAAATTTTTTTTTCATCTATGAAAGGTAGTTAACCAAACTTTTGATCCGTGAAAGTTGTCTAAAATCATTGATCCATAGATGCCTTAAAATGCCGGGTTCTAGGGGTAATTATGATCTAAATTTGAAGGTAAAAAGAAACCCTGTCGAACTCATCTTTGGGAGAATAACCCTATCAACAATCCAACAGCTTTTGTGAACCACTGAATTGTGACCTTTGATACAGCCTCGGTCCCGTCATGGTAGAACTGCTTTCATTGAATAGGAGATTTTTGAAGGCTACTTTGTATTGAGATGTTTTCTCTTTCCTTCTTTCTGACAGCCAGCATACTGATGAGGACAGACAGTAGGGAAGATAGAGAGACTGAGTAGAGATGTGTGTGTGGAGGGGGGGTAGTCAGCCTGTGACAGTAAGGTAATAACTCCATACCTCGTCTGCAGAAGGAGACATCAAAAGACCCTTGACTAAAATGAACTCTGACAGAGTCTGGGTACAGACCATCAATATCTTCTGCTGCCATTAAATCATGATCCAAAAGTGAGCAAGGTACTTGCACATAAAACCAGGGTCCCATGACAAAGGATTAGGTCACTAACGAGAAAGCAGGTGACGGATGCACAAATCCTGACAGGGTTGGCTATGTGTTGAGGTGAATCGCTAACAAAAAAAAGTTTAAAAAAAAAAATCCCACAGTGCTCCCATTGCAGCCTTCAGACAGATGAAATGAGTGTAGTTGGTAAAGCTTTATTGATTAAAAGATTGCACTGTAAATATCTAAAAGATCCATCCTACTTTAATGCTGGTAAAGGACATCCTGGTATTTGCTGCCTTCTCTATGCAAAACAAAATGTTAAAATTAAACTGGAATAAGCCACGATGTATGGCGAACATCACCAGAGTTTCGGCTGCAAAATAAAATTTAAAATAGAGTTCCAGTCGAATTTATGGAGCAAAAATAAATAAATTGTGTCAAGACTTTGTTGTCACATTTTATTGTGTTGTCATCCTCAGAAAATCATACAAGACCTCTGGGTTGTGCCCTTGTGAGGAGTGGAGGTGGTGCATCAAATGGAATCCGTCATATAGACAGCCTATGCAGCCCCAGACCTGTAATGTAGATCTACGATGCTGGGCAGGGTCAGTGGAGTCGCTGGAGTGTGTTTTAGTGCACCATAACTTGAGATGAATGAGAAAAGTGGAGGAAAATGTCATTATGGAAAATGTCTGAAAGAAAAAAAAGTCTCTGCTCTGTGGGACTTTTTGCTGGAGATGATAATTCAAGGGGAACCAAAGTGCAGCGTTGTTATTTTATAAAGCTGCATTCACTTTTTGGTTTCTTGTGTATTTTTTTTTTAGCTTGACACAGCAATGTGGGAAAGTTCTTCACTGCCAGAAAGATGACGTCATTTACTGAGGTTTTTTGCTAAAAATGCATACAACAATGTTTTATGACTTCAAATGATACATTGATGTGTGCAAAATACAAAAAGGGGGAAACAACTGTATTGCATAAAAAAGGCTAGAGAATAGTTCCAACATACAAAGTTGACATTGTAAATTTAATACAAAAAAAATATTTATTGAATTGAATATACTGTATTAATCCCCGAAGGGAACTGTGAGTGCTACAGTGCAAACACCAGGTGTTTAACACCTCAATGCTCCCTCACCCCAGCTAACGGCGTCCCCGTCCAGTCGCACTGTCCAACCTGGCAACCCAAAAGCTAGAGTCTGGAATGGGTCACAAACCTTCGCCGCGATGAAGACCACCAAACTGGCCTTTCTGTATTTCACTGGGTCTGAGTGTGCGCCTCCAGTTCTTGTATTGGCTACAGAATGTAGTATCTAGACACTTTGAAATTAGTCACTCTTTTTTTTTTGTTGTATGCACAATGTCCTGACAAAAAAAAGCACAAAATCTAGAATTTTTTTGCATTTGAAAAACTAAACAAATTTTCCACTTTTCCCTCCACAAGAGTTCGTATATGTACGAATGAATGAATAATCTTTTTCCGGTATACTCGGTAAAAGAAAAGCAAGACAAAATTGTACCTCCATTATCAACCAAAATAATCATTGCATCAATTCACACTAAAATTTTCAATAAAAATTTCAATCAAGAAAAACGACAAGGAGTGGGTTGAAGCGGTCAGGAATGCTTATACAGTTGTTCTGAAGCAACTTCTTTGTCGTTTTGGCTGTGTGTAGTGTGTCATTGTCTTGTTGGAAGATTAAACTTCAGGCTAGTTTGAGATCCTGAGCACTCTGGATGATTTTAACGTCCAGGATTATTCTCTACTTCTGTACTCAACGGTTTGTACTCTGTACACTAACTCAAAACAACTTTTAGAGCATGATACTGCCAGCATATTGCCTGGTAATTCAACACACATACTGCCTATAATTGCCACACTTGTCTGGTCTAATCAGACAACAAAATGTTAATTTGCATAGTGTGGAAGTGTTTTTTTTTTTTTTGACAAACTCAAATCGGGCTACCACGGAAGGCAAGCTTCATGTGAGTTTTTCTGCTTGACAAAGGGCTGCAATGACTTTGAAAAACTTTTTCCCATCTCTGAACTGCGTTCCTGGATCTTTGGGGGTTTCTTTACCTTTCTCATTGTAGTTCTTCTCCCTTTAGGTCAAGTTTTGAAAGAGTTCTAGTAGTTGTAATATTCTCCATGTAAGTATTACAAATAGTACAGTACTCTCAGGCTTAGGGTTTTTATTACCTCGTCCAGACCAGTGCCTTTTCTGTACCAGCTCTCTGTCAGTACCTGTGAAGGACCAAGCAGTGCAAATAGACAGGCACAAGGTTTTAAGTAAAAAAGGGGTCTTTTTATTGAACCCAAAAAAATATCAAATGTTCAACAATTATAAAAGAGGTCAAAATAACTAACTCAACTCAAGATAAGGTTTAACAAAAGAGAATTAACTCAAACAAACAGACCTAACTGACTGAGAACAGCATGACCTTAAATGAAAGAATACTAAACCACTGCCAACACAAAAGGGGGGGGTTAACAAAACAGCTTAACTAAATCTAAGCTGACAAAACCAATTTCACCCCTAAAGAAAATAAATGGTTCAGTCCAATTAGGTGACTCCAGCCCAGGACAGCAGGTGATCATTCGGCCCAGGAACTGGAGCACCTGCAAAACTCAAGAAAATCAAATTAATGTGAATCAACAACATAAATCACACATGTGCGCTAATCTAAACTTGTATTAAATCCAAAGTAAAGAAAAGTGGTTTAACAAACAAAATATCTAAATTATATTCATAAAGTGAATAAATTATAAAGTTTACAAACTAAATGGTTGTGTGGCTGTAGCCATCACACACGCCCCCTCTTTAGATTTCTCGCTGACACAGCGAGAAAGACAATCTGCAATGACGTTGTCTCTGCCGGGAATGTGGTGAATAATGAATTTGTACGGCTGTATGGCCAGGTACCACCGTGTAATTCTTCCATTTGTGTCCTTCATCTTCTTGATCCATTGCAGAGCCTTGTGGTCTGTCTCCAGAGTGAACTCACGTTCAAGAAGATAGTACTTGAAAGATTGGAGTGCCCACTTGATGGCCAATGCCTCCTTTTCCACAGTTGAATACCGGACCTCTCTTGGAAACAACTTGCGGCTGATAAAGGCAACTGGGTGGCGCTCTTCTGATGGTCCCTGCATCAAGACAGCTCCCAAACCCCTCCCCGAAGCAACAGTCTGAAGGACAAACATTTTGTCAAAATCAGGGCTATGCAAAACTGGACTCTTACTGAGAGAGGATTTTTGGCACTGAGGGCAGCTTTCACAGTACTGAGCAACATCTGTCCTCAATCCAGGCCAATAGAAGTGCTTTCTGATGCGATCCCCGGTCCTACGTTTTCCAAGGTGACCGGCCCCTCGGATTGAGTGCCCCAGAGACAGCACCACCTGCTGGATCTTCCGGGGAACCACCAACTGCAAAACTGATCCCTGTTGACGATAAAGTACACCCTCCTTTATCAAGAAGGTTTCTTTGCTGCAGAGATTTTCAGATCTCTGTTTCCCTTCTGCTTTCTGAAAAAGAGGTGTTAGAGTTGAATCTTCATGTTGGATTTCAATGTTGTTTTCAGGAATCTTGAAACCCAAAGGCAACTCCAACTCAGTGTTAGCAGATAGTTTTGCAGTGTGATTGAATTTATCTTGACTCTTTTGTCTGCAAGACTTACGAGACTTCCCTGGTGCTGTCTCCAGGTCTGCATCAGGAAAGGGCAAAGTATGAAGTATATGAGAGGATTCTTCTCTTTTCACCGCTTGAGCTCTGGTTACAGCAACATTGCATGCCTGGCTAGAATCAAGCAAGTCAGACAACACAGGTAGATCTCGACCTAACACAACTGGAAATGGCAGATTCTCAGAGACTCCGATGTTTAGCAAAAATGTTTGTCCTTGTACCTTAATGTACACTTCTGCTGTTGGATATAGTTTTTCATCCCCATGTACACAGCGAACTGGGATTGTGTCAGCAACGTTGACTTTGTCTACAGGAACAAAGTCTCTGTGCACAAGGGTTTGGGTGCTTCCTGAGTCAATTAGAGCTTTTATAGTTCTACCATTTAGCTCAACCAGCGCCACCTTTAAACCACTCTGCAGGTCTATCGTTGGGGTGATCTGCTGACGAGGGACAAAACACATTTGGCTTATTTTTGTTGAATTTTGTGGGCACATTGGCTTTGTGTGGCCCTCCATTCCACACAAATAACAAATCACCGTCTTGGATCTTAAGGGCACTGTGATGGACTGACTTGGAGGTTTACTCACCCCTGTCTGGTAGGTTTGAGATTTCTTAAAGTCCTTCATTTTCCAAGCCGTCTGACTCCACGGTTGCCCTTTTTCCCGTGCCGCTACAAACACATCAGCCAGCTGTGCAGCCTTTGCAGCAGTGTTTGGATTACGCTCTTTAATCCATATCTGTAACTCAGGAGACAACATTCTCAAGTATTGTTCCAGAATGAAGAACTCACCAATTTCCTGCACCGTTTTTCCATTTGGTTTAATCCATTTGCTGTATAATTCTTTTAAACGTGCATAGAGTTCTTTTGGGCTTTCATCTGACTTTACCTCTAGAGAACGGAATCTCTGACGAAACGTCTCAGGGTTAATGTCATATTTCTCAAGGATGACTGTTTTCACTTTATCATAATCTAATGAATCATCCACATCCATGTGAACATACGCACCTCTTGCCTTGCCAGTTAGCAGGGGGATCAGCCGAAAAACCCAGTCTTGTTTTGGCCATCGGCAAGCGAGGGCAATACGTTCATAGGTCATTAGAAAATGTTCAATGTCATCATCATTTGTTAATTTTTCCAGTGTTGGTGCCTGAAAGTGGAACTGACCTGCTTGAACATGCTCTTTATGATTAGTAGCAGAGCAGTTGTCCTCAGCTTCCCAAGGCTCCACATCGGAAGGTTCAGGTTCATCCGTTTTATTTTCTGGAGCTGGGGATGTACGAGTTTGTACTTCCACCTGCAACAGCTGAAACTGATGTTGTAATGCTCTGAACCGCTGTTCTTGGCGGGTGAATTCCTCCTTTCGTCTTGCTTCATGGGCCTCCTGTTGACCCATATGAGAACGAAGAATAGAAATCACTTCCGATATTGTTGGCTCCTTACCGTAGCCCTCAGTGCCATCCACCCCTCCAGAGGCTTCATTTTCCTCTCCTTGGGTTGCTGTTTCAACAGGCTGGTTTTGACCATCTCCTTTCACTCCGTTGCCGCTCCGTCTAGATCTTGGCATTGTTCAGTCAGGAAGGGATTATGGAAAAAACAAAAACAAAAAAAAACAACCCTGTGCCTTCATCTGCAAGATCCCACTTCTGACACCACTTGTGAAGGACCAAGCAGTGCAAATAGACAGGCACAAGGTTTTAAGTAAAAAAGGGGTCTTTTTATTGAACCCAAAAAAATATCAAATGTTCAACAATTATAAAAGAGGTCAAAATAACTAACTCAACTCAAGATAAGGTTTAACAAAAGAGAATTAACTCAAACAAACAGACCTAACTGACTGAGAACAGCATGACCTTAAATGAAAGAATACTAAACCACTGCCAACACAAAAGGGGGGGGTTAACAAAACAGCTTAACTAAATCTAAGCTGACAAAACCAATTTCACCCCTAAAGAAAATAAATGGTTCAGTCCAATTAGGTGACTCCAGCCCAGGACAGCAGGTGATCATTCGGCCCAGGAACTGGAGCACCTGCAAAACTCAAGAAAATCAAATTAATGTGAATCAACAACATAAATCACACATGTGCGCTAATCTAAACTTGTATTAAATCCAAAGTAAAGAAAAGTGGTTTAACAAACAAAATATCTAAATTATATTCATAAAGTGAATAAATTATAAAGTTTACAAACTAAATGGTTGTGTGGCTGTAGCCATCACAGTACCTTTGACCTCTTCTTTCTCATTCAGACAGAGGTGTGTCTTTCAAAGCCAAATCCAAATAGTTCAATCAGATTTTTGCACATTTGTTTTTTTTTTTTTCTGAAGAGATGGACTGGTGAGTGTAGATTGATCGGAATTAAAATGAACTTTATGGATAGTAGCAAATAGCTACAGTGATATGGTGAAAATTTACAGGTATTTGAATACTTAATCTGTATGTTTAAATTTGCATGTACATTTACAGACATTCAACAAATTAAAAGTCAACTAAAAAATGTTCTGAGTCAAATATAAAGACGACTACCAATTGTTTGCTTTGTCTCAGTCAATTTCCTTGTTCCCACTGCACCATGTAATGTGGGTCACAGCTCATCATGCATGCTTCCTGCAGTGAAATTGAGAATTAAACTCTTCAATCCATCCAGCTTTCCAATAAAGGCCTCATGCCTGCAAGCGTATCATTCGGATTGACAACAGGGGCAGAGGCAATTGAAGTGAACTTAAGTCTACCCCCTGCCCTATAAATAATATTTAATCCCCCTTTGAAAGGGAGAATTGGTAATGATTCCCAGAGCTTTTCTGGTGCATCACATTGCCTTAGCTACAGCTGACACCAATAGGGTAAAAACCAGACTGCTCTCTATGACCTGAAATGATGATGTACGACAGCTTTTAAAGATCAAATCAATCAAATTTACTCAGCCTAAAATCCATCTCTGGACTGTCCAGGAGAAAGATAGAAATGAGAAAAACACAGTATTTGTGAGGATATTGAAAAACCCAAGAGGCATCATCTCAGATAAGTGAACTTCCGCTGGTAGGAAAAAAAGAAAACTGTCAAAAATATTGAGGGAGATTGGACTTGAAATATCCCTTTTTGTCAGAGCAAACCAATTGTCTTTGTGCCCAATGAATACAGACTAAATGAGAATGTAATTACAAAATACAGCACCTTTAGAAATTTTTAAATCCTTAAACTTAATAAAACCTCCACAATTGGAGAAAACCCACAAAGCTTCTGTCTAAAAGCCTAAAAGTAGAGAGTATGATATGGTGAGAAGATGTAGCCTCAATGTGCAGTGATGTGAATAACAGCATTTAAGTAAAACCCTCACCTATTGTCACCAGCTGTGGGTGGTGACCGAAAGAACGAGATTGTGGATACAAGTAGCCGATATGAGCCCCCTCTGCAGGATGGCTGGGCTTTCACTCAGAAATAGAGTGAGGAGCTCTGCCATCCCAGAGGAGCTTGGAGTAGAGCTGTTGCTTCTATGGCTCAAGAGAAGCCAGATGGGGTTGGTCAGACCTCTGGTTAGGATGCCACCTGAAAGCCTCGCTGGTGAAATATTTTGGCACATCCCACTGGGAGGAGACCCAGAGGCAGGCCTTGGACATGCTGGAGATTCGATGTCTCACAGCTGGCTGGGAAATGTCTTGGTATCCTCCCGGGTGAGCTGGAGGATGCATCCGAGGTGAGAGAAGCTTGGGTTCCCGTCTGAGGCTGTTGTCCCATGAGCCAACCCTAGATAAGTGGAAGATGTCAGAACAGAATGGAACACAACACTGTTCATGTGCCGGAGCGTTTGCACTTAATGTTTCTTTGCAATGATTTTTTTCTAACCTGTAGATTTTTTTCTCAAAACCAGGGCTCATATTTATCAATCATTAACTTTCTATAATTTCATTCAAACATGAGCATTAATATTCTAAAGAATAAAACCAGTATTTTTTTTATTATGTTTTTTTTTTTTATAAAATATGGCAGCAATTAATCAAACAATTTCTTTCTTCCTTTAATACAATTATGCTGAAGTTTGTGGTAGATTTTCATGCTATATATACTTTTATCCAAATGGGATTTCTTTTAAAAGAACTTTTGTGATGAAAGTGAATAACCATCAAGCATATTTTGTCCCCACTTTTATTCTCACTTCAGCTACATTGTGTTTTAATGCTTGCATGAGTCTGTATCAGTTTGTTAAATGACTTCAAAGTCCAACAGCTGCTTGTTGAACCGGAGTTAACAAACCGAGGATCCAGTGCATTCATTTGAACCAGAGCAAACACTAGTAGTTTAGTCTGCCTGACTAATTTGCATAATTTGGAGGAACAGAATTTACAGGCTGGCCTATCCAACCCTGGTGTTCAAAACTGATCCGCTAGCAAGCTTTTAAAGCATCTTTCTATACCTAATGTTCTCTCCTGCTGCGTCATGATGGTACAAAGTGGGTGTAATATTAAATAAATGGAGAGTAAATAGATTCCATGGGGAATAATAGCCATCAGCGGTCTGATCCAATAAAGAAGTAAACAGAAGGAGCATGAATATAAGATGAATGAATCTTATTAAGGACTACTGATGCCCGGTCAACAGGAAAATGAAACAAAATAATAAAAAAATAGCCCGACGAGACCGTACTTGCATGCTCAGTGAGCAGGTCTAATGCACTCACCATGTCTGGCATATATTTCACCTGGTTTTCAGAAAAGGTTCTTCTGCACTAATCTATATTTCAATAAACCATCTATTCATCTGTCCAGTAATATACCTTATTTTCTGCCTATATATCTAGTACATAGATCAGCTCACACTTGTAATCAATCCATCCAACCTATTTATTTTCCTAATTTGGGATAATCTCCTCTGACAGTCTCTCAAATTTGTCTTAAAGTTTTGCCATTGGACACGAGGAATAACATTTTTGATTGATTGTTTGGGTAAAAAATTCACCAGAATATTTCATAGGGCCAGAAATCAATTAAAAAAAAAAAGCAGATCTCAGGAATATTAATCAGGAAAAATCAACAATAGTGGCTAATTGCAATCAGTTGTGTTAAGAATTTACACACAATATCAAAATTTTAAGTTTCGAAAGTTTATTTCTGGGCTGCATGGTGTCACACTGGTGAGCATTGTGGCCTCACAACATTCTCCTGGTACATCGCTTCCAAAAACATGCATGTATTGAAATTGCCCCTCGGAATGAGTTAAATGTGTGGCTGGTTGTCTGTATGTGACCCTGTAACCAACTGGCGACCTGTTCAGGGTGTATCCTAATTCTCGCCTGAAATCAGCCAAGATAGGCTGTGGCACCCCTGCAATCCCATTAGGGATAAAGGATCAGAAGACAAACAAAAGTTTATTTTGTACAAAGCACAGAAAATTTTCAATTTCCAGTGGCTTTGAGATCTATAACAGGTCCTGACAAAACTTTTTAATGAAGGCACTATAACAAAAATAAGTTCACTATGTTTAATATTCATATCATGTTCCACGTCCCGGGATATATTTCCAAAAGACGTAATGAATGTTTTATAATAATGTTACCCACTTGAAACAGAACTGAGTCCTCTTTTACACTCAGTTTTTGCCTCCTGCCCAACTTGATCGAAAGACACAAACATAAAATAATAGATTGAAAATCGAAGACAGTAAAAAGGGAAAACATACAGTAACAGTTGTAAGAGGTCTTCCCCACGTGACATATATCTGCTTGCTGGACTACCTGTGGTATACTGCTGCCTTCTACGTTTGCAGTTTGCACCTCGTTAGAACTTCATTATTGACAAATACAAAGACACACGTAAGAACACAACAGTCGGCAGGTATAAAGACGCCTGGCACATTGCTGTCTCTATAAGTGTTGTTTTAGTAAATTAGAAGGTGTGTTGATCGAAATCAATGCAATTGAATTGATAAATTGATGCACTGCATTAAAACATTAAGTTTCCTAGCTTTAATATATGTGTATGTACTGTATATATATATATATATATATATATATATATATATATAGTATTGGTCTAAATTCCCTCCAGCGAAACCCAGACCTCTGCACGCATATTTAAGCTTTTAGCTCTGCTGAGGCAAAAGGCTGTGGACTAAGTGGAAACCCCTGATAAAGAAAAGGAAAGGGTCAGAGTTCCGGCTTTAAGTCTATATAGTGGCTTTTGTTAAATGCAATATAGTATGCTTCCATTTAAGAGAGGTCAACTTAAGTCCAACTTTCTGTACAATGCTGAAAAGGAAATTCCCACTCAACCCAACTAAAGGCCTTCTCAACAACAAGAGAAGCTTTGTTCTTCTTCTCAAAGGAGAAATGCACATCACTTCTCATAAGGCTAAATGAAAAGCAGCCTAATATAAAGCTTATCTGGTCAGAACTCATGAGGGCAAGGATTCTTTTCTGTAAACGAGTTCTTAATAGTGCCTAACTACAAGCATGTTATGAGTCCAAGAGGTCTGATTCCCACTTAGAAAAAAAAAATACTGGCCAGATTCTTCCTATTTGTGACAGTGATACATTTAGTTTTTTCCGCAACGCTTTCATGCTTATGAAAGAAATACTGTGCAAACATCTGGATTCTATTTTGGGATTTTGTAGGCACTAAGGAAGAAATTTTGACAACTACAGTATTACTGTATAAGATTGAGACAAATGACAGTCTTTGCCATGTTTCTTTCATCTGAAAATAAGCTAAAGCACAGAAAATATAATCCTGGACGTTATAGCTTGCCGACCCATCTTTTACAAAAAGCATACAAGCCAGCCGTTAAGATACATTGAGGTAAAAACACTTACAAACATGGGTAGCTAGCAGATGGAGTTATGGGAAAAAATAAACAACAAAACATTCTAAGGCTATGAAAACGCCTCATATTTGTCAATTGTACATATTTTCTTCCTTGAAATAATTTACTGAAATAATCTTATAAACTTTAGCAGTTACAATTGTTTCTTATAAATCTGTGCTAATTGCTTGACCCCCATTGTTCAGCGTTATCCTACTTAATCACCCCAGACAAGCAAACTTATGCAAATGACTATTTCTACATCTGTTCTATTGTCTTCCACTTATCTGAGGTCAGGTCGTGAAGGAAACAGTCTCAGATGAAGCCTCAGAAAGAAGCCCAGGCATCTCTCACCCCACCTGCATCCTCCAGCTCACCCAGATGAATACCGAGGCTCTTCCTGGCCAGCTTTGAAACATAGTCTCTCCAGCGCGTCCGGGGCCTGCCTCTGGGTCTCTTCCCGGTGGGATGTGCCAGAAACACCTCACCGGCAAGGCGCTCAGGATGCATCCTAACCAGATGCCCTAACCACCCCATTTGGCTTCTCTCGACTCAGAGGAGCAACAGCTATACTCCTAGCTCCTCTCGGATGGCAGAGCTCCTCACTCTATCTCTGAGTAAGAGTCCAGCCATCCTGTGGAGAAAGCTTTTTTCGTCTGCTTGTATCCGCGATCTTGTTCTTTCAGTCACCACCTACCACCACCTAGGACTGTAGATCGACTTGTAAATCTAGAGCTTTGCTTTTCGGCTCAGCTCTTTCTTTACCACAATGGACTGATGCAGTTTCTATATCTCACATTTAATCAAGACTAAAACTTTTTTTTGATCCACTTGCTATTGTCCAAATGATTTACAAGTGTAATCTAAGAACTTTATACTGTGACTGTTTTTTGTGTAAAGCCGAACGTAAAGCATTCACAAGACATGTTTCAGATGGTGTTGGGCATGCTGTTTTCACCCATATGTAAAAGCTTTTGCTTTTTAACACTATTGCTATCCACCTTGTTCTATTTCCACCAACGTGTATAACCCCGCTGCATTCAATATGTTCTTGCTTCTTCTCCGGGGATTTGAAAGTCGTTCTGGCCAATGCAGGAAATTGCTTATTGAAGTAGAAGTTTAAGAAGAATGCACACAACAAAAAAAAGAGAACTTACACATTTTTTTTTAATAAAAAACATGTTCTTTTTCCAGTGTTACAATTGAGTTGGGCTTTCAGCCGTTATCCATCTGAGTCAAACCACACCAAATAATCATTTTATGGTCAATGAAGATATCCTATTTTTCAAAAATACAATAGAAATAGCGACTTCATTGTAGACAAGTCACTCACAGTAAATACGTACACACACCCAAAAAAGGCTCTACAAATCTCATTCTGTAGTCACAACACAAATAACCTGGCAGTATCACTTATGTACAGGTAAGGCTGTAAGAAGTTGGAGGTAAAATCCATTCTCATTTACCTCACTAATGCTTAAAGCTGAGCCTGTCTTCTCTAAAGCAAATCCTGTACTGTCATGTATAATTTAATTTTTCAATTATTACAGCTGTTTTAAGACTGTAAAACTCTAGCTATACATTTTATGGACTTTTCTAAGACAGTCTGTAAGATATTTTCACTGTTTTCTCTCTCGTTTGAACACTCAAATTTCCAACCTGTGTTGAAAAATATTGTGTTAATATCGAAGTGTTGGCTCAGTGGTAGAATGTAGTCCTTGGACTGGGAGAAGGTGGTTAGATTCCCACTGGGCCCATGCCTTAGTGTCCTTGGGGAAGACACCTAGCCTGCAGTTACTCCCACCATTGGCGCCGTCATGGCTGTCTGCTCCAGTGCAATGGAGGAAAAGTAATTTAGTAGGTAGTAATATAGTATGTTTAAAAAAAATAGTGACTGTTTCAGTTGTGTTAGAATTTGATGTTGCACTTTAAAATTTGTACAACTTGAAGCTGGAAAAGCTCAAGTACACTATAGGGAAGAACCGTTTTACACCCATTGAGACCCAAACAAAGCAACTCGATCATGGTTAAACTTCTTACTAAATTTTCAAAGGTGAACAGTTTTGATTAACTTTGTTATTCCAAACGCATCTTAAAATTTTGCTTGTCACTTTAACCCTTGGGTCACAAACACTTATTTTGTGTAGAACAGCAGTGTTTAGTGTCTGGCTCACACCTGCCAATGAAACCTTGCCATGAAGAGATTCAGCTTGGCATTCTTTTCCGTCCCATGACAAGTAGCTTCCGTTAAGTTAAAACGCCTGTCTGTGCTAAGCATGATTCAACCGGTGGCAGAAAGTGGTCACGGTTCTTTGAACATACAGTTGGCCTGCGCTGCACCGCTTGCCAACAGACATGCAGAGTACCCAGGTGCACGGTGTGCAGACACCCCTCTGAGAAATCAAACTTTCATTATTTATTAGGCTACAAAATGAAGCTGCGAGCGGAGTCCAGTCAGCCGTGAAGTTGGCAGAATGGGATGTTGCTTTCTTGTTTGCCAGGGACGCAGGTTGGAACAATGGCCATGTGCTGCTAGCTGCACGAGCGGAAGATAAGAGGAACTCAGGATTGAGTTCCACTCCCTATGTGGTTGGCCAAATATAGACCAGATCAGATGGAGTTGTTAATTTCAAGATGGCACACCATTTTTTTTATCCGACCTTACTGGAATTGCCTATTTCAGGTCCGAGATAATCTTTAATCAAGGCTACTCACTCTCATACCAGACATTTTCTCTTTTTTTTTCTACTCCTGCTCTACTGTAATGAGTTGGTGCAGGATTCAGCTTTCGTTTTTTTCCTTTCTTTTTATTTCATTCATTATCTTTGCTATCACAAGCAATTTTCTATTATTCATGGTCTAAGCTTGTGTGCTTAGCAAATGCCATTTGACTTTCTTTTCTTTGACTGCAGAGAAACGAGAAGAAAAGGAAGCCAACTTATCATATTGGCTGGATTAATACAATCAGCCACCTTTTATCCTGTTCTTTCATCGGAAATGTATACCTAAGCACATCGGACAGGAGCACCATCAGAAAATCTTTCAAAGAGTAACATCAAAATGAAGATTGGGTTCAAACTGACAACAGCATTCATTTACAAGCTTAAACACAACAAAGTGAGAGTTCTCCAAAAGCTGCTGTGTAATTTCAAATTTATTTCTCCCTCCTATTTTGGTGGAATTTGATGCGGATGGGAGAATATTTATCCAAACAAGTCATGCTGCGCCATAGTTATAAGGCATCTAGTTTTCTCTTTTATTATTCTTATTAATCTCTGCTTTCAGGTATTGAAAGCTCATTTTAACATTACATCAATACAAAAGTAACAAACAATAAAAGTCCAGAAATAATATTTAAACATTTTAAAACAAATTGGCTATTATTTGTGTGGCTTAGAGACGAATATGTTGAAACAACAAACAGTTAATCAATGATTTTGTGTTATCAAATGCTCTTGTATGGAAACAATTTTTTGTTACACGTTGACAATAAAATCTGAATTAAAATGTAACAATGACTGAAAATACTGCATGATGTCAAAAACCTGTTTCTATTGCCGCATAAAGATGTCGTTACTTCAGGAGAAATTTGAATACGATTTTTACGATTCCTGTATCTTCCGTGATTCTATGGGAGTACGGTACTTTTTTACCAGTGTGAATCCCAAGCCAAATCCACATGATCGTTATGCCAAGCTGGCTTTATGAAATAAAAAAGACAATAGTATTTTAAGAAAATTAGTCAAAAAAGAATTCACAGTCTTGCATCCCAATTCTGAAGACATTTTTCTTTGTAGCCGTATACAGTATAGGCATGATCTTCTTCTTTTTCTCTCAGCATTTCCCTTCAGGGGTCGCCACAGCAAGTCAGTTTCTTCCATCTAACCCTATCTGCTGAATCCTCTTCGGTCACTCCAACTATCTTCATGTCTTCCTTCACTGTATCCATGAACCTCCTCTTTGGTCTTCCTCTTGTCCTCTTTCCTGGTGGTTCCAAACCCAGCATCCTTCTGCCGATGTACTCGGTCTCTCTCCTCTACACATGTTCAAACCATCTCAGTCTGGCCTCTCTGACTTTATTTCCAAAACCTCTAACATGTGCTGTTCCCCTGATATACTCATTTCTAATCCTGTCCATCCTGGTCACTCCCAGAGAGATCCTCAGCATCTTCATCTCTGCTAACTCCATCTCTGTTTCCTGTTTTTTCCTCAGTGCCAAAAAAATGTGAAAATGTCAATGTATGATGGAGAAAATTGATCAATACTAATATTGGGGATTTTAAAGCTTTAAAATATGTATAATAAACGATAAAGTTAACTACTTTGAGGATTTTAGTTACTGTGGGTTATTTTTAGAACATAACTGCTGCGATTAAAGAGGAACTACTCTATTGGATTCATACTACAATGTGAAAGTGATAAGTTTGTATCACATATAACACTCAATCTGATGTGGGTGGAATTTCTCCATAAATTATCACAAGCTTTATTTTTGCCAAACTTGCTTGTTTTTTTTTAAATAACGGATGAAGTAGAAAACCAGATTAGAAGGAGGGAAACTCAAGGAAGCCTACAGGAAAAGATACTTTGGTTTGTTTGTAGGTGATGTGTTGGCATTTAGTAATAGCTTCATTGTGTCTGTGCTCTCCTCCTGTATTCCCACTGAGGATGGAATTGACTTGCCAAACTGCAGCGAAAACAAACCATCCCAAACATTTTAAACTTTTATCAATCAATCCTTTTCAGAGTCCACCGTTCTGCACTGCCCACTCCCTCCCAGAGCCTGCTTTCTGTTTCACTCACCCTCTATGTTCTCACCTCTTTTCTCCCTCTTCTGACTTCATTTCACTTTCTCACCTTCCTAACACACTCTCATCCAGCTTCTGTCTCTTCCTGTGTCTCCCTTTCCAGTCATCAGTGTGGGAGTAAAAGGATTAGACGAACCAAGAGAGGAAGCAAACCACTAAATGACGGTATTGAATTCCGGCAAAATAAATCTGAGCCTCTCACGCCAAGTGAGAAGTTAAGTCACAGCCACTGGTGTTTCTAGCACATCTAACATGATAACAGTGCATAATGAACTCATTTCAGAATGACAGCTACATTATTAAAAAGCCTGCTGCCATTTGGACGCAGCACATTCAGGCTTCAAAAAGAAGAGATGAGAGAAAATGAGGAAGGCTCGTTGAATGCTATAGCTCTCATTTTCCTCATGTTACATCATGCTGTGGGCTTCTTGCTGCTCATGTTAATAATGGGTCAGAAACATGGAGACAAAAAGAAATTACCCATCCATATTCATTTTTTTTTATGATTTATTTCTTGAAATTGACCACATTTAACCAGTTTTTTCAATTGTATTTTTAGTAGGAATGAGCAGTTTTAAATGAATGTGAACACTAATTGGCTCCATTTATGGAACAGTTTCATAAATCTCAAGCACAAAGAATAACATAAAAAATATTTCTAGGGAAATGAGACAGCTTTAATCAATAGTTAACTGGCCTGGCCCAAATATCTTTTGAGGTAGTTAGATGTTGAAAATAAAGGGGAATAAATAATAAATGGCTCACTTGTAAATCCGGTTTAGGTTCTCTTATGTGCTGTAGAATATCTTACTCATTCTTTGTAACATTCTCATGTGGCCTTTGTGGATATTTTACTAATGAATACCTCTTTTCTATATTATCTAACACCGAGTTGAACTAACGGGTTCTTACTGGTAGGTCTGCGAAGGGGTTACACCAGTGTTGTGGTGTCCCTCAGGTGACTAAAAGGAAAAATTCTCAAGTCCAAGCCAACCCTGTGTGTCCAGGTATGACAGCCGTGTAATGAAATTCTTCTCCTCTTTATGCTTGGCACTGTGTTGCTGTGCACAATCTGATGGCAGCGGCACTGGAAGAAGGCTTCTCTGACAGGTTTGTTCCCATTCTATCGAGTACTGCTGTGGATGGACAGAAGCTGTCTAATAAAAACATCAACACAGATGCCTTAACGCCAAAAGTATTTGCAAAACCATTAAAATTGAGTGTTCTAAAAATTTCCATCTTCAAATTTGATGAAGATAAGCAGCATCGTGATTATTCACCCAAATGTTAGTAAACAAATTGGTCACTCTCAAAAGATCAGTTAATTCCAGTGTGAAACTATGAGATCATTTTAATCACTAACAACATGGATTATTTCTGGATAAAATTCTCTCTCTTTACTGATGCTAAGCCTCATTCCTTGTCGTATTTCTACTACATTTGTTTTCTGCAAATTTGGGCACTTGTCCTGTGCTGCTCAATTTCTTTTACTTTGTTCTACTCCTTTTCAAAAGTACTTCTTCAAAGTGACCTTGAAAGTAAATCAGCCACCAAATCTTTTGGTTTTTCTTCTTCAATTGTTGCTTGCTGATTTTAAAAAAGGTTTTGCAACAAAACAAAATTTTTATTAATATAGCATATTGCATTCACCATACAGATGATGCATACCAGGCTAGCTACTACACTTTCTGAATGTTCTATCACCAGGTCTGAAAAGGGTGACACAAGTCGGCCTTCAAGAAGGCTCAAATCAACCACCTCAAAATATGATTGGTTGAAACAAAAAGGCTATTGCCACTAACTTTGTATAAAAAGAGCCAGCAGATTGTACTATGCAGGACTTTGTAGAAGCTCCGTTTTTTTAGTCTACTTGGCAACAATTGATGGCTGAAATGTGATTGGCCGAAAACTTCAATGAGAAAAAGCATGTTTAGAAGCAACACATCTGTTAGAAAATCCAACAAAGAAAATGTAAACCACTTGGAAATATTGCATAAATATAATTAGTATTAATTTGTAGTTCAGACATATTTTAGGCCAGCAGAGAAGGCTTTGACAAAGTTCCCATTCACCTCTGATTTTATGACATGTTTAACCAATTTAGTGGGAAAATTTTTGGCTCTTAAACAATGTGATTAGGAAGAATTTGGGTACGACGGCAGCTATGCCACCAAGTGGTCGATCACGTAAATTGGTGGTGAACATGCCGAAGAGCGTTGCGGAAGAGTTCACCAAGCTTCTGATGGGTCAATCTCTAGATACTTTTAAAAAAAATCTTGTGGCTTTAAATTGAGTTCAAAACAATAGGCAGAGAGCTTCATAGAAGTGTGTTCATGGTAGCAGGATCCAAGCCAGTAAGATATCGCAAAGCTCTGGTATTATAACACTCTAAATGGGACTTAAAGAGCTTGGAAAATGAACGAACTGTCTACAAAAAAATGTTTCTTGCAACATGGGAAAAAGATTGTACCGTTAGCACATTTTTAGGATTAGTCTGAAGTCTCAAGAGTATTTCAAGGTCTATCAACTTTCTTTTCTGTTTCAAATCATTGTTATCACTGATGGAGACAATATGTTCATAAAGATGTCTGTATAGCAATTTATAATCACATCTGGAAAGCCATTCACTTTATGATAAACTTCTGTTTTATCCTTATTAGTCCTCCTAAATGCTGATCCGGAAAGCATTATTACCACAGTAATAGACAGGATACCCCCACAGCTGTTTTTAACCTTTGAATGTCCATAAGTTAAAACCAGCTGTGTGCGTGATAGTTTGCAATTTGTGATTTCAAACAGATTGTGAAAGAGATGCTTCTGTTATAAATTATGAGCTAAGCAACACAGGAAGGGAAAAAAAATCCTGTCTCATTGTGAATCAGCGATGTTAAAGTGCTAAACTGCCAGAAGGATTCACTGAGGAATTGCAAGCAGTTTTTTTTTCCAAACACAAGACTTGTGAAACAGTGAAAACATTGAATAAAATTTTTGACCACAAAAAAACTCACTTATAGACTTTTCTCCAAATCAGAAATATTGAGGATTTGCAGATCCCTAAGGAATATTTCTACATCACCATTTTTATCCATATGTTAAAGTTTAGTACGCTGAAAGTTTAATATTGTTTAGAAATGTCTGAATATTTTCCAAAACTGCTTTTGAAATCATGACCAAACTGTTCCGCCTATGTTTCAACTCTCCCATCTGCTCCTGGCAGCATTAGGAAAAAAAAGCATCTCTATAGGATCCATGTCAAATTTACCCCTAATGAGTTTTGGCCTTATGTCAAGTCCTATTTTAAAGTCAAACAGAATCTTCTTCATAAAAGTATAATTTACTCCTAATTAAAAGAAAATGTCCTGGAACAGGAAACAGCTGGTTCATGAAAGTGTGCTTATGTAGTTTGACTATAAATAATCATTAACATATGGACGTTTACGAATGCTAATAGGTTAAAATCTTTTCTTGCAATGCTGTATTTAGCACTTCATTTCCTATTTCTAAACCTCAGGGCACACAAATAAATAATTAAATGAAAGTGCAGCTTGGTGCTTCTCATGACTATTTTTTTTTAACCATCTGAGCATTTTTTGGAGATTCCCAGCTCTTACTAAAGCCATAAATGTGCTTGCGTGTATGTTTTCTCCGTCTGTTAAAATGCCTCACTAAACAAAGCCTCTGACTGTGTGTTTGTGTGTGAGACTGCAACACACGATGATGCAGAAACTACCTTGTGCCATAAAGTCCCTTACTGTGCCAAAAAAAAGGAGAAAAATAAGCAAAGACAAGGATATGAACAGCTTGGAAGGAGGCTGTGAAGGTTGCAGGAGAATGAAGTGTGCTGCGTGTGTGGGTGTGAAAGTGGGTAGTCAGTGGGTGGTAGTTTGTTGGTTGCTTGTGTATAGGGGTGAACGAGTTCCTCATCTGTTATACTGCTGGGAAAAATACTCTCTTTTTTTTTCCTGTAAACTTTTTTCCCCCCCTATAAATGATCAGTAAATCTAACAAACAAATAACACGTAGCTCAACTAAATTCTCATTAATTTTTCTTTAATAATTTGCAGCACAAACACCCCTGAATCCCCAGGTAATGAAGCATCCAACAAAAAAATGACCATCAGTGGCCAGAAAATCTTTCAGACAACCTTTTTTGTAATGACCCCATCCTAAATATGTCTCTGTCGCCTACACACTATCTCTAAATGAGGTTCTCTAACTGCAGTGTAGGTTTCTAGTCACTCTTTTTGGACAGCCTTCGCTACCTCTAGTAGAAAAATAAATCACAGTAACCATGATGTTTTTCTTTATATTGACCAAATAAGTATAGTTAAAATGGACGAGAATTCATACTGAAGGAGGACATTACGTCCATTTTTTAAAATTTTTTATTATTATTTTTTTTTTAACATGATTAGCCCATTTAAAGAAAACAGACGGAAGAAAATACTTCAGCTGAAAAAAAGTTTTGTGGATTTTTGGAAAAAATTTTAAAAAGCAACAAGAAAATTGTCTGTAAAAGTCGATATGACAGTTTTTAATCTGACAACCCCCTCTCGGGTAAGATATCAGGATACTTACCCCAGGTTAGGGGCAAGAGCAGAAATATTTGAAGAGAATAAAATTTCACCATAAATATCAGAGTAAATTTGAAAAGCAGGAAGCCAAGTGTAACTGAAGTGTTGATTTTCAACTTTTTCAGTGCAAGAATAAAATTTAAGGACAAATCTAATTTTTCACACACAATCTGCTACTTACACATTCATACATAATTTCCATAGCTACAGACCAAATGTTGCTATGGAAACACTATTCCGACAACCAATTGCACCCAGAAGTCATGAACCGACCGCTGTGTTTTTAATGTTATGACAGGTTGTTATTTTAGCAGCTTTTGACTGTTTGAATTACTGGCTTTGGTGTTTTGTTGTTCTTGGTGAATTGATTAAGATCAGGTAAATAACCTGTAAAAAAAAAAATATATATATATATATATATGCAATTCTTTAACTTAGGACAGTACTTGGTTGCCTTTGTTGCATTTTTGGATAACTCCGCATCATATCCTGAAACACAAAATAAAATGTTTGCAAATACTGTAGACTAAGCTGAATTTGAGCAAATAGTCCCTATCTTCCAGCCTATGCCCCATAGTCAAAAAAACTTTGAGTGCAACTGGCATCCAAACCACTGTGTTTTACACATATAAAATACTACCTGTTCATAAGGTTCTTTCAGGTTTCAACATATATTTTTCTTTCTGTAACTACAAATTTGATATAATTTTGTTGGACTACAAATGCCTTTGATATGTTAAAAAAAAAAAAAAATCACACGGGGACTTTTGTCCTTGTTTTTTTAAAAATCAGGTTCTCAAAAACATTTTATATTTCTTTTGCAACCCTAATATTTCTGCAGGTTAAGTTCATTTGGATGTGCTGATGCTTCAATTATTCAAATCCAAAAATAAAAAAATCACCACAATCAACTGTCAGTTTGGCTGATAAATTTTTGATTAAAATTTATAAAACTACAAACACTAGAATCTTAAAGAAAACACTTTTATTCTTAAACACGTGTTTATAATAATTTGAATCTGCAATTGATAACAATCTATTTTCAAGACATTGCAACATTCTTAATGAGCTGACGAACAGGGAATGAGAGCGTGACAGGGAAAGTGTCGCTGGAATTAATAACTAAAAAAAGGGGATCAGGTCTTGCCAAAACCATAAAATGATGGAAAAGCTTCCCACTTAGTCACAGTTGAAGTAAGTTTTTACTGCAAAAGCAGGTGGAAATTTTACACAAAAAATGGAAACAATGAGCATTGCCTGCAGATTTTTTTTTCGATGTGTTAAACTTAAACTAGACCTCCTCGTGAGCTCAATGTAACTATCATGATCCTTCTCCACACACATCCTGCTCCCTTCTGGAACATTTCTTCCCTCCAAATCTGACCCTCCACCCTAATTCTGCACAGCTGGTCCTCTCTCTGATATCTCATCTGTGTCTCATCTTTCCCTAGTTATTTACCCTTTTGCCTCCCCCATAGTCTGATCCCCTCCACATTGTCTTCTAGGATGCACATGCCTACTCTTCTTTCCTAATCCCTGATTATGTGCAATTAACTGGTTAAAACTGCATCTTGGTCCAACATGCTCACCTTCACCACCTCATGACTGAGTGAGCTCACACTGGAGTGATGGACACCGTCAAATGACCAGGGGAAGATGTGACACAGGCAATTGGGACCAGGTGTACATTAGGGCAGAGGTCCGGATTTGGAGGGAGGAAATGTTCCGTGAGGGAGGAGGATCATAACAGTGACATATTTCATAGTTATCGCACCCATTGCGTGCACACATTCCCACTCTCTCAAGTCTGCTTCCCTACATGTCTGGTTGTATTTTTTTCAGCTTTTGTTCACCTGTAAGCTCCAGGCAGACCTACTGTATATTCATCCCCTGATATAAAAGTGAAAAAAAAGGCTGAAGGGATGAGGGATCTGATTGAAGCTTAGCTTCTAGGCTCTGATCCCATCAAAGATTTATAAGCATTCACACATTAACTGTCAGACTGAATATTAAGCATTGTAATCCATGTCGGTATTACTGGCATATTAGCATCATGTTCCCAGGATTAAATATCTGTTTTTCAATTTTTTAAATAATGAATTTCAAGTACATCATAAGTTTGTCTTGTTCACTTTTAAAAGAATATTTACACAGATCACATTACAGTTAATAATTCTCATTCTGAAACATTTACCTTGGATTTAGCTCAGCATATAGTTCAGATAAGGTAAATAGAAAAAGGAAACTCTGCCGTTTAATTTCAACTCAATATTTCTGCCTTTATTTCCCTCTTACAAATTTATTGATCACAAAATCATTTAACTGGCTATACATTGACTTGGTGTCATAATAGCTGACCATTTTAAAACTTTGCCTTTTGTATGCTGTATCTGTCCATGACTTATTATCTTGACAAACAGTATACATTGAAATTTATTCAGAAATTTATTCGGAAAAGAATAAATCCTGTTATTTTTAATCAGAAGCTAAAGGCAAGAAAATATACTTATTTATGTTTATTTTAATCTGTTTATTTCTGATATGGATTCTAAGAAGGTATTTTGTATTTTTAAAAAAGATAATTAAATTAGTTATTAAAATGTAGACACTTAAAAAGCTTTTTTGGCTGTTGGGGAATTTGCTTCTACGCCATGCTAAACCACCTGCAGCTTTAAACAAAAGCCTGCAGCATTTGGTCTGAATGTCAGTAAGTAGTATCTTCCTTAAATCAGCCGCAGACTTGACAGTTAAAGCCCAGACACTGTGTGAGCAGAATGAAAGACAGACCTGAGCTGCAGGATGATGGAGAGGCTGCAGAACATCTGCAATACTGTTACTAATCACCAGGGGTCCATGTTGTGCTTCTTGAAATTCTCCTTGTTGTTTATGTCCTCCTTCTATAAGTCAGATAAACAGAGAAGAAAAACAGAGCTCACTAACCATCAACTCCTCTGTAAATGTATAGCTTCATAAGAGGCATTAAAACTATCGAGTGAGAAGCGTGAGGAGGGATAGATTTGAATGTCTGCGTTTAAAGACAGGTTTCACATTTAGCAGATGCAGAGAACACACCCCGCCTGTCTGAAAACCTCTTTCTCCTAACATCTCTGCATCTCTGGTAATGGGAGATTAGTGCAGAAGAAAAAGAGAGGCAGACAGAAAGACGAGGAGTAGAGTGTAAAGGGAGATGAAAGGAAGAAAACGGATGAGACGACAGGAAAGGCTATAACAGTGACTCATTTATGACTTTAGAATATTGATTATTGAAAGAATTTTTTGCAACATGTTTGGAGACATGAAACTAATTCTAATGCTTAAGGAATTTATGGCATTGTGAGGTTTTTATGACAAGTTTGCCCTCCACAAAACCTCTGCACATACCTTCTTTATTTTTTGTGTGTGATGCAGGGACAGCATGGGGGTCCAAGCAGGAGGCCTAAGTAGTCACAACAAATTAATAAAAAAAAGCCCCACACACCTACATAAACATGTTTATACAAGGAAGACTTCTTACTGTAATGGTAGAGGTGATACTTTGACCTTGTTCAATTCTTAATGCGTGGGTTTTTTCCAAACACTCTAGTTTCTCCCTACCCTCCAAAAATGCATGTTAGGTTAATTGGCTGCTATGAATCTGCCCCTAGGAAGGAGTTTGTGTGTGGCGCCACAGCGGACTGGTGACCTGTTCAGATTGTACCCTACCTCTCACCTGAAATCAGTCGAGTTTTCAGGTCCGTAACTGGATAAGTAGTTCAGAAGATGGCAATTTTTAATGAGAATAATAGACAAGGATACACATAACTGGTGCACAAGTAAGCGCATGTTGTCAAAATACACACTGCGCCATACAGTAAAAGGGTTGAAGCACATCTGTGCACCAATATGGCAAACCAAAGAAGTTAAAAATGATCCTAGAAATGCTACCTTAGCTTAAAAATGATGTTTTTTCTTTTTCCTAAAACCCATTTCATCACTAAAAAACAGCATAAATAGTGGTGTTTCTATGCACGTGCATGAAGAACACTTTCTAGTGAGGAAAAACGTCTCAAAAAGTGGCGTTCAATGACCTCACACAAAAACTGCCCTTTGTTGAGTTAATGATAACGCTGCATGCAGGACATATATGTCTATTAAAAGTAATTTTCCGGCACATCCTCAGTTTACGCTCATTTTGCATGAAGTTGTGTGCAATTATGTAATTTTTCCAGCAGAACACACGGAAGGGTTTTATCACATCTGCAACCACAAGCTTAGAAGAAAATTTGTACGGAAGATCAACTTAAATCTTTACATTTAGTCAAAAGTCCAATTAAAAGCTTCATATTTATACAACCACAGTTTGATGGTATGGTTATAGGTGGGTAAAGGTGGAGGATGGGGGTGGAGAAATTATTATCACAAGAAATTGTCTGTTAGTTCCTCTTTAACTGTTTCTGTCCTGTCGTCTTCCGCTTATCTGGGGCAGGGTTGCAGGCACAACAGGCTTAAACAGGAAACCTGGGCTTCCCTCACCTTGGCTGCATCCTCCAGCTCACCCAGTAGAATCCTGAGGCGTTACACAGCCAGCTATGAGAAATAGTCTCCAGAGCAGGTGTGGGGTCTGCTTCTGGGTCTCCTCCAGGTGGGACACGCCCGAAACACTTCACCAGCGAGGCGTTCAGGAGGCATCCTAAACAAATGCCCGAAACACCCTATCTGGCTTCTTACAACCCGGAGGAGCAATGGCTCTACTTCGAGCTCCTCACTTTATCGCTGTGTTAGAGTCCAGCCCCCTTGCAGAGGAAGCTCATTTTGACAACTTGTATCTGTGATCTTGCATTTTCAGTCACCACCCACAACTGGTGATCATAGGTAAAGGTAGAAATGTAGATAGACTGGTAAATCGAGAGCCTTAAAGACCTCTTTAAGGTCTGCATTTAAGTTAAGGAGGTCCACAATGGAACTCTATACGCTGTATGAGAATATTTGCTTGAGTTATTGCCTAAGTATCCCTAGTTAAGCCGGCCTGTGAGGCAGGATTAAAACACGGGTGCTTGGCCAGATCCAAGCAACATCTCCAGGTGCTCTTCTGTATGCTGGACCAAAATACTATGCACACCTTTGATAATAGATATTACTCAAGTCGTGTTAAAGAGAAATTTCAACAAAAGATTTGACACTCGTGTAGAACTTGAAGATATTCAAATAATATTAGGTTGTGAGTGATTCAGATAAAAATGAATCTATTTACCCACTATGGCTCCAGTTGGCAAAGATAAAAACAAGGACACACGCTAATTTTGAAGACTTTAAATGAAAGCAAACTAGAAGAAATGAGCCTGATCAAGTTTATCATCAACAAGACAGCTGGCAGCTTAATTTGTGTCCCATTGTGCCGCTGAGGTTAATAGTCACACGTTAAAAACTATTCGCTCTTCTCTGAAAAATTCTTCAGAACTTGCTTTGAACAGGTTAATAATATCACACAATAACACAAAGGTCAGCTACCGTAATATTTCAGGACGCTCTCCTTCTGGACTGGATAGTTTTAATGTCCACACATCTCAGCTTTGGAAACGTTATTTTTAAAAAACAACAATCATACCTCTTGCAGTCAGTCACCTTCTCAACCGTCTATCCCTTTCAGCGTTGCGGGAACTCATCCCGGCTGATTCAAGATGAGGGGCAGGGTACACCCTGAACAGGTCACCAGTCTGTCACACGGCCACACACATACAACCATACACACACATTCCTGGGGGCAATTTCGCACCAACCAATTAACTAACATGCATGTTTTTGGAGGGTGGGAGGAAACCAGAGTACCCGCACAAAACCCATGCAGACACCGGGAGAGCATGCAAACTCTACACAGAAAGGCCAGTGTTCCAAGCCTCATCCCCACTCGCGACTTGAACCGACGACCTTCTTGCTGTGAGACCACTGTGCTACCCACTGCGCCACCATGCCGCCCGAAATCTCTTGCTTATAATAAAATGACTTCCTCCTCTAGATTAAATATGTTCACCTCATTTACAGTCAGTTTACTGAACTCAACGTTAAGATGCCTATTAAAATTTGACCAATTTTCAAACCCTCCATAGAAAAAAATGACAGATCTTTGTTTAATTGTTTTTCTCTTTTGACGCGTGATGTGGAAATAATTAGATCTGTCATTTACAATCGACCCTGTTTGCAAAAACTCCATTTTTAACTTGTTAAACAACCGTTCCGTGCCGTCATTTTCCACTTATTCCGGGGTCGGGTCGCGGGGGCAACAGCCTCAAATGGGCAGCCCAGGCCTCTCTCACCCCGGCTGCATCCTCCAGCTCACCCGGAAGGATCCCAAGTCTTTCCCCGGCCAGCTGTGAGACATAGTCTCTCCAGCAGGTCCGGGGTCTGCCCCTTGGTCTCCTCCTGGTGGGATGTGCCCGAAACACCCCGCCCGCGAGGCGCTTGGGGGGCATCCTGACCAGATGCCCGAACCACCCCATCTGGCTCCTCTCGATCTGGAGGAGGAGCGGCTTGACACCGAGCTCCTCCCGGATGGCAGAGCTCCTCACCCGATCTCTGAGTGAGAGCCCAGCCACCCTGCGGAGGAAGCTCATTTCGGCCGCTTGTACCCGCGATCTCATTCTTTCGGTCACCACCCACAGCTGGTGACCATAGGTGAGGGTAGGAACGTAGATCGACTTGTAAATCTAGAGCTTTGCTTTTCGGCTCAGCTCTCTCTTTACCACGACGGACCGATGCAGTGTCCTAGTTATTGCTGATGCCGCACCGATCCGCCTGTCAATCTCCCGCTCCATCCTTCCCCCACTCGTGAACAAGACCCCGAGGTACTTAAACTCCTCCACTTGGGGCAGGACCCTGTCCCTGACCCGCAGGGGGCATTCCATCCTTTTCCGGGCGAGGACCATGGTCTCGGATTTGGAGGCGCTAATTCCCATCCCATCTCAGGTGGTTGTTAAACAACCACTTTTTTTAAATTCAGGTGATAAAAGTTTAAATAGTTTTTTTTTTAGGTTGGGGTGGATAATGGGTGCAGGTTTTCCACGGCCCTGAGGTGTTCAGCGATGCAGTGCGAGGTTTTATCTGATTCCACTTAGCTGAATGCACCGGTCAGATATCGGCATCAGTCCTAACTTCTCCTCTCTCTCATCCTAAAGGGATACAAAATGTCAGGCATAGAAAGTTAGGAGAGAGAGGAGTGTGAGAAAGTGGGGAAAAGCCAAGGGGGATGGAGTGACACTGCAAAGCAGGGAAAACTTTAAAAGAGGGAAGCAGGAGTTAGCTGGCATGTAGATTGAGAGAGGAAAAAGAGGATGAGACGGAAATGTATGGGAGATATTTTCTTACCTTGTTTGTGATAAGAGGACACTGTAAAAAAAAAAGCAAACTGTAAGAAAAAGTAAAAGAGTTAAAAAGAACAGCGAATGGGGGAAAACAAAGATGAGAAAAGGAACATATGAAGAGGGAAACAAGGAGATGGAGACAGAAGAAGAGCTCTACAGGAGTGAGACAGCTGTTGTTCAAGACCACATAAAAATAAGAAGAAAAGAGAAAAACACTGAAAAGCAGGTCGGCTTCACGACTTCTGTTTATCCAGATAAAACCCAGAGGGCTGTTTGAGCGTCTGTGGGTTTTGGTGCCTCTGCATCTATTTGTGCTTGTGGATGCACATGTGCTTCTTTTTCCCCCTCTTTTTTCAGCTTGTGCTTGCATGTGCGTGCGCACAGCGTACATTATTATAATTGTGAGAAATCCTGCAGCCGGGGGGATGTTGTATGGGGAGAAGCAGCTGCATGTCTGAAAACTGACCCTGTGTTGCAATCACGCAAGCCAGACGACTGGACTCAAGTGCTCCTTTCGAGGCCTCCGGCGACCAAATGAAAAGCTCAGCTTCAGCTTAGGAGCAATGAATGGATGTGTGCATCCAACACAAGTAGAAGAAGAGAGAGGTTGATGTGTTTCTGGAGTTCAGGGTAATAAAGCGGATTTTTTTCTGGAAGCAACTAGCCAACGTACAATCATCACTTCCAATGAGCAGAGTCAACCACAGGTCAGGTTTCCAGGTTGTGTTGAAGCAGATTTTATCCCCTGCACATTCCCACCCTACCCTCTTAGCACAAAGCTGTTGCCCACAACAATGTAACATTCAGTTTAAATTCTGGTGACATGAAAAACATCGGATTGAGTCGGCAACCAAAGAGCACGCCTCCGGCTCTAAAAGCATCGTCTGCATCTCAGAACATGACAGACCCTGAGCTCTCGTTCGCCCTTCTCTCACTTATCAAGCTTCTTTGAAATGATATTTAAACCCGTCTCATTTTTTTGACCTTTTGGTCACATCTTGACATGGTTGTCTAAACAGGATTGCTTCTGTAAGGCTTGTGTGCTGTCAAGCCAGGCAATAAAAAGTTTCAAAATCTTATTTTGTGTCTCAGTATATCTGAAGTTCTTCATGAACAAATATCGAACCAAAAAGATTTATACGCATGCTGGTTTTTAAATTTGTACTTGAGGCAAATAAGAAAAAAGAAAGTTTTTGCAAGGCTAAAAAAGAAAACTTTAAAAAATTGATCATTTCTGATTTTAAAAAAAGCATGTGCAAGTTTTTCAAGCGGCTTGATTTAGTTTATGTAATATTTTCTTAAATTTATGCACACATATTAAAAATTTAATTTGTCACGTTTCATTACTGGGTTGAGCCTCTTAGGCATATACAACAAAATGATTGTAAATATCACAGAGTTTGCATGTTCACCCCATGTGTGCGTGGGTTTCCTACTGGTACCCTGGTTTTCTCCCATCCTCCAAAACATGCTAGTTAGGTCGAATGGCCACTTTCAGATTTCCCCTAAGAATGAGTGTATGTGTGTAGGGTTGTGTCTGTGTGACCCCACAGTAAACTGGCGACCTGTTTGTGGTGTACCCTGTCTCTCACCTTAAATCAGATGGGGGTGCCGTAGGCAATTCAAGCTGACCCCACCAGGTATATGCAGTTCAGAAGACAAAAGTTTTAATTATTCAGTATTAAAAGTATCCATTTCTGAATACCAAATGTATACGAATTATTGATCTTCTTCTTCTTTTGGCATTTCCCTTCAGGGGTCGCCACAACAAATCAGTTTCTTCCATCTAACCCTATCTGCTGCATTCTCTTTGGTCACACCAACTATCTTTATGTCTTCCTTCACTGTATCCATTAACCACCTCCTTGGTCTTCCTCTAGCCCTCTTTCCTGGTGGTTCCAAACCCAGCATTCTTCTTCTGATGTACTCTCTCTCTCTCCTCTGTACATGTCCAAACCATCTCAGTCTGACCTTTTTGACTTTATCTCCAAAACCTCCAACATGTGCTGTTCCTCTGATATACTCATTTCTAATTGTGTCCATCCTGGTCACTCCTACAGAGATCCTCAGCATCTTCATCTCTGCTACCTCCATGTCTGTTTCCTGTCTTTTTCTCAGTGCCACTGTTTCTAGACCAAACAGCATGGCTGGCCTTATCACGGTTTTGTACACTTTCCCTTTCATTTTAGCTGAAGCTTTTCTACACATCACACCTGATCATTTTCTCTACACGTTCCAGCCTGTCTGCACACGCTTCTTCATCTCTTTTCCACCCTCTCCACACTCTCAATACTCTTCACACTCTCAATGCTAATTATTGATAATTTTTATATATACTGTAAACACACTCCCCCTTACAGCATTTGAAACTAGTGTAATCTTTAAATAGATGGTTTCATGCAAAATTTAATTTTTGGAGATTTGTAGCATATTTGAACTTTGTTCCTACTTCAAAAACATTAATAGATTTTTCATTACATTCGTGCATGTTTGAGCAATTTGCAAGCTCTCCCATTCAGTATTCAGATACTAATCAAATGGGAGAGCATTAATGGCCATGGATTTTGTTCTCCATCATGTCCTCATTTTGACATCAACAGGCAGTGTTTTTGCAGCAGCAGTGCACAATCTGTGTTGGATAGGGTATTGTCCTTGTAAGATTGACAAAGAGCCATTTTTATGTAAATATACTGAAATTAGAATACAAAAACATATTCACTGCTTTGCTAACTTGACACAATTTACACTGTATTTGCAGCTTCAAATGAGGTTTGATGCTGTGTCGGACATGCATCCAGTGAAAATGAAAGTGAATAAATGTATTTATAAGCTTTTTTGGGCAAACATCGCTTTTCTAAGTTGACAAAAGGTTCCATGTTTATCTAATGTAAATGATACGAGAGAAGAATGATTACCCCAGCCCGGTGCTCCTCTGTTTTCAAAAGTTTACCAATGATATCATAAAATGACAAATTCATAAACAGAATTCAAATTATTGTCTTATAAGTCTTCAATGCGGTGTAAATGTGTTTAAACATGGGGATAGTATCAGAGATCATCCTTAAATTTCTTGGACCCCAGATTCAGTGTTAACTTGTGCTCAATCCTACCAAGTGTATATTAGAAGTAGCAAAAACTACAATAATGAAATGTTTCAGCAGTGTGGTTATTGCATTTCATAAAGACCCATACATGATGTTAAAGGGAAAATAGATTTCTTTCTTTGTGTCGGTAACACTGTATTTTCACTCACCTTTTTTAACCCTTTGCTTTTACAATCATGCAGACAGTTATTCAAGCATACCTGCAATTTCCAAGTATTTTCTCAAACTTGTATTTATATTCTGTTTCCTTCTCATAATAGCTATATAAATTCTAGGAATTTTCCAGGACACACCATTGTTTCGTTTTTCCATTACCAAGGTTACAGTCCAACCGTTTGAGCTTAACAACAATCACATCGGTCTAAATTGGATTTTAGTCTTTGTCTCAGTTTCCTGAAATTGTGTTGGAAGTGTCATTTTGTCTGGTGACCTGTTTCCAGGATAGGCCACATATGTGGGTGTTTTAGCAAACTTCTTTTTCTTCACACTCTGCTGCTGCTGCCCACCTAAATGTCGGCTTCATTGACAGTTTAAAGCTTTTTTTGGGTGTTGCTGGTTCTAAAATTAAACTTGAAATGTTGTGTGGGTCTATGTGTCAACTTTATTAATGCTTTACCTGTACTGGAAAGGCAGGATTGGCCCAAAACCGATGGTGGAGATTAAATAAGAGGAGTCACGAAACCTAGAAACAATTCTTTTTTCTTTGAGTCCACAAGTTTTTAATTTTCTCCCTAAAATTAAACTGTGTATTACGACTCATTTTAATATATATTTTTTTGTTTTTAAGCTTGTTTCAGATTGACTTTGCTTCAGTTTTTTTCCTCAATAACTTTCTTGTTTTTGCCTTCGTCCGTCCGTCGTCTTCCGCTTATCCGGGGCCAGGTCACGGGGGCAACAGCCTCAGACGGGAAGCCCAAGCTTCTCTCACCTCAGCTGCATCCTCCAGCTAAGCTGGAGAGACTATGTCTCACAGCTGGCTAGTGAACGACTCTGGATTCTTCCGGGTGAGCTGGAGGTTGCAGCTGTTTTTGCCTTACAAAAGTTTTTACAGAAAAAAAAAAAAGAAAACCAATTCACTGGAAGGCCTTTTTGAGTTTGCTATTCAGCTCAAATTAGCTATTATATTGTCCAAACCCCCCTTAAAAACATTGAATTGTTTTGAAGATCGTACTTTTTCCACAGCCTGTTTTGGATAAGAAACATTCACAGCATAAATATCACCATAAGAGGCTAAACATTTTGCCATATTAAAATTTAAAGAAAGTTGTGTTTTCTGTTGCCTTTAAAATGATGTAATTCAACAATTTTGTGGATGAGCAGGGATGTCACATGATTTTATGTGCAAGCGTTTCACAATTTTCTTTAAAAAAAAAAAAAAAAGTGGCCCAGAAGTGTATCTTTTCCTTTTTTCCCTCGTTCTTTTTTTCCTTATTCCAAGGCATTACACAGACTCAGAGACTTAGGCTGTGGGCTGAGTCAGGAGGGAGGAAGATTTGTGCTCTATTCCTCCAGTTCTCTGTGAGCATCCAGAGAAAATGGATTAGCTTCTTTTCATTAAATAAGGTAAATGTGAGTGCAAATATATGCCATGTCACTAAGTTTTAAAAAATGCAAAGTAGAACTGGGTGCTAAAGTGCTAAATAAACAGAAAAAGAGCAAACTCTTTCCTAGGGGGTTTAAAGGCAACTGGGCAAAAAAAAAAAACCCAATTCAAATGATAAAGAAGAAGTTACTCTCCCAGGGTTAATAAGTATAATTATGAACTTTATTATTACTTTTATTTTTACAGTATATGAAACTAAATTAAAAAAAGTGTCTAGAAAACAACAAAATGAGACAACTTTGTCATATTACACTATTTTATTGATCTATTTTTTGCTAAAAGATTTTACTCACCCGTACGGATGTCACATATGTATCAAAATTAGTGCTAAAATTTCCTGACTCCCAAATATCTTACAGTCGTTTGTCAGTTGTGTTATGAGATGCTGAAAGTATCTGAAATGACAGCAGCTTCGTCACCAAGTAGTTGCGCGATGAAGTTTCCATTTTCTGCATTGTCAATCCCAACCATCCTCCAAACTTTGTGTGGCTTTCAGATTAACATTAGTTCAAGAACAGCACACAGAAAGCTTCAAGGAATGGGTCTCCATGGTGATCAACTGTATTCAAGCTATACACCAACAAGTGCACTGCAAAGTGTTGGATACAGATGTGTAAAAAAAAGGGTCTGGGCCCTCGAGAAGTCAAGATGCCTTCTTTAGAGGAATTCCATCTAGCAATTTGAAAGAGGAATTTAGGTTTGGCGGTTACCACGACAACAGCAGTAGCTGTCCAACTGCATTGTGCTAGGTATGGTGGAGGCTGCGTTACATTATAAGGTTGTTTTCAAAAGCTGGTATTGAACCTTTATTTGCAATGAAAAAAACCTTTGAAAAATCCAGTATACCAAGACAATTTGTATAACTCTACATTTCCAAATTTGTGGGATTAATTCAAATCTGACCCTCTTTGTCATTGTTCCCTCACCCGCCACCAGAGGGAGCCCAGGACCTTCCCTCATCTGCCTGATTAGAGACACCTGTTGGTGATAGCGAAGCTGCCTATTTTAAGGCAATCTGCCTTTCATTTGGGGTCGGCTGTTTGCCAGCAACACCAGCCAGGTGTTCCTGGCTGCCTGACCATGAGAAACATTTGGAACATTACCACAAAACATTCCATTGCTCCATGTGTTTTTCCTTTACAGCTTTACTGGACTGCCTTACTCAATAATCCATGTTTGTTGTCTCGCAATTGGTTCCTTATCCTACATCTGCACCCACGTCGTGACACTCTCCTCGTCTAACAAGGTTATTTACCAGTGCACAAAGCAGGGACCATGAAAATATGTAGTACCACATGTCGGTTGGATGAGTGTTCTGCACAGTCATGACCTCGGCTCATGATATTGCAACTAACTGTTTAACATTATATTCATTCAGTTGCTGCGAATGGCTAATTGTTCTGAATGATGATGCTGTAAACAAACAGTGCTGAATACCAAACCATAGGAGACATAGTTCAGTGGTAGAATTGCTATCTTTGGACCGAAAGGTTACTGGTTCGAATCTAAAGCTCATGCCCTGGTGTCCCCAGAAATGATACCTAACCCCTAGTTTCCCCCACCATTGCCACCGTCATTGGCTGCCTGCTGCAGTGTGATACAGCACAGGAATTTTCCTATGAGGGATTAATAGAGGATGATAAACAAAGTTTTTTTAAAATTATTTAAAACTAATATATGTTGAGTTAAAGTCAACAAAACTGTGACCTAAAGACAGAAATGGTACGCAATCTTTTTTTTTTTTCCCTTTAATCCTCTACTAACTCTTGCTATGAAAAATTATTTATGATTGAAACTGTTCTCTGTCAATACACTATGGCAGAAATAAAAAGTCATGAAAAAATGCTAGATTTTAACGGTGAATCAATTTCCCAACAAATACATTGTTGAATCTTGTAGCATTCTGCCACAACTTTTACAACCGGAATCAGAAAGCGTTGCAGTAGGAAATATAAAATTAGCAATTCCATCTTTATTTTCAGCTGATCGAAAACAGACAGAAAAGGGAATAACTCATTATTAGTTGAAGATAAGATAGAATGCCCCATCTGCTGAGTGTGTCTACTTGTTGTGAGAAGTGTGTGTTTACAAAGTGACTAACTACTTTAACCTTAATTTTCGTTCCATGCATAAACATTGAGGAATATTTGAGCACATTCTCTTCTTCAGCAACACAAACTTCATGTTCTAAGGTACACTGAAGCAGAAAAATGCACTGTAGCCTCATTATGTCATTTCCTCAGAACAAACACTGACACCACATGGTGTTTCAGAGGTTCATCGTGCTCATCAGCATACATCTGAAACGGTGTTCTTGCAATTTTATGGTTATATAAAAAAATTGAGGTTTTTTTTTTCGCCCCATAAAAGAAGAATGACAACTTAATATTTTATGCAAAGCAGTTAGATTTTTTTTGGACCAGCAACAGGACCCAAGGAGACAAAAAGAGGTTTACTCAATTCTTGAGCTCCTCTTTTCATCTTTTTACGCAGATTTATTTGTCCTTCATGTAACACAAAATGCTGACTCCATACATCTTTTTTCCGCCTGTTGTAGTTCGAAACATTGCAGTGAGTTGGTTCATCTTTGATGGTGTTAGCACCAAAGTCTCAGTCATGTATTCAGCATTTCTCTTTAAAACTGATCACTTTTATGTTTGTCTGCCAGCTATGGAGTCACAGCTCATGTGGATTTATGTTGATTACCACTGTGGGGATTGCTGATAAGTGTCTGTTGGAAAGGGATAAACAGTCTTTTCATTTAAAAACTGCCAAAGCGTCATGTGATTAAAAAGGTGAATTAACATATTTTAAAAACACCAATCAATTCGGCCTGGGTTTTTGTGTTTCAAGACCTATCAAAAAATCTCGTAGTAGACATCTATACCATGGAAAATATTTTAACCAAAGTACATTTAAAGGTTGCTGTCTTTTTTCTTCACATAGCTTTAGTTAACGTTCAGTGTAAAAGAGACATTAGTGAATTGGAAAATGTTTCAGTGCTGGCTTAAAATTGCCATGCATCCCAAGGCTTTTATGCTTCGTGAAGGTACAAAAAAAAAACAACAAATGGAAATGACTCAATAAACCGAGGTCTGTGAACTTTGGAGATCAGTCAGAAGCTGAACAGAAGGAAAATGCACGCGTGAACTCCTGCAGGCTGGGGCGGTGTTTCCATCACAGCAGTACGACATGGTGGTCCTAAGAGCTTAGAACAATACACACTCCCTCAGAGTGTAAACATGCACAGATGACTGGGATAGTTCCCTGCTGCTCTGGGTTTTGGAAAACAAAAGTAAGCAAATTATGAAAGTGTTTTACTGGTAAACTAAATAAAAAGCAAAATAAGGCTGCAGATCAGTTTAATGTCTGAATAAATATGGATTTATCACCTGAATGATGACACCAGGAAACTTCCCTTTATGTTGTATTGAAAACCTCTGTAGTAGAAAATCTTGAGGACACAATGCTTTCATTCTCAGATTAGCATTCACTTGGGAACTTTATTTCTTTAGCTGTTGTACCCCCCTAATTTTTATTTTTCTGTTGTAAACATGTGAATTTAATTAAGCTTAGTGCTGTGTTTATTCTGCATCATGCGGTTTCTGTATGTAACATTTTCCAAATTCATATGCAGTTTCTTAGTGATTTCAGTCACGGTTTCAGCAGTGTGTTTTTGTTTGTTTGTTTGTCTGGGGTTTTTGATGCATGACTTTAGCTATAAGTTTCACAGTGGCTCAGTGGTTAGCATATTAGGCTCACAGCAAGAAGATCAAGGTTCGAGTCCCTGAGTGGGGGCAAGGCTTGAAACGTTGGCCTTTCTGTGTGGAGTTAGCATGTTGTATACGTAGGTTTTCCCTGGGTACTCCACTTTCCTCTCATCCTCCAAAAACATGCGTGATAGGTTATTGGGCCGAAGAATGTTAGTGGGTTTTTCATGCCCTGAAACAGACTGGTGACCTGTTTGGGGTGTATCTTCTCTCACGCCTGAAATAAGCTGGGGTAGGCTCTGGCACCCCACACAACACCGTTAAGGATAAGCAGTTGAGGAGACAAAATGAAAACTTTAGACATAATTTGCTACGATACTCATTAATTGTTCAGATTTCTTTTGATTCAAGTTTTTCATAACCAGGATTCATTCATCTCCTGCCCGACATAACAAGAATATGTACAATTAATACACATACTGTATGTTTAGGTCAGAAGTACTACGGAAAAGTTTTCATGTGGCATTTATTTTACAATCATAACAACCTCGTTTCAATGGCCTAATGGTTTCTTGGTTCCATGTAAATTTCTTCTTGCTTATTAGATTTTAAATTGCAGCTTAGTATATCAAACATTAATAAAAATGTAGATTAATTTGGCCTAAATTTTTATATCTCTGATTGCTACAGTATACATATGAAAGTGTAATGGTATACTGAAAGTTGCCAGATTTTAAACGAGGCAGAGTGATATGTATTCAATCGATCAAAGTTTCCAGCGAAAGGGGGTTGTTACCGTCCCTGTGCGTAGAGCCGACTAAATGAACCAAGTTTGTTCATTGGTGGCAATCTTGGGCCAGCTTTTCTGCTTCCTCAATGGTGACTCTGAGTTGTTGGATGTCGCTTTCGATTACGTAAAGACATTGAATATGGGGTTTGTTTCGTGGTCTTCCTGCCTGTGACCTTTGGGTTTAATTGAAGGATTGTTCTTGTAGGACGGTCGGGAGGCAAGCGGTGGATGTGGCCAAAAGTTGGTTGGGCTGGCACATATGGGCTCTGAGCATCTGATTAGAGACTCGATGGGGCCACCCGATGTTTTCAATAGTTTGGAGAGCCTTGCTGTTGAAGCCATTGATTCTGGGCGCCAGAGTCTTGTTCAGGGGCGACATCTCTGAGCCACAAAGCAGGATAGATGGTACACTGGAGTCATAAATCTGGAGCTTCGTCTTGCGGGAGACAGAAGAATGTCCCCAAGGCTCTTCTTTGGTTAATCTCTGGATTTAAGTCTCTGTTGGATTAAGACTAAGTTCATGTGTGTCAGAGATTGACCAGATCCACCCGGTCTCCAGCTTGGTGATGACATCGTAGACATTGTCCACTATCTGGAGAGCTTTGTGTACCTGGGGTCCATTGTGACCGACAACAGAGGCATGCATTACAGGGCACTAAATTATGTATTTTAATTTTTAAAAAGGATAAAAAATACTGAAGATATTAAGCTATTAATTATTAGATATGGCAGATTTAGTTTTTGACAACACTCTTTGGTTACAATTGTTCCGTTGGTTACTAGATTGTTTAGCTCTAAGTTTACAATTCCTGAGATTCTCCAAAACTACTCGTGTCTGTATTTTAAAGTAGCACAAAAGAACATATCAGACCAAGTTACAAAGAGCTGCATCAGCCTGAGGAAATTATTATTCTGAGCCGGTAGAAATTGAAAACAGATGTGAAGATGCATGAGAAAGGATGAATAGACAGAGGGACTGTGAGCAAAATGAAAAAAAAAAAAGACAAGTGGAATGAAATGAATGCAGAAATTTTCTTTTATCAAACATAATAAGATGAAGTTGGGGAATTCCACATCAAGCTTAAATATTAGATCTATTCTGCAAGGAAACATGGACATGTTTTCAGAAAGAACCCAAAGTGATCTAATAAAATGTACATGAACTGTAATGAGCTTTATTCTTTTGTTCATATTTGGTAGTTTGGTGTGCAAAAAAAACCTTGTTTTTGTTGGATTTGTCCTACTGAAAACGAAAAGTCTTGATCAGAAAAGTTTGGTATGGTAAACAAATAAGACAATCTTTTTGTTGATGGTACACTCCTGAGAAAGTGACACCACTTCAAATGTTAGCCACAATCTCTACTGGTTTCCATCCGCACATTTGTAGTTTTTCTACATGAGCCGGCAGAGAAATGTCATTTTTCTCCTGAAAGCTGCTCTGACTTCTTGCTGCTGTCCAAATACATGCAGGTTAGGCTGACCGGTGACACAAAATGGTGGTGTGAATGTGAGCATCACTGGGTGTCTGTCTCCGTGTCACTCCTGTTCTTGACTGGCGACCTCTCCAGGGTGTTACTTCTGGTTCACCCCTTGTCAGCTCCAATTGACTCAACTTGCTCACAACCACTGCCATTTTTTTCACCAAGCTAGTGGCTCCTGTGTCAACCTTTGTCTTTTATCTATTTAGACTTTGTCCGATCATGTTGGTATGAGGCAGGAGTGATGCAGTTTGGTTTGTGTATGCTCACAAAGAACAAGCAGAAAAAAACAGGGAACCACCTATAGCACATTTGTTGTACAGTGGTGTTAATTTGAAAGTTTTAGATAGTTTTCTGTCCTATAATGGTGGAACAATGTTGGGTCATAAGTTTAAAATTGGATGCTGACTGAACTTAAAACATCTTCTGCTGGCAAAGCAGAAAATGATACCCGCTTGAAGTATCAGATTATTTAAATTTTTATTGTATGAAATTAGTGGTGTCAAAAATAATTGAATTAATTGTAGGATTTTGTAATTAATTAATTGAATTAATCACATTTTAATGTCATGTTTGCTTACGGTCTCCTGATAAAGAATTTGAATTCTAGGATATCAAAAAATTGTACTGTATGACTAATCAATTGAATACAGAAAGAAAAGAGGAATTTAAATCCATTTCATTATTGGTGAACTGTGCCTCATGAGGCCAGGTGCGTCATTAAAAAAAAGTAAAACAAGGGTTAGGGTTCATACTTATCTTCAACAATAGAAACTGGCCTGCTGTCAGCAGCAACCCACTTTGCGATAGTATTGGTCAGTTTCTCTGTTGTGGATTTACTCATTCGCTTGTCAAATTCAGCTAGCTTGGTTTGGCGGAGCGAGCTCCCGGTAGCCCCACTAGCAAAAGAGAAACTTGTCTGAACATGTTTTGTGTTTAGATGGTATGTCAGGCTGGAGTTGCTCCGGTGGTAGGAGAACTCCTTTTTGCAAGAACTAGAAATTACTTTGTTTTTATTTATTGTCCCATCTCTATTATTTTTGTATTAAAAACTTGCGTTTCAGTGGCTTAACTTTGGGGCGAATCCAGAATTTTCTAAAGGGATGCTGGGGCCATGAGGAGGCATCCCCCAGAACATTTTGAAAAAGAAGTAATTTTTCTGCATTTTGCTGCATATTTTGCCCAAAGTTTATGATAATTATAGTAAGAGCACTTTTTTGTGGACCAAAAGGGCTGGGGATGGGGCGCGGACCGTGCCTCCCCACATTCCTCCTGGATCCGCCCCTGCGACTGTCTCACCCTCATGAGTCTTGTCCATGTCTGTTGTGTTGGACCACTGCTGCTTTGTTGATTTGCCAGCCCAGGCGATGTAGGACGGCCGAGGAGACTACGGGTCCTTCGATAGGCCAAAATTCAAATGCGCAAGCATTTGCTCACCACTGTTAATACATCATAATTAATTTCAATTTTCAATTCCATTTTATTTGTATAGCCCAAAATCACAAAATTTCCATCTCAATGGGCATCACAAGAAAAAGAGGAATGTATTAACAGAAATACACAGCAAGGAAAATAACTAACAAATGCTAACTAAACAAGACTAGCACATTTATGCCCTTAGACTTCCCTTCACGGTGAGGAAAAACTCCTAAAAAACCCATCAGTGGGGAAAAAAAATAAGAAACCTCGTGGGGATCTACATGAAAGAGAAATCCCTCCCCCGGGACGAGCAACCAATGTGTCAAAGATTATTGTTTGAATGTGAGCTTATCCTAATCTATAGCTAAATATCTAAAGAAGTCAATAGATGTTCTTCATCCTGATGGAAACATGGGAGACTCCTCAGCCCGGAGATGTCCAGTACAGGAATGAGTTGATGTTCTTCATCCTGATGGTTACACGGGAGACTCCTCAATTAATTGTGTTAATTTTTTTAACGCATCAAGATGCAGTGTAATTAATTAATTGAATTAATGCGTTGAAATGACATCCCTATATGAAATACTTTTATAAGTATTTACAGGTCTTCTTGTTTTATCTTTAGGTCCAGTATTTTGTAGTTAACAACCTTAAAAATACATTTTCTAAACTCTGAAGTTGGTCAAAATGAAAATGCTGAGCTCTGAAAGCAAACTTTTCATTTTAACCTGTGGAAATTGAACTTTGAACCAGTTAAAGAGAAACATGAACTGGTACAACAGCGCTGGCAGCTGATAGAAGGATTTCTGTCAGCGAGGGTAGCCCGTTTCCACACAAGATTGACAAGTCGACTGACAAGAGAGATGACAGGCATATTGGTGCTCTCATTCAAGGATCTGAGAGCCAGAGAGGAGTATCTTGTCTGTATGTAACTTATCAGCATAAACAAGGATGGGCATCTTTGAAAGGCTTGATGCCTTGTTGGTGTAAACAGTTAAATTCTGTGCCTGGGGGGGTGTTAACATGTGTATGGATGAACGGTATGTTGTGGGTGAAGTAGTGCAACAAGTAAGCTGTTAAGCTCTTGAAAGTAGTGAAGAGAAACCTTTACTCTTCAGAAAAACACAGTAATGAGAGAAAGAACATGTGTGGTACAAGCTAATGCTTCTGTTTGGAAATAGAGCAAAAAAAATGGACGGCCCAATGCTTTGGGTTAAATGAGGTGAACACACAGACACGAGTTAAATTCAAACTCATTTAAAAAGAAAAGAAAGAACAACACATAAAAACTGATTTTTGTACCAACACTCCCTCTCAAATGATCCCTTCAGGTCTGTAAAAATATACTAATTTTGCTCAGCAAGAAATGCAGTTGTTAGAAAAAAATGTATAATCGCATAGAAGACTTATGAGATCTTGCCAGCCAACTCAGCACCAGCCTATAAAAATGAGAGGTAGCCACACCCTAAACAACTTGGAAATTGGTTGCAAAATTTCTTTGCAATGCACTTTTTATACATAAATGTAACACAAAGTACTGACATAAAACACATAAAAACAGTAGCAACAAAATAAAACAGTCACAGACACACTTACCTACACACACGCTTACCTAAACGATCCCGTAGCTACTTTTAAAAAATCTGGATTGACTTGATATTGAACTTTAAAATGTGACATGGGAAAATGAAACAGTATAATTTAAAAAATGTAAATGGATGAATGAAAGACAAATAAAGAAGAAAATTAAGCTGACAGAAAATATTAATTTAAAAATATTAATTTCAACTGAATTCTAACTTTAAAACTTTGTTGAAAGCTATGTTAACAAAGAAAAGTCTTTGGTCTCTTCTTAAAAACCAGTTTCTGCGGCTTTGTGGTACTCCACAAGTGAGGGCCGTAAATGTGAAAAGATGCTTCCCCTTACATTCTGGTCCAACTGAGAGTCTGACACCACAGGACCTGAGAGTTTGTGAGGGTTCATCTAGTACTTTATTAGGGGATCTGAAAAAGGGATCCTCTAGTGTGCATCACCCTGGTGTCAGATTATCTGCTGTTCTGCTCTCCTACTGTAGTCACGTTGGTATCCCTCCATGCCTGGTCCTGCAGCCCCTTGTTTGCCATTTCAAAGTTTCTCTGTATGGTCCAGTAAAAGCCTGCCTCCCAAGGATGGCATCCTGGCTGCAAAGCCCTAACTGCAATAAACTGGCAATGCATCTGGGTCCTACATTTCCACCATCACCACTTTATGATAGAAACTATTTATTTTTTTAATCAAATCTGAAACCAAAGCAGTGATTTTAAAACCGGTGTATTGCGTTCCTACCTTCTGGTCCTTGTCAGAACTCCTATCACCAAACCTTCTTGACTGAAGTATCAAAATACTTAAACCATGTTATGTGAAAAAATGATATTTTACATTCAACGCGATTGCTTGTACTTTATGCAGCAATATGCATGAATGTTTATACGCAACAAATCAATTCTCAGCGTAAACACAATAAAAAACTTTTTGTGAAAATGAGAATAAAAAACAATTTATTTTGTTATAGAGATACTGGTGTGACACAAACAGACACAGGGGGTCCAGAGGGATTGAGGAAAAAAAAAAAGTCATGAAGGAAAACATATGAAGGAATGAAAGTGAGACCAGTTGAGTGAATCCAAAGTGTTAAATGTTGAGTTTTCACAACAAAATGTCAAAACACCTGTAATATAAGTTGAACTTTTATTTTGGTCTCAGTAAAGACAGCTGTGTACTTGGTGACTAGCTTCATGCTTGCATTTGATTTTTATCTTTTCAGTGCTCCCACACATGACTTTGTGACACAGCTCAAGCTCTCTACATTGCGACATTTTTTGCTGCAATGGGAAGGTCTCATTCTTTCTACCTCTACCTCTCTCTATACACATACAGTATATTTTTTTTCTATAAAACTTCTCTCACTTGTGTGAAATTATTTTACAAATCTTCCAGAGTCTTTATGACTAATAGACTGTATTCCTATTTACAGCTGATTAGTAAAATGATTCAAATAAACACTGACATGTCAACACATTTACTCAGGAGGTTCTTGCAACGACATTTGGAAGCTTCATCGCATTATGTAACAAAGTATATGAGAAGAGCTTACAAAATAAATATGAAACGTGACAGTGAATTGGATCACTGTTACTGTTGACTAGTTTAGTTTTAACTCTTTTATTTGACCCTTTACTGACTCCCTGAAACACTGGGTGGTAAATAATGCAAAAGCACAGGACATTGTGTCCCAAGCTGACAAATATCTTTGTAGTGAAGCTCCATTTGTGAGACATTTAAGATTAAAATGAGCTAATTCCTCTTTTGCTTGGTTGTTTTTCTGCTAATTAAACCTCCTTTTCTTGCGTGCATTCTTTTCAATTATAATCAGTTTTTTTAAACTCATATCAAACACTAAACTCTTTTCCTGTTTTGACATGCTTATTTTCATGCATATTTTCAGCTTTTTTTGTAGCTTTTTGCACCTCTGAATCTGCTTCTGTGTGCATGAACTACTGTACCTTACTATCTTTTCATTCTGTCAGGCAACTACCAAAAAGACACACTATCTCAGTTCTGTTATTTTGGGCTAAAAGCTCTATCAGCAACATTTACAAGTTCTAGTCTCCTATTTAGCTGCGTATCACTTTTTGCAAATCTCACAGCCATTTAAGGTTCATGTTTTAATTTATTACAATTGTTATGATTCTGTTATATCCTCATTAGTTATTACTGCTTGTTAGGCTGCTTCGTTAAAGTTAATAATTCCATTTTTAATATTCCTGTCAGCTGACAGTGACTGGGTCCAGCACTGATTTGCTTTGATGGTGTGGGGGAAGAGTGCCAGCCAGTTCTGGACATGTATGAGGAGAAGTGTCAAATCTCCATAGACACACCACAACAAGATAAATGACTCATCCGTCTTATCAACACTTTCACCTAAACTTGACTGGCTCCAAGCAATTTTTTTTCTTACCCCTTTTTCAGTTCTGGTTTCATAACAGGAGTTATTTGTCAGCTCTGCCCTGGTGGGCAAAAACAGGCTGGAGTAATTAAGGAGTGTCATTGGGTGTCCACAGAGAAATGACTGACATGTTGTCAGCATCCATTACTGGAACTTTGCAGGGTCACTGCTCTGGTTGAGAAAGTTTTATTCTACTGTAAAAGAAAATGTACTTTAAATGTGCATCAATGGGGTTAGATTTATTTCAAACAGTGCTGTTTTCGTCAACGATGACGAAAACAAAATGATTTCGTTGACAAAGCATTTTTTCATGACGTAACGATAACAAAATAAATGCGACATTTTGGTGACGAAAATGTGACGAGACGTTTGCAAGTTTCTGTTGACGAGACGAAAATGTAACGAAATAGGCGTCAGACTTTCACATTTCTGTCTGTTATAAGAAAAAGCACAGCAGCTGTATCGGTCTCTCACGGCGGCACGCCCCCCACAATGCTGCACATTTACACCGTCTACACAATACATCTCCAGCCACGAGGAAGTCACACACCGTGGTGAAAACAGCAGCAAAAGAGCTTGGTGGTCAGAAACTTAAAGTTTTCCACATATTTTGCACAAACAGCATGCTAACTTCAAGCAAATGCTAGCTTGTCGGCGCTGCGTACTTCTTTAGTTAGCTTGGTTGTGCTAACGACTGATTTAAAGACACAATATAGTGTTTACTTTGTTTACAGGGCTATTAAGTGGTGTCATTTTTAAGTAAGTAAGCAAATTAAATCTCTGCAGAATTTTTTTTTTTTTAAACAAATAACCTGCATCATTCTCAGTAATAAAGACACGATTGTTAAAGTAAGTTTTTTTTGTTTTTTTTTTTTACACTAAAACTAGACCAAAGCGTTGTAAGTCTTTCATGACTAAAACTAGATGAAAACTCTTTTGGGTTTCCGTTGACTAAAACGTGACTAAAACTAAACTATAAAGAAATGATGAAAACGTGACTAAAACTAAAAATGAATATTCGTCCAAAGACGAAGACTAAAACAAAAACTTAGATGGCTGCCAAAAACAACAATGATTTCAAACAGAACATAATTTTGCTTGTGGCCCGATACTTAACTGAAAAACAATTTGTCTTGCTCAAAAATTTACAATAACTTAAAGATAAATTTTTTGTTTGCACATCTGTCAGCAAACACCAGCTTAGGTTGATTGGAGATGTACCGTCAGAATGCAACGACCCCAACTCAAACAGCTTTTTTATATATAACTTTGTACATGTGATTGTAACTGAAGAGCATATGGAAATGTTCTGAAGAAATTATATGTTTACTTAAAAAAAGCCAGATTTGAACATTAAATTTTGTGAAAATGTTTTATGATTTAAAAGGACATTATTAGTCACAATAGCTTTCCTGTGTCCAGCATGTCACGTTCATCTGTTGGTGAATCAGCTGCGTTTGCGTAATCCGACATGCCTTCTCTCGAGTTTACTGTTCACCAGAACTGGGAACGACATTTTAAATGACGGCATTCACTTCCAACATGGACATTTCTGCTGTTCTCTGCTTGGGCCTTCTGGTTTACTTACATTCTTTTTAACCTTCATGTCCTAATTTGCAGCGATTAATTGCCGTTTCGTTTTTGTCCGAAGAACTAACTCTCCCACCGACTTAAACTTGACCCTGCAAACCAAAGATGGATGGAAATGTTAATAATATCAACATGCGTAGGAACACGTGGCAGGCTGCACATACTGGCCTTTTCATACGGGAGCGGTGCTGACTTGTTCTTGTGCTGTCAGCCCTGATAGAGTCATTGTCATTGTCATGCAGAACAGCTCATCTGTTTGCTTCCAATTCAGTCTGACACTGAGGACAAGAAAATTATTCTTGTTCTAGTCTCATAAGGTCAAACTATAATGCTGAGTTTCTTTGTTTGCTCCCTTCATAATGTCAGAATAAAACTATAAATAGAACTTGTGGCAGTGTAATTTATAAAGCAGATCACTTTGAAGCGTCACAGGCTGAAGGAGATAAAGTTCGTCTCTGTTTAACAGGATAACAACAGGTACCTCCATACCTTCGGAAGCGTCGCTCTGCGCTCTCCATAGGACTAATCTGCTTTATTTTTGTCTGCGTCTTACATTTGATGTGTCTGCCACCGGGTCCTGTCGAGAACATGCATCACGCTGGGAAGGAAGAAGTTGAACCGCTGACATGACACCATCTGCACATGCAGGGAGCAATCCGTGGCGTCCTTTTCCTGCCCTGGTCTGCAATCACGGTGCCCAGCACTCAGCTTATTGACTGAGGTCTGCTGTGGTTTCTGAAGATGGCCACAGCATAGATTTCTGACACCTATAGTTGAGCTGAGAGGAGAAATGGTAACAATTCATGCCTAAAAAAATGATAAGGTACAATTTAGTATATGCCATGGATTAACGTGTCCTTTAGTATTACACTACTTAAGTTTATCACCTTTAAAATGCTACTTATGTGATCATGCATGGTTTAGAAACCACACACAGCTGTTGTTACTATGGTTACCACATCTCCACTCTGTGACAACCACATTTTCCTTCACCTCAATGTTTCACGGGGCAACAACTAAACATCAACATCAATGCCATTTTGGACACACCACAGTTCACCAATACCTAAAGTGGAGGGAGCTCGGAGAGGAGACAGGACATACAATGTCCAAGTTAGAGCTAAATCAGAGATCTTCAAGTTTAAGAGTTGAGATAGTTGTGTGGTGCCACATCAGTAGATGTTTTATTTGAGAAAATTCTTCAAATTTCAAATGCTAGCATACCATCGTGTTTCTTTTGATAATACAATATACATTTTTCCGTTCTGTTTCGTCGTCTTCCGCTTATCCGGGGCTGGGTCGCGGGGACACCAGCCTCAGACGGGATGTCCACGCTTCTCTCACCCGGGCTGCAACCTCCAGCTCACCTGGAAGGATCCCGAGTCATTCCTCAGCCAGCTGTGAGGCATAGTTTCTCCAGCGCGTCCGGGGTCTGCCTCTTGATCTCCTCCGGGTGGGATGTACCCGAAACACCTCCCCAGTGAGGCGCTCGGGGGCATTCTGACCAGATGCCCGAACCACCCCATATTGCTCCTCTTGACTTGGAGGAGGAGCGGCTCAACACCAAGCTTCTCCCGGATGGCAGAGCTCCTCATATTCATTTTTCTTTTTTTCTTTTTCAGTTTTTCCAAATGAAGCATCTATTTACACAATCAACCGATTTAATTAGTTCAGAGCAGTTTTCATTTGTTGTTTAGCGAGAGGGACAGTATTTTAAATAGACTGGACTAATTAGAGGACAGGTGGAAAATATTTCACAAATAAAAATGGTCAAAAAGGAGAATCTGTTCTCCATCTGGCATTTTAAATACATAGCAAAATTTCTTCAGGTAAATAAACATACGTATATGTCCGATTTAGATCACTTATTTTTCTTTTTGTGGTTAAGGTGTTTTTGTTAAATTGGAAATTGAAAAAATGTAAATTGGAAATTCGAAATTTGATTTGTCTTCTGAACTGTTCATCCCAAATGGTGTCGCAAGAAGTGCTGGAGCCTGTCCCGGCTGATTTTAGGCGAGAGACAGGGTGCACCCCGAACAGGTCGCCAGCCTGTCCTAACATCCATGTTTTTGGACAGTGTGAGCAAACCGGAGTATCCGAAGAATACTCACATATACACCGGAGAACATGAAAACTCCACGCAGAAAAGCCAGTGTTTCAATGTTTACTCCCACTCCGGGACCCTGATCTTCTTGCTGTGAGGCCCCCATGCTAACCACTGTGTCACTCTGCAGCCTGGAATTTTAAATTCAATAGAATTTTTGCCTAGTAGTGACATAACAATAATTAAACACAGTTTTAAACTTAAAACTCAGTAACTTCAGTAATAATAATAATAATATAAATGCATTTTATGTTGTTTTATGTTGTTTTGTTGTTTTATGTTTTATGTTGTTTTGACGTGCAGCAATACACTGGCAACCTGTCCAGGGTTTATCCTGGACCCAGCAACCCCATCATTGGATCAAGTGGTTCAACAAATTGATGAATGTTTAAAATGGGCTTAAAAAAAACTAAAATCTAAACACATTTAAATCAGATGGCATAAATAAACTTTTTTTTTTGCATGATGAGAGCCTATTAATAAAATGACTTGCCAGCATGTTAGCATGGGCAAAAGCTTAAAACGGAGAACATGTGAGAGGCTGCACGTGTTCTTGCCATACATCAACAGATTCAAGCTGCTTTCCACGGACGTTCTGCACGACTGCCCAGCACTGTTGGAGTGCATGGAAGTGGTGTCAGACGCAGATAATAATACGCTTCATTCTGGCAAGCTGCCACATTGAGAAGCTGCTCATCCTGAAGAAAATTATGGACAGGAAAACAAAAATAAAACCTGGTCAGTGCTCTAATTTTACTGTTGTTGTATTTGTTTTGGACAAGATAACAGTGAAGCGGGCTTGATTTGTTTTTAAGGCCAAATTGAGGGGAAAATACACAGACACACACACGCACATGAGTTGTGTATTGTAGTACATTACTGTTCTTTTTAAAGATAATTAATGTTTCATTTCGTCAACTGAACCACATATACCAAATGAGGTTGCGAGGGTGCCAGGGCCTATCCAGGCTAATTTCAGGTGTTAAACTCTTCTTTAACTTAAATTTTTTTATTGTTACAGCATGGCAGGGGTGGTTTTGCAATTCCTGTTTAAAACATACTGAGAATGTTATTCTTGAGATTTGATTGGCCAGAGTCATAACGTGTGAGGTTTAAAAGGTAAACACTGTCGTGGGTCATGCACTGAGATTTATATGGCATTCCGAATTGAACATGTTCCCTGAATCACAATGTAATTGATAAATTGTGTCTCAATTATTTCGGCGCCCTATGAAGGGATTCATGGCCACATAAGAAGTAATATTTCTTTTTTTCTGTGTCGTAGTCATGGCTTGTCCTGTTGAACTTTGTCTTTTTTAGACTCACGTCTTTAGTTCCCTTCACTGAAACATGAGCTCATTAAGTAAAACTGTTAGACCAGTTACCTTTGCAACCTTTAGATTAAAACGGTTACAAAGCAAAACACAGCATTAAAAATGAGATCAGTCAGCTTCATTATTTTATTCCACATTTGAAAGTGTTTTCAGCAAAAGCCTTTGATACGATACTGACCCATGAGTTCATTTCGGGGAAAATTAAAGTTTGCTGTCAATTCATTGTGAAATGGGTTCTTGCTGTAGGGCAGGGTTGGTTGGGGGTCAGTGGGTCTCGGTAATGTCATTATTTCATGTCGTCCCAACAAGATACTTTGTTCTTTTTGTAGTTCATGAGTCCAAATACTGGGTAACTGGTGTTTGAACAGAAACCACTGGTGGCTTGTTTCACATCCACATCCAAATTTTAGTTTGTGTGGCGGGGGCCTACATGCAGTTTGTCAGCCACGTTCAAACGGTAGCACTGGTCATTTGGGGTGTCCTTCAATTCAAAATCCTGACAATACCCGCTAATCACTTCAGCAACTGCTGCTGTGGATTTAATTTTTCATTTCCCAAAACAAAAATAGGAAAGTTGAATTAACTGCGCCTTAATTTTTCAATGAGCTGAAGAAAAACTGTGCCACCATTTTCTAGGGTTTGATTTATTTTGATCCAAAACGGAACTCAAGCAAATAACTGCTTCGAACATCTTGAAAGTCAAAAGGCTACAAACTAGACGGAGGCACTTCCCAAAGTAACACTGAACAAGAGGTTGAGAATCTACATACAGGCGCTAAAAAAAATCTCAACATTATACTTTTGATTTGGAAATACTTAGTCTTATTTAATTACCACAGATGTTTTAAAATGATTTCAATTGAACTAAATGATTATAACTGCATTGAAATACGTTTTAAAACACAGGATGCAGTGACACAGATTCTGTTCACTGGAATGGTGATCCATCATTCAATCATTCATTTTGTGAACTGCTGGTGAACAAGAGGAGAGTTACAGTTCAAGTATAAATAAACATGATTTGCACATTTTGGAAGTTTGAGAGAAAGTTGAAGTACCTATAGAGTATCCTGTCATATATGGGTAGCATGCAAATCAAACAGGAATAAGATGTGTTAAAAGCCCATTTCAGACTGCAGTGCCAATCGCTATGCCACTGTGCAAACATATTGCCATTAAATCTAAGCTTTTATTCCATATAGAGTCATCTAGATGCGTACATTAGCATGGTTGACATATGAGAGCTTTGATCTAATTTTATCTATAAGAGACTGGATGAGTTCCCTGTCCTTTTATGGGTTAACTATACATTGTAAATTGGCCATGGATTTGTGTACGTGGGTGTATGTGCAAAGCCCTGTGATGGGTTGACAACCTGTCCCACCTCTGGCCCAACATCAGCTGAAATGGATTTAAACACTTTGCAACACTGAACAGGATTAAATGCCTATCCTGAATTGATAGACAAAATCATGTGAGGACATGCCCACACTCATCTGGTGGTGTAGGCTGATAGGATAGCGAGGATGAAAAAGCTGCTGAATGAATGAGAATCAGGTTTAAATGTGGTGAAACAGAGATACATCTGATAACTTGAAGATGATAAACACACAGTGTGATGTTAACACAATTTTGCTGAAGATAGATTGGTTGATGAAACCAGAAGGGTATGAATTTGGCTTGCTGTTGTCTGTGTGGAGAAAAAAACAAGAACATATCTTATATGAGATGGAAAGTTGTTTATTCACAATGCACATTTACATACATTTATATTTACTGTGTGTTAATGTGTAAATGTGTTTCTGCATCATGACAGAAACAATTACATTCACATACATATACTATATATGTATGTGTAGATTTGACACTTGTGTCGAGAAGGTTTAGAGCTTGTTGGTCATGCTGTGATGAGCAAAGAATTTTCTAATCCTCTCTGTGAAAGGATTTAAAGTTGTTCTCCGCTGTGTGATTTACCTTCATATTGATCCAATCTTTTTTCTTGTTAGTTTCCAGTGTTCCCACAGATTTTTATCCCAGAGCTTGTTCTGGAAAAGTCTTTTCAGGGGAGTTAAGGCTAGTCGAATGCATCGTGCAGAGCGTGCGCTGCTTACGATTGGATCTGTCAAATGCTTTAAACACGCTTTTTCTTTGGAGCTACGTAGAACCCATAAAGTGCTAAGTCATGATGACCAAAGTCTGGAAGAACAAAAAGGAGAAGACAGACTAAGCAAATACTGAGCAGTTGCTGCCATATTTCAATTTGATTTAGTCTGAGTATTTAGAAGTGACAGATGCCTTCACTGTCACATACAGAGAGGCCAACGCTCAGGCTGGTTGTAATCACTGAGGCAAGTTGCAGAGTCAGGCAAAGACGGTCAGGCGTGACCTACGTGGTTATGTGCTCGGGTTTTAAAATGACCCGATTCGAGTGCTTTCAGGAGAACTATTCAATATGTCGTTACTGTTTGCATCGTAAATTATAATGTCCAACGGACTTGAAAGTGACATTTGTCTAGAATAATTTCTATTTTACAAAATGCAGACATTGAATTTCAGGTTAAATCAACCTTAGAGATAAGCTTCCCTCTTTTTTATTACAAATGACATTCACACACTCTTTCTTGGCTTTGGAAATTGGTATGTGTCAAAGAGCGGAATTGTTCAGAGAAGTGGTAAGATTCAGAAGACCCAATTGTAATGCCTGCGTTTCATTTTCTGAGCCTGTGGATGAACTAATTCTTTTCAAAGAGCAATGGTGAGCATGGACATGTTTTTTTCTATTCACTTTTGTCATCTAAGAACAAGTATTTTGCTAGAAAAAAAGAACAAATACTTTGCTATTGATAAGATTTTAGTAAATGTAAAACATCTGTCCAGTAATGGATTTCACACCAAATTTTAACAGAAAAAAAACAAAAAAAACCCAAGTTGAAATATTAAAACCAATAAAGAATGACTATAAAATGTGATATTTTGATGTAGCAGAATTGAAACAATATTTTAACCCCAATTGTTGACTTGTGTTTGCCACATGTTCAGGATGAGCTTATATACTAAATATCGAACTTTCATCCAACTTGTTTCTAGTTGTAATTATTACATGTTTTTTTTTTTTTTTTTTTTTTTTACATACTTAATTCATCCCTGAATGGGGAAATTTTGGTGATGTATTACACCACAGTGGGCTACCAGGATGATGCCAATGTTGGTGTCTTCCCCAAGGACATTTAGGCATGAGCTCAGACGGATTCAAACCGGCAAACTTTGGGTCTAAGGGCAAACATTCTACCACTGAGCTATCGCCTCTCGGTAATTGTGATTGGTTCTATCATGAATATGACAAGCAAAGTAAATCCGTCATGCGACAAATCACCTCTCAAGTAAAAATAAATGTTTAAACACGGTCAATTTCTGCAAAAAGTTGATTTAGCATGAAAACCCCCCTTTTAGTTATATTCTTTAAACAGACTTTGGCTGTCTTTATACACCACAAGCAACTGTTGTTACCAAAGGAATTTTATATTAATAAAATATGCTCAGAAAGCTGCACAGTGGAACAGTGGATAGCACAGTGGCCTCACTGCAAGAAGGTCAAGGGTTTGAGTCCCGGGGGGTGGGCGGTGCAGAAACTCAAAAACAAAAACTCGGAAAGACCATTGTCTTTCATTGTTTTGAATGGCTTTGTGTGTGTGCGTGTCCCTTCGACAGACTGGTAACTTGTTCAGGATATACCCTACCTCTCACCTTGACTAAGTCAGGATAGCCTCCGCCCCCCTACCGTCCCATACCCCATCAGAGATGGACAATTCAGAAGATGAATAAAACCTGCTCAGTTAAAAATGTTGTAATATTGTAATCATAGTAATATTTTTTTTCATCCATAGTGACTTACAAATCCACAATGAAGAAGTATTATTAGCTCGTTTGGACGGAATAATTTAATAAAACGAACACATTACTGTTCTGTTTTTGTCTTAAAATAGAATATTATTCTTTAAAATCAGCAGTTTAAACACAAAACTCTGTGACAAAATCCTTCCTCTTCCAAACCCAGTGAGGAAACATAGTTAGAAATCTCAGCAAAAAATACATGAAGACAGATCCACTGTAAAGCACAAAAGGGAATGATGGATGGGGTGTGAGAGAGGAGCTTGTAAAGAAGCCGACAGGCCTAGCTAAATGGGAAGAGAAAGCACATAAGACCAAAGTGAATAAAGATTGCAACACAGAATATGTGGGTCATCCGGCCTGCAGTGAGCTGTCCCTCTGGCATACACCCTGATAGAAGACTTTGAAGAAGTTTAAAGATGGATGTCGCAATGAACTAGGCAGACTTGGCTCACACAAAATATTGAAGGCTCTATTTCAGATGGTTCAGAAAGTATTAAGATGGAAGCAGGGAGGTCCTCTCCAGACTTATCATCTTTTGAAAGAGAGCTGATCCCAAATTATTGGCGCAGTCTGCCCAGCATCTGATTTGAAGTCATTCAAAAGGCAAAGCAGCTTGTGGTAAAGATAGAACATATTAAAGCGAGGCCAAAAAAAGATTCTCAGTATACTTATGACAGACATGATGAAAATGGATAAATGATACGGAATACTTTCATTTTTTTAGATGTGGCAAGGGATAAGTTATCTTGACTTGTTAAAACATTGTCATTGTTACAATGTTTGTTATCGAGCTATCATACAAAATCAACAAGATTTGAACACGAATATGTACAGAAGGACAATCAATTAAGTACACAGTATTTACTATCTTGATATGCCGAGAGCGGATCAGGTGGAAAAAGTAGGCCTCACAACAGACTTATGATTATCAAAAACGTATTTATTGAAAAAAAAAAGTTCCAAGGGTGAAACGCATTTAGTAACTCAGGTAGGCCAGTTTAAGAGGAGTCACACCTAAATCCCGAATCCATTTTTAAAGGATCCCAACCAAGACGAGTTCGCCTTAAATCCAAAGAGATGGTACAAATGTACTTTGCTCTCAGAACAGAGACTTTCCATTCCACTGTTTCTCCATGTAACACCGAGGTATTACATCCTGACCAACCACCAGGTTGTTATTATAAAACAACCTCACTTTATACTCAGATTTGTCTGTTTCTGGTCTTCTGCAGTTCACTAGTATGGTTCTCAAACCGTACACAAAGATTAATAAAGTTCAAATGTTTCACTTGAGAGAGGACATTGACTGTCCATTCACACCACTGAAAACTTCTCCAGATAGATTTAAAATGGCGCCTCTCCTGGTGAGATAAGCACCAGAATATGGGGATTGTTCCAGTCGATGCCAGGCGAAGTATTACCCACCTCACACTGTCACAGTGCCTCCTACAGAGGCTGTTATCCAACTGGTGCAGCAATCAGCATGGCTTCTCTGGCAACATTTAAAAGGAAAATAACAGACTTTCTAAAAAGGTAAGATTTATTGCGAAGAAGAAGAGAAAAATAACCCACCTCTACATTTGATGCCAAGTTTATTATACGTCACATCCTTTTGCTTTACACAACAAGAAGACTTTCCTATGAATGTTTTCTTCTTTTGGGGACAGGATAGATTACATCATTCTGTCTAAATTGGTATTTTGTAAAAGATACAAATTTGATTCACCTTTTTAAAAAGAAAACATTTGACATTTGACTAAATCAAAATTTTCAAATTCCACCCAAAGTATGGGTGGAAGTGAAAGGCAGGGCCTGGATACACATCCAAGTTTAGCCAGTTTATTGAGGACCAGGAAGGTAAGGGTAAAGACAGGTGGCTGGTATTGTGTTCACGGCATGCTTTAGCATAACCAGACATAGAGGGTCCAAACTTGGACAAAACAACTGAACAGACAAACTGAAAGAAGACTAACTTTTTTTTTTATCAAAGGAAAGACGAGATACAGGTACAAAAGTTTGGAAGAGGCAACTCTGAGGAATCAGGGTAAAGTGTAGAATAAGAGGGCAGGAGAAAGAGGCCAGAAAAAGGAAGGATCATTTCAAAGGCTGCCCATAGATGCACCCATCTAACTGGTACCCCTTAACAGAATTAATATCATAAACTCTTTAACTTTAAAGGGTTTAAACTTTAGGATGGAGGTGTTGGCTCAGTGATAGATAGTCCGTCCTTGGATTGGAAAAAGACAGTTTTATCACCGCTGGGCTCGTGCTTAGGTATCCTGGGAGCAGACCCCTAACCCCGTAGTTGCTCCCACCATTGGTCCGTCATGTTTATGTTTTTGATTTTTGTGCTACTTTATTTCATAACTCGAGAAAAAAATCTGAAAGTATAATAATCCAAAAGCCATATTCTGGATATATATACAATACATACTGTATATATATATTTTTTACCAGGATATTTTTGAGCTGTACCCCAAAAGGACTTCTCTCACGAGTAGAATCTTACCTGCAGTCACCAGTCCTCGTTATGATCTGTATAAATTACAAAAGCATCTCCTGATAATACAGCCATTAGAAGCGGAAAGTTCATTAATCAGGATGTTTGTCCTCCTTGGAGAACCTTGAGGGCTTTTTTTCTTATATTATTCAGAGCGTGTCATTTAATCCACATCTCTCATATTTGGGCATTTAGGATTTGTGTCTTTCTTTTTAGGTCTACTTGTTCTGAACAGCAGTGATATGACATGATAGAAACTTTGAGGAGTTCCTGAAGTTTGGATGATTTGACATTGAGCCTAAAAACTGTAGTCACATTTGTCACAGCCCGTCTGACACCACTACATGTGAGACCAGGATCCATTGAGACAAAGATAAAAAGGAACGACCCTGTAGCATATGGTCTCTGCCCCGCAGTACCTTTGAACCACTTTCAAAGAGGGGTCTGCTTCTTACACCTCTTCCTGCCTCACCATCTTAGTAGATGTGCTCCCTCCTCTGAGGCCAGTTTAAATGTCATGAGAGGATTGCAAGATGAGCTCCATGTTGGGGTCACTTCTCATTCACCTTGAGCAAAAGCAGTGAACACTCTTGCGCAAAGTATGCAAGTTGATGATGGGTAAACTGAGAATGCGGGTAAAGACGATTAGCGATGGGCGGATAAGCATGGCAGGAGTTGCAGAAATGTCATAGCATTTGTTGTTTCTGAATGAGATTAAAAGGGCAGATGTGATCATGTTTCCTTTTCTGGGGCAAAGAGATTAAATGTCATTTCCTCAACAGGTGCTACAATATCGCTTTGCTGCCATTTTGCATTTAATTTGTTGTTGGAAAGGTCCAAGATTATCTGCTGGGGGTCATTGAGTGCTTTGTATGTTGCAGGAAACACACATGACTGCAACTGTTCTCCTGATTCTTTCTTTCAACATTTTTTAAATCAAGAAAAAATAAAGAGGTTCCTGCCAAGTGAGTCTTTACAAGTGTAAACATGTCTGACTATTAAGGGTTTTAGAAAAGTTCAATTTTTAAAATACTTTTTGTAATTCTGAATTGAACAATAACAAGGACACTTTGTGATACCAGTTATTTTTATTTTCTACATGCAAAGACATCTGGACTTCATATTTGGATAAAAAATCTAAATTTGATCAAAGTTGTCTTAAAAGCCAATTATTTAAAAAAACATATATATTGCATTTTCTTTAACTAGAAATTAATCTGCACCAAAAAAAAAACCCCCACCAAATTGTCAAAGGAACATTTATTTATTTATGGATGGGCTGCGCAGTGGCACAGTGGTTAGCACCGTGGCCTCACAGCAAGAAGGTCGGGTTTGATTCCCAGGTGGGAACGAGGCTTGAGACACTTGTCTTTCAGTGTGGAGTTTTTATGCTCTCCCCGTGTATGCGTGGGTTTTCGCCAGGTACTCTGGTTTCCTCTCATTGTCCAATAACATGCAGGTAAGGTTGATTACAAAATTTTCCCTAGCTATGAGTGTGTGTGGCTTTGCGGCAGACTGGCGACCTGTTCGTGGATACTCTGCCTCTTCTCTTGAATCAGCAGGGGTCGCACCCCTTGCGACCCATCAGGGATTAGTGGGTTTCTGGGACATACAGGGTTAACATGATATAAAATTAATGCAGACCTTCTGTTGTGGTTGTAACCTTAAATTAGTTGATAATGGAAGTGAATATAAATAAATACCCTGTACTTATCTTAAACAGATTTGGCCACTCAGCAGTTTCACATGGTTTGTTCACACACAACCAGACACACACATACATGGTGATTATGTTGTTTCATACCAAATCTCTCACATTAACACTCTAAAAAACACATTTCGTAGAAATGTGGGGCCTAAAACCAACATTCCAGTATGTCCTTAGTGCAAAACCCTGTTGCACTCTGTGATGTACAGATAATCACAACACACAGACGGTATTTAGTTGCCACTTTACCATCACTCAACAATTTCACAAACTGGTTTAGATAAAGCCAGGAAAAAGTATAATTTTAAATAATTTATTGGCTTGAATGATGTTTATATGATCTACATTTTTAAAAGTGGAAAACAAACCAAAAAAAAAAAAAAAATCTAGAAAACTGTTTCTGCTGAAAAACAACACTCATGCTGAGAAACACCCACATCTGTGCAGAGCACATAGATTCCCACCTACCGACCGCCAGAAGCCTGTAAAGCCCAGAGACGGCAGCTTCCTGGCTGTGCCATCCAGCAAACACAGTCAGAGGAGAGACATAATTATGCCAACTTTGCCTTTCATGGCGACAAAGTCAAATTCAATTATTTTATTATAGTAGAGCCATATGTAAAAAAAAAATGTCAGACATGTTTGCACAGTAGATTATATTTGTAGATACACGGTATGGAGAAAAAAAAAAATAGATAAAGTTGCTGCGTGTGTTTAGCGTCTTTGCACTCAACAGCAAATCATTTTAAGTCCTGATGTTTTTCTCTTTGATCATCAATCGACATCTTCGTACCTTAACATAAACATTGATTTTCAAGAAATTGTCAGTTGACAAATATCATGAGAATTCATCTTCCAGGCAAGAGTTTGAACCAAGTTATTATTAGGCGGAAACTCATTTCAGCCGCTTACATCTAAATTTGTTGTTTCGGTCACAACTGGTGATTTTTATTTTTGTTTTATTGCCCACTGATTATGTTTGTTTCTGACTGTAGTGGTTGCTACAGCAATGAAAATTCCTCACTGTGGGACTAATTAAGTTGCTGTCACCGTCTTCACCTGCTTATCTGGGGTTGAGTTGTGGGGGCAACAACCTCAGCAGGGAAGTCAGACGTCTCTCACCTTAGATGCATAGTTCAACCACGGGGTTGTCTTATCTAAAACAATTCTAAGGAGAATTTATTTAAAATTGTGTTTTTTTCTTTTGACTAGAATTAAAGAAACCTCAACATCAGCTGCATGATTCACATTTTAACTTTAGATCCCGATCATTGAAAAAAAGTAGATTCTTAAATCTTAAAAATTCTTGTAAAGTATCTGAAGATATTTGAAAAAATGTGCAAATGTGATAAGCATACAGTTAGTGTGTCTATTGTACGTGTGTAATGTGCTTGTGTGTATTTGCTATGCATCTACATGGATTTACTTTGTGCAATTCTATGGGATCCAGAAGAACTGAGGATTAAGCCATAACACTGCCACAGCCATATGGTTTGACCTTTAAAAAGTCTAACTGAAGACTGAATAGTTATGATTTTTCTCCTTCACCTTTTTCCCTGTCACGCAGCAGCTGTCTGCTGGAATGCCAGCCGGTAACTGTGCGGAGACAGATAGCTGCTGGTTTCCACCAGAGATGAAGAGAAAAACGGCAGGAAAAGATGGCCCTGTCCAATCTGCTGTGCCCCTAAGACCTAACTGGTCCCTCCTGATGAATTTGACCATTATCAAAGGTGAGGGGTCTGTAGAGAAGGGTCCTAAGTAAAAGGATGGGAAAGGGGGATTAGAGGTTATATGGCCAATTTATGAAAAGGAATAACTGGTAAATGTCAAAACACAAGTGGAGCTACCACGCCCTGAAAATCTTCTGACAATCATTTTTGCTTTTGGGGTTTTTGAAAAACACAATTGTCACATTTATTTTTCAAACAAATCATTTTTTTTTCCAGCATTAACATAATTTACTATTGATGGAAATAAATCACCCAAACATTCCCACAACTGTTTGTAATCATCACACACACAGATCTACACACATGCCCAAAGCTGCGTAAATCACACCAACACAGGGGACGGAAAGACTCTCCTCACTTAGTCCTTAAGACATGGGCTGCTAATCGGTGTGTATATGTGTGTATGTGTGTGTCTTTTTCATCAAGCCAGCAGTTAATATTGTCCCTTGTGGGTGTTTGGTTGTAATTCACAGTGTGGGTGTTGGCTGCTGCTGTAGGCTGGTTTGGGAAGATTTGCAATGGATAGAAAAGGGTTAACGCAATCCAGTCTTCAGTGACTATTTTAATAAACGTTTTTTAAAGTGCATTCTCACTCCTGCTGATATTGTGTCGAGATCTAAAATAGTTGAGTGAGAGAGGATGAGATTACTGTGCAGTATGTACGTAATATTGTAATACTTGTCTTTTCTGTCAATTAGATTGTTATTTTGAGATTTTATATATTAAATAAACTATTCCGGTACTATTTTGTCTGAATGGTGATAATGTTATAAAACTTTTGGAAGGAGGTGTTAGCTCATTGGTAGAACGTGGTAGAACGTCTGACCTTGAATCGGGAGAAGCTGGTTCGATTCCCACTGGAGCCATGCCTAAGTGTCTTTGGGGAAGACACCTAACCCCTTGTTTCTCCCACCATTGGTGCAGTTGTGGCTGTCTGCTGCTCTGCAATACAGCACAATTTGAGAGATAAATGCAGTATGTTTAAAAAAAATGTGTTCTATGAAATTTTCTGTAAGTTTTAGAATTTTGTAGATGACGTGGAGATGCTTAATGAGGAGTTATTTATTTTAGTACATACTGTAAGTATCAAAATTATACAATTTTTTGCCAAAACTCACACATTTCTAATCTTTTCCTTGTGCTTTTATCTCACAAATGCCTCAATTTTTTAATGGAAGCATAGTTGAGACACAAAGCCGAAAAAAAAAAAAGTACAGGATTGTTTTTCAGATCTGCTTATTTCTCCCTTAGAGATGAAAAAAAGTGTAACAGACTACTTCATACTTCTTTTCCCCTAAAAAGACTATTATTTTTTTAAAGAAATTATTGAAATTACTGCTAATTTCACAATGGATATAACCCAAAAATATCGCAAACTGCAACAGAAAATCTCAAAGAGTAATCATAACCTAATGCTTCTTGTGTAAGTTTTGTCTAATTCAAGGACAATTTAGGTGGGGGTTACGTGTATTGTGAGGTTGAGAACCCCCTCGGAAACGAGATGTCTCATCTCAAGGGGGTTATCCTCTCATTAAATAAATAAATAATAGTAATAAAAAAAAAATTGAAGTCGTAAACCAGATTACATCACCTGCTGCAGCACACTGGCTAGATCCAACAACCACCTTGATTTTCTCCAACTAAATCATTGATGGTTAAATTTGAATTTTGAACCTTCGCCTCAGAAACTGTAATGCATAAACCACAATAAATGAACCCAAGCAGTGAAAAGAAAAGAAGAGAATTGAAGATAGAAACATAATGTGAACCCAAATGGCCTCCTAATTATATTTGCTGGAGGTTCTGCACAAATAGCACCAAAAAACCTCAAACATTTGGAAAAGAATGTGTTTGGTGTTTCAGGATTAAAAACTATTCTCATCCAAATGAATGATGAATGATGCTTTTGTATTACTGCTCTAAAAATTAATTTTACCGACGACAAACAAAGAAAATTCTTCATTTTATTTTAGTTTGTTAATTAGCTAACTATTTCTGTCATTTGGATGCGTCATGTCTGGAATAATCCGAACATGATGTAAAGGGCTTCCGAACACTTTCGAACAAGATATTGAATAATTAAAAATAATTAGACAAATGAAAAATAGAAACTCTATTCATCAATTTTCCTAAAATAATAATCAAATTCTGATGCTCTTTGTCATAATTTATTCCGGTATTGCCCCTCACTTGTTTGGAGAGGCTGTTTGGAAATATTAGTCAGCTGTCAGATTCCAGGTAATGATATTTCCCTGAAACAGATATTTAATACTTTGGAAAATGAGTCTATAATTACAAATTATCAGGCAGTAAGTGCCTTTCTAAGGAGGTAATGTAGAATGCCGAGCAGATCTGTGAAATTTCATTATGAGCCACGCTACCGTCTCTTGCAAAAAGCCATTCCCCTTTTCTGTGGGTGACAACCATTATAGATGGGGAAAGCAATTACTCCTTCTACACCCTGCAATATTTATGAAACACTTAGCCAACGGTTTGGAGGTTAATATTTCATTCATAGATAAGACAGAGCCTTACACCCTGAATAAAACTTCAAAGAGAATCGCTTCAAGTACGACGTACTGCAAGAAACATACCTTGACTTGTTTTATTGTCACTGAGCCACTATTCCCAACCTTCCTGTGTTAATGAGCTTGATTAATGAGGACTTTTTTCAGCACGTGTTAACATGTTAGGGGTGGAGTGTGTTACAAACTGTGTGTGTGGCTAAAAGACTCCTAGTAATGGGACATTGATCAAGTTCCAGTCCTCACTATAGGCTCATAGAGAAGATGGAGGGGCACAGATTAGTTGCTCAATAAACAATCGGCTAGGGCCCGGTTTATTTTCATTCAATTAGACTGTAAGTGTGAGGTTGATAAATTGATTTTGGACAGTGGACAGATGTCAGGGTTCTTCATTGTACAGTAATTCTAATCACTATCTTTTTTTCCCATTTGTGATTATGAGAGATTAGACTGTGTGTGGATGACTTATATGATCTGTCTGTTGGTGTCTTCACTGAGAATGGATAGAGGTGGATTCATTCTTACGCTTTTACCATGTAACCATACCATCCAATCCAGTTAAACTCATGTAGTTAAAAAAAATTTTAAAAATTACAGTATGGCAAAACTGTAAGCCAACATTCCGTTCCAGTTCCGTCATCTTCCGCTTGTTCCGGGGCCGGGTCGCGGGGCAACAGCCTCAAACGGGAAGCCCGGGCTTCTCTCACCCCGGCTGCATCCTCCAGCTCACCCAGAAGGATCCCAAGTCGTTCCACGGCCAGCTGTGAGACAAAGTCTCTCCAGTGGGTCCGGGGTCTGCCTGTTGGTCTCCTCCCGGTGGGACGTGCCCGAAACACCTCACCCGGGAGGCACTCAGGGGGGCATCCTGACCAGATGCCCGAACCACCCCATCTGGCTCCTCTCAACTTGGAGGAGGAGCGGCTTGACACTGAGCTCCTCCTGGATGACAGAGCTCCTCACCTGATCTCTGAGTGAGAGCCCAGCCACCCTGCGGAGGAAGCTCATTTTGGTCAGCAAATTTTAGCCAACATATTTTTCATAAATTCGACTTACTGGTTTTGGCAATAAATAAATATTCTTTGCATGTTTGACTATTATTGGTAATTTATAGGTAGTGTTATTGGTAATTTTCTTATTCTTTGGACAATTACATACTTCCAGTATTTGTTCAGACCATCTGAGTAGAAAATATAATACATTCTGTTCTGCTTTCTGTACAGCGTGAATGAGATGGTGTTTTGACTCATTTTCATATTCTTAATATTCAAAATGATTAATTTGGAACTTTAGAACTACAACGCTTCTTAATATATTGGAAGAACAGCACGTGTTAGAGGTGTTGGAGATAAAGTCAGAGAGGGCAGACTGAGATGGTTTGCACATGCGCAGAGGAGAGAGTACATTGGCAGAAGGATTATGTGTTTGGAACCACCAGGGAAGAGGCCTCGAGGAAGACCAAAAAGGAGGTTCATGGATACAGTGAAGGAAGACATGAAGATAGTTGGTGTGACCGAAGAAGTTGTAGCAGATAGAGTTAGATGGAAGAAATTGACTTGCTGTGGCGACCCCTGAAGGGAAATGCCGAAAGAAGAAGAACTTTAATTGTAATTGTGTAAAAATGTCTACAATATTTTCCAGATTGTAGTGCATGTAATGTAGGGCAAGAATAAAACTAATGTTTGTGTTTAGATTTGCTCTCAGAAACAGAATGCCAAACTCTCTTTTGCTATCATCATTTGATTTTACAATATACCCATTTTCTGTACACAGCAGATGATAATAAGCTGGGTTGGAGCCCCCATGTAAAGATAATTCCTCTGTGATGGTTTAACTATTAGTGCTGTGTCAGAGAGTACAGCCTGCTGCACTATGCAAATTCACATGAGCTTTGTTTAAATGTATGAGTATTTACTATAATTAACACTCAAGCTGGTTGGTAGATAAAAATATCAGACAGCCCAAAACATTTCAATTCCTCTTTTGCAAAAAGGAATTACCTGGTAGTGGAGCTCTAAAATTTGGTAAAGAGAATGTCTCAGTCAACCAGAATGGGTCATTGAAGGATGGGAAAAGAGGATGAGGGGTAGCAATGATTAAACCCGCACAGACCCAAAGTCGTGTCAAAAGCACTGATGGATGCCACAGATGTTTCGCTCTGTCGAGTCCCACCCTACAGTGCAGTCACACAAAAAACAGCCTTGGCTTTCTGTAGACCAATTTCATATCAACTCCAATGAAAGTTATGAGAGATACAATAACACACATACGGTACTTATTTAGACATCTATTTTGTCTGGACATTGCACTCAAAAATTAGTCATAAAATCATGTGTCATATTTAGCCTTTTTTTCAACACGCCTTGATTCTTACAAATGGTCTTTTCTGGAAGGGAATTTATGTTCCAATATATTTCTCAGAACCGCTGATTCTTTCATTGTTGAACTTGAAATTGTGTATTTTTGGTGTGATACAATATACAATCTATTGACAGGGTTCAACATCGTTGAAAATCTAATCAGAGCTTGTAGATCTATAACTTCCGTTCAGTTCCATTGTCGTTCGTAGTCAGGTTGCGAAGGCAACGGCCTCAGACAGGAAGTCCTGACTTCTCTCAGCCCAGCTGAATCCTCCAGCACACTCGGGAGGATCCCGAGGTGTTCCCCTAACAGCTGTGAGATATAGTCTCTCCAGTGGGTCTGGGGTCTATCCCATGGTCTGTTCCTGGGTCTCTTTCCGGTGGGATGTGCCCGAAACACTTCACCAGCGAGGCACTCAAGAGGCATCCAAACCAGATGCCCGAGCCACCTCATCTGTCTTCTCTCGACCGAGATGAGCAACAGCTCTACTCCGACCTCCTTCTGGATTTTAGAGCTCCTCACCCTATCTCTGAGTGAGAACCCAGCCACCCTGTGCAGCTTGTATCCACAATCTTGTTCGTTCCAAAATCCAAATGACAGTAAACGAAGTCCGTATTTGGATCATTTAAGTGTATGTAAACTGTGTTGTATTTTCTACTGTATATATTCAGTTATGTAATGTATGTCATTTTTAAATATGAATTCTTTTAAATTGCAATGAACCAAGGAAGACCAACTGATTGCATTGCCTTTGGTTAATAATGGTAACCATTTAAATAAACGCATAAAAAATATCTTTTGACTAGGTTTACATACTGAATCAAACCAAACATGGATCATTTTGCATTGTAAAAAATATACAGCATGTACTACAAAGGTACAATCTAGTGTGTCTCAGTGAAATATGGTGATTAATTTTCTGCTCAGAAACAAGACAAAACCCTCATTATGCTCAGTTTTACTTCTATAAGTTTACCAAGGTCACCATGCACACCATGACCTCTATACAAGTTTCCAATTAACTGCACAATAAGGCTATTTTGCATCTATTTACGACCCAGTTAACAAAAACAATTTATAGTGTTTCTATTTAATCAAAACAACATATGACAAGTGGAAACAACACATTAGAGCTGCGGAATTAAAAATGAGTTTAACTGTTGTATTTTAGGCTGAGGAGGGTTCGATGTCAGCCTATTCTTTCAGCAAATAGCACGAACACTAGACAAACCCATCATAATACATTCATACTCAACAATTTGATAATAACCTATAGTAGCAAGAATAGACACCATGGCCTATTTTCTTTGGCTGTCATTTTATGGAGTAAACAAACTAAAAATAGGTGGACACATGTAATTTATTTTTACAAAAGCTTTTTCCATTTAAAAATCCAGGTGCAAACATTTCCCCCTCTACAGCTCAAGGACAAGACGGAGTGATAAACTGTTGTGCTTTAATTTAGATTTCAATGATCAATTTATGCGGAGCAATCTCCTATCAAATGTATTTAGTTGCTGAGATATGACTAATTATTATTATCACTTCACCTTGGTTGATAACGCAGGACAAAACAGTAAAAAGAGATTTAGGTGTGATGTTTCTACAACACATTAAAAATGTTTGATTCCTTTATTCCAGGCAAACTATCAGTAATTTCAGTCTGTTATAAAGTCCACAATTATGAGCGGAACGATGGATAACATGTTCCATAAATAAAAATGTGCTCAGCAGTCTAATACTTCTATGAAAATGTTACGTCCATCTTTGAGCCCATCAGATCAATTTAACAAACCAATTGAGCCTATGAGTCTGCGTATAGGAATCAACTATTATTTGAATGATTTACAACACTGGCCTTTCTGTGTAGCGTTTGCATGTTCTCCCCATGTATGCATGGGTTTTCTTTGGGTACTCCGGTTTCCTCCAACCCTTCAAAAATATGCATGTTAGGTTGAGTGGCCACTGTGAAATTGCCCCTTGAAATGAGTGTGTGTGTGTCCCCACGACAGACTGACGACCTGTTTGGGGTGTACCCTGCCTCTCCCTTTGAATCGGTCGTGATAGACTTCGGCAACCCCCACAACCATGAAAGGGATGGCCAGTTCCGAAGATGAATGAAATGACCATTTACAACAGCATTAAGTAAATAACAACAAATAAAAACATAAATAACACAAGGTAACATTTACGTATGAAGCAAATTTTTCATTGTGTTTTTCAGTCTAACAAGGAAATTCATGCATGCTAGAACTACACCGACTCCCGCTCAGATACTCAATGAATGAAAAATATTTGGTGGAAATCAACAAGTGACAGCAGCTTTTCCCAGTCTTGACTTCGGATTATGTTGAAATGTAGTTTTCAGTTATCCATGGGATTGTATGGTCCTCAAGCTTTGCCTCTAGAGACACATCCATGCTTCCCACCCATCCTCACAGATGGAGAACTTCTCCGCCAATTTATTATTCATTGCATCTAGGGCCAGGAGAAAATTAATTCCTAACATGAGGATATTTGCAAATGCATGAAAGCAATCTCATTTTCCTTAATCTCAATAGCAAGGGCAAAAAAGAAAGCCAACCTTACATCAAAGGGCCGTGTTTGTTTGCTTGGCCACTTTCAGTCACTTTGATTAGGTTCACATCAACCCCACATTCAATCTGTCTTTTTAATTTCTCTCATCCTGACATTTCTTTGCTTGACTGAAAGATGCTGCAAATCTAATTAAATTGAAAAGTGGTCTACTCCTTTATTTGCCAAACTTGGATCAAAATCCTAAACTTGCTGATTGATTAGATATTTGTCATCACTGAAATCCACTAGTTCCCTGAAAAAGGACTGTACTATGGGTTTTTTCAATAAAAGTCTTTCTCAATGGAAGTACAGCACATATTTATTCAGGCACTTTAAAGAAATTGCCCACATGGGCAGCAAATCAGATGCACTTGAAGCGCTAGGGAACAACAAGGTGTCTTGAAGTGGAACAAAAGGAATTCTAAGCTCTGGTAATGAGCTCAACGCTTATTACCAGAAAACAAAATTGGCCTCGAGGTGGAGGCGGAGGAAAGGGCACGTTGTTACCAAACTGAAATGGGGTGATTATCTGTTTATAAGCAATTTTATGAATCATAGTTTACTAAAGGAAGCGCTATATTATGACACTTAACTATGCACCAAAGGATGAAATTAGGCATGTGCTGTCTAGACGAAATGATTTAACCAAAGATGGAGTTTTGGTATGCTAGCTAATTTTAGAAGTAACACTTAAAGGCTTGCACACTTGAAATATATCTCCACTGTATTGCCGGTTGGCACTATAAATTTGAATTAGAGGCCCCCATACTTCAAGCAAAACAAACCAACAAACAAAAAAAATCTTAAAAACAACTCATGAACAGGAAAAGGCTCTCAGCCCTGACGGAATCCCTATAGAAGTATGGAAGTGTTTAGGTGAGGTGGCAGTAGAGTTTCTGACTGGGCTGTTTAACAGGATATTAGAAAGTGAGAAGATGCCTGATGAATGGAGAAGAAGTGTGCTAGTTCCTGTTTTTAAGAACAAGGGAGATGTGCAGAGTTGTGGTAACTACAGAGGAATTAAACTGATCAGTCATACGATGAAGTTATGGGAAAAAGTTGTCGAAGCTAGGCTAAGGTCTGAAGTAAGAATTTGTGAGCAGCAGTATGGTTTTATGCCTAAAAAGAGCACTACAGATGCAGTATTTGCCTTGAGGATGCTGATAGAGAAGTACAGGGAAGGTCAGAGGGAGCTGCACTGTGTCTTTGTAGATCTTGAGAAAGCATATGACAGGGTACCTAGAGAAGAACTATGGTATTGTATGAGGAAGTCTGGTGTGACGGAGAAGTATGTTAGAGTGGTGCAGGACATGTATGAGGGCTGTAAGACAGTGGTGAGGTGTGCTGTAGGTGAGACAGAGGAGTTCAGTGTGGGGGTGGGACTGCACCAAGGATCTGCTCTGAGTCCTTTGCTGTTTGCTATGGTGATGGACAGGCTGACAGACGAGGTCAGACAGGAATCTCCATGGACAATGATGTTTGCAGATGACATTGTGATCTGTAGTGAGAGGAGGGAAGAGGTGGAGGAAAAGCTGGAGAGGTGGAGGTTTGCACTAGAAAGAAGAGGAATGAAGATTAGTCAGAGTAAGACAGAGTACATGTGTGTGAATGAGAGGGATCCAAATGGAAAAGTGAGGTTACAGGGAGAAGAGATAAACAAGGTGGAAGATTTTAAGTACTTGGGATCAACAGTCCAGAGCAATGGAGAGTGTGGAAAAGAGGTGAAGAAGCGTGTTCAAGCAGGCTGGAACGGGTGGAGAAAAGTATCAGGTGTGATGTGTGACAGAAGAGTTTCAGCTAAAATGAAAGGAAAAGTGTATAAAACTGTGGTGAGACCCGCCATGCTGTTTGGTCTAGAGACAGTGCCACTGAGGAAAAGACAGGAAGCAGAGATGGAGGTAGCAGAGATGAAGATGCTGAGGATCTCTCTGGGAGTGACCAGGATGGACAGGATCAGAAATGAGTATATCAGAGGAACAGCACATGTTAGAGGTTTTGGAGATAAAGTCCGGGAGGCCAGACTGAGATGGTTTGGACATGTACAGAGGAGAGAGAGAGAGTACATTGGCAGAAGGATGCTGGATTTGGAACCACCAGGAAAGAGGGCTAGAGGAAGACCAAAGAGGAGGTTCATGGATACACTGAAGGAAGACATGAAGATAGTTGGCGTGACTGAAGAGGATGCAGCAGATAGGGTTAGATGGAAGAAACTGACTTGCTGTGGCGACCCCTGAAGGGAAATGCCGAAAGGAGAAGAAGAAGAACAGACCATGCATCATTTTGGCTGATATAACTGTGGTATAATTTGATCCTTACCTTCTTTAGAGACCATTAACATGAGGGTTGTGCTTATGGGATAATAATTCTTATCTCATATAAAATATAAAGAATGAAAAAGAGTCCAAAAAATGTGACATTTGCCAAAAAAAGAAAAAAACAATTAAACCCTTTCAGTTCTGTTTCATTTTTTTCTATATGAATTACCCCTAACTTGCTTCCTGCTTAATCTTGCTCTCTGGGTTAATGGCATAAGAGCATGTGCACGGCTGGAAAAACCTCCAGCTTAAGTTAGAATGTGGGTGTGTTGGATGACAAAATTCAAGGCCAAAATCAACCTGGCATTTGAATAATATCCAAACACAGCTTGCGAAATGCTCAAACATAAAAATATATACTGTACATACAGTATAGTGTATATAACGTAAGCTATGTTTTCAATGTAGTTTGACATTCAAATACAATAAAAACATCCCAAATTTTATTTTGCATAGAGCTCGCTCTTTTCAGTGTTTATGAATTTGTCTTTTTAGGTGACAAAAAAGGAGTCTGACTGCACACAAATATTTGTTGGACCATTCACTGAGCAATCTTATAAACCGTTGCTCCCAAGTGTCAATATTTGATCGATGCACTTCTTTCCAGGAGGCTCATGTTTTTAGAAATTGCAGAAAAATTCATAGAAAAAGACTTAATTGAATAATTTGCTGCTCTTTTCCCTTTATGTTATTTTTCATATTTCCTTTTATTTTAAATTGTTTTATTAGTCTTATTTATCTCAAAAAGTTCAAAGTTCAATTGAGCTTTTTGATTAAGAAAAAAAAAACAATTATTCCTATAAGTTTGTTTCCTCCAAATAGTAAGAAATAATATCGGCTTAAAGTGCACTTCTTTGGAAGTCAACTATTGGGAGGAGAAGGCAGCTCAGTGGTTAGAGCATTCGCGCGCGGACCGGAAGTTCGTGGGTTTGTGTCCCACAGAGAGCCTTGTCTAGGGTCCTTGGAGAAGACACCTAACCCCCGCTTCTCCCACCATTGGTGCCGTCGAAGGGCAGCTTGCTGCGGTGTAAGGAATGCAGCACACAAATTTCCCCGGTGAAGGATGAATAGAGTAATTCATTGTTATATTCTTGTTGCTTTTTACAAATTCAGACTTCTTCAAAAATGCATGAGCTGTTCTTATAACTTTCACTTCAGAAATATACAAGTCTTTAGGCTAAAAAGCCAATTTGAGGTGAAAATACCAGGCACACATGACTTTAATAAAAGTGCAACCTTTTTGAGTTAAAGTAGGTTGAAAAATATCCCAAATCATAAATCACAGTAAGTTTGTTCCTAATATAATATTGATTTGTACAGTGTGTTGTAGATTCTCTTTGGAATTGCCTCAGAGATGTCATTGACATATTTTAAATGAGTTTCGATGATCATTTTCACTTTTAATCACTTATTAATAACATAATAATGTTCTATCGACCGTTATGTAGGTGAGAATAGATATTCTCACATATTTAAAATGCTACATTATTAAATTATGTTCAGCAGTCCCCATTTTTGTTTTACTCTCCTTCTTCCAGCTGCATTGGGATAGCCGGTGGCATAAAACATCATTAACTTTGCTCTCCTGCTGCCAGCTGTCTGTTTGCCTGATTCCATAAATTTAACTCTTCTGTTTAAGCCAAGCCACCCCTCTGTTCCCCTCATTTATTCTCTCACACGAATTTACCCCCACGACACCTCCCCTCTCATCCCATCTTTTGGAGAGAATGGCTAATTATATAAACAGCTTTCAGCAGGCAAAGATTAGGCGCTGGAGAAAGTGACGAGTGTTGTCTAATGTTGGCACATTTCTGCCACACACTGAAAAACAGGCTCACAAGCAGGCCATAAAAAGAGCAATGGAGCTGGTGAGACCACAGAAAAAAGTTGAAGGAAAGAATATCACTGCAATTGCGATCACAAATAATACAAAATAAAATCAAAATCTTTATTCAACGTGTGATTGGTGTATCCAAACACATTTTATGATTCTAAGCTAAACAGCAACAAGTGCTCAATTTACATTAATCAGATCATTTTTCAGGCTATGATACATTCAAGTGTACCTTTTATTACTCTAATTTAAAATAGAGATGCAACTATAAGTGTCAATGATGGTGTGACATTACAGCATAAAAAATTAAATATTGTCAAAAAAAAAAGACGACATTATGATCGGTAGTGAGAGGCGGGAAGAGGTGAAGGAAAAGTTGGAGAGGTGGAGGTTTGCACCAGAAAGAAGAGGAATGAAGATTAGTCAGAGTAAAACAGAGTATGTGTGTGAATGAGAGGGATCCAAATGGAAAAGTGAGGTTACAGGGAGAAGAGATAAAATAGGTGGAAGATTTTAAGTACTTGGGATCAACAGTCCAGAGCAATGGAGAGTGTGGAAAAGAGGCGAAGAAGTGTGTGCATGCAGACTGGAACGGGTGGACAAAAGTATCAGGTGTAATGTGTGATAAGAGTTTCAGCTAAAATAAAAGGAAAAGTGTACAAAACCGTGGTGAGACCCGCCATGCTGTTTGGTCTAGAAACAGTAGCACTGAGAAAGAGACAGTAAGTAGAGATGGAGGTAGCAGAGATGAAGATGCTGAGGATCTCTCTGAGAGTGACAAGGATGGACAGGATTAGAAATGAGAATATCAGAGGCACAGCACATGTTAGAGGTTTTGGAGATAAAGTAATATTATGTGTTCCAAATTTTGGCATAAAACCCCACAGTGACATATGCTGTATGTCCATAAAACAGTCTTTGCCTGTAGGACAGCTTGCCAGAGGACCTCACAAAAGTTGTTTGCTTTCTAAAGAAGAAGCTAAAGACTTTTGTTTTTAACTTAACTTTTACTAAACTTTTTGTTGATTTTATTTTAGTCTAATTTAATATGCCATTTTCTATTAATTTTGCACACCACATGGATCGGATTTAATAATATTTTAAGCCCGGTCAAAGACCCAGTTACTAGTGGTTAAGGCAAAATCAGTAGCTGGGTGTGTGAATATCAATGTACCCAGCGTGTTTTACAAGTATGTCCATAAATGAATGAATGAGGCTAAATGCATTTATATTGTTTCTTTCAATTTTAATAACCTGGGTTTTAAATTTTGTGTTTTAATTGATGTGTAAAGAACTTTGAGTAACCATTTTTGAAAAGTTGTATTTCATAATTATTGATGACAAAGCCCAACACATCGACAATACCTTTACTATGAAGATACATATTGTTCATAACTGGAGAGTTGCTTGTGGTTTTTTGAGCATGTTCATGATGATGCGATATGTAAACACTATGGCTAATATTCTGAAAATATTTTCTATTTAACAGTAATAATCACTACGCAAATATATCAAAATAATTCAATAGAAGCTGTGTTTTAAATGGTATTATGTACCCAAATATAGTCTCTAATAATTTGACCGAAACACTGGGTTTGTCTCTAAATAACAATATACAGTATATGTATATGTATTTAAAGAGCCTAGCATCAGTCATGATAAGTCCTCTAAAAATAGGGTAAAAAAAAAATAAGGGATGGTCATAAGGGAGTAAAATAGAGGATATAAAATGAAGGGAATTGATTTGAAGATGGACATGACTGTTTTCAGGAATTCAAATTACCCTTGTGCAAAAATAACTTGTTTAACTACTGTTTGACATGTTCAAAAGTCTTTTTACAAAACACTTTGCACCACTAAAACAGTAGAAAATAGAATTGGTCTTTTGGAACTAATTTAGCATTGACAGATTACTGAGGAGGCCTATTAGGCAGAGACCCAATGGAGGACATTGGTTTTCATCCAAAACTATACAACAATAAAAATCCTTGAGAGACACAAACTAACCAAATAGGGAAATGGAAATAAAACAAACAGAAACAAAAAGATTGAAAACAAACTGTTATGAAGCATGACCAGATTATGGTAGATGGAAAATGACCCGTGAGACAAAACATTCAAAAGCAGAAGCTGAGAACCAGGCAGAATAGCAATAATTTGATCAGAATGGGGAAAAAAACCAAAACACTGAAAATAGAAACGCGTTTCTGATGAAAAACAAAATCAGCAAATAAAAGCACCAAGCAAGGTCTGCATAAACAGTTCTAAGTTTGTTTTTTTACTCGACCGCAATGTATGTAGTAGTGTATAAGCACTCTATGATATGTCACAAACAACCACAAATGAACATCAATCTGTACTTAATCCTGTGAATCCTTTCATCTCTGATGGCAAAACACTAAATGGTCAAAGACAAAAGTCACTTCAGCTCCACTTAGACCTTTTCCATTAGAGCCTTTTTTTGTAATTCTTCCTGCTGTGCACTTCTGGAGAAGCAACATCCAGACACTCGAGTGGCAAAAAAAGCAGCAAGTGGAGAAAGATTTTCCCAGAATGGTGCAAGTAGAATTGCATCAGTTTTACTCTTTCTAACAGCAGTGATTTAGCCCATAAATCCCCTTTGTGTGCACTTTAGCATCCTCACAAAAAGTCTTTAGTGGATAAGCTACAAAGAAGTAAAAGACATGGCTGTGCACACAAATTGCTTATTTGAAAACTAAAAGTTTGTCAAAAAACTTTTAAAATTTGCTTCTTAGTATGTACCTGATAAATTTTTGGATGAGACTGAGGATGAAAAAAAAATCTAGAAATAATTCTAAAAATGAAATTATTTTTATTTTATGATACCATACACACATTCATATTCAGCACGACAGGCCACTTTACATACGGGTTTCAAGAAAAAACCTCCTCCTCACATAGAAAATAAAAGAAATACAAATACAAATCCCCAAATTGTAGCCTTAAATAGAGAGCTTGAGCAGCAGTTTGTCGATTTTAGTCCTGTTAAGGAGGACTTTCTGCTGGCACAAGAATTATTTTTGTCCTCAGAACTTGGCTTGAAATCTTTGTGATGTTTAACTTAACAACAGATAAAAGTAAGAAGATCAATAAGCAAAAACAAAAAAAACCAAAGTTGACCTTTTGGACAAACACCAGACACTCAAGCATGTAGAGATTTTTAATTATTAATAATTTAACTCTAAAATTCATGATGAAAGCTTCATCTTCCTTTCAGAACCATGGACAGCAACCATGTTTTTCTGGTACAGTATGTTTTGGATTAAAAATACAAATTTAACTGATCGTTTTGCAAATAACAGTTGCAAAAAAGTAGCCCAACTTTGATAAACATCATTTCATTTTCTAGCTAAGGTGATTAAAAGATTAATTATTAATATAAATTATTAAAATAACATTCACGATAAAAAACGGAACTTTACAAAATGCAACAGAATTAAACATCACAGAAAGAGCCGCATTCATTTTTAACTGAGTTTTATACATCCTCTGTTGGCTTATTTATATTATTCAGCAATTTTTGGGAATTTTTTTTTCACCAAGGAGGGTTCCTTTAACTGTAGGATGCGCTTTAAGATAACTGCAATGTGATGAATAAATAAACAAACAAAACTTTATTTAACCTTTATGCAACTTGGAGAATCCCATTGAGATTAACAACTTTTTTTTTCAAGGGAGTCCTGGACAAGTGGCAGCAAAATTTGGAATTCGACCCCGGGTGGGGTGGTTATAGCATATGAACATTCTGCACGGTAACAGGCAGACTTTTATTATGTACCTGCTTTAACCTAAAATATTTTCCTCTTTTTTGTTGAATTGTTTTTTTTCTCTTTAAACAGATTTTTTTTTCTTCCTTCAAAGATTGTAAATGCAGAAGCAAAGTTTGAATTTGATCAATAAGTCATATTTCCATTAAAAACAAAAACAAGCCTATGCATTTGTCCAAATATTTTTTCTTATTCTAAAAGTATGAACTGCTTGCAAAAGTTTGAAAAATGTATTCTGAACCAGACATTTGAAGCTGAATTATTGACTTCAGAAAGTCCTGTGAACATTGACTTTGCCTAGCTGTGTTACTAGTGGCTTCGAGGTTGTTGTAACACAACATTTGAGAAGCAATTTGATTAGGTTTTTTTTTTTAATCATCTGTGACATTGCACAAATTCTATTCTTTCCTTTTAAAGTAGCATGACTTTGCCTTTAGATGTGCTTTGTCTCGGCTTTTTCAGCCATTTTTTTCAAAATAAGGAACTTCTTCTTCCCTTGCTGTTGGCCACTGTCTATCTGAACCAACTCTATTAAAGTCTATTAGCTGAAGGATATCATTGTTCACTAAGTTCTTCAACTGCTTCTCCTGATAACTTTCATTTATGCAAATGAGGATAACTTTAAGATATTTGGGAACTAGACCAGAGTCAAATTTTTGTGTTTAGATTAAGCCTGTAAGACACTGAGTGCAAGAAAAACAGCAGCTTCCTGATAAAAATATTAAATCACAAGCTATACTAAGATATTCTGACAGTTAGAAGTCAAAATTGCATCATGGGGAACTGCACCAGAAGCCACTGATGGAATCTTTCATAATATACAATGCTACTCTCCTCCATGTTCCTCACAAAATGCCACATCATCAGCTAATCCACTATTACAGACATCATTTGAGGCCTGATAACTTGTCAGAAGCAATTCGTTGCCACTGAGCAGGAAGGGTCTTAAAGGACAATCTGATATTCACCCAATCAAAAGTCTACAACACAAAGGTTGTCTGAGGGTGTGCATGAGACGTTTAGTGGAAAAACAAAGCACAAAAGCAAGAAAATCTAATTCCTATTCTCTTTCCTTGGCGATTCTTCAATTAAATTGTCAACTATCATCTGAGCTGCGAAGGCAGACAACAGGAGTGAAACGAGTGAGGGAGAGAATTAAGGATAGATTTACAGCTATAGATCACAGCCATCCAATGTTATTTTACCCCAGAGCCAACCTTGGTGATATCAAAGAAAAGCATGATGAAACGCCTCCAAATGACACACAATGAATCAAACTGGAGATAAGTGTTTGATGGAATTACTCAAAGAACCATAACCATTGAGCGATGCACTGCATCGAGCAATAACCTTCATGCTGCTCCGTTTCTTGCTGCTTATGTGCACTTTTAGTCTTTAAATGACAGAAAATGTCATTACAAAGGGGGACGCTGACAATTACATATTTATTTTGAAAATTAAAGTTGTTTACAGCTGATCTCAGGGTCATCAAACCTCAGTAACACTGGCTTGTCTGGTAAATTCTTGGTTTGGACATGAGCACCAGCTTTGAAAAAATTGATGCACTCTGATCAATTTAATTACTTTTACTTTTGAAGTACTAACATTTTAATACAAATGTACACCATTTTTATTTCTGTAATTAGCAATAAATGTTGTGATACAAGTTTAGACTAATTTACCCAACTCTGAAACCAATAAGACAAAGAATTCAACTGTGTTAGTCAGGAAGCAAAGGGGGGATTTGTTTCTGGCTGAAATGACCAGTCCTTACACATAGAGATCAACTCATGCAAACAAGAAAAAAATATGTAAGTACTTTGTAAAAATAAATAAATAAGAAAAAACAATCCAAAAACTGCCAAGGAACAGAAAGGAACAAATTCCCGCTCAGGGGCTGAATTAGTATGGACTCAGGAAGTCCCCACACTTACATCTTTGTGGACAAGTTGTGGTCACACTTACCCAGTAGTCCTCTTTTTTCTCTCTAACTTTCAATAACAAAAGAAAAAAAAAACTTTAAAAAAAAAAAGTATACAATAAAATACACAAAGTCTAAATGTGCACAAGTGCATATGAAATTTCTTGTAAGTGCAACAAGTTGGTGTAAAATCCAATACATTGCTTCAGAATCTGAAATTGTTTGTCCCTCTTCTCTTGAGCTCTCTACTAGGATCCCTCAGGGATCAATTTTGGGACCATTACTATTTTCCTTCTGTCTGTCTGTCTGTCTACTGTCTGTAAGCTACTTGTAGAAACTCTTCTCAGCTCCTTGTATTCGGGATCTTATTCTTTAGGTCACCACCCACAGTTCGTGACCACAGTAGAGGGGAGGGACGTTTATTGACTGGTCCCATTGAGAGCTCTATCGATAACTTTTGAGCTCTATATTATGAAAATAGTTGGCGTTACTGAAGAGGAGGTAAGAGACAGGATTAGATTGAAGAAACTAACTTGCAGTGGCAACCCCTGAAGGGAAATGCCGAGAGGAGAAGAAGACATTGAGAACTCTATCTCGCTCAACTTCCAGTTTAACACGTCAGACCAATGTTGCATCCTAATTATTGTGGATGCTACACCAATCCATCTGCCAATCTTCCACTTGTGAACAAAACTGAGATTCTTTAAAACCGAGATTCTTAAACTCCTACTCGGGGCAGGACCATTTCCAGTCACGAACTATGGTCTCAGATTTGGAGGTGCTGGTTCCAGATTTTAAAAGCATTTGTCCATATAATGGTTAAAGAGCGTAAATCTTTTGGGGAGAATCTGTATCTTACTTTTGGGTTGACATAACAAAACTGAGATCTCTTGGATGAGATGTAGTGAGAGTAGGGGCGGTCTGGATTTCTCTTCTTAGCATGCTCCCCAAATGATCCTATGTGAATTGCAACAAGACAGTACAAAGTTCTATTAGATATACTATCTTGAGCTGACAGGGATATGGCCATTTCACATAAAAGGGCCCAACATAATTTGATTTCCACACAAAATATTACAAATATGAAGTAAAAATCATTAATTTACAAAGACAAAACCAGAGCAAATATCCTGATGTACAAGTAATACTGTTCTAGGTACCCTTTAAAAACTCTACTTTCATATTCAGTACAGTTTAAATGAAGGTTTTTGTATTTATAAAGGATTTTTTCTTTTCCCCTCACAATGAGGTACTAGGTGTTAGCTGATGCTTTGAAACCACAGCCTCGGAGATTTATTCTTTCCTTTTTTAAGAAAATAGGAATGAGAGAATAGATGTACTTTCTTAATTTCAAGCTGGGAAATTTAGTATGTGGATATTCTCTGTGGAAATGATGACGAGGAAAAGATGAGACTAAGCTGATAAAGTTTAGATTTTTTTTTTAGTGCAACCCAGTGTAAAAGAATTTACACAGTGGTTCAAACTGTGCAGCAGAATACAGCACAGCAAGTGTGCAGTGCAGTACGTTTCTGATTCTAAACATTCCAGTTCATCTCACATTTTTCTGTTTTTCATTGTAGTTACCTAGTAAACATGTTCCCAGAGGAAATCTTAACAGCCGTACAGAATGTGCAATGTTACTGTGGCACATCCAGGTGAAAGCTTGATCATAAAAACATAGGAACTGTTTGCCTGATTTCTAGATATTCTTGGAACAAGATTTTAAACCTCAAGATGCAAGGTGTTTGCTTTTAGCGTCAGCGCTACAGAATTTTTTTACACATACATACATGTGCTTGTAAGTACATTGTTGACATTAACAAACCATAGCTGTGTATTTTTACTGTTTATTACACGTTCACGTCCCACCAGTAGTCATGTGGATAAATGACTGCAAAGCTTTAAATGATTCCCAAATGGTTTTCCACTGTAGCTTTTAAAAGAAAATAAAGATAAGTTGCAAGTTGCAGGTTTTAGCTTTAGCCATCGCTCGCTCACTGCACCCGAAGAGGAGGAGAGTTAGTTCGAAGCCAGAATTGAGTATGTCAACTGTGCCAGACATCTAGTTACCCCAATTATGGGCCTGAAGTCTGGAAAACTAACCAAAGTCAAACTGGGTCACTGTGAAAATACTAGAGGTGATTAGCTAGCACAGCAAATTGCTGGTATAATGGTTTTGTTTTCTACTGACACACAACTCACTATAAACTTTTTTTTTCTGATGGGCAGTTGATATCTTTACTGTATTTTATATCTTTCAAAGCAATAGAGATAGATGACTGCACAGTATGGATTTTCTATTAATACATACTGTATCTTTTATCTATTATTTTAATGGAGTCATTCTAATGAAATAAACACTTTTAATCTTTACCATCTTCACAACTCATGTGATCACAAATGGTAAATAAGCATGATTTTAAACTCAATTTTCTAATTAGTTTTCAACACTTTGCTGACAATAATTGAGTAAATAATCTTGCGATACAAATCACTACGCATGTGAACTAGAAAGTTTGAGAAACTTTGCTTTGCAAGTCAGGAGTAGCATCATATTGAAATATACCACACGTTCATCATATATTTGGGAGTCCTTGACGTAAATTTCCAGATAGGTTTTTTGTTATAATATGATGTGTGCATCTAGGAGAAAAATGCCAAGCATCACAAAACCCCATGGTCCCACCTCCTCTGTACATGACAGGGCATAGATCTAGTTTGAGGCGGTAATTATGGCGTAAAGAGCATCAAATTCACAAAGCTAGCGGAAATTCTTATATTTCTTGAAACAGAACATGAGCAGAGCACGTCTATTTAGAAACACACATCTGCTTCAGTTGGAAAGTGGGCATGGAGGGACACAAAATCCATGGCCAAGAACCAGAGTTGGCATTAGAATAGTATCCTAATGCTGGATGGAACCGCTTGCAAATTGCTCTAATACGCATGAATAAACCACTTCTGGTATGCTTTTGATGTGAGAATAAGCAAAACCCTTGAACTCGCTGTTGGAAAAAGAAATAAAACATGGCACCTTTATGACCTTCTGAGCCACTTAAATCTAAAGACATAGGTGTATGCTTGGTATTAGTGAATAAACCAAGAAAAGAACCACGTTGAACTTCTTTCTGATGGATCAGATTGTTCGTCTTTTACATCACATTTGAATTACAAAATACCAAGCCCTGTTGAGTTTGTATTTATTTTTTGGAAAACCAAAAAACCAAGTAAGACACCTTTCTAAAACGACAACATTCTCTCTTCTGCAACTTAAAGCTACACAAACGCTAACCAGTCTCCGCTCGATCAGCACATCGGTGTAATTTACTCCCCAAAATACAGATTTCATTAAAGGCTTAATTAAGCTTACAGCCGGTGCATTATGAGCAGTCTGCCTGGGATGCTACGGTGTGAGGTGGTCGGGCTGAGAAGTAGAGCATCAGCATTTGTGCAACTCTAGAAAAAACAAAACAAATGATGTGTCAAAAGGAATGAAGCTGGCTTTCGTTTAAAAGGGCTGCTCGAATAATCCAGCTGACTTTGCATGGGTAACTAAAAAAAGGAGAAAGAGGGATGAGAGGCGAAAAGGGGACAAAGAAAGTGTAGAAGAAAGAGGGGAGCACAGAAGCAAAAACATGAACAAGAGAATCACTAGAATATTAATGTGTGCAGTCATTGTCCCCTTAAGCCTTCGAGTCAGGTCTTCAAGTTTGGGACAACACCCCAAAGAGGATAAAAAGAACTGTAGAGTTTTTTTCTGCTTTGGGAAAGCGAAGGCTGTTGGGATTAATCTCTTCTGACAGAAATAGAACTGTTCCTTTGGTTGCTTTCTAGTACTGACTTGTAAAGATGCGCACAATTTTCCAAGTAATGAGGGCGAAAGAAGCAAAAAAGAAAAAAAAAAATCAAAACAGACATAAAGATGTTTACATATTTTGTTTAAAGGTCATGTTTTAGTGGTGGGATGAAAACAGGTATCTATACATTTCTGAAACATGACGGAAAAGCAGGCATTCACCAGGGCCTTCCTGTCATCACTTCATTAAAAAATAAATGTGAGGATGCAGACGATGACATTCAACGTCACGTGTCGAGTCAGCAACATGCACGCTTGGGTCTCTGGATCTTGATGCTTCAGGCAAATTTTGACATTAATCAGCCCTCGTTGGACTTTTTTGTTTTATCTAGCAGCTGCTTTGGAATAAGAATTGTTGTGTTTTTATTTTGCATGGGGTAAATCACTGACACCTTTCACAGAAGAATTCCAGCCTCTTTCGAAGTAGCAGAACACACACCAGGGATTTTACTGCATCATATGTGTTCATCCTAAACTGTCACATACAGTCTACTTGATACGTATTTGTCGCAATGCAGTTTGTCCATAATGTAAGGATGTGGCTTATTTTAAGAATTCACTGACACTTTCAGATTGCTGTTTTCAATTTTTAGATTACTCCAAGTTAGGGGATGACAATTTATTTTATGAATAAATCTCTACCATGTGAGATTTTTTTAATGTAAAAGTAACTAATAGTTCTGTCTCAAACAAATGTCTGTCTAAAAAAAATGTTCAGGGATCCAAATGGAAAAGTGAGGTTACAGGAAGAAGAGATGAAGAAGGTGGAAGATTTTAAGTACTTAGGATCAACTATCCAGAGCAATGGAGAGTGTGGAAAAGAGGTGAAGAAGTGGGTGCAGGCAGGCTGGAACGGGTGGAGAAAAGTATCAGGTATAATGAAAGAGTTTCAGCTAAAATGAAAGGGAAAGTGTACAAAACGGTGTTGAGTTCAGTGTGGGGGTAGGACTGCACCAAGGATCTGCTCTGAGCCCTTTGTTATTTGCTATGGTGATGGATAAGCTGACAGACGAGGTCAGACAGGAATCCCCATGGACAATGATGTTTGCAGATGACAACGTGATTTGTAGTGAGAGGAGGGAAGAGGTAGAGGAAAAGCTGGAGAGGTGGAGGTTTGCACTAAAAAGAAGAGGAATGAAGATTAGTCAGAGTAAAACAGAGTGCGTGTGTGAATGAGAGGGATCCAAATGGAAAAGTGAGGTTACAGGGAGAAGAGATAAACAAGGTGGAAGATTTTAAGTATCAAGGATCAACAGTCCAGAGCAATGGAGAGTGTGGAAAAGAGGTGAAGAAGCGTGGCAGGCTGGAATGGGTGGAGGAAAGTATCAGGTGTGATGTTTGAAAGAAGAGTTTCAGCTAAAATGAAAGGGAAAGTGTACAAAATGGTGTTGAGACCGGCCATGCTGTTTCGTCTAGAGGCATTGGCACTGAGGAAAAGACAGAAAACAGAGATGAAGGTAGCAGAGATGAAGATGCTGAGGATCTCTCTGGGAGTGACCAGGATGGACAGGATTAGAGAAACAGCACATGTTAGAGGTTTTTGAGATAAAGTCAGAGAGGCCAGACTGAGATGGTTTGGACATGTGCAGAGGAGAGAGGGAGAGTACATCGGCAGAAGGATATTGAGTTTGGAATGCACCAGGAAAGAGGTCTTGAGGAAGACCTAAGAGGAGATTCATAAATACAGTGAAGGAAGACATGAGGATAGTTGGTGTGACTGAAGAAGATGCAGCAGATAGGGTTAGATGGAAGAAATTGACTTGCTGTGGTAACCCTTGAAGGGAAATGCCGAAAGAAAAAGTAGAAGATGTGACAATGAGGTGGTAAATAGGAGAAAAAAAATATCTGTCTGGACATTTTTTGTTTTGTTTGATCAGCAACAAACCTGTTTACAGTATGTACTGTACATATACTATACTGTACGTATATTTAAGCTGCATATCTATAAATCATGGGTTGACAACAACAAAAAAAAAAAAAAAAAAAGAAAAACATGTCTTAAAGCTCAACTATTTTTTCTTTTTGAGTCTGTGATTGGTTAAAAGCCTCATTTCAATTATTACTTTTTACTTCTGAACTTTTGGTAACTAAGTAATTGCTAAACATGTCTGATTTTCATTTCAGGAGAAATTCTCAGACTGAATTCACCAAACATTTAATAATCTGGTCAACATTGACTCTGATATCACTAATCCTTTGAAACTTCTCATGGCTATTATTTGGGCTGCTTGATTGTCTTCCCACTATCAAGACTGTTACCAGTCCGTTTATGACTTTTCAGAACTAAACTATGTGGCACACACTGATCTGTCGCTGAAATAAAAAGAAAGGGTCCGACCATAAAAGAGGAACAGGAATTGATTGTAACTTTATGACTTTTTTATAATTACTTTTTCAATATTATTAATTATCTTTGGATATGACGTGAAATATTCTGTGTAAGCAGGCACGTAACAGAACACAGTTACAAAACAAATTCAAACCGTCATAATTGATACTGCACATTTATCTTAATTGACCTTCTCCTTTTTCAAAATCAAATCATCCTTTTCATGACTTTACCCAATTTTTGTGTGCGCATACCTTCATGGAGGCATTTGTGCTGAGTTTTCTAACTTTTTGGTTTCTACTGTTCTTCAAAACCTTGTTTCCCTGTGTACAGCAGATTCTAATTTTGCTTTACAAATGTCCACAGAAGTTTTAGATCACTCCATTTACGTTGAAGATTTTAGTGCCAGATAGCTTTACAAATGAGGCCTTTAATCTGACATAGTGTGATGTTACCTTTCAAGAAATAAGTAATGTTTGGTTAATCATGCATTCAAACATTGAAAAGTAATCTGCAGATAACCAAGGCTAATTTCTTGTTTTTCTTTTGCCACCAACATAACAAAGTACCGTGACGTCCACAAATAATCTCTTTCAAAGCCTGTAAGAGGCTATGCCCGGAGGGTATTGGATGAACAGTTCTCATCAATGGCACTTTGAGGTTCTTTTTTTGAAGTTGATAACTTCTTACTAATTCAGACATCACTGATTTTTCCGCTGAACTTTTTGAAATGTTCAAAAATCCTTGTGGTGCAACATGAAAAGAAGCCAAGCCCAAAGCCCCAACAGCACACCAGCATGCATCCAGTGGGAACCAATGAAATTCAGTTGACGTTTGTCCCTATGGAAGCCCAAAGAGTCTTGATCCAAATCCAAACTGACACCTCATAAACAGGTTGTCAAAAAGCTTTACCTTGATTTTGTTCGTCATTTAGTCCAGCTCTCATTTTGGTCTAGACATCACTCAGTAAATTAATAATGTCAGTTCAATGAAGTTGGTTAGTTTATCCTGCTATTGAATCATTAATATGCTGTTCAAACATCTGCTTTTATAAATCCAGACATGTATCGTTCTTAAATATAAGAAAAAATGCAAAAGATTATTCAGCTGCGCTGATACGATGAATAAAGAGAGACAACTTGTATTTGTTGGCATTTTACTTGCAAACCACACACGCCAATTCATAGAGGTGAAGTAAATAAGGACAGATGGTTATACACCTGTCGGCATCCAAAACCAAATCTTTTCTTTGTTACAAGACGGAGATGCAGAGGTGGAGGTTGGACGGGTAATAACTACTTTCCTTCACATTTAACAAAGGCTTTTCAGCTGCCTATTAAAATGCAAATGATTTAATTAATTTAGCACAAGGGTGTGCGAGGTTTTGAATGCAGCTATTATGCAGGCAAAAGTAAATACAAAGCTGACAGCAAAGCTTAAATGGTTGCACTTAGATTACTGTTTATTCTGCTTAAATATTTGAAAATAAAAGACAGAAAAGTGTGAAATGATACATAATAGATTTTATAGAAAAAATGGCTGCTTATTTCCTATCTTAACACCACTAGGTCAAAACATAGCTCATATAAAACATTTGGTACGTTCAAAACATTATCTGAAAAATATACACTGGCAGCTAGTGATCACCATCTGGCTTAAAACATTTGTTACTGTGAGTACTTAAGTAAAGAGTCCTCTTTTCGGTTTTTGGTTGTCTAAAGGTTCAAACATTATTTTTTAGTTTTCAGAACGTTCCTCTTATCTTAATTTTAACCGTAACGTTTGGAATTGGTTCTCTCAACGTTCTGGGAAGGTTAGGTTAGAACCTAACTGCCAACTAACATTCAGGGTACATTAGTTTTTGGTTAGTTAAAAGCAAACCTTTAAAGAAGCTCAGGCTAATATTCCCTGGAGGTTCCCTGTTTGCTGAAAGCCCAGGCTTCTTTCACCCCTAAATCCTCCAGCTCACCCATTAGGATCCCGAGGCATTCCCTGTCCATCTGTGAAACTTGGTCTCTCCAGTGGGTCTCCTCCCAGTGGGTAATGCCCGCAACACCTTACCAGCGAGGCGTTTGGGAGGGATTTTAAACAGATGCCTTAACCATCCCATCTGGCTTTTCTCAACCCGGAGGAGCAGCAGCTCTACTCCAATCTCTTCCCGGATGTCAGAGGTTCTCGCTCTATCTCTGAGTGAGAGCCCAGCCACCCTGCAGAGGTAGCTCATTTCAAGCACTTGTATCTGCAATCTTGTTCTTTCGGTCACGTGACCATAGGTGAGGGTAGGAACGTCGACTGGTATATCGAGAGCTTTGCTTTTTGGCTCAGCTCTTTCTTTACCAAGACAGACCGATGCAGCGTCTAGCTTATTGTCTCATCAATTCGTCTGCCGATCTCCCTCTCCATCCTTGAGATACTTAAACTCCTCTGTTCGGGGTAGAATGCCCCCTGACCTGAGAGCTGGAGATCACAGTCTGATGAAGCCAAAAGATTAGATCATCCGCAAAAAGCAAAGATCTAATCTTGAGGTCACCGAACTTGATCTCTCCTTTCAAGAAAAGTTTCTTTTTCATAAAAAAAATTAAGCAAAATTGTAATTGAAAACTACTAATTATGTGAGAAATTTAGTCAAAATGCAATTTTTAGATACCACCAAAGTTTCAAAAACTTTATCTGAAATTTCAAATTCCTAAAACTTCTCCTGCAGCCACTTGAATGATAACAGCTGCAGGAGCTGTCTTACAAACAAATTCCTCATACACAAAGCAGTGCTAATTTAATTTTCCTTAATCTCAAAACTAATTTAAAATGCTTACATCTTTGAAAACACATAAAACATAGTTTTTCACTGATCCTAAAAACTAAGATGGTGTTTTATTTATTTATTTATTTTTGTCAGCTCTTTGTGATAGTTCAGGTGAAAGCATGATGAATTACTTTTGATTAATAAAAGAAAATTGAAACCAGAATTCCTCTGCACTGAGCCACGATTCTTTCTTAACTACAGTATTCCCCTAATACACTGTTATAGTTCCAGCATAAATCACTGCTCTCGGACACCATTGTGTCCTCTTTTGTATGGAAATACGATCAATTCAAGGCTATAGAGAAACAAATAAGACAGAAACATGCGGCAATACATAAAAAGAAATGGTTGCTGGAAAGAGCAGAGCGTCTACGTTTACCTCCAGATTTATGAAGTGTTACTAGTTTTACTACCCTTCTCCTACGGGGAGAACAGGTGTAACTAACAACATTAGTAAAGCTTTTTCATTTTCATGTCCAGACAGCGTGTTTGTTTTAGTTTTTCTTTTCTTATTGTTCATTCTTTTAGGGTTAGATAAAAGACTCCAACTCTCTGGGATTTTAATTTTCATATGTGTGACAAATAACAGGATAATGTTTATCATTTTTGCAACTAAAGCAGTTTGTGATTTTATAGTGTAAAATTTATCTGATGTCCATATGATTTTGTTGGCATCTTTCTGTCTCTAGAGACAATAGAGTCTTTACCAGGATACTTATCTGTTTGTGCAGCGTGGCAGTGGCTGAATAAGCCAATGTGAAAGCTGCAGCTCCTACCACACGTGCAGCATGAGTCAAGGGGGGAGCAGTGACAAACAGACTTTTTAGCTGTCTCTTGATTTTTATGGCCTCACGCTGGATCTCTCTGCTCTCTTTGGCTTGCTTGATTCTTATTTTGATGGTTGCATGCCATGTCAGAGGTCAGTGACTCAAGATTTGCTGCGTTGATATTGCACGACTTCAGACTCCTTTTGTAGGCATCTTTGTACAACAGGGCAGGTTGTCCATTTGGACGTGTTCCTACGGCGAGCTTCCATAGAGAATGTTCTTTGGAATGCGGCCGTCGTCCATTCTGCATACATTGCCTAGCCAGCACAGTCGCCTTTGTGAGAGGATTTTGTATGTACAGTATATACACAGTATATTCAGTTCCAAATTATTCTACAGATTAATTTTTTCTGTAGAAGTTTATACAGAACTAAAAGCATCTGGAGGATTCGACGTGTTGGTATAGGAAGCACTTCCCACAAATTTATCCGGCAGAACCCTTTTACATTACAGTATGTCTTAATCTGAAGGTTTATCAGGTTAGAGGTGGTGTATACCCCGTACAGTCTGTCAGAGGACCACACAAAAAGATCAATGGCTAATAATGTGCACATTCAAAGCTATTGACAATTTGAAACCGCAAATTATCTACCATGAACTGCTTTAACATCATCAATGATATCCATCTTTATCTAAACATACGTATTGTGACCCAATGTAAAAAAAAAAAAAAAAAAAGCTGATATACACACGGTACGTACAAATACATGTATAAATGTATTCTCAGGCACAAAGTTTATCATTATAATACATGCACAGGATTGTATGCATGATACTACTGCTCCTAGAAATGATCTTCAAAATTATCAAAATCTACTCAGGCATATTGGGGGAAAAAAATATGAATACTATTTACGGGATTTCTCTCCCATTTATCTTTTTGAACAGTCTTTTTGCTCCATGAATTTTAATGTTACTTATTCTTGTGCAAAATTCATTTAGATGCTAATGTGTTAGCGGAGAAAATATTTAAGAAAAGCAGGAATCAAACATCGTGGTTTGATTGGGTAGATCTTACTATGAGATTTAGAGTTGTATAGAGAAACAAATGAGTGAGGAAAAGCAATAGGGTTGCAAAGAAAAAAAAAATAAAGGGTCATCTTCACAAATTTGAGGGGGAGGCGTTAGCTCAGTGGTAGAATATCCATCTTTGGACCGGGAGAAGCCAGTTTGATTCCTACTAGGCCCATGCCTAAGTGTCCCAGAAGAAGGTACCCAAAATCACTGGCCCCAATCACTTTCACCATTGGCGCCATCAGTGCTGTCTGCTGCAGTGCAATGCAGTAAAAGTCATTTCCACATAAGGAATGAATACAGAAATAAATAGTGGCAAAAACTATTAAACCATTGAAATAATAGTAGAACATCCAAAACTTTGGAGCCTGAAACCATCAACATCAACAGCCAAACTTCATCTGACTGACACAAATATGCTCATGATGACATTTTTTCTAACTTATCAGCTTCACTCTAGCTTCCATTACAGTAAATCAACCATATACCTGTCACATCACCAACTTTATCGTTTCGCTTGAGTTCCTCTGGTTGCCATGGTAACACTGCAAACTGAAGACTTCATCTTGGGAAACTGTTTACTTTTTGAAGCTTTCACCTCACAGCTGTGTCTTGACGACAACAGCTTGCTGTCTGAAAGCATCCCAAAAGAGGAAAGCATGTGGGCTGTGATTACACCATCCATAAATGGTGACTCTCACCACTGGAAAGTCAGGAGACTTATTTTAAATTCCATAGAGTTACGATTCTTTTCTGTAAACCAGCCTCTCTTCCCACGCTGTCCGATCCATTTCATAAAACAGCTGGTAACTGATAGGTCTTTACTGAAGATAAATTTCCATGCAGTCCATCTGAGTAGTTGTTGGTTGGATACCCTGAGAATTTAGGAGTGTGATTTTGAATTGCTCTGCTGGGATCTGCTTTATAAGATGCCGATATATGTCTGAGGAAGTATGCTGAAATAACAAGTGATGGCTTTGCTGCCACATGAGCAGAATTAGAAACAGGAAGGTGGAAACTATTCACATTACTAAGGAGGTAGGCAGCAGCTCTCCATCACCTGAGAGCAGGATTAAAGAGGAAAGGGAGAGTGATGGGGTGACTGCAAAGAAAGCCAGGCAGGAAGCTTTAGATTACCAGGATCAATCAACAAGTACCCGTCACTCTGTTAAACCAACATAGGGTTTTGTCCAAACAAAATCAAGCTTTTATGAAGCATTTGCAGGCAAAAAAAAGCTTAAATCTGGATTAGTATATGCACACAATACAATTTAGAATGCGGTTTGTGCAGTATCTTACTTTTTGCATGACTAAATCCAGGCAAACAATCCAAATTATAGTGGTTTGTCGCCATTACAGAGTTCACTTTTCATTGTTTTATTGAAAGAAGCATGAGGAAATGTTCATGGCTGGAAACAAGTCTGTCATATGTATAGCGTTTAAATGCATCTATAATACTTAAAGAAGCAAAAGTAAGTTGACACAAATGGTTCATACCTACTTCTACCCCAGAGGAATAAAAATAAAGTTGCATATTTGCCTATTGTGGGTTATTTTCAGAATGTAACTGTAATAAAAGCAGGACTACTGTTCTCGATCATCACTTTATGCTAAATAACATTTCAACAAGTTGAAAAAATCTATACTGCATACATGCATTCATAAAATTATAATCTAAGATTATGGATGAATGTTATCCAGTCACTAAAACAGGTGTGTGTTATTGCATGCTATGCAAATATTCCCTTCCATACAACCGCTCTTAAAAGTTCTTTTTTGGCAACCAGCTTTTTCTGTCATGTGTGAAAATTCAAAAACTTTCCAAAGTCTGTTAAACAGTTGATTTTTTTAAAGTAGATTTCCCATGCACATCTTAAGTGCAAAAAAACTCTAACCATTTACAGTATATTCGAATTATGTAGAGAAGATAAAAAAAGCAACTTAGAAAGATTTTCAGAAATGTATATTTTTGTCATCAACATTGTTGAAGTGAATTGCACGTCTTAAAATATTCTAAATGTTACTTTTATATATAGATGTATAAAATTGTTTCATGTAGACATATAAAAGTAGAAAGATAACATCAATACGTTTTTGACTTTTTTCAGCATTGTTTAACCTTTAATAACATGTATCAGTTTTTAAAGTCTTAAGTACAAAAAACCTATAGTAACTTACAGAAACTTCAACATAGCAACACTTTATTAAAATAAATACATGAAAACATCATGTCTTTTTAGCCATAATAACTTCTTAATAAAAATCACTAATTGTCAGATAAAATAAATACGTACATGACATAGACATTCAGTAAAGCTAGTTGTGACCTATTTTGCTGAAATGTTTCTCACTGTTGCATTTTTCTATTTTTTGACTTGATTTTGCTTTGTGAAGTCTGACTTGCTCGCTGTCTCACAGCATGGTGTCGGAAATGTGTCTTTCACAATGAGACTGCATTATGTTTTGGGTTTTGCATTGTTTCTAATTCTTTACACAAAGGAGATGTCTCCTTTTTGGAACTGAACTGTTGCTTCTCCCAATTATAATACCACCTAGTTCTTTAAGTTGTTGCTTCTCCACTGAGTGAAAAAATACCAGTCCTTTTTTTTTTAATTCTAGTAGGAAAACTTTATTGTTATCAGGGTTCAACCCAAAACTTCTCAAAACAGAATTATTTGACATCATTAAAATGTATAATCAAAAGCTTAAGATATCTTCAATCTAAGACAAGAAGTTTGATAAAAAAAATTAAATAAATAACAAAAACTTTTGGGGGGTTTCTATTTCTATCATGTTTGAACTTCATTCCTGAATTAAAAACATGCTTAAAGTAGTTTTCTATTTTATATATGCATGTTTCAGTAATTTACGAGCCCTACTGTCCAATATTCAGAAATCATTTGAACCATCCGGCCATGGATTTTTTTCTCTGTCAAATCTATATTCTAAAGTAAGCAATAAGTGTTTAATTGTGCTGCAAATGTTCAGTTCTTTCCTCAACAGGGAGTGCCATTTTTATAAAAATTTATCAATACAAAAATGATAGAATATATTTCGAATATAATAAGATTAAGTGCTTTCTTTTCAAACCTGATACACTTTACACTGTATTTGCAGCTTGATTTATGCTGTGCCGTGCAAAGAACTAGTAATTGCAAAATCCAATCGCAAACCCAATTGCAGAATACACAGTTGAAACCAGATTAATTAAGGGAAGATGCCTTTGGAGTTGAGGTAGGCTGGCTGTGGGGTTGGCAGGCTAGAGGTGGCAATATCCAGAAAAGGTTTGGACATTCCTGGGTTGAGGCAAGGCAGGGGAGATCCTGCGATGAGGAAAAAACGGCATTCCATGACAAAGATACACAAAAAGAGAGGAGAAACACAACAGACAGTCCGACACAAGCTAAGGGAGGATGAGGAATATGAAGACAACGGACAAGCAACAGGCAAGTGTGGCAGGGAGAGACATTTAGGACAAGATGGGTTTAATTGGGGAGAAGGGTTGGGCCACAAGGCTGGGGAGAAGAAGAAAGGATGGAGGATTCTTGACAAATGCTTGTCAAGTTATTTCTGCAATTATGTGTGATAGTAAAAATTTGAACACGTAAAATATAGAGGCACTGTGGAGAAGACACATTGTTGTTATCAAATGGCTGGTAAATAGTTTGCTCTGGACATTAAACAAAAAAGGCTCTCTGCTTGGGGTTAGTGTTTAGGGGTGTGTGCTGCGTCTGAAATTTCTAGTGCCTCTTCACCTGACTATTCAGGGCTGTAAAAGCTTTGGTCCCTCCAAAAAATGCATAATGAAATTTGACATGAATTATTTAGCACCAACACAGGTATATATAGAAAGGGTCACGCTGTTTTCCGTCTGCTATGTTCTCTGTTTACTGTGCTGCTTACGCAATCTACATTATAATGTATGGTGAGATGTGAAAATTAATTTTATTGTGTCTCAGTTTCTTTTCTCGTTTAAACGTTCACTTTCTTATTTGATCCAGCATGAATGCCGTAATATTTAATGTTGTAATATCTATTAAAGCTGATCTGGCTCACTACCTTTTATTGAAAATCTAATGGACTTTTATATTTACACTCTTGTAATTAGTGTCTACCTGCTCAGAAATTAATAATTGGTGGATCATGAATGATTTAAAACAAAGTCTAAATAACTTGATTGTCTACCAATTAAGAATATCTGTGAGTCATTAAAATAAAAGAATAACAACATCACACTCCCCCAAAAAGAAGTGCGATGCTAATTTAGTTAGACATCAATAACTAAGTGAGCTTTTAGATAAAATATTCTTTGAATTTGTGTTTTGTTTAATTAAATATGACAACACTTTAATGAAGTCAACATGTGATAATTAGCAACAGCACCTCCCTTTAATTGATGCTGCAGGTTAAATGGGAAGGTCTGCTGAGTCCGTTTATAGGGAAGCTATTTTCCAGACACTTGGTTTCATGTTTCAAGTGCTGGATGACAGCTTAGCAGATCCTTTGGGAAGCTTTTATTTGGATAACTGGATAGTATAAATGTCAGATGCAGAATTAGTTAGCAGTGCCTTGTTCAGAATAAATTACTCCGGTGTTGGTGTTCTTAGGATTGTCCTGTCCTGGCAGCTGAATCAAGATTTTAGCTCAGAGGATAATCATCCTGGATTGATTGGATTTCGATTTGGCTGCTTAAAACTTGATTTGAGAATTAAACTGCATTTTGCACTTATTGCTTCATTTGTGCAGAGGTAGCACTTGTTTTTTTTTTTTTTCTATTATTCCCTCTGGCAACACAAAAATACAATGTTACAAAAAACAACACAATTCTCATTTATTGTGTTTCATTTTGACAAAACGGTCAGCTCTCATTACTTTGCCACCTCAACTATTGAATTGGAATTTTTGTGCAATCAAGATGACATTTTTGTTCCTCCAAAAGTTTAGTAATTAAATGTTGAAGAGCCATATTTGATGATAACAATTGATGGTAACAATACTATCATCAATCATATTGAATCCCTCCCACCTCTCCATGAATCTATGGGCCATCTGAAGAACAGCTTCAGGAACACTCCTGCAACCCCACTGCTCAAAGGAACGGTACAGAAAATCATTTCTGCCATCCTCTATCAAAATATTAAATTTTTTACTTTCAAACCTTTAAACTTTCACTCACAACAGCCAACATTTTTGAATAAATAAATAAAAAATATGTTTTTGTATGAAATTGTATGATTGTAGCACTGCATTACTCAAATTTTCCATTTGGGATAAATAAAGTATCTTCAATTTCATAAGTAGACATTCTTGGTGTTCTTGTTTTAGTTCAGAAATAGTGATAGAAAGTCATGTACAAATTGACTGTATTAAATTACATTGTTTTTTTTTTATTCTTTTTAACCACATGCACAACCTTAACCATGACCAAAAAAAACATATTTCAAAAACCATTCTTCAACAGTGGACCCAAAGGTTTTTGTATATTTACATTTTCTAATACTTCAATTCAGTTTACACAAGAGATTTTTCTTTTAATGAAGAAAAGTAAAATTCCCCAAATAGAGATTTATAAAGTACTTTAAATTCTTTTTTTTTTTTTACATGTTGTTTAATTTACTGAAGGAATTCAAGGTGAAGATTAAAAACGATTCCCTCATTTTTTTATGTAACACCCTGAGTTGTTTCTTTTTTTATTGCCAGTTTTGGTATCTTAACTTTGGATCAGCAATAAGATTTAGATTGAGTCTTTTGAGAAATGCTAATATGCTTGCAGTATTAGCATTTCTGTCCCCTGCTGGTGTGACTTATCCACAAAACTTTTCCTCCTGTTGTCTTTCAGTCTGATTTTATAGATACAAACTTAGATTCCTTAATGATCAAGTATAATAATTTTGTATTTCTAAATGTTCTAGATGTATTTAAAGTACGCAATGGCAAATGTACTGTTGAACAAATTGACTGTGATAAAAACACAATAGAAAACAGTGAGAAACTAGTTGGACGACAAATAAAATAAATTTAGTAGAAAACCCTTTTAGATTTTTCCAAAAATTCTTTCAGCAGGTTTGATGAGGCCATTTTTAATTATTGTATAAAAGAAATTATGATCATCACTAACAGAGATGGCAGAAACAATCCAGCTCAGTCTGGACTTGGCATTGTTGTGAATTTTGATTTCTGTCCCAACTATCTCTTTCATCACAAAAGCATCAACATAGCTATATGGGGTCTGCGCGGATCTGCAGTTTTGTATCCAACAGACGATGATCTGAACTTTTGGATAGAGTAGATTTTGGGCTCAAACTTCTGTCGGAAGAAAGGCTCTCTGGTGTCAAGCTGTCGGCTGTGGAGAGGGGCTGCAAGAGCTCATCCTTCTGTGGAGAATTTTTGGATCCACATCCAGCTTTGTCTTTTATCTTGCCGCTTGCAGATGTCTCCGTCACCGTGAGGATGGCTATCTGGGACTTCAGATCCAGTGCAATCTGTCTTCTCACTTTCAGCCTTTCAGAGTGTGGGCATGAGTGATTTGTCATGAAGCATTTTGAATTTAGAAAGGTGGCAAATTTGAATAATTCACAGGACAAATTAGTAAAACTAACTGAATTTACATTTGCAATATTAGTTTACTGGCTCACCCAGGTTTTATGAAATGAGTAAATTCATTGGAAGAGTTCTTCTCTTTTGTTCAGAGTGAATTAGATTTTATGTGACTTACAGCCTGTAATATAGAGACATATGGAACCAGTCAATCTCCTGCTAAATGCTATGAAAAATCTTGCCTGTCCAAATGACCAATTGGGGCCTGATCTGGTAAACAAGTTAATGCCCTTGTCCTCGCAGAGCTATGGTCTGTCCCCTCTGCGGCATGCCACCTCTGTTCTGTTCAGTCTTACATCTTTCAATGTGCAGCATGGTGTCAGTTCAGACAGAACCCTGCAGCGGTGTAATTGGTGGATGCAATCACTGCCCCTCCATTCCACCCCTTACATGGCATGAATACATTCATTAGAAGAGACACCACATTTCAAAGCCATAAAATGTCTTAATCTCTTTTTTTTTTTTTTTTTACTAGACAGCAAGAGGAAATCAATAAGTTTAAGAGGGATGCCCAGCTTTGCTCCTGGAGGCCGACAATCCCTCACGTTTTTCTTTTTTTTTTCCTCCTCAAACATACCCAATGTAAATAAATGGGTAATTTTGATCGTGAATTGACTGAGAACATTTCTGGCTTTAAAATACTTTTTTCTGTAGCTCTCACCAGTTAATCCCTTTGCTTATGCCCTGGGTGGGAACGGTGAGTTGTGATGAAAACAGTTCCTCTGTTCCAAAATGCTTTGAGGCAAACCCTGACTTCCACATGACAGAAGACTTCTCTGAGATTTTTATCATGTTGGTAGGACTTAACTTATTAAAAACCCAACCAGAGTCGAGTTCACACGTAAAAAATACCAACAGGCTACTTTTTTCTCAAGTGCTTTTGATGTAAACATTTTGGGGGCTTACAACCTGCAGTCCTGAACATCTACTCATATTTAAAATCTATTTTATCTAAAAAGTCCTGCTGAAATGTTTCTTGGATTTAAAGTAGAAAATAAAGAAAATAGGAAGAATAATTCTGAACATTTACAGACTTTAGCACTTCTTTTGCATCTAATTTGTGGTTTCTTTGAATTCTCTTCAACAAAAAAAGTAAATTCTTACATTAAAACTTAATCCCCCCTTTCTTTTGGGAGTTTTCCTTAAGTCCTATAATTATAAAAGCTTTAGGAACGGCAACAAAAAACCCAACAAAGAAACCCACAATTTATGGTAAAAATTTTGACAACGGTGCCCCTTCATTTAAAAAAAAGAAGTAGTTTTGTCATTTCAATTGAATTGAAGCGACTGAACAACAAGTTGAACTTATGAACAAGTTTAAAACCCTAACGTCATTATTAAAATTTGTCAATGACCATTCTCATTTTTTATCAGTTCATGCAACAGCATTAAAACCATTAAACAAATCTCCAGTTCAGGGGCCACCAGTTTTTGGAGGAGCTGTGTGTTTATTGTATTAAGATGCTTCGGAGTCTCAAGTACCACTTTTGAAATTGCAAGTGTTGCTTCCATACCATGTATGGTCATGGTATTATTGGAATCTGGAAATAAATTTATTTCTGAATTAATACATTTACTCCAGACAGTATTTATGTTGCACATTTATCATAAAAAAAAAACTTCAGGGTAAGTTGGAAATTAGAGATGAATTAACAATGATGAGTTGATGTTTGAGATCTTTTCACTTTCCCATCAGTTAAATGCTGTTTGGTTGGATGTTGGAACCGTCTTGCTCATACTTCAGTCTACCTGGTAATTTCAAGGGAATTTCCCCATTATTGACCACAGCTGACCCAAACTTTAAAGTGTTAAAGCAAAACCTGATTCTCATATTTTAATACAAGAAAATTTTTTTTTACAGGCTAGAGCTTAACGGTTCATGTTTCAAGTTAAAAGCCTGTTATTCTTTCAAAACGTAACATACTCCTTTATTCCAAAAGAAGAAATATTGATCCCAGACTGCAGAGTTTTATTTGATTGTAATACATCTTCTTTTTATGATCTCAACCAAGATTATAGACTTGTTTCTAAGTGCTGGTTCACTGTTACCATTCAGGGGCTAATTTCCAGCTTTGACTTCAGTGAAGAATCTTGGAAGGTTGCGATTGCTACAGGAGGATATTCTATTGGTTAAAAAGCCTAAAGAATCCCTTTCTAAGACTAGGTTTAGCTATGGTAAGATTATGGAAATCTATCTTAGAAGCTGATTTAGGAAAGTTAGTCACCTTAAGGACAAGGGATATATTATTTTAAAATGTGTAATTCCTTGAAATTATGGTTTCTACCATGTTTGAACGTTATTCTCACATCCAACACATATTGTACCGGAAGTGGTTCTCGTTTATTAGTGTATATTTGAGCAATTTGGAAGCTTTCTGTTTTCATATGGGTTTTTCTCTGCGGTGGATTTTGTTCTTCTTGTAGCAGTGGTTCACTGACTCTTGTACGTCAGGGTGTGGCATTTTTATGTAAACACATCAAAATAATAATTTTAAAGAATATCAACTAGCTTTTTATGTGCTTTACACTAATTTGAGTAGTGCATAGTGTCATGCTTGCGCCCAGGGAGTTGGACTATGCAGCAGTGAGAAGAGGAAGAAAAAACTTTGTAAAATTGAAGTAAAACTGGTAGTGACCGAAAGAATGAGATCGCGGATACAAGTGGCCGAAATGAGCTTCCTCCGCAGGGTGGCTGGGCTCTCACTCAGAGATTGGGTGAGGAGTTCTGCCATCCGGGAGGAGCTCGGTGTCGAGCCACTCCTCCCCCAGGTTGAGAGAAGCCAGATGAGGTGGTTTGGGCATCTGGTCAGGATGCCCCCCAAGTGCCTTGCTGGTGAGGTGTTTTGGGCACGTCACACCGGGAGGAGACCAAGAGGCAGACCCCGGACACTCTGGAGAGACTATGTCTCATAGCTGGCCGAGGAATGACTCGGGATCCTTCTGGGTAAGCTGGACAATGCAACCGGGGAGAGAGAAGCCTGGGCTTTCCGTCTGAGGCTGTTGCCCCAGCGACCCGGCCCCGAATGAGTGGAAGACGACGGAACCAACAGAATGGAATTGAAGTGAAACTGAATTAATGTATTTAAAAGTTGTTTTTTTTTTGGCAAATATCACATTTCTAAGGTAACAGAAGGTACCATGTTTATCTATACATGCTATGAGATAAGGGTTATTACCCCAGGAAAGCATAATATCCCCTATTTAACTACATCACTGTCATTTTATATGCTTTCAACCAACATGTTTCAGTTGATAAGACATTTTTAGGATCATAATCCGCTCTGTTTACTTGATGCTTTAAACAAACAAAACAAAAAATCATAACTACCGCAGTCATTTGAGATGGAACTCTCTTCACACACAAAAAGTAAGAAAATGCTATTATTAGCAAGTGTTAGTTTCTTTCTCATGAAAAAGCAGAATCCAGATACTTTGCATCATCGCCTATTTTAAATGTGAAAAATCTTCTCAATGTCACTTTCAATGGACACCTCGCAAGCATTTTTCCATCAGCATCATCAACGTCTAACCATCTTGCTAATGCTGTAAGTAGTCCTGATGAAAATAGACTCATGTCTCATACTTGTCTGATGAGCAAGTGCTGCATGTTAAACTGATTAATAACCTGCCATGGAGAGTAGTCGGACTTAGGGATTGATTCATCTCTCCAGACCAACATTTGTTACAACAAATTCCCTAAAACCATCGCAACTGTACATAGTCCATGTTGTCAGCAAAGAGATGAACCATGACAGAATGATCGCAAAACAAATGTCAAACAACACATGTTTATAATTTCACAGATATTATCGCATCTCAAATCAAGCTAATGTGTTATTTTGCTACTCATCTGGAGATCATGCTTCAGGCACGATTCACTGTTACTCATTCTGTTCTCTGTCGGAATAAATAATTTAACTACAATTGTATGTAAAAGTCAAAGTCTGTAAAAGTCTGTCATGCATTTGGCTTTGGTTTGTATCTTAAGTCTTTAAAATGACTTTAAATAATAACTGCGTGTTACAAATGCATGTTAAAAGTCCAATTTTAAACAATGCTTTCATTCAGTCGTGTTCGCCATTTGTATGAAAAAAAATTAATAACGTGCAAAGAAATTTTTTTCTTCTGACCTGTTGATTGAACTTATCCTGCTGCAGATTGTTTTCTCCATGTGTTCTAACCAAATTAGTTACTGACTGAATATTGAAAATAAACATTTTATTTCCAAGTTGTGCTGTCTCTACTATCCAGCAGGCATATTTAATATATTCAAAGCAGTCGAGTTGCAAAGTTAATAAGAGAAAAACTGCTTATTTATTCTTATTTGTTTGAAAAATAAGTCCCTGAGTGCCAGAGAGCATTCAGAGATTTATTCAAACAGAAAAAAGATGCATAAAGAAGTAAAGTCTGGAAAATAAATTGAAGGGAAAAAAAATGCAGAAAGGTAACATGAACAGAGCAACAAAAACTTTTTTCATTTCCTAAAGGAATGACGTGTGTGACGTGCAAACCAACACACACTTTAACCTGAGAATATCAAGCTTTTCCAGGTGTGAAAATGGGTTTGTGGGATTTGTTTATTGACAACACCGATAACTGTATAAATTTCATTAAAACTATTTGAAATTGTGTCTCTATGGCTTTTGAACTTGGTGTGCATGCCCTCGAGATACCTCTTACTGTTATTGGCACAGAGAAAGCCCTCTGGAAGGATTATATATCCTGCTTAGTCTGGAAACATCTTGAGATTCAGCAAAAAGAAGTTAGTGAGTGAAGTGTGTGTTTCTGTGATTAGGCTACTGCCCTGGCAAACTGACCTTAGATCAGTGTTACTGGAACAAAATGACTTTCCAATGAGATTAGAGCTCCGAACATATTTGTGATTTGTTTGTTCTCTTTGTTAAAAAGCTATGGTTTTCTCCATGGCAATTACTCTCTAGAAGCATTAATAAAGAGTTTTTCTTTTCATTTGCTTATTGCAAACTCAAAAATATGCCAGTCTACATTAAAGCCAATGTGCTTGATCAACAGACAGAAATGCAATGAAAGATTTTAGCTTTAGAAGCTTGTAAGTCAGTATTTTTAAGTAATTAATTAATAACGAGAGAAAAAAAAAACAACGGAAAAAGTTCAGTCACATTTGCTTTATATTGCAGATTAAATGTGATTGTAAATTGAAGCGAGTAGTCATACACTGTCATCCAATTTCTATACTCATCCTGCTGGACTTTCTAAATGTCCACAGGCTCCATCTTGTCACCCTGTTTCATAACAGTGATCTTCGAACTGCATTACAGTCAGAAAGCTGTAAGGCGTGTTAACATTTAACTAATTTTGCCTTAGAACAGTGTATATAATCCACGTAATTTAAAGGAACATATCCTGTAACAATCTCACTCTGACAAAACACGTCCAAAGGCTACATTTCTTTCATTTAGAAAAAAATAGACTCCATAGCTTATGGAATTTCATACATCTTTTCTATTTCAGTATAAATGTAAAACTCTCTCTCTAAATAAAAGAAAGTGGAATTTTTGCCTTTGGCTACCCCCCATATCCCCACTTTTTCCTTCAAGCTGCTATCATGTGTGAGCAGTTAAATATGAACTAATATAAATGGAGTCTAGTAAAAGCTTATTGGATTGTGCAAGTTAAGGCAAATTGACAGAAGTGTTGAGAAAGTCGCTTTTTCTTCACTGTTAATGCATGTAAGGTACAGCTCAGGATCAAAAACAGTCATTTTCTGACAGGGTGTTAGGACATTATACATGCTGAGAAGCATGTGCATTTAAAGATATCTGGAGTGCCTGATTTTAGTGGCACTCCCTCGGAGATAGAGGTTAGAATTAGCCTGTATCTGTATTTTGTTTGGACATGTCTTAACAAGTAGAGTTCTTCATCTCAGGAGGTCATTCAGCAGGAGACTGCTTACTCCAGCACTCATATTAGTTCATGAAGAAAGAGAACACGCATGAGAGAAGACGTGCGGTCTATATGAGGCTTGGAGCTGTACTTTAACTTGCCACAAGAGCATGGCTTAGTTTTTTTTTTTCTCACTGAAGACTAAAATGGTGTGGTTGTGCAGCCTGTTCATGTATTTTTTATTGGTTAGCTAGACCACAGCTGCGTTGTACTTCGATGTGTTCAGGTACGTGTGCTTCTTCGAAATTCCACCCAGCTACTTCTAACCTTCAATTCCCATGGTTGTTCACAGCAAAGTGCTTTGGGCTTGTGCTGGGTTATGAAACATGTGGGAAGTTTGCATTTCATCCTCCCAATCTTCTTTTGCTCAGTTTCACTTTTAAAAAAAAAACTTGTGGATTGTGGTTTTTGATGTTGAAGAAACATCTTTTCTTCGAATAAAAAATGCCTGGAGACGTCTGCTTTTAGTAAAAAAACATGTATATTGATTAAGAGGGAAGATAAAGCATACTATCATACATGTTTTCTGTTGGGTTGTAACCCTCTGATGAATACTTAAAAGGGGGACCATTTTGTCTTGTCTTACAGTCAAACATGCTTCTACAACTCTAACATTGATTACAAAGAATTTCTACCGTTTATCTTTGATTCTGAATAAAGAAAATAAATATTTCTGCTTTTGTTGCTGTTAATCTTTACTACTTCTTGCTTTGTTCCTAGTTTTTGTTGCCTTTCAAATTGCTAAATGTCAAGCTCATTAGAAAAGGAAAAAATATGTTGATTTTTCCAACTACACACGCTCAGAAACACAAGGCTACTCCCTCACAAGTGCTACCTCCTCTGAAAAGAGAGAATTTAATTACATGCCTAAATATTCAATCACCACTCTCATTACTTTAACTAAGAGGCTCTCTGTTTGGATTTGACAAAGAGCTGGGGCACATGGATCAAGTCTGGTGGTTGAAGATAGTAGTGTGTCTCCACCACTTGGCTGAGACTGTTTTTTTTTCTCTTGAGGATGGGAAGTATACACCAGAGGAACAGGAAGCTCCTGCTAATGAGACGTGAATTTAGTATCAAATACAAGGTCCTCCTCATTAATGCAAGAAAAAAGGATTGTCAAAGAGGTTGCACTAAAAGTCTGAAGTTGTTTCATCACCTAAGCCCTTCATCAAAAATGGCTTACGTTTAGTGAGCAACTCGCTGTTTCTCTTGTCCTTCACAAAATTTGAGAAACGTGTTAAGATCTAAAAGAAATTAACATTGAGGTTGATCAAACTATCTAGATATTTGCATTAGTTTAAATTGAATTGTGCTTGATTTTTATTGTAAATACCAAAATGCAAAGTCTATACATTTTAGTTTTTTTTTTTTTTTTTCGGAAAGAGACATGTAACAGAATCCAGTGTAAGAAGATAAGATTTTTAATCTTATTCCCACTTGCTTCCCATCTACTCTCACAAATCTCCTTTAACCAGACCACCTAAGGCCAGAATGTCCTTGAGGCTCACAATCCTGCAGGTTTTCAATGTGAAGATGCTTCCGTGAAAATTACTGGCTCATTGTGCTGAACTTCTCGGGGTCCTTGGAACCACTTAATTCAATCTTGATGTAGCAAAGATGAGAAACATTGTTTTTTTTTGTTTTTGTTTTTTTCTGCTACCGGTACGTGAGGGCAAACTAGACATAAATGCCAAAAAGGCTATCTGAGGGGTTCCATCATACTATGTCAGAATTTGACAGGTCCATAATTTTAATATACAAACTCATAAGATTATTTTTCAAAGCAGTTTGTTGGAGAATTTTTTTCTTTTTGGGCAATTTTGAGAAATAAAACCAACGTAAAATGTTCTAACCCCTTTTTACCACTATCTCTCACCATATCAAGGCTGGCCCAGTGCCACTTTCCAGAGACAGTAGGTCCCAGGTGTCTAATTCTGGATCTAAATGATCCCAGCATGCTGTGAAACTGCAATTTCTAGAAGCTGGTTGCATTACTCAATCTGACATGCTGTGCCTTTTTGTGTTAATATTTTGAAGTACTTGGAAGCAGTGATATTTGATATATTGAATAAAACAATGTCTCATCTTAACAGTTCTTTATAGGAGTACAGACGGTAGAAAATGGTTTTTTTTAACCATTTTGGTCACAGGCAGCATTTTTTAAGACAGTTTTAAGACAGAACTTTTAATTTGAAAATTAAACTTGATTTAAGATTTAGGCCCTCGCTTAGTTTCAGCGAGTAGGCTACTAATAAAATTTCAGAGTAAAAAAGTTAGCAATGCCAGCCCACAATTTTTTATTTATTTTTTTTTAGTGCAAATACAATACTTAAAAATTGCTCTCCATGTTGTGACCGAGCGGAAGCAGGGCACGTGCTTGCAGCAAAATTTTTTGCCAGAACCCAAAGTGTGTCAAAGAATAGCATCCTAATACTGAATGGACAAGTTGGCGAGTTTTTTAATATGCATGAATAAAATAGAAAAACTTTACAACAGCCTCACTTGCCAAGCGTGCGTATGCCCAGATCTATATGACTTCTACGCAAAGTAAGCGATTTCTTAAAGTCATTTGGTAACTACAAGGCAAACTCAGGAGCTGTCTTCTGTCTTTGTCACCACTATCTTTTCAAAATGTTTCTTTTTCAATTCACCCACAGATCAAAGTGTTAGTCACAGAGTTGCCGTAGAGACCACAACTTGCCCAACTGTAACGCCTTGCTGTTGTTCATGAGTATTTTCATTTGAGGGCCATTGCTCTATGCATAATGTCATCTGCATAAATCCATTTGGAACCTCCATTTTGGTTCTAGAAGCTGTTGAGATGGAATGGATTTCAAGTTGGCTTACGCCTAACAGTTGTCGCAGATGTGATTTATGAAGCTAACGTTGCATAAGGAGAGTAGCGATGGTTTTGATAAATCTTAAGTTTGTGTGGCTTAAGCAAGACCATAGTGCCATGGAAAAAACCTGCTCAGCCTAAGAACTGCGCAATTCTGTAAATCAGGCTGCTGACATGTTTTTGATGTGAATAACGTTCAATCATTGTAACAGCAGTTTCTGGACAGTTTTCAAGAAAAACCACCTAATTGTTTACACTTGTCTAAACTATTTTTCCAACATTGTTGCGACTATTACTGTTGCTAATTAATTGCTATCATAAGACACAATGAGAAAACATGTTGAATTTATTCAAAAACCTAGAAAATTCTAGGTCGTATTAAAATAACTGCTTTGGATTTCTGTGTGAGATATTGAATTCATTTTGCTGATGTGTTTGTGGTGTTTAAACTGTTTGCAGTCTAGACAGACCTGCGTGGTAACAAGGCCACATGGCTGCTTCTTCTATTACCTTTAATTGGGTTGCAGAAAAAAGCTATTTAACACAAAGTGAGTCTTCATCAATACTTTCCATCAATACCAGGCTCACGACTGGACGAAGGAAAATAGATTTATTCCACAGAAGTGAGGAAAATTAACCTGAGCACAACAAAATTAAACCCAAACAATGACAATCTGAAGGAAAAGTAAAACCTACTGACTGTCACCTTCATATAAAGTCAATGTTGATTTTATAAGTGAGGTTTCTGATGGAAAAGTCTCACACACGGGGTGTCATATCTTATTTTTAGGATTTATTTTTCTAAGATTAGGAAACTCTGTACAATGATTAAACAGTTGTAAGATCTACGGCAATTGATCTACAGTGTTGTTTGCCAGCTCAAACATTAAAAGCTGTATTGTTTTTTTGGTTTTTTTCTAGACCCACCTCTGCTTTGATTGCATGTTAAATCAGTGAAATGGAAGACCTTTTCTGGGGCTGTTAACATTTAGAAGAGGAACCTATTATGCAATGTGTTTACGCTAAAGGGTGGTTTCTTCTCGCATCCTCAAAAGTTTTTATTTGCTCGGAGGTATCCAGAATAATACGAGGATGGTCTGAAAAGTAAATACCGAGTTTTGTGGCTCCTCAGTGGCCAAGAGCTTATAATTTCCTCAAGAAATGTAGTTGGTATTTTCATTTTGTTTCTAAAGTCATGGTCAGTGCACTGCAAAGAAAACAAGCCACATATTGGAAAAGTTTCTGAATCAGAAGCCTAGCGGCACCCTTTATCTTTCTACAGGATTAATTATTAAGCATTACTTTTAAATACATCCTTGCTTTTTCCATTAACTTTAAGAAGATTGTTTTAAACTGTAACAATTCATCTGAAAATGTAAATTTTAAGACAATTCATGCTCACACAGTGCTTATGGAGGTTAACAGAAAGCTTTACTCATTACTAATGAAGAATTGTGTATCAAGAATATTAAGTTAAATCATGTACTAATAGAATTCATTTCAGATATTTGAATTTAAACTTTTGGAAAAAGAACCCATTACATTACATAATTCTGTATGTTTACATACTTCAGTATATTTAGATATATGTAGTTTCGCACATGCATGACCTGGGAGATGTGGTTTGGGTGAGAGGAGTCCATGCTTCTATACCACTGCCCTTGAGACCTGGCCCAAAAGACATTAATAGCAAAAATGTAAAAACTCTTACTTTAATCAGTTCTGGCATGCAGAATATGAAACATTTACTGGGGAGAGCTGCTCTTTAAGGAAGAGCTTTACCCATCTAGAAATGTGATGTTGGAGGAACAGCTGCTTCATGCATTGCAGCCGCCTAGTTATGCTAGAATGCTGAAAATGGACTACAACCCCATCATGCCTAGTACATACCACAGTTCTGCTCTGTAGATCTAATTAGTTCAAATGCACCCAAATTAAACACAAAACAAACACAGCCCCTCTGTGGCATGCATATGCACCCTTCTAAAGCATTTAGTAATACAATTTTTATTACTTTATCTCATCTCCATAAAACAGTCCAATTTTCTCCTTCAGCCATCTGTACACTGACGGCTCGTTCACACACATGCACATACACATTCTGTTAGTTGGCACATGTGCACTTTAATATTCCAGAGACTCGGAACTGTCATTTATTGTAAAAAGCTAATAATACTGGTTGTTTTGAGACCGCAATCACTAAAATTGATCTGTCCTAAGAGGGACATCTTACATGTCAAAAAAGGGTCTAAAATATAGAAAACAGAAAAAATAATACTTGCTGCCTTTTCAAGGCATCAAGCAACAAGGAAAATGTAAAATGCAGTTTTCTTTTAATTATTAATACTCCTTTAACTTTGCTTCACAATTATTTTAGTTTTTGAAAGCTGTTCAAAAACTTGATGTTAGGACAACAGAAGACGAGTTTTTCTGTTATGCTTGCATCCGGATTCTCTTCCAAATGCCTTCAAAATACTCAAATAAATGGCCATTTATGTGTAAGAACTTGTTTATAGAAAATTGTTCTTAATTGAAAATATGTCATACTGCTTCCATGTGTGTGGGAAAGAATACAGCTGTTGGGCATTTTCAGTTTACTGCCCATGTAAAAGGCAGAATAAAAGAACCATTTACTCCACATCTTGCTGGACTCTAAAACACACAATACTACTGAACAATAAAAATTTAATGGCAGCCTGAAAATTAAATTTAGAGTCCTGTACCTTTCTCTTGTGATACTTTTTACCCAATATCTTATTCATACTTTATGCTCACTTCAATGCACCAATTTAAAATGCTTTATTTTTAACCTCACTCTGATTGTTTCAGAGGGTTTCACATTTCGCTGGCTGCTCTTTGATGCTCTTACTGTTTCATGCTTTGATCTGGGAGTTTTTCTTCACTGATATTTTTACTTTATGCCTTATTCTTTTTCTACATTTAGCTTTAAGGAAGAGCATGAATTGCATGGAGTTATCTTTAAACTTATTCCTGGCATAATGGTGAAAAAGACCAGTGCGACAAAATTTTTACACCATTTTATTTTTTCTGATTTCGTTTTCTGAATCATTTCTTAAATACGTAATTTTTAACCGGTTTTTATTGGTTATAATTCAGAGAGGCCAGACTGAGATGGTTTGGACATGTGCTGCTTGTATCTGCAATCTCGTTCATTTGGTCATTACCCACACCCACAGGCGAGGGTTGGAACATAGATCGACTGGTAAATCGAGAGCCTTGCATTACAACTTTTCTTTTTAGATTGCCTTTTTGAATTTCCCCCTCTTATCGACCTTGGATTTTGAAGTAAAAGTGCATTATCCAACAAATTAAATCGGTTTTGTTGATACTGTGGTGTAATTGTTTGGTTATAAATTGATATAAAATAATGCAATTTCAGACACTGCATACAATTGGTTTAATTCATCTGACACGGTCAATAACATCAGTACTTTGTTATTGCTTTTACTTTCTAGCCTCAGTGCGTGAAAAAAAATTCAGTACCAGACCAAGATAAATCAATAAAATTAGAAATACTTATCTAAATGTATGATCTTCAACTTCCCCTTTTAGCTTTTCTCATAAAGGGTTGCAATAGCAAACCCGTTTCCTTTATCTGACCCTGTTTTCCAAATACTCTTTCTGTGTCTTTCTGCTGATGTATTATTTCCATATCCTCTGGACACGTCCAAGCCATCTCAGTCTGGCCTCTTTGAATTTATCTCCAAAACCTCTAATGTTCTGTCCCTTTGGCGTTCTCACTCCTGATCCTGCCCATTTTGATCACTCTCAAGGAGAACAATGGCATTATTGTATCACACACCACACCTGATGTTTCTCTGCCTCTGTTTCAGCCCGCCTGCATACGCTTCTTCACTACTTTTCCACATTCTCCATTGCCCTAGACTAGCGGTAACCTCTTTTGTCCTTCTTGTCTTTTTGTAACCTCATTCTTCAACTAGGGTTCCTCTTGTTTCACAATATCGTACTAAAATGTAATATATTACTTTTGGTCAATAAACAAAATAATATTTGTGTGAGAGTGCATTCTTCATAAAATGTTGCACGCTTTTTTGATGCAATTTAAGAACATCTGAAACAGCCAAATTTCTCCATAGCATTTCTGATCAAAACACTGTTCCTGGAAATTTGTTCAGAAATAACGATCGCACAGGTAAAGATAAAAATTGATCGCATTGACTGTTGTCTTCAATCAATCAATTTTCCACCTTGAGCAATCGGTGGGACAGCAGGTGACAAAAGAACAGAAAAACAAATGCCCATCAAAGGTGGAATGATGAGGAATTAGTTTTGCTTTGCTCTCCAGGTAGGCTGCACACAAGAACAAATATGGATTTGTCACGAACAATTTGTGACTTGTTATCCCCTTGCACATATTGAACAAACCCATTACAAATGTGTGTGATTTGGATTAACAGATTTGTATTCAGTCCAGATTTATAAATGCCAAATACCTGGCCATGACGAAAAAACCAAACAAAATAAAACAGAAGACACAAATCTCTATAAGGACCTTTTTTTGTCATTTTAATTTTATGGTACAGCACTAGAAGTATATTTGAGAATGGTAAAATACATTTTATTCCTATAAATGATAAGGTTTTAAAAGAACATGACATTTAACTGTAAAATGAATGATGTTTTTAAAAAGCTTAGAGCAAATCCACACTTTATGGGATACATTTTTAATATTTATTTCTGAAACAAAAAATATTCTATTGCTGATAGTCGCAGAACACTGTCTGATACTTTAGTGAAAAAAAAATCATTTTAAGGAATACATTACAAATATTGTAGCAGAATGTAGAATAATCTGTGAATAATGAGTTGCCGTTGCAATATGACAGTCGCTGATCAGCGTGAATACTGAGCAGCTTACTAATGAAATTTCCTTCTGAACGTTTTATTATTTTTCCATGTGACTGATATAAATGGCAAGCAGGAGACATCCCCGACCCCAGTTGATTCTATCACACTGTTATCAGCTTGGCTGCTGTATTCCTGGGTGAAGGACACAGTAAAAGGTGATAGATAGTCATTGATCTGACGCCTTTGACTCAAAAATGCAATTAGAGGTTGGCTACAGCTTTGTTGGTGGTTATCTCAAGGCACGTTTAGATGTCTAAATTTGGATACACACGATAATGATTACTTCCTAATTACTCAGGCTTGATTCCAGAGACTTCATGACTGTGCAAAATCAATGTGATGAATTTTATACAGATGGATTTTTTCAGAATAAAGCTTTTTTTTTTTTCTTGTAAAAAACCCGTAACTAATTTTTGGCAGATACAGGTGGGATTATTACTCTGTCATTGACACTACCAGGGTTCAAAGTCAATATGTGTCCCCTTTCAGTTCCTCCAGTCCTATTTCTGATTTAGTTGCCAAGCTAATTTGGTTTCCTTAAAATGTTCTCTAATTTCCTTTGTTGTTTGCAAACAGCTTATGGGGAAATACTCCTGTTCTAAATGAGAACCCTGTTCATTTGAAATGGATTGTTTCATAATTCCAAAGGGTTAAACAGTGGATTAATATGGCGCATTAAGTAAAGTTTGTATTTTAAATAAATAGATATTGGAATTATAATGACATTTTAGTACAAGAGTTTCACCTGTTCAAACTATACATCTGTAGTCTGTTACAAGAAAATCCATCGGTAGACAAAGCCAATCAGTCACCATACAACCGTTTTAGAGGCAAGAAGTCCGGGTGCTGATCATGTCTTTCTGCAATCACGATCTTTTCCATTTAGAAACTCCTCTCCACCAACAACCCAGGCGGTTGAGACAGATGGCTGCCCTTGTGCCAACTATTTTGGGACCAAAGTAAACATCAAAACAGAAATAAGTCAATTTTGTCCCTACCATGGTAAAATTTCTTTCTTTTGACATCTGGTTAATTACTCTGTATTTCAGGATATTGAATATAATTTATTGTGAATAAATGCCCCAAATGTAGGAATGGACACTATGTTCCATTTTTATTAAAATGTTGTTTCTTGAAAAATTGCAAACGTTAAGAAAATGTGGTTATACTTGTCCAGGTTAACAGTTGCAAGAAATAAACAAAAGTCCCACTTAAAAAAAAACAAAACAGGTGGTTCGGGCATCTGGTCAGGATGCCCCCCGAGCGCCTCGCAGGCGAGGTGTTTCAGGGACGTCCCACCGGGAGGAGACCAAGGGGCAGACCCCGGACCCGCTGGAGATAATATGTCTCACAGCTGGTCGGGGAACGACTTGGGATCCTTCCGGGTGAGCTGCAGGATGCAGCCGAGGAGAGAGAGGCCTGGGCTGCCCGTTTGAGGCTGTTGCTCCCGCGACCCGGCCCCGGAACAAGCGGAAGATGACGGAACAGAATGGACGAACGGAACGGAAATATTTATTACCAGGAGAAAGATAATTCAAGTACATTCACATATCCAACTTTAAAATTTACCAACTTTTTTTTTTTTTTTTTTACAGTCCACAAAACCAAAAAAAAAATGATTGCCAATAAAAGATGTTTGAATTGTGAAAGAATATGCAGAAATATGTATCACTGATATGCAGATGACATATTGATGTTTTTTGTTGAAGTTCAATTCCTTTACATCGATTCTTTAACCACTTGATAGGGTTAACCTTGTTGGATGTCATTCCCCATCTCCCCAAGTGCATTGTCAGACTGCTTCAACACCAATAATTGTCACAGCAATCCTTTTTAAAAATACTGTATCTCTACCCGGCATATGTCTCTTGTCCATACTGATGTCCATCTGCTGCCCATATGCTCCTAGCCTGGTCACATCCTATATTTATTCCTGCTTCTTTCATTCATCATCCTTTAACATTTCCCCAGAAGTTTTAATTAGATCACAATTCATGCACAGTAGATTCCAGTGACCCAATGTATGGACTGTCATCAATTTAAAAGTCCTTCATTTCATATTATACCATACTTCAACTTCCCTTCCACTTCCTGACCTTGCTAATTTTGCCATCACTTTCATCTTTTTCTAAACCTCCAGCACTTTTGACCTTCCACCCTACTTTGCCACCACAGAGACCTAAGTTTCCATTTGTTCTGCTTGACAGCTATGAAATCCTTTCTTAACAGATACAAAAATGTCAAATTCTTCTTTTAATGTTCACGCCAACCTCTTTAGATTAGCCTGGCTGAAATTTGATTTTGGAGTAGAGTACGTATTTGTTCATTCATTTTTTATTGTTCTTGTTTCAGAAAACACATTTGATTTTTGCCTCATCATTGAGCAACATCTTAAAATCAACTGTTATTTGAAAGTCTGGTTTACTTGTTAATAAGTAGTAGTGAGGTTGATGCAAGATATGTTTACCCCAAATCATTTCTGTAAAGCATGTGAAACATTTTTGCTCTTATAATTTTTTAGTATTTTTGTGACAGACTAGCATCATGCCAAATGACTACTATCGTTAAACATGATGGAATCATATTGACCGTGCACATGTTCACTTTCACATTGGTTAGCTAAAACATGTTGTGTTTAAGCTAACTAATGAGGGGGGATGTACAGGGTACATATAGACTTATATGTACACTACTACATATACGTAAGTCTGCTCATTCATCTCTTGCGTAACTGGAAAATCGCTGTTCAACAACTGCTACCAAACATGTCTGAGCTTCTGGCTATTTCTGTGGGAGGCAGCACGTCATAAAGTCAGAACCCATTTTCTTCTTGAGGGACAGGCCTGGTGTTGGACCAGCAGTTTGGGAAATAAATGGATAAACAATATTTTGTCTCCAACATCAGAAAATGGGTCAAGGAAACATCAAGAATGAAGGTGGTCTGCCTACATTTGTGGGTCAGTCGCTTCAAGGTGAACTAAATATCACACTCAACTGAGCATTCGAGATGAGCAAACCATTTATTGTCTTTATTAAGGCCTTCCTTCTTGTCAACCTTCTTGCAATCCTTATGTTGATTTTTCATCTCTTTTTTTCTTTGTCCTGTCTTGTTTTTGTGGCACACCTCAGTAAATGAAATCTGCTATGACGTTTGAAACATTGATGTAAATGACACCCTTTACTGTCTTACAGCATATCATTACATTAAGAAAAAATCTTAAAAGATTAACTATCATCAAATTTGGTTTTGTTTGTATAGATCATTTTGTTCTAATGATGACAGTGAATGAATGTAAAAGTTAAAAAAAAAAAAGTCAATTTTTTTTTACTTTTCACAGGCACAATGAGACCAAGTTTCACTTTTTTTTCTCCTTTCGGCATTCCCCTTCAGGGGTCGTCACAGCAAGTCAGCTTCTTCTATCTAATCCTGTGTTCTGCATCCTCTTCGTTCAGACCAACTATCTTCATGTCTTCCTTCACTGTATCCATGAACCTCCTCTTTGGTCTTGATCTAGGCCTCTTGCCTAGTAGTTTCAAACCCAGCATCGTCCTGCCGACATACTTTCTCTCTCTCCTCTGCACATGTCCAAACCGTCTCAGTCGGCCTCTTGGACTTTATCTCTAAAACTACTAACTTTTGCTGTTCCTCTGATATACTCATTCCTGATCCTGTCCATCCTGGTTACTCCCAGAGAGATCCTAAGCATCTTCATCTCTGCTACCCCCATCTCTTTTTCCTGTCTTTTCCTAAGTGATACTGTTTCTAGACCAAACAGCATGGCCGGTCTCACCACGGTTTTGTACACTTTCTCTTTCATTTTAGCTGAAACTCTTCTATCACACATATCACAGCTTTTCTCGACCTGTTCCAGCCAGCCTGAACACGCTTCTTCACCTCTTTTTCACACTCACCATTGCTCTGGACTTTAGATCCTAAGTACTTAAAATCTTTATCTCTTCCTCCTGTAAAATTATGTAAGACACCAAGTTTCACTGAATAAAGAAAATCACCTTTTTTCATAGCGTTTTTATTATTTTATGTAAATGTTTATTTAGTGCAATTTTTTTATCTTACTTTGTATTAAAATATGCTTATAGAATAACATTTGTTAATGTAATTATAGAAATCCTAATGCATGCATTAATGTAAATATGTGTCTATCCATAAATGTTTCCCTACAGATTTCACACACTGGAAAATTTTGTATGTGCTGGATCTCTAGAATTCCAACATCTATTCATTCCACCACAATAAGACTGCAAATAAAAACAGTGATGCAAATCTTCCATCTGAAAAGTTATGGCTTTTCAAAACAGAAAACAAGAAAAAAAAGGCAAATTTGTTAACTTATTAAAACACTAAAGACTGCTCGATATCAAGTGGGGAAGTCAAAATTTCATGTAATTGCTACTGTATATAGTGATGTATATAGTGATTGTACAAAAGTGATGCTGCTACAAAACAGAATAATTTCAAATCAAACATAACAGCAAGAGCACTTTTCAAGCAAGATACACCTAGTGCTTACCAGAGCTAAAAAAAAACAAAAAAACAACTCAGACAAGAATTAAAATCCATACACATTGCGCACAAGTCTTGTCACCTGAGTTACATCCATCACACATCAACATCCATTCCTGTAACATATCCTTCTTCACCTCTTTTTCACATTCTCCTATTGTTCTAGAACAGTAAGCGTGACTTTCTAAAATACTCTACTTTTTCTCTTCGCTAGTGTTGTCACATTTTTTTAATGAGTCCATCTCAGTCGCAAACACATTTTACTGTATTTTACTACTTAAACCTCCCCCTCTCCGGCTTTTCCTCCACTTGTTCCCTGCTTTCACTACACATCACAGTCATACAGTATGTAGACAACATAGTCCATGGAGATTCATGTCTACCCTCACTGTACAGCCTCTCAATTACAGGAGCAACAAAAAAGATGGAATTATCTATAATTATTTCTCATCATCCTCCCCTTTTTTTGTTAAAGTTTTCTTTGTTTTTCATGTTATTTCAAAAAGTTGTTTTTGTTTGTGCATATTGTTTCATAAAAAGTCATTTCACCTTGTTCGATGGACTTTAACTACACTAGGATAAAGTTTACGTCCGATCCCAAGAAACCTCCATACACAAGTAGTTTATTTCAAAACAAAAAAATGTAATAATAAAATTTAAACAACAAAATTATCTTACTGTGGTTAAGAAGCTTTTAATAATTACATATAAAAACAGTGTAGCAAGAAAGAGAAGGATCAGTAATCTGTAGTTTATTTGTTCAAGCAATTAGTTTCTTAGGGCAGGGAATGAGAGCTACTGCATATTGTGAGGAGTTTGTAAAAAGTCGCGACATTAGCCGGCCTGGTCGCTGTGCCTACGAGGGCCCTTATCACTTCTTCCAGCTTTAATTTTTATTTACCAATTATATTTTTAAAGAAAAAAATGGCTTAACAACAAGAAATAGAATGTTTGAATGTAGAAATTTAATGGCAAAAAAAAACCTAAGGATATGCTAAACTACACGTGGGCACTTTGGGATCAATTTTAGTCTTGCTTATTTATGTTTAACAATTCTGTATTTATTTTGGTGGCATGTAAAAAGAAATAAAACGGAAAGACGCTATTCATGGATAAAAGCAGCTTTTTTGCACAATGCGGAGGGAGTGTTAGAGAGTGAGGTGAACATTGTTTACTCATGGTTCATTAGTTTTTTAGCAAGGTGGGTTTCTCCCTTTAGGCACACCTCATGCTTAGTAATGTTTCCCCTGTTTTTACTACCAGCAATTAGCCTTGCACATTAATGTATTTGCTGATGTCTGACTGATAGCAAGTGTGGATCCCACCATGCAAAGCAGTATGATCCATTCTCAACCGAGACCCTGCTGTGTTGTGTTAGTTAAAAAATTACCTGTTTAACCATGTGAAATTAATCAAAATGTACACTTAGAATTTTCTACTAAAGTAAGAGTTACCTGGTTTGATGGAAGAAGAATAACTAAAAAAAAACTGAAAGTGATGCTTTTTTTTATTTTTTATAAATGCTTCAATGTTGTATTTGCATTGAAATTTGAACAAACATTTAATTATAATTTAATTAAAGTAATGCTATGATAATTCTGATCTGCTGTTTGAGCTCAGTTAAACATCATTTTGTATTTGATTTTATAATGAGGTTGAAAAAAGACCCTCCCACCCCCCAGTGGTACAACATAACCAGTAACCTATGATTAATATAAGATAATAGGAACAGTTTTGGTGAGCTGTAGTTGAATTATATAGTTTAGCTCAACTAGTATTTTTCATGCACTGACTTTAATCAGGAGAATTTAGAGGTTTTAACAAAAAGAAAGAATGGTTAATAATAATAACGAATTTCACAAGTACACATTGTCAAATTTGTTAGGGTATGAGCATAAATGATTAAAGCCATTCATGGTAGAATGAGATTATTACGGTATTAATTCCTCGATGGGGACGGTTCTGTGTTGCATTGCACCGCAGCAGTCAGTCATGGCGGCCATGGGACAAATGAGGGGTTAGATGTCTTCCCCAAGGACATGCATGGGCCCAGTAGGAATCAAACCGGCTTCTCTCGGTTCAATAGCGAACATTCTACCACTGAGTTAACACCTCTTCCCTTAGTTTGACAGGATAAACTCACTGGATAAAAGTTCAAATATTAGACAGAATGCATCAATTTTCTTTACATCAGAAAAAGCTAGTTTACATCATTACAAGTGATATTAGTCTTTTTTTTTAGTTGGTTTGTTTTCGTTTTCAAAACAATCCCATTTTTAAAGAAGCTTAAATGGAATGCTAAGTGTCGAAGATGTCAATTGCACGACTAATGCAATACTTTAAAGACGTGAACTCAGTGTGAATCAGATGTGCGAACATCCAATCTGAAGGTCAACGCTCTACCACTGAGCCACCATCTCCCCCAAGATGATAAGATGGAATGGCAGCGCTTTAACTGAAATTGTGGTTCTCACAAGACAAAAATTATCTGAAAATGTTCTTTTAAATAACAATAATAATTATATAAAAAAAAAACTACCAAGTTTTTAGGCATTTTCTGGCTCCACATTCATTTCCACAATAGGACATTAATTATTGTCTGATTTCTGGCTGAGCAGACGCTGCAATCACCATTACTGAGCCGAGAATGATTTGGCCTATATAGCAACTAAGCCTCATTAGCTGCAGCCTAAAACCAGCAAGAGACTTGGAGGGAACAAAAAATATTTTTCATGGACATGATGGGACAGTGGACTTCCATCAGAGACACAGTTTTAGTGGCTCAGTTAAATTCCCCTGTAGGATTAGAATATCAACCACAACAATACACTGAATAGACAAGTTAAAAAAACAACAAAAAAAATCAATCATTTCTCACTTTACTAGCGAATTATCAATCGTGTAAACAAGTACAAAATTTTATTAATTTGTCACTGCTTAAAAGAGATCTTTCTTTGCATTGAAAAGTGGATGTTCTTTAGTCTTACACATACTGCCAAAAGGGAAGTAAAAGAATTTAAATGTACATGTTTGATTGAAATATGATATAAATGAATAGAGACTTGATCAACATCTTAAGTTTGACTTTTTATTCTGCGTGCTTCTAATTAAAGCGTAATTTTGGTCATTTCTCGATTGGGGGTAACTGATCTCTGCCAAAAAGTTGGCTTTCAGTTCTCAGGCAGAAGCAGAAATCACTGATGGTGTTAGAAGCAAAATGACATTTTTGGATGACACCATAGAGCCGCATGCAGAATAAACACAAACAAAGTGTCCTTTTGTCAAAACATAAAAGGAATATTTTATTTGAAAGTGACATATGAAGAGATGTTGAAATTTTGCTGTAAAATCAAAAACCTTCTCCGTGTCTGACATGCATGTGACTAGGATGCGTAACAGTTCCCTTCTGTTCCCCCTCTGGCCAAGCAAGGAGTGCATCCAGTTTGCATATATTAGTCAGAGCCGTAATGTGGATTTGTGCAGCACTTTGATGTGTTGTTGTTTGTAATCCACTGTCCCATTCTGTGGCATTACCGCTCAGCATGACTGACATTCACAGCAAAGCAGATGAGTCGACACCAAAGGAAAAGCTGGACTCAGATAAGATGTAGAATGTCTTTATGAAGACCTTAAGGTCACATCAATGGGTGGGAAGATGACGCAAAAAATCTCGTGATGGAGAATGAAAGTTTTGTGCAGTCAGAAAACCATAACAAGGTATAACAAGTGCAGTTAAAAAATTGACTAGTTTAATCAGAATCAGAATCAGAATGCTTTTATTGCCATGTCAGTGAAAAACATCAGAGACTAGGAACTTGTTCTGGTACTGGTGTGCAAACATATAAAATAAAAATAATAAAAATAAAATAAATAAAAATAATAATAATTTTTACAAAACTAACAGTGCTCAGAAGATAAAGAAAAGTAGTGCAATGTCATAGAAAATAATAGAAGATAATAAAGATAGTGAAGTGACAAGAGGGAGGTGACTAAGAGATGTGGGGATCCAGGTTATAAAGAGTTCATAAGTCCAACGGCAGAAGGGAAGAAGCTGTTTTTGTGGCGGGACGTTCTGGTCCGAATGGACCGGAGCCTCCTGCCCGAAGGGAGTCGCTCAAAAAGTCCATGTCCAGGGTGGGAAGGGTCAGCTACTATCCGACCTGCACGCCCCCAATTGGTATTAAACTGTCAATGTCATGATGTGAGGGTGGAGCCATAAGGTAGGACTCAGACGCACAGCCAAATTCAACCGGTTTATTGAGAAAAGCAGAGTCAGGAAAGAAATTCATTTGATAGCATGGGCAAACTTTGGTCCTGGGCAAACCCAAATGTGTAGCACCAGACACACCCAATTCCATTTACCTCTCCCTAATGTTTGCACGTCTTCTCTTCCACGAGGAAGGGGGGGCCTCTGCAGCGGGAGCCTGCGGTCATCAGTGACTGCTGGTCCATGGCTCCTGGGCCCTGGTGGGGATCTGGCTCAGGCCTCGTCTCTTATTCGGGGCCTTGGATCTTGGTCGGTGATTGCCGCTGTGCCTCGGCTCCTGCTGCGATGGCTCATCAGCTACCGTTTTCTCAGGTGTTCCATCTGCATCCAGCCTATTGCATTTTTAGGTGAGTGTGTATGTGAACATATATGAGGGTGTGTGCTCTATTTGTATTTTTCACAAGTATGGATGTGTGTGTGTGTATGTGTGTGGGTAAGTGGGTTTTTTATTTGTGGGGGTGGCGGGACTTATTTTGCTTTTGTGTACTGGGGTTTTTAACTTGTAAAGCGCTTTGCATTGCATTTTCATGTATGAAAGGCGCTTTATAAATAAAGTTTGATTTGATTTGATGATGAGAACCTACCAGGCTCCATTATATGAATGAACTCTGCTGCTCTTCACTCCTGAGTCTGGTCGTCTGGTATTCTGCCGTGTCTGCCAACCATTCAAGTCTGGCACGGGACGCATGCCTGCCCAGGCTGGCTACCAGCTGCACATGCCTACCCGTCTTCCCTTGCTCCTTCCATTTTAATTTTTTTTCTCCACCACTTAAAAACAGAAAAGGAAAATTAAAAATGACATTTTTCTTCTTCATATCACATAATTCTTTTCAATGCTTTTATTTATTTTAATAACCTTGCAATTATTCAAGCTTATAAATTGTAATGTGAGTTTTCAAGTGCAGCACGAAGGAAATTATTACTGCATTATTTCTAAGATTAGCTGTTTAGTTTGAGCTCAAAAGTCCCTGAAATCGAATAATTTTTTCCAAAATAAAAGTGGGGATGGATGGTTACAAAAAAAGAAGACAGGATGGCAGGGATGTGGAAGTTGCCATTTCATTGCATGAAGGAATGAAGAAAAGTCAGTAACATTTTCTACTTTGAGGAGAATAATATCTGAATTCACTGCATTGAAGTATAAATATTAATCAGATGGTCTTTAAAGTGAGCTGAGTAGTTCAGGGTGATGGCTCTCTTATTTTAACAAAGCAGAAAAATGGATTTAAAACAAGGGACACGCCTGTCTCTGAACTTTGATGAAATATCTTGGCAGAATAAGAGTGTTTTATTTTTCCTGAGGGCTGCACAGTAATGGCTTACAGGAATATTGTCCAGTCAGCAGACAAGCAGGGACCCATGTGACCATTCATCTGCACACTGCAAATTACTCAAAGCCCCATCATTTGGTTGCAATAACGTGCCCCTGTAAGAATCCTTTCATTCCTCACTTACACACTCAAATGTACTGGTTCATAATACTCAAGACTTTTTCATTGCTGAAATAAAACATCTGCTGTTTTTGCAATTTTAGGGAGACTTGGCCAACAAAATTTTAAATCTTATCACAACCTAGAAATATTCATCTATTCTCTTTGTATGTGGTTAAATTACAAGACTATCTGGTGTCCTGACCAGCACAGAGACGTTATCCCTCTCGTGTGTTCGAGTCTTTTTTTTTTTTTTTTTTTTTTTTTTTTTTTATTATTTATCTTGGACAGGATAGCATGTTTTAAATTAATATAAGCATTTTTCTGTACAGCAATTCAATAGGAGTAATAACAAGGTATAACAAGTGCACGAATCAAAGTTTCTAATGTCCAAGAAGGAGTGGGGGGAAGAAAACTTATTTAACACCATCCCCAGTCTTTCATGGGACATTCTACTGGGTGGAACAAACCTGGAACTCTTAGACAGAGAGATGCAGAGGAGATGATTGATATCAACCAGTTCCACCCTTAAATACTTGCTTAGTTGTTAAACTGTAGTAGCAAACCGTTGCTGGTTTCATTCAGACTAACCTTCATTTGAGATTTAAAGGCCTCATCTCGTGCAAAATTAACATTTCATAACTTTTTTACCTTCTAATTGTAATTGTCAGAGCTGATGCTTTTATGCAGCAGGGAGTTTTGAAAGGATTTGATGAAACTGGCTACAGTTACCCACTAGCAACTAAAGTAGCCACAAGTTTGCCCTGTAGAGCGGACGGAGACATTATGGTTAAACACATTTAGTTGTGTATAATAAATTGATCTTGAAAATGCCAAGATACTGTCTGTAGATATGTGTGTCATACCTTTAATATGGATGAACATAAACAAACATTGTTGACAAGGACGGTGTCGAAATACAGCTGTCAATAGAACTACTTAATTAGAAAACAGTGGTGCAAACGAAGTGAAATTTGCATCTCATTCGTAAGTTGAAAGTAAAACATCAATGCAAACGATAATTTTTCTGGAGCTCCAGTGTTTTGACTTAGACATTATGCAAGACAAGGGAATGTTTATGGGGGTGATGGTAATTTTTTAACAAATGCAGCCCTCTGTGGACTTTGATATGCATATGAAAGCCAAAACATCTTCATTGGTGGAAGCCTCTCCAAGATCAGTCCAAAGTAAGTTGTTGACATACTAATCTGATTTTTGTTGTTCAGCTGTGCATGTCGAGCGTCACTCAAACAGAAACATGTTGACATCTTTCTAGAAACAATAATTTTCTGATTTTTTTATGCATTTACGAAACCTGACAATTTACACTAAATAAAAAGAGATGGTGGCTGCAGGGTGGCGCAGTGGTTAGCATGGTGGCCTCAAGGCAAGAAGTTCAGAGCTAGGGGCATGGAACACTGGCCTTTCTGTGTAGAGTTTGCATATCTTCCCGGTATATCCATGGGTTTTGTCCAGGTACACGGTGATTGTGTGTATGTGGATGGTTGTCAGTGCCTAAGGCTCCGCAACTGAACGTTTCACAGTAGAAGGCAATTGGAAATACCCCTATTTTACATTGACAGTGTAATTGTGGATGTATACAGCAAGTCTTTAAAATGTACAATATGTATTTATTTTTCTCACATTTTTACTTTTACCTCTGAAAAACAAAACATCTCACTCTCAAGCTTCAGTTATTTTTAGGCTATCTTTAAAGAAAAACATGGTGAAGATTTAAATTATTGAGGGTTTCTCAATTTACCATCTGGACAACACATTTGGTTTGAGTTGTGTAAATTTTTATCAAATTATTTTTAAACTATTCTGAATTAACTTTGAAGGACATATTGATTCTGCCCTAAGTGAAGAGGTTTTGTATCTTTGGGTCTTGTTCACGAGTGGGGGAAGAATGAAGCAGGAGATCGACAGACGGATCGGTGCAGCGTCCGTGAAAATTAAAACGCCACACTGGTCCGTTGTGGTGACGAAAGAAATGAGTTGCAAAACTCTCAATTTACCAGTCGATCCATGTTCCTACCTTCATTGGTCACCAGCTCTGGGTGGTGACCAAAAGTACAAGATTGCGGATATAAGCGGCCGAAATAAGTTTCCTCCACAGAGTGGCTGGGCTCACAATCAGAGATAGAGTGTGGAGTTCTGGCGAGAGGAACTCAGAGTAGAACCATTGCTCCACCATGTTGAGAGAAGCCAGATGAGAGGTTTCAGGTACCTGGTTAGGATGCCTACAGAACGCCTCACTGGTGAGGTGTTTCGGGCACGTCCAACCATAAAGAGACCCAGAGGCAGACTCCGGATCCACTGAAGAGACTTTGTCTTGCAGCTAGCCAGGGAACACCTCGGGATCCTCCCCGGTGAGCTGGAGAATGCAGCCAGAATGAGAGGAGCCTGGATTTCCTGGCCAAGACTGTTGCCTCCTTGACTCGACTCTGGATAAGTGGAAGATGACGGAACAGGATGGACCTGTTGCTAAAAGCAAAATCCACTATTGTATCCACTATAATTGTACTTTTAAAACTTGAAGGTAGTACAAATGGTTTTTACAACATTTATGACCTATATATATAGAGGGACTCATTTACAGTCAAAGTAAAAAGCAAAAAAAGAAGTAAGTTTTGCAAAATGCAATTGCAATTTGCAAGAATAGACCTCTTGCTAAATAGCAGATGGTAATGTAGTATTTCTAATTTACCAAAAACTCATCTAGAATAATGCTCAGTTCCACCTTTTCAATTTTTTTTTTAATTCCGAAGGCTGCAACATTAACTTGTCAATATCTAGCTTTGATTTCCAGCTGTACAATTATGCATTTGTTTATTGATGCATCGGCCGCTTCAGCCTGAAATAACGGCTAATGTTAATTTCCTTGATTAATGTTTGAGTTACGGCTAGATTGAGAGTGCGGAGCCGCATTCTTTATAAACTCTGAACGAATTTATAGACATTACTTCAGCATATTAGAATGAAGCTGGAGAAAACACTTCAAGGCAGTGGATTGGATTTTTTTCACCTTTCAAATTCTGGCATCAAAGTTATGTATTGCACCTATAGAGCAGCTAGAAGAGATGGTACGCTCATGCCTCTTGTCTTATACCACTTTGTACTCCAGAAAGCAAACGGTAATTGGTTCCATTTGAAGTTGAAGATGGGGGAATGTGGGCAGCGGGTCTATCTCTGGTTGTTAGTACAACACATGTCAGGTTGCATGCGGCTAAATATACTCTTTGGGGCTTTGTTGTTTCCTCAGATATTGATTCCTCCCCACAGCTCTGCCTGAAGAGTTGTATTTTTTTCCTCTTTACTTTGAGGACCCCATCACAAGTCTTGTATTATTGCATGCAACTGAATTTATTAAATTTGTTTTTTTTTAATCACTGATCACCCTAATGTTACCCCAAACTTTCGTTCTAGAATTTTAACCACAACAAACAAGACCCCACAAGTTGATTTTCTCAACGTTTTTGCCACCATCCTTTACGTTTCAAAAATTTAAACCATCCGTCATTCCAAAGTAATCATTGCTAATGTATGTACAGGCAGGATTACGAAGCAGCAGCTGCTTCCTCAGACACCTGTCAGATTTGGTTCAACCTATGATCTGTATTCATTTGAAGACCTTGGCGGTGGCTGAGACATATCTTAGGGAGCGTGTTTGTGCCGCACCCACTGCATCTCATTGCTAGAGAGGAAACACATTTATCTTTGTTATAAAACCATTTTTTTTCTTGGTTTGTTACATTTCTGCAAATCCTGAAACAAGAAGACTACAGTCATTATTCAGTCAAAAAAATAATGATGCTCCAATGAGAACTGAAGCAAAACCAAACCAGATTTGATGGTAAATTAATTTGCTACAAAGGAATTTTTTTTGTATTCCTTTTGTATACGTGAGACATTGTGGTTTCACTATTCATCTCATGGACACTTTGCAGTGGTTTCATCTTATAAAACGAAACCCTATCCTGGTCCCCATATGAACAGGATTACTTATTCAATAATAGACCTCAGAAGTTATTATTTTATTCATGACATTTTCAAAGAGACAGATAGAAAATGGCACATCCATCTAGAGAAATATATTCTGTCCTGTAATAACATTGTCTTCATTGTTGGAAGTTTTTACGCCAGGTCACATTGCAAACAAAGTCTCTCCAGGGTGCTTTCGTGAAGAATCTAATTTAGTATCACAAAAAAATATATTAACCTAAAAAACAATACATTTCTGACTTACTTGGAAGGTATGTTGACTTATCATGATTCCATGCCGACCAGAATTTTGTATTAATCATGCTAATGTGCAACACTGAACAACTAAATGAAGAAATATTGGAACAGACACGAAACACAAAGCAGCAGATAAAGAAATATATTCTGTTTTGGAGCCAGGAGAAAAAAAGATTTTCTAAAAGCAATGCTTAAAGAAGAAATAAGTATAAAAATGAGGACCAAAATCTATTCATTATTAGGTAATTGCAAAGGAATAAAAAAACCAAAACAACAAAAAAAAAAAAAAACAATTTGTTTCCGCTTCACAAGTTTGCAGAAAAGATTAGCATAATTTCTTATGTTGTTTCACAATTTGCTTTGTTTGAGTTTATAAAAAAAAAAGATGTATTACTATGGTTGCGTTATGTTGTCTTCAGCTTACCCGGGGCTGGGCTGCAGGGGCAACAGCGTCAGATCAGAAACCTTGGCTTCTTTCACCCTGACTGGATCCCCCAGCTCAATCTCGAGATGTTCACAGGCCAGCAGTGAGAGATCTGGAGGTCTCTCCAGTGGATCTGGTGTCTGCCCCAGGGTCTCCTCCCAGTGGGACATGCCTGAAACACTTCACCAGCAAGGTGTTTGGAAGGAATCCTAACTAGATGCCCAAACCACCCCATTTGGCTTCTCTTGACCCAGAGGAGCAATGGCTCTCCTCCAAGCTACCCTGCGGAAGAAGCTTATTTCGGCCACTTGTATCCACAATCTTGTTCTTTTGATCACCACCCACAGCTGATGATCAAAAGAATAATTTTGGATAATGAAAAACCAATCACAATATTATTATGTCCTTGGGTATACTTCAATTTTGATAAAGTGTGATATACTGGCCGAGGGAACCTACGAGACAGTGATTTTTTTTTTTTTTTTTTAGTGTTTTTTGTTTGTTTTGTTTGCTTTGAAACTAAAAGATTGTAAAATGGTCTTCTTCTCTTTTCTGCATTTTCCTTCAGAATCGCCATAATAAGTCAGTTTCTTCCATCTACCCCTATCTGTTGCATCTTCTTCGGTCACGCCAACTATCTTCATATCTTCAATTGATAAAACTACAAAAGTTTTCCACTGGCCAGCTAACTGTGAATGAGAGGTTAGATGAACCTTTTACTTTAAACTTTTTACTTGGTAGTGAAAAAGTTATTTTGTATTTAAAGTCTTTTAAATTTGACACCTTTTAAAATAATCTCTGTCTGCCTGTGACATGTTACACTGTAAAATATGCAGCGTAAATTACGCCTCACATGAATTAATGAAACAGTTATGTTGCAATCAAACACCTTCAAAGTTTTGATTCATTTTATTTTTCTTTGCTTACGATAAATATCCTGAAAACATGCTACCAGGCAAATATGATTTACAAGTTCTGTAAAAACCCACAGTTTTCACCAGTAGCCTCTATAACAAATAACTAAACTAGGAAAAACCAAACTTCTGTACCGTTCCATCATCTTCTGCTTATCCAGGGTCGGGTCGCAGCGGCAACAGCCTCAGACGGGAAGCCCAGGCTTCTCTCACCACACCTGCATCTCCCCGGATGGCAGAGCTCCTCAGCCGATCTCTGAGTGAGAGCCCAGCCACCCAGCGGAGGAAGCTCATTTCGGTTGCTTGTATCTGCAAGCTCATTCTTTCGGTCACCACCCACAGCTAGTGATCATAGGTGAGAGTAGGAACGTAGATCGACTTGTAAATCGAGAGCTTTGCCTTTTGGCTCAGCCCTTTTTTTACCACGACGGACCGATGCAGCACCCTAGTTATTACCGATGCCACACCGAACCACCTGTCGATCTTCCGCTCCATCCTTCCCTCACTCATGAACAAGACCCGGAGATACTTAAACTCCTCCAATTAGGGCAGGACTCTGTCCCTGACCTGCATGGGGCATTCAATTCTTTTCTGGGCGAGGACCAAAGTAAAAAATAAAATAAATAAATGTACAAGAAAAATTGATGCATAAAAGATCAATACAACTAATTTATACCAAACAAAATATGGTGACAGAGCAATGACATTAAATAATTTAATTGGGAAACATTTTATGTTTGAACTCAACTTTTTCTGTAGGTTTTCATACAAAATAAAAAAAGACTCATTTTATTTTTTTAAGGAGTCTTAATAAAAAACTTAATCTGAATCTTAATAAAAGACTCAGAGAAATAAAAAAGACTTACTGTCTTGTGAGTCCCTCTGGCCAGTATATTACACTTTAACAAAATTGATCAGACCACTACAGGACCCTTATACCAGCTGACAAAGCTCAAATCCGTCTCTTTAATTCCTGATCAGTCTGTTTCTTGTGAACAAGATCCCAGGATACTTTAACTCCTTCTTCCTGTTTCAAGATTTAAACCATAGAATACTGTTGCAACCGCTTGTATTACGTGAACAAGGTGAAAGTCAAAGTCAACTCTAACAACGAGAAAACTTTTGGCCCTTAAGGTTTTTCAGACCATCGCCTTGCATGTAATGACCATCCCTGTTGGCTGATCCGGGGATCTCTCTTTCTGTGTTCTTTATGTGGTGTTTTGTTGGAAATCAAGAAGACATTTGGTATTTTTTTTATCAAAAAAGGTTTCTGTTTTCACACCAGGCAGGATCCTAATCACAGGCTATCTGGGAAATGTGATAACACTATCTTTTCCATAAATTTTACACTTTATTTACATGATAATTTCAAATGTTCTTTCATGCACAGTTGTGGGTATGTTTGGTCATATTAACCTCGACTAACAATCAAATCAACTCAATTTGAACTAAATTGTGTTAACCATTTTATAATAGCTAAATGTAAAATAATAAAAGCCCTAAGTTTTCACAATTTTGATGAAGTTTCACTACATGAAATTGGACTATTTTTGTCAACAGTTTTTTTAATTTAAAATTTAATATAATTTAAAAGGAAACACAAAACTGATTGATCAGTATTAAAATATTTTGCATGACTGTTTTCTGAACATGGGAAGTTATGTTCAAATTCAATTTCTGAAGTAATCAATTTAAAAGTCCACCCTGGAACCTCATGCAGTAAAAACCGACCTTACATTCATCACAGAAACATCATGCTTTCCCGTTGAGACTCTCACAGCTCATTGGCACACATTTCACGGAGCTGACCTCTGACCTGCCCAGAAGTCTGCTGCCTGGGTGAGGAAGTGTTTGGACGACAAAGATGGTGGGCCCCCCTCGGCTATTTTAGCTACCTTTAACCGTTCCTTCTTGCACAATGGGCTCCCTCCAGTGCCTCCTTTGACTGATGTGCTGACAGCTAGATTCTGTCACTTAAAGGAATACCCAGGCAAAACCCAGCAGACTCTCTTACTGGGTAGAGACAGAGGTCTGCCCCAGTGGTAGTCAGAGAAACCAGAACGAGGTCACTTTCAGTTTTTATTTCTGCCAGGGTGCTTCTTTAGAAGACACTGACATCTTCTCAGACAAGACAATGCCAGTAATAAACCATGAGCTTTTAACTCATTACATATACTGTAGGTACAAAAAGTCAAAGTATCATTAAGAACGTTGTACTGTTGCAACAATTATGATGTCATAAATTGCCAGTCTGAAATCTTAAATAAGGGTGTGTGTGGAGTAATAATACATATCTCACAGCATATACAGTATCTTTAGATCAACATAGTTATCTTTTGTTAACTTAGAGATGTGATATTCACAAAAAACATATATCGGTAAATACATTTATTCAGTTTCACTTCTGATTTTCCCTTTCTTCTCACTACCCACATAGGGAGTCTGGCTCCCTAGGTGTATCCATCACACAGCATACATTTTGTTTAAGGCCACAATTACAATGTATACAGTAGCATAGCCACTGTATATTGTTTTATAGTATTAATTTAGTGCATTTACAAAAAAAAATGGCACTCCCTGTCGGGACATTGCTTTAGCAGAGCCGTTCAAGCAGCAAAAACACCTTCTGCAAATCTTGGAATATCCACCCTACCCACCGAGAATTTCTTGGTGGGTAGGGCGGCAGTCCCGTAACCGGAAGGTCGCTGGTTCGAACTCCTGCCCAGAGTGCGTACTGAGGTGTCCTTGAGCAAGACACCGAACCCCCAGTTGTTTCTGATGATAGTGGTCTGCGCCTTGCATGGCAGCTCCCATCATCAGGAATGAATGTGTGTGTGAATGGTTGTGTGGATTGAATGAATGATGCATATGTGAAGCGTCTTTGAGTGTCCTGAAAAGCGCTATATAAGTTCAATGCATTCATTATTATTACAAAGAACTACCTTGGGTTTAAGGGTATCAAAATTCTGGATGGGGAGGCTTGCAAATGTTTTAAACATGCAAAACGTTCATACATAGGTACCGTCAAAAAGTTGATTTTACATATTATGCCATCTTTAACTCATAAATGCTGAATTCTTTTTTTTTTTTATTGTGCTTTACATGGGTGTGTGATTAAGTGTGTAAGTTTTATATGACCACTCTTGACATTTAAGGGTTATTAATATTAATAGCAGTTAATAGCAGTCAAAGGGAAAAAAAATATTTTCTCAAAACTTGCCAAAAACTCAGACTAAGGAGTGGTGGCCCAAGACCAAAAAGAGTAACTTTGGGTAGGTGACTTGGTTTTCCTGTAGGTATAGACCAGGAGCGTCCAACCCCAGTCATGGAGGGCCAGTGTCCTGAAGGTTTTCCATGTGTTCTTGCATTTATTTGATCCATGTTACTGAGTCCCTGTGCCAGTTTTAATTCACTGTTGATTTCTCTTTATATGCATCAGCTGTATTAAACCAGGAACATATTCAAAACCGTCAGCACACCAGCCTTCCAATACCGAAGTTTGACACCCCTGGCATAGAGTGAGAAGTTTGCTTAAGAAGAATGTTAGATTACAACCCTTGCTCCAACATGAAGAACCAGACAGGGGGGTTTGGGCATCTACTCAGGATGTCTGTTTGGGCAAGACAACATGGTGTGAGACCCTGGGGAAAACTCAGGACACTGAAGGAACTACATCTTCTTGCTTACTTTGGAACATCATGCTGCTGATGAGGTGATGAAGATGAGTGGGGTGTAACTCACCAGACCCAGGAGGAGCAGAGGGCATTGGATGTTTGCATGACATGTTTGCATCACAAAATCTTGATTAGTAAAACTAACTTTGACAAAAATATAATTAAAGCAACAACAAAAAGTTTCTTTTTTCTGTCTAGAATGTAAGGGGGAGGGGGCGGGTATTGAGGAATCATTACACCAGCTTAAAATCCTAAAATATTAATAAACCATCAAAGAAAGTCTTTGACCACTAAATGATGAAGTCAACTTTCTGAGTCCGTCAAAAGGTATCACATGACTGCAGCTACCCACTGGTAAGCACTGAAAATAGCCCATAGTAATGGATTAAAATATCAGTATCCAGGCACATGAAATCCCAGTTCACCACTGGAAATGATCCTCTGGAGTCTGATGGTATCCACGTACTCTACTGGTTCTGGGAAGGAAATCTTTCCATTTCTGTCACGTTCCTTTGATCTGAGGATCAGACAGCTTCATAGCATTGGCTAATTTTAGCTCCTCTAAATGAGATCTCACAAGAATTTTCTTTCAATTAATAATTAGAATGATTAAAGTACTTTTTAAAATATGCACCAAGTTTAGAAGGAAAAAAAAAAACAAACTATTTAGGAGTTCTAAGCTTTCAATCAGCTCACATAATTTTCTGATTATTTAGTCACATTGTTAAATTCTCACGTGAACTAATATCTCTGCAGATTAAACACATTTCAGCCTCGGCAGAAAAAATAAATTGATTGTTAAGAAAAATTAATTTAGCAAGACACAAACACATTAAATCTGGTTCCAAATAAGTGAATAATGAAGTGTTGACTGAAGTGTTAATCAGAGATACTGAAAAATGACAAAAAAACTACCAGAAATCTTCCACGGATAGGTGTTCTGAGCAACCTTTTCTTCAAAGTTATGGACAAGATCACAAAACCGCAACCCTTTTGCGAGAAAATATACACAAATAGTTTGTGTTGAAATAAAACAACAAAAACTTTTTTTTTCTATTACAGTTGGTCTTCAGTTAATGAGGCTTTGATGGCCTTTGGCACTGTATACTCAATAGCTACCCAATGACTACAAGATGTTAAATGTTTGTGGTAAAACAGACCAAGTACTACTTCCTAGAACAACCTTCCTCATGAGAGAAAATTTGTATCAATCACTGTATGAAAAACTGGATATAACACTTTTGTGTGCCAAATTGGAAGTCTTCAAAGTCTCCGTAAAGTTCAGCACTCAGAGACACCCCATTTCAAAATTGTCAACCAATTTTTCAGTCACTCTGCATGGTGGCTTCAAAGCAAGAAGGTCAGGGTTCAAATCCTAGGTGTGGATAAGGCTTTGAATGCAGGTCCTTCGTGTGGAGTTTGTATGTTCTCCCTTGTATGTGTGGGCTTTCTCTAGGTACTCCGATTTCCTCCCATCCTCCAAAAATAGGCATGTTTGGTTAATGGGCCGCTATAAAATTGTCCCTAGAAATGAGTGTGTGTGGGGGGGTCCACAACAGACTAACAACTTGTTCGGGTTGTGCCTTGTTCAGTGCGGTGCAGGAGATGAATAAATGAATGAATGAATAATCAGTCGCTGATTTTTGCCTGAATAACCCATTCTGGCTCTGTAGTCTTGGTTACAACGAATTCTTGATATGCCTGGTTTTTCTTTTCTTGCCGTTTTTTTTTTTTTTTTGCCATTTCCCCTATTTCCCCAGTGTTTAGTTTTCATCAGAAATGATGCTGTACCATTTAGCCACCTTAATTTAAGAATGAAGTTGAATGAGTCTTGTGGTGGGCTAATATGGAGGCAACATTATACATGCTACAAATGTTCTTTTTGGAAATTTATCTACCATCTTCTTCTAATAAATCCCACTTTCTAAAGTTTTCACATGTTCATGCCCTTAAAAAAACTTTTCAAACTTTGGTTTTTGTCCTCTGGGTATTTGATGCTCTGCTCTTTCTGGCGATTTTTTCATAGGATTTTCATAAATGCATTTTCTGCTGGTGAACGCTGTTTCTCACTGTAGACTAACAAACTTTTAATTCTGTTGAAATGGCATAATACACTTTAAAAAATAGGACATTTTCACAGCAACTCCTTTTCTAAAATCCCCATAAAAGTTTTTACATCATTGACATTTTGTCAGCTGACACCTGAAAGCTCTAGACCAGCAAAATACCAAATTTAAGTCTACCTGATGGCGCTAATTGCTGATCCCCAATTACCAAGCACAATCCTAAATGGCACCTGGTTGCACTCTAGCAACAGAAAAAGCAGTAAGGTTGTTTCACACAAACCAACTCTAAATACAATTTTACAAGATTTGCATGTTTTTTTTTGCCTGATCACATATTTTTTTGGAATCATTTGACAAAAATACACACAAACACACTTGGTGTGGTTCATTTCTGATTGGCTTAAAAAAATCTCCATGACTGGTTTTGTTAAAATCGTCTTTACATGCATCAACACTATATGTACAACTGCAGAAAGCAAGACAATGATACTTTCAAGAACAAAATAGTAGAACGTTTTGTGCTTTACAAGGAAACAGAGCAGGTCTACTCTGAATGCTACACAGGTTTGGCAGATCACAGCATTCGGTGAGCACCGCTATTCTTATTTCTGCCTCACTGCTCGAACCAACACTATAACTTACTGCATGTCCTGTTGTGTTAAATGAATGCTGGAAACTTGAAAAGTTCAAGATGAAAACATTAAAAAATCTCAACAACTGTAACAAAGGATCAGATTTTTCTTTTATTGATGGGAACAAAATACCTATTAGTTGCTTGGTAACTAAACTAGCTTAGCTTGTAGAGCTAGTTCAATGAAAAGTTTCCATTTCTCTTGCTACAACATGCTGTTTTATAATCAGAATATCTTGTTTGTATTAATTGAATTAAAAATACTTTATTAATCCCAGAAGGGAATTTGATGCTTCAGTACGATCACCTTGATGCCCATGTCCCTCCTTACAAGGGGTGAAATCTGGCGTCTGAATAGCCAGCTGTCAGATGGGTTAATTGTCCTATCTGATGCAAAATTACTTTTCTTATTGTAACTTCGCACATAAACAATCACAACTTCTATTTTGGAACATTCATTACATAAAAGCTTTGAAAGTCTACTGATTTATAAATCTTATAACAGGTCAGGAAATGTGAAAACCTGATTATTGCTCATCCCCATGCCCGTCCAAGGAAAGGACAGGCTCCAAATTGAAATTTAACACGTTTGCTGAATGAACTACCCAATCTTTTTGCCCAACTCAAAGTAGGGGGGGGAACAAAAAGAGTATGGGATATGGGTTTGGTAAATGCTTCCTTCTACGTACAAAGCGTTATAGTTGTAGCTAGTTTCGTTATTGCAGTAGCAGACACTCATTCAATGTTACATAGGAGGGGATTTGAAATGGTAACACTTTTTTTTTTCTTTTCAAAAACCACTTAATCATTCTAAAAACCACTTTGGAGACACATTAGCCACACTTCACTGTTAGAAGGTTAAAAGTTTTCCAAAAGCTAATTTTGCATGAGATGGAAGCTTGAAATACAAAGACAGAGTTTCAAACAAGACAAATTATAGACAGACAGGACATTGGTCAAAGCTATTCCATTTTGAGGAGATGGGAAAAAATGACTGGATGGAAAGGGAATGGGGGATCTATAACACAGCTGAGCGATGAATAGCTATTACACCTGACTTCCTGTGGGGTCAGAGACCTTAGAAATGTATGAAATGAGGTTAGTGACCCTCTGTCAGTAGCGTTCTGATGGAATTGAAAGTTTCCGTGTTTTTCTTGGTAAAAATAATTAGCTTTTGCCCACCAGTGACAGATATGGTGCTTATTTAAAATCAGAGCCTGTTTGATTTGGAGAAAATAGCTTGCTTTTATTATAATTTCAGAACCTTTAAATGAGTATGTGCTGTTGAAACTGCGTGCGGGTGGAGAAGATAATATATTGAAACATATTCCATTTTTGGGTATCATATGATTGCAGCTTCTTTTAAGCGTTAATTAGTTTGAATGTGGCTTGTGGGGACAGAGAAAAAAAAAAAGAAATGAAACTGAACTCTTCACCTGCACCTTAAACATGTGACAGCTGAAGTAAATACAGGTCCAAAGGTGGCCTAATTAATAAAGAGCTGCTATCAAACAACAGTGACAAGTTCCTAACCACAAAATGGGCTCTTGGAACTGCTATAAATCTTTTTGCAGTTTTTACTCTTGCTGGTGGTGTCGGCCAAGAGACATGAAATGTGTTTTTTTTCCTGACTTAGTCATGAACACCAAGAGTTTTAGTAACAATAAGCAGAACAAAAAGACTTCCATCGGTTTAATTGTAAAAGAAGAGAATAACACTTCAGGTGTATGTTTTCTTCTAAAACATCCAATCACAGCTAATCAGATTCCTGTATAACTGGGTTTTTCAACCAGTGTTTACTGTGCCATGAGAGATCCTCAGGTGTTCCGTTCCATGCCCTTCTCTCACCCCAGCTGCATCCTCCTCCCGGTGGGACATGACCAAAACACCTCTCCAGCAAGGCGCTCGGGGGGCATCCTCACCAGATGCCCGAACCACCCCATGTGGCTTCTCTCGACCTGGAGCAAGAGCGGCTGGACACGGAGCTCCTCCTGGATGGTATAGCTACTCACCCGATCTCTGAGTGAGGGCCCAGCCACGCTGCGGAGGAAGCTCATTTCGGCCGCTTGTATCCACAATCTCATTCTTTCGGTCACCACCCACAGCTGGTGACCTGACCGTACGTAAGGGTGGGAACGGAGATCGACTTGTGAATCGAGAGCTTTGCCTTTTGGCTCAGCTCTTTTTACCATGACGGATCAATGCAGCGTCCTAGTTATTGCGGACACTGCACCGATCCTTCTGTCAATCTCCCGCTTCATCCTTCCCCCACTTGTGGACAATACCCCGAGCTACGTAAACTCCTCCACTTGGGGAGAGACCCTGTCCCACCTGCAGGGGGCATTCCACCCTTTTCTGGGCAAGGACCATGGTCTCGGATTTGGAGGCGCTCATTCCAATCCCGGCCGCTTCACACTCGGCAGCAAATTGATCAAGTGAGGGCTGGGGATCCTCAGGTGTGTCGTGGGAAATGATCCTAGTTAACCTCAATTTGCGAATATGATCTACAGGTAGCTCCCAAAGATTGTTTTGGTCAAAGATTTTGTTTTGATCTCATGGTGTTTGTGTAAAAAAATGGATTAAGACATATTTATTTATGTTTATCAGTATGAAATCTTGTCATTTCATTTAGAGACATGCAAGGCTGCCTGGCAATAGGTTGTATACTGTAACCATAGCAACCCACTCTTCTCTGCTTTTTTGTTGCATGCTTATGTCCATCCCTCCCAAAAACTACCCCACCTAGTGGATCTTATTTTCTACATGTTTGAGACATTATGAGAAAACACACACACACATACACACACACACACACACATAAGATATGATTATCTTCTGTTACACTCAGCTATAGATCCAATGTTTCCATTTTTCTAGGATGGTTTCAGTCATCATGCAGTCATGTCAAGAATTGTTTGTGTGCAAACGTTTCAACAGCAAAAAAAAAAAGTCTGAGTATTTTTTTCCTTGTTTACCTCTGCTGTGTTCTGCTCCAGAGGTGAGTGGTGTTAATGAGGATGCACCAGGCTTTACCCCCTGAAAAACAAATACCACCCTACAAAGTCCATCGATACTGTGATATAGGCCGGGTGCAGGGCTTGCTGGTAATTACGCCCTCTGGATGTTTCTGAATCTGTGCCCCCCCCCCAAAATAACCTAAGCTAGCCAGGTTTTCTCCACTGGGAAACCAGTCCTCTTTGCCCCAGTTGGAAAGGTGATGCCACTGAGAGCCAAAGCATGAAGTTGCACCAATTAGAGGAAGAAAGACACAGTACAAGAAATTGCTCTTAGATCAGCCAAGCACATAGGTGCTAACCCTTTTTTCCCCTCTCTTTCAGAAATGCATCATTGTGTCAGCTTGAAGAGCAAAGTCCGAATCCACTCAGAGCTCTTTTAGAAGGTTGTTCAACTGAACCTGGATAACAAGGAGCTATAAAAGCACTTATTTCCTTCTTTTCTCACAGTTATTTGAACTGCGGACCTTTTCAAAGAGCTGCAAGACTAATCGATTCACATGGCATTGTTAAAAAAAATATATAAATATATAACCAATTACAAATACTCAGAAGGAAAACACTGTTAGATTCTCATATCTTTTAGGTTTCTCTGTAAGATTTAGGCAGATTTAGAGTAAAATACCTCTTGGCAACCACTAAATGTTCCTGGAGGAAGAATTTCTTTTGACAATGAGGCGAGAAAAGGCCCTAATGCCTGTGAGCAAGGCGTCTCCTCTTCCTCCCCCATTGGCCATGAGTAAGAGGCAAAGTGGCAGAGCAGTTGTCATAGCAACCTTTTTTATTTCAGCCATCCTTGGCAGGTTCCGACAGATGTGTGAAGCCTTACGGGCAATTGGAATAGAGAGGACTGACCCATCTCACCTGTTTTGTATTGACAATCCTGGTTTTGATCCATTAAAAAAGAAAAAAAGGAACTGGAATCAAGAAGAGAGGGAAAAACTGTTCAGTAAACTCTTTCTGCTCCTGCTGCTGTGTAATCAACGTGACTTTGCAGGTAGAAGCTTTGGGAATTTTCCCTGCCAAAAGGCCTCGGGGTTCGCCGCGGGGTTCGCTGGCTGACAGAGAAACTCCGGCTCAGGAACGTGTGATGTTCTCCCTTAGTCCATATCACTCTCAAACAGTCCACAGCATGAACCTAACTCCTCCGTCCCTTAGATTACATCCAATAAACAGCATTTCCAGTCAGTGCTGTCAAAGTCTGGACGAGAACATCACTTCTGTCATGGTGGAAATTGCATACAAAGTTGTGTGTGCGCGCGTGTGTGTAGGGTTGGGGCTTTCCTTTTTTGCTTGAACTTGAAAGTTCAAATGGTTCCTCTCATGTTTCGTGACCCTTTGAGCCTCAGACATATCAAAGACTGATTCTGCTAGTCTGTAGGAAAAAAAAAAGAAAGCAGTCAGATTTGAACCATCTGCATTTTCCTCGGTGGTAATAATCCTGCAAACTCACATTTCCACTTTGCAACTCGAACTAGGGATGCCATTAACTTTTAATCAATGTGTCATATTAACCAGTGTTTTCTTAATAAATTAACTTCATATTCTTCTTTATAGCCATAATTATCCTCTATTTAATATGAGCTGACAATAATTGATTTGTCTCAGGTTCCGTTCCGTCGTCTTCTGCTTATCCAGGGCCGGGTCAAGGTGTTGTGTAAAAGAGGGAATGAGGAGGATCCAAATGCAGGTTTAACAGTTTATTAAGTGTTGAACAAAGGAATCCACAGCAGAGAGATAACAGCTTCAGGCAGTGCTGGATGGCCAAGAGGAAGGGCTGAAGGTTCCTGTGAGGAGAATAAGAAAATTAGTCTGATATCAAAATTTGACTCAGCTTAGAGGTGGTCAGTTTACCACTAGAATCGTTGAAGACCTGACAGAGACTGTGGGTGACACCAGGTCTTTTATAGCCACCGGTAAGTCTGTGCAGCTGGGAGCAATCAGCCAATCCTCCCGTTAGAAGCCATCCAGCACCTGTGAGTTTTGGGGGAGAAAAAAAACAAACAAGCAGGCCTAAAAGGCCTCACACCACAGTACCCCCCCCTCTACGGATGCCACCTGGCGGACCACCAGGCCTGTCCGGAAAGCGGCGGTGAAAGTCCCGGACCAAGCCAGGGTCCAGGATCGCTGAACGGGGCACCCAGCACCGTTCCTCCGGGCCATAACCCTCCCAGTCCACGAGGTACTGTAGACCCCGACCTCGGCGACGAACATCCAAAAGACGGTTGACCGTGTACGCATCCGAGCCGTCGACAAGGCGAGGAGGTGGAGGGGGAGCAGAAGGAGGCTGGAGGGGACTGGTAGAAACCGGTTTGATCTGAGAGACGTGGAACACAGGATGTACCTTCATGGAAGAGGGCAGGGCGAGCTTTACCGAGACCGGGTTGACCAGCCGCAGGATCCGGAAAGGGCCAATGAAGCGGGGTGAAAACCAGATGACAAGCTGACGGAAGCCCCCAGCGCCTTACAGAAGGACTTCCAAACAGCTGATGTGAATTGCGGACCCCGGTCAGAGACTATGTCCAGAGGGATACCATGCAGACGGAACACATGGGTCACCATGAGCTGGGCAGTCTCCAAGGCTGAAGGGAGTTTAGGAAGAGGCACCAGATGTACAGCTTTGGAGAATCGGTCCACAATCGTGACCACAACAGTGTTACCTTCTGAGGGAGGGAGTCCGGTCACGATATGGGACCAGGGACGACTGGGAACCGGTAGGGGATGGAGCAGCCCCGCAGGAGGACGATGAGGGACCTTGCCCCGGGAACAGGCAGAACAGGCAGCGACAAAATTCCTAGTGTCTGCCTCCATCGTTGGCCACCAGAACCGCCGCTGAAGAAGCGCCATTGTACGGCGAATCCCAGGGTGACAGGACCACCGGGATGCATGTGCCCATAGGAGAACCTGGGAGCGGGCAGAGGATGGCACATACGAACGGTGATGTTATTAAAACACCGATAATCGACGCACGGACGGAGGGAACCATCCTTCTTACCCACAAAAAAGGACCCCGCTGCTATGGGTGCCGAGGAAGGGCGGATAAGCCCCGACGCCAGGGACTCATTGATGTACTTCTCCATCGCCCCCCTCTCTGGAGCAGACAGATTGTACAGGCGACTGGCGGGTAAGGTTGCCCCAGGGAGGAGGTCGATGGCGCAATCATATGGCCGATGAGGCGGGAGAGATTGTGCCCTCTCCTTACTGAAGACCTCTTTGAGGTCATGATACTCTGCCGGGATAGACGCAACGTCCACCGGGTCGATAGAGCCTACCGTGTCAGAAGAGACGGTTGTCACGGCAGATTGGAGGCAAGTTGCATGGCACTGATTGCTCCACCCGACGATACGCCGGTTTTGCCAGTCGACCTGTGGATTGTGCAACCTAAGCCAGGGGAAACCTAAACACAAGGGGTGAGCCGGGTGAAGAAATAACGTTAAACGAAAGGTGCTCACGGTGATTACCCGATACCACCATCTCCAACCGGGAGGACTGGTGGGTCACCCTGGTGATAACGTGTCCATCGATCGCCGTGGCATTAATGGGTTCTCCGAGTGGTTGGGACTGGAATCCACACTGACGGAGAAAATCTGCGTCGATGAAGTTGCCGTCGGCCCCGGAATCCACCAACGCTTCGACCGGAAAAGAAGAGGAACAACCAGAGGTTAGTGTCACAAGAATCATAAGCCTAGGGGTACCATGACATCTAGTTGTGCCCACCCGTAACCCTAGGTCTACCGGTGGGCCCCGTCTTTTGGGAGACAAGGGCAAGCTGAGAGTAAGTGACTTCTCGACCCGCAATAGAGACACCTCCCTTCTTTTAGTCTAACCTCTCTTTCCTTTTTGGTTAGATGCATCTGTCCCAACTGCATTGGTTCTGTGGAAGGCTGCTCAGCCTCTTGTGGAACAGATGCAAATGCCCTAGGTGGGGGGCAGACCGAGGAAGGCTGTCGATGGCTGTGAACTGGAGTAGGGTGTAGGGCCCGGGTGGTATTTTCATATCGTTTCTCTCTTTGACGATTGTCTAACTGTATTGCCAGCGAAATGAGTTCCTCCAATGTGGATGGGGTCCCCCTGCCAGCTAGCTCATCCTTCAGAGGATCATTCAGGGCATTTAGGAACACCCCTCTTAGTGCCTTCTGTCCCCAGCCAGCCTCTACTGCTAGGGTCCGGAATGAGATGGAGAACTCCGCCACAGATAGAGTTCCCTGGGAAAGGTGGAGTAGACACTGGGAGGCATCTCCAGCCCGGTCCGGCACCTCGAACATGGTTCTGAATAAACTCAGAAAATCAGATGTTGAGCGATCAGCCAGGGGGGCTGCCGCGTCTTCGGCCTCGGCCCACTCCAGTGCCCTGCCCCGAAGAAGACCCACAATGTACAAATTCTTAACTTTGTCTGATTCGAAGGTCCGCGGTCTTAGAGCAAAGACATTTGAACACTGCAAGAGGAACCCACGACATTTCCCCAGGGTTCCATGGAAAGGTTCCGGGTCCGTAATATGGTGGTCCATGAGTGGGCTGGGCATAGCTGAAGGAGGTGCCGAGGCTGTGGACAGAAAAAGAGAACTTAGATTATTTACTTTGTCTGTTAAAGCCTGTAACTGTGTTTTTAATTGAGTATTTTCGTCCATAAGGGCCTTTATGGCTCACACCACACAAGGGGGCAACAGCCTCAGATGGGAAGCCTAGGCTTCTCTCATCTTGGCATCCTCCAACTCAACCGAAAAGATTGCGAGTCGTTCCCCGGCCAGCTGTTAGACATAGTATCTCCAGCGGGTCCAGGGTCTGCCTCTTGGTCTCCTCCCGGTGGGACGTGCCCGAAACACCTAACTAGCGAGGTGCTCAGGAACCACTCCGTCTGGCTTTTCTCGATCTGGAGGAGGAGCGACTTGACACTGAGCTCCTCCCAGATGGCAGAGCTCTTCACCTGATCTTTGAGTGAGAGCCAAGCCACCCTGCAGAGTAAGCTCATTTCGGCTGCTTGTTTCCATAATCTCATTCTTTCGGTCACCACCCACAGCTGGTGACCATAGGTGAGGGTTAGAACGTAGATCGACTTGTAAATCCAGAGCTTTGCTTTTTGGCTCATCCCTTTCTTTACAATGATGGACCGATGCAAAGTCTTAGTTATTGCTGGCATCGCACTGATCTGCCTGTTGATCTCCCGCTCCATCCTTCCCCGACCCGTGAACAAGACCCCGAGATACTTAAACTCCTCCACTTGGGGCAGGACCCTGTCCCTGTCTTGCAGGGGGCATTCCTCCTTTTTCCAGGCAAGGAAAAGGGTGGAATGCAGTTTATTCTTTGGCATTTATTAATATATTCTGTATTTTAGTTGACATCCAGATTCCACATCGAAATAACTTTACCTGCTGTTGTTACTATGGTTTTCAGTCATTCCAACTGACCTCTGGGCTTTGTTTGCTATTGTCAGCACCAACAGCTGCATTTTCTTCCTTTTTCATTCACTCCAGGGAATACTAGAGACTATGTTGACTCATACCTAATCTAAAAGGTATAAATTACAGATCCACCTGCATTGAACCTTTACCCAGCTGCTTTTCTATTTTTTATATACATGATATAAGACACTACACCCATGTAACTCAATTTTAGCACGTTTAAAATAATTTGTACACTATATGCTCTAATTCTAAATACAAACATCATGCATTTATCAAAATAATATTTAGTGTCTATCCAAAAAAAGATAACGAGTTTTTGACAGTTTTCTAATTCTTTTTGTGTTTTGATGTTGTGTTGCTCATTCAAAACAATTAGAAAGAGTTGTATTTTTTCTACTCATACATAACTTTTCATATTTCCACATTGAAGAAAACATAATTGTGGGTCCTACAAAAAAATTTCACCCATATTTTAAAGATTTATAATGTCAACCCAGCCAAATAATGAAGCTCACATAATTTTTTTCCAAATAACTTTTTTTTGATCCTGTTGTGAATAGACGACAGAAAATAAAGCGCAAAATACTATTTATAATCCTCTATCTTGCCTGTAAGGTGTTTAGCTATGGTCCTCCTCCCATTTGCAACATTTCCTTCCTCAAAATCCGGTTCTCTGCCCTATTTCTACACACCTGGTCTCAATAGCCTCTCCCTGATGCCTCCATCTGTGTCTTGTTTTCCGTTGGTTATTTAACCCCTGTTGTACATCACTCCAAGGCATCATCTGCTGTGCTGCACCCCTGCTGCAGCCATGATGGTCTCCCTCCACGCCTGGTCCCTCACTCTGCTGTTCTGCACTCTTCTTCTGCACTGATGCAGCCATGAATGTGTTCCTTCCAAGTTGTCTGGTCCCCTTCACATTGTCTTCTAGGCTGCACATGCCTACTCCTCTTCCCTAACCCCTGATTATCTGCAATAAACTTGTTGAAACTGCTATGCATCTAGACCTTAAATCCCTACTTTCACCACCACATGACATGTTTATGAGCAGCAATTCTTGTAGTTCAGGTAAAGTCAGTTATAAATAGTTCCTCCATCAGATAGATTGTTTTGTCGGTAGCTCAAAGTACATTAAAAACCGTTTTTATTTTCAAGTCTAATAAAACTAATGTTATTGTTCATTTGTTACTTGTTGTTTCAAGAACAAATCAAACTGTAGAATTAAGGTAAAGTGTCTTTGTTAATTTAAATTGTTGTAACGGATCAATATTTGAAAGATCTAATTAGTATTCTACACTTTTTCCTTTCAAAAGCACAGCCTGTGGGTCTTTAATGCCAAGAAAATACATACCACAACATTTAAACTTGGTTTAAAATATATTTAAAGTAAGTTAAAAAAAAAAAAAAAGTGATTTTCAGAGGCATGTTTATCCCTTTTGCATTTTAAAATCATTGATGAAATAAAAAATGCTAAAGATTTTTTTTCCTATTATTCCCAAAGTGAACCTATTTGATAGTTCCTTTAAGTGGGTCAATGAGAGCTGTGATTCAAATGTGTTATAGAAGATCTTTAAAAATGTATACTTTTGCATTATTACTTAATTTCAGTAGTTGAATTTGAGCTTATTAATATGTGCACTGAAAGTGAAAATATGCCATTTCTTCTTCTTCTACTTTCAACATTTTGTAAAAAAGGTTTAAAAAACAGGTGATATAGATAAAAAAGAGACTGAGGGGGATAAAGTAAGTCTACAGGTGGTTAATAGCAAACTGAATTTTTTTTAAATAATTTCCTTTGTTTATCTGGACGGTATGAAAACATTTACAATATTTACCATATTTAATTGTAAGTTAATATTTTAAAATGAAATTAATTGTTCTACGTCGCGTTGACCCCATACGGTATATGTAAAAGCACACCTTATTCCTTTGGTTACTCACTAGCAAGCAGTAAAATTCGACCGGACTGAGGAAAATAGGCAGAGCATCAGCTGAAAAGCAGACACAACATGCTCCAGTGTTTGATTGAAGCGTGCCTCTGACACATTCAAGGTTAGGAGTTCAAACCCAGCAGGACCACACATACAGAAACTACTGTTGTGTTTGAAAAGCACTTCAACAGAAGCCTCTAACAACTCCCAGATGCTCTGTTACTGAGTCCAAACTAGCTAAAAAAAACTTTTGTTAGAACACACAAGGTAATTATTTGCTATTGGAAAATTCAGTATGAGATAATTTCAAAATCCTGAAAGCAATTGTGGTATTTTTGTAACTGCTCTCATGGTCTCGCACTTGAAATGCACAATGCGGCAAAACCTTGGTGTGGTTTAAAAGTGACCTTGTTTTTTATGTGAATCAGGCATTTACACCATACAGGCCTTTACAAAGGGTAACAAAGAATTGCAAGGCTGTTCAAATTTGGTTTACCACTGTGGCCACACAACAAAAGCTCAGTTGGTTTGATCCCTGAGTGGGGCAACGCTTGGGACACTAGTGTTTTTGCATGAAGTTTGAATGCTCTGGCTTCGTCATGCTTTGCTACAACATGCATGCTCAGTTAATTCGCCACTGGGTAAATGCCCCTAGGAATGAGCGTGCCCTTGATTGGTTTGAATGTCAGTCTTTGTGGGTCTGCAGCTAAACAGTGATCTTTTTTTGGGTGGTTTTCAGCCCTGTGACTTAAAATGGATGAGTCATTTACAAATACTTTATTTGTAAGTTGATAACTCTACTAAAAAAAAAAAAAAAGAAGAAAAAAAGAAAGTTTTTCTTTTGCATCTCTTAATGATCCCATCTCGTAAAAAATAAACCGTTTTCTTACTGCAACTTATGCATGTGATTTTCATCTTGGAACATCCAGTTATGACGTCTGAATTATAAGCCTTTATCACAGACCAGAAAGTGTGAAAACTTGACTATTGCTCATCCCCCCTGGCACATCCAGAGATAGCACTGACTCCGCCTTCAAAACTTGACAAGAGTTCTGTGTGAACCATGTATCGTCCTTAACTTACAGAGATATAGCGGTGAGAGTGGGAAAAGTGTGGGAGCAAGGGAGAAGAGAGCATGTGTGAAATGCCTCCTTCTACATAAAAAGCATCATGGTTGTAGCTTGTTGTGTCACTTCAGTAGCTGGCACTCGTTCATCGCCTTGTTAGAGAGGGGCAGAAATACCAGTACCTTTAAAAAAAAATTAAATAAAACCACTGAATAATCTCAAAAACTAATTTGGTGACACATACAAAACACCCGAATTACTTTTTTACGATAGAAAGCTTGCAAAAGTTGAATTTGCATGAGTTGACTTATGATGTATGGATTTAATTTTGGCGATTCACTTTGTTGGCTTGCATCAGGACCAGAAAGTGGATTTTAGTGTTTTTTTGCTGTAAAACAAATTCAAATCTTTGCAAAATGTGTTGTGTTATTTACAAAAATTAATGATTAAGTTTTGAATAGGCTGTGAGCAGTTGTCTGGAAATGTATGTGCCAACATGTCACATACTTGATTATAAGCCACATGAGTGTGGGTAGATGTCTTTGCTGTGGAGAAACTAGTCCAGATTGCAGACAGACACGCTGTCTGTGGTACAGTTGTCAACATCCTGTTCACTCTTTTTTGGTTGTGCTGTCTCTTTCAGATCCTGACTTTCAGAGTGTCAGATGCCAGTGTGATGTCCATCTGTTGAGGTCTGTCAGCCACCTCTTAACCCCACTGGATGTGACATAACACGTCATATTTGCTGATTTTAACAACACATCATATTTTTTTTGCCAAAGGTCACAGCTGATATATGTGCCAAAACTCCTGTCACAGTGTGTATTTGTGTCAACATATTCTCATTGATGTCTCTGCACCAGAGACACGGAGCAAACCCCATCTCTGCCTCTACCCAGGAGGCTGGTGCTGGAACTACTGATGCAGATCTCACTGCACAGCTGGCTTATCGAGGTATAAAAAGGGAAAGAAATTACTAAACCAGGCTGTGTCTCTGTGCCCACCTGTAGATGCATTCCAATAATTTGCATCTGACAAGTTATGAAAACAAAACCTCAGACAGATCAAGAGAGTAGCACTACGTATGATCTAATTATGCATGGCAGTGTAATGAAGGCATCCAGGAGTAATCATGGTTTATTACCAGAGTTAAAGGATGCCATGTCAGGCTTGGAATAGGTTAATTTACCTAACGCACATGCGTCTCGTCTCATTGGCATGACAACCATGTTGGCATTTACTAATGGGGCACATATCAAAATGACTAGTGATATGAAGTTGTACAGTTTTCAAAGTCATATTTCATTTTAAACATTGTTGTCAAACCAAGTGTTTCATTGACCTAAAATGACAAACGATGTGAAGAATGAAGACCCTGAATGGCAAAGGTAGTTATTTGATGCAGAGAGACGAAAAAGACCAAGGAAGGGCAAACTACTACCCCTCATGGAGCTGCATGAGTTTATCTTTCTTATCCAGCCTCCAATCACTTGGCCTTGTAATGACTTACATTCCACCAGGTGGCACATTAGATAAGGATTCTTTTATTTGTTTTTAAAATCTTGAAACAGTCTTCCCCGCTGTAATGTTTTGAACCGCTATCTCCTTATTTGCTGGCCAGGTCAAACTTGCTAATCGCCATCTTCTAGTGAAGTCCAGGCAAAAATTCATTAGGTACAAAACCTCTACAGTGCCCTTTTAAAGACTGGGAATTATTTGGTTCTATCCACTTAAAACTTGAAAAGCCATTTTCATGGTCTGGCTCCAACCCAACATTTAATACCATTGTTCCTATTTATTTCAACTACCATTTGAGCCCAAACTTCCCTTATCCTGACCACATCTTCCAACTATTCTGGTGTGGATCCTGAGACGTTCCCAGGACAACTTTGAGACATCGTCCCTCCAAAATGTCCCAGGTGTACTTCTGGGTCTCTTTCCGACCCAAACTCAAACTCTTTCCGAGACTCACAAGTTTGCCACAAACAATTAATCAGCGAGGCGTCTTGGAGGCATCCTAACCAGAAGCCAGAACCACCTCATCTCAACTTGGAGGTGCAACAGTTTTAATCTGAACTCCCCCAGATGACAGAGCTCCTCACCCTATTTTTGAGCAAGGATCTGGCCACCCTGTAGGGGAAGCTCATCATATTTTGGGATTTTGTTCTTTCAGTCACCACCCACAGATGGTAACTATAGGTTCTACCTACTCAACCTATTGATTTTATTTAAGTTCACGCAATACAAAACAACTCTTGCATTTTTTTTTGTGCATTGGGTTCAGCGCCATATCTATACAGTTGTGTATCCTATGTACAGGGTCTCAGGTACACTAGTTACGGTGATACTTCAAATGGTTGAACAAATCACCTTCTACTTTTTGCTTTGACTTTAATACTGCTTTCAACATTTAAGTAATGAGCGAACTGAAAAAAAAAAAAAAAATCAACGTTGAAATCAGTATATATTTAATAAGAAATGAACAACTAAATATTCTGGAAAGTGTTGTGTTTTTTCATGGATTACAGACACATGTGCAACAACTCTTTCAACAATCTTGCTAATTACACTAACAGCACGTCAATGCTGGAGTGCATGGCAACTAGTTTCCAGCTAAACACCTTTATCTGACAAAGTGCCATCGACTGATAGAAGGTAACTCTTAATGCCTGTACATAATGAATAGCAAGCCTCTTTTGAAGGAGAGTTTCTCATGAACTGCTTCGTTCAGACAACTACTGTCTCATGTTAAGCTAATTGACATAGACTTAGATAGTAAGATGAAAACAACAAGATGAAACTAAGCGGTAGAACGTTCATTCTTGGACCGGAAGTTTGCGGTATCGAATCCCACTGAGCTCACATTTAGGTGTCCTTCTGGAAGACACCTTAACTCCCCGTTTTTCCCACCATTGGCACCGCCCTTGCAGCCTGCTGTGGTGCAATGCAGCACACAAATTTTTCTGTTGAGGGGTGCATAAAGTATAAATTATTGATGAATTATTTATTTAAAAAAACAAATACTTTTTAGTTTAAAATAAAAGGGGAGAAGAAGGCAAATAGATGTAAAGGATATATTTGCCTCTTTAAAGTCCATTTTCTGAGCCACAGAAAGCCAGTGCAGAGTCCTGAGCACATGACTTATGTGATTATATTTGCTGGTTCTTGTTTGGATTTAGCAGTATTTTGAATAAACTGCAGCTGTTTTGAAACATTTTGTTCAGACCAATGAGTAGACTGTTGCAATAATCTAATCTACTGGAAACAAATGCATGTATAAGAAACTCTAAGTCTGTTTGTGTTACCAAACCTCTGATTTTTGCAATGTTTTACGGTGGTAAAAGGCTAGAAAAGCTAGAAAAGCTTTGTCTGTTACTTCGGTTGCATCATGTAACCAAAATAGCTAAAACAAATTCAACTTTTTAAAAAAATGTTTTTCTTGCAAGCTAAGGCTGTATAGTCTGTTACATTTCTTAAATGCTACAGCAGACTTTCTATTAACTTGGAGAAGACTGCTGCACCACTTTAGACCTATTGATCAGCTGGTGAAGGATATACATTTTGCTGTGCCAGCAGGGATAGACTGACTAAGACTTTTCTCACGGTCTAAAAATAGAACATTATGAAAACAGCCTTCTCTTTGATATTGTCCTGCCACAACAGATGAAGTCGCAGAAATAGATTTAAAAGAAGAGAAGACATCTCAATGATTATTTTGACCAAGTTTTTAACCGTTTTTGCTTCTTTGTTGCAGTGACTATATTCTGTTTCTGCTGAATGACTAATAGGCAGCTTGTCCAACGTTTTCATATTTAATCACTGTTTCTACTCAACTTTTTCAGAGTTTAGTAGCCGAGTTGTATTTTATTATGCACATGTATGATGTAAAAGGAAGTAAATGAGCAGTTGAGTCAAAAACACTTGAGGAACTTGAGCATCTGCGGGAGTCTATGCTCATTTGGATCTTCTGTTCGTGTGAATAGTCCAGGCTTTAATATGGAGGTCATAATATCTAAGGATATTTTCTTATTTCTGAATAAAGTACTGAAGATTATTAAAGAGTTTAAAAGTTAATGAAGTGCGGGCATATTTTTCTAGAGTTCTATTAAAGCATTTTTTTCTGTGTTTTTTTTTTTTTTTAACAAACTTTACCGAAACATTGTTTCCAAGAGCAGCTTCATCTCAGCCATTTAATGGGTGAATTGTGAAAATAATATTTTCATTCATTTTTTGTGACGTTAGTCAGTGATGAGAGAGCAGCTCTTTTAAATCTTCTTCTATATGCTCTGATTTTGGTTGACACATCAATGAGACTAGCGCTCCAACTCTTTTCGGACAAATTTAAATTTTGTTTTATTTTCTGAAACGCTTATCCTATTGAGCTCACAGGGGGTGACGGAGCCTTTCCTGGCAGGTGACATACACCCCAAATAGGTTTGCTAGGCGCAATGTACATTTGAACCTGAAATTCTGAACGCACTAAAAAGTTGTGGGGGGCGGGGACGCTGAGGTTACCAACATAGGGGACGTATTTCTATCTCCCACTTCTAAGCATACACGTAGCAGCATTGACATTACACCCATGATATTCACTCAATGACCAGTGTGGATGTTGATTTAGATAAAAATCCACTTAGGATTTAGTAATGACTGAGTTTTGAGACTATTCATATTAATCATATCTTTCTTCTCTGAAATTGACTTGTTGATTTCAAAGGTACAGGAAGGCGAGCCCTATAAATAGTTAGTGAGTAAGTCGAACAACTTATTGTGTACGGCTGTTATTTTACGCTCTCAGTTACATAATTGGCAGGGGGACCAAAACAACTCTTAGAAACAACTCTAAAATCATCTCACATTCCAGCCTGAGCTGTGAGCTGGATTTACTGTTAGGGAGAATAAAGAAATCCAGAAGAGCTCAGTGACACTGCTATGTCAATAAAGCAGATAAGATATAAGATGTGCGACTCTATTCGTCTCCTTCTCTCTCACACACACATATGATGACACTGTGCAACAGCTTGTTTTCAGACATCTTTTCTGGGACTAGCTTAAGGCAGAGTTCAATATTCCAAACTGCAAGGCCAGCCTGAGCGATGCTTGCCGGTAGGGGGTGAAAAGGGTGGGGGCTGAGTCTGACTGCTGGGAATACTGCTGTGCCAGTGTTTGTCAATGATGTATCGTTTGTGGAGGAGGGCAGCAGCTTGGGGGTAGATTACTTTTCTAAACAAGGCAGCGGTCTTAAAGGGTGAATTACTGTCCTGGCTATTGGTTTCCCTTCCAGGGCCTCTTGACAGCAGTAGCATCTTAATACTGGCTGCAGACCATGGCAGCGGAATCTTGCCAAGTGGCAGATGCTTGGCTGGTCAGACCCTCTGCAGCACAGGAGCAAGACATAGGATGCTGACAGATATGTTACCGTAGCTGAAGAAACACAGCATGATTTGATTCCTGACATAGAGCCAAAAGGCTTTTCTAAATGTCAAGGGTGACGGTGTACTATAAATCAAAATATTCAAAATAATTCAGTGGATTTAGTTGTGAGAACTTAAAGTTTCAGAAAAAGTCCTCAATCAATTTAAATAATATTTCTTATCTCATCAGATCAAAAAGTCAATAGATTGTCTTTAAATGTAAAAAATAAAATAAATTGTGAAAAATAAAAGAAATTGTAAAAAATAAAAGAAATTGTAAAAAATAAAAGAAATTGTAAAAAATAAAAGAAATTGTAAAAAATAAAAGAAATTTATTGTAAAAAATAAAATAAATTCTTTCTAAAGTTTTGTGCTTAAACATGTGGAAGGGCTTATAAAACCTGCATGAACCAACTTTTCATGCAACTTTTCCAGGAACAACCTGTTAAAGTTACTAATGGAAGTTGAGACAGAGAGTTAATTTGAAGGTTCTTATCTTACAAACATAATACATAAAACAATTAAAATGTTTCTGTTCTGTTCTGTTGTCTTCCGCTTATCCGTGGTTGGGTTGCAGGGGCAACAGCCTCAGACGGGAAACTCAGGCTTCCCTCACCCTATCTGGATTCTCCAGCTCACTCTGGAGTATACTGAGGAGTTCCCTGGCCGGCTGTGAGACATAGTCTCTTCAGCAGGTCCAGGGTCTACATCTCGGTCTCCTCTTGGCGGTACGTGCCCGAAATACCTCACCAATGAGGTGCTCGAGAGACACCAGATGCCCGTACCAGCCCATCTGGCTTCTCTCGACCTGGAGGTCTTACCCACAAATCTACATAGAACAGTCTTATGAATTGAAAGAAATTTAAGTCTTAAAAAAAACAAACAAAACACACACACACACACACACACACACACACACACACACACACACACACAGAAACTAAGCAACTTCTTCCTCTTCTCCTTTTGACATTTCCCATCAGCGGTCGCCACACCAAGTCAGTTTCTTTCATCTAACCCTATCTGCTGCATCTTCTTCAGTATCTTCATGTCTTCCTTCACTGTATCCATGAACCTCCTCTTTGATCTTCCTCTAGGCCTCTTTCCTGGTGGTTCCAAACCCAGCATCCTTCTGCTGATGTACTTTCTCTCTCTCCTCTGCACATGTCCAAACCATTCCAGTCTGCCCTCTCTGACTGAAGCTTAATATTCTCCAAGTATTTCTTCTTTTTTTTGCACAGTTTGTAAACAAATGTATATATATAGTATATATATATATATATAGTATATGTATACATATATATATATATAATTTTTTTCTTATTTTGGATTAAATAAAAAAAAAAAAAACCCTTTCTCTTCTGTGATATTTTCGTCCCCTCAGTATATCTCTTGAGTTGTCTTAAGATCATTTTAAAGTTGAAGCAATATTCATCAGATCATTGCTTATATATTATACATTTCAGCACAATAAGCAACATTTACATAAAATGAATTTTTTATGTTTTCCTACTGAAAATGGCGATGTCTCGTGATGATTTTTAGGCATCAAGACTGTACAAAATGCAGTATGAAATATGCATAAATGTTGCTGCTAATCTTGAAACATTTAGTATGAGTTAGAATGAATGTATAAAGTGTAAATTTACCAGAAAACCCACAGACTGTGATATTTTTCTGCAAAAGCAGTTTTTTTTTTTTTCCAACCTACAATGTACTCAGATTTATTTATTTTATTTATTTTTTTTTACATGAAAGTTTAAATTAATGTTTTAAGCAATACATGATCCATTCAATATATGGAAATGTAATTCTTGCAAGATTATTTTAGCTTTTGTGCTCTGTTCTGCCTCTTATTTGCGTGTTCAGCTAAAATTGAAATTAATTGAAGATACTTAATTTATCCCCAAAGGAAATGCGAGTGCTGCAGTGTCACAATCATTCAATGTCATACAGCATGACTTTATTTTTATTTTTTTAGCTTTTGTGAGTGAAAGTTTGAAGGTTTGAAAGTGAAAGGTTGAATATTTTTATTGAGGACGACAGAAAGGATTATCTGTACCGTTCCTTTGAGCAGCTGGGTTGCAGGAGTCTGTTGCTAAAGCTGCTCTTCAGCTGATTCACAGATTCATGTAGGGCATGGGAGGGATTTAGCATGATTGATGACAGTTTTGCTTTCATTCTGTTCCTCGCTACCTCCTTCACGTAGGCGAGGATGAGCCAACCATACGTCCAGCTTGTTTTTTTATCAGTTTGTTCAGTCTGTTGGCATTCTTTGTTTTTATACCTGTACCTCAGGCGGCCACAGTAAAAAACAGGACACTCTCCATGATGGAATGGTAAAACATGGAGAGCATCTTGCTGCAGATGTTGAAGGACATGAGTTTTCTAAGGTAGTACAGTCTAAAAGCAAACTAATTCAAAATAATATGCAAGTAAGTAAGTAAGAATACCTTTATTTGTCCCGCAATGTGGAAATTGCAGTATGCAACAGAATAGGCACAGGAAGAAAAAAAAAAGACACAACAAATATGCGCAAACAAAAACAAAAAAGGCAAAATAGACTAAGGATAAAAACATGCATTCAAAGTGAATAAGCTACAGCACAGTTCTGGTGAGAAATACAGTAGCAAAAAGAGCACATGGTTAAAATTACTCATTGTGGAGTCTCACAGCAGAAGGAAGGAAAGACCTCCTGAATCTCTCCTTCACACAGCGAGGGTGGAGCAGCCTGCCACTGAAGCTGCTTTTTAGTGCAAACAGAGTGTCCTGCAGGGGGTGGGACTTGTTGTCCAAGCAAGTAATTACGCTATGAAAGTTTTTTAGATTTTTTTTTTCCTTTCAGAAAAAGTCGTGTGTGAGTCTACAACTTAAGTTTCCATTAAAATAAAGTAGAATTCTTAATTGTTGTTCGTATTTAGAAAATATACACAGAAACCACTAGTAAAAACTTTAAATTTACAAACAACTGAACTTATCCAAAAAGGAGATTTCCGTCTATGCCGAAACCAAGTGTCGCCCTGAAGGCGCTATCTTTGTTTGTACTCTCAGTCCGGAATGATTTGAGAGTTCTTACTCATCAGTTAGCCTTCAGCTTACTAATTTCTCTACCAGCATGAGCAATTTTTCTTCAATAAATTTCTTTTGTTAAAAAAACCCTACACAGCAAGACATTAAAGAAAAGTTCTTATAGAGTTTTTAAGAGGAAAAAGAGGTTTAGAACACCACTGTGCAGATTTAAAGAGAAATCCGTAATCAGGTTTTCATTACTGAATGTGGTAATTCAATGTCTTCCAACACCTGAAAGGCATAATTGCACCAACCTGCTATCATTAGAAACGTCCACAGCATAAAGATGACTAATTGTCATTGGCAGCTGTGGTGCAATGAGGAGAAAAATGTGTGTTTTTCAAACAGTAAACGGTGTTCTAAGAAATGATTACAAAAGTAGAGAAAACGATGGAAAGTTTGACCCCGGAGTTTATAAGAGAAAGCCTTTCAAAATATTTGGCGATGGACTTAAACCAGTTGCAGATTGCTTCAGAAAGTGAATACTAAATATTTTAACCTGACAATTAATTGGCTAAAAAAAAAAAAGTTTTGTCATAATTTTTAAAATACATAGTACATACATGTATAGTACATACATATATGTACATACATAGTACATAGAACTACAAAAAAATTACAAAGTCTATTTAATTTGAATGAAAAATCACATAACCTGAGAGTAATAGGAGACTTTAAACAGCCCAAAGTGAGAACCACTAAAAAAAGCTTTTGCATGTCTGTACGTGGTGTAAAACTCTGGAATAGTCTCGAAAAATCCTCCAAGCAATATCAAAATGTAAATACGTTCAAACTAAACTACAAACATATGATTTGGTCACAGTATATGGAATGTCTAATGTAATTATATTACTGTCTTCTGTTGGAGTGTTTTTTTTTTTGTTTTTTTCTTGTTTGTGTGTTTTTCTTTTGGGTTTTTTTTGTTTTTTTGTTTTTTTTTTCCTTACTGTAGAACTTGCTTTTCTCTTGCTGTTGCTTCCTATTGTGTTGGTGTTGGTAACCAGGTCCATATCCTTTCATTTACAGTAATCGTCTTAAACAATATAAAATGAATTATTTATTGTAAATATGTATCATATGAGCACTGGGGTTGGGGTTAAATAAGTTTTCTTTCCCCCCACTCCTTCTTGGACACTAGAAACTTTGATTTGTGCACTTGTTATACCTTCTTATTATTTCTATTGAGTTGCTGTACAAAATAATGTTTATGTTGATTTGAGAACATGCTACCTTCTCCAAGATAAATAATATAAAAAAATATATATATATACATACTTTAAAAATTTACCGTGTTACTGAACTGAAAATGGCGTTCAATTTGACACCAGACTAGTCTTCCATTTGTAAACCTCTCATCCAGTAAAGATTTTGAGCATTTGCTAGAGACTTCCCCACGGAATGAGCAGACAAGAGGAAGGGCACACCTTATACAAGTCACCACTCCACTGCAGTCTACATGGACACATTTGCAAGGTTTTTTTTTGCCACAGGTGATTATTTTATCTTGCTGAAGTCTCTGTTGCTCACTGGTTGAGTCTTCAGTGTGACAAAAGGCAAAGAGGTTAATTTGGAAGACAAATTAAGGAAATTGTCAATTTAGTCATGTGGACAAAAAAGCCAAAAGATCAGACATTGTGACACACAAAGGTTACCTAATATATTAATCTGAGATGGAATGTTATCAACACATTTACTGCTGCAAGCACACTGTACCAGTTCAGCTCATTTCAAATCAAAACTGACACAAGCCCTACTGTCCTATGCAGGAACTATTTCATTTTTGTTTATTCACAAAGGAAAATATGTATCAGATGTGTGTATGTGGAATGTATCTAAGATACCATTATAAAACAAGCACAGCAATGTAATTCAGAGGAAAAAAAATACCATTTCCAGCTCATGTTCTTGAGTCCTTTCGCTTTGCCGATTTCATTATTCTAATTCTAAATTTCCCGTCTGCATTTGTTTATTTTGGCCTGAAATAATTGCTTTCCGTCGCCAAACCTTCTCTGGTCGGTTAGACCAAGCATGCATGTGACAGTCTATTCTCCCATTGGCTTGCACGTGTCCATGATAAATTAGCTTAATGCTGTGCAAATATTAATCACATTGTCACCACAGCTGAGCAGGAAAGCAGTTTAGTACTGCAGCCGCCATGCAGCCTCATTTATCAAACCCGGGAGCTCTCCTGCTTTACCAACCCTCCTGCTTGCTGTCTGCAAAATACAAGCTGTTCTCATCCGTTTATTTATTTTTTTCCAAAGCTTTTTCTCATAGAGTTAGATTTTGCTTGGATGTAATGCTTCTGCCCCAGAAACTCAACACAATCAATCAGCTTTATAATTTGATAACCTGTACAAAAGAGATATCAGCAATGAGTGGTTGGGATCATTTATCAATGTAAAGTTTCTCTCATTTTTTTTTAAAGCTGTTTTATGCATAAAAAAATGCTTGCATAATTATAATATGAAAGCGTAGAAATTTTAATGGCACAAATTTAATTACTTTAGGACTTTAAAACAACTTTGCAGAATAGAAAAAAAAACAGATTTTAACCTATTCATAGCACCTGAAAAAAAAAAACTCACCAATTTCAAAATGCATATCCACAAATCTCCACGTGTCATTCAAATTGAACACAGTACCAATTTTCCAAATTCAATCTTGGTAAATTACACAACACTTCCAGCTAAATGAGACAGGTGGAGAACGAGCTGCTACAGATTCAACAAAAATAGCTACGGAATAGTAAGCTAGAAAATTGTGGAAAGTAGCAACCCAGAAGGCCAGTGTGGGGATGTTTTTCTCACTTTGAAGATGTTTAAACCAGATGAAAATTATTAAATGAATCTAAACTGTAGGCTTTCCAATGATGCACTGCTTCAACTGCCAAAATATTCAAAACCATTAACTTGTTTCATTACCGTGGGGTTGGACAGGAAACTTTTTCCGGGTATGTGAAATTGAAAAAAAATAACTTCACATCACCTATAGGCAACGCATGTTGAGTTCTGCCCCAAGCTTAAAAAAAAATTGAGTGGGTTTCTTGTAAGCTCCTTTCTGGGAAACCCCACCAAGTTACATATGTACAAACATTTACTCAGAATGTTAGACAAGCCTTTACCTTGTTGTGTGGTTGGGTACAACAGAAGAAAATTGATAAAGGAAACAGTTTTTTTCCCTTTTTTTGGCAGTGAGTGTGCTATGCTTCAAACTTAAACTGGTCTTTTCATCCAGACAAGGTGGTTTGGTTCAGTGACCCAGTGGTTTGGCCTCGCAGCCGCTCTCAGCTGTCCTGGTGGTAATGATGCACAAAGGCAGCTGCAGTCCAGTAATGACTAGCAACCCGTTGAAGTTTATAGTTGGATGAAATTGATAAAGAAATACATCATTTTCAAGGAAATTCCCTGATGCAGGTCAAAATCTTTGCGACCGACATGTTTTAATTTTAAAACAGAAGCTCAAAAATGAAAGAAAAAGCCCCAAGGCAGAGAGATGATAGTGTTCATTTACGATCCATGCCAAACTTTAGAAGTGGAGTTTGCACTTTCCCAGGACAGGTGACAAGTAATAGTCAAGCTTTCACATTTTCTGGTTTGTGATAAAGCTTTACAAATCAGTAATATTTTATAACTATTATGTAATAGATGTTCCAAAGTTCAAATTTTGGTAATTTGTTTGCATACAATTGGTCTTTTTGGTTCCTCTGATACTTATGTTAAACAGAGTAGCTTATCGGTGGATTCGCCTTCATACATTGCTTGGTTTTAAACCGAGGACTGATTTCGGATTTTTTTTTTTTTCTCAGAGAGCTAAGAACAAAAATAGTTGCCTAATTTACTTTATTCCTTCTGTAGCTCCAAAGATATTTTGTTTTTCAGCAATCACAAAATATGTTCTGCGACCAAATTCAAAGAAAGATTAAATCCTTTGACTGTATTTTATTTTTCATACTGCTCCCGGCACTTTTTATGTGTCAAATGAAAAGTTCTAAAAGCTTTTACACCTACATTTACAATTTTGTTTTGACATTTCTTAAATACTTATTTAACACCATGAATTTTATTAACAGCTGCTTATCAAGCTCATTTATATTTATTGTTTATTTTTATTTACTATGTCACAATGAGCCTACAGTGTGTTTTCTTATTGGGATTGTATATACTTGGAGTTATCACCATTTTGACTCTTTTCAGGTTCAACACGTAACCATCCGGTATGAACCAGGTTATGAATGTACAGGATGTTTTGGGAGTTTTGTTTTGAATGGGTAAGGTTTTGCATAGGTTTGTGATTCTTTTTCATTTTTATTAAGATTTTGCTAAAACTGATCCTGAAGATTCAATCTAAACTATTTTGTATTACACCTTATTTAAAATCTCATTTAGCAATTACGTTTAATTTGACATTTGTTTTTAACTTTTGTTGACCTAATGTACAATGTTGAGAAAAATTCTCCAATGATCTAATTTAGGATAAAACTACTGCTTATTTTAAAAGGAACCAGCATGGTTTAGTTGTGTTCTATTTCCTGCAATCTATTAATTTATTAAACAAGACACATGAGTTTTTTTCTATCTGAGAGAAAACTAATTGTTCTCTTTTGCTTTTTTACACATGCATTATTTCAACTTGAAAAAGAGAAAATCTAAACTTTTTTAAAAAGTGCAGGACAAAATATTGAGCTGCTGTAAAGTTTTTTTTTGTTTGATATTTGCCAGACATTCCCTTCCACTTAAAAAAAAAAAAAAAAAAAGCTCATCTGAATAGTTTATTCATCTTTGACGTCATTTAAAAGACAACATTCTCCTTATCACTGTCATTCTGCATCTGTGTGTTTGATATTTTGTGATTATTTTGGCCAGATTCTAGACATCATGCTTTGGCTGTGCATACAGCATGGCTGTGGCTATTTATTTAGCCGGGAAATTATTTTGGATTTATCCTCTCAGTAATGTGCTTTGGACTGAACACCCTGTGTTTTCTTTTCATCTGCTCACCACCTCTAACACTGGAGGTCATTGCAATCTTTTTGGAACACTCTTCACCTGCTGTTTTACTGCTCCATTGTTGTAGAAGTGCAGCGGCAGGAGATTTAAAGGTTTCAGAATATGTGAAAAAAAAAAAAAACCAGCTACTCACTTGGGCTACTGCTATCACCGCCAAAATGGAATGATGTTACTGTCTTCTGTTGAACAGCGCTGTAACTTTGTATTGAAGCACATTTTGTTGTAATCTTCCAAATTATATTGTGTGCCATGAATTCACCCGATGGCTTTTTCCCCTCCTGGGCCACCACTGGATTCCTCCTCATTTGACTTCATTGTCAGAAATCACTGTTCTAGAAAAGGAACTTATTCAGTGGTACCGTAGGGAGTGCTTTACCCATTAGTGGGCAGTGCAGTGACCTTCAGAAACTCTATTCATTACACTGTCCTTTGTTAGACTCTTTCCTTGAAAATAAAAGTACATTCAAACATGAGTGAAGCTTGACAGTTTGAATTCCTCTTTCCATCGAGGGGCACGTTTTCCAAATAATGATGCATTGCATGTTAGTCAACCAATAAAACTAGAGAGCAACGTTGATAAATAACATGAATCACTCTTTAAATAGTTAGCACAGTGGGCTCACAGCAAGGAGGTCAGGGTTTAAGTCCCTGGTGGGACTAAGCTTGTAACACTGGCCTTTCTGTGTGGAGTTTGCATGTTTTCCCAGAACAGGTTTTCTCTGGGTAATCCGGTTTCCTCCCATTCTCCAAAAACATGCATGTTTGGTTGATTGGCCTCTATGAAAAATTGCCCCTAGGAATATGAAAGTATGTGGATGGTTTTGTGTGTGTGTGGCTCAGCAACAGACTGGCAACCTGCTCGGAGTGTACCCTGCGTCTCATCTGAAATCAGCCAGGATAGGATCTGGCACCCCTGCAATCCCACTGTGAATAAGCGGTTCAGAAGATGAAACGAAAATGAAACTCTGTAAATATTTTTTTTAGTTATTTAACAAGAGAAATAACTATACCAGTATACAGATGCATAGCAGCAATGATGTAGTGGTTAGTTCTGCATGGACCAGGTCCTGTTAGAAAGTAGTGGTGCAAAACGACCACCTGCACTTTTCTTCACCATTGGTAAAATGGGATTTCCAAAGCTCTCACAGCCTCTGTAAAAGATTTATCTTTTGTTGATCACTGTTTAATAGTTATCCAATATATTTTCACAATGTTTTTTTCTGTAAATCCTGGATATGATTGTAGGAAAATCCCTGGATCAGCAGTTCTTGAAATACTCACACTTGCCTGATTCACTCTAAACTTTCCAAAGTCTAAGATGATGCCCTCAGGTCTTTGATTCATAGCACCTATCAGAAGAACAAATACGTACTCCGAGTTCTTAATCCCATCTGTTATTGCGCTCTTAAACCTGCATTGTGTCGATCATACTTTGAAGTGAAATGAAAACCTCACTTTTTTTTCTCTAAATCTATCGAGTTGAATTTTTTGCATCGTCTGCTGCTGTTTGTCATGGTTATCAACCATGTTCCAAACTCTTTTAACTGGAATGTCCTTAAATAAAGTTGTTTGTTTGATTGATTAATTGATTGAATTTTCAATATCCCTCAAATATTAAGTTGTTCAGCTCTGATTAACCTTTAAACTATTTGCGTGACAATCGATCAATAAAAGTGGCCAATCATTTTGGACATTCAACCAACGGTCTTCAGTTGCATGTCCAAAAGGGACATTTGTGCTGTTTCTTTAAGTTTTCTTGATCAAAATGATGGAAGTAGTTTTATAGTTAAATAGATTTTTTAGAAACAAACAATGGGACTTAAAAAGAGCGTGTGGGGGTGACACCAGGTCAATATCTCTTTTAAAATGATTAGTCCTGTAGAGGCTGTAATTTTGCTCTTATATAACCTCTTTAATCAAGATTGACCGTGTAACAAATAAATTGTTTAAAGATATATGCATAATGTGGTGGTTAAAAATTAAAGGCCATTGCAGGTAGCCTTGTTTGTCTGCGTTTTGAATGAGCTAATCTTGTACAGACTTATTCATTCATTTGAACTTTTCTCCTTTTTGTTTTTTTACAAAGCAAATTAAGATTCCCTCTTTTTTTTTTTTTATTTTTATTCAAACATCTTGTTGCAATTTTACGTTTACATTTTTATTAAAAACATGTTTATATTATTTAAAAATGTGTGAAATCTTGTGTTGGACAGTCAGCATTCAAAATGACTATTCCGTTCTGTCGTCTTCAGCTTATCTGGGGCCGGGTGGCAGGAGCAACAGTTTCAGATATAAAACCCAGGTTGCATCCACTAGCTCACCCCAGAGGATCCCAAGGACTTCCCCAGCCAGCTGTGAGACATAGTCTCTCCAGCGGGTCCAGGCCAGGGTCTAACTCTGCATCACCTTCTGGTGAGACGTGCCCGAAACACCTCGCCAGCAATCCGTTTGGGAGGCATCCTAACCGAAATGACTGAAGTCTACAAAATTTTTGGTTGCTGAAAAGCTTTCCTTATATTTATTTGTACAGATGCTTGGTTGCTGTGACAAACTAGCAATCCTTTCCAGGAAGTACCCTGCCTAGTTTCAATACCCACAGTGACGTCATGGCAGATAACAAAAAGAATATAAATCGCTGCTTAATTTAGGATTGGTTAATGTTAAAACACCGAACTAACCATCTCATGTGAGAAAGATGAGGTTCAGAAACTTTGACATGAAAGACTTTCAAAGAAAAGTTTAGTACGTTAGCAATGTTACACAGGTGGTTTTTGAAGAATGATGAAAACATACGCGGTGGACATCAACGTGCATTAACACAGATCATACACATCAAGTTTACAAAGATGTCTAAACTGATATGCGGGAATTAGTTGCACACTCATGTGAGTACATGAGTGTTTGTACTCACATGAGTACAAATAGCAATAAAAAAAACAGAATAGACAAAGTAAAATACCATCTCTGTGGTCTAAAACAACATTAGCTGTACAAACACTTTTACAAATACAGTAAAAAAATAAATCGATGAATTCCTAGTCCACAGAAACCAACTTCCTCCATTTTTTAAATTAATTTGCCAAGGTTACATGATTCAGCGTTCAAGAGATGCATTTCTTTAATGTCTAAGAACTTATTCATTCAAATAATACATACTATTTTGTCACTTTCTTTGCAGTCAGCTAGTAATTAAAAATGTTACCAAGAAAGGTAACTAAACCGCAGAGCGTAAAAATTCTACATGCTTCATATGTTTTCTTAAACATAATCAAATAAAAGTAGCTTCACTGTTCTTTTCTACATCTCAGGTTCTTCCATTTTTCTTGCAGCCAGCTATGTGTTAAATAACAAAAAAACTACTAAACCATTTTTGGGTGCTGAGGACCTGGACTGAGAAAGACAACTTTATTGGTTCTGATGCAATGAGGAGTGTGAAAGCCTTTGTGCTGGCCTCTGCAGCAAAATTTCAGAATGAGCAGAAACAGCTGCTCTTCTGAAAAGATGTCTTTGTTGTTAGGCTGTGGTGCTTATCATGATGTCCTGAGGACGAGCAAACCTCAACATTGCATCCATGAAGGCTTTATTTTTTTCTTGCACAGAGAAAGGACAGATGCAGTGGGATTGTATGTTATCATATTTAGTACATAGTATAAAAATTTATTATATGCTTAAATACCTCACGTAAATATTTTACAGCTTGATGCCTGCATCAATATTACAAATTAAGCTTGTAAAGAAAAATACATGCATTCTGAAAGAGCAGAACATCTGCCCCTCAGAGGTAGAGGGATGCAATGTTAAAAAAAAATGATGAAATATAGATGTGGAAATGCCTGTGTACACCAAACTGTAAAAACTCACAATTTTCTTACTGAGGCGATATAAATTTCAAGGATCTATGGGATGTTTCTAGACAAAACCAGCAAGTCTGCACAAAATACCAAACACTATTCTCATAGTGGTGGACAGTGCATTTCATACTTAGACCTTCAGTAGTACTCCATCTGCATCAGTCAACCCCTAAATTACTATTTCCATCTTAATATTTGGAATTAAAACAGGAAAAAATAAGCACCACAGTTGAAACACTCCACAATTAAAGACTTTATTCAATAAACAATCCCAAAAGTATCAGGTGTGATGTGTGATAGAAGAGTTTCAGCTAAAAAGAAAGGTAATGCGTACAAAATCGTGGTGAGACCGGCCATGCTGTTTGGTCTAGAGACAGTGGGACTGAGGAAAAGACAGGAAACAGAGATGGAAGTAGCAGAGATGAAGATGCTGAGGATCTCTCTGGGAGTGACCAGGATGGACAGGATTAGAAATGAGTATATCAGAGGAACAGCACATGTTAGAGGTTTCAGAGATAAAGTCAAAGAGGCCAGATTGAGATGGTTTGGACATGTGTAGAGGAGAGAGAGGGTACATCGGAAGAAGGATGCTGGGTTTGGAACCACCAGGAAAGAGGTCTAGAGGATGACCAAAGAGGAGGTTCATGGATACAGTGATGGAAGACATGAAGATAGTTGGCGTGACTGAAGAGGATTTAGCAGATAGGGGTAGATGGAAGAAACTTACTTGCTGTGGTGACCCCTGAAGGGAAATGTCGGAAGAAGAAGACTCAATAAACAATGGCGAAAAAGTCTTATGTTGAGCACACCACCAAGGGACACAAAATTATGAATAACATTTTTCTTACAAAAAGTTTATTTTGGTTGCATTGGCTCTTCCTCTTTTCGTTTCCATCCCCCAATGAAACAAAAACATAAAACAAAACAAACCAGAATCTTTTATTTGTCAAGCCCAAGCGCGCAGACCTTAGTCATCGAACAGTGACTTAACCCTCGAGTGTTGTTGTTGTTTCCCAGGTCCCCAGACTACCATAATACCCGTAATGCTACAATATAACTAACACCGGTTTGTGATTTTGATATTTTCAGGCCAGGCGAGAAAATGGCCAGATTTTCTTGCATTTTTAGCTGTTGTAGTTTTTTTTTTTTTTTTTATGCAACCTGATGAGATTACTGTAAGACTAGGGAAGTGACAGTTTGAAGTCCTCTCATGTGGATCAACGCATATAAATCCATCAGAGAGGCGGCATTACATCAATGAATAAAATATGTGTATGTACTGTATATAGATATGTTACTATATGGGGGGTGAATAAAAGCAGTGCACCCCAAACTGTGTATAGAAAAAGATAACAGGTGTTAAATCAAATTAGCCTGAAGATAAATGACTTAATCTCCATACATTTGCTTTGTCAGTATGTTTTGTCGTTCCCCCTCACCGTGATGGGAATTGCTTACGCATACAGACCAAGGTGTGCTGATTAATCGCTGCTCCAATCGCAGCGTGGTAAATCTCCAGCTTTCAGTTTGCTGCAGGAAGGAACATGCAGAAGATGTTTGCAGCAAACTGACGTGACAGGCATGTCTGTGCCTTCCCATTGCATGTCTCTGCTTCATTAGCTGGTTTAGAGATGGAAAGATAGATAGCTGAGATTAGTCTCACTTCGTCTATCCCTTGTGTTTCTCACTCTCTCCTTGTATCTCTCCCTTCAACCCCTCTTCCTGAACTTTTCACAAGTAAATTGAGTCAGGCACCTCTTAATTAGATTGTTTCTCAGTGCATTTCAAATGTGTGACTAATTAGAGGGAGACAATATGAGGAAGATATTTCCCGAGCATTGCAACAGGGGGGCATTTGAAGATTCATTACAGAAGCAGAGCAGAGGTCAGATTGTACATAAACAAGTCCGTGAATGGGGAGTATTCCCAGGACTCAAATAATCGTTATTGATAAATGTTGAATTGTAATTACTGAAAAAATCCAATAATAAGGGGTTCGATTTGACCTTTTGAAGTACTATTAACTTCTATTTTTAATGTATTGTATATACTGTATGTTGTTGACAAATTGTTATTTTAATTGAAAGAAAATAAGCATTTTTTTCTAAAAATTGGTTCAAATTAAATAGAAACACTGGACCTCTTTGTAGCATAAAATTAACAAAGCTTGACAAAGACAAACTTTCCTTTAAAATGTGCTGCTTAATTTGAGAGTTTGACAATTCCCAGTTTGTGTGGTGTTTCCTGCTTTCCAAGTATTCATCCTCTCCAGAGCTCTGATGGTGCTGATTAGTGTCTAGAGTGTGGATTGAATCCTGTGAATCAGCAGGATTTATTTTCACCTAAAACCTCAAGCTCATTGACCCCTGCCTGACCTCACTTCACCCTCATCACCACTAGCTATCATCAGAGCATCACAGCAGCCTTCAATTTTACCCTTACTAGCCCACTGTGTATTGTGTGTTTGTCCCGGCCTCCATAATTAATTGCTCTTGATGAGTATAGAGATGATTACTAATTGGTTGGTTGGGGATCTCTCTCACTTCAATTTTTACCAGGAGGACGACATGGTTTTATAGAAGTCTGCCAAAAATGGTGTAAAGGGAATTTTCTATTGAAGTTTTGTCTTTGCTGATTTAGAATATTTATTAGCCACAATTATATAATCGGTCACAGGTTAAAGATGACATTGTTTGCAACATTTAGGCTAAAAAATGGAGAGGGAGATACTTCTAGAACAGTTGTCAGGATCCATAGTCCTTCTAAAGGAAGAGGAAAAACAAAATAGATGTCTACATGTCAAAATTTGCTTGCAGCTTAGCAAAACAAATTCAACCTCATTGAGTCTTGCTCTAAACACGCCACAAGAACGATCAGGAAGATGCTGAGTCGCTGCTTCTGATTTGTATCAAGATTGTCAGTGGACAAGATGTTGGAAATTTTTAACAGAAAACCCATTCATGGAGCACTGAAGGGATGACCTGCTTTGACCGGAAAGTTTATTATACAGTAAGTTTTATGCAGAAAGTTTATTTTAAATAAAATAGTGTGGAGACCAAAGGACGCCGGCGAACTAAACTAGCAGACAGAGAGGCCTGGATCTGTGGTTGGCTTGTAAATCCGGTTGAACATCTCCCACACCCTTACTGAATTTGTGGACCATCTTTGGAGTAGCTTCATCGACAGACTCCTGCAACCCCACTGCTCGGAGGAGCAATGCAGGGAATAATTTCTGTCGTCCTCCATCAGACTCTTAAAAAGGCCTTTTCATCATCCTGTATTTCTTTTTGCACTTCACAACTAAAATTTTCCTTTGAGGTTCAATAAAATATTTTCAATTTAAATAAATTCAAATATTCTCCAAATTTTATTCCAATTAAACATGGGGAGTTATCACCAACCAACATGTGGTCTGCAGAGTACAATTGCGTTTTGAATGAGCTATTTGAATTTCGAATTTCCATGTGGTAATTATTTGTAAAATTACATTCCAATCCTTTATGTAAACAAAAGTGGAAGATTTTTTTTTTTCCTGCTGTGGTTGCACGCCTATGATAGGAGCAACAGACTAAGTCTTACCCGCATTGATAGTGTATTGGTTTACCTGTCAATGTTAAAAGTAGGAAAACTCTTCATATTGCAATGTACCTTTTCTATTTGCATTCTCCTGTTGAACCATCCCTATCAGTCATTGCTCAATTTGGCTTAAGTTTAGCTGTTTTTCATTTTTAACATGCGTCCTTCTCTAGCATTTTCTAGCATATGGCCAGTTTCTTAATCATATGACAATTTCCCTCAGCCTGTCTTACCTTGTCTGCAGATCCATTCATAATCCACCCTACACACTCCCCCTTTATTAAATTAATCGTCATGGAAGTCATTTCATGTAGTGGCAGAAGACAGATGTTGCCCAGCGTGGGACTGACGGTTTGTAACATCCAGAAGCAGCAAAATTTGGTTGATGCTGAGTCAGATTGCAGAGAGCTGTAAAATTACCCAATGTTATAAGCTTATTTTAGATGCAGGAATATCTTTTCCCCTTCTTTAATTCTAAGTCTATGGATGTTGGTACCATATTGCCACAAACTACAAAGTAATCCACCACTTTTTTTAAGTTATATTAACAGACTTTCTCTTTTCTGTCTGAGGAAATCTATGCAACCATTAGTCTCCTCAGTTTCTACTCACAATGTTACTTTTATTGTTATTCTTTAGAAAGTCAGATGTTTTTTCTTTTGTTAGCTGACAGTAGTATGGATGGATTTTTTTAGTTTACTGATAATCTGGTTTCTGTATGTAAAGTTTGGAAATTCTCACAGCACGTTCAGGTTTTCTTTGGGAACTTATCTTTCCACTCACAGTAAAAAAAAAAAAAAGAAGGTATTGCCCTACTATTTCTGATCAAATACCAATTTGATACATTGAACGGGCACAAGTAAATTGAGTTGGGCTTAAGCAAGCAATTGTTTCAGTCACCCTTAGTAGTTATTCTTACATAGCCTACATTGATACACAAAAGGACAAGCACAGGCAACAACACTGTAACAACTCCAGTGTTTTTCAACCAGTGTTCTGTAGCACCCTGATGTACCGTGAGAGATCGTCTAGTGTGTTGTGAGATATTTCACCTCATACGGTGATCGCAATCTACCGGTAGCTTCCATGGATTGTTTTGTTGATCTCATTGTATTTGTGTAAAAATAATAATGGATTAAATCATATTTATTTATATTTATCAGTATAAAATCCTATCCTGTAACCATAGAAACCCATTCTTATCTGCTTTTGTTGCACGCTGTTGTTCATTGCTCCCAAAAACTACATCAACTAGTGGATTGAATTTACTACATATTTTTGAGACATTAAGTGAAAATTTAGGTTGAGTTTTAAACTGGAAAAATAGCAATTTATCTGCTTTATTATTTGTGCTCAAGCTTATTTCTTTGTTGAGTGCATTTTTCATACAATAGATTAATATTTTTTTTAGTTTGAGATAGTGATAGTTTCCCAAATATTGTTGCTCCTGACAGTAAATACATTATTGTTAATTGCACTTTTTATTTGAAATAAGAATCATAAAAGATGAAAATAGGTGTTGATGTATTGATTCAATCCCTATTAAATTGAATTAATTGAATACACTTTATTAATCCCCGAAAGAAAATTTGAGTGCTGCAGTGCAAACACCAGGTGTTTAACACCTCGATGCCCCCTCGTCCCTATCCACTGGCATCTTGTCTGGTCGCACTGTGTCCAACCTGGCAATCCAAAAGCTGGAGTCTGGAATAGGTCACAAAGCCTGGCCGTAGTGAAGAACACCAACCTGGCCTCTTTGTATTTCACTGGGTTTGAGTGTGCGTGTCCAGTTCTTCAAGCGAGCAACTGGACGTTTTCCATAAAAACCGCAAAAACACCGCGCTCGCAAGCTAGCCAATTGTCACCTATTCAGGTGAGATTCATTTAATTGTTAATATTAGGGGCTATAAGGAAAATTTTTTAGCATTTTTGGTTGATGGTGTGCCTCAAGATTTTTCTTTTCGATAGAAAAATGTGCCTTGACTTGAAAAATGTTGAAAAACACTGAACTACACAATATTCACCAGGCATCTTCATGAAATACACAAAAAAATCAACTTTAAAGGATAACAGAATTTTTTTTAATCTTTCATGTTCACCTGATTATTTTCAATCTTCCATAAATAAACCAACATTTCTTCTCTTCTGAAAAGCTGCAGCCTCTCATGTAGAGGATGCACTCAGGTACGTAATATTACTGTGAGTTCAATAAGTAACCTGTAGGCCAGATGAAAACAGGAAGAAAAACTTTATTGCCTCAAAAGGGTTGGCAATAGAATTGTTGTCTAGAACTTATCTTGTTATGATGAAGCAAAAACAGACATAAAGATTTTTGTCAATATTGAATTTTGTATTTAAACTTTTTGAAACAACCTACAGAACGATAAAAAAAAGACTCATCATCGTTCATTGTGAATGTGCTTTTCACAGCTCGCACACGACAAAACGCTCAAAATGATCTAATTCCACAGCAAACCTAGAATGTAGTTGTCCAACCTCCAAATCTCACACAAACAAATGTGAACTTTCAAAAAACACATTGTACACACATTTTTGCGTAAATTGGAGGACAAATTGTTTTCATATTCTTGCAGTAGCTTCACAAACTGGTCTTCCAGATTTTATTGGATTATTTCAATCATTTTTTTTTAGTCTGCTTGCTGCTTACTTTAAGTCAAAATTCACAGTTGCTAAAGGAGTGCATGCACATTCATTTGAATTTGATTTTTTGTGAGACAGAAAGAGGGATTGTTGACTCCATTGTAACCCAATGTTGAACTAACTGGTTGAGAAGAATTAGATTAAACCAATAGAGAGCTTCAGACATTTTTTTGGTTTAGGCACCGAAGCACAACTAACTATTCCACTTAATTTTACAATTTTAAATTTTGAGAAGTCAAGGTTTAACTTCCGTGTTGTTGCCTTTTTGTTTACATTTATCTTAAAGAATTGAATTGAATATACTTTACTAGCACTCAAGGGAAATTTGAGTGCTGCAGTGCAAACACCAAGTGTTCAACACCTCGATACCCCTTTGCCCTCTATCCACCGGTGTCCCAGTCTGGTCGCACCGTATCTGACCTGGCAACCCAAAAGCTGGAGTCCGGAATGGGTCCACAAAGCCTGGCCGCAGTAAAGAACACCAAACCGGCCTGCCTCTCTGTATTTCACTGGGTCTGAGTGTGCGCCTCCAGTTCCTCAAACGAGCAACCGGACGTTTCCATAGAAACTGCAAAAACACCGGTCCCCGAAGCAAAAGAGACCTTTGTTTCCTCATGTGATATTGACCCAACTTATTCTACCCAAAAAACTTAACTTTCAACAAATTTCAGTCAAGATGAGTGGTTTTAAAAACAATGCAAACAAACTTGAGTCTTTATTTTACCAAAATGAAGATGTTGACTTTTGCTTTAAAATATACGTATGAATCTGGCTCAGAAATGTGATACTCACCAAAATCAGTGTCACTTTTGTTTTTGACACTGCAAATCCATTCAAACATGGTGCAAAAAAGGTCATTTTGTATACCATTGCCTCTTTATTAAATCCTAAATGGTTGTTTGGCACCTGGACAACACGGTCCATGTTTGTCTCAGTTTGTAGAACTGTGGTGTTAATGAGCAAATAACATGAAAGACAAGTTGTAGTAAGAAAATGATCACCAGAGGGTTATTAGTGTAATTATTGATTTGACATTGATGTACTAATTACATACTGCAATCTAGTATACAATTATCCACTCAACACAGAAGACACACAATGCAGAGCTGTGCCATTCGGTACATTTTGAGCTTCGTGGGCAGAGAACTAAACAAAACGTGCAATTAATTTGTTTCAACAATGACTGAAGAATATGCACAACATTAGAATCACAAGAGAAGATGAAACTGGAGCAATTTTGAGCTGTTGTCAGGTGTGATAAATAACTACTGCAGCCCTACTCTTGTTTTCTTTAGAAAAGCTTCACCTAATGAGTCCTCATGGTTACACCCTGTCGGTTGTACGTCTCCACATGGGTAATCTCAGTTTCCTTTTGAAAACATGACCCACCTAAATTGTTTGTGGGAGTTTTGGCAAATGCATCAAATAACTGCAGAGGCATGAGGTGGACAGAAAGAAAAATAAACATCGGTAATCTCATCCTTTATTTACTGACAGAGTCTCTTTTTGGCCAGGGCTTTGAACTATTTCTTTCCAAAGGAAAAAAAAACCCTCACAAAACCAGAGCAGCTCTTGTGGCTCCAACCTTCAGACTGAAGACATGTTTAGCAGAAGAGTAAATTAGAAAGACTTTTGTTTTATTAGTAAAATTTTATGAGTTCAGAAGTAGAAACCCCGCGACAGACTGGCGACCTATTCGGGGTGTACCCTGCCCCTTGCCTCGAATCAGCCAAGATGGGCTTCAGCACCCCCCCGCAACCTAGAGAGGGAGAGACAGTTAAGAAGGTGACTGACTGACCGACCGACCGACCTACCTACCTACCTCTACCTACCTTTTGGGAAAAGTGGGGTTACAGTGGTGGTCAAAAGTTTACATACACTTGTAAAGAACATAATGTCATGGCTGTCTTGAGTTTCCAGTTATTTCAACAACTCTGATTTTTCTCTGATATAGTGATTGGAACAGATCCTTCTTTGTCACAAAAAACATTCATGAAGTTTGATTCTTTTATGACTTTATTATGGGTAAACTGAAAATGTGACGAAATCAGCTGGGTCAAAAATATACATACAGCAACATGAATGAGCAATTTTGGAGACTTAGAAAGTTGTGTCAATGACATGAGCTTCATAGCATGACCTCTTAACTTCTTGTGAGTGATTATGAGTGACTATAGCTGGTGACTTCTCTGAGGCCATTTAAAAAGGGCTCATTGGATAAAAACACCCACAAACGCTACAATGGGAAAGTCAAAGGAGCTCAGCATAGATTTGAAAAAGAGAATCATTGACTTGAACAAGTCAGGAAAGTCACTTGGAGCCATTTCAAAGCAGCTGCAGGTTCCAAGAGCAACAGTGCAAACAATTGTTTGTAAGTATAAAGTGCATGGCACTGTTTTGTCACTGCCACGATCAGGAAGAAAACGCAAGCTGTCACCTGCTGCTGAGAGAAAACTGGTCAGGAGGGTGAAGAGTCAACCCAGGAGCACCAAAAAGCAGATCTGCCAAGAATTAGAAGCTGCTGGAACACAGGTGTCAGTGTCCACAGTCAAGCGTGTTTTGCATCGCCATGGACTGAGAGGTTGCCGTGCAAGAAGGAAGCCCTTGCTCCAAAAGCGGCACCTTAAGGCTCGACTAAAGTTTGCTGCTGATCACATGGACAAAGATAAGACCTTCTGGAGGAAAGTTCTGTGGTCAGATGAAACAAAAATTGAGCTGTTTGGCCACAATGCCCAGCAATATGTTTGGAGGAGAAAAGGTGAGGCCTTTAACCCCAAGAACACCATGCCTACCATCAAGCACGGTGGGCCTGTTTTGCTGCCAATGGAACTGGTGCTTTACAGAGAGTCAATGGGACAAAGAAGAAGGAGGATTACCTTCAAATTCTTCAAGAAAACCTGAAGTCATCAGCCCGAAGGTTGGGTCTTGGGCGCAGTTGGGTGTTCCAACAGGACAATGACCCCAAACACACATCAAAAGTGGTAATGGAATGGCTAAATCAGGCTAGAATTAAGGTTTTAGAATGGCCTTCCCAAAGTCCTGACTTAAATCCCATTGAGAACATGTGGATAATGCTGAAGAAACAAGTCCATGTCAGAAAGCCAACAAATTTAACTGAACTGCACCAATTCTGTCAAGAGGAGTGGTCAAAGATTCAACCAGAAACTTGCCAGAAGCTTGTGGATGGCTACCTAAAGCGCCTAATTGAAGTAAAAATGGCCAAAGGACATGTAACCAAATATTAGCATTGCTGTATGTATATTTTTGACCCAGCTGATTTTGTCACATTTTCAGTTTACCCATAATAAAGTCATAAAAGAATCAAACTTCATGAATGTTTTTTGTGACAAAGAAGGATCTGTTCCAATCACTATATCAGAGAAAAATCAGAGTTGTTGAAATAACTGGAAACTCAAGACAGCCATGACATTATGTTCTTTACAAGTGTATGTAAACTTTTGACCACCACTGTATATGCAACCACTGTACAGTCCATAATATTTTTATGGAGGGAACAAAGCTGGAAAAGACACACTCTTTTTATACATTTTTTTTTTCTGAGAAAGTCTTTAATTCGCTGCTTGTGCCACTTTTACAATTCTGAACCAGACGGCAAAAATAATACAAAAAAATAAAGCATCAATGGATCTTTTTGTACTCATTGTTAAATTTTTCCTGAATCCATTTCAACTTCTGTTGCACTTCAAATAATGAACTAAACAATTATACTAGCATGTTGCTAACAACAAACCCTTGACATGTAAGCATAAATAATCCTGGTGTAAGGACTAGGTACCATTTTTTTTTTTTAAAAAATGGTACCTATGGTACCTGGTTGCATGTTCAACAACTGGTTGCATGTCTGCAACCAGTTGTTGAAATTGGGTGGGTCAATGCACACCCTTTGCCGTTTTATTTTAGTTCCGTCCCTGCTTTGCTCTAAATCTCATGGCTTACTGTATTACTATCGCAGCATAGTGGCAGTGGTCTATGATTTTCTGTCCCTTGCGACATCCTTCAGATTTTTTTTTTAGTGCCCAGACATTGGTTAGTTTTGGTCCTTTGGGTTAATTTTTGGTTAACCCTCATACTCTGAATAAGACCTCAAACTTATGGCTAGGCTACTTCTTCACAGTTGAGGTAAAGAACATCTAGTCATGATTAATGGGATCTAGTCACACTTTAGTTAAAGCAGCGAGCACTGCATTGAAGACTCCATCCAATTTGAATAGATACCATTCTTTGGTGTTTTGCTGGTCTAAGGTGACAGATTCCCAGGTGTTCTTGGCTTATTTATTGCGGAGAATCGTGTAGTACACCACTGCTCACAGGGATCCCATGCAAGGGCGATTAGCTTAGATGTGGAACATGTAGTACGCATTATTATGACAGCCTTTGCAACTCAGTGATGCAAGACCTCACGTCTGAAGAAGTAAAATCCCTGTAGAGCTTCTCAGCTGCGATGGAGTTTAATGGGCTACAAAAGAAATTCTGGGTCATTCCTCTGCCAAGGTTGATGCAAAACAATGATCACCAGAGGCATGACTCAAAGGAGCACCAGTAAAAGCTGAATAATAAACACTAATAAATCTTGGTTTGGTCTGTAATGGTTCAAAATAGATTTTGAGTCTTTTTTTCTTTTCTTTTACGAAGTCAAAACATAAGAGAGTCTTTTAACAGAGACAATTTACTGGTAGCAGGTTGAAATACGAGGCCAACCAGGTATTTCATGACCCATTTTTACCAATGTCAGCCACACTTATTTAGACAGCCTGACCTGACTTACTTTCCCATGAATTGTGAAACCTATCCCAGGCGAGACTTTGGGACAGATGAAGTGATGGAAGCACAAGGGAATATTTTTGTAATGTCAATAGACTTTGACACAGAGGAGAACTTTGAAAATAAATTATGAATGTGGCAAAAGGTTTCACAATTGGAGACAAAGTCAGTGCTTTTGGCAAAATATATGACAGATATCTAAAAAAGGCTTCAATGCAAAGCAATTCTTTGAAAAGAAAACATCTAAACAGGAAGTTTAGAAAAGTTTAAAGTGGGAAATAACATAACCCAATAAACAAGAAAAGCTGAAAATAAACTTTTATGCAGAGTTTGGCCAAAACAAAGACAATTTTCGTTTCAAATGATTCACATTCAAAATGAAGCATTCCACTTTAGGGATTCACTATCTAGTAAGCATTGTGAAAAAGTAATGGGATGTTTGATAGATCAAGTGGATAAAATACAACCCAATAGAAAGATGATAAAAGTTCTTCAAGCAATTGGCCTTGGTTTTCATTTGCTTTTTACCACTTTATTTCTTTATTTTCCCACCTGAAAGCTGAAAAAACATTGATTCTATTCAATTTGCCATTTGTATTCAGTTGTTATTCGTACCAAGTTACGTCTAACTTTAGTCTATAAAACTTAGACCTTGTAAAGATATGGTTATAAAACAAAAAAATAAGAATTTGACCTAACCCATTTGGAGGAAAAATGTTGCTGAGCCATCAGTGGACCTAAAAAAACAGAAGCAATCCCACATTATTTGCACAGTTAGCTCCAGTGGGTGACTTTTTTTTTCTTTGTTCATGCAATGAACAACAGAAGTGAAAGCACCTGGGGCCCGATGTAAAAATGTTGCCTACACACAAAAACCATGTGTAGGCATTTTTCTCCACACAAACTGATATTTATAAGATAATAAAGTACACCAAGAATGTGCTTAGTTTGTGCACTCTTGAGGTCACAAAACTTAAAGTTTTTACAGCAAACCATGTCCTGGAAAAGACCCAGATCTTGGAAAGACCTTTTTCAACTTTTTCTGTTTTTACACGTTTCTCATTGTCATACATTTTCAGTTAGTCTCTCTTTACTTCTGTTTATGTTCGCAGTATTTCGAAGTAAAATTGAAATAGTTTGTCTTTCAATGGATGCGAATTAGCACCTATAGAAATGTGAGATAACATTTAGGTATTAATGTTTCATCAGTGTAAGTTTGTATTTTGTGTCCACATGCATAGCTTTATCTCTTGTTTTGTTATTCATTAATCAGTTCTTATTCTGCCAGTGATTCCAAAACGTTTATCCACATGGTTTCAATATCATATTTTTATTGATTCATTCACTACCAGAAAAAAGATCAGGCACCTAATCAAATGTTCCTCTTACCAACATACTGTAGAACAGGACCTTAAACAGCCCAGTTTGTCTAAGTTCTATTTCTATCATGAAAGTAAACTGAATATTATTGATCTATTATGATGCAGAAACATAGTCTTTTTTGTCATATTTTTTTTTCTACAGTTCTTCATAACTGCAAGAACAAGGAGAATGGAATTACATGGCAGAAAAATCTTCTGAAACGGTTTGGACAAGTCAAGATGACGAAAAGAAGGACTACGTATATATCAGAGGTAAGATGCTGAGTTTTAAACTGCCACGCAGGAGGCCTAAAGGAAAAACAAAGAGGATTTTTAATGGTGTAGTGAAAGAGGTCATGAAGGTTGTTGTAAAAGAAAAAGATTCAGAAGATAGGGTTAAATAGAGGAAACAGACTCCGAGTGTAGCCATTTACAGGAAAAAAATAACATGAAAAGAAGATAATAATAATTTAATTGAACTATTTGTCAAATATGTGGGTAAATAAAGGCAAAACCACCGTCATATCTACAATGTCACACTGATCCTGAATGTGTTAAAACCAATACAGTCCTGTGATTTAAAAATTGAAACATTTTAAAATATTCTAGAGATGTAGTTGGGAATCCTTGACCTTGCAAGCATACCCATGTATATTTAGGTACAGTATGAGCTGAAAGAAGTGTGTCTGTGTGTGTGGAGGCAAAGACCTTTCAGTCCATGATATGCTGACAGCATGTGGGGCACGGCTTATGACTGACTGCAGAATATCCAGCGACCCCGAGTACTCCTTTGCTGTCATGGTCGCGGCTGTGCCCCCAAGCTGTCTCGAAGTCCAGAGTCCTAATTCAGTCCTAAATGCACCTGTTACTAACCATACCTAAACAAGAAGTGCAGGTCACGGATCAAAACCCTTTCTACTTTTTTTTTTGTACATTTATAGTTTTTTATGGCCAATATAAAAGCTTTTAATGCAAAAAGATGATTTCTCATTTGCAACAACATTTTTAAACAGAAAAGCAGATTCTCAGTACTGATCAAGAGCACAGGTGTCAAACTCTAATACAGAAGGATCAGTGTCCTAAGTGAATTTATATCTAAGCGCCTGATTCAGGTTATTGAGTCATTGGACCTACGACGTTATGTGTGTCAGCTGTTTTTTACCAGGAACACAATGAAAACACAAGGCCGTAGTTTGCCACCCCTGATTGAATGAGTTCAATTATTAAAATTAATCATCCAAACACAACAACAGGGACAAAGATGATTGAAATTCCCTGGGATTGAGCAAAAAGCAAATTACTGAGCGCCTTACTCTTTGAGCAAGACTCTATAGTCCCTTCAATTCAAAATTTTATTTGAAGGTTTAAGGTGAGTCACAGTAATCTTTTTATTCATTTAGCATATGAAAGTGCATGTAGCTCGAATACACTTAGGGTATTTTGTCATCTCTAACGTTAGAGGTTTCACAACACATCTAAAAAATTCTGCTCCTGTTGCACAAGTGGAAAATTGCATTTTATTGTTGAAATCTCATAAAGTAAAACTGTGATGATCAATATTAGCAAAAAAACAGAGCTTGTGTCTCTGAGGCTTTGATTTAATCTGGACAGGACAAAATATTGAAGCTCTGGTGCATTGATTTTTAAGAGAGAAAAAAAAAGCTTTATATGTTTTATTTTTGTTTTGCTCAGCAAAGGGGGGAGTAATTTTGATACTCCCTGGCACCGGTTTACATCCACCAGTCTCCTACTAAGTGCAAATGTCCGCCGGCAATCTCTCCATCTGGTCGTACACCGCATGCCAGACTGTCCCAGTCACTGCCCCCTCTCTCTCTCACTTTCCATACTGCAAACCAAAGACATGCAGAGGGCAACAACTTGCCTCTTATCCAGCACCACCTACCCTGGTCTCAGCACCGTCCTCTGTCCTTTGGGTCCTCAGGGCTCTTTGATAGTCTCACAGGCGACATATGGGAGTCTGATTAGCATATGGCTGTGGGTTACTGCAATCCAGAGCCCACAGCAGGACATGGCAGGAAGGCTGCAGGGAGGACTGTAATTGATTCAGAGCACATTCTCCCTCAAGCAGGTGACAAAAACAACAAAACTATCTTTGATGTCTTGAATATCTTCAAGGTATCTGATTATCAGTGGTTTTAAAAGACAATGAATTTCAGTTGTATGATTACATTGGAGTAGCTAAAAGTATAAATATTGATGATTGTTATTTATTCATTCATCTTCTGAACTGCTTATCCCACTTGAGATATCAGGTACAGTATATCTATACACTCTACACTTTACTTTGCACTGGATTTGAGTATGTCTTCTTTTATCTGTGAGGAAATAAACGTAAAGCCTCAGCCATTGATGCTACTTTATCTTTTCACTGTACATAAAGTAATGCCTTGATGTAATTAGATAGTGTATGGTAAGCATTTGAAAAAAAGGAGAAATTTAATAATCATTTTGTTCTTAAGTACATCTCAAAAAAGGCCCAGAGAGGAGCAAGGTAATGCTTCTGTGCTGAAATGTACAGTCCTGATAGAAAAACCAAGAGAAAACACTGTGATGATCACATTTCATATTTAACTTACAGAAGACAGCAGATTGCATCTCCAGACAGGTTTTTAAGGCACTTATCTTTGTCAAAATGCCACCACACATTCCAGCAGCCTTCTCGTATCTTTCATCCCAGCAGATGAAAGCACCAAATCACTTTGTCAGATGATGTACCAACACTAACACAAAGCTGGCAAAAGGCCACAGCAAATCCAGCAATAGGTCTTTAATGCCACAGTTTCTCGCAAGCACTCCCCAAGGCCTCATAAAGGCCCACGCAAATAAAAAATGTTTTAAACGGTTATGGAATTAAAATAAAGTACAATTACAAAAAAATTGAAATAGCAAATGTAGAAATATGCATGTAGAGTTCATCCTCTTTGGCCAGTAAATGACAAAAAAGTTGGTGCTGACTGTTTAAAACATAAAATATGCTACGTAGTTCCAGACAGATTTGCAATTGTGCATTGCTGTGCTATGAACCTTTTTTTTTTTTTTTTTTTTTTTTTAATGCAAAACTGACATTGTCAAAGCAATGTGCTTTAAACCCCAGGGAAACATCCAGGACCACTGCACGATTGTCTCTCCGAATCAATGGTCCTCCAGTAGAATGAAAACTAGACCGCAGCATATTTAAATCCAATCAGTATTCTACAATGACTCCCTTGTGTTTCTAGGTGAGCTTGTCACTCTTTTCTTCAAAGTGAGTGCTTCTGTTCTAATCCAATCAAATTAGATGGGACGCTTGAAATGGAATAATTTAACATGGGTGTTTGCACAGTTGAGTCGAGCCATTCGGTCAAAGTTTATTTTCTGATTGTTGGTAGCAAAATAAAACATCTATTTTATTCATAAATAGGCTGAATTAAAGTTTCATTATTGCATTTTACATTGGCAAATCTGGGGTCTGAAGTCTTCAGAATTAAAATCAGAATATACTTTAATGATCCCACATAATCCCACACATGGGAAATTTGTGTGTCACAGCAACCACTTCCTATCTGCTAAGTGAGTCGTTGTAGAGTCCGATCACGTACGGAAAGAAAGACCTCCGGTAACGAGTTGTTCTCGAGTGGAGCTGTCTGAGCCTCTTAGAGAAGGAGCTTCGCTGTTCGTCCAGGAGTGGGTAGAGAGGATGATCATGATTGTCCATGATGGACAAAAGTTTGTTCAGTGACCTCCTCTCTACCACTGCCTCAAGTGAGTCCATTGGTCACTTATCATTTGCTGGTGATGGTTATTTGTCAATAAGCAAAGCTAATAAATTATCCTTATTTCTCCAGTCACTATGTGAATTTTTTTTTATAGCAATTACATTTTTTCTTATTCAGGTGTTTTTGTCTTCCACGCGTTTGTATGCTTCCATTTGTTTGTTCATCATCTGTTGATTTACTGGTTGGAATTCAGTCAATTAATACATACCTTCAAACATTTTTATTCACATCAAGCTCTATTTCAGACAGAATGTTGCCAAAAACAGCGAAAATGTAACTTTTTGTCGCCTTAATGCCAAAGGTTATAGAACTCTGCAACATGGTTCAATGAGAGTTTCAGTCCTGCAGGATTTTCATACATCTGGTTCACATTAATTCATTACCAAGGTAACCTTGATAGGCTGTTGAATCCAAATGAACTCAGCCTTTTCAGACCAAGTTGAAAACCGAGTCACACATGCGTACCTTGTAGATTAGCTGTAGAAATTTTAGGCATATACCGAACATAAATTTGTTAAACATTAATCCAATCTTTCATTCATTTATCACTTTTCTCTGCCACTCATTTCAATTCAAGGTTGTGAATCATTGCAGCCTATCCACTGCAATTGAATGAATTAGACTAAATTGGAACAAAATCAGGCTTCCAGTCACCAGACGGCCTGGTTAATAAATGATCAATCTTTAATTCACTTGACTAAAAATTTTGCATTATTCACATAAAATACTTTTTGGAGCCAGATGTCTTCAAGACAGAAAATGAAATATAAACAAGGATTTTATGGATTTTATGCTGGATTTTATGCAAGGATTTTATGGATTGGAAAGCTACACCCATGTAGTAAAGTTGCCATACTATCATATTGGCATCTCGACAGTAGATGCCCATACTTCCAAGTATGGGCATGAGTATGAGTATGCCTTGACCTCTGTTTCATTTGGTCAAGGCATCTCAAATATTAGAAACTTTATGGAACACAATTTGAAATAGAACACGCTGAAGTATCCTGATAAAGTTATAAGGGACTGAGATTTTGATTAGATAGTCATTAATACAGTAGATGCCATTTAAAGAAATATTTTGCTTTCATTGAAGGTATATTTCTTTTTATGGTTTTGGATAGACTTGTTAAATAAGATGTGAGTACCATGACTTCAGTAAATAGCAATACCTCTTTTTGAGTTTCATAAAGGTCAAAGATATTTTTTTCATCATGTTGGAAACATGATTGAGCTTTGCTGTGCTCTTTGCTTTACACTTTCACATTGGATGTATTGGCATCTTCAAGTTCTTCTGCACGATAATCTGTTCTTGTATAACCTCGTATTTCACGTGTCTCATGCCAGTTTCATTTTTCATCTGGAGTTCAGTCAGTCATTCAAGGTTGTTAGAGATGTCATCATAGACCCAACAACTGACATTCAACAAAGTTTATAAAATGCAGAAATCCATGTCTGGATTTTATCAAGGAACAAAGAAGTAATTCATTTCTTCAAACATGGTAACAACAAAGATAAATTTGTTGTTTACTACAAAGTGTCTGATAGAGTCTGCTGTAGTTCTTACCACCAAAATAATAAATTATGTGTTTGAATGTGTTTGCCATTTAGTACCAAACTTCGTAGGGTTTCGTTTAGTAAATTATTATATATTTCTTCATTTTTTTTCCATTGCCTTCACTTAATACACCAATTATGACTAGAAACGTCTAGAATGCCCCCTGCGGGTCAGGGACAGGGTCCTGCCCCAAGTGGAGGAGTTTAAGTATCTCGGGGTCTTGTTCACGAGTGGGGGAAGGATGGAGCGGGAGATCGGTGTGGCATCAGCAATAACTAGGACGCTGCATCGGTCCGTCGTGGTAAAGAGAGAGCTGAGCCGAAAAACAAAGCTCACAATTTACAAGTCGATCTACGTTCCAACCCTCACCTATGGTCACCAGCTGTGGGTGGTGACCGAAAGAATGAGATCGCAGGTACAAGCGGCCGAAATGAGCTTCCTCCGCAGGATGGCTGGGCTCTCACTCAGAGATCGGGTGAGGAGCTCTGCCATCCGGGAGGAGCTCGGTGTTGAGCCGCTCCTCCTCCAGGTCGAGAGTAGCCAGATGGGGTGGTTCGGGCATCGGGTCAGGATGCCCCTCGAGCGCCTCACGGGCGAGGTGTTTCGGGCACATTCCACCGGGAGGAGACCAAGGGGCAGACCCCGGACCGACTGGAGAGACTATGTCTCACAGCTGCACGGGGAAAGACTTGGGATTTATCCGGGTGAGCTGGAGGATGCAGCCGGGGGTGAGAGAGGCCTGGGCTGCCCGTTTGAGGCTGTTGCCCCCACGACCCGACCCCGGAACAAGCGGAAGATGACGGAACGTAACGTCTTTTGGCTTACATAATTGTAGATTGAGTAATCAATTATATCAACCAATTATGTAAAAAAATATTTCATCCACAAGTCTTTTGACAATAAAAAAAAGCTTAGCCAGTATTTACAGGACAACATTTCCTCCATTTCCACTGGGTAAGAGGTAATTGATTACAAAGAGCTATAAAACATCCCCAATACCAATAAGCATTGCTGTAGATGTTAACATGTTTTGGCTGTACTCACATTTAGCCTCATGCCACCTCCTATATTGCAAAGCTCAGAGGCCAGGTGATGGAGCAAGTCAAAGCTGTTAATTACCAAGGTATAGATGGACTGTCCTCCATCTTGCTGCTGAATTGCTGACAGAGTGTACAAAAGGCCCCAGCACAGCTCGTTAGTAAACCCTGTGAAGCTCAAGTTCATGATTACTGCACGGATCTCCTTTCCACCCCAATTGGCAGAGAAAAAGTACTAAAGAAGAAAAATCAACAACTGCTCTTTATTGATTCAGGGTTGCCTGTTTTTGCAACTTTAATCAGACAGGAAGCAGGTATTAGAGGTGATGGAAAAGGAAGGAATAACATAGATTTCAGACTGTAGCCTATTTATTTTATGTGTACTGGATTTTCATCTCTGAAATAAGTTGGGGTGAAAAAAAAAAGATTCAATAACTGGCAGATTCTATTTGGTTGGTAATTTTTTGCTTATGAGAGATTGGGTTGCACCCAGCTGCTAAAGCAGGGATGCCCAAACTTCTCTCACCTCCACCACTGTCCATCGGGGGAATACAGAGATATTCCCAGTGCAGTTAAGAAACTTAGTTCCTCAATCACTGCCTGGATCAACCTCTGGGTTTATCCCTGGTAGGATTTGCCTACAACAGCTCACCTATGAAGCATCCAGTAGGTTTCCTGTCCAGATATCCAACCCCCCCCCCAAAGCTGAGGCATTACCTCAACACTCGAGAGTGGGAGCTCTACTGTGAATAAGGAGATTGATTCTAGAATTCCTCACACTATCTTAATAGGAGAACCTGGTCATACGGTGGACAAAACTAGTATTTTTTTATTTGAAATCTTGTTCTCTGACTCCATTGGTCTTTATTCATAGGTGAGGACAGGACAATTGAATAATGGGGGAAACAAGAGCTTAACTTTCGGCTTTTCCTCTTCAGGACGGTGAACTGCAGTTATAAACCTCAAAATACTTAAACTTTTTTATTTGCAGACCCCACTGACTCCTCACAGCAATGTGCTCTTTTCCAGTTGAGTAACACATTTGTTGTTTAGAGGTGCTTATTCCCACCCCAACCGCTTTACTCTGGGCTAAAAATTGGTCCAGTTGGAGATCACTCCTCACTGAAGCCAACAAAACAGCATTTTCTGCAAAAACAGATGTTAGTGATAAATAGTAGAGTATTAAAAATAAATAAAAACATAAAATCAACAAATTTCATAATAAAAAAGACATCAATGAGCACCAACAACGTAAGAATTATATAGTGACGCAATCAAGCCACAAGAATAAATGGTGGAATTAGTTGATATTTGCTTGAAATTCTCCAATGTTAAATTTGCTTCAGCATGATGGCTAAAAAAGGAATTTTGTTAGTTGTTTGCCTCTAATTGTGAAGTTTTGCACACTTTCTGCCCCGTCTGGCATGGTATGAGGTCATTAGGACTTGACGGCTGGGGTTGCAGCCCTCAAACTGCCACTCTCCCATGACAACTGACCTTCTCTGCTTCTCTAACTTTTCCAGTTTCAGGCTCTATCATTCTCCACTAGACAGTCCATCTCCTCTGCCCGCTGTATTCTATCTACCTCCTGTACGCTTCATCTCTTCCTCCCACCTTGGCTTCTGACTCAATTTATGATTTTCTGTCTTATTTTTTTAAACCATTTTTTCTCTCAGCCTGCCATCACCTGTATGTTTCCTAGCTGGATGTGTTCACCAGCCACAGTGCTGCGCTTGTAGACAGAGGTCTGCCTTGCTCTCTGCTAATGAGCCTCTTTTTGTGATATAACACTGGTTCCGAACACAATTTCCAGCCGTTCCCAAGTTTGACGAAGAAAAACATAATATACGTATATACAGTGTATATATATATATATATATATACATGTGTGTGTGTGTATAGCGGTATACTGCGCATTTCACACCTGAGCCTTTTGTAGTCTCAAAATCTGTTTGAACATGATTTCATCTGAAGCTTTTATCTCTGTTCTTTTTTTGTGTAGATATATTCAGCAGAATGGATTCTAAAGGCCTGATTTTAGTCTACATGGTAACAAATGCTGGTCTAAACATGAGAGCTCAAATGCTTTGAAGCGAAAATACACTTTCCAAATTAGCATAGCCGTTGGAAAAGCCATAAAAGAAAACATTTTGGAATATCTTATAAGATTATAATGAGCAATATCAAATTAACTACAGTTTATAATTCAGATATTTCTAGGCCAGCGAAAAGACTGTTAGGCATTCAACATCATGCATGGTAAATCATAATAAATTATTTAAATCTGACATGCATATACGGAAAAATACTTAGTAAGTTCACATTTTTAATCAACTGTTTAAATTGTTTTTGTTGTCAAGAAAAAAAAAAAAAGATTTACTCAGTTGTGATTGACACCAAGAACTAGTTTATAGATTTTTTTTTTACCCCCATCCTGTTCTTTAGAGGCAGGGGCATGTTCATGTCAGAGGCACACAGGCATTTATCTGTTTGCTAAACCACTTTCTGTGTTGCGGGTTGCCTTGGGCATGAGTCTTGATGTATAGGTGAAATTTGTTTTCTCCAAACAGCAGATCACAAGATTAGGATGTAGTAGCTAAATAAATATGTATATAAGTATTACGGCTTAAGATGGATTGCAAACACAATGGGAAGACAGGTTGTTGTTGTATTATATGTTTTCAAATAAGAAATTAAGGGCACCTATACCATAGTGGGTATTTTGATGACTCCACCAGCCTTCACAACACTTTTATCCAAATTTCTTGATCTTTGTCATATCTCTGTTAGGACATTGAAAGTTCCCCACAAGTGAAACGGGAGACAGATTGAAGATTTTCCATTGGATGATGCACAAAGTACTAACTAAACCTGGAACCGTTCCATTCCGTCGTCTTCCGCTTATCCGGAGGCGGGTCACGGGGGCAACATTCTCAGATGGAAAGCCCGGGCTTCTCTCATCCCAGCTGCATCCTCCAGCTAACCCAAAGGATCCTCAGTCGTTCCCCAGCCAGCTGTGAGACATAGTTTCTCCAGCGGGTCCAGGGTCTGCCTCTTGGTCTCCTCCCAGTGGGACGTGCCCGAAACACCTCAACAGCGAGGCGCTCGGAGGGCATCCTGACCAGATGCCTGAACCACCCACACTCGCTTCTGTCAACCTGGAGGAGGAGCGGCTCGACACCGAGCTCCTTCCGGATGGCAGAGTTTCTCACCCGATCTCTGAGTGAGAGCCCAGTCATCCTGCGGAGGCAGCTCATTTCAACCGCTTGTATCCACGATCTCATTCTTTCGGTCCAGCTTTCGGACCAGCTGTGGGTGGTGGGAACGTAGATCGACTTGTAAATTGAGAGCTTTGCTTTGCGGCTCAACTCTTTCTTTACCACAATGGACCGATGCTGTGTACTTTGAAATGAACTGATTCTATTCTTGACACATCAAACATTTTGGTCAGTACTTTTCTATCAGTAAACTGATGCCACTTTGAATGTTGTGTAGATGTGCACGGTTTTGTTTGGCCAATGTTGAAAAATTCTTCTGACTTTTTGCCTGTTGTGTTTAAAGTGTTATCCTTTAAGCTATAAGATGATCGTACTTGTGTTCTCAGCATTAAAACTTTATTTTCTATTGGTTAGTTTGCCTCTATTTTGGAGCTTCAAAAGTACCACAATTTGAAAGCATTCCGCTTGTGCACCTTAAGGGATAAAATATCCACACATATAAGTAGAGTAATATGAATGCATCATCACATAAGGACTTTGTGGGCTACAAACATAGCTCGGGAAAGGACGGCCGGTGCCTCGGGTGAAGACAGCAATCCACCTCCATCCTATATTTATAAGTAGCTCTCTACAGAGAGCTGTAATTGTCCACTTCATCCGGGCTTTTCTCCTGCACTGATGGTAATTTAATGTATAGAAGCACAGAAGAGGGGAACGTCAAACTGCTATGTTCACTCATTGAAATAACTGTGTTGTGAATTAAAGTAATTTTAGTATCAGAATTTCCTAAGGCACCATTCTGCCTGAGCATGCACCATTAGGATGTGTTTGTAATAAATATCAATAATTTTACACTCACAATACAAAAAGTTTTACATTAAACTCACCGCTACATCCAAAATCCATTAATTAAAATTAATCCATATTAACCTGGAAAAAGGAAATACATCCTACCGTAACGAGATTAATTGTGGTTATTTCCTTTTGCACATGATCAAGCTCTTGCAAAATTACTCATGCATTATTGTTGCATAAATACCGATAATGCATTCTTGCTGCGAGTAGCTGATGAATCACTGACCACATAAGTTCTGTACATTTCAGATAAAAGCAATTTCAGGGGTAAATGGGAAGAAACGTAAATGGCTTCTAGCAGCAATGTCAAATTGTATGCATAGTTATTTTCCTATTTACAGTACTGACATAAAGAAAATGTTTGTTAATGTATAAGCTGTATTTTGAAAGCCAAATCAAGGTCAAACACTGTCGACAAATTACATTACACAGCTATACTGTAGATCCAGTGGATGATCTAGTGTATCAGTATCAAAGGTCTTTCAAATGATTCATCCACATGGCTCTAGACAAACTTATCTAAAGACAAGAGCAAGTGATCATTTTCAAATAATGTACATCAAGTACAATAAGAAAGCACTCAAGCTTAATTACCAATCAATTGTGACTTATTTTTAAAGTTTCAGTCTTTTAAATACTCTAAAAAGTCAATTAAGGTGTGCAACAACATTTCTTGTATATCAGTGCATGAAAGATATTCATCTGAACAATGCATCATTTAGTCAAACAAATACAATGGAGATTCAGCAAATTTTGCCTTACACATCGGAAGTCAGTGTTCCATGCAAGCAGCATGCAAACCGTTTATCTAGCTAGCAGTTTCTCCGGCATTTCCACGGCTTGTGCAGTAATTTATAAAACTGGTGATGACAAGCAGAAAAATACCTCCATGTTTTCAATGGCGAAATGAAAAGAGGATGTTTAACTGTTCGTGTCTTCCATCTGCCTCTGTTGGCCTTTCAGGATGCTTGAATCTCTTCATATCATTTCTGACGCCGGCATCGTGGGCTAGAATAGGAACGATGTAAGATAAAAAGCTCTTTTCCCCCCAATGATCTTCATGTTAATTTTGGACAGTGACAAACTGTCAGGGCCTTCAAGGCTTTTTTCTTCAAGCCGAAAAAAATATTTGAATTATAGACTGATTATTATATTTCAATCATGAACATTTATATAAAAAAATATGTCTGTCTTTCACAAGTTTTCCATTGAATTGCAATTGCACCATTTGCGTGGTGCAAATGCAATCACATTTTAGCCATTTTTGTTGCCTTGTAGGGCTGAAATTGACAGCTTGCCTGGAGGCCTTTACAATCTGTTATGCGGACCCTTCGAAATAAAATATATAGCCGTGTTTGCTTTGATAATCAGATTACAAACTGGTACTAGCTTTACTTTTCCAGACCAACTGATATCAAGAACATGCAACATTTCATCACAGCAGTAAACATGGCCGCATCTATCACTGATAACTTTACTTTAAAAGTTCTAATTTAAATTGTTCATATAAAACTATTTCCAAGGTATAGAATAAGTACAATTTTGTGATCTGGTTTAAAAATAGAAGTAAAATGTATCACTTTAAGTTTTTGGGAAAAAAATCAACTTTAAAAGTCACTTTAGGGCAAAAAGTCCCAAGACGTAAGAAAACCCTTCTTCAAAACATTTTAATACTTGTTAGCAACACAAATATGCTTTCTGTGTTGTTCATAAAAATCTTTTATCATTTTTATTTCATAACTAAAGAAACTTTATAAATGTCTTTCATGTGTAAAGATTAATTGCCTCTCCATACTAACATAAGGTACAATGAAGCATGTTTGCTCAGTCATCGTTGGCAGCTTATCTGGCTGTCAGGTCTTGTTAGCTGCTTTGATGATTTGAGGTCACTTCCACCGGATCCGATCCTGTAGCAGCACAACAAAACACGAGGAACAGCCAAGCGTACAATAATCAAACAACAGCAAATGCTGGCTTTAGATAAGATTCATACTGAAGGATAAAAATGTTCTTACGGCTGTGACTGAACGCAGAGCATTCAAAGCCCAAAGTGAGAACAGCTGCAGTGTAGCAAATGATTTCAGATTATTTAACAGCAAGCCGCCTGTCAGAATGACAGTTTATCAATCTGATGAGCACAAAACTGCAGATTGTGATTGAATATGAGATCCAGAAAAGGTTTAAAGCAAATGATTTTAGCTACCAGAAACATTTAACGTTCAAAAAGTTTGGATTTCTCATTATCAGAATCAGAATATACTTTAATGATCCCACACATGGGAAGTTTGTGTGTCACAGCAACCACTTCCTATCTGCTAAGTGAGTCATTGTTAAACCCGATCACGGAAGAAAGACCTCTGGTAACAAGATGTTCTCGAGCGGAGCTGTCTGAGCCTCTTGGAGAAGGACCTCCGCTGTTCGTCCAGGAGTGGGTAGAGAGGATGGTCATGATTGTCCATGATGGACAAAAGTTTGTTCAGTGACCTCCTCTCTACCACTGCCTCAAGTGGGTCCTGTTTGCTGCCAATGACAGTCTAGAGCCAGCCAGTCTGATTAGTTTATTCAGTCTGTTGGTGTCACTGGCTGCAATGCTGCTCCCCCAGCAGATGACAGAGAAGAACAAGGTGCTGGCCACCACAGACTGGTAGAAGGTCTCCAGGATCTTGCCGCACACATTGAAGGACCTCAGCTTCCTTAGAAAGTAAAGTCGGCTGCAAGTCTTCTTGTAACCAGCAGTACTGTTGCTCCTCCAGCTCAGTCTACTGTCGATGGTCACTCCCAGGTATTTGTACTCCTCCACCACCTCCACATCCCTACCCAGAATTATGTGTTGAAAGAAAGCACAACTCTGTTGCAAGAAGACCAACACAATTCTATTACTCAGTTTAAACTCCCAAATGTAACTCTTCAACATTCTCATTGTATCCTATGTACATAGACAACTGTAATTTTGGTTTGGGAACATCTATTACACAATAACTAGGAAATCTTACTTATTTATGAAGGTTTTTCACAAAGCAGGAAGTGTAAAAGCCTGACTATTGCTCATGCTGATGTGCATCCTGAGAAAAAAAAACAGGCTCCATCTCTGAAAATGAATATGAGTCTTGAGTAAACTGCCCATCCCCACCCAATTCACAAAGAGTGGTGACATGATGTAGCCACCTCACAGATACTAATACAAATTATTAAAAGAAAATTATTCTCAAACCATCACTATCAGTTTGTAGGGAGCTCTGAAAAGTTGATTTTTTATGGAATGGGGCCCTAATGTTTTGCTGCATAACCACATTTACAAATGTTATTCAAAGCCTGATACTGTGCAGTATAATAAGCCTTAATGCCATGGTTCACAAATTCTGTAATACTGAAGAATATGTGTTTTAAAAAAATCAAGCAAATTGATGGATCTTTGTTTTCTGGGGAGCATTCATTGGGACCTGATAAATGTTGTCTGATGTTAGCAGGTGCAAGGTGCATAAAAAGTAGTTCCCAGAAAGACTTTAACATTTTCTCCCCCTGGCCATACCTTGGCGTTCTCCTCTGTTCTACATTACAAACTGCTCTTTCTTTCTTTTTATTGTCAGTCTTTGACTTAAATTAAAGAACACATTGACTTTCCTTTCATTCATCTTTTTTCCAATTAATAAGCTATCAGTTAACTATCAGATAACCAGATAGGTGAGAGAATTATGTGAAAATTCTGAGAGCAATTTCATAAAATGGGAAAGATCCAGAGAAAAGTGCCATCATATTATAAGTGGTTCTAGTTTTAGCCTCATTTACAAAAGACTCTTGCTATTTAGTACATTTGAGCACATGCCTCATATTCCTTCATCCTTTGGACAGAAGTGTTTCATCCTTTTGTATCTTCCCACCCCGGCTTATCTGCGTGTAATTTTTGCTGACTTTACTGCCGGCCCACTCAATGATTTGGTCTTAATTTTATTAATGGTGCACACTTTGCAGTTTTGTCCACCGTGTCTTTAAACAGCTTGCTCCTGATCATTTTTCAACCATGTAACACTGACATTGTGCACAGAGGAGAGCAAGCAAGGATCAGTTATGCTCATCTAAACCGGTTTTACTAAACTATGGGGATTACCTAACAATTTAATGTTCCCCGAACGTTCTGGGATGGTTTTTTAAAGGTTTAAAAAACAGCTTTGAAACAGCTTGCTCCTGATCATTTTTCAACCATGTAACACTGACATTGTGCACAGAGGAGAGCGAGCAAGGATCAGTTATGCTCATCTAAAACGGTTTTACCAAACTTTGGGGATTACCCAGCTAACAATTTAATGTTCCCCGAACGTTCTGGGATGGTTTTTTAAAGGTTAGCAGAACGTTCCTTAAAGGTTGTTTTTGGTTCTTTAAAGGTAAATTGGAAAGTTTTATGACGGTGGTGGAACGTTATTTTTGTTTTTTCTAAATGGTTCCCTTAAGGTTCACAGAACGTTCCTCTACCCTTGGGGGGACACGATGGCTCAGTCGTTAGAGCATTCCCCCTTGGACCGGAAGGCAACCGGACGTTTGTGAGTTTGCATCCCACTGAGTGCACGTCTAGGGTCCTTGGAGAAGACACCTAACCCCCCGTTTCTCCCACCATTGGTGCTGCCGTGGCAGCCTGCTGTGGTGTAGGGGTGCAGCACACAAATTTCCCCGGGGAGGGATGATTTGAGTGAGTAAAAAAAAAAAAACTTAATTTTAACCATAAGCTTCAGGGAACCAATACATAATATTCTTTGAAAGTTCTCTGAATGTTCATGTGACCTGGGAATCTAACCTTCAGGCAACCTTCACAAAACCTTCATAGAACCCTCTCACAACCTCCACAGAACTTATAACCTATAGAGTCTATGAACAGTTCAAAACATACTAGTCTGGAAACTGTGCTGTTTTACAAACAAATATTGAAAAATTCTTGAAGATGCAAAAATACAAGATATTTGACTGGCTCAGACCATCTAATGATGATACATACTGGTTTAAGTTTTAGTGTCCTGTATGTCTTCATCACTATCAAAGAGAACGACTAGTTTCAAGTAAAACAGTAGCCCAAAACAGACTTTTTTGCTGTTATAACAGAACTCATTAAACAATTGTTGACTTAAGATCACTGCTAAAATGAGGAGGGTTTATTCTTTTCTAGTCTTGTGATATATGATAAAAGCAAAGAACTGGCAGCTACAAGCTATTTCGAGCATTTTATTGAAAACACAAATACTATTAATAACTGCACAATGTGTAAGAATACTTCTTTCATCTGAAATCTGTACGATGTACCCGTTGACTCTCTGAGTCATCATTGGTTTCCATGGAATATGTCTCACATTGGGGCCAAAAAGGCAGAAAAGAAGTGCACTAATTGATTTGGAAATTTTACACTTGAAGACTTACCAAACAATAACAACCTAGGCTTGTTCCAGAGCCTTAGGCATTTCTGATGTAAGCCTGGCTCACACGAGAAATGGGTTTCAGTTGTATTGGAGAAAAACTGGCTCAATTGTCAAAAAGGCTAAGTGCTAATCATTGCTGTTAGTCATCGATTGGAAGTGATAAGGCGGGTAAGGGTGTATAGAGCTTGGATTACATGTTATTTCCTGCCAGGGACTGTGTATTTTCATGTCCTTAGTTGTGAATGTGTCTGTCCGAGAGAGTGCAAATAAAAATTTATTTGAAGCTCTAACAAAGTTATAAAAAAAATGCAATCATCTGTGCTTGTAGAGAGCATTGTTTCAGCTGAAGTGATGCACTGATGCTTGTTTCTAACATGCCTTTTCCTTCTGGCTTGTTGTTCATCTTGATTTTGGTTCTGTGGCTGGTTGATCTCCACTAAGTCCAACCAGCCGTTAAATGCATTCGGTTTTATCTGTGTAAAGCATCTGGATCAAAGAAAATATTCAGGTCATGAACCGATCCCTGCTATTTAATTTAAAAAAAAAAAAAAGATTTTTTTCTAAAACTAAATTGTTTTAATAATGCAAATATAAATTAGTATGATGACAAATTGTTGTTTAATTTAATTTGAATATGAACTTTTGACTCATAGTAAAAATAAAATAAAGTGCACATTGCAGTAAAATAAACAAAGAACTCTTTTGCATGACTTCCTCAGAGAAATAGGAAAGCTCACCTGGCAAAATGTCAGTTCAACTGACACAGCAAGTATCTCACATATAACTGTCTTGAACTGCACAAATACAAAACAGACTGCAACCAATGCTCATCCGGACAATGTTTCACCTCCTATTAAGGTTGGTCAGAAAACAAGAACATGGTAAAGACAGGTATCTCTGTTCATCTCAGGACTGACAACAGAACTGTCTGCTTATGTGACAGCCGAGCATGTTACCATTCAAATTTAGCTTTGCATGTCCTTGACAATATGAGACAAGAGAACATGAACTCAAATAATGGTTTATTTGATGGACTGTGAGTAAATTGTCATGAAGTCCCAGGGAAGGAATAACCTGAATGGTGTCATAGAAATGTTATTTTTGTGTGAAGAATAGTTAAATCCCACATCTTTGTCTGAGCTTATCAAACAGACACAATCTGATCTAGGGTATAGTGTGAGTTTCAAACCCATAGAATACCAGTTTGATTAGTATGTAGAGCATTGTGTGAAAACTCTTCTTCTGTAAATAATTGTATTTAAACGTAATTAGAGGAAAACATTATAATCAGACTAGTCTCTGGGGTTCCCGGTATTGCGCTTTTCTTTAATTCCCACTTTTATTGTCCAATCTTTAATTGACTTCCTTTGAGAAGTGCACACATGGTTGGAGTCTCAAGGGCAAACAACTCAGCAGTTAAACCTGAATCACTATCTCTTTGTTTTATTTCTACACAGTCTGGAAAGGAAATCTCACTCCTATACACAGCTCGGTAAATGCATATTTATGGGCTCAAGCAGTAGTTGTTCTTCACATTCAGTGCTTCAGTAACCGTGGCAACAGCATTTCTTGCTTGTTATAAAATGGTGGCAAAGGCTCAGTTGTGAAACTGGATCCTGTAGATGACGTATGGAAATTCCAGTGCTTTTGTGTTTATTTTTTTTATTCTTTGTATCTATACCATATTTATTTCAGATTAAAAAGATTTCAGTTCTCTAAACTGTCTGAATATTGGAACTAGATTTAACTTGCGTGCCAAATAGGAAGTATCTTCTGGCTCCAAAAAATCTTACTTAAGTTGCGAGTGGGGACTAGGCTTGGAACACTGTTCTTTCTGTGCGGAGTTCGCATGTTCTCCCTGTGTTTGCGTGGGTTTCCTCCGGGTACTCCGGTTTCCTCCCACCCTCCAAAGACATGCATGCTAGGTTGATTGCCCGGTGCCAAAATTGCCCCTAGGAAAGAGTGTGTGTGTGGTTGGTTGTATGTGTGAGGCCCCGCAACAGACTGGCGACCTGTCCGGGGTGTGCCCTGCCCTTCACCTTAAATCAGTCCTGTTTTCTTTTAATTTCACAGTGATACTTATCCAACCCCGTAAGCACGGATAAGAAGATGACTGATGACTGACTTCCAAGGGGTCATAGAAAACAGCTCCATACCATCCTGGTTAGGGCTGTAGCGCTCATTCCAATGCCCTGCAGTCACCCAAGATCCTCATGCTCAAGAAGACCAAGACTTGAGGGATGAGCACCGTATGTGGATCTACACACACATTTATATGCTGTATATATACATAGAATGTATATATACAGTATATATATACGTATATATATATCCATATGTATAAAACACAATATCTCTCTAGAAAAGCTCAGAAACAACATCTGCTGTATCCAAAGAGTTGCCAACCCTGAAAAACACCCACTGACCAAACCTAAGAAAACACCTGCTGAAATCACACTTAAACACAGAAACATATGAACTCTTACTCAACTATACTAATATACACACCAGGAATTCTTTATGTCCTGCACTTCAGTGGTCATTACCTACTGAAATTTAATACAGATTATTCTGGCATCACCTGCAGTATCTCTGTGTCAGAAGGCTGAAAGGGTTTTGATGAATGACTACACTAGTCTTTATTTTAACTTGGGACTTTACATTGTAGAAGATTGGTTATAAGAATAAGACTCTCTACTAATAGGAAGCCAATGCATCCTCTTTAAAAATCAATGAAGAATCTTCAGGGCTCACTTGTGGCAATTCAGCCTGAGCTAAAAGTAGAGTCACAGTACACCCCTAAGGGAAGAACAGCAAAAGGCCGGCTGACAGAGGCAAGTCTACCTGGCAGCCAAACTTCTGGCTTAGATTCAGTATGTGGAACTGACAGTGTGAGTTTGTTGGCAAGGTATCAGTGTGGGTTCTTTTATTTTAAACTTTAGAGCAGGGTGACTCAATCCTGTCCTCCAAGGTCTTCTTTGTGTACTTAATGAGTGTTTGCTTTAAACTACAAATAACCTGACTCAATTAACAAACAACAATGCTGCTATAATTAAGTGTATGCATGTGTAAGAAAATTTATATCTGAAAATGCAACTGAGCCAGTAGATATTCTCTGTTCAAGACCAGGACAAAAACTTTTTCCTTTTAATTTCACAGTGAAAAACTGACTTTTCTAAAGGGTCAGAGATGCTTTTTATGAAATCTCTGTTTAGGGAATTGTTCACCAGCCAAACACTATCATTGCAAACATTTTGCGTTGTCATTGCTCTGTCTGGATTTAAAGTTGGTCAGCTTTCAGAATTGCTTGGCATGTCTTCTGGCAAGCTGCCGTTGCCAGAAACCCGTTGTGTCTCCATTTATTCTGAGCCAGTGAGTGAAAAACTTTGAAAAAGACCAAAAAAAAAAAAGTGTTGACTTATTTAAACATAATTATTGAGGATAATTCTTTATTGAAAAAGAGATAATCTAAAAGAGTTTAGGTTATTCAGGAATGTCCACATAGTCTAATGTAAAGGTGAAGTTTGTCAAAATTTACTGTAAGTCTCATCTGAAATGTTGAAGAGAAGAAATTTGCATCTGAATGTTTTTCATCCAGTATTCAAAATTCACTCGGTCCATTAACCACAAGTGAAGGGTATTCTGTCATTAGGCAGTGTGAACTGTGCTTGAGTGTGTTTCACCACTAAAAGCATGGCTCGTTGGACTAGTAAGTGCTCCAAAACATGCCTGAGAGTAGTTCCTTTAGCCGTTTATGACTTTCTTGAAAGAGGTGTGCAAGACCATAGTGCAGTTCGATTCAAGAGTGGTTGACATGTAGTGTGAACGCTAACCATACTGGAGCACAGAACAGGGCATGTGATGTCACATTTTTGCAATGATTGCTCTTTTTAGTCACAGGTTGTGAGAGGGCTATGGATCACCACGGACCGAATGACTTAAAATCAATACCCACAAAATAATCAGAGCAATGGACTCAATTGCGTTCCGCAGGAGCGCCACTTTTGGTACTGTATATATACAAAAATTACTGCACCTTACAGACGTAAACATGCTCTGGCAAGAATAGTAAAACCCTCTCTGAATGTAGGCAAGAGGGAGAGATTGTAATTTAAACCCCTGCCCTGTAGATGGCTGGTGTAAATACACCTTTTCAGTTCAATATTGATGTGTTGTGAAATCTTGTATAACAGTGAAAATCTGGGTTCCTATAATGAGGTTGCAGCAATGCTAAAGATTTTGTTGTTCAAGAGTAATCAACTTGCCATTTTCATGTGAACTTGATTACTTGAGCAATCTTTTTGCCTTAAACCGCGGCTTATTGCCACCATCTTTGATTTGATCAGGGGTAATATAGTTGATTTTTTCATTGATGTGAAGTAGTAGTTTTATTGTAATGATACACTATATTGCCAAAAGTATTCGCTCACCTGCCTTTACTCATTCTATGAACTGAAGTGCCATCCCATTCCTAACTCATAGAATTCAATATGATGTCGGTCCACCTTTTGCAGCTATTACAGCTTCAACTCTTCTGGGAAGACTGTTTACAAGGTTGGGGAGAGTGTTTAGAGGAATTTTTGACCATTCTTCCAAAAGCGCATTGGTGAGGTCACGCACTGATGTTGGTCGAGAAGGCCTGGCTCTCAGTCTCCGCTCTAATTCATCCCAAAGGTGTTCTATCGGGTTCAGGTCAGGACTCTGTGCAGGCCAGTCAAGTTCATCCACACCAGACTCTGTCATCCACGTCTTTATGGACCTTGGTTTGTGCACTGCTGCACAGTCATGTTGGAAGAGGAAGGGGCCCGCTCCAAACTGTTCCTACAAGGTTGGGACCATGGAATTGTCCAAAATGTTTTGGTATCCTGAAGCTTTAAATGTTCCTTTCACTGGAACTGAGGGGCCAAGCCCAGCTCCTGAAAAACAACCCCATACGATAATTCCTCATCCACCAAATTTCACAGTTGGCACAATGCAATCTGAAATGTACCGTTCTCCTGGTAACCTCCAAACCCAGACTCGTCCATCAGATTGCCAGATGGAAAAGCATGATTCATCACTCCAGAGAACGCGTCTCCACTGCTCTAGAGGCCAGTGGCGGCGTGCTTTACCCCATTGCATCCGATGCCTTGCATTGCACTTGGTGACGTGTGGCTTGGCTGCAGCTGCTCGGCCATGGAAACCCATTCCATGAAGCTCTCTGCGTACTGTACTTGGGCTAATCTGAAGGTCACATGAAGTTTGTAACTCTGTAGCAATTGACTGTGCAGAAAGTCGGCGACCTCTTTGCACTATGCGTTTCAGCATCCACTGACCCCTCTCCGTCACTTTACGTGGCCTACCACTTCGTGGCTGAGTTGCTGTTGTTCCCAAACGCTTCCATTTTGTTATAATAGAGCTGACAGTTGACTGTGGAATATTTAGGAGCGAGGAAATTTCACGACTGGATTTGTTGCACAAGTGGCATCCTATGACAGTTCCAAGTTGGAATTCACTGAGCTCCTGAGAGCGGCCCATTCTTTCACAAATGTCTTGTTTCACAGTCTGCATGCCTGAGTGCTTGAATTTATACACCCTTGGCCAGGCCAAGTGATTAGAACACCTGATTCCGATCATTTGAATGGGTGAGCGAATACTTTTGGCAATATAGTGTATCTCAAATTTTGTGTATGTTACAGGTCATATTTCTGATAATAAATTAATTCGGAGTTCGAAATTACTAGAACTGCTAGGATTTTTGATAGTATTTATTCAGGTTAGCATTTTATTAAACATAGTAGTTTAACATGCTAATGAATTAGGATTGGTGTTTAATTGGATAACCTGGGTATTTTAGCCATAGATATGTTTAGTTACCTAAAAAATTATCTGAAATGAAGCTACCAACTCTCTGGTCCCACTCTATGTAACATATTATGTTAGCTGTCACTGTCAGTGGCATTAGACCACACTCCCTCCTGCTCAAAATTCCACTTAGTTGTGCTTCTTTTTGTCGGTTGGCCAACCCATATTTCTATGGCATTTTCTTATAATTCATTTGAAAGTGGAGATAGTCTCATATAGGTGGCAACGTGGGTTTAACGTTATAGCCTTAGATGGCCTTTCAAACTTTGCAAACCAACTTTATCATGCTTTCAACTTTTCTGTTACACAATAAATACATTTTACTTAACAGTTAGCAATCTTTCTTTTTTCTATTTCCACAGAGAAACACGAAGTGATGTGAAGTTTGATGTTTCTTTTTTCAAAGGTACTGACCTTCGAGTTGGAAGACCATTGTGAGACAAATATGAGGGTAGCAAGATTAAAAACTGACGTAATTGTTTGTAACAAGTACAATGGGCGCTGATCAAATCTGCAGACAGCACATGCTAATCAACAGAAAATAATTAGTTTCTTACTTGAGACTACTGTGCTCCTTTTCACAGCTGTTTTTTTTTTTTTTTTCACAGTTCCGTTAATCATCAGGACCTTACAGCCATACAGGGCCTTTTAATATCCTGAATTAGCGCTTATTGCTGATTGTAATTCTGACTATGAATCACTGCAGACTCAGTTGGAAGCCTTCAGGACATAATTTTGATTTAAAAAGTGCACATAAAACTTTGATTGTTAACAATGTGAAAATACTTTGTTGTGATCTCGCAGGCCTTACTGTCTTTTGTTCACTGTTTATTTTACTATTAACTGAAATTGAGAAACAAAATAAAATTGTCCTCTTTAACGACAGTGCTCATTTTCAGTAAAATGTACTGTGAGTGGACAAGCAGCACGCAGTAAGTTTAGAGGGTTCAAGGAAAATGTTTGTGTGTCTCTTCTCACAAGGACTCACCTAGCATGGCCATGAGTTGCCAATAAATACCTGCTTTGCTTTCTGTTGCATTCAGAAAACAAAATGAAACATTTCAAAATGTCCTTAGACGTGATAAATGAACATCACAGGAAATGTAATGTCTGAGTAAAGAAAAACAGACCATTGATAATGTTTTGGGTTAATAATCTTTCATTATTAGATCTTTGAAAAGACTGTTATATCGGTAGAATCGGTCATCAGCCTGCTGTCACTCATGGTTCAATCTCATATCTGTTGTAATCTACAGAGCTCTATTTAAAAACTCTGTTTGTCTAAGTTTTTGAAGAATCCTTGCATGGTTTATATTATTCATGTATGACAAGAGGAGCTTTACCAGCTCTCAGTCTGTTTACAGTGCAGATAAAGTTTGTTTTTTTTTGTATGTTTTAGGATCCTATGGGGGAATAAAAAGAATTTAAGTTTGTAGCTTTAGTTAGGTTTTTTTTCCCTTTCTGTAATATTTTTCTGAATGGCAACATGTGCGGCTTTGTGGGATGCCACATGGCTCAAGTCTTGTCCCCATTACATTCTCACATTGACTAGTCTGGTCTGAGCAGTAATCCACTTCTTTAATGCGAATTCCAACAGCTTCCAGCAGTTTTGGAAGTGTTCCCAGCTGATCTTACTAACAATAAATCACAGAAAGTCGCAAACCATTGTACATAGTTGAGAAAGTTTTTTAAAAACTCTTTTAAAAAAGCAGCTGCACATTTTTAGGTTGAGAAACCTGCAAAACTACAGTCATTTTATACAAAATGCTAATTACTAAATTTGTTAATTGTCACCTTAGAGTTTGCAGTCACTTCTAACTTATGGAATTAATAATTGGTGCATCCTTACTCCATCTACTTTGTATAAATTTATTACTGATTTCAAAACCCTAGTGCCCTCTACTATATAGCCTTTGATGGCCCTTCCCAGGCACACCTTAACAAAATGTCTTTAGTTCTTTTCTAACTATACCTGTGTCATGAATGATTAATGCCCCCAATGTTGTTTTCTTTCTTCAATGCCCCTGTTATGTTGAAACAGACTCATGCATAAAGCAACCACTTTCTACTTTTGAAATATACCAGAAAATCGTCCGCGTCTGAAGATCATCGTAGGACGGTCTATCAGTCTGGTCTTAGTTTTATTTATTTATTTTTTATAGTAAGCACAGCAAATTTGTCGGGAGTAATTTTAGTTGTATTTTTATATCATTTTAACCTTTTGTTAAATTATCTTTTTAAACTGTATCATTTTAATAATTCAGAGTCCCAGCATTTTGTTATGTTCCGTATCATTTCCAGGTTATTGTCTTGAAACTCTTCTGCAGCCACAACAACGTAATTTATTTTTAATTCCTACAAGATGTAACTTTTTAAGCTGAAAACAAAACAAATCTTCTCATTCTATGAATACATTACTGGTTGTGTATGAGGCAGAGTTGGTTTTGTTCATCCTCAAGGAAGAATACATTCCAACTCAAAAAGAGTCAATGTCTCTACGAAGTGCCATTCAGTGGGAAATGATCTTTTTTGGAAGTTCAGTGGGCCAAGTTTAAACAAAAACAAACCCGTAAAACGAACCCTTTGGCCTGAGTTTGTTTACCTTTGATTAATGTAGAGCACTGTACATTAACTTAGCAACCAGGTAAAAAAAAAACAAAAAAAACTCACACATACTGTACTGAAAACTCTTTGATGGTCTTGAAGTTTAACTCTGACAGGATTTTTAAAAAATTATTTTTGCTTTTCCTGTGTGTGTGTGGCGACGCGACAGACTAGTGACCTGTTCGGGGTGTACCCTGCCCCTCGCCTCAAATCAGCCAGGATGGGCTTTGACACCCCCCACAATCCCATAAGGGATAGACGGTTAAGAAGGTTACTTTTTTAATCCTCAAAATCTGGTCACCAGCAGAAAAAAAATAGGTTTTATTCTTCAATCTTATGAGTTTCAAAGTAACATCTGTCAACCTGAAGGAGTTTAAATCCTGCAACACACTAAGGAGTGTGCTGTGATGTGTCGCCCATTTTCTCTGAAGACTATTGGAGGGTTCTTTTATTTACTTGCACAACTTTGCTCAAAATGAAGAAGCTAATCTCGTAAGACTTTGTCAATGTCACCTGAATATGTGGGCTAGAGTGCAACAGCACATTTACACGCACACACTCTTGAAGTGTGTGTTCAAAATTAACAGCATACCAGCTGTGTATTGGGGCTGTACAATGTATCTTTCACTTCTCCAAATTGCCTTTCCAAACCTCAAAATAGATCTCGGCGCGATGCCACAAAAATCCTCAGTCTTTCTTCAAACAGATTTCGAAATACAGTTGTGCAACTTTAAACAAGGGTAAGCAAAAGTGAAATATAAAAATTAATATTTTATTTTGACTAAAACAGCAAAACAAGTGACTGAAAAATCTGTCAGAAAAAAATTGGGAAGCAACTTTTTCTTCTATAGGACAGACTCAAATTGTATCTTGTTAACAGTAGGTAAAGTTGTGTCACTTTGGATTATTTTGTCTACAATTTATCGACCAAGTTTAAACATCTCGGTCTTCTCCAGTGTTTCATTTAGCTTGTCGCATATCTGCAAAACTAAAATCTACATTCATCATACCAAAAAACTTTTCTCATCTTTTCTTTTGTTTAATTCAGCTGAGCTTATATTGATTTACACAACAGTTTTTTGTTCTGATCTGACTAGAGTAATGCACTCTTAATTAAGTTGTCTTTCAAAATAAAAGCTATCAAAAAATCCATTTAAAAGATAAGAATGTAATGATAGGCGGTATGGTTGCGCAGTGGTTAGCACAGCGGCCTCATAGCAAGAAGGTCAGGGTCTGGGTCCCATTTGTGGACGAGGCTTGGAACACCGGCCTTTCTGTGTGCAGTTTGCATGTTCTCCCCGTGTATGCATGGGTTATTCCAGGTACTCCAATTTCCTCCCACATAAACATACATGTTAGACTGAATGGCCATTATGAGCATTGCCCCTAGAAATTGAGTGTTAGTTCTCCAGTTAGTCTCACCGGTGGTTGTAAAGTCATTCTGGAGTCAAAGAATATTTTGCCTTTTTGTGCGAAACTTTTAATTGAACTCCTCAATATGTTACCTGTTTTTCTGTTAACTGTCTGTGTTGTTTTTGCTTTGCATGCTCACACATGCGTGTGTGTGACTCTCTGTCTTTCTGTTTCTGTGTAAATCTGGTGGAGCAAGCTGCTTACATGAAAGCTTTGGAAGACTTGAAACCAAAGACTTGAAAAAACATAGTTTTGTGTCCAACTGTTTTGACCTTGAAATAGTGAATCAAACTTTTGATGGAACATATTCTTGTCAAGTCCGTAAGAAATTTATGAGCACTCAACACATTATCAGACGGGAACAGCTAACTCACAAAAGAAGTCATCAATCCTTCACAGGAAGTTTATTTAGAGAAAAAAACAAACAAAAAAACAAGATGGGTAGCAATGCTAGGATTGATGCTTCACACCAAATCTGTTACGATTAAAGCTCCATTCATTACACAATAGTTATGGAATCATGCTGATTTAACAAGTATTATTACAAACCCAGGAGGTGTATAAGCCTGACTACTGCTCATCCTTCTACCTGTCCTGAGAAAGCACAGGCTTTGCCTCCAAATGACAGATCCTCCACTGACCTCACAGAAAGGGCAATTGGAGAGTGTGTGAAAGGCTTACTGATGTGTAAAAAACATCCTGGCTGTAGTTAGTGTGCCATTGTTGTAGTATGTGCTGGTTCAATGTCACGCAAGAGTTAAAGCACTAAATTGTCAAATAAAAACAACAACAAAAAAAAAAACTTTTGATGACAAACACATAACCCCTCCCCAAGTAATGGAAGTTAGAATTCTGTGAAAAATGGATGTAATATGACATTGGACTATCAAGAAGTTTTCAAGAAATTTTTGTGCCACCTCAAATCGGGATGTCAAATAAGAATCTTATTTCTTTCCGTTAGGAATGACAAACAATCTGGTTACATTTTTCCCAAGGTTTTGTTGGAGAAAAAAAAGATGATTTATTAAAAAAAAGTACATTTTAAGAAAAAAATTGAAATGATTAAATAAATAAGTTTATTTCCCAGCCAAGTGTGGATGTCATCTTTTCAAAAAGCCATGCTGTAAGACACATTTATTTGATTTCTGGCTGCTTTAACATTATCTTCAACTTGTCTTCACATTTTTTGTGTGAACTCTGACAGTAAGAAGACATTTCATCCAGAAAGCTGCAGCTCGGTGTGTTTCATTCTTATTTACAGACACTTCTCCAAAAACCTTGAACATCGTCAAATGGTATGTCAGTAAATCAGCAAGTTTAAAATAAAACACATTCTGCTTCAATAAAAGTCACTTTCATTCATATTCATCTTCATTTTGATTATAAATTTGAACTTTAAAGTACATTTTGAAATTTATACTCTGGGAATCAGAGAGAGAGTGAGTCTGTTTTATCACTTTAACTAGCTCACGGTTACTTCTCGTCAAAAGCCAAAAAACAAAACAAAAAAACTTTGAAACTATCCTAAACAATTCAAAACACAATGTGATTATCTTGATCGTGCTGTAGAAAAGAGTGAATACATCTCACTGATATTTTTACCATGTGAATTTCTTTTTACCAATGGTCTTTTATTACTTCACATCCAGTGGACCCAAACAAACTTTAGCAGCTACCAATACCTCTGAGCCTCAGGTAGAAAATGTAATTAATTGTATCTTTTTTCGGCAGGTAAACACAGAAAACAGGTCAGCTGGGCCTAGGCAGCATGTGGGAGGTAAATGAAGTACACTGAACACTGAGTAACTTAAAGGCAGAACACTCTGCCTTTGAGTTACATACATTTTGTATTTCAGGATGGAGTGGATCTACTCACATACGCAGTCTCCTGCAGCAGAAAACACAAAACACAGTTATCTGGAGGCGGCTGTGCGATTCATTTGAGACAAACCTTTCACTGACACACTTGGTATTTCTCGTCTCATTATTGGGACTGATTATAATTCATAGGCTATATTAAATGTCATAGAAAGGCCAGGGATTGTTATGCAAATGTTAAGCATAAATGTGTTCTTTCATTTAGATTTATTTTTCCCTCTCCTTTGCTGGCTCAGAAAAGAAATACAAATAACAATTGGAGAGCTTAAAATATGAAGACGTTCCTCACGTATAATCATCCTTTCAATGATCAGCTGTAAGAACGGGGATGCACAGTGAGTCCACTCGGCACAAAAAACTTCAAAGAATAAAGTTGTATTTTTAGAAAAAAAGGATCTGCCTTTATGTGATGTGTTGCTGCTCACATGATGTGGGTCAGAGAGCATGTAGGAAAACTCTGTGACGACATGTCAGGATTGCATGGACAGCCACATTGAAGCTGACCAGCCATGTGAAACATCTATCAGACTTCACAATGAAATGGTGACCCCGATGAGGTTTGACGTCTCTACCTTTTTTTTTCCTATTTTTATTTTAGGCCTTCGCATTAGGTAAAAAGATAAAATGAATAAAGGTCCTCAGAAATGTCCATTTTTTAATAATAACAGTTGATTATATTATTGTTAAACCAAAGTATTTTTCTCATTGTGAATTTTTCAGCTCATTCGAATTCGTCAGTCAGATCTACCAAACAATCTCAGTTTATTGACCTCAGCCTGATATCCAATCCAGGATGTGAGTAATACATCAGACAGTGGTACCAATAGCAGAGATTTTATTGGACCTACCTTTGTCAGACCTTATCTTTTCCATCCTCTTTAAAAATCTGCCAGGCGACAATGTGCACCAATTATTTAGTGAACAAAGTTCTAAATAATTAAGCTTCCACTAAGTAAAGAGGCAATGATGAGCAATCTCTCACTGATCTGACACTTGATTAACAACAAGGCAGGAGATAATTTAGTGGTCTTTAATTCCAGTGGCAGTCTCATTACCTTGAAGGAGGCTACAACTATTCTTAGAGGTTTACCAGCATGCCTTAAAAAGGAAGATAGCCAAGAAAAATAATGTACGCTTGGTCATTCTTCACCCTGCGTTTATACTTATTTTTATTCTGCATTTAATAAAGCCCCAAAGAACCACAACCAGTCGCTAGTGGTTTTCCACTTTGTTGAAGTCACTAAAAAGTTCTTTGGGAATATTTTTGCATCTTGTGTATCCATTGTGAGTTTCCCTCCTTCTGACAGTGATCCGGCATAATCACAAAGCCTCTTCAGATTTGAATTGCTGTTAGAGTTGTAACAAAGTTAGTGATTACCAAATAGCACAGATGCTGAAATTTCATCTAATTCCCGAATGTGAAAATGGTACTGAAACTGTTCCCCACCAGATGTTTGCTTCTCTTGCAGATTAGATTATTGTGCAGATCACAAAGAAGCAACATCAGTAAATCTCAACAAAATAAATGTGAAGGAAAGCAACCACTAAATAGTTGGTGTGACCAAAGAGGATACAGCAGATAGGGTTAGATGGAAGAAACTGACTTGCTGTGGCGACCCCTGAAGGGAAATGCAGAGAGAAGAAGTAGAAGAAAGCAACCAATAAAATGACCATTAAAACAAATACTCATCTTGTATTCATCTATGTACCTTTGAGCTGACACGTTTAAACAAAAAATCTGCAAGTTAATCTATTATCTGCTGCTACATTTCTGTTCTGTTTCATTTCAGTTGTAGTTGAGGTGATTTCTTGTAGATACATATGTGTGAAACGTTCAGCTTGGTCAAATCTTAAAGCAACTTTTTAAAATCAGAAATTAAGAGATTCATATAAATGTTAATTTAAAATGTTTAGCTTTTTATAGACAGCATCCTCAAATCAATATACATTGGATAATTCTTTAACTTAGCAAACAAAACTTTGTTGGACAACATAGATCCATAAGTTTATTAGAGATGAAGCTTGTAAAGTCATTAAACTAAGCTTTGGCATAAGTTATTGATTGATATAGTACCCAGTGTTGTTTCACAAAAATCATATTCATGCAGTTTTGCAGCATGATAAGAATAATAAAAAAAAAAATATCTTGGTATCTTTTTTTGGAGTATCATTTGTTGTTGCCAAGAGGATATGCTCTGTAGCAAATATCTATCAAAACCTAAATAAATACCAGGAACATGGTGTTCTACCCTGGAATAAAGAATGCAATGAGTCTGGGTGTCATGAAAACCTCACATCGGAAAGTTGGGCAACTCTTTTTGAGTATCAGTGGGCATCTGTTTACAGAGTATTCCTGTGAGGACAACGAATTCCTACAACATAAAAGCTGAAAATAAGACATAAAACCAGTATCTTTCTGAAAAGTTATTTTACTTCTCTTTCATTGCCACACAAAGTTTGTTTAGCTTTCGTACCTACTAGACAATTGCCTGCAGAAAGGCAGGGTACACCATCGACAGGTGTCCAGATTTGGAAAGGCTATATAGAAAATATTGACAAACACCCGTATTCATTTCAAGATAGAAATTTAAGAGACTAACTTAACTTGTATGCCTTTAGATAACTTAGAGATTTCAGACAAAACACACACATATATGCAGAGAATAAACTTTTACGTTCCGTTCCGTTATCTTCCGCTTGTTCTGGGGTCGGGTCGCAGGGGCAACAGCCTCAAACGGGCAGCCAGGCTTCTCTCACCCCGGCTGCATCCTCCAGCTCACCCGGAAGGATCCCAAGTCGTTCCCCGGCCAGCCGTGAGACATAGTCTCTCCAGCGGGTCCGGGGTCTGCCCCATGGTCTCCTCCCGGTGGGACGTGCCCAAAACACCTCGCCCGCTAGGCGCTCGAGGGGCATCCTGACCAGATGCCCGAACCACCCCATCTGGCTCCTCTCGACCTGGTGGAGGAGCGGCTCAACACCGAGCTCCTCCCGAATGGCAGAGCTCCTCACCTGATCTCTGAGTGAGAGCCCAGCCACCCTGCGGAGGTGGTGGCTTGAGACAAAGACCACTTAGAGTTGATTTGTGTGTAGAATTTTTTTAGAAGGAAAAAAAAACAAAAACATTTGTTTCTCATCTTTAATCTGCAAGTCCATCACAATTCTCATTTGTCAAAATAATCAGTTCTACCAGCCAGTGAGATGTCCTACCATTTCAGTCTTTTAAAATAAAAACCCAAAAATTCTGTTCCGTCGTCTTCCACTCATCCGGGGCCGGGTCGCAGGGGTAACAGCCTCAGATGGGAAGCCCAGGCTTCTCTCACCCCAGCTGCATCCTCCAGCTCACCTGGAAGGACCCCGAGTTGTTCCCTGGCTAGCTGTGAGACATAGTCTCTCCAGCGGGTCCGGGGTCTGCCTCTTGGTCTCCTCCTGGTGGGACATGCCTGAAACACCTCACCAGCGAGGCGCACGGAGGGCATCCTGACAAGATGCCCAAAGCCCGGCCCAAAAACGCTCAAAAGTGACTTACATATTTCATCACATAAATAAAAGCAATGGCAATGCTATTTGTCTTCTTTATATTTAATCTCAGGATTTTATATTGTTGTATATTTATAAATTTGGTGTCATACGATGATACATATTTGACTACATTTTTCTGTCCCATTTACGTGATTTTTAGCATGCATTATTTTGTTAAAGGTGTGTATTAATATCTGGCAAAGGGATTAGTCTTTTGGATAATTTGGGTATATATTTTGAGTCTTTGATTGGGTGCAGAAAATAAACCTGTAAAGACCACAAATAGATTTTTTTTTTCCAATTATTCCTGTGTGGTTCAAGAAAGAAAAAAAAACATCATTCATTCATCTTCTGAACCGTTTAAGGTTGTGGTAGTCTATCCTGGCTGATTCAACGCGAGAGTCAGAGGTCACCCTGAACAAGTCGCCAGTCCGCCGCGGAGCCACATACACAACCATACACACACCCATGCATTCCCAGAGTCAATTTTGCAGTGGCCAATCACCCTAACATGAATATTTTTGGAGAGTGGAAGGAAACCCATGCATACATTGGGATAACATGAAAATCCATACAAAAAGGCCTGTGTTTCAAGTCTCGTCCCTACCCGGGATTTGTACACCGACCTTCTTGCTATCATGCCACTGTGCGAACCACTGCCTTAGCTTGTAGCCCAGAGAAAAATTAAGGAAGAAATAAATGTCTTTGGCCCACAGTCTGCACAAAGCAGAACTGGAATGGAACTTGCCAAAAATAAAATACAGCCACTTTTCACATTGTACCTAATCTATTGATAAATTAAATAGAACAAACACACTTTCCAACTGAACACACAGTTAGATATGACCTTCCAGTCACACTTGACAGGTTAATAACTTAGAGGTGCCAGCACAGAGAATCTGAGACAAACAAAACAAACAGTTATAGTAAAACGAGGCCTGTAAACTTGGTGTGAAGTTACTAGTTAAAAGGAACACCACTTGAAACACTGTCAGTGCTTAGTGGTGTAAACCCCTTTCTCTGAGGAGACAACAGACAGGGTCTAAACTCAAAAATTTAGCAGACCCTAAAATAAAAATTATGCTACATGACCAAGCTAAAAGTGGGGGGGAAAAAATCCCAATATTAACTTGTAAAAATTAAGACATACAGCATGCAAAGTTTTTTTTTAAATAAAATGACTGTTTTTAGGAGTTGAAAAAGAAGTATTCATTCTAGGAATGATTTTTTTTCTACACGCTATCATTTGTCTTGAGTTCTATTGTCAATTTTTTTTTTTTTTTACTTCTTTCCATTCAGTAGACTGTGGAATGGCTCAGTTGATACAAATAGTTAGCACAGCAGTCTTGGCCCAAGCATAGAAATCAAGGTAAGCATGTACTAACAGCTTTTCTTGCTTTCCGTGTCCCCACAGGCATAATGAGCTCTGACATTTAACACTCCTTCCTCATCTGGCCTGATAGCCGCATCACTGTAATTAGCTTTGACCTTCCATCTTCAACAGCAGACTGTTTTTGACCCATTATTGCAAATGGTAATGACCACCAGAGCCTCAGCTGTTGTAGCCTTGTGGGGGTCAGGTTACAGACAAGTCCAAATGTCAGACACAAGTTGAGGGTGATGAACCAGGAGTTCTGTAGCTAAAGGCGAAGAGATTAGCAAGCTGGCTAATTGAGAGATAATTTTTTGTAACAGCTACTGTAAAGCATCAATCAATGGGTTTTTTGTGAGATGATCTTACGCTCAACTAGGATGATCAATATTGCACTTTGACTGTTTTCCCAAACTGATAAACAATAAAATAAGAATCAGGGAAATTCATCTCGCATTTTCATTTAGTGAATCTTATTTATGAAATTCTATGTCCGCTTACATTTACGTTAAAACGAAACCTCAAAGTTCTGTCACTAATTTGATCATACCCTTTAATCTGATTCAAATAATCATTTATTTTCCTCTTTTTGAAGAAGAGTTGTAGTGCCTTTGAGGGGTAATAATTGTATCTTCTTTTTTTTTTGGCTGAGACATACAATATTTGCTAAAACAAAAAAAGAAAGAAAAAAGTTAGCAAAACTTGTGCAAATTCTTTTATCTTCTTATTTTGCAACATATACCTAAATATAACACGCCTTGCTAAAAGGCAGGAGAGACTGAGCATGAGCAGAGTGTGTGCACTAAAACACTGCCTGCTTAGGTTAGAATGGGGGCATGCACGGACAAAAGGCGCGGCCAAGAACATCATGTTGTTTGATTGAGTGCTCACAAATGACTAAACAGACACTGATTAAATTGAAAACCACTTCAGATATGTTTTTGATGTGTTGATAATATGCACACATGAAAACCTTTAAAAAGTTGATTTTGCATTAAACCCCTGTCAAGGAAGTGACATAAAAAGGATTACTAAAAATCCTGTCTTTGCTAGGAGAATGAGAACAATAGTCAAATTTTAGTAGAGGGGCTTTAGGAACAAATGGCTTTAAGGGAAAAAGTCTATTGTCCAGCAGATCCTACCTACTGGTGCCGGCAGCGACTGGCCATTAGTCTTTGGCAGCTTTGCCTTCAGCATTTCAATGTAAAACTGACATTTAGAGGAGAGCAGATGACGCTATTGACACTTGGATGGGCAGTAATTAGTTACCCCTTTAGCATTCATTGTGTGGGGCATTCCATCACTAAATGTCAATTATCATGGCAGCTCTTTTCAGCTACTAACCTTCAGTTATCACTATAAGCATTAAAGGATGGGATGCCTTTAAGATTAGACTGACTTTATCCCCATGCTGACAGGTCTCTTTGACTGCTTTTACTGATATGGAATAATGGAACATTCAGATTTCCAAGGGGATTCACCTGCAGCAGGTGTGAAATGTGAAATGGTCTATTTATGCTTCAAAAGGCAAAGGTAAGGTATCAGGCTGCCCTCTCAAATGGTGCGTGTGATGTTTGATGAAAATATAAAAAATTGTCTGGACCTTCATGGATATCCTGGTCATTCCCAACAAAATAAAAATAAATACTATTAATACTACTTACAAAGGTGGCTTTGTACAAGATGTGTTATTTGCAGGACTTTAAACCATTGATTCAAAATAAAGGTGGCACGGTGGCCGGCAGAATGGCCTCACAGCAAGAATGTCAGGGTTTGAGTCCTGGGTGGGACAAGGCTTGAAACTCTGGCTTTTCTGTGGGGAGTTTTCATGTTCTCCTCATGTATGCGTGGGTTTTCTCAAGGTATTCCGGTTTCCTCCCACCCTCCAAAAACATGTATGTTGGGTTGATTGGTCGCCATGAAATTGCCCCGAGGAATGAGTGTGTGTGTATGTGGATTGTTGTGTGTTGTGTGTGGCCCTGCGACAGACTGGCAACCTGTTGGGGTGTACCCTGCCTCTCGTCTTAAATCAGCCAGGATATGCTCTGGCAGCTCCAGCTACCTTGTCAGGGATAAGCAGTTTAGAAGATACATCCAAACTAATCTCTGGTATTACTTTATTGCTCACTTTATTGCTCATTTTTGGCTTTTGGGCAAAATGTTGCCCAAAAATGTGATTTATGTCTGTATTAGGAGTTTTATTAGCTGCATTGCACTGACGGTGCCAGTGGTGGGAGCAACTGGGGGTTAAGTGTCTTCCCTGGGGCAACTCTGTGGTCCAAAGATTGCAATTTTACCACTAAGCTATGCCTCCCTCAACAATCTTATTAACAAACAATCTAAACTCAACAAACTAAAAAATATGTCCAAAAGTACAAAAATAATACAAAACAACCATAAAGAATGAGAAGATGAATCGGATCAAAATGTAAATGCGATAGCAAACATCCAGGAAGTTCTGTAGCTTCTTCCTCAACATCGATTACGCCATGTTGTCTCTCTGTAGACAGTCAGTCAGTGACCCTCTTAACCATCTATCCCTTACAGGGTTGCAGGAGCCCATCCTGGCTGAGTAGAGGCGTTTGGCAGGGTACACTCCAAACATGTCACCAGTCTGCCACAGCTGTCTGTAGACAGACATCCCTAAAGTCTGCTAATCTTCCAGAAATTGTGCAACAAACACTCTCTTTGAACCCTATAGTTTTAAGTTCATCAAACAGCAACCCTATGTTACTGAAGTCTATATCTGAAATTTTCTTAAATAAACATTTTTATAATTCAAAGAAATCCTCTTTGTTCCCAGCACTCAGAGAAAACTCAGCTAAAGGTTTAAATGAATTTATAGAATGCTTTATGGAACACCTGAGTAATTGTGATTTTTACGCTTAGGTTATTGAAATCCTGTGAAGAAGGATTTTGATTTAAAAATAGAGCTACCTGGATTGAACTCTCCATCTATTCATTAATATTCCAAACTGTTTTGTGTACGTTGAGTAAGCAGACAAGTGGCGAGATACACCCTGACAACAGTCTGTTGATTTGGGACAAACGATCACACACAAGCACACCCACTGCAAGGGAGAAATTGGAAACGACCAAACATGCATGGATTTAGAGAGTTGGAGCGATACCCAGATGTTTGGAAGCTGATTGTAGTTACACTATATTAAACCAAAGAAGTTTATGAGTTATAATCACTCCATCCATGTGCTATTAGTTCATTATCTTTTTTCTAAATAAAATTTTATGATTTCAAAAATATTGAAAGAATTTGGTGACCTTCTTGGTTAAGGTCAATTCCAATATACAGTATTCATTTTTGACCACTCATTTTAGGATGTTTTCATCACACACATTTTTATAACTGAAAACAATAAAACAAGAGTCACCCAATTCAAAGAAAGTGTGACTTCACACCCTATAGTGACAAAAGCCTCAAGCCACAAAGTTAAAGCATATGGGAGATCCTGTTAAAACGTCTGCTCGCTGGCCTTTCAAAACTGTATTCATTCACAATCTCCAACCAATAAAGTGTGAGATTAGAACACACATGATTCTAAAGGCACATTCTATCTGACTTTTTCAACAAAAAATCAAAGAGAATCTTATAAAGCTGGAAGAAGTTTGGTTAAAAAGAAAATATACCTCTTTATTTGGATTCATCGACACAATGAACTGAAAAGTATTTTTTCACTGTCTGTGCGTGGAACACAAACACACAATAGGATTGAGCCTCAAACAGAATGAATGAGATTGGCTTTGGGTTTGTAGGTCTTAATACAAACATGCCACCTGCAATAACTAGAGCATCACTGATTTCGCTTTGACCAGACCTCTTAGCAAAGACCTCTGTGTGACCTCCTTGCTTTTGCAGGAAAAAAAAAAACATCAAACCCAGCCCTCTCTGACTTTCTGTTGCACCTAATCAGATATTCCTACTGTAGACAAGCGCTGAGTCTAGTTCAATAACCGCCCCTTTTTAGGTTGTAAACAAAGCTAAACCTCAAAGCAAAAACAAGTGGTTGCATCAATGCAAAGTCGTCTCATGCTCAAATCTTTCATTAGATGCAGTTAACTTAATTATTCATAGTTGAAGAAACAGAATGAGTCAACACTAAAGATAAAATTAGATATGAGGAATCTATGATGAAAAACTTTTGCCTTAGTTTCCGGAATTTCTCTCTACTCTAACAACACTGATCAAAAGCTAGTTTGAATCTCTTAAATATCCTTAAACATGACGATATAACATTTTTAGAAAACCTCTACAAGCAATGATGCTTCAAACTGACAATGTCCTGGTGTTCAAATTTCCAACTATGTTCAGCTAGAAAGAATTTTTCTCTATCATTTCATGCAGATTAAAGAACAAATAAAATATTTTATGAGTTTATACCAGGCGTGGGCAAACTACGCCGTGCGGACCACACGCAGCCCATTAAACGGTTAAATACGGCCCGCCGAACTTGAAAAAATTAAGTAAATAAATCATGTTAATGTTTTATTTTCGCTGCAATTCTGATGTTTCCTCACTAGATGGTACTATCTAGATACATTGGGTTTATTAAGAAAACAACAACACCGCTCCCATATAAATTTGTGTGTCTCTGTGATGCGCACGTTGTCAAAACAAACAGTGTGTGTAGATATAGAAAGCCATTGGATCCACCACCACAAATAAGCGCACTAGATTTCAAACCTTGTGCGCTACTATGGAAAGCCATTGGCGTTGCTACACATGCTAGATTTTAAGCTTATGCGCCTGATGTTTTTGAAAAAAAAAAAAGAAGCCAGTCATGGAGAGTGATGATGACTTCCTGAAGGATCAGAGAACTTCAAAATAAAATAGTCAATCATTTGATCTTCAGCGTATAAAGACTCATTTCAAAGTCAGAGGTTTTCTATTGATGCTTTTCTTCATTTTTATTGTAAATTAAAGCACATGTTTTCTCCAGATCCCAATGAGGTGAAGTTACCAAAGCATGCCATCCATCTGCTCCTGTTCCGGCCCCTTTGAATATTGTTAGAACTCAATGTGACCCGTGAATCAAAAAAGTTTGCCCACCCCTGGTTCATGCCAAAGTAAAATAGCTGCTGTCATAGGACTTTCCAGAATATTTCAGAATTATACATTTTTCCAAAAAAAATATACATATAATTGATAAAAGCACTGATTTACAGCCGCTACACCCGGCAATGGCCTGAAGGTGAAATGAAGCAAGAACGTAAACAAATGTGTTACATGTCATAAATAAATCCATCAAATAACCATGAAACACACACACTGACGCGTCCCAGTTACATCTCATCATAAGGAAAAGAATGCGAGTTTAAATGCAGTAAGCCATCCTTACTACACTTGAATATGATTATGAACTGTTTTGTGACAAGTTATTGAGACTTTACTACCAAATCTGATTTTTTTCCTCCAGGCAAACTTCTGGCGGAAAGTAAAAAAACATAGACTGAAGTGTTGTCATTAGAGAAATACAAATCCTATTGCAAACAGGCAGCAGAGATAACTTATTGTCAGGGAGAATGACACACTGTATACAGTGCAAAAGTGACATGTTTTTTTTCCCTAATTTTAAGAACAGTGAAACATCTTCCCGGCAATGGAGATTGGTGCAATAATAATTTGCTAAAATTTAAAAACATGGACATTATGTTCATTAATTGTGGTGATGCAACAACAAGAAGGACATGCAAACTCCACACAGAAAGGCCAGGGATTTAAGCCTTACCCCATTTGGGGCTCAAACTCCCAACCTCCTGCTGTGAGGCCACAGTGCTAATCACTGCTACACTGTGCAGCCAATGAGTACCCAAATTAATTAAAAAAAAAAAAATTGGACCGTAAGTACAAGTGGAAAATAAGTAAGAATGAGATAAAAACACAGAGGATTCAGTTCATAAATACAACATATCAAAAAGACAAGCAAAGACAAGTAGACCAAATAAAGAAAGCTAAAAAGTGGAACCCGTCACTTACTCAATGTGAAAAGCCAGGGAATAAAGATGGTTTTAGGATGACACTCAAAACTCTCCAGATTGGGTATCTTTTTAGCATGAAGAGGTAGATCATTCCCCAGATGACAGAATACATCCGGTTTTCAGTCTTGACTTAGGCCCTTTAAGCTGTAGCTGACCATTTGATCTCTGAGCATAGATCTGAATGAGGTCAAAGATATATTTTTAGCCCAGTTCATGTAAAGCTTCAAAACAAAAAATAAAAACTTTGAATGCATTCTAGAGTTAACAGGAAGGCAGCGCATGGATGTGAGAGATGATGTAATATGCTCATATATTCTGGTTCCTCTTAAAAGTTGTGCTGCTGTGTTCAGAAATAACTAATATCAGAAAAGTGCATTTTGGGAAATATCAGTGTAAACTGCATTGCAGTAGTTCAGATGTGGAAAGAAAAAATGCTGACCTGCTCAAAAAATATTGAAAGCTAAAAAAGGTTTTACCTTTAGATTAAAGTTGCAAATGATAAGAACTCAATTTTAGAGGTCTATTTATAGCTTTGTCAAATTTAGAATCACTGTCCAGGGCAATGCCAACGTCTGTCACTGCGGGCCTTTGATTTTGAAAAGGTTCCAAGTCAATATTGGCCCTGGCTCCAAACACAATGACCTCTCTTTTCTTCTCACTAAGTTTTAAAATGTTCTGGACTAGTCAAACTTTGATTTCTGCTAGACAGTGCAGTCTTGGTCTCTGTGGACTTTTATCATTTTTAACAATGGGCATGTGTAATTGGCAATCGTTAGCAAAAAAATTAAATGAGAAGTTATGTTTCTAAAAAAAAAATCCACTAAAGAAAGCAAGTACTAGAAAAAAAGCAGCAAAAAAATCAACCCTAGTTCTTCTGAATATGTTCTTCTGAATATTAAAGTTCTTCTGAATATGTCTAAACATATCGTATTTTCACAACTATAGGGTGTTACATTTTTTGTAAAATGTATGAAGGGTCATATGGGTCATATGTATCAATGTATTGTAGTGGCTTTGGGAACACAGGCTTATGAGTGGACAGCATGAAAATGGTGAAGGGGGAAATGTGTGTGTGGTTAACACACAAAGATTTGGAGGCAGCCTCTAGCAAATTACGCCATAATTTGTGAATGGGTTGTAGATGCCAGGCTAACGTGTCTGCCTGCGGTATTGGAGCTTTTGGTGATTGATGAAGTTGAATGATGAATGATGTTGGCTTTCCCCCCAGATTTTCATATCCAAGCTTTCTGCACAAGTTTAGAAAAAAAATCACAATGCATCATTCTTTTTTATCATGTAAATGACGTGCATACCAAAAACAAAAATGGGCAAATATGCATATCAATTATTTAGACCTTATGTGTTCTTTATATCTGAGCCACGACTGGATGATTCTATTGATTGTTGTGCCAAATCTCATTATTAAAGTGTTGATACAGGTAACTGTTTTTTGACATGGGACACACTGGTAAGAAGACGGACTCTGATAATGAGAAAGGGGAACCTGACATGGTTGATATAAATCTATTCTAGCTCTTCTGGTCAGATACTACTACATTTTATAAACATACACTAGCGTCCATGCTTTACCGGTATGTTTTTAATGGGACCACACCCTAAAACCTGGTGCACCTTTTGTATTTGTTAAGACGGAAAAGCACCTGTAACTGAAACTGCGCTCTACAAGCCAGTGTCCCCTATTGTCGTAAAAATACGGTAAATCATTGACTAGGTTTCTTAATAAATTTTAAATGCAAAATAGTTGATATTTTTTTGTCATGAATTTCATTTTCAATTGTAAAGTTTTAAATGAGAGGACTTTAGCTCACATGGGCAAAAGTTCACAGTATACCTCAACAATTTGAGAACACTTCCATCACATTTACCTGAGAAGTGTGAGTTTGATGCCACAAAACCCATAAGTGGACACTTGACGGGGCTGACAGGGTGAAAATAGCTTTTCCAGCAGTATGACATCTTGACATTTTCTTTCTGCCGATTGTGGGAGATTAAAATGGTTCACGAATGTTTGTCTTTTTGGTGTAGTGGTATTTATGATAGTTTGATCATTTCTAACAGATGCTCTAACAATAAAACAATGCACCTGAACGTGAAGATTAGCAACATCACATTGAGATGAATAGTAGCGATTGCTAGTAGAAATTGTAGAGCTATATTGATCTCTTGAAATAAAACGTTTCCTCTTTAAAATAATAGTTACTTTAAAGCATTCTGCTTTTAAATACTTTCAGCAGTCTTTTGAATAGATGAGCTAAAATAATGGCAATAAAAAAGTTCTATGGAACTTTCCAATAATATTTTAATCTGAATTTTAATTTTTTGTATAAAAACTCATTCAATAAGTAATAATCTCTTACCGGTCCACAGAACCAGATGCATGAGACCTTGAGTTTAGAATGAAGGTCATTTTTCTAAAATAGTCATAAGGGCACACCTGTCACTGAACGCACAATGTACCTTTGTGTGCCACTCCGCCACTTTTCATTTAATCAGTCCTTCTATTGTGCAGCCAGAATTACTCTTGAGGGTACTCCTGACAAAAACTTCATTCTTCTGAAAGAAATATTAAAAGAATCAATACCAACTCTAAGGGCACTCAATTGGAGTGTAAAAATCTAACAAAGCACATTTTCACTGTAGATATCAGTAAAAGCACACGCACAGAGATGGACGGACAGTCAGGCAGACAGATAAACGGGTTTGTGGCCATACCAGGCAAAGAGGACATGTTGCTGTAAAGAGGGTCAATGTCTTAACAAATGCAAAAACATTTCGCCCAACAATAAATGTGCTTTGTTTACATTTTACACGGAAGGCCTTGGTGTGTAAAGTTATGAGAAGTTTAGGCTCAAAATGTCTGAGCAGATGCTTCTATGAAGCTTCATAGAGTTTGACAAATTTCTGCAAACACAATTTGTTTTGGTACAAACTTTAAGGGCTTTCATACCTCAATCTGTCCTTTTTGCCTTATGTTGCTTGCATTTCCTAATCACATTACATAATGAAGACGTGCCTACCTGAAAACACTTGGCTACTTCCATAGAGGTTTTCCATAATTGGAAGTACTACAAAGCAGCTCATAGGAGCCAATAGCTGCTGATTATTTGGAATTGGTTCAAAGATTAGACATTAAGCATTGAAAATGCCACAATCTGGCCCATACTCACCATCATCCTGAGGAACACTAGCACAGTCAGTGAAGTGTAAGAACCTTAAAAGTCTTAATTCTCTACTCGTAAACTACTTTTATGTTAGGGCTGGAGAAATTGATCTGTTAATGCAGTACATTATTTTATCAATTTAATTGTGATAATTTCAAATGATGGATCGTCTTCTTTGATCATCACAACAAAAATATTGAAACGACACTGATAGAGGCAGTAATGCACCACATATCTTCCAGCGAGCACAAACGCAGCACAAGGATGTAGAAGACTTGTGTCTTGTTGTACAATTCTACAACTGAATGAGATAGCACAAGGTCTGGCAAGCCACGGCTCTTTCAGCCTCACACTCTGGCTCAGAAAATTGACTTGGACCAGGCTATTTTATTTTTTTAACATACTGTATTCATCCCTCTAATGGGGAAATTTCTGTTCTGCATTGCACCACAGAAGGGAGACAGGACGGTGTCAATGGTGGGAGAAATGGCGGGTTAGAGGTCCTCTCCAAAGGCACCTAGCTTAGTGGGATTCGAACCGACTTCTTCCGGTCCAACAACAGACATTCTACCACTGAGCTATTGCCTCCCATTATTAAATCTTCTTTCAAAATTCGCCTTAAATCATCTTTCAAAAGCACATTTGATTAATTTGACTAAGTACTGAGCAGAATAAACAAAATAAAAAGACAGTGCATCACAGTCTCCTTTTTTTTTTTAAAAAAACAAGATTATTCAGTTTGTACTTAAACCATCACAACTACACGTGCTTTGTAAACCGATTTTTACTTCCAGCCAGGCAGCGATTAGTTTGGACAGTTTAAGGATTAAGGCGAGTTTCCTGCATATTGTAACAGAGTTTACTAATCTGCTGATGAAGAATGGGTTATTTGATTTTGACAATAGTGTGATGGAGTCATGTTATGCTTTAAATGCTGTCTTGAAACCTGCAAGAAAATATATTTCAGACTCAAATATTTGCAAGGAATGAATATTTCTTCCAAGGTGCTAAGAAAGAAATTTCCTTTAGTCCAAATTGTGCTGTGATATTATTTGTTATTTTGGTTCTGCTGTATCCTCTTTGGTCACACCCACTATCTTCATGTCTTCCTTCACTGCGTCCATGAACCTCCTCTTTGGCCTTCCTCTAGTCCTCTTTCCTGGTGGTTCCAAATCCAGCATCCTTCTTCCTATGTACTCTCTCTCTCTCCTCTGCACATGTCCAAACCATCTCAGTCTTGCCTCTTGAACTTTATCCCCAAAACCTCTAACATGTGCTGTTCCCCTGGTGTACTCATTTCTAATCCTGTCCATCCTGGTCACTCCCAGAGAGATCCTCAGCATCTTCATCTCTGCTACCTCCATCTCTGCTTCCTGTCTTTTCTTCAGTGCTACTGTTTCTAGACCAAACAGCATGGCCGGTCTCACCACGGTTTTGTACACTTTCTCGCTGAAACTCTTCTGTCGCACATCGCACCTGATACTTTCCTCCACCCGTTCCAGCCTGCCTGAACACGCTTCTCCACCTCTTTTCCACACTCTCCATTGCTCTGGGCTGTTGATCCTAGATTCTCAAAATCTTCTGCCTTCCACCAATTTGCTCTTATAAAAACACATATAACAATTCCCTTCCAACCCTTCTGCGGGGGGTCTTTTACACTCTCCAAACTCCTCCACTAGAGGCCAGAGAGCTTAAAAGTTCTGTGCAGTATCCTTGCTGTTCCTAGGACTGCACTCTTCTTGACTGAGATATCCAATGTCTCTCCAGGGTTCTGTTAGGAGCCACTCCTCTGGTTTGGGGCTCACTCCAAGTGTTCCGATCACCATAGATACTGGGGCACTTGGGCGAGATATAATTAAAAATCAGTTGCTGACTGTGCATTTCACGTTTAAAGCTTTAGAAACACTTCTTCCACATCGATCAGCCCCTCCTTTTTTATTTTACGATACTGAATTATACAGGGAAAAAACGGCTTTGGGGCATCACAAAGAAATATATTATTTAGGTAAGGTTAGTCATTGTTTTCTGCAAGTTTTGTTTGTTGTGCACATGCTTACAGTAAAGTATGTGAAAGTTATTTGAAAATAAACTTTTTTGTGGTTGTTTGTGAATTATCAGTCTGTCGTGGCAAGTGCAGTTTTCTTTGCGGTCGTTTGCTGGGGCGGCAGCTTGACCGCAAGGAACAGCAATAGGCTGGACAGACTGATAAGGAAATGTGCATCTGTGGTGGGGAGAAATGTGGACTCTGGAGAGAAGGATGAGGGCTCTAATACAGGGTATCCTGAAAAATCTCCGTCACTCTCTACATGATGTAATCACAACCCAGAAGAATACCTGAAGTAACAGGTTCGTCTCACTGCGCTGCAGTCTATCTATCAATCTATCTATTTATCCATCTATCTATCATACACGTCATTATTTTTTTCAGATTTGCAATTATTAGGTTATCTTATTTTAATTTATTTCCCACTTTTATTCATACACAAATGGTTAAAAGGCTTTGCATGCAAATCATATCAGGAAACTGATCATTACTGGTCAACAATTCATCAATATAAAACGATATAGGAGTTCTAAAAAGCTCTGGTGTTCTGCACGCAAGCATTGCAGGAAAGTGAAGTGAGGCAGCAGTCATATTTTGGCCAAAAAAGGACTTGAGACATTTTGCCAAGGACTAGGATGTAACTGCAAGTTTGGAGTAAGCCTCTCATGTTGTGAAAGCTCTCAAGATTTTCGGATTTTAAGACAAAACTGGGCATGTGTGTGAGGCTGTAAAAAATGAGTCATTGAAAAAGTTGCGAATAAATTTGTGAAACACCAACCGTTTTTCTTGTTAGGCAAACAAATTTCCCATTTTCAGGCGTTAGATGCATTTGGAAGAGGAAGAGCTAATGGTTTCCTGCAATATATAGTTTAGGGTCATCCATTAGATACTGACTGGAAAACAAATGTATTAGTGAGTTTTGAGAAATATCAGAGAGCTGTTGCTTGCAATTAATTGAAAAGTTTTTTTTTCTGTTTTTGCTAAACTGAAGGGCATTTGCCAAATAAAAAGGTCAAATACACTCCGTTTTGAAACACAGATTGTCAGGACAAACACACAAATTCAAACTACCAGTTAAAATATCAGGCAAGCTTCAGCCTCCCTCGTCTTGCCAACAATAGCACAGCTGCAGGGAAAACAGTAGAAAAGACTTGAATCGGGCGAAATGATCAGACACTGATACAAATTCAAACGATATCAGCGCCAGGACATGGCCAAGCAACAACAATACACATATTGTATCTTTGAATCACAAACTATAGTTGGAATAGAAGCGATCAATACACAGCTAAAAGCAAATAAAACAACATAAAAGCAGCAGAGACCAAACTGGAAAGCAAGTATACAGACACTGCCTCGGGGGGAGAAAAAATAAATACAAAAAGGCTTTTAATGGTGGAGAAAGCTCCAGGATTTTAACCCTTGCGCTCTTTCAAAAAAATTTGATACAGTATTTGTTCATGGGCCTAGCTCTTGCTCGGTTTCCATAAAATGCTAAGTGTGATCCTGATTCCCTTAAGGTCTCCATATCTACCGTGCACACCCGTATGGGTTGTGTCTTTTGGAAAACAGAGCTGAGTTTGGCGCTATTCACCACAAAACTAATGGGCCCCAGGATAATGATTACTTTGAGTGATGGCATAATGAGAGCTTTATAAATATGCATGGGTCACAGGGGGTAGTAATATCGTAGATTATTAAAACTGTAGGGTAGGAGGTCAGGCTAATGAGAAGAAGCTGAGGCAGGAGTTACATCTACTGACAGGATTCGGCAGACCAGATGTTAAAAACAAGAGCTGTTTTTACTCCAATAAACTTACACAAGCCAGTATGATCTGGAAAAAATATATATATTTTCCTCAAGATATTATATCAAATATATTCTTATTTGCATATATTCTTTTTGGGGCCATTTAGATAAAAATGTCACTTCATATTGTACAGCTTTCCATGCACAATTGCCTATCAAACACAAAGCATGTGCAGTGCTGCAAAAACAAAAAAAACACGTCCTGCTCAAGTTAGACAATGCGTGTGTCGGAGAACAACCAGGCGTTAGAGTAATGTCCTAGTATTCGATGGGAAAGCCAGCAAAGAGCTCAAAGTATCACGCATGAAAGAGCAAAACACTTGAGGTACGTAAGTGTCCTTTTTCATTTGGGGAAAAATGGTCAATTAAATAGAAACCACTAAAAAGTAGATTTTGAATAAATCACCTTCTTCAAACAAACACATTTCTTTCCAGATGGTCATAATAGAAAAGTATTTATGAGCTGTTTTGTAAGTGTTTATACTGTAGTGACATGTGTAATATCACCACATCTGCATCCCATCATGCTGATTATTTCAGTGAAATGCTTTGAAAGCTGTGTTTGTTGAGTTATACAATACTGCCTCCTCATCACTCATTTTAAGAGTGTATTGCAAGTTGTGATTAATAAAAGCCTACCTACCGAGGGTGGATGGTGCAGAAGTTGGGAAAAGCTGCGGGTTCACTGGCAGTAGCCTTCACACCACCGCATAATGGTACACAACATTATGCAAGGTGAGGGACATTTGCATTGGGAAAGTCTTCACATAACCAGCTGCAAGAGAACTTTGTCAAACCCTCCTCCGTGGGTTCTTCTGCGTACATTCTACAGAAGAACCCGCAGATTCAATGGCAGGCTTTTGAATATTGAAGTTTCCAACTAGACCATTTTGATGTTTAGAACTGATCTCAAACCACCACACAAACCTTTTCTTCCATCAAATCTCAGGTAGTTTAAATGAGTCAGAATTGTGTATTTCTGTTTACTATGACAGCCTCCATCAAGTAAAAAAAATTCTCTTAACAACAGGCATTTCAGAAATTATAAAAAAAAGAACAAATGTAAACTTTACAACTTCAAACTTTACAAGTACATTTGCAGACACACATGCACACGCACACACACATCATTGTATTTATTTACTTAGAATCCACACAAACAATGCAATTAAACATGACTAAACTTGAATGAAAGCATTGCAAATTTACTAAATGTGACCAGTCATTCATATAGTTATGGATATGAAATAGGACAATAAAATGTCAGATGGTTAATGGCCAGAGAATAATAGATGAACACAAAATATTATGAACACAAAATTTTAAGAGCTTCTGTAATACTGCAAGCCTGCCTGAATACTGTGATAAAAATGTATTGTGAACTTAAGTGTGATCATATTGTACTGTGATGTTTGCATGTACTGTACTTATATCATTATATTCAGTTTTAATAAGAACAAAACATACTGTGCATATCTTAATCACTAGTTGCACATTTATCAAAATGAATTTGTGCTTTGTTACTGTGAGGAACTACATTTAATTAATCTCATTCGATTAATATGAGTTGTCCTCTTGTGATGTAAAACAGTGGTGTGGATCTAGCAAAGCAAGCTAAGACACAATCTGTACCAGAGAAAGATTAAAGGAAAGTCTTAAATTTGTGTTTCAGTTTTGACACGAGATGTTAGAGTTTTATTAACACTGAGTGAAATTTATATCCTTTGAAATGAAGGCGATGAATTCCTCTTTTTCTTACGCTCACAGGTTTTGAAGCAAAGTTTAATTATTTTTTATGAACAATCAGTCTAACCAGGAGGGACTTAGAAAAATGAGAACAAAAAGAACTTGAGCAACCTAATTAATTAATTACACATCATTTTAATCAAAGTTTAATATCTAGAAGAATAAAGGGAAAATGAGCAAAAGTCTAATATTTTTCATCACAACCTTGTTCAAACAGACACTTCATGTGTGGACCTGCTCACGTGGCCTTCTGTCTTTATAACTCCCTCTGTTCTTTGTAACACAGACTTAATGAGGTGTGGAGAACATTCCTCAGAGAATTCTCTTCGTAGTGACATGATAGCATCACACGGTTGCAGCAGATTTATCAGCTTCACATCAGTGATGAGAATCTCCATTTCCACCACATCCCAAAGCTCGTCGAGTACATTGAGATGCTGTGACCGTGGGAGGCCAATAGAGAACATGAACTCATCATGTTGAAGGAAGCAGTTGATTTGAGCTCTGTGACATGATGCTGTTAGTGGCCATCAGACGGTGCTGCTCAGTGCAGTCAAGAAGGAACAGGCATAGCCTGACACCAAAGATTAAAACACGCTCATTGGAGCCTCCCAAAGTAAAGCTGGGTATACACCGTGCGATTCAGTCTAAATTTAGTCTGACTTAAGATTGGGCCGAATTCCGGCTTAATCATGCACTTTGGTCGCTCTGTGCAAAGGAAGTTACGAGAAGTGATTTGTTGGTCTTGACTCAATGATCAGATAAATTTCTGACATGTATGAAATCTTGATGTTGCTCATGGGGCCATTGCACTTTAGAAGCAGCATGGTTGCCTGAGTGGTTCTAACATCATTATGTTTTTTTTTTTTACTATACTATATTAATCCTACTATACTATTTTACTATACTTTATTATATACTTTATTACTATTATTACTATTACTGCTTTATTAATCCCTCACCAGGAAATGTGTGTGTTTCATTTCACCACAGCAGGCTGCCACCTATGACGGTGCCAATGGTGGGAGAAACGAGGGGTTAGGTGTCTTCTCCAAGGACCCTAGACGTGCACTCAGTCGGGTGCAAACCTGCGAACTTCCTGTTGACTTCCAGTTAGCGGGTGAACGCTCTAACCACTGAACCACCATCCCCCTTGTTTGATGTAAACCCAAAAATATAAATACAAATGGGCAACACAGACACTCACAGAGAGCACAGAGGCAAAACTATTGTATAAACGAATGTTTTTTTCTAGATGAAACTTAGAATGTAAGAGAATGAAATGGAAAACACAATTGGTAAAAGTTAGGAAAAATGTTTATCACCTCTTGAGGATTCTGCTGATGTACAATACCCATTGTTGGATGCATTTATTAAAAGTGTCTCATATTTAATATATCTTCATAGGTTCTCCACCCTCAAAGGTGGACAGGTTTATTATTTCTGTTGCGATCGTTCACTGTTGTAGGAGGATGATTTGATGAAAACCACAGGGTCTCTGATTGCTTTTAACCTCATCAAGTTACAAAAAGAAATGTTTACTGCCTCTACAGACAATATGAGGCCAGTGAATATATTCTAAATGTATTTTTTTCTTAAAATTTTATATGCAATTATTCTGCAACACTGAATCCAAACAATTTACTAAACTTTAGTGATTACTTTAAGCTCTTCATACACATTTATTCCGGTAAATGCCTTCATTAAATCTACAGATCAAATAAGTGGTTACTAATATACATGGGCGGGCAGAGGAGGAGCGTCCTAGCTGATTTCTTCAATTCACAAGACAAGTTATAGCAGTGTGTGAAAAAGTTAAACTATTATCAAGTTGGACAGCTTTTTCCGCCCACCGTGGGCGTTTTCACGAGCGTTGTTTTGCAGATGATCCTTCTATCATTAATTAAGATGGAGGCTCATGCTCATAAAGAAAAGAAAATGATTACATAAGTTGCATCAAAACTTCAAATAGTCAATTGACTTTCTTTTGAAATGAACTTGTCCTCTTATAGATTTATCTGTATTTTGTAACTTCATAAATGTTTGCATTTGGTTGTGGTTTTTTTTATTTTTTTAATGTAATTTATTCAGAGTGCTGGATCTCTCAGGACCATCACCCTGTACAAAATGTTTTTAAACTTTAAAATTTGTCTTTATCTTTTGAATGGTCTTAAATTGGGGTATGTGTGCAATATTCTAGTCCTTCGGTGTTGCCCAGTTGCCCACTACAGCCACTGCAGGTCCCCCAATACAACCAGCAGTGTTGTGTTTTAGGACAAGTCCAAACTTCTGGAACTTTCGCTCGTTTGAGGCATACTTCATTGCTAAGCTCCTGCTTTTCGAAGCTGACCTTTACAAAAGTCCATTATAGATTCCCAAAGAATTAAAAGCCTTTTTTAATTAGTTGGTTTTGTGATAACACTAATTGTGACATTAAATATTTGCAAGATTATTTGGCCAAAGCTGGGATAATTTGGACAAAGTTTCAAGTTTGATTTGATGATTCAACACAAGCGAAATAATTTTTTTTTTAAAAAAAGGTAATAAATCAACAAAAACAAAACCACCAAAGATGTTCACAAAATAATATAAATAAATCACAAAAAGAGACTTTGAGCAGAGTTGACCAATAACTTTTTTTAGGATCACTAACTCACTTAATTGTCTTGTCCAAACATGAATATTTTAAGTAGAATGACTAAATACTGTGAGCGCTTAGAGGTTTCAGTATTTTGAGTCTGTGATGAAAGTCTAATTAAAAGACACCCAACACGCAAAGAAAGAAAGAGCTGAGATGAAAAACAAAGCTCTTGAATTTCAAGTCGATCTACCTTCCTACCCTTACCTATATTCACCAGCTGTGGGTGGTGACTGAAAGAATGAGATCGCAGAAACAAGTGACTGAAATGAGCTTCCTCCGCAGGGTGGCTGGCCTCTCACTCAGAGATCGGGGGAGGAGCTCAGTGTTGAGCCACTCCTTCTTCGGGTCCAGACTAGCCAGATGGGGTGGTTCGGGCATCTGATCAGGATGCCTCCCGAGTTACTCTCACTGGTGAGGTGTTTTAGGCACGTCCCACCAGTAGGAGACCAATAGGCAGACCCCGAACCCGCTGGAGAGACTATGTCTCACAGCTGGCCGGGGCACGACTTGATATCCTTCCGGGTTGCGGCTGGGGTGAAAGAAGCCTGGGCTTTCCGTCTGAGGCTCTTGCCCCCACAACCCGGCCCTGGATAAGCGGAAGACGACAGAACGGAACCCAACAGTCACTCTGCTTCAACATTTTTTAACTGTGCAAACTTAAAATGGGACATCCATGCTTTATGAGGCTGACTTTCTTCATGCAACAGCTTGTTGGCCAGTTTGAGTGAGCGTCGAATTGCACTAACTTGAGCGTGTAATTAGGTGCTTCACTGCTTGATGGGATTTTGGCTTGGTGGGATTAGCAACACAACATTCCCATTGTCAATGAGTCTCATGCTCATTATGGGATAGGAATGGCTGCGCCTGCCTCTTATTCTAATAACCTTTTCTGTCTATTTTACCACACAGACAATGACACTGAAAACAATAGAACAAAGGCACTTTATAAATAGTGAAACATCTTACGTGTGCTAAGGTATGAGCTGGTTAATTATGTTTTCTAAGAAAACTGCTGTGTGAGCACAAATAAGTGGGACCAAAGACAAAGGCATCTGGATCTGGGATGATGAATATAGTGTCATAATTTAGGTTTTTCTTCACAAGTTGACACAATTTTATGTAGCTTTAATTAATAACGTGACATATATGTGCAAAAAGTATCACAACTGGTAGTTTTTCTAACCCTATGTTGTGTAGCGCCTCTAGCAGTAGATGAAAAGTGTCACCTAACTAATGTGGAAAAATTAAGATATGTAGAGCGGAAAAGAATATAAACAATATTTGTCCATTCAATGTTCAAGTGTTGATTATGTTTGTACAAAAAAAAAAAAAAGACTTTTGGTTTATAGCTATGCTATTAACGGTGATGACAATAGTTGGCTGAGTGACAAATATAACTACAAAAAGTCTTAGTATTGGTACTGAAAATATCCCACTGGTCCAAATGTATACAACGTGTTAAATTAACTGAAATTGTAAATATATATATACAAAAATATTCTATTTTGCTTAGAACTCCATTTGTTTTTGGTTTGTCTGTGTAGTCTGGAACTGAATGGTTGTTTGTGAAATACAGAGACAGTAGGATACAATGATAAAAGTCCAATTTATTTTTTGATATAGTTCTAAAACTTTTTAAGAAGTAACTGACAGCAAAAATATGGAACTCACCACAAATATAATTTAATTGTGTTGCTTACATACTTGCATACACACAATAATACATAGTTCCAGTGCTCCTGTACAGATTTACTTACAGTATCTACTGCAATATTTGGGGTGTTGAACTTCTCTGGTGGGCCAGAATGAAGTTGAGAATGAAGAAAAACTGTCATGCAAAAAAGTACATTTTTGTGCCTGTGGTCCCCAGGGACCATATTGCAAATGCTAAAAAAGGACAAGAGCAAATGCCTGGAATGCAGAGAAAAGTGGGACTGTCTCATGTGAATAGTGAAAAAGTCCCGGCTTTGCTGGAGGTAGTTTTCAATAATTTATAACAATGTGATTGGCTTCAAGCAGACACCATTTTCCAGAAAAAGATGTTTACATTATCTGTAGGAAAAGTGAAATATTTCTTCATTATAATTTTGCTAATTTCAGGAGAGGTGGAAAAGCAAAAGGTCATTTTTTATTTACATAAAGAATATATATGTTAATTTTTTTCTGAAAAAATCTGCACTTTGATATATTTTAATAACAGATTGATTGAAGGCATAATTCTCTGATGTGCATAAGTTATTAGAATTTTTTGCAAATCTTGTGTAAACCATTTAACTGTCTTCTGAAATTTACATCACAATTGAACCTAACATAAAAGTTCGACACAACAACCACAAAAAGTGTCAGTCTTTGAACTTGCAGCTCCCCAAAGATAGTTACTCTTTTTAGAAAAAATATTGAGTTTGTTCTTCTTCTTCAGTTGTTGTTTGATGACTAAATAAAATGTTTTTACAGCAATAGCAATATCTTTTTTGAAAAGACCTCTGCAGACGCTGTTTACTATTTTAGCTGATGTGCTTTGTGACTGTTCAAGCAACAGGTGCAAAAACAGTGGTGTAGGAAAGTCTGGTCAAAGGTCAGCGAGAACATCTCAAAATCTGATTGACTGAATAAAAGTTTGATTGCTTTTCACTTTGTGTACTAAGAGACAGCAGAACAGACCCTTAAGGCCATTTTGGAAGTTCTGTTGATTTTAGCCTACCTTGCAACAAAAGCAGGCTGTGATGTAATTGGTCTTAATCCAAAAATGCAAAAACACACATTTGGAAGCAGTGCACCCATTAGAAAAACCTATGTTTTATAGATAATAATGGCCAAAATGTAGACAACACCAGTTTTTTATTCCAATATTTTTTAGGCCAGCAGAGAAGGCTTTTGACTACAGAGTAGTAAAACCACTTTTTACATTCTAGAAATCCAGACCTGACCCTGATCTCTTCCCACCTAGCTACTAATCCTACTTAATATTTCAGACACCTGGTCCTTAACAGCCACCTCTGCAGAAAACGTCTCATAAGATTCTGTCTGGTCCTGGCCATCCAGGCACACACACTTTATACTTCTGCAGTCAGCACAGAGACACTGAGACCTTTACCAGCAGGTTTGCTTTTCATCTGTAATAAGCTGTTTAACTGCTGCTTAACAAGCACTTTGTGCCTATATGCAGCTTTTACAAATGTGCAAACATGGACATTTACATCTGTACCTTTTGCAATGCACACAATCTGAGGTGAACTCAATTTGTAAATGTTGTTTTCACTTATTTTGACTTGATTTTAGCTTAATTATCTATATTTCCTTGTCACTAGGCATAATGTTAACCAATTATTTCTTTTATAAGTACTGTATGTGCATTGGAAAAATTGGTTTTCATCCCAAGAAACCATCTATGATAGTACAAATCAAAATAGTAGGCTAGTGGGAAAAAAAACACATCAGAACAAGTGTCCCAAAAGAAATTCAAACTCAGTAATCAGTTTCTAACATGAGCTCTTCTCTTGATTGGATCAAATTTTGTTGCATATTTCTTTCAAACTCAACTATTATTCTAATTTTAAAAAAAAATGAATTACTGTATTCATCCCTCACCGGGGAAATTTGTGTGCTGCACTCCTCACACCGCAGCACGCTGCCCTTCGACAGCGCCAATGGTGGAAGAAGCGGGGGTTAGGTGTCTTCTCCAAGGACCCTAGACGTGCTCTCTGTGGGACGCAAACCCGCAAACTTCCGGTCCGTGCGCGAACGCTCTAACCACTGAGCTGCCATCTCCTCCCTAAAGGGTGGAGGACTTTCCCAAACTTTTGGATCTTTTGTCTCATTGCAGAGTTCAGTGGGATCACTTCATCCACATCGTGCCAGTTAAATAGTATAATCACATTGGTTCATCAAGTTTCATCTCTCTTTGCTCTTCCAGCTCTAAAGCCCTCTCTTTACCTTCTTTGAGACTTTGAGACTTGTCTTCCCACAACAGAAGACAAGCCTCAAAGAAAATACAAACAGGTATTCTTTGATTTGATTTGATTTAATTGTCCTCAAGGTGGAGGTGAGAGTTTATTTCTGGCCTTAGAGTAAAGTTAGTAACTTGAATTTCCTCAGCTTAGGGCTGACGTACTTTTTTTTTTTCAATTCCTCATTCAGGTGTTGACCTGATCTCAACTTATTGATACCCATAGCAGCTTAATAGACTCACCAATCTCTTCTTAAACTTTCTATCTTTTTTAATTTACAGTTTAAGTTTTTAAAGTCTTCTCTGGCTGCATAAGCTACTTGAACAACATCACTATGTCTTCTAATATCCATGCCACGCCTATTTTTTTTTGTTGCACACATTAGAACTTCCTTCCATGTTGGTGTGGAGATTAATAATAAAAATATAATGAGATTTTTTTTCTTTGTTAACAAGAAAACAGAATCTGTTTAAACGTGTTCCTAAAATCATGTCTCTATCATCTTTTTCAAGTGATCTCTCTTCTGTCCCAAGTTGTGCTCAATCCCCATGTTCTGAGGAGCCCAGCGCAGTAATTGCAGCTTGAACTGGGTCCTTTGTTCAAGCTCACTTTTGTTCAGCTGTCTTCACCCATGTTCCCTCTTCCAAGGTTTGAAGTCCCGGTAGAAAGCCATTTAGATCTGGCTCTTTTCACTGCCTTTTTTTTGGTCATATTTGCTCAAATATAGATGCTGAGAAAGTACCTCTGCAGCCTACCCAAGCAATGCCTGCCTACCCCTATCAATAACAGCCGATGCGTTTGCTATGGTTTTTTCCCTCCTTCAGGGATGTCATTTGACAGCACTTTATGTTTGAATTTAAATTTATGTTTAAATTGTGTGTTTTTTTTTTTTTTTCCTTTTACTTCAAAGTCCAGTTGCAGTTTGTGTTGTTTCCTTTTTTGTAAACTTGTTTCTGGAGATATTTCTGAGTCTTGATTGTGCAGATACTGCATAGTAAACGGTCGGTTTAAAATATCAAATGTACATTGCACACAACTGTCTGATGTAAAGAAATTTAGAAGGTTTGAAGACTATGCTCAGAACTGAAAAGTAGCACATCTAAAGACATCTGAAGAACAAAAGATTAAGGCAGTTTGACTGTCTCTTTAACAGAAACACTATGCATTTAACAGTATGACATTTCCTTCCTATCTCAAAACCCAAACGGCGTCTTTAATTTGTAAAATAAAAGTGGTCTTTTATTAGCTGTAGGAATAAGAGCTTTAATAATGTAACAGTAAGAGTGACTTCAGATCACAAACCCCTGTTTTAAAGTGCCACGTCTTATCTTAAATAGACAAACTGAAACTTTAAAGAAGGCCACATGGGTCCTTTTTTTAAGAAACTAGTTTTTAGTCTTGAAATTTTAAAGACTTTGACCTGGAGTCACCCTTAATTGAATGGCTTTACTTTAGCTACACTCCACAAACTTTCAGGGAATTTTTTGGTGGTTTTTGCATAATCTCACTGACAAGCAGGCAGACAAACAAAAAAGCGAATGATTACATCCCTCCGCCTCAGTTCTTGTCTTGTTGGAGGAATAAATTTCTCTATGGTGTATTAATCAGCAACTGTCAGGTTTGTAGCTAACGGTCTCTTCATCCTGTTAGGTCGACCATGAGCCTTACCACAGAAGGCTCTGGCTGACATGCTCGGCTTCACTGAAGAGAAGAGAGATATCCTGAGAGCTCTTCCCACCAGCCTCCCATCCATCCACCACTGATTCCTAATCCTATCTGTAAGCCGTTCACAGTGGGGTGTCCTGACCGCTTATACCACCCATACTCTTAACCCCTGCATAGAAGTGTTTGCTGATTTAGAGCATGAATCATCAGTGTGGGATTATATGAAGTGAATCATGCCAGCCGAGGAATGCCCGCTTCAGTTTTCAAAGCATGTGTTGGCGGGAATATTTTGTAATGCATGAGGTGGTTAGGCAGCAACTGGAGGCAACATTACTGTGAGGGCAAAGAACTACAGATAAATTTAACATCAACATCTCCACTATTTTAGGAGACTTAAATTACAGAATTCAAACTGCATGTGGAAAAATTGGGTTGCATTTTCTAAGTTGGCTAAAAATAAATGGTTTGAATCATTTAAAATCTTTGTTTAAAAGGGAATTAATATGCTGTAAGCTAACTCATCAAAATCCAAGCTCAGTGCGAGAAACACTACTTTTATTCCTTGCAACGTTCTTGAAAATAGTTCACTCACAGTTGCATTTCTTTATTTGTTTAAGAAACAAAATTATCACCAACAGTTGTTTGGTGAGGTTGCTTCTCTTTTCAGTCAGTCAGTCACAGTCTATCCCTTGTGGGTGGGGGAGAGGGGGCAGGTTCCGGAACCCATTCCAGTTGATCCGAGACGAGAGGCTGGTTACACCCCGAACAGTTCGCCAGTCTGTTGCGGGGCCACACACACACTCCAAGGGGCAATCATGTTGTGGCCAGTCAACCTAGCATGCATGTTTTTGGAGGGTGGGAGCAAACCGGAGTACCCGTGGAAAACCCACACATGCGAACTCCACACAGAAAGGCCAGTGTTCCAAGCCTCGTCCACACCCAGGACTCAAACCCATGAGTTTCATTCTGTGAGGCCACTGTGCTGCCCACTGCACCACCATGCCGCCCGCTTCTCTTTTCAATTATGCTATTTTAAACCTTCTGATAATTTTTTTTTTAACTAAACCCAACTGTATACATATTCTGTCTCCAAGTAACCGTGACATTGTAATCTGTAGATAATGATCTCTGACATCGCTCTCTAATAAACCTTCTGGGAAAAGATGCTAATTGCATCCTAAAATTAACACACGCCTTTGCTTCAACGCTGAAGTCACACATGTGCAAGTCACCTCTGCTTTGAAAACTGATTGTGTCCACTTCTGTGGTTTTTATTAATCAGTTTGACCAAAAAAAAAAAAAAAAATCTAAAAAACCCTTGTAAACATAAATCTCTGTTTGGTCTAGACAAATCATTTGGCTGGTGTCGACTAGGAATGGGACGATTGATTAATTTCACATTTTGAGTTGAATTCAAATGCGAAGTGACAATATTTGATTTTTATAATATTTATGTAAATGAACTGTGTATAATCTATAGTGTAAAACATAAAAGCATAGAATGTATATATATATATATATATATATATATATATATATATATATGTATATTTGTATGTATATACTAACCAAGTCACTACTTCTTGTGTTTGAATTTTTTTAATTCAAGCACAATTTGAATTTTGGGTTTGAATGAACATACTTTTGTCTCTTTGACAACTAGACAGAGATTGCAGGCATTAGTTCATGATTGTAACCATTGGAAAACATCTGCCCAATCTGAACCGAGATGACACCATGGCATGAACATAAGTGCCCGAATGAGTCATGTTTGTAGCTCGGTTGCTATAGAAAGATCAACCATGCTAAACTGTCTGTGTAGGCAATGGATCTTGAGCATTTAAAACAGTGTTTAGAAAGTTTATTCAGGGTAAAGATATAGTTGATCTGCTGCCAATTTGAAAACATTGTTTTTAGACACTGTTTTCCAGAGTACACTGACTGTTTAGGCACATTACATACATCTCGTATGGTCTCAAACAGAAAACAGCAATTGGTTGAATAAAAAAAAGTACCTGCCCATCGTAAACCAAGTTAATTCCCAATGCTGAGAGGTCAGACTGTTTTCACAGACTGAAAGAAACTCTGGATAATATGCTGCTAAGAGAACAACAGAGAACAGTAGTTCTCCGTAGTTGAACCTCTTTAATAGTTCTTTTGGCCTTATTGAACAACCTTTTTTTTTTACTCTGTGTCCTATACTGTGCTTGTCCTATACTGACTAAAATAAATCTATTACTCCTCCACATTAATATTACATTTATTGTTTTATTTTATTTACTCTTTTTCTTTGAGGAAAAAACTCTGTTCTATGCATTTTTGAACAAAAAAATTTAAAAATAAATATTTGATTTTGCTTCAAAGTTGTTACACATTTATGTGACTTGGTTTCAAGTCCCACAGCTAAATTTGAAAGTAAGGACTTTCATAACCAATATTTTCTGGTGTTACGACATGTTAAGATGCCAAATAACAAAATGCATCAAGCTCTGACTTTCCTCATCTTCTCAGCTTGCTTATCTCTTTGACTTTGTACACAAAGAGGAGGAATTATTCAGCATTCAGATGCACAAACACATCAGATCGTAGCAGCCCTGGTGGCTTTTCTCTTTCATCTCCACATTTAGCCGTGTAACATCACCCACAGTCTCTTCACATGGAGATATGGCAAAATAATTTAATCAACTCCTGCTGTTGGGTTTGTGCAGCTCACACTGCAGCTCAGATTGAAGGAGAAATAAGGAAGAATGGAGAGAATCATTCTTACCCTCCCCTGTACCATTTTCTCATCACACACACTGCAGCTCCTCCCTCCACCTTGCTCCTCTCCGGTTCCCCTTGCTTTCCTCTGTGTCTCTTTCTCTCCGTCTCCATCCCTCCTTCCACCTCTCCTATAGCTTTGCTGGTTGAGACTCACAGCGGATACACCCTCCCCGTGTGTGTGGCTCTCCCTGTGAACCGTATGTGTCAGTGTGTACACGTGTGGCTTCGCAGCTGATGGGAAGAACTCACGAGGTGCTCTGGACTCGGATGTCAAATCCATCTTGTATTTACCACGTTTTTTTGAAGAAAAAAGACATCAGAGAATCTTAATTTCCTCCTCTTGGGGCAGCATCCTAATGGAATCCACAGTTTTTCACCTAATGTTTTGGATTTAATGAGCAGACATTGTGAATGGAAGCTGACAATTTCTGGATTTTCTTCATTACTTTTCTGGTAAGAATTTTTCTTTCCATGTCTCCTCACACTCTTTCCTCTTTCTACCTGATTCTCTTCCCTTAAGAAATTGACATTGTGCTATCGAATAGAAGAGCAAAGCTGGTATTTAAAGTAGGACAAGAAGAGAGGAAGAACATGTGTACAGAGCAGAGGAAATAACGGTGTTGCAAAGCCAGCAGTGTTGGGAATCCAGTCTGGCTGAGGAAAAGAAAAATTATTATCTTGCTTCTTATTGATCTGCTTTTATTCTCAGTTTCTCTAGACAACTTTTCTTGCTCTGCTTGTCCATGTTTGTATTAGCTCAGGTCATGCAAAAACATGTATGTGTTGAGCTGAGCCAAACATGCTCAAGTGTGTGTCCTTACCTCTTTTTACACTGATGGAGAAAGTATAGGAATCTGTTTGCACACTATGTGCAGTGTGCTCATGATGAAGCTGCAAAGCAGTAAGAAAGAAGTAAGTATTAGTTTAGTTAATTTGGATGCCCGCTATTTGCACCTTCTACCATCCCTGAGAGGGTTTGTTGGCTGGAGTTGGGGTGTAGATTTGCAGCCACTCTTGATTCTCATTTTGTGATTGGGCCTTTTTGATTGCAGTTTTGTTTCTGGAACATCTCTATGCACTGATCCGAGATGGCTGACACGTCATTATTTTCCTGCTTTCTCACATTTTGCCTTTTTATTGCCCTCTGAATGATCCAATTCTATGAAAATGCATAATTTATCACGCACAATGATGAATTAAATATTTATCTGGCTGTTTTTATTGGTATTTTGGTCCCCTCCACATGCTGCTTTAGCTTCTTTCATTTGATCTTTTCTGCTGTCTTGTTCGTCTGTTCATCTTTCACTCTTGTCTTTATGAGCCCTTCAGGGGCAGGAGAGATTGTTCCAGGAATAAGGCTGGAGAGGCTTTGTATCTAAGGAAAAAAGATTTGGAGGTGGCAGGTTGGGAGGATGAAGGCCATAAATGTACGACAACATCACTGTGGTAAATTAAAAAGTAGCAGGGTGCAAATTGATGAGAACATTTTAATACTTTTTTATGCTGTATCAAGCTTTGGCTTTTTGGCAAGAGGGTGTTTACACACACATGCTCACATATGATGAATGTGTGAGGCTGAGATCTGCATCCAGCAGCAGCAGCTTGGATGCATTTCCTGTAAGAAGACATCAATATTTATCTCATTTTCAAAGGAGAAAGTATAAGAACACGGAGAGATGGGGGGAAAATAAAAGATAAATCAAATTACTTCACCTAGGCCAGATCTTTTGCTTTATTTATATTTCCCGCCCAGCACTTTGCCAAGGTCGGTTCATACAGTTGTGAATTGAAACACAGGTGTAGCAGACACACTCACATGTTGACACAGCGTGTTGAAGCTTTAATAGGACTGGATGTCATAAGTCACTTTGACATTTACAGTATCATACTGAAGTATTAAAGCAAACCTTGTTTCTCTGCAATTTCCTTTTTATGAAGCTTGGCAGCCTTCTGATCTTGATCGTTGTATTCGTTCACCAGGTATTTCCAATAAATTTTTATTTCCATTCACGTTTTTTGCTCAACTTAGACATTTTTGATTTTTTTTATTTTAATATACTTTATTGATCCCTCAGCAGGAAATTTGTGTGCTGCTTTTCATCACAGTAGGCTGCCACCGATGACGGCACAAATGGTGGGAGAAACGGGGGGTTAGATGTCTTCTCCAAAGACTCTAGACGTGAACTCAGTGGGATGCAAACCCGCAAACTTCTGGTTAACTTCTGGACCGCGGGCAAAAGCTCTAACCACTGAGCCATTGTCTCCCCCGTCTCAGGAGCAGACATTGTTTTATTTTTAAAGAACAGACACCAACACATTTGACGTTGAAAATGAGAAAAAATATCTCGCCAAGGAATAGAGAGTTCAACAGTAGCTTTTATAAACATTTTGACTTAAAATAAATAGCATTTTTTTCATCAATAGGGATTCACTCATATACTGTATGAGGCAGCACACCTTTCCATTATCATCTGGTCTGTTCACAACATGTTGGAACAATAGAAGACAGAATAAACCTAGATACTTTCTCAAATAGACCTATGCAATTTAGAATACATGTTTTAAAGAAATTGAAATTTTTCTAAAAAAAAAAAAATGAAAATAAAACAGATAGATTTTATGACTCACTTGAGGCACCGACTCATTACTGCAGATTTTCCCAACTTTGTCAAAAACTACTCCAATTAAAGTCACGATATTAGAACAGCTTTCAGAAAGATAATTTCATTCATTCATGTTCTCAACCGTATATCACTCACGGAGTGGTCGAAGGCACCATAGCTTATCCCAAACAGGTCACAAGTTTGTTGTTGGCAACATTCTAAAGGCAATGCATGAACTGGAATTAAGACCATCGAATCACACCAGAAATGGTGACTGTAAGTAGTCAGATGTTTTTACATAAAATACAATTTAATCCAGGGATTCATCTTTTGGTCCAATGATCCTATGGTCCTATGATAGAGAGGATTTTGCATTTCATTCTCCCTGTGAGCTATTAAGTTTGGGGTGTCTAAGAACCTGGTAGAGTCACACATGGCAAACAAGTCCTAGAGGATGGGGCAGACATCCTCTGCAACAGTTCAGAAACCCTGATGGAGGCAAGGCACGACAAATTTATTTGTAGAGCACAATTCATATAAAATGTTATTCAAAGTGCTTCACAAGAAGGAAAAAAAAAGAGTTAAAATCACAAAACATAGAATCAAAAAGTTGAAAAAATAAATCAATAAAATAATTAAAACATGTAAAGAGAGTAATTAATCAAATGCACAGTCAAACAGAACTGTTTTCAGCCTAGATTTAAACATCGTCCCAGTCCTGTCTCACGGCCTCAGGAAGTTTGTTCCAGACTTTTGCAGCATAAAATTGAAATGCAGCTTCTCCATGTTTAGTCCTGACTCTAGGCTCCAGCAGGAGGCCGGTCCCAGAGGTCCTCAGAGTTCTAGATGGTTCATAAGGGACTAACATATCACAGATGTACTTTGGTGCTAGACCATGGAAAGACTTAATCACAAGCGCACCGGACGGACGCTTGTGTTCATGTTTCGGCGTCATCTCCATGAACTGATCGGCAGGTGATTTTCTGAATGTTAAAATCATAAGGTAATGCCCACAATTCCTGAAGTTGTTGTTGAAAAAAAGTTAAACAGAGGCACTACATGGCGCCAGGTTAGTTCATTTTTAATAGCTATCAATTCAGAAATGAGAGGTGACAGAAGACGGTCATGATCAGACAATCCCAACACATTTTCAAACACAGGCTGAAAAATGTGTTCATCACATCACACGGCCACCAGTTTTCACCAATTGTTTGGTAGAAATTAGGCAGGTCTGATGTCTAAACGGCAGGCTCAGGATGGATTTATGTTTTTAAAAACATGATTTGGTTGAAGCCTTTGTTTGTGCTTTATTATAAATGAAACACAGGATGGGAAAAGATATCCTAGGATGATGAATTCAAAGCTAAGTCATGGCAATTTGGACCAATATTCTCCCTAGTAAGATGGCCTGTATTTGGTTATTTTTAAGCAAAATATTTTGTTCCCCACTCACATACATGCAGGCACACACAAAAATGGCATGCAACTTGCCAGAATCATTTTTACCCCCCTATGGCTGCAGTAAAAGCTTGTCATGCAGTCAGTGACTTGCATCCAAGAGTGACTCACACTGCCCATGAATGCCTCTTCTCTTCCTGCCAAGAAGCACTGATACCACCCATCACCAAATGAGAAATTAACAACTCATTTTTCTCCTGAACTTCCAAGGCAGCTATTCTCAAGGCCATTATAGCGAATAATGGTTATTACCGATGTGGTTTCATGATTTACCATGATGCATGAAATGAAGCTAGCAAATTAGTTCCAGCAATTCATGGCTAATGGTGTCCATGGTGGTGGGCTAGCATTGTAACATGAGGTGGATTTGAGCTTCTCTGCCCAGTGTACTCTCTGGTGACACTTGATTTAACACACAGGAATATTCCCTCCAAAAAAAAAAAAAAGAAGAAAAAAAAAAGCTTTTAGAGCTTGTTTTGCTGAAGTAATATTTAATTGAGTAATTCCCAGTAACAACACATTGCAGAAGGGATTTTATCTGTAAATATAAAAGTCTGATGATGGAAATGAAATTAAATAAGCTTTAATGCACTTGACAGGGCAGATAGAAAATGAATGTACTTGTAGGACATGTTCAGCAAATATGCACAGATTGAAATCCTGGTATTTGGAGTGAAATATGTTACTGCTCTTTATTTGTTTTTAAAATAAGACTGCAAATGACTGTTTGGTTAATTAAATGACAGATGCTATTTCAGACTGAAGTTAAAAGTACTACTTTATATTGTTTTACTTGGTTTCACTGTTATTATTGTAGTTTGACATCTCAGCCTGAAAAATCTAAGACTCAGTCATACCCTTTTCCGTTCTGTTCCATCGTCTTCCGCTCATCCGAAGTTGGGTTGCGGGGGCAACAGCCTCAGGCGGGAAGCCCAGGTTTCTCTCTCCCCGGTTGCATCCTCCAGCTCACCCAGAAAGATCCCAAGTCGTTCCCCAGCCAGCTGTGAGACATAGTCTCTCCAGCAAGTCCGGGGTCTGCCTCTTGATCTCCTCCCGGTGGGTAATCCTCAAAACACCTTACCAGTGAGGCGCTCGGGGGGCATACTGACCCAATGCCCGAACCACCCAATCATACTCTTTTATTTTCTAAAAATGTTTTGAACGTATCTGGACTCTCTTTACAGTAGTTTGATGTTTTACAGTCACAAGCTACTACACACGGTTGAAACCCCCCCCCAAAAAATCTCATCTGAACTGTAGGCCCAGTCCTGCTTAGATTGTTTTGTTCTCAAAAATACATATTTTCTCTCTTATCACTAAGAAACTAAAAACCTTTTTTTGAAAGAGGTGGTTCCTAAAAGTATCATTAAACTCTAAAATCAAATGTGCATTATTTAGCATATTATTATTTAACATATTTATTGATATTTTAACTATATATATATATATTTTTTTTTTCTTTTTTATATGCATGTCTGCACTGAACGGCAATTAGCTCCCATCTCACTTTGTATGTATATAATTCAGATTGCACATGTGTATTGTGACAATAAATGCATTCTGTTCTATTCTATTGCATTATCATGACACATGATACTGTATTCAAAATATAATATTTGTTGAGGAACTGCACGGTGGTGCAGTGGTTATCAGAGTGGTCTCACAGTAAGAAGGTCTGGGTTCGAATCCTGGAGTGGGGGTGAGGCTTGAAACACTGTTGAGTGTCTACACTCTGTGTGATTTTCTCCCACCCTCTAAAAACATGCATGTTACGTTAATTGGCAGCTATAAAAATTGCCCCTAGGAACGAGCGTGTGTTTGGCCCTGCAACAGACTTGCGACTTGTTCAAGATGTACTGTAGCTTGCCTTGAATCAGTCGGGATAGGCTCCGGCGCCCCTGATGTTAGGGATAAGCAGTTCAGAATACAAATAATTGTTGAAAAAAAAAATCAAGCTAAGCCGTGCCATACATGGTAAAACTACATGACATGGTTTTGTCTGTTATCAGATTCAGTTTTTTTTTTTTTTTTTTTATGACAGCCAAGTCGTCTTTGGTTTTTGTGTTATGTTTTTAACCTCAACACACACACATCCACCCACCTTTGGGATTTGTCAAAAACAATTGTAGTCTTCAGCAACGGTGGGTAGATGCCCTCACCCGCTACAGCGGTTTTTGAAGGACAAGTGGGCAATTTTTGTTCACTTCCCCTGACCGGCTGAGCAAATCTAAATGCCATAAATTGTAGATTTCATACATAATTCAGAATCTGTTTTCATCTTGTGTATTTGAATGTATTACTAGGTCAACACAGTGATGGTTCCCATGTGTTACTGTTTCAGGGAAAAGGCTTCACCGCTTCCTGACCTTTTTGTTGTTTTACAGAAATCATATCATCATGCCTTCTTGGTTGCCCCCACACAGACCATCTCCTAGGCAGCAAAATTATATTGCATGACTTCAAAATAAAATTAATCTGCATTATTTACTTAATTCATTCAAATACTTTCTAAAAACATTAAATAAACAGCACTCTTTATTTGGCCATCCATGTAGAGTGGTGGAACACACACTTTGATATGAATTTAAATAAGATATTCATCCTCAGAGGTTTTAAGCCATTTCTTTTTAGATAGATCCAAGAATAATTTACTTCCATGTGAATGTTAGATGAAGCTCCCTGAGGTTGTACTATCCTACTTTTGCATGTAAAGAAGGAAAATAAAGCCATACAATTCAAATTCTTCTCATATTGCTTTACCTCCTTCTGTTTGGCCTAATCCACTTGGATGTATCACACTCTGCATAAACTACTTGTGGTACATATTCATTTAGCAATTAACTGTGTGTATTTATTCATTTTCTGCACTGTTTATTCAACTTGGGCTTATTACAGGCGAGTCAAGGAACATCCAACCAGTTCACCAGTTCGCATTTTCAGGGCCAATTCTGAGGTCTCGCATAAATGTGTTAAGTAACCTCTCAAGTCTTCTTTTGCGTTTCTTCTAACCTCAATGTTTTGTCTAAGAACTGAAGAAAAAGTCAGTTTTCTTCAGTTCACATTGAGTGTTGTGGGTTGACACTCAATAGATTTTGCTTGATTGTGTGCACAAGCAGAAAATGGGAGCATAATTTAGAAAAATGATTTTTTTTTTTTTACCTTTTGATATTTGCGCCAAGATCTGCATGTACAACCCTTCGGGTGCAAAGGTAAAGTCTGATAATAACAACATAACCTTCGTGTTTTTTCCAAACCCTTTCCAAATGATAAATCCAAATTTTTTCAACTTGCATTATTAAACCAAGAAAATGCAACCAACTGACATCCAGCAAGGATAAACAAAACCCACAATAATTTTTGTCTTCTGAACTGCCAGTTCTAATTAGGTTGTGGAGAAGCTGGAGCCTAGCCTGTCTGATTGAAGGCGAGAAGCAGGGCACACCTGAACAACTCACTAGTCTGTTGCGTGGCCACACACACAACCGTCCGCACACAGACTCATTCCTAGGGGCAATTTCATAGTGGTCAATCAAACTAACATGCCTTCATGTAACATGTCTTCGGAGGGTGCGAGGAAACTGTCGTACTCAGAGAAAACCTACACATTCACGAGGAGAACATGCAAACTCTACACAGAAAGGCATGCGCTACAAGCCTTCTCCTACTCCAGAACTCAAACCCCGACCCGCTTCCTGTGAGTCCACTGTGCTTACCACTGTGCCACCGTACCGCCCTACAGGGATCAAATTTGTGGTACCAAAAATGCATATCAAATTTTGTTATTGGATACCTATGGTTATTGGCAAAGAGAGGGGGGAAAAGGTTTTCTCTCAAAATAGCGAGAGCATGATAAATGTTCAACACCTGCTGGCAACACGATGTTCCCTAATTCAATATGAATATAAAGTTTAGAAAATCTGTTGCACTCTGTTGGTTCTCTTGCTGACATTTGCCGACTTTGATGCTCAATGAAGGTGAGACCATCTGTAAGCAATATTCATATGCATGCTCCCTCTGAGAATTAGAAATGTCTGTGAGTCAGCGTGTTGATAACTTGGAAACGCTCGCTTCTTGGCAGACTTCAATGTTAAGACGGATCTTACCTCATCCAAAAACCCGCAGAGGGAGGCACAATAAAAATGGTAATATGTGTGTTTGGGACTTTTTTCTCTGTCACTACAATATCATCTGAACAGTCTTTGGAAATTCACTCTGGTGAAAATGTGCCACTCATTGCTTGCTTGGAAACATGCTTAAAAAGATATAATTAAACCATGGAAACAGTATTTATTTGTTTTAGATCAATTTCAGGCTCAAAAGAGCTAGTCTGTTACATAAGCACAGCTGGGTGAGAGATGGCTTTTCCACGAGATACATCTCTGGATAATTTCCCAGTCCTGACTGTACTGAAGTCTTCACTGTGATGAGCATCAGAGGAGAGAGAGAGAGAGAGCAAATACAGGGAAAGCAAGGTGCCAATATCTCTAATTATCATGGATGATGCACCAAGCTCTATTTTTGGATCTGAATGTCAGGAAAAAAAAAAAAATCCATGTGCAAATACTCAGGGGGTTTAAAATCAATATGGTGCACATTTTCCTTTTAAACTGACAATGAATATTAAGAGCAGAATACCATATGGCATTGCAGAATATCAGTAACTTATTACCACACCGTAATTAAAAAAAAAAATTCAGGTGGACAGCCACAAGAGTACAATCCAGTTACTACATGCAGACCTAACTTGATAAAGACTAGAAATCTAAACCAAAATTTAATGTTTGGCAAGTTTTGGAACAAGACAGCTAATAATGACTGTATTTTGTAATCCCAAAGCATAATACCACCGATAAAATACCTTCAGATAAACCTTGAAAAAGTGTTTCCTCTTGTTTCTCACAAGATTGCAAAAAATTGAAATAAGGGAACAGTTTCTGTGGAATTTTATGAAATAGAAACTCACCTTGAAATATCTACCAATAATACTTCTACAATCAAAATTCAAAGTTTCAAAAGAAATTGGAACAAGATACACAAACAGGTATATTATTTAATAGTGTCCTTGCTCACTAGTCATGTGCGGGGTTTTTTGTTACGGAATGAGTGTATAATAGATTTGTTTGTGAGCATACAAAGAGCCAACAAGTTATCCACATACAAACTTCAGAATCAGTGTTGTCCCCAAATAAGAGGCATATATCTTCCTTCGTGTCTTCTTTCAACCCCTTGTTTTGGTTTTTGGTCATGGTGTCTGTGTGGGCACTCACATGTATGCCAAGTCGTTATTTCTTTCTATTTTAGGTCATTTCTAATCATTAGTTTACATTTTTTTTTAATCAAAAACAAGTTAGTAAAAGCAACAAATAAATCACAACAGCATGCCAATCTTACTGGAAAATAGAAAAAGTCTGTGTTGGACACTGAATGGGGAAGCTCTTTGATCAATCAACTTTTTTTTTGGTAATTTCCTTTGGTCTTTCATTCAGTCCAGACTGGTCTTCAAAGGCCGCTTTGCAAACAATTTAAGCCTTTGCTCTTTCCTTAGGAGTCGATATTTTGTGGAAATGTTACCTGGTACAATGCAGGCTAAAATAGAACTAATTTACAATCGATTATTTTGTCATTCTTTTTCCAGTTTTATCAGTGTGCATGTTGTGCGTTTCAATGACAGGTTAACATTGCACGTGCCCCTGTCATTTCTGGAAAAATGCGCAATTACACAATATGGCACATGTTCATAGCACATGCTGTTAAGCAAGCATAATCACCATTCATAGCAGGGTGTTAATGTTCTATTTCTGCTCCTCACCTGCTCTGGCAGGGAGCAAAGAGGGCAGCATTTCTGGAGGGAAGATATGGATGGAGAAAGCTCATGTAGTAAATAATCCACATCCATTCTTCAGTTGTAATCACCATAATTGGAGCAAACTCAGGTTGGTTTCCTTCAACTTGTTCAAACAGGATGCGACTCTTAGAAATTCCATTCAGGTGGCACAAGTTCACCAGGATGGATATATTTCTGATGCAGACTGCCAAGCTTTGCTTAAATCCTGCTCACATAAGTAAGCAATAGGGCGGCGATGTGGCAATTTTGGCAAATTTGGCAAATTCGAGCAAGATAGTGCATCCATCTCACTCATCAAGCATTGTTTGCCTTAATTTTTATTCTTTGCGACGGATCGCATCATTGTCGCTATGACTTAAAATTTTGTGACCATCGCTAGGATTTTCTGAAATCTACTCCAAGTCAGACAGGTCTATGACATATTGCCTATGGATATATCACCAATGTGTCGGCATTATGTTTGTGATGCATCGCCTAACAGTCAGGGAGAGGCTTTTGTCGAGTGCTGGTCGGTTGTCGCCATACAGGCAAGAAAATACCGTTTGATGTTCTCCCGACATTCGGTCGATTTAGATCACATCATCTCCCAATTCAAACCCAGTCATGACGCCAACAAGTTGCTTTAATGGGAGCAACACCTATCACAATGCTTTCATCTTACATGATTCACACACAGGAAAACTGCTTTTCTTATGCATTTCCTTTGCATCTCAAATTTATCTAATTTTATGTGAGCAGGGCTTTATAGTTGTCAACGTATTATTTAGCAGCTTTTAATTATTATTACCTTCAGAATGCAAACTTGGACATGTGTAGTTTGATTAGTCGTTGGTGGGTAACACATTATGTTATAAATTAAAAGTGATAAAACAAAAACTTTGTGCTGAGAGTCACAAACAACCACAAAATGACAACATCAGTTCATTTTATTCTGCTTGTGGGAGGTATTTGATCATGATCGAGATCTTACAACACAGTTTTGTAGTTGTTTTTATTAAGAATGAGATCGCAGACACAAGAGGCCGAAATGAGCTTCCTCCGCAGGGTGGCTGGGTTCGCACTCAGAGATCGGGTGAGGAGTTCTCAGATGCTGGTTTACTGTAAACCTTCTAGTAAATTGGAGCTATCTATATACTCCTCCTCACTACTTACTCTGTGTTGATACTTTGGGGCTCCCTGGAAATAAGAATACCTACTTTTCCATATGTGGGTGTACTAATAGCCGTTTTGCAGTTTTTTGTTGCTTGTCATAATCTCCCCGAGTATCGTGTTTGTTACTGTAATATCATAGTAACCATTAGATTTCTGGTTTGAAAGTGAAAAAAGTAACAACGTTGCACTTTGCTCTTCTTTGGGGCCTAAAAACACCATTAACAAAACTTGTTTGGCTTTTTTTTTCATCTCAGCTCAAATTCTACTAAACACCATCCCTTTTATGTACGTTTTACATACAAATGTATAGTATTTGTGTTAGAGGGAAAAGTTATTAAAGCTCTCTGTTTTACTTGTGACAAGGGTAGCATTCTCTTAAAACCTGAATTGTCTACCAAGAAAATGCATTCCTGTCTACTTTATTTATGCAGTAATAAAAACCAACAGCTGTGTTCTTACAGATTAGTGAGGGGGGAAGAAAATCTCTGACCCCCACTTGCAGATAAATGGAGACAGAGTAGAGATGAGTTGGGGGAAGCTCAGCAGTATTAGTGCATCCCTTAGTTACCATAACACTGAGTCATACAGCTAGTCAGGAACTCCTTACAATTGGGGGATCACATTAACTAAATACACTTTTTGAATCATAAGAATAAAAGAAGTAACAAAAGAAGCAGTAAAAAAGAAGTATTTCCCGGAACATTTCCTACCTAACAATTTGGAACACCCTAGTTTAAACTTGGTGTTGTGGCTCATCACTCAAAAAAAATCTTTTGGTCTAAAATCCAATTCAAAAGTTAGTTAGTAACTACAATCGAGTAAACTCTATTTGATGAACAAATTAAATGGTTAAATTGGAAATAGGATAACATTGTGCATGTGAAAAGCTGAAGTTGGGATGTTCTTGAGTGATTTGGGAAGCAATTTTTAAGGCTCTTGAAAGACTGTGTAACTGCACCAAAATTTTCCAAATGTATTAGACTCAAGCTGAAAAAGGGCACGATAAAGCAGAAAGGCAGTTGAATCAATTTTGCAAAAGGACAATTTGGGGTTAAAGTTTATGTTGGAAGAAAAGCCTCAAAGTATTGGTATTCTGTGAAGCTACCTATTCAGCTCTGAAAACCTAAGTCGACATTTAATTTGCAATCAAAATGAGGGAAACTTCGTGTGTGTCGGGTCATTTTACTGCTGTAATCAAAGCTGCCTTTCTTTGCTCTTAATCTGACTTGCCCTGTGTGAGATGACAAACCCATGGACCAAGAAATGTGTGTTCACATCAAAGGGAGACGAGTGTGCACCATAGAGGCCTTACTAATTTAAACACTGTCAAAAATATGCATACCATTTACTGTTTTTCGGTCACTTATACTCTACAAGTCTGGGGGTACTCTTAGTGAAGCCTTTAAATAAGATATCAATTGGAATCTAAAGCTTCAAAGACAAACTGATCCCAAAGTCAGACGGCTTCTCCTCTTAGCACTCAGAGTTGAATTTTCAGTTAAAAAAGAACTATGTTGTGAGAAATAAAGCGCAAAGCAATTGTCATGGTTGTAGCAGACAGTGGGTGAAATTCAGTAAGTGTAAAACGAGTGGAGGGAGGACAGAATGAAACGTTTTATTGTGTAGCAGCTCTTAAAGCAGTGGAGCTGCAGTTTTTCTGTGATAGAGAATGGAAAGTTCTTTAGTGATTCGGATCCAAAGGCTGATACGCACCTTAACTTAAACTTTGTGATGAATTCTTATAGACTATGAAAGTAAACAACTGGAGATAAGAAGACTGAAACTGAGAACTTGGGCAAATGGCCCAGAGTAAAATTTTGGGTGGACAGCATGGTGGGAGGAGATCTTCAGAAATGTGAAAAGCCCTGGAGCAAGACAAACATGAAAAGCTTTTCTGGAAGTCAAATCAGCAAAGAGCAGACAGGAGAAAAGACCATGAAACAGACATCAACAACAGGCTGAGTATGCAAATGCAGCATGTCTTGAGGGCTAACAAGGGGCCTTCGCAGCTGCTCTATAAGTTTTGGCTTTAAGGAGCAGCAATGAAAATAAGACTTTGCCAACATTAGTACTGAAAATCTGTGCAAGACCGGGGAAAAAAACATGCCAGAACACTCCAACAATTAGACAAGAGAAATGTTCTGAAACATTCTAAAAACAGCATCTGTGATTGAAGAAGAAATGTGTCCAGCAAGAAAAAAAAAGCGATAAGATTTTTTTTTTTTGTTCATCTTTTTAATAGAAACTAATTGCAATTAACATGTTGCTACATTCAAGAAATATTGCATTGTTCACCTGATCAAAGAATAGTCAATGGTGCATCAAGTCATTTTGATTCTCTGAGAGAATAAAAAAGATTGGGGCATCAGCACAATCTTCTGAAATAAACTAGCAATATGCCTAATCCCTTAAATTGGATTCAGTCATACATGTGTTTCCAGATGCATCATTAAGCAATTTTAGTTGCTTTGAAAAGGTGAATTGCAAAATAGGCTTGGACGCCTGTCTTTGCGTTACCACAGTTTGTAAATTACCATTAATGGGCCATCTTTAGTGGGTTACAGTAGGTGCTGGAGGCACCTTATAGAGTTAATAGGTGCTATGTCCAAGAGTGGATTAACACAGATATAGCAAGCTGCTTGGGTTTATCTGTTTCCTTTTACTGGTTTCACAGCTCGTCACTATGTTTGATCGATGGTTGCTTTGAATTTATCAAAGTAAAGAGTTTCCATCTCTACAAATTTATTCAGATGTTCTGTTTTGAAATGTGTGCAAAACTGATGAATAGCCTTAAAACTTTAATCTGTATGTTCAACCTCTGTCTGATTATCACAGAAATGTGCAGAAAAGACAATAACAGGCAGGCACATCCATAATGTCATTTTTCTGCACATATGGTTCTTCCATCTGGGTATTCCCGATAAGATGGAGAGCCAGCGACACACACATTCCACACTTTGTCTCTTGTTTTTACAGCTTTATCTGAAAATGTACAATAACGCATATAACTGGGCCTATTTATTGGCCTAATTTACTTTTTGTGGTTTTATTTTTTACACTTACTGTATATCCTATTTCACTTTTTTTTAAACTATCATGACTTAAACTACAGTTTGGTCTCTTACAAATGTCACAATTCTTTATTTTACAATCGATATATTTTAAAAGTAGTTTTAATGCAGTTAGTAACTTATGGCTCATCCAATTTTGTAGGTAGCCTTCCAACATGTTGTAACTAATCCCTGTAACAAATATCTTTGACAAAAAACCAAGCCTTCTTCTGACCAGGTGTGGGCTTGTAAACTGGTTTCTTTATATGGAAAAGGACATCGGTATTTACTTTGTATTCCATTTGGGTTGTGTTTTTTTATCTTTATTTCAAAATTCCGAGTCCACTTTTTTTTAAATATTAGTATTTTTATGACATCAAAATCAGTAACCAGTTTTATATAAAAAAAAGCGGTAAATTTGTGATTACTTAAAGGTTGGAACAATTTTTTTTACATTTGCGTCCGATTCGGCCACCAATATGTACGTGCACTGCAAACTAGCCAGATCGGAAACATTTTTTTTTTATTCCCTCAGTGATGGCAGAGCAAGAGGGTAAATATCAGAGTTGGAAAAAAAAAAAAAAGCATTACTTGGATGTACTTTCCTCCAGCCAGCTCAACTGAAGCTATGCATGATTTGCACACACAGCTTGTGAAGTATTTTGGCAATACTAAATCTTACAAAACACATATAAGTAAATCACACAAAAGAGCACAGTGACAAGTAGGGAAAAGATTAGAAGAGAGTGCAGGAAAATGCCCCCAAATCTACAGTTCACGGAGTCAGATCTGCATAGAAGCAAGTGATATTTAAAAAAAATTAAATATTTGTTCAGAAGATAGCTCCTTTTTTTTCTTTTTTGAATGATTTCTAAAAGTCTTGATAATCTTGGACTTTTGTCTTTATCCTACTTGCTTATAAGCTACGAGCCCTCACAGACTCTGAGGTCCTCTTGTATCGGTCTTTTAGTTGTTCCCAAAGTAAAGACCAGAAATTATGAAAATAATTGATTTATTTTTTCTACTGGTGGTAACATACAACATACAAATACATCAACATACAAATACATTCATGAATATATACTTAGTCCAGTATGTTCTCTCTAAAACTCCATCTAGTTTTTCTCTAAAACTGCATCTAGTTTTCCATTTAGTTGAATGATCAGTCATTCAAATGTCTAAGAAAAAAAGAAAAGTGTGTGGTTTCTTTAGGACTACAGCACACTTCAAAAACAATTTTGCTGTCCAAAAAACAGAGGCTATTCGAACAACATATTTGTGGTGACATATCAACTTGCAAAATTGCAAAAAAATTGAAGTCAGAAAGCATAATTTCAATTCAATTTGCATAGCCTATTCAATTTGTAAAGCTAACTAAGGAAATGCCTGCTGAACAATGTCAGTACATTCATGCCCCCAGACCTTCCTTTTGCAGTGAGAAGAAACCTCATGGGGACACAAACAAAAGAGATCCCTCTTTGGACAATGGATGTTCTTAGGGAGGCTTATGTATATTTCATCTTGCAGTACATAGAATTTTGCTTATAGTTAATATTCAGTAGTATAGAACTGGATCAATTAGGATAATCTGAAAGGCTCTGAAATTCTCTACAAAATTATTTTTATTCACTAAAAATAAGTCAAATGTTTAATCTATATTATAATTAAACTAAACAGACCAGATGGTTTCTATGTATCTTCTTCTTTCGGCATTTTCCTTCAGGGGTCCCCACAGCAAGTCAGTTTCTTCCATCTAACCCTATCTGCTGCATCGTCTTCGGTCACACCAACTATCTTGATGTCTTCCTTCACTGCGTCCATGAACCTCCTCTTTGGCCTTCCTCTAGTCCTCTTTCCTGGTGGTTCCAAATGCAGCATCTTTCTTTCTATGTACTCTCTCTGTCTCTCTCCTCTGCACATGTCCAAACCATCTCAGTCTTGCCTCTCGAACTTTATCGCCAAAACCTCTAACATGTGCTGTTCTCATGATGTACTCATTTCTGATCCTGTCCATCCTGGTTACTCCCAGAGAGATCCTCAGCATCTTCATCTCTGCTACCTCCATCTCTGCTTCCTGTCTTTTCTTCAGTGCTACTGTTTCTATGTATCATAGCAGATAAAAAACTGAAAAAATTTAAATAAAGTATTCTATATCTACTTTATGACTTAACATTGACCTTATATTTCAGTGTGATATAAATCTTTGATACTTTGTAACGTACTCAGGGCAGTATAAATAAAACCTAGCTGAAATTACAACCTGGGTCCGGTGACTTCTATAAAACATTACAGATCTGATTAAATATCTCAACCTGTATTTATAAATTCAACATTTCCCCAGGAGCATGGCACTGACTCACCAAAGAGGCCGTAAAAACTTCAGAACAAATGAATGCTCGTTTTTTTCCCAGTTCATCAATCAAGTGGTACTGACAGACAGAAGGCTTTGCTTAGCTTCAGAAGGGCAAAGCTCATCTAAATTATTTTAAAAGGAACATTTGAGACATGGTAATTTTATATCATGTGAAATGGGAATGAAATCTATTCAAGTTTGAAAGAGTCTGCACCTAAATTCTTTGTAATACTCAGGCACATGATGAGGTAAAAGTGAACAGCAAATAGATGTTAATGTATTCTGATTACTAAGAGACCCACAGAAGATTTCACTGTATTTGTGATTTATCAATGCAGAACCATCAATATTCCACCAACTCATTTTAATCCAAGGTGTCTCATATGTATATTTTGTTCAAAGACCATGGCAGTATACGTATGCGCGCAAGATGTCTATGCGTCACTGGTGGAACGTACTAGCTGCAGCATTTTTAAAGGCCAATAGCAAATATCATCCTGTAAAATTTGTTTGTGAAAAAATAATGCAAATAAATACAGAATTCAGTACAAGCTCTCCATCAGTGCATACACGGCACTGCACCTGTTTATCTCCAAGAACTCGTAACCCTCCACACCACTGTCCGAGACCTGCGCTCCTCTTCTGCCTTCTCCTACTACTGCCTGCACCAACCAAGGACCAAACTCTCCATTATGGGAGACAGGGCCTTCCAGGCAGCTGCTCCACAGCTCTGGAACGCTCTTCCCGAGAGCTTGAGGGCTCCACAAAGCGTTTAGGTTTTTTTAAAAAGACTGAAGACATTTTTATTTCTAAAGGCTTTTCAACAAATTTTTTAGTGTTTTTTGTGTTGTGGTTATATGTAATTTTGCTGTTTGTTGTTGCTTTTGGTCATTGTAGCACTTTGAGATCTCCACTGGAGATATAAAGTGCGTTATAAATAAAATTTTTATTATTATTATAATATGAGACTGGAGCGGTTGTTTGGTAAGACATTCCAATATGTTGAATCATGCAACCAGATCTGCTTAATTACGCTGTTCTGTTGCTCTGTTTTAAGACTACCGGTTGCGTCTACTTAACTGTTGCTTTTTTTTTTTTAGTTTAAATGATTAAAAATTTGAGACAAGAATGCTGAGTTTTAAAAGATAGCGTGATTTGACTCAAATGTACATGCATGTAAAAAAAACATAAAAAGTGGGTTTGGAGATTTTGACTTATTACTAATAAAAAGTTTCTTAAACACAGGACAAATTGCAGTTTGACGCAAAATTCACAGCGATAAATGTACTGGAGTTTTGGGTACAATAATAGCAATGCGTGTTGTTTAATATGCCTCATTTCACAATGTCGTTTTCAGAAAGCAAATAATAACTGTGGAACTCATAAAAAAACAGTGTTTTACATCAAAACTTGAGTGGGATAACTTGCAAAGTCCTTGCACAGCTGTTTTATTTTTGAGTGTGCATCTTGCAAACGCAGCTGTTACACCAGTATTCCTGTAATGTCAGGAAGCTGGAGCTCCGGCAAGCTTCTACAAGATGGTTAAAAAGACATGCGACCTTTTCATTTGCTTTGTCATTCTTCACATTGCGCTTTGCTGTGGTTGAGTTTAACTAATGACTGGATAACTCAGCTTTTTTTTACTCCACAAATTTTAATATTTACCTGGGTAGTCTTCATCACATCTTGCCATTCTATTCAGGCAGAGAAGTTACCTCTAAGTTACTGTTTTACAGAATTAATATAGTGGGGCTGTAATAATGCAGACTTTGCTTTTTCTTAAATAATTTGATTGGGATTTTTTTGATAGTTTATTTGTTCATAATCAAAGTTGTGAACAGCAAAAAACTTGGGTGAATAGTTAGTGTACGATCAAAAAGACAAACTTCTTTTGATTCCTCAAAATGACATGAGCATATACTATACAGAAATCACTGTCCCAGTTTTATGTACACCAAAATCAAGTGAGCATCAGAGTGATAATGAAAATTTAAACTATGGAACATGAGCAATCACTGCAACAAAATATAGACTTACCACGATACATTTAACCTGAACACAAATTTCTATAGTTTATTGCCAGAACAATAAAATTATATTTCTAGCCAACAAAATGGGTCGAGGCACACTGCTGCGTGGAAAATGTGCCTAGTGAGAGCTGGTGTTGTACCATAAAGTGACACACAGCTGTGGATTATGCAGTTGCCAGATGCAGAGACTGTAAAAGCTGCATAAAAAGGCAAATGCAATAGAACAAAGAGTCTCCTATAGAAACAAAAATGTGTCAAGTACCTGCATATTTTTAGTAAAATATTTTCTGTAAGTCCAGATGAAGATACTTGCAAAAAGGGATGGCTAGGATAGCAAGGTATTAATTTAAATTAACAACAAATGAAAGAATATTAGACCATAGTTTCATATTTCCATTTAATGCTCTAAATTCAGCCTTTTACACTTTGAACAATCTTCTTTTCTCACCAATGTATGTCTTCGTCAATACTCATAATCCACTAACAATGTATTTGATACCTTCTTTTTCAGTTGATCAATTTTTTTCTGTATTGGAGTATTTACAGGTTTGTGGATTGAAAACAGATGATTTAACACATTACCAGGCAAATCACTTTTTGGTAATGTGACCATCACCATTCAGTGAAATTCTTCCTTTTTGTCTTTGTTCATGTAGACCACATCACATTGAACAATGAATCAAAATTAGCCGTATGTTCACACCCCCAATTAGCTAATTGAAAATCAGTCCACTTCTTAAAAACAGCAATGTTCAAAGCATCCAACCACAGATATCTTCTGCAGATGTCCATCTTTTTCTGAAAAAGACAATCATATGAAGAATTAAAATCCATTGCCAGTCAACACTGTTAACAGCATAATGCATATATCTCTACCAATATGAATATTACCACCACTCTGATCTATATTGTTCATTTAACGGCACACATTTTAGCCAACCTTTTCTTTACATTTACCATAGAGTTAGGTTTTTTTTTTGTATATATATATATATATATATATATATATATATGGATATTTATAAAGGAAATAAGTAGGAAATTAGAAAAAAAATGGCAAGAAGTTTGTGTCCAATTTATTTGTTTTGTGTTTCACAAAAAAGGGTAATTTAAATGGAATGTATACAGTATGTCACAAGCTGTTCTTATACCCAGGTCAAGGTTGTATACCAAACAGCCTAGACACCAACATCCAACTCTTCCTCTTCTTTCGGCATTTCCCTTCAGGGATCGCCAAGGCAAGTCAGTTTCTTCCATCTAACCCCACCTGCTGCATCTTCTTCGGTCACTCCAACTATCTTCATGTCTTCCGTCACTGTATTCATGAACCTCCTTTTTGGCCTTCCTCTAGGCCTCTATCCTAGAGGATAGAGGCCTAGAGGAAGATGCTGGGTTCCAAACCCAGCATCTTTCTTCCCATGTACTCTCGCTCTCCTCTGCACATGTCCAAACCATCTCAGTCTGGCCATTCTGACTTTATCACCAACATTAAATGAGGATATTTATTATGTATGAGCAGATAAATAGTCTCTGATGGGATGTATGTATTCATCAACTTATGTTATTGAAGTTCCAATCTAATTTAACACAAGATGTTCAGATAACGCAAACAATACAGATTTTTATCACATTAACACTAGGCAAGCGGTTTCCTCTCTTGTGTGATATATTCACAGCTTGAAGAGCTACTGAACAATCTGCTACTTGTTCACAGTTTGATAAAAATAGCTCTGAGTGCCGATCGACCTAAAGATGATTTTGTGGTGTCTTTCGTGCTTATCAGAGCGCCTGTAAACTTTTTGTCAAAATTACAAACACCATTTATTTTTTCCCATCAATGTTGTGTCTTTGTCAGTATCTTGGGACTTTAAAACGTGAGCCAAGATAAAATGGACAGCCAAAAATGTGATTTGTGACTTTCATCCTCATCTCAACAGCAATCCCACAAACTGATGGATCTGTAGTGGAAAAAAAAACCAAAACAACTTACTAATAAATCTTTACAGCTGGGAAAACAAAAGAGAGGAGATCCAGTTAAGGCTTACAGAGATATAAATGTGTCCATAATTTCCTCTCACAGTTGTCTTCCATAATGTGGTGCTATCATTTCCTTGCAAATGTCTCTGTCCTCGATCTGAAAAAGGTTTATGATGTGTTTTTACCTGCCGTGCTACTTTTCCAGTGGCTTAAAACAGCTGCTGAAAACCCTCACCAAAGCGCTTTTTTTTTTTAATAGATGTGGCACAGGTGCGCCGCAGTCAGTGTTTGGAACGAGGTTGTTTCACAGGTAATAAAAGTTGACAGATTTGAAAACTGACAGTGTGACAAAACCCTGCATGTGCTTCATAAACACAGCTGCATTCTTATTAAAATGAGTTAAAAATAGCAACCTTTGTAAGCTGGAAGTATAACTATAAAAAAATTGTTGTTGAGGAAGACACTACTAGAGTCTAGTGGTGAAACGAATAGTTAAAATAATAGAATACAAATGTGTGAACAAAGCAAAATTGTAGTTTTATGAACTATTAACAAAACATTTATGATTAAATTTGTGCGCAAAAACGAAACGTGTGGAATTAAGAGATTATCAAAGTTTCCGTCATCTCTACGTTGTTTTCTTTGGTATAATTATCTCACTTAAAACAATTGGATGTCAATTGGAGCAGCAAATGTTATTGGAATTTCCTGGGCATGCTTAGAATGTTGAAGTCCTGTCTTCTATTCTTGTTAAATGTGAGGGACTAAGCCAAAGAGTGAGCGAGAAGCACAGGAAAGTATTCAAAATAGTGTATTGAATTGGTTTAATAAAATTTACAAGATACTTGATTGCATAATGTGGCACCTTTTAGGCACTGAGGCCTCATGGCAAGAAGGTCATGGTTTTTAATGCAGCCCTTTATGTACAGTATGAAGTGGAGTTTGCATGTTCTTCCTATAGATGGATAGATGGATAGATACATTATTGATCCCAAGGGAAAGTATTATTTTGTCTATTGCTCCCATTCACACATCAGGATGCACAGTGAAGAACAACGGAAAAAAAAGATACACTTGAAGTTTTCTCAGATAAGAAGAGTACCATCTGGTAAAAGTTGTGTGCAAACGTTGGTAAATTGCCACTCATTGTGCACGAGTGGTTGTTTGTTTCGATTGGTGTCCTTGCAACAGACAGAGCGACCTGTTTGCAGTGTACCCCGACTCTCTTTAATAACCAGCGGGGATAGACGCAAGCCTGTTTGGGACAAGTGGTTCTGAAGATGGCAATGATTAGCTAGTATCAAATTTTCCTGCATGAAAAAGCACAACAAAAAATAAATTTTGACATGAGCTTCATATAAGTATTTCAAGAAAAAAACTGGGCTAACGAACTGACATAACTGGGAAGGATGTATACTGGCTGGTCAGACTGAAGACACAGCAGGCAGAGGAAATGATCACATCTAAAGAAAAATATAATCCTACGATGTAACTTCTTGTTTTAGAAAATAAAAAATGTAACAATACTCCAAAGTGTATCTGTAAAGCTAACAGAAAAATAATAATTGAAAAATATACATTTAAGAAATTGATACTTTAAATAAATTGAATTTGAAACATCCCCTACAGAGTAGCTGAATTCTCACTCAGAGATAGAGTGAGGAGCTCATCCATCCGGAAGGAGCTTGTAGTAGAGCTGTTACTCCACCGGGTTGAAAAAACCCAGATGGGGTTGTACGGGCATCAGGTTAGGATTCCTCCCAAACGCCTTGCTGGAGAGGTGGTCTGGGCACATCCCACTGGGAGGAAACCCAGAGGCAGATCCCGGACCCAGTTGGGGGACTATATCTCACAGCTGGACAGGGAACGCCTCGGGTCCTCTCGGGTGAGCTGAAGGATGCAGCCAGGGTGAGAAAAGCCTGGGTTTCCTGTCTTAGACTGCTGCCCCCAGATAAGCAGAAGACAAAAAAAAAACAACAAATAAACAAACCAGACCAAAAGTGACAATATTCAAATAAATATGTGAAAATAGTTCAATGTAATGAACTATTACATTTGCAATGTAATAGTCGTAATATTATTCCCAATGTAATATCAATTCAATAATAGTGTAACCTTACTAGGCAAGGCAAGGCAAGTTTATTTGTATAGCACAATTCATACAAAATGTAATTCAAAGTGCTTCACAAGAAAGAAAAGAAAAAGAATGCATTAAAATCACAAAACATAGAATCAAAAAGTTTAAAAATTAAATAAATAAAATCATTAAAACAGATTAAAAAAAGAGCAATTAATAAAAAGCACAGTTAAACAGAACTGTTTTCTGTTTACTATTACATTACATTATAATTGTGATATACTAGTACGTTACTATTACATTTTAATAATGTATTAGTAACTTAATTAAGTTGAATGTAACTTAATTTTTAAATGAAACTCAAATTAATTTTAAACACCTAAGGTTTTTATTGGTTAAGCTGTTATTACAATAAAATGTTCAACCCAAAATAAAAACAAATTCATCTGTAACACAGGCCTTTTAGACAAAGCATATTTTATTATAATGGATTTTTTTTTTCAATAGTAAAGGCTGTTTCCACTTCATGGCCATTACATCTTGCAGTCATGAGCTAGTGGAGCCTTGCAGGGATTTAATTTTTAAATGTATGCATTTCTGTGACTAACAACTTTTATTTCGTCGTTTGTATCATTGAGAATGACCATTATGAAAAAAATGCCAATATTTCGACCTTGTAATTGCAAAAAATGTGCATGTATGAGTTGAACTGTGAGAAGTTTTTTATACGGATTTGCTAAAATAACAGGTGAAATGAGAATTTGTTTCAGTCATTCAAATTGTATACCCACAAGCTACAGTATATAGCATACCTAAGTTAAATATAGATGCATATGGCAGCGTCTCTTCTTGATGTAATTAATTTAATAGTTTAGGAGGAGAGTAATGCAATGCAGATTTTATAAGCCATCATAGCATATCACTGCTCTACATTACGCTATGTGTGAGTGAGCGATACCACTTCTCTCCGCCACTTTGACCAACAGCCGTCCTCTGCTTGTTCTCTTTCCACTCATCCTCCACTCACCATCGGGTTCATGGGGATTTTCTGCTTATTTATTTATGTATTCCAACTATGCTCATTCCCCGAGTACAGGGGGCAGTCGGGGCAGAACCTCCACTATCAAGGCTAAATTGATTACTTTTTCATCCAGCTAACACTTAACAATGACCCCTATCTGACTTATTGATCCGTTCGCATGTGACCGGTACCTCCCAGTATTTTCTCTGGATGTGTTAAGACAGGGGGGTTATTTTGTTCTTCTTAAAATGAAAAGTGTATGCATGAATGTATCGATAAAAAGATCTAATTGTAATGCATGACTGATAAGTTGCTTTGTTTGTGGTCCATTCTGTCCCTTAAGCTGTAGTCTCTGCTGACTACAAATAAAGGGATTTCACAAAATGCTGATATCTGAAACCTTCTGATGTGTAGACTAAATTGACCTTATAATAGGTGCATAATAAATGAGAAATCATTCACAATACACAGTGTAATTACTCTGATTTACTTTAAATGATCAAACCATTATTTATTTTTGGAGGGAAATAGAAAAGGACTGTATAATAACTTTGTTCTACTAATCCATTTCTATTGATGCCAAATGTGGAAAAATGCCTGCAAGTTTTATTGAAAGGCTTAATTGCCTAATTGTTTAAAGATTCAAATTAAAAAAAGTATAAACACCTCAAAATAGGTGGAAACAAACAGAAAGAATCGATCTTAAACTGTTTTTGCATATGAGTTGATAACGCTTGTCAGCAACTGGTCTCCTGATGAAGACAACTTTACTTTTAAAATTAGCCATTCAGTTACTCTGTGTTGCTTTGCCTCACTTTATGCAAAAGATTCCCCTACAATCCTTTTTGTAATTGTAAATACTGTACAACAGCATATTTTTGCCATTTTTAATGCCTCATATTTGTCATTTTTGTATTGCACATGTGAAAACGTTGATGTGACACAGCTAGTCTGCATTCATATTCCACAAAACAAGAAGAACAAAATCCCTCACCATTAAATAAACAATAGTTTTATAATATGGGTTTATTCTTATCTCTTGGTCTTGTTCACGAGTGAGAGACGGATGGAACGGGAAATCGACAGACGGATCGGTGCGGTGTCCGGACTAATCAGGATGCTGCATCAGTCCGCTGTGGTGAAGAAAGAGCTGACACATGACGGAAAGTTCTCAATTTACCAGGCGATCTACGTTCTCACCCTCATCAATGGTCACCAGCTGTGGGTGGTAACCAAAAGAACGAGATTGCAGATACAAGCGGCCAAAAGGAGTGAGCTTCCTCCATAGGGTGGCTGGGCTCTCACTCAGAGTGAGTAGCTTGACCATTAGGAGCTCAGAGTAGAGCCGTTGCTCCTCTGGGTTGAGAGAAGCTGAATGGGGTGGATCGGATTATGATATGTGCTGCATTGATTGGGAATACACAAATTAAAAAGGTTGTCTGAAAATCAGAAGTAAATCAGAAGTAAATGAAGTGAAATGGCTTTAAAAAAGTATTAAATAAAATTAAAGCAAACACAAAGGTTTTGGCAAACTGACCAGAATAAATGTCAAAAGTTTATCATTTTATATTTTGAGTAAAGCAAGTAAGTTTTTATTTACAAGAGTCTTATTCATTCATATTATCACTATTTTTAAATTTAAAAGTTTAGTCATTTATACTTTGTCACAAATTACACACCAAGTTACAGCAAATCTAAAAAATAAAGTAGCCTTTTTAGTCATTTCATAATGAACTTGATATTGATTGGTATCCACGTCCAAACAATCACTTAAACCCCTCCAATCAGTTCAATTCAGAATAATTGTTTTGTCATTACTTGCTGCAATGTTTATACTCTGCAGGTTGCCTCTATTTCAATCAGTCCACAATAAATCAGCAAATCAGATTTCTCTGGTTTTGATTGCTTCTTGTAAATTAATATGACTCTTCAAGACTGTTGGAAAGCAACAAAACACGTTTGTCGTCATCTGACTTACCTGATTAATTTCACTGTAGGACAGAATTTGGGTTTTCTTTTTAGATTTGTTAAAAACACCAATCAAGCTTCTTTTTTTTCTACTGCTCTCTGTTCCAAAAAGACTGTTTGATTCTTTTTCCAATCTATTTTAAGTCATTTTAACTTTTAATATATATTTTTGGTATGATTTGCTACACATACAGCATAGTACATTATTTGCTACAATTAAAGGCATTGTCGTAAAAAAAATACAAGGACACTCAAAATGATTCAGTGTATTATATAAAAAACATACATATATTCTCCAATTTTCTCATTTTCATTATTTTTCTGGCTGAGTCCACAAATGTTCTTTTAAAGAACAGAATTAGTCACACCTCATTCAACTGGCTGACTCAAGGTTATTTGACTAATTAAACGCAAGTAGGGATACTTATGCAAATATGAACATGTGAAAGGTAGTTCAGCCAGAGCAGCAGAAAGGTCACTGTTTCACATCGTTGCCTAACAGTCCAAGACAAAGAGGGCTGAATGATGTCTGACGAGCGCGTGGTGAGTCACGTGTATGACTGATCTGATGCTTTGTCTCCAAAACAAAGGTCACGGTCAGTTTATGTTGGAAGATGAAACCTGATGCACAATTATGTTTTTGATTTATGAGCAGTGTCTACAAATAAATTCTATTTCACACATTTGGGATGCCATTTCTCCCTTGAATAATTTCTTCCTATGTCTGCAAAAATGAACTAAATATTTAATATGATCTTTTCCGTGGCTGTATGTACATTCTAATATATTGGCATAGTTTAAATTGATTTTATGTTAGACAATAATTGAAAACCGGTCCATTTTCTCCCTATTATAAGAGGAATAGATTGTGTGGCTAAAACAGAAAATAGTGTTGAATCCAGTATCAATAAACGTTTAAAATTTGTATAATGTTTTGATGGATCAGTGGCCAAGACACTTTCTTAGCATAGTTATTCCTCAAGCTTTACTACTTCGATGTATACGTACGTATATAAATTACAGTATAATCAGGTTTCCAATGCATACCATCCAACACAACTGTCCTTCGTTACAATTTTTTTTCTTTATTGCTAGAACTTGATTCCATCTCAATCCTTTACGTGATTTGTATCAAGTGAATAGAGTGCATTTGGATCTTTTTGACATGTTTTGAGATTTAAAAGCCTTGAATCTCTAAAGAGATGGGAAAGACACAAAAAAATAGCTTTTTAACAGGAATGCAACTAATAAAACTTTATCTGGATGTTGCAATAATAATGCAAGTGTATTGTTGTTTTATTACAATGTAAAAACTGTCGAGAGAACAGGAGGTTTTGCTAGTTCGCTCGGCAACTAACAGATCAAAATAACTACAATTAGTGATGTTTTGCATTACTGGTTATCACGCTAAAAAGCACCCTGCATCTCTTGCAAACACTTTACTCAGTGAATAGTGATAGAATAAATAAGTTGGCGTGAATAAAAACAAAAACCTAAAGTGTCACTACGTCTATTATTTCTGATGCATAGAAGCATTTGGTTGTACCATTTCAACAAATCATAAAAAGATAGCATTTTCAACATTGATGCTTAACAACCGCACCAGGGCTGAAGAAATATAGGATTACACACATAGCAACTGACTTATAATAATTGTACATTTATTTATACCTTACATACGCACCTTACGTAATAAGAAAAAAAATCCAAAGCGCATATGTCTGGTTTGTCTGGCAAATACAATAGCTTTTAGTTTTTTTTTTGTTTTTTTTTGTTTTGTTTTTTTTTGTGTGTTGTTTGTTTTGCATTTATTGTTCCAATGGACTATTGTAAATCTACAGTAGCAGTTGAGTTTGACAGTTTTCCCTGGATTTAACTGAACTGTGTTTACATTTTGATAAACTCCCAATAACTAGCTGTTCTGTTCTCGTAAATGTCTGTTCTATATTATTACATTAGAAAAAAAAAAACCTCTTAAATTGACTGAGAATGTAACTATGTACTTTAAAGGATGTACTTTAAAGTTACCAAGTGTGACCAGTTGTTTATGCTGTTATGGATGTATTATGAGGCAATAAAAGGGCCATAGTATTAGACACTGGTAGTCTTGTATTAAAAAACATGCTTGTACAATCATGTTGCATTTTAACATATATTATTTCCATCTACCTTCGTTTTCATGCACATACCGGTACATACTAATGGCAAAAAACAAAAGCTGTTCTTCAGTCTCCATACAGACTGCTGTCTTTGAAAGAGAAGAAAGTGGTCCCAGGGAACTCTGAACACTTATTACCAATTATTAGGACTTCTACTTCTGAACAACAAACTCCCTGGTTTAATACAGTTCAATCAGGGCTTTAAATAACCGTGCAGAGACCTCATCTGAAGTAATCACACTGTGCTCTAAGTGCCAGTGCTGGGTTTCCAAAAGATCCCACTGGGAAAATGTGAGTTACCCTCTTATTGCTTGAATTTTTCTTCATTGTGCTTTTTGCAATCTATCATTGAACATTGGGCATCACATACTGAAAAGTTTAATTGTACTTGCATAAAAAATAGCAAAAAATTTCCTCACGTCTGTGCTTTGAGCGGCACAATTTGGGTGAACCTTAATGTAAAAATACTTGATGGTTATTTGATGTTCCTTCTTTTCTTTTTTATATCACTTATTTTGTTTTTTTTTGTTTTCTCGGAATGGTGTATCGGACACTGGTGCGATCAACGCACAAGTTATGTATGACTCTGTTATCATCATCACAATCCCATACTTACATGGTCAACTTCTAGACATGTTTAATTCATCTGGTTAATTTTATACACAGGAAGAACATATGAAATGCAAATCGGGCTAGCACGGGGCTTGCAGATTCAGATGAAAAAGAATTATTTGTGTCTATTTTGAAAAATGGGAAGCTTGAGACGGCCACAAAAGCACAACCCTGATTTCGGCTGCCTTTGAATACTGTGTTACTGTGTGTTAATAATAATGTATGTAATAATATTGTAGTAGTAATAATAACAACATAATAATGTGTGTTAATAATGTGTTGATGCTCATTTAATCACTAAAGCTCATGCACAGTTTAAGAATATCTAACCAGTACAAAAAAAAACTTCAGTCATCCAGTTGAACACTGGGAATTTTGTTTCTTTTTCTGAAGAGCTGATTAACTCTTTCCCTTGACCTCTTGATAAATCTAAGAATGTATCTTAATCAAATTAGTGTATTTTGTTCTTTTTCATTTATTTTTTATTTTTTATCAATTTTTTTTTTCTTCCTTTGTCTGAGTTTCAAAATATTATTTGTCAAAACTACAGTGGTAGCCGTAAGAACTAGACACATTTTTGTAATGTCAGCAAATGCATATTTGTTTCCCGGGCAACATGAGAAGTGATGGAGGGCAGGACTGTGAGCTCTAACGATAACACCCCAGGAAGTGTTCGACCCTTCTCTTTATCCCTGGTTCCAAGAATTCCACATAGGACAAATAAACAGCCATTAGCAGACATGTGTATTCAGTTGTGTTTGAAGACAGGAGTTAAAGTCGCATCTAAGCAAGTCTCTGCCCTTGTTGCAGGGTAAAGATCAGTGAAGGCATCTAAAATCAATAGAGCGCATGTAAATAATACTTGTCCGGGCCGCAATGTGTCTTCCATACATCCATAATGGACACTCTCTGTTATCAATCTGCTATAACGACAGCTGTAAACTTCAGTTAATGTTACAAAGCTGACCCAAGGACACCATTGAGTCTTGTTGGGTCAGAGGGAGTGAAAACGTTGATACAGCACTTGTAACTACCATGCATCACGATCACATGCTGACATGCCATGAAATCAATATGAAGTCAAGTAATAAGAGCCAGCAATCAGGAGCCTTATGAGTAGCAGATTGAGTGCAGTCCTTTTACATAATCCCGATGATACGCAGCAGTTAAGGCCGATAGCTAAAGGGCATGCTAGCTTCAGTAAAAACACACTATGTTGTTTGATTTTATCACAATCTACTTTATTTTTTTTAAGAAGTTTAGCGGTGTATGTCTTCACTCACTCATTGTTATGGCATGAGAGACCAAACTTGTTTGAAACTGTGGCACATAATCAATTGCTAGCATGCAATTTGAGCAAAAAAGGTACACAGACAACCTACGATTTATGGATTTAGTTTCAGAAGTCAACTTAAAAACGAATTGGATGAACGAATCCCACTTCAAACAATGACTGCAGTGAATGAACGGTTCAAAAGTCAACTGACAGGAAACATTGTCCACTTTGGTCAAAATGGGTAAAAAACATCTCAATTTCTTGTGAGAAGTCCATGTGCTTGTTTGCCTTTATTTCAGATCCTACTGTGTTGGAACAAAGTTAATCTTCACAGGAGACTTTTCTTCACGAACTGTTTTTCAGTCTCTGGAAAAAGTTGAGGATGTGGTCTTAGATTTGAACTTTTCGGAAAGCAGGGGCTTTTGTAATTTACAAATTACCAAAACAAATTGTTTGGCAGAAAAAGGAATCCAATGACTAGACCTTTTCAATTAAAGATAAGCTTTTAGGTTACTAACTCCTCCAGTAGAACACATCTCACAATATAGACATACGAACAGGAACATACAAGACACAAAGTCAAGGACAAATGAGGACATGCTGCCACATTACAACGCTTCCTTGGTGACGAAGATGGATAAGAGAAAACAATACAGCACCTGTGACATAGATCACTTCAATCATAGATAACACAGGCGTTCACAGGAAAGCACTGCAACGATTAACAACTCTAGCTCTTTTGAGGAGAAGGGGGCAGAGACAGATTCTTCTGGTGTGTGTAGTTTCACTGGAAAATGTTGGACCAAGGTTGGCGAAAGAAAGTCAAATGCACTACCAGCTTTGTCTGGGATCAGTTCAGGTACTTTCCCCAGTCTTGAGTCTGTTCAGAGGTCTTGTGAAATGTAGGAGAAATGAAAAATACTCAAACCTAAAGAACATATTTTTATTGGAGGGGTTTACAATTATTGACAGGAGTCAAGTTGACTTATTAGCGTATCCACATTTCCAGTTATGTAAAAACAGAATAGAATGGAAATATACTTTATTCATCCCTCGATGAGAAAATTTGTGTGCTGCATTACGCTGCATTACATTACATCCATGACAGTGCCAATGGTGAGTGAAACGGTAGGTTAGGTGTCTTCTCCGAAGACATCTAGACATGAGCTGAGTGGGATTCAATACCGCGAACTTCCGGTCCAAGCGCGAACAAAGCAAAAAACTAAGATAAGTGCAACTTGTAGCTTTGACGCAGTGCTTTTTTGAAAACGTCATTTTTTTTTGCAGAAATACAATTAGCTTAACAATTTTTCATAGGGTTATCAAACAAATCAATCTCTATCAAGAAATCTCTATCAATATAAATCCAATAATTGATATCAATACCAGGATAGAATTAACTTACCATTCAGTAATGCCTAAAGTAAATTTGTAAAAAAAAAAAAAAAAAAAAAAAAAAAGGTTGATTGGGCATCTCCTAAAACAATAGAATATATATATTGTTTCCTCATTAAAAAGAAAATTGATGGCCACTTAAGCCAGATTCTCGTGTCCTATGTAATTCTTTAATTATCAGAATCAATCAAAACAAAGTTTCAAAATGTTCATTAAGTGGTTTCTCACGGTGAACAAAGAAAAGCTGGTTATTGCTGCAGAAAAAAAAGAACTTGGTTGTTTTCCCTCATAGTTATTCACTATTTTTACTATACTGACATTAATATTGCGATATTGTGGAAGGAAAAGGTCAGAAACTATTGATTGAAGGTAAAATGAGTCATAGAAAAATTAAACTTGTCGTATCACTTTCGTATCATTGTTTGATATTATATTGTATTTTTCAATGCAAAATTTCAGCAAACTTTCCGTTCCGTTCCGTCATCTTCCGCTTGTTCCGGGGTCAGGTCGCAGGGGCAACAGCCTTAAGCGGGCAGCCTAGGCCTCTCTCTCCCCAGCTGCATCCTCTAGCTCACCTGGTAGGATCCCAAGTCGTTCCCTGGCCAGCTGTGAGACATAGTCTCTCCAGCGGGTCCGGGGTCTGCCCCTTGGCCTCCTCCCGGTGGGACGTGCCCGAAACACCTCGCCTGCGAGGCGCTCGGGGGGCATCCTGACCAGATGCCCGAACCACCCCATCTGGCTTCTCTCGACCCGGAGGAGGAGCGGCTCGACACCGAGCTCCTCCCGGATGGCAGAGCTCCTCACCCGATCTCTGAGTGAGAGCCCAGCCACCCTGCGGAGGAAGCTCAGCAAACTGTTCGCTATAAATAAAATTTTCTTCCAATTTTTCATTTACAAAAAACCTTTTCTACATGGTGCGCAATGAACTGAATAAACTGGGTGGAATTATAACCAGTACTGTTAAAGCCCACCTGAATTCTTTCCTGATCACAAGGGAGAAGACGGTGGCTCAGTGGTTAGAGCGTTCGCCCATGCACTGGAACTCAAACTGGATGGTTGCGGGTTCACATCCCACTAAGTGCAATACTAGGGTCCTTGGAGAAGACACCTGACCCCCTGTTTCTTCCACCATCGGTGCCGTTGTGGCAGCACACAAATTTCCCTGGTGAGGGATCAATAGAGTGAGTTAAAAAAAGTTACAAGACTTGGCTTCTAAAGATATCAAGTTACTGTAGTCATCTTTAAATTTAGTATTACAAATTAACTTTTTATCCCATCGTACAAAGTAGAAAAGGCTTCAAAGTAGTCTTCTGTACAGTGTATTTGCTAATCGAGATGCCTTGACTTCCATCCGGAAATCATTTTCAATTTAATCAGTCAGATTGAAAAGGATTTCTGGATGGAAATCAAAATGTCTCATTCAGAAAATGTACTGTACAAAAGACTACGTTGAAGCCTTTTCTACAATGGATTACTCCTGTACAACGAGGACCTACACAAACTAGATACATGATTAAGAGAAAACAGAAAAATTAAATCCAATTTTTAAAATGGATATTTACTTAATCAGCATAAGAAACCCAACTGGAAATCAAAGCATATAAATTAAGAGTTTAAAAATCTCCATTTAAAGATTTAAAGCCTTTTTTTGGATTTTTTTTTTTTGTTTAATTACAACATGAATAGAAACATTTCCATTATAGACAGAATCTAAAAACCACAAGTAGCCAGAGATAATAGTAGCCAGGAGAGAGGGGCGAACAATACGTTTTCTGTCCTTGTAAGTGGAACCGGCAGCACAAACAGGCTCCTTGTCGAAATCTCAAAACCAATTTCTCTTGTAGTTTTCTTCGTCCAAATGCTGCATGATGTTTGGCTCTCAAATCTATTCTCTGAAGGTACAAAGGTAGAACTGGCTCTGCACCAGCAATCACGTTGGCAGCATCCTTTTGCAGAAAAAGGGATGTTTTCTAGGGCAGTTTCCTCTTTTTTAGAGTGTTATTTTAACTGAGGCCAAGCAATGGCATTCAAATGACCTTGTGAAGATCACTAGTGCTTTCCAAAAGGAATCCTATAAATTGGATATAAAACGTGCTAAAATGTATTTACTGGTGGCACCTTAGTGGTATTTTAGAGAAGAGATGATAATATATCTGGGTTAGTGTTATTATTAAAGCGAGGGGGTGGATTTGTTGATCTAAAATGCATGGATTTCATTTCAGAAGTCAACTGAATGTATACCACCACATTATTAATAATTGATCATTAAAAATGAATTATTACATTCTGTCTTGAATACTTGCATATGTTTCCTACAGATGTACGCACCTGTCCTCTATCATGCTTCTTGGAATTCTTTACTTTGTTCAAATTCAGTTGAAAAGTCAGTCTAAAAAATTACCTTCAAATTAAATCAGTCACCAAATTTATTTGTCCTCCTACTTTAAGTATTTGCTGCTTAAACAAATCATTTTAGAGGAATAAAACATTATTTTTGTTCACTGAGCTTGTTCTACGTGCTGTTCGTTAGTTCGGGTATAAAAGCTTTTGACTTCCCAATCAGCAAGGTTGAAAATGTTAATTGTTGAACTGCTAACCGGAATTTTGTGAGTCTGGTTATTAAAATCTATTTACATAGATAATGTTACACATGAGCAGAGGTTACATGCAAATGGCCCAACACACTACAATCCACTTAAGTTAAAACAGTTGACCGAAGCAAACCTTTTCCTTACAATGGAACACACAAATTACGCTTGAATAATTCTTTATCCGGATATATTTTAAAATATTGTGAACAGGCTGAATAGTTTGTCTACAAATAAGAGTTTGAGATAATGTCATGGGGTGCGGGGAGCAAACTTAATGATATAGAGGCTATGACCCCAGTTGAAACCCAGACTCAGGAGAGCAAGAAACTCTGTTGGTTGGCCTTGAAGTGGAACGGCTTGTGGGTAGACGAATGTAGGTGGATTTTCCCCCAGGCATGAGGGGTCACACTACCATCCAGTCAACCCTTCACAAGAACTCAACTGCTCTAGTTTCCAGAGTTAAGACAGCGAATGCAGCTGGGCCCAATTGAATAGACCCTCTTGTTAGGAATGAGACTATACAGGCCCAAAAGGAATACAAAGAGTGATGGTGACAAATAAAACTTTAAATAGTCTTTCAGTTTAAAGACTAAAATAAACCTGAGAACTTTATGGCATGGAGCATGCATCAAATTGACAAGTGTGCTGAAGGAAAGGGCTAAATAACAAAATGGCAACTTGCCATTTCATCCCAAGACTCTTCCTTGATGTAGGGTGGCACAGAAACAATATTAATAGTGGGACTTTGGATACACTTACATCACACGTGCATTTGAGGATGTGCGTGTTCATACGTGACATTTAAATTCTCCGTGTTTTTTTTAAAGCTTTTTATAGGTAAAGTATGTAAGTACTAATTTCACATGACACTAAACAGCGTTCCACTTCATAGTGAACATGCTCTACCTCCTGCTGGTATGCACTCCTGTGGAAACCACCAGTTTAAATGATTTTCACCGTAGAGACAGATGTGAGAAGTGTAAACTCATACAGTATGCAGGTTATCACACTGCATTAATTCAAGCACACAGAAACCAATACACGCTATAAGGCATAAAAAAGGTGGAGAACTACAGTATGAAGGAGATTAAGAAGTCTGCCCATGTTTGAGGAACATTAAATTTACAAATTAGAAAAGTTCATCCTTTTATTAGAAATACTTTTGCAATTACTTGAAATAGATCACATCGAAAACAGAAATCTGTTATTATTCAGCAGCCAGAAACCCAATAAATACAAGGTCTGAAGGAGTGGAGTAAAGAACATTAAAAAAGCTCATCTTATATGATGCATGACTTTCTGAGACATCTGTACAAGTCACATAAATCAAAACCTTCTTATGAGCATATACCTTCCAACCCGGGAGAATTTATTGATGTTTTTTGTTGGAAAAAAAAATCATTAGACTGCCGTTTGCAGTGAGTGGCATAGTCGATTGTGAAAAGATTTACCCATAAAAAGTTAGATTTTGTAAAAGGTCACATACAAGTTCAAATTTAATCAGTTAATCTCTTGTGTTTGGCATGCAGGCTTTCCGGAGTCGAAGCACTCTATTTTTGGCACGGTGTCACATGTCTGAATATTTGCCATTTAACTTTTTCTATCTTCTTCTAAAGCTTTGAAGTGGAAAATATCTCCACTTTATAAGTCTGCAGTGTCACTGTCACTGATTTTTAGACAACCAATCATATGAAGAGATAACGTCAGTAGCTTCTGTCAGCTGTCTAACCTGAGCTAAACTTAAAGGAACTCCCAGAAAGAAGACAGCAAAAAGTCTATTAGTAAGAGTGAATAACCCAAACTCTGCAAGCTGCTGGTGAGTCTTATCATGTGATTTAGATTCTGGTTGTGAGCTATTTTTGAAATCTTCTTTCTAAGCGGGCATATGTTGGTTTTAAATGCATCTGAATGAAGCAGAAGCTCGGCTGATGGAAATAAAGAGAGCAGTGATGACGTGTTTGGTAATTACTGAAAAATATGTTGCCAGTAAGTTTCAAGCAAAATGTCATGTGAATAGATAAAACGATGGAAAAAACACAAGCTAACACATATCTATTGAACTTTAAAAAAATGAATGCTTTTGTGGCTGGCAGCAGTAAAAAAATCCAGAAATCTGCTGGGAAGCATGATGACTCAAATATTAATTATGTGCAATTTTACTGCCAAAAGTAACAGAAAAGTTTTTTTTTAAAAGAGATAACAAAAAAGTAAAACCTTTGTTTTCAGACAGCTTCTATATTTACTTTTTAGATTTAAGAATAAATAGATATCTGTCTAAAGTAATTGTTTTTAAATCAGGTTTGGGAGGCGTTGGCTCGGTGGTGCAAAGTTTGTCTTTGGGCCGAGAGAAACTGGTTTGATTCCCACTGGGCTCATGCCTAAGTGTCCCTGAAGAAGACACCTACCCCAATTACTCTCTCCATTGGGATCGTCATAGCTGCCTGCTGTAGTGCAATGCAGTAAAAGTAATGTCTCAATGAGGGGTAAATATAGTACCCCATTGGTACTATATCCCAATGAGTATGGAACCGTACATCCTTAATGAAGTTGAGGGAGTGCCAGAGCCTAACCCGGCACTATCTGAGAGGCAGGGTACACCCCGTACAAGTCACCAGTCTGCCGCGGGCCACACACAGTCAGCCATCCACACACACTCATTCTAAGGGGCAATTTCTTGCCAATCAACCTAACACACATGTTTTTAGAGGGTGTGAGGAAACCAGAGTTTCTGAAGGAAACTCACACATACACAGGAAGAACCTGCAAACCTCACACAGAAAGAATAGTGTTTTGAGCATCGTCCCTACCCAGGGCGCGAGCCCCCAACCTTCTAGCTGTGGAGCCACTGTGCTAACCACTGTGCCACCTTGCGACCCCTAGCACAATCATAATAAAAAAATACAAATGAAAGATTTGCAAGATGGTAGTTGCATTTTGAATGTGGAAAATTTCTGTCACAGCCACATGCATGCTTGGTAACCCACTGTGACGTGTTGTATGTTGCTCTTTATGTTTACCTTTTAATTTCAACCATCTTTTTCTCTGAATAGATTCATTACAGATGGATTTTTTTGTCGTTTCCACTGTGAGACATTTTTCTTGTTTAATTTTTATTGAACAGTTGTTGCTGTTGCTTTTGAACTAAAGAGGGAAAAATTATTCAAATATTCTTATAATTTTAAATTAAAGAATACTTGTCGAATAGAAATCAGTGTCTTGCAAAGCTAAAAACGTTGCAAGCCTCGCTTCAGTTCCATTGGATTGATTCAACGGCTTTTTTTGTAACATGTGAATGGACTAAATATTCCCGCGTTAGAGTTGAGGCTTTAAAAACATACGAACTCCTAAGTTGTTTAGATTGCTGTAACATACCCAGGGATTTTCTAATGAAAACAACTCAAGTGGTAAAAATAAACAACTAAATTGAATCAATTTTGCCATCATTGCCAAGGGAGCTGTTGGGAATCTGCCTTGCTAAAAACTTCCTTAACTGAGGACGGAAACACTGTGTACACAGTATGACTCACCAGCTAGTTTACTGTCTGAAATCATTCAACAACGACACCCACATGCAATGTGTTTTTTAAAACAAACCAGGACTGGGTTAATCTTGTGTAAATCTTACGCTGAGCAAGCGTTTCTGCTCAGCTTACCCACATTGCTTATGTTGGGCAAACTCGCAATTTATAAAACTTTCTCTTACTCTCTTTACGCAATCTCAGCATTACAGATCCGAAATACAACAGGCCAGCTTGATTCGTCCTTCCCCAACCAGATGCAACAGTCTTCAAATGAGCAGATGCTGTCTGTCATAACTCATGCACAATGATGACAAACCGGAATTTCACCGAAGTGGAGATACTGATCTCCCAATGGAGGGAGTGTAAGTCAGTGCTCTTTGCAAGGCAAAACTGTGGTGACATCTCCCACTAGTGAAAAACAGTGGAGTAGGAGATGGTCACCACGACCTGCTATTCTGTGAGAGGCACACACCAATATGTCAATGGAAGGAAAAAAGGAATGGTTCCACCTTACAGCAGAGACCAAACCGAAACTAGCTTTACACCGGGAATCCATGTTGGTCACTTACGATGATCTAAGTAACGTACTTTGCCACCGTTGGCTTACACGTAGATTTTTTGGCAAGCAAGCTTTCTAAATGAGGCCTTGGATCCACTGAGCTGAGGGTGAGATTGATGCTGATTCTTTGTAAAACACTACTCTGTATTCGTCCCCTAACAGTGAGACTGACTAATGTTTGTCTTCTGCCGGTGTTCAGCTGGAGTGAAGATACCCACGTTCCCGTCAGCGTGCATGAACAAATAAACTTGACAGCAGCTACATCCTGTCAGAAGCTCAACACATTCTGTAGAGAAAAGCTGGCGAGGACGCAGTGATAATGAGAGGGAGTGGGAGGAGGGGAATGGATGGAAGGATGGGGAGCTTTGCGTCTCATCTCATCAAATTCTCATCTCAGATGTTGTGCCATCTCTTTATCATCCTTCAATCCATCTTCTTCCTTTCACTTCCTTGAGCACCTCACACCCAACTTCCGTCTCCGTTGTTCTCCTTCTCACTTACATGTTCTTTTTTTTTTTTTCTAAAAGGTTGTTTTATCCAATTCCCACTTTCCATCTTTTCATCAGACTGAGCAAACCTTTTGTTTCTTTTTTTTGTCACTTCCTTTCCTTCTACTTTGAAATTACTATTCATTTTATCATTTCACCTCCACAAAGGAATTGCTCTTACTCATGCATTGTTACTTGTAAAAACTTTACTATTTTGGGGCAGCTTTTAAGATTTATTGACAAGGAAATAATGGCCACCATGGGCTTTAGAAGTTTTGATAATAGCTTAAGAGCGACTGAAAAAAAAAACCATCTACAAAAGATTGAATGTATAAAAAAGAGAAGAAAAGAAAAACCACAGCATCTAAAAGACTAATGCCTTGGAGTGTAAGAAGAAGAAGAAAAAAAAACCTTGTGAAGTTGTTTGAGTTTTTGAAAGGTATCATCTAAAAGTTTGTAGTTCCTTCTTCAGAGAAAAGCAGCTAATGAAACTCAGCTGGATGCTGACAGGGAAGGAGAACGTAGGCAGGTAGATTTTTAATTATTTATTTTTTAATGCTGAAGTGAATTTGATCTGTACATCGTCTAGTTTTATGCTTTCAAAATGTAGCTGATGGCACAAGTGTAAAGACTTGCTCGGATTATTATTACGAGCTTAAAAAACAAATACACAATTTTTAATTTTGAAAGTACTCTACAGGTACATCTTACAGCCTAAAATAAATGCAAAAATAAAGGGAAAGGCACAAAAAATACAAAAACACAAGCACATAAGTGTAATGGATCAACAACAAAAAACAAAAAAGTTTTGGTCATTAGCTATTCCAAATTTCCTGAAATTTTACTAAAAAGTAAACATAGCAATAGGAGTAAATAAAGCTCTGACCATAGATGCTTAATTAACACGAGTCTCAAAACAATCCACTTCCTTGTCCAATAAACACCAACACAAGGTCAGATTTTCATCTTCTGAACCGTTTATCTTGACAGAGTCACGGGAGTGCCGGAGCCTATCCCGGCTGATTTAGGGCGAGAGGCAGGGTACACTCCGGATAAGTCATCAGTCTGTCCCGGGGCCACACACACACTCAACCATCGATACACATACTCATTCCTAGGGCCAATCAACCTAAAATGCAAGTGTTTGGAGGATTGGAGGAAACCGGAGTACCTGGAGGAAACCCATACACATTCAGGAAAAACATGGAACTCTACACGGAAAGGTCAGTGTTCCCAAGCTTCGTCCCCATTCGGGATTCAAAACCTGACCTTCTTGCTGTAAGGCCCCCATGCTAACCACTGCATCATTGTGCGGCCCCAGATTATAATGTTCAAAGTGAATGTTGTCTGACCTCAGAAGTTACACTGGACTTGTCATCTCATTCATTAAAAATTACCGTGAATGCTTTAATGACTCACGCAAAGTTGAAAAGGGGTTTTTAGAACGGTGATGAAATGATTAGATTTTGAAATTATTTTCTTTGTTTGACGTCAGATTCTACGTTTGTGACTCCAATATTTGCAAAAACTCAGTTCCTGTGGGTTCAAGAATGCTCGATGTTGGTAATCAAAAGATGAGCTATCAGGTTTAATTAAGCCTACCTGTTAAATTGGCCCTTTTAGTTTAGGTTAAAAAAAAGGCTGTTTTTAGGTCAAACTTGGGGAGCAGCTGTCAAAAATATGAGAGGAGCAGTTTCTTTTCTTTTGTGGTATTTTCAGAAATGGGGCACCGAGATGTGTGTTTTTTCTTTTCTTGTTGTTGGCATTTCCCTTGTTATAAAAAGGATCTAACTCATTTAATTCCTCACCTTACTTTGGTCATTTTATTTCACAAAATATGTGAGCAAAAAAAGTTGTTTGGATACTAAATTAACATTAGTTTACAAGTTTATTGGACCCTTTTCATTTCTGAGCAGGCCCGGGAAAACACTTTTTCTAAGCTAGTTGTAGAAAAATTCTTGGTTTGAGTTAACCCCGGTGATGTCAGCTTTGCTTGATCTCCATTGAATGAAGCAAGGCTTACCACTTTTAGTTTGTTAAATAATGGTTATGGTGAAACAAGCTTACACACATGCAGAGCTAAAACATCTTACAGCTTTCTGTTGGATGTTTTCAAGTCTATTGTACGCCTCTGTTACCCCCTGCGGTCACGGAGCAATATTATTTCCTCACTATAGCCACCCGGTAAATCTAATTTACACACTTCTTTAAAACTCAATTCTGGTTTTTAGCAGAGAAGTATGGAACTCGTAGCCAACATATGAGAATATTTTCAGCAGCAAAATGTACTTTTCAGTTGCTTGTAAGAAAATAAAGACTTCCAAATGACTTCTTGTACAATTATTTTATCTCATCAAATCTGGAAAAATGAATAATAAACATCAACAAAATTGCAAGTAAAATGAAAGTTTGAATTGAGAAAAAATTAACATAAAAATATATTAACTGTGTAAAAGTTGTTTTACAAAAGTCAACTTAATGAAACTTTGATTAAATTAGCAGACACAATAATGTATCTGTTGAGACATTTTTGATGAATCTTTGTAAATGTGTTCGGCAGCAATTGTCTGAAATTTAATCAGAGCTCAAACTTGTAATATGTTGCTGAATTTTTGACAACTGCAGCTTTTGTCTTGTGGTAGATCCTGCAAACTCTTTTGGTATGCACATAAAGTAAAACCAGGGAAGAAAATCAGCATATTTCCATAAATAAATCTGACATTTGGAGTCTCCATATTTGTTTATAATTGGTGTGTAAATTAAGTAAAAATGCAACATTTTTTTCCCAAAATATAATTTTTTTTTGATTGCGCAAATGTAGTGAGTAAAGAAAAAAAAATCAAACATCACAGAGAAGCTTGAAAATACCAAATAAAATAAATGGTAAATGAAGAAGAAACAAACCAAGAAAAAGAAAACCAACCGGATGAGAAGTAATTTTCAAATCAAAATCAGACTGATTTGATTAATAAAGAGAGCTCAGAATGAAAGAGGGACACAATTTGGGTTTTTATTGTGAGAATTTGTTCAAAGTGTGTGATGCTTCTTGGAAAAATAAAATGTGAAATGATGTCAGGAGAGTGAAAGATAATAACTGCATTCCATATTTACCCCATGTGAAACATTATAACCTTTTATTGAGAATAAAGCTCAGCTAAATAACATTTGGTTTTGTGGAACGGATTTAAATATAAAGGAGCAAACTGTTGAAAATGATCAAAGCTCTGAAAGTTTCCATCAAACAAATTCATGCAAAAACTAACATGGACACACGCATGCTTTAAAGTATACCCTCTTGCTTTGATGGCTCGGAGCATTTCTTATGCTAATTTATAATTAAGATGAACCTTTGCTTGAATGAGATGCTATATCCGCGGGGTACTCAGAGAGAAATACTGAAGGATACAAAAATATTTCACTGTATGGGTTTTGTTTTTATAGTAGCATGGTTTTTAATAAGAAAATGATTTATTATACAGGAGGGAGCTTCTTTTCATCAGCTCGTCTTGGCAAAGGCAGAAAAATGCAGTGCAAAGCTTACAGACTCCGTTTTCAGATTATTCAAATTTGAACTGATGCAGGCTGTGAAGACATGTTTTCTCAGGAGTGAGCACATAGGTATCATATTCAGACATTTGAATAAGTCAGAATTAATGTGATACCAAATCAGCAAGTAGGCTTTCAAAACCATCAAACTCTGTGTGACTGTCATTACAAACATTTCTTTTCTTTGTCCTGTCTTTTATCCTCCACTGAAATTGTGTGAATTTAAATATGTTAATATAAAACTGTGTTTAACAGATTTTTTTTTAAACCTGCAGATGCCATTTAGTGAGAAGAGCGACAGTTCAAATAGAATACAATTACAAATGTGCCATTCTTTCCTGTCTTTGTAGATCTGCTCTGGGTGTGCTGTTTTTCATTTGCTTTTGATAGATTTTGAGTTTTAATCTGGGAGAAAATCAACAAAAAAAACAAAGAAATAACAAAGAGTGCTTCTTTGTTTTAGATAATAAAATAATGATAACTTATGAATGAAGGGCAATCAGTAATTCCTACTAATGTTGATAAGAGATATTCAGGGAAAAAAAAAGTCATATGGATCTTGCTTTAATAAAAGTTTTAGTAGATAAAGACTTTAATCCTGCATGAAAAAAAAAAAAGTTGGATTTAGAACATTTTAAGATTTTCAATAGTTCTGTTCCTTGAAAATGTACAGCTTTTATACATAGCTAAATTGTTTGCTTCCCCTCATAATTTTGTATGTATTCTCACTCCCTGTAGAGTCACAGTATAATTGAAATTATGCTATTGATTGTCTTGGGACATTTAAAAAAAAGGTAAACAAAAACAAACAAAAAAATAGTGTTTCAATGTAAAAATAAAAACAAAACAAAATGTTTTTGACTGACATGTGGTAGAAGAAGTGTGGCAGAAGAGGTGAAGAAGCGTGTGCAGGCAGGTTGGAACGGGTGGAGGAAAGTATCAGGTGTGATGTGCGACAGAAGAGTTTCAGTGTACAAAACTGTGGTGAGACCGGCCATGCTGTTTGGTCTAGAGACAGTAGCACTGAAAAAAGACAGGAAGCAGAGATGGAGGTAGCAGAGATGAAGATGCTGAGGATCTCTCTGGGAGTGACCAGGATGGACAGGATTAGAAATAAGTACATCAGGGGAACAGCACATGTTAGAAGTTTTGGGGATAAAGTTCGAGAGGCAAGACTGAGATGGTTTGATGGTTACAGAGGAGAGAGAGAGAGTATATAGGAAGAAGGATGCTGGATTTAGAACCACCTGGAACGAGGACTAGAGGAAGGCCAAAGAGGAGGTTCATGGACGCAGTGAAGGAAGACTTGAAGATAGTTGGTGTGACCAAAGAGGACACAGCAGATAGGGTTAGATGGAAGAGGCTGACTTTTTGTGGCGACCCCTGAAGGGAAATGCCGAAAGAAGAAGAATGTGGTAGAAGAAGTTCTGAGAATTAAATGTTCACAATCACATAATTTAAACATTTTTTGGTACAAACCAACACCATTCATAACTGGGTCATTATGATGAGTTAGTTGGCAGCAGGCAGATACACCCTGTACAAGTTGCTAGTTTTGATGCAGTGCATTAGAGTCAGACTAATCACATGATCATCCACCCCTTGGGCAATTTTAAATAACCATTCAGATTAACGTGCATGTTTTTGTAGTAAATTCAAATCCACAAAGAAAATTTTCTCCTGCTTAGTTAATTGCTTCTCCAAATGCTGGGATGACTTTAAAGCCCTTTGTGCTATTGAAACGTAATTTAATAAATGGGGTTGAAAAAATATATCTTGAGTTAATCTACCCTGAGAAGCACTTCTGACTCGAAAACCAAGGACTCAGACATACAGACTTTCTCATTAAGAAAGGACAATTTGTTGTTGGCTTCCTTCTAGTCAGCATTGAGTGGTGATGGAGGATAGAATGACAGCAAAATTGCTCTCAATCCGATTGTAGGAAGCAGAAACTGCTTCCTACAATCTCTATGAATGATAGAATCAGTCTGTAGTTTCAGCTACAGACACCAACAACCCCACTACTCAAAGGAACAGTACAAGAAATGATGCCTGTGGTCCTCCATCAGACTTTAAAATTAATCACCATCCCTCAGACCTGTAAATACTGTACACTATGTAAATATGAAGACATGGTCTATTGGTTTATGCTTCCAAGTTCCTGTCTCTGGTGTATTTGTTTTTTTGTATTCTCTGTGCACGGCACTGTAGTACATCCATTTCCCCATCGGGATTAATAATAAAGTCTTCATTGTTTTTATATACATTTTGTTTTCATTTCTACATGAAAAGATACAGTACTTCTGGTACAACATTTTTACAGAAATATTCTGTCACACATGAAATATTTCTCTGATGAAACGTGAGCGTGTTATCAGTATTCAACAGCTTAAGATTGAGGTGTGTCGTCGCCATCGTGCTGCGCTATTTCCACCTTCATGTGAAGGTGAGAATATTTAAAAAGGTGAAATGGGATGAAATGCATTAGCACATGTGTACGTCTGCATCATCTTACTGGTTGACCAAAAATGGAGGTTTGCTGTAGTGTTCCACGAAATATGAAAAAGAACCACTTGTCAGATCACTAAAGAAGGATGGGGTGGTATCATGCAAAATAAACTTTTTGGAGGTGTTTATTATGCTTGTACACTATTTCCACACTAAAAACATAGCTGAAATGGATATTTTTAGTATTTTATTTATGCATGTTTGATCAATTTGCTAGCCCTCCCATTCAGGATTCAGATACTATCCGAATACCAGGTTGTTCTTGGTCATGGAATTTGTTCTCTGCCTTAGTTAAATTTTAACAAGAGCAGGAAGTGTTTTAGTACACGTGCTCTGTTCATACCTAGTACCTCTTATCAACAGAGAATGCCATTTTTTACTTAACACACCAAAGTTTGAATAGGAAAGAATATAATCTAGCTAAAAAGAAAAAGAAAACCTCAAACAAGAATTATGCTGTGTTTTGCATGCACCCAGAGACAGGACAAAACAGGGCACAAAAGTAGGGGGGAATTCAATGTTAAAAAATGGAAGTGAAACCAAATAAATTGCTTAATAAACATACATCTTTGGGGGGTTTGTGGGGTTTAATACTGCATTTCTAAGCTAATAAAAAGAAGCATAATCAAATCGTAACCCTGATCAAATCAAACCCTAAACCATTTCCCACTGGCATGTTGCCACATGGTTGTCATATGGTTGTCATATGGATGTTGCTAAAATAAAATCGATCATTTTGTTCAAAATTCTGAAACTGAGCCATTTGGATTGTTGGAAACGGTTAGATGTAAGCTTTTAAAATGTCATTATAACAATGTTTCCTTTAACATGACAAAGGCTGCCGGTGTCACACTCAGTAAGAAAAGATTTGATTGGTTAAGTATCAGATAGACAGCTGAGGATATTGACTTGGACAAGCTTGTATTGAAAGTCAATGACCGATGTTACTCGTTTCATAAATGATCAGATCTAGCAGGTTCATGGTTGGAACATGTCGCCAGAGAATTTGACATTGTTTGGCCAAATGAGGTTTCTTTTATACAGACCCAGAGGATATGTTAAAATCTCCACATCGCCTTGCACAAAGAAATGAAGCTGGCTTAGAGAAAAGGGACTGAAACCGCCATTCAGCTGCTAAAGCAGTGAAGCTGAAAAGATGAAAGCGAGATAGTTAGCATCAGTGACATAACACAAGTGGAGGGATTGCGTCAGCTTCTTCAAACATTTTCTCAAAAATTTCAAATGAGGGCTGAGTGCCTTTTCTTGTAATAGTTGAGTGGACTCCAGAGAAAATATTGGCAGTGTATCTCCAATATCAATCACTCACATTTTTACTCCTTAAAGCCAACAATCTGCTCGGTATTGAAGATTTAGCAGGTTTTGCTGAGCTAACTAGCTAGCCATAGCCTTGAAATTAAATAAAAATTATGACAGTAAAATTATTGTTTTAATGTAAGAAAATAAATCTGTATCAATTTAAAATGCTGCACTAGGATATGCCTTTGAAAATAAAGTCTTTTTCTGTTTGGACTAACCCTCACAGCTCAAAATAAAATAAAAAAAAAAAGCAGAAAAAAACTCCACCAGTGGCACTTCAACTCTTGCACATATCATTATTAATGCGCACTTTAAAAATGTGTTGCAGGACACGATACAAGAGTAAAACTTCAGTTGACCTTCTTGTTGGAGTTTCTTTTCTTTCATCCTTATTTAACCAGGCAACCAGACTAAAAGCATATTCTTGTTTACAGCAATGGCCCGAGGGAGTTGTTGCAAGAAGAGGGAACACACAAAAGCACGCTCGTCAAGGAAAGTGACCATTGCTGCAGCTTCAACTAAAAAATGGTCCGACCTTACGAAAGATCCAATTTTTTAAGTAACTGTGTTACTGTACAATGGAAGCTTTTGACACTTGACTTAACTCATGTTCCCCAACCCCAAAAAAGTAACCTTTAGAACTTGTTTTTTTTTTGTTTTGTTTTTTTGCAGTAAAACTTTTTTTATGCAGTAGCAGCAAGGATTTTATCTTCCAATATGAAAGCCTAGTGATTAAACTGAAATAAATTGAGCAAGCTTTAATTTTCTTCACAATGGCAGAAAGAATATCCATATGTCTATAAATATATAATACACGTTGACAAAAGTAAACAAATTGAAGTATGATGAGGAATAAGAAAAATGACTGAAATAAATAACCCTTCTTTCTGTTGATTTACTAAATCTGTCTTTGGACAACCATGACCATCCTCTCTACCCATTCCTGGACGAACAGCGGAGCTCCTTCTGCAAGAGGCTCAGACAGCTCAGCTCGAGAACATCTCGATACAGGAGGTCTCGGTAGATAGAAAGTCGTTGCTGAGACACACAAATTTCCCATGTGTCGGATCATTAAAGTATATTCCGATTTATTTTTTGTTTGATGAATTAGACGGAAACAACGAGGACTCAATCAAATCTTTACACTGTCAGAATCCATAAAATCTAATTACATGTAGGGAATCCTCAGCCTATAAATATACAAACGATATACGACATGACTAGAATGTTTTTCAAAACTTTCCAAGCAAACCAGCATACCTTTCTCAAATCATTTTATTACTTTTTTGTATTTTTTGTTTTATTAGACCAGTTGTGAGTGGAGTATTGTAGGAATACCAAGATAAGTAGTAAGCCAGAAATATTCTGCTGCCCAGAGGGCATTATAGAGCATTTCTGTTTCCACACATGCTATTTATACATGGTGTTTCCGAGACTTGTTTAGCAACAGCTTCCTTTTGGCTTATTGACCAAAATGTGCACACCAATGACCTCTTTGCCTTCTTTCATCCATCACTAGAGTATATTTAATCAGCTGGATAACCACGTCTTGTACATGACAGAAGCTTCACATTCTGTTTAATGAAACCTTAATGCTTGGCTATTCTATCAAACACTTGGTCCCTTTCACAGAGCCTCTAAGGATCCAGACTTTCTCTGTTATGAACAGAGCCAAAAGATATTTCTGTTTATTGATTTCTGACAAAGAAAGCTTTGCTTGGATAGACACAAATGTCTTCTGAGTGATCTGTCAATACAAAATATAAAGAGCCATGTCTGATTTTTTGTCTCTTTTTCAGCCTCCTAATGGATTTGTTTACTTGTGCTCAGCTAATGGTGTTGTTTTGTGAATAGAGTGGTGGTGAGGGAGAAAAATATCTTGGTCATGGAGTGTGTGAAATAATAAAAAAAAAGAACATGATATAAAAAGACAAAAAACACTTGAGAAATGAATGGAAATAAGCAATTTTTTAAGAATATATATTTTTTATAAATTATTATTTTCCAAACTAAATCTCTTTTCATTACTAGTCTTTTCTTTAAATTTGCTTGCAGAGTTTTTGGAGTTAACAACCCGAACAATCTAATACAACTTTTAAATCATCTGAACATATACTATATTTTTTATTCATTTTTATATTTTATTTTCACATTTAACTCCAAGTTGAACATTCTACTGTTTAGAAAATCATATTTTTTCCAAGCGGCTGAAATGAGCTTCCTCCCCAGAGAGGCTGGGCTTTCAATCAGAGATGTAGCATCGTTGCTCCTTTGGGTCGAGAGAAGCCAGAAAGGGTGATTCGGGCATCTGATCAGGATACCTTCGGGTGTTTCGGGTACATAGCACTGGGACAAGACCCAGAGCCAGACCGTGGACCCAGTGGAAAGACTATGTCTCACAGCAGGCTGGCAAACGCCTCTAGATCCTCAAGCTAGAGGATGCAGCAGGGGTGAGCCCGAGTTTCCCTTGTGTGGCTATTGGCCCTGCAATTCGACCCTGGATAAGTGGGAGTCAATGGAAGGGAAGAAGATTTTTAGGACTTTTCTAAACATGCTGGGAAATACGTTGTTTTGGTATACTATCGTAATGTTTCTTGTGAAATCTGGCCAGGGAAAACTCATGTTTAAAATCTCTGAAGATATATCTTTAACAATCCATTTATATCTTTCTTTTACCTGGATTTTTGTGATTACTCATTCATAACAACCAGATAAATAGTTGTATTACTTGACTTAAAAAAGTTAAATGCAATGAGTTAGTTCACTACAGTGATGGATTAAAACCCATATGAATTAATTGAGCAGTTTCAAACATAATTATCAACAAAAAATTAGTATTAGCTTCCTTTTTTCCATATGTTTCAAGTTTTTGCATTAAGTTTATCAAATATTCTGATTAAAATGTTTCATTTTATTTGAAAACTGAAATGTAGGGAAAAAATTCCATATCTTTAATTCATATACAGTATTATACATAATATATATATATATTCATATATATTAAACTCTTTTAAAAAGGGTTGGTGGTAATTACAAGATCAGTTATGTTCGGAAAAGAAATTAATGTTTTATTGTTGTATGAAATGAAGGCGTAACCCGATCTATGAATATGTTAGAATATTGCAAACAATGTTCAAAAAAGATCACAATGTTTTTCTCTGATTTCAGATCAATTGAAGGTATCAATAATTCCAGATGGAAATTTTTGTTCCATTGGACAAAATAATGAAGCATTTTCTTCCTTCTTCTTCAGCTTGGCTCTTTAAAAAAATCACAGTTGAAGGTTTGCTCTTCTATTCAATAACAAACTGTGAATATCCAATCAGAAATTAATTTACATTCAACTTAAAGCCTCCATCTGAGTGTGAAAAACCTTAAATTAGTTTCTATACGTGAACTTGGACTGCCTGTGGTTTCCCTGGAAATCCAAATGGCCACTGGTTAAACAGCTGCTTTATTATGTGTTCCACATTCTTCACAAATTTGCAATTAGAATTACCATAAAGCACTGGATTATTAGAATTGTTTTCCGGGGTGCGTGCGGGTGGGGGGGGGACAACTTTTGTTGTTTGTGAACAATCTATCGAGCTAATCTAATCAGAGATTAATTGATTAAATTCACTCATAAAACGGAACAAAGCCTGGTTGACTTTTTTTTTTTTTATGAACTAAACAGTTTCATGTGCCTAGTATATATTAAAATATTTGGTGGCTGCTTGTTTGTGAGAACAGTGAGTTCATCAAAGGTGAGTTAACTGACCAGTTTCTCTCTGAAGTACCGTGTCTTGAAATGCCTACAGTGTGTCTTGTTTGATTGTGGTTTTGAGAGGAGAGATTTTATTTGGAGAGGTTGCTGATTTACTGCTTTGTTCTTGTGACAAACAAAGGTAATTCCTTTCACACCGTTTGCCAAAGAGTTGGAAAATTTATAAGCGGATGAGAGTCTGTTAAGGTGTCAGAAAATGGTTGTGTCGTCAAGTCAACAAAATCATCAAATGCCATCTCTTTGGAAAATTATTAGCTACCTACAGTGACAGGTACAAAAACAAATACGGTATTTGGTGCTAATTTCCAAACCGTTTAACTTCCTTATTAGTTTAAAAAAACGTAATCCCACAACCCTACCAAAGCTGGTACTATAACTCTTTGGAAAAACAACCAGTCATCACTCAGAACAAAATCATAATGTTCCATTCCGTCGTCTTCCGCTTATCCCGGGCCGGGTCGCGGGGGCAGCAGCCTCAGAAGGGGAAACCCAGGCTTCTCTCACCTCAGCTGCATACTCCAGCTCACCTAGAAGGATCCCGAGTCAATTCCCGGCCAGCTGTGAGACAGTCTCTCCAGTGGGTCCGGGCTCTGTCTCTTGGTCTCCTCTTAGTCACCTCTCAGTGGGACGTGCCCGAAACACCTCACCAGCAAGGCTCTTCGGGGGCATATGGGCCCAATGTCCGAACCACCCCATCTGGCTCCTCTCGACCTGGAGAAGGAGCGGCTCAACACAAGCTCTTCCCGGATGGCAGAGCTCCTCACCATAAATCATAATGTTAAAAGTTTAAAACAATATATGTGAGGGAAAGGTATGAAAATGATAAAAGATCAATACTTTTTGATAAAAAAAATTACATATACTGTATAAAATATCTTATATAAGCTCCAAAAGTTCTCGAAAATCTTTCTTCAGAACAGGGTTAGAGTCATTTGGCTGGAAAAATCCAGTGGAGCAAGAACGAAACATTTTCTTTTAATTATTGAAACAGCAAGACAGTCTTTTTTTTCGAACATGAGGTCACTGATAATGAGATTTGAAAAAGAAATACAAAAAGCCCTTAAGAGCAGAAATGAGGCAGTTCTCAAAAGTTGATGGAGCTATAATTTCAAACAACAGGGTGGCTCTTTAATTTAGCAACAACTGCAATAATTACTTTGTATTTTTATTGTGTCTGGTTTTGATATTAAAGTTGAAAACTGCTCAACTTCATCTGGTTTTAATTATAAGAAACAGTTATGCATAAAATTATATAAAGATCTTTTTTTTTCAGATTTGTCATTTGCTAGCACCTGGTGGGGACGAGGTTTGAAACACTGGCCTTTCTGTGTGGAGTTTGCATGTTCTCCCTGTGTCTGCGTGGGTTCCCTCCTGGTACTTCAGTTTCCCCTTACCCTCCAAAAACATGCATGTTGGGTTGATTGGCCGGCGCCAAATTGCCCCTAGGAATGAGTGTGCGTTTGTATGGTTGTATGTGAGTGGCCCTGTGACAGACTGGCTACCTGTTTGGTGTGTACCCTGCGTCTCGCCTTGAATCAGCCAGGATGTAGTCCGGCACCCACCGCAACCCCATAAGGGACAGAGAATTAAGAAGATGACTGACTGTCATTTGCTATCAAGTTTAAACCAAAGATTACAATCATTAATAACACTGATTACCACAATGGCCCCACAGCAACAGGGTTAGGGATTTGAGTCCAGGCTGAGGCTAGGCTTGAATCACTGGCCTTCCTGTGTGGAGTTTGCATGTTCTCCATGTGTATGCAGGAGTGTACTTTAGGTACTCTGGTTCCCTTCCACTTTCCAAAACACGTTATGTTAATTTCTCTCTGAGTTTGTGTTGACGGTTGTCTGGCACTGTGTGTAGGCCCACTGCAGAATGAGGACCTGTTCAGGATCTACCCAATCTTTGACCTGTTCATAACCGGAAAAGGCTCTGGCACCACCCACGTTTCTGACGGGAGTCAGTCAGACTAGAACACAAATGACGCAGTTCTTTTAAACCTTTAAAAATGGGTTTATTTTTTTCTTTCATGTGTTATTTTTGTGACATTAATACCTGGTATTCATATTAAAATGACTATATTAAAGTAATAAAAAAAAGGTCAGAAACTTCAGTCAAATTCAGGTTTGTATACATTGATATATCCACCAAAGAACTATTTAAAAATGAATAGAAAAATATGTAAAAAAAAAATCCACAGCTCATAAAATAAGTCCGTCATATGTCAGTTTATTGTTCCATAAGAATTTATATATATATGTATATAATCATATGAAGAGAAAACCAACAAAACATAAAAAGCATTATGTTGTACCATACCATTCAAAAGTCGAGAACACCACAATTCGATGTTTGAAGACTCTTTGCCTTCAACTGTTCTTTTTTTTTTTCCACATTTATTTTCTCTGTTTTTTGAATGAACCATGTGTCCATACAGCTTGAAAAGGACAAAAAGATGAATACAAAGCCTCTGGAATTCTAAGCAGCCTCGTTCCAGCAGCTTTTGATGTCTGAAGCCCTGAGTGAACACCAGGTTGCCGCAGGTACCAACTGTTTGCGGCGGGTGTGTTGTTATGTATTGTTAAAAAGGATCAAACCAGGAAGTCAGTGCAGGTTTGAAGCACTTACCATCAAACTCTGTGGGGAAAACCTTTGCAGTGGTGAAAGTGGAATCAATTTAATGCTCCTCCTGGCAACAGCTAGCCATGCATTTGCAAAAACAAACAAAAAAAAGCAAGTTTTTAGAATTTGGTAGAAAACTCAAAGAAATACCACTGATATGCAGACAAATAGAGGTTTATGGAAGACTACTATCTCTTTGTCCTTTGGTTGTGAAGCTCTTTCAAACTTGATGTTATCTTTTAGCCACTAGTCCAGCATTTACAGACTTTTAAGACTCGTATATTTAGAAGTCAATGAGCTTCTTTATAGAGAACTTCTTCTTTGTATGTCATTAGATGAGGAGTCTTTGGGGCATCAATGTCCATTTGGAAAATTTGGTTTGTCAGTTTATATTTTGCCTGAACAAAAGTAGAACTTCTAATTTTATATGAAAAGACTAATTTCATTCAAATCATGTAGGTCAGATTTAGACTTTTTCATTGTTGTTAGTTCTCAAATTGTTGTCCATCTTCTTTTGGTGGACTCTGCTTTTCATTTACAGGGTTTTATTGTGCTGAAAATCCACCGGCAATATTATAAGCTGCAAACACATCAGCAATGTCTGCCTGTGAGGTCTGTATGGTATGTTTATATTAGAAACCTGTCTGAAGGATGACTGAGAAAGTCCTTCCACAATGGCCAAAGCTCCCCTCTTTCATACGTCAGTCATTCTGATGGACAGTGCTTATCTCCAAGTGAGTGAGAGATGGACCGAGTCTCTTGCCCTCCATCAGTTCATCCTTATACGGCAAAACTCACAGTCTTCTAGGAGTTCATCAGCTTCACATCACAGATAAGGTTATTGAGATGGTGGAGGTGAAAAATCTCATTGGGTCCGTCTTCTCTGCAATCCAAACTGCTGAGAACTCCAGAACTCTGTGTACCTTATCTGAGATGTGATCAAATTTTCACTCGAACATATCAGCAGGATGTTTCATTTTGGACCAAAAAAAAAAAAGTCAAATTTTGGTGTTTCTTCTTCTTCTTCTTTCGGCATTTCCATTTAGGGGTCGCCACAGCAAGTCAGTTTCTTCCATCTAATCCTATCTGCTGTATCCTCTGTAGTCACACCAACTATCTTCATGTCCTCCTTCACTGCGTCCATGAACCTCCTCTTTGGTCTTCCTCTAGTCCTCTTTCCTGGTGGTTCCAAATCCAGCATCCTTCTTCCTATGTACTCTCTCTCTCTCCTCTGTACGTGCCCAAACCACCTCAGTCTGGCCTCTTTGACCTTATCTCCAAAACCTCTAACATGTGCTGTTCCCCTGATGTACTCATTTCTAATCCTGTCCATCCTGGTCACTCCCAGAGAGATACTTAGCATCTTCATCTCTGCTACCTCCATCTCTTCAGTCTTTTCTTCAGTGCTACTGTTTCAAGACCAAACAGCATGGCCGGTCTCACCACGGTTTTGTACACTTTTCCTTTCATTCTAGTTGAAACTCTTCTGTCGCACATCACACCTGATACTTTCCTCCACCCGTTCCAGCCTGCCTGAACACGCTTCTTCACCTTTTTTCCACACTCTCCATTGCTCTGGACTGTTGATTCTATATACTGTAACCTCACTTTTCCATTTGGATCCCTCTCAAATTAAAACAAATGGGCTCATACAACAAAAAGAACATTTAGAGCAAATTGTGGGGAGTAATACTTTCCAAGCTTTGAAGACAAATACAGGTTATATTACAAGTGCATTTACAAAAACTAGAGCTGTGTTTCCTTTACCAGCGATATGATTATTTTAAACTACCATTGCCCTCTTTCTTCGGCTGTAAAACCCATTTGATAATAAATAAGAAAGTATCTTCCTGCCTAAAATTAGACCCATTGTGTCTGTATTCAAATAGATAGATACAATATGCAGGTTATAAAGCTTCTATTAATTGGTTTCAATATTAGCAAGAAAAGCTTTCCGCAAATGAGTTTTCATTCAACTTCAAAGTTAATTATGATGAAATTTATGAAAATAGAACAGCTTGCAGAAAATTCAACCCTAGTCGAAGCGGAGTAAAAATAATAAAAAAAAAAAAAACAATTTTTTTAATAGAAAATTAGGGATGTGTGTTACCCATGAATGAGAGTCATACTCAAATAAACTTGAAAGGTTTACAAAAAAAAAACCTGCCAAACAGCATTTCAGATGTTGGAAACAATTATTGAGATTGAAATATTTTTAACGATTGTTTTGAAGATCTCTTGTAGTGAAATTTTTATTTCCATTGACATAAAAACAACATTTAGAGTATGTGATGTCAAGTTCAAAGTCTTTTCCCTGAAATTAGAGAAACGCAAGATTGAGAAGCAACAGTTGTGTATTGATTTTTTTTTTCTTTTCTTGGTGTTCATCACAAGTCGTTGTTTACCACATATTTATCCAGATTCTTTTTCAAATCTTATAAACGATTAAATATCCATATTAAATTCAAGTTTCCATCATTATTATTTCTATCTTAAATAAGTTTAAATACAGAACTTTTTGTAATTTTTTTTTTTTCATTGCAATAATCCTAAAATATCCTAAAATTATCTCTGTGAGGTTGCAATTTCAAAAATTAATACTGACAGCATGAGGAAGAGAGGAAATAGAATAAAAGATCTCAAGCATTTTACCTTTCATTTATCTTCAATCCACAGAGATTATATTAATTTTTCAGCCTCTAAGATGAAAACAAAATGTTCCAGCATCACACCGTCTCACCATCCAAATAATTTAAATTACAGCCCTGAACTTTTTCCAACTGAGTTGCATTTCTTACAGAATCCCTCATTTAAAAGCAAGTTTTAGTTACTTTGGCTGTAAACAAACATCTTTAGTCGTGTCTTGAAGCTGCAAGTTGTTCCACACAAAAATCTTAAGCTTCTTCACATGATGTGCTTTTGGACACTGTTTTTTATTTGATTCTGTGTCCTTGGACTTTGGGTGCTCAACATGAATCACCTCACGGGCTACACGTGAAAATTCAGAGTAAATGTGCTGTGAGATGCGGTATCACTATAAAAAAATACTGTTGTAGGTGGAAAGGTTTAATGTACTACTATGTGATCTGTATTTTTGTCACATACAACAATACCTCCCGTAAAAAGAAAAAAAAAAGTAATGTTATTTTTAAATAATGGGCCTGATCGCCCTGGCAATGGAACAGGGGAATAGCTTTGGGGATGGAGTGATGGCCTTTGTGATGCTAACTCAGCAGAAAACTGTGCGTCCGTCTATTTTTTAATGAGAATAGTTCAAGGTTAGACCCCGTGTGTGTATGTGAGATTGTGAGGAAGTCACAGTAACATCTGGTCACAATGCAGCATCTTTCATGGTGATATTTTCCTGCAGCAGTCAGGACATGTAATTTAGACGATAGCAGCTGCTGTGATGCAGGAAGTGAATCATGAGCCATTTTGTACACACGTGCAAAGACACATGCTCAAGGTGAGATGGATTAGGGTCTAGTCATGTTTTCTTTTTTACACAATGCTAACCGTCCATCCTTCTGAATGACATTTGTTATTTCTCGTGGAAAACAATAAATAAAAACTAAATTGAATATAGTTAGCCACATTTTATAAAATGGTTTGGTTCAGGAGCCTTTTTATGCATAATTAAATAGAAATCTGATTACAATTTTGCGCATGCATCTTTTTGGATTTTCTGAATTACAGTGAACAAATCCAAGATAGTTCTTATATGCAAATATTATTGTTTTATTCAGGTTACTTTGACAATGGTGCAGTGTTGAAATGAAACTCTCTGGTCTCTTGGCATCATCATTAATATTTATAACAGGGCTCCAGGTCAACATAAACCGTGAACTGTTGGTTCATCATGTCAGCCATCAAAACCAAAAACTTTGAGTCCTGCATCCCAGAGACTTGCAGTAATAAATTATGCTTTTTAAATAAGTAATAAGGCTCTTCCCAAATTGGAACATTTAAAAAGAATTATCTCTGAATTAAACTTTATTTAACTCAACAAAATCACAGCAGGTAAAGCTGATTACAGAAAAAAAAAAAAAGTGCAACGTTCCGCCACGTCATGCTTAACCTTAAATAAGTATGCAAGTCAGGTTAAAAATAGATATTCAAACATATAGAGGTTTCATCGTTGGTTGGTTTAGTGATAAATCCCAAAGATAAAGTTTAAAAAAAAAAAAAATCTCACTGTGTTTTATCTGGCAGAATTTATTTTTGGAGCTTTTTTTTATGATAAAAAGAAACACATCTTTATCAAAACCAAAGTTATCTCAGCTGAAATCTTTTTCTGATGTGACATGAAAAAGATACCTGACATTGATCAGAACACGACAGATTTCAATTAGTTTTTGATATTCTTTTTTCTTTGAGGACTCTTACCAGTGCTCCAAGCCCTTTATACTTCAAAACATGATATGGAAACACTTCTTCACCTCATGTATATTTTTTATGACACATACTGTAGGATGCAACAAAGACAAAAATAAAGAAGACTATATCTTCTGCAATATTAAATTTAATCTACAAATTAAATTCTTTCTTGTCTTTGGTAACTATTTGCCATTCACATACGTTTGCTCAACATTTAGTCTGTGCCACCAATTTAATGTAGTGTCTCTGAATGGAGAAAGAGTGTTTTCTATCAAGAGAGAAGGGTATCTGAGCTCTAAAAATGGAGGAAGAGCACTGTTTGGGATTATGACACCCACACAGAAAAATATAGTATACAAGTACACAATTTTAAACCAATGCAGTCAATGGAGTGCCAAAGGCTTTTCAAAAATATGCTAATGTAAGACAGACAGTTTTTTTCACACCCCATGTCTATCTGAATCACCAAAAAAAAAAAAACAGGATTTGTTACATATTTGCATTAATTTCAGTTGTAATTAGCATGATTTTTTTTTTTTTAATCTGAAGTCATATCTGAAGCTTTCCCCCAAAAATAGTTTCTAGTAGTTTGACCAATGCTGAGATTTTCTTCATTACATCAGGCCAGATGTTTGTTTTATTTACCTTTATACATGACTTCAATAAAGAGACATTTGCTCGGTGTAAAGCAAGGGGTGGCTGCAATGATGAGGAAATTTTGATGCATCTGTGCATTGTGCTGTGCAATTGTGTCATGGTCCAAGGGAGAATTTTTGACTGTGTGTTTACTTTTAATTTTTTAATATGTATTGATCCAGGTTTTAGATTAGGATTTTCTTAATTAATTTTTTTCATTTGCTTGTTTCATTCGTTACTTTCACATGATTCATTTATATATATAAATGTATATATTATATATTCTTATTTTCTATTGTCGTGGTTGTTCTTGCTTTATTAATTGTTTCATTTTGTCTTCTGAAACGCTTACCCCTAATGGGGTGGTGGTGGGTGCAGGAGCCTATCCTGCACTGTTCTATATCCTATGAGCCTATCTTATGTCACATGATTCCTTCTATTTTATTATTTTAATATTTTATTATTTTTTATTTTCCTTCTTAAATATATATTGTCTTTTTCGTTCTTTCTTGTTTGCTGCTGTAACGCACAAATTTCCCAAGTGTGGGATCAATAAAGTAATTCTAATCTAATCTATCCTGGCGTGTTTCAGGTGAGAGGAAGGTTGCACTCGAACAGGTCGCCAGTCTGTTGCAGAGCACACACTCTCAACCATCCAAATATACGTACACACATACTGGATACCTACGGGCAATTTTCATAGCGGCCGATCAATCTAACACACCTGTTTCAGGAGGGAGAGAGGAAACTGGAGTACCTACAGAAAACCCATGCATACACAGGATGAACATGCATTCTGATTAATGATTAATGAACATGCATTCTGATTAATGTGACAATTGTCTTTACAAGAGAAAGTATAAAGTCAGATTTTTTGAGAAAGGTCTAAACAGAGACAGTTTTTAGAGAGATTCCAAATCTAACCAAAATGTATCTCTAAATGTAGCAAGAAATAATTATTTTAAAAACTAGTCTTAACTGGACACTAAAAATGTGTTGTCACACTGTTTTCTCCAATAGCATATTGATGACAAGGTTTAATTTGCCAGTTAGTCTATAACCAGGTTTATTTATCAGGTGAAACCATACCGTGGTAAAGTAGTTCCCCTTTTTTTCCTCTTTAATTACCAGATGCAAAGTTCTAACTGTGGGAATGAATTTTACAAATGATATCATTAGGAAGAAATTATGCACATGCATAACGCTGTGTCTCCTCGGATTTGGGGTTAATGTTTTGTGCATTGCAAATCAGTAAGTGTTGTTTAGTTTCTACTTCTCAGATATTAGTTCCATTATTGCTGAATTCCTTTTTTTCCCCTTTTTAATTCAATCATGTGGAAAATAGCAACTTGAAAGAATTAATTGGGCATTTACAACCCAATAAATGACTGCATAAAATAGAATTACCGAAGGCAAACTTTCTGATGTATCCTGTTTTCATATCCAACAGGATGACTCATTAAATCATTCCAGGATCATTTTCTTGGTTGCATTATCACATAATGATATTTTTATTATTGTACACTGAGGATTAATTTGGTTGTGGGAAACAAATTATTTGATGGATTAGCTACAAATTGGCAGCGATTGATGTGATGATGTAGCTTAGAGCTTTTATTGTATATTTTTGTCCGCGGTAGTGTCGTCCTAGCTGTAGAACTATGAGACAAGCAAACAATGTGAATCTAAAGTGGCGACAGGGAAACAGCAACACCAGAATGTTTAGCATATTAAGTAGGCCTTTTTAATTGCTTTGCACGAGTAAGTCATTAATTAATTATTTATCCATTAATTAAAGTGGACCTGCCAAGTTCTCCCAGATGCCTCTCTCAGTGGCCCCTGTTAAAGAGCTACCAAATTATTAAAAAATGGCACAAGCGCAGCTGCTGCCGGCATTTTCAGCGTTCATCTCCCACACAACTCTTTCAGGCTGACCTCCACACGGATGTTGGTAGGTCTCCCAAATCACCTCAATGATGTCATATTTTTAAATAAAGGCATTTGATATGAAGGCTTTTTTTTAGGATGGTAAAGGGCCAAACTTGTGAACCATAAAACAAGAGCTTGGAGAGCAAGTAATGATAGGTCAAAAGGTTTTTCCATCCTCATGAGAAGTTGATTTTTTTTATAATGAGCTCGTATGTAATGAAAAAGCCTCGTAGAGATGACCTGAATGAAACATATAATACATCTTGTTGGATTTTTTTTCATTCCATTATTTATTTATTTAATTAGCTTTTAGTTTTTAAAAACTGCAAAATAAGACTATAACATCATGCAATGAAATACTCCACCTGTGACTACACTGGAACTACAGATTATTGCAGTTTACAGATTGTTGCACCCCATCTTCTTACTTTATATGCCTTTTTATTTTTCTCTCCTTGTCACCCCTTCCCTTCCTCTCTCTCCTCTCTCTTCTGTGTCAGGTTTTGCAAAAAAGTTATAGAAAAACAGTTGTTTAGGATGCAACATTTATTCATTTATCTTCTGAGCCGTTCATCCCCAACAAGGTTGCGAGTGGTAACGCAGCCTATCCCAGCTGATTCAAGGCAAGAGGCAGGGTACACCCTAAATAGGTTGCAAGTCTATTGCGGGGCCACATACGGACAACCATCTACGTGCTCATACCTTGGGGTAATTTTATAGTGGCCAATCAACCCAACATGCATGTTTCCGGAGGGTGTGAGGAAACTGGAGTACACAGAGAATAACCCACGCACACACAAGAAGATCATGCAAACTCCATACAGAAAGGCCAGTGATTCAAGCTTCATCTCCACCCGGTCTTTGAACCCTTGACATTTTTGCTGTGAGGACACTGTGCTAACCACTGTGCCTCCGTGCCACCAGGATGAAACATGAAATACCAAACAAAAAAATAACAATAACAACACTTGCTGATGTTGGCATATGCTGGCACCAGGGCAAAGAATATCAATGCATAAATGCAAACCAAACGTCTGTGTGAAAGTAATTTGAAATATTGTTATTCAGACAAAATTGTAAGTGGATTTTTGATGAATGGCAGTTAGTGCAGTTGTGATGCACGCAACTAGGACACTACTCCTTACTTCCTTAGAGTGGAAAACATGATGGCACACATTCTGTGCTTGTAGCCATGGTTACCTAATTCAGTTTTGACAATAAGTTAGTTAATCTGCGCTACTGTGTGACTAAATTAGGTTGCTTTAATTTGCGATTGTGAAAATGTGTAAACATTATTAGGCTGTGTGCTTTTTAGTGTAAACTTTACACCCATGTTTTGTGCTTCTTTTTTCTTTTCACCGTTGATTTATAAGCAACAGGGGTAAAAAGGTAAAAATGATTGTGTAAAATGTTGTGTAGAAAGGTCACAAATTTAAAATGTGTTGTGTTAAACGTGTGCAACACAGAAAGTGTTTTTCATATAGATGTCAGAGCAAGACACATGGACACAATCACATGAAATGAGAGGATATGCCTCATTGTGCCCGTGTGTGTTCTGTGCGTCACCACACAGTCACGCTCTCATGCCATGATCCTGTTTGGATGTGTGAAAGTACACAAGAGGTGACTCGTTTCTTTCCTGGATCAGCTCAAAGCCGGATGAACGGGGGGCTAATTTCTGCTTTGGTCCAATCTGAAGGCCTGAGCAGCAAAAATATGCTGCAGGTGCATAAAACCGAAAAAAGATGATACATAAAGAATCATTAAGGGACTGCCGGACATAAAAATGGGCCAGTGAGAAGTTGGGATGGTTTTAATGTTCATGGAGTGATACCACCTGAAAGAACTGAATGTGCTTGTAAATGAACTTTACATGTGGACCTCATGGAGACACAGTTGGAGGAGAGATCTTCCCCCAAAATGGACAGGCAGAGACTTGTTGGATCAAGCAGACATCAATATGGCACCAACCAAGACATACTGTTGCACCTGGAACAGACCTTTTTCCCCAGGAGCATTTGTTGAGAATTTTTTTGTCAACAAATAGGGATGGTTGATGGACTAAAAAAAAAAAAAAAAAATCCGATATTTTCTGATATTTGGTAAAATAACCAAAAAAAAAAAATCTTGATTAAAAACAAAAAAATGCTTCACGGAGTTACTAAAATAGATTGTGATGTCACACCACACAGCAAGTGTGTGCCACTGAGACCTTGTTGGGTAACCTTTACTTTCATAGCATTACATGTCCAATTTCCGCTTTATTGCTTGACAAATATATTTTACTCTGTAAGAAATAAGCGATTCAGAAGATTACTGAATAAACTTTGTGCCATTCCCTCCATTATTATAGTAACAATTAACTGATTACTGACTAGCTAAGTTTCTGTTACGGTATGTGGTCTTCTTTCAAAATGATCCTCTCCATTTTCAGTTTTGCTCATTCATGTCATTTCACACCAATTCTTGCCGTACAGAGTGTTTAAATTTAGTTTGCGTCTTTAATAAAACCCCTTTGTGTATTTTTATTCCATCAGCAGTTGCTCACCAAGCAGTTCAGCTTAAACTTATTGCCTATAAATCGGTCACCAATACCAGAATATCTCAAGATGACGGAGTTTCTTATTTCAGAAGAAACTCTTCACTGCATGGCGTAACAACTGTGTACTTTATCATTGCTGTCAATATGCTACATACTTAAACAAATTACAACTAGGATTCCTATTATCGTAGGATGGAAAAGTGAGGTTACAGGGAGAAGAGATGAAGAAGGTGGAAGATGTTAAGTACTTAGAATCAACAGTCCAGAGTAATGGAGACTGTGAAGAAGAGGTGAAGAAGCGTGTGCAGGCAGGATGAAACGGGTGGAGAAAAGTATCAGGTGTGATGTGTGATTGAAGAGTTTCAGCTAAAATGAAAGGGAAAGTGTACAAAACCGTGGTGAGACCGGCCATGCTGTTTGGTCTAGAGACAGTGGCACTGAGAAAAAGACAGGAAACAGAGATGGAAGTAGCAGAGATGAAGATGCTGAGGATCTCTCTGGGAGTGTCCGAGAGGGCCAGACTGAGATGGTTTGGACATGTACAGAGGAGAGAGAGTACATAGGAAGAAGGATGCTGGATTTGGAATCACCAGGAAAGAGGCCTAGAGGAAGGGCAAAGAGGAAGTTTATGGACACAGTCAAGGAAGACATGAAGAAAGTTGGTGTGACCGAAGAGGATGCAGCAGATAGGGTTAGATGGAAGAAGCTGACTTGCTGTGGCGATCCCTGAAGGGAAATGCTGAAAGAAGAAGAATTCCAACTGTTGTGGGATAACATATTCTTACTGTGGAGAATGTTTTCAATATCATAAATGGTAACGTAACAAGAATTTTTTATCACCAAGTCAATAAACTTTGTTTTTTTAAGTGTCCTTTCAAATCATGTCTCTGAAACTCTTTAAAAAGCCTAAAGGAAGTGGAAACTGAAGTTAACATTCCTCCTAAAAATTTAGTAGCTTCTTTCGCATCACAGACAGGACAGTACCTATTCAGAGACAATATACAAACATTGGGATTTTGTGAGGTACGAAAATGGCAGTTATATTACTAGTTGATTTGGACACTTTTATTTCAAAATGCAAATACAAAATGTCAGGCTGATAGTGGTTGTTTTAATATTTGTGTTCCTCTGATTCATCTTACAAAATATGTGTTGCAACTCAGAACTTTGAAAAATGCAATCAAGCTAGTCTAAATAAATCTGAAGTCAATTTTGTTTCTTTTTGATTAGAAAATGTTACACAACCAAGAGATGATATTGGGATGCAAATTACACAAATGTATTGTTTTAAGTTAAACGAAGAAGTGGGAGTGCTGTATTCTTAATTAGTAAACGATTGTGTTCGTATACAGGGCAAAACATCTTGGTGGGTTCTAAACCTCAGTCATTTTAATAACTCAGCGGTACAAAACAATCAAAGTGATTCTATTTGCAGACTGAGTTCCTTTCCAGTCAATAACCTATTTTTTTTCTTTTTGGGAAAGAGCTACCACTTTATAGCAAACACTTTCTGCAAATAACAGTCCAGATGGTTCTCTGAAAAAGCCTTCAGAGTAGAAGCAAATTCATATGAAAAGTTTGTTTATTTCCTCAAAGCACTTCAAACAGCAGCTTCGAATTGTGGACCTAAAAAAATCAGCTTAAAGATTTTAACCTTGTCCATACAACACAAGTGTAGGTTTTGTGGTTCAGCTCTGTGGTTGGTTTCATTTTCTTGGAAAATCAAAAATTATGTTAACACAAAGCCAAATTGTGTCCTGTCACCCCTGCCCCCCAAAAAACAAACAAAAAAATTGTTTGATTCAAGAAAACAGAATTTAGATGTATTAGTTATAAGGCTTCAGGTGGCCTACAAAGATGGGTTTCAGTTGCTGATTTAGAGGCCACAATAGACAAGAGCAACTGAACTGTTTTTGACGGCATGAGTCAACACATTGCAGGTTGTTATAGTGCACGGTTTTATCTGCAGACTAAATAAATCTGAAAATGAAACTTTAATATCTCTTATTAAACCAACACTCAATTGGACACACTTTTGGTCCAACTAGTGGAGACATTTTATACTTACCCTTATTTTATGTGATGGTTGCCGTCTGTCTTGTTTTTAACTGAACCTTATGTTTGTAACAATTAAATAAATGAAAACTAAATTAAAAGTCAAAAGAAAAAAATCTACATAAAGCATAAATCCCCACCTGCCATTAGCTGATATACATCCCTAAACTGACTTGTAGTGTGCATTTTAGGCAGACATTTTAATGAGCCATTTTTTGAAAGCTCATTAAATTAAATTGAGCTGCCATGTTTGCCCTTACATTTTTTTGAGCGAGTTCTGTCAGACAGGGATAATACTCCTACTAAGAGTTGATGCTAACCTCTTTTTTTTTTTTTCGCACAGACTGACCCACTTACATAACTTCATCTTTTTATTTTTTAAAGGATTTGTATATTTTCAGACTGGTAGTACTCTGTACCCCTTGAAGCACATCTACCTCATGGCAAAAAGAAAACAGCCCGGGGCTTATTCACAACAAGTTACACTCTGACGAATAAATAAATCAAGCAGTTTTATCTTCAGAATACCCATGTTTTTCTCATCAGTATTTCGATCTTCAGCGGTATGTACTTGTACATTTTAAAGGTAAATTGTTGTTGAGAATCACATAACCTAGATTATCAAACCCTGAATGTGTTTTAATGAATGGTTCAGCCAAAGTTCATACATGCATTGTAATCTCTTAGAGTGTCATTAAGTGAATGATGGCCCCGTTTTTAGCAGTTCTGGACCTCCATCATTCCTCCGCTTTGATGAAGAGTCCTCCCATCAATGTGAAATGGTGGTCTGGACAATGAATGGGGTGCCGGATCCAATCCTGGATGATTTCAGGCAAGAGGCGCGATGCACCCCAATACCACCCACACACAAACTCCCAGGGACTTTTTCATTGGAGCCAATTAACCCAACATGCACATTTTTGGAGGAAACTTGAGTACCCAGAGAAAACCCTTCATTCTGAGGGAAAACATGCAAGCTACACACAGAAATGTCAGTGATTTAAGCCCCACTCCATTGCAGGTCTTGAACCCCAAACCTTCTTGCTGTGAGGTCACCGTGCCAACCACTGCACCACTGTGTAGCCTGTGAACTAATGTATCTGTTTTATAGTTTAAAAGCAAACATTGTACATTTTCTTCTTTTTATTTTGGGAAAAGCATTAAATCTCTCATGTCTTGTATTTCATGTTTTGTGTCCAGTTCAGTTGTGACAGGTTAATCTGCTGGTTTCCCAACTTTGGTTTCTCTCTCCAACATGGTTCAGTAGGCATAACCGTCCTGTAACCAAAGGGTGATCAGCTCAATCTCTCCCTGTCAGTTACACTGAGTTGTCCTTAGATGTCTCTTATTAATTGGTGGTTCAGTATGCTTCTCAATTTTCTACCATCAATGTGGAATGTAACGTGCAATCTAAAGTTCTTATATCATGTTACTCATATTATAGTTCTGCTTGTCGCTGTCCTGGGAAGCAATTTTGCTTCCATCTCGATCCGTGTTTAGACTATTTTAATTATATATTTTTATAGAGTGTATAGAAACAGAATTGTTCCGCTCATGTGAATGGTTATGTTCTAAAAGTTCATTCTCAGTGGGAACTACAGTATTTTCTGCTGACCTGTTGTCTGCTGATTGCTTGATTGCTTTTAAAAGCCACTGCTGACCAATATTGATACTGAATATTTCATTTACGGACCTCCGCCCATAAAGAATCATATAACAGCCCTATATATGGTATGTATAATTAAATAAATTGCTGAGTGGAATATTGGCAGGCGAACCTGAATTGCATTTGAAGTAATGAAGACTGTTTCAGTTCGTTATTGAAAAGACGGAACAGGGCAGGCATTATTCTTGATTTACAAGTCAATCAATGTGCCAAACCAGACCTGTGATCAGTAGTTGTGCATAGTGACTGAATATTTCTTTAAAAATAGGGTGAGAACTTTGATCATCTGAGAGGGGATAAAAGTGAAGTCTTTGCTCCTTCACATTTACAGTAGACCGGAGTTGGCATCTGGTTGGAATGCATTGTAGATGTTTCTTTGAAGACTTATGACAGACTGGATGGACCATGCCTACCAGTTGGCCAAGAAAGACGTTGGAAACCTCCCCAGATAAGTTAAAAGATGAATATGGACAAAAAAAAGTTGGTTTTTTTTTATTTTCTCCATAGGTTTCTTCCCTTGCTCTGTTTTTTTAACAGTTGCCCTAAGCTTCCAGAAGCCAATGATGATTTTAAATAAATATAGCAAGGCAGCTAGTCAAACTACAAACATAGATAACTCTCACCAACATTAGATGTGCCTAGAAGAGCGTTCAAAATAATGAAAAATAAACTCTTTTCAGGAAATACCAAAAAACAACATTCTGCATGTGAAACATTAATGACCTCTTCAGCTACGATACCTTCCATTTCTGCTTGGAGTTCCATCGGTAGCTTCTAAGCTAAGATCAAAATAAAATTACTTCATTAATCTCAGACTTGGGAAATTTAGTTTTCCAGCTCCAGGTTTAAATATTAAGAAATAAAAAATAACAGGTGAGAAAAGCATAAATACAAAGAAATAAACAAGTAGGGGATTAATTAAATTAGATCTAGGGTCCTTGGAGAAGACACCTAACCCCCGCTTCTCCTACCATTGGCGCCGTCGAAGGGCAGCCTGCTGCGTTGTAAGGAGTGCAGCACACAAATTTCCTCAGTGAGGGATGAATAGAGTAATTCTTTTTTTTTTTATTTACAATTAGTGAAAGCAAAGAGAGACAGAAATTTTATTGTATGTTATTGTATCTGGTAGGATTTTCAGTGCTGTGAGGGTTTTAAACAGAGCGTCTAGAGTTTCTTGGAGAAAGGGCTTCACTGTAAGTCCAAAACAGGGTGGAGAAGGGGGTCTGGGATAAATATGCTGTGACCTCTTCTCCACCACTGCTTCAAAAGAAACCAAATTCAACACCTATGGTGAAAAATCTTCAATGTGGAACATAAAAATAGAATTAATTACTTGTTGCAAGTTTAAAAGAAGTGTTTCTATTCCTAAGTTTATAGAGGAGTCATATGGAATCAGCCTAGAGGCATTTCAAAGTACTCTGCAGATTTGTTAAATGCAGGAAATTGTGGCGATCAACAAACAAATTTGGCTTAAGTAATTCTCAATGTTTTAGTCTGGTGAATACTTGAAAACAAGCATAAAAGATGTGTAATAGTTTTGCATTGAGCTGTCCTACCAATGCTGCAAAAGACTGTTGCCCTGTCAAAAGTGGCCCATTTCTGTGCATCTGACACCAAGTGGGACAGAATTTGGCACCCACAGTGTTGGACAAACTTTTAAGAAGATGGATGATTGAAACTCCTACCATTTTTAAAAAACATTCTAGTAAGGGTGTGTTCCCCTCAACCTGATGTCCCAAATATTTCGGCACTGTTTACCTCGGTTACAATTTGATTTATTTTCTTATTGTTTGTTATCTAATGGAACAAAAATGGTTCCCAAACTTGCATCACATGAGTAGTTTTACTGCAGTTGTTCAGGTAAAAGGCGTTTGCGAAATTGGGGATTGAATGATAGAAAGGCTATGACTGTGTTGCCCATTGGGAATCCCACTGTACATTTCACTCCCCGGGATATCTGTTAGTCACTGAGGCCTTGATATGTTCCTCTGGGTGCCTTGGGGGCGTGTGCCGTGTGGGTGATGCTTTTACCTGTCAGATGGCTTGTGGTGAGAGCTAATCCTGTTGCAAATAGAAACATTTCCTGCCATGAGATGGAGGTAGGGGGTGGAAGAGGGATGTGGCCAGCCCCAAGGAGTCAGTCATCCATGTGCACAAGGAGAGATAGCCTAATCTTGTCACAGACATGGAGGAAAAAAATGAAGGTTCCAAACCTATCGTAGCAGATACTTCTGCTCACAGAGATGATTTGAGGAAACATACTTGTACACGAGAGACATTTGAGAAGTTTTATGCCTTTCTTTGCACAGGCTTCTTGTGCTGAGCTGTAATTCATTTATGCATAGATTTACAGCACCTTGTGTTATTTATTATATCATATCCCAACCCTTGAAATTACTTTTCTGTCAATCTTGCTGGTGGGAGCTTTGCATAAGAACCACATTGCCTATCATATTTAAGCTCTCTGTATTTGTGGTTGGCTATATCTTACTTTAAATGTTACATGTTTTACAGATGGTGTTTGTCATGCATTTCTTTGTAGCCTGTTCTCCTTCATTTTTTATACAAAAGTGTGAAAAAAAACCCATAGCTTTTTCTCGAAGATCTGTTCTTTTTTTCAAGGTTGCTGAAGAAGAAAGGGCTGATTTTTAGAATCCCTATGATCCTGATGTTGGTAGAGTATCCTTTTTGGCTCAGAGCTTCTATCATACTCATGAGACAAGATAGGGTACTTCTCCATGCCTGTTAAGGCAGAAGTGTTGGCAAGAGGTCCCACAATTGAGACAGTGTGCCAGGAGTTAGAAAGAAGACCAGTCACGACAATAAGACAGACCTCCACGCTGAGCTTGTTCAAGTTCAAATTAAAAAACAAACTTTTTAAACATTCACTAAATATTTAGCTGTTTCGTTCAAACGTTTCTGTCTTAGTTTGGTTTTGCCCTGATTCTTGATCATGATGTTCAAATTTGATTTTACTGTTTTAATCATAATTCTTAAAATTTGCTTCATCGGTCCGTCGTGGTGAAGAAAGAGCTGAGCCAAAAAGCAAAAATCTCGATTTACCAGTTGATCTTCATTCCTACCCTCACCTTTGAAAGAACGTGATTGCAAATACAACCGGTCAAAAATGAGCTCTGCCATCCAGGAAGTGCTCAGAGTAGAGCCGGGTCAAGATAAGCCAGACGGGGTTGTTCGGGGATCTGGTTAGGATAACTCCCTTCACTGGTGAGGTGTTTTAGGTATGGTACACCAAGAGGAGACCCAGAAGTAGACTGTGGACCTGCTGTGAATAAAAGCCCAAACAATTTCAGAAATCAATACTTTTCATCTTGAACAATGTGTTGACCTTTAAAAAAGCCAAAGAAAGCTTGAGTTGACCAAACTAATTTTATTTGGATGATGTTGTGAAAGGATAGAGTTGGAGGAAATTTAAACATTCAAGGAACAAATACATCAAAATGATGCAATCTGAACATTGCGAACTCCTTTTGAGACTGCAATGACTAATCAACTGATTAGGTTTTCTTTTTTCTTCAGCACTATTTGTATTTATCGCTAAACTCTTTTCTTTTGTTTTTCTTCCTGATTCATTCATCCTTCATTTCTCAAACATCCATCCCCATTTTAATTAATCTTTTTTCACCTATCCTTAATATGCCTCTCTCCTCCTTCATTATTCCATCACAAACCCTTCTCATTTCCTTTCACATCATTCAATTACCCATCCCTCTGCTTATTCTCCATCTCGGGGGACCAAAGTCTTTTTGCATCACTAACATCCTGAGACTAAACTTTCAATTTTCTTCACTCACTTTTCCCTCCCCTTCCATTTTAGAAAACATGTGATGTTGTTTCACAGTCCTAGTTTCTATATTTATTTTTCAATCATCTATGTGGCTGTATGTGGTCATTAGGACAGAATTTGCTATGTGTATATTTTTAAATCCACCTCACAAATTGAGGAGGTAAAAACAAACTGTTCCTTGATGTGGTAGTTGGGGGGGAGGGGTAAAATCAACCTTTTTTAAAGAAAACTCATGGTCAGACATTCCTCTTTATGATTGGCTCTTGATGTTGGTGCAAAGTTACCCTAGGTTGTATTGAGGAGAATCAGCTGGGCACCTGTGATTGTTTTTGGCATTCTTTATTACATTCTACAGGGTGTCTTTCCCACTTCTCCCAGGTTAAAAACTGTTGTTTCTAGAGCATGGTTATGGCCTCTTTTTTTAATGTTACTGGTGAGTTTTCCAACCTTTAGAGAACTTTGATATTAAGTCTCATTTCAATCAACACAAACTTTTCAGAGCCTTTTGCATGTGCCCTGTATTTGTCACCAAATGTGTAATTGGAATAATTGAGTGGTTTTAAAAAAAAGAAAAATAATGTAGGATCGTCTTATATATAGGAGGCAGTGCCTTTGCTTTCTTGTGATGGGCGAGGATGAGCAACAGTCAGACGTTTTGCATCCCCGGTTTGTGATAAACATCCATAAGTGACTTTATACTTTACATTATTTTATTCATTATAAGTTTGTAAATTATGGATATTGTGCCCATATCGACCTGATAAAATGCTGTCTATTCCATTCCAATCACATTGAACATTTGTGTTTTTTTTCAAAGGCTTTTAATTACAGCATAATAACATAGTTGCAAAACATGTTTAAATCAACCACACACACACATGCAATTGATCAATTTCATTGACCATGTTATTTTTAGTTTCAGCATGCTTTATAATGGATGCATGAAATACAACTTTATTCCTGTTGTTTGATTCTTGCAGGAGGCCAATCACTGAAAGGGGAATGCTGCGAGGAGAAGTGGATTAGCTGGAGCCAGCTCACACCTTCAGACTACCACCTTCTGCACAGTAAGCAGATCCCGCTGCTCGTTGGAATCAGCAGGCCTGCAATTACTGCTCGGGAGTAATATTCAGGTGAATTATGAAACATTTTTGGCGATCAGTGTGCAGTCTACTGAATGTAGATGGAAAAATCTTTCCACCTTCATTTAAATGGTCTAGTTCTTTTTGGCCTTGGTTAAACATGAATCAAAAATCCAAAACTAAAAAAACAAACAAAAAAAAAAATCAGTTATCGGACAATCTGAACAAAAGCATTTATAATGGCTTTAAAATGGTCTAACATAAAAGCAAACCAATGCATACAAAAATAATTTCTAACGTTTAAAAATATTATTTAATTTCCGGGATTTACTATTTAGATGGTGCTTTTAAGCAAGGGTTGTGACTTTTTTTCTCAAATCTTATAAGCCCTTACCCGTTCTCCTTAGTTAGCCCTTAGTCATTTGTCCTAGCAGCCAACAGACTTACATGTCAGAAGCTGAATAGAGCTTGCAGAGTCACTGCTCGTCTTCATGCACTGTACTCTGGGTTTTAGACAGTGCTACCAGATACTAGATTTCCCTACTGAATGAAAAAAGTACATATTGCTTAGTCATGTTCAGTATTCTCCAGCAATTTTTTATACAAAGTATCATTTAAGATTGGTTTCTCATCATTGACAATGTAAAAATATTAATAAAAATACACAACAAATTAAGAATGAGGTTATTCCAGAGACAATTTTGTGTATTTCGGAACTGTTTAGTCCAACTGTTGGTCGATTGGGATAACAAAGCCTTATGGTAAGAAGTAGGACACAGAGATACAGACAATATTTTGTTACTGGGAGTTGTTTTAAATTGTGCAATTATCCATGTAAACCCAGAACATGTAAACTATTCCGTTACCTAGTTGAGGTTTGCGCCAGCAACCTTTTGGTTGTGAGACTTTAGTGTTGAAAGTTCTTTTGGGTGCCCGTGCCTCCTGGAGCCGGTTGTACCCCAAGTAGTTTTGGCCTCTGTAGCCATGGGCAGGCCGACTTCTGGTGTGAATCAATCCCAAGTTCTTGTTTCCTCACAACAGCATCAGGCCAGATGTTTGTTTTATTTATCGTTATTTTTATTAACTCAGTTAAAGAGACACCGACTAGCAGTTCAGGAGAAATCAGGGGGTAGTAAGGATGGGGATGAGAGGTAGCAGGGTTAGGACAAGCGTGGGGCTGCGTGATTGTCAATATACAGCATGTGTGCAATGTTTTGTGTAAGTGTGTAATTTTTCAATGTATATTTGCTTTTAGTTTATTCATTAAAAGAAGAGCAAACTAAGTTTTAACATTTATTTAGATGATAAATTTCTACATTTGGTAGACGTTCGGTTGCCATGACGTCAGAAAACACAAACATAAAACCTGTTTTTAACAAATTGGTGAGTAAGTTTGGACAATCCCATTGTAACCTTGATTGGTAACCTACAACAAGAATATTTTCAGACAACTTTAATCAAACATAACAGCTACTATCATTTTATTCTGTTGTCAAAATCGAGACATATAGAATAATAATTATAAGGTGGAGAAAATAGTCTCAAAATACAAGCCTCATGTCTCAGGGTAATGCATTTTGATAAACATTATACCAGTAAACACTTTCCGACAATGCAAGCTGAATTATTAATCAGCATTAAATTGATTTTTTACACCCAGTGCTATACTAGCTGTCTGTGAAGGCTGGAACCATGGGCAAAATAAATCTACCTGGTGCTTACGGTTTAATTTAGTGATGAATAACATTTGGATATCCATTAGACCATGTTGATGAAATGAATGGTCTCTCGGTGAGTTTGCAAAGATTGCCATTACTCATGTCTGATGAAGTAAATATGATGCACAAATACCCAGTAGAGGTCAAAAATAGTGCTTTTTTAACATTAATTGTAAATTGAAAAGCATTTTAATCATTTTAATCAAAAAACATTTTTTAAAAAATGGGATCTTTTTTCAAAATCTAGTTTTAGGAGGTTGCTAACATGTCTGAACGCTAGCCTTATATTAGAAACATGTGTGAAAGGTGGTTTTCTTTTTTTATTTATGCATATTTGAGTAATTTGACAGTTTTGACAAACAGTATTTGAAGACTATTCAAATTTCCGATTGTTTATGTCCACTTTCTAATGTAAGCAGGAAGTGTTTTGGTGGAGGGGCTACAGATCTGCTTAGTCCCTCCCGTCAACAGGGAGTGGCTTGTTTTTATTGAATGCACCAAAGAAAGAATGCAAAAGAATCTACAGTAGCTTTGCTAACTAAACGGGATTTACACTGTACTGTATTTGCAGCGTTTAATTGCATTTATACCCTGCTCTGCATGTGACCAGGAGGTAGGACTTAAGTAGGGAGAAGGAGGAAGGGAATTCTGTGTAAAAATTAAAATTGAATAAATCTATTTAAAGGATTTTTTTTCTTTAGCAAATATCATATTTCTGAGCTAACAAAAGATATGTCTATATACGTCATGAGATAAGATTCATAAGCCCCCAATACATTGCAGGTATTAGCATAAAACTGCAGCACAATTTCTGTCCAGCCAATCAGTGACCAGAGATGATGTCGTGATATGAAAACAAGCGGCTGTATGGGCCATGTTTTTAGTTCAGTATCCGAAAAAAGGAATCAATATCCCAATGCCATATGGTCAGACTGTTTTCATGGAGTGAATGAGATGATCTAATGTATCATGTTGTAGACACTTAGACTTGCAGCACAAATATAAACCATCAATGTGTCTTATTAGATTAACAATCTAATCTATCATTTCATCTCAATTCTTTATCTTGAGTTTTGATTGCTTTGCTATATTTTCCTCAAACCATTCGGCCATCTTCATCAAGGGCTAAGTAGTATAGAAGTAACGATCATCATCAATCACAAGATTTTGAAGGTAAAAGACAAAAGAGGAGATGAAAAAGATATAAAACTGTGACAGATCTGGCTCTGTGAAAGGTAGGTGATTCACCTCAGATTTCCACACACCTGTCTGTCTCTTTTGATGTTCCACTCACCATTAATCTCCACTGATCCGTTATTACAGACACATTTCCTCATTAACCCACTTTCACCAGGCTATTGTTTTATTGCGCCTCATTCGGCTAGCTTTACCGCACATTAGCTCCATTTCAACTCGTTTCCATTTAGGCTTTTTCACCACAGACTGAAAGAATAATGACTGAAACAGTTATCCAGAAAGGTTTATTCCATCTTGGATTTGATCCTGTGACAGAAAAAAAACAGAGGTAAAAGCTAGGGAGAGAAAGTGGGAGATGTATTGGCTTAGTGTACCTCAGTCACACGTCCAGTGGACTGTAACTATCTCCCCACAGACATCCAGACATCTCAAGCTTTTCAGGGAGGAGCGCTGAGAGAAGTACCTCGCTCCAGCTCCTCTGTGCCAATTGCTCTAAAATGGCCAATTTCCTGTCTAGGATGTGTGTTTTCACATTTATATTATCCCCTGCTGTAGTTATCTAGTCACACTTGGAGCCATCAGTCATCGATGCTGCATTTAGAGGAAGCCAGTGTGCAGTAAAACTGACGGACGGCCTTCCGCATGGCTGGAGATGTATGAGGCATGCAGGTGGCCTAGAGAGGCTTTCTTTTTTTTTCTTATTGTATTTTCAGCGTTGCTGTGACTTGACATCGGGGAAAATAGTGTTGCGTACTTTGCCCGTGACTGAATTAAGTGTTATTGATGCAGTGACTTGAGACTCTGCTCAGAATTGTCAGATCAACACTTTCTGGGTCAGAACAATCTTGGCAAACACAAGGTCATAAAAATGTGTGAACAGATTGTCTTCAGCACTAACATAATAATAATAGAGTTTTAATTAAAAAACATTAATAATGACAAGAAATGCAGATTTTATGTCCATCTTTATTGATCTGTATTCATGCAATTTGACACACCTCTACTACAAGTGAACCATTAACCCACCTATAGATACATAGACAGACAGAAGTTGTTTTCAAGTAGAATTTTTTGGGGCAGGGACTGAATGATGTTTCATATTATGAAGCGAATCAATATTTTCAGCTCAGTGTCGAGCCGCTCCTCCTCCAGCTCGAGAAGAGCCAGATGGGGTGGTTCGGACATCTGGTCAGGATACCCCCTGAGCGCCTCGCAGGCGAGGTGTTTCGGGCACGTCCCACCGGGAGGAGAGCAATCTCAGAAAAGAAATGTTAGCAGCTGGAAAGCAGAATTTAGATGGATGAAAACATTTAATGTTTTACAGAAAAGTAAGCATTCAACAAAATTTGTCTCTGAATTAGAGCCCACATTGTGTCACACAGATAAAGGTATGATGATAAAGAATTCTACCAGACAAATATGCCAGATTATGTGAGCAGCTGCTAAAATGACATTACAAAGCAGCAAACAGGAAGTGCTAGCATGATCAAAATGTAGGACCCTCCTGAGATTTGCAGTTCTACAGAAACCTCTACAAAATAATCTCATCTGCAAAATAATTTGGAACTCAGGGTATGTATTTTTATTTTGGTTAACAACTAAAAGAAGTGTTGTTTCTTCCATCAGAAACATTTTTTTTAATACTGCTTTAGCATTGTCTTCTATTTATAGCTGAGTCAGAATTTAAAAATGATTGGAAAAAGTTGATGATATATTGTATGTAGTATGATTTATTAGTATGTGTAATAAAGATTTACTCATTCAATAATCTCATAGTTTGTTTGAGCCCATACAAGGACCAGGGCAAACTAAACTATGGAGATTGTATTCTGCCGCGCAGGATAAATGTTATTCACAGCAATCTTAAAGATTCATTATTTGCATAGGAACAATGAAAAGACAGCACTCAGCGAGCTCTAACGAGAGATGCTCCTGTTCGGTCTCGCACTCCACCGTGCATACAAAGCCCTCACGACTTGACCTTTGAATTATGAATATTCTTCACTGCGTATTACGACGGCAGTCACAATGACAAGATGAGCGATGAATGTAAAGTATAAGATCATGAGCTGCTATAAGATGGTATTAAATTTAGAGCTCTTTCAGTCACTGTTGTGGTGTTTGTTTTTATTTTTTTTCTTTCTAGAACTGAAACACATCTCAGGATTGCTTAGCATATTGAAATAGGTAATGAGACTGTAGTGAGACAGCTCAGAGGCAAAGATGGCATGTTTTTCTTCAACAGCATCTTTTTGAAATTCATTTTCTTGTTTCTTCTTAATGATCTCATGTCTAGTAACAAGTTATCCTGCTGGTTTGGAAATGTGAGATTGTACCCATCCTTAGCATGCATTTTTTTGTCTCGTCAAGATGTTATTTTTCCTACAAACCAGTGAAAGGAGGCACCTATTTGCGTTTGACACCTGTGACATAATTTGCATAATAATTTGCCTTTAATGAGGTTTTATGTAAAAATATACATTGTTACCATAATACCAATCATGATGTTAGGAGAATCAATTCCTGACAGAAATATATACTGCTTTATTGTCGGACGTTTAATACGGGTCAGATGATAGTGGTAGCAGTCTTACCACAAACTATTGCATCAGAAACTGTTTGTTTCTCTTTAAAAACAAGCTTATTGATGAACCTATAAAGTTTTGTATTCTTGCCTGACAAAATGTGACACGTGTTTATTACAAGTACAACAATCTCTCTATACATAAAATGTTGTAAACACCTGCCCTTTATGTATTTGACCAATGGCAGTGTGTTCCTGCCCTTCAACTGACACGCAAAAGCATAAAAGATTTCTTCCAAGTACTAAATATTTTTTTTTCATTCATGACTTTGCCTCAAGCGCCAAATACGCCAGGGTCACCGTTTCTCATTCCTTTCCGTAGTGTTCCACTACATGAGCAACGGCATCAAGTGACTTTTCTCTGAGTACATCTACAAACAACTTTCACACTCCTTATCTCATCATCTTGGTCAAAGAAATGTAATTCTCCATTTGTACCTGTGGGGCACAAAATAACGGGAAGGCTTTTTAGATGTCGCAAAAAAAAAAAAAAAACTTTTGTAGAACTGCTCCTGACTCAGAAGGGCGGAAAGATTATTATCACAATTCCGAGCAATTTGCATTGTCAACTATAGTAACAATAATAAAAATAAATCAAATTCCAATCTGTCCAATTCACTAGCCAACACAGTCAAACAAGTGAGCATGCTTGCCTTCCACTATGGTAAGGAAGTTTTCTATTGGAGTTTTGCATACTTAATTGTATAAATAGTTGATGAAATTAAGTTTTACAAAGTTGACACATTGCGTCATTATATTTCATCAACCAAAATATTTAAATGATGTTTAATGTTGCGGAAACTTAGGCTGTTTGAAATTTAAGAAAACAAACAAATAAATAACTGCTATTTTAATAAGCTGATAATAACTTATGTTAGTAAGTTCTCTTGTTTAAACATTTCTGAAAAAAAAAAAAAAAAACTTGTATTAAACCACTTTTTTCCTTCTTGGTTACCTTCTTCTTCTTCTTTCGGCATTTCCCTTCAGGGGTCACCACAGCAAGTCAGTTTCTTCCATCTAATCCTGTCTCCCGCATCCTCTTCAGTCGCGCCAACTATCGTCATGTCTTCCGTCAATGTATTTGTGAACCTCCTCTTTGGTCTTCCTCTAGGCCTCTTGCCTGTTGAAAGAGTATGAAACCCTAACCCTAAGCGGCTAAAACAACAACAAGCAAACAAAAAAATCCCTCAGCAATATTGAATGAATTAATTAAATCAGAAGGTTATTAGATTTTGCAGAAATACAAAGAAGTTTGACTACCAGTTGTATTCACAGTTCTAAACTATAAAAGTCTCAAAGTGTTTTTGCAAACCACAGCTCAAGTTAAAAAGAGTGTATTGTACTTTTGTGGAGTAATATGTCTTGACTCAATGGAAACAAACTTAATTCACTTTGTTTACTCATAAATGCAATGTTATCCAAAAATGATTAAGAATGCACTCATTAATTTTCACTTCCACTTTTTACACTGTCAATTTCCCCTTCTTCGCCGCTTAGTCCAGCCCCGTGAGCACATCCACAACACTGCTGATTTTATTTGCAACCACAAATACAATGTAAAGCTCATCAAGTTAGCAAATCGAACACATTTTGTTTAATATTCTTTATTGTGTGCATACACATTTAAGTGGCACTCCCCGTTTAGGGTGAGGACTGATCATGAGCAGGACTGAAACATTTCCTGCTTAGATTAGAATGTTTGCGTGGCCAAAACAACTTGGCATTTAAATAATATCTGCATGGAAGTTTGACATTTGATCGAGCATGATAAAAATCCTCCAAAAAGCTGATTTTGTGTGAAACTCTCTTCAATGTGTACTTTTCATAGTTGCACTAAAACACTTTAGCTTATAAAGCTACCAACCCTATTTATAATGGGAATCCTGCCAAAACAATGTGGAGCAATCTGGTAGAACAACAGTGTACTGTATGATTCATATAAAATAGATTTTATGGGTTTTCTGAGTTTTATCAGTTATTTTTTCTTACTTTTTAATCCTAAAGTTTAAATATAACTTGCCTTAGTCTCTCTTGGCAAAAAAAGTTGTTTTTTTTTTTTGTGCTACCTAAGATTCCAAGGTTAGCTCAGCCAAGGACACTGTGGCTATTCATTCATAAACGCTACAATACTTAAGTAATTAAAGTTCTGCAAGTTTTCTACTGCTGAGATACCTCACAGGAATATCCTTGATCCACAGCGCTTTGGTTTGAATTCACAAGGTTACGCTTCATGATAAAAAAAAAAGAAACAAGTTTTTTATGTCAATAAAAGTGTTTATTCTTACCAGTGCATCCTGACAAATCTGAAGTGAAACAGGTTAGATGAATCAGCCAGGAAAGCTGCAATACCGACAAAGAAAATGCTGAGTAAGATCTTTTTATATCTTTAAGGTTTCGGCATATCCTCTATAGAGCTTATCTTGCAAGTGGGTTTGCAACGAGCTGTTGCTGTGGTAACCAGTAGTATATTTCTTCATATAAGAGACCTTCTCTAAGGACTTTTAGGAGGCTTGTTGGTAATTAGAGCATCACTCTGCTTGGAGTAATGTACATACGAATGCCACTTAACCTTGTTGAAACAAACCTATGCTTCTCAGCAAATACCGCAAATAGCTTCTTATTTGAAGTAATTTTTAACATCTTAGGGTACATGACCGGATTGCTATCCAGGACAGGTGTGCTCATTTTAATTGTAATCGTTTATCCTAAACGTAGAATTGCTTTAGTAATTAGTCTCTCATAGACCTCATTCTGAGAAGCCAATGCTAAGAATCAAATGGGTTTTTCTAAATAAATGGATAGTCTCGGACTAAAGTATTGGTGAAGATCTACGGTGTTAGTCTTACTAGACAGTAGGGGTGTGCGATACCGCAAGTTTTGGTATCGATCCGATACCAAGTAAACACCAGACCAATATCGCCGATACCGATATCGATACCGATATTTTATTTTTTTAAATGACTGTTTTTGCATCAAGGGTTAGGGTTAATATATATACTATGACTAAGTATATGTACGTATATACACAGGTTGGTAGGTAGATCGATAGAAGTGCCCAGTTGCACGCAAACAAATGTTAACTAATGTTAAAGATGATTATGTTGTACTTTCACAATTAAAATTGGAGCATCTCTGTTAATGAGCGCTGCCTCTGGGTAACAGAAGGGGTCAGGATTTTCTCCTCCACTCGCCGTTTCTGAAGTTGCTCATTTTCTTTGGGATGATTCTTTAATTTGTAGTGTTACCACTATATTTAACGGCCTTTCTGCAAATGGTGCAGGTAGCCTCAAAGTACAGCAACACGTTACTTCTCTTTTTTCCATCCATCTCTCTCCACTTTTACCGACTTGCATTTTTTTTTTTTTTTTTTTTGTTTCCTGGCCCCGAGTTGTTGAGTCATGTGACAAGTCAAAACGAAAGAGAGGAGAGAGGTGGCGGGGTCGCCTTGCTTTAGCATACAGGCGCGACACACAGCATTTACGCATATTTTGCAGACAGATACTGTAAGTTAGGTTGCCTTTTTGAAAAAAAAACGAAAGCAAAGTGCGGGGGGTAAAACTTCAACCAAAGTATCGATATTGTAGTTGGAGTATCGATCAATATAAATACTAGTGTTGGTATCGATATTATCAATATTAGGATCGATCCGCCCACCCCTACTAGACAGCCAATTTAAAGTGTGAGCTTGTTGGTTTTCTAAACTGAATGCCAGCTCATCGGGCAGCAGTCTGTACATGCTCGTTGTCATCTCTAAAGTGTTGTGATGGCATTAACGGTTTATGGAGCTTGACTAGAATCAGCTTATGAAGGTCATTGCACCCTAAACCAAAAGTTGCACCACAAAATCTAAAATTTAACCACCCATATGGGGCTCAACATCCCTTTATAAAGAAGGATGATACGTTTTTAAAGTAGAAATACCTGGATTTGTTGGTTATGCCGTGTGTGTATTTACTGCACTGTCAAGCTAAGAAACTGTGTGTAGATTACAAGTAACAGTTATAATGATCAGATCTGAAAAGTGATGCTTAAAATGCTCAGATTAAAAGCACTCTTTGGAGATATATGCTTTGAAGAACACCCTAGTGATGTTTTTTAATTGAATATCACAAGTGTATGACATACAAAACACTTCCTGGTCATGTCCAATAATTTTGATTAAAGCTGCTCTAATACGGTGTTGTTTAGAAGACCTTCTTGACACAATTTTCATCACATCCGTTGTCTCTTTGACATTTGGTTGACATGTTTATCAGGTTTGATTTACAATAATTGTGTGTGGTGGATTTTAATGCCTCGTTCAAGGACTTTGTCACTCATATTGGGCCAAGCAGGGGAAGGACGACTGCGCTGTTCTAAGTTTGATTCAGCTCATTAACCTTTAGCAATGGGTCAGCATCTCAGTGCTTTAAAAGGTCAGTGTGCTGTTTATGTATGGGAACAAAGTTGTCCTGGTGATGGACAAGAAGTTTACTTAACTCTTATAGACATTTTATACACAGATGGTAAACTTATAGCCTGAAGGTTTTTTAGGGGAAAGACAGGAAAGAGGAGGAGGAGTGGATTTTTTTTGTTCTTTTGTTTCGCCTTCTGAACTACTTATCCCTAATGGGCTGCCCACTCTGTTTAATTTCAAGCAAGAGGTAAGGTACACCCCAAGCAGGTTGCCAGTCTGCTGCGGGGCCACACACACTTTTGGTCTTTTCATAACTGAGATCAGTATATCAGAAGACACCGCACATATATTCCTTCAGTACAACTTGTTGCTATTTGACTCTCCTGGCATTTTAATCTGTCATGTCCACCCTGGTAACGAAGTGGTTTAGCTGAGTTTCTCAGTGTGAGGAATGTGATGCAATGCAAATATATATCACCATTTGGAGCTTGAAATGTTCAGAAAATCCAAATGATGTGACTTTATTGACCATCTCAGGATGAGTAAGATTGTTTTAACTCAAATCCAGATTTTCTGTCTTTCATTCACATTAAGAGAGACACAATATTACCTTTGAATTTGAAATGTTTTTCATTAGATGCAACTGTCAAAAATACTTTTTAGAGGTGTCACACAGTAACCATGTGTGTTTTTATTTGTAGGGTATATACTGTAAATCCAAGTATAGCAATATTATTGATATTTTCATTTCAGAATTTGAGATTACTGTCAACTATCTCTCTGTCTGTATCCAGAGCGGTGCATAACTGGTTCATAAATGCATTGTTAAAATGAATGCTGCGCTGCACAATATACAAATAGATTCACTTTTGTGCATTAACATGGCAATGCTAAAGAATAATATGGCAGCATCCCCATCAGGTATGAATGTGTGTGTGAATGGGTGAATGTTAGCTACACTGTAAAGCGCTTTGAGTGCCTACGCAGGTGGAAAAGTGCCATATAAGTAGATTCCATTTATCTATCCTAAATACTGTACCAAAAAAAATGTCCAAGAAAATCATAATTGCTTTAAAGCAATAAAATCTGTTTTGCTGTCTTCTTAATTATGTGCACCAATGTTCACATTGATCTTTCTTCATTGGTGAGACTGATGCCAGTGAATTCCCATTAGCACTAATGCAGTTTGAAGTGACCTAAAATACTTGAGCTCACATCAAACTCCCACCTTGATAACTATGCTATGGTTAATTAACTTCCCACACGCATGATATCCACAGCATTGTCACTGTTTCAATCCTTTAAAAAGACAAGCCCCAAAATTTTAATCTGCAGGAGGTTTGTACTGTATATTTAAAGTATAGTCAGAATAGAAGGAAGAAAAGAAAAAGCTCTGTTTTTTGTTCCCTACATGTGTTATCCAATTAAAAGTTGATATTTTTTTCCTACAGAGCTGGGTACAAATAAGAGATTGGTTTGTCTCTAAGTGAATAGAAGGTTCGACTGCAGCATGTCAGGAATTTTGTTTGATTGAAAATAAAGTGAAAAACTTCTCATCAGTCCTTGATTTTAAGCTAACAAGAGTTTGCTCTTTGAGATGCACCTTGCTGGTATTAATACTTTATGTGACATTATTTCAAGTCAAATGTGCAGAAAAACACTTTTGTTCCAGTTAATCGCTGCTGCTATTCTAACTACTGGTGCAATTTTAATGGTTTAAAGAAAAATAAAAAGTTAAACACACCATCAGGGTCAAATAAAAGCACGTTCTCTTTCAAAGTACTTTCATCCAGACAGGGATTATTTATTCTAAAAAGGCAAAAACAAAAAAAAAAACTTATTTATGTGAATTATAGGATGTGTTGCCGAGGTGTGCTCAATAACTTTGACCCATGACCCGTTCAATTATTCCAAAGTACAAATAAAAGCAAACAAATTCAACTAACTTGCCAAAGCTTCTTTTTTTGTTGTTGTTTTTGCTGTTAAAGAACCATTCGGATGACATTATCAGAATTATGCATCACAGATTTAAGGTAATTAGAAAAAGCAATTAATTAAAGTTTTTGTAAATATAAAAGGGTTGACGTGCAAAACTTGTGATGGAATCAACTTCTTAAATGAAACTTTGATGTCAGTGGAGTTTGGCACAACTAAAACTCTCATTTAGGGTGGTGCAGTGGAATCACAGCATAAGGTCGGGGTTCAATTCCCAGGTGGGATGAGTCTTATAACACTGACCTTTCTGTGTGGAGTTTGCATGTTCTCTCAATGTATGCGTAGGTTTTCTCCGCGTACGCTGGCTTCTTCCAACACTCCCAAAACATGTATGTTAGATTGATTGGCTGCTACAAAATTGTCCCTAGGAATAACTGTGTGCGTAGATGGTTGTGTATGTGTGGCGCTGCGACAGACTAGCGGCCTAACTGAGGTGTATCCTGTCTCGCTTCTTGCTTTAAATCAGCCGAGACAGGCTTCCCTGTGACCCCGTTAGGAATAAGTGGTTCAGAAGATGAATGAATAAATGAACAAACTTTTCAACCTTTATATTATAAATGTTCCTTCAAATATTGTCAAAGTATGCAACTCATGGTCATTCTGATTTTGGTGTTTTGGTTTTCCAAACAAATTTATGAGTATTGAAGGTATGTGGAATGAACGCCACCTCTTTCTTTCTTCTTCTCATTGCCAGAGTAGTGTTACCAGAAGTGAAATGCATACAGACAGAGTTGATTGGATTACCTAAAATCAGCCACAAAAGTGTCTAGACAGGCCTCAGTTCCAGTATATACAGACTTTCTTTCCACCCCAGGTGATGGAAATAAAAGTCTGGAGTTTTGTTGTTGATGTGCAATTAGATATTGAGTGTTTGGTGCAATACCTATTTTCTTTTCCGCGGTGACTCTTGGAGGAAATTGGCAGAAACAACTGAGTACTGATTGTTTTTTTAATGTATTATGAGAAATACTTTGCAAATATTTCCAGAAAAACTTGGGGAGTTGTAAACTTTATCTTTAAACTAAAAGGTAAAGAAAAAAAAAACAATTATTAAAACAAAAAAATATTCTGGTTATTTCTTCTGCCTGTTTGCTAGAATTTTTTTACGTTTTTTTTTTTTTTTTTTAAATTGACAATATTGTGTCACAAATATCTACACTGATTTTTTTATAGTGTAGAGCAGCTCCTCCTCCAGGTCGAGAGAGGCCAGATAGGGTGGTTCAGACATCTGGTCAGGATGCCTCCCGAGCACCTTGATGGCGGGGTGTTTTGGACACATCTAAGCAGGAGTAGACCAAGAGGCAGACCCCGGATCCGCTGGACAGACTATGTCTCACAGCTGACCGGGTAATGACTCGGGGTCCTTCCGGGTGAACTGGAGGATGCAGCTGGGGTGAGAGAAGCCTGGTCTTCCCGTCTAAGGCTGTTACCCTGCGACCCGGCCCCAGATAAGCGGAAGATAATGGAACGGAATAGATTTTTTTTCCCTAATACGTACATCAAATTGAGGCTTGCCGAGTGCCTCAGTGGTGATGTGTTTCGGGCACGTTCTACCGGGAGGAGACCATGAGGCAGGCAACAGTCCCACTGGAGACATTATGTCTAACAGCTGGCCGGGGAGCGCCTCAGCTATCCCCTGGTGTGACCTTAAGGTTGCAGTTGGGATGAGGGAAGCCTGTGCTTCCCATTTGAGGTTGTTGCCCCTGCGACCTGGCCCTAAATAAGCGGAAGATGACGGAATTATGCACATCCAACTTATGAATGCTTTCTGTCAACTTTTGCTCTCTCTAGAAACTTTTCTTTTCTATTTTGATGGGATGTTATGTTGGAATTGTATTGCAACGCTTAATTAATTTGAAATTGGAAATAATGAACTGCGTGCTGAACTCTTTGTTGAGAACGTTTAGATATTTTTGTTGGCTTTCCCCTCGATGACAACCTGCTGCCTTTGGTTGTTTTTGCAGTCTAGAATAACAATCTCAAATTAGAACAGAAAAACTTCATTGTTTCATTTGTTTATGCGGACACAATTTTATTCTCTCATTATGTAGTTTCTGAATTTCTCAAAAAATGAAAACCCTTGAATCAAATTTAACCAAGTAGAAATTATTAAAAAAATTTTTATAACAGCGAAGTCAGGAATAAATTGGTATCCTTGAATAAGAAGTTCGGACCAGTAGTAGTGGAAACAGAGTGAAAGAAAGTTAAGCATTAAAGAAGAAAAAATGTTTCCTAGTATTAATCAAAACGACATTCAAGTACAAAATTGTGACAAAAACATTCCAACGAGGGAAGGAAACCAAGTGAATTAACACAACACCCAGTCTCGAGTAGAATTGTGTTCAATAGCAGTCCTACAAATGTAAAAGCAATTTTGTGCGATCGCTACATTTTAATCCTGCAGACAAACATGGGAATTATACATTGTTCAGATGAGACTAGAACAAAGCAGAACGACACAATCTAAACTTAACTTGAGAATAATAAAAATAAGAAGATATTTATGAATATAATTGTGCGCACTCCCCCACTTACTTTCTATTTTTACTAACTGATTAGTTCATTGTTGCTGACTTGCTGCAGAGTGTAAAATGGCCTGGATGGAAATTAGGGCCTCCAAATCCTAGACCATGGTCCTCGCCCGAAAAGGGTGGAATGCCCCCTGCAGGTAGGACAGGGTAGCTCCCCAAGTGGAGGAGTTTAAGTATCTCGGGGTCTAATTCCCGTGTGGAGGAAGGATGGAGCGGGAGATTGACAGTCAGATCGGTGCGGCGTCAGCAATAACTACGACGCTGCATTGGTCCGTAGTGGTAAAGAAAGAGCTGCGCCGAAAAGCAAAGCTCTAGATTTACAAGTTGATCTACGTTCCTACCCTCACCTATGGTCACCAGCTGTGGTCCTCCGCAGGGTGGCTGGGCTCTTAATTCAATTCAATTCAATTTTATTTGTATAGCCCAAAATAACAGAACGTCCGTCTCAATGGGCTTCACAAGAAAAAGAGGAATGTATTAACACAGATACACAGCAAGAAAAATAACTAACAAATGCTAACTAAACAAGACTAGCACATTTATGCCCTTAGACTCTCCTTCTCGGTGAGGAAAAACTCCTAAAAAACCCATCAGTGGGGAAAAAATAAGAAACCTCATGGGGATCCACGTGAAAGAGAGATCCCTCCCCCGGGACGAGCAAACAATGTGTCAAAGATTATTCAGAGATCGGGTGAGAAGCTCTGCCATCTCGGAGGAGCTCGGTGTCGAGCCGCTCCTCCTCCAAGTTGAAAGGAGCCAGATGGGGTGGTTCGGGCATCTGGTCAGGATGCCCCCTCGAGCGCCTCGCTGGTGAGGTGTTTCGGGTACATCCCACCGAGAAGAGACCAAGAGGCAGACCCTGGACCCGCTGGAGAGACTACATCTCACAGCTGGCTGGGGAATAAGTCGGGATCTTTCCGGGTGAGCTGGAGGATGCAGCCAAGTGAGAGAAGCCTGGGCTTTCCATCTGATGCTGTTGCTCCCGCGACCCGGCCTGGATAAGCGAAAGGCGACGAAACAGAACAGAATTAGTCCATTGTGACTAACAAGTCCAAATAGAAAAGAGAAGAAAAACCCATGTATGCACTAACAGAAAATAAAACCTCCTATTTTAAATTTCCTTTTATCTATGCAGCAAACTTAGCTAAAGTTAGTTTTGAAGATAAAAAAGTTGAGGAAAAAAAACAAAACACACTAGTTAGCCAAAAAGCTTTAGCACTAGTTAGCTTTGGACTGAGGACTGAGGACTGCAGTGTTGAGCTACGTTTTTTGCTTGTGATTGATACTGCCAATGATTTCCATTAAGAGAAAACCAGCCTGATTTGTCTTAATATATAACTCTCGCTGTGCCTTGCTTGTGTGTAATATTGTTACTCTTCTGATAACTGAGACTTTATTGCAGCCAGCAAACCACATCACGGTTAGAGTGAAGGATTCATGATGTACATTTATGTCTGTAAATGACACAGATTGTTTTTACAATAAAGTAAGTCATTCGACTGATGTCCATTGGCCGTTTGGAAAGATTTGAAGATCTTTTCAATTATTCCCATTGCCACAGGCTGGAGTAATACATTGTACTGAAACATTACATCACTGACTTGTAATTGATGATAGAACAATTGAGCTTATCTATAACAGAGTCTTGTCATCTCCTGAAAAGGATCTGAATCCAATCTCCAAGTGAATTTGTGAAGTGCTGCATGTTTCAGCTGAAACTACCAATCTTCAAAGTTACACAGGGATCAAAGATGAAGTGGGGGGAGAAAAAAAAGAAAAAAAACTTGTCAGATGTGATTCACTGGATGAAAGCAAAACTTTTTATCTCTGTGTGTCTCCTTCACTTACATTCCCGAAGAGACACAAACAAATAACAACTAATATTCACTCCAGCAAGCTTTGCTTATTGCCATTCGAAGTTGCAGCCAATTTTCTCCCACAAAGGCAGACGGGTGGAAATAAAAGAGACAATGATCGCGGTGGTGTTCCTGTTCAAGGTCGGAACCACAACCTTAAGGGAGAAGCGTGGAAGTAAAGAAATTGCCTTTTTCATTTACTAGCAGCCAAAAAAAAAATCTGTCAAGAAATATACATACGCATCATTTATTGCAATTTTTTTATCCCCATGTGTCAGTATAGAGGAGCATGGGATTGGCAACCAGGTTTAAATCACTGCTGAACATTTGCTTTGATAAAAAAAAAAAAAAAATCCTGCACCCCCTACCCCTCCAACAAAGTACGATAATACATATACCTTATGTAAGTGTGTAATATAAAAGAGAAAAAAGTAGACATTGAATTTTGTATCAAAGTTGCTTATTAGCAACCTCTGGTTTGGCACGACAGCTTTTCTTCTCCCGGCCTAGAGGAGTGGTGAAGTGAGCCAGTGTGACAAGAAGACAGTAACTGGACCCTAATTGATACTGCCAATTACTCTGCTGGCAACAAAGCATGGCAGGTTACAGTGAGCAGCACATTGGTTTAATGAGCAAAGGTGTTCTACCACTATTTCTGAGTTTGAAGGGGAGATACAGATGAAAGTAATAATCCATTAAACTTGTAAAGAGAACTGGACAATAGCAGTCTGTAGTTAGAGCCACTCATATTGTTATCCATATGCTGCACATATTTTTCTATGCATGCATTAGACGTGTCCCTGTACATGGCCAAAACACAATTCTCACAATGCATAATAGATTGACAAATTAACAGTCTGCTACAAACACAGCTTTTCACAACAGGCTAATGGAGCATTTCAAAAACGTTCTACTTGAAATGACAGTTTTATAACTATGTTTGAGGCAAACTATGGATTTATGCATGTGAAAGACAAAGCTAGTGTGGTCATTGTGCTTAAATGTAAACATTTGGTGGTTATACATAGAAACAAGCTTCAGGGAATCAAACCAAGAAAGGATATCGAAGTTACAATGAACTGTAACTTTGAAAAGATTGTTGAATTTTACTCCAATCATTTTAAATTTGAGTCTCAGCTGAAACACCTTAGCTGACCTCATACGTCAGCTCGCCACCAATCTCCAGAAACAGCTTGTGAAATTGTAGATTCTCACTGTGGATGAGATCATCTCCACTTCTAACGCTGGCCAGCTGTCAATTCTCTTCTCGAGAGTGGATCTTTAGCTTTTAGGCAACAAAAGAGTTGTTGAGATTACAATCAATGTGTGGCACACCAGCAGGAAAGAATTTCTTTGAAGAGGTATCCAGATGCCTGAATGAATTTGGTTCCCCTGGAATGAACTTGTTGGGCTGTCAACAGATGGAGCACTCACGGTAGTTGGTCATAAGAGAGGAATGGTGTATAGAATCTGCACTAATCCTGCTGCTTCAGCTTCTTTTTTCATATGATATGAACATCATAAGAACATTTCAATTTTAAAGTTCACTGATTGAAGACAAAGATGGAGTGAGCAAACTTGATGAACGTAATGGTATCCCATTGTACTTGTACAGTTTTTTTTTCTTTATCTAGTCACATTCACACCATTCAAGGTGCTTCAAAATAAATGTCCTATCCAACCACTTACACATTTACTTCTATGGTTACTAAGTGCTTTTTCCTTGTATAACATTGATTCCCAATAGACATATTGGAGAGGAACATGGGAGTTAGTGTCGAGCCTAAGGCACATTGTCAGGGGAAGCCTGATTGACTTTTTGGCTGGCAGACAACTTCTCTTTCTACTGAGCTATGAAAAGGGAGTCTGTCTCACAAAGTACAAAATTTGCTGAAAATCTCTGCAAACTTCAAGCTGAGTTCACTCGGCAATTTGCCAATTTCAATGCCAAATAGAAAGTTTGAACTGCTCGGTAAATTAGGATCAAACTTCTAATCAGAGCCGATTGAGTGTCGTGATTCACTGGAGGCTAAATATGAGTCGGCAATTTTAAGGTTTCATTTTCCATACAGCCATGCTTAACTGTTCTATGCAAACATAACACAAGAACCCAACTACAGAATCTCCACAACTCACAGTGTTTCTCCACAACTGAAAAATGTATTTCTAGCCTGTAACAATGAGCTTTACAGAAGAGTGAACTGAATTTCTGTGCAGGTTTTTGGATTTGATAAGGTTTCTCCTTTCAATGTTTATTTTGCGACAATAGAGAATTAAATTTTCACTCGTAAAAGATTAATAGTAAGAATAATTTGCTGTTGAAAAATATTAAATTTGCTGTAAAAAATTGGTGGAAAAACATGGACAAGATGATTATAGCCAATTTAATTAAGTAAACACTTCCGCTCCTCAAATCCAATGATTGGTAAAGATATCAACAAGTTTTAAAATACATTTACATTGGTATTAATATCATGTGAATCTAGTTTCTGAACCTTGGACAAAGTTTCAGTTTTAATGAATTAAGAGCAGATGAAATGAAAGTTATGTCTGTGCAAATGGAACGATAGAAATTCCTTAAAGCTCAAAAATAAGCGGTTATTTCATTTGACGGTTTTGTTTCTTAATGTCAAAGATGATGCATCCAGCTGAATGGCTAAGCCTATGTTGTGTAGGAGAGGGAATGAGGAGGATCCAAATGCAGGTTTAACAGTTTATTAAGTGTTGAACAAAGGAATCCACAGCAGAGAGATAACGGCTTCAGGCAGTGCTGGATGGCCAAGAGGAAGGGCTGAAGGTTCCTGTGAGGAGAATAAGAAAATTAGTCTGATATCAAAATTTGACTCAGCTTAGAGGTGGTCAGTTTACCACTAGAATCGTTGAAGACCTGACAGAGACTGTGGGTGACACCAGGTCTTTTATAGCCACCGGTAAGTCTGTGCAGCTGGGAGCAATCAGCCAATCCTCCCGTTAGAAGCCATCCAGCACCTGTGAGTTTTGGGGGAGAAAAAAAACAAACAAGCAGGCCTAAAAGGCCTCACACCACAGTACCCCCCCTCTACGGACGCCACCTGGCGGACCACCAGGCCTGTCCGGAAAGCGGCGGTGAAAGTCCCGGACCAAGCCAGGGTCCAGGATCGCTGAACGGGGCACCCAGCACCGTTCCTCCGGGCCATAACCCTCCCAGTCCACGAGGTACTGTAGACCCCGACCTCGGCGACGAACATCCAAAAGACGGTTGACCGTGTACGCATCCGAGCCGTCGACAAGGCGAGGAGGTGGAGGGGGAGCAGAAGGAGGCTGGAGGGGACTGGTAGAAACCGGTTTGATCTGAGAGACGTGGAACACAGGATGTACCTTCATGGAAGAGGGCAGGGCGAGCTTTACCGAGACCGGGTTGACCAGCCGCAGGATCCGGAAAGGGCCAATGAAGCGGGGTGAAAGCTTGCGAGACTCTGCCCTGAGGGGAATGTTCCTGGTAGACAGAAGGACAGACTGACCAACCTGATATGCTGGGGCTGGCTGACGGTGGCGATTAGCTTGGCGCCGAGCCCGGCCGCAGGCCTGTTGGAGGGCCCTCCTAGTTTTCCTCCAGATCCGACGACACCGTCTGATATGGAGCTGCACCGAAGGGACGGCCAGCTCCTGTTCCTGATCCGAGAACAATGGGGGTTGGTAACCCAGAGAAGCCTCGAACGGGGACAATCCTGTGGAGGAACTAACTTGGGAATTATGGGCATACTCAATCCACGGGAGATGAGACGACCACGTGGACTGGGCAGAGGCCAACACGCACCGTAATGTGGATTCCAGGTGTTGGTTAGCCCGCTCCGACTGGCCGTTGGATTGGGGGTGGAAACCAGATGACAAGCTGACGGAAGCCCCCAGCGCCTTACAGAAGGACTTCCAAACAGCTGATGTGAATTGCGGACCCCGGTCAGAGACTATGTCCAGAGGGATACCATGCAGACGGAACACATGGGTCACCATGAGCTGGGCAGTCTCCAAGGCTGAAGGGAGTTTAGGAAGAGGCACCAGATGTACAGCTTTGGAGAATCGGTCCACAATCGTGACCACAACAGTGTTACCTTCTGAGGGAGGGAGTCCGGTCACAAAGTCCAGTGCGATATGGGACCAGGGACGACTGGGAACCGGTAGGGGATGGAGCAGCCCCGCAGGAGGACGATGAGGGACCTTGCCCCGGGAACAGGCAGAACAGGCAGCGACAAAATTCCTAGTGTCTGCCTCCATCGTTGGCCACCAGAACCGCCGCTGAAGAAGCGCCATTGTACGGCGAATCCCAGGGTGACAGGACCACCGGGATGCATGTGCCCATAGGAGAACCTGGGAGCGGGCAGAGGATGGCACATACGAACGGTTAGCTGGGCCAGTACCTGGGTCTGGATCATGCTGCAGACCATCCCTTATTGCAGTCTCGATCTCCCAAGTGATTGCCCCAATGACGCAGGAGGGGGGTAGAATGGGCTCCGGCTCCGATCTGGACTGATGACCATCATGCAGGCGGGAGAGGGCGTCAGGTTTGGTATTGCGGTTGCCCGGCCTGTAAGTGAGGGTAAAATTAAAGCGTGTAAAGAACAGCTGCCACCGGGCCTGTCGAGAGTTGAGTCTCTTAGCTGCTTGGATGTAAGCGAGGTTTTTGTGGTCTGTCCAGACCACGAATGGGTGTTCTGCGCCCTCGAGCCAGTGCCTCCATTCCTCGAGTGCCAGTTTGACTGCGAGCAGTTCTCTATTCCCCACATCGTAGTTTTGTTCAGCTGCAGAGAGACGCTTAGAGAAAAAGGCACAGGGATGGAGTTTGCCATCCTCCTGATGGTATTGGGACAGCACAGCACCCACCCCTGAATCCGAGGCGTCCACCTCCACAATAAACTGCCTCAAGGGGTCGGGCTAGACCAGAATGGGGGCCGAGGTAAACCTCTTTTTAAGCTCAGTGAATGCACCCTCTGCTTGGGGAGACCAAACGAACGGTCTGGCTGTGGAAGTAAGCTGGGTAAGGGGAAGAGCTACCTGACTGTAATTGCGAATGAAACGCCTGTAAAAATTTGCGAAACCCAGAAATTGTTGTAGTTTGCGACGGGTGTTGGGTCGAGGCCACTCAGCCACCGCGCTAACTTTTTCGGGGTCCGGGCAAACCTGCCCAGCGTGTACAATAAAACCAAGGAAGTTGACGGACTGAGAATGGAACTCGCACTTCTCAGCCTTTATAAACAGACGATTCTCAAGGAGTCGCTGGAGTACCGCACGGACATGGACAATGTGCTCCTCAACAGTGGGTGAAAAAATAAGAATGTCGTCCAGATAAACAAAGACAAAACGATTAAGGAAGTCACGCAGAACATCGTTAATGAATGCCTAGAAGACTGCGGGAGCGTTAGTTAACCCGAAAGGCATGACCAAGTATTCGAATTGGCCCAGGTGGGTGTTGAACGCCGTCTTCCACTCGTCCCCCTCCCGCATTCGGACGAGATGGTAGGCGCAACGCAGATCGAGTTTTGTAAAGACCCGGGCTCCCTGAAGTAGCTCGAACGCCGAATTAATGAGGGGCAACGGGTATTTGTTGCGAACGGTGATGTTATTAAGACCCCGATAATCGACGCACGGACGGAGGGAACCATCCTTCTTACCCACAAAAAAGGACCCCGCTGCTATGGGTGCCGAGGAAGGGCGGATAAGCCCCGACGCTAGGGACTCATTGATGTACTTCTCCATCGCCCCCCTCTCTGGAGCAGACAGATTGTACAGGCGACTGGCGGGTAAGGTTGCCCCAGGGAGGAGGTCGATGGCGCAATCATATGGCCGATGAGGCGGGAGAGATTGTGCCCTCTCCTTACTGAAGACCTCTTTGAGGTCATGATACTCTGCCGGGATAGACGCAACGTCCACCGGGTCGATAGAGCCTACCGTGTCAGAAGAGACGGTTGTCACGGCAGATTGGAGGCAAGTTGCATGGCACTGATTGCTCCACCCGACGATACGCCGGTTTTGCCAGTCGACCTGTGGATTGTGCAACCTAAGCCAGGGGAAACCTAACACAAGGGGTGAGCCGGGTGAAGAAATAACGTTAAACGAAAGGTGCTCACGGTGATTACCCGATACCACCATCTCCAACGGGGAGGACTGGTGGGTCACCCTGGTGATAACGTGTCCATCGATCGCCGTGGCATTATTGGGTTCTCCAAGTGGTTGGGACTGGAATCCACACTGACGGAGAAAATCTGCGTCGATGAAGTTGCCGTCGGCCCCGGAATCCACCAACGCTTCGACCGGAAAAGAAGAGGAACAACCAGAGGTTAGTGTCATAAGAATCATAAGCCTAGGGGTACCATGACATCTAGTTGTGCCCACCCGTAACCCTAGGTCTACCGGTGGGCCCCGTCTTTTGGGCGACAAGGGCAAGCTGAGAGTAAGTGACTTCTCGACCCGCAATAGAGACACCTCCCTTCTTTTAGTCTAACCTCTCTTTCCTTTTTGGTTAGATGCATCTGTCCCAACTGCATTGGTTCTGTGGAAGGCTGCTCAGCCTCTTGTGGAACAGATGCAAATGCCCTAGGTGGGGGGCAGACCGAGGAAGGCTGTCGATGGCTGTGAACTGGAGTAGGGTGTAGGGCCCGGGTGGTAATTTCATATCGTTTCTCTCTTTGACGATTGTCTAACTGTATTGCCAGCGAAATGAGTTCCTCCAATGTGGATGGGGTCCCCCTGCCAGCTAGCTCATCCTTCAGAGGATCATTCAGGGCATTTAGGAACACCCCTCTTAGTGCCTTCTGTCCCCAGCCAGCCTCTACTGCTAGGGTCCGGAATGAGATGGAGAACTCCGCCACAGATAGAGTTCCCTGGGAAAGGTGGAGTAGACGCTGGGAGGCATCTCCAGCCCGGTCCGGCACCTCGAACATGGTTCTGAATAAACTCAGAAAATCAGATGTTGAGCGATCAGCCAGGGGGGCTGCCGCGTCTTCGGCCTCGGCCCACTCCAGTGCCCTGCCCCGAAGAAGACCCACAATGTACAAATTCTTAACTTTGTCTGATTCGAAAGTCCGCGGTCTTAGAGCAAAGACATTTGAACACTGCAAGAGGAACCCACGACATTTCCCCAGGGTTCCATGGAAAGGTTCCGGGTCCGTAATATGGTGGTCCATGAGTGGGCTGGGCATAGCTGAAGGAGGTGCCGAGGCTGTGGACAGAAAAAGAGAACTTAGATTATTTACTTTGTCTGTTAAAGCCTGTAACTGTGTTTTTAATTGAGTATTTTCGTCCATAAGGGCCTTTATGGCCTGTTGTTGTTGTCCCAGGAATATTCCTTGTCGGGTCAGAATCTCTGACACTGAGGGTGATGCAGAACCCGCTGGATCCATTCTGGTCAGGTCTTCTGTTGTGTAGGAGAGGGAATGAGGAGGATCCAAATGCAGGTTTAACAGTTTATTAAGTGTTGAACAAAGGAATCCACAGCAGAGAGATAACGGCTTCAGGCAGTGCTGGATGGCCAAGAGGAAGGGCTGAAGGTTCCTGTGAGGAGAATAAGAAAATTAGTCTGATATCAAAATTTGACTCAGCTTAGAGGTGGTCAGTTTACCACTAGAATCGTTGAAGACCTGACAGAGACTGGGTGACACCAGGTCTTTTATAGCCACCGGTAAGTCTGTGCAGCTGGGAGCAATCAGCCAATCCTCCCGTTAGAAGCCATCCAGCACCTGTGAGTTTTGGGGGAGAAAAAAAACAAACAAGCAGGCCTAAAAGGCCTCACACCACAGCCTATTGTTTTAGAAGAATTCAAAGAGGTTCTCTTTACTTATTTGTCTTGCTTTGAGGTCAATGGAGTCTATTTCAGTACCTATTGGCTCTCTGCCATGTCAACAAAAACCTTAAACAAGTGACGCTACATGGCTATATGTGTCTCTTTTAAAATATCTGAATGAAGATTACTTTTTTACAACATTTAGATGTACCAACACCCCATATTAAAGTAACAAAATCAGTATAAGATATGGAATTTTTTTTTTTTAACCAAACAGTGACAATTTGATTGCCCATGAGATACTGGGGCGCTTTTCTTTTTTGCTTGTGTTGTTTAACCTTTGGTTTCTTTCTCCCTCTCTGACTTGAAAGGCAATCCAAAAGTGGAGCCACACTGACAGCAAGAAGCAGCGTTTTGACAAATAACCCGGCTTGGTAGCAAGTGGCAGTAACTAATGTGTGGCATGTGAAGATAACAGCATTGATTGCCAAAGAGTCATTTACCTCCTAGTGAGAAGCAATTGTTTGGTGTTGTTTCTGTACAACTTGAAGGATGGTTTCTTGATTCAGGAGATGTGGGTCACTGGTTGGGGTGACGAAGCAGATGAAGGCGACCAAACCAACGTTCAGCTCAGATGGGTCCTAATGATCTGGTTGAAGGGATATCTGAAAAAAGAAAGGAGACTAATGAATCTTTGTAAGGTGCATGTATCAAGGGCTTTGTAGAAAAGACCTTTAGAGCACCAGCTCTAATTTCTCCTTTTTGCCTATGATTACTTACAGCTTTGAGCGTATAACAGTGGGAAGGTGAAAGCAATGTTAGATAATGGCGCTATCAAGGGAATTAAACTAGGACCCTCAAGACTTCAGAAAGGCTTTGTTCCAAAGCCAATTATGCAACCTTTTTTTCTTGTAGTTTTTCTAAAAACATTGTCAACAGCCTCAATAAACAACAATAACCTTAAAAGGGTTGTGCGAAAGAGTACTCAGGGGATGTGCAAAGTGTCTTTACAAGGTCACATTAAGACCTTCCACTAACAGAAAGCTAGTTTACTACCATAGAAGTGGCACTGAATGGCTTTTACTTTGTGTGAATAGTAAAGATTAAATACAAGGTCACATTTTAGATCCAGAAAGGTTTCAAATCTTTCCGCATGTGGGTTGAATTGAATTGAAAATACTTTATCTCCGAAGGGAAATTTGAGGTATAGGCTTCTTGAGATCCCTTTGTCTGATCAATCTGAGGAGTATCAGGATTTTTTTTTTTTAAATCCAGTTTCTGATGTGTTCATGAAAACCAGTCATTAGTTTAATGGTAACTAATTTGTACAGATCATGAACACATTCAATAAGGTTATTATAAGTAATTACACCTACCTTGTCCTTTCATTACATGTTCCACCCTTCTGGATTCAATGTAATTTTGCACAAACAAACTACTTGAAACTGAAAAGTTCACTGCCAATCACTCGCATGCCTGATTCAATGAGCTACAGCCCATTCTAACACCCCTCCATGATAATGAACTATTCATGAAACTAATGACTCAGCATGTTTGTTGTAGAAGAATTTTAATCCGCAACAGTTTATGACTAAATAAACTTTTTGAAGGTTTATGCTATGTCTGAATAGTATTTCTACATCCAAAACATTCCACAAGTGGATTTAAATTATGTATGTTTGAGAAATTTGCAAGCTCTCCCATCCAACACTTAAATACGAATCCGAATGCTACTGTTCATGGCCACATCTATTGTTCTCCACCACGCCCGCCACCCGACATGTTTTCGTGCACATGCTCTGCTCAGACACAGTCTTTACTTGACTCAGAGACTCCGTTTCTTGATGAATTCAAGTTGCAGATGAATTTATAAAATATGAATTTATAAAATATAAATTTATAAAAATCTTTCATTGCACTTTAAATATTTATTTTGAGTCTGTTTGAAGTTCAATGTACTTCTTAAAAATACAAAAAGTTGTGACATCAGTAAAACAAAGTTTTACAGGATTGTTTTAAATAGTTTTTTTCTGAAAACAAAGTTTACTACACAGTATTTTTATCATTTTATTATTATTATTTTTAAAAATTATGGGTCTTGAGTTGCAAAAAAGATAGTGACATTATTAATAAAAGGTGACGTGGTTTTAAAGAGGTACATGCTATTCTAAATATTTTTCTACGACATTTGGACATTTTACAAAATTATCTTAAAACTTTTTCAGAACTCAGTCCAGATCATTTTTAGCAAACCATTTTTCTAACCAAATCCATTTAGCTTCAAAACAAGTTTGATTCTCTCCAATTGATTTTGTTTTCATTATTTTTTTTAAATATTGAAAAAAAAAATTGTCTGCTCCCAACACTGTTTAGTTTTTCTAGAAGTTATAACAGGGGTGACATCACAAATATTGTAAAGAGACATTGATCCAGTTTTTTTTTTTAACATTTCATATTGACCGATGTCTTTGACGAACAATTCTATTCATAGCGTAGATCTTGCAGACTTCCATTTTATCTGTAATTTTTTCAAAGCAGATGGATTCACATGCCAATAACAAGAGTGTTTTTTAACGGAACAAAATAGTACACCTCTGCTGATACAGGAAGACACAGCATGTGTCATTGCACACGCTAGGCTGGGCCCACCTTGCCATATCAATCGTTCAGGAGACCTTTTAATCCTGCTACTTCCCTGTGGCACCAGCTAATCTCCAGCTGTGAGCAGCAAGGGTTTATTGGCTTTAGTATCAGTAGAAAACCCACGGTGGCCTGCAGTTCCTTTAATACTGAGATTTTTGCCAATGTTGTGACAAGTGCTTCTTTCACTTCAGCCGTCAACCAGACAATTGGGATTTGTGAGAAGCTCCAAAATACAACTGACACAGAAAACTGAATATTTCAGTCCAAAAATAAACAGAAGTTGTTGGAAATATGTAATATTTTTGGTTATTTATTGGGATCAGTAACCACTTCGTCATGAAAACAGTGGCTAATCTTTCCAATGACCAACATCTAAAGAAGCTTCTGTTGAACAAACTCTTTCACAATGTCTGGGTACAAGCCGTGCCCAAATGTGTTTTGACCAACAAAGGGTTTGATTAGTTTGAATGCTCCAAACTTCTCTTGGGTTTGTTTTGTTTAGCCCTCACTGGCCCATTTTAAGGGATAAATGTCTGGCAAAGTATGGTTCAGTTGGATTCGGGCAAAGTTGGCATGTCGTGTCAAAAATGTACGAACTAATGTGAGCGCTAATCCAGCTGAATCACAGAACAGGACACCTGACCTCACATTTTTGCAATACTCCAAAATAATTTTTCTTGCCACAAAAGCAATAGATAGGCTGAACCACTGAAGACCAAATTATTTAAAATTATTACCCACAAAGTAAACTAAGCATTGGGCTTTTTTGCAATCATTGAAAGTGCCTCTTTTCTTGTTTGTCTTGAAACCTTTGCACCACACTGAAGTAGGCTTGATCCAACTCAAATGGCGAAAGCTTGGTGAGATGTAGATGGGAGCCAAACTACTCTGCCCCAGTTCTCAGCAACCATAACCAGTGTGAGTGCATACTTAGACCTTATAATCCAACGCGGACACCAGACGCTTTTTATGAAGCACAGGGTGATAAATATTTGTCTACTGTTTGAGTAATCACGCTAAATACTCTAAGGATAGCGAGTAATTACAGATCGTCACAGAAACTGAAAGGAGCTTACACTCTCAGTCAGTCTTCTGTGTGGAGATTTATTGCAGGGAATAGTCTGCTTGTGGTTGTTATTGTTGTTTTGCAGGTGTTGCTAACATCCCAATGCCACAAAGAGATTAAACTCCCAGTAAAAACATTCATGCTGAGCGAACCTGCAAATGACTGCCTGGTAAACATGAATGAACTAAATAAAATAGATAATTTGACATTTTTGTCCGTCTTGTGATGAAAACAATTACTTCAACTGAATCATTTGCAATTAATCTTGCATGTATTCAAGATGTTCAATGACAATATACTGAATATATATGTATTTATATATATTTACATGCAAAAATGACTTTTATCAAAATTTTGAAAAACTTTTTGGATGTAATTAATCTTCAATCATCCTCTTGCTCAGCAGCTGCAGTAATTCTGTAATGGAGGTGTAGCACCGCAGGGGTCTTTTTGTGCAGGAAACGACACCTGCTATTTTAATAACAGCTCTTGTGAAGGTACAAAAAATTAATATTAAAAGATCCTCCCACAATTGATTTTTCACAGCATGCGCTTCCAAGCGTATACGTCAGTAAAAACACCCATTGGATTTGCAGGGAAACACTGACTTGCTTCACATGTGCAATACAACCTACCTAATCAATGTTTCAGACCAACTCAACTGGCTGTAGTTTTAATGATATATCTTAAGTACTCATTTACATTTGAGGTCATGACCTTAGTATCAGAGTGACAATGTTATGTATCAACAATCTTATTAAACTTTTCAATTGCTGGAAATAAAAAACATAAATCAATCACAAAAACAATCCATAATGAACCAAAGTGGAGCAAAGACAAACTTTTATGTTGTTTTTTTATACTTCTATCCATGCATATCCACATAGTTCATACGAACATTAAAGATGAATGCATTAATATGCTGAATATGTGAATGTAAACCAAGCCAACAAAAAATCTGTCCCTTTTTTCGTTCGATATCAGTTCAGCAATAAAATCATGAGCTTTAATGACTTTAAAGATTGTTTAAATTATTCATTTATTCAGCCAACCTTTCCTTTACCCCAGAACACAAATGGATGCTAGAATACTAGTGAACATAGGCCTATAAACACTTCTTTCGAGTATTAAAGTTCTTTGTTCAGATGGGGTTTTGCACATGTGAAATCTCTCTTTCTGTTGCTCTATTGTGTGCTTGTCATGGATCTGCATTGAGTATATTAAAAGAGCACAGGCTCGCCCTATTCTACTTCTACTCAAAGACAAGTAGAAGAGCAGAAGGCACAAGCTTTGTGAAAAATATCATCAATGTAGCTAGTTGCATCACGGCAGTGGCAGGCACTCGTTTGTTGTAACGTAGGAGGGGGGCTGCAATATTAAAACCTGCTGAATTTTTCTAAAAACCCTTTGGTGACAAAACAAGGCTTACACATCACTATTAGAACATAAATTATTATGTTATTATTAAACCTGAAATGGGATCTTTAAGTAGATAAAAGAAAAAATATTTTTAATTCTGTGGCCTGGAAAAGAAAACACACTTGTAGGTAAATGTAAGTGGGGAGGCAGTGGCTCAGTGGTAGAGCATTCAAACTGGAAGTTAACTTGAAGTTAACCGGAAGTTCGTGGGTTTACATCCCACTGAGTTCACGTCTAGGGTCCTTGGAGAATCAGAATCAGAATATACTTTATTGATCCCACACAGGGGAAATTTGTGTGTCACAGCAACAACTTCCTATCTGCTAAGTGAGTCGTTGTAGAGCCCGATCACGTACGGAAAGAAAGACATCCGGTAACGAGATGTTCTCGAGCGGAGCTGTCAGAGCATCTTGGAGAAGGAGCTCCGTTGTTCGTCCAGGAGTGGGTAGAGAGGATGGTCATGGTTTTCCATGATGGACAAAAGTTTGTTCAGTGACCTCCTCTCTTCCACTGCCTCAAGTGAGTCCTGTTTGCTGCCAATGACAGAGCCAGCCAGTCTGATTAGTTTATTCAGTCTGTTGGTGTCACTGGCTGCGATGCTGCTCCCCCAGCAGATGACAGAGAAGAACAAGGTGCTGGTCACCAAAGACTGATAGAAGGTCTCCAGGATCTTGCCGCACACATTGAAGGACCTCAGCTTCCTTAGAAAGTAAAGTCAGCTGCAGGCTGCATTTCAGGAAAGTAAAGGTCGGTTAGAGAAGACACCTAACCCTTCTTTTCTCACACCACTGGCGCCGTAGTGGCAGCCTGCTGCAGTGTATTGCAGCACACAAATTTCCCCAGGGAGAGATCAATAAAGTAAATTCCCCTAATATATAAATACAAAATATTTTTATTCACATTTTAAGGCATAATAATTTCTCTGTGACTTATAAGACTTATCCAGTGTGTACGTGTCCTTCACCTGGTTGGTTACTGGGGAAGTTTCCAAACCTTCTCAACCTTCTATACGAAAAAGAAGTTTAGGAAATGGATGGATGCCGCACACTTTCTTTCTTCCCTTTCTAACTTCTGCCCACATAGATTTTGTTTCATACTGAGTCCATCTTGTGTTAAACAACGTGTTCAATTACTTTTTGTAAATTTTGGTGCATTTATATGCAGGTGACTAATGAATATTACAGGATGAAATTTGCTTTCCACAGCATATAATTCCATAGTTACTTTTATTCTCTTTACTCAGCACAACCAGGTGTAACTCGACTGGATGCTATTTGGGTATCAATGAGGAGAAAGAGTGGGCTTTGTCATGAGGCTTCTTCTGTGTGATTTTTCCAGCTAATTTTAGTCTTTTCTATTAATCTGCAGCTAATCAGCAGATGTAAGGAAGGAGGAAGAGGAGGCCTGTCAAGCACATGATTATTCACTCATTTGCAAAAACCAACTTGAGACTTAAAAAAAAAAAAAAAAAAAAAAGAAATATGAACCCAGTCTGCTTCCCCCGCCCAAAAAAAACTAAAGGTATACAACACAGGAACGCAGAGCTACACAGTAAGAAATAGCCATAACTCTGCAATGAGTAACAGCATCCAATAGAGTGTAAGCATTTCCCCATGTAGTAATTGCCCCAGAGATGGCAGGGAAATAATACGATTCTGCCAGCACAATCCAGTGGCTGGTCTGGATGTAATACATGTCGGATCCAACCTCGCCATCGTTTGCTTGCTTTGCCATGTGTACACCCAAACATTTATGTATTTGGCACTTGCCTCTACAGGATAGACAGGTTGAAGAGGTTAAATGGTTTTATTTGCTATTGCCTGTTTGCTCTGCTGATCTTCATGCTCCTGTGAAATTGCTGTTGTATTATAGCTGTTTCTATCCTGTGAAAGAAAGCTAGAAGCTAGGAAAAAACAGATGTCATCCTTCAGTCTTACTTTATGACACTTTTAGAGGACATATCATGTTGAGCTGGATCACCCCTCCCCAAAATACGTACTCACACATGATCCCTTTTTGTCTTTGGAAATGCCTAGATGAATGTGTGGGATGTTTTTGAGTCTACTGAAAATTTCAAGCTTGACATTTAAAAAAAGGAGAACCGTAAAATAATTGTTCAACATTTTATGTTGCACATCTGATTCCTCATAAAATGTTCCAATTGAAAAAGACAGCGAGATATCCAGCTGTTAACTGCTTAATTGTTGAATGTAATGCTAATTTGCTTTCATTTTTTGAACTTCATTATTCAAACTATCAACCTAACTAAAATCCAACTGAAAAAAGAAAATGATCTACTTAAAACGTTATTTAACTTACAGAGCATAATTATCTGACATGCGTGACCCTTTGCCACGCACGTGCTGTTCTTTTTACTGCTGTTCTGCTGTTCTTTTTACTGATTATATCCTCGAAAGTCAAGTGTTTACACATGTGTTCATTAGAAAAAATATCAGCAAATTAACATTTTTTCTTCAACATGCTGTTCTTTCACCCCGAGTCAACACGGTGGGTGAGAAAATGAGAAAAATGTTACTTTTAACAAAAAAATAATTAAATGATTATTGAAACAAATTGTTTCAAAATAAATAGAAATTAAATGTTGACAATGTAAAGTGTGGAAAAGAGGTGAAGAAGCGTGTGCAGGTAGGCTGGAACGGATGGAGAAAAGTATTAGGTGTGATGTGTGGTAGAAGAGTTTCAGCTAAAATGAAAGGAAAAGTGTACAAAACCGTTGTAAGACCGACCATGTAGATTGGTCTCGAAACAGTGGCTCTGAGGAAAAGACAGGAAACAGCAATGGAAGTAGCAGAGATGAAGATGCTGAGAATCTCTCTGGGAGTGACCAGGATAGAAAGAATTAGAAATGAGTGTATCAGAGGAACAGCACATGTTAGAGATTTTGGAGATAAAGTCAGAGAGGCCAGACTGAGATGGTTTGGACATGTGCAGAGGAGAGAGAGCGAGTACATCGGCAGAACGATGCTGGATTTGGAACCACCAGGCAACAGGCCTATTGACCAAAGACCATAGAGGAGGTTCGTGGATGCAGAGAAGAAAGACACGAAGATAGTTTGAGTGACCAAAGAGGATTCAGCAGATAGGGTTAGATGCAAGAAACTGACTTGCTGTGGCGACCCCTCAAGGGAAATGCAGAAAGGAGAAGAAGACAAGTTCTGGATATCAGTGAAAAACTAATGCTGCAATGAGCTTTGTTATGAAACAAACCACAATCAATGGTGGATTCTACTTTATGTTTGATTCATTGTAATCGATACCCTTATAGGTCCATGTGGAACTATAATCATGGACAGCAGCTCCAATGTTTCTCAGAAATACACTTGAGGAATTTTGAATTTTTTGCAAAATAATCAACATCTATCTCTAATCATTCCTTCAAATAATTAATTATTATTATTATCAGACAAAATCTTGCAGAAAAGTTTGTGAATATTTTTGGAGGTTTGGTTATTTCTTCTTATGTTCTCTTCTACTGTTCACCTCAGGGTTTAAGGAAAATCCCTTTGAGTCAACCCCAACAGATATTTTGTTTTCAGGTTAATGGAGTCACCCTTTGGAAAGAAAATGACAAAGTGAGAGCTTTCTTGTTCCCACCTTGTTTAAATGAGGCGTCAAATACGAACCATTAGCTTTCTGCAAGCTAAGATATTTTTACCGGGGCAGAGGGTTAAAAATAAGCCGTCTGTCATTTTCGATGAATAAAATGGTCCTGCAGAAGGAAGATGTTGTTTAAAGGAGTAAATGAATTTTTAATGCACCGGTGAAGTTCTACTATAAAACAGATGATAAACAAATTTGGAGTTTACCGGGGAGGAGAATGTAAAACACGAATTCAATGTGATTCCATCGTGAGGCAGTTTTAATCCCAAATTTTTTTATGGCTGTCATTATTTTTTCTCAGTACTACACACAATCTAAACATTTAGAAGTATTTTTTAATAGACTAAGTCATTAAGTTATGTTTTAGTCTTCTAAATGGCTTATTCTTAAAAGATTTGTGCAGAGTGCCAGAGTCTATTCCGGCTGATTTCAGACAGGAGGCAGGGTACACCCTGAACAGGTTGCCAATCTGTTGCGGGGCCACACACACACAACCATCCACGCACAAACTTGTTCCTAAGGGCAATTTTTATAGCAGCCAATAAACCCAACATGCATGTCTTTGGAGGGTGGGAGGAAACCGGAGTAAATAGAAAAAACCCAAGCATACACGAGCAGAACATGCAAAATCCACAAATAAAGGGTGGTGTTCTAAGCCCTGTCCGACCGGGACTCAAACCCCCAGCCTTCTTGCTGTAAGGCCACTGTGCTAATCACTGCGTGACTGTGCCGCCCGGATTTAATACTATGTCGCAATGCTAAATCATGCGGTGTGGAATTGTAAAATGTGTCCAAATCATTTCTCAATATTATTTTTACCCTAAAGACTAAATAAAGTAAGCTGCAAGCTGTCATTTACATCAAGTCATTTTAAATTATTTTTTTAAGCATTATCTCAGTAACTTTTGATTGTTTCTACAATAAATAAAATGGTCACTAAGATAATTCACTCACCATGTTAATTCAAAGAGAATCCTTACAACATTTTTTATTTTTTTTGTGAAATAGCCACTTTTATTTCTGTTTAACCTAACCTGTGTAGATCAGCAAATATTTTCCCCACCGTGTATTATGGTGCACCATTAGCTGCATGAATAGCTTGAAGGAACACATCAGAAATAAGCCAGAGGCACTGGGCTCCCTATAAGCATTTTTTTTGTTTGACATCAGCAAATGTAGGACTGGGATTAATTTTTAGCATACTGGTGTTATTTTCTAACAAGATATGAAACTAGTAAAAATATGAAAAGCTGTGTGTGTTCGAGTGATTCAGTAAACCTTCCCACCGTGAATATTTCTACTTTGTTTCTTAATTATCTTGTCAAAACAATCGTTGTAATCTTAGTTAACTCTTTTTCCCAGAATGTGTTTGCTTTGGGTTCTTTATTCTTACATAATGTTTTTTTTTTATTTTTTATTTTTATGCCTCTCCCTACAGAATATAGAGGAGACATTAAGCAGTTTGGCTGTCCAGGTATCTGTGCTTCCGTAACACTTTTTTAAAATGCAATTTCTGCCAAACCGCTTTTGGGATTTTAACGAAACTGCTCAATCTTACTCAGTACCAATTATAGAAGAACTGATTAGGTTTTAAGGGTCATGTGACCGAAAGTCACACGCCATTTATTATTTATAAATATTGTGATTGAGGGTGGACAGAGGCATATTTGCAACATCCTGGCATTGACTGTACTTATTTTATTTTTTTTAGTATTATTATTATTTTTTTAATAAAACAATTTATAGCACCAAACGGACACGCACATGCTAGCAACCTCATTGCTGTGATGCCACAGTAATCACTGTGCACCTTTCTGATTTCTGGATACAAATATTACTACCATGGTTTATACCCCAACCATGACACTACTACCACTGTGTTTGATACTGTATTTGCCTACACAACAGTGCTTTGGTTGATATTTATTCTTTCTATCATTAATGTTATTATTTGTTAAAAACACAGACACACACACACACACAAAAAAATGTTTCCAGTTCAAACCTAATTGAATGCATTTTATTTAGGCATAGAATCATTTTTACTAACACCTTTCCGTCTTCCTTAGAGAGCAGCAGCTTACACCCCGTCTGTGCTCCTTGTGGACTTATTAACATCTGCATTTGCAATAGAGGGAGAATATCTTCGTTGGTTGTCTGAGGCTCCTCTGCCTGACAAGTTATTACCAACATTGTTTTGGAGTTTTCTTCACTGTCTGATCTCTCCTGGGGAGGTTAACCTACATACTGAGTTTGCTTTGTTTTAGCACAGCCTGACAGTGGAATGCGAGCTCTGCAACTTTCTGCAACCTGACAAGAATCAGGTCTTTTTCAGAGGTCTTATGCATTTAAAATGTGTGCATTAGATCAACAAATGTCAGAATTAAATTTTACCTGTATGTCAATGATCTAATTTGACATCTTTTTAAATATATATATGCATACATATGTTATATATATGTATATGTATATTTTTTTCAAGAAAATACAAGGCATTTAATAATTGACGTTATTGTAATACTAAAAATTGAGGTTTCTCTTAATTGATTGGAAAACTGAAAATGCCATACTACCCTAAATGTATTTTTAACTCACAAAATGCTTGTGCTATAAGATGGAATGTTGCATGTCACAGAAATATAGTGAGAGCCTAAAGTTAATATTTGTTCATTTACAGGCAGTATGAAGCTGAGGAGAAAATGAGATTAGGCCTTTTGCCGTGTGCAATCACTCAAAGGATCGACATGGATTTGGCTGTCAACAATTTGCTGAAGCTGTGGTGGCAGCTATCAAGTGATTGAAATTTTGCTCTCCCTTTGGAGTATTCTAAGCTAGTAAAGAATGAGGAGGGGGTTGCCTACAAAAAAAAATGCTCGAAAAAGTGATTACCCACGTACACTAACTTCCAATAGCAACCCTTCAAACATTCTTTCCTGTCTGAAAAACAAAGGGATGGGATTTGATTCAGGTTCAGATTGGATTTGTGTGCTTGTGTGTCTGTGTGTTCACACATTTGTTGGAGTTTTTTGTGTGTTTCTGTGTAGAATCCAAAGAGGTGGCAACATCTTTTACAAGGAGGTCTCATGTCAGGAAACAATTGTCTGTTGGCTCAGATGACAGGCGAAGAGCCGAGGCGATAGATGGCGCCCCATAGCTGAAATAAATAAATAAAAATGAAGCCATTGTTCCAGAGGCCATGAGGAGTGTATTTGTAGGAGTCTGAGGCCAAAACGCGGCTCGTAATAACCTGTCTGTAGGGGAACACATTTGTCACATTTGTCTCGTTGGCAAAATAAAACCCAAATGGCTCTTTCTGCACGCGTTCACCAGTAAATGTCTCTGTCTCATAGAGCGGACATCATGCCTTAACACCAACTTTAATTGACCTGTGCTGACTCTAAATTGAAATAATTGCTTATGGACAAAAGATGATAAAAAGGATCGGTGAGGTCATGTGTTTTAATGATTTCTTTAAAATGCTGAGTGCTGATGAACAGTGCCAAGCAAACTTTCATATTAAAACTTCCTATCTAAAAGCAATGTAGTCTAAAATGCAATGAGTCATTTTTCTGAGATTAATCCATCTCATCAACAATCGTTTAAGCCCAGCACTGAGAAACAAAGTGTTTTCTTTAAGGGTGGAAGTGACTTTGCCGAGACATTGTGAGATAAAAGCTAAACGGTATTAGTTTAATGGAAAGGATAGCCTGCCTAAAGCGGTATATGCGATTGGCATGGGAGCATCATTTTTCTCTGCAGTCTCTGTTACACAGTGCAAAAGAAGAGTGGAAGCTGCTAGACAAAATCCTTTTCTATTAAATGCAAACTACTAAAGGCAAATGTTGTTTTAATAACCATTGGTCATACAAAGGCTGGCCAAATTGTTTCTTTCTTGGCCAAATTGTTTTAGAGATCCTTTCTCATTTCTCTGATGCTCAGGTGTATCCTGCCAATATTACTTGTACAGTAACTGTAGTAACGTCTTTCTTCTCTACTAGAAATGCCACACACCTTGTTGTATGATGTCAATTATGTTAATGTTGTAAAGATACCATCGCAGTGCAGGAATAGTGGAGAACAAATAACCTTAATCCAGTTTTTGCTCTTTACTATACCCAGTTGTACACAAGTGCTAGAAAGAGTGTGGTAAAGATACAAACAGACAATCTGAGAAATTTGAAGGATTTTAGAACAAAATTTTTAAGCGGCTTCTCAAAGTTAGTGGCACATACAGTATAACGTTAAATTGATACATGGATAGTTATTTATGTTGGCATTCATTTCTTACTTCTAGACAAAATTGGCAAATAATTTCTGAACGATCTAAACAGCATTTTGAATGTAGACCAATTCCTGCATGGAAGTTAAAACTGTTGTGTCATTGCCCCTTTCTTTGTTTGTTTCTCTTTATACTTTTAGGAAGTTTGAATGGGTGTACTTATCTGTTCCATTATTGCATTTTCAGGAAGTCTTTACTCTCTTCATGTTTCTCCATCTTTGCTATCACCATGGCGATTCAATCCTGTGTTCATTATTGTAAAAACAATTTAGTCTGATATGGTTGAGATTCTTTTCAGCTTTGCTAGTCATTAACACATCTAAAAGACTTGTATGGCCAATTTTCAACTATACTTGTATAACCTCAAATCACAAAACAATGGACTCAACAGGCTTCACAATGCAGGTCTTCTAGATATCTTCCATCTTAATCCAAATGTTTCTAATTAATGTCCTGGTATTATTGAAAGTCTATCTCCTTTTTTATGATACATTTTGACTACTCAAGTCCTGGATCTCACTTGTGCCAAATCCAATTTCTTGCACATTTGGTTACAGCCTGCAACTCCTTTTTTTCTTTAACAATGCTTATTCAACACTTTGGCCATTCAAATCCCACTGAGCGCACTTTCCCCCCTACAACCTCACCAAATGCACAGGTTTCCATTTTCACTGCTCTAGCCATTTCACATACTGTAGTAGCACAATAACACCAGTCAGGCCAAATGGGTGCCTGCGAGGGTGAGAGTGAGGGACAATAAGTGAGACTACGTATGTGTGCAATTGTATGTGTGGAAAAGGGAGAGGTCTCAAGTGCAAGAGTATTTGAGCTGGCATGCAACTCTTCACAGCTTGTGAACCTTTGTACAGTAAACATCTAAATAATAAAAATAGTCAAGTGCTTCTATATCCTATATGCATAGAAATGTTTTTTTTACACACAGGAAGCAGAGGTTAAAAGTGAACACCAAAAGAAAAAATGAGTAAAAACAATCTTTAGAATGACCATTACAGCTAAATTACAAACTTGTCCTACCATGGCAAGCAGACTAGATGTTGTTATGGTTTTATTACATTTTTTTTCTCGCGAGATATACGACACTACTTTTTTTCAATTTTCCTTGTACAATGAAAGTTTATCTTTGCTGCCTACCTTAGATGCCCAAAATAAATACATTAAGTAAGATTAACAGTTTAATTTGACGTAGCACATTTGCTTAGACTAATAATTTTATTTTTCTTTGTTTTTATGTTTTCAGTAACTAAAGTTTTAAATTAAAAACGGTTGAGTGTATGATTGTTTTCTGTTGCAGTTGTGTTTAGATGACCATCTGAAGAGATGCCAAATACAAGCCAAAATTAATAATAAAACATAAGAATTATTATAAGGACATATTTGAGAATCTTATTTTGTGATGTTTTAGCAATATATTAAATGAAAAACTATATGTATATATATATATATATATATATATATATATTTAGTTACAGTTTGAATTCCAGAAAAAGTTGACTCTCAATTACATGACTTTATATGAGCCATGCCTATAAAAGGGTCAATGATGACATTTTGTGATCAACTTTTTTGAGTTATTCACTCACATTTCTCACTTATTCAAAAAACCAACATTTTTTCAGAATTTGTTTGAAATGTCCGATTATTGAAACAAAACCTAAAACTGTGCCATTCCCGGACCCTTTAAATCACCAGTTACTGTATCTAAAAAAACACCTAATTGGTCAAGCTCTGGGCAGTTATATGTCTAAAGCCCAAAGTACAGACATGATTCAACCCCAAAGAAAACTATAGAATAATAATCTGGAAGGTTATAATCAAACATATGTGGCAACATTTATTTGTTACTTCTTTTTTATCTAAATTTACAAGATTTTAATGTAAGGTAAGTGCATTTCTACAAAAATCTAATGAATTATTAATATTTCTTGTGTCCATTTTGTAAAATTCTGAAGTATTTTGTGTTCTTACGACAGTTGCTAATGGTTCAGGCCATGTCAGGTGTTTGTGTGAATGTTAACTGTGTGGAGTGCAAGTGTATTTGTACCGGAGAGAGTTTTTCTAATGTATGCTTGCTTTTAATCTTTTTTATTTTTTATTGATCTGAATCAATACTTTTATTTGTTTGTTAAGCAGAAAAAAATATTTGAAAAGTGTTTTATAAATCAAGTTTAATCTGACATGATTAAAACATGCTTATAGGCGTTATAACTAACAGTTCAGGTTAAGTTTAATTTGTAATCCTGATTGTGTCTCCTGCCCTTTGCCTTCTCATACATCCTAATGAAGACTTTAAAGAAATTTTGACCTTTTCAGTTTTTTAAGAAGCACATGCTAACAACCGAGGGAATGTTAGCAGTCAGGAAACAAGGCCATGCGACTCTGTCTCGCCACAGGACATGTAATAGGTTCATTTCTCAGGTTGTCAAAAATCTAGTAGTCACATAGTAAATGCCCTGCAGTCATTAGGTAGTGCTGCTTCTCTTTTTTATGTTTTTTTTTTAATAAAGCTTAGCATAGGGTTTATACGATTCCACTACAATATGAAAATACTTAACACTTGGATCTTACTGTGGCAGAATAAACAAAAGAGTAGAAAAGTTGCCAAAACATTTGGATTTACCTTTCGGGCACAGTGTAAGACCACTTCAACCAATTCCTTTGCATTAATAGTTGTTGAAAAAGTGTTGCATTTGTGTAATTTCCCATTAAAAATATAAATAGAATAATTTGAGTCCAAACAACCTGAATTATTTTTCTTGAGACTCTACTTTTTGCCCTTTGATTTCCTTCTGGGTTGAGCCTTACTTCTGTCTAGGAACCAGATAGTCAATTAAAACCTGTCAGCTAGGTTGTTGGTGGGTTGCTTACACAGTAAACCCTGTGTAAGAAATTGTATTCTGACTTTATTTTTGTCTGTTTATCTCATTACTGTGTGCCAATAATGAGGAATTAGATCTGAATAAGAAATCCTATTTTACCATTCCAAGTAAAAATAAATAAATAAATTGAAATCTGAACACTTTAGCGTGGAGGGATGTTTTTAGCAACCTTGTAAATACCAAAATCAGTGCTTGAAAAAATTTGTTTGACCACATATTTCAAAATTTTTTCCATTATTTTCATTTCCAAAAAAAATTGTGTTAAATTTCACATAGATTTTGAGTAAAAATGCATCAAACTCAAATGACCAAATTACAACTAACACACTTTGTTGCTGCAAAAATTATTTTTGTTTGTCCCACCTTTTGTCCATCCTTTCATTACATCAAGGGATGTACGTACCCTTTTTAATATCAGGCTAAAGTCAGGGTGCACCCTAGAGAAGTCACCAGCCTGTCAAATTCAACAGTTTATTTTACAATCTGAAATTATCATTTCATCAACGGCCAATTAAGGCTGTTATTCGTTCTGTTTTCTTTTTTTCTATCTATGTTTACATAGAGTTTATTTGGATGATTTTTTTCTTTTGATTAGCGAAAAACGATGTAGGAATTCAGTAATGGTCCTCAGACAGTAGCTGTCCATGGTCCTGAAAAGAGTTAAAACTATCACGTTCCCTGCTTTGAATTGCTCCAAACAATGTTTTTCTATTGATGTGTGTTATCTGTTGATGATCTGTTTCTTGTTTTTGGTTTAGTTTCTAAATGCTAAGGCATTCCCTCAAGGGCTGAAAACATTTAAATGTTCTATTACAAAAACAGGCATGCAAACTTTTGCAGCTTCCCTTGAAAAACACATTCACATTCACACTCATTTCATTTCACCATCCAATAATCATGTTTGCATTTGATGTCTTCTGAATATCTAATGAACAGTTATGCATCAGATTATTGCCTTCACATAATGTTAATTATTGATTTGTCTTTTATTGTTATTGTTCTGATTCCTATTTGGTTTGTGTTTATCTGAACTACTCATACACTGGACCCCCACTCACGACAGCAATCTAACATGAAAATGCAGCTTAAGAGGGATGACTAAGATTCAATAAAAATGAAGTGCCATTTTGTTGTCTAATCACAGACCTATTTATCTCTCTGATTCCTGAGTGTCCATGTGACAAACACCCATCACGCCTCGTATAACAAAAGATTAAGGACAAGCATGCAGGCCACAGTTGAGGAGCACAGCAGAAAATATTAATTATTGATGGGATGCTCTCCACGCCTGTGGCGTCACAGGTATCCATTGTTACCTCTGATGTTGTTTGTAGCTCTTAGTGGCGTAAAGCACAGTTATGAGATAGGCAAGAGAAAAAAGGACCATGAACTTATCTTCGCTTCCAATGCCCATTCTGCTAAAGAGATTGTTTTCCCTTTTTTCTAAGTATCATTGGCCCTTATTTATCAAAGTTACACAGAAAATGGAGTAAATTTTAGATGTGAACAGGAAATACATCATTTGGGGTTTGGTATTTGTGAAAAAGAGTGTGATCTTGATAAATGCAGCATCTGAAAATAAGTCTTATTTATTGTGTAATGAACACACCTAAATAAATGCATATCTATGCTTGTTCACATTCTTATTTTATTACAAAAATAATCACTGAACTGTGTTTTACATTTTGAATATAATGCAAATAATAATGTTGCACCAAAAAGTGATAAGCCAGAAAACACATGTCAATTTGTTTTTCAACTCATAAACCTGCATAAAAAACATCATTACGGTTAAAAAAAAAAAAAAGTGTTTAGAAAAAGCAGTGAGAAGGATGCCTTTGGTAGATGATTTGTTACGAAAGCTGAAGTAGAGATGTAGTGTTGTCAGAAAAACATGATGTTTTGGTGTGAAAAGGGATAGATGTTGAGCATTATTAGAAGGGACTTTAAGAAAATATCACAAGTATCGTAAAAGTACAGTAACGTATGCTGTGATCACCTCTTGATCGGTGAAAACAGCATTGTCTCTTCATAACTGTTAATGGAAACAATCTAACAATAATAAGATGGACCAGAATCAGAACGGACCAGAACGTCCCGCCACAAAAACAGCTTCTTCCCTTCTGCCGTTGGACTTATGAACTCTTTATAACCTGGATCCCCACATCTCTTAGTCACCTCCCTCTTGTCACTTTACTATCTTTATTATTTTTTATTATTTTCTATGACATTGCACTACTTTTCTTTTTCTTTCTGAGCACTCTGTTTTGTTAAAATTATTTTTATTTATTTTATTTTTTATTATTTTTATCTTATATTATTGCACACCTGTATCAAAGCAAGTTCCTAGTCTCTGATATTCTCATTGACATGACAATAAAAGCATTCTGATTCTGATTCTGATGATTTCAAGACATCAAGCAAATTTTCTCTGCCAAGCCTGTACCACAAAATGTATTACATAATAATGAATGGTATACGGTTTTATGTGATAATTAGGTTGACATAATTATATATGTATTTTACTATTTTTTTAATCGCTAGTATGTTATGAAAATTAATTATGTCACCTTGAATGTGTTGTCAGTGGAGTTGGTGTAGATTTAATTTGTAGGGTTCAAGAGATTGTAGTTCACCTGCTATTAGTGGTAAAAAATATTTGACAACTTGGAGGTGATCCCTTGATTCAATCTATAATCTAATATATTGTTTATTCATAAAATATTATAAAACAACTGGCTGAGCACATTGGTACTCAGCTGAAATGTCCTGTCAAACATATAAACAATGTCATCCATCCTCTGTTTATCCTGCAAAGTTCTAAACAGAGGTAGAACATCATGTCTGTAGATGCTGCTGGGTTTTGTTGTATCTTTTTCAGATGGTCAATTCTAGTGTGCCGATCCGGAAAGAAAATGCCTCCCGATTTCCCTCCCTCACGGAAGGGTTTCACAGCAGGGGGGTGCAAGGGTGCCCTGGCCATGCGTGAACTGATGCTGATGACATTCACATGTAGCTAGGATGCCTGAGTGGCTCAAGTTGCTCTCCAGGGTTTGCACAGAGAGGCTTTAGGAGGACACAAACACATTTTTAAACCTCCCGGACAAATTTCTTAGTAGCATTTTCTGTGTTTTGGGTCCCTGTGTAGAAACTTGGCTAAATTCTGCACATGGTGACCCTTTTTCCTTACTATCAACCACACAACAGCTATTTTAAAGGCTGCAGATGTCTTTTATCTACACCAACCAAAGCATATTTATCAGTAATATAAAAAGTTCTGTTACACAGATAATAAGCAAACTGGTGTGACTTGCAGGTGTGTGTGGTGGTAAGCACTTAAAACCTCCACAATGACAGCAGTGTATCTGTAAACACATTAAATATGCATGCTACTTGTTATTGTTTGCTTTTCTCTTGCTTCCTGCACTGGGTCCTCACTTAAATGAAATGTTTGGAGCTTTAGGGTCACTATTCTCAATAGTAAGTGCAAATTAAGACTTAAATGACATAATTATCAGTAATGCAAACACCAACAGTGTCTAACTGAAGATTACATTTTTTTCAGTTTCCCAACATAAGATCATACTTTATATAGTCAGCTTTTGATGTTGGACACCACTGAAGGAACTTTTTTTATGTTTTGTAGCACTTGTGGTAGAAAATATTAATATTAGGTTCGAAACACCATGGGGGAAATCAGTCTCAATAGGTCCACTCTTTTACAAGCAAAGATTGTGACAGTATTTTTCAATGGTACAAAACGGAAGTAGGTTCTTCCTCCTCCAGACATTGATCAGTTGGATGAAGGAACAAAATCACCTGCCGTAAGAGGAAACATGACTGCTCTGTGTTAAGTGGCCGAGGGGGCGATGAGTGGCTGAGGGGAGGCGATAGCTCATTGGCAGAGTGTGCGCCCTTTGACCAGGAGAAGCTGGTTCAAATCCCACTGAGTAAATGTCTAGGTGTTCTTGGGGAAGACACCTAAACCCCTGTTCTCCCACCATTGGTGCCATCGTGGCTGCCTGCTGCAGTTTAATGCAGCACAGACATTTCCCCATTGAGGGATTGTAGAGGAAAAATAGCTTTCAGATCACAAGATGCACAATTGTCCTGACTTTAAGTCAGGATGGCATGTTCTTTAATATCTGATACAGAGGTTTTACTTCCTTTGGGCCAAGTACAAGACTCCTAATAATCTCCTAATAATCTTTCTTTACTATGACTATGAGACACCAATGGGTCTCATAGTCTGGTGAAAATCTGTGTTATATGTTACAGGTAAAGGGTTGTTATCAACACATGTAATAAGTAAGCTTGCTCCTTGGGCAACTCAGGTCTGTGCAGATTCCTCCACCATGTTTGTGGTGTTCTCATAATGAATCTTTGTAGAAGGACACTCAACTGTTTTCTTATTCTCACTGATTGTTTACCACAATATGGATGAATAGTTCATGTAAAAATAAACAAACAAATAAATATTAGAGGTCTAAAAATAGACCCCTGAGGTACACCACTAATCAGGATGTCATTTAGTCTGAGATACAAACAAAGTACTTTCTATCTTCAAAGTAGGACTGATATGGTCTAAAAGTAGTAACAGAAATATCTACCTTGTTTTACGATGGCTGTAATCAAATTGTCAGCTTTATCAAAAAAGGCACTTAGATCCAGGAGGCCAGGGACACAGTTTTAGTCCATGTCAGAATTCAGACTTGTGTCATTAGTCACCTTGAAATAGCAGTCACAGCACTGTCATACAGCTTAAAGTCCAACTGGATATAATCAAAGCAGTTGTTTGTACACCCCTTTCCCAAACACTCAACCCAAAAAGAGCAAGTTTCAATACCATGCTATGTTTATTCTCTATGAAAGGCCTAAAAATACTTTTTTGAGGCCCTTGGATGTAACACACACTGATAAAGAGCTACAATCGATACAATATACAATAGCAACAAGTGGATTTTAATCTCAGGATGGTACTAAGAACTCAAATTCTACTGGTTGTTTATGTGTCCTCATTGTTTGATTTCAGCATACTTGGCTTGATTTTTTTTGTTTTTACTTTTATTGCTTTTCAATATTTGGATGCTAGAGTTGTTTCACAGAGCTTAACTTGTTTTAAAGTGGGTAGGGGCTAAGGAAAGGATCTTGCAAAATCAACATGTTTGTACATTATTCCAACATTAAAAAGCATAATTGAAGAGGGATTTTTTATTCCATTTATGTCTTCTGAGTAATTTGCAAGATTACCCACCCAGTAATTGAGTTGTTCTTGACCATGGATTTTGTTCTCCATCACACCCACTGCACAACATGCTGTGCACTTTTTAATGTAGATGCACCAAAATAAGAATATAATCAAATATGTGCTAGCTTTGTTAACTTGATACACTTTGTACTTTATTTTGTTGGGACTAAGCGTAGAGCGATAGGAGGAGGGTGAATTCAAATTGTCAAAAATTGTCAAAAGTGAAACTGAACGGATATTTCTGTAAGTTTTTTTTTTTGTTTGTTTGTTTTGGTGAATACCACATTTCTGAGTTAGCAAAAGAAAGTGTATTTATCAATGAGATAAGAATTGTTACCCTTTGAAAGTGCCATTTCCCCTCTTTGATCAAACATCAGAGCATCTTGTTAATGGGATAATTCTTCCAAAGCTGCTGCAGCAAATTTTTTTCCACGACACCTTTCTTACATAACAAGAGTTTGTCTTGGTATTTTTTACTCCAAGTTAGAAGCAAATAGTTACAGTTATGTTGAGTAAACTTACCACAGAAACATTTCGTGTGCATTTCCTCACCTGAACAACCTTCCGTGACTCAAGAAAGACAAGTTTTTACGTATACCATGTTCCTTACAAGACAAAATGAAAGTGCTTCACATTAAAGATTCAAACCTCACAGTGGGAGGCAGAGGAAGCATTAAAAAGTACATTAAAACAAACTTTAGACATAAAGTTTACATTGCATGTTTCTGAGCTTCACTAGGATAGAAAACCAAGCAGCTGTGGATAAAAAGAAGGAAGGAATGCCACCAAAAGTCTTGTTATGTTTGTGTTGGACGGATGGTTAGTTAAATGGGTATAAATATATTATATCCATAATTTATTTGGATTACATGTAGAGCATATCTGAACATGCATGTGTTTCAAGCTGACTCAAAACTACGTCAAATTTCTTTGTTAAAATAACATATTCATTTAAAAATGTGTGTATTTGCTGAGTACAAAGTCTTTAAGTTGATAATTTAAAAAGTTGACAATTGTTCACAACGACTGTGTTTTAAAAAAAAAAAAGTCAATTAATGAAACCTATTGTTCCAGTTTGAAAAAAAAAAGGACGTGATTAAATCTACTAAGTTTGGGTTCTACAGTGGCCGAACCAAACTGTACATGGGAAATCTTCACTGTGATCGGACCCAGAAAGGAAGGGCATTTTATCAGCAATGCAAGGGTGGAAAGACAGGAAATGGGGTCAGATGTACAACAACTCAGCCGGGGAAACCTGCTGAGAGAAAAAAAACAGTTTACAGTGATAATGTCATATAGTTATAGGGAAAATGATCAGTGTAAAGCACAAGCAAAGCCTCTAAGGACATGCCTCTGCAGTTGTAACCAGTAACTGAGGAGATGGCTAAAGATCACCTTGGCCAGCCCGAATAATATGATCTATCCTACAGATAAAAACTAAAATCATGTTTTAAATAAACTACAGTTATAACTGGTCTCATAAAGACTCTAGTTTGGAATAGGCAACAACATACTGTACTGTATATGGTCAGCTCAGCTGTATGTTTAAAATTGTAGTTGTTTTCTGAACAGTGTAATTTCTGATCAACACATTTCGACTTCCACCCAGAAATAATTTTTAATCTGGTAAAATGGATCGGACATAAAATTGAGCGCGTTGAACTGGTTAGTCAGTTTCGGTTAGGATAATAGAAGGCAATTAGACAGCTTTTGCGGTTAGATAGGCCCCTTGTAAACAAGTTACAGGCTTTTTGGGGTAAGGCTCTCCTCAGGGGTTTAGAACTTTGCTTAGTATGCATAGAATCAGCTCTCAGGCTATTTTATCAGATTGAAAATGATTTCAGGAGGGAAGTCGAAACGTCTCGATCATCAAATACACTGTCCTGAAGACAACTTTAAAGCCTTTTCTAGGATGAATAACTCCTGGATGAATAAGAGATTCATCCAGAATGTACATTAAATACATAAAAAATTACGTATATCGTCCAAGAACCGTTATTGGTGTTTTTCTTTTTTTCTTAAAACTATACTTCATTTTGTAGCTTTTTCATCTGATTCAGAATTTATCTCACTAATTCAGCATGTGTGAGATTATATCTCAAATAAATGTATTCATTTTATTAGTTTTACTAATCATTTATCTTTTTTTTTTTTTTGCCTGATTCTTACATAGAATAGCATTCTCTCATCTGTGGGGAGATTCATCTGCTTTAAAGAAGCATTCAAAACGAGAAAATACTCTATACGGCTGCAAAAAAAAAATACCGGTGACATTGAACATCCTCTATAATGACACATTAAAGAGGAATAATCTGATTTTATTTTCACTGTTGAAGCACACTGGAGAGGTTTAAACAGGAAAGTAGGAATAATTAAGTATTTACTGTGTGAAATATTTACTTTGTACTTTCAAACTCTTCTATAGTCAGACTGAAAGCACCTGGGACTCCTTTTTTTTAAATCGCAGAGGGAAAATGAAAGATCAGATATGAGTTAGACAACATTATAGAAGAAGATGTCTGTTATGCGTTCATAATCTGAGGCCCACAGCGCCACCAGGCTGTTAAAATTAGAACTACAGTTTTCCATCAAACCCCCGCCCTGCTTCTCCATCTCTCAGACTTTCATCTGAATCCATTCCGTTATTTAAACCTCTTTCACAAGCGCGTCCGTGGAAGATTTTCACGTCGCATAGGTGGCGGAGTGGCGCGCGCACACACATGCACACACATAGTTACGCACTTGAGTGGGACAGTGAGAAAGAGTGTGTGTACCCTCCTTTGCTGATGCCCCTGACGACAGCCAGTCACACGGAGCTGGTGTGTTGAGGACAGACTGCATCAAGGATCAGCGCACCGTGCGTGGGAGTCGTTCACCGTCTCTTTCTTCTCTGCGCACACCGGACGGCTTTAAGCGCACTGTGGAGTCCCGTTACTAAGGAGAGGATTCTGTGTGTGTGCGTGTGTGCGGATCGAGGCTGTCGCTGTGGAGAAATTCATTGGAAATCATCAGAAAACTGGGTGATTGCTTCTGCATCCCGTCCTGCTATTTCCCCTCTTTTTTTTAATGAAAGCTGTCTTTCAAGACGATGGACCTGAGATAGTGCGTGTCTGTCTGAGTCCTGCTGACTGGGAGTTGTCTCGTGGAGAAATGCGAAAGCATGCTTGGAAGCAGTGAAAGCTACAGCAGGTGAGATGAAAAAAAAAAAAAAAACAGAGAACAAATATTATTCTAGGATTTGTGTTGGTGCGTTTTTATTTTTATGAGTCCTTTTCATGGCGCAATCAAATCTCCTGCGCTCATTTTTTTCTCTATCTCAGGGAAATATTCTAATTTATTTAGGGTTTAAAATGAAGCTGTAAAAAAAGGGAGGTTTGAAACTAATCTAAACTCGCTGCAGTACCAAATCTGCAAAAGAACAGGAGCAGCTGATGAAGACTTATGGTTTTAGAGGAGTGAAGATGCTTAGGCGCGTCCTCTGCAGGTATGGACACTTTAAATCTTTCTAATAGAAATTATTTAACGTGTCTCTCTTTCTCATTTTTGTCTTAGTCTCATGTGAAGGCTTAAATCATTGATTACATTTAATTGTCAGGTGAATAGGAGGATATGTGATAGAAAAATAAGGATGGTGGTGTCTATGGGAGTGTGTATGTGTGTGTGGGTGAGTGAATCAAGAAAAAAAAAAACATTATCTTCATTTTGCCATTATTTGGACACGCTTGGGCTCTGCTGAGATAACATTTCTCGGTGCGTGAGGCAGTCGTGATGCTCTTCCCCATGCCATTTTATCCATCTGCAAAAAGATGGCTATCAGTTAAAATGTGCAGCTAAGGAGAGAAAAAAAAACACAGACTGGATTCTGCAGCAAGATTCATGCATCTTTAAAGGAAGATAAATTCCCTCAAAACGACTTGGGACTCTTTGTTTTCAACAAGACGACAGCCGTGTCTCTATATTTAGCTTCAACTGCGACAATATGGGACACAGAATGAAAGTTGTAATTGTGGAGCTTTTCTGCTGTTTGCTTTGCAAGGTGGCTCAGACAAGGAGTGTATGTAAGGAGACCCTCAATTTCTCAATTTTTAATGTGCAGAGCTGCAATTTATAATATGGTATTAGGAATAATCTTAAAAAAAAGTGCATTTGTGTGTGTGTCTGTGAGGTTGTGCCTGCGGACATTCATAAAGTGCTGTAGCTCTATTGGTTATAAATAACTGGAGGGAGCTGACAGGCAGATAGAGCAGCAGCCCAACCACAACAGCCTCTCCGGCTTTATCTGGATTCACCATGATAGATAGATGATACACTTAGAGATATCACACACAGGCAGGGGCAAGGGTGTGGCACAGTGGGCTCAGCTTTAATGGCTTCTATTTTGTTTTGTTTACCATCTGCTATGCCTTCTCTCCATAAAAAGTGATCATTTAACGCTTCACTGTATGTTTTCCGAACTCTGTCTGTGACTTTCAAGCGACCCCATCAAACTAAGTGTTTGGGCTCCGTTCTCCTAATGTCCATTTGGGCTCTTAAATCCGACTTTCAGGTTTTTATGTCGATTTTCTTTAGTGATTGGGACTCTGCCGACTCAATCGTGGCTGCTTTGCAACAGCTGAGAAGCTGCTCAAGTGTGTGATCCGCTTTGTCCCCACACCCCCCCAGCTACCTTCATTAAATAAATGTGCCGGAGCTGACCTTGGCTATCTACAGTCATCAATAGGATTCACCTTTCTGCCCTGCAGTGGGCTACAGCATATTGCAAGTGGCCCTCTACTCCACGGCATAATGCTGCTCTGGACGTGCAGGATTGAATTACTGTTAGTTGATCAATGTTTGCAATAACCCAAACCTCTACGTAGCTGCCATTTTAATGCAGAGAATCAAATATCAGGGAAAAATTATGCTTAAATTTCACAGAGATGTGCCTAAATTTTAGCGTTTGTTTTGGACTTACTTGTAGACGGAGTAAAGAAGAAAAACAGTAAGATCAGCCTAAGTCTGTGTGCTGCATTAATGATTCATGGGAGAAATCGGCTTCACCGAAGCTCTGACAGCAGTCGAGACAGAGTGGGCGGCCATGGTGTGGACGATGATGGTGCATACTGACTGATCACAGGCTTTCCTTCTCACCGCACACTAAATGGCCAGCAGTGGCATCAAAGAGAAGGCTAATGCTAACTTATGACGTGTTCTCATGTCTCCTAGAGACGCTCTCATCCGGGGTGTAAAGCTGACACCTCCTGCATCGACAAGGTGTTTATTAGCTCCCAGTTGAGAGAGCATTGATGTCTACATAATGTTAGAGTGACATGGAGCTGTGAGTTTTCACACGGGACACCAATTATGTTGTTTTCACAAGACTTGGCTGCCACTGGCTTGATTCGGTGATGCTTGTGACTGGATGGCATGTAGGGTGGTCACGGTAGCTATTGGATGGGAGAAGGCAAGAAAATCTTGTTGACACTGGTCATGAGTGGGTATTTGAAAGAAATGAGTAAGATGGACAGCTACATGTGCTGACATGATTCACCTGTGTGTGACATGTGGAGTTTACGTAAGAGAGTTGCCAATAACTGACATTTATTTGTGCTGGGGTTTTTTTCAAACATGGGGAATTTGAAACTATTTTTTTAAGTTTCTTCTAGCTCATTGTGTTTCTCTAGGCTTAAAACTTCTATCTCATGCTTTAAATAGACAAATATTGTAGTGTTTGTTTTCTCGGACGTGTAATGGTTGCAGAAAATCTTATAAATACAGACATTCTGTTTCACTATTGTATTTGACTGTCCCCATTCCTTTTGCTTCCTGGTTAGTCCAAGGGCACCTGCATGGCACAGCCCTTATACCTGTTCCATTTGAAGCCAAAAAGAACACCAAACTAGCACAGCTAGAGCATGTTATTTATCTTCATATTTTGGGGCATTGACATAAAAATGTCACTCCCTGTTGACGGGAAGGACAGAGCATGAGCAGTGCACCTGCATTCAAATACCTCTTGTTTACTTTAGAATGTGGTTATGAAGGCATGGTCAAGAACAACCAGGTATTTGATTAGCAACCAAATACTGGACAGGAAAGCTTCCAAATGACTCAAACATGCATGAACCAAATAGAAAACCAATTCAAGTTTGTTTTTCATGTAAGAATAACAAACCTGATGGAGACTTACGGAAATGTTCATTTTACATGACTCTTCTTTGTTTGATGCAAACATTTTGTATAACGACACAAACCAATCAAAATTTACCAAACAAAATAATCTTGATGAATGGTCTGGTAAGCTTCTGGAAGGACTTTTCAATGCTATTCCACCCATGTTGGCTGCCTTTTTTCCTGTTCTTAGTCCAGATTATCCCACGCTGCTCTGGTAAGGTTGTTACCATGCAGTAGAAAGCTTCCGTTCCACTCTCCTCAGGCTGGTTAGTGTGTCATTGGCCATACCTCAAGGTAACCCAGTTTACCTCTTTAAATAATCCTTTTTCTTCAGTAAAAACCCTGTTCACCAAATTTTAAGAGAGTAATTGTTGGGTCATCGGAGTAGTCAGGATCATGTCTCTAGTTCTATAAAACAGGTTTGAAATCTTAGGCTTGGCCATGTGAAGTTTTAAAGTTTAAACGTTTAATTAGGAAGTATCTTGTTGGGGCAAAAATGCTCTTTTATTCTACCAAACCATTTTATCCTTGACATTTTGTATATGCAACTATATTAAAGAACTTAAAGTGTCTCAAAATACTTTGCAATTGGTTATTTGCCAAATTGTCAATTATGCACTGAGAAAACACAGTTCAAACTGAGTTTAAGTGCTTTATTTGTGCCTGAGTGAATAATTTGTTGATGCTCGTACTTTGACAAAATAAAACCTTTAAAAAATAAAATGCAAGGAAAAGGGGCTGGATTTAAAAAAGAAAAAGAAAAGTTAAAAGCAATCTTTGAAAGGAGAGTTTACAAAGCTGAAGAAACTAGTTTATGTGAGATTAAAAGTAAGAGGAAAAGAAATGATATGAAGCGGTGCTTGTTGAAGTAATGCTTTGTGTACAACACTATTCCAATAAGAATGATTTTTTTCTTTGTTACAGAGGTACAAACTATCAATAAAGTACATTTTGATTGGTAAGTATGTAGTCACATTGACACATTCTTTTATAAAAGTTGTATCGTAATGGTCCAAGTGAATGCAAATAATGCTCTGTCTTTAACTCTACATTTTCCATGATGAGCCCTACCAGTCACCCCAAAAATGAAAGCAAATCAAATGTGTTATCATAATTTTAGTGCCGTTAATCCTATGAAGTTGGACACATCAACATAATTATTGGCTGTACTAATCCGCTGCAGCTGTAACATTTATGCTAAACAGTCAAAGAGTGGTATCTGCATAAGCTTTGCGATATGAAGCTCAGAAAAAAAATTCCATATCATTTGTTGACTGGTTTTCTGTCCATGTGTTTAGATGGGTGCCCGCAAGACTCGTTAAGTTATAAGTTACAATTCAAGAGAAAACCTATGATGATACGTTTTTCAAAAGTCAATCATTATGAAGGGTGGCACAGTGGTTGGCACAGTGACCTCACAGGAAGTGGGTCAGGAGTTCAAGTCCCAGGTGGGGTGAGGCTTGAAACACTAGCCCGTCTTTGTGGAGTTTGCATTTTTTCCCCATATATGCAAATGCTTTCTCCGGTTTCCTTTCACTCGACAAAAACATGCGTGGTTTGATGATTGGCCACTGTGAAGTTGCCCTTAGGAATAATTGTGTGCGCGTGTCTCAATGACAGACTGGCAACCTGTTTGGGGTATACCCTGTTTCTCGCCTTAAATCAGTTAGGATAGGCTCCTAACTGGCATCCCTGGTAGGGATGTACAGTTCAAAAGACAAATCTGTTTGAGTTGGCTGTTTGAGTGAACCCATGGCTGAATGAAAGCAGGTCAGATGTGTGTGTGCACCAAGCACTGAGATTAGCTTTGCAGGATTCACATTAGAAACTCCTGCAAGTACAGCTAATCCCGATCCAGTTTAGTTTGCATTTGAAGTGAACAACTGAAGTAACCAGTAGGGGTGCTGTGGCATATCTTTGAAAAACATACTAAAGGAAATAGCTCTTTTGATGTTTCATGTTACTTGAGCATTTAAAATGAAATGTCCAGTACATGTTTCATTTTAATACTTGCTGTGTGACTGTGCATATGCATGACTTTAAAGGGTTAACTATATCAACTAGCCTTGTGTAGCATAGCTGCAGATGGAAACCAGAAAGCTGGAAGACCTTCCATTGACATCTAGAAACATTGTGTGGGAGAATTTTCTGTTTCCCTGTAGGTTGCAGTAAAAATGGATGAAAAGAACTGGGTCAGACTAAGTAAGACTATTTAAAAAAAAGCGCTGGAACATGCCAAGTCCCTCATCTGGCATATTGTACATTGACTATAACAACAGCAAAAAAAAAAAAAAAAAAAGCAGGGTGGAAAGCTGTTTCTGTTCTCTACTTGTGTGGTAAATTTTGACCAATCAACCAGTATCAAGATACAGAGGGATGGCCAACTTCAAATTTGTAACAAATTTACAATCTACATGGTTTATGGTAGATCACTCCAGGACCTTTAAGATTTTTTTTTTTGGCATAAAATAAAGTCTTGTTTGGGGTCTTTTAAAGCTCCTTAGATGATGTATCATAAAATAAGGCAAAGATAATGTAGACGGTGATAGGTCAGGGTTTGGCAACATGTTACTTTGCTTACAGAGACTCTTCACTTGCCCTCTGGAGAGAACATTTATTTTTACTGCATAGGGACTAAAGAGTGCCTATGTTGACACTTCTGTTGCCAGGAAGACTTACTCATCCAAGTTTTAGATGACTGAGTTAATGTCACACTGCTAAGTTGCTAGAAGGCTGTAAATAATACGGATGGAGGGAGTTGATGTTCTCTGTCTGGCAGTGCTGGGTGGAATAGCTTTAGTAAAACACTCAGTGAGCATCACTCACTTCCTACCTATTATCACTTGAAGATTTAGTCTTATAAGTATTCCTGACTCTACGTAATTGAAAAACACCTGAGAAGCTGAAGCTCGAAACCATTAGCTCTATGTCAAATATGTGCTTGGCTTTTTGCAATGCTCCAATGAAAATCAAATTAGTTGTGGGTACATTTGAAAAATGTACTGCCTAATATTTCTTCAGAATTTCAGATCCAAGAAGCCCAAGAATGGGGCACTGCTTGCTTACCCTGCTAATTAGGGATGCTTTGAGAAATTGAAGTAGTCAATCCAAATATAAATTTGATATTAGTTCAATTTATGTTTTGATCTCATGATCTGCCTCATATTTTCCCCATTTTCTTTGCAAAGCAAATGCAAGAGTGAAGTGAGGCTGGTACAAAACAGTACAGCTTCAGTCTAAATTAAATGTTTTGTTGTAACGTATGATTACATGGGAAAATTATAGCATTCTGCATCTTTTCTGCTGAAAGTATCTTTTCAGACGCAGCTATTCAGCTGTGTCAGGAAACCCGGTTGTGGGACAACATCAGCTCCACTTACAGGGCTCTACTTGAATGAATCATATGATATTTTCCATAAGTGGGAACAAGATTTATGTTTGTGCACCACCTCCCTGATGTAATGTGTGTTAAAATACCCCATTGAGATTTAGAGTCTACAGAGTTCAACGTTTGGTTGCGGTATGAGTACTCTCATCTTCTTCATCTGTCTGGCATGGTGAGTGAGGATCTACATAGAAGTGGATTATCACTTACACACTTCATGTTACAATCCAATTTAATTTTACTTTCGGAGGGGAACAAAGTGTTTTTGGGTGATAATGATACTTTTTCTAAACAACTTTTTTTTAGGCTAAACAATGCATATAAACTATTTTAACATGTTATTGTTTTGCTAATTCATTAGAGGAGGTTTCTGCTTTTGTGGGGTATTAATTCTTATTTCTAAGCAAATAAACTTTATTAGCTGAGAATTGTGCCGTTCACTTAAAAAAACACTGTAGGTACATTAATTCAGTTTCAGATTTTTCTGACATTGCAATTTTTTTATGTTGTTTATATGGCAGCTGCAAATCTTTTCTCGCTAGCCGCTCAGTCAAACCCATCCATGTGCACGACACCTCGTAAAAATTGTTTGAGCCCACAATGACAGTGTAAAGCCTACCAAGGTAGCAAAGTTGGCAAAGCATTTTTTTTTTCACCCCCCCTATTTTTATTCTTAGTTCGGAGCATTTACATCAAACAGCCACTCCCTGGTGAAGGAAGGAAACAAGTGCGAGACTAGCACCTGAACATAAACACGGCCTGTTTTTGTCAGACATGACGGAGAACAAAAGTATCCGAATACTGGGCAGAAGAGCTCACAAATGGCTGAAATATGCATGATTGAAATAGAAAACCACTTCCGATGTTTTTTTTTTAACTTGGAAGTAATGTTCAAACAAGGTAGAAACTTTCAAACATTTTGGAAGGATCCTGTTCTTCTAATTTTGATAAAGCCATTCAAACTTTTAGAGTTTATAAAGAAAATGCATGTTCCTGTTCAAACACTGCCAAAGTAAAGAGGCTATCCTTCTACTTGGGTTAAAGTGTCACACATAATTCTTACATTTTGATGTCCTTTTAGCCCATTATCCTGTCTTTTTGTTAGATCTTTGCACATTTTTTTCCATTCATCATGTGATTCAGGACAACTGGGACCTTGCCTTGAGGTATAATGAGGCAGAGGCTTTTAGTTTCCTAAAAGCTCTCCCCACACACACCTTTCTCTCTTTCTTTCCATTTTTTTTGTCTGGGTTTAACTTTCATAAAAAGCCCTCACTGTCTGGCCCATCTGCCTCTCTCCCATCAAGGCTGGCCACCAGCACTTCATCGGTTCAGAGTAAAAGCGATAGGAAAGGGAGGGACAGGCCGCTGTAACAAAGAACTGCTAATACTGTTGATGGAGGAGAGCAAAAGTGCTAGGAGGAAACAAGAGGTTGGATTTCAGGTTATCGACCCAACTGGGTGGCATAAAGAGACGTTTGTTTGCCAGACATGAAGAAGCACCAGTAATCCCTGCAATTGTTAGACGAGAAGCAGGGCTTTTGCAGACCTTCTAAGATGATGAAATTCAGCTGAAGTTACAAATTTGTTTAGATAAATTTGTATAAATGAATGGAAAGAAGCATTTGCTCGTGTATCAACTTAAATTAGTAAAATATGAATGAACTTTGAAGCTCGTCTAGTTAATTTTCATAAAACGCTAAACTAAGTATCTCTACTTCATTGACAAGTGTATTCATCAATTTTTTTAATTGTTTTTGTACTACCTGTGTACTTTTCTTACCAAAAATGTTTGGATATCATCAAAAAAACAATGGGCAACAGTAATTTTTTAAAAGCCATACCCAAAACTTTATTCATTTATTTTTTGGGACCGAGATTTTTTCAGTCCCGAGGGGCGTTAGCCTAGTGGCAGAATTGCCGTCTTTCAACTGGGAGAACCTGGTTCGATTCCTCCTTGGACTACACATAATCCATAATCCAGACTTAACCAACACACACATCAAAGGGATGCATTGCTAGTGACAGTAGAAGAGAGTAGGATAAGCTTGGGATGACCTGTGAGTTGATATCCAGCTTGTAAAATATGTAAGCTGAATGATTAATTTCAAATTAAATATCCATTTAAAAATACACAGAATAACTCAAATATACTGATATAAATAGTACGATTGCACCAAATATATAAATATTGTTTGTCATGCTTTACTGCCTTTTTTCCACACCCTATATCAGAGATGGAGGAGGGGCTAGACAAAGTGGACGTTTAGAATGCATAATACTTAAAAAGCGATAGAAGGTGATCTTATGACTATAAAAAGAGTTGTCGCGATGGGAAAGCCTTGTGGTGGCTGCAACGTAGATTTTATTTGAGGTGTGCGGTTAGTTTGATGGATCCCTCTTATGAGAGGCTTAAATTATACAGTAGACTCCATTCTGAACTGAGCTGCTCAGGTTATGTGGACAAGCTTGATTATGCAAAGAAGTAAAATGAAAGCACCTTTTTAAAGTCAATGTTTCATGTTCCATTCAGAAAGGAAATAGAAGATGGGAGCTTTAGCGGAAAGCCAAGTGTGAACCTGAAAGTTAGCCACCCTGACGTTTTTGTTCCACATTATATTTTCTTAAGTTTCAAATTGGTGCCACAGGGTAGAGTCTGAATGCGTTTGGTAGTGTTGATTTTTAAAAAGCAAGAGGGAAATACACTACACGATACCACTACACAGTGAGAAAATAAAAGTGTCGTACCTTGTAGTATGTCGACTTATGTCATCATGTTAAAGACATGCCAAGTTGTTTGTGAACCTGTGGGAATTGACTGGGAGGAGAGATCAGGTGTGATGTGGTGTGAGAGGAAGGTTCATGCAATTTAACCCCCATAGCTAATTTAGTGCAGGACTGAAAGGTGAGAAGTGGGTAAAAGTTATTACGATGGTGCATAAAGTCAGTGCAAATGAGAAAAATAAAAAAAAAACTTTCAGGAAACATAACTCCCCCTGTGCATTAAGTCTATAGCACATTGTGAAATGAGCTCTGTAAATTGGAAGCGATGGTTTTACGGTCTAAAATGAAACCTCAGGAGTAATCTCTCTCTATAATACAATCCATCCTCATCCTGCTCCTGAACATTGGGTAGATATGCAAATGTCTAATAAAAAATTCAGCCCCTTCGAATATTCTCGTGCTTCTACTGTGTTGGTAATAAGGAGTGAAAATGCGATATGGAAAAAAAATATATTTTATTTGTTTTTTTTTTCCCGCTGTATTTACCGGCCTATCAGCCTCAAACTGAGGTCATAGCTTACACAGTATCAGTTTGGGTCTTTATAGAGTTTTTAACTTTTCTGTTTTTTGAGGGACAGTAGAAATTTTATTGACCAGTTTGACTTGTGAATACAAAAAAAATCTGTAAAGGAGGCTCAAAAAATCCTGGTGTTGCTCAAGATTAAATTTTCTCAAATTTCAGACACCCTAAAGCTTGACATTCGTGATGTTGGATACGTTTACTCAATACATAGCAACAAATGAACTCATTAGGCGACTAATCGCTTCAGTTTCAAATGCAACATTAAATTGCTAATTCATTTACAATGCAAAGTGAAAATCTATTGCTCACAGGTAGGAGGGAGCGTGTTTGTTAATCTCCTGCTCCTGTTGTCTCATCCGTAGGCCAACTCTTTAAATAGAAATGGCACATAATCTAGGCCATTTTTTATACTAGATATTTTTGTATGTTCACACTCTCTTCTAAATTGTATCTATATTTGTCGTGCCTTTTGTCAATAACATCAGAGTAAAAAGTGTGGATTCTAAAAGATGTCAATGTAGTAAGTAATTATCTGCATGATTCATTAGGTTATATTTTTCTTTTTTAAAGAGATTTTGAGTTTAAGTTATGGAAGGTGGCATGATGCAATATTGGCAATTAATTTTGAAAATGACCCTTTTAATTAGATACACAATAGAACAAAGAGTTGTTTTGTGTTATCTTGTCTCTATTATTATTACTTGGGGACATTAACATGTCTTTCTTCAGCTATCGGTAGCGATTTTATTAGCCACTCTATCACAAAAAGTATTAGTCATTAATCATCAGTTTCTATCTGATACAAAAGAGTTTACATCAACTCATTACTGAACATTAAAAACACTCAAATCTTCAAAAACATGCCAAATGGACATATTTACAAAGTAATTTCTATAAATTTAGACAGATACAACATATATCCCCAAATATCTCTTTGCTATTTCTAGTTCTATCCTTTTTAAAACCCAACGCATTAGTTGCCTGTTCCCAGAGAGCATTGGCCTAGTGAGTTACCGTCTTTCAACCAGGAGAACCTGGTTTGAATCCCACTGGGCCCACGACCCCCCTGGGACCACTAGAGAGGCAACTTTGAAATAAAAAGAAAAAGCACCAGTTGCCTGTTTAACATTTGTGCATTGCTTTATTCTTTCAACATAAGGAATCTTAGTTGTTGAAGCAAAGCAATTTTCTTTTCTGTGTGCGTTTTTGAACGTAATGAATGTATCTGATCTATGTAGTTATTTGGTTTTGGTTTTGTCAGCTCGTTGATGACTAAATTAATATTATTGATATAGATCGATAAACTGTTAGACTGGTAATCACAACTGGGAAGCAAAGATTAATTTAGCATCCTGTCTCTATGAGTGATATTTTACACATTACTTTTAAGAAATGGTGGAGTTTAAAATACATCTAAGAAGCTCAGTTCCACGGTAAGAAGACAAAAATAACTATAGCGTGTGACTCTTTGGTGTGAAACACATAATCCAAATAGTGGTGAGAAGAATGTATAATTAATTAGGTAGGATTGTAAGTCCACTTTTTGAAGGATTCTTTATTGTGTTAACTTTATTCCCACATTAAAAAAAAAGTGTACTAGAAGTGGGCTTCTATTTCATTCCTGTAGGTTTGAGTAATTCCCAAACTTTCCCATTCAAGATTCTGATGCTAGTTGAACACTCGATTATTCTTGGCCACGGATTTTATCCTCTGCCACACCCACATCCTAACGTGTTTTGCTCATGCACACTCCATTCCTTCAACAGTACTATTTTCATTTTTTTTTCCCCTCCGGTGTGGGTAGCTTCTGGTGCATTTTGGTTAATGCACCAAAATAAGAATATGAAAAAATATGACCCTGCTATGGTAACTTACTGCGCTTTGCCTCCAAATGATTTGGGCCGTTGTGGGCAGGACTTAGCTGGGCATGAGTGGAGTGGGGAATTCATGGTTTTGAAAATGGAAGTGAAAGTTTTTAAATGTATTGATGAGCTTTTCGTAGCACATATCACTTTTCCAAGCTAAGAAAAGGTACCATGTTTATCTACATATGCTTTTAGGTAAGGATTATGAGACCAGGAAAGCACAATACCAACTCTTTGAGTCTTTTTTAAATATGCTTTTGAAGTCGAAACCAAAAGTTTGAGCCCATTATTCCATCTTTTTTTAAACTTATTGCTGAGAGGTGGACAAATGTTGACAAGGGATTTGTGACAATTCGGCCAACCCTAAAGCCATCTGGTATTACAGCAGTAGGTCACCTTGGCATTGATCCGCATGCAGCATGCGAAATACCTCAACAAGCTTTCTACACATTTCTGCATCTGCTCCTCAAGCGTTGCTCAGATTATCAACATGTCTATTCTTCCATCTTTAGAACCTCCTCCTCCATCTTCAGAACCTCCTCCTCCACTCGATAAGAGCACACAAGGACAGCTTAGACAAGTAATTTTGCTTTTAATTGCTTGAACCTCCCCTGAGTGCTTTTTCTTAAGCACTTCAAACTGTTGTTGTTTTCCCGCACATAATCTTTGATTATATGAAAGTCAGCATATTTTTTCACTCTAAGCTTCTTATGAGAGAATTTGGAGCAGGTGGATTGCCCAGATAGATGGGCTAATGCTCCCGTGCTGAAGTTTTAACTAAATATTTTTCCATCCACTGTACATTTTTTACCGTCATCAACCATCTTGTCCCTCAATTAAACAATAATCTGAGCTTTTTTTTTTCACTTCTTTTTGTTTTTTCTCAGACCTCATTTCCCTGTCTGTATCAATACAGTCATTATGTGGGGGTTTATCTAGCTAATGAAGGCTTCATCTTTCTGGGCAATCTCTCACAGGACATGGATTAAGCTTCACTATCTCTACACCAGAGCCACAGTGGGGTCAGCCAGGCCACTTTCACTCCTAGTGGATTTTAGAGCCAAAAGGGGAGATATGAGGATTTGGTCTGCAAGAAAAGAAACTGAAGTTAAATATTATGGCTTTATGTGGGAATTTGATCCACTATTGACAAGTGAATGTGCAGGTTAGAGAAAAAATGACAGCTTTCAGGATTGCCAAACATATGCCACACCATCAAGCCGCCCCAAATTGTTTTATTTTTGATGGCCTCTTACTTTTTTGCAGCTTCAGCACAAACATCCACGCTAGCTAATGTGTGAAACAAATCCAGCTGCTATATAAACAACATAAATTATTTTCATTGCTAAAATCCAAGGCTGTTTTACCAAGAGAAGGCCATTTAAATTGATTGCAAAGTACGCCCAAATTTTCCTACAGTCTATTTGCACAAATCAGCAGCCTCCATTTTGTTTGCACCGACTTTACAGTTTGTAATTGTTTGCCTGTGTATTAACATTTTAAACTGTTTTATAATGAACGGGACTCTGTGGAAGACGACAAAAGAAGTGAAGAGTCATGATCTTAAGATCAGGATTGTCCTGATCTTGTTTGATTAAATGAAAATCAAATAAAATCCAATAACTAGCAATTGAAAGTACGCAAAGAGAAAGTAAACAGAATTAAATAGGACAAGATTCAACTTAAACAGAATATATGTACTCCAGTTTTCTCTCACCCTCCAAAAACATACACGTTAGGTTGATTAGCTATAAAATTGCCTCTAGGAATGAGTTTGTGTGCAGATGGTTGTCTGTGTGTGTGGCCCCATGGCAGACTGGTGACCTGGTCATGGTGTACCCTGCCTCTCATTTGGAATTAGCCGGGAAAGATTCTGGCACCCCTTGTGATGCTGTTAGGGAATAAGCAGTTCAGAAGACTAAACAAAACATAAATAGAGCGTGTTTTGAGATAAAAAAAATTATCCCACAAAAGCGCAATGCCTTTGTGACGTGGGTAGTTGATTTATAAATCCAGGCAGAGTCGTGCTTCTGTTGTGAGGTTGTTTACTGTTGTCACTCTGGTTTATAATGCTTTTTGAATATGGTGACTTCTTTACAGGTATTTATGAATTTTATTGCCAACACTGCAAAAATCTCTCAGTATAATCAAAACGTCTTTCCACTTCAAAAACCCTCCCCTAAATAAAAAACCTCCTCCAAATATATACTTTACGCCCCTTCGCTCAGGCTGAGGTTCCACTTAACCCTGAGACGGTGGCTCAGTGGTTAGAGCGTTCGCCCGCGGACCGGAAGTTAACCGGGAGTTCGCATCCCATTGAGTTTACATCTAGGGTCCTTGGAAAAGACACCCAACCCTGTTTCTCCCACCATTGGTGCCATCATAGATGGCAGCCTGCTACGGCGTAGTGCAGGACATGAATTTCCCGGTGAGGGATTAATAAAGTATATTAAAATAAATAAATAAAAAAATGAATCCCCAAGTGACGTCACTTCTGGCCAAACCGTTGCCTCGATTTGAAACCCCTATGCCGTCCACAGCGTCCATTGCCCCGGTAAAATACCAAGTGTGTACCCCTAATACTTTCCGCCCGCAAGGCACTCGGGGGGCATCCTGACCAGATGCCCGAAACACCCCATCTGGCTCCTCTCGACCTGGAGGAGGAGCGGCTCGACACCGAGCTCCTCCCGGATGGCAGAGCTCCTCACCTGATCTCTGAGTGCGAGCCCAGCCACCCTGCGGAAGAAGCTCATTTCGGCCGCTTGTACCCGCGATCTCATTCTTTCGGTCACCCTCACCCAAAACCCTCACCCCTAATACTATCACGGAAAAACCTGCTGCTGGTGACAGAGCGTAAGGGGCCGAGGTGAGTGTTTGCGTGTGCATGTGTATGTGTGCTGCTATGTCCGTAACAACCTTTCTTTATTTCATAGTAAAGTTCAAAAGGTCACATCTTCCTTTAAGAGAAATTAGGGTTAGAAAGCCGTCTTTACTACCACTATGAACTGTTTTGTAGAACTCTGGTTTTATACGGATGGATTTTTCACAATGTTACATAAAGGTGTCTATAGAGAAAACGGAGCGCTCAGATCTGTGGCAAGCTTAAACACACACAGACAAACTTTCAGGGAGGACTGTTGATCTTTAAAAAGTGCTTTTCACTCTGAAGCTCTTTCAAACACATACCAAAGCAGGAAACTTTGCTGAATAATGTTCATGCCAGTGTGAAACATCTTTTGTCTATTCTGTGAAAAGACTCGTAGTCGAGAGAGGAATCTTGACATATTGGGGACAAGAACTCATTAAATAAAAAAAACCCCTTCAAAATAAGTATTTCATTCAACATTTTCTCCTCAAAATGAATATTTATCTTCTGTAAAATAGATTGATCTCTAATTTGAATATTTTTTTAATTAATTATTGCAAATAATATTAAATAAGTCACAAGTAGCTAAACTTATCGTTAACAACTATGATTGATACCAAACTATACAACTGTTCAAAACAATCTAACTGCAGATAATGTTTCCATTCTGTTCTGTTTCGTTCCGTCGTCTTCCGCTTATTCGGGGCCGCGTTGCAGGGGCAACAGCCTCAGACGGGAAGCCCAAGCTTCTCTCACCCCAGCTGCATCCTCCAGCTCACCCAGAAGGATCCCGAGTCGTTACCCATCCAGCTGTGAGACATAGTCTCTCCAGCGGGTCTGGGGTCTGCCTCTGGATCTGTTCCTAGTACGACATGCCTACAACACCTCACCAGCGAGGCCTTTGGGGGGCATCCTGATCAGATGCCTGAACCACCCCATCTTGCTTCTTTCGGCCCGGAGGAGAAGCGGCTCAACACCGAGCTCCTCCCGATTGACAGAGCTCCTCACCCGGTCTCTGAGTAAGAGCCCAGATACCCTGCAGAGGAAGCTCATTTCGGCTGCTTGTGTCCACAATCTCATTCAAACACCTATGGTCACCACCCACAGCTGGTGACCATAGGTGTTTCCATTCTGTTCTTTGATAAAACACTTGTAAAAAGGTGTTTTTGTTTGAAACGTTGCCATCAGAAGTGATAAATCTGAAGTGAGTCTGAATGGGAACGGATGTTTATCTGCTTGTTTGCTTTTGTTTGCTTTTATGTTTCAAACCGATACATCATATTGCTACAAAGGGAGAAATGAATTGAATGAAAGAAATGTTATATATCATTCTAAGATTTGATTTTTATCTAGAGTTTCCGTAGGTGCTGTTACTCAGTGTCTTGTAATAGAGCCCTGAAATAGCATCCTGTCTTTCTCTCAAGGTTCAGTTTAATAGATGTTCCAGAAGGGAAAAAGCAAGAATTTGAAAGAAACATTTGAGAAAAGACTGGTCAAGGCTGAGGGCAGGAAGTTTGCTATTATGTCTAAAGCTTCCTGTGGGTCGTGTTTACAGTGTCATAATGACAGGATGTGGGGTGGTGCATGTGGAGGCGGAAGAATAGCCTTGAGAAACATTAGCTGGGATTTCTTTTTGTTTTAATCTTTTCTGTACTGCACAGTTCTTTCTCAAATTAAAAAGGAGTTTTAACCGCAGACTTTTTTATAGCCCTCAAATTTGTTGAGTGTGCCATTGTTGGAGGGTTTTGAGATAGATATACAAATATAGATATACGAAAAATTTATATCAGGTTGATAAGCAGGATTCAAAAAACCACTCAGAATCAATCATTTCTGGATTTTTGGGACACTGTACCATGGAAGTTATTTGGTTTGAGAAGAGGAACTTGGTTTTTATCAGGGTTGTTGTAATCCAATAAGTTAGACTCTGATTATGTTGGAGAACACTCACCTTGAATTTTATTTTCTCAGAATCATGTCTCTTCTAAAAATTGATTTTCAGTAGTTGAATACACTGCCAGTAGATCAGTCATTTAAAAACAGACAAAAACTGAAAGATACTGCTTCCTGTTAAGTGGAACTACTTTTAGATTGTGCATCTCAGATGTGTGTTTTCAGTCATGGCTCAATAGGGATAAAAATGAGATTAGAATAAAAGGACAGGAACAACTATTATATGGAGATACTTCCCATCCTTTATTCTTTATCATTTATGAGATGTGTTTTAACCTCTGAATATTTTAAAATCTAACTTTGTGTTACACCCGATGGAGGTGTTTGGATAAAAGGGGTGTCACCATCCCAATCATTACAAACAACTATGTTGCTGATTACTTTTTTTTTTTACATTTTTTTTCACTATGCACATTGTGACATGGATGAGTCATCTCTTTGCAGAATTTTTTCCCCTATACATTCTGTTCTATTTATCATCTTTGTCACTCATAATTTTTAAAGTTTGTAACTTCTCAAAAATATAAGTGGCAAATACTAAGTTTATCTTAACAAGGATGCATTCTCTTTTGACCTGCATAAAACAGTTAAACACCAACTATCCTGCTATGATGTTGCACCTATTTCTGAAAATCAAATGTGTTTACTTTGTAACAATTTGCTATTATTTGCCTTCTCGGTTTATATCAAAATCATAAAGATTTATTTAGCCTCTCTTTTTTTCCAAATCCTAACTTATCATTAATTAAATTTCTAATTAATACAACATTTTGTTGTCCACCTTAGTCACGCATTCCTATATACTATATTAGTGCATTTTTACAAATGAGTATTACTTAATTAAAAATTTATTTATTTGCAGGAAATAAATGTGAAGAACTAACCCCTGCATTGTTAGACTCTGCTGCTGGTTTATTGTCCCTAATCTATTTTCTACCACAGCAGTATCCTCCAGTGTCCGATACTAGTGCACTGCTGTGGCATTTTCTGGATCAGAGTTGACTCTTTATCAACTAATTACACCTCATTTTTTCTCTCAAAAAGATCTCAGTGTGAACTGTACAGTAGTCTAATCTAACCAAGGGGGACATGTTTTTTTTTTTCACAACACTGAGAGGATAACCTTCAGTTGCCAGTCACAATCAAAGTCAATGCAGCTTTCAACCTCTTCAGACTGCACCATAAATGCTTTAGATATGGTAAAGACATGATATGCATTACCTGGTAAAGGCATTTTTCTATGTTTACTCCTTTCATGAAGATATTTTTTCTGCTTTTCTTACTAATGGTATTATTTCATGAATTCTTCAGAAACACACAAATAACTACTTATTACAAACATTTAATGTGAAATGAAGTACAGTTTGAGTAAAAGCTGAAGGATCTTGCATTGATTTACGTGTGAAGAGGTGCTTTTAATAGCACTTTTTTAATTCAGCCTTACAGCGTCTCAGTGAGTTTCTATGTGAACTGAGAGGAAGATGGCCTCAGTTTACAAGAAAAATATATGTATTTGTTACTTTTTAAAGATTCATTGTAGAAAAAAATGTGTTGGATCTCCTGGTAAAATAAAATTGAGATTATAAGTGATTTTTAGATTTCCAGATTGCTTGGTTTGAGTTTACAAAGTTAGACTTTTTAAAAAGTAAGCTGTTGAAAAAAATCAAGTGAAGTTATTTAAAGAACATCTAAGATAATTTCATTTGTCCATGAATTGGTTCGTCCATCCGTCCGCAACACTAATGCGAACGTGATATTTTTCAAATATTTCAATGAAACTGCCCACAGTTCAAAGTACAAACTATAGATTAACTGATTGAGTTTTCAGGGCCAATGAACCACAGGTCAAGGTTAGGTAAAGGGTAGAAAAGCACCGATATTGCACAATGAATTAGCATTAATTTATTCTTGTCACTAATATTTTTTTCTTGCATTTTTATGACAGAAATGAACCAATTAGATTTTGTTTTGTCTTCTGAATGACTCTTCTACATAAAATGCGTTTTTAGTGGGAAGTTTAAAAAAAAAACTATGTTGGAATTGAATTTGTATGATCTTCCAAACAGACACAATTTAGATTTTTCATGCTAGCGTTCCCATATTCACACCAGTTTAACAATGGTTGAAGTGAAAGGATTGTACTCCAGCTGTATCAGTTGCTGCAGATAGACTTAGTGTAGTATGTTGGATTCCGATCTACACATTAGCTTCCCCTACACAGCACTACAGAGATAATGATTGATCATCTGGCTTTGTAAGCACAATGTAACCCCCATCAGGATTAGACGCACACTTCTGAGCCTCAAGGACGAGTTAGCATTTAAAAGATGCTTACTATATTAAAGCTGCTTACCGGTTACTTATTTACCAGCTCAAACTTGCTTCAATTTGTTTTGTGGATGACATAAATGATTAAATAAATGAAGTAGCTGAAAAGTGTTAAGGTTTTTATGGTTTTTACTGTACGGCCATTTCTTCCGACAGAAATCAAAATTGTGATCTAAAAATTTTATTTACTGTTGTAACACAAGAAAAGCAAATCCCTAAAATATTCTTCCTGGCTTTTGCTTGAGGCAGACTCTCTAAAACCACCTCCTGGGTTCCTATTAAGGCTGTCTTCTGAACTCAACAAAGCTAAAATGTTCTGTCCGTATCGGTATCCAGGATGAAATTAGAAGTCTAGTGACCTTTACTTGTTATTGGATTTCCTGGGTTTATTTCCAAGGCTGTGATGTGTTTTCAGCTTTGCATCTCAAGCTCAGAGGGTCTCCTCCTCCTTGTAGAACATTACTGAGTCTGAGAGTCGATGACAGCAAGTTGTCACCAATCCTTAATATCAGAACTCATGGTGGGGGTCCAAAACATCAGAGGACAAACAAATGTACAGCCAAGCAAAAACGTATTCCATTAACTTCTGTTTGTGTGCATGCGTGTGCGTGTGTGTGAACTTAAGAATAAAACAAATGTGTTTAGTTGAGTTTATTTAAGTTTTGGTTAATTACACTACGAGTACAGATGGAAGACGTGTTATATTTTGGATGCTTCACACTCATTTTAAAATTTGTGCTAAGCTATGGAATCTTTTTGAAATTGTGAATGAGTTCAAATAATCACACAATGCATTAGATAAAACTTAGTCTATGAGACCTACAGCTGTATTTTTTTCAAAATTTAACTTTCATTGCTTATTATTTCTCTTAGTGTGGGTCTAAAATACCCAGATGATGATTGGACCTCCTCTAAAACAAGAAAGTATGACCCCTTAGGGAGTCAAGTTCAAAAGGAACATGTCGACAGGTTTTGCAGCACAGTCCTGACAGGACGGCATCTGGTCACTGTTATGATTCTGCACCTGGTTGCGCCAACCAGCTTCTTTGTCTGGATTAGACTGTGCTGTCCATCTGTCGGCCATCGACTTACATTTAAGCCCAGCCATTTCAGAGGTCCCTATCCAACCAGCAATCCCACAAGGCAGCTTAGCTTCTCCATGACAGAAGGGTATTCTTTCTCTGGTAATTCAGCTTGGCCACACTACAGTTGTGTGAAAGTGATAGTCCTTAGGGAGCTGAAGGTGAGGGACTTGCTGGTTAAGATGGATTTAGCTAAAGTATGATTGTTAGGACAAATCTTTTGTGTGACAACACAAGATGCTAACCCCTCCAGAAAATCTATAATTGGGGAACCAGTTTGACTTTTAATCAATTTGTTATGCTAGATTCTGGGCTTTGCTTTTTCTGTCCTTCTGACTCCACAAATAAACAAACAGCATGATTCCTGTGCATTTATATTATTTCAGCCAGCAATGAGAGTGATTATAAATACACACAGTTGTGGCAAATTGTTTTAAAAAATACCATCAAAGTCATGCGTGCAGCCGAGTAAATAAAACCCCCCTGCTGCATTTGGCCATTGAGGATTAGCCTAGCAGCTGACTAGGCAGTTTGGCAAGGAATGGGCTTTAAAGGCTTTTAACACTTTGCACAGCAGATAACGTCAGCATCATCTCCAGGATTTTCCCAGAAGCTTACAGGTATTTAACAACGGTGTTTGACAAGACTTAGGAGTGATGTCTCGTGACAGGTAAACAGAAGCTTTGAAGAATAATGAGCCATTTACGTACGTGTGTTTGTGCTTTTTGTGATTCATTTAACAATTACAAACAACTGAAAATGGATCATTTCATCAACATACATACAAGAAGTGGTGTGGCTGTGCTTAACATAGTTTAATGTCTCGCTTTTAAAAGTGTCGTATCACTCAAATATCATCAGATTGTCTGCACAAGCAAAATGGATATGGATATTTTTAGAAATAAATCTAAGTTTGGAAACTGAATATTTCCACTGCAAATGGTTAACTTTAGATCTTACCTGCTATTTATTACACAACAAAACCCATTATTCTTGACCCCACAACTGCCCCCCAAAAAAAGTTTTCACAAATTCTTTCATTTTCAAAATTAGTTGCAAATATTTTCTAAAAAAATAATTACAACTTTCTTTAAAATTGTCTGAAATGGTAACATCCATTTGTAGTGCATCGCTGTAAGTTAAGTAGTTAAACTTAATGTAGGTTCGAGCAAGTGTGTGATTAGCTGTCGGTCTCTTTGTGTGGCTCTATGACTAACTGGTGATTTGTACTAACAATGCAACGGTGCTCCCTGCCTCTCATTTTTTAACCATATGGGATGTGCTTTTCAGCAATAGAAAAAACACTTTGGAAAAGGAAATATTGTCACATTCAGTTCAGAGTTTTTTACACTTCTATGCTGTCATGCTCAAATTTTCATTTTTTTTTTTTTTTTTTTTTAATAATCATTAAAATTAGTATTTTCCCTTTACAAAAGACGCAAACCATACAGCTAAACAATGTTGGATTGATTCATAATTACAATTTAAATGCATTACCAGATAATTCTACATTTTTTGGTGTTTGAAATTAAATACAAAAAACCCCCAAAAAACTCAGGCTTAGGTTTCAAATCAGTAGACATTACAGACAAACCAGGCCCTCTGACAAACACAATGTGATAAAATCATTAAATTAAAAAGAAGCTGTCTCATTTAACTATTTCTATTTTAATTTTAAAACAATACTTTGAGCCATAGTTACTCTATATTTAAACATTTTCTAGACAGTGGACATAAACCATTTGAAAACTCATTGATAAAATAACCATCAATGTAATCATAGTTATGTGAAGATGGGGTAGTAAAATCTGTATGCTTCACCTGCACTGGAAATCTTTTAAGGTCATAAATGTGGCTTTTTTATGTCACTCCAGTGTAATGGAAACATAATACCATCTACCACCTCAAGATCCCAGTGGATGCTCTCATAAAAGTATTAATCTCACCATTCAATGATCCATTTATTATTGGTCTTGGACCGGTGGGTATTCATTTATTGAGCATGGTTGTTTTACTTCTCCAACATGTTCATTCTTTTAAATAGCACGCCCCCTCTCTCTTCACCCCAATTAATATAATTCTCTAGGAGCTGACTGGATGGTTGATTGGAAGGAAGAACTGTATTCAGACTACATGCCTGTGAGGGAATGATAACAGCAGATCATTTACAAAACGGCACTGCTAATGTTTACCCACGGATGTCATTCTTCGCCTTATTATGCCCCTGTCTGCCCCTGTCTCCCTGTATACCAAATATAACCATGCAGGCCTATTCTGTAACACAAAAATAGAAAACAGAAATAAAAATGTGCCATACTTTGAGATGATTATTTTAGTTCTCAGTCAATGCCACACTATATTAATCATTTTTGTGAATGTTTCCATTTTTGTGTGTATAAGACTAGCTAAAATGAAATGTTGCTTGTCGTTCGCAACTTAACAAAAAAATTTGAAAGTAGTATTTTATAGTGTTTTAGAGTCACCAATATTACAGTTGAATGTTACAACTTGTAATTGACTGGTATTCTCTATAATTTTATATGATTCAAGTAGAAGAACATCTACATTCCTCTTCTTCTTAGATGTTTTAGCATGCCGTATAGCTCCCACATATGCAGTCCTTTATCTGCTTGCACTCAGCACTAACTCAATCAATGGAGTAAAGGAACAACAATGATCACATATGGCCGGGGGCAAAACGAAGCAGAGCCGGCTGTGCTGCAGGCTTCAGATCTCAGGCAAAACCTCTCAGCATGTTTTGACATCACTTGATTACAGATGGTATCATCAAATCCCCAATCTGAACTTTGACGTTGGAGAGAACAAAATGAAATTGAGAAAAGTAAATCTAATCCACGAATCCCACTTTTGTGATTTTTTTTTCAAGCCTATTTAGTTGTCTATCGATGCACTTGGGGGTTGGCGTCCTGAGTGGATGTATCTTATCACGGTTAACCTTGAAAGTTCTTGCAAAGAAAAAAAAAAATTACCAGGTAAGAGTAACTCTAGTCCCAAAGTCTGGTTTGGCATGGAAATGCTGGCATGTATTTCTACAATGTAGTAAGAAAAAAACCCACATGAATGACATGACGAACGAACATCGTAAAAAATTTAAGCTATACACACCAAAATTTATTGTTACAAATAAATACGATGTGTATGAGTTTCTTAAAGAAACTCATTAAGGCATTCTTTTTAGCAATTAAGATTTTCCTGATGTTTAATCTTTTCGATTTTTCTTGGATGGAAAGAATAAACAATAGACATTGTAGGGATAAAGAGCATAAAATTAGTAAAATATACTATGAAAATACAGTTCGATAAAAGTGTGTTTTATATTATTATATTTATCGTAGTATAGTCATCCCTCATGAGGAAATTACTTTCGCTGCATTGCACCGCACCCGGCAGCCATGACAACGCTAATGGTAGGAGTAACTGGGGGTTAGACGTCTTCTCCAGGGACACTTGAGCATGGGCCCAATAGGAACCAAATCGGCTTTTCCGGTCCGAAACCGGACAGTTTACCTTGTTAAGAAGTGATTTAGAAAATTTAACTGACGTCATCAGGTTGAGGTAGATAACACTGTCTGACCTCATCAGAGGTCAGAACTACCTCATCAGTGGGTGGATGCGACATTCTCCGTCATTAGACCACAAAACCCAAGATGAAGGTGGGAGGAGAACTCCACGTCCCTGAAGCCACGACAAGTGCCACAGGTGTGGCTGCTTTGGGAGGCTGGTTGGGAAAAAGCTAGAGGCTTAGTAGCGGAGAAAAAAGGAGAAAAGACAAGCTGTAAAGGGGTGGAGACCGAGGAGAAGTGTTCACAAGTAAAAAGAAAAAAAATAAAGAAAAGACTCAATCAACACCAATGCTGTCTGTAATTTATCTACTTGTCCTAATGAAAACATTTCAACATCTAAAGAGAATATCCAACAATAATGACATTCACAATTAAAGTAACTGAGAGTATTTGTTTACAAATTTTTGTTTTAAGACAAATTAAGTTGGTTCTATTGTGGTGGAATCTTGTCCCTTTAGCATTGAATTTTGAGCAGAAAATTTGCTTACTTAACTGACATTGAATATGACTTGATTTGTTGCTTCGTTCTTGAACTTTATATTTTGTAGTGTGTAGCCAATTCCCTGGTGGTGTATGGCCTATATTTTATCCCAAAAGATTGCGTGATCAGGGTGTCAACAGCAACACATTCATCACTCTTACCACCATCCATCGTTGATTGCATTCTCTTGCAGCTACTGCTTCACCTCCTACTGCTTTAAGTGGCACAACAACTTCAGGCTCAAAGTAAAAAGATAAGAATGTGGAATGAAAAAGCTTTTCACAGTACCAGAACAAACCACAGATGTGCTCGGTATATTTGTCTGTGACACACCATGTCGTGGATTACCGAAATGTTGTTAATGCCACTTTAAACCGCACCCTGTCACCACGTATCAGAGCGATAGGAGTGACTGATAGAGTTTCTGCAAGTTGAGCTGTGGAAATAATGCTCAGTGTTCCACCGTTGATACAATAGATGTGTAGAGGAAGATGTGTTTAGATTACCAGAATGATATCACCCTTGAATATCAGTTCTTCCATTTCTGTATTCAAAGAGCTACTATGGAGGACTTGACATTGAACAGGGGCCACATGGTTTAAAAATACATTTTAGATTTTGACAAAAGATTCAAATTTCAGAATTGTCTGTGCTCTTCTTTGCACATACTCCTTTTTTAAAAACTCTATCCATTGCTTATGAATAATGCAGTCAGTCTCAAACTGTCTGTCTGACCGTCACATGAGAATTGCAGTCAGTTAACACTTATAATTTCTGGCTAACATTACCTCTTTAAAATACTAACTTTATCATGCCTAATAAACACAAATTAAATTTTAGCTAATGTCCATTAATTGACAATGATCCTCATGTTGGCGTGGGTTGTTGCAAAGGCGGATTTAGTTAGTGTAATTTTTTCATGACTAACCATGTTTTTTATGTTTCTGCTTCTCCTCAGGTAACCGATAAGATGGCGGCCAGGAAAGCGACTGGGCACAGCTACCTGGTGGCTTGCTGGCAGCCCGTTCTCCTCCTGATGCTGGGCACTGTGCTATCAAGCTCCACCAACGGTTGCCCAGCCCGCTGTGAGTGCAACTTACCCGAGCGCTCTGTGATGTGTCACCGCAAGAAGCTTATCACAGTTCCTGAAGGCATTCCTCCAGAAACAAGAATGCTGGACCTTGGCAAAAACCGCATCAAAACCATTAACCCAGATGAGTTTGCTAACTTGCCTAACCTTGAGCATCTTGAGCTCAATGAGAACACTATTTCCTCCATTGAACCTGGAGCATTCAACAACCTTTACGGTTTGCGGACATTAGGACTGCGAAGTAACAAACTCAAACTGATTCAGTTGGGCGTCTTCACAGGCCTGAGCAATCTCACAGATCTGGACATAAGTGAGAACAAAATTGTCATCCTGCTGGACTACATGTTCCAGGATTTGTACAACCTGCGATCTTTAGAGGTGGGTGACAACGATCTGGTTTTCATTTCTCACCGGGCATTTCATGGCCTCAACAGCCTTGAGCATCTGAGTCTGGAGAAGTGCAACCTGTCTTCTGTGCCTACAGAGGCATTTACCCATCTCCACAGTTTGATTACTCTTCGACTGCGGCATCTCAATATTAACGTTATAAGGGATTACTCTTTTAAACGACTCTATCGCCTGAAAGTTCTGGAAATAGCCAACTGGCCATACTTGGATACCATGACCCCAAATTGCTTGTACGGATTAAATCTCACTTCTCTGACCATCGCCAATGCCAATCTGACCACGATTCCTTACATAGCTCTGAGGCACTTGGTTTATTTGCGCTTTCTTAATCTTTCATACAATCCTATCCACACCATTGAGGGGAACAAACTTCATGATCTTTTGCGTCTCCAGGAGTTTCATCTGGTTGGCGGTAGGCTGGCAATGATCGAGCCCTATTCTTTCCGAGGTCTAAACTACCTTAAAATTCTAAATGTGTCTGGGAACTCTCTAAGCACCCTAGAGGAGTCAGCTTTCCATTCAGTTGGTAATTTGGAAACCCTCGCGCTGTACGACAATCCTCTCGCATGTGACTGCCGACTCTTGTGGGTTTTCCGGCGGCGCTGGCGGTTAAACTTCAACAAACAGCAGCCTACCTGTGCATCCCCTGAGTTTGTCCAAGGCAAAGAGTTCAAAGACTTCCCAGATGTCCTACAGCCAAACTACTTCACATGTCGCAGATCCAGGATTAGGGATCGCAAACCCCAGCACATGTTCGTTGATGAGGGAGCCATTGTTCATTTCACTTGCCAAGCAGATGGAGATCCGGCCCCAGTGATAATGTGGCTGTCTCCACAGAAAAAGTTCATCACAACCAAAACAATTGGAAGGATCTCTGTATTGCCAGAAGGTACCCTTGAGGTGCGATATGCCCAGATTCAAGATAACGGCACCTACGTTTGTATAGCTAGCAACGCAGGCGGAAATGACACCTCTCTTGCTCACCTTCACATTCATAGCTACTCACCAGAATGGCCACACCAATCCAACAAGACATTAGCCTTCATATCCAACCAGCCCACAGAGACTGGTGCAAATGGTACGAGAGCCAATGTCCCTTTCCCATTTGATATAAAGACTCTGATCATTGCTACCACCATGGGTTTCATCTCTTTTCTCGGTGTCGTTCTGTTTTGCTTGGTACTGTTGTTTCTTTGGAGCAGAGGTAAAGGGAACACCAAGCACAACATTGAGATTGAGTATGTTCCACGAAAATCAGACGCTGGAATGAGCAGCACTACAGTGGACGCTCCTCGTAAGTTCAACATGAAAATGATTTAGTGGAGCTGAGAAAATGAATACTTTTTGAACATAAAAATAAGACAAAAAGGAAAAGAAGACAATTTTTTCCTCTTTTATGAACCTGTGGATCATGGTTTGTTAAAATAGAATAATGTTTTTTTTTTGTTTTTTTTTCCGGACTGTTGAAGAGGAGAGAAGTCCTAGCCCAAAAGTGCGAGGGAATACAACCAGATCCAATGTTAAAAGATATTGGTTGCTTTCTACAAGATAGGGGTATTCCTGAAAGTCAGATTTGTCAAAAGTTCAATTTTTTGTGGATACTTACTGAGAAAAATCACAGTTAAAACTCCAAGTGGCCAGAATGCAAGGGGCAAATCATGCTTGAATCATTGCTGTTCTTGGTCTGTGTTTTTTTGTATTTTTAATTATAATTTTATTCTCTTAATGTAGTTTTTTTTTAGATGTCCTATTAATTATGAAATTACATTGATTGACTATTTCATCCGTAAAACTATTGCTTTATAGTTATATCTTCATGCAGAATCTAACTGAAAACAAATGAGAACACAGTGCAGTCAAAATGGTTATACTGTATGTTTATTTTACTTTAGCAACATTTGTCTGGCAATCCATTCCATGTGTATCTCTGTAAAATTATTTCAAATGTTTTTGTTTATGAGGGGGTTTCCAAATTACTAAACCTAGTAGAAAACAATGGATAAAATTATAGAAAAATTTGAACATGAAGGCAACTAATTTGAAAAAAAACAAACAAACGAACGAACCATACTGTGAAAGGACTGCTCACATATCTAAAAAGTGCTTTGAAATAAAAAAAATACCCATATTTGATTTAAAAATTGGTTGAAGCTGCCTACAACTCTGAAAAATACCCAAATGGTGATTTTTAACTTTGTCCTTAATGCGATCATGAAATTATTTGTATACCCATATACCACAAATCATGCCTATCATTTTTGCTAAATTTAGAAACAAGTAATTTGTTTTCCATTATATAGATTGAAATTTGAATAAAATAATGTTTTATTGGACACATGATGTTTGATTTAAAGAAAGTGCTATCATTTTGAGTCCAGTGTAATGACACCCATATGTTGAACATTCACAAAAACTGAGGACATGACAACATTGTAGCTGACGCAATGCTACACACTAACAGTAGTTTTACTTAATTGTGCTGTAAACATAATTTTGATACATTTGACGCCTGGAAACTGGAGTTTAGAATAATTTGAAAGAATTTGAGTGTGCAGAATCATAAAATCATCCTGATTAACAGAATGAAAAAAAGTATTTGGCACAGTGATGCTATAAATTCTTGTTCTTGATCTTTTAAATTGCATTCATGGATTTCTACTCTAATTATGTAATGGTACTATGTTGTGCTCGAAATGATTTTAAGAAATAAAAGTTGTGGTGCTCACATTTTATTATGTGCTCCTCAAGCTGTTTTTCACTTCTGTCATACATGAAAAGTGCGTTCATATTTTGTGTTCTTCAATGCATTTTTCATTACAGTGCCCCTTACAATTAAGCCATGGAAATGTTGACATTTTGGGTAGGTTGTAGAAATTTGCTTCTCCCACAAAAACACACATCGAAAGAACTGCTACACTGAGTATCCTCGATCAGTCTGAAATTTGAGGTCACAGGCCTAAACTTTTAAGTACACTTTGTGGACAGCTGGGCATCGCTAATATGTGTGAGGATCAAGGTTTTTTTCAGATGGATGACATTAAAGAAATGACACAGTTATGGTTGGAAAGTATGAACAGAATTTGCGGATGGTTGGAGTGACACAGATGGTTCCACCCATGAAGCAATCTGAAGCAGCTTTGGTGTAATCCGTTTCATGTAAAGGAAAAGAGAAAAGAAAAACACTGGATATGGCTCGTGGTTCTCCCTCCTGCTGATTATGAATGCTCTTTGTTCAAAGTGTGGCTAATGTATCTAGCCGTCTTTTCATCCCAATGGATCCGGGAATTCTGTATTTTTATTTTTTTGTTTCTGTTAACTCCCTCCTTTTCATTTTGACCCTGGACTATATTGACCATGTTTAGTCCAAGCCAACTTTTTACAATAAAAAAAAAATACTAAAAGAAAAAAAGAAAGAAATCTATGGAAAATACATTCAAATTGTTCTGTGCAATAAAGGTAATATGCAGATTTTTTTTTCTTTTTTTAATTAACAAAATTTTGTTGATGTTGAATTGTTGAGAATATGGTATGTTGTATTAAACGATCTATGGATTTTGTAAAATGTGGTTGTTTTAATTTTTAACAAATATGCTGATGATTAAGTTGGTGAGTAGGCTAACAGTTTATCTGGTAAAAAAATTTTAACTACAGAATAGATTAACATATGCCAACCGATTAAAATGTGAAGTTAGGTGCACATACCGTGTATTAAGGTCTAAACAAGAAAGCTAATGCTTGAAATGTATGATTAAATACCCCATTAAATGATGCGCAGACTGCAAGGTAATTTCAAGTCACATGTTTTGGAACTAATTACTTGTTTACAGGAAAAATGGTAGCTCACTTGTGCACTTGCCTTGCCACTTAACATTAATTAACCATCATTAGTAAAGGACCGGGGGTTTTATGTTAGGTAGGGAAATTCTGCAAACGTTGCACATTTAAGTTTACTGCAATGATAATCTTTTTAAAGAGTAAAGGTAGAAAAAGTTTTGTAGTGAACATAAGGTTTTGTTCTGTGATGATGCTTAGTTTAACATTCCTACATCCAAATGACGTTATTATTTGAAGGGTATTGGAAAATGACAAGCCTCATAAAACACACAGTGCACCATAAGACATCTAATGCACCTCACTAAGTTTGGATCTCAGTCCTGTTCAATCCTGTGCTGAGAACTCCATAGGGATTTTTGTGGAAAGTCTTTTTTTCCTCTCCCATAGCTCTATCAAAAGCCTACTCATTTATCTTCTGACTTGAGAACAGACAGGCTGAATAGAAAAGAAAAGAAGATATTCTTAAGGTCTCACAGCCCACAGGAATTACTGAGGCATTCATCGTTTCCTTTCATTTTATATATGCTTAAAATTCTGGGTCACAAAGAGACTGACAAATTCATGTGAGAAGTTTCTTCTTGTCATCAAAGCCAAAAGACACTAAATGTTCATCTTCTCATCTCAATCCACAATCGTAACAGCAACTAGAAGGAACGGCATGTAAAGAAATGAAATTTAGAATTTGGTGTCAGCTTTTCTGACACATTAGAGGCTCAAAGATCCTAAAATACAGAGTAAGTCATTAAAAAGGTTGTGTTTAGCTCAGCGAGCAGAGCATCTGCCCCATTTACAGGCTTCGGGCCGACCCAATGCGGTTGGTCCCATCGCTGTATACCTCTCCCTCTTTGACCCTCTTTTTATCTTCTGCAGTTCAACAAAAAAATCTTGTCAAACATGTTTATTTTGAAGAAAGCTTGAATAGCTGTGTCATATTACCCTATTTATGTGACAACAAAAAGCTATTGTCATGTAAATCTTTATGATATGAATCGGTTATATACCAAAAATCAATCAAACAAGACACTGACAACATTGAGAAAAGTTGGTCCCACCCAACGGGCATGTGAAGGGATGGAGATCAGTACCTGACTGGAGGCAATGCGCGTGAGGAGAGCATATGCGTGCATGGCACAGAGCAACGGGGAAAAGAATCCAAATACTTTACAGGAGAATTTGCAAATTACTCAAACATACGTATGAAATAGAAAAACACTCCAGGTATGTTTTCGCTGTGGGAATTACATTCAACAATCGAGAAAACCTCCAAAAAGTTGATTTTGCATCCCCCCTCATCCCCAAACACACACACCCTATATTAAATAGTATCATATCAACCATCAATGTTAGTATTTCTCAATTTAACTTCAATTTAAGACAATATATTCGGTTTAGCTCCAAAATTTTTACGTAATATGAAGATTAAACGAATCATGCAAGATTTCTATGCCATCAATTCAGCTTATCGTTTCTGCAGAAGAAGCCATATGCAATGTAAAATCATATTATGGTCTGTAAATGACGATCCGTCTTATGTATGCATGCAAGTCTACCAATATTGAAAAGACTGTAATAAATTATTCAGCAGGTGCATGAATAATGTGAAGATTTAGTTCAGCAGCAATTTATTCCCTCAAAACTACAAGTAAACCAGATGAGGGTCTAAATGGATCTGACTTCTAATTGTAAAATAAGGAAAAGAAAAAGTCCCTGGAGCTCTTCTATAACCCTGCTGTGACTACCAAATAGAAATAAGATAACAGTAAGAGCTGCAAACATGAGCTAAAGAAGAATTGTTAGTTTGTCATATTTTTACTTTTCAGGAAAAATCTTCATACAGTAAAAGCTCATCCATGGCTAAACAAGCACACTCGATCAAAATATCAAAGGCAGGAAAAAGGAAATAGACGTGAAGCAGCTATCTGCTGAACACATTGGGCTCCAGGGAACTCCGACTAGGTGCCAAATCCTACCAAAAACAAATTAAAAAACAAACAAAACAGGAACACATGTCCAATCTTAATGGCAGTGAGAGCAGATGTGGGTCCAGTTTAAATGGCATGTAAACATGAATTTCACATTGGATTCATAGATAGAAGACATGAGGTGATGTTGTTCTCAGTTCCATGTACCTTCACCACGTAGTCTTACACTGGTTATAGAAAATGCTGCTATGTTTCACTCACAACACACTTTGATTTTAGAGGAAGAAAGGAAGAAATTGGGTCTGACTCAGGCAAAATATCAAGGCTTTGAGAATGATGAGTGATAATACAGGAGATGTCTTTGCAAACATGCTTGCAAGGGTTAAACTTTGACTCAATTTAGTTTCAATATTACATGCAAATGTTTGTGTCGTTTTAATTCCCCAGTTCTGCCATAATGACAGTCATAAGGCCATATTGAAAAAGGACAAAACACCAGTTAAAATTGATAAAACCATAATTCTTAACAATTAGAAAAAGCAAAACAGGAAAATGCTGCCAACAACAATAATCTCCAGAACATATTAATGAAACCACAATCACATTCCAAAGCTCAGGAGTGATCATTTTTATTTGTTTCATTTTGCTTGATAATATGAGTGGCCTGTAGTCATTCAAAAAAAGTAAGTATATCAATAATTACCTTTTGCAATTGGGTTTTTTTGGGTTTTCAAATATGATCACGCCATGTATAAGGGATTTATTCAATTGATTTGATGTTTACCTATAATCATTTCTGTCCTGTTTGAGTCATACTGCATTAAGATGACGATACATTGTTCCAGAGGAAAGAAGGCAGGGATATGGGGTAAGATGTATTTTGTTACCAGACAGCAACATGTCAGATGTTCTCTGACTGAATATCGTGTGGCTCTCATTACACCGGGTGCACCACTGCAAGAAATAAAGATGATTCAAATTACTGTGCAAAGACTTCATATCAACCAAACTGTTCATTAATTAAGCAGTAATTCCATAATGCACATCCCATGTTGATGTAATCTAAAAGTTCCACTCCGCGGAGCAATATTTTACTTTAGAAAAGTGCAAAAAACTTGCTCCTGTTAAAAAAATAACTTGTTTTAGTGTTCCTTTTGCACCTAATTCAAGCATTGCTTTCTAAAAAAACTAAAATAATAAAAAATGAACAAAATATAAAGTGAGTCAGGATTAAAGTGACTAAGCGCTTTTGATTCTGATTATTTTCAGAGAACAGCTTTAATATTATTTTTGGTAGTTTCTGAAAAGAATATCGACGTACCACTTTGCAAAGAAATACCAATAGTTCATCTCACGTTCTCAGAATAAATTCTTAAAATCACAAGATATTTGTTAGTCATTTGTTTACATGACAGAAGTTTTTGAGAATTTTTATTCGTAGAAAAGGTTTCATGTTTAATTTTGTAATACTTTGCTGTGAACGTTTAAAAGCTTCAGGACTTTACGTCTTGGTCCCATGAGGTGAATCAGCCATGGCTTTGAAACAGAGCTCAGATTTCTGTCAATAAACAGCCCTCAGAACTGTGCTACTAAAACACAGAACACAGATATTCCCACTCATCTGCTGAACTATTGTTTTACCACCCCGTTTGACTTGTAGCTGGTAAGCGTGAAGCAAAACAGCATCTGAGAAAATGATCTGTTGAGGCCCATTCTGGCCTGGACCATATGCCACAGCCCACATCTCTGCAGGTGACTCAATCTACCTCACTTATTTATTTACAAGCCCATAAAAAAGTCATGAGATCGAATTTAAAAACAAACAACAACAGCCGAAACCACTGTCTGTTATTAAGAGCATCTTTTCTGCGATATGCTGAAGTAAACTGCTGGTTTCTACTGAACAAATCATATACGTATTCTTTATGGGACATATTGTCGGTGGGTAGGTGCATTACAAGGTGATTTGGACGATTATTACCCTCTTTCACATAGGTGAGGAGTCATTTCAGGGGATAATGTTCCATTTCCAATTTTCCTGCTCAAAAACCCTGAATATGCCTCTGAGAAATAATTAAGAGCTCGGTCGCTATTTCACCTTGAAGGAACTGTCCCGCAAATAATTTGGCCCTTGCCTTCATGCCTCAAGGACAGCAGGAGTCTGAAATTTGATGGGGTGGCTGAGGCAGGTGCCGCTGAGAGATAGACGATGCGATCAGATGAAAACAGAACAGCCGTGCTGCTGCTCTCATTTGTCAGCATTGTTCCAAGATATCTGCAGGTGAGCAAGGGTTTCATTTTTCATTATTTTACCCATCTGCCTTCTGATGTCGGGTTTTCATCCATGCAGGATTTTTTTATGCCCAGCTATTATGTTATCATGCTGGTGTTTAAGGTTCAGAATTTCTCCAAATGCCTTGTGGAAAGATGGAAGACATATTAGACAATTAAAAAAATACTTTCATATGATTAATTCTGTACAAATACAAAAAAAGAACAAACATGGTATATTTTTGTCACATTTTTTGACCCAGATAAAGAAATAAGAAAAATAAATGTAATTATTTTCTTTCTTTTTTATTCTGAACATTTGTCGACACGCAAAGATAAGTACAAATAATTATGGAATTTAAAACTAATCTCAAACTTCATGCAAATTACCTAAACCATAATGGTAGATATCCATTTGTCAATACTTTCACTTTGAGCCAAAGACTTACTTTAAAGTAGTACTCCAAATACTAAAAATCTGTCCTTTTAAATTCCCATCACGTGAGGTTTGTGTCATGACATTTCTTATGCCACAAACATTCCACACTTTAACTATAAAATCCAAGAATGCTTCTGCTTAAAGTACTGTCCTTATTTCTGTTTGAAAATACATTGGGATTGCTTGCGCCACTTTAACACTTTAGCTAAGCTTCTTATCTTTTGGAAGTTCCCTAAAGCTGTTTCCCAAGTTCTTAAGATAATGAGGTTGGTGTCTTAAGCAGCCAACTGATCAGACAAAGGTGTAGACGGTTTTGGATGTTCATTAACGTGTGTTTTCAGGTTCTTTGCAGGTTGGTTAAGGAGGAATCTTTGCACTCAAAAATCCTCTCAGCCCTTTGAATACTGCATTCAAAGGCGTATGCAGGTTTCTGTCCTCCCTAGATACTTATACAAAGTGAAAATAAAAATGTTCAATGGTGCCCATGCCCCTTGGTGCTGGGGAAGCCCTGGCAGGGGTTTCTCTTATGCGCTTGGCTGGCCGGGTGGGCGGCCCCTCGGCCCAGCCTTGGAGTCCCGGGATCTGGATGAGCGCGGGCCCGGGTTGCATGTGTCTCTGCCTCCCTCGTTCCAGTCTTTTGGGGTCACATCGGAAGCATGTGTGTACTTTCACACACACTCCCACACTGTATCACACTGTTTACTGTCCACTATGTTCCTTGCTTCCATCCAATATTATTATAGCTCTAGTAACGTGTTTTTGTTGTACATAATTTGCTGTAGAAGATTTTGTTGTGTGTGTCAGCTTTATATCTGACTTAATCTCTTGTTTGTACTTTTTTGTCTCCTTAGATAATCCAGCAGGTTGGTCGTGATGCTGAATACTGTAACTTCAGATTTTTTTCTTCACTTTATCCCCCTTTCTTCTTCTTCTGTACCATATTTCTCTTCTTCAAAAGTATACACCAAAGTAAAATGAACTTAAATGACTGTCAACACAGGAAAAGTTATGCAACTTGCTGCAGATTATGTGACTGTGTGACGTATAACCTGTTTTTCACACTGTTAAACCTGGATTAAAACTATAATACAACTAAAAAAGCTTAAGTAAAAGCTTAATTCAGAAATCTGTATTCAATTTTTTTCTGCGAGCACTGACGCAGTGTTTATTTGTTAAAAAGTTATGGAACACAATGATAGTAAAGTTTCATCTGATGAAGCATTATTTCCAGTGAAGCATTTCGGCAGATTGGCAGCACAACAAAGAACGAAGAACCCAAATCATGTGGAATAAAATACTGTAGATGTCACAAAGCTGTCAAATACCCCAGAAACTAGTTCCTCTTGCAAACTCCTGGGAATTAGCTATACTACTGCATCTCAGCCTCACACAGTCACAAAAATGTCACATAGATCTGAGATGTTTTCAGCTTATAAAAAATTATCACAAAGTAGCCCACAGCAGAATTTTAATAGTATGATGGACACTTTCACAAAGCATCTACTTTTTAAGTGTTAAAAAAGACAGTTGAGAAAATCTGCTTTTCTAACAATCCATCTGAGAAAAGAACACTCCTGCTGCATCAAATGTTCTTAAATAAATGAAAAAAAAAATACTAAATGTTTCATGAATTTTTGTGTTTCCAAGTGTCACATTGTAATAAAAAGCTTTCTTCCAATAAAATGACTTTAAAAAAGCTTCTGAATGTCGGTGAAGATGTTAATCCAGAGGTAGTTTGAGTGCTGAGCCCAAATTAAACAAACCAAAAAGGATGTCTTACTTTTGACATGAGCTCTAAAAAACCCCATTTCTTCACCTGATTAAACATAATAAATGTAGCTCTAAACACTCTTTAAAAACCCCCACATTACACAAGACAAAATGGGCAAGAACTTAACAAGAGGAAAAGAGGAAAGAGAAGTGTTATACAAAGGTTGTGTAGAAAGAATTTATGGTGCTAAATTCATAAACCACGGGTAATAAAATGAATTACATCGTTAATGTAAACAAATGGGTTTGCACAATACATCTCAGTTAACAGTCATGTACCACACTGTTAGATTACAAAGTCAGTGCAATAAGTCAGATAGCTAATCCAAACACTTTTGAACAGATCATATTATTGGACATTTTTATAGTTTAAATATTTGGGGAAAAAAGCTCCTGGATGGCTTATTTAAATTGGACTTTCATGAAGAGACAAGGAATTGGATTTTCTTCTGAAATGCTTCAGTCTTTCATTTTCTTCTCTCACCCTTGCTGCATCCTCCAGCTCACATGGGAGGAACCCGAGGCGTTCCCTGGCCAGCTGTAAGACCTAGTCTCTCCAGTTGGTCCTGGGTCTTCCCCAGAAAGAAAGAAAAAAAAAGAAAGAGCTGAGAGAAAGAGAAAGCTTTCATTTTGAAAGCTCTGAGCCAAAAAGCAAAGCTCTCGATTTACTAGTAGTCCGCTGTGGGTGGTGACCGAAAGAGCAAGATTGCAGATACAAGAGGCTGAAATGAGCTTACTTCGCAGGGTGGCTGGGCTCTTACTCAGAAATTGAGTGAGGAGCTCTGCCAACCAGGAGTAGCTCAGAGTAGAGCCATTGGTCTTCCAGGTCGAGAGAAGACATATTGGGTGGTTCAGGTCTGGTTAGGATGCCTCCCGAACACCTTGCTGGTGAGGTTTTGGGCATGTCCCACTGAGGGGAGACCCAGGGGCAAACTGCTGACCCACTGGAGAGACTGTGCTTCAGTCTTTCTTTATCAAACCCCCCTCCCCAAAAAAAACACATACTTAAAAGATTTTCTTTTCCCCACGAGTATCCCGGGTCTCTCACTGGTGAAATGTTTTAGACGGATTCTTTTTCGGGCAACCCATAAGTAGACCAAAACCTTCCAAATAAGCCATGTTTTCCTGCTGAGTTATTGAGGAAAGTTTGGCTTCGATGCCAAGACGGAATACAACGGTACAAGAGGTCAGTCTCCTATAACATTTGGATGCAATGTTACTGAAACAGTATGTCTCTTTTTATTCTTGTCTCTGTTGTATGATTGTGGCTATAGACCTCAACAAGTGAGATTGTAAACAGCACTCTTTATTTTATCATAAGTACATTTCATCACACCTTGACATTTCATCTTTGCAATTTGAACGCTAAAAGATAAAAAGTGTCATTTCTGTGAGGCTTTTTCTCGAGTCGATCTAACAGTTTTTTGCTAAGTCACAGCATTATCCATGGCGATCAAAAGTAGTTATCCTTTGGTGATATTCTATGTTGGTGTCATAAACAGTAGAGGAGTGAGTAAAAAAACTAAAGACACATATACAGTGGCATCCCACGCAGAACACTGAAAAAAGACGATTATCATGAAATAATATGCGTTGCTTTTACATAACTTTTCTATACCAAAAGCTACTTTGTATTTAGTTTCCCGCAAAATTTTACAAATGATACATCCAAGAAAGTAGGCAATGGTTGACTTTGTGGGTGAGTAACAAATATTTGACTGAATCTACAGATACAGATTTCAATTCCTAAGCCCTACTGTACTTTCTTTAGCTATTTCATGTAAGACCTTTTTTTTTTCTGTTCTCTCGTAAAACAGTAATGAGAGTGACCGAAATGCAGCTGAGAGCAAATAAGCAGCACGATTGTAGTTGGTTCTTTGCAAGGATTCTAAAATGAAAACAGAATCTTTTATGTCCGGAGAGTTTTTCTATTCACTACAAATGAATGTTTTGACTGAAAACTGGTTGATTCATGATTCATGCTTTCTCACATTTTCCCACAGATTACATTCTTTTATGTAGTAACAGGAAGTATTTTGAGCAAATATTTTCTTTTCTGGCATAAATTTTACTTTAGCCTGAAGTAGTTCATCACAACCTTTGCAAAGTTAGTTTTTGTCTGAATGTTATACAATGCACGGCACAAAACTCCACAAAACATTTAAATTCATGTTTCCTTCAGGGCGCACACAGCGATTCATTACAGTGAATTATTTTATCAGTGGAGATTTTTTTCAGCAGTGCAATCAAAACAAATACAGTGGGGAAAAAAAGTTACTTTTCTATATTTCCAGCAATATACAGAAGATTTGCACTTTCCTCAAGCAGCAGTTTCCACCAAGCTCCAGCAGCATTATAAACTTATGCGAAATGGGCTTTGTTTTCTACGTATGCCTTTGCCATTGCAGATAATCAACCGTAGTTATTGAAAGGATTTAGGGGAGCTACAGAGAAAAGCCTGATTACAAAACCTCATCAAAAAAAGTCATCAACGTGAAGTAAATGAATTTGCCTTAAACTTGTCATCACCTATGTTTGTGACCAAAAAGTCATCATTGATAAGAAATTAAAGAGGCAAAACTATATACCAAAAAGTGTTAAAACTAATTAATTACCAAGAATTTGAGATATGGTGGTATTAAAATCACATATGTGAGGTGTTATGCAGACATTTCCAGCCTTCTTCCAATTTGCCTTTCAGGTAAGAAGAATATTGAAGTCAGTTTAATCAGATTTAAACTCAGTAGCTTTCAGAGAAATAAATCGAAAAGTTTAAACTGGTCTTCTAAACCCCCCCTCCCCCCCCTCCCCCCCCAATTTACACATGTCATTTTTTTTAAATTTCAAAATGATTGAATACAATTTTTTATGTATGCAGAAGTAAATAATTGCCTAAATGCTCCAAATCAAACTCAAGTTTGTGCAACAGGCATTAGCCCAAAGATGGAGGTTGTGTCAGGAAGTGCATCTGATGTGCCAAAAAAAAATGCAAGTCAGTAACAGAATTACCTTTCAAATCAACTCATTATAAATAGCTGTAGAAAAAAATCTTTTTGATGATATTTGATGCATTAAAAATGGATTTGAAATTATTATTACATAACTAGTTTTGCTTGCTTCAGAGTTTCATTTTACTGGTGGGAAATAATGTGCTTATGTGCAATGAACAAAATATGCAAAATCTGCACTTGGCTTTCAGATTTGAGTAGTTAGTTTTGTTATTTTTCGTAAACAAAATTCAAAATTTATCCACATCATTTGTAACAGCAAGGAAAGCATTTCCTAATGTGATTTTCCAAAACACAACTCAGAGACTGATGAGGCAGTGCCGACCATCTTTGCTGGACCATTAGACTTGTTTTCTTATTCAGGAAGTTTCTGCATGTAGAAATGTGCCCACTCACATGCAAACATCAAGTCATTTTAATTCAAGCAGAAAAATCACATGTGTTTGACCTTGATAAAGTCTCTGAATAAATATTAGCACTTTGACGTGTTGATCCACATTGTATCATTTGATTAGAGAAAATTAGTGGTTAAATTTATCAGAAAGTATCGCCTTTCGAATCTTTATTCCAAGTGTCAAAGAACTGGGTGAGTCGAGAGTGTAGGTGGTTGTTTACATAAAGGATGTGTGCAGATAGGATGGATGAGCCTTCAAGCTTGTGTTGTAGGTTGGGGAAGTGAGTGAGTGGGTTTGGAGAGAAAATATGTCAGGAATAAAGAAGTAAGATTCTTGTTTACTTTTGCAACCAATGCAGAAGTTTTCTTCAAAATTGCATTTTTAATGCTTTCTGACTGTATCCATAAACCCTTCATTGAAAAACAGAGATAGCATCAACCAGACATGAAATAAATAAAATAATGAAAGGAAGAAATAAAATATATAAACCTTGAAAGAAATTGAAAGACACCTGAAACAACCTTCTAGGTTTTCCACAAATTCTCGACATTCGCCCTCATATAAAGTTGTGTATGCCAAAACTTGGTTGTAAATGTGGTGTGCAACCAAAACAGTGCACTTATGCATATTGACCGTAGGCTTTGCACAACATGCTGCAACAGCTAGGTTGTTTTTAGTTTATTCTGCGTGTGCTGATCAAGAAATGCTGCTAAAAATGAAGACACCAACTTTCACTTAATAAAAATGCAAAAAGAAATGTGATTCTTATTTATTCAAGAACATCAGACAACATCTGGGACAACACCAGTGTTGGACCAGAAAGTTCTGCTAGACTTCCATCCCTTAATGTTGTAAAAATAAAGCTCTGACAGTGCATGAATCAAAATAAATACAGGCATTCTGTTCCATTGTCTTCTCCTTATCCTGGGCCAGGTTGCTGGACAACAGCTTTAGACTGGAAGCCCAGGCTTCTCCAGCCCAGCTACAGTCTCCAGCTCACCCGGGAAGATCCCGAGGCGTTCCTCGTCCAGGTGTAAGACATAGTGTTTTCAGTGGGTGTGGGGCCTGCCTCTAGGTCTCCTCCTAGTGGGACGTCCCTGAAACACCTCACTGGCGAGGCCTTTGGGGGGCATCCTAACCAGAAGCCCGAACCAACCAACCCATCTGTATTATCTCGACCCAGATGAACAACAGCTCTACTATAGGTCTGTTTATTAAATTTCTGCTTGTTTTCAGCTGCCACATTTATTAAGATCCCAACTTGTGTTCGCCTAAAAGAGACTGGTACAGCCCTCTTCATTCTGTAAATGCCATGCAGATTCTGGCGTTTTTTTGGCGAATGCCTGAAATTCAAATAATTTGTGTACAAATTTGATAAATGAAGGGCCATTTTGACAATTCCATGACAACACTTCGAAGCGGGTGCACGGACATAGCAGACAGAAAACAGTGTGACACTGTGAGCATGTGCTTGTGTGGGAACAACAAAAACATTCTCCCAAGGTGTGCTATGTCTTTTATTAGGTGGACCAAATTCTACTCAGCCTCCAACGGCATTGTTAGGGCTAGGAATGGATATATATATATATAGTATATATATATATTTTCTTTTTCTTTTTTTAAAGTTCATTTTTCTTTAGATATAGTTATTGAAAAGTTCGAGTGAATAAATTGCTCCTTCACTTCTTGTCTGGAATAGGTTATACATTATTTTTAGAAAGAAAAACATGTCAAGAACAATTCTTTGGTTATTTTTTTATTTTTTTTTGTATTTTTTGAGCAGTTGTTATTTATTACTTACCTTTCTCCTAACTTTGTTTTTGAGAAGGAATTGTTGAACGAAAAAAAGTTGTGCAATGCTGAGATAAAGAAACTTTTATGATAGTCTTATTATTTATAAATCTTTCTTAAAGGCTTGTAATGATATAAAAAAATATATATAGTTTAGAAAAAAGATCAAATGGTCTCACAGCACACATGCAGTTTTTCTCTGTGGAAAAATAAATCGTGGTCATAGAAGTAGCTCACAGCAGCAAGTTGAATAATTTCTGTTGCACTGTTCCAACAGAATTAAACAAAAAATATGCTGGAAAAGGCTGAAATACTGTCACTGCTTCATGTGAGTCATGCAAGCCCAGAGAAAAGTATCCAACCTACAACAACATGTGTCACAGCATCACCTCTGGGATTCTGTTTTCTTGTATTAAAAATAAATTAGAGTCTCAACTTTTTGTTCCAGAGTCTTTCTTTACTTCTCTCTAACAAAGATTTACAACAAACTTGTGTTCACACCATCTGTCCCCAGACGGAGAGTTGGTAGAATTTTCCACCACAAATCCAAACTGCTGTGCTTTTGATCTTTAGCTGAAGCTGCAGATGGGTCAGAGTGCCAATGCTGACCTGTGTGTTCTGCTAAAAGTGTCCGGGGCGAGTCTGTGGAGGGCTACAACTGCTGCGCTGCTGAATTCTGTTCTTACATAACATTAGTTGCAGTGTTGTTTCTAAAAAAAAAAAAAAAAAAATGGATGCAGAATAATTTACAGGCCAGAAAAAGAAAAAAAAAAGCATTTATAATTTATATAAAAAAAAAACTATTTTATAATTGTGACTGTCAAGGTATTCTGCCAAATAGTTACAAAAAAATTGTAACTATTTAAAATGATTAAATAATCATAAATTTTTTTTAAAAATAAATCATTTTTATTTTCGGGGTCTCGGGTATAAGGTAAAAAAATTTCAATCCAACCAAATTAAAAATGTATTTATGTAGCGATGATGGCCAATATGGTAGTGACCTAGTTAATCCTGATTCCTTCAGGCATACCATGTCCTGGTTTGAACCTCAGTTTTGACCTTTAACTGTGGAGTTGTGTGGGTTTTCTTTAGGTGCTGATATGTCTGTTTCTGTCATTCTACACAATGTTTGTTTTTCCCCTACAACATGCTGCTGTGCAGGGACAGCAAAGGGAATTTGGTGAAAAGCTTCAGTCACATCACTGTGGTGTATTGGAGCAGAAGACACAATAAAACAGGATCAACTAGAGGTGACACGAAAAGGCTGAAGGTGGGGTTGGCGTGTCTGTTTCACACAAATATCTGAGAAACCAGCCAGAGGGAAAGAAGCAAAACATCGCCAGAAAAACACAATGTTAAAGTGAAACACGTGGACACAGAGGATTCTTTAAATTTAAATCAGTTCAACTTTTTCAGACTGTGTAATGGACACTTTCAAAGTGACATAATGTCCTGGTGCTGATTTAATTTAATTAAGAAATAAAAACTGAATAGAAATCAATAGGTAAAAGAAGGACCAGACTTCTTGAGAAGTTTGTCTAACGTATGCCAACTTCATCTAAGATTTTGCCTTATTTGAGTCAGCCAAAAACATCTTTTATAAGTAGTTTTATAAGTAGTTAAGTAGTAGTTTAATATCAAATTAACCAAAGCATGAGCTGTGTTGTTGATCCAGATCTCACATATCTTTGGTAGAGTTTTTGTTTGTTGTTTTTGCTTGGCGCAGGACACTTCCTAACCAAAAAAAAAACTTTAATGTTCTAAAAGGCCATTCAGAATAACTTCTGATCATCGGCCGAATCCTGGTGTGGATCGATCCCCAGTTATTGTTTCCTCACAGCAGCATCAGGCCGGATGCTTTTTTTTTATTTCAGTTAAAGAGACAGTAGCTATTGGTTCAGGTGAAATGGGTTGAGTGGGGGGCAAGGGGTATGTGTGGCGGGAGGCTGTGTGAATGCCGATGCATGTGTGCAGTGTTTTGTGTGAGTGTGTGATTTTTGATGTATGTTTTTTGACGTACTGTTTTTTTTTTTATTGTTTGTTTGATTTTTGTAATAATCTGGATTTTAATGTTGTTTGAGTTTTTATTTGTTCTGTTCAGCACTTTGTGTAACTTTATTTTGGAAAAGTGCTTTACAAATAAAATTTGATTTGATGTATATTTCACACAGTTTTTTTTTCTTTAAAAAACCAAATGTATTAGAATATTAAAAGAAATAAGTTCTGAATGCTGTTTTTTTTTTTTTCTGTTTTACTTGTTAAAAATCCAACAAACCAATTATTTTCATTGGGGTTCTCGGACATACATACCGTATGTGCGTTTTGCTTAAGAAAAGTGGAGGCACAAGTACAAAACCTTGTAGGACACCCGGGAACCTTAAGTAGTTAAATATGTTGAGTTGTGTTAATAAATCATAATTCGTATTAATTATTTTGTAAGACGAATAAAAAAATGGGTTTAGTTTGATGTGGATATAAAATTATAAACAGTCGAGATGCTCAGGTACTGTCTGAGTGTAATATTTTATGGGATTTTTTTTCATTAAATTAGACTCCAGGTTTTTAATTCAATTTATTTTGGGTTTTAAGCGTTTGAAAAGTGATAAATACTTCAGTTCAAACAAGCCATTTGTTCTTTTGCAATTAAATACCATAAAGTTTTACTGTTGCGATGCAGCTAAAATTAAGACTTAATCAGAAATAAATTTTGTAAAGAAGCCTGGAAACTAAACTTTTATGCTGGACTCTTCATTTTACATTTTATCCCACTCAGTTTAAGTTAGTTTCATTGGCTTCTTGTTTATATTCTTTCAGCTAATCCTACAGCAGGCAGATGGTCAGATGGTTAGTAAGCGGAATGTGTTCTGACACATGCTGAGCAGGGGAATGCACTATTTAACTTGATGTTGGCAGAAAACCCAGTAAAAGGTTATGAGATTACTTTCATTATAAACAAGAAATGCCAGGGTAATCTAAAATTGTAGTTTCTAAATTCGAATCACACCTAATGACCAACTAATTTATCCAAGATCTCAGGAGGCACATGTCGCACGGCAGAAATTTGAGAAAATGTTTCTCTTTTATTTGAACAATTTTTCTAAATTGTCATGAATAAAACAATTAAAAAATGTCTAAAGAAATTTGCTCTTAGCCTAAGCCAGTCTCCTAAATTAATTTTCATTTTTCAACATCTATCAGTAGCTTTATAAAAAGGCCTTTTGTACAATGTCTTTGGCAAAAAATAAACAAAGCCCAATTTCCAGTGCTAACTGATGCTTATTAATCATTCATTTTTCTTAATTGATAAGTCTTTGCTAAAAATTTGAATAATTTTGTTATATGGATTCAAACAAGTTTTCAAACTAAAAGTGAGGAAAAGCACAAAAAGCTAAAAGTCATTCCGGGTTTTCCTGATAAAATTCACAGTAGACTTTAATTTGAAGAGGAATCACATGAAGCCTCTTCATTCTTTCAAAATGTGAAGGCTGAATACAGGTTGAATACAGGTTGAATAATCAATGTCTTTTAAAAAAACTGTGTTATGACAAGTGTAACTAGTTTTTTGAAGTCCAAAACAATGTTTTGACTGGATTGGCTATTCCGCTGAGTAACCTGAAAACATCAACATAAATTTGGACTGATTTAAATATACAGTATAAATAGGCAAAATGTGATAAAAACTGTGATTAGATGAGCAAATACCTCAAAAACACAAAGGAAAAACTTTCTTAAAGTTTTGCTTCTTCAATGTGCTTCTGGTTCTTATTTCAATTGAAAAAAATACAAACATGTAGACACCCTGGGGCACTTCTGAAACAGACTTAACATAAAAAACTGAGCTACTTAAAATTTGTTTATTGACAAATACCACCTGTATGAGAGTAGAAAACAATATCTCACTCTATACTTTTTTCCCCAATCCATTCTGCTTGTAATACATTCCACCCAACTAGCAAGTGAATGCTTCAGCAACTTTTTGTGAACAAGTCCGCGTAATCCCTCATTTCTTCAGGAGTGATCCATCGTCAACAAGGCTTCGACAACTTTTTATGAAAAAAAGTTTTATTTAATTTGAAAAACTTTATCTGTGGTCTTTCTGAAACACGTTACTATCAGTGCAGCGACTCTCATGTGCTACTAAAATGTGCCACAACTTAACAACTCTGGCAAAAAGCCTCAACCAAAGACAATGTTCAAGGTGGAATTATTTACACTTCATTCAATTTGACATTTCATCCTCCACTGCACTCTAATAAAGGACAGATAAGGTGTCCCAGCTCACTTTGGATGGTGAGAAACACTCACCTTTCCTGTTACATTTGAAAGCACTGCTTCAGGCATAATTCCTTGGCGAGACAAAAAAAAAAAAGCAGTGGCACCTTCCAAGTACATGAACTGTGAATTGCTTTGAAACAAACAGTTTATACAACCTGACCTGCACATAAAATATGCATTGTGACCTGCAAAACAGGTAACTACCTAAAAGTTAAAGATTAGTGAAAATGTGACTTCAGATTTGAAAAAAAAAAAAAAACAAACGAAAGCAACAGCAATCATGTTGAGAAACTGGCTTTAAATTATCCCAGCTGTGTGGACATCAGAAAGCATCGGAGTGAAATAAGTGTTCCAGTTCAGTTTTAGTTTTAACAAAGCTGTACTCAGAACAACAGAGTGGTGGATCTCTGTTTTTTTTTATATCTCTTCACTGCCTTCACTATCTCCATTGAGTGGGAGATTCATGCACACTGCAAGTGTGATGGTTTCCCCTGTCGCCTTAAAGCTTTGAACCTCAGGCTTGGATTTTAGTATGCAACACGTTAACGTGCAACATGAACATAACCAGTCTCTTAGGTGGAAAAAATCACTGCACACAAAAGATACTCAAAGTAAAAAAAAAAACAAACAAAAAAAAAAACTACCTGGGGTTGAGTCCTATGGTTTGTACAATTTCCAACGAATACCAGTCTCACTAGCAAATGGACAAAAAATGACATAAAATACATCCCTTTAGGTCACGCCCGAAACACCTCACCATCGAGGCATTCAAGACGCATCCTAACCAGATGCCCTAATCACCCCATTCAGCTCCTCTCGACCTGGAATAGCAACGGGTCTGTAGAATTACTTGTCGAAATTTTGTTGTTCTGGATCCTACAACAAATATTTGGAAGTATAATGGTAGGGGCATATCAAGCCTTGTCACGCCTTTTAATTTGGCTCACCAAACTTGAAGAAGTTTAGTCCTTTTTTCTGACGTATGACTGTTTCCCAATACACACAGTAGTGTGGGCTCAATGATCATCTAAGCATGGTGCATTTGGAAGATTTTTTTTTGGATCGATCTGACAACGCATAAATTAAATGATATTTTACTTGGGATTAAAATTCATATTTCTTTGTTAAGTTTGATTTATTGGGGGGAAAAAAACCAAACAAGAAAGTCATCGTTATTAGCAGGCAGGCTTCATTCAGACAGCAAGGTGGCGTGAAAGTATTTACACAAAAAAAGCTAACGTTGAAATTTTAATTATGTTTTCTACATGCACATGTTAGTTTTCATTTATGATCTGGTTTACAAACATCTGTACCCATTGAGGTTTGTATGTGGAAAAGTTTGGCCACCACTGGTCTATCGCATCTGACTAGCCAGAAAACATATCGGGATCGCAAAAGAAGACAGTCCAGATTGATCGTTTTAGGATTGTGATCCTTTTAAGGAATGGATAAGCACAGTAAACTTTATTTCAAAACAAAACTTGAAGAAACCATTTTTTTTAAATTGCTTTAGGGTCCATACATAAATATTAATGACTAAAAAAATGTTTGTAATTCATTTCTAGATTCATCTTCCCTTATCTGCACTGATCCTAAAGCTTATCTGGTTACCTTTAGCTATTTTTATTGGAATAAACGAATATTGTTTCGTAAACTAATTATAAAAACTTGGCATTTTCTTTCACTCTGGTAAAGTGTTGAACATTTTAAGAAGCTTTACTACGCAAGATAAAATCCCATTAAAATCCAAATCTCTTTGGCAAGGATGACCTTGCCAGGCACACATCAATATAAATAACTCAGAAAGAAAACTTTGTATACTCTTACAACAAAATGTAAACTCATTTGAAGAAAATAAAAATAACAGGAATAAAACTGATAATACAAAAAAAAAAAAAAAAACAGTCCTGCAGTGAGAATGACTTTGAGCAGATTGATCTTGATTTAGAACAATAAACACCAACAACTTAGTTGAACATATCAGGTGCAAAGTTCTTGATCTATATATGACGAGATTTTCTCTTTGATAAAACAAGAACGACTCTCCATCCTGAGAGAATACCAGTTTGGAGCTTGATGGAAAATGTCATAGCCTAAGCTGTTGTTGAAGATACTGAGATCAAAGCCAAAAAACCAAACCGTTAGGTGAACTGTCACCAGATGCTGATTCTTCATGTTCAGTTATTCAGGGATCAATATAGCAACATGATGGCATCTGTGTCTTCTGCCATCATTTGCTTTCCTACCAACAAAGATTGTAATAGACTGGGCAGAAAAAAGGTGCAACTGTTTGGGAATTAAAAATGTTGATAAAAAATTGTGGTCTTCTGTATCTGTGATACAGATAGAAAGATACAGATACTTTATTAATTCCCTACGGGAAAATGTCTGTATCTGGAAGCACTCTGGAGTTCAAGAGAGAGCTCCAAAACAGCTGCTAGTTGCAAGTTGGGTGGGGTGGAGCTGAAACAGCTACTTGGTGGAAGAGCAGCTTGGGGGAACAGGCGCTTGTTGGAATAGATATGGAGCAGCTGTTGGTGGAACACACCACAGTTGGCTCTGCTCGGGACGGAATGTGAGTTACTGTGAAAATTATGTCGGAAAGTCCCAGTGAATTAGAACATGATCTTAACTGTCACTAAAATCTCCACAATGATACTGTATATTTACTTCTTGGAAGTTTGCAAAAATTAATTTGCAAGAGGTAGGGCTTCATGCTTTTCTACTTTTTGTGGGTTTTTACCACGTTTGAATCTTTTTTCAACAGCAAAAATGTACCTGAACTGCTTGAATTTTTAAGTAATGGAAGTAACACATTTCTTTTATGTGCAGTATTCAGATACTATGATATCTGAATACTAAATACCTTCAGTGTTTCAGTCAAAGCATTCTTGTTCACGGCTGAAACAAAAGGATGGTATTATCATGTTTAGGATGAGAAAACATATGAAAGTAATTCTCGTTTAAATGATTTAAACTGGTGTCATTTTGAATTTTGTCCTGAAAAATTGAACCCCCTTGTAAAAAAAGAAAAGTTAGTGGTACTTTTTGATACCGAAAAAAAACCTGCAAAGGTAAACACATTTTCCTCCCCCTTTTCTCCCGAGATGAAGTGGTTCGACAGAGTGTAAGGACTGTATGACACAGCAGTGCAGCTAGGGAAATGACAGAAATGTGTCATCGGGTATGTGAGAGTAGTTTCTAACCCTGGAGACAAACCCAAATGTCCTCCAAACCAATTCTCCAATTCCCCCTCCTGATATTCTTAGACTCCATCTTCAGGCGTCGGCGTCTGCTTTTTCGTCACCAACCTCCTGACCTGAACAGAGTTCAACAGTCAGTGACATATGTCATATTATTAGGAAGTAGAGAAAAAAAAAACATGGAATTTCACTTACTCAGTTTAGAAAGTAGGTAAAGTAAAATGTTAAACTAACATGATGTTATCTGAAATATTAATATGACAACGATGACGCAAGTGGTGGTGATGTAACCAGGAAGTGAGATAGTTTCTGTGGATCAAGTGACACAACAAACCTTTCAATGATGTCTAGATGCTTTTTAGCAAGGCACTATCCTGTATGTAAAATTATTGAACATTTGGTTCACCAAGCAGAATAAATACATGCTCTGTATTTTAACCATATCAGAGCATCTTCATCATTTTTGTATTGGTCTAGACATTTCGGGGCGTGTTAGTTCACTTATACACTTATACGCCGCCAGCATTGCACAGACCAGAGGAAAATCTCCAGGGTATTGCCTGTCACCTTGTTGCAGTGTAGGAGGAATCAGAGCACCAGCTTATGCCAGAATGAGGATTACTACCTTCCCCACGTACACACACATCTTCACAGCTCAAAAGCTCTCTATTTGATTAAAAAAGCATTTTCTGTGTCATCATGAGCTTGATGTGCTATTTTTCAATTTTATTTTTTTTTTTGCTGACCGGATACTCCTTAGACCCTAATTTATGGCAAATCTTTTCTCTGCCTCTGTGCGCACTCTGTTCCATGTCATGAGAAATGACTCAGCATCAACAGTGCATCAAAGATTGACAGGAGACAGTTGGAGATGTGTACTGAATCAGAATGACTTGAACCTCCACAGATGGATTATTCTGAACACTTTTCAGACGGTACAATTCATTTTATTAATTTTTATGGATGAACATTTTGTGAATACTAAACACTTAGAAAACCACTTTAGAATTCAAACATTCAGTGATTATGAGGTTTTTTTTTTTTTTTTTTGCCTTCTCTTATAAGACTTTCTTTTGCTCCAATCAGATATGGGCATTATTTCTGCTCATATGGATATACTGTACATACGTATATCTAATACAATATTTATACTGGTCACTCTCTTTTAGACAAAATTCATTTCGACTGATTAGATGTAAAAACAAAAGTTATTTTGAAAAATGTTTTAGCATATTGCATTCAAAAGCTTTTAGGCAGGCGAGTATTTGGATTTGTTCTCTTTTTTTTTCTTTTTACTAAATTTGGCCCAGAGATTATGGATTTGTTGTCAGGTCATTTGTGGTCAACGTTCCTAGCTATAACTTTAAATCTTAAAGCATCTTTCTAATTGTTTACATTCTATTTATTAAAAATTTGCCATTTTTAATCCAAACACCAAATATACACAAGTTTGTACTTTTACAAATTTTTTCTCTCACAGATTTATTAAACTAATTTTTTTTTATTATTATTACTATTATTTTTAGTTTGTTAACGTAGCTCCCCTTTCCGCCATCCAGGCTTAACAATTCCCAATGGTAAGGTGATTGGGATGAGTAACAATGCCAGTTGGTGAGTTGTTTGATAGAGCTTTCTAAAGCCAAACTACTCCCAGGTATAAATCCCTTATGAGTTTAAAGGGAGCCATTATGGCTAGAAGTAAAAAAAAAAATCACTCTAGAAAATGAAAATTTCTGTGAAATAATTCATTGGTTTGGTTAGGGAGAACGTGAGTTCACAGGTAAAAAAAAAAAAAAAATGAACGTGAAAGGCAACATGTAAGATGTAAGAAAGGCAACATGTAAGATGTAAGAAATTTCCACAAAAGGACAAATTGAACTAAATCTCATCCCTCTTCTTCAAATAAATTGAAAGGATGTTGTAGGTCTTTAAAACATGAGACAGTAAAATCCCAGACAGGCTAAGATGTTTGAGATGTACTAGAGTAAGAGATGAAACTTTTTACGTGTTCCCTTGCCCACCTCCAGAGGGAACCTGGGGCCTCCATTATTTGGCTGATTTTAGACACCTGAAGAGTGTCTAAAGACAGGCAGCCAGTCTAAAGACAGGCTGCCTATTTAAAAGCAGCCTGTCTTTAGACTGGCTGTCTGTTTTTAGACACTCTTCCTTTCAGGTGTTGGGTCATTACTTCTCATCCAAGCCAGGTGTTTCTGGCTGCCTGAGCATTATAAACATTTAGAACAATAACCTAAAGGCATTCGACTGATTTTTTTTTTTTATTGCAGCATTACTGGACTCCTTAATTAAATAAACCATGTTTCTTGTCCTGCAATTGGGTCCTCCTCCACTTGTATCCACTTCATGGCACTATGCTGAAATTTGTTGAAATGCTATTTTACTTTGGGAACTTGACATTTTCTAATAACAAAAGCATAGATTTGCATTTTTGATTAAATTCCATTTATTAGCATAAAACTCATAAACAATATTAAAGAATTTGGCTTCGTAAAACCTGGAGGAAGTTCAACACATAGGCTTGCAAACATCCATCAAATTCTACATAATGCACGCCACTGTTTGCTGAAATCATCCTTCACCGTATTACACAACAAGAAATTCTCAAATCACAAAATCTCATTGATGGCAGAAACGTTGTGGTCAGAATTTGGACTTTGTGTCCTTTTATGTTGTTTGTCTTCTCTAAAATAAATGCAGGATGTAGGGAACAGTGAACTGATAAGTCTGTTCTAGGTTTACATTCCTGAAGCCCTGATCGGTTACAACAACATGTATCATGTGTCCCTAAAACTGGACAACAGCAGATCGTTTTGCCCACTTTAATAATGACAATAGTGGAACAAGAGTCTGAAACTGGTTTCTATTGTCACTACAACTTTAAAGTTTTGTGTGTGTGTGTGCCATCTATATTTAATTAAAAACATATTTAAATAAACATTAAGGTTGAAAATATGCTTGTGTTAAAAGTTTTTTAAAAAGTTTGTTGAAATTAATACATTAAAAGAATCTATAATTCAATAGTTAAAAATAGTAGAGCCCCGTCACCCTCCACCCCAAAAAAAAATAATGTGAACTTGAATTTAACAACAGCAAGACATACTGACCAATCATTAGTGAGTACATCTGCATAACTGTGCTGTATTCCTGAATGCATGTTAGGAATACTGTAGAAGAGTTATGTGTCAAACCTTTACACACCTTGATGGGTTTGTCATATGAAAATAAGCTTAAATAAATTCTGAAACTATCAAAATGCCAAAGGGTTGTCAACATCAGTGTGTCAAGAATTTTGTATTAACTAAAAACTGACCACTTTTTAAAACATATTTACGGTAGACATAAAAACTTTGTATAACAAAAAAGTTTCTGTGGTTTGACTTTTTGTGTGAAATCTATTTAAATTCTACATCAAATTTCACAAATGTACTTTTCACAAAGTGCTTGACCAACAGTATCAAGCTTTTAAAAAACAAAGTGTAGATGTCATTCTTTTAAAAAAGCGGGTAGGAAATTTTTGGGTTAGCCAGTCCGAGCTGTCCTCACATTCTTTGTTATGTGCCAATTAGTAATATGTCTCTGATTGTCTCTGATTCTGATTCTGATTCTGATTGTACATGCTTACATATATCTTTTTAAATATACAGACACAGCTCACCGCACACCATTATTTTTGTGTGATCTAAATGGCTCCTTAGGTTTTAAAGGTTGCTGACCCACGCCCCCGGTATTATGGGTAGCCTAGGATAAGTAGAAGTGAACAGCTAATTGTTTGGATAAATTTGACTATCATACTAGTTGTGGCTGAGGTATGGGTGCTTTTAGCGTTTAACATTTCTGATATCATTTTTGAAGATCATGTGCAAGCCTATGTAGATAAATTATTCAAAAACATTTGATTAAATGTTTTCATGTGGTCATATCATGTTCTATGTCCTCCAGGGCAGAAACAAGTTTTTTTTGTCTCAGTTTTGGAATACCTAAGCGAGCAAAGTGGCTCAGTATGAGGTCACATTGAAACATATCAAATGTACATCACATTTAGATCTACACATGAATGTGGTCTGTGTGGGATTAAAAAATAGATTTGTTCCATTCAGACTTTCATTTACAAATCTATGTGAGCAATCTGAGCCTTTATGTGAATGCCCTTCTGACCATGCATTGTTATTGGAGATGCTGGACAACTTCCACAAGTTGCTGCCCAATTTTATATAAAATCATTGGGACTGTGACTGAATGTTAAGCGTACAACAAAAGGAGAGAAAGAAGATTATGATTTTGGTTCAAATCTCGAAAGTTAACAATGAAGAGAATGCTTTTATTTGAAGAGCGCACAGCACAGATCACAGAACATGCCAAATTTTTATTTGATTTAGATTTTACTCTTTTAATAAAAAGGAAGCTTTTAAAACAAAGCATCTGTTTAAACACACATAGTTTAAGCAAAATAGTTAACTTACATAGTTAACACATGTACACAAATAGTTAACACACATAGTTAACTCAAAAACAAAAAAAGGCTGACAAATAATTACAGGGTACATGTGGTGAGTGACTCCACTGCAAACTGGGAAGTCACTTCCGATGACAGACTGGCGTCAATTATCCAGAAGAATTCATTCTAAATCAGAGCATCCTGTGTTCTCATGAGGTTTTCTACTCCTGGTTAATAATGCTGCACAATATTTCCCATGCAGATAGAGCGTGAAATCAATTTAAGAGCATAAGAGTGTGATAACAAACTGAAGGCAACAACAAATATTTGAATTGCTACATTTTCAAATTTAATAAAGTAGTTATGTGCTCTGTGATTCAATAAAAAGTGAACAAGAATGGATGTGTCGAGATAGGGAAAGCGAGGAGGGATAGAAAACACCATGTGGTGTTGGTGTATCATACAAAGCCTGTGTGTTATCGCTTAGACATTTACATTTCAATCACACAATCCAATGAATGACTCGAAGGAAGACTCAAAAGCAGAAACAGGTTGTTTGAAATAATGATGAATAATGCACACTATTAAAAAAAAAAGTTTTTTATTTACACATTACCGCTGAATCATTATAAAAATAATTGACTAAATATGCAAGAAAATTAGAAAAAAGTGGACCTGAAAAAAAAAAAAAGAAAAAGAGAAAACATTTGAAACTAAGAACGTTAGTTTTATAACATTTCTAAGAAGTGAAACTAAATCAAACACACTTAGTAATGATTGTGCATTATAAAAAAATAAATGGCAAAATATTGATTTAAATCTTATTCCGTCAAGTTGTTTTTTTTTGTTGTTGTTGTTTAATGCTTGTTTGTTTTTGACCTTGGTGGATTTGCCCGCTTTTTCCAAGTTCATCCAAGCGAACTGACAGAGCGGTGGTCTATCGAACGCCAGTGTTCAGCAACATTAAGTGATATTTTCACAGTCATTTCCAACACCACAAAGACAGTTGGAGCCACAAGGAAGCGGACGTTTCCAAACTCCTTGATAAATTTATTAAATGAAGCTTAAAGGAGAGATTATATATATATATTTTTTAGAGAAGTGCAGAACTGTTTTTTTTTTTGTTATTTGTTAAAATTATTCTCTTCCAATCAACCCATTTTTTGATAAGCCGTGGACTTGTTGTCATTTGTTCATGCCAATATCGCAATAACAATTTAAGTTGTGATTGTGATCTCTTTTACACGCAACACCAAAATCACACCATAATTCTACAATCTTGAAACTTCAAATTTGTTACCCGGGCACATAAGGGTCAGTTCCAATAAAGTGCATAACCCAATAAGAGACCCCAAACTGGATGGACAAGCACAATGCACTAAGCACTAAGAATTCATGATCAGCATACCTATATCTGACATAAGATCATTTTTTGCAATATGCAGCAGACAGGCTTCATCTAGATTTCAGAGTGGAGAATGGGAGTGTTTCAAAATAGTTGCAAATTAGAGCGCACAGGTTAGGGTATAAGAACAGATGGAAATAGTTGATTCGAGATGTCCACCAAGAGACACAAAAAACAAGAAAGAAAATCCTTTTTTTGCCAGCAGTTGGTAATCTATCACTTATTATTTTAAAATATTTCCGGAAGATGATTTATTTTATCACTATTAAAGCGGCACCACATGCCAGGATTTTTTGTTCACATAATGGGAAACTTGGTGCTAAAAATGTTAAATCACTGGCAAGGGAACTGTTGAGGCCTAAAGCTTGGTCTCCACACCGGTCATTTAAAATGCAGAGTTTAATAGGAGTTTCTGCATGGCGTGTGGAGAGGTGCTGGCTGAGGAACGAAGGCGGCTTGGGAGACCATCCGTGCTGCTGCACCCAGTGGGAAGCTAATGACCACTGCACAGCCGCTTCGCAATGAGGATCTCTAGCACAGCTCTCTCAGGCAGAAGGGATTCTCTGGAAGTAATTGAAGTTGAAGGTGGGTGAACACACAATTTGGGCAAATATGCAGTGAGAAGTAAAAATTGAAACCTAGTGCAGAGATTACTTTTCTGTGTGCTTGCATAAGACTTTTAGTTGTATTATTTTAGCATTTAATCCAAACAAAGCAATCAGAAAAAAACATTCTTCATATTAAATTAATTTAATTTTAATAACAAAAAATAACCCATGTCAAGGTCAACCTTAAATCCTGGTTCCGGCTTCCCTCATAAACCGATGGGAACATTATTTGGCATTAGCAGCTCAGTTGTTTAAAGCTCTCTTTTTTCTTTACTTTCAACCACGCACAGTTTGTCGTTGAAGAGCAAAGTGCAAACGCAGTGCGTTGTGGAGGTTGCCATGTTCGCCTCCTCGCATTTTAATGAATACCTGTCCGGCGGAAAGTCTTCATGCATCCATCTAAACACACAAAAGCAAAATGGAGGAAAAGTTAATAATGCTGAGGTGTGTGTCTGAATTTCATTAACTTTATGACACAAGTTTGTGGGTTTACCGAGACCACAAGAGAAAAGATGTCTACACAGTGAAGCTGTGCCATACTGGAACTTTTTGTGGAAACAAAGATCCTTCATGTATCCAATGCCCTTACAGTGCTCTGTAAATAAACAACTTCATTGATTCACTTTTAAGTGTATGAAAAGTTGCTGATTTATTGCTCTTTGACTAAAAAATGAATAGCATATTTCACACAATGTGAACCTGTTACATGCAACCATGTGAAAAAAGGTTAGGACTGGGTCCTCCACACGCAATAAGCTGTTAGAAAGGTAGAATGTATTCATAAAGAAAGCAGATTTTCCCATGTCGTTGTTGATCAAATTGTGTTTCTTTTTACTAGATAAAACTCCCCAGAAATCATGGTCATTTTTAAAGAAGACTAAATCAAATGGACTTTTATTAATCCCTTATTGTGTAAATCTACAAGAATCTCTGACATCAAGTTGAAGGCTCAACAGAGGCTTTACAGAGGAGATGGTCACACTCTAGATGAACAATTTTGACTGGTATTCATCATTTAGGCATTTTGATTTGTCCATTTCTATGGTCTGAATACATAGAAGCAGCGTTCAGCAGCATAACAGTTGTGTGACCAGCAAAAAGAAATAAAGACGAAAACAAGAACCACTGAACAGTTTTAAAAGAAATGTTGTGAAATATTGTTGAGTAGCTGCTAACAGCCTCACAGCAGGACATTAACGCACTACAAACCTTTTTTGTTTGCTTGTTTTGTTTTTTCTTTAACTAGCACTAAAATGGAAGTGGATTTGTAAGAGTGAAATAATTTAACAACCATGGCAACAAGAGATGCATTACCAGGCGACGATGTGCAATTACATTGGGAAAACACACTTTTTGATATAAAGGAACGAGAACTACTTTCTCCGAAGTGGTTGAATTGCTTCCGTCAGGCACATTTTTGGCATGTGTTGCATTTGCTCAGTCGAAGACTCACCAATGGTACCCATATGCGTGAAGAGAAGAAGACATTACTAAGTCTGTGAGGTATAAGTTGACTGCTCCCAATCGTGTGCATCACTGGTTTATCTTCATAGTATACAAAACCTACAAACACTCATCCATGTGAATGTCTGTGACAATTTTCTATTTCATCTCAAGGGCAGAGTAACTTAAAAAGGATTATAATTCAGTCAGAGTTTTTTGTTGGTTGTGCTCTGCACCCAAGGGGAGCAAATAAATGACATTTCTGCTATTAATTTATGCAGGATTGAGGTTGGAGTTCACATCACTGGACAACCTGAGGTGGTGGCTGTTTGTATTTGTGCTTCCACTTCACTCATTACCAGGACATCCTGCTGTTCCACAGAAGAACAAAATCAAGCTTATTTTCACCAAGTGTTGTTTGGCTCTCAAAATGACTTCCTAATGACATGCATAAAAATGACTGGAATGGAAAAAAAAAACAAGCTTAAGCTTTTTATTCTAAAAATGGCTATAGCTCAAAGCTCATCCTAAAGCTAATTAATTATGGTCAAAGCAAAACATTGTTTATGGGTCATGGTGTTTGTGTGACCTACTGCTGTATTACTGTTTAATTACAACTGATGCCGTTCATCCATTGCTATTTCGAAAAACATTTCTATTTGAAGCGCATTAACAATTCGTCAAACAATTCCATTACTTTTCAACTCAGCTTCATTTTATTTGCGCGAAGGGTTGTGCAAAAAATTATTAAATCAAGTCATTTTAGTTTACAGTAAAACATGGTAGTTTTTCCTAGTTAAAAAAAAGAAATTAAATGTTAGAACTTCACCCTATGCATGTGCTTGTCTTTGCAGCAGTTTCCCATCCTGTCTCTAGCTGTGCAACTAGCCCCTGCTTTTATGTCCTTAGATGATGGAACCTGTGTCTGTGTGACAAACTTTTTTTTTTTCAAAGTAAAACAGAAAAAAAAAAACCTACTATAATTGGAAATTGGGTTTAGTTTGAAAAAAAAATTCAGACCATATCGCCCAGTTCTATAACAACATGCGTGAAGCAAATGCCGTAAATCATGTTTTAAAAGCAAATCTTTGAAGTACGCACACCTTTCTACTTACAAACAAAAGAAGTAGAAAGTTGGAGAAGTCATTAGCGTGACTCGCGTAAGTGGTGGTCTGGCTTAAATCCACATGAAGGATAAGATGGAAAACATGACTGGAAAAAAATACCATATGTTGTTTCCCCTTTTGGTTTAAATTTTCAGGAAAATAAAAATAAAAAACTTTTTGTTTTTTTCTTAATGCATTTTTGAAAAATGGCTTTCAAATCAAGATTGCATTTTTCTAACTTTGTGTTGTCACTAAAAATGAACAACAAGACGGCCAACATGGAGCACCTGCTGAAGTTTCTTCTCAAGTAGTGCTTCTTGTTTCATCTTCTTTCATGCCAAGCAGTTCCATTTGCCACAGAGATAAAGACACAGGTGTAACGAAACACTTGCCATGAGCCAGCAAGCACAAAAGCAAAGACTCTGGCACACGATGCTGAAATAAAGCACAGCCAAATTTAATGTAATTTGCTGCACCTGTCTTGAACAAAACATGGCGGCTAGGCAAAAGAAAGTTCATTTCCAGCACATTGACTGCCTATCTCCTCTCAGACATGTGGTGGAGTGTGGAGAACTGATGAGTGTGTTACCACCAGGAGACCACATTGCTAAACTTTCCATCATTCTGCACAGCCTGTGTGAGCAATATGCTTTGTTTTGTCCGTGGAAAAACTTGAACAAGAAACTTAACATTTTTGGAAAAAGAAAAATGAACATAGCGGGCAAGAAATGAAACCTACCCATACTACAAAGTTTGATATGGACTGTAAGTAAATCAATTTCTTGTTCTGTTTCTAAATATATTTAGATTTGTTTCGGTTATTTTTTTTCTGATCAGGGAACCAATGACATCAAATCCCAACGTATATGGGAAACATGAACAAGAGAAGTACATTGATATCTAGTCTAAAAAAGCAAACTTTATGCCACAGTTACAGTGGTTGTGGATTTTTACCTCATTTTAACGGTATGTTTTCACTGGACCAATGCCCAGCACATTTTTAACGTGTTTAAGTTTTAACTTAACTTTCAAAATCCAGACTGCAGATAGAGTATATTGTTTAACACGTGCACAGAAAAAGCCAAAATTATCTCTATTTAATCAAACACAAATGAATCCAGAGATCTTTCTGTGACTTTTCATTTAGAGGACTTGGTGAAGAAAGTGGACCAATGTGTTTGCAAAATCAAACAACTGAGAAGATTCAGTCTCTGAAACTTGATGTGGTAGATCCTTATCTAACAAGAAGCATCCTCGCTGTACAGGGAACTGTACTGACTGAAAAATGAAGGCTCGGCAGAGGGTTCATGGGTCAGCAGGGCGTACTCCACTGTATATAAGAATCCCATCACTGGAGGACATTTTCATGGGAAGGACAACATCCATCAAAAGCAGGATCACAAGACATGCTCATCATCCTTTGAAGAGGTTTCACTCTCCGATGCCTGAGGCTGATCAAGGTGTACACAGAGACTCAGAAAGAACTTGTTCACGCAGGCTGGCAGGACTGTGGACTCTGCCCTGTGGTGACATTGGGGGTGTTCTACTTCTGTTTTTCTTTGCACATTTCAACCAACCTCAGACAATCTGTCAATTCAAAACCAAGCTGATCTGTCAACTGCACTACTTCCCAGAAAGTTGCACTCAGTATACATACATGAAAACACATCTAAAGTTAATAGTTTGTTCATGAACTCTAAATTAAATGAGCATTTCAAAGAGTGAATGTATCAAATTCACTGTTTTATTGAGCCTATCGACCAGTAAACGAACCCTATTATAAAAATGCTAAAAACCTAGTGAAAAGAAAATACCTGCTAACGAGAGGCGTGAAACTGGGTCACGAGGTGTCATCTTTAGTCCATGGCTTCAAAAGGCTGCTATAGATACCGGGCAAAATGTATCTAACGCCTCCACTCCGACTCTCTCTCTCTCCCCCCCTCTCTGAATCGGAGTGGAGGCGTTAGATACATTTTGCCCGGTATCTATAGCAGCCTTTTGAAGCCATGGACTAAAGATGACACCTCGTGACCCAGTTTCACGCCTCTCGTTAGCAGGTATTTTCTTTTCACTAGGTTTTTAGCATTTTTATAATAGGGTTCGTTTACTGGTCTGTGGCTACAATAGGAGCCATTCACGGCCATCTTAGGTAATCGCAGGCTCATTGGTCGAGCCCGTCTTTACTCTTTTTTTTACCTTTTACTCAGGTTGGTATAAATAGATCCAGTTTTCAGTCCATTTCATTCAGATTGAAAATGATTTCCGGATGGAAGTTGAAACATCTCGTTCAAGAATTATACTGTCCACAACACTTTTTTGAAACTTTTTCTACTACGTTTTATTTCTGATTTATTCCTGTGGGGTGTGTTCAAAGGTCTTTATTTGGTGCACAATACCAGTAGAAGCATATCTGTCTGCATTTAATAGCATATTGCATGTAATCAATAACTTATAAATTGATCTTGGAGGAAAAACATTAAATAAAATAGGGGTGTCCACATCCAATGCCATGAGCACATTTGGTCTGGAGGATTTGGATGTTTGCCATTGCAGCACTGCATGCTCAGGTGAAAATTGATGAGAAGATGTGAAGGAGAGCCATTTGGTTTGAATGAGGTACGCTGAATTAGTGATAAGTTCAACTTGAAATAGTAGCTACTCTAAATACTGTAACTACAGGATGGTCATGGGCTTAAATTTGAATTCCAGAAAACAGAAAACCTTGAACTCAGCCACTAACCACTAGAAAATAAATGAAAGCAGTAACGTAGGTCTGTCAGTGTGACTTGAAATCCATTTTGCTGAAAGTTCTTTGAGCCCAATGTCACAAGACAACTATCCCAATGAGCTTAACAGTAAATTGAACAAAAAAAAGATTACTGTCTAAAACTAACCAAAAAAAACGTAGTATATTCCTGCGAAAAGGTTTCAAGTCCTTGTTTTATTATAGAACCAACTAAATCCTTCATGCTACAAGGATTACATCTACTTTCTGGCAAACTCTGAATTAAACATCTACCGTGAAAGTTTGAGACTTCCAAGACACAACATACAGTATCATAATTCCCCATTTCAGTCACCTTCTTTTCCGTCTATCCCTCACGGGGTTTCGAGGGGTGCGGAGCCCATCCTGGCTGATTCAAGGCGAGGGGCAGGATACACCCCAAACAGGTAGCCAGTCTGTCGTGGGGCCACACACTTACAACCCTCCACACACTCATTCCTAGAGTCAATTTTGGCACCAACCAATCAGCCTTGCATGCATGTCTTTGGAGGGTGGGAGCAAACCGGAGTACCCGGAGGAAACCCACGCAGACACGTGGAGAACATGCAAACTCCCCACAAAAAGGACAGTGTTCCAAGCCTCGTCCGCACCCAGGACTCGAACCCATGACCTTCTTGCTGTGAGGCCACTGTGATACCCACTGCGCCACTGTGCCGCCCTATTTCCTCATTTAGAAATACAAAAAAAAGAAAAGTTCACTTTACAAGTCACTTGTTTCCGTCTGAGGATTTTGTCACTGGATATTGTATTTTAATTATTTGTCAAATTTGCAACTTACACTTCAATTGCACCTCACAGTCTTGTTTATATGGTTTGCCTTTTTATCAATAATCTGGAACTCTAAATGGGACCATTGTTGTCAGATGTCAGAGGGCAATTGAAAGGTCAGTGAAGATAATTTATTTTCCCTGGGGACCTTTAAAATACCTGAGGTAGCAGCAGAGGTGTCTAATCAGATTTTTCAAAGGGGGCCTTTGCCACCTGATATTCCTGTCTTTTCTTTAACTAAAGGTTGCATTACTCTGACACAAACCATCAAACTTCAAGGGGTTTTCTTCAAAGAAGTTTTTTTTTTTTTTTTTTTTTTTTAAAAGGACAGTCATCATGGTTAGATGACTTGGTCATAGAAAACTGCCCAAAGATAAGAAATTCTTGAATCGGTGTACCCACTCGTAAGAGTTCATGGGCATTCGGTTTCTATAAAAACGCATTAATAACATAGATCTCAAATTTTCTCTCAGGGATTAATAAAGTTTTCTTTTAAAAAAATTTAAAGATATTGGAGCGATTTAAATAAATGTACATGGTATCAATTTTACATAAAAATAGTCACTGTGAAAAACAACGACTTGTTGCTATAGATGTTGACTGGTTGTGTAAATGTTTTCAGCATTTCTGTAACTCTAAATTGCACCTTGCACGGATTAGCATGTAACTAGTAGAAGGAAGGAAATCTTGCACATCGCAGGCAAGGTCAAAGAGCAACACTCAAAAATCTTTGCAGATGACAAAAAGTTTAGGGTGTTTTTTTTTTTTTTTTTTTTTTTTTTTAAATCTCCTTATTTTTCAGTCACTTGTGTTTTTCTCTCCTGGTTGCCTTGTTATGAACAAAGAGCATTCAAAAACAAATTTTAACTGAACTTACATAAAGTGATGAGATGGAAGACATGAAGACAGCTGGTGTGACCGAAGAGGATGCAGCAATTCAATTCAATTTTATTTGTATAGCCCAAAATCACAGAATATCCGTCTCAATGGGCTTCACAAGAAAAAGAGGAACGTATGAACACAAATACACAGCAAGAAAAATAACGAACAAATGCTAACTAAACAAGACTAGCACATTTATGCCCTAAGACTCTTCTTTTCAGTGAGGAAAAACTCCTAAAAAAAACATCAGTGGGGAAAAAATAAGAAACCTCGTGGAGATCCACATGAAAGAGAGATCCCTCCCCCGGGACGAGCAACCAATGTGTCAAAGATTATTGTTTAAACAGCAGATAGGATTAGATGGAAGAAACTGACTTGCTGTGGCGATCCCTGAAGGGAAATGCCGAAAGCAGAAGAAGAGGACATAAAGTGATGAGATGTTGGTCACTTGACAAAATATGGGCAGGAAATTAATTTTTTTAACTTCAGTTCTCGAGCAGTATGCTTTGCTCATCGGGAAAGAAAAATGTACTCCAGGTTCACTAGAACATCGCAATAGCACATTTTTTTCCTATCAAAATTACATTTGGTATTCAAATCTAAACTTGGAAATATATTTCAGTAAATAAACATGGGGTTATTTTTTTGCATTAATGACAGTTTACCTGTCAAGAAGACATTGATATTGATTTAAATATGACTTCACAGCTGCTGGCGTCACCAGCAGAGAAAACTAATGACAATCAGGTCGCCGGGCTGCTGAGAAAATGCTACGTGACGTTTCTACCAGAGAATCTTATTTTCACACATCAGCTTAAAGGGAAGAGTTTGAGAAGCTGTCATTAGTGTGACTCTTCAGTTTGATTGACTTACAGAATTCATGAAGAAATCCTGACAGTTTTTTTCATCTTTCAAGTAATATCCAAACATGTGACAAATGAGCTTCCTTTTATTGACTTTAAAGAACTACAAAGAAGAAAGAAACTGCTCGTATCAAAACTTACTGAAAATACTGACAAAAATAAATGAAAACATCTAATTTAGTTTCTTACTTTTCGCAGGTATTTTTTTTGTTTGTCTCTTTTATTTTTCTGTTATTCAGTTATTACGTTATGAAAGTTGCTGCAATTTTCTTTTTCTCAGCATCTCATTTTCCCAAAAAAATTAAGCTTCGGATTTGCAAAATGAGATTGTTTTTCTTCTTTAATTTGGAAAAAAAAACCTCATTGTTTTATAAATTTACCTGGCATTTAACACAAACTATATTTTGCCTTGATTTACGTGTCTCACAAAATTTCTTCAAATCTTTTGGTAATTAAGAATATCCATTTACAGATGTCCAAAGTGCAGGAAGTGTGTGCTCTTTGTTTGTTGTTGTACTTATTCTTGTACCGATTATTGCAACGGTCTACTCACTGGTCTGAACAAAAAGGTTTTAAAACAGCTGCAGTTTATTCAAAATGCTGCTGCTCGAGTCCTAACAAGAACTAGAAAATATGATCACATTAGTCCTGTGCTCAAGTCTCTGCACTGGCTTCCTGTGGCTCGGAGAATAGACTTTAAAGCTGCTCTGGTTGTGTTTAAGTCTCTCCATGGTCTAGCACCGAAGTATATCTGTGATATGTTAGTACCTTATGAACTATCTAGAACTCTGAGGACTTCTAGGGCTGGCCTCCTGCTGGTGTCTAGAGTCAGGACTAAACATGGAGAACAAACTTCCTGAGGCCGTGAGACAAGCCTCTACTGTGACAATGACTCTCTCTCTCCTCTGTACGTGTCCAAACCATCTCAGTCTGGCCTCTCGGACTTTATCTCTGAAACCTCTAACATGTGCTGTTCCTCTGATATACTCATTTCTGATCCTGTCCATCCTGGTCACTCCCAGAGAGATCCTCAGCATCTTCATCTCTGCTACCTCCATCTCAGCTTCCTGTCTTTTCCTCAGTGGCACTGTCTCTAGACCAAACAGCATGGTGTGTCTCACCACGGTTTTGTACACTTTTCCTTTCATTTTAGCTGAAACTCTTCTGTCACACATTACACCTGATACTTTTCTCCACCCGTTCCAGCCTGCTTGAACACGCTTCTTCACCTCTTTTCCACACTCTCCATTGCTCTGGACTGTTGATCCTAAGTATTCAAAATCTTCCACCTTCTTTATCTCTTCTCCTTGTAAATTCACTTTTCCATTTGTATCCATGTATACATATTTAAACATGCATACATACATATATACATACATATATATATATATAAATATTCTATGCAAAAGGTATTTTATTTTCTAACTTTCAAACTAATATTTTTTCTGCCTTTCTTTATAAGACCTAAAAACTTAATATAGAAAACAAGTTTATTCAAGTTTCACTGCAAAGCACTCTGCATTCTAAATAAATTCAGGAAGTCTTGGTAAGTTACTGAACCTTGATTACAAGGTATAAAAACAGCCACTGCACACAGCTTATGAAGTGTCACTAAGGTTGGATTTGCACTCCTGTAAATAGTCAAACTTATTTCCTTGTGAATAAGTCAGAGGAGGGAGATCAAGGCATCATGACCAAACCTCTAAAAAAATATTGCATGATGCAAACACTATGTAATGCCCTGGAAAAAAAGTTCTAAAGGCAGTTATGAGTGGGGTCGGTCAGGTAGCATCACTTCTTTTAGTAGCAAAAGTTTACTGAATGTGAAAGACTCAAAGATAAAAAGATTTTGTCATTTAAAAAACAACTGAGTGGTGAATTTGACCGTTGTTCAAATGCTAGATGATGCTAGAAAATTGAGAAAATATGTTTGGTTTTACCATGGTGGATATTCTTGGCCAACCTTGAGTAGATCAATGCAGGTCAGCTCTAGGAAATAGCTTTTGGAGTGACATTAAATTCCTCTCCCTCTCTGCCCTTCCAGAGCGTTGGTCCTATCTTTTCTTGTTATCCAACGGAAGGTGGATGGTGACTTCCTGACATCATCGGCACTCAATTACCCGCACTTTTTATCCTTTGGCATAAAAACATGTCACGTTTAGCTTGCTGGACGGGCTGACCCCCATTCCATCACCTAGCTCCTGATGAGAAGATAGAGAATGGAGCTGACTTATTCATGTTCAACCAATCAAAGTTGCACACACCTACGTATGTGTCAAGGTTCCTTTGCCAATCATGTTGCCAAATGTCAGTATCAAGTTAGTTTTTGTAAGAAGCTTGATGTTTGGTGCAGGATAATACTTACTCATAAAGTGACCTTTTAAGGCACGCTGCAATATTAAAGTTCCTTGGGGTAATGTGAAGCACAACCTGGTCTTTACTTGGAAATATGGGGCACATGTGCCATTACACATGCAATATCACTTTCTTTTCGCAGCAAAGCGATTCCTTTTGGAGTAAAGGTCAGTGGTGTTGGGTTTGCCTGTGCTATTAAATATCTACACGCAGGTTTATGTTAAGCTGTTTTGGTCAAAAGAAGGAGGGGCAATTAAATAATTATGGAATAAGAGTTGTTGTACAGCAGGATGGTGTGTTAAACAAATATTGATAATTGACTTTAATTTCCTGAAAGATTAGGAATTACTAATGTCTACAACATTTACTCGGTTTGGAGGAGCACAGAAAACTGCTCATTTTTTCCGAACTTAATTTTTTTTTTTTTCCCATTCGACACTTGGATGCTAATTTATTTTGAATATTTGTCACTTCCTTGTCACTAATTTATTCAGCTATCTTGTCAATTTAACATTTGTTGCATGTTTAGCCAATTAAAATGTAGCTGAACTTGGTTGTAATGAAGGGGAAATGACAAAACTTCTCTTTCTATTTAAATGATGACTTACACTAAATTAGTCGTGCCTTCAAGAAAAATTAACTGTCACACAAGAATTTTGCACAGAAACACAACAAAGGGCACACTATTATTTTTTTTATAATTTATAAAATATAAAGAATAAAAAAGTAATTAAAATCTATTGTTAACAAAAAATTCTAATAAGTGTTTTCTCCTCTTTTTTTAGTCCTAAATTTTACTCTGGGTCATTAGTCAGGATGGACATTTGCTGCTCTGCATGTACGTGGGCGCCACGATTCTGTAATTTACAGAAAGCAAACAGTGTCAAAACATCTTCACATGCCATGTGTCCACATTTTTAAAAAGTGCAAAGAAAACAATTTTATAAACATGAAGCAAATACAACATTAGATCAATTTTTTGTAAGTTATTGAGGAATTTGCTTTTGTGTGTTTTGTAGATGTTTCTATCAAACTTCATTATTTGAAGAATATTGTGGCTTTTTTTTCGAAATCTTCACTGATATATATTTTTTTCTTCTTGTTTTTCATCATCATGTTCTGTTCAAGTGTTATGACAAGCTAAATTTGTGATCTGTATGTCGGGTATTGCTGTGCAAATTTGCCCGAACACTTAAAAAGTTTTATGAAAAATATTTTTTAGCATTACTGAAACCTTTACTGATATGAAGAATGCAGTCTGTCAGAGATTCCAAACCTCTGCCACTCTTTTTTGTATGGTAAGCAAAAAACATTGACGCAGAGCCCGTCACACCATAGTTCCAGTTTTGGCTACAAGTGAGTAATTCTAGTAGTTGGGGATGCAAAACCAGAGGAAGCAAAAAAAAAATAAATCAAAGCGGGCTTAAACATTCGCCAAGCGTTCACAAAGAGTTCCTTGATTGTCAGTGCTGGATCTCCCACACAGCATGTAAGGGGGTTTGACATCAACATGGACCTCATCTACTATCCAGCTGAACTCAGCAAACCATCTGCTCAGGTAGGTGATTTGGGGAGCATCTTTGGAATAAATGCAAACTCCAAAAAAAAACAAAAACCACGCAAAACCAGTGTTTTGAATCTTGGCCCAAACTGAGTTGGAACCAGCGGCACACTTCCTGAGAGGCCACAGTCCTCACTACTCATTTATATTTATCTAATAATTTTTAGAGACCTTAGTTGGGAAGTTCTAAACCACACACAAATGAAAGTTGAAATTACTAACACTAAACTATCTCAGAAAAACTTGTGTCATTTTTGACTAAAATGCTACACGTCTTATTTTATGATGAACAATTTCTCATAAGTTTGCTATCAGGCAAAGTCAGAACACTCAAACCGGTGAGAACATTTGAGATTATCTTCCACAACTTCCAAAACAAAAGGTCTAACTTTAATAAAGCAGTCACTGTTAATAAATCTTTTGATGGATATTTCTACATGACTGGAAGTGGGAAAAAAAAGCATTCTGCAGGAAAATGCGGTGAGTGGAGATGAGTTTGAAACCTGTCTGTACTTTGACATGTGCAGACACACCACTCACACATAGTAGCAGTGTGTTTTTACATCACACATCCAAGCTGTCTAAAAATAAGGGTTTTGGCGGCATGAGGCCAAAAAGATGGACGTTAAAAACAGGGAAGTTGTCAAATATTTCCTATTGAAACAAAACCTGCTTGTTTTCTTCGATACACCTCGTTTTTGTATGAAAACACCACTTAAAATGGTTCATTCTTGAGGCAGGGTCGTATCTTTCTTTCCTGTCTCCATCAATGTTCACCAGAAAGAGAAATTGCCATGCTCCCAGGAGATTTCCTTTGGGAGAAATGAGAGAAAACACTTCTAAGGAGATGGCATGCCTTCAGCCTGATCACCACTCCTGGCCAGCCACTTCACCCACAGGGTTTGACCCATCAACCCATTTCTGTGAGTGACTTGAAAAATATCACTTCCTTCTTCATTTTCTTTCTGCAAAACATGGTTAGAAACACCCAAACTAAAAAGATAGTTGTCAACCAACATGTCATCTTGTACACACATTTCTAAATTTATTTTCAAATAAGGTCATTTGACACACTGCACCACTTTTATATTTAAATTGATTTGCACAATTTGGCTATAATATTAACACCAACTATGGGGATGCTTTCTTGGTGCAGTTCATTGTCATCAAGTGGACAGGTTCGACATAAAAACACATGGAATATGCAAATGTATGAGTGCATGATCCTATCTGAAGACCACTACCAAAGATGCTACTTTTTGTTTGCAGGCAGGTATTTAAGTATAAATCATTCAAAATGGCAAATTTGGACTTTTTCCCTCTCTATCATTGTCAGTCCGATTGAGAAGAATAAGATAGTTTTTAGAACTGTAAATGCTTTTGGTTGTCACAACAAGTTTATTATAATTTGTGCACAAGTTAATTTACCATTTTTTAATCATACAATATCATACAGTTTTCTTTGACCAACTAGATTTCCCCCACGAAACCAAACAGATACAGTTTGGTTGTGGTGCTGCAAATTTATTTCACCAATGTTGTTCTCAAAGTATTTGAAAAAAAATTGAAAAAAAAATTACAAACGCTACCAAAATTGCAAATGCCACAAAATTGAAACATTCTGTTGTTGCGGGCTTTCTGCTGATTGAAACGGAGTAGACTAATTCTTCAAACTCAAGTGAAAGGCTTCTAAAAACATGGTTGTAAAGGAAAATGTTACATTATTATTTGAAGACAGAAAACTCGTTTCACATGAAGATTTTTTATAGTTGTTTCTGAGAGATACTTTCTGCATAGATGTTAAAAATCTTTTTTATGTCACCTTTCATAGTCCAAAACTTGCCCTTTTAAAAATTTCTATTTTTGAGTCAAGATATCCAAATGAAAATACAAAAGCCCCAGAAATGTTTCAACTACAATAAAGTTGTATCTTGCTCATGACCACCAAACTCCCCCGTAAACATTCCATCTCTCAGCATGGTGGTATAACCAGATCTGCAAGGGCCATTACTCAGGATGCAGTGAGTTCAGGATTTGCACAGTAAAGCTCACAGAATGAGTCAGCAAAAATATTCTGAGCAGTTTTAATCCTTCAGGGAGCCACAAAATACTGAATTCAAAATCCAATCAGGTTCGGTAAAGAATGGAGAGAATTGATCAGACTTTGTTTATTCCATGTGAAAATCGACCCCCACACTGTGTTAGAAAGTAATCAAGTCTGAGAAAAATAAATAATTTCAGTCCGCTGGGTGCTCGTGTTCGCTTCTTACTAAATATTAATTTCCCAGGTGGTAAAATTGAGCTGAGTTGATCACTCTTATGTCTGGCAGTATGTTAAAAGTTACTTTCTGCTCAATACAAATGCTTCGAAGAAGTAAATCAATAGCAGACAGTTGTTTTCTACGTTTGGTTGTTAACTCTGGTTGTTCAAGCAGAACAGCCATTTTGGACGGTTGCTGTGCTTCGGATTTCTTAAAGACGTTTACAGATTTGTTTTTACATTTTGTATTGTGCTCATCCTTCTAAAATAAAATTACACAGGGTTATACATGCAATAATTGTACACATTTCTCATGAGTACTGTCCATACTGTTGGGTAGAAATCCAATCACATTTGAACAAACTTGAATAATTATTTAATTGCACTTCACTTTTAAAAGTGAAATGTGACATTCTTCTCTGGGAACAGTGAACATGACATCCCAATTACCTCTGCACATATGGGTCACATCAGGGTCATACAACGTTCACACTGCAGTCTGACGGAGGTCATGTTTAAATTATAATACGCATTGACATTTGTAACTAATTTGGTGCCCAAGGCAAGATTTTAGTGGGCATCCCACCTCCCGGGCTCACACTCAGAAGCTTGCATTCAAGCATGAAAGATTGAATATTTTTCTCTTTTTTAAATGGAAAATAACACATCAAAGGAAACGGAAACGACAGCTACTCTGTCTGAGATGTTGTTTAAATAAGGTGTTGGATAAAATGGGAAAATATTCTTGTTACATGAATAATAAAATGCAAAACATGAAAATGAGAAAAATCCTTGATGTGGTCAAAACAATATCTACTAACTACTGAACAAAGTAACACAAAGAGAAATCAGCGACCTCGCACTTTGCTACCATTTCCAGAAGGAATGATCGGTGTGTTGATTGTAATAAAAGCTTCAACATCACAAAAGAATCATTCCACAGTCTTACTCCTTTAGACTTCCTAAAGTTATTTGTAATGTTTTTCAAATGGCTGTTATTAAGGTAACATTCTGAGAACATTTTTACGATGCTGAAAAATATGTTGCGCCTGAGAAATTGGAGTGACTAGAAGTTTCTCTCAGAAGCAAAATCTTCAGTTTTGAATTAAAATTTTAGGTTTAACTGAAGATACAGTAGATCAAATTCAATCAAAATCAAATCAAATTTTATTTATGAAGTACTTTTCCAACACAAAGTTAAAAAAGTACTGATCAGAATAAATAAAAATCTCAAACAACATTAAAATCCAGATCATTAAAAAAAAAAGTCAAAAACAAGCATACATCAAAAATCACACACTGATACAAAACTCTCGACACATAGATCTAAATTTACACAGCCACCCAGCACACAATTTTCTCAACCCTCATTTCACCTTCTACGCTAGCTATTGTCTCTTTAACTGAAATAAAAATAAACATTCAGTCTGATGCTGTGAGGAAATAATAACTGGGGATCGATCAACAAGAGGAGCCAGCCTGCCCATGACTGCAGCGGCTGAAACTTGGATCTGGATGTACAGGGTATTTAATTGAGTACTCGTTATTACAGAAGAATATAATGCCAGCAAAATGTAATATAAGTGGCACACATTTGCCACTTATATAATTTTACCGGGTTGGTGGGTCTAATTTTCTTTACTACTTGCACATAAACACAGTGGTATGTTGACAGGGCTTTAACAGCCTTCTATGCTGGACTTAATATTTGAATCACAAGTTGATGATAATATTCTTTTAGCAATGAATTTAATTAATGAAGTAATCTGAAAAATACTTTTTGATAATTCCAACTGGCTTGTTTGGTCAATTTAAGAGCTAATCAAATGTTTTCTTGAATAGAAAAACATGAATTATTTATTTTTTTTACATAACTATAAAAATTTGTAGAAGGGACATCGTTCCATAAAAATATAGCAAGTTGTTACTTGTAATGAATTAACTACTAATCATAATGAAACGTGCAACCTCAAAAAGCTGTGCCAGTATTTCTATATTTAACCAGCTGGGTTTGCATGCTGGTGCAAACAAGAGAAAAGGAGGGGGCATTTAGGTGATAATAAATCAGAATCTTGTTAGCCTAACTGCACACCATCTTTAGTTTGCTTGACTAGTCATGAAAAATAAAAGGTTTTACTACAGACTTTAATCCTTTCATTTTCATGCTGCTTCTCAGTGTCCATCTATAAGGTTAATTAACTATCATTCCTGAAAATCTCCCAAATGAAAAGACTAGTTTCCCAGATGTATTTACTCCATCTTTAACTACAATCAGTATACATGCCATGTGAAACACCATCTACACATATCATTTAGACATGAGTGATCATATTTCTGATGCTATTTATAGAAGTGAATAAATGAGAACATTGGATTAAGCAGAGCCATAAACACTTTAACAAATCCTCGCCTCTAAAGCCCTGCCCGACGTTTTACTTTAGCCTTTGGAGCTTTATATTTATCTGTAATAAAACAATCCAGGTTTATGCCCACATGATTCATTTCAGATCCTCAGCAAAGATGTTTACCTGTAGAATCTTGGCTCAGCTTTCGAGTTTAACCCAACGTGCCTAATGTTGATAAATGACACTGTCTTGTCAAGGTGGTTTATTTATGGTGAGAGAACAATGCTACAGCTCAGTGACTTGATGGCTTGACCCACCCCCACCATCTTGCATTCTGGCTCTGTTACTCAGTCTGTTTTTCCCCCAAGGCAATTCTGAGTTTAACAACATGCCAATAACTGTTTTAACCTTTGCTGAACTTTTCCCCAGAAGTATTTCTCATTTGACTTCATAGCTTTCCACTTATGTGACATATGCATTAAAATCCTACACACACACGCACACACTTTCCAACTAGCCTCATGCAGTTATCTGAATTTCCAGGCAGAAGATTGCATCATGCTATTCAACATACCTTGGAAAGTGGGCAGTGAAGCCATCATAACTTCTGGTTTGGCTTTCTTTTGAAGTGGAAGTAAATTTAAAATAATCTTTGCTTTGTCATAAGTGAGGTCGAGACTTTCTATCTATTTTTGCCACTTAAATAGATCTGGATTATTTTTTTCTTGACATTGTAAAAAGAGAGAGAGAGAGAAAGTGTGTTTATGCTGAGAATAATCCAATAGTTTGCTTCAATTCTCATGTTCACTGACTTTTACCAGTGGAATTTATTTTATAATAATTTGTATTCAATATTCATGGATAGAACCAACAATGTTTGTCTAAAATTCAACTGGGATACGAAAAAATAATATTCCAAATTAGAACAGCACAATGTGCCAGAAATATATTTATTCCTGCACCACAGAATCTCAAATTTAGTTTAATTTTAAAATTAAATAAATGAGGTTGAGTAATTTTTATTAAAGCCACTGAACCAACTCTAAACCAATTTCAAACTTTGCTTTTGAGGAAAAGTGTGTTTTTTATTGCCTCTATTAAATTTTAATTGGACTTGTGGACAAATTTGTAAAAAGGTAAGTAGTCATTTAGTTTAGTATGCAATTTTTTAGCACAAGTCTTTAAGAACTCAAATTGTATTCATCCTTTCAGGGATGAAAAAAATAAAGAATATTGTATTTCAAGTTACCTCACGGCATGTGTAATTTGGAGCCCATTTAAGGGAAGAGGTTTCCACCAAAGTGTCAGAATAACATTTTGTGACTAGACTTAATCAATGCATATTTAAATAAGACGATATTAAAACAATAAGTTACCGTAATTTCACGACCGCGCACCGTACGAAAAGGCGCAGTCTCAGTCACAAACCGCCTTACAACAACACACACGCAAGCATGCAAATGTGCGTATTAAAAGATAGATCGAGAGCAAAACTGAGTTTGGTTGTGCTTTATTTAAGTAGTAACAATACTAAACAAGCACATTACCGGTAATAGTTTTTATTCAAATCCGTCAAAGTCCTCATCCTCTGTTTCGGAATCGAACAGCTGCGCGAAATCCAACAGAGCAGGTCCACTTCGCACCTCGCTGTCAAAGTCACTGTCTGTACTGTGCGACTCCTCAGAAAGGATACCAGCTTTTGCGAAAGCTCGGATAACAGTACCAGCAGACACGTTAGTCCAAGCATCTACAACCTATTGGCAAACTGTAGCGTAACTCGCCCGGCGCTGCCTTCCACCCTTCCACGGCTTGATTCTCATGTTCTTTCGCGTAGCTGATTGCCTTCAGCTTAAAATGAGCGTCATAAGCGTGTATCTTTGCCATTTTCAGGGTTAAAACACCAATGTTGTACCTACTGCATATACCTTTTTTATACACAATCCACGCCCACACTTCACTCTTTAACATTCTCATGCCTTTTCTTTCAGGTCCGCCTCGCCTCACGGCCACCACTTTTTCTTTTAGGTCCGCCTTTTCTCACACACAAGGTGCACCGCACGAAAGGGTGCACCGCTCATTTTGAAGAAAATCTAAGACGTTTATATGTGCCATATAGCCGTGAAATTACGGTAACTATGATGGTTCCAAACGGTGTGACATTGTTACACCCAAAGAATTTTTTGATAAGTACAGTGTTTATTACACTTCCTTGAAGTGTTATTTACAGCAAGAACTTTGTTGACAGACACAAGAAATACAAAAACATGGGGTAAAAACCAAAGACTCCATATAGGAACAGTCAATGGGAAAACATCTTTATTAACCAATACAAAAACACAAGGTAAAAACATAAAAGTTGGCAGGAATCTTTTTCGCTCATGATGCATTTATGCCTGTCTATAAATATTACATACGAAGCAGTAGAGACACGTTGCTGCTTCGTTAGTGTTATTTTTAATATATTTCTTGTGATGAAATCAACTGATTTGTCAATTGGAATTAACACAATTAAATTGGTAAAGGCTTAACATGCGTCACACAAACCTCATCATCTAGCAATGCAGACAGAGATGTAGAGTATGTTTGCAATCACTACAAGTAAACAGAAATTCATCATTACAAAAAAGTAACAGAAAATTGGGTTGACGCAGGTTTTCTGAAGCATAGATTTAAAGTTATGAAGGATTCATAAAGACTGAGTATAATTTTCACACCTAATTAAAGAGTCTGCTGCACATTTTCTGACGTTCTCTCCTAAACTCCATTCAAAATTAAATGTCAAGAGATTGTCATGTCATCATAGATTTATTTAACTACGAAAGTTTTCTAATGTTGCTTGGCAACAAGGCTTCATCATAACGGCCCTCCTCTTGCAGACATAAATGAAATAAACATCACCTTCTGCTGCAGTGATGGTGGATGGATCTATGTAATGCCTGATGTCAAAACATGATGGGCCTGTTCTGTGAATGCTAAAAGCTTCTTGATTTCTTTATTGATTTGGTTAGTTTCACCTCCGATGGTGGTGAGTACAATAATGCATTTGTTCAAAAGTGAGACTTTACACGCCCTATCCATCCACCCATCTAACCATCCATTTTCCACTTATCTAGTTCAGAAAGAAACAAAAGTCAGAAAACTCAGACCTCTTTTTCCCCAGTGGTCTTTTTCAGCTCATTTGGTAAATCCTTAGTTGTCCCGAAGCCAGCTGTGTTATGTAGTCACTGTAGTGTGTTCTGGTTCATCCCTGGAGACATTCTTGGAACACCTCAGCGGGAGACATCCTAACCAGATGTGAAAGTAGCCTCACATGGCCCCTCAGCTTAATGGATCCCCTCCCTGATGACCAATCTTCCACCATATCACAAGGAGAGAGAGAATTTTTCTCTGCATAATAAACCCATATGTTCTTCAAGTTTTTCTACATACTATAAAATACTCTCAACAACTAGTAAATTAAAAAAAAAAAAAAACAACCTCAAAGCCATCCTCTCCCTATCAGACTGAAGCCAGGTCTGCTGTAGATGCTGTACTAATGTGCCCGTATATATTCCACTATCTAAGTTTTTAACTGTACTGAAGTTGAGAGAAGATATGAACATATATTTTCCACAGAAATCTAAAAATGTAACTAAATAGAAAGCTGGAAAGAGTCTGGTACCCCTAATGAGTACACGTTGTGCACCTTCAATTGCAAGTGCATACAGTGTCAGACTGGTTTCTGCCTGTTATGTTCCTTGCTCTAAATCCACAGTGTCTAATGTGATCATTGCATTACCTTCTGTACAAGTTGTGGTCAGTTATAAAATGTTGTTTTAGTGAGCTTAAATTTACTATCTGGATCAATCATGATCCAGCATGAATGTTTTGATGCTCAACATCGTAACTACCACAGATTTTGCAGCTTAACATCCGTTATCGCTCACATTTCTCTCTTTTAGTTTGCAGTCCATTTCACTTCTCTTCAGTCACACACTTTTTCTTTTCTCTACCCACTATGTCATGTAAGGTCAAACAAATGAGCCAAGCCTTATACAGCACATGAATATTAGGATATTTAAATAGGACATAAAGAAGATTATAATACCTGCTGAGGCTGGGGCAATGTTGTGGGAAGAGTTAATCTGGCCAAATCATAAGCAAACCATTATTGTCACAAAGCTGGGTAGGAAAAGGAGTAGAAAGTATGAAACAAATAGATTTGATCGACCACTATGCACTAAGTTGCAATCTGCACAAAGAAGACAGCAGAAGATAACAATGTGACCAAAGATAAACTGAATGATTTCTTAAAGCTGACGAGACTCAAACTCTGTTGCATCATATGTTTCTTTTTTTAACATGAAGCATTTTAGACCATCCTTCATAAAACCTTGGATCTAAATCCATTTTGTGATTTATTTTCCAAAAAAAATGTTACTCATAATCTGACCACAGCTATGGATAAAGGTGTATTGGCTGTCTTGCTGAGCTTTCACGATGCAAGTAGCTTTAAAAATGACAGGTTGATCCCAGAGCAATTTTGGTAAAAGCATGTCGATATTGAAACAGCAAAAAGCATAACCAAAATAGGATTTCTCAGCTTTCAGAGAAAATGGTTTTATGAATGTAGAATATAACTCTACTGTTGTTCCTACACTTTTATTCATCTAAAGTCCATTATCGTTGGCTCTACCGTAAATCAAATGATTAAAACCACAAACCAAAAGATTATAAGGCGATGAATCAGACGGTATGAAAAAATATGCTGCTTACAAATGCAGGCATGGAGTGATCATGCTGTGGCAAGACAGATCTATATGGAAATCAATCAATTTAATGACCCACGAATTGGAGAGCTGCTCTCTTTCTTTGAAGAAGAGTTTAGATTTTTTTGCTCATTCTTTATAGTTGAATCCATTTGTTTTCATATTAAGGAAACACACTTATCCGGCTTACAAAGCTTCAGCTGCAGGCTGTTGAATTTTATGGCCATATTTTGCCACACAGGGAATCTGACACTGCGTTGGAATACTAGAAATTGCCTTGAGTAGGAACCACTAAGGATAGTATGTCGACCCGACCAAAAAATTAATTATTTCTCTCAAAGACAAAAACTCTTGATTTATTCGTTGCAGAACCATATTAAATAAATTGTTTTCTCTGGCCTTGCTGTGTTGTTCATCATTCATTTTTTTAAATAGCTTTGTTATTTTGTATCTAATAAACGTAATCAGTCCTTCACTGTGCGCTTCAGCCTGGAGCAAAAAGTTCCGTGCAAACAACCACATAATGAGGAGCATCTGTTGTTTTGGTCCAATGAATGTTGCTCAACTGATTCCAATTACAGGTTTTAGGTTATTCACGTTTCTTTTTTTTTAAATTAATATTATTCCCAACTAGGTATCTTCTGATATTATGCTATTTAACATTTGTATCCATGTAGTTACAATGTCACATCGAATTGCACACCCTTAGTTTACACATATTGCTTCCCAATTTAAAATTTGCTAGATCTTTAAAAATATATCGACAAGCCCAATGAAAATAAATCAATTACTTCAAGCTTTATAAGATGATGATACAAATCATGGCACTGCCACCACTATGCCCAATAATGGGGTGTGGGATTGGAGTTCTTCCTCATTGGTGTTTTCATTTGGATAAAATAGACTTAAAAATTCTCTTGAATTTAGCAACATCCTCAAAACTGTGCCAAAAAGCAACTTTGACCAATCAGAACGCCAAAAAGAAATATATTCTAAATATGCAATTATTTTATTGTTTACTCTTGTTGATTGAAGCACTTTATGAAATACTGTAAAGTTTAGATTTTTGATAAACCTAAAAATACCAAAAGGAAAACAAACAAAAACAAATATAACAAAAACAGAGAATGTTTGACATAATTCCATAAGTTATTTGTGAAGAAAAAAATGAAAATCAAAGTCCACTGGTTGATATAGTATGTTTATCTTAATCATGGCGGAGGTGAAATCTCAGTGTGTTGACAGAATTGAGCTAGGGCTTGATTTTAATGACATGAAGGTATGACACATTTCAAACTAAAACTAAATTATGTGGGAGAGAAATCATGAACCACATTGTACTTTCATCAACACAATACACATCTTTCTGATGGATTGTTTGTGGAGCATAATGATCAGGTCAGTGGTTTGTGTGGTGGTGAAATGCTTTCACGTTAATCCCACAACCTCTTGTTAAATTGATTACATTTTCATACACAAGGCTTAAGCAATATTTATTTCATTGCTTTTGCAATGAAAGCCAGCTCTGTCTCATTTAATATGAGTGTTCCAGGAGCGGCACTATCAACCAAAGCGGTTTTGAGCATATAAAAGTAAGGACAGACTCAAATACTATCCTCTAAGGTAATTGCAATTTTCCATTTGTTTTGTTTCTCAAACATCCAAAGCACAGAAAAACCATTCTTTGTCAACAGAATGGCAGATTGATTTGATGCTTGGACAAAACAATCTACTAATGGCAACCATAACCACTGAGCAGTGAACAAAAATGCTGCATTATTAACTCAAAGGGAGGAATTCTTAGAAGAAGAGGGGGAAATTGTTTTTCTTTACTCTTTAGCTGAATAAACCAGTTATGAAGCTGGTAAATGGTGGACCTTCCTTTTCCACCAATTTGATCATTTACAGACTTAATTTTTAGCAAATGCGAATCTTGAGGTTCAATGATTTTGTCACAGCTTGTGGAAATGATTGTTCTCATTTCAGGTATTACATTTGTTACATATTTGTCTGCATAGTTCACTATCACTATTTTAAACATTTGGAGAAAAAAAATCTGTGATAAACACATCAGCACAATTTTACTTTTCAGCATCCTAACCTTGCTAGAAAATATTCCTCCAATGTTTATCGTCTAGGGTTAAAAAGGTAAGTTGAAGAAGAGAGCCAAAGGAACATTTTTGACATGACTCACAACTCCTGACTTTCATAAACAAGTCAAGCATGACATTTTCTATCATCTCCTACAGATATTAGACATTGTTTATTCCACCCTTCTGATAACAGTGCAGGTTTATCACCAATTGTCAATTGCAACCATGTCATTTTTACTATAAGCAACTGAACAAATAAATGGTTGAGATGTGAATAAAAGCAAATAAACACAAAAACTAATCCAGTTTAGATGTTCCACTTAAAAATCCTCCGCAGTGTCCAATTCAGTTTGTTCTCCGAGGTGTAATAGGCCAATGTCTTCCGATAATCAACAGGTGCTTCTTCTTTAAGTGGATCTATCCTCCTATTTTAGGGTGGATGGAAGAGACCAAAGTTTTCTGAAACCATAAAATCGAAAAGGTCATTAACTGGAAACTAAATTGCTCAGTAATCTTGTTTCTGAAAACGTTCAGTCAAACCATCAAACACATTCACACTTTAACGCAAATGAACAACATTGTCATTTATACATCTACAATCCGCAATAAGGTATGAGTAACATGGTTCAGTATTTTTGTGGGGAACAAATCAGTGAGTCAAAGGACACAAATAGTCAATTTAAAGAAAGGAATATTTTATTTACCCCAAAAATGGAAACATTAACAAACCAGCAGATTCTTTAAAATAGGTCAACTAAACAGAACAGTATTCAAAAAGTCTACATCAAAACAGACCTAAAGTAATGACACAGAATGAGAATTTACAGTGGTGGTCAAAAGTTTACATACACTTGTAAAGAACATAATGTCATGGCTGTCTTGAGTTTCCAGTTATTTCAACAACTCTGATTTTTCTCTGATATAGTGATTGGAACAGATCCTTCTTTGTCACAAAAAACATTCATGAAGTTTGATTCTTTTATGACTTTATTATGGGTAAACTGAAAATGTGACGAAATCAGCTGGGTCAAAAATATACATACAGCAACATGAATGAGCAATTTTGGAGACTTAGAAAGTTGTGTCAATGACATGAGCTTCATAGCATGACCTCTTAACTTCTTGTGAGTGATTATGAGTGACTACAGCTGGTGACTTCTCTGAGGCCATTTAAAAAGGGCTCATTGGATAAAAACACCCACAAACGCTACAATGGGAAAGTCAAAGGAGCTCAGCACAGATTTAAAAAAGAGAATCACTGACTTGAACAAGTCAGGAAAGTCACTTGGAGCCATTTCAAAGCAGCTGCAGGTTCCAAGAGCAACAGTGCAAACAATTGTTTGTAAGTATAAAGTGCATGGCACTGTTTTGTCACTGCCACGATCAGGAAGAAAACGCAAGCTGTCACCTGCTGCTGAGAGAAAACTGGTCAGGAGGGTGAAGAGTCAACCCAGGAGCACCAAAAAGCAGATCTGCCAAGAATTAGAAGCTGCTGGAACACAGGTGTCAGTGTCCACAGTCAAGCGTGTTTTGCATCGCCATGGACTGAGAGGTTGCCGTGCAAGAAGGAAGCCCTTGCTCCAAAAGCGGCACCTTAAGGCTCGACTAAAGTTTGCTGCTGATCACATGGACAAAGATAAGACCTTCTGGAGGAAAGTTCTGTGGTCAGATGAAACAAAAATTGAGCTGTTTGGCCACAATGCCCAGCAATATGTTTGGAGGAGAAAAGGTGAGGCCTTTAACCCCAAGAACACCATGCCTACCATCAAGCACGGTGGTGGTAGTATTATGCTGTGGGCCTGTTTTGCTGCCAATGGAACTGGTGCTTTACAGAGAGTCAATGGGACAATGAAGAAGGAGGATTACCTTCAAATTCTTCAAGAAAACCTGAAGTCATCAGCTCGAAGGTTGGGTCTTGGGCGCAGTTGGGTGTTCCAACAGGACAATGACTCCAAACACACATCAAAAGTGGTAATGGAATGGCTAAATCAGGCTAGAATTAAGGTTTTAGAATGGCCTTCCCAAAGTCCTGACTTAAATCCCATTGAGAACATGTGGATAATGCTGAAGAAACAAGTCCATGTCAGAAAGCCACCAAATTTAACTGAACTGCACCAATTCTGTCAAGAGGAGTGGTTAAAGATTCAACCAGAAACTTGCCAGAAGCTTGTGGATGGCTACCAAAAGCGCCTAATTGAAGTAAAAATGGCCAAAGGACATGTAACCAAATATTAGCATTGCTGTATGTATATTTTTGACCCAGCTGATTTCGTCACATTTTCAGTTTACCCATAATAAAGTCATAAAAGAATCAAACTTCATGAAAGTTTTTTGTGACAAAGAAGGATCTGTTCCAATCACTATATCAGAGAAAAATCAGAGTTGTTGAAATAACTGGAAACTCAAGACAGCCATGACATTATGTTCTTTACAAGTGTATGTAAACTTTTGACCACCACTGTATATATGGGGTTGGACAAACTAATTAGGTTACACAGGGGGAAGACAGGTAGCTAAACACTTAACTTAGCTGAACTGAACCCAAAAAACACCCCTATTGTCCAGCAGTACATGGTTTGGTCTGATTGTTCAGCAACCCACAGCCATGTCCTTTTCAGTCAGGGAAGACGCTTTCCGCCCCATGACGAGATTGTGGGGCTTCAGCCATCACAATTTTGCACACTGAAACTTTCTGGATCATCTCGAGGCTTCCCAAGATAAAATGTAAACCCTTCAAAATGTCAGAGAGATGTTCTTTCTTTCAAAAGTCTGCTCATGAAATGAAAAAAAACATTATTCTCCATAATTTAACTATGCACAAATGAATGGCAAAGGTGGTACTGACCACTTTGGAATATTAGTGGTTAGTCAGTGGGAATTTAGTTTGAGGTAACTGTTCAAATCCTTGCTTTTAAAAATATTAACATTTGAATGATAATGGTCCTTAATTCAACTTTTTGACAATTTTCCAATTCTGCTGGATCATTTTGATTCTAAAAAAAGGACAGTCTGGTAATTTTAATCCAAACTAGGCAAATATGAGCAGCAATGGTGTTTGTGCCCATAGCCAAGCGACAAAAAAAATAAATCCCATAAAGACCTCTTTTAATTTATTTTGCATAAAACCCATTACAAAACACAGACACACCCCCACACTCAAAATAAAACCACTGCCTATATTTGTGCAGGTGTGTTCATGGTAACACAATCGGAAATGCCACAAAATGATTCAATTTTCTGGGTTTATTGTCAGCAATTGCAGTCTTTTTTTTTCTGTGCCCATATACATACACTTACGACAGGCTGGATCAATTCATGTTGTTTTTTTCTCATGTTGTACATTTTTTTTTCTACCTGAGTGTTTCGTGATGACGAGCAGACAATTTATACAAACTAATATCACATTAAGGGACAATATTATTTCTATTGCGATCCCTCACTGTAAAAAATGCAATGTTGAAAGAATGTCCCTTATTCTGGTTCTATGTTGAAGCTGATACAAAGAATTTCAGTCCATGTGAAACTTTTCTATGGATTATTACCACTGAAGGAGTATGTGGTTTTGTTCAAGCGATATGAAGAATGAAGAGTAAAAACAGGAACGACAGGAGCGTCTGATCTTTTTTGCATGAGCTCAGCAGCCCAGCTGTTGCTGGCGCAAGCGAACCTGCCTGGCTCCTTGCCAACACACGTGAGACACATTGGTAAAGCAACATCTGCAGCTCCACAGCGCAAATCATGACTGCCAGGCACAAAGCTGATGGAGGGGTGTCTATCCTCAGGTTTTAAAAATCTTCATCCTTTTTGAAAAGTAGGGCATGAAAAAAAAAAGAAAACAAAAAGCTGACTAGCCTGTGGCGCAAGATCAAGCGCTCAGTTGGACTGCACCCTGTGCTGCTGAAGGAGGCACAGGCCAAGTGACATTTCAATTTCATTAAACGGATATTGGAATTTTGCAAATGTATTCAGTTTTTTCAGATGAAAATTTTTGCACGTTTGCTTGATTTAATTTCATCTCCAGGTTTTGGAGCTTATAAATAAATTAAAGACTAACACACGAACAAAATATCAATTCAACAGCCTTGTCTGTATGATGTATTTAGTGCATACCTTGAAAATGATGAACAATTTTAAACTATACAAAGAATGACATGCACCAGGAACCATTTGATTTTGTCCAAATTTAGTCTCTCAGAAAGGTTCCTGGACACATGCGCAAAAAACACTCACACACATGCAAAAGTACACCTACTGTCTTACTGTCTGACTTACTGTCTGACAGTATTGCATTTTTGCAGAACAATTTTATATAGAGATTGTAAATACAATTTCAGACACTATTGAATAGGTAACAACTTGGAAAGCCTCAAGCAGGTGGATGATCAGTACCTATGAGAAGGCTCCTATCCGGCAAGCAGCAGGTCTTTGATTTTTTTGCTTTTAAAGCAAAGCCCTTAACCAGTAGTTTCTGGTAGGTAATCAGTACCCACTGGGTAAAAAAAATGCTACCCAGCAATCAGTAGTTTCTAGAAATGAGGCCGATATCCTCTACGGCCGACAACTAACCAACAGTTGCCAACGGTTCAAGACATGGTGACTTCTTCTTCTTCTCCTTTCGGCATTTCCCTTCAGGGGTCGCCACAGCAAGTCAGTTTCTTCCATCTAACCCTATCTGCTGCATCCTCTTCAGTCACGCCAACTATCTTCATGTCTTCCTTCACGGTATCCATGAACCTCCTCTTTGGTCTTCCTCTAGCCCTCTTTCCTGGTGGTTCCAAATCCAGCATCCTTATGCCAATGTACTCGGTCTCTCTCCTCTGTACATGTCCAAACCATCTCAGTCTGGCCTCCCGGACTTTATCTCCAAAACCTCTAACATGTGCTGTTCCTCTGATATACTTTGTACTCATTTCTGATCCTGTCCATCCTGGTCACTCCCAGAGAGATCCTCAGCATCTTCATCTCTGCTACCTCCATCTCTGTTTCCTGTCTTTTCCTCAGTGGCACTGTCTCTAGACCAAACAGCATGGCGGGTCTCACCACGGTTTTGTACACTTTTCCTTTCATTTTAGCTGAAACTCTTCTGTCACACATCACACCTGATACTTTTCTCCACCCGTTCCAGCCTGCTTGAACACGCTTCTTCACCTCTTTTCCACATTCTCCGTTGCTCTGGACTGTTGATCCCAAGTACTTAAAATCTTCCACCTTGTTTATCTCTTCTCCCTGTAACCTCACTTTTCCATTTGGATCCCTCTCATTCACACACATGTACTCTGTCTTACTCTGACTAATCTTCATTCCTCTTCTTTCTAGTGCAAACCTCCACCTCTCCAGCTTTTCCTCCACCTCTTCCCTCCTCTCACTACAGATCACAATGTCATCTGCAAACATCATTGTCCATGGAGATTCCTGTCTGACCTCGTCTGTCAGCCTGTCCATCACCATAGCAAACAGCAAAGGACTCAGAGCAGATCCTTGGTGCAGTCCCACCCCCACACTGAACTCCTCTGTCTCACCTACAGCACACCTCACCACTGTCTTACAGCCCTCATACATGTCCTGGACCACTCTAACATACTTCTCTGTCACACCAGACTTCCTCATACAATACCATAGTTCTTCTCTAGGTACCCTGTCATACGCTTTCTCAAGATCTACAAAGACACAGTGCAGCTCCCTCTGACCTTCCATGTACTTCTCTATCAGCATCCTCAAGGCAAATACTGCATCTTTAGTGCTCTTTTTAGGCATAAAACCATACTGCTGCTCACAAATTCTTACTTCAGACCTTAGCCTAGCTTCGACAACTTTTTCCCATAACTTCATCGTATGACTGATCAGTTTAATTCCTCTGTAGTTACCACAACTCTGCACATCTCCCTTGTTCTTAAAAACAGGAACTAGCACACTTCTTCTCCATTCATCAGGCATCTTCTCACTTTCTAATATCCTGTTAAACAGCCCAGTCAGAAACTCTACTGCCACCTCACCTAAACACTTCCATACTTCTATAGGAATTCCGTCAGGGCCGATAGCCTTTCCACTCTTCATCCTCTTCAGTGCCCTCTTTATTTCTACCTTACTGATCCTAGCCACTTTCCGGTCCACTTTGGTAACGTCTTCTACTCTTTGTTCTCTTTCATTTTCTTCATTCATCAACTCTTCAAAGTACTCTTTTCATCTTCCCATCACATTACTGGCATCTGTCAAGAGGCATCCATTCCTGTCTTTAATCACCCTAACTTGCTGCACATCCTTCCCATCTTTGTCTCTCTGTCTTGCCAACCTGTACAGGTCCATCTCTCCCTCCTTGCTGTTCAGCTTAGCATACAAGTCGTCGAAGGCTGCTTGTTTTGCCTTTGCCACCTCTACTTTAACCTTATGCTGTATCTCCCTGTACTCTTGCCTACTCTCCTCAGTCCTCTCAGTGTCCCACTTCTTCTTAGCCAGCCTCTTTCTTTTGATACAATCCTGCACCTCTTCATTCCACCACCAAGTCTCTTGGTGACTACCTCTTGGTGACATGGTGACTACCCTTCGCATTAAAAGCATGTGTAAGTTATTTAAGTTCTGACCAAAGCTTAATTTGCATGAAAGGTCAGAAATGTATGACTATTCATACATATGAAATCACTGAGTCATCGTAATTACTTTGACCTTTCCTTGATCTTCGAAGTGTGACAAAGCCAATATCGCTAAGTTTGCAGGCAAGAGGTAGGGTACACACTGAGCAAGACACTAGTCTGACACAGGACCACACACAAACAGTAGACCAATTATGCCCAATCGTGGGCAGTTTGAACCAATCACTATAATGTGTTTGCGTACATGAGGAGAACGTAAAATTTCCATTTAACTCTAGACTTTCTAACTGCAGAGTTAACCACTGCACCACCATGCAGTCTCCATCTAATATTACTGTTTGAGTTATTCCTCCAAATCATGTATTGACATTGGGAAAACAACATCAGTGGGAGTGCACAGAGGTATTGATCGCAGACGAAAGTTGATCTGCTGCAGCATAAAGCAAAACAAGATTCCAATTCAGGAGCAAAAGCAATTTTATCAAACTTTCTGACTTTAAAAGTCAGAAACACAAGAAAGATTAACAATAAAAAAGAGCTGGTGGAAGGGGGGGGCCTATTTATTGTGCTTGTGTGCACCAATAGCTCTTTTCATTTTGAAAATCTCAACACATTGAAAAAAAACTTTTTTGGATTGTGATGTTTCTTTATAGACAGGGTGTTTCTGGACTGGCTTTAACCAAGAGGGTGAGGTGCCCACTACTAGAAGTAACTCGTCACCAATGAAACAGACTATGCCTTTTGAGAAGAAAGCTAAACAAGTGCAGTTCCATCAATTCCATCTTTCAGGCCAATAACAGCGATGACACAAAAGTCAACCTTGTCTTCTTCGCTTTGTTGCAAGCCACCATCTGTACAGTGATTGTGTCCACAGAAAAAGTGTGTAGAAAAAATGCCAGCTCAGTTGAGCCATCAGGGTAATACGAGACTTATAAGTACCGAGAGGAGTGAGGCTTTCTGCTTTAACCAGCCCTGTTTGCTTGGTTTGTGTTTAGCTTTAACCCCGTCAAACTCTACTGACGACTTAGCAATCTTACTACTTGACTTTACACAGATTTTAGAAATCCCTCATGCCTTTGGCTTGTGGTGGTGATGATTTGTGTGAGTGTGTGTGTGGTGGATGATATCCAGCCTGTTATTTAATATAATCCACAACATGTAGCAGCCATTGGGGACACACTTGTACCTGGAGTATTTTTATACTTAGGATGCCAAAGAGATCAAGTAAAACCCACCATTGCTTACAGCTGAGTGAATATATGAATTAGCCAAGCTGTTCTATGCCCCCTGTAGCTTCTGATGTTTGTTTCTTTTAAAAGTTTTTGAAGGGAAACAACTTTCAAACATACAAATTCTGCACATAAAATGTGTCATTTATTGACTGACATATTGTTTTTAAGTACTTTCAGTGTCTTTAATGTGGCTCCAATTTCACCAAAACATGGTGTTGTCTTTCTGCTGTTTATCTCGGGTTGGGCTTCAGGGACAGCAGCCTTAGCAGGGACCACAATACTGTTGATAGGTGACTCAACTCTTTCCTGATTTGAATGTGTTGATTCCCATTTGGGCCTCTTCACAATTAGCAGCAAATTAGTCCAGTGAAATTTGGCCCAATGAGAAGACGACATTATCTGAAAAAAGTAAAGACCCAATTTCTGAGACGCTGGCCCTCACCACACATGCTTCCAAGTTCTATTCACAAAAGTAACGACTATCCCTGGAAATGAAAAACATGACAAAAATATTTCTTTTCACAAATTTTTTATTCTCAATTTTGCCATTAGTCCATCTCTAATTCATTTGTGTTTTGAATGATCTCTTCTGCTTCTCTAGACAATTAAAAACCTTTTGGCATTAGATTTTATTCAGCTTTCCTCCCCGAAAGAAATACCAAAGAATCAGGCAGTAGATCCTAATCAACTTTTAAATGTGCAAGTAGCTATGGAGATGTAGAAGCAGTGAGATGCAAAAATCAGAGCGGACACTGAGGAAAAACTTATTAGGACACAGCACGCCTTTTAATATTAAAAGCCTGTCCTGGAATTATTTTGAGCCATTCCGAGCTGCTTCAGCAGTGATAATAAAATACTCGTTTGACAGCTTTTAATGCGGTTCCTGCATGAGCATTCATTACACTATTATTCTCAGGGCGACGATAAAGAATATGAATAATGTCAGTTTTGTGCCATTAAGTGAAAGAAATAATAAAAAAGGGATTTTTTTTTTTTTTTCACTTTGGGGGTTATTAAGTTTAGAATTGAACTAACCAAATCCCCTAGCGGTAGGTTTAGTGTTGTTCTCAAGTTCTGATTGTGATAAAAAAAATCCTTACTTCATGTATAAAGATTTATTGATAAATGTGTACATTTAAATATCTATATAGCAAGTATATACCAAATTAAGCAGTGTGATCTACTGAAATTTAAGATTCTCTGAGGAAAAAGGATCGACGTGACATGCCAACACTCATCAAGACTGAAATGCTTTTTCTTGGAATAACTATCCCACGCAAAATAAACATTTCAGAGTTGTTTTTTTTTTTTTGTTTTTTTTACTTTTTAATCCAGTCAGACAGTCACCTTCTTAACCGTCTATCCCTTTGCAGGTTGTGGTGGTGCCGGAGCCCATCCCGGCTGATTCAGGTCAAGGCACACCCTGAACAGGTCACCAGTCTGTCCCGGGCCACACACATAGACCAGACACATACACACACACTCATTTCTAGGGGCAATCGGGTGGTTTTTGGAGGGAGGGGCAAAACCAGAGTACCCGGAGAAAACCCACACAGACACAGGGAGAACATGCAAACTCCATACAGAAAGGCAAGCGTTCGAAGCCTCGTCTCCACCCAAGACTTGAACCCACAACCTTCTTACTGTGAGGCCACTGTGCTACCCACAAATCCAAGTCCAGTTTTTTTTTTTGTTTTTTTTTTTTTCAGGATGGGTGGGGAATGAGCAAAATTCAGGCATTCACGCTTCATGCTCTAAATAAAGCTTATGAATTATTAAGATTTAAAAAACAAATGTGTTATGTGATTTTGATTGTTTACCTTCATAAGGTACAATGGCAAAAGAGTTATTTTGCATGAAGTTGGACCTTAAAGAGAAGATAATACCTCCCTGTCAGACTACTCCATCTGCCTAACACACAAGCTGCTTTCTGAACAAAAATTCAAACAATGTCCCTGAGATACTGTTGACGAGCTTTGTGGAGCCTTTTCAAATGAAGAATTTTACTGCTCAAAAAAAAAAGATGCGGAATATGCACCATTAATAATTTCCTCTTTTTAGAATGTGAACACTTAAGATGAAGAAGGCCACAGACAATTTAGAAGGTAAGAATTTGTCACCAGCTACTTTATCAAAGAACATTTTACTCTTTTTTTTTTGTTTTCTTTTACTGTTTAAAGTGTTGGCATCTTCTTCAAATTTTTGTCAAATTTAATTTCCTGATGGTGTTGTAAAGAAAAATAGATTGGCAAGTAGATGCAGAAGAATGTGTCTGTATATTGGGGCTCATGAAATTTGTTGGAGCTGAAACTCAAAGTGAAGCATCAAAGGTTTCTATGCATCTCCTCTTTGAGCGTCTGTATAGTTAAATAAAAATGTTTATTGAGGTTGTTTTTGTGGTGTGAGGCCTTTTAGGCCTGCTTGTTTTTTGTTTCTCCCCCAAAACTCACAGGTGCTGGATGGCTTCTAACGAGAGGATTGGCTGATTGCTCCCAGCTGCACAGACTTACCGGTGGCTATAAAAGACCTGGTGTCACCCACAGTCTCTGTCAGGTCTTCAACGATTCTAGTGGTAAACTGACCACCTCTAAGCTGAGTCAAATTTTGATATCAGACTAATTTTCTTATTCTCCTCACAGGAACCTTCAGCCCTTCCTCTTGGCCATCCAGCACTGCCTGAAGCCGTTATCTCTCTGCTGTGGATTCCTTTGTTCAACACTTAATAAACTGTTAAACCTGCATTTGGATCCTCCTCATTCCCTCTCCTACACAACAGTTCTGTTGTCTATGTCTATGTCTATGTCTATTCCCTCTCCTACACAACAGTTCTGTTGTGTAGGAGAGGGAATGAGGAGGATCCAAATGCAGGTTTAACAGTTTATTAAGTGTTGAACAAAGGAATCCACAGCAGAGAGATAACGGCTTCAGGCAGTGCTGGATGGCCAAGAGGAAGGGCTGAAGGTTCCTGTGAGGAGAATAAGAAAATTAGTCTGATATCAAAATTTGACTCAGCTTAGAGGTGGTCAGTTTACCACTAGAATCGTTGAAGACCTGACAGAGACTGTGGGTGACACCAGGTCTTTTATAGCCACCGGTAAGTCTGTGCAGCTGGGAGCAATCAGCCAATCCTCTCGTTAGAAGCCATCCAGCACCTGTGAGTTTTGGGGGAGAAACAAAAAACAAGCAGGCCTAAAAGGCCTCACACCACAGTACCCCCCCCCTCTACGCAACGTCCACCGTTGCGTCTATCCCGGCAGAGTATCATGACCTCAAAGAGGTCTTCAGTAAGGAGAGGGCACAATCTCTCCCGCCTCATCGGCCATATGATTGCGCCATCGACCTCCTCCCTGGGGCAACCTTACCCGCCAGTCGCCTGTACAATCTGTCTGCTCCAGAGAGGGGGGCGATGGAGAAGTACATCAATGAGTCCCTGGCGTCGGGGCTTATCCGCCCTTCCTCGGCACCCATAGCAGCGGGGTCCTTTTTTGTGGGTAAGAAGGATGGTTCCCTCCGTCCGTGCGTCGATTATCGGGGTCTTAATAACATCACCGTTCGCAACAAATACCCGTTGCCCCTCATTAATTCGGCGTTCGAGCTACTTCAGGGAGCCCGGGTCTTTACAAAACTCGATCTGCGTTGCGCCTACCATCTCGTCCGAATGCGGGAGGGGGACGAGTGGAAGACGGCGTTCAACACCCACCTGGGCCAATTCGAATACTTGGTCATGCCTTTCGGGTTAACTAACGCTCCCGCAGTCTTCCAGGCATTCATTAACGATGTGCTCCGTGACTTCCTTAATCGTTTTGTCTTTGTTTATCTGGACGACATTCTTATTTTTTCGCCCACTGTTGAGGAGCACATCGTCCATGTCCGTGCGGTACTCCAGCGACTCCTTGAGAATCGTCTGTTTGTAAAGGCTGAGAAGTGCGAGTTCCATTCTCAGTCCGTCAACTTCCTTGGTTTTATTGTACACGCTGGGCAGGTTTGCCCGGACCCCGAAAAAGTTAGCGCGGTGGCTGAGTGGCCTCGACCCAACACCCGTCGCAAACTACAACAATTTCTGGGTTTCGCAAATTTTTACAGGCGTTTCATTCGCAATTACAGTCAGGTAGCTCTTCCCCTTACCCAGCTTACTTCCACAGCCAGACCGTTCGTTTGGTCTCCCCAAGCAGAGGGTGCATTCACTGAGCTTAAAAAGAGGTTTACCTCGGCCCCCATTCTGGTCCAGCCCGACCCCTTGAGGCAGTTTATTGTGGAGGTGGACGCCTCGGATTCAGGGGTGGGTGCTGTGCTGTCCCAATACCATCAGGAGGATGGCAAACTCCATCCCTGTGCCTTTTTCTCTAAGCGTCTCTCTGCAGCTGAACAAAACTACGACGTGGGGAATAGAGAACTGCTCGCAGTCAAACTGGCACTCGAGGAATGGAGGCACTGGCTCGAGGGCGCAGAACACCCATTCGTGGTCTGGACAGACCACAAAAACCTCGCTTACATCCAAGCAGCTAAGAGACTCAACTCTCGACAGGCCCGGTGGCAGCTGTTCTTTACACGCTTTAATTTTACCCTCACTTACAGGCCGGGCAACCGCAATACCAAACCTGACTCCCTCTCCCGCCTGCATGATGGTCATCAGTCCAGATCGGAGCCGGAGCCCATTCTACCCCCCTCCTGCGTCATTGGGGCAATCACTTGGGAGATCGAGACTGCAATAAGGGATGGTCTGCAGCATGATCCGGACCCAGGTACTGGCCCAGCTAACCGTTCGTATGTGCCATCCTCTGCCCGCTCCCAGGTTCTCCTATGGGCACATGCATCCCGGTGGTCCTGTCACCCTGGGATTCGCCGTACAATGGCGCTTCTTCAGCGGCGGTTCTGGTGGCCAACGATGGAGGCAGACACTAGGAATTTTGTCGCTGCCTGTTCTGCCTGTTCCCGGGGCAAGGTCCCTCATCGTCCTCCTGCGGGGCTGCTCCATCCCCTACCGGTTCCCAGTCGTCCCTGGTCCCATATCGCACTGGATTTTGTGACCGGACTCCCTCCCTCAGAAGGTAACACTGTTGTGGTCACGATTGTGGACCGATTCTCCAAAGCTGTACATCTGGTGCCTCTTCCTAAACTCCCTTCAGCCTTGGAGACTGCCCAGCTCATGGTGACCCATGTGTTCCGTCTGCATGGTATCCCTCTGGACATAGTCTCTGACCGGGGTCCGCAATTCACATCAGCTGTTTGGAAGTCCTTCTGTAAGGCGCTGGGGGCTTCCGTCAGCTTGTCATCTGGCTTCCACCCCCAATCCAACGGCCAGTCGGAGCGGGCTAACCAACACCTGGAATCCACATTACGGTGCGTGTTGGCCTCTGCCCAGTCCACGTGGTCGTCTCATCTCCCGTGGATTGAGTATGCCCATAATTCCCAAGTTAGTTCCTCCACAGGATTGTCCCCGTTCGAGGCTTCTCTGGGTTACCAACCCCCATTGTTCCCGGATCAGGAACAGGAGCTGGCCGTCCCTTCGGTGCAGCTCCATATCAGACGGTGTCGTCGGATCTGGAGGAAAACTAGGAGGGCCCTCCAACAGGCCTGCGGCCGGGCTCGGCGCCAAGCTAATCGCCACCGTCAGCCAGCCCCAGCATATCAGGTTGGTCAGTCTGTCCTTCTGTCTACCAGGAACATTCCCCTCAGGGCAGAGTCTCGCAAGCTTTCACCCCGCTTCATTGGCCCTTTCCGGATCCTGCGGCTGGTCAACCCGGTCTCGGTAAAGCTCGCCCTGCCCTCTTCCATGAAGGTACATCCTGTGTTCCACGTCTCTCAGATCAAACCGGTTTCTACCAGTCCCCTCCAGCCTCCTTCTGCTCCCCCTCCACCTCCTCGCCTTGTCGACGGCTCGGATGCGTACACGGTCAACCGTCTTTTGGATGTTCGTCGCCGAGGTCGGGGTCTACAGTACCTCGTGGACTGGGAGGGTTATGGCCCGGAGGAACGGTGCTGGGTGCCCCGTTCAGCGATCCTGGACCCTGGCTTGGTCCGGGACTTTCACCGCCGCTTTCCGGACAGGCCTGGTGGTCCGCCAGGTGGCGTCCGTAGAGGGGGGGGTACTGTGGTGTGAGGCCTTTTAGGCCTGCTTGTTTTTTGTTTCTCCCCCAAAACTCACAGGTGCTGGATGGCTTCTAACGAGAGGATTGGCTGATTGCTCCCAGCTGCACAGACTTACCGGTGGCTATAAAAGACCTGGTGTCACCCACAGTCTCTGTCAGGTCTTCAACGATTCTAGTGGTAAACTGACCACCTCTAAGCTGAGTCAAATTTTGATATCAGACTAATTTTCTTATTCTCCTCACAGGAACCTTCAGCCCTTCCTCTTGGCCATCCAGCACTGCCTGAAGCCGTTATCTCTCTGCTGTGGATTCCTTTGTTCAACACTTAATAAACTGTTAAACCTGCATTTGGATCCTCCTCATTCCCTCTCCTACACAACAGTTTTTAGCTGGAATTTTTCTTTAGCATTTTCCTTCAGGGGTCACCACAGCAAGTCAGTTTCTTCCATCTAACCCTATCTACTGCCTCTTCTTCTTCATAGTGAAGTAAAACATCTTTATGTCTTACTTCACTATGCCCATGAACCTCCCTTTGGTCTTCCTCTAGGCCTCTGTCCTGGTAGTTCCAAACCCAGCAACCTTCTGCTGATGTACTCGCTCTCTCTCCTCTGTACATGTCCAAACCACCTCAGTCTGGCCTCACTGACTTTATCTCCAAAACCTCTAACATGTGCTGATCCTCTGATATATTCATTTCTAATCCTGTCCATCCTGGTCACTTCCAGAGAGATCCTCAGCATCTTCATCTCTGCTACCTCCATCTTTGTTTCCTATCTTTTCCTCAGAGCCACTGTCTCTAAACCAAGCAGCATGGCGGGTCTCATCACAGTTTTGTACACTTTTCCTTTCATTTTAGTTGAAACTCTTCTGTCACACATCACACCTGATACTTTTCTCCACCTGTTCCAGCCTACCAGCAAACGCTTCTTCACCTCTTTTCCACACTCTCCATTGCTCTGGACTATTGATCCTAAGTACTTAAAATCTTCCACCTTCTTTATCTCTTCTCCCTGTAATCTCCCTTTTCCATATTTTTACTCTTAGTTGGAATATGAGCTAAATGTATTATTGTTAACTGTTAAAACATCAAAGTTCTTGTATATGTCTTAGTAGACATAGCAATAATCTTGGCAATATTGTGGACATTAAATGGCTCTATTTATGATTAATATAACAATGTGGTTGATAATGCATTTTAAAAACATCCAAATTTTACTTTGTAAGGATATAGAATCTAATACATGAGATCTGTTCTGCTATATTTACTTCAAGCAAGAAAGCCCAAACGAAAAACTTGTGAGCAGCCAAAAAGTATAACATGAAGTTTACTTACAGAAAACTTATTTGAGATCCTGAGGAATAAAAAAGTAAGAAAGGATATGTAATTAAAGATGACTGCAGAGTCCAAGCAGGCTAAGTCCACAAAAATCCAATTAAAATAAAAACATCCAAGAAGATAAAAACAGAGAGGAATGAAAGATGCTGTTCCAATTCAGCATGTTTTTACTACTTAATAAAACTGTGCAGTCACATTTGGATAGTGGAGAGTTTCTTAATTAGAACAGGTTTTAACAAACATGCCAGAGAGCCTCAATCAACATCTGCTGCTAATAATTGTGATTTACATTATTAGATGCAGGATTTTATCAAAATGTTCTGGTTTGTTTACTCATCTAATTTTCTGTTTATGTATCACTAACAATAGCAATTACGCAAGCCCTCTGCCAAATTAGAAACTTAGAGTGTCTAACACATATTATATGTCTGACAAGAGAAAGATACAAACCAAATTCTACAAACAAAAGACTCACATAAGTTTTAAAATTTGATATTTTGTCGTATTGGCGTACTGTTTCTACTATTACATTGCAACTGCTGTTGCACATTTAGGAAGGGCACAATTCATGTCCTCAGGGGCGTCATAATCATGTGTCACTTATTGCGAATAGGTCTCCAAAAGTTAAACCAGAAAATTAGAGTTTGAATGACCCCATGAAAAAAAGAAAGTTTTGCTCACTAACAAACAACACACGATTTCTCCTCCAGGCATTGGGTGATATCTGGTCGATGTAAACCTCACCTGTGAGATGACCACCGGCAGGAGAAACTATGAGGGTTAGGTCCAATGTGAGCTTTGCAATTGAGTAAGGGACCCCAGAATTTTGAGCATAAGCAAATGGAGCAAACAATCAACCCTTTAGGGATTCTTGAACTAAGTGTTGGATGGGATCCATCCAGAGACCTCATTGTTCTAACTGTTCTATATGGAACAGACTGGTGACCTGTTGAGGAAGTGCCCTGCCTCTTGCCTGTGATTAAACAGGACAGGCTCTGGCACCCCCACAAGCACAATTAAGAAAAGCGGTTCAGAAAACTAACCAACTCAAATAATCTTTAACCATTTTCTCAACTATGGTGAATGCTGGAAGTTAATGATCAAGAAAAGCTTTTAAAAGCGTGCAATTTTTAACATTTTACTTGTAAACAAGCCCCACACTGGTAAATAATAGCTTTTTAAATCATGCATCAATACACACTTTGTAGTGGAAGACTTTACAACACAAAGTCCCTAAAAGCCTAATTAGTCTTGAATTGCACTTATTGTGATCGACCTTCTGAGGGGAACCAAGAAAACTGCAGAGGCCACACTAGAATTGAGCTGATGAGACAATGATTACAGCACAATGCTCAAATATGCAGGACGGAAACCAGTGAAAAGATTTGAGACGAGAAAAACATAATGGGAGGGTAAAATATAAAAAATGACATTAAAAGCAAATATTAACAGAAACCCAGACCAAGGCATGGAAAGCTCCAGGGAAGAAAAGATGGAGACGCCAGGGGATGAAAACAGACATAAGAAATAGGACATGACAGCAACAAGTAAGATCCTACTATACAGCTCAAATAAAATAGTGGCTGATGAATGTGCAACACTTAAACAAAAGACCTGTTCAGACACTTAGTCGGCAGTTTAGAACAATATCTATACGTACATCTTAATGTGGTTCTGCAAAGACGAGTCTTTGTCTTGAATCATTCTGAAAGAAGTGATCAAAAAATTGATTGCCAACCTACGGGATAGAAAATAAGATTGCATATTTACATGACAATATTATATACATATATTGTACAATACATTTAGTAAAAATAGCCCTCAGGCAAAAAGTACATTAGCAATAAAACAATGTAACAATCAGAAAAATGACAGACAATGCATGAACCCGTACACTCATATCAGGCAAGATGATAGCAGGGATCTGCCAGAGGAAGTTTTTCCTGGTCTGTTTAGTTATTACTTCTGTTAAGTCTGATTGTGCGCTTGTCTTTCATAACTATGTGAACCATATCCTTTATTTGATGCTAGCAAGTAGAAAAATCTTTTACATTCTTCCCAGTATTCATTTTAACCCTCCTCTTATGTTAGCTTTGTGTTATCATCCCTGATGTTAACGGGTCGGTTTTGACCCGTATTTTAAATTAGCTATAAAATACACTGTCAGTCAGTCAGTCATCTTCTTATCTGTCTATCCCTTTCGAGGTTGCGGGGGGTGCCGGAGCCCATCCCGGCCAATTTAAGGCAAAGGGCAGAGTACACCACGAACAGGTCGCCAGTCTGTCACGGGGCCACACAAATACAACCATTCACACACACATACACATTCCTAGGGGCAATTTGGCACCGGCCAATCAACCTAGCATGCATGTTTTTGGAGGGTGGAAGGAAACCAGAGTACCCGGAGGAAACCCACGCAAACACGGTGAGAACATGCAAACTCCACACAGAAACGACAGCGTTCCAAGCCTCATAAAATACACTGGAATCAATAAATTATCATCCAATTTGTTTCTCTTCTCTTGGTTGCCTTGTTAGTCTTCCTTATCCATAAAAATGTTGGCTTTAGTACTTTTGGTGTGGGCCTCCGAACCTTTTTTTATCAGCATACCTCATAATTAAAAAAAAAAATGTAAAATGGACCTCTAACACCACAGATGTTATCATTTTAACCAGAGCATTTTAAAATTGAACGAAAACACTTTTTTTTGTTTTATTAGGTTGCAATAGAAGTTCCTGACAAAGTCAAAAAGTCTTGATGCAATAAACAAATCTATGTAATTTTTTTAGGCATTTGAAATTTAAAACGGGTCGCTGGCGACCCTAACGTAAGAGGAGGGTTAAACCTCTACGCCTAGAGAGGTTGTGCAGCCAGCGTGAACGAAGCCTGGGCTTGCCCTCTGAAGCTGTTGCCTCTGCAACCTGGCCCCAGACAAGCAGAGGAAAACGGAACGGACAGAATGGATTAAAAACAGTAAATATTCTCATAAACGTTTCTACTGTGTGAGCTCTGTGCAGGTAGGTAAAGTAACCTCAGGGATGTTTATAGGTCACACGAAAAATTGTCTAGTGATGCTGAGCTCATACTAAATGGAATTCAGTTGAACCAGTGTGGCACAAAAAAAAAAAAAAAAAAAAAGAGACGGTTCTTGGCATGTATTTTTTTAATATTTGAAATATGTGTTAGCCTAATTTGGAACCGAGATTTCAAAGTAAAAGTTAACATAGTGCATCCGACGTGTTTTGTTTGAGAAAATGTGAAGTGTTTTTATGCCAGAGAGAAAAAAAACAATTCCATTGATTGATTGATTTTGGTTCAGCAAAACCAATGATGACTCATAAGAGACATGTGAAAAATTGGTTTTGCTGAAGGAGGAAAAAATGAAAACTCAAAGATTTTAGATTCTTTACTTGAAAGAGTGAGTTTGTTTCTGCAGTATGTGCATTTTTTTTACACTGCAGCTAACGTCAATGTTCATAACTGAGAGCAGTGGAGCGCCTTGAGTTGTGATTAGTATTAATTTAAAATCAGCTGTCAGGCTAAATGGGAAAAATTATGATTAATTATCAACCAAGACACATAAACATTAGAAAACGTTGTAATAAAATTTTCTTAGAACTCTCTACAGACTTTGATAGTGACATGTTACACTTGATCCTAAATTATTTAATTTTTTTTAATTGAGCTTATTTCTTATATAAGCATCGGGAGATACCTGGAATCATAAGAAGTGCTTCCGGGTATGAAGAACTTCTTATGATTTCCTGGTGATTAATATCTTTTCACAAATTCATATCATTTCACAAATTTCCCAAGTGTGGGATCAATAAAGTAAATCTAATCTAATCTGGTACAGTTTATGTATCTACAAGATCTTTTCCCTTCATATTGTTGCTGTTATTATTTCTAAATCCAAATCAAAGTTTCATATTTCAGTTGTACACCAACAATTAGCCATTGCAATATGAAGCAAAACTAGTTTGGTATTTGTTTCTCTCTGACACACTGTGAATGAAACGTGTGCTCTACAAGAACATGTGTGTGAGTGTGTCACATGTGTCACTACCTGTAGCAGCTGGCAGCAGTGGACCCCTCATGCTCCAGAAACCTCAAGCGAGACATTTTAAGTCAAGTCCCCAGTGTGCAGTGTTTGCTTAACCTGAAAGGCGAATAAGTTTAAATCCAAAATTCCACTCAGCCGAAACCAACCAGATGTTGTTCTTCTCTGTGGAAATCCTAACTCCAACACTGCTTCCAGCCACCCTGTAGCAGTAATTTGCCAGTTGTTCAACTAAATCTAAAATGTAGAAGACAGCTATTAGCCTCTAGTTAAAAGTATGTGAGATGTTTTCTATTTTTCTTTCCTGCCCTTATGAGCCTTTTTGGATTTTACTGAAAATCTCTCAAGTACTCGGAATGCTTCAACACACCTTTAAAACTTTTACAACTGCCCAAAGACAAAACAGCACACTGGTGTCACTTATTGGTTTTTACAATTCCTGAGCCTACGACATGGCAACTCCCAGGTTAAAGCCAAACCCTAACAGTTATAGAATAAATATTGCCAAGTTCTTTTCAAGTTACTTTTGAAACAACTTTGATCCCCAGGTTACTGAAGGAATCTAGTGTCTAGTTGGTTAATAGCAAGATACACTGCAAGCAATACAATGAATCAAACCGCAGAAAGGTTGAAGAATAACTGGAAAAATGAATACATTACAGGGAGAAAGCCAGAGGAAAAAGAATTTAAATTCAGATCATTTCCTCCAGCTACTGTTATGGCCAGAGATTACTTCCTGAGAAAAATGGTTAAACTTGAGTGCTAACCAGGTCTTAAAGAATACAAGGAATGCACACCGATCTGCTTCACCGTGACATAGCTGCTCTATGACATCTTAAATTCTAACTCTGTTAATCACTGTAAAACATTATGGAGCAGAACAAATAACTGAGATACCTGTGAAGGTACAGAACCACAGATGGCTCCTCACCCAACATACTTATGATACATCACAGACCAGTGGTCAAAGCCAAACTTGAAACTCACTCATTTAAATTGGCATTTTACCGCCTATCTGAGTGTGTGACAATTCTTAAGTCTTCTAATGGCCTTATATCCAATGTGTAATTGTCATAAAATGTATTTATCTCACAACTTCTTTTCCTTTTAAATAATTTGGTTTCAATTTAAAGAGTGTTTCATTGATTATCAACTATTTGGATGTTACTACCATGTTTGAGTGTACCTACCAAAAATATACCTCAAGTGTTTTTTTAAATTATTTCATTCATGCATGTTTGAGGAATTTGCGAGGTCTGCCACCCAATATTCAGATATTATTAGAACACCACGCAGTTCTTCATCATGGATTGTGTTCGGCAGCATTCCCACATTTTCACATAAGTAGGAAGTGTTTTGCTCTTGTTCAGTCCCAATAGGGTGTGTCATTTTTATGTGAATGCACCAAAATACCAGTTGGCCAACTGGATTCAAATTACACAGTATTTGTGACCTGTGTCATGCAGGGGTGAGACTAAGCAGGGAGAAAGCAAAAGGGGAATTAAGAGCGGCAAAATCTAAAGTTAAATTTAATACATTTATTTGGTTCTTTCTTCAAGAAAATTTGCATTTTTGAGGTAATGAAATGTACCAAGTTTATTTATGTTATTACAATTGCTAACCCCTTGCTTTAATCTACCTTCTAATGAATGAACTGCCAAAAATTTTGGGTGACCGTTCTGTTTAAGTGCTATTGAAATAAACTTGATTTGATACCTGCCATGTCATTATAAATGTTTGCATGGTGAACTTTGGTTTGCAAGCTACGGAATTTTAAATATTTCAACCCAAAAAGTCTGTGTACTTTCGTTATATTTTGTAGACCACAAAGCCTTATTGAAGCCATCTCCTCCTGTACCAGGGATTGTATAAATAGCTTTTTTTTTCTGGTGCAGTCATTGCAACATTTTGGAATTGTCACGGTCTTCTTCTTTCAAACATCACGAGGAATATTAGTTTATCAGCTGTTCCACCAAAAAAATAAGATCTTCAACTTATTCTATGCTTTAATATACATCTGACTTGTCTGCTTTTTCTTGTTTCCAGCAACATTCGATGGCATTGAGTCTGCACATAGGCTACTGAAACATCGACGCTCAGAGGATTTTTGTGGCTGTAAACTGGAACGTCATCTCTAAAGCATATAGAAATGACAGCAATGCCATGACTGTGTGTGACAGATTAGATCAACTTTGATGCAAACAGCACTATCCCTACAAGAATGGTTCCTTTATAATAAGCCCCGGATCACCAGTGACCTGAAAATACTGCTCAACATAAAAACGCCTCATGGAGGAAGACAGGGAATTACTGAAGACAGCACAAAAACAACTTAAAACTAAGCACAACACAGTTTTACTCATGTGTACATAGAGTTGTGTTTTTCTTGGGAAATGATCTAATGCAGTTAGTAATTTTCCCTTGGCCCTGAGCCTCGAAGTTTGTCTCACATAATCATTTTTTTCCTTTTCTGCATCAGCAACCACACTGTGTGGGTTTTGTTCCAATTAGACCTCCTGAATAAGGAATCAGTTTTTGATTAAACAAAATTGATTAAATATCATATTAGGAAGTTTTTCAAGTTTTTCATCACTTCTCATTTTCTTCTTGTTTTATTGTTTTTCGTATCCCTGGGTGCAAACCATTCAAACCAACCTTGAAAATACACGTTTTTGTTCTTTTTCAAAGGTGCACTCTGGCGCTGCATTTAGACATCAAGAAACTATTTACTCATGAAGTAAAGGTGCTTGAGGGTTTCTGTTTGATGCTGATGAAAAAGGAAATCTGAAAAATTGCTTGGCTTCATTGGCTAGCTTTTCATGAGACTCTCCTATGTAAACTAATCTAATTTTATGAAAGGCTGCAGTGTTTAATCAATGCTGAAAACATATTTGTTTTGCAGTAAATTAATTAAAATCTCAGTGTGGGATACTAATACCTGCCAAGCACGGGTATCTATAGATGAGGCACATCTGTTGCAGTAGCTAATTGCCTGTGAATACATAGTTTTGTCATTTTCCTCGGCAGAGCCACCCTTGCCTCATTCTGTCCACATCACGAGCAGCAAATAAAAGATTTAACAGGAAGTTTCTCCATTTCAGCCGGTTCTTGGCATGCATTATTTTGATATGTGTCATTGGCCGCTATGTTTAATTGGAAGCTGTCTCCACATATATAAGTCTTGGAAAGCAGGATGGGTTGACAGCAAAACAACATCTCCCACCGTAGAGCAAAACCTGCCACTAATAAAGGCTGTAATCGGCTCTTTGTGCGTTTTCACATGACAGTCCATTAGTGGGAGGGGAATATGGTTTCAAGATGGATAGGAAGAGCTGAACACTCTTTGGTTGTGTTATTACCGTGCTCTGCATGTGCGAAATAGAAAACAAGACTGTACATTTATTTAGTTTTTAATACAGTCAGACCATGAGCAGTGTATTATTGTAAACACAATTTATCCAGATGTTACTCACAGACTAATGCACATGCCATTTTCTACTGAGTTCACATATGTCTTTACAAATTTATCTACTTGCATCTGCAGGCTAAGAAGCACCATTCATAATTTTATGGGGTTATTCATATTTCAGTGTCAAAGAATCATAAATCCAAATGAGTTTGAGGGGCATTGGCAATGAATCACCAGCTGAGTTCATCCACATTTCACAAACTGCCCGGTGTCACACATGTCTAAAGAAATTAGCAACACAAGTTAGAGGACTGACAGATAGAACTTTCACTCCTCAGAAGAACTTTATCAAGGAAGTTTGGAAGTTGTTTGAATGGATAAAAAATGACGCAAATAAACATCTGCTGAACAACATTTTTTTAATGCTGCAGCTGACATGATTAAATAAATTAACTGCTGTTAAATTAACCAAATTTTTATTCACTAAAAAAAAAAAAAGTCCGCTTTTAAAATCAGCAAATTAAGAACCCTTTAAAATGAACAAACAAAAACTTTTTTCATTGTCTTCTGTTGATGTAAATCGGACTTAGTCTAACTCCTAGAAAAGTATTAAGTAACTAACTTTGCTGCATTTTTTATTTAGTTTATTCTAATACAGAAATAATTCAAGCAACTTTTTCTAGCAACCTTGATCCAATCAGCTTTCCTCTGGAATCGCCCAGCCAAATCAGACCATCTGGGAACAGTCAGTCTTTAATTAGAATGACATTGAGTTACTCACACAACTTCTAGCTGTTGTATATAGATCGCAAACAAAACAGGGTTGTTGTAAAAGAAAAAAAAAAAAAAAGATGATAATTAAACAGTATAGCACAAGGACACAAATAAAAAAATTCATTTATAGGTGGGTTTTTTTTTAGAGGTTGTTGGGTAAAATACAAGCTAAAGTTCTTTTTCTAAACTACCAGTTCTTTCTAAATTATTTTACTGCCTGGATGACTTATAAAATTTCCAATTTGCAGTGGCAGAATCAAATTACTAGGCTCTTGTGGTAATATTAATGCATTCCAGAGAGGGTTGTAGCATGAGCAAAATCTGTTTCTTATTCATAGAAGGCACTGCATGGGCAACCGTGCGGGCAAAAGGCTTTGTTGTTCAGCTTTCATAATGACTTGTTCATCCACAAATATTTGATTAGTAGAATTAAGAGCAGAGAGAAAAAAAAATAGAAAAAAATGTTTTTAATTTTTTTAATTTCCCTGTTTAATTAAATTAGAAAACGATGCCATCTTTAAGATTTGAAAAATCGGGGAACATAAAAAAAACTAACTGTGGACGCAAACAGGTGGTTCACTTTTTCAACTTGGTGTCACACTCCTGTGTCAACAGTGGAAAATTAAATCATCAGAAATTAAACTGGCTCACTGAGGGAGAGAAAAAAAAAAGATTATGGCCTGGAAAGCCCTGAGCAGCTGGTCCTCCTGGAATCTGCCATATGGGCCACTAGGCTCAGTGTTATTTCTGCATTCAGCCCTGCTGAACATGGAAGAGAAAATTAGAGTTCAACCTGCCTGCCTGTCTGTGAACAAGTCCGCTGAGCTTATATTAAGGATTTTGTCCTGCCTGTAGCCATAGCAACAAGCAAGGTCTTATGAGCTCTGCTTGTGGTGACCAGGAGGCACTTTTAACTGAGAGCTTTCACACCTTTTCCTAGGGACGGAGGAAGGACATATCTGCATTTGGATGAGTCTACATCAGGAGTGGATCAACAAAGGATATGCAGGGGGCAACTACCCCTCTGGTAGGGAACCCCACCCTATCTGTCCTAAAGCTATTATAATAGTACACTTCACCTGCCACAGATCCTTACTAAATGGATTCAAAACATAAATTGACATTTTTTTTAAATATAAATCTCAGTTACAGAGTGTGCATTCACAGCAAGGTTTATCAATGCAATTGATTATTAATATCAATCATTCTCCAACCATATCATTCAGCCTTTCAAAAACTGTTTTAGGGTTAGATCATACTAAACTGAATTAAAACAGTCCTCATGAATTGCAATGGTATTTTAAAATGTAATGGTATTTTTTTTAAAGTATTAAATCTTTCTCTCCTCATCAATGTTTAAAATCCAGCTTACTCAGTCATATTTCTGCAAATTATGGACATGTATTCTATGCAACACCTCTCAGCATTCTTTACTTTGTTCAACCAACTCATTTTGAAAAGACTGTCTCAAGAATGACTTTGAAAGTAAACAGGCCACTAAATCTCTCTGTTGTTATTGCTGATGTAAAAAAGATTACAGCAACTAAAGTATAGGGCACCGGAACAGGCTGTTTGGTGTTTGTCATAAAATACTGTATCTCATTGTCAATGAATACAAAGACTAGAAAGGTTATTGAATACATACAGTATGTATGTATACAGTATGTATTCTGGAGGCAAGTTATTATAAAAAAATGATTAAGTAAGAGCAGATTTTTTTAAATTATGAGATTAAACAGTGAAATTTAGATTTTTGTACAATTAGTCCTTAAAGACATTAAAAAAAAAAAAATCAGGCAGACCACAAGTGGCTTTATTTTTACAATAAACCCTAGTCGGGTAACATTAGTTATTTAATAACAATGGAAAAATTGCTGTTTAATGTAAACATTTTCCACTATGCCCAATTACATTGATTTATGACCAGTATAAGAACTAAAAATAGCTAAAAGAAATTTGAAATTGTCTAACTCATTACAAATACATGTACTGTACAATGTTTTTCATGCAAAAAAAAGAAAGATAATTATGATGGATAGGATTTATTATAGAGCTATTTCACCACTGGACTTGTTTGTGTGAGTGAACAGTTGTGTTTCCTTTTCTTGAAAATAAGAACACTTTAAATTACTTTGTGTGTAAGATTGTGTAATGAAATCATTTTGACATACTGTAGTTGTTTTGGTTGTAGTTGTGAGACCATTTTCTACATTTCATCCAATTTTGTCAAAATAGATGGTTTTGAGGTGTTTTGGACATCTTTTCCATACTGGCACAAATACCAGGGCGATAAATATTTGAGTCTGCAAGGTGAAAGATTTCTTCTGACTACGCTGTCTAGAATGGAATGGATTTGATCAGATGCTTGCTGACACTCGATAAAGTTTCAGATCAATTGTGTATTTGCATACTGGAAAGATTTTGTTAATGTACTTAATAGTTCTAAAGCTCAAAATTAAAAACTCATTTTGATTGAAATTGATTGGATAAGTTGATGTGTTTATCCCAAATCCAGATTTCTCTTTAAGTGCATACATGGTGCTCACCTTTCTAGCCCATTTGGGACTCCTAAAGCTCTGAAGAACTACATTCTTGTCCTTAGAAAAATACAGTTTTAGCTAATCAACTGGTTCATGAGCAGTATAAAATAAAACTGAAAAGTTTAGCATTCAAAGAAAAGTTACCTTTCCAGGTGGACAAAGCTGCGTCTGAAAAACAGGCTTATCCAGGAAGGAAGTAGAAATAGAAAAAATGGTTTTACTGGTTTAAGAGGAGCCAAACAAGGTGGCTAAGGCCTCCTTGAAACATTGCTTGTAATATGTACAGGCGGTGAGGAGTCCAGGTTGCTGCACTTTGACTTTTCCCTGGAACAAGACATCTTACCACCAAATAAAAATAAATGGATGTTGTTCAAACAGGAGAGTGTTGAAAACTTGCAAGACAGATGCAGTGATTTTAAAATTTTTAAAACCTGTAATTAAACTAAATTTGTAGCAACATGTATTTTATCTCAGCATGTTTTCCCAAATCTTATCAATGGCCAAGGTATGTTCACTTACCATCATAGCTATTCCCTAAATCGGTTCTCGCAGCTGTACTTTGAGCCTAAATGCCTCATTAAGCAGTCAAACAGGCTTACACTGACAATAACAACAAGCTACTTGTTCCTCCTGGCTCACCATCTCAGCTCTTAGTTTTAGCCTAAAAGAAAAGACAAAGTATAGCAGTGCAATGGATATTAATTAGACCATCAACCTAACCTATTGGTCAATTTAAAATACAAATTTAATGTGAAAGTAAAGAGATTGGCCAAGTTATTCACCAAGAAGAGGACATCAATGTTAATTCAAGTCATTAATGTTTATTTACCACTATGAGAGGCTGCACAAACATGTCAGCGTGAGTCATTAATCAGTCTTAGTGGTGAAACCAGCGGCACACTAACACTGACATCATGTACTGTGTGGCTAAAAAGATTTAGTGCCTCATTTTCTGTAAGGCCCAAAAAACAAATTTGTGACTTTGTGTTGCAATAAAAAAGTTCAAAAGCAGCATTTGCCTTTCTAGCTGCTATCATCTTGGTGCCCTCGAGAAAAAACCTGAACTCTGTAGTTAAAAATGTGTTGAAGATTTAGCATAGGGCTGTTGTTACAGAACTCCTGCTATGAAGACTATTTTTTTTATTCAAGTAAACTTTGGAGGAAGATTGTAATGCAAAGTAGGAACAAAAAAAAGAAAATCTTAAGCTGAGTCTTCAAAGAGGAACCACATTGAACTTTCTTGATTTGAAAAGTTAAACTGCTCATGGTGGAAAGCTCAACCACCTGCTGTTTTCTTCCTTTTCAAAATCCCGACAATTCCAGCATCCTCCAGGCTGACTATGGTACACAAGATGAAGAGAACAGCAGAGGAAAACAGCAACCGACCAGAAGCACATTCATTATGACAAAAGTTAATTTCTCTAATGTGTTGTGATGGCTGTATCAAGTCTAAATTATTTTCTTTAAATCAGAGTTCCAAGTTTAGTTTCATTTCCAATTTCCACACTTTGAAATCATGACAAATCTTTCATCTATTTGGGTGCATACACGTGAGTCATTTAGTCACCAACTGTAGGTCATTTCATTTTTTTTTTTCCTTTGAGTTAGAAGTTCATGAGAGCCGGTATGGGTTGAGTAGTTTTCAATTTCATTCATGAACAATTGAGTAATTTGCCAGCTCTCCCTTCCAGTAGTCAGACGCTACATTCTAACATAGGCAGGAAGCATTTTTTGAGCATGTGCTCTGCTCACACTTGGTCCCTCCCTTCAGATATTGCTTTACCTACCCTCACATGGCAAGTAGGTAGGACTGAGCTAACAGTTTCCATGTTTGTCTAACATATATAAGATATGAAATAGGACTTATTTCCCCCATACTTTTTGGAAAACTAATTTGGAACGTTAATTTTGATACTTTTCTTAATTAGGTCGCATAATTTCCCCTCCCTCTTGCGTGCGTGGTCTTATTGGACAGTGTATATGTTTTCCTGTTTTTCTCTTCTTGCACTCTGTTAGGTTAGTTACTCCTTGAGTTTTGACTGTTGATTCTATGAGGGAACATTTGCTTTTTGTTGACCTCTTCTATCAACAAAGGATATGTGGTTCTTTAGGATAAAACTATTTCTAAGGATCATTTTTAAATAAATTTAAAATTTTCAACAAAACTCCTCTTGTGCTGTGTGCTCGGTTCCTCACATACGGAATGCAATTCTTGCTAATCTCAGTGTTGGGTTGTCGCCATGGTTACGCTTGGGGAATTGCACTTTTACTGTCACAACATTGTCTTTTAAGATGACTAAAAAAAATCCTTAAAACGTAAGGCTGAGTCTTCATAAATTCCATTTTAAGTACACTCAAAAAAGAACAACCATTTCAGTTATTTGCTTCAGATGTTATTTGATAATTAAAAAAATACATGCAGCATGTAATAGTTTGTATTTGTTAGTATCAAGAAAACTTTTGAATTAAATATAATTTATTTGAGGTCTGCTCTTTGGAAACAGCACATATGTTTTATAAAAGTCTTTTCTTTATAGCTTCCGGAGCTCTTAAGTAAGCGGTGCATGGAAATGCTGACAATGAAATTACCCATGAACTCCTCAGCCACCATTAAGCTCCTCACATGCAAATCTAAATTCCAGCTGCTGAAGTCATGGAAGATTTGCATAAAACATTGCCATTATGCACATCCCATCTCGGTCTGGGTTTCTAGTGACAAAACCAATATGGCACTGAAATATTTTAGACTTTAGTAACAAATCTTATTTTCCCATCAACATTGGTAACTTCATTTGTATTTAAATTTATTTACAAAAAAGAAATGATCCATCTATTTCATTTACTGATTGGGTGGGTTGTGGTTGGATATAAAGAAACAAACCAAAACGTGTCATTACTTGAGCACCAATCGCTTCTCTGATATATTTGCATTGTGCTATTTTTGTACGTGTGAAAAAGTCACATTTTTTTCTGACGTGTGCTGCTTTTCACAAGCTAACATAAGCAGAGAGGTGAGGAATATTAACATGTGTCACATCCATTGTACAGGAGAGACACGTGGCCATTTAATGCAGTAGCATGAGCAGTTAAATTCAATTTTTGCTGTATTGCTTTATGTATTTCGTTTTTTTAAGAGCATGAATACGCAGATGTTACGCAATTGTTCTTATCAGTTAAATCTGACCAGAGTGACCATGCAGAAAAACTCGATGCCTGCATCAGGAACATAAAGACCTGAATGACAATCATTTTTTTCCTCATAAAATCAGATAAAACTGAGGTCGTTTTAGTAGGTCCCAAAAATCTGAGAGATGTTTTTACCAACCAAGCAGTCTTCCTTGACGAAGGAACTGTGGCCTCCGGCCTCACAGTTGGAAATCTTGGAGTGTTTTTTAACCAAAATTCATCATTTATAGCTCACATTGCGCAGGCTTGTAAAACTGCATTTTTTTTTTCACCTTCGCAACATATCTAGAATCTGAAATAGTTTATGTAAAAATTGATGCTGAAAAACTCATCAATGCATTTGTTACATAAAGGTTGGATTGTTGTAACGCTTCGCTTGCAACTTCCCTAAAAAGTATTCAGCTTGTTCAAAATGCAGCAGCAAGACTATTTACAGGAAGCAATTTAACCAACTTCTTCAGATATCAAACTGTAAAGTAGAATAAGCTAATACAGTATTTAAACAATAGTCTTTGACACATTGGATGCTCGTCCCAGGGGAGGGATTTCTCTTTCTTGTGAATTTCCATGAGGTTTCTTGTTTTTTTTCCCACTGATGGTTCTTTAGTAGTTTTTTCTCACCGTGCAGGGAAGGCTACAGGCAGGAATGTGCAAATATTGTTTAGCTGGCATTTGTTAGTTAGCTTTTAGCTGTTTATTGGGTTTGTAATTTTTTCTTTTTTTTCTTGATTTTGTTCCATTTGAATCTGCAATGTGAAGCCCGTTGAGACAAAAAAATTGGAATTTTGGGCTATTCAAATAGAATTGAATTCAGCAGCTGCTGTGATAAGACTGTAACAGATGTTAACCTAATTAAGAAGTTCATATTGAGTGGGTCTTATGATTTAAGACAGTCTATGAATATTTGATTTGAGGAGATACAGTTTGAAGAGAATAGGAGAAATGTTTTAGAGACCACTCCCAATGAATAATGTTTGAACTAAATTGCAATAGAACATTTTTTTGAAAAGATTAATTAATTAAATTGGGGTTGATTTGGCCAAACACTCCAACTCCTCCTAAAACATCCCAATCTTTTGTTTGTTTTTGAGATGGTAAAAATGTTTTTATGTTGAAAATCTGCAAGCATTCCGAGTGTGAAACCCTTGTTTTGTTTTCTGACAAAACTTTTTTTTTAAACTACAATTGGCTGCATAGATGCATAACAGAACTATGGGCGAGGGGCATCAACAGACTCAGCACAATAGAATTTAGATGTTTAAGTTAGAAGAAGAAGTTAGGTCTTTGATTTTGACCCTATTACTTTTTGCAAGTCCTCCACCGAATATCTTTCTAAGGCTATTTTTGTAACAGCATTATTCATGTTGACTCTGCAGCTCTGCCTGACGAAGACCTAGACATGAAACAGGAGTGGCTTATTGATCAGAGTAGAGCAACTCCAAGGAAAGTTTAAAAAAAAAGTTACTTTTTTTCTTGGTCCAGAGTTTGTGATGAGAGGTTTTGTCCATTTTAATCAAACACATGGAAAAAATTAATGAGGCATCAACTCTCTGGCTTCCTCTCAGAATTGAGACAAATATCATCTAAATTTTTCATTTATAAAAAGTAGACAAACAGCCCTCTAACTTAATTAATCAATTCTAAGTGATTTTTCTTTCCGGGATGTTGTATATACTGTTTACCCTAATAGGGTAACAAGGGGTGCCAGAGCCTATTCCAGTTGATTTCTGGCGAGAGACATGGTACACTACAAACAGGTCGCCAGTCTGCTGCGGGGCCACACTCACACAACCATCCACACATACTCTCATTGTAGTATACACTGTATAAATAAAATAGTTACTTTAACTCATAAAAATATATAAAGGGACTAGCTATAAAAAATATAGTGATACAAAAAGAAAGTTTGAAATTGGACATTTTCTTTTCTCTGTTCATTCAAATGGATAACATTTTGGTTTAATGTTTCATTTACCAATCTAGTTTCAGGTCAGAAAGTCACATGAAGTCAAAGTGTGTTGTAAATGTATACAACAGCAAAATGTCCGATAAGCAAAAAAAAAAACAAGGATTTAAATTAAATTTAATTCAGTAAACTTTCTCAATATATTCTTCTTATAACCATGATCACGATTGAAATTCTCGGTGGAAAATGATGTAATATTTGAGCATCAAATCTACATATATTTTAAGTTTTTGGTTTGTGAACGTTCTTCAACATTTAATATTTCTACTTATCTCTAGTCAAGATTGGCACTTGGACAGGCCAATTTTGGCAACTTGAAGCTCATGTTACATAACCCCGCACTATGGTAAAGGTTACTAGAACTTTTTATCTCTGAATTTATTGCTTTTATTGTTGACCAAATTTGAAGTCCATCAACTGTATTTCTTTCTTTCTTTTTTCTTTCCTTCTTTCTTTCGCTTTTCTTTCTTCCTTTTGTCCTTTCTTTCTGTCTCTTTTTGCCTGAGTTCCCTGTTGTACAGTTTGCTGCTTTGCTTTCTTTTTTACAGCACAAATTCACACAATGATAAAGCAATCACACGCTGTCACCATGGTGAATGAAGTAAAAAAATATATATATTGTTTTGGTCACAAATTAAATAAAGTGTACGAGCTGAGTCTGAGTCAGGAATGAGGATTAGATTTTATCTCAGAAAGCAGCTCAACAAGGTCGCACTCGGATGCGGAGTTAGCTTTACTGGAAATAACAATCAAACAATATACAACATTACTACAGGAGCGTAGGTATTGAAGCTTTGTCGTTTATCAGATTTAAACCATAAAGTTTAAGTATGATCCAATAACTGGTTATTCACTTCAGACCAGAAGCAGGCTGGTTTGAAGTGAAATTACCTACCAAGGCTGATAGTAAGTTCTCCATTAGTTTAGTTGTTTAACTTCATTGTTTTCTTGAAAAAAAAGTATAATATTTTTCTCCTCTCACCGATACAGAAAGGCAATGTTGTTTTGCTGCTCTTCTGCATAAGATTTTAGTTGTCTTATACGACCATGATTTTTTCACTATGTCCAGCTTTTCTTAAAAAGTCCATCTTGAACATGGTCAACAGTAAATCTGCCATTAAATCTATTCTGTGTCCTCTTTCAGTCATTGTGGGCTCAATTAAGTAGCTTTCACACCAGCAAAATAATATTTCCATTGATGTAGCCAGACGATCTTACCCAGCATGTGGTCTGAATATCCAATCAGTAGGTTGGAATACAGTGACATAGCCAGGGGAAACCAGAATTCACAATAAAAAACATGGAAGGTTCTGATTGACTGCAGCAAAAGTGTTATTACTTGATGTTGGAGAGATCCACAGAACAGATTCGGAAAAACCTTTATGGAAGCCCTGCTTTTTGAGCACAACCTGGCAACAAAGGGTGGCTGAAATGTAATTGACCAAAAGCTTGGTCATTTAGATTTGTAGAAGCAGTGCCACCATTGGGAAAGCTCTCAAAGGAACAAGTCTGACCATTTGGGGTATTTTATGAATATTTGTGACAAAAGTATTCCTGGATTTTGATTATTTCTAGCCCAGCAAAGAAGGTTTTGAAGGTTCGCTACTGACTCAGACTCATTCAAGTCCAAAGTACAAAACGTTCCATGCTGTCATAGATATTGAAATTTTTCTGAGTTTCTTCCTAAGAGGTAAATGTTCGAAAGACGACATACGAGATGTCGACTAAATTTAAGTTTATCAAAATACTGTTTTTTGGTCCTTACATAGTTATAGACAAAGATCTGTTCTGTTCAGGACTCAAAATTCTTAAAACATCTACTACATTTAGCAAAGAGATTAAAAAAAATTGCTCTAAGGATACAATATATTAATTGAAAAGTGATACTGGGTGGAGACGGTGGCCGCGTGGTTAGCGCGTTCGCCCGCGGACCGGAAGGTCGCGGGTTCGCGTCCCACGGAGAGCACGTCTAGGGTCCTTGGAGAAGACACCTAGCCCCCAGTTCTCCCACCATTGGCGCCGTTGAAGGGCAGCCTGCTGCGGTGTAAGGAGTGCAGCAAACAAATTTCCCCGGTGAGGGATGAATAGAGTAATTCAAAATAATCAAAAATAAAAAAAAAAAAAAAAAATACTGATGGTCGTTATGTAACTAAATATAAAATGTTTCTCATATAGCTTGGGTCATCAATGTGAGGAACTTCCATGTTTCGAGGTTGGCTTCAATAAAGAGAAGGCATAATAACAATAATTATTCCAGAAATACTGGTAGTATCGAAACTGAAATGATTTGTTGTTCAAATTTAGAATACGTTTCCTATATTTTAATTCCTGCAATGAACTACAATGCAAAAGACAAAAGTCTTTTTACACCAAAATATATCCAAACCTTACAACTATGTTTGTAGTTGATAATTACAGGCTAAAAATAAAGGTTCTATTGGATGAAGCTCTGCAATTGTTGCAATTTTTTTTTTTTGCAATTGCATTTGGATAATCAATGTAAATTTCTGTTACAGACTGGTCCGGGATGCACCCTGCTTCTGGCCTTTTTATTTTCTATACTCAAACACTTTAAAATGTAACCTATCAAAGACACAAACTTTTTACAGGTAAATACTTTTGTCTTACTGCAGCATTTCCTTAATAAAAAAAAAATGTCATCACAATTTATTTTTACCTAACTGTAAAGTCTGCTAAAATTGTCTATGGAGGTACAATACTGGCCATATACTTGAAGATCGAGTCCCTCTGATAGCCTGTGGTAAGATGTAAGTCACCATGTGTTTGAACACGTGCAGTGGCACGCTATCAGAGTCACAGCATGATGATGACTCATCACATATGGGCTCATTCACTGCCAGATCTCCAGTGAGGTCTTGCCCGCAGGTAGACAGACACACACATGCAAACACACAAAGCAACAACAAAGTCCGCACTGTTACTGCCTGGAGACAAATGCCTGTCCAAAATGTCCTCTGAGTGAAGAGTAAAATGATTAGGAAATAATGCACTGATGCTGAAAGTAAATGTTTACACGACATATGCATTGCTTTTGATATGAATGCTCTGTAGAAAGGACATTTGGGGACAAGAATTGTGTATCAGCGGACCAACTCTCTGTGTTGATGTTGGTGTGTGTGACAAGTTCTGTACATAAATTATTTATTATTACCAAGTGCAAAAATATAGTGCTCCATTTGTCATTTCCAAGAAATAAAAATAATTTTTCGTCTCTGTGAAGTGTGGTTGAGTGTTGTGCAGATGAGTAGTTTTGGTTTTCAGAACCTGAAAAATTATGTTTGAAAAGAAAAGAAAACACTTCAGGGGATTTTTATCATTTGGAGTATGCTACTTTGTTAGATACACTTACAATAAAAGTGTTTATGACAAAGATAAACAAAGAATACAACAAAGATAGACAAAAAGTTCAAAATAAGTGCATTTTTCACTTCTCTGTCTTATAAAAACTGAACAAATGCATTAACATGTGTAAGAAAGCAACTTTTATTATTATTAATTTGGATTACTTTCTGTCTCCTGAAGGTTTTCATTGGGTTCCTGGTTCAATACAGCTGATACACATAAAGTGAAATCAACAGCCAAAAAAAAATTGGCACAGTGACTCAATAACCTGGATCAGGTCAGTGATGCAAGAACACATGGGAAACCTTCAGGACAACAGCCCTCCTGGACACCCCCTGACCTGCACCTTTCAACCTGTGTAATCGTGTAATGTAAAATGTATCATTTGGTATGTGGTTAAAAAAATAATAGAAAAAGAAAGATCGTTCCGTGAAATAAAATATTAAATGTCTAAGAAAATTGGGCGTCATTTACATTTTTCATTTTAATAATCTAGTATTTAGCATTTTTTATGTCTGAGATAACAAATACTTTTTTATTATTATTTAAGATTAATCGTAGGGAGTCATTAGCAAGTTTTATGTGCACAAATGACTCTGTCAAAGTACGTAAACAGTGCATTTTGGACCTTTGGAACAAGTTCAGTCAAAGACATAATGATTAAAATTATCTCAACTTTAATTATCTAAATATTCAAGAATTTTTATAACTAATTATTTAACTGGTCCAAAGTTCAGTGTGGAATATTTGTTTTATTTAGAAATATTGTTATACATGTACTCACAATCGTATTAATTATTTTAATGATTTGGATTTTCCTTCTGATATAAAGTAGTTCAGAGATGAAAGTGGACTTGATTAAAAGGACAGAAAGCCATCACTGATGATTGGGAAACCAATCCTTGTCCTCTCCAGCTGGACGTCTAGGCCGTAGTGTAATTTATGCTCTTGAGAGTGTCCTTTTTCTTGCAGACTGTAATTAGGTCAAGCCTCAAATTTTGTCTCTTTCACCAGGTGGATGCAAGAGCATGTAATTTACTTCTGCAATCTTGATATTTTTAGCCCATTTTCCTTCATCATCTGGCTTGAGTTCCGGCAAATTTATCATGGGATCATGCTGCCACTCGTAAATCGCATGAAAAGATCCAGGATCCTTCAAGCGGGGATGCTTATCGACTGGTGTCTACATTGCACATCACTCGGTGTCAGTGGGGTAAGCTGTGAAGGAAAACATGGCTTCTGCCAGGCACTCCGGGACGTACAATTTTTCACTAAGGGATTGTTGTTGAGCTAAGATTTAAAGCAAGAGTTGACTTGTTTGAGAATTATTACATGTCATTACGAAGATGCTTTCTCCACATCGGCTTTATCTCCAAAAAAAAAGTAATTGTCTTAAACCAGTAGCACACTGGTAGCTGGAGAGGTTTTGGTCCAAGCATACGTTGTGTGGTACCGAACTGCCCTAAGATTTAGCAAAACCCCAGTTTTCAGGTGAGACTTCTAGGGCTGCTTGTTAAAAGAAAATTTGTTTGTCAGAAGTAGTTTCTACATTTTGAGGAATGTCTGTTTTTTTTTTTTTTCTCTTTAGGTCAAGTGTCTAGTGGTAAAATTGACACTGGATAATATTTATTATACAGCTTGCGTATTCTAATTGCAAATACAACAATTCTATAAATAAGCATAATGCCTTCTTTCTGCTTTATTTACAGCTTCATTTTTTTTCTTTTTGAGTGTTTACACCTCACACATCAAGGGTTCTAACAAATTCCCTGACTACTTCGGACCGCCATGAAGATCGAAGGCCCACGGTCATTCACTTTCATCTTTATAATTGTTTCTGTTCCCAGGACAATCATTTTAAGTGATTTAAATGCTCTCACTCAAGGCAAAAAAAAAAAAAAACTGCTACAAAGACTCAATCTGTTTGTTTTAAACTCTGCTATAAAATGAAGACTGATAAAAAAAAATCAGATCCCAATAAAAATAAAATGATAGTTTCCTCTTACACCTGCCCTTTCTTCATCATCTTTGCATTTTGTCACATTGTGCCGGTGAATGCTTCTGCTCTGCATGCCGTTGGCCATTTTTTATTGTTTTTTCCAGCATCAAATAAATGTAAATTGTAAATTTAACTGATTTAAAAATCTTTATCAGTGCAAAATGTTTTTGAAACAAAATTTGTTGTCATATTTGTGTGGATGGAAAGACAATTTACACTTGACTGTGAAGCAGAGACAGCATATAAAATGTAAAAATGCATTTAAATTGGCGAGAGGTTATTTTCAGTGTAAATTACAACTCATTGTTTCTAAGGTTTTCAAAATCTGTATTGCTTAATTAAACCAAATTAAATATTTTTTTTTCATCTATCCAAATAATATCTGGAGGCAGAATGTTTATTTATCTTTTTTAAAAATTACATTATCATCCTTTTTTTTTAATTTGGGAGACAGTGGGAGAAAACATGATAAAACATGATGTACTGTTTACAATGGCAATTTTTTTCTTTAGAAAACTCATACCCAATTTCTCAGGGATATTAAAGTTTTATGACGATGCTATGATGTTTCTGTAAACTGTTGCTTTTAAAAAACATAACCTTATTCTCCTTTTTCTACTCATCACACTCATTCCTCCACGTTACAACTCTGCAAACAATTCTACAAAAGAGACTCATTTGCATGCCTTGAGTGTTCTTCAGGCAATTGGTGTCTAGTAAAATATGTATATTTGGCTCACATTCTATTTAAGTAGTTTCTATCACCAACGTTGCAAGTATCAAGAAGAGAAGGAGGAATAGAGGGAAAATACCGTGCTGAGTATTTCTGCTAAGCTTGGAGTTGGCCTAATTACAAAGACAGCAGCTTTAAACCCCCGTCAAGCCCTCTGTTTCCATAATGCATTCATGATAGGGTTATTCATTGTGCTGTATGAGACCTGCTGACAGTCTGATAGTGAATCCACTTCATATTGTTCGAACAGGTGTTCAACGCTAAGTCCCGACTCATGGATTAATGGGACTATTTTTCTTTCCGTGGTTTTCACAGGGAGAGAGTTTTTTTTTCTTCCAAGTGAGTTCAAATAAATTGTTTAAAACAAACTTTGTGATCAAAATCAATGTGTTTTTATTTTTCAAACTCTAAATGCAATGGGCAAAACTTTATTTTAGAATAAAAATGCACTTTATCCCAGCTAATTTCAGGCGAGAAGTGGGGTACACCCTAAACAGGTCGCAAGTCAACCATCCACTCACACACTTATTTCTGGGACAATTTTGATCAGCTGCGATAGCCTACGGCACTCTCCGCAACCCTGTCAGGTATAAGCAGAACAAAATTTGCTCTATAAACTCCAAGGTATGCAAGGTTTTTCTCTATTGGCCTAATAAATTTCATGATACTTTGTCCATACATTTTTATTCAAATTATTTTATGGTCTGTCCACTTCTGTGTCTTGTTTCAGACTCAGGAAACAAAACAATTTAACCAATCATATTTCAGTCTTTGCTTGCTGCCAGATATGTTCAAAGTCATCAGAAATTTCCCTAAAAACATTAATATGTGTTCTAGAGGTATTTAAGCAAAACCTAAATGTTGATTTAAAAAAAAAAAAAAGCACGCCAGAGAAGGCACTACTGACAGACAAAAAATGATAAAAACTTACGGCCTACCAACTTGAGCAGTATCGCACACCATTACTTTTGAGAGAAAACTACATGGTCACAAAAGTGTTGACAATAAGAAAAAAAACTTGCAGCCTGGCATAAAAAAGGTTTGTTGTTCAGCCTTACAGGAGGTATTAAGGGTGTCTTACAGTGCGGTGGTTGTTTCATTATTTTCTTCCACAACGACTCATCTCGTTCGGTAAGCTTGTACCTCATTTCTCTGTAACAGGTTGTTTGATGTAGGACAATGGAAGTTCGTCTAGAATTTTCAATCTATGCATACATTCTGAAGTTTTTAGGTTACACTGCAACGATTGAAAGAAAGTGATTATGTTATGCACACTCTTTTCTTTTAACCCCTCTGTTTCATCTAAGCCCCACATTGATTTCTCCGTAATGCAGCTGAGAATCACAATTATTGCTGGAAAAACTGCTGGGAACAAGTCAGAAGGGTTGAAACAGAGTCCGCCTGCCAGAGCTGAGCTAAGCTCACCAGGGGAAACAGCATACCAAAGGCTGTCTTTGTTAAAACTTTACATGGAAAAAAAAGGTAGAATATTTCCATGAAACCACTGTTGTTCTTGGAGATCCCAGTTTTCAGTCAATAACAAAATTGACCTGAGGTCAGCCCAAGTGTGATTAAAAGCACCATTGAGAATGCAGCAATGATGAAACCGTGACTTTTGTTCTCTTGTGGGCAGAGTTTACTCTGCTGTCGTGTACAAGACAGCAAAACTGCATATGTTTCTATTTGTTTTCTCCTTGAATTTCAACTCAAGTGGGGAATTTCACAATTAGATTCAACAGAGATCGTCTCTATAGATTTTGGGATCTCCAAAGCACTGTAGATTATCACATTGAATTTCCAGTCTTTTCCCTTCACTCTATGCAACCCCTACTCCTTGTGTGATGGATTAACTAAGTGGTAATGACGTCTCTCTTGTGGAATGGACAGGGCAAATTGTTGTAGGTTCTTAGCCAGGCATCGGAGACAGGGCTGGCTGAGCAGAGTGATAGATTAGGGATTTTTAAGTACTCCTCCTGGTGAGTTATACTACAGCCAAAAGAGCAGCTGGGGTTTTTCTCCAATGTAAAAGGGGAGGAGAAGGGCCACAGATGGTCATAGACCCTGCAGGTCAGCACTATTCAAAGATGCATCCTGTAGTGAGTGAGTGTGGAAATTAGTCCAAGCCTGTAGATGCACTGGAATTTACTACTGTACTCTGAAGTAATGAAGACTGCACTTTAAAATCTATATTAGTCTTGACACATGAGCTATTAAAGAAGAATCCAGAAAATCATCACCACTCTGTCAGCCATAAAAGAAAACCATTACTCCTTATTGATTTGAGAATACATTTGATTTCACACACTGGCCAAAGTAATACTGAAAACAATTCAATTTTGAGATAACAAAATCATCAAAAAGATGCTTTCCTTTCATCTATTTTCAAGGTCTCGCTATTTCTTCACCACCATCTTCTGATCTTCGCTTCTTGCTGTCAAGGCAGCCTGCCAGTAGTTGAACCAACTCACATAACCTTGGCCTTTTGGAGCTTTGTTAGCTGTCGAATCCAGTTGTGAAAAAATCAACCTGGTGAATTTGAGATATTTTCAAAGATATCAGAAGCTGATCTTGGCACTCAGCCTCACCCAGCACAAACCCTAAATAAGTTCTTAGAGAATAAAAGATTCCCGGTATAAAACTTTTTTTTACTGTTTGATGACTCGTCTGTCCAAACTTGAATAAACTTGTTTTAAGTGATCTGATGAGTTGGGATGGACAATATGTTATCTTTAACAATGTACCATCGAAAAATATTTCCAGCAGTAAGAATATCTAAACCTTTAAAAACAATAAGATAATTCTTAGGTCTGACGTATATCAGTGTACCACGCGCTCATAGTCCAACACCTGAGAAATATTGACACTAATGTCATGCAGCAAACTCCTCATTCTCAAACAGGCTTTCTGCTGAGTTATCCAAAAATTTTCTGATAGATTTATCGTCAAAAAGTTTAGGCTGGATAGCTCACTTTACAAGTGATGTCACTACTCTATCTGGGATCTGGGGTGTTGCCTGTAACAAAATCTATGCAAACCAGAACACCAATGATTAAAAAGTAGAAACAATAAGCACTCTGTGAGGCAAGAATTGGTGTGAAATAACAGACTAGTGACCTATTCAGGGTGTATACTGCCTCTGGCCTGAACTCATCCAGGATAAGCTTCTTCATTCCCTGCGACCCCATTGAGGAAAAGTGGTTCAGAAGATGAAATAAATAACAGATTACCCTCTACAACCCTGTAAGGGATAGATGGTTAAGAAGGTGAATGAATGATGAATGAATGTTTTTTGACAGAGCAGAAAATACAGAAAATGTTTCAAGTTTAGCTAATTATTGCTCGTCAGAGCATCCAGAATACTTTGTGACACAACATAACACGCTATTTTTCAAAACTGGGGAAAGCACTATTGATGTTTCCGTTCTGTCGTCTTCCGCTTATCCAGGGCCGGGTCTTGGGGACAACAGCCTCAGACGGAAAGCCCAGGCTTCTCTCACCCCAGCTGCATCGTCCAGCTCACCTAGAAGGATCCTGAGTCGTTCCCCAGCCAGCTGTGAGACATAGACTATTGATGTTTGTCATACTAAATACCAGAAGTTATCGGGATCAAATTTTTAATCTGTATCGTCCATCCCCGACTGACAAGTGGCAACCCTGCGAGAAATCTAATTGTCTCATTGGATGAGCTTTTTCGAATACCACTGGGCTGAGGTCACTGATGTCTTATCTGACTTAATGACATTAAAAGCAGCAAATGGGTCAGGCTGGCTTTAGTGCTTATGGGGAGAATGAGGCAGCATTAAACACACAGAGACAGATTACAGCTACCTACACAAGCAAGCTGTTCAGGTCATGGAAATCTGGGTTTAAGCCAAGCATCATTCTTATGAGATAAAGTGATGTGAACTTGGGACTAATTACACTCACAACACCACAGTCGGGTGGTCGAATCAAAATAGTTTGGTTTGGAAGCCTTCCCGGTACTTTTAATCAAATTTGGAAAGAGGTGTTAAAGTGTAAGTGCAGAATTTTGCCCTTGAGTTTGTAGAAAAACATTTGCTTAATGAAATGTTCCTCGTCAAAATCTATGGAGTCTAAAATGTGTTTTTAAAAAAATGCAACTAAGCCTAAAAAATTCTGGTTTTCTTTTGGTTTTTTTCCCTCTTTGAATCCTCACAAAGACTGCACAGAAATACTGTAAGCTTCAAATATTTCAGGCTCTTTGTTTCTAAGAGTTTCCTCAACTCTTCAACTGCCCAAAGTCTTTCTTAATCTCGTTTGAAAGATTGTCCTAATCCAAAGGATTTGGGTCAGCAAATCCAGCTTGTTGAAAGCAGCCTTTTCTTTTCCAGCCATCCTGTCGGGCTTCTCATCGTGTGAATAAGGTGGCTGTCTAGCTGAAAGAATTAAGATCAACACCTCACAAGAAGTGTTTTCCTCCAGTTGATAAAGCAACACATTGTTTAAACATCCTCAAATAGAAATTTCACTCCAGTATATTTGGAAAAACTCAGTCGTGTAAACTGATATCACTGTGCATTGCTGCCAGAAAGATTCTTTTAGACCTTAAAAAACTGACCATGCAAGTGGTCTGTAATTTAACTGTAATTTAACTTTGTCCCTTGGGACATTTGTTTCACAAATTAATCCAGTATAAGATCATGGTGGTGTATTTAAAATAAGAGTTAGTATTATGAAGTAAATATACATTTAGAGTGGTGTTGAATTTTCACAGAGATATTGAAAATATTCTGTTCTTGACAATCTAAAGATAGAGAATATCTGCATTTAAAACTGTATAGTTACAGTTAGACAAGTCATGTTCCCAAAAGAATGGTCAAGGTCATCCATCGATCACTCAATTTTCAATGCTTCTTCTCCAATTCAGGGTCATGTTTGTGGCAAAATTAGCATGAGACCACTTATGAGTGAGTTTCTCTTAAAGAGGAGATATTGTGCTTTTGAGGGGTATTAATACCTATGTTACAGAAAATGCAATTAAACAAAACCCCTTTAGTTGGCTCAAAATAAGAAATTTGCCCCAAAAAAGAGCTTATGTTTCCAATCATTCGGTTAGACTTTTGTTTGTGACACTTGAAAATCCTCCCACTTTCTCCTCAGTTAGCTCCAACCGCTTGAGACAGAGAGCAGTACCCGAGCAGTACCCGAGCAGACGAACCGAGCATGAGCAGAGTTTGTACACTAAAACACTTCATGTTTACACCAGAATATGGATGTGGGAGAAAACAGAAGTCATGATAAAGAATTGCTGGGCAGTCAACCAGTATTTTTACTGGACAGGAACACTCTCCGATTGCTCAAACAAGAATGAATTAAATAATTTGAAAAAAAATACATTGCAGGTATGTTTTGATATGGGAATGGAAACTTCCTAAAAAAAAATTTAAGCATAAAATACCCCTTTATAAACATGGCAAATGCATTATTAAAATATGAGTTTATCTACTTTTTACCTCCCGCCATCGCCAAATAAAAAATTTTGAATTTAAGATTAAAATAAATAGTTGATTTTTTAAAAACAAATGCAGTTGTAGTATGTTCTGTTGTACAAGTATTTCTAAAGACAAGGTCTCGTTTTTTTCCAAGAGAGAACACAATCTCAGACCAGGGGGACCACATAAAAACTGAATTAAATCAAACCTCTAGAGCTCATGTTAGAAGTAAATCCCATGCAACTATTGATCCAAATTTCCTTTACAAGGCCAGTAGGATGAAGGTCACAGCAAGGATTTCTCCATGTAGCAGGGTTGTGAAAGGTATACCGGTTGCAATGCATTTCCCACCCTCCGAGTGGGAAATGTGGTGAGATGTTAAACATGAAATAAAATGTGTCCATACTGAGGTCAGCACCTTTAAACTGTGTGGATGGTCTCACATCCAAAGCGTCTGAAGAGTTTCCCTACTTGCTAATTTCTGCAGTTGGATCCTCATGTGGACATCCCCTTTTAAAGTCAAGATTTTTAAGGGCATAAAATTGTAGTTTTGTGGATAATTAGGAGAAAAATAAAGGAGCTAATAGACGAGAAATTCAGCTAATTGACGAAGGAGGATACTCATAAGTGCCATCATTATTTCGAGACTCTTTCAAAAGGTTAATAAGGGTTTAATTTGGACTAACTGCTCTTCATTAAGAGGGTAGCTAGTCCATTCTATATGATGTGTTTCTCAAGAGAATGATTCAATATTTAAAGAAGATATACATTTTATTAAAACTTTTTGATGAATTGGAAATAATATTTGCTATATTATATTTTGACTTGATCCCTTCTATTTTCTAAATGATTGGTATGGTTTATTTTTGTGATAGCTATAAAAAAAAAGAGGGCAGAGTTTAATTAGATGTGAAGTTAAATGTACTACCATTATGTTTATTTATGTAGATATTTGAATTTTTTACAAACATTACAATATTAATGACATTATGTAATTTTTGGAGCAATTTATTTAGAAAAAATACATGCAAATAATGTACATGCAGGACACTTACTTGAAAAATAGATGCTCAATTTTTTTCCTGCAATGCATTTCATTCCAGAAGGAATCTATATGTATATATGTAAAAACAAACAGCAAATAGAAGAAAAGATGTTATCAAATTTAATTTAAATTAAAGTAAACTAGTTTGATACAATGATAGTGCTAGAGAGCATTTTTTGCTGCTGTCTTTCTAGATTTGTTCCAGTGGTTTTTTTGGGTTTTTTTTTTAACATCCGTCTTCCTAAATCAAACCCAGTTTCTACCCGACTTGATGCCTTGATGAGAAATAGTTTGGATTTGGAAGACAGCAAACGCAACAATGTTCTATCATGGGGAATGTGTTTCTAGTTTGCTCTTGAAGAGAAAAAATATGTTTAAACTGCATACTTGTGCATATATCCTTTTGAATATACAAGCGGACTTTGTCACTGGGGTTTGAGAGTGTAGAGAGTACATGAAACACTGTCCCCCCAAAAAATTAATGCTATTCTTACTTGAAAAATAATTTAAAAAATGTTTTTAATGAACAACAAAAAAAGGAATAATTTAAATATGAATGCTTTGCTCAACAAATGTACCTAAAAAATCAAATGATTAAATGATCTAGCACATAAAAAAATATTTCACTGATGATATATTTTCTTTCTACTAAATCCCTTTATGAAGGTGACATTTTCAGAATGATGTTTAGGGTAAAAAAAATTTAAATGAATGCTATTATGATCAATAGTTTGTGCTTTGAATAAATCAAGGAAGCTTTACTCTACAAAACATAGTGACTTGTGTTAATGAGTGTTTTTTATCAATAAGGAAGTCCTAATGAAGGATTGGCCACACATATCTACCTTTCAAATACAACTACTGTTAGACTTGGAAGTAGTTGAAAAGGCTGCAGTTTAGTCAGTTGTAAGCAGCAGTTTGAGATGATTGGATGAATAAAATTGTTTAACTCTTTGAGCATCAGTAGACTGTGCTGTGATTGTTTTTGTGCACTTGACAGGGTCTATGTTCATATAATCACTTTATTGGAAATGGAAAGCCCTCTTCATACTATTAGAGAAAGTCATCCATTCACAAGAAGTTTGTCCTACTGATTATTAAAGACCAGATAATGCATAATTTTAAAATAAAATGAGAGTGAGTAATGGGTAGTTTGGTAGAGTCGTCAACACCAAAAAGGAAAAATGGTTGTTGTCAAAGGTTTGCAGCGTTTTCTCGCTTAACTCTACACATATTTTAAATGTTACTTCTTTCGTTTTTAATATTATTATTTCTTTATCATTTACGGTGTCAAATTACTGACATTATTTTTCTCGGGGTTCATTTGTCATGCACAAACATTTATGCATATTTTTACAGAACAAATGAGCACAAAATGTTTACATACATACATAAACACATCAATACTTCATTTCTGAGAAGAAACAATGCATGAATAACTGGTATGCAATTCGAAATTGGACGGCAGATATATGTTACATAAAAGGAGCCTTTTTAAGTCATGTAGACAGTTAAGTCCATGTACACTTCCAAATCCATATCCTAGGCTTTTTAAAAAAAAAACACTTGATTCTGTATTAATTTGAATATACTGTAGATATGGAAGAGTAAATTTAAGCATTCAGTACTTATATTTTAAAAAAGATGTGTAACCACAGTATTACTATGAGTCTTAAAGGAATTATGAATAATGAAATAAATCGGTGAACAATCTTTCTTATACGCAATTTTTCCATTTGGGACCAATTTTCTTTATATCACATTTTGATCACATGAAAAATATATGTATGTTTTAATTATTTACAAGATTGAGTATAGAAAGTATATTAGTTTCAATCAGTCATTGGCAGTTTTCCTCAAATAATTTTAATCCAAACATTCAATACCGCTACCGCAGTAAACATTTTAATTACTTGAGCTAGCTCATTCATACACTAGTTCAAACTCACTAAACAACTTAAAAACTATTTTTTTGTTGAAATGTGTATAGTTTTATCATGACACAATTTTCTTTTCACAGAGGCTTTTTTGTATTGATAGTTCCTATTTGCATACCCGTAATACAAACATGTCCAGATGTTCAAACAATAAAAAAGCCACTCTGGGATCTGCAAGACAAAACAGGTGGAATTACTCCCACTTGCTTGCGTGTTAAACGGTGAGTGTGAGAAAATGGCTGATGGAGGTGGTATGGTGTATATTTTCCCAGACGGTACTGGAGGTTGACTCGAATCAACCCGGCACTTCAGACTTATAGTCCTCCCTGTGCAGCGAGTGGAGGCGGATTAGTCTGTATTACATGCTTTATGATGCTGGCTTGCACAAATCCTTTCCTTCCTCTCCTGCTAACTTAACACTTGAGTGTGACATTAACCACCACCAGTCGGCCAAGGAACATGCGTCCGTGAGGTATTAGTTCTCACAGGGAACACTATTTGCTTTTAATTAGGTGTAGAGGCACTGACATTTGACAATCAAACTGACCTGGTAGAAGTATTTCTAGTTTCAGACCTTCATGCTGTCTTCTGGGATCAGATTATCGCCTGGGCCTTCAAACGCCTTTGGCACTTAATTAATCAATTGATGTGATTAAGTAGCCTCTGAATGAGACATAATGAGCACATGATTAAAATGATGAATGCATGTAGCATGTGTAGGCTCTGACTTGGTTTCTGAGCTTTTGCAGGTCATGTAACCTTGCAGAAACTGGCAAGAAAATCAAATGATCTGGTTATTTTAGGAGTTCTTTTCTACTCTGAAGATGTAACAGTTGTAGCAGTTGGAGGGGGTGTTGCAAAGTCTATTGTTTAACAGCTTTTTCATTTTTTTGTGTACTATACTGATTCCTTACCGGGAAAATTTGTGCGCTGCATCACACCGCAGCAGGCTGCCATGACGGTGCCAAAGGTGGAAGAACAGGGTCTGTGTGTCTTCTTCAAGGACTCTAGGCAAGAACTCAGTGAAAATTGAACCCGCAAACTTCCAGTGCGTGGGCAAACGATCTACCACTGAGTCACCGACTCCCTGAGTAATCTTGTCTTTGAGAAAAAGTGAAATGAAGAATCTTTGAGACCCATAATCAAAACAAGAGATTAGAATTATATATTTTTTTTTAATTCCGAGCCCTTGTTAAAACAACCAACTGATCATTAGTAAGAACTTTAAGCTGAATCGAAGTAAGATTTGGAGAAGCAAAAGCAACTTCACAGTCACTCACAAAAACATGTGGAACTATTGTCATTCTCCAAAATAGTTTGTTTGCAGAAACATTACAAGGCTCTAATAGTCATTGGATGAAAAAGGCTAAGCTGGGTGATGTCGCCAAATCACTCTCTGACCAAAGGCCATGCACTGAGAGCAGAGGGTAGGAAAATAAATTGAAAATACGGGTGAGTAATTGAGTTCCCCACAGGGTGTCGGCACTCACGTTTTGGGAAAGGTTGACCAAAATTCATTCCAGATGTTGTAGCGCCATTAGATTAATTTGGAATAGCTACTGGAAGAGCTGGAAGAAAAGTCTGGGGATAGTAATGTCTGAACCAAAACTTCTGGATAGATAGATTAAAGGTGGTATGAAAGGCAAAGAAACTCTCATTCAATCATTTTGAATAGTGAACAAAATCTATCAACCCACAGTCGGTAATTCAACCCAACTTTCTGTTTTCAGTGACATGAAGTATTGGATGGTGACGCAAACCCAGGAAAAGCCAGGAAAGATGGCTTTTATACTTGCCAAGTATTCACAAAGAGTTGCATGCCTGTCAGAACTAAACTATCTCCTATACTGCCTTTTATATGCAGAAACTATGGAAATGAACTAAATTGCTTCTCTAATTTACAACATTCCTTTTGTGAAGATTCACTTTTCAGAGTCACAGAGAACACGAGCTCCCCCATTCTTCCACTTCCTGTTCAGGTGAGGAGAGGGTGCGTATTGGCCAGTTCACCAACCTGCCACATCAGCAACAAGCTGACCAAAGAAGGTCAAAGTAGAAATCACACAAGTCAAACATCCCCTGCTTTTATATACATTGTACATTGTACAAAATCCCCTTTGGCTTAGACTTAAAGGGAAAGCTAACACACTACAACATTCCATTTGTAAAAAAAAAAAAAAATGTGTATTTGCTTTTAACAGAACCACCAAACTTGTCCTTGGTCAAAATCTCGAACTACTTTTTATTTATTGAACACCTAAGTTTTTAGTGTATTTTTACCTCTACATTTGACTTACTCCCTATTGCTCTCTGGTTTTCAAGCTGAGTGATTCTACCCTCATCCCGATGTACCGCTGTGGTGCAACTGTGGAGCCACTGGAGTTGCTCTGGAAGTGTGTAAATTCTAGCTGGGATGTTAATTACAGTCTGTTGTATGAATAGCTAATCTCAGTTCGTGTAATAAAAAACTGCATCAATTAAATAAATTAGGAAATCACAGAGTGCCTTTGAATGTCCCACGTTTAGTGTGACTGTCAGTGGTTATCCTTAGTTATAATTAACATTAATAAATAATTAGCATGGGCTCATTATCTTTGCTACAATTTGCAAAATAGAAGACAACGATATTCTTCTCTGTCATTCAGAGGTACGGCTTTAATGATGTTGCATTACAACAATGTTTTGCATGAACAGAGCAAAAGTATTTCATTCTAATAATAGAAGATGAAAAACTGGAAGAATATAATTTATTGACCTTTAACTCCTGCAAATGTACTCTTGACACTCGTGTAGTTGAATAGAAAAGTAAACTTTCAGTCAGATTCACCGTCTTCTTTTGCTAACCTTAATTACTGCTCGAAGTCAATATGCAGAAACTCAGCAAATGACTGGTATCCTTGAACAAATCCACTGGAGAGATCCTCTTCTTTTCCAAAGCGGTTTCTGTCAAGATTGACTTCTTACCAATAACCCGGCTCTAATCAATATGAGTCTGTCGGAGTTGTTGGCCGTGGAATTCATCAAGACCCATCAATTTCAGGCTTACAAGTAACGAGAGAGGGCAAAGTGAAAAAGAAAGTTTCTCTAAAACTGGGGCATATGTATACCATTCCGTTTTATTATATCCCAACAGCAAAATTAACTCTTCTCATAGTTGAACATGAAATTCACAAAATGAATGAATAGATCAGGACATTGTTTTTTTACTGTTTGAAATTAAAACCAACGATCCCATGTTGGACAAGCAATTCTAAAATGGACAGCTGGTTAGGTAAAATGTTTGATATTTTATTATTTAACTTTTTTTTTTTCTTCATTAACACTAAGACATTATACACTTTTCATATAAAGAAACAAAGTCTGATTTTAGTGCTTTATTGTTTATGTTGTATCTTAACCTAGTCTGTGCTCAGTTGTGCAATTTTCAAGAAATGTTAATCAAAATTTAGTTTTGGAGGATATTTTTATTTTATTGCCAAATTTTGTTAAATGTTGAACAGAATATACAACCTGGTCTTCTTAATCTATGCAGGAGAGGGAAGTTTGACTCCTAACCTTTCAGTTTGTATCTGTAGGTGGATGAATGGTATTCTTGCTCAGGGTTATACTCATGATTCGCTGCCGGGCGTACATTGAAGTTATGGAGAATTTGACAATGGGAAGCCTAAAGCAGAGTATATACAAGGCTAACAATACTGTCATATCTGGTTGCTGCTGGTGCATATGTTAGATGTTTATTTTATGTCAAAAGTAAAATGTTTTCTTTTATTTTTTAAACTGTATCTTATTTTATTGAAATCCAAATTTTGTGCAAAAATAAATCTCTTTCTAGACCTCTGTGGCTTCATATAAGGAAGAAGTCATTGTTTACGCATTTTTCAAATATTTGTGGTAACAGTCTGAATAGGGATTTTATGACAAATTGATACACTTTAACAAGGTAATGGCTCCAGTCTAGAAAAATAAAATAGGGTAACTGTGGTAACAGCGAGAAACAAATCATTACAACACTGTATAATGCACAGCAGTATCCAATCAATATGTCACTTGTACACAAAAAAATTCTTGTTTTTTACATATAATTTACACAAACATCTGTAACATATTTAGGCAGAAAGATGGAAAGAGCAATAGAAAATATTGTTTTTTGGGGGGAAAAATTGAATGCCTTTATTACAAACATGACAATTTTGTTTGACACTCTAAAATAGCATACCGCACTAGAGAAGGTACCTATGAAGAATCACTTAAAAACTGTATAAAATAAAATAATAAAAAAACAAACAGCATAAAACAAACAGTCCATAGAATTAAGTGTTGGGTACAAAGTACGTTGTCACATATGTTGTTTCTGTAACCAACAGGTTTCTGACAGCATCACTTTGGTTTACTTTTTGCTGAATAAAAAATGTATGTAACCATATCATTTTGCCTCGATCAACATAAAATTTCAGATACAGAGTTTGTGTTTTCTCAGTACAGATGGGCAAATGAGGAACAGTCAGACTTTCACACTTTATCTTTGATAAAGCTCCATAATTTAGTAAAATTTCATAACTATTGTATAATGAATGTTCCAAACCCTAAATCTGTGGTTGTTTATGTGGATAATAAAATGCGCCCCAAGTGGAGGAGTTTAAGTATCTTGGGGTCTTGTTCACAAGTGGGGGAAGGATGGAGCGGGAGATCAACAGGCGGATCGGTGCAGCATCAGCAATAACTAGGACGCTGCATCGGTCCGTCGTGGTAAAGAGAGAGCTGAGCCGAAAAGCAAAGCTCTCGATTTACAAGTCGATCTACGTTCCCACCCTCACCTATGGTCACCAGCTGTGGGTGGTGACCGAAAGAATGAGATCGCGGGTACAAGCGGCCGAAATGAGCTTCCTCCGCAGGGTGGCTGGGCTTTCACTCAGAGATCGGGTGAGGAGCTCTGCCATCCGCGAGGAGCTCGGTGTCGAGCCGCTCCTCCTCCAGCTCGAGAGGAGCCAGATGGGGTGGTTCGGGCATCTGGTCAGGATGCCCCTGAGCGCCTCGCGGGCGAGGTGTTTTGGGCACGTCCCACCGGGAGGAGACCAAGGGGCAGACCCCGGACCCGCTGGAGGGACTATGTCTCACAGCTGGCCGGTGAGCTGGAGGATGCAGCCGGGGTGAGAGAGGCCTAGGCTGCCCATCTGAGGCTGTTGCCCCCGCGACCCGACCCCGGAACAAGCGGAAGATGACGGAACGGATAAAATGCGATGAGAATTCAGTTATTTTGCATTTGATGGGACCTTAAAGTGTAAGGGTTTGTAATACAGAAGTTGTCCAGCAAGAAACAGTGGTCTGAAACACAGACCACTGTTTCTTGAAAGAAAGTTAAAATCGTTCACACAAAAACATATTTACATCCTCTTATTTGTCTAGCCCTTAATCCTGCTCTCTTCTTTTACCCCCATACCTCCACACTTCTCTTGTTCTCACCCGTCTTTTCTGTCAGCGTTTGTCTCCATTGTGTGTTTAATTGATGTGTGATGAACTCAGGACCAAACTTCAAACCACATAGGATGGGATTCTTCACATCTTAGCTTTGACTGAACGTTGGAACAAACAAGTTGAGTTTGCCAGCATTTCCTGCTGTTAAGTCATGAACGTAGACACCTTAAAACCCATTAGGTGGATGTAAAGCATTTGTGGCCATCAGCACCACAGTTTCTCTCTCTGTTCCTGGGAAGCTCACATCTGGTTCCACCCAGGTAGCACCTTCCAGTTCTTTATGCTCATCCCTGGATTGGCTAATCACCTCTGCTTCTGTTGTGATTGATTTTGAGATGTTTAGGGACGGAGGTGTTCCAGCACACATTTCACATCGTTACAGTTTTAAAGTTGAAACATCTGCACAGAAAACACACTCGTGCTTTAGAGTAGGTGACAAGTGAGTGTTAATTTGAAGTGAAAAAGACTGCAACCCTCCAAGGCTGCATTGTGACTTGTTTCAAAATTATTATAGAAAAAGATAAGAAAACTGGTTTCTAAGTGAATTGAAACCAGTTCACTTAGAAACTGAACTGGTGTTGTTTGTTAAACATGTAAAAAACACTGAAAAAAAAAATAAAAATAAATAAAAATATGTTATTTCTGATACCAGTTACTTTGGACTGTGTTCATGTTAATGGCAAACTGCATCTTTCCCTCAAACTGCTAATATGTCAACTGTGTAATGTTAAATTGATTAATTTAGCTGAACCAGAAGGTAACAGTATTTCCGTATTGACTCACATATTACCAGTAACCAATCTGCTTAGATAAACACTTCTCTGAAAATAACATTTTGTATGAAGTTTCTTATCATGTGGAGTTTGCATGTACTCCCCATGTCTGTAGATAAGTGTTCTTAATGGAGACTCCCGGTTCTTCTAACTCTACATGCATGTTGGGCCAATTACTCACTGGCAAATTGATCCTAGAGCTGAGCCGAAAAGCAAAGCTCTCGATTTACAAGTCGATCCACATTCCCACCCTGACCTAAGGTCACCAGCTGTGGGTGGTGACCGAAAGAATAAGATCGCGGATACAAGCGGCCAAAATGAGCTTCTTCTGCAGGGTGGCTGGGCTCTCACTCAGAGATCGGGTGAGGAACTCTGCCATCCGGGAGGAGCTTGGTGTCGAGCCGCTCCTCCTCCAGGTTGAGAGAAGCCAGATGGGGTAGTTCAGTCATATGGTCAGGATGCCCCCCGAGCTCCTCGTTGATGAGGTGTTTCGAGCACATCCTACCAGGAGGAGACCAAGAGGCAGACCCGCTGGAGAGACTATGTCTCACAACTGGCTGGGGAACGACTCGAGATCCTTCCGGGTGAGCTGGAGGATGCAGCTGGGGTGAGAGAAGCCTGGACTTCCCGTCTGAGGCTATTGCACCCGCGACCTGGCTCCAGATAAATGGAAGGCGACGGAATGGAAATTGGGCTTAAGAGGTATAATTTTCACAAGTGTTTGTCTGTGTTGTGCTGGGATAAACTAGCTGTGATAAACCCTGGGCCTCCTGTCACCCTAAGTAAGACAAAATTGGAGGATTTTTCAATTAATATTTTAACGGCTTCATACTTTTAAGTGAAGACATTGACTGATGTCTCACATACACAATGTCATTAAATTTTGTACTGGTTGAATTTTGGGGGCTACACCTGAAGAACATAGTTTCTGAGATTCAAGATCATGAATTTTAAAATTTGTGTACAGCTGTGTAAACCTTTCAAAAGGGTGGTCTCTGAAAATTGAGTTGATGCTTTGGTGGTGGTGCCCTGTACCTCTATTACAATCATCGCCTGTGGTACAGCCTTTGAGACATTAGGAGGAAATCCGGCCCACATTCCTCATGATTTATGGTGGGGCTTGAAACCTTTTCTTTTGCTTTTCCAGAGTTATGTTGCATAGGCATCATCCTGAGCAGAGAAAAACAGATTCCTCACTTTTCATTGTTGTCTCTTTGCTTTCTGAGGTTTCTCAATGTGCCAAGAAGGACCATGTCAGGAAAGCATTTCCTTTGACAGACTTGATATCATAAAGTGTATTTATTGCAACAACAAAAAAAGATTTTATTACTCAGGCATACAAATTTGTGATGAGTCACATGCAATTCACACCAGCAAGAGCCTTTTGGGATTTTGGGATTTTTTTTCCATCCCAAAATTCACCCTCTCTCCTCAGGTCAAAAAGCATTCCTTGAGTGACCATCAGACTCCTTCTCCTTCCATCAGCTTATTATCTAAAAGTTACATCCACAGCTGGTGACCAAAGGTGAGGGTCAAAACCTATATCGACTGGTAAATTGAGAGCATCACTTTTTGGTTCAGCTCTCCATTGATTCTCAACCATTTGATCAGAGGATTTTTTTATGGTCCTCACCCTTGTGCGCATACAGTATGTGAGGTGGCGCTTTGTGTGTCTTTTTAAAATTTTGTTTTTTGTAGAAACATCAAGTAGTTGTAGAAGTGTCTTAGTCTTTTACTTGTTTTTTTATATATATCTATATGGTTGCTTTGATAGTAGGTGGTGGATGGGGTTAGAAAATGAAGAGAAACCACTGAAAAAAATCAAGGGGAAGGTCTGTAGTTGGATGTGTATTTGCATGAGTTTATGTAAATAATTTACAAATCGCTGTAATTTTTTCTTTTTTACAGAATCTGCACCATCAGTTGGTTCATTATAATTGAGAAGTGCCCCAAAATGTGTTATTCTGTACATGTACCTGCATTTTGTTACAGTTATGTAATCAGAGAACATTATATATGACAGAACCCCCTACTGACCAATCAATTGACCATAGGGAGACGAAAAGCAATCTGTAGAAACAAGCAGACTCTCTCGTGGGATTTCGGATGAATGATAGAGGGAGGTACTGTGTGAAGATGTTCAGTGGATAAAACTGCTTACTTAACTCAAAAGACTGATGAGAGCCTTTAGGCCCAATGTGTTAGTCTGAAATAAAGAGCATGTGAATTTTTGTCATATTCTGCTCAGATATTCATAAAATAGTAAAACTTTTTTTTTCTACATTTTTTAGTTTTTGTTTTGCACCAAACTACATTAGCTTTTTTTTCCTTTTTACAAAAACTTTTTGTAGTTGTTCTCATGTGCCCACATTGTGATCTATTGAAAACTATTGAAATACAGAACTCAGTTATTAAATACATGAAGTAAATGCTAACGAAAGTAAATTCAGATAAATGTGTTGGACCGAGCTAATGTGTGTACACGTGTCCTGAGGCTGCATGTTTGATCGGGGTAACTATGTCCACACCTGGTGTAAAAACCAAATGAATTTTAATATGTTTTCTCCAAAGTGGGGAAAATAATTGAAACTTTGTTGGTTTTGTTAAGCTGGTCTGTCAGCTTAAGCTTATCAGTCTCCCTGCAAACACACCCTCATCATAAAGTAAAAGTTGTTGCTCATGAAAAAGAGCCGGAAAACACAAGCAAATTAGGGATTAGTGACAATTTGGTCGTGCTACAAACTGAGAAGTTTTTGTTTTCTGCTTTTTTAACAGAATGCTAAACAGTTTAGACCAATAAAGTTGTATATTCTTGGTATTTATTTTGTTATTCTTTACTTAATCTGGGATTTTAGGTTTTTTTTTTTGACTGATGATTATGATTTCAGGGCATTTCATGCTGTTGGGTTACAATATAGTCAATCATAGTAAAAATGCAAACATGTAGACACACAAGAAAAGGTAACAAATCTGTCATTTTATGACAAGAGGTTTGTACAAATCATAAAATGACACAAAATATTAATAAAAAAGCACATATAAGGATAAATATTTCAAAACTATTTAAAATCAGAATAAATCAAGGCTTGGTTTAAAGGCACAGCGAAACAAAGTGTTCGATAATTGCTTTATTCATCAAACCAAAATTATCAGAAATCCAATCAAAAGCTCAGAAAATCTTTTCCAACAACCTGCAGAACATTACAAGTGGAGTAAATGTGACAACTGAGACTGAACGAATGTCAAACTGTGCAGAGAAAATTCTGACTCTCAAAACACCAGTTCATTTAATATTTAAAGTTTTCATGCATTTTATATAACTTAACAGTTTGGAAAGGCTTTGAACAAAACCGGTGCTCTGCTGAAAAGATGTTGAGGAAGTGGTGTGTCAAAACTTTAAAAGAAGAAAAAAAAATGAGAAAACTGAAATAAAACAGCACCACTGATACAGAGAGCATTTTATTGAATTCTGTGTAGCTGCAAAAGAACGCAGAGTAAAACAACAAATTGGTTTCATACTTTATTTGCATCCAGTTGTGACAGTAAATTGTGATTGTATCCAAAATTGTCTTGAAGTATTGTTAGCATTTGTTGATTGGTGTTACGTGGAAATGTTTTAAATCCAAATTTTAAGGTTGAAAGCAGTAAAAGTGCAACCAAGGGTGGACATAATACTTTTGGTCCAGTATTAAAAAAGTGCGTGGATATTTTACTTGGTGCTCATCATTAACGAGAGTAGCGTCCAGTCAAATTAATGGAAATAGCATAACAAGGAGGACGTGACGAAACGTAAATTACGGTTATTGTTAAAGAAGACAGGGAAAGGTCTAAAAAAAAAACATACATCCAGCTACAATTGACAGAGGAACAACCTTAATGTTGCATCCAGTCGAACTGAGTAGGCCAGTACTGTTGGTTGACAAGGCACGGAAACAACAAAGTCTTTAACCATTAGTACTGTCCTACTCAGTTTGACTGGATGCTGCACCGAGTGCAGCCTTCTTTGCAGAGTGATTAAACAAAGAATAGATAACTGATTAACTCATAGCAAAAACTTTAATTCAGTTACAGACAAATTCACGAGAGATATTTCTTAATAATTATTGTTTTAAAACTACTTTATCTGATCCAGTGGTTTTCATCCTATTATGGTGACTTCACAGTCATATTTCCATATATGTTGGAACTTTTTCTAATTCACCATGAATTTCACCAGAATTTGAAATTGCTTTAATTCATTATGCATTTTTTTCTTCCCTAATAGAGCGTCGGTATGTTTTTGCTGTATATAATTTTAAATTACAAGTTAACCATGTTGTCATGTAAAAACTGTCCCAATGGTGAACAAAATGCTGCTAATAGCAAAGCAACTTAGCACCATGATTGTATCTGTTTTTTTCTAAATAAGCTGGGGTTCAAAAACATTTTTAAAACTAGAAATATAGCAAAAGAATACATATTTTATTTTATCGTAAGCACTACTTTTTCTTCTATATGTAGACGCAAATGTGACAAAACAACTTTATTTGTGAGGTATTTTTTTGATGAGAGTTTATTGAACGCCCTTTTCTTTTGATAACATCATAGTTTACGACGTGTATCTTTCAAACATCACTACTGTAGTGTTTTTGGTGATAAAATTTTATCTTTAGATCAAATAAATGACATTTTTTGTCTTTTTCGCTGCGCTAATGTGTCGTTTTTCTTCAACTTCTCCTGTTTGCGCTTAAAAGAGCGTCAATGTGTTTCATTTGCAGCGCAGCATTCATTTAAAGAACGCATGAGCACTTATGCACAAGTCATGTGCACCTCTAAGCTTAACCTCAGCTGAATGGCTAGAGACCATTCACAGTTCTCACATCTGCAAGTTCCCACCATCATTTGAATTTGTTATTCTTTGTTTGCATTTTATTAGATGCTGTGATATTTCCTGTTCTTTTCCCAGAACTGTGTCTGGACTTGTCACTATTATTTTCATCTTACAAAAAGTGCTACCGTGACACCTTTAAGTTACACCAGCGAATAGTGTCGGCCTTCTCTAGAAAAGTGACACAATATTCACCAGTGTGCAGTTTAATAGAATTTCAGCTTTCAGATCCCTTTAAATGCATCCACATCCCACACAGCCCTGAGATGGGAGGACGAGCACCTTAAATATGAATGAACTTGAAAATGAGAAGGTTAACATGATTCATGCTGAAACACAGCAGAGGGGGATGCCTCATTGAAATGATGAGGAGCACCCTCAGAATTCATTTTGCGACATTCAGCAGGTTGGAATACGATTCATCTTCATCGATCATCGTCTGTCTTTTGTCTTTTAATCTACCAATGACAGGGGACCCGCTGCCATTTAAATGCTCATAATTTGACTTGCCATGTTGCAGGAACACACACACAAGTACAGCAAAATACTGAGAAACAGAGTTCCAGGAAACACAGTGATGCTGGAGATAATTCACAGCTTCAGCGACGGAGCTGTCCTCACAGCAGAGAGAGTTTCTAAAACCTTGGTGATATGGAAATTTCTCCATCTTGTGCACATGGCAAGTTGGCTCAGCCAAACAAACTAGAAGATGATGGTAGCAGGTCATCTGCATACAGACTACTAGTATTACATGTCAAACTGTGCGTATACAGAGAATCAACCATTCTTCCTTTTTCTGGAAAGGATTGTTGAAGATGCATGTGTTGCAGAATATCATCTTGTTCCACATTGGTTCTTTTATACCTTTTTACTTCCCTCCTGAGGGGATCGGCTGGTGTAACTACATGTTTTCATGGCTCGCTGAACAGTGGTTCAGAGCTGCAGTCATTGCAGTTACACAGCATATCATAGCAGTGTTTGTATTTTGACGTAATTATATGTTTTATTGTCTTTGTATAAAACATAGCATTAAGTCATTCAAAGAAAATCCAAGGCTTTCTTGGAATCTGAGGCCTCTTCGGACTCAAATTGGGAGACAAACGCCCTCCCAGTAAGAAGGTCAAGGGTTTGAACCCTGGAGTAGGACGTGGCTTAAATCTTTGGCCTTTCTGTGTGGAGGTTGCATGTTCTTCCTGTATACATATGGGTGTTTTCCGGGTACTCCGGTTTCCTCCCACCCTCCAAAAAATGTGCATGTTAGGTTAAGTTGATATTACAAAATTGTCCCTAGGAATGTGTATGTGGATGGTGTCCCTGCAATAGACTGGCAACCTTTTCTAGGTGTACCCAGTCAGTTCCCTGAAATCAGCTGTGATAGGTTCCAGCATACCTCACGACCCCATTTAGGGTAGATCTAAAAAAGATAACCAAAGTTAACCAAACCCTATTTGGCTTCTTGAAGTTCCATAGTTTGATGCATTGTTTCATCTATTTCATTGTATCTACAAAACAAACAAAATAATAATTCAAACAATTTTGCTCATCTAATGTACTGTAGATGCCAACTCGGAACAGAAGATAGTTATCTGGAATTATTTGCTTGATTTTATCATAGAAAATGATTTAAATATTGCAGGGTGACTAAGTTTGGATACTGAATGCCCCGAGTGGAATCGTTCATTCTATTAAAAATGATTGGAAAACCATTATGTGAAACGACAAAGCAACTTTTTATTAGTTCCAAGCGTAGGCATCATCTGGCACGCAATGAAACCAGATAATCTCCACACTGCACGCTCAACACTTTTGGGTCACCGGAATGTTGCCCTTTCTCAAGTTAACCATTGAACAAACCTGTCAATCACACCTCAGACACCCAAAGGGGGCATTGAGGGGACATCTCTATGAAGTATGTTTCATCTGTAATCCAAGCTTTTTCTAAAGGAAACTTTGATTTTGATGATTCATGATCAAGTGTAAGCTTTTTGGGGGAGAAATGCAGTTTTAAGTGGGACAAAACCTATCGTAAGAAGCAAAGCTATTTCGACAAATATTTAAATAAATCATAAAATCAGATGCAGCCGAAAGACAGAAGGATGGGGGTGGCTAACAATTCAAAGCAATTACAGTATCTTAAACAACTACGTAAGTGCTAATCAAAGTGCTAAAGGACTACTTGTAATGAAATGATAATCTGAATACATTTTTATGAAGTATGCTCGCAATTCCAACTCCTGACTCGTCATGTTGCCATGTGTCTGTGAGGCGGTTTTATATCAAGGGTCTCAGTCTTTACCTAGTCCTTATCAAATGTGTAGATTTTGCATAGATCTTAAACTGAGCAAATATTTTGTCTGAATTTATGCAGCTTGCTTATGCCATGCAAATTTTGATTTTTTTAAGAAGAAATCTCAGGTGGAAGTCAACTTCATCCCTATCTTGCAACAACCAAGCCTCTAAATTTTCAAATGTGGGCCATGCAAAGAATGTGATGCATGTGTAATGACCACAAGTGTTGTCTTTCTACCACGTCTTGCAATTTACAGCTTCTGACTTTGAGTTACTTGAGACTTACAGGTAAAAGTGGTCATCTTTGGCCACTTTAAAGTGGGCCAATTGATGATGATGGAGATGATACGATGTCTGTACAGACCAAGTCTGTAGGTTTTCTTGGAATCCTACAGACTGTAGGACTGTAGGATTAACCAAAGTTAACCAGACTGTAGGACTGTAGGATTCCAAGAAGTCTGTACAGACATCGTATTGTCTCCATCATCATCAATTACTTTTATTTTTACCCCAACGGGAAGTTTCAGAGTAGCCTGTTCCCTCTGTAGCCTGTTCCACACAAGCTACAGAGGGAACAGTGGTAGCCTGTGTTTGCCAGCTGGGGCCCTAAGGACAGCTGAGACCCCACTATCATCCCCCACTATCTGATCGGCCTTAGAAGCTCCAGCAACAAGCATCTCTTTGTTGGCATCTGCACGTCATCTTCCTCTTCTCTTTAAAATGAACAAAGCGGCTTTTGAAGCTTTCACAAGGAACAAGTAGCGTGAACAAAATTGTGTTAAAGAAAAGATTAATTAAAGGGAAGTGGAAAGTGAGAAAGCGGAATCGGCAGTGTTTGATGAATAGTTTTACTTTGAATTATTTCTTAAATAATGCATTGGACTATTTTTATGGTGTCAGCGGAGGGGCTCTTTATATCTTGAAAAAGAATTTGGGTGGCATGACAAGATCTGTAGAGCTTTTATGAACTTGGATTTTTTTTTTTGCTTTTTGTGATTGTTTTGACGAGATTTTCTGGTTTGGATGTAATTTCATTTGTCTTGCTGACTTAGAGCTCATTTTGCTTGTTCTTTAAATGTCATTCCTCTTCCAGGTTCTGGATCTGTTCAGCTACTGGAATGGTTTAGAAACTCATCCAATCACCTCAGTGGTAGAGAAGGAGGGTAATAAAACTGCAGACTCTGCAGTGGATGTGTAACATAATTCTCTATGTCACATTAAATACCAGATAAGGATGATGACGCCGGTTTGTTCTTCTCTGCAATTATTATGTTGGTACTGTAAAACGCTCCACATTCCAAGGTGAAACTCAGTTCATGTAGAACTTGTGTATTCACGAGGATGATGCAGTAGGTCATTAAAGACTCATTAAGACTTAATGAGAAATAGGTAGCGTGTGTGTACAACAGATTGGGATTAAATCTTCATCTATAGGTGATTTAAGCTTGAATTCAGCTTTGACTTGTCTGATTAAAAAAAAAAAAACTTTATCTAATAAAGTACATTTTATTTTCCAGTAGAGGTTTTATTTCCCATTTTAAACTCTACTCACTTTGATTAAAAGTTTTCTCAACTCAACATCTCATAGTAAACGAGAGAGACCAATAAAACCAGAATCTCACACCAAAGCTTTTTCAATTTTCTTGATAAATTATTTTTTTAAGATTTGGTTGCAACAAATCACAAAGTACATAACATATGTAATTCATTTTTATGTGTTTCTCCATTTTCAAAACTTGTTTTTATCATAAATTCTTGTTTTGTTTTTTCTCAAAGTGATTGTGTTTGTTTATCAGATTTGTCTGCAAATAAAAAAAATATGGAGTTATTTCCACTTATTCTTGGCCGAGTCATGGGGCAACAGCTTCAGATGGCAAATTCAGGCTTCTCTCACCCTGGCTGCATCCTCCAGCTCACCTGGGAGGATCTTGAGGCATTCCCTGGACAGCTTGGACATAGTCTCCCCACGCGGATCCTGGACCTGCCTCTAGGTCTCCATGGATGTGTCCGAAACACCTCACTTGTGAGGAGTTCGGAAGACATCCTAACCAGATGCCAGCCCCATCTGGCTTCTTTCGAATCGGAGGAGCACATTTATAGACGTTTGTAAGACGTTTATAATTTTGTGCTTAGATAGCGTTTTTTTTCTGTCTAATCAAAAGATTATTTTCTCTAGTATTACAATCTTTCATATGAGAGGGTCACAAGACTCTCAGTCTCAAAAAGATGGATCCCAAAATCAAGAACATGTTCCAGCTAACACATGCTACAGCTGACTGTTTAAATACGTAGCAACAAAGTAGGGATAAGATGCCAAAATTTACAAAACAAATCTAAATTGTTCTGTTCAGCCTAAATGGTGAAAAGCTAACTTTATGTGTGCAAAAAGTATCAATTACTATTAGAATTGGGAATCTTGCCTATGTTTATAGAAATGTACCCTACTTCACTCCTTAAATATTTCTCAATATATAAAACAAATATCAAATAAACATGTTAATATTACCGTATTACTATAACACATACCATTTAATATCTGGATAATTTGATCCACAAAAAAGGAGTTAAAAAAAACCCACGATCCCTATTTACTGGACCAGAATTACATTTAAAATATATTATTAACCCTAAAATGGAAAGGATATTATCATTTTGGTAAAAAAAAAAAAAAAAAAAAAAAGATTTCTCCTTTCTACACACAAGGACACATCAGGCACGGAGAGTAACCCCACAAGGATGAACATGAAATAGAGCCAATCCTGCAGATTTGCCGGCCTCATGGTGCACACAGGTCATTGTATGTCTCTCCTTACATGTGAAAGAGTCATAGGCTGGTTCAGATTTCCAATAGGTATACAGATCATGTACAGTATTCTTGTTCCCCCCAGAGTAAGATAGGAATAAATGCTGCTGAGATGCATATGGGGACAGCAGAGAATCAAACATAAAACAAAGACCTTATAAACGCTTAAATTATTGCTAAATATAACAATTTAGGTGCAACTTTTAATCAATGTATGACTTATTAAGAATGACTAAGACATTGATCAAGTTTAAAAATCAAATGGAGAATACAGACAAGAGGTTTGGTACTTACTGTATCCCTACTAGGGTCGCGGGGGTGCCAGACCATATTCTGGCTGATTTCAGGCAAGAGGCTGGTTACAACCCGCCCCAGTCTGTTGTGGGGCCACACACAAACAACCAGCCACACACACACTCATTCCTAGGGACAATTTTATAGTTGCCAATCAAACTATTACGCATGTTTTTGGAGAGCAGGAGGAAACCAGAGTACCAGGAGAAAACCCACCCGAAGAACATGCAAATTCCAAACAGAAAGACCAGTGTTTCAAGCCTTGTCCCCACTCCAGGACTTGAACCCAACTTAGGCAACTGTGCTAACCAATGTGCCACTCGACAGCCAAGACAAGAGGTTTGAATTAAATTGATCTAATGATTAAAGCCAATGTAAGTACAGGTGCTTGAGTTTCTGATTCTTTTTGTATGCAATAGTTTAGACGCTGTCAGGTGGAAAGAATTCATTAAATCATAAATGCATCAGTGGGAAAAATAGTGTAATAATTTAAATTTCTAATCAATATCCTTCTATTTCAGTAGGCCATGAACTCGAAAAGTTTCCTCACCACTTTATAACGTACACTTACCAACTAAAACATGTTGTTTAAAAACGATCGGGACATTTAATGGTGTTAAAGACACTTATTGAGTATAATGGTTCAGATATGATTGTATATATAATTACTCCATTTGTGTTCAACTTAAAAGGAGAACTGTATAACTACCGTATTTTCCAATGACAAGTAGATGTGTTACAATTTGATTTCATTTAGTCAGTTGGCCAAGTGAAGTAGAAATTATTTAATGGTATATCACTTAGAAAACCACATGCACACTTGTGTGCATGCACGCATGCGTGTTAGTGTGAATAAAGCTTTTTAGTTTTGTCTCTCAAGCTGCAGCAGTCGGGTTCCGATGGACCTTTTTGTCTTATGAGCCCACTTTCTATTCACCAGTTTTGGATTTTTTTTATCCTTTTTTTCACCGCTGAGAAGTTACTTTATTTTCTATTATGTCATATTGGTAACCTCACGAGGTTGTACTTATTAAGTGAACAACTTCTAGCACACCCACTGATGGTCAACTTCCAGAAATGCTACTTTGACATCAAAACAGTGCAGCAGATAAACTGTCATTGCCGGTCATTTTTATGCTTGTTTCAAAGGAGTGGATTGTGTTATTTTTGTCCTCTTCTACTGACGCATTTTCAATTTTGATGTTTTTAGCATTTTCCATTTCATTTGATAAGTTTGTATTGCATAAAGAACTTTTTAATTTTAGGAAAATAAGCCATTGCAGAAAAATATTTGTTAATTGTTTGTATTAAACATTGTACATTGATGATGTGAGCCGTTGTGAACCATCTTAAGCAATGGTTCTCAGCCTGTCAGATTTAAAGTTCTGTATGTCAGTTGGAAAAGAGTTCATGTCTTTGGTGTTAAAATTCAAGTCTCTTAAGGTGTTTTTTTCTTTCTTTTTTTGTTACTTTGAGAAGAATAGAGACATAACCAGGCAGATTGCTGTGTCATCTGCCAAGATTCCAACAGTGTTTGTTTCAGAAAAAAGAAAAGGCACAAAGTTGAAAAGTAAAGCTTCATTCTCACAGTTCCCAGCCTTCACCTTTTCGTCCATGTTGGCAGGTAGTGGCGCAATTTATATAAATTCACAGCAAAGCTTCTGCCAAAAGACACAAAGTGGCAGCACTATTTTTTTGTGGGGCATGTGAACATTTTCTACACATGAAGAGGAGCTACATAATGGTCATCTAATCGGGGGAGGGATAACAATGTCACAATAACTTAATTTTGCTGATTTGTCTGAAATTAAACAGTACATCTACTCTCTTAAATTGTTATTTTTAAAAGCAACTGCATATGAAATCATGCAACATAAACAGAAAGCGTACGTCTTTGTTCATCTAATGCACACAGAATCATGAACAAGATAAAAAAAAAAAACAGCTTCTGCTTTCTTCCTCTATTGACATTGTTTGCAGTGTATGCGGTGTCACGGACCAGTGTGTTTATGTAAATTAGTAAATATGAGTATTTGGCAGATAGGCTTTCAGACAAAAAAAAAGATCAGTGGAAATGGGCAACATTTTTGGAAATCATCCATGTTTTGCAGGAGTACCATATCACCTAATTTAATTGTCCTGACAGATAAATCAGTCAGGCTTTAGAACAAATGGACTTTTGTTCTTTAAGTAAACACAGTTACGAAATATCAAGTATAAATCTAATGATTAGGTTTACTTAAGGCTACAAAGGTCTAAGTTCAAATTTATAGGAAAGCAGAGGTGTGATGGACTGAGCAGTGAAAGACAGACAGGCATAGTGTTTTAGGTCAAAAAATGTTATTTTTGTTCAACTCAAAACAAGTTCAGAAGTCAAATGTTTGAAGATTATACAAGAGGTCAAAGTATCTAACAAAACTCAACAACAAAAGTTTTTATTCAATTCAACAGAAGAGAATTTACTCAAACAAGCAGACCTTCCTGACTGAGAAAAGCTGGAACTTAAATGAGGGCTGACCAAACCACTGCCAACACAAAAAGGGGGGTTTAAACAAAACAGCTTTACTAAACCTAAACTAACAAAATCAATTTCACCCCCAAAGGAGGTCAATGGTACAGTCCAATTCAGGTAGCTCCGCCTAACAGACAGCAGGGCTTGAAAAGATTAAATTAGTCTGAATCAACAGAATAGAAACCAAATGCGCTCCAATCTAAACCTATACTGTGTCCTAAACCCATATGAAAGAAAAGTGGTTTAACATGAACAAAAGATCTAAATTATATTTATGAAGAAATGACAAAGTTTATGAACAAAACTGTTGTGTGGCTGTAGCTGCAGCCATCATGTAAAGTACAGTATATTCAACTCAGATTTTTTACATATATATATAAGCCAGTATCATAGCAAGTCATGCTCAATTAGTTAAAACTTCTAAAACAAAAGAGAAAACATCACCCTGTTGAGACAAGTTGAAGGAGAAATTCTGTCCCAGTATGGTCAGGCAGAATCTGGCAGAATATTTTAAGAATATCTCCAGCTTTATTTTAAGAAAACAGTTTGTCTTTTTTTAGAGCAAGATGGCAGATCTAAGCTTTATCTTTCAGATCTTTAAGTGGACTGTTCAGGTGACCTCTTTCAACCTCTTAAATTATTAATCACGTATGCATATAAACTGCACTTAGAGCTCTGTGGTAGGTGGCAAGGTCACACATTCCAGGAAATCTCTAATCACAGAAGGCATTTAAATTGTCTCTTTTTGTACATTTCATACATCAGGTTGATAACATGTGACATTGTCATGCTAACGAATATTCATGACATTGCGCTCGTTTGACATTGCGTCGTTCTGTGTCAAGCTAAAGTTCTTTTAAACCCAGAGGAGCCAGCTGGGTAGGTTCAGCTGTGGTATTTAGTGTATGGCCAGTTGGCAGAAAACCCTGGAAAAGAACCAGGACAGGCTGGCCTGGGAACATTTAAAGCCAAGCAGAGGCTGAAGAATTCAATAAATTACATAAAAAAAGGCCTCAAGCCCACAGTGGTCTTCGTAGCAGCACATTCAGACCAAACAGAGGTAGAAATTGAACAAGTTCAAAAACTTTTTGGTTTTTAAAAACACAACGAAAGATGATTTATTTAAAAAAAAAACTTGTTAGTCTTCAGAAGATTTTTTTGATATTCTGTCAGGAAAACCCCAATGTGTAAGCTAGAAGACAATGAATAGCCCCAAATAAAAATAATAAATAGAAGTTTGTTTATTAAATTCAGCAGCAAAATACAAAGTATTTGATGAGAATAAGCCAGAGTGTGACTGTCACGTCTGTGCCTGTCTAGAGATTTCTGATGTTTCTAACATTAGATGTTTTGAGAAAAAAAAACAGACGAATGAACTTTGGTTTTACACCATCTTAGGAGCATTTAGAGCTTGTTTATTTGCTGGTTTTTGCTGGGTACATAAAATGTCTTAAGTACAAAACTAATAGGAAATGGGTATGAAGAGGCTTTGGGTTTTAACACACTTTTTCTTACACAAAGAATGACTGGGTCATTTATACTAAATGTCCACCTTTGCCTCCGAAGTTATTCCCACAAAACAGGCTCTGAGCACCAAAGACAAGAATTGGAAGGACGAGAAATACTTTTAAATCTTACAAAGAAAATTCTATTCAGACTCGTTTTGAAAAGGAGCGAGATAAAAATTTCAATAAAGCCAAAATTTTCAACCGGTCAAGGTTTCATCGGTGAGACTGATTTGCTTAAAGTCTTCCGTAGAAACTAGACTTTAAACTTTAATCTTTTTGCTGCCAATATATATATATATATATATATATATATATATATATATACAAATATATATATATATTTATTTATTTTTACTCAACTTTGGTATTACAATAGATCAGTTTCCAAAACTTTTTGTTGCAACTCCCAACTTGTTTGAGACCAATTTATTTAAAAAAAAAATCGTCTTCATTCCATTCATCTTACAAAACTGTGGAGTTCTCCAAAGATCCATGTTGGAGCCCCTACATTTTCCATTGGATTGAATGATCAAAATAGCAAACAATAGTATAATTTTACCAATTACATGGAAATAGAACCTTTTTGTTAAGCTATAGCAATTATTCAAACAGCCATAAAACACTGCATTTAATTTCAGAATAGATACACTCAAATTTCTACTCTTAATAAGAAAAGAAAAAGAGGAGAAATCAATTTTGGCAAAAAAATGAAAGAAATTTACATCAACAATTTTGAAAAACAGAAAAGCAAAGATTGTAAGCGTCCCCGAAACCCGTTCCGCTACAGCCCCTCATTTTATTCAATCCAATTTCATTAACACTTGTGGGTGCACAAGAAGTTTATTCCATCAAGAAGTAGGTGCTCACTGGACAGGTAGGTGGTCTTTTACAGGCTGAGAAACTCAGCTGTTTCTATTAAAAATGTTAATATTTCAATATTTTTGTACATTTTTGTTACAGTAAGCAGAAAACCAAAGTGTAACATCACAAGAAAAAGACAAGTTGACAAAGTAACAAGAGAAAACAACTTGGCTGAGAAAATACCAGAATTTCTGCAGTAAAACCCAGAAAAGGGTGTCACTGTTAGTTATTTCAAGGCCAGAATGGAAATTAAAATCCCTACAACACATATTACACCACATGCAAAGAACTCCAACCCCAAGAGCCAGATTATGGTGATATTGGATTTTCATCAACAAGCGTCCCCCAATTTCAAGGGAGTAGTGATTTGTTATCACTTGCACGGTATTAACAAACTCTTACTTGCTTGCAGGGATTCTGAAGAGCTTTTTACCAAACACCCAGTTGGATGAACGAATCAGATGTTGTAACCCAACTTGGCTGTGACAGAGTGTTTGTCAGAGGGAGAAAAAAAACAAGAATAAGGAAATTGCACATAGTATGAAAAATATTCGCTAACAAATATCTAAATGAATTAACAATGTGACTATAAATTGTTATTGATGAGCTGAAGTTTATGATAATGGTGGATGTGTTAGATAGAGAGCTTCCGGTCCTCTTCTGAGAAGAGACCCATTAAATCCATTGAAACCCTCAATTTGGAGTTAGTCAGCATCTGTTTACAATATCATAATGAAGTGATAATTACAGTACGTTAATAAAACAGCTGCTTTAGTACCACATTAGTTTGACTCCAAACGATTATGAAATCATCCAATGATTTAAGACTTTTCACCAGAAGACAGTGATATTTGCTGATTAACTAATAGCATGTGCATTTTTTTTATCTCTATTGAAAAAAAATGATCCCATTTAAAGAGAAACCATCATCTAAGTATTTAATATTAGCAATGTGTCTGTAGAGTTCTGTTTCAATTAAATTTCCAGAAATTGACGTTAAAAAGTAAATATGTGTACTTCGTGTTTAGGTCCACTTTTGCGTTGGTTGCGTAGCCTTTTTACCAAATACTTCAGCTATTAGATGTTTTGTTGTTTTTTATTAATACTATTTAAACAGGAGTTGTATAATGGCAGAGTGGTTAGCACAGTCATCTTACAGCGAGAGGGTCAAGGTTCAAGTCCTGAGTGGACCAAGGCTTGAAATACCAGCTTTTCTGTGTGGAGTTTGTGTGGGTTTTCTCTGAGTTCTCCGGTTTCCTCCCAAAAACATGCATGTTAGGTTATGATTTTCGATCCCTGCTCCCAGGTCAATAGAAATGTGTTGATAAAGGATTTTATCTCATCACAAAACTTTGATGGCAAATCACCTCTAAGATCTGCCAACGTATTATTCTTCTGTTTACTTTCCAAGTTTAGGGTGTGTAAAGAATACACTTTTCATTGAAGTGGTAAAAACAGCATCAGGCAGCAAAACTAAAAAAAAAGGTTGTTATTGTCTTAAGGAAGCAACTGTGTCACAACAGGGTCACAAAGTATTTAAAGATGCAAAAGTCGAGAAAAAATATTTGAAACCGGTGAGACGGGAACGGAGGCGTGCATGATTTAGGTGTCTCATGTCTCAGTGTGCAACGAGTACAGTCACACGTCAAGGATCTCAGATGTCAGTCACTGCTGTTTTTCTGGGATAAGGGCTGTTCATCAAGGGAGCCACTAGCTGTAGGGGGTGCCGGAGAGAAGGAAAAAGTATTTGACAAGCAGTCCTCATCCTCTTTGATAAGTCTGTCACTGACATCCAATGTGTCTTTCAATTATTCACCAAAACATTGCAAACACTGCACCAAACACCTGGTGGTGAGACGGGATGAGCACAGTCTGTAGAGGGATTTTAGAGAAGCTGACGCATGCAATCCGCTCTTTGCTGCTATTTCTAAACTGTGTGAATCATTTGCTCACAATCTCTGCATAAGGCTAGCATGTGACAAACCCCAGTACATATATGATTCATTTATTGACACTGAAAAATATGACAATGGAGGCAAGCCAGAAAGATGGTATAAAATGTTTGTTTTTTTCTTGGAAAAGGCTGTGCCAAAGGGAATGTATTTTCTGTCGTACCCTTTAGGCTATGGATCCAGATGTTTATTACCGAATAACAGCCATGAAAAATTGCACAAACAAACAGCCGGAATGTTTTTTTTTTGTCCAAAAAAGTGACCCAGTGGGCTAACAAATACATTAAAACCATTTTTATTTATATCAACTGCTTGCAGCATTGAACCAAGAAAGAAAGTGCTTGTTTTAGCATTATTTGGCATGTCAGCAGGGTACTGGTGGAATTTTCCTTGTTTTAAGAATCATGCTGACATGCTTTAGGGCAGTATGGAAAATACTGTAGTGCCCGTAGTATGTTTTCGTAATGCCTAGATTCACTTAAAGACAATACCAATTCAAAATTCAGTTTGATTGTAGCCTTATATTGAAGCCTGTTTTTTTTTTTTTTTTTTTTTGCGATCACTAAGCAAAATGACAGTATGTACTGTAATTGAAAAATACGTTAAATTGTTGACCCACCAAAATGTCCGATAGTTTCTAAAAGCCTTTACAGCATAAAAGTACATTTAAATCCTTTCACAAATGCTTGGCAGTGTTTGGTTTGACCATAAACTTCTGAGTCTAGAGAAAGAATGAACTTTCAAAAGAAGAACAGAAATTTTTCTCACACATTTATCAGAAGTCCTTGCAAAATGTTTTTCTCCCCAAACTTAGCGTCTTGAATTAATTACTTATTTACTTTTGATTTTTGTCTTTTCTTTCAACTTTGTTTGAACTTTTTAGAATTATTTGAAAAAAAAAATCATCTGAAAATGAAAATATTTTGAGTAACAAAAAAGAATTTTTGATATTGTGTGTATTTTTTAATCTTTATTACTCATTTGCTGCAAAGAAATACACTGCAAACAACTGTTCTTGGCTGGGAACCAATCATGATTCAGATCCATGTTGACCCACGAACATCCTCTTCCACCCAATTAAGTTTTGATAAGTGACAGTGGCTCTTATCAATAGTATTTTCAATTTGATCCATTTTCCCTGTGGATATTTTCCAACAGGCCCCCTGCTGCAGCTCAGATGCCCATTTTCAGGCATTTCTCACTAGTAAAATATCCAACCAGAAATTTGTTTATTTTTCTGCATGTGTAGTCAGTCAAATAAGTTCCAGTCCAGATTGGGTACAAGAACTATTTTTATGCGGAGGACGTATTAAGCACTTGGGCTGTTTCTATGTCTCTTCATGTTTGTGTGTCACTTTTGTGAATCTGATATAACTCGTTACCAACTATAGATTAACTGATCAGGTTTTTGGGTTCATGCAACCAAAGGTCAAGGTAACAAGGTATAAATTCTTGTGAACACAGTATTTCCTAAAACCAATTAAAGGCTTTTTCAATGCAACTGCCCACAGGTACTCAATACCAATTATGATTTAGGGGTAAAAAGAGGAATATTTTTCAATGCCTTGACATTGACTTATTCTTGTTGATTTTTTTCTTTTTTTAGAGTTTGAATAAATGTATTATTTATTTATTGATATTCTACACCCCATATGCCACATTGCATCACAGAGGAACAAGATCCTATACCGGGCTGCAGGCAAGAGAGCATACTGGTCAATCCAGCACATAAACACTGAAAAGCAATGCCAACGACTTGATAGATTTCCGAAGTGTCCAGTTTAGGATTCACCTCTTGAAATATGCAGAACCTCCTGACAGACTTGTTCTCAGTAGGTGCCCACATGGCACTCCCATGCAAACCTTTTACTACTCTGTGTTCTCAAGCTGATTCCTCAACACCTTCGTCACGTCCTAAAATCATTCTCAGCTTTGACACTTTAGGTTACAGTGGATCTTTCCAAACATCCATCAACTGTGACCCTTAAATTAGTTCAAACCTGCATTTGTAGTACGTGGCTTTTTTTAGTTGATTTACAGGTAATGATTTCTGGCAATACTTTTGAGTAAATTCCCTGATTGTTTTCATGGCTAAAGAATTTTTAACCCACACATTTAAAGTTCCTACCCTCACCTATGGTCACCAGCTGTGAGTAATGACTGGAAGAATGAGATTGCGGGTACAAGCGGCTGAAATGAGCTTCCTCTGCAGGGTGGCTGGGCTCTCACTCAGAGATCGGGTGAGGAGCTCTGCCATCCGGGAGGAGCTCGGTGTCAAGCCGCTGCTCCCCCAGGTCGAGAGGAGCCAGATGGGGTGGTTCGGGCATCTGGTCAAGATGCCCCCCGAGCGCCTCGCGGGCGAGGTGTTTTGGGCACGTCACACTGAGAGGAGACCCAGGGGCAGACCCGGACCCGCTGGAGAGACCATGTCTCACAGCTGGCCGGGGAACAACTTGGGATCCTTCCGGGTGAGCTGGAGAATGCAGCCGGGGTGAGAGAGGCCTGGGTTGCCCGTTTGAGGCTGTTGCCCCCGCGACCCTACCTCGGAACAAGCGGAAGATGACGGAACAGAACGGAATGGTTGTAGATAAGTATTCACTCAGCACTGATTTGTGTTTTGTACTTTTTTCTGCTGTTTAAAGACATTTTTCACAAATGATTAAACTTCTGTTCATTTTTCTTCTGTTGTGATTGTTTTACACTCAAAATTGTCGATCATTATTGCTCAATAAAACTTGAAGTCTTAGAATTTCTTTTCAAAACAAAAACCTGTACACATGACTGCTAAAGTAATCAAATGACTTTAACAAAATAAAGATTGACCTAAAAAATGAACAAATAACAAGCCCACAATCAATGTTCCCAATAAAGAGCATTTTTCTATAATGAATTGAAATTTACAGTAGAATTTACAGTAGATCAAGGCAAATTTATCAATTATTTCATTTAATTACCGCTTCTCTTTTTCATCACACTGAATTCAAATAAGTAATTGAATCAAATCAGTCATGTGTTAGATCATTTTTACTTGAGAGTTTTGGAGAAGCAACTATGGCTCTTGTGGTTCTAGGGTGTTTAAGGTTGGTCTTCCGTTGCTATCCCAATATAAAACTTAAAGAGACCATAAAAGATCTATGAAATTACATCATTTGACTGAGACATGGTGAAGGAAGGACATTTGAATGATTCTGACCCTGAAATGAGACAGACTTTGCCTGGACTAAAACTCAAACATGTACAGCATCAAAAGTATTGGTATGGGATGTTGCTTTGAAAGGAGTAATTGGATTATCTGTCACTACATCTTCTGATCCTGTTCGATAGTGTGTTATGGAGGCTATCACTGCTTGTATTGAACAAAAGGCAGGGTACACCCTGGACCGGTCTTCATGTCTGTTGCAAGGTCCATATTGGGCCAATAAGAGGAAAAGACGAAGTAAGTGCTCTATCTGTTATAGTTTATTATTTATCTTGAATCAGGGTTCTCACATCTGTATTTGAGTTCATGGCTTTTCAGTGCCAACTGTCTTAAATAAAATATCCATCCCAGAAAACGTCAGTGAATGTCTCACCTCGGTTGACGATTGGTACACAGACAGCTCTGGTTTTCTCAGCCACACCGTTAAAGTTTAGTCCGACCCACTTTTCAAATAGTCTTAAGTCTTTTGGCATGTAAATAGATATTATTTACTTCTTCAATCAGAGACTGTTGGATGATTTCCATTGTGAGCTTTGTTTGGCAGGATTGTTTCGCTCTCTCAAATTCCACAATGGCAACATGTACACAGACATCACAGAAATCAATGGCTTTTCTTTGCCAGCTTTCAGAGAGGTGCTTAGCATCACAGTGTGCTTGCCTGAGGTGAACATCCCTGAGTGTATTATGGTGTTGCTCCATTGCCCTGTTCACATCCGCAAGCTGTTCTATGCCCATTTGAACTGAAGCAAACAGGGTTTTAACAACTATCAGCACGAGTGTGAATAGCCTCTTAGGGCCTTCTCGCTCTATTTGGTTGTTAAAATGTTTTTTTCTCTGCCCAACTGAGCACTTACACATTTAAGAGGGAGAGCATTACGAGAAATGTTTACTCTTAAAAAGGAGGTGCGTCACTAAGCATCACACACTAAAGGACAGTTTCAGACAACAGTTAGGGTTTTCAATTCTTAAAACCCATGAATTCACCACTATAGGTGTAAATTTCTGCCTTAGAGTTACAGTACATGTAGCATCCCAAGGGAAAAGAGAGCATTCTTTTCTTTTTCATATTATTTAATCTCACCACAGACAGGCATTTCGAACTTCCAGTCTAGTGCTGAGATTCAACCATTCTTTCTTTGTAAGACTGAATAGGCTCATAAACCGCACACATCTCGGAAATATTTCTTTTGTTCTTCGGAAACCCGTCCTCTTCCACCCGAGGGTTTGTAGAGGGTATAATCCACTTTACAATATCAAATAATCGCCACTTGTGATTCTTGTCTTCGAGCTAACTTGTCGGGCACCAGTTTACGACTTTTAAAAGCAGAGGTGAGCTGCAAGCAGAACATTTCCTAAGCTATGGCCCAAAGGTGATGAAGCCCAAACTGAAGCATTGCCTTCGGGTTATTGAGCAGTAATGAGTGTTATCAAGTAAGTGCCAGGAGACAGGTAACGCTGCAGGAATTTATGGGAGGCCTTGTAGGATGACCCTAAGCATGACCAGTCATTCTTCTTTGGTGACAGGACCGAGGCTCCAAAAAGACTAATATGGCAGCATTGTGATTAAACAGACCCTCAGTTTTACAGCCTCGGAAGCAACATGAGTGTCAGTATTTATCAGTATGCTTCACTAATCACTGTGGTCAAGATCAATACCATGAAGATGAAGCGTGTCTGTTTCTGCTCGTTTTAAGTTGGAAAATCTGTATTAATCTGGAAATACTTCTGCCATTTTCCCCCATCTAAATATAACCTGTTACCTTCCAATGTTTTGTTCTTTGTGTACAGGTTTTACCTTGCTCTTTACCTGATACAAGCAGGGATTTTGGGTAGGGTATCTGGTAAGCCTACTTTGAAAATTGGCACAGAAAAATATTAAATGGATATTTTTGTGATTTATTGTTGTACACATCTGCTACTTCTTTTTTATTCTGAATTTGTCTCTCATTCATTTGAGAGCCTGCTTTTGGCATCAGGTGGGTTTAAGAGAAAGTTTTGTCCTCTTTCATGTGGTGAATTTTTTTCTTGCATTGTTATTCAGAAAAATTATTATTCTGATGCATCAATAATTATCATCAATCTTGCAAAATAACCAATGAATCTTGGAATTAATTGCAATCTTTGATTCCTAAAATAAAAAAGAATGATAACATAATTTTATTTTTCATTTAAAATAAAAAAAATGTTTTATAATTAGTAAAAAAGTCTGAAATTTGGCAATGGGTTGTTTTTTTCGGCACGATACAGTGATATGACTGTTCAATTTTGTATATACAGTATAGTATGTATATATATTTATTTTCTTGCATTTTAATAAGTACTTTGCAACTCCTGTACCTAAAAGCTGATATACAAATAAAATTTACCAACCAGCTGTTTCACACATTTCACAATCCAAATCCTGAAAGTTGCATCCTTATTGGATCACAAAATTATTCCTTTTTTTCTTTTGAATAGTGCTTTCATCTGTAAGGTACGTAGTCTTTATTTCATCGTTACCTGTCAGTGTTCAGAAAAAGCTAAATAAACGGCTGTTTATTTTATCTTGGTAGATAAATTCTTTACTCGATTTTAAAACACTTTGAAGAGAAAGTGTTGTGCTTTTGTGGGGTAATAATTTGTGTCACACCAGTTTCACAGCAAAATATCACTGTTTATTTAGATAAATCTGGTATCTTTTGTTGCTCAGAAATGCAATATTGAAATCTTTTTTTATATACATTTATTCAGGAGGGGAGCAGGGCCTTTAGCACCCCCCGAGTCCCACCTCTAAAATAACAATAGTACTTAATTAATCCCTCCTGGGGAATTTACTGTGCTGTATTGCACCACAGCAGGCAGCCATGACAGTGGTGCTTGGATTAACTGGGGGTTTGGTGTCTTCTCCAGTGACACTTAGGCGGGAATCAAACCAGCAGCTATTTGGTCCAAAGACAGCCATTCTACCACAGAGCTATGCCTCAAATGCATGCACAACAGAGTGTAAACCATATTTGTGGCCGCAAAGTGTATCAAGCCATCTAAGCTTTTATTCTCTTACTTTTTTATCTTGGTACATTTACATATAAAGGTCTCTCCATGTAGAGGGGAGATGCTGAGCATGAGCAGAGGGCGTGTCTTAAAACTCTTTCTCTCTACTTTAGACTGTGGGCAAGGTGGAGAATGAAAGGCCAGGCCAAAAACAATCTGAGTACACAAATGAGTACACAAATGACTAAAAACATGCACGAATAAAGCAGAAATCCTTTCAGGTATGTTTTTTATGTGGGGATAACTATCAAACATGGGAGCTATTTGTCCCTTTCTATGGTCTTGTTTCACCTTTAACTGGACACACGTTCCTTTATATAAACTTTGACTTGTGTAGCTGTTTGTGGTAAAACCAGGACCTTCTCTTTCTCTACAATGTTGGGCCTATGTCACAACATGCATGTTTTCAGGTAAAACTTGAAAGATTTCTATATGTATTCCAGCTAGTCCGCCACGTCCATGATCCTACCTGTCAAACCTAGTTGAGATTAACATTCCATCCAACTCGAACAGATCCTCCTACTGTCTTCTGTTCCTCCCCCTCATCGCCACACACTGCATTCAGATGTTCTAGCTCGCTCCATAACTCTTTTCCACTCGACGTTGGAAATATATCGCCTCTCTTCCACTTTTCAAATCCAATCTAAAAATGTGCTTCTCAAAAGGGCCCACTCTATAAAATGCAATTTACTCTGAAGCACTACGTTTAAGTTTACCTTTTTTGTTATTCTGCAGTCGAATATCGTACCAAAAAATCTTTTTTTCTTTATATTTCTATGTTCATTCAGGCCCTTTCAAACACGTTGGTAAAGAATCAGTGTTATGTACATATCACCTATAAACTAACGTAAAAGCACAAAACATTGTTTCATGAAACAGCACTTGAGAAAAGAGTACAGTATACCATCAGTACCTTCTCATTCTCTTTTACATCCAATCACAGTTGACGAATAAATATTTTTCAGGCTCTATTTGAATCTCAGGGTTTTAAGAAGATGTGAAACAAAGAAATCTTCTTTACAAATTACACTGCCTTTAGGAAGATAGAGATAAAGACTTCTTTCATCTTTTCTAGGGCTTTGAAATATAGAAAGAGGTCGTGTAAGGGTTGACACTCTGTTATAGTCAGGTCAATCACTTGAAAGGGTGACTCGATGGTAGAGCGTTTGCCCGCGGACCGGAAGTTAATCAGAAGTTTGTGGGTTAGATTCCCACTGAGTGGGTCTTAGAAGAAGACACCTAAACCCCTGTTTCTCCCAATATTGGCGCGGTCGTGGCAGCCTGCTGTAGTGCAGCACACAAATTTCCCCGGTCAATAGAATATGAAAAAAGGAATTGAGACATCTTTTATTAATTAAATTCCATTCAAATTTCACAAGATAAAAAAAAGAAAATTGTGTTTTAAAATTCAGTTACATGGTGCCACGGAAGTAGACAGGGAAATAATCAAACACATGTTTAAACATTTGGGCAATTTTTAACCGGCAAATCAACCTAATGCCCATTTTTAAGGTATGGGAATAAAATTTGAAAAGTTGTGAGTGAGAGATTTTCATACCATCAACATAAACTTGGGGTGAAATTGATAAAAATCCAAGGTTTTGATTTCTTTACAACATCTAGAGGAGCGATGGCAGGTTTACCTTGGCAAACATATGTAATAATTTTACAGGTGAAATTTTTATTTAAAATTGTAATGTGAATTTACGCAATGAATATTTTGGTTAAGAATGGAAGTACAATTTTGTCTTGTTTTAGCTTTTACCGTGTGTACCGAATAAAGATCATTCATTTAAAAACAAAAAATAATAATTCAAGATGAATATTGGATTAATTGATGTGCATTTGATGTAACCTTACATCTTAAAAAGATTTAACCAATAACCTTTATATCTGTTCAATCATTTCCAATCATTTGTTGACGATCTTTATTTTTATTGCAACATTGCCTTTAAGTGCAATTTAATGGAATCTGTTTAGATTAGCTTCACAAGTGTGAATTGACCATTTGGTAGAGAATTAAAACACCAGTTAAGAATCCATCGACTTCTGTTAGATCAAATTTGAATTTTTAAATATTTACCCATAAAACATTGGTGCAATTCAGCGATCAGATCAAAGTTGAAATGATAATTAAAAAAGTTGTGCACTATATATTATGGTAAATTATTTGCAGTTATACTTTAATTGCTAACATTCAGCAGCACATATGCACTATGTGCCAATTTGTGTTGGAACATTAGTGGCCGCAGCCCTCATTTTCATTTGGACTGAAGTAATAAGCAGTCAGCAAAGTTTCTGAAACATATCTGACAGTCAGTATTCATTATCAAACTGGTGCTTGCAGCAGCGTTTAGTTTTTGCACAGCTGATGGACCAAACACTGGCACATTATTCATGCTATGACAAGAATGGAGGAATGCTGTCATGACTGTTTAGGATATCCATTATCTTTTCGCCCCAAGATGATGCTCAGCATAACTGAGTCAGAGCTGGTGGGGTGCATTTATGGAGCAAGGACATGAGTTTAGTCAATTGTTTCTCTATGTTCAAAACTATGGACTGTGTCCAGGAGTCTCTAGTAAATTTATTGGCATAAAATAAATGAATGTCTCAACTCTCGAGGTCAAAATAAATATGAATTGATTTTATACCAAATTAATGCAAGTTCAAGATTTTCTCATTTATAACAGTTTCTTTGCCAAAGTCAATCAGTTTTCTCTTCACCCCATTCCAGCAGCAGATACTCAGAAGTCTTTGGTGTCTGAAACCCGATTTAACTTTGCACCACTTTCTATACAGTTTGTTTATCAGAATTGTGTTAGCTATTTCTTATGCCCATTTAATTTTAGAAATGTCTACAGTCAAATTTAACTGCTTGAAGTCAATAGGATTAGAAATTCCAGCTTCTTTTTCAATATCACAAGTTTTTTTCAGAAAAGCACAGCACTAAAATTTTGAAAATTTAAACTTTGTGCTATTGAAATGTTTAATAATAGTTTGAGATTTCAGTTACAATAAAGAAGAGGTTGAGCAGAAAAAAAAGCTAAATTTGTGTGGACATGTGGTGACAGAAGAAGGAATTGATCCTTTTGTTTTTAGGATGTACATTAGTGTGCACAGATTTTTTTTTTTTTTTTTTTAAATTTGATCCAGCACTCAAACTATTTGAAAACTGATGTTTGTCTATGGCTATTTTTACCCTAATTAAAAGTTTGGTTAGTTCTCAGTTTTTGAAATTGAAAGGCTACTTTTGTGGAATGCCAAACAAAAAAAGTGACCGCCCATGATCTTCCCAAACATAATTAGGAACATAGCTTTCAAAGGCGCACTGTCAAGTTTTGAGAAACATAAAGGGATTTACCATATGCATGCTAAACGCCCCCAAAGCACGTCAGTTTCTGAGCTTTGTCTTTGATCATAAATATTTGTACAAAACCTGTATATTTGAATCCTTTGAAAAAGTTTGTGTCTTTAAATGTATTCATTTCCATTTAGACACCAGGCTCAAGAGTAAAGGAAGACAATGTTTTAGACGTTTTTATCAACCATGGATAAAGTATAAAAAATGAAATGCTTTTCTGTAACATTTTAACAGACTTGTTGAGTCCTTCACATTTTCTTTACCCTTCAACCTTCCCAGAGTCCCAAAACAAGTTTGTGATACTTGTGACCACTAATTTCAGTCAACCAACAAACAGGTTGTTCTGAGCAGATTTGAAAGTCACTGGAATTAGATGCAAAATTTTCAAAAGCAAATATCAACTGTATAAAGATTGTAGGAAATCTTCCGAAAAAAATCTTTGTCATGAGCGTTGTCATCCACAATTCTTTTGTCTAGCCACATTGGTGAAAGTTAATTGTAGAAAATAAAGTTCAGTGAAAATGAGATTATTTCCACATGTACAACCCAGGGAGACCTCGAGGGATTCTAAATGAGCATCTGCACAGCAATAACAAACCACTAATCTGTGAAGCTAACCAAAGAATGAAGCTTGAATTCGCTGTGGAATAAAAAAGATTTGACTTTGTTACAATGAAAGAAGGTCATGTAGTCTGAGGCCAGGTTATTTTACGTGTTTATTTGATTATAGTAGCAGGATGAGAAGACAGTCACAATAGTGATGTGACCTTTCTGTCTTGTTCAATACATAGAAGCAGAAGTGTTGGCTTCGCAAAAATATATCCTGCCCCAAGAATGAGGTGAAAAGGTTGGTTATTTCCCTCCTTATCAGAATAGCTTCTTCCAAAATTTATTGCATTCTGTTTGTGAAAGAGTCGTTCTGGAAACGTCACTTGGCTCATTGGCTTGAAACCCAATGAGAATATTTGGGAGGAGTTTTGACTACTATAGACTAGTACATGCAGCAATGAATGGATATTATAGCAGGAAGGATATTTTACATTCGATTCATGGAAGAACTTGTGTTTCACATTTTTTTATAAGTTTGTGCTCGTGAATTTAAACCATAGTTTCAAACGTATAGATTTGATAATGTATAGACTTGTACCACCAATAATTATGAACACCCACGTTAAATGGAAAAATTCTCTGTCAACGTTCCATACACGTTTAGTTGATATTAATGTTGCTAAACTTCAAACACACACCAACACGTGTCAAAGCAAACAAAAACTAGCTGTGTTGCTCGTATTTGTTGTTTGCAACAGGGCACAATTCTTGTCCTTTAGTCTGGATTTAATGAGACCCTTTATTATGATTACATTTCAGCGCAATGTACGATAATTAAATGTGAATTTCCATATTGATAGTGTGAAACAGCCTGATGAGCCGCATTAGATTTCTCACACCTGGTGGCCTGTATTCTCATTCCTGATGATTAACAGCTGCCATGCAACGCAGGAAACCTGAGTGACACTTGACTTGCAGATGAGCTTCTCAACAGCGTTTGTTCTCCTATTTCCCATGAGAGGTAGCACGAACAGTACACAGCTCAAGGGGACACGGTGGGCTTCACATCCAGCTCAAACAAAATACCATGTTAAAGATTAGCCAGTCGTTGGAGAGGCAAAGAGCCTTAAATTTTAATTAAGTGCTATTTTTAGGATGCCATGCCTTTGTTTGTGCACTACAGCTGGATCTGTCTAATCATTTCCCTCTGCAACAGAACACAGCAATGTCACTTTGGCTGGGATGCAAAGCTTGGTGATGAAGTTTTGCATCCAACACATAAAGGCTTCTCTATTCCTTTGGCATGTTGGCATTTTAAGACAGATACATTCGTGTCCCTTAACATTACTTCAAGAGCAGTGGCAAAAAACAGTGAAGTGATGGGCAAATGTGGCTTGCCCAAAAAAATGTCAGAACGTGACAACTAGGCAGAAGAAGCTGTGTGTGCTGCCAGCCACTGTGGGGCTTCTTTGATGCTGGAAACCAAGCAGTCTAACTACAACAGGCACCCAAGAGTGTCACATCTGTTAATTACAGCAAATAGCATCCATTCACATGATGCAACAGACACACACCGACACACCTCTTTTAATCCCCCCCAGCTAATCATAGGCATAATCAGCAATCAAGCCTGTGAAAATGTCTGCAGTTTTCATTTAGCACACTCTCTTCTTCAACATGTCCAACATAAAGGGAGCTGATGCCTACTAAAACATATAACTCGAGATGGAGACTGGAAAAGACTTAGCTGCTGTGGGAGTTAATGCGACCGTACATCACAGACTTGATTTGTCCACTGCTCTGAAATTCAGCCGGAAAATAATATAACTTGCTCTCTGAATGGTTATTTAACAGGAATATTTTACTTTTTTCTTATTTTATTTGGAGCCGTTTTGTCTGCATCGTTATTGACTTCTGTTTTTAACATTATACACACTCAGTGAACGTCTGTTGCCTTGGCAACGCAATAAGTGAACCAGGATCTTTTTAGGGTGCACAGGCAAAGATATAAGAATGTAGGTTAGAAAGAATGAACTAATTTCTTCTGTTTATCTCTATCTATGAAACAACCCATTCAGTATTAAATACTCTAAACTGAAGTTGCATTAAAACAAAAAATCTAATAACAGCCCAATAAAAAAGTCATATTACGCAGAACAAATCCATCAGCTAAAGTGGTTCTTGGTATTTGTTATACGTAGTTCAACATCTATTGTTGTTTTATCTCAAACTGGCTTAAAGTAAAACTTGGTAATCCATAGGATTGTCCCACCTTCTAACTGTTCTGGCGTGTTACATAAGAGCCTACTATGCACTTCCCTAACACCGTCATTGCTCTACAGTGATGAAACATCAGGGTGAAACACTGTATCATTGGTATCATGTGACATCTCAGTTTCGAATTACCAAGACCGCCTCGCAAGCAAGCAACTTGATTTCCACAAACTGTCTGTTTTGACTAATTCAATAAAGAAATACAAGCAGACATGACTGGTAAAAAGAAGAGTTTGACCAGTGTTGGGTTTGCATCAACACCAGCTTCATGTTATCGGCCTAAGAAAGCTCAGAGAAGATTCATTGCAAAACGCTAAATTGTAGAGATTTAACTTTAAAAATAATGATATTGTGAAAAAAATCCAAAAAAACACGTCATTTGGTTAGACTAAAACAAAAAAGGGCTTTGAAATGTTTGCATTGACTAATGTATGTAGTCTCGATCCAACTATTTTAATGACCAGTTTGTTGTCAAACTTAAAAAGAAAGCGAAAAAATTTCACTTAATCAGGTTAAATATGCTTAAGTGCCACCGTGTAAAAAACTGTGAGGTCAAACTAAGTCTGATTAAAATGTCTTTTAAAAAACTTGAAAGACTTTAAAATTAAGGCAGTTTTTAGTTTACTACTTATGAGAGCGCCATTATTCACTACATTCAATTTACTCATTTTTAAAGCCACTGGTCAAATTAAGTCTGACACTGTCCAAATACAAGAGGCTGTCCTGTCCAGCTGACTCACTCTTCTTGAAAGGTGCATCACTTCGCTAAATTGTTGAGGCTGAAAGGACACACTGACCAGAGTAGGTCCATTTTTTTAAGTTCTGCAGCTGTTATTGTGTAAATCTCACCCAAGGTTGAACTGGAACTGTTAACTGTACACCATGTTGGTCATACACAAAAAAAATAAAATAGGTCATTTTACTCCAGGGTGTTTAGATGGCATCAGCGGTGAACCTCCTAGTGAAACTCCTACAGAAATGCAATCATTGGTATTAATGTGCAAGTCAATCTGATAAAGAAACCCAGCAGAGCGATTTTTGCAGATCGTCACAGCTATGGGGATTTTTTTTTAGATATCATGACCAAGCATCGTTTAGGTATTAAATAAATAAAACTAAGCGGTGGAAGAGGTGTGTAGAAGTGGATGCTACAGCAAATTCAACATTGATGTTATTTCCATGATTTCTTGTGCCTATCAAAGTGTTAAAACCCATTGTAAAGATTAAAACCCTCAAAGCAAAAACCCCAAAATATGTGCATTCAGTGGTTGATCTGATGTCTGGCACCATTGAGAAAGAAAGCAGACTAACATCAAATATTCTTGGTATTCGGCTGAGTTGTATTTTTGAAAATAATGGGAAAAATTTTCCTTCTGGGGTGTGTTTTGTTCTCAATGTAAACCCATGACAAGATGTGGCATTATGTTTATCCTTTCGAAGAACATTTTTCAGGTACCAGGCTTGCTTGCTCAAGTTTCCGAAGTGACTGGAAAAACACTGATATGATGCATGATACTGCCTAATCTCACATCCATCATCCACTGGGCTAAAATGCAAAATTGTATGCACCAACACTCCAATGGATCATCTGTGAAGAGTTTGTCAGATTTGTCAGGTTTCAGGTACGAGTTCAGGCACATAACCCTGAGGGGATTTCTAAAGAAGAGCATAACTAAAGACAGAGCTGCCAGCAATAACATCTAATCTGAACTGTTTTTATTCACCACATTTCTCTCTCTATAGCTTCACCATTTTAAGCCGCAGTGTTATTTATTCAAGGACAAGGAGCAGACAACAGGAAATGGGATTTTCAAGTGTATCAAATAAACTCTGACTGATGAATCAGCACTGAACTGAATTGAAACTGGAGAATTGCATCTCAAATGCATTAAAGTGCACGCCACCTATACTTTTTATTATGTGATATGTCATTATTGATGCCACACACGTCGTGAACTTTAACAGTCGTTCTCAAAGAAACTTGTTTTCCTGAAGCGCCGCAGTTATCTGCCGAAACAGAAGGCCTTTCTGTTTTCTCAAAGCAAGCATCTGAAGGAAAAACAGAAGTTGTCATCAGAAGGGAGATTCCTGCAATCCGACCTGACAATTGAGAAGACATCTCACATGCTGTCTGCTACATGCGAGACGTCAGGTAGAGTCTCAAGTCTCCTTGCAGCAACGGCTCCCATCACGTCAAGTCTGACTTCCCTCTGAAGCTTCTTTCAAGTTCTGGCAGATTGTATGATATAAAACGCTCTCCTCTCCCATCTAGAACTTTATTTTCATGCTCCACAAAGTAGCTGCTCTCTTCAGGAGGCAGTTCTACTCTGTATGCAAAGAGATGATCGTGGCAAATGTTGCCTACATTACTAAAGCATGAGTATTTTATCTTTTTATTTCAGCCAAGTTGTGAAAAAATTTCAAAGAGTTTGGTATCTGCTAAGTGTCTCTAAGATGTGATCTTTTTTAAATCATAGCTGGGAATATTTATCGGAGGAGTAATATGTCATAATGGTAATTCAATCTAACAGAAGTAGGCACCGTTCCAGTGGTGAGGTCTGAGGGCCTTCAAAGACTTTTCTACTGGTCTAAAGAATAATCTCAGGCTGATACTTCTCTTTTATGTTAAATATATTCTAATGATCAGTCTCCTCATTTAGATGGATTTTCTGCGAGCTGCATTATTTTTGGACATAAATTTTACATTAAAACATTTGGCAAATCATATTTCAGCCATTCTTTGTTACCAGACATGGCCAAAATCAGTGGTGGTTAGGTCATTACAATCCATTCTGTTGGCCATTTTTAGAAAAGTGAACAGCAATGAACATTTCCTTTGACCAATCAGATGTTAAACTGGTTTGCTAATAGCCCTCTAACTACCAGCTAATACCAGCTAATGTTTTGTTGTTGTTTTTTTATGTGGCGGCTGTAGCAGCAGTGCAATGAGACTTTATTTAGAAAGGTAAAATTCTGAAGTATTTAGAAGTATTCTTTGTGAAAAAAATAAAGCTTGACAATAATTTTCTTCTAGGTGCACAAACAATTTTAGATAAATGAGGTTCTTGGAAAGTCCAGAGACAAAAGCGTTGGTTGTTTTATTTAAATAAGTTAAAAAGTCTTATGCTGAGTCCTGTAAAACAATTGCCCTCTGGTACTAATAAAGTTTTCTGATTCTGATGATTGCGGACATGGCAGCTGTTGGTGTCCATGTCGCTCCTATAGACAGCAGTTGTCTGAGCTTGGCTAAAGCAGAGGGGACACACTCCATAAAGCCCCAAAGCTTCTCTGCACATCCCTCTGCTTCACTGTTCTCCTACTAATGATTAATATCATAAATCACTTCATATTGTTTTCTCCTCTTGCCAACAGTGACCGTAGCTCTTTGCTGACCTGAAGCGCTCCCGGTAACAGCTAGTACTTATGTGGTAGAGATTGTGTTTAGAGGTACAACAATTTCTGTCTGTCAGGTTGATATTTTTTGTAGAAATAAAAGTATTTTTCCATTCATATTTGTCCACGTGTTCATTTTCCCGGCACAAAAAAATGGCTGGCGATGACACGTTGAAACTGTGAAACATTATTGTGTTTCTACGTTAACAACATACACATGATGAATTGGAAAAACTGGACTGTTACAATTTTCTGTGTATGAGGAGATTAGTCAGTCTCTCCTGTGCCATGTCTCGATGGTTCACAATTCAACCAGCAGGTTATTAATGGGCACAAAATGGTATGGACATATCATGTACTGTGAGAGAAAGAAACTGGTCATGAATGTCTTCTAGGAGCTTAAACAAGCATGCTCTTTAGGCCTGCTTTTTATCATTACATCCTTTTACTATCTTTCTTCGTCTTCTGAACTGCTTATCCTTAATGGGATCGCTGGGGGTACCAGAGCCTATCCTGGCTGACTTCAGGCAAGAGGCAGTATCCACCTTCAAAAGGTCACCAGTCTGTTGTGAAGCCACATGCACACATTTAATCCTGGGAGCAATTTCATAACAGCCAATCAACCTGAAGCGCATGTTTTTGGAAGGTGGGAGGAAACTAGGGTACCCGAAAGAAACCCTCACAGTCATGGGGAGAACATGCAAAGTCTACACAGAAAGGCCAGTGTTCTAAGCCTCACCCCCATTCTGGGACTTGAATTCACAACCTTCACGACCTTCTTGCTGTGAGGCCACTGTTCAGCCCTTTCTTTTACCATCTTGGTTTAATTTTTCTAAGTGTAACTCTTATATCTGCATTCTATTTAAATACACTGGAAAAATAAATAATAAATGAATCACTAGAAACAAATTAATAATTCAACCAAATTAACAGTAACTTGCAAATTTTAAGATTATTTTGTTCAAGTTATGAGTAGTTAAGCATTTCTAAGTACACATATTTCTTGCCATCTTTACATTTAATGCATTTTGATTTAGGTTGATTTTGAACAGGGAGAAAAAAAATGAGACCACATTTGACTGAAAAACCCCACCAGACCCATTAATGTAACCTTTTTAATCCTGGAAAATTCTGCTTGCTGTGCCTCATATTTTAATTATTCAAGACGTTTAAATAGTTGAACAAGTCAGGGTACTCTCCCGTGCAGTTGTCTCTTTTTAGCCTCTGAACATTCAGGGTTCATGTGGTTTTATGAACCACAGAAATATCTAGCAGAAAGAGAGTCTACTCAAACAAGTTTTGTCCATTGGCTCAAATTTGCGTCATGTTCCATTTAATTACTAAGCCTTTGTCCACTTAGGATTTCCGTCCTGAAAACAAAGTTAAACATTAAAATTAGGAAAACAATAGACATTTTTAATCAAAATACTAAAAATTTTCAGACCCGATCAGACTCTGTAAAAAACAATTGGTAAATTGAGAGCTTTGCTTTTCGCCTCAGTTCTTTCTTCACCACGACGAACCTGCTTACTGTAGACACCGCATGGATTCATCTGTCGATGTCCCGCTCCATCCTTGCCCCACTCGGTAACAAGACCCTGAGATACTTAAACTCCTCCACTTGGGGCAGGTACATGTCCCTGACTTGCAGGGGACATTCCACTCTTTTCTTTTGCCTGCTAGCTAGCTGGGATAAACTAGATGCCTGTTAATCTAGGTGCTTAAAAAGATAAGTGAATGAATTGATATTATGGATGAGCAACATGCTATACATACTATACATTTACTATACATAATTAAAAACTGGAAAACGTTTTATTAAAAGGCACAAACTCTAACCTTAATCTGCAATGCCAGAATTGGTATGAAGTTTTGTGCTCCGTTGTGTTGCTTAGAATTGAAAATCTACATGGTAGCACAAACCGGGAACTTTGATAGTGAGCCTGCTAATAATCTCTTGTCGGAATGCGGGGAATATTCAAATTACCAGAAAGTAAACTGTGTCTTTACATGAGGCTTCTCAAAAAGTGTAGGTAGGTAGGGGGGATCTAGTTTCTGGGAGACATATGAGGAATGAACAGAAAAGTACATAGAAGAGAAATGATGAGGAGAAGTAGAAAAGCCAGAAGGGTCAGAGTTGATGAAGGCCACATAAAAAAGTGAAGATGAGGGAAAATATGTCAGTGTGAGCGATGAGGAAGAGGTTTCAGATTCAAGAAGGGAAGGACAGAAGCAGTGTGTACAGAACATGCAGGTGACGAGGAAAATGTGGATACAGCGACTAAAAATAGTCTCTGTTTTCCTATGATGAAAAGGAAAAAGATGTTTTAAATGTGTTTTATTCCTTTTTTTTATCTACATTTTCTTAACCCATATATTTACATCACATTTTTATCAATTAACATTGCTGAAATTGATTCCTATTTCTTTCATTGCTGCACATCGTTCCCTATCTACTGCCTTGTCCTCCTGTCTCCCACTTGATAGTGGCACTCATCTCAAAGGAGATCAAACAGGTGATTAATGTATCATCATCAATGTTGAACCCCCCACAAAAACAGAAGTTGTGTCAGATTGTTGAGTTTGGGGTGTCCAAAAGTGTCATCACAATGCCCAAGAGAAAAGACAGAGGAGGTTTAGAAGCCAATTTGAAAACAATCTGGAGTACATCAATCTCCTCTGGGGAAGTGGATGTCTCCACAAGTTTCCCCCAAGGTCAGCTCTTACAATCCTCAGAGAAACGGTGAAGAAGCCAGAAGCAACAATTTATTTTCCACCTGCCCTAAGCAATAAGTTAAATGTTAAAGTTCATTTTGGTGAAATTACAAAGGCTGGTTGAACTGTGAAAGTGTTTTTAGAGGGGGTTAAAAGAAACTTACAAAAAGACTTTTATATAAGCCAAGTTATTTTCTTGGGTTTTTTCCTTATTTGACTTTTCAAATGCTGAGATAAATGTAGATAAATATGCAGATTAAACAGAGCTCAAAGTTTAGACATCACAAAATTACTTAAAAAACTGAGGACCTGCAGTATAAACATTTTCAACCATTAAACAGTGCTGCTTTGCACTAAGAAAACGTAATGCTATTGTATATAACAAAACGATAAAATAATTTACTGCATCTTAAACTAAATTAGCTGGACCGACCCCATCTAATGCTCCAGTCAATTTCATGTCACCCTAACTGCTAGATGAGTTTTTCAGGCTTTTGAATTAGTCACCATTCATTAGACCCCAGAAATCATCCGTCCAATCAACAAAGAGGTGACGTATAATTGAATTGTATATTTTATTTATCCCCGATGGAAAATTTGAGTGCTGCAATGCAAACCCTCGCCCCTATCCACCAACGTCCCACTTCGGTTGCACAAAGGTAGGCCGCAGTGAAGAACACCAAACTGGCCACTCTGTATCTCACTGGGTCCGAGTGTGTGCCTCCAGTTCCTCAAGTGAGAAACCGGACGTCTCCGTGTCAGGGTTGTGGGGATGGTGGAAAGAGGAGGACCCAAATGCAGGACTTCAAACATGGTTTATTAACTTAATTCAGGAAAGTCTGTAAAGCAAGAAGAACATGATTGACTTAAGGTTTCAAAAGTCCAACTAAAATCAAAATACAAAATATGGTCAAGCAACCAGGGTGACCTGGCTGGAAGTGAAAGTAAGACCTGACAGGGAAGTCAGGGATGGTTCCCCTTAAATACAGGGTGCACAGGTGAGAGAAATTAGGAATCACCCCAGGTGATCCCAATCAGATCTTTGAGAATTATCCATGGCTCCCTCTTGGCTGCAGAAGAGGGGATCATGACACTCCGCTGCAGACAGAGTTTGTGAAAAGCTTGACTTTTATATTAGACTTTCCAGACAACACTGATTGTTTGTGTGCTTTACACACATCACATTCTGTTCCAACCTGAAAACTTAGTGATTACCTAAAGTGATAAAGTACACACCAACCATGTAGGAAGCGGACCTCAATAGTGCAAGGTCCAAAGACTTCACATGTAGAGAGCAAAACCGTCAGATGCATCTGGTTACAATGTCATATGATGGATATATTTAATTGTGTTTGCATATATCTGTCTAACATGTTAAATATATTAACCTACATATTCGTATATGAAATCATTTGGAAAACAACTACAAATTGCTAAAGATTGGGGAAAAAAACCTTGCTGAATAACTTCGGCAGTATTAGAGAACTGGGATTCTGGATTGTATTTTAGGTTCCACTCTACAGCAGCTAAATGCTGAGTTGCATTTTTAAGGAGCCACCAATCAAATGAAATAAACCATGCACAATGTGTGAAAAATAATTCATCATGCAGAAATCTAAAAGTTTTTAAGAACAAAAAAAGTTTGGTTTTTTTTTCTAAATCACCATGCCCTTTTTTAACTGCCTGCAGCCAGTTTCTTCCTCCTATGACTCACCTAGGGGCCTGGCTCTTGAGTGGAACCCTGGTGATCAGTGATCGAGCAAGGGAACCTGTGTTATCCATTTACCTCTTGTCATTTTCACCCTCGCTTTGTCTGGCTCATCACCTGGGACCTGTTTGTCGTGAGTGACCCTACCAGGGGTATTTAGCCTCAATAATATTGGTCCTAAAAAATAGGGCACGCATAACTTTAATAAAACTGTGGCTCATGCATGCTCACCCTGAATAAAGCGGAAGGTGACGAGTTATTCTCTTGTTTTCAGTATTCTGGCTCAGGATATGATCCATAAACTATGACTTTGGGGACATTTTTGTATTTGAGGTTGTTTTCACTCACCTTGAATCATGTTACTGGTGACATGAACATTTCACAAAATCTCATTAGCATGCAAATCACTCTCATAACTAAAAGTTTTCAGTCTTTGCACTCCTCCCCTCATTCCCCTAATGCACAGGCATTTTTTCTTTTAGCTGCACAAGATGAAGCCTGAAATAAAACTAATATGTTTTCCACTTTTAGTGCACTAGTCAGAATAACATCACATTTTTATGCTAATTTAACAACCTGTGTTTTTTTCACACCAAACAAATAGGAAACATCAACTCAGATTTATTTTTATGCTTGACTCATCCAAACATCTTTGAAATTTTACAATTAGTCATTTACTTCTTTTTATTTTCTGATGTCCAAAGTCCAACTCTAGAAAGTTTCCTCTAAAAATGTTCCTGTGATTAACTGGCTCTGTGAGGCCACGAAATTATTTTAACAAAGCCTAAACAAAAGCCGCCTCATCCTGGATTAAACTGTTTTCTTAACGTTTTGTTCTAAGGCTAAAATAAGAAGCAAAGCTATTAATCCAGCTTTTTGAGGTTTGTCTTTAGATTTAGAGAACCAGTCATTCAGCACTTCAGAAAATGTGTCAAAACGGATGTTTCAGGTATGAACTTTTGGGAACATTAATAAGATAATATCAACCCAAAGTTCCTCTCTTGTAACAGTCTAAGTCTTTGGTCTTAATTATTAATGCAAACATCCACTTGGACATTTTGTGTCGGCGATGACAAGCCGCCCGTTTTCCTGATACATGAAAGAGTAATGATGCGCTAGAAGCTTCACTAGCGGCAGATTTCAAAAATTGATTGCCAGAAATCAGCAGCCTGAGCAGAAATGCACATGAAATCTAGTCTTTATATCTCACCTTTTTTTAATTCATTTTTTTGACAGGATACAGTTTAAAAAAGGGAGGAAACTTAGAAGACAGGGACCAAGAGATCAAAGTGACCCTAACCTCAGATAGTCAAAAAAGGAGTCTCAGGGCACATTTAAATATCTGCACTATTCACAGGAGTTGGCCTGGAAAGTGAACAGATACCCCTTTAAGATAAAATATCTGAAGTCACGACTGAAACAGTTTAAAGAGAATTACAAATGAAAAGAAGAGAGGTTAATGTAAACATCAAAAAGCTATATTTCTGCATGCTAACATAAACCATCGATGAAAGGGGTAAGCATGGACATATTTTCAGAATTTTGTTCTTCTACTTCATGTTCATAGGTCTTGTTTCGGGTTACACCAAGACAGGTAAAGAATAGTTCCGCCGACTCTCAACTGACCTGATTCCCTCAATTATTATGCATACTAACGTTCAATAAAACTTTGAAAGCCAGAAGAAACGTTTTACTCTTTCTGCCACACATTTCTTTCCGATTCTTCATTTTTCCAAAGATTTAGTTCAAAAGGCAATATTTCTATAGACTAAAATTCATATGTTAGTCCAGGTGATGAATAATACATTTTGAGGAGATGCATGGGAGGCTAGGTTGAGATAAAGCAAAGTATTTTTTTATAAGTGAAGAATAAATCAGTGAAATGAAGCTACAAATAATCGGAATGGTTCCTATCAAACTTACGGCACCTTTTCCTGCTATCGACTTATGAAAAAACTGCTCCTCTTTCTTATCGCTTTTCCTAAACAACATTGAAAATAGCCAAATTTGTTCTGACAAGAAAGTTGCACTTTATCACTTGTCCCTTAAGCCAACTTATTCTGTAGATTGGCAGAAAATGTGTGTTTCCAGAATGACTAACAATCAAGGTGAGCGTTTGTCAAGATAAGTTCTTTTTTCCGAAGACATAACTACATAAAAAACAAGAAAAATGTGTCTTTAAAAGCAACAAAGAACCAAACTAGTGTGCCAGATTCAACACAACGGGTCCAGAAATGCTGAAGTGAGGGCTCTTAGATTGATGTCAAAGTTCCAGAACTTTAAAGCTGGTTGACAAAAGTTCAGCTGAGTCATTCTAAGCGCTAGCTGAATTTGCAACACTTCCTCTGCTTGTTCATAAGAGGAAAGTGTGAGGTTATCATCATCTGCACCAAAATGGAAGAGTCTGACACACCAGGCATAGAAGACTAAAAAGGAAAGTAGAAGAAAAACTGCTACATCCCACAGTCCAACAGCACTTCACGTAAAGAGTAGGCTACATACAGTACAAACCGATATTATTTCAATGCACAAAACTCACCACAGCTTTTTACTTTTACCAAGAGTAACAGAAGTCAACAACACTTTTGTGCATATGAATACCAGTCTAACTATAATTTTATCTTAAAAGTTCTATTACCTCTCTTGTGTCAGATGGTGGAGTCTAAGCTAATCAAGTTTGCATATCACAACAACAGCGTAATAACAACTGTAAATACCAGAGGATAAGCTCAGACCTCTCTATGTACAGACTCATTATAATGATGAGATGAACGTATAAACACACCTCGTGTTGCTGATACGGTCAACATGCATACCTAAGAGCTAGTGTCTACAAAACTTTTTTTTTGTAATACCCTAATTAAATAATTAAATACATTTAAACCCGATAACATATTCATGGTGATGGGAAGACGTAAAAATACTGACTTGATCAAAGAAAATAATGAACAGGTCATGCAAACAAATGTAACTTGCACTAATCTTAACCATCAAGCTAACATGTTTGATTATTAATTTCTTTGTTTATGCTTTTATATTTTAGTTGACAATATGTGACTGATAAATTAAACTACCTAAGGGCAGTTCTGCCATCTTATGACACGTATTACTAATAAAAGAGCAAGTCTATTTAATGAAAAAAATATATATATATTAGCACAACTGTTTTGTTCAAAAATTGGTTTTGAAATCTTACTGATTTATAGAATTTTGTCGAAAATCAAGACATGTGAAAACCTGACTATTGTTCATCCCCTCGTACAACCAGAGGAGATAAAACTATTGTTTGCCCACTGGTCAGGATAACAACATCCTATTTTTAATGCTAACTAAACAAAAAGTTTCAATCAGGCTTTCGGAATCTTCACAGCACTGAGACAGCCCTGGTAGGGTCACCAATGATCCACTGATGGCCTCTAACCAGGGTTCTCCATCACTACTTTTGCTCCTTGATCTCTCAGCCGCCTTCGACACGGTCGACCACTCCATTCTTCTCGATCGCCTAGATCATTTTATTGGATTGTGAAACACAGCACTTCAATGGTTTCAGTCCTACCTAACTAACAGACCTGAGTGTGTGGTCCTGGGGGAAGCTGAATCAATGCACCACATTGTCCCCTGTGGGGTCCCCCAAGGATCAATTCAGGTCCTAGTCTTTTTTCCATCTATATGCTCCACCTGGGCCACATCATCAGCAGTAATCTTCCACTGTTATGCTGATGAAACTCAGCTCTATGTCAGGCTGAACTCCACCTCATCAAGATCCTCAATTAATAATTTGACCACTTGCCTGGTGGAAACAAAGGCATGGATGACTGATAACTTCCTTCAGAGGAACAGTTCAAAAACTAAGACCATCCTCTTTGGAACCCCGCCCCAACTCCAGCCTTTCTCTTTTACAGTTTTATCTTTTGCTGCGCACAACATCCCCCTTTCATCATCTGTTACAAATCTCGGTGTCCATTTTGACCCATTTGAAATTCATATAAAAAAATCTGCAGAACTGCCTTCTTCCATCTAAAGAACATTTCAAAGCTCTGTTCTCCCCTTTGCATGTCAAACACCGAGAAGCTGGTTCATGCCTTTGTTTCCTCTAAGGTGGGACTCCAAGGTCCATATTGTAACGTGGTCCTCATCATGATTTCTGATTAGGATCTACAAAGGCTCAAGTTTATCCAAAACTGTGCTGCCAGAATCTTGATGAGAGTGCGAAAAATACAACACATCACCCCCATCTTCCAAAAACTCCACTGGTCACCTGTGAAGTTCAGGGTAGAATACAAAATCTGCCTTCTGACCTTTCAATGTGTTTACAGCAGTGCACCGGTGGACCTCAAAGATCTATTGGACCCCCACAAACCCACCAGATGCCTTTGCTCTACCGACAGACATTTGATGCACATAACCAGGACAAAGCTTTGCTCAATGGGAGACAGAGCTTTTCAAACAGCGGCTTCTTGGCTGTGGAATTCTCTACCCGCTCATTTGAGGGCAACACAGTCAGTGGAGTCTTTTAAATCCTTACTAAAAACCTTCTTATTTCAAAAAGTCTATTATTAATAGTTTTGAATGTGTGTGTTTGTGTATGTTTTATTATTCTATTATATTTCTGGCGGTACGGTGGTGCAGTGGGTAGCACAGTGCCCTCACAGCAAGAAGGTCGTGGATTTGAGTCTTACTTGAACTTCTATTTTGCTCAATCATCCAAAGACAATACAATGATAGAAAACATCTTTAAAAATCACTTTTCTAAATTGGAAACAGTAGAATAAACATTTTGTTTATAAAGTTGCAGAAATAATTAAACCTAAAGCAGTTTCCTTAAACATAATTAGGTTAAGTTCATTTGGGGATTTCTGTACTTCAAAAAGAAATAAAATGGCAGAGATAATGTGAATGTTTTCTTACGCTTGTTTTTCTATATGATTTTTTTTGTGGTGTCACACATGGTTAAGTGTTCCCTGAAGGCAGCAGTAAGAGTGCAGTGATTTTTCTCAAAGCTTCTGCTGCAGGTATTTTTAGACATGTTGAAGTGGTGGTAGTCTGAACACTCAATATTTTCATCATCTTATTTCTCCCAAATGGAAAACAACAAGAAATAGTAGTTTAGGTTCTGGTTCATTTGGGAAATTCATTATAAAAAATCATAAAATTGGACTTGATGACAATTTATGTTTTTGCACCCTGTAAGATGTTTATCTTTAAAACACACACGCTTAAACCTTAAAACCTTCCAAACTTTAAAACAACTTGAATAATGTAATTTTCTAAAACATTTCAATCATCTATTGAGTATTTGGTTTAATTTTTTTTACCAATTTAAATCGGGTTTTAATCCACACAGATCCCTACTCATGACATTTTACGAAAATAAATTCAAACTCATTGACTCAAAAAGCAGAAGCAGGGACAGACTGAATTTTTTGAAAGACAACCATCTCTTCAGAGACAGCTACTGATCCTCAACCGAAAAGAATTCCTCCTTTACCGGTCAGGAGCTTTTCCAATCCCAATGGAAATCACCATTTGGAAAGTTGTTTTTTTTTTTATTTCATTTTGGGACTGTTTCCCTGAACGAGAAAGTTATTCTGTCTCGACAATGTTTCTCAATTGGGTTCAGACCCCACCAACATTCATGTCATTTTAATCTACTTATAACCTTTGCTATTTCTATTCTAAAACCAGTCTAAGCCTGATAATAGTTTCCTGTGGTTTTTATTTCTTCTTGTTCCAAATGACTGTGTGAACCTGTGTTTTTTACTGGGTTCCACAAAAATATTCTCTTTTACTCATTCGGTTCGCATAACTTTACATTTCACCCTTTGCAACATGAACATCTCCCAGGGGTCTTTCTGTTTTTTCTTACGCTTCTACACACGCAATGATCCAGTAAAACAGCGTGATTCAAGTTGTAGAGTCCTATTTAAGATTGCCTCAAATGTTTCTTTAATGTAAATTGCTGCTGCTAGTGGTCCCAGTGGAACTTGTGAATCATCATACCCTCCAAGAAACCAGATCCTGTGCAATAAACATTTGGTTAAAAGGACTTAAATGACTGTGTGTCTTTATCCGCAAGGCTTTATTAAAGTTACTGCAGGGACATTTAGTCCAGGATGCTTGATCAATAGAACAAGCTTCTTCACATTTACCTCAAAGACTTTCTATTTTGGCTTATAGGCTTTTACATTCTTGTATGCAACTGGGTTATTCCGCTGTACACTTGGCATGTACTCCCTTCTGAGGATCCTGGTGTCACACTTTGGCCCGAGGGTGAGTCAGATGAGCAGGCGAGTCAGAGTCTCACCTCCCTGTGGACTGGAAGCACATGTGCATTGTGAGCATGAAGAAACTGGGTTTGTTACAACCCACACCACTCCACTTCTTCTCTCCTTCTTGCTTTGGTGAACATCCTCTGTATCAGCTCTTCTGTCACATTGAAGGCTCAAAGAGCGGTGTGAAACTAAGATTAAAGAAAAAAAATCGCAGAAAAAAAGGTGTTAAAAGACTTTTTTTTGCACTGGTGTCAGATGCTTACTTTTGTCATTGTACCTCTTTGACAAAAGTCAATTTTGTACATTTTCCAAAGACAAAGAAAAGGGATGTGAATTTTAAAAAAAAGCAAAACTATTTTTGAAGTTTGTAGCTGGTGGATTTGCTGAGAGGTCGAGAAATCAAAGTAATGATTCTCAGGGCAGCATGACCTGCACATGGTCTGCTGGTTTTAAGGGCAAGTCCCACAGCAAAGATCTGCAGCATAGTACAGAAAGTGCACAGCTGGTGCCTCAGTGGGAGGTGGACTGAGCTAGTTAGATCTACACGCAATGCGGAGCCATGTTGAGTGTTATCACTAGGGACATGCAGTTCATCAATCAATAGCTGGTTTTGTACACCTGAATTTCTTCTTGCAGGATGTGTAAAGCAAAAAAAAAAAAAAAACTACTCCTTCCTCCCTCATCTGTTCATTTGAAAGTATGTTGTACAGAATGTTGGTTTTATTGGGGTTGCAAATACAATGCTGCCAGAAAGTATGTTCAATATCAGTTATTCACGACTCTACGCAGAGAGACAGAAATGCAGGAAACAGAGCGAATAGGTCAGCCATGTGCATCAGCGCAAAAAAGTGTAGCCTTACATGAAGAAAGTTTGAGGAAAGTTAAAGATGTATGGACTCTTTAGAAATCTTCAGTACATGTTTCTTTGAAGTCATTTTCTTCATCATGGCTGCATTTAAAGACTACTTGCTCAAAGAAGTGCTTGAAAGCTTTATAAGAATGAAATAGTGAGTTTAGTACCATTGATTTTACTACATTATTGCTGAATTTTCATTTTATGTTCTGGACTTAGCATGTACAGTAAAACCCAATAAAAAATTATTACATTTATTTTATTATGTTTAGGGTTTGCATTTTTTTCTACTTTAGCTCAAACTAAAATAAAACCACAATTACACTCATCTGTGCAATAAAAATACTGTATGTGATTTACAATAGCTTATGTTTGAAGACAATACATCAATGTGGCTTCATCTGAATGTTTTATGTTCTTCATGCAGATTGAAGCATTAACCCTGAAAGACCTCGTCGACATAAGTCGAAAATAAAATTTAAATTATATTTGGTGATGACAATTTCAATAGTAATAACCATAAGCTTTCATTTGTTTGGTTACTAGACTGCTAAATTAAATTCTGAATTTATGAGGTGCTGCAGCCCATCCTTACTAGTCCGAGGCAAGAGGCTGGGTACCCTCTGGAAAGGCTAGCCATTTCTATTTTAAAATACATTTTTGGAACCAACTCATTTCTGTCTGAAGTTTTCCTGGTGGCAAAATGTTTGCAAGACCCAATGTTTCCAGAGATGTTGCTCGACAGAATAATCAGAGAGCCACCATATGACAAAAGCATAGCCTGTTGATCTATGTTTTCCAGTACACTTCTTCAATCTTGGTCAATTTATCTGGTTGTCTGATTATTGGACCATACTATCCCAGCGTTACAAGCAGGTTTGGCTTGTGGGGGCAGCAGCTCAAGCATAAAAATTTTGGATGACCATTTTTTTTAAAGATGAATCAACTTCAAACTTCTTTATTTGTGTCATACTATTTTTATTTTTTATTTTTTTTACTGTACTATAGTAATCCCTCAATGGGGAAATTAGTTTTCTGCATTGCATCGCAGCAGGCAGCTACGACTCTGCCAATGGTGGGAGCAACTAGTGGATTACATGTCTGCTTCAAGGACGCCTAGGCATGGGCCCAGCAGGAATTGAACCAGCTTCTCCCAGTCCAATGACAAACAATCTACGGCTGAGCCAATGCCTCTTCTCAGATCCTCCTTAACTGAAAAATCCAGCAAAAAAAAAAAAATACTCATTTACTTTTAGCTTCCTATTTTCTGTCAACTGTTAGCACTGGAGTATAATTATTTCAGTTAGATGACAAACGTTTTCTGGGAGCTTGTAATGTCACCAAAGTAGCACTAACAGTTAAATCACAGTTCGGCTTTCATAAAAGATCTCTGGAGTCATTTCTTCTTTGCAATTCTGAGAAGCCAAAGCTGTAAAAGAATTAAGTACTTATGCATATTAGGACGCTGTAACAAACGAATCTGTGCAAAGAGCTGCAGGGGACAATCATTTGGACACAAATTCACTCTGACATTCATTTCTCTTTTCTCAGAACATTAGTATCTATTTACTTGGGGAGAAAGTCACTTGCCAGTGTGGATGTATATGACTACATGCTTGATAAATTATGATAGGGCATGCAGACTCAGTGCTCTTACTCTCTTGTACCGTTGCTGTGCCATTTACAAATTGCCAAAAACGACTAAACCTTTGATTTAATTTGAAACAAACAACACTAATGACATGATTTGCATGAGTTGATGAAGAGCTACATTACCTGAGGCTTTTATCTTCTGGTTAAGTAAGTCTAAAGTTGCAGTGAGCAGCAACCAGCGAAAATACACATTTAGTTACAGTCACTGGGCAATACATATGATTCGAGACAAATCTGCTCGTATAATCAAGGCTGATACGGATTAAGCTGCTAGAGGGAAACATATTGGTTGCAAGATTAGGAAAATTAGAAACAACTTGGGTACAAACAAGTTTACTCATGGGATTTTGTACTCCACCACTTTATCTAACTACTGGAACCCATACATCCTTTAATTAGGTTTAACTTTGAATGTATAAATATGTTTACCAAAATGTTTTCCAAAGTCTTTCAAATGAATCTAAGTGAGTTTGAGAATTTAGGGAAAGATTTTAATTTTGCAAATACATCTGGTGCCGACTTGAACTCGTCAGTAACAGATGCCTTGTGTGGGGGACATAACTAATTAATAAGAACGTTGCTCAGTTACCCTCCAAGAAGATGCATGTTAAATTATCATATGGCCCTCTTCAAGCCAACATTTCACTGTGGTGGAAAAGCTTACAATACCAATGATAGGAGATATGTTGTTTGAGGGCTTTTTGAGCGGACTTGAACCCGCTCTCAGAAAATCGCCAGACATGGATGGAAAACATTACCTCTCTGACAAGAAAGCAGCTTGAGTTTGAGTGTGAGTCTAAGTTGGACTTGTCTTTGCCAAAACCCTCACTGACCTCTTGTAGTTTTACCTTCCTCATTACCTTGCTCTGTACCCTAAATCCACAAAACTGGTTTAATGTTTGCACACTTGTCTTCCTCCTTGTTTTACAGTACAAGCTCTGGTGTCTTTCACTCCTCTATCAAGTTGTCCAGTGTTGTATTTGTGTCTTGTCCCAATCTATTCTCACAAGTCTGGCAACACCTTCAAGTCTGGTCCTGCCGTGCCTGCCCAGAACTCATGACTGCCCAAGACAAAAGCTGCCTAGGCCCCAATTCCACTCATGTTGGGTAGATTAGATTAGAATTACTTTGTACTTTATTGATCCCACACTTGGGAAATTTGTGCGTAAACTCTTGTAGTTGCGTTAATTAATAAAGGGAGCAAAATAAGAAAAAGAATAAGACACAGAAGATAAAAAAAAAGGCAAATAAACAAAAGAAGATCACAGAGTTGCTGTAACAGGTGTCCTTTCACGGCGCCATCTACCAGCCGTACCGGTCTTTCCCTCTTTTCTCACTCTTTCTGTCCTCTATAAATTGTTTAAACTTGTCTGTGTGTCTGTTTCCTACCGCTTAATGTCCTCCACATGACACGTTTAATGTACAGCTGGGGCTGTGGAACCAATCCCTATCAGTTGGACCCTCTACCCATCTGATGTTAGTCAGGACAAAAGGCCCTCCCCATGTCTTTAAATTTTAATTCTAACTATTGCATTGATATTTGTATATATGTGTGTGTGTGCATGTGTGTGTATAGTTTGCTTCTGAGTGCTATTTTCATACAAACAAGGTCAAAGCTCACAAGAGAATCCACATTGCTTTCTTAAATGGTTCACATTGCACCAAGAGGGGTTTACTATTCCAGGTAAAGTCTTTACCGGCATTTCTTTGGTCAATTAGACTTTATAACAGAAAAACTGAAATGGGATGTCAACAGATTCAACCGAGACATTTTAAAAAAGTTAAAAACAAACTATTGCATTGACTTTTTAAAGGCTTGAAATGGGGAAATGCGGGTGTTTGTGTGCATGTTGATGCATGTGTGCTGTTTGATGTGCAAGTATGTAACTGTTAATGTGAGATGTTTAATAATCTGGAATTCAATTGTTGTTTTTTGGGGATTTTTTTTGGTTCATTTGTTTGTTTTGCTCTATTGTGCAATTTGTGTGACTTAATATTTCAAAAGTGCTTTATAAATTGAGTTTGATTTAATTTGATTTGGTTCAATTCGATAAGAAGAATCCAAAGAGTTGAAACACAGACATGGAGATTCACGCAAAAGTAGAACAAGAAGACCCCAGTGTTGGCTGCATGATGGTGTGTCATTTTTGGAAAAATTATCTTACATTTCATTTTACTGACATGATAAACCACTTATCCCAAACAGGTTTGCAGGGGTGCTGGAGCCTTTCTCCACCGATTTTCGGCGAGAGGCAGGATACACCCTGACCAGGTTGCTAGTCTGTTGTGGTGCTAACCACACACAACCATCCTCCCACACTTACGTATTCCTAGGGGTAATTTTGTAGTAGCCAACCAACCTAACGTGCATGTTTTTGGAGGGTGTAAGGAAACTGGAGTACCTAGAAGAAACCCAAGCTTACACAGATAGAACAGACAAACTCCACACAGAAAGACCAGTGTTTCAAGCTTTGCCCCCACTCTGGGACTCAAACCCTAACCATCTTGCGATGAGGGTGCTGTGCTTACCCCTGCACCACCATGCAGCCAAGGTTTTATTGTGAAGAAGTTTATTCATTTCAAGTGCATCCCTTTGTTATTTTAGGAATCTGATTTGACTTTAAAACTATCATCCAAATGACAAATTACTTTGTGAAAAAATGTCTAACATTTCTAACATTTGCTACTTCTCTGAAAGACATCAGTGTTATTGCTAAAATTGGGTACAAATTGGGATGGTGCATAAATAGAAACAGCTGCCACACAATGGGGTGGTAGTAATTCATTTCCACAATCTATGTTCTTTCACTGAGGGGTAGAAGTGAATGGCTATTCTCACTCCTCAAGTCTCATTAAGCCTGGGGCAGTGACTTAGAGTAAGTGATTTTCAACAAGTTACAACTTTGGGGTGATTTAAATGGGCTCTCTGAAAGTCTGACAGACAGTTCTTGCAATGCAAATCCAACAGCATTCCAAGCAGAGTCTGACAATAAAAAACTCTATCACTCATTTCTGCTCGACAAAAGGGGCAAAGTTGTCACATTAAATCTATTGTCATGTGCTCACACGAATCCTTATTGCACGTGTTGCAGATTACACTAACTCAGCAAAAAAGCCACATTAGTGGTCTTTAATTTTCCATTCTCCTCTTTCGTCATTACTTTTACTCCTTTTTCTGAGATTTGAATATGTGTGCTGACCTTTACCCATAGGGGGGTTTATTTGAACGAATAGTCAGCCCGGTAAAAGATGCTTTGTCACAGAAAAGTAGTGAGAGACTTGGCAATTTACGCAGCTGACCTTCTGCTCCCAACCTGTCTTCTCATCTATAGGGTTGAACCAGAACTGAGGGGCAAAAACCTGTATGAAGTAGTGACACTTTTTATTGATTCTCTAAATCTCTCTATTTTTTTCTAAGAGTTTTAATGAAGCAGTTTTGGTATCTTGTCATATGGTTTTATTGGCAGCTCAGTCAAGAGGTCTGCAGTGATTGTTCGAGTTAGAATTCATCACAGAAACTAATATAAAGTCTTGTAAAATGAAAAAGTGTCAGACTTTGTCAGCCGGGTTGAGAAGGACTAATGAGGGAAGACAATATAACAGTGTCTCGGTCATATTATTTTTAGTTCTTCCGCAATATGCTCCCACATGACAATTATTTGAGTGGAAATCACTCTGCGCTGACTTCCTGAGGGCGATTTAATCAAATCAACAATCAAGATAAATTAGCCAGAGTTATTTGAAGTAGAAAACATATTTTTCAAGGCAGAAAAAAATATAACTCATCTTCAAAGAATGTTCATACACAGAAAATTTTCTCTTATTTTTTCTGATAAAATCAAGCTAGTATTATCCATCTTTGAAGAATCAGTTTAGACACAGCTGGCGATTTTAGTTGAACCAAGCAAAACCTGTAACCTAATGTTTCTGTGGCAACATTTAAAAAACTCTGCATTTGCTGTATATTTTAAACATTTTATCACAATTTGTTAAGAGGTACAGACAACAAGAATTAGTTACAACATGCAAAAAAGCAAAAAACAAAACTGAACCTAACTGAACATTACAATAAATTCAAATTATCTGAGCCCCTGTGTGAAGGTGCCTTGTTAAAAGGAGGGAATCCGTGGAAAATTCTTTTTTTGGACTTTTCTGCCAATTTTATATTTCGACAATTTGCAAATCCTCCCATGTGAAATTAGGATTGTGTTTATATACAGTTGTTAGCGCTTTTTGTTGTCTGCCATTCCCACATTACAGGATGGGAGGTTGTCTGTCCTCCCTCAAAATAAAGTTTTTTTTTTCTCTAATGCATCAAAATAAGGTTACACAGGCGAATGTACAAGTTTTTCTAACTTGATGAGATAACATCGCATGTGCACCACCAAACAAGATTTTGGCTGGACAAAACAGGAAGCAAGTGGAGGATGAGTAAAAAAAGGTGGGAATGAAAAGAAAACTGATTGAATGTATTTATAAGGGTTTTTTTTTTCTTGTTTTTGGGCAAATATGGCATTTCTGGGCCAACAAAATGTTCCACATTTGTCCATGTGTGCAAGATGAGAATTATCACCCCACAAAAGCATAGTGGCATAGTAGCACGGTGGCATAGTGGATATCACAGTGGCCTCACAGCAAGAAGGTCAGTGGTTTGCATCCCGGGTGGGATAAGGCTTGGAACACTGGCCTTTCTATGAGGAGTTTGCATGTTTTCTCAGGATATTCCGGTTTCCTCCAACCCTCCAAAAACATGCAAGTTAGGTTGATTGGCCACGATATGATTGGCAACTATATAATTGCCCCAAGGAATGGTTGTATGTGTGGATGGTTGTGACTCCATGACAAACTGGTGTCTTGTCCGGGGTGTATTCCACCTCTTGCCTTAGATCAGCTGGGATAGGCTCAAGCACCCACTGCAACCATGTTCGGGATAAGTGGTTTAGAAGACTAAACAAAAGCAAAATACTCCCTCTATAACTATGGAACATAAGTGGAAACTATCCTTTCTGAATTTCACTCTAAATCCAAACCTAAGCGAAGAACGTTTGGTACAGGAATAAAGAAAACCCATTTGAGGCAATTTTCTGTTCACGCCCTTTTGGGAGAAATTCTTGATAGTGTTTCAGCAATTCCTGTGACTACCCTTTTAGACAGACATGTTGGTTACTACAGAAGTACATTCAAACTACTCACCCCAGCCAGGGTCACGTCTCCCACCATTTATGACCTTGCGAATCGTTCAACCTCATCTTCTGACAGTCACCTTTTTGAAAATTTTCTCTGAGTTCTTGATGTTGCATTTGTAAGGAATCCGTATATTGGTCAAGCACAGTGGTGTATAATTTATTTTAAACTTCCTTGTTTGGTTAGTTATGCAATCATCTCTGTCAGGGAGACTCCCAACTTCTTAATTTTGCCACTCAACCCTAAAACCAGAATAAACCTTGGTTATTATTTCTTTCCAACTCATGATCATACAAGTCTTGCAATCAGTTGTGCCCAGACTTAGGGACAAACAGCTCTGCTGGGATAGAAGCCTTCAACATGGGTCCATTAAAATGAAGTAAAATGTTTTGTTTTGCATTTTTAAAACACTAAGTTTGAAAAAAGTTAAGAAAATGTGACCAGATTTACATTTTTCTTTTGTTTAACCTAAAAAATAGTGACAGTAAAGCCGAGCAGAAGAAATAAAAATGAAAAATGCAGAAATAAGAGATTAAAAAACAAAACAATTGATTTCTTCGAGATGCACAACTAGTTTTATGACACATTTTTCACAAATATTATATATTTTTAATGTACATGATAGTATTTTACGGCCTTGCAAAAAAATAATTTATTCCAGTTGCTTTTTTAAGTTTTCCCATGTGTGTCATACTTTCTTAGAACTTCTACATCTTGTACATGGCATCAAGATTCATGCCTCCATACAACATGCTTCATCAGTAACTTTTTTTTTTCTCCAAAATAATAAATTCTGGACAAATGCAGCCCTTAGAAACAATCAAACAGGCTTCTCTATTTCAAATGCATAACCTGTCTCGGCTGTCTCATTTAAATAACATGAGGACAATTTTGTTGTGGAATATTCTCGGCACATGTAGCCAGTCAGGATGCCGCTGACAGAGCAAGTATATTAGGTGTGACTGATTGGCATTGAATAGCCAAAAGCCAAATAATTGTTTAGACACCTTAAGGTGATAATAATTTATCACACATTCCCAAAACAGATACGGAGAACCAACATAGGACATAATCAGTTAGTGAATGTATTCCAGTGACAACCGTGGAATCAAACTACATGTCATGCTTTATGCAAAATGTAAAAAAGACTATATTATAACTCACATAGTTACAAAAGACATGAACAATATTAACGGTCATGTCTTTTCAACTTCCCTGTTTGGTGCAACAGGTTAGACAATATGCTAAGGTCTGGAATAAGGTTGCAGAGGGAGTGATGCAGAACAACAAAGCGTGCATTATACAACAATGTTCTTTCCAACAGCAAATTACAATAGGTTAAACCATTTAAAAGCCAAAATGACAGTGGGAAATGTGAATTCACCTTGAGCTTGCTGTGTTTGGCTCATTCTAAAATCTTGTCCGATCTGTGCGCTGATAGTCCAGGGTTCGGAGAGCAGTGTCGATCGTAACATTTAGAGCCAATCAGTGTTTGGACTGGGATCAGTTGGCTGGTAGAAATAAAAATTTTGTTAGCCTCCAAATGGCAGCAAAGGCGGAATCCCAACACTGCGAGGAATGTTTAAATGACTGGATGATATTCTGGAAAGTGCGAACACTGCTGTTCTGACATAGCTCAGTTGGTTTATTCCTAGAATTGAACTTCACATGAAACTTTGTGATGATCAGGTTGCTCTAAACGGTGTATGGTAAAATAGTGACCTATGGTGACTCTGTAGGATGCTTTCACCCAATATCAGCTAGTTAATCCTACAAATGGCTCGGACCAGAGGGAGCTGACAGGAGGATTCTGTCTCACTGAAAACTGCCCTTTGCCAAAGGTGACGGTGAAATTCGTCTCCAGACTTTTTAATCTCAGAGGCAGTGCCACGGAGGCAGTTTAATTATGACTGATACAAGTGTGCAAGTGTGCATGCCTGTCCTTGTGCGTCTGTATACTCCCCGCTTCAGTATGTGTGGGACAATGAGGCTTTTCAATTACCCAGACAGCTTGATGGACATGACTCCTTCCCTGTTTTGCACTGGCCTCCATTCAATTAAACACATTTTTATCAGTGAGGTCTGGCTTAATTTATCTGCAAGAAGGCTCAATGGATCAACGGTGGACACATCTTTGAAAATTTAAGCATTTGCACAGACTTGCATGCTATACATGAGGACAAACATTTTCACCACATCTGATTGTGCCCTTTTGTTTGTTTTTTTTACTTTAATTTGTTAAGTTAGATGACACATTTCCAAAGCTTGAAAGCAAGTCGGGATCAAATGGCAAATGGCTTTTATAAAAGAATCAGGAAATAAATAAAAGAAAAAAAGAGTAACTATTCTCACAGTACAAAAGGTTTCAAATTTAGTCGGTTTTATTAGGTAACAAATGTAAATCACATTATTTCTAAACAGACTAATGATAATAGAAAATTGATATTTTAGATTTGTCTACAAGTTAACGTTTTTGTTTAATCATTAATCAATTTGAAGAAAATTTTTTATTGACGCCCATAAAATGGAAATACTGTAAGTAAGGTGTTTTTATTTAGCTGGGCCATCTTTAGACTTGCAGTTCAACAAAAAAGAGAAAGCTCATTGACTTCAGAAACTAGCTTTGTGATTGGCTTAAATAAGATCAGCTAAGCAGCCAAAGTCTGTTAAGGGTTTTGCTATACCGTCACTTTGCTATACTATCAGAAATGGAAATCCTTTAGCTCTGGGTGTTTCAGTCTTATCACAAACTGGGAAGAGGTGCGATAAATCTTTTGTCTACAGTCAGTAAAATCCACCGTAATGCAACACATTTGCTGGAGCCAACCCACCAACAACCCACAAAACTCAGTTGCTGATTTATCGGTTCACACTAATCCTCCCTTATCCATTTATTTGCTAATACTGAATGCTTGTTACAAGCCACAGAAGCTATACATGAGTCACGCTAAAAACTAATCCTCAATTTTAATACATTAGTTACCAGCAGGGGTTAAATTAGTCTTGGGCAGCCCAAGGCTCTGCGCCAACATAGTAAATCTTCCATAACATTGAAAATTTTCTTTTTACCACACCAGATTTACTTCTACTTTTTTCTCAGGTCCATTTTTAATTTTCAAGCACCATGTTCCTACTAGCGACATATAGGGTACTCATTAATAAAACATCTCCATATACATGAGCAATAGTAACAGATATGACAACCGATAAAATTCAAACACACTTATAACAGATGCCTATGAATTTTGCAACTGCATGCCATGAAGGAGCACTTAAAACACCTTAGATATTAACCCTTTATGTCATTGGGCAGATGGTGTGGTCCCTAGATTAGGATTGCAGAGCATATACTGTAGTGTTTTACAGTACAATGAGTTGGATGTTCTTACATGTATGTGATGGTGAAATGGTGTCTGTAAATGTAAATTTCAAAGCGTGCAAGTTTTCACACATACTGGACTGATGCACTTGCTAAAGAGAGGAATTGTGCTGTGTTGGGTAAGGTTGGGTAAGGTGTGATCAAGAGTAACCTACCAATTCTGATTGTATCCTAACAATGAATGAGAGGGCTTGCAAATGACAAAAGTATCCATGAGTAAAATAGAAAACTGTTCCAAGTATGTTTTTTATGTTGGAATAATGGTCAAGCATTATTGAAACCGAGAAAAAGTTGATTTAGCAAAAACCCCACTTTGAGAAGTTAAGTTTTGAAAAATTAAACAAACCACTGTGAATTTTTCTATGAAGTTCCCCAGAGTAGAGCTGGAAGTAGAGCTGTTTCTCCTCTGGGTCAAGAGAAGCCAGATGGGTGGTTTGGGCATCTGGTCAGGATGCCTCCCAAACGCATCACTGGTGAGGTGTTTCAGGCATGTCCCAGGGGGAGACCCAGCGGCAGAACCTGGACCCCAGACTATGTTTCACACCTGGCCAGAGAATGCCTCGGGATCCTCCCGGATGAACTGGAGGATGCAGCTGGGATGAAAGAAGCCTGGATTTTCTGCCTAAGGCTGTTTCTCCTGTGACCTAGCCCTGTGTAAGTGGAAGACAACAGTACGGAAGTTACGTTATAGCAATGCTGCCTCTTTCACATATTTTAGGATTTATTTATATTTATATTGTTGGGTTGTGGTAGCAAACATTTTCATCATATTTTTATGGTGTATGTCTGGCATAGAGAATGAGGGATACACTCTCCATGACACCATTGCTGTTATTCATGATCATCATTATGTACTCAGACGTCTCGGTACAGCTTGTAATATGAATTGAGATGGGTGGCTTCTGTTTTGTAATCTTATAACTATGTTGATTAATTTTTATTCCCCCATGCAAGCTTCTAAAAGTCCACTCAAAGTTGGACGTATTTCAATGTGAGACCGTGTACAGATTTTACTGAGGCTTAAACAGAAGAAGTAGAGGAGATGGGTGGTGCACAATAAGTTAATGTGAAAATGAGCTTACGGCTCAAAACACATTTTGTCAAGGGAAATATGGCCAAGGTTCTTTAGGATTAGTGAAGGAGGTTTTAATTTGAACGCAAACAGTAAGGGCATGCAATTAAAACTGCTTCATTAAACAAAGGCTTCTCAACATAAACAAATGATTAGCCAGGGAAATGGTAGACTTCCATTTCCTCTCATAAGTTGACTACATTGACAGTTTCACTGGTCAGAGCTTTTAGAGGTCAAAAGATCTTAAAACAAGCCCTGCTTTCCTGGTGACAAAACTGCCTCTTTAGTCTTAAATAGACTTTCTTAGTACATGTTGAGGTCATAGAGCCATAATAAGTGAGTAAGAGGTTGATCCCTGTTGCTAATTACACACCACATGGCATTGTTATTCTTTGCTAATTGCATGCTGTGAATTACTGAAGGCGCCTTGCCTTAGAGATTTTTAATCTATCTATTAAGCCCATGAATTTGGCATCAACAGTGGCAGCTCTGTTGCAGTCAGTCAAACTGGTCCCTCCATAATCAGACAGTAAATCCGCTTGACAAGCGTGGGGGTGCAAACTTCTTTGCATTTATTGTTGTAATGCAGTCTATTTCTGGGGCAAATAGAACATGCAAAGCAGAACATGGGATACATTTGCTCCCACTGGAAAAAAGCATGTAATGAAGGCTCTTCGTTTCTCCACGGATTACCCAACATGCTCTGCTAGTGTTTTTTCATAAATAACTGTTCCACGATATGTTGTTGAAATTATTGATCAGAGAAAAACAGATATAAAACTTACAGGTTGAAACATTGTAAGAACTTCAGTCACTGCAGAATCAAAGAAGCAACAAAATACAATAAAGGAATCATTAAAAAAAATGCTCAGAGAAATTGTACACATGTGCAGACCTGACCATGGGTATGTCCACACATTTATGCTGATGTAAAAGTGGCCAATGGTATGTATGCAAACAAGTCAAAAAATCAGAATCAAATAAGAATGGATGACCATCTTCATTTTACATATTTTCAATTTTAAATAACATAATCAGTTGGTTTGTGATAATTTCTCCAAATGTGTAGTTATTAAGAGGTCATAGAAACAGACTGGATGTTTGACTGTATGCCTTTGACTATTGAAAAAAAAACAGTTCATCTACTTCAATTACCTTTAGTATTTGCCAGTCATTAAGACATTATTGTTGCAATGATTGTCAGAATATTGTGGTGACTTCAGAACAATTTTAGCCAATGGTTAAAAAAAATTCTGACTTCACACTTAGCAATCACCAGTTTGACAAGTTAAAACACAAAACAGCTGGAGCCTTTGTGGCTTCCTGGGTCTTCATTTATTCATTGGCAGAAGCTTGCAGAAAAGCTTTCCAAACAACCAGAACAAAAACTTCTTGAAATGACAATCATGGATTTGCAGGCCACTTTTAGGTCTTTTAAAAAATATTTTAGCTTGCACCTCTGCTTTCAGAACTTAAAGTGGCACTCTGAAAAAAAGATATTTGCCTTTTTAAAAATTGGGGAACGCAAAAGTGGCACATTCCCAATCATCAAAAAAACTGTGTTCATACCACACTAAAAACAATAGTGTAAATGAGCCCCACTGGTTATTATTCACTTAAATAGAATATTTTTTTCTTGTCTTAGACATGTAAGATGGTTTCTAATTAGAAGTTGAGCAAAAACAAAATTTGGTATTTGCTTTGTGTCCTTGAACTACTGTTTGACATAGAATACAAAAAAAGGATGGATGGACAGATGTTACACATTGTTTGCATTGAAATTTTATTAGCTCTGGGCAAGTTTCACCAGATTATACAATCTGAATGATGAAGAGAGTGAAAAACGATAATACACACAACCACTAAATCGCGGCCAAAATGAGATTTCTCCGCAGGGTGGCTGGGCTTTTACTCAGAGATCGGATAGGGAGCTCTGCCATTCCTCCAGGTCGAGAGTAGCCAGATGGGGAGGTTGGGGCATCTGGTCAGAATGACCCCTGAGCACCTCGCTGGTGAGGTGTTTTGGGCACATCCCACCGGGAGGAGACCAAGAGGCAGACCCCGGACATGGTGGGATCCATCCAGGTCAGCAAGAGAATGCAGCTGGGGTGAGAGAAGTCTGGACTTCCCGTCTGAGGCTGTTGCTACCGTGACCCGGCCTCGGATAAGTGGAAGATGACGGATTGGAACGGAACAACTACTACAAACACTACTTTCTTCAAAAACATACCCACAGTGTGTTTTCACTGACAAGTGCACCTGAAAAAACACATTTACAATATTGTGTTTGAAAAAAAGAGGTAAAGTTGCTAGATGTCACCAAGTTCACTCCTAGATGTTCATTTTAAGAACATAGTAAATATTGGCTAAACAAAATTTCTTAATGGTAAAGTATTTGGTACAAATATTAAAAAGTGAAACAGTTTAAAGCATGTGTGCCTTAATTAAAACATTGAGCATTCATTCACAGCACTCAGTCAGACCCTTGTAGATTTTTATAAACAACCTCCAATACTTTATTGTGTGCATGTTTCAGTCATTAGTATGTCTTCACATATACGCTTGCTCTTATCCATCTGACGCTCTTTGAAAAGCAACAGATTCAATTTTGCTTTGTTTGGTCCAGGTTAAGGAGTTCATCTATTTCTTTGGGGTTTTTTTAGCCTTTGAAGAAAGATCTCTTTCTCCAGAAACAAAAATTTAGTGATGGAAAGATAAGATAAGATTGACTTTATTTATTTCCAGAGGGAAATTGATTGAAGAAGAGCTCACCATTGACAGTCTTCACCACAGAAAAGTCCACCAGTGTTGGTAAAACTGTCTCAGAAAACTTTAAGAAGCAAATGCATGACAACAGCTTTGATAGCTACAATTTACACTGGCAATACATACACATTTTGCAGCCTTCTGTCAGTGAAGAGCATCTGGTTTTAGAAGAGTGGATGCTTTGCTTTGACAACAATTTTCTCTGCAGAGTCACTCGACTTAATGGAACTTTGGCACAAAAGACAAACACCGACAGATCTGGTGGCTTGGACAATCCTTGGATTATTGACATGTATTGTGATAAAGAAAAAGTAAATCAAACAATCATCACGTCGTTTTTTTTTTGCAAATAAGCTGTTTTTTTTAAGCTTCCATGTGCACTATACAAGTATAGAGTGACGTCTGACCTCTATAAGGGGTGTCAAAACCGAAGAGAACAGAGGGATTCAGCGTGACTGCACAAAGACCTGAAAACAGCAAAAAAAAAAAAAAAACAGTGCCACTGCTCCCCCATGACTCAAATTGCCTATCACATTTGCAGCAAATGTGGTAGGAGCTGCAGCTCCCACATTTGCCGATGATGCATAAACAGACGCGCATTCAAGTTCAGACTCTATTGTCTCTAGAGACAGAAGGATGCCAACAGTCAGTACTATATGATAGCATACACCACAAACTTTATTCAGAAACCTCTTCAAGACACACACACAGAAGAAACAAAATAAAATCCGTACTTATATATGGTATAAATAAATACAATCTTTTTATATTAGAACTCAAACAGGATGTTATTTTACTGTTCATTTAATTTACACCGAATGTAAAGAGACTCGGATCAATTATTGACTATAAAAAAAATGGACACATCACTCTTGAATTTTTCCCAACCACATTGTGATTGGTGTTTCTTTGCACATAATCACATCTGCTCTGTACACTTTGGATTCAGACAAACTCTTGTCACCTCAACTGGTATTGCAAATGTGGGAAGAAAGCAGTGTTTTGCTGCACAACATCTTGTCCTGATACGAATCTCTGTGGTCCTTAAAGGTGTATTGCTCTCTGTTGCTTAATCCAGGCCACCAGACCAATCAAGTCATAAAAGTGAAACCAATTAAACTGGAAATTGACTTTTCTGCAGCCCGAAGTGTAAAAAAAAAAAAAAAAACTAGCAGAGATCCATAAAACACCCTCACACTGATTTAATGCAATTTGTGTGTAGCAGCATAACACTTTTTATTGGATTTTGTGACCTGTGTAAATGAAATTGGTTTAAAATTTGACTTTAATATTATTTAGCATTGCCTCTCTAATTTTTGTTCTGTTTTAAGGTAAAAAAAAATATTAATTTACCCTGGAGTTTGAAGTTTGCAAAACTAAACATGAACCATTTTTATTCCAGTAGAGCAGTTATATGTTCTAATTTAAATTACCAATAAACATAAAGTACTTCAAGGATATTTTTATGCCAAGACAAAATATCCACAAACATTAAAAGTAAAGGAAATAATCCTATTTTATATTAAATCAAGTAGCTTTACACGTTTGTAAATTTAGTTACAAAAAGTTTCCAGAGCTTTATTTGCTTATTAACAGTAATATTTGTGTTTCAGTACCAGCTAGTGTCACATTTTGGTATTCTCATCAGGACATATTATCACTGTCATTTGTATGACATTTGCCTGACAAGAGATCTTCAGAGGACAGCCTGACAGGGGCACAAAAAAAAAAACTATCAAAGAAGGCAACATTCAGTATATGTTTCACAGCACAAATAAGGTTGTCAGATATTTTCCACAAGGGTCTTTTTCTGTCTGAGATTGTTTTCCATATTTCACATTTATTACCATGTTAAGTGTTGTGTTCTGTTTTTCAGCCACCTTCAGCTGCATCCTTATTTGTTGATATTGTCTCAATAGCAATAAAGAAATTAGGTCATTATTATGCCAGTTTTTGTGTTCCTGTCATACACAGTTGTTGAAATTATTGTTGAAACTGTTCATCGTGCACACTGTAATAATAGCTTTTTAGAACAAGTACCTAATTTTTTATTTAATAAAGGACTAATTTATTGAAGAAAGGAGTGTTAATGATTGAGCACATGGACATCCATCTATTCATCCAGTGTAGCAAACATTCCTGTTTTGAGGAGGTAAATCAAAAAGGAACAGTTCACTTTCAGATTGCAGGAAAGCCCTTGTCAACTGTGGTACCTTAAAACAGCACAGGTAAATGACGGCCACATAGTTCATACAGTCAGTGGCAATGGTCAAGTACCTACATCAGGTAAGTTCTAGGAAGTCAGTTTACAGAAAAGAATCAGCTATGTACTCAAATGCACTCCATCGCACCCTCGTCCTGGAAGAAAGTTCAAACCGAAGATGTTAAGACTACATGCATAATATGCATGAACGTTTCGCTACTCATTTCTAATGTCCAGAAGCCATATATTAGCTGCAAAGAGGGATGGCAACAGACTAGAGATCATCATGCTAACCAAGATGAAACATCCAAACTCCATTCGTGTATCAGAAAGATGGCCTAGAGAGATGAGGCAGTGGAAACTGAAGGAGAAGAAGTTGCAGTTCCAGTTACTGGAAAAAAATCCCTGCTGGCAAAGTACCACCTACATATAGCTGAAGTGGTGGATAAGAAAAAGTACAACCAACGGTTAAAAGGTTGGACTAAAAAAACATTCAGAGGAGCTTATCATGACAGCACAGAAGCAAGAGTCCTAAATGCACCACATCAGGTGGGACACTGGATGCAAGGGGACCTCTTAAATCAGTTCAACTCAGAACACCAGGGTAAATTACACTTGCAGGACAGGAGTAAAGAGCATGTATAGTTATGTCAAAAGCAAATTGTTCATAGCATTTATTGCTACTCGGCAATGTAGCATACCATCTTATGCCGCTTATCTGGGATCGGGCCATAGTTGGAAAGTCCACACATCTCTTGGGCTGGCCACATCTCTCAGCTCATCCAAGAGCCACCTCATCTGACTCAGAATAGCATCAGCTTTACTCTTAGCCCCTACTGAATTGCAATGCTCCTCAACCTATCTCTGAGCAAGAGCCTGGCGACCTTTCAGAAAAAGCTCATCTCAGCTGCTTGTGCTCAGAATTTTGTTCTTTCAGTCGCCACCCATAGCCGGTGGACATTGGAAAAGATCTGAACGTAGTTCAATTGTTTATTATGGTGGAGGAGTTTACAAGTGATGCTAGGAGTTATGTTGTTGAGGATATAATAATCTTTGGGAGAGTCATTCATGACTAAAAAAAGGTCCTGGGTGAGGGTCTGGTTGTAGTGCAAATCACAAACTTCTGTCAAGAAGACAACCATGAGCAAAGAGTTTTTCTTACCCTGGTATCAGTCACCGGGGCCCTTCTCATGAGCCAGATCTGGATATGGGTTATGAGAAGAGCGTCTGATGGTCAATGCTCAATGGTGCCCCGCTGGTCAGGTGAAGGAGAAAGTGCAGCGACGCCCTATCAGTCCGACCCTCAGCTGCAGAAGCTGGTCACATTGATAAAAAGTTTTCAAATAGTTCAGGAAAAAAAAAATCTTTAGAAAACTTTTGCCAGCACTGTTTATGTTTGTATTGATTTTATTTTCTTTATTGCAATTTGAATCATTTTATGACGCACAGTTTTCTTATTTATTTAAAAACTGGGGAAACAATCATAACGAGAAGTATGTACTTGCTTTGTGGTGGCTTAAAGATAGCCGCCTGTACAAATTTAAAACCCTTGAGTTGAAAAAAAAAAATCTATTGCTTCTTGACAAAACAAACTCTCACAATAAGCCTCTTGCAAGTTTTTCTGTTTGCTGCCCAGTGGTCTAATAATCACTGTTCAGATTAATTGCTTATTTAGAGCTTACAGTCTTCTGTTGATTATTTCTTTTTATTATTTCCTTCCAAATACAGCTGAATAAATTCTGGGGAGATAGCACTAGTTTAAGTCACTCATTTGGAGTTATTTTAAGTTGGTAAGTTGCAAATAAAAAAAATAAAGATGAAAAACATAAAAAGGATGAATGAATGAATGAATGAATAAACGAACAAACGAATAAGGGGATTTATATGTACCATTATTAATCTACAAAGTACGTTTGGGTGTTATAAGTTGGTGTTATAGTAAGTCAATTCTACTTTTTCAAGTATTGTTTCAAATCACTTTTAACTTTTGCATGTATATAAATTGAAAGTTGAGCTCTTGTTTTTTTTTTTTTTTTTAGGGCAATGTCTTTATTCAGTAGCAACAATGAAAAGTTTTCCTATTAACTAATGCAGTAGTGTAGTTTTCTTCTTCCTCCTGTTACATCCTAATTGAATCTAGCAGAGATCAAAAACACATGTTAATCAGTTGAGCTAACCAAACCTAATTCCTTCAATGAATTACCTGCATAGAGATTAAAACCTGAGCACAATCAATGGAGGTTATTACTTCCATTGTAAACCAATGGAGAAAACAAATTTAAAAAGATTCCATTATCAACCATTTATATTTCTTCGCTTCTGTTAGCGGAGACTTTTTTAGCTTCAACTATCTTCAGATCCTGCTTTTTGTATCTGAGATCGCCCACTCCATTGTACAGCACTGAAAGTAACACAAGTTATGAAAAGAGTATGAAAAACACAGAGTATGAAAAGCTCTGCAGCCACCTGGCAACACGCTACTATCCAGCAACCTTGGCTTTCTTCACATTTCTGCTCACAGGGTACACTGTGAGAGCCCACACATGCCAGAGTGAGTAATTATTCCCTTGCAAATTCATCTGATCACGACAAGCAATTGTGCATAGCCTTTAATACAGGCTAGCTGGCTGAGGATTTTCCTCAAGCTGCTGTATGAAATGAGTTCAAGTATGACAGTGTTGATGAATCCCTTCATTGTATGTTGATATAGCTGGTCATGGTTTAGGGATTCATTTTAGATATAATAATCAAGTTGCATCAGATCTTTGAGTCCTTAGCTTTGTCTCCAAGCCTGCTCATTTACTGTCGCCATGGGCTTTTAATGAGGGGCACATTGTCGAGAGAGGGGCGAGGCAATGGGATTTTAATGGGCTCACTATGGTCCACTGGGAGAGAAAACAGTCATTGCATTAGTTCTCTTGAAGCGTATAATTTAAATAGGTGAGGAGACCCAGGATGTTGTCTGCTTGTCAAAGTTTAGTCTCGTATAGTGGTGAGTCAACAAGATGTCATGTCTACTCTCAGTGTAGATAAGGGCCTCGGAATACGTTAACCTTTTCCTCATTTGTTTTGTGCAGATCCCCTTTTGTTTCGCCGTGAAATGAGAAATCTTTGCTGCCACAGGGCGAATCCGAGCTCACAAGGGGATCACGAGGCACAGGCATGTGGCACCTGAACATTAGCCTTGTTGAGCCGCATTTTGTAATAACGGTGCATTTTGTAATAAACGTCCAAAATGAATTTCTACAAGAGTGACTTTTGTTGTTTTTTATGCAATTTTATGCAATTTCCCAAATCTATGTATGACAGAATACTCCAAATATAACTTTAGTTGCCTATTTGAAATTTGGAATTATATAGGCCAATAACTTGTGGCCAAATTCAAAGCTCTACATGGTCTGTCACTCAGCCAGGGAGGGGAGGGCGGGCTGTAATCTGATTGGCTGCTGCATCAGTTCTACAAAGATCATGCGCTGCTTGCATGCTTAATTGAGACAGCCAACAGAGTTCAACATGATGCCAGGTATGAAAAAACTGTGCCAAATATTATCTGTGTAATTGAATATATGGAAGTATAAAGACATTTTGCAGTTGATCTAAAGTTATGTAGATGTTTTGCCCTCGATAAGAAATTATATGACTGAATTTATTACAAAATGCACCGTTATTACAAAATGCGGCTCAACAAGCCTTCTATCAAAATTAGAAAGAATGAGAGTGGAGAAGGTTGGTGGAACTGGGGGTGCGACAGTGTGCTCAGGGTTTAGCTAGCAGCTACTTCTTGTCTCCACAGCTCATTCTATCTTTCTTTTCGGTCTCCTGCTCTCCAACGTTAGCGCTCAGTACCCCAGGCTCAGCAATTACTGGTACGGTGAAGATGAAAGGTCACAACTGTTAGCAAAGGAGAAAGAAATGACAAAATGAAGAGCCGGAAAATTCCAACTTTCTAAAGCTTCAAGTGGCTAGGCACAAAGGAAGAAAATAATGCAGTAATGGCTGTCAAAAGTCCCACTTATTGATTTCACATAGAATCATGTTGTGACCTTTTTTCATTATTGCTGCCTAAAATTTTTCAGCTCAGTATCAGAAGTGACTTTGTTGTCCTTTACTGCTCAGACCAAAATCAATCACACTGACCAGTAACTAATATGCCCCACAGCATGGAAGATTCACCATAAAACCTTTGCTGCATCCAGCTTTTATTGTGCTGTTGTGGGTTGTATAAGAAATAGAACAAAAGCACTGAGATTCATTGAGCATTTATACTTTATATTCCATTGCCGCTGACCAGATTTGCTGCAAACAAAAGCAGGTCTTTATTGTGTTATTACCTTAATTTTAGATTGTGTTTCTACTGAGAAGTGGATTGAAAATGTATAATTTTTCTTATAATTAATATTTATTGTATTATTTTAAACCTACTTTATCTAATCAAGGAGTAGGTTTGACTTCATCACAGTGGCCTTTTGGTCAGGTTGTTATGTACTGTATGTTGGGTCTGGTTTGATACTGATAACAATATTCTTGCGAAATCCTTTTTAATACAATTTACTTGCTTTGAAGTTTAAATTTCAAGCCTTCCAGATCTTTTAGTTTTTCTTTTTTTTCCTGGTATATCCAAAATAATTTTGATCAGTAGTTTTTAATTTTATTATAGCTTACATTTCTTATTTTTATGACAATGCTTATTATGTTTTGCACATTAGTACCTCAGCAAGTTCCTAGTCTCTGATTCTTGTTCACTAAAAAATTAAAAAGAAAAGTTTTTCTGATCCTGATTTAAATGTCTTTGAATCAAGTAAGTGACTATTGTGTTCCAAATATTATAATGTGCTCACTTTTACGTGCCCACAAGTCACCTTATGGGGGGATATGTACTTTTAATTTAACAAGTTTGTCTATATCTCAGAAATGTTACTGTACAATAGAATGAATAGTATTTAAGATGAATAGTATTTAAGATTAGAGGACAGCTTTGCAGCATCCTCAAAACATGTTCCACTCTTGCTGATTGTAAGAATGAGAGTATATAAAACAGTGTAAAGCCAGGTTAAGCTGACCGTGCTACTCTGGCTAGACACCAGCGCGTTCCTCAATGGAGAAATGCATTAACACTTAAGCCTTTGCTGATTGACGACTGCATGGATCTTGTAGTATAAAAGGTCCATGAAACAGCAACTTGTACTGTGATTGTCACAGTTTGTATGTTTATTTTGAAAAAAGTGAAACTTATGCGGTTGCTAGCTGCCAAAAAGCCCAACCTGCTCCAATTATATATCCCTGAAAACCTGACCAAAGGCCACCTTTTTGCATCTGCTTTAGCTCTGTGTGTGCGTGCATGTGTGCGTGTGTGTATGAACAAGTATGGAGCGCCAGAAATGGTTTATTGGGAACAAAATCTGAATAAGCCTTGGAGTACAGGATGACTCATCAAAGATGTATTGTTGTTTTTCAGTACATGAAAGCGTATGATACCACTAAGAATGCCTACAAACCAATTTATTTGTCATCCGAGGGTATAGGTAGGTAGCATTCAGCAAAAGATGCAAACTATGAGATGAAAACACTTAGGAAAACTTATTTTGTGAAGGCTTCAAAATCCACATTTATTAACAAATAAAAATACAATTAGATCTGAACTCTTCAAATTTTTCTCCAAGATGCTTTTTTTACTGAATCCATTGCTAAAGTTATTTTTTGCACTCTGAAAACAATGAGAACCAAGTTGTACATCACAAAATCTAAAAATAGTAACATGCAAAACCATCTTCAACCAGCTCCACGTATTTAGTTTAGAGGAATCAGTTTAAATCTCACAAGTTATGCTCTACAGTTGATCTAAGTTTTGATAATATTGATCGACATGATGCTACTTTGTTTCCCAGGAGATTCAGTCCTGTAAGACATGTCTCTGTTTCAACACACCTGTGCCAAATTAGCAAACATGTGGCCCGAACTTTCCTTACTGTAATTTGGAGAATTACATGGTGCTTCAGATAATTTGTATCTTCCCTGTATTGCCATGGTCACCAGAACAGGTTGATTATGAGGACATTTCTTTTTCTGGACTAGGCAGCCAAATGAGTTTTAATTGCACATAATCCTTTTAGTAATAGGAACCAGAAACTAATTAAAGCTCATGACAAATCTCCAATTCAGCTTTCACCTTTGTTGACTGATGCATATGTTGCAGCCACCTGGAGCACCATGGCGATAGGACAGCTTTGGTACCTTCGGGGTATTACCCATATGGTGTGCTTCCCTAAATAGTATTGGTGGTCATTGGGAGCATGTATCTGGATGTTTTTGACACAGTCTCATTATTAATTTATCACACTTTGGATGTTTTTTAATGTATCAATCTATAATTTTGAGGAAACTTCTCGTACCTGAGGTAACTCCCTGCTAATTGAAAGTGGAACGGGGAATCTGTATAAATGTGTTTATTGAAATAATATTTTTAAATGTTTTAGTATATTAAATCAGTGCTTATAAAGGAAGAAGGATGGCTCAGTGAGTAGGGTGACCGCCCTGTAATCGGCGGGTTGCCAGTTCGATCCCCTTTCTGGAGTTCATGCTGAGGTGTCCTTGAACAAGACACAGAGTCCCCAATTGCTCCGGATGGTGGTTTACGCATTGCATGGCAGTGTCCCCATCAGGTGTGAATAGGTGAATGTGAGCTACACTGTAAAGTGCTTTGAGTGTTGCTACTGGGTTGACTTCTACACACGTAGTCAGACACACTACCAAGAGAGTGTGGATAAATGAGTATTGTATAAACATATACACACCGGCTTCCTTGCTATTCACTGAGGCTACAGACTTTGCACATACAAAATATTAGCTCTATAATTTATCTGCATAGCAACTTTATTTGAGAAGTTACTAACATAGAGTCTGACATACTAAGTGATGAGTCCAATACTGTCTGAAAAAACATCATTCAAAACAAAAAGCAAACATGCATGTTTGCTTTGAGGAGCAAACTTGAAAGGAACAGAAATCTGGAAAAAGATATCAGTGGATCTTTACCGGTCTTAATGACAGGCTCTTAGGGCTGAAAAATGATCCATAACGACTTTATTCTACCACTTCAAATTTATCTTTTGAGTTATTTTTTTTTCACTATAAGTTTGATAGTAAAATTAAAGTAAGCCTGAAGACAATTAACGTTCGGTCAAAACTATAACTTTTCAGTCTCCACAAAATTTTTTTTTTTTACCACGTACAATTTCGTACTATGTCCATGAACAAAGATCGGAATCCTTACAGAGTAAAGATCAGTCTTTAACATCAAATTTTGTCACCATGTTGTTTAAGGTAAAAAAAAAAAAAAAAAAAAATTTGGTGTGGAATCAATTGTGAATAGAAAAATCTTTTTTGTATTTTGGACTTTGATCAAATTGTTAAGTACAGTTGAGCTATAAAATTTTGCTTCTCCGTCGTACTCTACATTCAAAGCTGCTAATAGTGATTTTTTTTAAAAAAAAATAAATGAATAAAATAACCTTCGACAGCTACTGTTTAGGGGGAAAAACAAGATGTACTTTTGTATTCTTATCCATTTTAGTTGTATGCAACTTCAGGAATAAGTTTTTTTCTGAGGTGTGCTTACCTGTTTCCCTCATCTGTTCGTTTGACAACTCCCTGAAGTGGTGGACTTAGATGAGGACTAGTTATACCTTTGCAAAGTTCTGAGATTTGTGCATTTCAGACAAACTCTCAGCTCTTTTTATTTTTCTCACCTGAGACCACATCTGGCACTTCTGTATGAAGATCTTTTGCTGTCACAGCAACAGTGCTGTTGAGGTGGCCTGTGCTTGTCCTGTGGGAAAATAATATGCCATGTCTGAGGCCATTCTTTTCTTTGAGCATGTAAGATGAAGAAGAATTCTGGATACAATGAGAATTTGTGGAGTTCCACATCTCGTTGCATGGGTTACAATGACAAACACAGGGAGAGGAGTTGACAGCATTGAGTATTTGCTCTCCATATCAACACCTATCAGTGGCCTCATTTTTAAAGACTAGTGTAGATTTAAACTGAGCAAGTGTTTTTCCTCACTTACGCACCTCTCTTACGTCATGCAAAATTAAGATTTGTAAAAACCTCCATAACTCCCTTCACACAACCTGAAAGAAAGAAATGGTCTGACCTTAAAGAAGAGACTTAAGAGGAACTAACCATCCACCAGGAATCCATGTTAGTTCCCGTAGGCAATCCATACTATTTTGAGCATGACGTTGATTAAAATTATCGTTATTATTGTTAATATTAGCACATGTAATTATTTGCATACAACACCTTCTGAATTTGCTTAAAACTATGTGAAAGTTCATGCACTCTGACCCCTTTACAAATAGCTCAATTTTTGTGAAAGTTGGCGTACGCAGGGATTGTATCATGAGCAAGATTTATAAATTAGGCCAAGGTCCAACACTCCTGCGAAAATGTGGAAGGTTCTTCTATGCATTTATTTATACATATCATTTGCTTGTACATCTACAGAGAAAGACAAGTGTGAGAGTAAAGAAATAATCAGTCTTGTATGTGAAATCCCAACACAGAGCAAACTGGGGCTGCTATGGATGTACTGAGGTCGTCATATCTTGACAACCTTCCTTGTATGTGAGAACCAGCCCCTCAGGTTAACACAATAATATATATATATATATATATACAATAAATAGGTAGGAAAGTTATTTGGTGGATAATAATATCTCTAACCTCTATATCACTTAGTGGAAGTAATAACTTTCAAAATCTCTAGCTTTAGATTTTAAGTGCAACTTAAATTCCCCAATGGTTCAATGTCCATTAGCACCTTCTGTTGCGTGATCAAAACATCTTGGTGGAAAGGCAGGTAAACAGCTCACAGGAGAGAAAAGAAATAAAAAAAATAACCGACAGGAAGAGGTGGGCAGGTGGGTCAGTAACACCTCTGCAATCTGAGTGGTTCTTAAGGTGTGAATAACCCCATCAGAGATTAAACGTCTCAGAGTCACCCGGAGGCTACCGACACTAAAAAATGTTGGAAGCATAAGAAAAAAAAAATTAAATGGCCTTCTATTTGTTCTATATATTAAAAAAGATATAGTATGTTGCTTTAAGTGAGAAACCAAAAGCAAAGACATGATTTTGAAATGAAGGTAGTTGTCAAACATTGGGCACATTTTTGATTGAAGAGGACATATTCTTTTTATTCTTTGGAGAAAATGTAAAAAAGTTTGACTCCTGCTATCTCTGTGGCTAACTGACACTAACTGTGATTTAAACTGTTTCTGTTTCAGTTTAAACAACAACTCACCCCAACTAGAAATTCAGCTAATTTCAATTCAGCCAAATTCACCAACTAAGGGGACTTTACTGCAAATCCACAGTAACACCTACCCGCTTAGCCTAGGGATCCACCTCATGACGATAGACTTAAAAGCAAATCTTTAGGGGGGTTTCCTATGGTGTCATGAGCGTCAAGGGATTCCTGGTCCGTAGGGCAGAGTTGATGGTGACATTGGTCACGGTAAAAAAGCACATAGCCTTTGAAATGGCTGGATCTCTGGAAGACTTTGAGACAAAAGTTGATCAAATCCACTGGTTTCACTTGAACATTCAGCACATTGACTGCACACACCTTGTCAGTGTCTTTGCCTGTCTCCTCCCTGTCAAACTGGAAGTCAAGCTGGAAGTCATCTTCCAGTTGGGAGGCTGCTCAAGACAGCTGTGTTTCCATGGTCTTTTGTCATCCTAAATTTAATCTCAGTCGAATTGACTGAGCTGAGGAGCTCATTGTGAAAGACGGTTTGCTACCAGTGATTGGGTCGTTTTTGTTGTTGTGGAATCCCCTTGTTCTTGAAAGGGGCCTGTCTGGTGGTTCACTTTACCCCTGGTTGAGGCAAAGTACCATGTATGGTTTCTTTTGCAACCTTAGCTGCCTCTTCGTTTGCCTGCGCGATTTCAATAGCTTTGGTGAAGGTAGGTATAACCTGGATGAATTAGAATCATCCTTCTTTTCCCTTTTTTCTTTATTTCCACTGTGATACGTGTTTGCGCAATACCCTCGTCACTTCTTTAAATTTATTGTGGAACAGTTAGTTAGAAAGTAGAGATGGCCAGAGATGCCAGATGGATGGGTGGTTTTCAGGAGTACCATCACATTTAACTGTGCAATTAAACTTGTTTGGTCCAAATTGAGAGCGGAAATACAGTAGGTCAGGTTTTCTACCCCTTTTCATTTTCCTTTTTACTCTACCAAGAGTTGCTAATGGTCGCATATGCTTGCCTCCATGTGCTCTAGGCCTCATGAAATACTACTTCCTGAGGTTTAATTAGCTCATACCTCATTTATTTGTCAAATTTTTTTTATTGGAAAACTTTTTGATGTTTCCAATCAGACCGGATTTGATCAGTCAGACTTGAACTTCGAAAATGGCGGACAGCAACATTAGCGCTTACTGTTCCATTGTGAAGCAGCATCATGAAAGATGGAACAATACTGTGCATGTAATCAATTTGAACCCAGCAGCTGAGTTCTAGTCTACTGCAAGGAGTGTTTGGTCACCGATTATGACTCGCTTGAGAAAACCCTCAGTGCGGTTGAGACTGGCAATGGCGCACAAGCTGAAGGGGTTTATCCTGATATTGAGCTTTTTCTAACTTCAAGAATTTTTATTATACTAAATATTTTATAATACAAATGGAATAATTGATTTTAATGACAATACAGCATATACACAAATTGGTGACTTGTCCAGGGTTTACCCTGCTTAATATTTGCTTAGTGTTGAAAATGAACTTCATCAGCCCTTCAACTTTGATTTGAAGAAACAGGTCAGAAAAAAGAAAGAATAAATGAATTATTATTGGTTGCATCATTTTGTATAGAAACTTAAAGATGGTCACTTTGTGGCTCCACTTATGACTGCCAATTTCCCACCTGAAAGCTGAATATCTCATATTGTGATGTGAAATAACATCATTACAGTCATTACAGTGATCATTTACTTCCTGGCCATGAGTATGAGACTCATTAGTGCATGAATGAAAAATCTTGTGTGGCTGGTCAAAGCATTCAGAAGTGAAAAAAATGGCTTGTGTTGGTCGTCTTAGCCGGTAATTTAAATTTAATACCCAAGCACCTTGGAAAGAAATTTATGAAGCCCCGCAGATATATTACATTATACTCATTAAATAGAAAATACATGCTTATTAATATTCTTTTAGCTCCACCTGAATCCCCCTCTAAAAGCTTTGCAGCATCCCAAGTGACTCCTGAGAGTCCCTGTTGAGAGAGAACGTGTGGCAGAAGGACAAGGCGAGAGAGCAAGTAAATGCCGAGATGGGAGGATAAAAGGATGGATTTGGGCTGTAACTGCAAAGGCAATTGGTTTGTAAGGGGAAGATGAAAGACGAGAAGTGGCGGCAGAGAGCTAGGCAGAGTCCAAGGGAGCATAAGAGATGGCAAATGAGGAAATTGGAGGGAAAGTAAAATTAAGCAGCAATGTCGAGAGAGTAAGAGAAAGGAAAAGTAGAGCTGGGAGATCTATTCACCAGGGAAGCAGTGTTGTATTTCAGGACCAGTGCCTTTGTGCCATTCAACTCACTGCAGGTTTCCCATGCCTCCGGCTCTTTTCTATGAAACTCAGACAGCTGCTGGATTTCCCACAATGCAGCTATAAAATGGGACTAATACAATGTCCCTCCATGTTTTATCATCAACAATAAACACCCATAGGGGTGTGCTCTGGCAGGTTGATACCACCTGTCTCCCTCAGTTTCACCAGTGTGGGCAAAGTCACACTCACTGAATACAAAAAACATAGCTACAAATCTGTTAACAACATTTTTAAAAATCTGTACAATGACTCTTTTAAGTTTTTTTTAATATATTATATATGCTAAATTAAATATTCTATTTCTTCCTTTTGCCTGAACAGCACTGGGTTAAAGATGCACACAGGTCACAGTGGAATGATGTGATTTTTTGTTTTCTTTACACCTTATTCTGCGCATAGGTAATCATTTTTTCTTTACTTTCTCCATCCAGAACTTGTTCTCAAGGCATGTCCAACTATGTTTTGTGTATGTTGTATTGTCTGGCATATCTTTCTTTCCTTTCACCCAGTCACTGTTTGAAGGTGAAATTGTGTTTCCAGGCATCAACATGATTGTCAATTTTCATTTTCGTTGAGTAAAATGTAAACTAAAAAGATTACCTGGTAGAGGAATTATAAAATCTGTTCAAAACATTGATTGTGTGGTAGTTTTCTGTGGTGCATTGGACTTTTCTTTGAGTAGAAAAACCTGAAATAGTTTGCAGTGTGGGAGCTTGAAGGAGGATTATCACACAAAACAGATTGGCTGAGTCGTGCACTCTCAGCTAAACTTTACAGGACAGGAGCCACAAGGGCCCACACCAACTCGTGATATGTCGTAACCTAGTCATGGAAATTATTAGTTATCACCAATTAGGGACTCGTTTCAACAGTAATGATGCTATCATGGTTTCAGATGAGGTGTGGGAGGTGAGTTAGTGTTTTTAAATTTAGATCGTTTTCAAGAAGCATGATAAGCAGAGATGGTTAGAGTACTTTGGTCCAGTATGACTTTCACACAGAAAGTCCTTTTTATCTATGTTTCATTCACTAGTCTGATTGGAGAATCAAATTGTATATCTTGTTCCAAATAATCCAGTGTAAATACAACTCGTACCAGTTTATATTTGCTTTTGTACAACACTATGTGTTTTGAATTAAAACTGTGACTGTACGTTTGTACTTCACAGCGAACACCAGAGAAAAACTAGCCATTTTTTTAGTGTTTGTTTACTTGTTACTTAGAAGAAAATACCCAGAAGACTTTTGTATGATTGTAGAAATTTTCCTTGATTACACTTCAACAGTTCATTAAATTTTAAAGTAGGTTTTAATTAGCTGTTTAGGATGTTTTTACCCTTCAAATTGTTGAAATAGGAAACTTAAAAGGGCCATTTTTTCTTTTTAATTGCTGATGTGAACACATACTGTAGCTCATAAGATCTTACTTGATGAACAAAGTTTGACTGTAAGGTAGCATTAAAATTAAGAAATAAAACATCTGTACTGGCTAGAATAAGTACTGGCATGAATATACATTCATGGTCAATGTAATTAACAGAAGCAAAGCATTTTAGAGCCTTCTCAATTCAAGATTCAGGTATAACAACACGTGATAAGACAAACTGGCACAAGCTGAAGGGCTGAAGGACTTTAAGGAGATATCAATAAAAGGTCAAAGATGAGGTCCCTGAATATATAAAAAAATTGGAGAAGGCCAGACATGATACTTGATGGGCCTGAAACTTTAACAGCTTGTCTGTTCATAGTGTTTACATTTATTTTCTTGTTTCATCATCGTGTTGTCATATAATTCTAAAAGACATTTTTATATTAGCAATTTGTTAAGCAAAACAAATTCTGTCTGCTTTAATATTGTCAAAAAAAGTATTTACTGCCGTAATTACCTAGAATGGTAAAAATAAATAAATAAAAAAATCTCATAAAGAGAAAACAAACGTTACAAAAAAAAAAAAAAATCCAACTACAAAACAAATAAAAAGTGCTATATCTACTTGTGAGATTCAAATTTTCTTTCAAATACTTATAAAACAACCCCCCTTGATTTAATGGGCTCATTGCAGACTCTACTTACAGTATACAACCTCAACTTTTGTAAAGTCTGTCGCCTTACATTTTGTTAATAATAATAGTGTATACTTTATTGATCCCTCACCAGGACAATTTGTGTGCTGCATTACACCGCAGCAGGCTGCCACGACGGCGCCAATGGTGGGAGAAAAGGGGGTTTAGGTGTCTTTTCCAAGGACCCAAAAATATCGGGCAGAAAGGGTCCATGCTTTGAAAATGAGTCTGAGAATGAGTGCACTTTACAAAACCCTATGACGATTCATCTGAACATTGGACAAGGGTGATTTTGGGGTGGTTTGTGTTATTTAATTTAAAGTGTAAAGCCCGTTAAGACCCTGAATTGGGTTGCTAGAAAACACAAATCATCAGTCAATCACACCAAGATTGTTTTTCTTTCTTAACAACATAATGAATTAAACTAATGTTCATATTCTGTATCTGTTGGGCTTCAGAAACATGTACTGGTAGTTTATTTAAACTTTTTAGCATCTGCTCTTGTCACCTAATTTTTATTCAGAATGGAATTAGTCACGAATGTTTTTTGCAAAAGTCCAATCAGAAGCTCCTCTCGGGACAAAATTATGAAACCACAAGTATCATCCTCATGAATGAAAGCTTTTTCTTTCCTGACTGATGTGGACTAATACGTGGGAAAAGTTCGATGTCCACACATATAGACGGGGTTTGGTTGTGGAGATGATGTGACACCGCTAACCACGCAGCCAGCAGGCCACCTCCTGGCTGGTGGTAAGGATGTGAACGCTTGGCAGCAAATCTGTCACGTTCAGACTGAAAGGGTAAATGTTTTTCACGGCCATCTGGTGTGTGGTGGAGACACCATCTGAAGGGAGGCAGGAAGACGAGTTCAGTTGGCCTGCAAGAAAACGACAAAAAGGAGTGTGAGAGCTTCATGAGTCAGGTTGTGTTTCACAACCAGGGCAAGATGTCCGGTGATTTTTTGGTCACGGCCTTCCTAAATACCCACCAAGTTTCCAAAACTTCTAATAGTCTTTCTTTTGACTTTTTAAAAGGGTTTTAAATATTTCTACCAAAAATGACAAACCAGTCTTCATCCGGATATCTTATGGTTTCAGCATTCTTGGTTCATTTTTAGTGTATTCATTCCTCTTTCCTTCATTCTTCACTCAACACTTTGTAGGAGGAGGCAAACGTAGTGGTCTTTTCGTTATATGTAGAAAAGGCTCCAAAGTTGTCGTCTGGACAGTATATTTTCTGATTGAGGCATTTTGACTTCCAATTCTTCCAATTCTTTTCAATCTGAAAAAAAATTATCTGAGAACTGGTTCTATATACACTGAGTTCAAAATCTCTAAGGACGGGCTAATCCAAACAAGCCTGTATCCAACTGGGATTGGACAGGTACAGTTGCACAGTCAGAAAATACACTGTCCAGAGACAACTTTGAAGCCTTTTCTACAATGGATCCCTCCTGGATGAATGAGGGATTACACAAAATTTTTGTTATAAAATTATAGTAATTTGTATAAACTTTATGTTAATGTTGATATTTAAACTAGAGATTAAAATATATTACTAATGCTAATCTTTCCGTTTCTAAGAAACTCTTCACCTGTTGAAGTGGTTTGATAAAATCCTTACGACCTTACATTATTTCAGAGAACCATATTCGGTCTGATTCCCACCGGTACAGTATTCATTGAAACCCAAAGACTCACTATCTCTCCAGTGTTTTAGGTTGTTGTCAAGGGACTTAAGGAAGGTTCAGCCAGTGGAAAGAAATGAGGTTATTATCATCCTTTCTCAGAGACAGGTGACAAAGCCGATGTGAGTCCAGACAGATGCTATCTATTAACTACTCTGTGAACGCAGTTCACCAGCCCTGAGATTGTTGAGCAGGTAATAGATGTTTCCCTGCTAAAACACATCTGGCAGATATCAAATGAATCTCTGAAGAGTTCTTCAGACGTCTGCTATTGACAAAATTACCAGGGATGATTTTTTTTTATTTTGTATTCTGATATTGTCTATTTTAAATTCTAACTTAGCTGAAAGTGACACCAATGTGCTTTGGTACATTTTTCTACTTCAGCACCTTCTAATGACTGCTCATTAGTCTTCTATCTTGCATCTTTCTATTCTGAGCTCTCCAGAGAGTGAAACCTGATCAAAGGTTCATTCTTATCTCATTTTTTGATGTTTTACTTTTGCTTTATTTCTTGGATTCTTTTCTTTGGCTTCTTTACTGTTTCTGCCATGTTGCATATCCAAAACAGCCAGAGTGTTTAACTGTTGATGCACTGTCATGAATCAAACTTTGGCAATGGCAAGACGCTCCACATGTGACGAGAAATGAGTTAATTCAAACTCACATATATGAACATACCATATATCAATGTGCTTTCAGAATGGGTTTCAAGGCTGGGAATTTGTGTAAGGATTATCTTTACAGCACAGACGACTGTGTATTTCACACCTAGGCCTTCAGTAGTGTTCTGTTTGCATCAATCAGCTGCAATCATTACAATAATTTTATTACGCTGAAATAAAACATGAATGGAAAAACTCCACAATAAACATCTTTACGCATTGAAAAAATCAGTGGTGGAAAGTCTCGTATTATGTATACAGCTGTAACACACAAAATGATCCAAAAAGACCTGAAGTGGACATGTCTGGTACACGAGTGTTTGGCACACCAACATCCCAAGCCAAAAGAGTAAAATTATTTTTAATAGGGCACATTAGCACAAAACGGGTAGAAAAGACACCTTTTTTAACAACAGCAAAAAAGATCAAAAATAGGGTTTAAAGGATGCTTGTGAAAAACGGTGCTTTCGTGTAATGTAAAACATCATAATAGGTTATGTTAAATGACCAGCAGAAAAAAATAACTCTACCAGCTTGTTTAGAAAAAAACTCCAGTTATACTTCTTGTTCACTTTTCGCAGCATTTTGCTCAAAACAGTTTTACAAGAAAACTTGGTTCTCTTGTACAGCTGATTTGAAAGGTGACCATTGATTAATAGCATAAAATTGGAGAGACAAAAATTCTGATGCATTAAACTTCACCTGCAGATCCTGGTAAAATTATCAGTATATACTGTATACTGTAATATATTGCTTGAAGCCAGTAAAATGGACTCTGATTGCCTTCACACCAACTCCGCGGATTTTAGCCTATCTGGTAAAAAAAATTTAGGCTAAAATGGGATTGATCAAATACTTTGATTTCTACGTTTTTTTTTTTTACATGCTCTGATATAAAAACACACATTTGGAGGCAGCTCTGCTATTGGAAAAGCCATACATTTTTTAAAAAAAAAAGCTGACAGACCATTTGGATATATTTGTATACAGTTGACATGATATTTATGACTCAGGCATTTTAGGCCAACAGAGAAGGCTGTGAAGGCATTTGTTCTTGCCACTGCTTTAAAGTAATTTTATGTTTATTCTAACAAATCCCTTTGGAAATCCATCCTCTTTGATCATCTGACCTTTGCCTTAAGTCTCCGATTGCTGTATTTTATTTTTTTAATCATCAAAAGATGATTTTTAAATATACATGAATGATTCCTATTTTTTTGAGTGGCACTGAAAAATCTTTGAGGTTCTTTAAGAGCCAATTGGAATGAAAACTCAGTTTTTTGGGCATGAGGATCCTTGGCTTTTTGTTTGCCCTTTCAAACAAAACAAGAGGTTAAGTAAGGATCTCCTAGCATTTTTTAATTCAAGTAGGCCTAGCAAACAAAGTAACCATCCCAATGCTCAAAGCAGAAACCACAGTCTAGTTTATATACATTAATGTGATTAAATATATTTTATCACATGTATTATTATTATTATTTAAATGAACTCAATTGCCTAAAAGAGGAAAGCACAGTGAGAATTGCTAATAGCATAATGTAACTAGAAAATACACGGCATGCTCTGCTAGAGTGTAATGTAATCAAAATATGCAATGCTGCTCCCGGAGTAAGAGTTACAGATCAACATTTAGCACAAATTGGCAATCACATTCAAGAGTAACTGTTGCTATACGGGGGTTTGTCTGCTTGTTATATATTACGACCCAAGAATAATTTCGTCAGACTTCTTGTTGCTCACATCAACAAACCCACAAATATCCTCACAGCAGAGTTCATGTTGCTGCAAAACCAAGATGTGTGGAAGTTTCCTCTCTTGTGCGGAGGCTCCCACGTAGATACACTCACTCACTTGTTGTCGAGAATTCGTGTTTTGGCAAAAGCAGTCGGAGGCTGCCATTGAAGATATATCCAGCCAAAATTCAGAACGCCCCCCCCCCTCCGCCTGCATGTACCCATGTCCTCCATCACTGCCATCCGTTGACACATACTCACTGTGACATCTTGACTGATTGCCTCATTGCCAATGATGCAGAAGGCCATGACTGATATGTAACGTGCTGTCTCACTGAGACACGAGGAAACAGCAGAGGTAGGGTTAGAAACACTGAACCTTTACCATTTTCTGTTTATGATAGAATTAGCAGTCTTGAAGTAGTTTGTTTTCAATCTAGGATTTACAATTCACAGGTTGATGAGGTCAAAGGGTAGGTACTAGTCTGGTTTTGAGGTCTGTCCATTAAAACTAAAGAGAAAGTAGCCAGAGGGAGAAAATGATCTTGCAAACGGCCAGTGGTGATGTTAGCCACTGCTGCTGTAATCCAGAGTTGATAGATGATAGCTGAGACACCAATGCTTCAACCTACACTCCAACATCTGGTGAAATGCACATGCACAATGCTGCTAATGAGGTTCAAATGAAAAGGTCACAGCCCAGGGTGGGAAGTGAGCACATCCATGTGGTGGTGGGTGAATTTCCAATCACATGTGATCCGCCTCTTGGCAATTCTCCCTGTTTTCAATCTGTATGATAAAGAGAACCGAGGTAAGCGTGGAGAAAGAGCGATTCAAGTAAAGCTAAAGAACGCAATTGTAAACAGTAGGGGAAAGTAAAAAGAAAGCGTCTCTGCTTCTCTAGACAACCAGTTTGCAAGCTGAGGGAATTTTCATCCAACCAGCAAATATTGATTTCTGTCTTTACTGCTCTCTCCATCGATGCTTTAAACTAACACCAGCGTACCTCCAGCATGGCCACCTCTCCCTACCCTTTCCGGCACCAGGGCAGCAAAGTCCTAGGCTTTTTTTTCTGGGAAAAAAACATGTCCATGGTTCACTTATTTCTACTAAAATTACCATATGTTTGCTTTTTTTGTTGATTTTTTTACCCTGCTGAATACAATTTAATTTTATTTCTGTTGCACAATATCACAACAGAATAGTCTCAGAGGACTTCACAAAAAGTTAATCAAAACAGAAATACATACTGTAATTAAGACTCAACCTGAACAACACAGGTAATAACTAAACTAAACAAACCAGGATATCAGAATCAATCAACACTCCTTTTCACTAATAAAAACTCAATGGAAGGAAAAACAACACAGTGTAAGAGAAGAGATCTACTCCTACGATAAACAGACCAGATGTTACATGTACTGAAAAACCAAAATTAAGATAGTGATGAACTTTTTTGTGAGTTTTTGGTGAGTAAAATATTTTTATGATCTCATATATAACTGAAAATTATGAGGCTTTAAGAATGTTTTTTGTGTCACAGTTGTACTGTGAGCACAATGGAAATTGTTTTACCACCTGGTTGTTTCTTGAGAAATGACATTTATTGTGAAGTTTTTCATCTGCGATGTCCGGTTTTTTTTCCATAATAAATGGGGAAAAAGCCCAGTTGTGAAATGACAGTTTGCCACTGTATTATAGATCTAAATCTACACTTTTATAGTTCTTATTTGTAGGTTGTAGCAGATGGGCTTCACCCAGAAGAGTGTCGTGATAAGTTAGTGGTTTAGGAGGCCCGTAAAAAAAAATACAGCTTTTCATAACATATCTTCAAATACTTGATATGTAACGTTATAAAATTTGTCAAATCCTTGAGCTTTTTTTTTTAATTTCAAAAAGATTTACATGATCGGTATATGGCATGTGCATAAATATAAATCATGGATTTTTGGGCATATTTGACAACAGTTGACTAGTGGGCCGGTGGATAAACGATATGCTGTTTCTTCTGTTCATACAACTTTAAAAGAAAACTCTCAGTCCTAATTTTACTCTTTTCATTCATCCTTTTGGGGTACGGATGATTTCATTTTCGTTGATGCTTCCAGATGAATGTCCAATTTGTCTTTCAGATGAAACGAGAAGCAAAGACCCCTGAGAAACATTTCCAATCTTGGGTTTAATAAAGACTATTGATCCGTTTGCAGATCATGAAAAGGCAACGCATATGCTTTATTTCTCTCCTTTGGAAAATAACATGATGCACTTTTCATTCAAAACCATCCGCCTGCTCCTGAGACCTTCTTGTTGCCTGTTATCCACAGTTTATGATGCTTAGTCTACAGGTGAAAAAGAATAGTCGTTTTAAAAAAGCTAAAACCTGCTGCACTGTTGCAGTTTTAAAGAGATTTCTATTTGATAAATTGAAAAAAAATCTTTTTATAACATCATCACACATTTCAGGGCTAATGGTCACTTTTGGCCAAACAGGTACATTTTGCACAGACTGTACAACAGTCCTACAGTCAGTGTTAAAGTTGCATAAGTTTTACGTGACACAGAAAATAACATTGTAGTCAGTTCATGAGATAAAAGCACTAATAAATGGGGGGAAAATAATTTATTCATGTAAAAATGCAAGTGAATTCAATCTAAACCAGTATGAAATTAATATAAAAAAATTCAAAGAAATTATTGCAGTTTGCCAAAAGTTTTGGTTTAAACAGTAGAGCCACTGTGATGACCCTGAAATGTGTAAACAAACCTAGACTAAATTATGCCTATTGACAGTTTTCACGTAAAAACAACTAAAAGAGGGACATATTACAAACAAAGAAAACTACTTTCAAACATCCATTATCCCTCATCCACACTCAAACACAGAAAGAGAGAGAGAGTTTAAGGACCAGTAATTAATCCAACTTTAACCAGATGAAACAAAAACTAATTACAAGCAAAGAAAACTAACCAACTTGAGCTCACTTAATGAAAAAGCCAGCACCTCTATTGGGCTATCAAATGAAAACTTTTTGGTCATTCATAGATCATGATAACATTAAATTTCTGTAATATTATTCTGCTTATTATCTTGTCTTAAAGCCACAATTTAGATGATAAGGATAAATTGATGTGGATGGATATTTCATTCTACTGTTGCTCCAAGTAAAATAAAAATAAGTTAAAACTTAACTTAATAACATAAAAGCTTAAATGATTTTAAAGACACTCCAAAACGCAGGCACATTTTAAATGTTGATTGGACTATTTTAACTGGTTAATTGTGTAAAATTTGTTTCACTAACTGTTCAATTTAAAGCCAAACCCTGGCTAGTCTTTGTTCTTGTCCTCTATTGTACTGAGAACAGCACTATAGTGCTTGAATGACTTGGTTCTGATTTTTTTTTATCTCAGGGTTTTAAATATTGAAAAATCTTTACTATTGAAGAACAGTTTGTTTAGTTTTTACTAAAACTAGTATGATTGAAACTGGTAGTACTTTACCATCTTAGTTTGAAGAACAAACTCGTAGAATCCATAGATGATTTGAAAGGTTTTTGTGATCTACTGCACTCAGACTGTATGATTACCGGTGTCCACACTGCTTTCACATCAGAGCAATATCACAGTTTCCTTCCCAAAAGTCTGATTAATTCAGTCTTGTCACACCTCCAGTTTCCTGCATTACTCACTCTTCCACGCGTTGAATGAAACTCTCCATCTGGCACCCTCAGTACCATCGAGTTTCCACCTCCGTGTCTGTATTCAACAGAGGCGTGCACTCCGTCATATTTTAAAGCAGAGACTTCGCAGTTTAACCTGTCCTCCCAGATAATGGTCACCTCTTACAATTCCACAGCAGAGGAGTGTTTTAGTTGACTTCTGTTAGTGTTGGTCCACATTCGTTAGACTTGTCAGTTCAATCAGCCATTCATGCCATATTCATAATGTTTCTGAAAGGAGTTTTACGTCACAAGTTTGCAGCAAAATGAATCTCTGTGAAACCAATAATTAATTTGGAGTTGTTTTGGACAAAGCTCAGCTGGTCTCGATTGCTGTTGATGAAGCCTGGCATAGCGACAGATGGACTGCAGTGACTGGCACAGTTTTATTTTTTCTGAAAGTAAAGTTCAGAGACGTTTCCTTGGCATGTTGTTTTCAACCAGATGTATCACATCATTTTTCTTTCTACTGTTATTCTTATGTTTTATATAAAATCAGCTGTGTTCATTACATGATTACCGGACAACAGTGAGAATAAATGAATTCAAAGATGCTACACACTTAACCCTTGTAGACAGAACAATGAAACTCCTTCCTAGAAGTTGTTTTTTAATTTTAGGCTGCTCCAACATACCTTACTCAGATGAAGCATCATTGATAAGAATTTGCCAGATGGTTGGATTTTTCTAATTTGATTTGAGCAAGAATTGAGGGAAACGTCCATGATGATAGCTTCTAAAATACTTAGATGAGTCACTGGATCTCGTAAAATTTCTGATTTAAAAAAGGTGTGCAACTTATCAATTCAAGAATGATTAAAAATGTTTAGAATCATTATGGTTTCAGCATCTGTCACATAATTTGGAATAACTTTCTAAAGCAGTTCATGTTCCGCCAAAAATGGTTTTAGGTACAGTTTTTAACTGAGTTGTCTTTCCTTACCACTGCATTGTTTGACTTTTCAAAAAGACTGTATGTGTCCGTGCAGCAACCATGAAACCATCTCCTCTGTGTTATGTAATTTTTGTTATCTTATTGATTTGTTGGTTCATTTCTTTTCAGTAAAGCAGTATCCATTCTTTCATTTTTATTTTATTTTTTTCAGGACAAAACTAACTGCCTATATGGATCAATCTTTTGACGATGAACTAACATTTTTCTCCCAACGAGCAAGAAACACTCTGTTACAAGTGTGAACTTAAATACTCAATTCAAAGACTCACTTCAATGGGTTCTATGAGCAATAGTGAACCAGTCCGGAAAATATTTTAGTTATGAGCCAGTCAGAGTTTTGTAATCTATAGGAGGATTGTGAATTCCATTCTTTTTCAGAGTGGATATGAAGGTATGAGAACTAGAGTCATACGATCTACTTCTTTTGTGTTTGCCACAACCAGAGCAAAAAGGCACTAGACTATAGATGTCTGGAGTTTTAGAGAGACATGCAAACAGAAGGTTAAACTGTACAGTTTGGTATAACTGAAACTCATCTCATCCCATCCCTTCGGCTATAAAACAGCCTGCCCAAGGGGCACAAAAATGGACTCGGGCAGTCTGTTTTTGCTTGTTTAAAAACAGAAACAAACATCTTAAAATAGTCAATGGATGTTTTTCTAAATTTTTTTATATAAGGTACCTTTAATAGTGATCTGCTATTTAAAATTGTTTGCTTTAGTTTAACTCCTATTTTATTTATATTAATCTGGTTTGTTGGTCATTGTTTTCATTTGGATTTTTTTCTTTTCTGTTGGAATAAACTTTTATGAGCCTTTGAATGACCCAGATGATCACCTAGTCTTAAGGAATAAATGACGTCCAGAGCAAGCAGTTGTACAATTAGGCAGGAAGAGTTTTGGTACATTTATTAGGCAGAGGTTCATTTTATCACAGTCTTCACAAGTGACATAAGAACAGTCCATTTTTGCTTTTTTTTACTCTTAATTACAAGGTGACCTCTAATTCTGCTTATTCCTGTATTGTATATTTAAAAGCAGAGTTGAAGACATGAAACACTGTATAAATTACACGCCTATGAATAATTAATTCCCTTTCAATTCCTCACCTTTTATTATTAGAAAATAAGTTTGTTTTTTTTATAGTTTTGTTGAGCACGGAAAAAAATGTTTCCATTTCTCAATCTTATTAAACTTCTGAGTGTAAAGGTAATGTATGTTCCACTTTTCAAACTTCTCATACTCAACCAACTTTATGTGCAATAATATCACTTTCACGTAATTAGTCAGTACCCTAAAGTATTTTTAAAATTATGCATAACTCATTGCCCGAATGAAACCATAAAATAATCAAAAGCAAAAAAATTGACAGGACAGGACTTTAAAGCATTTTTTGGGCATTTTTTCCTTTTGATGTCAATGTAGTTTATGTAAATTGTCTTTTATAGCTCGGACAATAGCCAACAGTGTTCTGTCTCCAGCATTTATTCAAAGGCAGATATTCCTCATTCTCTCCATCCCGCCAACTGAGGGGATGGATACTCTATACTTTTTATAGAGATAGACTAACAACGAGACCAACGCTAGAGGATACAGGTTTTTTGAAAGCTTGTGTAATCTAAACTGAAACTCTGCAAGAGTCTGTAAACACGTAATATGGCATTGCTGCAATACAGATAAAAACAAAACCAGTTTGTAAATATTATTTTCTGTGTCAGAAGAAAAATCTCCGCTAGAAAACAGGGAGGAGCAGACAATTCCACCAGTAGGGTCACAAGGGTGTCAGGTTTTATGATGTGGATGGATGAGGACCCAAATGCAGGACATCAAAACAAGGTTTATTAACACAATTCAAGTAAGTCTGTAAAGCAAAGGGCACAGGATTAACTCAGGATTTCAAAAGTTCAAACATGACCGGGTGACCTGGCTAGAAGGGATGGTATGACCCAACGTGGAAGTCCAGGATGATTGCCCTTAAATAGATGACAGGGTTGCCCTTAAATAGATGACAGGGTCCACAGATGTGTGGCATCAGGAATCAATCTCAGGTGTCCCTAATCAGGGTGATGAGGAATCAGGGCTCCATCTGGCGGCAGGCGAGGGAATCCTGACAAAGTACAGGAATGAAACATTGCCTGGTAGTCAGTGTTCCAAAATACAACACAAAGTGCAAGTCAAGACAACACAAGAGACAGACAGTGACTGCAGGTGCAGCAATCAGGACAAACATAAGGCTCACAAGACATGGCAAAATATTCAAAGAGAAGACGCAGATGGGGTTGTTTGAACAAGTGGTTAGAATTCCTTTTGACAATCTCTCTGATCAGGTGTTCCAGACTTTTCCCAAAAGGGGAAGGCAAGACATAGACCTAGAACCTATAGGAAGGAATATGAAATACAGATGGCCTGGCAAAGCCTCATGGTCTTCTTGGAAGAGCTAATTTGAACAAATTTGACCTCGTAGTGCTACTCACCCTTGTATAGATGACAGTATGGCAACTTTTGCTTCTTCAGATCTTAAATTCTGTCAATTACATCATATTTATTATATCATATTTATACATTACATCATATTTATACATCACATTTATTATAATTAAAAATAAGTGCCATCTGTTCTATCAAATAAAGTGGCCAGTGAGTGTATCTTGCCTTTAGGCACATTAGTGGCTCTGCATTCAATTTCATTACTAAATTTTTTACCTTTACTGCGTTTTTTTGACCGTCATGCCTCACATTAAACACAGTGTTGGAATAAAAGATCTGTGTCTAATCTGAGAAGAACAACTTCCAGTCACTTTCATGCACGTTTTTCTGGTCACTGATGTTTTGCGGATTTTTTTTCTCTACTTATTTGGGTGAAGCATTGGCTTGAGGAATCACAATATCAAACGTGTGGTTATTGTGCCCTGATGTGCTGCAGGGGTGACACTGAGCTCTTTCTGCAGAGCTCCACGGAGATATGGACTTACAACCTCAGTGAAGTGCCCCAGCAAGGCGAAAGCAGAAAAAATCCTCTTTCTCTTTTTCCCTAACACGGGACTGAGCTGGCAGTAGTACAAGGGTTGGATAAATGGAAGTACATCAGAGTGGAGGGAGGAGATTATCCTGCTTGGGATTTGGATTGGGACTTTGAGGAAGTGCTGAAGGTGGGAGAACAGGAAGAAGTTCTCACCTAAGCTTCTTCAGCCTGGAGGCAAGCAGTCGGCTGAAAGCTGAAAGAGAAAACTAAAACACAGAAAATATCCATCGAGCCTTTCTTAAAAGAACAAATAGAAATCTCAACATACCTTAGTGTGTGTTGTGTATTGTATAATAATGTAACTTTGTGCAGTTCGGTATCAAAAAAATGTGGAAACTACACAATTCTCACGGTGCTAAGAACAATTAATTGTGCATAGACATTTTTTTGTTTGCATTAAACTTCTGAGGGAACTTTAACAGAACATATTGGCAAATTTCAAACCGATAAAAGCATTGAGTAAATTCAATGTCACCTGTGGCAATGTTTCTCTTAGTTTTTTTTGGAACTCTGAGAGCATGTTAGCCTCATTTAGGGTGTTGCGGCTGATACTAAAAGTGAAAGTGGATGTATACCAACACCGAGAAAGACTCAGTAGAAAACAAAAAGGTCACAGATGTGGTTGTGTTTCATAGTAACATTGGGTCGTTCACTGCATTATCAAGCTTTCAATGAGGAAAGAGCATCGTCAAATTTTCACAGATCTTGTTTTATTTTTGTCGTTGCACATTAATCCAAAGTTCTGTTCTAAAATAACAAATCCACACTAGTAAAGGTTTTGGTTGGCTTTTAATTCCTTACATAACAAGAACAGAACTGCTCTAATGGCCCCGATTAAGACAGGCTTACATGCCAAGTAGGTGCCCAGCAGTGTAAAAATCAGACACGTCCGCCTCTTTTTTTTTAAGGGGCAATTTCATGCAAAATTAAATTTTTGATCATTTTTATTATGTCTGAAAGTTATTCTCAGATCAAAAACATACCTGAAGTTTTTTGTACTTTGGTAAAGTTTTTCTTTTACTTTATTCATACATGTTTGAGTATTTTGGGAGATCTCCTGTTCAATCGTTGGATACTATTCAAACACCCAGTTATTCTTGGTCATGGATTTTGTTCTCCTCCACCCTTACATTCTAATGTAAGTAGAGAGAGTGTTTCTGCGTGGTACTAAATAACTATGGGTAATTTTTAAAATCTCTTCACTGGTTTGAGAGATATCGCTTTGAGCTATTAAGCTTTGTCTTTTGGGAAATAATCACACTTCTTAGCTAAGAAAGTGCAGCATGTTTATTTTTATGTGCTGTGAAATAAGAATTACTACATGAACATAACTAGACAGGGACAATTGACAAAGTTGAGACTTGCCTACAACAAGACTGGAAAGTGTACCATATTTGGATTAAACCTTTTTATTTTATTAACCTACGTTTGATGTATTTTCAACATTTTAGAAGCTCTCAGAACTCTAAAAATTCATGTTTATAATAAAAAAAAAATTTTCTCTAATAGATGTCGTTAGTTAACTGTATAATTCAGTCTTTTTTTCTCTTGCTACATACTTAGAATGTAACCTTCACTGGGCATCATTCACAACTATCCCTCCTGTCATCACTGTCCAGCTCACATTCAGAAAACTAAATAGATTGAGACAAAATACAAGGGAGGTGGCACAGGGTGGCCCCTTAATTAGCCAGAAAGAATGTTTATTTCATGGAAACCTTAAACATTTATGTGCTCTGAGTCCTGTTGTCAGCAGGGGAACAAGGAATCTACATTATGTAACAACCTTAAAATAAACCCTGTTATTTTTTTTTGTACTTTTTCCTTATGAAGTCTTCTAAGAAGCAATCAAATAAACATGGATGCTTCTAATGTAACCTCTAGGAAAAATGGATCTTCAAGGAAGGAATTCAAGTGCATCAAACGCCGGTAGTTATTTAGAAGCGCTTTAACCTTGGACATGAAAACCTCTCTGTGAACCAAACGTGTGAAGTGAAGAGAGAAAAACACAGCCATAAACGACTGCATTTAAATTGTAGATTCTTTTAGAAAACTTTTTTTAAAAAGGGAAATGAATTATTTATGCCATCATGACAACACAAAAATTAAATACCACAACACAAAATAGACCTCTTTAATTATTCAAGTGCAGTGTTTCTGTGAAAGAATGTCATGTAGTTTGCAGAAAGGTGAAGCAGTATGCATAAATGAGTTGAAATATTTCCATAAAAAAAGCAAAAATTACATCAAAAGTGCCAGAAAAACACACAAAAAACCCCCAAAACAAACAAAGTAGATGATGATTTGTCTTTGTTCTCAAAAAAACCCTTTTTCAGTTTTTTTCATGGCCATCTCAGTGAACATTAGGGTTTTTTTCTTTCTTTCTTTTAAAGAAATTTGTTTTTAGTTCAAGTTTGTGATGTAACGCATAAATTGAAATTTGACATTGTTGGGCAATTATATGAAAAAATTTGACATTTTAAATAATATAGAGCCAACAAATTGGCGCAGAAACACATTTCAAACATTGTAGCTTATTGCTACATCAAAATTTATTCAAATAACTTCATATTTTTAAAGTCACTAGGCCCGGGAAGCGTTATCTAACATTTACACGCTCAAAAGTATCTGTTAAATGGACGAAACTCAAAGGTTTGAAAATAGGTGGTGGTTGAGGAATGTTTGCATTTGACCATTCAAATTTTTAAATGTACAACAGTGGATTACATTTGGGTTATGTGGTAAGGTTAAGCTAGTAGCGCTCACAGATTGTGTGATAACATGTTGATTGACCCCCAAATACACACAATAGGTTCCATTCCTCTGCTGACTAGACTCCACATCTCTGGATATTGTTCATTCAATAATCCTTCCATCTGGATCTCAGTCATGTGATATAGTGCCCAAGCTACCGATGAACTAACATAGCCAATTCTGCTTAATCTCTGATTAACAATATTCATCGCAAGAATCTTAGAGGAAGAATCCGGCTGAGTTGTGAACATGAACAAATGACAATGCAACAAATACTTAATACGATCATCTTCGGATGATCTAAAGTTGCCTGTTTTTGCCACCTTATTTTTCTCATCGATATATTCACACTGTCAAAATAAACAAAATATTTGACTGTCACTTTTAGGCATCCCTGAAATTACTTGTTATTTTCAGAAAGGAGACACTCAATTTCCGACTGATAACTCTTCTGACGTTGTGGCCCCTATATTAAAAACGTCTCATATTTGATCCTGGATGATAGATTGTGACATCTCTCTCAAAGATGGTGGCCCCAACTGATTCTCATCCCTCTCTAGAAGATTTTGGCCTGTACTAATGGATAATAAAATCAATTACCAAGATCACAGCATACAATCAATGGCTTAATTGCAGGTAATTTAATGCCTCAACTGGAATTGATTCTATTTATTATGCTGCTGTGAACTAATCAGATGGAAGTAGTGTGAAGAAAGAATGCACAGGAGTGTGTCTGAAGGAAAAAAAAATATGTTTTTCAACTTACTGCACAGATCATTAATCTTGAAGTTGCTTTGATCTGACTTTTAAAAGGCATTGAATCGTCTGGTTGTGGTATGGAAGTAACAATCACACACCCAATCCTTCTTTTCCCCCCTCAGACTTTTCCATTGTTTATGGAAAAAAAAACTGACAACTGACTTTGAAGCCAAGTTGTTCTTGCCCACAGATTTTGTTCTGCAGCACACCAACATCTTAAAGTAGGCATTAAGTGTTTAACGAACTGCTGGATGAATAATAAACTTACATATTATTTTCTACATTCTGATAAAACCTTGAAAGATAATGTAAATCATATGTACATATTATATTCTATTGTTACACAGTGTATTATCACCTTATTGATTAAATCAAGAAGAAAACTTTTATTTGTCCCACAATGGGGAAATTGCAGTAAAATTTCCAAAAAATGCTTTGGAAAATAAAATAATCTAATCCTTTTAGTTGAAATTAAAATAATTTTTTTCAACTATGTATTCTGAAAAGATACCTTTTCATAATATGTGATGGTTAGATAAACACTTCGCTGTGCAATTTTTTGATAAGATAAATCCATATTAATCGTCCAGAGTTTTTCTGACCTGCCTGAACATTTAATGAAATCACCAACTAAATAACCACTAACCCACAAAAAACTCTATTCACAATATTAGGCAAACACATTTTGTGCACATAACTATTTGAAGTGCTTTAGATAACGACATTAAAATTATAATAAAAAACACACAAACAACAAAACGTTAAACATCACTTTTAAAAGAATACAAATAAATCAAGGCATATCAAGGTGTCTTTTTATTATGAACTAAAATTTAACAGTAAAAGCTGAACTAACAATCTTCCTGAAAAGGTTTTTCAGTCAGAAGAATAAATGATGCATTAGCAGCCATGTTGGTTGGGTTTATTCCACTTTCATAACTTATTAAAGTTTTGAGTCTGAGAGATATGAGTAAGTTTTTCTTTAGCTAAAACAAAAAGCAGGCCATTGTGATCTGTAGTAAGAGGATGGAAGAGGTGGAGGAAAAGCTGGAGAGGTGGAAGTTTGCACTAGAAAGAAGAGGAATGAAGATTAGTCAGAGAAAGACAGAGGATTAAACTCAGTCCCAAGCAAAGGAGAGTGTGGAAAAGAGGTGAAGTAGCGTGTGGAGGCAGTCTTGAACAGATGGAGAAAAGTAGCAGGTGTGATAGAAAAGTTTCAGCTAAAATTAAAGGGAAACTGTACAAAACTGTGGTGAGACCGGCCATGCTGTTTGGTCTAGAAACAGTGGCACTGAGGAAAAGACAGGAAACAGAGATGGAGGTAGCAGAGATGAAGATGCTGAGGATGTCTCTGGGAGTGACCAGGATGGATGGGATTAGAAATGAGTATATCAGAGGAACAGCACATGTTAACCGTTTTCATGTCAATGATGCTGATGTGAATCCTGTCAGACTTGGAATGAGGGAGGACCCAATTGCACAAGGTAACTTCACTTTATTTTCTAGCATGAGATTCAACACCAACAGTCAAAACAATCTGGCACAAGACAAGGGAAGACGCAGACTTTATAACATGAGAAAGGGGAAAACACAGGAGGGAACAATCAGGGAGGATTAGACAATCACACCTGGGGGAAACACACATGTTCACATTATGGCAGAGAACAAAATCTGTGGCTAAGAATAACCTGGTGTTTGAATAGTGTCACAAATTATTTACACATGCATGCATATACATATGAATAATATGTATATGTATATATTATTATAAAATCCAAAACCAATTCATTTGTATTTTTAATGTAAAAACACAGTTAATACATAATAAAAACTTCTAAAAGACCAATTTAGCAAAATACACCCTCAGTAACATAGTTAAATTCCAACCCTGGCCCAAATTAACATTTCGACGTGTTTATTCAATTGTTAGAAGCAGCTATGATCGTGTCAAACTAATGTTTAGAACTTGTGGCTCTGCTAATAAAACATAACATTTAACTATCATATCTACCAGCTGGCAGTTTGATTCTAACCCTCATAAATGCATCGCATAAAGGCCACAGACATGATCATTTAGCTACAGCCTTGAGTCCAAATGTGTCCCACAGTTGATGTTCACACATGTTTATCACAGTTGGTGACTTTCTGCAGGTGTTGTTCTTGCACAGCTGGAGACTAAAAGGTGTGGGTGCAAAGGAGCGTCTGTCTGCAGCACACAGGTGGCAGGATATGATGCACAAAGTCTGGTAACTGCTGAGAAGGTATTTGCATTTTCACATGGCACCTGTCATAGTTCACAGTGTCCGCTTTGTACTGTGATGCTCCTCCGGTTACTCTTGGTTTACTTGGAGCTTCTCAATGTTTCAGACGGTAATCAGACACGTTTGTGTAAACTTTGTTCACTCAGTAGTAATTTATTTGAGCATTACGTTCTCTCTGTACTCCTTAATTCTGGTTTATCTGTCCTGTTTTTCCTTAGCTGTGTTTTACTGTCTCTTGTTGCTCATTTATCTTCTCACATCCAATAATCCTGGTCCCTTACAGGAGATACACGCCCTTGATTTTCCTTGTATTATGTCTAATCTCCTCTCTGCTTATAGTTTTCTCTCGCCAATTAGTTGAATTTATGTTTCAAATAAGGCATATTTTATGGTAAATTGCTTTCATCCTGTTCTTACAGCGACTAAATAAAAGCACAATTTGGTTCCACTGTGTTGTTTGGCTGTTTTAAAGAGTTCAGAGTTTTGCATCACATCAGTAACTGAAACCGGCATTCTAAATTTGCAAGGACATTAGAAAGTTGTAATAAAGTTGACCCTTAAATGTTACGTTTTACATTTTGACATATTAAGAAAAATACTTGTTCTAACCCCGAAGCCAGTTTTCAGTGTTTGTGGCTGGAAGAGTGGTAAAACATGAGTAACTGTGACATTAAGAAGAACAACAAAAGAATGAATCAACATAAACATATGAGCATAATCCCTCCTCTGAACATAGACAGAAAAAAATTATTATAGCTTTGCAATTTCAGACTCACATATTTAGAAGTGAGGAAACAGGAATAAATTAACCAATAGACCACTAAAGCCAAAAATTACCAAACAAAATGTTAACAAGGAATTATTCTGCCATATTGAGTTTTATGGTCTTAAGACCAATCTAAGATAAAAAGTACAATACCTTTAGATTCACCTGTTTCTTTGGGGTGTGTTTCATTTAAAGAGCTTACCCAGCCTAAATATTTCACAGTGTAACGTAGAAACAATAATTTAAACAGGAGGAATTATGCTTACATTAATAACAGAATTTAAAAGTAACTGTAGCGGTTTCCTTTTTCATTCATGGATGTTTTGAGTATTTCGTGAGCTCTCCCATCCAGTATTCAACTACTATTCAAACATCACATTGTTCTTGGCCACGGATTGTGCTTCCTGCCACACCCATTTTCTAACATAAATAGGTGGTGTTTTTGCATCAGCAGCGGATGCTCTCTGGTCATGCTCAGTGCCCCCACAGAAAAGCTATGAGACATCGTAGATTTACAGTACATCAGCATCAAATTCGCTCATTTTGATTTCTAGCTTGCTCTTGAGGTGATAGCTCAGTGTTAGAATGTTCGTCTTTGGACCAGAAGTTCACTGGTTCAAATCCCAATGATCTAATGTCTACGGTCCTTGGGGAAGACACCTCACTCCCTCATTTCTCCCACCATTGGTGCAGTGCCTCGTGGCAGTGTAATGCAGCACACAAATTTCCCTTTTGAGGGATGAATAAAGTATGTAAACATAGTGAGTCCAGATAGAAAGTGTTTTTTTGTTTGACTGCCCAACAGCATGCCACTCTTCACAATTCCGAAAGACAAAGCAACCCAGTCTTAGAAGTCCAGATAGAGGTTTAAACCATTATTTGTAGGTCCAACTTGTGTCTGGGAAGATAACCTCCAAAGGTCTAAAATTGGGGAACATCAAACGATGTTCGATGTTGGAGAGCTGGGTTACAGACTTTTTTATAGATTTGAGGACCTCTCTAAAAACAAAACTAATTTAAAATAGTACAGCATTTTAGGAATATGCTGATGGAATATTTTATTAGTTATTACCATCATTTTCAAACTTTAGGTGGAAGTTTTACTTAGCGAGATAAGTCACTTTTCCCCACACATGTGTATCACTATTAGAATTCCTAGTTAAATGTTGCCCTAGTGAACCATGTTTGCTTGCCAAGCAAAAAATTAGCTATGTCGCTAATTGTATGTTATGTGCATACAGTCACAAAATTGTAATCAATATTTATTTTATGTATAAATTACATTTTGCACAGCAGCACGACACTGTACCAACAATCTCAGAGGAAGAAAAAAGAGCATGTTTTCCGCTGATGTTTTCCACCGGGGTGCCCTATATTAAGCTGCTTAACCTCCAGCTGCTCCATCAATTAAAGTCCAAGAATTTCATTTATTGTGTAAATGTTCATCTCTGTGGAGTATCATGTAAATCGGTGCTGATGAAGAGGTTCACAGGGAGGCGAAAAATGGCAGGAAAATAGACAAATTGATGCAAAAATTGCTGCCAGTGGCTTGTTTGCCATGGAGATGGTGTTCATAGTGACATCAGCTGTGGGTTACTCAAAGTACGGATTTCAGCTGAGACGCGCACATGGCCCCACCTGCTGACATGGGAAGCTTCTGGGGGTGCAGGCACATATGGATATTTGAAGATTTAAGACATCAGCTGCACGCACATGCTTTAATGTGTTTGCACTTAAAAAGAAAAAAAAAATCATCCTAAAATAGCTCTCCAAAGGATACGCTTCACTATAAAACAACTCCGGTAGGCTATTTTGAAGCTATTTTTCTCCTGAAGATCATATAAATAATATAAAACTTTATCATAGATAGTACGTTTTGACCATTTTGGAAAACATATTTAAATTTATCAGTTTTTTTTTATGTTTGTCAAACCTTTAATCCATACTAACCCTCAAAGTTGTGAACAAATGCCCTGTCTTTAATCTGATTATTAACTTTGGGGCATTCTCAACTATGTTGAAAGTCAAAATTGAGGCCTTTACATGGCATATTTTTCATCATGACCCAGGATGGTGCAGAATATAGCCTGTGTGCGTGCTGTGTACCACTAAACACGTTTGAAAGGATTAGTGTTGGCGTGAATCCAGGGGCCATGTACCGAGGAACAGACAGAAGCAGAGCATGAAAGCAGAAAATGCAGCAGGTTTAAATCCAACTCATACAAGACTAACATCAAAGGCGGCATCATTATAAAACTAACTGTTCATCTAATGAAATATCAGATCTAACAGAAACTGTTTTTTTCCAGACTGAACTTAACTGTTTTGAATTAAATAGGACAAAGATTTAAACATTTGAATTGGATAACTGAGTCAAACATTATATAGCTGCCTCCCACATTTACAATAATGAGGTAAAGAATAGATAAATTGTTCAAAGCATTATTAAAAAAAAAAGCCCCACAATCAATTATGTGAAGCAGGGCATGTCTGATGTGGCATCACACATACACAATTGTATCAAACATAGGAGGTGTTTGCATTCCTCTATCTGTGACCAGAAATTGTGTTGGAATCCACTGCGGAGCCTTCTGCAATTTTTCCATGACTATCTCCCACCGATGGTTTATCAAAACCTACCCTGCATCATACCTGCCCTCCGAGCTTTGTCCAGCCAGTAAATGACCGTCTTATCCTGATTCTTGTCTCATTTCTGCTGCACTGAGTGTTCCAAATGAGCGACCTGCTTATGTCTGCTTGCTAGTGTGTGACATAGTGAAAAAAAAACAGGTCTCAGTGTCACAAAAACCTCAAAACTCTGATGGAGAGATTCTCTGATTTGAAATCAGTGGTCCGAGACAGATGTTTGCAATGCTTCAGTGTGCATCAAATCCAGCTGCCGGATCAATGTGTGGCGTATCAATCTCAGTCTGTCTGCTTCTATGAAACTCACAATAGCATTTGTTGTTGGGAAAATTTCTCCTTTATCCCCACTGTGTACAGTTTATTTTGCAAGTGATAACGTCTAAATTTCAACTCTGTGTGTGTGTGTTGTTGAAGCATTAAGCTTTTTTATTCCACTAAATATATTTTTTAACTAGGACAGAAATCTTAGAAAATCAATGCATATATCTTTTGTAGTTTTATAAATACATGGTTAAAAGATCAGTGTTACTGATGATTTTTATGTATAAACATTTTGTGTAGAAAACCTGCTTGCAAAAAGTCATTGTTTGGTTGATATTTTATTGAAGCAAAACAGATTGTGAAATTCAATTAAATTTTATTTGTCTAGCCCGATATCAAAAAAAAAATTGTCTCAACGAGCTTCACATTGCAAACAACAAAGAAAAAAAATGAAGAAAAAAAAAATATATACCCACAATACATAGCCAAAAGCTAACTAACAAAAGCAAGCTGAACAATTTCAGCACATTTCTGCCGTTAGACCCACCTTAACGGTGAGGAAAAACTAAAAAAAAAAAAAAAAAAAACAGCAGTGGGTATAAAAAAAAAAAAAAAAAAGAAACCCAGTGTCCCTCCCCGGGACAAGTAGCCAATTGGCCTAAGACTGTTGGTTAAATATCAACTTATTCTACTCTACAGCTTTAAAGAAATCAGTAGATGGGCTTCATCCCGATAGAAATGGAGCACAGAGGTCTTCTTATACAGGCGACGGCAGGATATGAACACAAAGAATAGGAGCAAATATACAAAACAAATGCAAATAAATTTGTTTTTGTCATTTTTAATCAAATTAAAAAGCATATTTCATTTTATTTGGAAAAAAAATAATTGTAGTTTAAAAAAGCCACCAAGTAACAAACCTTTCTTGGGATGTGTAAATTGGAAATGGATGTGTGTAGATTGTTAATTATATCTCTTTGTTCATTTATTCATCTATTTACTGAACAACTTCATAAAAAACTTGGACAATTGGTGAATTCATTCTTTCATTCCGCTGTCTTCTACTTATCCGGGCCCGAGTTGAGGGGGCAACAGCCTCAGACGGGAAGCCAAGGCTTCTCCCACCCCAGCTGCATTCTTCAGCTCACCCAAGAGCATCTCAAGGTGTTCCCTGGTCCGCTGTGAGACATAGTCTCTCCAGCGAGTCCAGGGTTTGAGGTGTGCCCAAAACACCTCACCAGCAAGGCGCATCCTGACCAGATGCCTGAACCACCCCTTCTGGTTCCTCTCGACCCAGAGGAGCAACAGCTCTACTCAGAGCTCCTCCAAGCTGGCAGAGCTCACTATATCACTGAGTGAGAGCCCAGAGGAGGAACCAGATGAACCACCCCATCTGGTTCCTCTCAACCCAGAGGAGCAACAGCTCTACTTAGAGCTCCTCCAAGCTGGCAGAGCTCACTATATCTCTGAGTGAGAGCCCAGCCACCCTGCGGAGGAAGCTCATTTCGGCCGCTTGTATTCGTGATCTCGTTCTTTCAGTCACCATCCACAGAAGTCATTCTATTGGCTTAAAATCTTTTTTTTCCATTCATATCTTATTTAAAACTAAAATCAGGTTTGAATGAATCTCATTTTGTAAAGAAGAAGGTCACATCATATTGTAAGTGCACAGTAGCCACTGTCTTGTTTATATTTAGAATTGCTGAGAATGTATAAAAGTTATCTTTGTGGTGAGGATTCACGTTGCCTCATCCAGCAGTTCACATGATGTAACCAAGTATTACATAGCTGTCTGAAATGAAAAGGAACATCATGTATAAGTGATACATTGACCTTTCACCATTCAGCCTAGCAACTTCACAAAAATACTCAGAATTATTGGCCAAAGACTTTATTACAATGGTTCAGTGGCAGTCACATCCTCTTTGTCAGGAGTACTTTTGACTGCTGTTTGCGCTTTGATTGCCGTAGATGTTTCAGTGACTTGCTGAACTGACACTGTTTCATCTTTTCATAAATCAGTGTTTAAAAACCAATGTTATTTTGGGTGTCGTGCACTTTAAAATCTAACCTATGATATCATCACTGCAGAAAAAGCTAGATTTTTGCTTTGTCATTGAAATTAACTTAAAAACCCTTAAAAAAAAATTTTGTTTCCTATTTAAAAGAAAATGAATTATTTGAAAGCTTGATTTTTCAGAAAAGCCAAAGTGATACATTTTGTTCTGGAAATGAAAGCCTTTCTCTGAAATCACTTTACTAAACTAAGTGTTTATGATTTATAACCTCACATTAGTAACGTTATTGTCATGACCCCCTCACCTGCGGACAGAGGGAGCCCTGGACCTTTCTCCATCTCCTAAATTCCACCCTTATCCTGAACACCTGGATGATTAGCCTGGTACTAATCAGCCGTGCATTGTCAGCCTGCTGTCTTTATAAAGACAATCACCCCTGACTTTCTTGTCGGGTCATTACTGTCCCTTCCAGCCAGGTCTCCCTGGTTGCCTGACCATGATATACTTTTTCAACAATATCGTCAAGACATTTCCACTGATCCATGTGTTTTTCTATACAGCAATACTGGACTTCTTTATTCAATAAATCATGTTTATTGTCCTGCAATTGGGTCCTGTTCCTTCCACCTGCATTCACATCATGACAATTATTACATGCTGCCTTTTGCTGCCTGAAGATAATTTGAGATGAGAACATTTCAATAAAACATGTTTTGTCACGGGACTACAAGAAAAAGAATTGCATTGTTTTTTTACTATTATATTATAGACACATTCTAAATGTACAAATTGTCCAACGCAGGGTGAAACCACTTTATTTACTTTATGCCTCTTCATAAGAAATTAAAAATTCATAACTTATTTAAACCATGTTTTCTAAGGTACATCCTCAAAAACAAAGGTTAACTGTGCAGGCATCTTGGATCTAATCTCCTAGCTGAGCACTCTCAAGTCATAAACAGTCAAAAAATGACTCCTGGCTGAAGTCTTCCTAACTCATTGCTTATGCACATATGTAAGTATCCTGTTTTCCTTTCTAATGTCATAAAGTAAACAAAGAAAAATAGCATGTTTTGTTCAAAGTCTGCATAATGGGTGACATGAAGCCCCGTTTGCTGCACTTCATCGTCGATGCCACACGAATAGATCAGCATAATTTCACACCGCCGGCTCATTAGTGGCACACACCCCGTATTGTTTTGCTGCTCATTGTGAGTTTGTTTTGAATATATTATTAATTACCTCAGCTTAATAGGAGAGGATTTCTCATTTTAGACGGTCATTAGTAGCACATTACTGCACTGCTGATGCAACGTGACTTATTTACAACAATTTCCTCTCTTGGGTTGCCTAAAGGTTCTGAAATAAGTCTGAGAAAGAGGGGACCAGATCAGGTGAAATGGAGAGAAACACAGGACACAATTTTCAGCACTTACTATATTAGGAGAACATCACATCACCTGTACTAATGGCTCTTAAGTATCTTTATGTCTCCGTTTACGATGTACTGAGTACTGTACTGGTATCAGGAAGACTCTTGTTTGTTAAGTATGAGAGTGATAGCAAAATCTGCAGTTTTACGCAATCTTATTGTTTAGTTCAAATGCTTCAAACTCATGAACTTTCCGGACTTGAGAAAATGAGGGTGGGGCATGTAGGGAGATTAACATCAAAGCTTTCAGTATCTCAAAAGTGTATCTTATTTAGTCACTTTCACAAGGGTTTGGTTTTTGTCCAAAAACCTCTGGTAATTTGTAAGGATCACCAAAAATTTCCATCAGAAAAACCATCCTGTCAACATTAAAGTTCTCTTTTCATTCAATGCAAAGCAACTCAAAACACATCAGATATGGAAGGGGGATGTGGACCCAATTGCAGGGACTTCAAACACGGTTTATTAACACAATTCAGGTTAGTCTGTAAAGCAAGAAGCACAGAGTTAACTCAAGGTTTCAAAAGTCCAAATAATAACAACATTCCAACATGGTCAGGCAACCAGGGTGACCTGGCTGGAACGGATGGTGGTGATTGCCCTTAAATAGATGACAGGGTCCACAGATGTGTGCCATAAGTAATCAATCTCAGGTGTCCACCAATCAGGGTGATGAGGACCATCCAGGGCCTCCTCCAGCAGCAGGCGAGGGGATCACAACACATCAGTAATTCATGCTGTTTTTTGGATAGCTTTCACTTTTATCGTACTCTACTTGAGTGCCCATTAGAATGCATTGTAATAATCTGGCTACTCTATGTCTAAAAAAAAAAACAACTATAATATCAATTACACTCTGAATAAAACATGAAAGAAAGGCAAAATTTGCACAATCCTTTTGAAAACGAAAAGGATCTTAAGCAACTCAAGATGGAGTCAGCTTATGCGTGTTCGTCATCGCTTCTGCGAACCACTGCAACACAAATAGATTCTCACTGGCTTTGTGAATGTTGTTGTTGTCCGCTGCCTTGTTATTAGAAGTGCATTGATAGTTGCTTGGCCTATTGTCTGTGATGAATGGCTCCTGGTTGTGAGGACAGATAAAACAAATGGCACCCCTTGCTCTAACTATCCTCGGCTGTCTGATAGCCAACAGCCTTTAGCCTCTTTCACTCTGAACAAAATGAAGCGTTCATGAGGGTTTTTTAAAAACTCATTTAGTTACCTATTTGTTGATTTACAAAAGACATTGGAAACCTAAAACAAAAGGAGAACTTTGCATCAACTCGAGAGTTACTTATATTTAACATATTTTTTATAAAGTCCTTAACAGCTAACATTGAACAATCTAGAAGGATTATGACTTTGTCGTCGTGATGGCAAACTTGTGTTAGGTTTTTGTTTCTATATTGAAAGTGTAATTCTGAAATTAAAAAAATGGACGTTTGAGATAGAAGAAGTAGCTCTTGTAAGATTTTTAATCTCAGCAAGTACAAATCAATGTGGACCGCATCAGAGCAGCTTAAATCGACACTGATTATGTTTGTTTTTTTATTGCTTCTTGTACTTTTTAATTACCGTAACAACATATCTGTTTTCTACCCTTCACTGACTGCTCAATAATATTAAATGTGTTTTTTGATCAGCATAGCAGTTTCTACACACTCTGTTTTAAAAAGGCACTCTACACCAATTAGAAACCACAGTAAATTATGCAAAATGTAGAATTTAAAAACATATGCTTCAGTTGAACTTTTTTTTTCTAAATAGGGTAGTACAATGTTTTTCTCCAAGTTTACTTATAAAAAAAAAAAAAGGCTTACTGATTGATGTTTTACGATATGTTCAATTTACTTCTTTTGTCTATATTTTAAGGGATTGTGTTTGTTTTGGGTTTTTTGGTGCATTGCACTTGCATTGATAATTTAATCAATGATCTTCTAAATCATTCAATGAATCCTTCCAACAGGAGTTTCTTTTTATTGCTATGAAAGTATTTTTATGCAGAAATTATTACATATTTTTGCTCAAATCTGTCAGATTTTGTGTATTTAAATTGTGAGTGGGAATATCTTTGAAAAGGCTAAGTGTTCTATTATAGTAGAATGAAAAGAATCTAAAATTGGACCTCTGCAAATCTGAATTGCAGTATTTTTATAAAAAGTAATTCAACACTAGAAGGTTGTGACGAAAAGAGAAGTATGTTAGCTGGTGATGTTTTATTGAATTTAGACAAGGTAATGTCTGGGTTTGCCATTGTATACAGATTTTTTCATCTACATATAAGCAGCTATTTACTTTGGCAGGGAGAGAAATTCTATGTAATCTTTGTTCTTAAATCAATTTTTCTCAAGTGGAGACTGTCGAAAGCATCCAGCTTTGGCAGTTCTTGTGTAGATCAGTACAATAACAAAAGCCTGTGGAAGTTTGATGTGTCCTCTGGTTTTATCTGTATGTTGGGAAACCTTGTGGCACATCCTCAGAGAAAAGATACTTTGCAAAAAGGTTCACACAATTTTGTCCTTCGCAATGGTCATGGCTGAGAATGGAAAGAGGAAGATTTATCTGATTCAACACACTGAGTAAGCTGCTGTGCCGATGGAAATCTTGCTGAAAGGATTTGAATTTCAGATTTCTCTGCATCAACCTCTGAAAAAAAAAGAAAAAACAAGACACCAGTGCAATAAGATTAAGCAGACTTTCTCACACCTGTTGAGCTAATTAAATGACCCAGACTTCCAAAAAAAAAAAAAAAATAGAAAGGCCACTTTGAGATTCATGCCTCTGCAAACATTGGCTGATGCCATGTGAAGATACTCTCCCTTGAAAGGGTCTGTTCCAAAACTCAAAGCCAACCTGAGCATGAAATCAAAATGTTTCTCCTGAACCAACCCGGGCTGTCAATCAGTTTTAGACAACAATGTTGAGGGCTTTCCCTTGGCTTGCCGAGGCAACGCTGCCCCATGCGTACAACGCTAATACGAGCACTCATGTGTGAGCAACTCCCTGCTTTGGGCTGTGGGTGTAATGTCTTGTTCTATTGGTTTGATGTGACCGAAGGGTGCACTTTAATGCTTTCTTTTGGTTCGCTTCTGTGCCCCAACGGCTGACTACAGATGCTGCATTTTACATGTCAGAGGAGCCTGTGTTGATTCCAATCTGTGAGCTGCTCATGAGATATTAATAACTCACCTGTGTGTGTTTGTGTCTACGCCTGATTCCTTTTGCATGTTTGTGTGTTTTTACAGAGAAAGTCTGCTGGATAGTAAACATCCACAGCTCCCTCTAGCTTTTTGACTATGAATTACTCGTTCAGAGATCGAGCAAAGAAGGTATCCATACATCTAGCTCCAAACAGCTCATTTGTCATAATTTAAAAGAAAGACTGTGTTCTGTAACAAAACCCGACTGGAATAAAAGACCAATTTGCCAACCTGGTTTGGCCGTTTACCTGCTTCATTTTGCTTAAACAAACTAATAATACCGCAAAATCTTCAAACATCTAACATTTTAGATTGGAGTAACAGGCTCAAATTTCTCATTCAGCTGATAATATTTTATTTTATAGAGCCTCTGCTTCTTTTTTTTCTCCCCATTCAGTAGGCAGTGAGAAAGGCATTGGTTTGGCTAAGGATAAACAGTGAAACATTCTGGGAGACAGACTTTCAGAGAGTGGGTCTATGAGCTGATAAAAGAAACACTAAGTCTAAGAGAAAGGAAAGGAAAAGAGAAAAGTTCAGACAGCTTTCTACTAACAAATTTATGTTTAAAGACCTGTCTGAATACTAGTCAGCAAATTCAAGACCCAGATGTGTCCTTCAGATTGTCAATTGGAGAAACAAGATTTATCCCTAAAGAGAGGGTATCTTTACCAATCTGAAGTCCAGTTGTGGCGAGTGATGCACTGCATTTGATGATTTTTACAACAGCTAACAATATTTGGTTTGATGTAGCTATTTACCAAGCATGTATTGTTAGCATATGTACAATGAGGGTGTGTCGAACTGGTTTTGTCAGTTTTGGTTAAGACAATAGAAGGCAATTAGACAACTTTAGTGGTTAGCTAGATCTACCCCCACCTTTGTAAAACAAATTACATACCAGTCAAGTTACAGTTGGATACAGGCTTGTTGGGTTTAATCCCCACACCCCCTGCAGGTTTTGGAACTCGGTGTATATAGAACTAGTTCTCTGGTCATTTTATTGGATTGAAAATTATTTCCGAATGGAAGTCGAAATGTCTTGATCAGAAAATAGACTGTCCAGAAGACGACATTGAAGCCTTTTCTACAAATTTTATGGATGCATTGTTTTCTTCTCAGTATGGACACCACATGTACTTCTGAGATCCATAGCAATTGATTTGTTGAAATGTTGTCAAATTCATCCCACTGTGGTCCTCAACATTCTTTGACCTTGATTTATCTGCAATTTCCTCATTGTGGGACAAATAAAGGTTTTCAAGATCAGATTGCGTATTCAACCACTTGTTAACGTAGTTGCAGTATTTACGAAACACTTCCAAAATCTCATGATACACCCAAGTGTGGAAAATTCCCTTGTGGATGTTTTGCAATGGTGGCATTCGTGATGCAAATTTACAACTAGGTGCTGGCATTGCAAGTGGTTTTAATACTGATTATTTACACAAATAAGCATTACTTGTAGCAGTAACTGCTATCCATAAATTTTATTGCATCTAAGTTTTTAAAAATGACAAGATCAATCAGTTTTGTAAAAAAACAGATCTCTTAGCATCAAAATGAGCTGGTAGATTTACATTCAAAGGATCTAAATTCAAAACTTCATCATCAGCTGTAGCGAGATGTTGATGAGGGGGCCAAACAAAATAAATTGGCACCCATGCACAGAGGTAAATGTTTTAATTACAGCAAAATATACCCAAATAAACAAAAAAGAAAACACTAAAAAATGCAACTGCAGCCACATAAGTTCATTGCATTGTGCAATCAGATAGTTAACATCCTATAATCCTTTTTGACATGTATTAAAATGCTGAGTAGGTTCATTTTGTCCTGGTTTTCTATCAAGAGAGAACGGAAAGGTTTAAATGACTGAAAGAGGGTTCATTATTGGGGCACAGCTGTGGAGAGATTAAGACTGTCTGACTGTTTAAGGTTGCAGTGGGAATGCTGGTGACATCTGCATCAGATCTGTGCGAAAAGCAGTTAGAATAAAAAACACACACACATTTGACGACTGCAATATTTGTGCATTAATGAAAAGTGTAAAAATAACCACAGGGACAGATGAATGGACAGAGGTAGTTGTTTGCATGACAGACTATACATTTCCTCTTTCAGGATGTTTAAGGGGTATAGAGATGTTAAAAAAAAGTTATGCTCAATGAATAATTTCACAAATCATGTAAAGATGTTTCCACATGTGAATTTTCAACTGGGGAAACATTTACTCATGCATTAGTGAAGAGGAAATTGTCTGCGTGAGACTTGTTGTTGCTACTGGAAACACTCCAGTGCATAAAGAAATCAGGGTTTGATCCAAAAGCATGGAACAAGAAATCATTAGAAATGCATGTGCAGAATTCTCCAGAATATTACCTGCTATATTCACTTATGCTCTCAGTCTGCCTTTACTTTACAAGAGCCAGAAGTGCAAAGTCCACAAGAAACTCAGTCAGAATGACTCAGAGATTTGCTTTCTCACATAATGTAGAAAATAAGAAAAGAGCAGTAAAAGGCACCATAAAAGTGGTGTTTTGGGGTTTTATTTTCATCATCGATGGGTAGCATGAAATTGTTTCTAACTCAATTAAAGTAGTGTCTCCTTCATCCACAGGAAAGCAAAGATGACTTAGAGATTCAGGTTTGGAAAAGCCACAGTATTACCCTCCTGCTCAATAGTTTTTGGCCAAGCTGAATTTTGGCCCCACATCTCTGATAGGGCTGTGGTGTTTCTGTGCCTTGCTGTGCTGGTCACAAACACTGCTTCATCTTTTCATACATTGTTTTAAAAACTAAGTTATGAATGCTGTGCATTTGAAAATGCAGTTTTTGTGTTATCATTGCAGCAGAAGCTAGTTTTTGCTTTGTCATTGATATCGCCATAAACCCCTCAAACCATTTTCTTTTCTCAGTTAAAACAGTTTCAATCATTTAAAAGCTTATACTTTAAGAATAGCTAAAGTTTCTGATGGTTTAAATGTTTCATTTTTCTAAACCAATTTTTAAAACCTCACATTAGAAATGTTATTACATCCTGTCTGGTGTTGCCTTCAGCCAAATATAAAATGACAACATTTGAAAAATACGTGTTTTTTTTTTGTTTTTATGAGACAACCAGAAAAATAATTGCCTTGTAATTTTTTTTTGTTATGACATCGTAGACAACTTTGAAATGTTTGTTTGGTTTGTTCAAGATTTATAACTGAATTAAACCATTTTTTTTTATTTGTAAAATGGTAAGTTTAAAATGTCTGTTATATTTCTTAAATTTAATGTCCACTCTGAGTACTCTCCATGAAGTCACAGCCACTCTTAAGCTCCCGTTTTTTTTCTTCATTTTCAATTTTTTTCAAAGCTCTTCTTGTGTTCTTTTTTTTTTTTAGGTAATTTTAATAAACAGGGTATTTGTTGATATTGAAAACTTTGTGACTGATTTGGTGCTTAGATTTGAAATCAACTTCAAAGATGTGAGGTGAGACATAGTTCAGTGGTAGAATCACCGTTTTTGAACCGAAGAGTGGCTGATTTGATTCCCAGAAAGCTCATGCCTAAGTGTCCCTCCATAAGACACCTGACACCCAGTTACTCCCACTATTTGTGCTGCCAGTTGCGGTGCAATGCAGCAAAAGTAACTTCACCATGAGGGATGAATAAAGTGCTATTATTATCACAAATTTTTGCCAGCATTGGGACTCTGTACATACATTCTACCAATGGTAATGTATGAAAAATGACATTACGTGATCAACCAGAGATAGAAAATATATTTTTATAGGCAATGAAAATAAATTACATCCCTATAAAAATCATACCCCTTTAGAATTAGCATTTAAGTTTCTCTACAACATGAAAAAGAATACCTGCTGAGTTTTTCACAGTAAACCACAGGAAACAATGTTCCACTAAATTTAGTGTGACAACATCTTCTGTTCTTTGTTGCTGCTTTAATGTGGTTCTTTTACGCGTTATTTCAGATGCATCGTCAGCTAATCCAAAATCCACAAACTGCTAATGATTTTAGAGCACTGCCCTTTTAATTTTCACAAAAGATTCATCCATTTTCCTTCTGTAATAACTAGCGCAGAGGTGCCCTTGATCATCATGCTGTTAATCCTGCCTGACTCAGCACCTTGGCAGGGGAAAGCTCGGCTTCCGCAGGGCATCTCCTGACTTTAACCTCATGAATGTGAAGGATGAGTTTGTTCAAAAGTATACGTGTGAAAACCTTAATAAATGCAGGTTGGAGTGAGAGTTTTTCCCTGCTGGGCTTCTGACATCGTGACCTGCAAAGGCTGGAGTTTGACTTTAACTTGCATGTGGATCAGCACGCTGCACAGCCATATGAAAAAGATGGGCCTGCCTGCTCCGTGTGGCCAAAGCCTGGTCCTCTGGGATCAGTTTCAGTTGACTGTGAGTAATGCAATTTTCACTGACATAGTTCTGTGATGTTAGTCCAGGGAAAAACAATGTTATTTTTAATCATGATTCAATGGTGGGCAGCCAGTAAATAACATAATGCGCCTCTTAAAATGAGTCGACTGCTGATCTTTAAGTGTTTACAGGAAGTACATGAGTTTTACATTCTCTTACTTAAATCCTCATCTTGCAGTGTGCCATTAAAATCATTTTAAGATTGTGGGAGGTTACTTAACTTCACCGAACCCAGGCGTTCAGGTTGTATAGCAATAGCACAGCAAGCTAACTACATTTTTGTTTCTTATCATTCTATGCCAGTAATGTAACTTTAATTGGCTCCCAAGTAGGTGTTTTCTGCTCGATGAAAGTCAAAGAGACTGCACATTGTTGGCATGCAGTGGGAGCTCTGCTGTTTTGTGGCAACAAGATGCACACAAGGTTAAATGAGGTAAAGAGAGGTTTGTCTCTCTGCTCTCTTATGCAGCAGATGAGATTCTCCCCAACTTCTGCAGTGCAGCTGCTACAAAACCAAGACTATAAACTCCAGAATTATTGCGCTTGTAAATACAGCTAAACCTCGTTTTATAATAGTATAAGTTTTCTAGTGCTCATCTAGAACTTAAAAAGTAGTGAAACCTGAATGCAACAAAACATGCTGTTCACCATACCTTCATGTGACTGGCAAAAAAAAAAGGCACACTTATCCAACTGATGCTACATCACAATATTGTCCCCTTTGCAATCAACAAATTGCTGCATCCTATCTCAGTAGTTTCAGACAAGCGGCACGGTTCGACTTGCCCAATACATTTAAAGGTTGCACATGTTCAAACAAATGACAAAGATCTGTCAGTGCTTTACAGTGTTCCTGTAAGAATATCACCATATGTTTGATTAGAGGGTATCTGTGCAACTCGAAGACAGGTCAACAGGAAATCAACAAACTGTAGGTCCGACAGCATATATATTTCAGCACCCGCAATGTACATAGCTGATCCGGAAAGTACATTGGATGTCGTACATTAGAGATGTGCCTGAAATGTTCAACAATTAATGTAAATTCGGCAAAACAAATGCAATCAATCTGTTTTGTACTGTGTGGTGTGAGAGTGGCTTCAGAGAGAGTCCATCTATTACAGGAGGGAAACTCATTTTGGCCATATTTATTTCACAATCCAGTTCCTTCTATGACCACCCATAGCTGTTGACCCTGGGTAAGCGGGAATTTGGAAAGACTAACTGTGAATCTTTATGAAGACAAAACAAGACAGTTTGTGTTGCATTCTAAAATAGACCTTGTAAACAATTAAATTGACACAGTTTTGTGCTTCAAACCCCACAAGATCCCATGCTGTGTTCAAGAAAATAAACCAAACATTGCAATTTAAGCTCTAACATTGAAGGCTTGCATTTGCCACTGCACATTTCTTTCAAACCCACACTTTTTGTTTGTTCATTTAAATATGTATCTTAGCTCTTTCTTTTATTTATTCACTCATAAACATTTCTCCAGTGTGTTTGAATCCTCAGATATTTCATACAAAATTATGTTTTCATTTATTTCTTGACTGTCAATGTCCCAGTTTTTTTAAAGTCATTTTTTTAAAAGTTCAATCAGATAAAAGAAAAAAGAAAAAAAGACTTTCAGCCTATGAGTGTGTTTGCGGCTTTAATACTCTACACATTTGAAACGATGTGTGTGTTATCGCAGGGTTTGCCCAAGGAGTGCCAAATAGGTCGAAAAAAAATTGTTTCTTTAACCTCTCACATTGGTCTTACGACTGCTTTACACAAGGTAAGGTGCAAAGCAGGTGAGAGGAGACGTCAGATGGAGGGGCTTCTGGCGTTTGCGGTGGTCTGCCAGACTCACGCAGGATGCAAACAGGCCTCTGGCGTATACCATCAAAGTAACAATCCAAACTTTTATTCACACTTCTGTCTCCCTACAAACTATCGGATAAGAATCTGTGAGCCATGTGTGGAAGTATAGGAAGAGATGTGTGGAATGCTCAAAGACCTCCTGCAGACTCTTCTCGCAGTACTTTGAAGAGGAGCATATGCGGCGATGCTGTTATGCACCTTAATTTCTTTCATCTAGAAAATGTCAGGATAATCCGCAGAGCTTGATTCACTTTCACCTCCCATATTCTTCATATGCACTTCTATCTGTCTCCACCTCCCGCGAATCGTCTTAGTGTTAAGTGAATACATGCAAAGTTTCAATCTAAAACATGTCTACTGGAGAAGGGGGGCATGGCATCTATTGCTTCATCACATATAGAAAAAAATTATCAAAAAAATCAGGATAATGTATCAGCTGTGAATAAAGTAAATCTAATATTTTAATATTTTATAAATCATGCATGTTATTATGTGTGAATCCTAAAATGGTTTTGAGCTTCTGTAAACGTGTGGACCAGATGTGTTCATTATTAGGATGCATTGAATCATTTTCAAACCTCATTACAGCATTTTTCTTTTACTGAATGGGCAGTTAATGTGCTGTCATTGTTTAACTTCATAAATCTAAAATATATGTGCCGCTTTAGAGAGGTTGAAAAAAAGTGTAACACCAGTTGAGACAGATCCCCTCATTGTGAGTCAGGAATTCGGTCAGATTCGCTACCAATGAAAATGTAACCATTAGCATTAATTCCGGTCATCCTTTTAAGTGCCAAATATCACTTTAACACTTGGAAAAGTTTGCATATGTATTTAATATAACCACTTAGTTCAATTAGACCTGTCACCATTCCTGCGACGCTAAGTGGATAATTAGTGTGTTTAATGAATGGATGAATGGGTCATTTAACCACATACAGGTAGAAACATTTAAATCCATTAACTAAATCAAAAGATCTCTAATAAACGTACCAGCGCTCTGGTCACTTTTCATGCTTCAAATTAAGCTAACTATCATGGTCAATGGCACTGACCATACTCGCATCCTTCCCTGCGTGTCATCCATGTCTGTAACCATCGGTCTGCAGGGGACCAGCCCATTTTTTGTTTTGTTTGAAAAAATATTTTGGAGACAGCGTCCACTTCACGTAAAAATTTAATTTGAAAGTTTGAATAGTAAAATTGATCAACTTTGGGTAACTATCCCATATGATTTTAACATGTAGCTGCTTCAAGAACTCAATTCAAACAAACTTGACCTAATTAGAGTTGGGTGTGTTGAACCAGGAACACAATCAAACCTTGCAGTGTTGTGGCCATACAATACAATAGAGATAGAGACATCTGTTATTCTTTGCCAACGCTTTCTTTAAAACCAGATGAAGAAGTATTGCATACATATGGTTGGCCACATGCATTACGTATAATCAAAATCAGTTATTTGGGGGTGGGGGCGGGTGGTATCAATATATCTCTGTAAAGAATTTAACTTTTTTTTTCCAAGCCACGCTGATTTTAATAATATGATATATGGCCAAAAGCCAGGGAAAAAACAACCATCAGCAGTTTCAAACACAAGTACATTTCCTTTTCAGTCTTTGTGTGAACCAGAGGTAAACACATATATTGACCACAGCTGGGAGTGACAGCTTCATCCTGACTGGAAAATACCCTTTAGGACACTGTATTTATTTCTAAACTGCCAAAGGTGGCTCTGGTCCTCTTTGAGAGCAGTACGACTGATATGGGTTTTCACAACTCTAGAAGTCTCTAATTTAACCGCAAAGCTTGATAGATTTGTTTTTCATTCCACTTTGAAAAAAGGGTTACGAGAGAGGTCTGAAAACTCACTAAATGTCATCAGAAATATGTGCTGCAAAGAATGAGGGTCCACCTCTGTTCTTTTTGTGCATTCAGAAGTGAAAGAAATGTGTCCTTGATTTGATGGAAAAAAGTTTTCTGTTATGTGTCTTTAATAAAATGGTAAAATTAAAATATTTGGGGGGTTTCCAATGCACACACACATACATTCATGTCTATTTATTTTTAATGATATACAGACATACGTCCAGGTCATAGATATTAAGATATCTATGAAATACGGTATATAAGATAATTATATGATACAAATTATGTAAAAAGTTTAAACTGTGGTCCGATAGCATAGGTTGTAAGTGTTTATTTACACCATTTATGGTTCATTGCTTTTGCTTTGTGACCGCAATGTTAGTTTGCTCGAAAAGGATTTTCCTTTTTTTGATGATAAGTTTGTACACTTAACCCTCACACCACATTAGCAGCTTTTCTTTCAACTCTAGCTGGGTGTGAAGGGAAACTGGAGCGAGAAAATGAAGGTATTTCATTGTCAGGGGATCTTTCAGGTCAACCAGCCTTGAAACAGCAGCAGTTTTCACCTGAGGTTACAGAAGGGGCACCTTTCCTCTTCAGAAAATTCATGAAATTATTGTAACACCAAGGAACACAAAGAGAGACTGTGAAGAGCATTGTAATTATAGAATTTATGCAATATATAAGAGATGGGAGTGTTTTATTTGTGTATGCATGTGTAAGCATTGACAGGCCAACGAAATGCAGCTGACATGATGGGGCTGGTAAGAGCAGAGCATCCTTGATTTTCTCGCTCCCTGCGAACCCGTGTGAATCATTGGCATCAATATTAATGAAGCAGATCTTTCACTGCTCTGCATTCTACTACCAAAGTCGGTTTTCATCTCGATAATCTAGAGCCCGTGTTTCTCGGTCATGAGCGAGGCTTCTTTTGTGTCCTTATCGGTGAGGGGATTGATACCAGCGAGCAGAAGGGAAGCGTGTATTTCTCAGATGCAGATGGTGTTGTTTGCTTCTGGACATGTCTCAGCTGTTAGCTCATATTATGCTGCTTTCAAATGAGGTGAAAACGACTCACCTTCTGTCTATCTCTCTCTCGCTCTCCTTCCACCCACAAACTAATATTCCAGATGTATCCCACGCTGACCTTTTGGTAGAAAATGTAATGTTATGTAGTCGAAGCTTATGGTTTCACCTGCACTTGTGAGTTTTTATTTATTTCCTAGTAGCATGAACATAAGAGGTGCATTGTGATTAGTGTGTGGCCGTGTGCTGGCACATGGGAGTTTCTCAATCCATCACAGTGCCACAGGTTGCTATAGAAACACTCCTTCTCTACCATTCAGTCCATCACATTACAACACGTGCACTCCAACTCCTACATATCATATCAACTTCAAAAAGATGCTCAACTTCATATGACATTCTCTTCTAAAATCTGCTTAAAAGCTTTTCTAACGCCACTACAGGAGGGAAAACGCTTACAGCGAAGCTGAAAACATATTTGTTCTCGCCTGAATCGATTCAACGTCATTTTCTTTCAGAGATGTAAACATGCAATCAGCTGGGAAAAAAAGCAATTTGTGTGAAATAACAGATGAGTTGTCCAGAAGGCACTTACTGAATGTGAGTTAAAAAAAATCTCGAACATGAGGAGGATCAAATTATTATTTTTTATGGTGACTTATGTTAACAGCCAGAGACCTGTTGTGTTTGCCTAGGATATCATTTGATAGAAAGTACACAACTGTAAAGCAGAAAAAAAAATAAATTATGATGGGGGAAAACATTTTTTAGAATCAAAAGTGTTACTAATATCTACGTATTATTTATCATATCCACCATGCACCCAAATTATCTAAAGCTGACAGGTAATTGTAGATTGTGATGGTTACGACCCAAAATTCCCAATTTTGTGAAAGTTGTTTACAAAAAGTTGCATTTGAAGTTGCTATAGTTGTCTTTTTTTAAGATTACAGCTCTTGAAAATTGTTTGAACTTAAATACTTAATAAAAAAGGCACAGATTATAAACTTTAATATTATAAAACACCAAAGGCAGTAAACTTACCTTCCCAAATAAATACTACCTCAATTTTTATTCATACATGAAAAAAACTTAGTTTACAGTTCGTGACAAAATAATAGAGTAATTACAAAATAAATAATTGACGACATTATTGTAATACCGTAAGTTGTAACGTTGGATTTCATGGGGGTTGGGGAGGTTACAATTTTTGTGCTTTGCAACAGGCTGTGAGACATTGTAATTTGGTGATTTTTGTACTTCCACTTTGATATGGAGCATAGCGAAAGATTAAAGGAACGGGCGTTGGGAGGTCATTTTTGGCAAATGGACAGGTTGGCATATTGAAGAAGAAAGTCAAAATCATGTCATCTTTCGTGCACTTGAGGAAAAACACTTGTATTTGTGAACTGGATTTAAGTTTTACGAATTATTCTAAAACATTCAGATTTGGCCAATTGTGTGTCATTGGAACATTGCAAATTTCTGGATACTGTTTGTTAACAACTAAAACACCGGTCTGCACAAAAATCAACTCTTCTCCAAGAAATTATGTGAACTTTGGAGTTTTGAAAAGAGAAGAAAACTTTTGGGTGAAGCAATAAACTTACATATTGCACACAAATTTATTGGAACAAGCAATATGAGGATTTGTTTTGCTTTTATGCTTTTGGTCTTCTTCTTTTTTTTTTTAAACAATAATTTACGCCCCAATTCATACCAAATTTGGAAATGATTTCGGTATCCACTTAATCCTCTGAGGATGCATTCCTATTTCTGTGTTTCTCACTTTAAATGCAAGTCCTCATCTCATTTGATCTGATCTAAGGATACACACTCAAGAATCAAACAGGGGATTTTTGGGTTCCCATGAGAGAACTTTCACATAGTCTCATCACAGAAATTCTGCTTCTGTCATGTTTGATAAAACATTAATGACTTGAATGATCAGGCACTAAAACTCAGTTCACTTCACATTACATTTCACACATCAAGTGAAATAACATCTTAAAGCTATTTTCTGATGGCTGTGGAGCAACCTCAGCAAGGAGCGCTGATGCAAGACAATCACATGGTGTCATCATAAAGCATTCAGATAATATGCTCACATTTCTATATATTTAATACTTATGACAGGCTTCTTCCTGCTTGCCATTATTCTAGCAACATCATAAGAAACAGAATAAAGCAGTTTAATCAGAAAAGCTTCTAAATAAATGCTTTAATCTCATGGAATATATTAAATGCTAACTTTGAGGGGTTTTAGCAACAAAAGAAAACCTTCAAACTATCACCAATTTATTTTTTTACTTAAGCTTTTCTTCTTTCTGGATTCCATGAACAATTTGTTCAACACTTACAAAGAACAATAAATCATTAAAGATATACTTTAAAATACATGTGGACGTACGTTGGAGCACATCCAACTGTTTTTGGCCGAACTGAAATTACATGTGAGATGTTTGCGGTTGAGATTCCATTCCGTCCTCTTCCGCTTGTTCCGGGGTCGGGTCACGGGGGCAACAGCCTCAAGCGGGCAGCCCAGGCCTCTCTCAGCCTGGCTGCATCCTCCAGCTCACCCAGAGGGATCCAAATTGTTCCCCGGCCAGCTGTGAGACATAGTCTCTGCAGCGGGTCCGGGGTCTGCCCCTTGGTCTCCTCCCGGTGGGATCTGCCCAAAACACCTCACCCGCTAGGCGCTCGGTGAGCATCCTGACCAGATGCCCGAACCACCCCATCTGGCTCATCTCGACCTGGAGGAGGAGCGGCTCGACACCGAGCTCCTCCCAGATGGCAGAGCTCCTCACCCGATCTCTGAGTGAGAGCCCAGCCACTCTGCGGAGGAAGCTCATTTCGGCCGCTTGTACCCGCAATCTCATTCTTTCGGTAACCACACACAGCTGGTGACCATAGGTGAGGGTAGCAACGTAGATCGACTTGTAAATCGAGAGCTTTGCTTTTCGGCTCAGCTCTCTCTTTACCACGACGGACCAATGTAGCGTCCTGGTTGTTGCTGATGCCGCACCGATCCGCCTGTCGATCTCCCGCTCCGGTTGAGGTGTCCTTTTCATTTTTTAGATTAGTTTTCAAACCTTCAATCATTCTTCTTTATTCTGGAATCAGATTATAAAAGGGACACTTCTTCTCTGAGTGTTATCTTTCTGTCTGCCTGGCGAATATTGCCACACAGTTTCATATCCCATGCACCATTGCAAGAACTCTCATATTTCTACTTTAGATCATCCATTTATCTTCTTTAAAAATTAATAAAGGCAGGGCTCTGAGATGACTTTAGATACTCTTTGTATCTGTAGGTCTGCACATGAATTCTACAGTTTCAATATCTTCTGCTTTATTGAGGCGAGTTACGTTGTTATACTTTAATGTTGGAGCAGGATTATGGATGAACTTGTCACGCGGGGCCCCAGGCGAGTTGCATAGCCTATGTTCAAACTGTGAGACCATTACAAAGTCTAGTGACCTTTGACCCTGAGCATGACTCAGCAAAATCACACTTGATGAGAATGTTGCTTGTCAGCACATATGGCCAGCAGCAGTGCTAGATTGTGAACACTTTAAGGCCCTTTTCACTGGCATAAAAAAACAAAATCACAAACTGTTTTTAATTAAATTTTTGCTATTAATATTTATAAAATATTTTCAAATGATCTGTCAGTTTTCTTTTATAGATTTTTTGATAGTTGTTGCTGCTTTAATTGTATGTCATCAGAAAAAGGCATCTGACCAATCACATTACAGTCAGTACGTGTTGCTAGGTAGGCTAAAATCAGCAGAGCCTTCAGAATCTCTTTTGCTGGGTCAGAAAGTAAATGGCAATAAACTTTTGCTTCAGAGTTTGAATTGTTTGGGGGTGCTTTTAAGTTTCCCCAGGCTGTGTCATAATTTCAGATCCGCTGACTGGCTAGTCAGACGGCCTATCGGCTAAACTGACAAACATAATCATGTGTTGCTACATGAATGGAAAAATTGTTGCGTTGTTCTAAAACAGCAAATAACTTAAAGAAGTGAACAAAGAAATATAGTGGCTGATTTGCTTTTAAGGTCATTTTTAAAGATAGTTTTGTAAGAAAAAGTTTAACCCAACATCTGTCTAAAAATCTTTTTAGAAATTTGACAGAATAGTCTGGACTTTTTGCATTTGTAAGTACAGACAGGTAAATGTTGCCCATCTGAATTCTTAGTTTTTGGTAACTAGGTGTTTACATATTCTTAAGTATTATTAAATTGTTCATGTGGCCATTATGTGTGTTTGTGTGTTGTGGTTGTGGACACAATGAAAGATTTTTTCCCCTTGTTTATTGAGGAAATAAACATGGGGTTTTATTGTGTATTTTTTTGTTTGTGACGCACAAGATATTTTTTGTTTTAATTTGTTACAGTAAAATTATTTTATAAGCATAAAATAGTTATAGTGTGGCTGATTGATGCAAATGGAGCACTTTTTATTTTTTGTTTTATCTGTACAGTATTGATCCCTCAATGTGGAAATGACTTTGCTGTGTTGCACTGCAGCAGGCAGCCACGACTACATCAAAGGAGCAACCAGGGGGCCAGCTATCTGCTCCAGAGACACCTAGGGGGCTTAGTGGGATTTGAACCAGCTTCTTCTGGTCCAAGGACAGACACTCAACCACTGAGCCAACGCCTCCCAATTGAAGACCTAAGTGTGAAATGCACAGTAAGTCACTGGCATAAAGTATAAAATTTAGATATACGAAACCAACCAACGGAATTAGACGAAAAGAAAATGATATTGTCGTGATCTTCTCCCTTCTGGCTCTTTTTTCTTCTTCTGCCCTCTGCCTTGATTCCTCACACCTAGTCTCAGTTGTCTCTTCCTGATGTTTTCAGCTGTGTCTCATCTTCCTCGTGTTTCATGAGGTTGTCCATGTTTCCCAGGTTGTCTTTTAAGTTGACCACTTCTGGTTGTTCCATGTCTAATTTAGCTCAGGATCCAAGCATGACCTAGTTGTCTATCAGACTGAATCTGCCTGTCTCTATTCCCTGACCTTCCCTCAATAAAATAGCTAAAACCGGCTGATGTCTACTTGGATGCTTCCTCTCACCCCAATGTTCTGACAAGTATCAATGGCTCAAAAAAGGGAGTTGTAAGAGATACAAGATTGTCTGGAAAGCAACAAAAATATCCAAAAGGTGTACAAAATTACTAAAACAGGAACAATCAAGCCCATGAGTGTCCACAGAGAGACATTAAGTTGTCCTAATGAGCAAGAAGTCCATAAAGCAGCTGGAAAAATTAGGAGAAATCACTAGAACAAAATGAGATGCAAATGAATTGATTGTGAAAAAACACTTGATTACAAAGCAACCTAATTTGCAATTATTGATAAAAAAAAGAAAAGGAGATGTAAACCAACGACACGTGCAAAAGAAATCTGTTATAGATCCTCTTGTGAAGCAGTCAAAGAACAATATCAAACCCCAAACTGGCTTATGGTGTGAAAATGAATGCAAAGGAGACCTGAGAAGATGTCAGAAGCAATCACGGGATATCTGAGTTAATCTCAGACAATCGCAAACAGAGCGCTGCGAAGCCGAGTCAGAACCTAATTTCCCCATCAAATGTGTCCTTTTGTTTATTGAAACTTGAAAAGAAACAATCTCCTGCTTCGTGTAGCAGAGAACACATCACACAGAACACATCTCTTGCAGTCTCTTGATAGAAAAGCAGAAGTTCCCTCAAAACAACTTGGAATAGGTTTGATTTAATTTACATTTTATTAAAAATTCTCCTCTCACCAATCGGTGTGTGTCTATCATTGTAAATAAAACAGTCTCTTAGCAACACAAGCCAACACTGTCACCACGTTCAATACCTCCGACTTCATCTTCTGCCCCACCGGCTCCATGGGAACAGGTAATCAGGTCTGCTGAGCTATTGTCTTGGAACGGCAACTACCTGTTCAGTAATTGAAAATGAGGGAGTGTGACGTGAAAGGACTGTGACAAGATTTGGCTGTGGTGAGAGAGACCGAACAACAGAGAGAAGCGTGAGACAGGTTCATGAAATGTTTGTGTGTCAGTGAAAGAAGGACAGTGAAAGCTTGCTGTCCCCGAGCATTTTTTCTGCAGTGATGGCTATTGGTGTCCCTCATCCCCAGGGAGAATCTATTCTGTCATCCAACACACGCAGACAGATACACTGCAAAGCCAAACTCACACTTTCTTCCCACACAAAATATGCTCGAAAAACATCATGCCTCCCAGGTATTAGGTATTTTTCTTTAGATACACACATTTCCACAATCTTTCACAGCAGCAGATGTGCTCTTGTTTCTTGTGACATCGACACAATAAAGACACACAGGAAATGAAAGCTGCTGCATTTTTTACTGCCCAGCACAATTACAACAAGGTCAGGCCTCAAGGAGATCTGCATTTTCCGTACAGTGTCACTGCGACACCTCCACCGCCACTGCTGCTGCTGCCCACTATTTATGAATATCTTTCCAGCTTATTCTTGACATTTCCAGCTCAGTAGGTGGCTGGATATATTTGCCTTTTTCTTCCTTTTCTGTTTTTTTTTAGCACAGCTGTGTTGTGAAAGGAAGAATGTCAGATGATGTTTTCTGTATGATGCCTCAGACAGAAAAAAAAAAACAACAACAAAGTAAATTTAGTTTTTATGCCAAGAAATGGTTTTAAATTGGGATGAACATAAATTAAACTGCACTAGATGAGAGTTAAAGAGAAAAAAAAGGCAGTAGAGTTATTGGAGTAAAGCCAACTGCACCTGTCTAAACCTAGTTTGAAATAGGTTCCATCAAAGGTCTCAAGTTTAGTTTTCTTACTTTATTTTTTATTAAGAATAACAACTTGGGAGATTGTTTAATTTAATTTGGCATGATAATTTTTTGTAAAAGGAATGAATATGTTAAACATGTTATTTTGTTAAAAGTAAAACTGAATCACCTTAATTTGTGACGAATGGGTAATCTATACAAAGTGTACTCTGCCTTCCACCTGCTAACTACGACAAATTATTTGCCAAATTATTTGCCAGTGTGAGACTGAGTGGATCTAGGGCCACAAAGATTTTGAGTCAAACATTGGGCATGTCTGCAATAAGTTGTTTGTCTTGTTATGTGTACCTGAGACAGCCTGGCAACCTGTAGAACATGCACGTTGCCTTGTCTGCTAACTAGTCAGGATATGCTCTGACCCACCTGCAATCAAGTAATGAATTAAACTATCCAGAAATTAAATGAGAAATAAGAGTGATCTGAGAAAATGCCAGTGATCTTTTTTTTGTGTGTTGACTGAATTCAGTTTGGAAGGACTGAGTGCTCAGGTAAAAAAACAAGGGTTAATTGGTGTATATTTTATGGTTCGGTCTCATGTCTCAAAAAATTCCTGCTCCTCAATAAATGCTCAATCTCATTAGAATCCTAGACTAAGAACTCAACAATTTTGCCAACAGAATGAAGTGGCTTTTGGACAAGTGCTAATTGATGCTGACAATGTCTACCATTAATTATCATTCTCTTAGATGGGTGTGCAGAGGGAGGAAAGGACTGGGGATGAGACCACACTTTGCAGGGATTTGGCAGCTTAACAACATCCCCTCTTCACCACAGTCCGGCTGAGTTTCACAAACACAAAGAACTGAATTCGGGATCAAATGTAACACTCATTACTGAGGAGAGAGGGAAAGCACAGAGCTCCAGGAAGAGATGAATGCCAGCTCTGCCTCCTGTGTCCACCTCACATACGTCCATCCTTCCTGCACCTCCTCCCCCTGCCTCTTTTACCCCCTCAGCAGCTGGCCAGTTTTTACCTTCACGCACAAAGATACTCTCTGATAGTTCAGACTGGGACCTCAGTATGAGCTCCCACTTACAACAGAGACTCTCATTAATCTCTCCATAAACTCACACGGTGTGTCCTCTTTTTCTAACATAATCTCTTTGCTCTGTACCCTTGCATCTTTTCTTCTTTTACCACAGTTTTCTTTCCCTAACTCTCCTTGTCTTTCTTCTAGATTTTTCACACACATCTTTCACCCTCCGACTCCTATTTTTTCTCTCACACTCCTGCTGTCAATCTCGTCTCCATTTTCTTTGCACCAGATTTTTGTTCCGATTATAATTGAGTTGGAGTGGCATCCCGCTGAAACAGTAGCAAGCGTCCTCATGGGGAGGTCATTATGTCCAGATGCAGAATGCCAACTCCACGCCACACAGTGAACAGCTGCTGGCTACAGGATATCAGAAGCCAGAGAATTTTCTAGTGAGCGTTTCTTCTCTAAATTTGTACATCCTACCCCCGAAATGAGGCCGGCAACACCAAGTGAGTCTGTGTTAATTACTGCTGCTTTTAAATTAAAGCTGTGAAGACATAGATAGATCATTCAGGTCAATGCATTAATTATCACAATTTAGCCATACAAAGGAACTAGACAGATTAAGCACTTTACTTAATCTTTTTGGGATAATTAAGTTAAAAAGGCTGTAGAGCTGTTCAATTCTTTGATTTTTATTCAATAAAAGTGATGGTTTCCTCCATATATATTCCCATTTCCATTTTGCTATTAATATTCTAAAGAGAGTGGGAGACTAATTATATTACAAGGTAAACAAAAATGGAAAAAAAAATGACATAATCATAATATTTTAGTGTGATGTTTTTGCCTAAGTCAAAAAAGTTTTTTTCAGTTTGGGTTAATTCTTTTCAGACGTCGGAGTATTTGTGCGATAATTACAAAAAAATCTTCTTCTTTTGGCATTTCCCTTCAGGGGTCGCCACAGCAAAGTCAGCGTCTACCAAATAACCCTATCTGCTGCATCTTCTTCGGTCACGCCAACTATCTTCATGTTTTCCTTCACCGTATCCATGAACCTCCTCTTTGGTCTTCCTCTAGTCCTCTTTCCTGGTGGTTCCAAACCCAGCATCCTTCTTCCAATGTACTCTTTCTCTCTCCTCTGCGCATGTCCAAACCATCTCAGTCTGGCCTCTCTGACTTTATCTTCAAAAACTCTAACAAATGCTGTTCCTCTATATATTCATTTCTAGTCCTATCCATCCTGGTTACTCCCAGAGAGATCCTCAGCATCTTTATCTCTGCTACCTCCATCTCTGCTTCCTGTCTTTTCCTCAGTGCCACTGTCTCTGGACCAAACAGCATGGCCGGTTTTACCACGGTTTTGTACACTTTCCCTTTTATTTTAGCTGAAACTCTTCTGTCGCACATCACACCTGATACTTTTCTCCACCCGTTACAGCCTTCCTGCACACGCTTCTTCGCCTCTTTTCCACACTCTCCATTGCGCTGGACTGTTGATCTTCCATCTTCTTTATCTCTTCTCCCTGTAACCTATACATAATTTTATTGTACATTCATTATAAGATCCACTTCATCTTGAATTGAATATATTTTATTCACTTCTATCTGATGATTAATTCTATGATTAATTCTATGATTAATTCTATGATTAATGATGATTAATTCTATCAATATCTTCTGTAGTTATTGGATAATTCTGGACTATAAGTTTTAACCTTAATGCTTGTGTCTGGTCTCTGGTCCAAATATAAGGAACAAGTGTTGAAATAAATTGTAGTGGTTGGTTGAAGTAGAAAAGGGTTGGTTTCATTCAACCCAACTAATCTTGAGGACATTTTTGTTTCACAAACACACTTTAGAAAAAAATCATAATAACTCCTATTCAAATGGGGTCAACATTAAAGTAAAAAACCCTTAAAACTGCTTGCAAATCAAGACCAAGTCAACAGAACCATTCATTTTGTGTTCTGCTTAAGTGCTGGAGTCCAGCTTGATTAGTTTTAGACAAAAGACAGGGCAATCCTTGTATAGCCTCTGCCTCTGTCTGTCAGAGGGAAACATTAAGACAGACAACCACACATGGACACTCACTCCTACGGGCAATTTGACAAGCATCAATCTGTCTTATATGCGCACATCTTGAAGCATGAGACAAAAGCCGGAGAACCAAGCAGTAACCCACGTGAAGACAACTCGCAAAGTCCACACAGAAAGGCCAATGTTCCATACTTTATCCCAAATCAGACTCAAACCAAGTACCATCTTCCTGTGCACTAACTCCTATACCACTTAGCAGTTCTGATTTACAAATTTTGTATATACAGTAGAATGCCAACGATGCAAAAAATGTTCAAATTAAAGTTTGGGTCTGCAGAAGTCATTAAAACTTTTTCTTATCTTATTGCACTACAATTTTGTGATTTATCAACAGTGGTGTGCATAAACTATCATGCATTGGGTGTGAACCTATATGTTAAACATGCTCATTCTGCTGATATTTTCTGCTTGTTTTGGGGGTTTCTCTTCAAGGTTGTGTCCAATTTTAAATTTTGTTGGCGTTATTTAATGCAATTCACTGTGCAGTGAAAAAAATACCTGAACACCATTTGGTTAGGACAACAGAGCAAATACAAAAAAAAACAATATAAATGGAGCATAAATTAAGATTGCACCTACCAGGATATTTGTCGGAACAGTGTTTTTGATGTTATAGAAGTTCAGTAGCCAGACAGCCCTGCGTAGGACAATGTGGACAATTCTGCTTGTCTTTGTGAATGTATTGCAGAGGCTTTTCCCTCAGGGCAGCAAGGAAACAGTCCATGATGGGGATGTGTTGGTTCTTTGACAATTTGAGAAGTGTGCGGTCCCTGAGGATGTGGGAAGTGTGGGGTCCCTGAGGATGTAGAGAGTGTGGGGTCCCGGAGGAGGCTTTGTTTCTATGCAACATGGATGGGGGTTTGAATGTCCTGATGATCTTTTCTGCAGTCTGCACAGAGACTCTGGTGCTCCCTGCTCACTCTCTGCAGTACCTCTGCTGAAGCTAGCAGGGATGGGAGGAGGCGGGTGAGTCATTTTCATCTAATGCAGGAAGTGCAGGCCCTGCTGAGCTCCTTTTGTGTGAGTAGTGATGGGTTCTGAGGAGGATACAGTGAACTTCACTCTCAGGTACTTTAAGCTGCTGATCATCTCCACAGCAGTGGACTGATGCAGGCCTTCTCGGGTGGTGATGGGATAATTAACAATTTCTTGAGTCTTAATCATATTTTGGATCAAGTTGTTTGTTGTATCAGACAATCAGATGGTGAGATTTGTCATCCAAGATGACATCCAACATTGTTAAATCAGTTTTTCTGTATGATGTGGTTGGGAGAAATTCTGACACAGCAGGCATGTGTCATCAAGGTCATTTGGGGGTTGAGAACACAGGCCTGAAGAACTCTTCTGAAGTTCTGACATGATGGAGTGTATTTGTGTGTAAATCAAGCAGCTGGTTAAAATTGATGTACTGAGGTCTAAGGACAGCAAATCACTTCCTAGAAGTTCTGAAAGAAAGGTGTTGAACAAAAAGAAAGAAACCGGCAAATATTTAAGGAGCATGCAGGATGGTGCTACATTTAAATGCACAAAGTAGGAATGTTCCACTCAAGCCCATCGGAATCTCTCTAATCCTGTGCAGCTTTAGTTTGTTGAGAAGTAGTTCCTCCAGAATTGAATCACAGCTTTTGTAGGTAAGCCCAGACTTCCCTCGCCACTGGCACTTCTCACAGCACATCCAGGAAGATTTTAAAGCATTATCGTAACAGCTGCATGACATAGTCCTTCCAGCAGAAGGGTAGTTCTTCAACAGTCTCCTTTAGGTAGGACACACCCAGAACACCTCGACAGGAAGATTTGCTGGATATATCCTAACACAATGTCCTGCCTACTCCATTTGGCTCCTCTTGTCGCAAAGGAGCAAAAACCTGACAGGGTAGGTCATTTTTATAAAAAGGCATTCATGTCTTTCACCCACAGTTTACACACAGTGTACAATAAATGTAAAACAAAATGTCTTTAGCATTGGGGCTGATTGGCTCTATAGTTCAAAATCAGAGGTAACGAGGCATTCAACAGAAGACACAACTCCAGGTATAAACGTACTCAGCAGGTAGGGGTTCAAACTGATGGGCTAACAAATTGATGCAGGGACAGAAATATGAGGGACTCAGAAGGTTGCAGATAATACAACCTCTGCTGCCCAGAAATTCTTTTGAGCACTTTTTGTTTTTGAAGACAAGCCGAGATGAGAAAACATCAGGGGATCGCTTAAACTAAGGGACACATTTTTAGTGTCTTTTAAGTTTTGTCTGGGTGTACAGATAGCATCAAAATTTGTCTCAAACTCAAGTTGGTTGAATAATACAGTGATTTCACAATTCTTTAATGAGAATTTGAGTTTTTAAGTTTGCAATTTACGAATGAAAGTACATCATCGTAAAGACTTGTAAGGAGATGAGAGCCCGGGGTTAAAAACAGAATCAGTCTCCTTATTTTATGACCATTTTATGTGGATGAACTACACACAGCTCAAACTGGTGTAACGATTTATAAAAAATTTAAATGAAAGTTTGATGCTTTCGACAAGGTTAGCTCAGTCAGAAAATCCCAAGGTAAAGAAACTAATACATTTTTTTACTTTTTATTCACTGCTCTGTTTTGTGTCCAGAAGAACGCATGTCATTATCAAGAATCAGAATCAATTTATACTTTAATGATCCCACACATGGGCAATTTGTGTGTCACAGCAACAACTTCCTATCTGCTAAGTGAATTGTTGTAGAGCCCAATTGCGTATGGAAAGAAAGACCTCCGGTAACGAGATGTTCTCAATTGGAGCTGTCTGAGCCTCTTGGAGAAGGAGCTCTGCTGTTCGTCCAGGAGTGGGTAGAGAGGATGGTCATGATTGTCCATGATGGACAAAAGTTTGTTCAGTGACCTCCTCTCTATCAAGGAAGTCAAATACAGATTTTATGTTAACTACAACTTTTTTAAAGATAAATCTTTTGCTAAGTGAGGTTGTATGAATGAAATCTGGTCGTAAGTTTTAAAAATTGGGCATGTATTTGAATAAATGTGTTTTCTAAAAATGTGTGGGATCTCAGGCAGAGAGAAGTCATCCAATTTAGAATGAGATCATGAAAGACAGAGATTGTCTGATGATAGACACCTTTATAAACACCTTCATCAACAACAAGTTGACACACCTCAAATATGAACAAACTGAATGAAGGAAATGTTCACTTAAATAAATCTAGCTCATCAAAGTGAGTTGTCCCATTGTCATAGCTGAGTTACCATGGGAACTGAAGCTGATGAACATGTCTCCTCTGCACCTGGCTAAATGTCAAGCATATAAGTCTTGTCTCAAAGAACGTCTGGCACCAGCAGAACAAATTCCAGATGTATTCCACATCCAGAGATAAAACGTGATCAAATTCCTTTGAAAATCTACAAAAAATGCACAATGAATTCCCCTTCATTGTGTCTAGAATACATTTGAAAATACCCTTAACATTCTAGACGTTGCATGAGGCAATAAAACCACCTAGATGATGTTTCTTCTTGATTTTTAGTTCAGTTGTATTTCCTCAACTCATTATTAGAAGTGGTCGGTATGTGCTGTGCATACAGTTAATCACACAGAAACACTAAGAGTTGAAACAATCGTCATAAGTAATAACTAAACAGAGCAAGATCTTCTTGAACTTCCTTCACAGACAGACTCAGTTTTTTGGGGGGGAAGGAAAAACCTCATGGAGACCCAGTTGAAGAAGAAATCCAATCTCAGGATGGACAGGCAGAATGGACTCGCAATTGGTAGTGAAAGATTCGCTGATCTAATTCCTTTTCATCAAATTCACATCAGGAGATTTTTTTTCTAAAGAGAGCAACAATAGAGACTTTTTTTGTCCAACAGAATAAAAAAAATCTGATGAAGATATCAAATGTGTGTTGTCTGTGTTCATACATCAAATATTTAGGCCAATATGAGGCATTCATAAGTATCTTTACAGAGCTGAGAACTAATCAGCAGAAAGTCACAGAAAAAGGGTTTTTGGTTTTTTTATATTTTATTAATCACTCACCAGGAAATTTTATGTGCTACATTTCACCACAGCCAGCTGCCACCTATGACAGCACCAATGGTGGGAGAAACAAGGGTTTAGGTGTCTTCTCCAAGGACCCTAGACATGCACTCAGTGGGATGCGAACCCACAAACTTCCAGTTGACTTCTCATTTGCAGGCAAACACTCTAACCACTGAGCCACCATCACCATCTCATTTTATCTCTTGTGAAGAAAAAACGGTACATGCACCTTTTTTCCCCGGCATGTTCTCTTGTTGGCTCTAAAAAGTTGCCTCAATAAATTTGCAAATGCATGTATTTCTGGTTAGACAAGGGTTTAGGAGTGTTTTGATGGTGTTTTGGGTGATTAAATTGTTATTGAAGATTATTGCTGAGTTTTTCCATCAGTGATGGTTAAGCTATTTTTTTCTGTGTTAATTCAGTATATTAAGAGGATTTTATAACCGAAAAATAGTTAGCGAGGGGGTGATTAATGCAGATGGAGCACTTCTAAGAACATCGGTGTGTAATTTACAGTCCATTACTTCCATTGGCCATGCATCCCCAAGTTTTTAAAAGGATAAATCTCACTCTGTCCTTCTTATTGACTCTGTCACAAAGAAACATAATGTCAAACGTGTCTTTGTGTTTGTATTGACGGTTGTATTTATGCAGCTTTAATAGTCTCTACTAACCTTCTGATCAGCCTAGCAATGTTTTCGACATATTAGTCTACACATCACCTAAATTAAATCCACACCATTGAACAGATTTCAGCGTTTTCTTCTTCCCACACATCCATCCATGTGACTGTTGTCGTTGTCCAATCCAACAGAGCAGCAACACCCACAATAAAAACTAATCCTCCTTTTTTTCTATCTAAACACATGTAAATAAAAGCTGTGAGGAATATTCACTGCTTGGTTTAATCGTATGTACATTTGCGGTTTAATCGTCTCTAGCAGTCAGCTGTTTGTGAAAATAATCCTGTGCACACAGAGAGCACAGAAATGCTCTATCTCCATGTTGGATCACCGCTACCTTCTGTTCATCCCCTGTTCTGTCTACAGTTCTGCTTATCATCACTTGAATAAAACATCAATAACTTATCCCCAGTCTTTGCCAGTTAATTATTTCTGTTAGGTATTGGAAAAATTTTTCTTCCTTTTGGAAATCGTGTGTATGTGTTCAGCACAAGGATGTGGTTATGTACTGTATGTGTGTGCATTGCCTCTTCAGAGATTAATTAGCTCAGCTGATCTCAGACTAACCCCTGAATGGCTTTTCCTTTATCAGAAAACTCTGCTTGTGAGTTCTTCTATTTATTGCCTCCAAATGCTGTGATCCGTACGGAGCAATTCATCTAAAAGAATATCTAATTAAATAATGGGGTTGCGTGCCATTCTGGAGGCTATTTGATGCTAAGTCGTGCACATGTTTGCTGGTGCTGGAGGAAATGATTTGCAGCACAGAAATAAAGATGTGCCTGCTTTTTTTATTTTCTTCCAGCCCCCTTGTGTTACTGTGATTTTTCCACATGAGGTGCACACACTGAGTTTAGTCACTGTAAAAAAAATCAACCCATAACTTCTGGGTTCTTTCTGATTCCTTCTTCTTTATGCCATGTTCATATTATATCTGCATTTCTGCATTTAAGTCTTGTGTCCAGCATGTTTTTTGTTGCTTTGACACATCTTTTCTTCACAAACTACACAAATTCTTCTTCTAAAAGCTCACCACTTTGAATAGAAATTCCTTTCAACTCCAAAAAACACCAAAATTCCCATGATGCATTGCTTTTATTTTTGTTGTGTCAGGCCATGAGAAAATAAAGGAGTGTCCTCTCTTTCTTCTCATAGTGATTTGAAACACACTGCAAGAAAAAAAGAAGTTTGCTTTTTGATTTGCCCATAAAGCCTTCGCCTGCTTGTTTGAGCTCCTTCTCCAAAGCTGTAAAGCCATCCTTATAAAACACTGTCCACTGCTTGAAACTATGAAAATGACAAAAGGTCCAGGGTGTAAATACACAACTTTCTGTCAAAACCTTTTCACTGCAAGAGAAACTGGGGGAAATATATTTTATACAGGCAGGCTTGGATACTTGAGCTTGTCAGTGTTTTACAGCTTAAGTTATAAAGCTGGAAATGGATTTTCATATTTTAAATTGGGCGTCCATGGCTTTATTTGTGTGTTTCATTAAAAGTAACCCATACTACCATTATACGGTTCAAAGAATTGTCTTTAGAATGATTAAACATTTAAATACGCATTTTTTAAAATGATAAATGTTTAAATTTTCTATGAAGCTGTAAAAAAGTGCTGTTCCTTTGGACAATCTGTTCACTTAGAGAAGGTGTCTACCCATCTACAACCTGTAATATGGGATTTAATCCAGTATGTTTTACAGCTCAAAACCAGAAAATTACCAACTTACTCTTTTCTTGTTTGGGATCTGCTGATCAGATGTTGCACAAGATTTAAGAGTTTGTCACAATCAAACATGTTTGCATATTTACAATATTGTTGCCCACTATACACCATGTTGATTATTTGTGAAACGGTGTGAGTAGATGATTTCGGTTTCAATTGATTGTGTGCCAACTTGAAATCTTAGAAACTAGCCTTTTCACCCATTCAAACCACATCATTTGTCTATTCATAGCACAGATGTGAGAAATTTTTACATCCAGCTAAAAGGAAAGGGTGAGAATTTACGTGTCGAAGTTTCTTCAAATGGATATGTTGTGGTTTGTTTTGTATTTTCACTAGTCTCTCTTCAAATTAAAACTTAAAATGTAAAGGATTAAGTCTATTTGTGTCTTGTGACAGCAGATGGCAATTGCGAGCGTAGTGAACACTGCAGGACGTTAATATTTGTGCATTTTGAATAAATAAAGAAGCTTTAATCTGCTCTTAAATACCATGTAATTTATTTTATAGCAGCATTGCAGGAGGCCTGTTACGTACACAAAGCTGAGGGGTGATTTGGAGATGACTTCTTAATCTTCAAAAATAGTTCAACAGATTTTAAAGCATTAAAAGCATGCCTTTCCCACTTTCAGTCACAATTACAATTACATAGAAAAAACATGTACCACATCCATTCTTGCCATTCTATGATGAATTTATCTCTTTTGTGAGGAAAAAAAAGTAGAGGTATTTGCATTTATTGATAGAAAAGAACAATCTGATTTTGGTCAGGAAGCAACGAACATTAATGCCGGGTCCAAAGGTAATCTTGGTATATCTCGTCCCAATCAAGATAAGAGGCACATGTTAATGCCAGCTATACAGCGAGATGCGGCTGTCCCCGTGACAACCACACCAGATGATCTGCTGGGATTAGGCAAGGCAAGGCAAGGCAAGTTTATTTGTATAGCACAATTCATACAAAATGTAATTCAAAGTGCTTCACAAGAAAGAAAAGAAAAAGAATGCATTAAAATCACAAAACATAGAATCAAAAAGTTTAAAAAATTAAATAAATAAAATCATTAAAACAGATTAAAAATTGAGCAATTAATAAAAAGCACAGTTAAACAGAACTGTTTTCAGCCTAGATTTAAACATTGTCACAGTAGAGGCCTGTCTCACGGCCTCAGGAAGTTTGTTCCAGACTTTTGCAGCATAAAATTGGAATGCAGCTTCTCCATGTTTAGTCCTGATTCTAGGCACCAGCAGGAGGCTGGTCCAGGAGGACCTCAGAGTTCTAGATGGTTCATAAGGTACTAACATATCACAGATGTACTTTGGTGCTAGACCATGGAGAGACTTAAACACAAGCAGAGCAGCTTTAAAGTCTATTCTCTGAGCCACAGGAAGCCAGTGCAGAGACTTGAGCACAGGACTAATGTGATCGTATTTTCTAGTTCTTGTTAGGACTCGAGCCGCAGCATTTTGAATAAACTGCAGCTGTTTTAAAGCCTTTTTGTTCAGACCAGTGAGTAGACCGTTGCAATAATCTAACCTGCTGGAAACAAATGCATGGATAAGAACCTCTAAGTCTGTTTTAGAAACCAAACCTCTGATTTTGGCGATGTTTTTCAGGTGGTAAAAGGCTGCTGATGTAATTGATTTGATGTGACTGTTGAAGTTAAAGTCTGAGTCCATTATTACTCCCAGATTTCTAACTTGATTTGTCGGTTCCAGAGAGAGAGATTGAAGGTAACTGATGACACTTTCTCTTTGTTTCTGTGGGCCAAAGACAATGATTTCAGTTTTGTCTGAGTTTAGCTGGAGAAAGTTGTTTTGCATCCAGACTCTGATTTGCTGAACACAGCGACAGAGTGAATCCACAGGTCCAAGTTCACCTGCTGTCAGTGACACATAAATCTGAGTATCATCTGCGTAATTGTGATAGGACACGTTATTACTGGCTGATTAACTGATTACTGATTAACGGTATGAACAACTGTAACAGCTTGATGAGTGAGCCATGCTGAGCATTGGAAAGTTTTTGTTTAGCATTCAGTAACCTTCACTGGTTATCTTCTTCATTCAGTAATATGTCAGCCTGACATTCAGACACAGCCTGATGCTGCTGGAATCTCATTACCACTGTTGGAATATGTTACTTTGTGCAGTTTTTTATTTTTTTTTAATATCATCTCATGCTACCAAACTCCAACAGAGTTGTACTACACCCTTCACACAAGACCTGGGGCAAACTAACAAAAAAATACTGACGTTTTGCCTTCTGACATGTTTTTCTACTATGTTTCAGGAAAGTAGAAAAATGTGTGTATTATTTTGTTATTTCTTCTTCCATTATGATAAATTCATCTTTATTTCTAAAGCTTGACATCATAAAAGAAAAGTGTTCTCAAATAGCTTCATACACAAGCCATCAAATAAACTGACAATCAGACTTAAAATGGTACGAAAAGTTAAGAAATGTAACAAGGTGCAAGATCTGTTGGACATTAAAAGCCTAAGTCGATTATTTTTGTATGGTAAGCAAAAGCCATTGCTCACTAAAGCTCTCCATCAATGTCTCTAAAAAGCCTAAAAATTCATTGGAAAAAAAAACCCTGAAACCTTATGGATACCCAGTTGAAGAAGATATCAGTGATTAAAAATGAGTTCTAAATCTATGACAATAGTTCAATTTTTTATACCATTCAGCAGACTGATTTCCTTCAGAAAGAAGTAGAAGTGGTACAGACATACAGATGAGATCAGTTTCACAAATCAGTACAAATGAAGTCTGCTCAAATCTGGACACAACAGATCGGTAAAATATTATTTCCAAAAAAAGCTTAAAAATAAAAAAGAAACTGGTTAATTTGCCTTTTTACAATTTCAGAGCTAGACGGCTGTGAAACACGTTTACCAGTGTGTAAGAAAGTCTGAGTCATTGGTTACAAAAAAGCAGGAAAGGACAGGTTAAGGAAATGAGCAGCAAATCCACACGATCATTTACCAGTTTTTAGACCACAAAGATGATCCACCTAAAATATATCTGAAATCTACATGAATGGAAGTTTGAATTTTTTCAAGCGCTAACTACTTTATTACACCTAGTTAGGATCACATTGTAGCCTTTCTCCAAATCAAAGAGTGTATTTACTTCCAAACAATTGCACAAAAAAAGATGAAGAAAATGGTAGTATCACCCTCCTTTGTCACACTTTTGGTTTAATATACAAGGTGAGACCGCATGGACAGAAACATTTCAGGACTTCCTTCTAATCAAGTGAGAACCATGAAAAACTCATAGAAACAACAAAATATTTATGATTTCCCCTTGTTTCCAGAAACCCACCGTCACTTGGATTTTGCAAATCTGTCTTTCATTGGTTCACCGTTGGACTGGCTATTCGCTTACCCCAGCATGATGTCTTGCAGCTGATCAGTGATTAATGATGATTAATGATTAATGAATCTCGATAAGAGCTAATGATCCGTCGTAATGGGGGTAGGTGCAGCAGAAAATAAATAGGGCTAAAAAGATACCCTTGGAAAGACAAGATCATGATCTTGTCATAAATTATAGCTGTGACATTGAAACACTGAAGGCATTTCACCATTGAAACCACGTTTTCACCGCTCTGTTGAATAGCACAACCAGGGGATTAATTTAGCCAACTGGCTCCACTCTTTTGACCTAATTGGTTGAGGTTAAACTGTGATAGATGCTGACGAACAGATGGTCAATCTGATCACCTGCCAAGCGCAGTTCTTTTAAACATGCCAAATGCTTTCAAAACAGCTTACAACGTGATAAATTTTTCGCTACGTCAGGTCAAAGAATCAGAGTGGATAGTAGTAATACAACACTGAAAGGCACTGCAGTGAAACATTCTGGAAATGTTCTGAAGTGGACAAATTGGAATCTTGAACTCATTCAAATTCAAACCTTCTGAAGACATTTGACCCTCTGGGGTCTGGTGGATTCTTCAATCAGCAGGTAAAATGATGTGTGGGCTTTTAATTAAATGTTCTATAGAATTTGCAGATGAACATTTGATCTTTAACCTTGTCTCTGAAACACAGAAAGGTCGGCTGCTAAAAGATTTTAATCTGCATGCAAATTATTAAAGAATCAGATCAGATGAAAAGACGTTTTCACCTGCTTTAGCAGTTACTTGTTTTCCAAAATAACTTTTTTGTGCTAGGTTTTGTGTTCTAGTATGATGGCGCTAGGGTACATCTGATAGGTCAGATATAGTCCTGTGACTGTGCAAACTACATTTGATTGGAGGAACGTTGTCTACAGCCATTACAGCAAGAAGCTCTCTTCAGAGAATACTCACATTGTACTGAAAAATGTCTTAAAAGTAAGAAAAGAAATGGGTTAACTTTTGCCTAATGTAACAGAGTAAGAGTAGCAGTATTTACTTATAAAGTTACTCAAGTAAAAGTAAACGTACAAACTATTAAAACTACTTATAGAAGTACATTTTATTCAAAAAGTTACTCAATAAATGTAACAGAGTAAATGTAAAACGTTACTACCCACCTCTGGTTAAAATGAATGCAGTAAAGCAGGAGAGGGTTAATTTTGTCATTGAATGTAGCTGGTCAATTAGTTACTTTCTTTGCAATAAATGACTCTTTAAAATGATGAATTGCATTTGTAAAGATGACTGTGGTCGTCTATTAAAGTTAGCATAAATTAAACAACAGTATGAATCGTGTGGCTGGATAAAGACCTAACGAAACCTAAATGTTTCAAAGAGTTGATCAATAAAAACAGTTGAGCCTTTCAGTGATGTCAAGAAGAGAGATGCTGTATTTGGTCAGAGTTTTGGTGGCAATTGAGTTTGGTAGGAAGTGTGAAGAGAGGGCAATTGGCAGGAAAAGAATAAAGAAAAAAGGACCAGAATGTGGTGGATTATGACACTATTGTTGTATCAATGTTTTTTCCCATAGGCACATGACCCTTATGTTGCCCTTATGTTGCAAGGCAAAAAAAAAGCAAACATTGAGTTTTAGTATACTGTAGTTTAAAAAAAAAAAAACAAGTGCTAAAATAGATTATACATTGAGCAAAGTAAACATAATCAATTATTAACATCCTCATGACCAAGTGGTACGTACACTGCACAATTGTGAACTGGAGGTACAACTTGACGCAATACTCTTTTACATATAAATAAGAATCCCTTGAGCAGAAATGGTAACAACATTGCCCACATTGTTGTACTGCTTCTCTCATCTACATAAAAATCCCAGTCTTCCTCTCACCATGTTGTCCAGAAAACATTTGGTTGCCTCCAGCCATGCCTGGAGATGAGGTGGAGCATAAACGTTTGAGAAGGCCAATTTCGCCCCATGTTCTCCTTTTCTCACACCGAGAGAAGACACTTGGAGGCAAAATGATTGCTCCACAAATAGCAAGAAACAATACAAAGGCCAGGAGATTAATTTTATCGGGAACTAATACAAAGCCATCCCATCGACCGGGCTCCCTGTGTTAGAATATGGGTGGCTCATTTATTTTCTACCACATCTGATGATTTATTTCTCCCCGACACATTTGTGGAGCATGCTTTAACTCCTACTGAGTAAATTGTTGTGTGTGCCAAGGATGCAGTGGCCTGTTTGAGAGCAGATCAGACGACCAGTGTTTGCAGGAACAATGTAAATACCGAATATGTGGTGAAGGTGGTGCGAGTGTGTCGGGCTCTAGTTTGGGATCTTGCACCTGTTTTCAAACACATCTTTGTAAGACTTTTAAACAGAGCAAGATTTCCTCTAATTACCCCGCGCTTGTTCCAGTCTCTGCTCTAATCCGTTCTGCCTCAGACTCCTGGAGCATGAGACCTCCAGCAGCTGAAATTAAACATCATGCATAATGGTTAGTGCATAGCTAATTCAGCACATTTTACCTGTTTTTCAAAATCTTCCCACAGCTTTTAAGCTGCTGGATCTTCAGGGTGAACAAGGGTGAGAACAGATGATGACAGTTGCAATTCTTTATTGTCATACAAATCAAATAAAAATAATTGTTATTTTTATCACACTTTGTGGGTTTCAGTAGCAATTCGTTCTACAAATATTAATTTATGTGATGTTTTGTTTCTAGTCAAAATAAGTCTTGTTGTTTGTGTTTTGCTTTTTTACAAAGCAGCATTGCCTCAAAGTAAGAAAGTTTCTGGTTGGAAATTGGCCCGACTTTTTTCTCTCTGGAGCCACATATCTCACTCCCACTGTCCAAAAACATGCATATACATGTTTGCTGAAACCAAAAATAATCCTGGGTTTACAATAAAATAAACATTAAGCAGTATCTGTTTATTTGTTTGTGTGTTCATGCCTCCACCATGCCTTCCTGACTTTCCCTGGTAAATATAGTTTACCCAGTGGACAAAACTTTTCACTATGGAAAAATAGACCTCACTGTTTCCAAGTTGAATGTGTCTTCGGGGACTCATCTAATGCTAAAAAAGAAAAAAAAACCTGACTCCAGGTTGGCACTGATTTGTCCCCGGGAACCAACAAACAATAGCTGAATGGGGTGGGCAAGCAGACTTTTTAAACTAATCCACAGACAATGAGTGACCTTACTAATGTGCTCTACAGTATTTTCCAGATGTTATGTCAAATCTACCATTTGAAAAAAAAATTGAAAAGCAACGCAAAGCATCTGCTTGAATGTAAGCGTCCGACCACAAAGGCTGACAAAACTGTTGATACATTTCAAAAAATGGTAGTTTTCAAATAAAAAAGCATGATGATAGGACAAACAATCAACTCCTGGCCACGCCAAAACCTTCTCAGCTAGCTTCAGACCGTAAGTTGCCATAGTAATTGACTCAGAGTTTTGATCGGCTCACTTTTTGAAACAAGTTTAATTCACCCCACTTTGACAAACTCAAGAGTTTCAACAAACCTTGTATATTGAAACTGGTCCCTAGTGGGTATAAATAGGCTGAATGAACACTACCTAGCATTCAGGAAGTATCCAAATACAGGATGGGAAAATTCACAAATCACTCAACATGCATGAACAAAATATCCCCAATTTATGTTTAAACCACACATATACTTTGCAAGAAATTGAACAAGCCAACATCGTTTTGGATTCTGAAATTCTGATGGAAAGGTGATGGAAATCCGCCCTAGAATGGCATGGTGGTGAATGGGGCAAAACCACCCATCTATCTATTTTCTGAACGGCTTCTGCAACACTGAATTGCAAGAGTACTAGAAGATACAATGAGGCAAAAGATGGGTACACCCTGGATAGATCACCAATCTGTTGCAGGGATACATGGAAGACAAACAATCTCACAGTTAAAGTTTGTACTGACTGATCATCCAATTCAATTTTATTTGTATAGCCCAAAATCACAGATTTTCCGTCTCTATGGGCTTCACAAGAAAAAAAGGAATGTATTAACACAAATACACAGCAAGAAAAATAACTAACAAATGCTAACTAAACAGGACTAGCACATTTATACCCTTAGACTCTCCTTCACTGTGAGGAAAAACGTCTAAAAAAAAAAAACATCAGTGGGGAAAAAATAAGAAACCTCGTGGGGATCCACATGAAAGAGAGATCTCTCCCCCGGGACGAGCAACCAATGTGTCAAAGATTATTGTTTAAATATTAGCTTATTATACTCTACAGCTAAATATCTAAAGAAGTCAATAGATGACAATAGATGATCCAGACATATACAGTATGTTTTTGAAGCACAGAAATAAGGCAGATTACCCTGAGAGAATTCACACATACTGTGAAAACATCCAAGTGTCAAAAAATCTTTAGTTTTGATCATTTTGTAATAATTTGCTCAGGAAAATTATAGTTTGACAAAAAAAATTGAAGTTTTGTTTTGTCTTTTGACTTATTCCTGAAATTTTTGGTTGGAATTTAAAACATTTGCTAACTGCATTTTTCACCAGAATATTTTCTCTTGCCTGTTTGGATTTCGTATTTTACTGGGGAAAAAACACCTCTTCATCCCATTTTTCCTTTCATTAAATAATAATGTAAGTTTTTTTTCTCAGGAACAGAAGTAAAACTTTGTAGAGACAACAGCCCTCATCTAGCCATTGAAGAAGAAAACTTCTGGAGGGAAGAAATTCATCACACACTGGTTTGAAGGACCGTAGAGATACAATCACAAACTAACACCTAATGATCCATAAAGATGGATAAAGAGATGGCTCTTAAAAAGAACGAAGATAATGAAGGAAAACAGGAGGACTTTAAAGATGGTTCAGTCTTGTCCACTGAATTTGTGGAAGTTTGCAATAAAACAAAATAAGAAATATTCTACAGAATAATAAACAAATCAGAGGAAGTAAGTTTTCTCTTAGTTTCATAATATACAGTATGTGTCATCTTCATGTGTTAAAATGCAACATTGCTTCATAGTAACTGGCCGATGAGGAGAAGGCAAAGATTGAACAATCGGGGCCTCAAAATAGACTCCTGAGGTACACCGCATGTCAGAGCCATTTGATCTGAGATACGGTCCGCAATCTTAACAAACTACCTTCTTTGAGGTAGAACTTCAAAGAGAGCTTTAAAAAATTTACTGACATTTCATTTCTTTGTAATATATTCCACTTTATTTTTCATAAAAGCAATAAAAGAAAATTGTTAATCATTTTTGTCCAAAAAGAAGAAGAAATCAGAATTTGCATAGTCCATTTATGATGACTCAGGTGATTCATTCTGTTTTGATGGAACTGACTGTGTAAAACTATTGTTTCTGCACAAATCCTGAGCAGTGTACATTTAATTAGCTTACTTTTTTTTAGCTTTATGTTTAAAGACCTCTGAGACCCCATCCATTCTGTAGTGCTTCCAAAGATGAGCGATTATAATCACGTTGTTGTCTGTTTGAGGCCTTTTCGGTGTCATCAGGGGCATTTTAGAGCTAAATATTCTGGAGTTTAAACCTGCTTTTTGACCAAATTTGAATGTCTGTAGAGGGATGTAATGTATTGGATCAAAACAACATGTGCTAGGTGAGGAAGAGTTTACATCTTCCTGATTGAACAACAGGAATGTTTTCCTATAGCAGCAGGACAGAAGGAGTCTGCTGCTATAGATATCGCCAACTTCTTCAATAACAAACTACTCTCAAGCATCATATATTATATAAATAATTCCAATTAAGATGTCCAGATGAACCGCAGACCTGGAAACTTGAACAGAAGGTCAGGTTGCCATGTTCGCTTGTAACCCCCTGAACTGACTGTCACAGCTCCTTGCCACGCAGGGTACAAATGAAGCATTAGGAGAATGACTCTGCGAAGCCAGCACACATAAGTGATATTAATGGAACAATAAAGGAATTCTTGCATGGAAAGGCAACCCCTGGATGAGCAGCTGTGACTGGCACGGAGCGCGTCCGGTGTCACGTTCCCGACTGGACACAAGCAGTTCTGTGTGCCGGGGTGAGGCAGAGAGAAGATGAGCACAACAAATTCTTGTGCCACATTAAACGTGGCCTCTCAGCTCTGCCAGGGTGACCTCTGTGGCCAATTACAGAGGAAGCTAATGCTCCAGCTGACATATCCATTTGAATGGATGAGATGTTTTCTCTCATTCGCTGACACAGGAGATCACACGCCTATTATCATCACAATGCCCATATACACAGGCTTATGGAAATGCCTCGTCGTGCAGCAGTGGCTGTCAGGCTTGCCACTTATTAGCTTTGTGCTGGAAAGAATGGTGAGTGCGTGGAAGGATAAATTCAGGGTTTCTGGGGTATCACTGTCTCCACTGTAAAGGCTACACACTGATTTAACAAAGTCATTTTTCCCAGTGGTGTGTGATATTTAATTGGTTTGTCTGAATAGAGTTTGAAGCTGTTAGCAGTGTTTAGCATCGGTTTGATATAGAGTCCAAAGACTAAAACATCTTCATAAATTTTTCCATTTGTGGCAGAATGTTACTGAACTCTAAATGGGTTCATTTTTTATATAAAATACGTTCCCAAAGCAGAAAAAAACTAAATTTGAACAGGCTCTCAATGTCACACAAGCTAGTGTTCCTATCTATCCCTGGTGTCCTCCAGGCTTGCCCATCCACTTCCACCAGAGTGCGAGCACCTTGTAGACTGAAGTGGGGCAAGCATGAAGGCCCGAGGCGCAGAAAGAAATGGAAAACAGCAGCTCGACTTCATGTCGGGCCAAGCAAAAAACACAGCTACTTTGACTGGTTCCCCTCAGGAAATGACCCTCAATTAGGCCTCCTTCATTTTCATCTTCGCCCGCACCTGCAGAAAAGACTCCTGGTGGGCTTTGGAAGCTCAGACAGAGATGTTATCTGTATATTCATTCTGCAGCTCAGATTGTGTCAACTGGCGATATCCTGCTTCATTGTTTCTTCATCAGTCCCCAATTAGTTGCACGGGCAGTGAAGGACGAGATAGGATTCATCTGCATTTACGCGCATGCAAAACATGGCTCAGAAGTGCATGTGTGGCAGCGTGTGTTTGACCGTGTCAGTTGTGTTTGTGCTGAGGCTGCAGTCAGTAGTCATCCCATCTGGAGGGAAAAAGTCAACTGATTTGCTTCCTGCTCTGCTGTTGGATCCTGCCGTTCGCTCAGGCGTGAGCTTCCCCGATGACCCTTGACACGTTGATGATACACCATATTGGTGACAGCCTGCACACGTTGGCGGAGTTTGAATGTAGCCACAACACCTACGTGCACCCTTTAAAAAACTCACATTTTCACGACCACGTGCAGGAGCCAGCCTTGCATATGTGTAGATTATTCCCAAGCTGTTCTGAAAATGAAAAAAAAGCTGAAGACTGTCTCTTTGTGTCTAAATCATCCTCCAAATGAGCCTCGCTGGGCCACCTCCTTGATTAAACCAGAATGTGAGGCCCAGCAGAGATGCGAGGGGAGGGTGAGACGGGACAGCACAGTGATTGTTCGCATACTGAAGCATCTATTCTTTTGTCTTTCTGTCTTTTTTTTTTTATAACAAATTGTCCAAAGTCCGCAAGTTCAGGACAATTTGACACCTTTCATTTTGTCAAGTGGCAGCCCCTATTTTTAATGACCCCTCACGCTGTGCCTCCACTACTCTGAAAAGTTCAATCCAGCTCCCCTCACTCAGACAGCAAGCCCCTGGCTGCGATAATTGAAGCCCCCTCATCTTTGGAGATGAGCTAATTTGCTGTCTTTGTATCATTTGGTTCTCTTCCACTTTCATTGTATTATTCGCTCCACCTGCCATACTTGAGGATTTCTTGATGTTCTGCAGGCCTTGCTGCTCTTGCTTTTGACAACCAACCACCTCCATGGCTATCACTTACTGCCCTCTCCTGGCTGTGGAGACTATTGCCCAAGCTCCTGATTTAAAATGGAGAAAAATGACTTTGTGGCAGAAAAAGGTTTTTTTCAATTTTGCCTGGTAGTAATCTTACAATCAGTCATTTTATAAACTGATTTGTGTACTTCTAGATTGAGGTACACAATGTACTTATCCGGGGATTCTCAAGGATGCAGGAACCCTGTGATGCTGCAGCATTTGCCACTTTTGCTCACTGGCGAAGCATCACCTACATCGACACACACTTAATAAACATTAAGCACAAGACTTTTACATCTTCAGCTCAAAAAATTAGAATAAAGTAAAAAAAACATATCAATCTAATTAATTCTGTGCTTTGGTTTTCTTTTTTTTTTTCTAGTTGACATTGTCCTCTCCAATCATTTCAGTGCCACCTTTTTGGTTTAAAAATAGCTCTGACCATTTGGGTTTTGGCCCCAGTCAGTGAAAGGGTGGATGAGCTGCAGCTGGCAAAATGATTTCCAAACAGTGACTGTTGACCTCCCCACACATCTGTGTGCACACATATACACTTGTACACAAAGGCGTGATGCAAACACAAACCCACTTACTCTCACAACCTGGCCCACCTGTCTCAGAGCAGGCTAGAGGATGACTTTGCTTCTACATGTCAGCAGCAGCTCTCAAAAAAGAGGTAGAGGAAGAAAAAGTGAATTCCTCTCTTTTCTTGTAGTGGCACTAATAAGAAAAGGAAACCCAGATAAGAGAGTCCTTTTCATGCTGTTGCCTTAGCTATAATGAGGCCCGGCATCTGATGGATTACCCAGACTTAAATTGTAAAGGCTACCTAATTTTTCCAGTCGCCCTCTGCTGTTCTCAGCTCTCCCAGTCTGTTGAACAAAGGCCAGTCATCACAGTCTCTTAACGCTTTCATCGTGTAGCTATCATGTGTGTCTGCACCATGTATCTCCCACTCATTAATCGCTGTGCGATGAGTTTGACATAATTTTCTGGAGCTATGACAAAAATGGTGAGAAAGTTGATGCTGATGTTGAACATAACAGCTCCCTTCAGTCAGAGCACTAATGATAAGTTATGTGTTTTCAGTGAATTTCTCTTGGATAATTTGCACCATTGGGAGAAACTTTTGGGTGTAAATGAAATGAAGTATTATGAGGTTGGAAGCCGTAGTTTAAAGCAAAGCACTGTCTGATGTCGTGCAGTGCCGTGTCTGTGTCACTGACGTTCACTTTCTGGACAAAAAATAAGAAAGTCAAATGAGCACATTTCTGTTTCATTTAGTCTAGGAGAGTAATGTTGCGGAAAAGTAAAGCTCATATGAGGCACATTAGCCTTATCTTTATAAATACAGTAGTAAATGATGTGCTTTAGATTATAAAATGTAATCAGAGAAACTGCATATCCACGTTCCATGTTTTTTTAGCAACTATAAAAAGGAATTTCCAAGAACAAACAATTAAATTGCGACTAAGTTTTTTTTGGTTTTTTTTTACCCTTTATTTAAAATGTCATCACAGCCATATGTAAATTAACATTTCCTTCCGGCTTCAAGGGACATACTGTGCACAGTTTACTATCCCTTGAAAAGGCTGTTTTCATCCATCCATTTGTTTTTAGGCTACTTTGTCAAACATGAGTTGTAGCGTTGTTGCATCTTAAATTTGTATTTGTATTTATTGTTTCATTTCATTCAAAACAAAATTAGTCAGTGAGCAGGCAAAAGGCAGGGAACACCCTGGCCAAGTCACCATACTAACACAGGGGCACACAGAGATTGTCAGAGTTTCATTTGTCAGCCAAGGTGCCTTCTCTTCACTTTCCTCTGGGTTTGTCTTGTTCCCCATCAGCCTCTTACAATTTCTCTGTTGGGTGGGGCTTTTTGTCCTCGGAATTTTTAAGCAATGTTTTCCTTTTTTTTGTAATACTGAATTTTCCCAGCCTTGGCTCATTCTTATTTCTTGATTGCTAATCCTGTTAAATAAAGACTCTCAGTTGGAAAGTCCAGCATTTGTGATCGCACACCAAACCCTGACAGATATAGACACTTCAAATACTCACTGCTAGAGGTTTTCAACCAACCTGACGTATGGTATCAGCGACTAAACAAAAACCATTGCCAAACTAACGTTAAGACATATTTGAGTAGAACATGCAGTCTTCACACACACAATTACTGGGTTTCAATGGCTCGGCTGGAAGCAGCTTAGACTGTATTTTCATGTTTTATGTCTTTGTTATTTCAAAGTTTTGTCCCATTTTTGCACAACTTATTTAATTTAAAAGAACAACCTGATTCTGTCAGAAACATCTTTGTGAGAAAACAAGAATCTTCAAAACTGGATTCTAACGAGGCTATAGAAATTTTATTTAAAATTCTGTTTTGTTTTCAGCCCCATATACTGTAGTTAGAAAATAATCTCAAAGAGCTTTACATGCAAACAGACAAAAACGCACAATCAACAATCAACACAACTAGAATCTAAATAAATGATGGTGACAACTTCCCTTTTTTAGACTAGTCTGCTTGGTGAGAAGACTCCTAAAAATATAGTAGTAGAACAAAGAAGAAGACTCATTGAGACCCAGTTGATCCCTTCCCAGGATAAAGGGTCGTCATCTACGGAAAGTCTAAAAAGATGTAGCACATGAGCTCAATCCAGACAGAAATGAGATTAAGTTCAGTGTAACAAAAAAGAATATATAATATAAATCCAAACAACAGAACATTTAAGTCTAATAAATCTAATTGAAATTGTGGATTTGTGTAATAATTCTCTTTCATTTTACTATGTTCACCCACATTCACTGTTTTTGAGTCTCATTTTACTGTCTAATACCTGACACGTAGCCTTTTTTAGTTGCACTGCAGTGTAAATGTTGCATTTCTATTATTCCACTTCAAGAAACTCACAGCGTCAGGCAGCTTCGGCTGAAGTGAAGGTACTCGGGTTTGTGCTGCTGTGTCAGTGCAATATTCATAGCACAGAAAAACTTTGAATTAATTTGCCATTTTGCAGTGCTTGAAGTGTGACCCATCATCATCATTACTGATTCACTCATAAAGAGGTATTCAGAAGGAAACAATCTGCTCTTCAGAGGATCCTCTTCAGTGACAAAAAGCTTGTGAAGGACTGTCTGCGTGTAAGAAGTCTCTGTAAAACAGCAAGGAGAGACTTTCTGGTTCTGCTTTTGTTCCTACAAATGTTCCACATGTTAGGTTGTCTCGGTTATTATTAATCAACATTTCTTTTTCCATTTGTGCCTGCGGACCATTGAAGTCGACTCTGTTCTCTCACTGATGCTTCTTGGACCGAAGCCAACGTCAGAGCTCTGTAGCTGGAGATAAAGCTCGTCTGTTACTGAGACAGGAGGAAATGGAGCTTGGCTCTTTGGAGAAGGCCACTCACAAGTGTATTTCCATCATTTTGGCGTCGAGTTCGGCCACATTGAACCGCGTGTGCGCTCATCGGTGAAGTGTCGTGTCTGTACAGAAAGTGGTAGTTTATTTAGAAAGCTCCTTCTGAGGGCGTAAACAAAAAAAGAGAAGGGTTCGCCTTTTAATTACAAGGGTAATTTATCGCCTGACTTGCTAATTAAATTGCATCTCCAACCAGCCAGGCTAACACAGAACAACAAAAAGTCTGCATAGAAGTGAGATTTTGCCACAGGGCCAAAGAAGAGATAGGGGACAAAGGGAAAAAGGCTCAAGGAGAAGAGAAAAAGGGAGCTTGGTTGCGTGGTCAAAGAGAGAGAAAAGAGAAAGAGATGAAAGGAGGATGAAAGTCGAGCTTTTCTGCTTAATACCGCTGATCCGTGTGCTTGTAATGACAAGTTACAGAAGCTGAAAGTTCTTCATATGCACACGGAAAGGTCTAATTATTTTAGAAAAGGTGAAGATAAGCTGCATCAAAGAGCTAAAACCAAAATTTAGCAAAGGGAGAAAAAAGAAAAAACTTCTGAGGTTCGTTTCAGGTCCCAAATTATTAAGCAGTTTTTGTGAGGTGATTGAATTAACATAATTTTGAATGTGCAAATAGGCAGCTTCTCATTAATGAAGTTGAAACGAAACAAGGAGATAAAGAAAAGACCAAAGAAAACTGAAACTGCCACCACCCAACTTTGCACCACTTGAACTCTAACTTGTTGGTTCAAAAGCAATAACCGCTTTACTAAAATGCAGTTAGTGTTTTATAAACTGAAAATACATGTATGGGACATCAAAGTGGACCATAGTCCATTTTCATGGAACAGATGGGTGGCACCTGCCTCTCAAAGGACACCAGTGTAACCTGGACTGGAAGTAAAAAAACATGTCTTCCTGCCTCGTGTCTGTCACGCACATTAAAGAACATGATCGACAGCTTTTCCCTTAAGTCGCAAGTGAATTCGCTTTGCTGCAAAAGTACAAGCGCACATTGACCAGTGAAGTGCAGATATATGTAGGACAAAAGTGCTTGTGTGAGACCCTCGTTTATATCTGCTCCATCCTTATCACCCAAAGGACACAACCAAGGAAGGCATCTAATAGTTCGAACACTTACGTACGTGGCTTCAAAGAATAACCATGGATACCGCCATGATGCAAATAGCTGATAGATATTTTATTGCACTGGTCCACAATATGAAAACAAACTGGATATTATTTTTCAAGATTTGTGACATAGGAATGTGCCCAGAGCACACACTGCCTCTCATCTGATATCAGCAGGAATGGGCTCAACCACTGCCTGTGAACCTGTGATGAATTAAGCTGGTTAGAAAAAGGATGGACGGATTTCTTTTTTTGGTGGGAAGAACAGTTTGTGTGCAGTGAAGTTTTATTCTGTTTCATGCTTCCTTGAGTTTTACGATTCAGCACCCAGGACACCTGCTTTCACAAGAGAACTCCTCTATGAGGTCAAAGAATTTCACCTTAAAGATAGTATTCCATCCTGTGCCAAAGAAATGAAACACTGGTTGGATAGAAGCGGTCTGTCAGTCTCCGTTAACGCAGACACTTTTTGATGTTAAGATTGCTTACATTTGAAAAAGTTGTGGACTAAAATGCTTTGAATAAACTACCTATTGTGTTGTCTTTGTTTGGTAAAGCCAACTTGAAAAAAAGATCATCAAAGCCCACAATTATCTGTACACGACCACCCTCATGCCTCTGATGGCTTTACCAATTTGAATGTATTTTATCGATACCTGTTCTTCAGATGAACACACACTTCTTCTTCTTCTTTCGGCATTTCCCTTCAGGGGTCGCCACAGCAAGTCGGTTTCTTCCATCTAACCCTATCTGCTGCCTCTTCTTCAGTCACGACAACTATCTACATGTCTTCCTTCACTGTGTCCATGAACCTCCTCTTTGGTCTTCCTCTAGGGCTCTTTCCTGGTGGTTCCAAACCCAGTACTCTCTTTCTCTCCTCTGCACATGTCCAAACCATCTCAGTCAGAACTCTGAGTTTACCTCCTAAACTTCTAACATGTGCTGATCCTCTGATATACTCATTTCTAATCCCATCCATTCTGGTCACTCCCAGAGAGATCCTCAGCATCTTCATCTCTGCTACCTCCATCTATGTTTCCTGTCTTTCGCTCAGACCAAACAGTATGGCCGGTCTGTCCACGGTTTTGTACACCTTTCATTTTAGCTGAAACTCTTCTATCACACATCACACATGATACTTTTCTCCACCCGTACCAGCCTGCCTGCACACTCTTCTTCACCTCTTTTCCACACTCTCCATTGGTCGGGACTGTTGATCCCAAGTACCTACCATCACCATAGCAAACAGCAAAGGACTCAGAGCAGATCCCTGGTACAGTCTCACCCCCACACTGAACTCCTCTGTCTCACCTACAGCACACCTCACCACTGTCTTACAGTCCTTTCAGTCCTCACAACTCTAACATACTTCTCTGTCACACCAGACTTCCTCATACAATACAATGATGAACACACACACACACAGAAAATTTAATCTTTCAGATCTGAACTGAAGTTTAACAATTTTACAAGAAAGTTTACTTTTTTTTTCTTGTTCACCCATATTTTAGCGTATCACACAAAATTTTAATCTCTCTTAATAAAATTTTTATTTGCTTAAAACAACTTAAGGTTGAATAACTTTTTTTGCACATACTGTATTTCGACACTTTTTCTTTACAGTGCTACTATATTGCTTTTGTATTTTTAAATAAAGCTCCTACTTTTCGGCTTTACATGCATGACCCCCTTATTTAAATGTGTCCACATATTACACAAGGAATTCAAGCTCTTACGTTCTTTTGCTTCAGCTGTCTACAGCTTGCATTCAGAGATACAGACCATAAATATGTAGGAACCACTGATGTCTTACATTGCAGGTTTTTATCTCTTTACCCAGTGAGTTTGTTTAATTACATGCAGCATAAGCTTTCTCAGGGCTCACGGCTATTCTTCACAAGCTCACACTGTGTGCAGACGAATAATATGCATTCATCAGTGCTCATTGCTGTTGTCTGGCGCTTCATTCAACAAGATTTTCCAACTTATTGATTTTATTTTGTCCATTATCATCAAGGTGCTGCAGCAAAAATGGCAAACGTGACATGGTTGTGGAGCGGGACAGACATTGTGTATGAATTTAGATAAGCAATTTAAAGCCCATTGCTGTGGCATCATACATCAAGTTATTATCCATTGTCACATCCTTTCCCCTCTTTAACTCTTTACAAAGGGCAAGCTTGTCGCTTTCAAATCCTCGTTTATCCCATTCAATTTGGGATTTTTGTCCAAGGATTTTGTTTTTAAAATTTAACTTTCTTCTGTTTACGCAGTCTAAAAAAATTACTTAATTTTACATCCATCCAGACTGTTTTGATTTTATCATCAGAGCATATACACGTAAAATTCCCCCTCAGGCAAAGTTTATCAGACGAATAGTGTTTACTTCTTCTTTCTTTTGAAAACATACCAGAGAGGTTTCTTTATTCCCGACTTTACCACTGAACTCTGAATAACCTTGCCCTTGGTTTCTCAGATCTACTGCATAAGCATGACGGCTCTTCTTGCTGCCCTCCGTTGAACTTGCACCGTCTCCAATACTAATTTGATTCAAGCATTTAGAAAAAAGCCAAGATAGATTGTGTAAACTTCTGAAAAAAAGATGAGAGACAGCTTGAGAATCTGACTCATGTACGTGATTTTAGAACCGTCTTTCATGTTACATTGAATCTATAACTTACATGACAGTGGAGTTTTAATGTTTATCCTGCCAATTAAAACAGACAGTAAGAATCATATGTAATGAATAAAATCTTACATTTTAATCAACTCTTTCAGATTTTTGTGAATCTATATAGAAAAATGAAATCATGTACGTTGAGTCTACTAACGTTTACTAGGCTTAGCAGAGATTCGAAGATAAAATTGGAAACAACAAGCTTGCCAAAAGAAGTGTAAAAAAAAGGAACTTGCTCTCATCTTTTCAATTCTCTCTTCTTTATTTGTTCAGTCTAATCATGAACACTGAGCGAAATAAAAGTGACTGGTAGAAAAAGACTTGTCCAAATATGTCAAATAAATGTTTTGTACTTTTTTATGGATAATTATTATAAGTAAAGTTATCAAAATTTCTTTCTGCCTCAACTTTCTGATTGGAATCCTCACAACGATTGGACTCAAAAAAGAAAACATGTCATTGAAACAAAACTAACAAATAACCAGAATACAAAAGCTTAATGTATTTTTTCTAACTTTGTGGCAGTGGTAGGTGTGTGAATGTGTGTACGATATTGACTGCTCAATGAAAACTGGGGGAGAATATATAATGCAGCAGATGTTAACTGTGACCAATTTAAATGTTTCTAGGTACTAAACAGAAAGGGGTGGCGGAGATCTCACCCAATTGTGATGTTCTACTACTGAGTAGAAATAATTTTTATGTTAGAACTTCAGAGTCCATCACACATCTGACTTAGATGATCTGTTAAAAATTTGGCAGTAAGATCTTTATACAATATACTAATTTATACAGAGTGGAAATAATATTTTGTCAAGATTGTTGATACGAGAATAATTTCACACATCATAGTTGCTAAATTACCTTCTCTACTGATCAGAAGAAAAAGTTAGTATCAATGAACACTTTGATCTTGCCCCAAAATAGCCTGGCAACCTGTTCACGGTGTACCCTGCCTCTCTTCTACCATCAGCTGGGATGAGCTCTGGTATTCTCATGACCCCAAGTGTGATAAGTGGTACAAAACATGGCTGACTGACTTTTGATCTCAACAGTTTGAGAATGATACTGTTGTGCTATGTGGAAGAAATGTTTAAAGATAACGGCAAAAGATTATCTTATTGTTTTAACCCTTTCATGCATAGAAGTCACTAGAGTGGACAACTTTTTAATTGTTGTTTTTTCCTTTATGAGCAAATCTGAATATCAGAATTGCACAGAATTGAAAAAAATCCTGGAGTTGTCCGTCATAATTCATGCATGAAAGGGTTAAAGAAGAGTAAGAATTAATCAAGAGAAGTACTGGAGAATGATTGTTAGTTAAACTGAACTTGTCACGAGTGCATCGGGCACGTTAAGTAAACTTAATAGACTGAGTGTTATTTTAAAGTTGTTGTTTTGTTATTTAATGTGTAACAATTTAATACACTATCGAGCAAAGCCCGTATAAAGAAGAAAAGAATACTGACTGTAGGTACAGCATGAAAAAGCTACGTGGAAATTTACACAGTTAAAACACCCCAAATTCTAACAATATACTTAGACACCAGGAAGAAACCAGAACAGCACAAAGCTGCAGTTCTTGAAAAAAATTCAAACTAGGTCTTCAATCCAAGTAAATACAACCCCATTATGCAGTGGGGTAGATCATAGAGATCATATGATGATGAAAATGACCAACTTTGGGATAATTTGGTCATAGCTACTATGACTGGCAGGCATGATTATGTCAGCTGCATCTTTTTGAACTGGTCGGAGTGTCTCTGCTGATGGTTTTGCAGACTGGGTTTAACTAGATGAAGAAGACCGGTGGTAATCACCGAGCTCATCTGGCGCTACAGCACTTTAATGGTAACTCTCCCACATTTTTGACACGCCAGCTTGTTCCCTCCCAGGTCACAGCTTCTGGAAAAAGAGAGAAAATGCCGTGTGACAAGAACGTGCTGGCAAACACGAATCTTAGCGATTTTCATTATCATATCATTTTCATTCTTTGGGTTAGCTGCCTAAGACTAATTAAACTGCTGCATAGCAACAAGATGATGCAAGAGTCCTTGTGTCCCGTTAAGTTCTGGTTTTGTGTTTTACTAGAGTAGCTCACAGCAGAGCCAACGTCACCGATGTTTTATAGGATATTTGCCAATATAAAGGTGGATGTGTTGATTGTTAGTTAGTCTGCATGCTGGATCTCCCACTGAGTCTCCAGCTTGGATGTGGGAATACTTGAAGTTTCAACTCCAAAAGTTACAATAATTTCTCTCTTACTCCTATTTAAACTCAAAACACAAGTTTTTGTGCACACGTGTTAATTCGAACTTGCATCAGAGACACCTAACACGTATACATTTGATTCAAAGTCTCACTCTTCATTATGTCTTGCGCCACTCTCTGTAATCCATAATGATGCGACATGAGATTAAACTGCTCTCTTTGATGCAGTGGCAAATTACACGGAGTAAGAAGTTAAATTTAACTAACATGAAAAACACAAGAAAAAAAATGGTGGGTATTTTTAGAGCACTTTGCCTCTTTAGCTAAACTCACAGCACTTAAAAGTGTTCCCAGTTCCCAATTTACACACACCAGTGGCGGGCTGACTGCCACGCAATGTGCTCACTTGCCTTCGGGAGCAAATTAGCCCTCTTTCCCAAAGACACTTGGGTGTCAGGAAAGGCTCATGAAACCAACTGTCAACACAGTGATTAGTGGACAACTTGCTCACCACCTGAGCTGCAGATACACTGGAAAAGAATAAGTGATCTGACTAAAATACAAAAAGAGGGCTGTTTTATGACTTTTGTGAACAAAATTTATTGGTGCAGCAAAGGTGGTGAAGGGATCCGGTTTGGTAGCCTCGGAATCTGCGCTCTGGTTTTTCAGATGAGGTGGTACTGTTGGTTTGATCGGGCCATGATCCCCTACTTTCTTTGGACTGCTTCATAGCCAAGTGGGGAATGCCTGGGATGGAGAGTTGGATTGCTTGAGGAAGTGGTCAGGGTGAGAGAAGTTTGTCCTTCTCTGCTTAGGCTACTGCCCCTACAACTTAACCTCAGAAATGATGTACAGCAGCTTTGATTCCCAACAGGGTTTTTAAATTTGCTGTTATTCATGGTGTCAGTCCACAAATCATCAAGTCCCATGGCCTCACACACACAGCAGCAACATGTTTAGACAGCTCATCTAATGTTTTAGGCAGCTCTAATTTGTCCATCCACAGTATTTTCACACCACAGGGACATCACGCTTCAGCATCACACTCTTGATATCCTGAAGGGTGAGGAGGGCTCGTTGCGTGGAGTGTGTGCATGCCAACAAGCAGGAGGACGGGAACAGCCTACAGATGGGCTTGTGAAACCTTTCCTATGCACCAAAACTTTTCAAGCTGGGATCAGATGATTCGCTGCGGCGTGGCAGGTAGATAACGGTTCAGGGAACAGCTGTGATGATGTGCCCCGCAGGCCTGCTGGGATCTGAGGAGTCAGGGAGCTGATTGAATCTGGCTCTCCATTCCAGTGCAGAGTTCGCTGTGTCGGTGCCCACAATGCAGAGATCTCTGATGCCTCTCTCTGAAAACAAAATGAATAAAAGGGAGGGAGAAAAAGATAAAAACTGTGGCAGACAATGCTACTGCAGGGAGCTGAGCAGTTGGCCTTCATCACTTCTGTGTTCTAAGTCGGCCAATTAGTGACAAACAAGATCGCACATAACAGTGCTGCATCTTACTAATTCATGATGGGTGCAGAGCTGGAATGTAAATGTCTGTTTGTAGAAATCACCATGTTGCTGCCAGATTTTTTTATCCATTCGTTCACCCGAAAGGACTCATATTAACTAGTAAACATATTGTTATCATTATTGTACACAAGATAATCACCAGTTAAAAGTCTCAAAATCTTCCTCAGAAATGGGGGAAACGGGAATGCGGGAAACAGCCCCCTGATTGATTATTCATTGTGTCAGTCGTGGTGTCTCATTCCAACAACTAATATGATTATCGAGAACAAGAAGAGCAACATATTCCTCCAAGGTAAATTCTCTGTTTTGTTTGTGACTTTGCTTTCTAAACTCTTGGGGCAGCTTGATGTGTTTAACCTGTGTGTAATGAGTCTGAGAAATAGACTGGATCATTTGAAAGAGATTGCGATCAAAAAATGCAATTATACCAAAGCTACTGACTGTTTTATTCACGCATCAGTGTTGATTTGTGAACTGTTAGTGTTAGATTAGGGCCTTTCATTTTTCTCTGTTCTTATCTGGTAACTCTTTGAAAGTTCTATCAGATGTTGACTATACATGTTATAAATTACAAACTCTTATTTGGATGGGTAGTATTACCCACAAAGATTTGGCTATACTGGAAAGTAGGAGGCCAATAAATAGCAGTACAATCCTTTTGTATTATTTTATTAAAATAGTAATATTTTATTGTTATTATTTCATAATGACTACAAAACACTACTTTCAAATGTTAAAAAGCTCCTAAAATTAAATTAAACTCAAAGAGAATGTTTCTTATTCAACGAAATATTGTATAAACTCTTAAATGCTTTTGTTCTCTTTATTTAATTTGTTTGTCTCTGATTTCCTTTTTAATATTCCACTCATTAACCCTTAAAGAAAATATTTGTGACCGGATCTTGGAAACCAAGGCTAAAGTTACGCACATTTCCATCGGCTTCCACTCATCCTGAGCTGGGTCGTCGGGGCATCACCCTTCAAACGGGAAACCCAGGCTTGCCTCACACCAGCTGCATCCTCCAGCGAGGCATTCGGGAGGCATCCTAACCCAAACTACCCCATCTGCCTTCTCTCGACTCGGAGGAACAACGGCTCTACTCTGAGCTCCTCCCAGAGCGAGAGCCCTGCCACTTGGCTAATTTTGGCTGCTTGTATCCACAATATTGTTTCTTTCAGTCACCTCCCACTACTGGTGGCCATAGTGGAGGGTAGGAACTCAACTTCCTAGGACTAAAAGAGAGCTACGACCAGATAAGCATTAAAATATTATTTTTGGAATTTGGTCATGATAATTCAATGATTTTAAACAATCATTGAATTGCGTTCAAATGTAATTTAGAATTACTGCTACATCCTGCACCAGTTGGAACAAAAAAAAGTGAGGTGAAAAAAGTAAAAAAAAAAAAAAAAAAAAGGCAAATATTGTTCATATATTGAAAGAAAATAATTATTTTTGACTGTGCATCAACAATAAGAAAATATTTGAAAAGATTTGTCTTAAAAATGTGTGGTCTTCCACAAAAATGCTGCACAGTGGAGAGTGGTTAGCACTGGGGTCTCACAGCAAGAAGGTCAAGGTTTGCGTCCCAGAGAGGGGGCGAGGCTTGAAAACACTGGCCTCTCTGTGTGGAGTTTGCATGTTCTCCTCCTTCGTGTGTGGGTTTTCTCCAAAAACTCTGGTGTACTTCCACCGTCCAAAGCCATGCATGTTAATTGGCCACTGAGAAATTGCTCCTAGGACTGAGTGTGTATGGATAATTGTGTGTGTGCTCCACAACATACTGGTGACCTGTCCGGGGTGTATCCTGCCTCTTGACTGTAATCGGTTTGGATAGGCTCCGGACACACCTTGTTACCCCGTTGGAAATAGATAATAGAAAATAGATGATAGAAAATAGAAATAAGTGGTTAAGGAGTTTAAATAAAATTCCACAGAAAAAGTTCCACTTCTTTATTGCAACTTTAAATCCATTTCACTTAGCATTTTGACGTTTCTTTCAGGATATTAAGTTTGAACTTCAATTAACTTGAAATATGCATGCGAGAAAAGTGGTTTATTGTTTAGTTTAAAGCATAAAATGTGTAGGTTTTGTAAATAATAAAAACTCCATTTTTTAAAGTCAGGGACTTGTCACGTTGAAAGAAAAAGCATGTAATAAGCAAAGTGGCCGGTAGAGAGCAACAGAGGAATAGAAACAGCTAATGATCCTGCTAAATTATACTCACGAAGAAAACAGAGCAGCGAGGGATCCATAGAAATAAAAGGTATAGATCAGGTATACTGTTAATAAAAATTATTATGACATGCCTTTATCACTTTGATATAATTATTTGTAACAGAACGAATAATTTTTTTATCTATAAAGCCAAAAAAAATGTTTTAATTTATTTTTACACAATCAAAACAATTAGATTGTGTGTTTGATTTTGTGTTTTAAGTAATTAATTAAATAAAATGTTGTGTTTTACGAAAACATATGCACACCAACACAGTGTTCTGTTGAAATGGGTTGTAAAATGAGTTTTTGATTGTGGCTTTCTTTGTGTTGTACTTCTATGGTGTGGCTGCTTATTGTTTTTATTACAAAAATTTGGACAGGTATCGAAACGGATTACGAAAAAAAAAATCCAGGTTAGTTGGTAAATTTTGTTAAAACTCAACCCATACTGTTCCCAATTTTGGTCCTGAATTTGCTAAAAATCTGAAGTATTTTACTATTTTCATTCTGCTTGTCAGAAGCTGCTACTAGACGAGACAAGCTAACTGCTAGGCTGTTAGCTTTTACAGTTTACATCCTTCAGCGTAAGTTAAGCGGTTTTTTCAAGGAATAAAAATGTTAAAGGACTTATTTACAAATTATGAGTCAGATTTAACTTATTTTTCAACTATCTTGTGAAATAAAGTGTTATAAATGTATTTGTAGTTGTCGGCCCGTTAGCTGGAGCTAGCATCTGGACAGGTTGTTATGAGACTAGATGGGTCTTTATATGTTGTATTTTTGTTAAGTAATTATATATAATTATAAGTTTATATGATATATAAAACTGCTGGAAATCCTGCAATATTATGAATTTTTTTCTTAACTAAAGTAGAAATATTTTGAAATGTTCTCTATATCCTGAGATCATGATTGTAATACTTACAGATCTATAACATAAAACAATATTACGAAACATTAATAGCTTAAAGCTTAAGTACTGAAGCTGTTAGTTTTGTTTTTCTCATTTTGCTGCTTTGAGGATATTTTTATCTAAATTTGTGAGAATTATTGCTGAAACAAATCTTTTTTTTTACCCTGACAACAGCTGATCACAAACAATACTGTGGGGTTTTTGTTTGTTTGTTTTTTACAATTATAAAAAGTTAAATGGAAGATATTACCTAGTTTACAACTTTATTTTATTGATTAATTTCTCTAAATTAAAAAGTTAATTTAATAAATTTCTTTTATCGAACATAGAAGACAAAATAAGCAACTTTGTTACAAGATGTTTTTTTGTTATTATTAGATTCTTCTTTTTTTAGAAAACAAATTGCAACAGTAACAGTATGTTTGCTAAAAAAAATAGAAACTGTAGCTCTGAGAAAAAGATAGGAAACAGAGATGGAGGTAGCAGAGACGAAGATGCTGAGGATCTCTTTGGGAGTGACCAGGGTGGACAGGATCAGAGGAACAGCACATGTTAGAGGTTTTGGAGATAAAATCAGAGAGGCTAGACTGAGATGGTTCGGACATGTGAGGAGGAGAGAGTAGATGGGCAGAAGGATGCTGGGTTTGGAACCACCAGGAAAGAGGACTAGAGGAAGACCAAAAAGGAGGTTCATGGATGCAGTGAAGGAAGACATGAAGATAGTTGGTGTGACCGAAGAAAATGCAGGAGACAGGATTAAATGGAAGAAATCAACTTACTGTGGCGACCCCCGAAGGGAAATGCCAAAGGAAGAAGAAAATGACTGGCTAAAATCATTTTGAAAGATCAAAAATTTTGTTGTTTTTTGTTACAGTTCGAACCCACACATATTCTGATGGACTCAGGGGTGTAGTGGCCGGTTTGACCTGACCTGTTTAACTTCGTCTTTTTCTAAATGCTTACTCTTCAATTTGAAAAGTCTATTTGTTTGGTTTAAAACAGACTGTGACACTTTTAATCACAACAATAAATGATTGCATCTTATCACTTAATGACATGGTCATAATATAATTATTCTAATCTAGTTCTTGTGTTGATGACTGGTTAGAAATAAGCTAAGCTTTTAGTGTTGCATGTAAAAGAGTTCTCATAAAGAAGTCCTCCTGAAGTATTTATGGTATTTTGAATCATACCATTAAGATCCTAGTAATTTTGTTATTCAGTAAAAAAGTTCATTAAATATTAAAACATAGGAGGGAAAACAGAATCTAATTAAAATTAAGGTAAAGTTGAAAAAATGTGTATTTTTTCCTACTTTGGAGATCACTCACTTTTTAAAAAGATACCTTTTAATTTATTCAATTTTTTGCATATCAGTTAATTATTATAACTTACGTTTGATGTTGTAACAACTTCATATTTTAATGTCATTCCTTTAATTTGATGTAGTTAAACAGACTTTTTTTTTTCCCCACGTAAAGTCTAACGTTAAAAATTGTGCTATTTAAGCTGAAGTAAATGGAAAGTATTATGGGTTTATTATTAAACAAAGCAAAAAATCTAGATTTTCTTAGTAAAAACTACACACCAGGAGAGGGTGCTGTCATCTTGAGATGTTTAAAGAGTGAAAAATTTGTGTTTTAGGGGATACTTCTTAACATGGGTGCTCATATTTGAGCCTTAGCAGCATCATGTACAATGTACATGAGGTGACATAAAAAAAGGTTTAGATTGAAGACATTTAAGAAATAGTTGCAAATTTTTTGGAAGTTTTGTGATATTTCAAAATCTTTACACTGTCCATTTTCAGTGGACAGATTGGTGATCTGATGGTTTGGGGCCTATTTAGGAATAAAATATTGGTACTTTACTAATTTTTTATTGGGTTGATGTTATCAGTTCTTCCTGAAATTATTTTGAAAGTGAAGATCACTTTTTAAGAGGAAAAATTTGCTTCTGAGAATTGAAGGTGATGCTTGTGTTGGTGTGTATCTCATACAAGTCTGTCATTGTCTTGCCCCATTTTATGATAAATCTCCTCCCTTGCTTTATCTGTCTTTGTTTTGTTTTCATAATCAATAGATCTTTTGATATTTGGAAACAGCTGTTTCTTTTCCCTCCAGATCCACCTGTAAGAGACAGAAGTGATGGATGATCAGACGAGCTCCCCTGGAGCCAACCCTGACAATGGCAGCCAGAGAAATGGAGATGAGGTGAGAGGTGATCGCAGATAGAAGAAGACCTGTTAGTTTTTTTCTTATTTTAGCTCCAATAGCTGCTGTCAGGTGTACGTCACTGGAGAAGTTCTATCTTCACATTGCAGCCATAATTGTTTCCGTATTACTCTCAGAAACCTCGACGTGGTACCTGGACCAAAGGGAGGAAGAGAAAGAAGCCAATGAAGGACAGCAACGCACCCAAAGCACCTCTCACCGGCTATGTTCGCTTTATGAACGACAGGCGTGAGCAGCTAAGGGCGGAGCGACCGGATGTGCCTTTTCCAGAGATTACGAGAATGCTGGGCAACGAATGGAGCAAGCTGCCCCCCGAGGAGAAGCAGGTGAGGAGAACTTACTGGAGAACCTGTAAAGAGACATGTCTCAAACTGGGTCTTTCATTTGGGTGCATCAAGTGGCTACTTCCATCATGATTCCCTAACATCAGCTAGACACAGCAAGTTGATTTAGGCAGCACAACTTATTCATTCATACAGTTTCTCATCCCCTAAACTGATCACCTGTGTACTATAGAGCACATGGAAGAACACAACTAGCAACTCACTATTACGGTCAAATTTACAATGACTAACCAGCCTAAAGTGCAGGTTTTCAGATATGGGACAAAGTGACAGTCCCCGAGAGAATATGCAAACTCCAAAAAAAGGACCACTACCTCAGTCAGGACCTAAACCTTTAAGCTTTTGCAGAGCTTCTCATCACTCATCAAAGTTGTTTTTCAGGGTCTTTGCCGAAGTTCCCTGAATACATTTTAATAAATATATATGTAGGAACGTCACAATTTTTTTTAGAAAAAGGTATTCAACTTTTTTTTTTCCTACTGCGCTTCCTTAGAAAGAAGAACCTAGTTTACATTTTTAGTTGCCTTAGTAGCCTGAAAAACAGACAGAAATAAACATCTGTTACCCATTGCCAACTATTTCATACGAGATTAGGCAATACTTAAAAGGAGTTTTATCTCACTGTGCTCTTATATCATTTTGTACATCTTCTAACTGGGTTAATCTGGAAGAATGATGATGGTGTTTTTAGCTGAAGAAATTTAGAAACTTCTCTGTTATTTAGTAGCCACTGTTTTTTTGTTTCTTGTTTATCTGGAGGGGGTGGGAGGTTTAGTCTTTTAACTTTTCAGAATTCCTTAGATCACCCCAACTCCTTGAGAATGACTGTTATTTAATGTCACAGAGTGTGTATGCGAGTGTGTGGGTAGGGGGGATTGCTCCAAAGTGTCTTGGAGAAGTCGGGACATGTTTTGCTTGCAGATCCAACAGTGGAACGAAGCCCAGATCACTTTCCTGTTGCTTTCCTCCTCTTTGTCTCGGATTTTTCTTCCTTCTGGGACAAAATGTCTGAAAGAAGCTGTTTTTGCAAAATGCTAATGTTTTATGAGGGATGGGTGATTCTGGGCTTAAAGAAAAATTATCCAGAGAATCTCTAATTTCTATTACAGTAATAGTAAAAATGACAACAAATTATCACCAATACCCCTTTTTTGTTTGCTTTTTCTTTTATTTTACTCCCCAGGTTTAAAACTTAGATTGTGATGTCATGCTGCAAAAGAATGTGGGTGCAAACTGCTTCCTAGTAAAGTTCTTGGTGTATGGTTTCCTATCAATGCAATCTCCTCTCTTGTCATTTCTAAGCTTATATAAGATTAAGTCATTAATTCACATCAATTCTGGCCAGACGCTGTTCAGCTTGATCTTTTTGGATTTAAATACATCACCAAAACCAAAAAAAATCTCCAGATAACAAAGTTAGAGATCAGTTTTAGAATACACCTGTTCCGCCATTGTTCAATTTTCCACAAGTATATTACTCTGAGAATGTTGCAAACATGCCATCCATAGGATATTTTTTATCATCGCTATTCTAGTGTGACAGATTTTGATGATATACTGTAAATAATTACTCATTATATTCATGACTGAATCCTCAGTCATTCCTAGAGGATTCTTTTTTCGGCTAGTAGATTCAAGGTCATATAGATTTACAAATTTGGCACATACTGTATGAGAATAAACAGAGTCATTTTAAACCCTTCTCAATTTCTTTTTTTTTTCTGCAGAGGTACTTGGACGAGGCGGATCGAGACAAGGAGCGCTACATGAGGGAGCTGGAGAAGTACCAGAAGACTGAGGCCTACAAACACTTCACCAGGAAGGTCCAAGAGAAACAGAAGGGAAAAAGACACAGAGGAGGTGAGTTCTAATCGGGAACACTAAACACCACAAAATCACTTTCACCTTTTAAACCCTCAAGTTAGAGATGTTTGGACAACTCAGACACTTTCATTGTCTAAAGTTGTTTGAATAGGGATTGTTTGAAGGACAAACCCTTCCCAGTGCAGATGACTCAAATGAACTTTCATTGGTCTTTAGTTGGAAAACAAGCTTTCTTTCTGCTTCTTAATCTGAACAACTCTTGTGCAGGGATAAAATGGTAAATTAGACATAAACAAGCTAATAAAGATTGGTTTGTTCTGTTTCTTGTAATTGTTAAATCTCTGATGTCATCCTGGGAAAATACTCCACATATGCTGCCACATTCCAGCTGACTGATTTAAAAAGCAGAAAGGGGATTTCTATCAATTCTAAGGGTTCATAATAAGGTAAAGCCTAATGTGAATTATCTGGGGGTTTTCTAAATGCATTCTTTTCTTCCTCTCCAGATGGCGGGCACCAAGTTGCCAGCGAGGCTCATCATGAGGTCAGTAAGTCTTTCTTCTAAGTTACTCTCACAATTACTCTCTTTTAGAAGTTGCTTATATTTCTTTCCGGGTCAAAAATCATTCTTTTTGTGTTTTAGAGCTTTATTCTACTTCCTAATAAACTTTATAAGGCAGGAAAATGATGAGATTTTATCACAGTGGAATTGTTAATGTCTGTTTCCATTGAAATAAGTTCATGTAATGGCAGAAAGATGGAGGCCTGGAGGATTTCCTGTGAAGTCTTCATGGGTTCAGGATGTGTGCTAAGCATTGAGTGCTCTAATAAGCATTTAGGGTACAAAAATCCGCTTGTAAAGCATCAGAAATCCAAATTTTGGTTAGATTTTACCAGCCACATTCAAATTTCTGTTAAAAAGTGGTCTGCACATTTTTTAAAGCTATCATTTAAAATGCCCTGACAGGAATCTCCATGGACATTGATGTTTGCAGATGACAATGTGATCTGTTGTGAGAGGAGGGAAGAGGTGGAGGAAAAGCTGGAGAGGTGAAGGTTTGCACTAGAAAGAAGAGGAATGATGATTAGTCAAAGTAAAACAGAGTACATGTGTGTGAATGAGAGGGATCCAAATGGAAAAGTGAGGTTACATGGAGAAGAGATAAAGAAGGTGAAAGATTTTAAGTATCTAGCATCAACAGTCCAGAGCAATGGAGAGTGTGGAAAAGAGGTGAAGAAGTGTGTGCAGGCAGGAAGGAACGGGTGGAGAAAAGTATCAGGAGTGATGTGTGATAGAAGAGTTTCAGCTAAAATGAAAGGGAAAGTGTCCAAATTTGTGGTGGGACCAGCCATGCTGTTTGGTCTAGAGACAGTGGCACTGAGGATGAAACAGAAAAAAGAGAAAAAATAACAAAATTATTTGAAAGAAAAGAAATAATTTATTTGTTGGTGAATGCTACCCAGTTGTCTCGCAACAATAAGGTCAGGGGTTCGAGTCACCGGGGTGGGTGAGGCTTGAAACACTGGCCTTTCTGTGTGGAGTTTGCATGTTCTCCTTGTGTATGCGTGGGTTTTCTTCAGGTACTCCGGTTTTCTCCCGCCCTCCCGAAACATGCATGTTAGGTTATTTGGCCACCACAAATTGCCCTAAGGACTGAGTTTGTGTGTGTGGCTTTGGAATAAACTGGCAATCTGTTTGGGGTGTGCCCTGCCTCTCTTCTAAAATCAGCCAAGATAAGTTCCGGCACCCCCGTGACCCTGTTAGGGATAAGTGGTTCAGAAGACAAAACGAAACATGTTAGTAAACTACAACTCTGTGTAATGTCAAGGTTGTTCAGAGGTAATGCTAACATGGCTGGTTGCTCAGGCCACAGTCAGAGGTAGTCGGAGTCGTTCATGTTCATGTTGTTCCAACTGTGTAAACACAACTGTGTCCTGAGGCCAGATTGTTGAAGCTCGTACTAAATGTGACTCAGCAAGAACTGTGAAGATTTTCCTCACCTTTTGTTTTTTTACACTGAACACAACCTTTTAAACAGTTTTTTTCCAGGTTTATTTATTGGCTTTAAAAAGATCATTTAATTAATGTAATCATTCTACGCTGATGATCTTTCAAACACAAGATCAAATTACAAGCATCCTAGTGACAAGGATCAGAGATAAATAAAAACATGCCAATAAGTTAACATTTTAAATTACACATTGTTTTAATCTTCAGACAAAGTGATTCAAAGAAAAACTGCAGATCATCTGTGTTTGTTTTATCTTCAACAGTAACACACCTCTTGCTGTGAACATGTGTACTTGGTGCTGTCCACGTGTAACTGGAACACCCAGGTTGTGCCTTAAAACCTGATGTTCACACACACATCTGGCTGCTTTCTGTTGACTTTTTATTTAATCTACATACTAAATGCTTTATTGTTGCACCACAGAAGCTGTTTAATCTGCTGTGGAGCCACATTTTGGCTTATACCGTGTAATTTATTTTTTATTAATGTCTGCATGTAATTAGGCTGCTTCTGTACTCCGAGGGGTTGCAGGCAAGGTGACTTAAGCAGTCAGCATTCTTCTGGGTGTACTATTGTTTCCTCTCTACTTTTTAAGAGGCTGCGAGGCAGCCTTATTGTTATAAAGTTCAGAAATGAAGAATTATGATGTGTCATTACTGAAGAGGTTTTGAAACCTGCTTCATAGCTCATTCCTCCACTTCAAAAATACCTTTGTTTTTTTTTTTTTATTACAAAAAGTTTTTTTTCCAGTCTTTTAGGTTTCTGAAGCAACTATAATCCAATTACTTCTACCTTCATATTTTATAAACTGTATCCCTGCTTTTTCATCGTGGCTTTATATAAAATCAATTATGAGTCCACCCACAGGCGAGCCAGATAAACGACTACGTCCTGATGTTAGTCTGTGTGGCCGGATGTTTTCACTCCTTCCCCACCTCTTTATTTCTTCTTGTCTTTGGCTTTTAACAGAAAGATGTAGAAAGGAAAGACAGAACCGTGTTTGACATCCCAATCTTCACAGAGGAGTTTCTCAACCACAGCAAAGGTAAAAAAAAAAACCCAAAACATTCCTCTTCAGTGCTTTGGAACGGTATTCTCTCAGAATAGTTCTTCCTGACATCATGTGGAGGGAATAAAAAATTGATCAATGTGTCATTTGTCTTGCGTCAGCACGAGAAGCCGAGATGCGGCAGTTGCGTAAGACCAACATGGAGTACGAGGAGCGAAACGCTGCCCTGCAGAAGCACGTGGAGAGCATGCGTGGGGCGGTGGAGCGGCTGGAGGGCGACGTAATGCAGGAGAGAGGACGCAACGGCCTCCTGCGCCAGCACCTGGATACCCTGCGCCAGGCACTCACCTCCAGTTTCTCCTCCATACCTTTGCCAGGTGGTAGTAGTCCTTCACGCGTACACACACTCATTGATAAGTCCACTAGGGTCCTCACAACAAATAGTATCTGTGTAGTAATAGTTTAAATTATTACAGATCAAACTTTAATTCTAAATGCAATAGTATTTTACATATGAAGGTCAAAACAGCAATTAAAAGTTTTCGTCTTCTGATTGCTGATTTGCAGTAGGGTCATGGGGCAACAGCCTCATCAAGAAGCCCAGACTTCTCACACTATAGCTGTATCTTCCAGCTCATGCAGGATAATCCTGAGGCGTTCCCTGGCAAGATGTAAGAGATGGTCCATTCAAAGGGTCCTGAGTCTGCCTCTGGATCTCCTCACTGTCACACGTGCCTGAAACACATCAACAACAATTCATCCACGAGGCATCCTTATCTGGATCCTCCTCACCAAAAAGAGAAAATCTCTGAGCAAGAGCCCAGTCATTAACTAGCATAAGCAGTCTGTTTTCTGTCAAAATCCCCTCTAATAATCTGGGCATCTAAATATTTTAGATGCTCACTGTCTGAGTCACAAGCCTTCTAAAATTAAACCATTTTAAGCTCACACATAACTGTTTTTCCTATTTTCCGTGAATCTTGTTTAAACTTTCCCACACAAACTTTGCAAACAGCACAGAAAGACTCCAAAAACAAAATTCTTTCTAACTTCTTTATCAAACAAAGTAGATGGCAGTGTTCCTTCAAGGTGTGGCCTCAGGGTGGTGCTCTAAAATGTGTGTAGAGGGTTGTGTGATAAGTGGCAGCATCAAAGCTTTACCACATTGTAATTGTGTTTGCTTCCAAACTTACAATCTTTCTGTCTCTGACAATCGTGTCTTTGCAACAACTTAATGAGAAATGAATTGAAACATAACTATCAAGGTGTTTAAACCTGAATTGATCCGACAATTTAAGAATTTATATTCTATCTGTAATTTGAATCTGTCTTTGTGTCCTAATTGAGTTTCATCTTGTGATCAGATCAGTGTTTTCCACATGATCACATCTCCTTTATCACACAGTTCAACTCTAATGAGAATTAGGTCTGTCCATTTTTTTTTACCAGTCTAACAAGTTGATTTAATTACAATTTGTTTGTCAGTAATGTGAGGCAATTCCACACTGCTGTGTTACAGAATCAGTTTTTTTTTTTTTTTTATTTTACTTCTGCACATTGATTTGTTTCTAACCAAAACAACTCAGTGTGCAAAGACGTCTTAGTTATCTGAAACTTTTGAAAGTTAGACCAACTATCAGAAGTTGGTCTGAAGTTCAAGTACTAACTTGAAATAAATCAGGAAAGAGATTTAATGCTATCTGGATTTCACTACGTGGCTTTCAATAGTCTCTCATCAGAAAAATCCATCTCTCTCTAATTATTGCAGCAACTATTGACTCTAAATCTACCCAGCAACAGGTGAGAGCTGAAATCTTATTGGTTGAAGGTTTAATACAAAAATCCATCCTTTGAAGCAGAGTAATTGTTGGAAAAGCTATGAAAAGTGATGGAAAGACTATTTGAATGCTTTGTTTTATTAATAATTTATTAGTATAGATCCTTAAACTGGCTGTTAATTTTGAACAAGCTCCAAAATTGAGCTTAGTTCTTGTTTAAATGGTTTGGTCAAATGCCTATTCTGGAGTTTATAGACTAAAATGGCATTAATTTTATAATCCGGGTTCTCAAACAAGACACGTGAAGTTTTAGTGTTTGATATGTAGCTGGTTTTAGAATTGGTGGGGGTTTTTATTTCTCTGTTTTTGTTTTTTCTTTTACATTTTGGTGTTTTTTCTTATCAGGACGAGTATCAGGACATTTGATCTCCAATCCCAGCTGTGTTTATGGACAATACTTCCCGCTGAATTCTCAGCTGTTTCATCATTTAGCAAGGCAGTCATATAATTATATTATAAAACAAAGCTTCTTTCTTTGTATTAGACAAAAATACAATCTTGAAGACTGTAGGACGACATACTTTATTTGTTCACAATTGTTTATATGATTTTTCTTTTAGGCGTCATGCCACCAGTTCTAGTTTTGCAACAGAAATGAAAGTTTTTCCAAAGTTTTAGAAGTTTTGAACCAAGAAACAAAAGCTGTTTGTACTCGAGACATCATGATATGCTGACAGTTGATGCTTGTTGCCTTGCAGGCAGCGGAGAAACACCCACCCTGGAAACCATCGACTCTTACATGAAAAAGCTCCACAGCATTATCGTTGCCAATCCTGAGCAGCACGAGAATCTCATCAGTACTGTTAGAGATGTGGTCAACCGTTTGGACAGGTGATACTTCCTGTTTTTTTTTACAGAATAATTGATGTGGTTTTAAAAGATTTTAACAATGTGTATTTTTCTCTTTTTGTCTAGATAATTGCACCTTGTCTTGAAGTGCCCGTGACACTAACTTGTTCCAGCTTTTTTTTATGTTTTTTGGTTCCATCCCAAACCTTCAAAACAACTGCTACAATCTTTTCTCTGACTGTGGTGTCATGTCTTATATTTATTTATTGTTTTATTCTCTTGAAAACCATTCTGTTCACACTTGCTTAACAGAATTGTATTACTCAGTCTAAAAAAAGGTCAAATGTTTCATTTAGTCATGTTATATCGCTTAGCTTTCATTCCCTCATGGCCTTGCCACGACGTTGTCATTGTGTTTGTGTTTACAATATATTGGAAGACACTCTTTTTCTCTCTTTCTTGTTCAAATTAAATGTGCCATTGATCAGTTCTAGTGTGAAAAAAAAAATGTGTTCTCAATAAATGTGTTTTTATCTTGTGAGCTATGAGTTTTAGTGTTCTCTACATAATTTTGGGTTGGTTTTCAAAGATTATAAAAACTTTGAACTTTTCGAAAAATTAACTATCTTTAAATTTTTTGTACATTTCATCTTGTTTTGGATATAAAATTAAACTTAAAGGAATAAAAATGTTTGATATTTCAAAATAAAGTTTTTTTCTGTATATTTCAAGTAAACGTAGACGTTGAGTTTGCTTTTTTTTTCTCGACACATTCATTTCATGTATCCACCTAAACTTTGAAAACACAAATCTGATTAAAAATTCATCTATAATTTATGTATATGTATAGTAATTCCGTTTAACATAAATGAAGTTTTCTGAGTAGTTACAAATGATACAAAAAGTTTTATTTTATGTAGGATCCAGTCTGCAAAAACTGGTCATTTTTTTGTTCTACTGTTACATTTTAACTTTACAAGTGTGATTGTGGAAGCGCTGTAATGACACAACTAAATTGTTTGAATATATCTGACCTCATCTTTCACCCGTTTACATTCAGTCTATTAAGCAGCCCAACTGTGAGTCAGGTCAGAGGCTTTTAATTTGATTCAAGTGAAGTTCTCATTAGGTTCAATTGTCTTGAATATGACATGTAAAAATAAGATTGTATGCTCACTTAAGCCACTTATTCCTCCCAATCCCACCTTCTGCTGGTTTATATGAAGTCAAGCTCATTTTATGTCAGGGTCATGTGAAGTTCAAATGCCTTGGACCAAAAACATGAACAAAGAAAAACTCCTTAAATTATTTTAAACAACACTCCTTACCACCTTTATTGTGAATAAGAAATAAGGTGAAAACTAATGCAGTATTTTGTCTTTATTCTAAAATTGCTTAACTGCAAAAATGTTTTCTTTGTCTATGCTATGAAAGTCTTCTTCTTCCAGTATTTCCCTTCAGGGGTCGCCACAGCAAGTCGGTTTCTTCCATCCAACCCTATCTGCTGCATCTTCTTTGGTCACGCCGATTATCTTCATGTCTTCCTTCACTGTATCCATGTACCTCTTCTTTGGTCTTCCTCTAGGCCTCTTTCCTGGTGGTTCCAAACCCAGTATCCTTCCGATGCTCTCTCTCCTCTGCACCTGTCCAAACCATCTCAGTCTGGCCTCTCTGATTTTATCTCCGAAACCTCAATCTTGTGGATCTCTGTAATTGGTCAAAGAAAACAAAAAAATAGAAAAAATAAGAACATCCCTCAATTTTACATGTAATTTATTCAAATGTTTTTTATATTAACAGGAACAAATGATTTTTTTTTCAATCAATATAAGCCTATTTGACTTAAATCTATATTATTACATGTCATTAAAATAATTAGACAGCTATAGTGAAAAATAGTTCATTAATATCATCCCTCCAAGTTGAAATGTCTTAATTAGCCCATATAACTTTTATGGGTTATAATATTGTAAAGATTTAAAGATTTTGATATTTTGTTAGTTTAAATCACAGTAATTAATTAGAATCATAATTAAAGTTTTTTACACTTTGACTTAACATTATTTATTAACAGCTGATGCTTTTTAAAGTATAAGGAGGCCAGTGGGTCATGCATAGGGAAGTTTTCCTCTATCGTGATACAAAATTATGTCTTGGTGATTAAAAAATTGATCATAATCAAAACATTCTAAAAATAAAAGCTATTTTAGGAAGATCACTGATGGAGCAGCTCATTTGCTGCATCCTCTCCAGTGGGTCACTTAGAAGTCAGATGTTCCTGTAAACCTCCAGCTGAGACTCTGTGATGATAGCTGACCTCCTTCAAATGGCTGCAGCTGCTCGCTGCCTGCTGCATGCAGAGCTAAAGAGGAGGGGGGTCATCTTAAACCTGGTGGAAAGCCAAAAAATGCTGACCCCTGAAAAATAAACAAGTTACTTCTAACTTGTGTCTGAGCAGAAGATAAAAAGTCTCTGATTTGTAACTTACTGGGATTCTTCAATCCTCAGGGATCATTTCATGCATGTACTTAGTAGGTCTGAGCTCCCAAAGCTTATTTGTATAATGAGCTCAACTGCTGCCATTTTTTTTCTTTAATGTCGATCCAAAGCTTTAAAACTTAACAGGAAAAAGGAATAAATGAAATGGTTTTTATTTTTTCCTACAATCACTGGTGCATTTCACTCTGAAAAGGAAGAAGTGAAAATCTGTGCCACTTTCTTGTAATATCCATCAGATCCTCCTCCTTCAACCAGAAAAAATTCCACATACTTTTTTTGTCTCAACAAAGCTATACAGTGGAAAACAAACGCCTCCTCTTCGTCCACCATGAGGGAGCCATGTCTGCATTGTTGGCTTGGTTCCTGCTAGGGGAGTGGAGGTTTGACATAAGGACAGAGGAGCCAGATCCAGCAGAGAGCCGCAGATCCTGGACCAAAGGAAGGAGAGAGTGACTCAGAGGAGGATGAGTCAGGCACCATGTGCTGACCTGGCAGTCAATGGTATCAGTCTACTGAATGACTCCTAGATCTGTGAACTGAGGATAGCTTTGGTCATAGTCACCTTTTATTTTTGGTAGGAATACTTGATTCATAAAACTTCAACTGCTACTAATGAACTGGTCTCATCAAATGTAAGAATTATGACATGTTGGCAAACAGTACAAATCCATCTTTCTGTAGGATCCGTTCAGTCTCTCAAATTTAAGGAGAAACTGGGACCATCTTCAGCAATTGTTATTGATCCATTCTTGAAACACTTTGGTTTTGCCTGAGGTAGGGATATTCTAAAAAGTACTGTAAAATTATCTTCCACTCCTCTCATTTTGGCTGCTTGTATGTGAAATATTATTCTTTCAGTCAAGACAGCCAAAAATGTTGGCCTTACAGCAACAATGTCTGGGGTTCGGGTCCCGAAGTGGGGGCAAGGTTTTAATCACTAGGATTTCTGTGTGGAGTTTGCATGTTCTCCCTGTGTATGTGGGCGTTTTCTCTGGGTCCTCCAGTTTCCTCTTACCCTCCAAAAACATGCATATTTGGTTGATTGCCCCTAGTTACAAGCATGGGTGGGTGGTACTCTGTGTTTGACCCCGCAACAAACTGGCAACCTGTTTGGGCTGTACCCCACCTCTTGCTTGTAATCAGCCGGGACAGGCTCTGGCACCCTTACAACCCAAAAAAAGGATGGACAGGTCAGAAGATGAATGACTGAGTTCCTACTTTAGACTCCAAAACTTCTGCATACCTGATGAGCAAAAAAAAAAAAAAAAGGTTTTCACAATTCTTTCATCATATTTTGATATTCACTCCATAGGCAAATCTAGACTCTGTGTTTTCCATTTTCTTTGAGCACTATAACGTGTTACGCTGATGTCCACATCTGGAATATTTGGCCAGATATTTGGTATTTCTCACTGTGTGATGGTCTCCAAACTGTGTGGATGTGAGCTATTAATCTTTCTCTGATGAATTGGCAGAAACAGCAGCTTTTCCGGAATGCTTGCTGAGATGTTTCTTCTCTTTTTTTGGCATCGTGGTGACACACCAATATGCTCCATATGAGCAAAAACACAAATTAAAGAAGGGCCAATATTTGATTAGCTTTTCAAACATTGTAAATCTATGTGGGCATCGACTATTTGGGATTATTTGAAGAAAAACTTTTCGCCATCACACTTTTTTTACTTCTCTAAGTACCATTTTAGGCAAAAGGGACACTTTAATTCTATTCTTTTCCATTTTTCATTCCAAGTCTTCCTCTTCAAGTCCAACACAGGTTAAACTTCGTTCGAACTTTTATGATTCTGCTCTATGACTTCAAACTCTCAGTCCAAGCCATCTTAAAGATGAGAAACAACCACATAGCAATTTGTGTTTTATGGTGACATATGGTCTGCCTGATTACAACCCTAAAAACAGGGACATCATTCAAGCTGTCTAACCTTTAGTCACTTAAATTTTAAATCTGTGCTGAACACATTTCCTTCACATATGCTCAGACAGTTTGAGCAGCCAACTGTATGAATGCAAAGGTAACAATGTACAACAGGTATTTATACAGCTGGACCAGGATGCCATTCCCATGTGCAAGGTAAAAGAGGAAAATAAGAGTCATCTTTCCTTTTCCTCATCTGTCCTTTCCCACTTCTGAAAAAGCCTTAGTCTCAGTGACTGGGACCTGGGCAACGAGAAGAGGAAACAATGCCTGGAATGTGCAAAAGACTTGAGTCATTCCCACAAGTCAACCTCTAGCTCAGATCCTCTCTTTTCACAGTGATGCCTTCAGGCTCGCTTCATAAAATCCTATCTAAATGCTCAAGATAAAAATGTCCCTTGTCTTAACAAAGCTCTAGAAACAAAGACTCAATGTCTCCTCTTAAACCTCAGACACAGATGTGAACACTTTTCCAGCTTCTTAGTAAAATCTCTGGTGAACCACTCAGATCAACAATGTTGTGTTATAAATAACTACTAGAATTTTTTTTCCCCCTGCATGTTTGATTTGCATTTTATTCAGATTAGATAATTTCCTACAAGATCAAAAAGCAACAATCGGTGGTGATTTCATCTTATTGTGCTTGTTACCCCTCACCAGCAGCATCACGTCTGTAAAGAACTCAATAAAAGCTCTCAATGCTTTTCAATAACCATTAGAGGTGCATTCCCACTGTGTCTGTGTTCACATTCTCCACCACGTTTATCTTCATGTAATTGTGTCATCAAAGTGTTTTCTCATGTCCCCACAAAGCAATTTTATGTATGGCTTGAAATTTATGTCAACAATTACCTTCACTCAAAAACGGAATAAAATAAGAATAGATGTACACATAAAACCAATAAAAATTACATTGAACAAGGGACATTTATTGTTTGTCGGGTTTATCTTGTATTTAGTTTAGTCATACTTATCTATCAATTGAAAAAAAAATTTGACTTATGTGAAAAAAAAAACATATCTACATGGAAAAAATGTGTTTTTCACTCCTCTCACCCAATCAGCTGCTATTTAGAAAAGAAAATTTGTTTGGTTAACCACGGCATCCAGACAACAATTTTACACATTATGGTGTTTGACAGAAATTTGCAAGAGGAGGAAAAAAGTTCTCAAAGTTGTTCACCATAAATACTGTAAATGTTGTTTGCTCCACATGATCACACAATCTACTCTTGTAAAAAAAAACTATAACTAATTTGAACACGCAATGATCAGAGTTAGACACATTTTTTTCATCTTTTTCTGAGGCCACAAACTATGTACATAAACGTATCAAGTCATTTCCAAATGTAGCCTTTTTTCTCCAGTTTGAAGTTCCAACGGACAGTTTCCATTCCTCAGGAAAAAGCAACATTGTTTCAAAAGCAACAATCAAGTCTCCTAATATTTGTTCCGTTCCGTCATCTTCCGCTTGATCCGGGGTCGGGTCGCGAGGGCAACAGCCTCAAACGGGCAGTCCAGGCCTCTCTCTCCCCGGCTGCATCCTCTAGCTCACCTGGAAGGATCCCAAGTCGTTCACTGGCCAGCTGTGTGACATAGTCTCTCCAGCGGGTCCGGGGTCTGCCCCTTGGTCTCCTCCCGGTGGGACGTGCCCGAAACACCTCCCCCGCGAGGCGCTCGGGGGCATCTGGCTCCTCTCGACCTGGAGGAGGAGCGGCTCGACACCGAGCTCCTCCCGGATGGCAGAGCTCCTCACCCGATCTCTGAGTGAGAGCCCAGCCACCCTGCGGAGGAAGCTCATTTCGGCCGCTTGTACTCGCAAGCTCATTCTTTCGGTCACCACCCACAGCTGGTGACCATAGATGAGGGTTGGAACGTAGATTGACTTGTAAATCAAGATCTAATATTTATTTAGTAACTTTTTTAACCTTACATCTTTTAATGTCTTGAAATCTGAACCAACATGTGTTTAGTTGGACAATAAAATAACTTCCCATAGACATTTCGATCTTGCATTTGGAAGGTTTGAAGAACAGTAGGGTGTTTTGGTGCATTTTTAAACAACAGTACTAAAATTGACTCTAAAAGTGAAAAAACTTATTGACATTTTTCTGTTTTACATCTTTCACATGGGCTAACGGGCTTACAGCGAGGTCATGGTTCAAGCTCCAGTAGAATAATGCTTGCCTTTCTATGTAGAGTTTGCGTGTACTCCAGGTATGCCAGTTTCGTACCTGGAGAACCCGAAATTCTGAGTGCCATTGTTACAGTGCAGTCAGAGCTAGACTGGTTACATACCCTTACATCACTCAGGCTCAATATGGATTGACTGCGCATGCGCAAACTTTTGTGATTTTCAAAACGGGCGGTGAATACAGTTTTTAAGTACTCAGTATGGCGTGAAAGCGTACCTATTACGGGATGCAGGAGGAAAACCTTGACAGATATGGTAGTACTGATTCTGCACCTTGTGACAGAAATACATATTTTCCTATTTAATTTGGTAGGGTGAAAATGATAAAGAGAGCTGAGCCGAAAAGAAAAGCTCTCGATTTACAAGTCGATCTACGTTCCTACCCTCACCTATGGTCACCAGCTGTGGGTGGTGACAGAAAGAATGAGATCGCGGGTACAAGCGGCCGAAATGAGCTCCCTCCGCAGGGTGGCTGGGCTCTCACTCAGAGATCGGGTGAGGAGCTCTGCCATCCGGGAGGAGCTCGGTGTCGAGCCGCTCCTCCTCCAGGTCGAGAGGAGCCAAATGGGGTGGTTCAAGCATCTGGTCAGGATGCCCCCCGAACACCTCGCGGGCTAGGTGTTTCGGGCACATCCCACCGGGAGGAGACCCAGGGGCAGACCCCGGACCCGCTGGAGAGACTGTCTCACAGCTGGCCGGGAAAAGACTTGGGATCCTTCCGGGTGAGCTGGAAGAGGCAGCCGGGGAGAGAGAGGCCTCGGCTGCCCATTTGAGGCTGTTGCCCCCGCGACCCGACCCCGGAACAAGCGGAAGATGACGGAAAGGAAAATGATAAAGCCACAAAATGAACGTATGTTTTATTTAATCTACTTTAGTAGAAATGTTTAGCACATTAATAACTGAAACATTAATAAAAAAAATAGCATTAAGTTGTTGTACTCAGTTTGGTGTCCTTTGGAATTTCCGCCTTTGCGCGCCCCTGCGGACAGCCCAGTCTTCCCTATGCGCGCTCCCGCGACAGCTTGGCTTTGAAAAAAAAGGAAAAAAAAAAAAAAGCAAAGCAGCGAACTGCTGCGGCTGTTGCTGAAGCCACGCAGAGAAAAACCTCTCTCTCTCTACAGTCTCACACACAGTTGGATTTTCGCTTTTCTCCTCGAAGACGACATGTGCAAAACGGGATTAATGGCTGACAAGAAGCCCTGATTCTAAGAAAAGAAGACACACCAGAGCGAGAAGGAGGTAAGAAAAAAGTTAGATCGGGGCTTGTTTCACTCTGTTTAAAACTGTTTTCATTGGATACCAAGTTGCAGTTTGTCCGCCAGAGGAATTGCCGTGTTTCTACCTAAGGAGTTAGCGGTTTTGTTGTAGAGTTTGCGCCAAATGTCAAAATATTTAGCACCCAGTTTTCGGAGAAGATGTGAGAAGTTCGCTAGTGTACGTGCTGTCACTTCTCAGACCAGTAGTTGTATGTAATAACCTGTTTCTGCTTTCTCTACTGTCTCTATAAGTTAGTTTCCCTCCACATTTAACCCAAATGGATCTGTTTACTCAAAGACATTTGCCCAAAAAGGGTCCTAGTGGGACCAACAGGGGTCTTTTACTGGGAGTGGTGGATACACACATTTCCAAGTGGTGTCACCGCCCTTAATGCTGATCTAAAACTGTGATAAAACAGTATGGTGAGAGATCAGGATAGTTTATTACTGTAAAATTACCATAAATTTAATACTGTACATTAATTTTATTCACATAACTTAACCACCTTCTAACAGAGCTGACAAGAATGGGTTGTGTGAGGCAAAAGAGGGGTGGGGGTACACCTTGTACAGGTCGCCACATAAACAGACAATCACTTTCACACTCATACTTATGAGAAGTTTAACAGTAAATCCATTGTCAATTTGTCCCTTTCAACTAAACGAGATATTGCAGACCATAATAAAAAGATAATAATCTCATTTGTATTTTGTTTATTTTTATGAACTACGGAGGTTTCGAAAATAATGGATATTGAATTAATTGAAAAATATTTGGGGTGGCACAGTCGTTAGCAACTGTGAACTCACAGCAAGAAGGTCAGGGGTTTGAGTCCCGGGTGGGACGAGGCTTTAATCACTGGGATTTCTGTGTGGAGTTTGCATTTTCTGCCTGTGTATGCGTGGGTTTCCTTCCACCCTCCAAATACAAGGGTTAGGTTGATTGGCTGCAATAAAAAAAAATTGCCACTAAGAATGAGTGTGTGCGTGAACGGTTGTGTGTGTCTGGCCCCGCGACAGGCTGGCGACCTGTTCGGGGTGTACCCCGCCTCGTCTTGAATTAGCTGGATTTGCTCCGGCATACCTGTACCCCGTTAGGAATGAGTGGTTCAGAAGACAAAATGAAAAATAATTGCAGATAGTCAGTCATCGTCTTATACGTCTGTCCCTTTCGGGGTTGAGGTGGGTGCCGGAGCCCATCCCGGCTAATTTAAGGCGAAGGGCAGGGTACACCCCGAACAGGTCGCCAGTCTGTCACGGGGCTACACATATACAACCATCCACACAACCACTCATTCCTAGGGGCAATTTGGCACCAGCCAATCAACCTAGCATGCATGTCTTTGGAGGGTGGGAGGAAACCAGAGTACCCGGAGGAAACCCACGCAAACACGGGAAGAACATGCAAACTCCACACAGAAAGGACAGTGTTCCAAGCCTCGTCCCCACCCAGGACTCGAACCCACGACCTTCCTGCTGTGAGGCCACTGTGCTATGCACTGCGCCACCGTGCTGCCCATAATTGCAGATATTTCATTTTAATTTTTTTTTTTTTACATACTCTATTGATCCCTCACCATGGAAATTTGTGTGCTACATTACACTGCAGCAGGCTGCCCCCGTTTCTCCCACCCAATGGTAGGAGAAACGTGGGGTTAGGTGTCTTCTCCAAGGTCTCTAGACGTGAACTCAGTAGAATGTGAACCCGCGATATAAGTTTAAATATGCAAATCAGAACATTTGATTCACACATTATGCATTATGACCTTAATTTCAAATTTGAGTTTTCTGCACACATTTTGGACATGAGCACTTCCTTCAAGAAACAAACCAATTTAAAACTGTTTTGGATGAACAAATGACAAATTCACATCATGTTATCATTTATAAAAGCTGTGTATTCGTTTATCTTATGTCGGGGTCAGTGGAAGTTGCTTCTTCCTCATGTTTTCATTTCTACTCCTCGACCTCATGGGGTGTCTATCATTGTTGCGTCTTCATCAATGCACTATAGGCAGGGTAGTGGTGCTTCAGGGATTTTGGATGTTGCTGAATGCATGTCCTGTGAAACCCACAGAGCAAATATTTGTCTGATCATTTCCTATGTTTCTGAATTGTGTACATACCTGGCATTCTTGCCGTGAGCAACAGGAAGATATTATTTTTGGTTTTTGATTTTCTTTAGGCTCCATGGATCAGGATGTTGTTATAATTATTCTTATCAGTGTTCAACTCTATCAGAAAAGAAACATCTTGAATCCCCTTCACCGTTGTAATCAAATATAATTTTGAACATGACAGCAATGAGTCATGTGGCAAAATATTCAGTTCAATGTTACTGACCTCTGACTCAGTGTTCTGTACAGATAGAAGCCAAGTTCATATTATTTTTTTATCTATTTTTTTGCATCAAAAACTTTAAAAAGTTTAAACTACTCAGCGGAAACATTTAAAATGTTAAATTTATGAATTAATTGGAATTTAGAGTGAATGAATCTTGTCCAACCTGTTTTCCATCTCTCCTTTAAATTATGTTATCCCTGATTTATCTCTCTTTTAAATTAGAGATAACAACTATTATTAAAGTAGTTCTCACCCTGCTGTTTATAGTCTACTAAGAAGTGTGCAGATGGTAGTAGATTGCAATAGGTAGTGTTAACCTCATGCAAACATGGGATTTATCAAAACCACCGGAACTCTCCTTATGCAATATAAGCTTCATAGATCACACCTAAGACAAATCTCTGGCATAAGCCAACTAGAAATTCATCCTGCCCCGGAGTGGGCTCTACAACTCCAAATATGGATCATCCAAATAACCTGATGCATAGTCAATGGTCCTCAAATGAGGCGTTAGCACCTGCTTTTTCATAATTTGGTCCATTTTTTTTTTCTGACAGCCATTTATGTGTGATTTCTAAGTGTTTTCATGCTGCTCTTGTACTTTATATCACTGTTCGTAGCTCATTTCAGGTTCCAACCACAAGAGACATCTTTTCCCCAAGTCGTGGGTTTTGGGTATGACAGCTCACTCTGCCACTTTGATAAACTGCTCAATTTGTGTAGAATACTTTTGGGTGTCAGAATGCTTGATAAAGGAGACCCCAGCTCATTTGTGGTCCAGTCATGGGGTCAGCAGCCTAACTAGGGAACTACAGATTTCCATCTCCTGCAGTGTTACTGGGTCAAGCATCACACATAGATCCTCTAACAGAAGGTCTACCTCAGAGCCTCCTACCTTGGGATGTATCCAGAACACTTGACGAGAAACACATCCAGGAAGCATGCAAACCTATTTTACATACCATCACACCTGGCATCTTCTCATTTCACATTTTTATTTCTGATTAGATAAACATGCTTTTCAGTGCTGGCGATGTGCCGGTTTGAACATATCAGCAGTAGTTTTAAAGACGTATAACATCTGGAATGCATGCATTGGTAAATTTTGTTTCAAGAACCGTTTCTAATGGTGCCTGCGTTCCTGGACATGAATGAAACAGAGCACAAATTTTAGCGGAGTTGTTGAGGGCAGTGAAAATAAACAGTGGGAATACTTTAGTAAGGGGTCTTATTCGACAAGGTGTACACTATCTTTGGATAATGTGCACTTCAAAGGGCATTACTCCACGAATCTGTGATCAGTTAAGAAAGATAAAGTATGTTAAATTGATTAGAAGTACTTTACTTTGTTTACTTTGTTTACTTACTGTTTAAATTGTAAGTTTTTGTCAAAAGAAGTAATGTAAACTATTTGTTGTGGGTTTTTTGTCATTGTACCTGCAGCTGGTCCAAAACATACAGTATCCTTAACATTATAGAAGTGAAACAAAGAATAATTTTACAAGAAAAAGGCTCCTCTTACGACTTGTTTTTGGCCAGAAGATGATTCAAAATTTTGCTTCAAATATATTAAGATTAAGAATACCTTATTTGCCCCACAATGGGGAAATTGCAGTATGCAACAGCACAGGCACAGGAAGAAAAATAAAGGTCACGACAAGTATGCACAAACAAAACAAAAAAGGCAAAATAGACTAAGGACAAAAACAAGCATTCAAAGTAAGTGAGCTAGCGCACAGTTCTGGTGAGAAATAGCAAAAAGAGCACGTGGTTAAAATTGCTCATTGTGGAGTCTCACAGCAGAAGGAAGGAAAGACCTCCTGAATCTCTCCTTCACACAGCGAGGGTAGAGCAGCCTGCCACTGAAGCTGCTTTTTAGTGCAGTGAAGTACATAGGTAGTTTTTAAGATGATCTTTACAGCAAGAAAATTCAAAAGTGTTAAATGAATCCCAAAAATGTACTTTTTTTGTTGTCTATTATTCCCGTTGTAATAATTTACAATAATGTTTGTTTTAAGCTTTTGCAGAGATTGATATCAGGCAGTGTTTAAGCATGCAGGATAACATAGATCACTACAGTTATTTCACTAAAACATTCTTCAGAGACGTACAACATTTAAAAATAATGAAAACTCTACAACCAGTCGGTTTCAATTATTCACTCAGACCATCGCACAAGTAGAAGTTAACGTAAACAATAATGACCTTGAACAACTTTTTTTCCAAAAAAAGTGGTGAAACTGCTGTTTGGAAGTACTTTGGATATAAACGATTGGACATAGGCATAGTAAAGATGAGTTTCTGAATTTTAAACAGAGCATCAAGTCAATAGAGGAGAATGGGTGTTAAAGCAGTATGGTTATTAGTACCAGATGGGCTGGTTTAAATATTTCAGAAACTGCTGATCAGCTGGGATTTGCACACACAATCATCTGTGAGGTTTTGCTGGAAATATCTGAAAAAGAGAAAGTATTCAATAAGCTGCTGTTATCTAGACAAAAACAATGTGTTGATGTCTGGCAGGAATGGTGGAGATGATAGAAAAGCAGGGTTCTGTACAGCATGACGTCTACCATCGCACCTCAGGACACACTGTTCAAGCTGGAAGCATTTGTTCAAGAGCTACAGAAGACAACAGCGAGGGCCCCTCTGGTCATCTAAGAACAAGAAACTAAGACTACAATTCATACACACTCACCAAAACTATAGTAGAAAAAGTTTCAAAAAAGTCTTCTGGACAGTTTAATTCTTCAACGAGACGTTTCGACTTCCATCCGGAAATCATTTTCAATCTGAATGAAATGGACTGGAACCTGGATCCATTTATACTAACCTGAGTAACAGGTAAAAAAAGTGTAAGAAGGGCTCGACCAATGAGAATGTTCCTTAAGATGGCCGTGAATGGCTCCTATTGTAGCCACAGACCAGTAAACAAACCTATTATAAAAATGCTAAAAGCCTAGTGAAAAGAGAAACCTGCTAACGAGAGGCGTGAAACTGAGTCACGAGGTGTCATCTTTAGTCCATGGCTTCAAAAGGCTGCTATAGATACCGGGCAAAACGTATCTAACGCCTCCACTCCGATTCAGTGAGGGATTCTCTTTCATCACAAAAATGGCTTCTTTCACCCCTCTTTCAAACCAACCTTTCTCTCTACTTAGAGTAGAGAATACCAGGTGATGAGAGCTTCTGACACACAGAAGGGGACTGGAATCAGCAAGGACAATTGGATAAGAAATCTTTCAGATCGGATACTCTCACAGGCAGAGAAAGATGTTCTTTCCAAAGGACTTAATTTTGCAGTTACGTCAAAAGACATCCCCACAGTAGACTTCATCACAGCCACAGAAGCAGCCATAAAGAAGAACAATTTGTCTGGATCAGAAGCTGCAGATCTAAGGCTACGAGTCACCGCTTCACTTAACAGTGCGAAACCTCCACCGTCCAACATCACACCAGAGGAGAGGAAAGCACTGTCAGCCCTGCAGAAAGATCACAGCATAAACATTCTACCAGCAGACAAAGGACGTTGCACTGTGATTCTCAACACCACGGATTATGAAGCCAAGATGAACAACCTCCTGGAAGACACTTCCACTTATCAAAAACTCAAGCGGGACCCTTCCAGTGGCTACAAAAAGAAGTTGATTGACTATTTACAGAAGCTGGAAAAGGACGACATGATTGATAAAGCTTTGTACTTCAGAATGTATCCGGGTGATGCCATTCCATGTATCTACGGCTTACCCAAAGTCCACAAACAGGATGTTCCTCTTAGACCCATTGTGTGCAGCACTGACTCTATAACCTACAACGTAGCCAAATACCTGAAAACCATCTTGGCCCCCTTAGTGGGTAACACAGAACACCACGTGGAGAACACACAAGATTTTGTAGAGAAAGTGAAACATGTACATATAGACAAAGATGACATCATTGTTTCTTATGACGTTGTATCACTCTTCACCTGCATCCCTACAAAAGAAGCTGTAACAGCAGTCAGACAAAGACTACAAGGGGACACCACACTGCAAGAAAGGACCAAACTGACTCCGGAACACATCTGCAACCTGTTGGACATTTGTCTCAACTCCACTTACTTTCAGTTTCGTGGTGGTTTCTACAGACAAATCCACGGCTGTGCGATGGGCTCTCCAGTGTCCCCCATAGTAGCTAATCTTTACATGGAGGAGGTTGAGAAGCAAGCCCTGAGCACATTCCCAGGAAATCCACCCAGTCACTGGTTCCGCTATGTTGATGACACTTTTGTGAAGATCAACAAGCAAGATCTGGAAGCCTTCACTTCACACATCAACATTGTGGATCCGAACATCAAGTTTACACGTGAAGACTCCAAGGACAACCGGTTGGCCTTTTTAGACTGCGCTGTGATCATAGGGGAGGACGGGAATTTGCAACTGGAGGTATACAGGAAACCCACGCACACAGACCAGTACCTACAGTTTGACTCTAATCATCCTTTGCAACACAAACTGGGTGTCATCAGAACTTTACAACACAGGGCGGAGGAGGTACCCACGAGCACAGAGGCTAAGGAGAAGGAGACACAGCATGTCCGAAAAGCCCTCTCGGTCTGCCCCAAATGTGCCCTGAATAGGGTGAGAGCGTCCAAGAAACATGAGAAGAGGGAAACAGAAACTGAGAAGAGAAAAAATGGAGTCTCTATTCCCTACGTGTCAGGACTGTCCGAGAAGTTACAGAGAATCTTCAGACAACATGACATCCCGGTTTTCTTTAAACCGGTCAACACATTACGTCAAAAACTAGTACATCCTAAAGACAAGATGCCTACGGAAAAACAGAGCAATGTAGTTTATTCGATCAGGTGCAGTGAAGGGAGCTGCAAAGAAAACTACATTGGGGAAACAAAGCAACCACTCCACAAAAGACTTTACCAACACAGAAGAGAAGCCTCTAGTGGTCCACAGTCTGCCGTACATCTGCATCTTAAATCCACCAAACACACTTTTGAGGACAGTGAGGTGAAGATTCTAAGTAGAGAGAAAGGTTGGTTTGAAAGAGGGGTGAAAGAAGCCATTTTTGTGATGAAAGAGAATCCCTCACTGAATCGGAATGGAGGCGTTAGATACGTTTTGCCCGGTATCTATAGCAGCCTTTTGAAGCCATGGACTAAAGATGACACCTCGTGACTCAGTTTCACGCCTCTCGTTAGCAGGTTTCTCTTTTCACTAGGCTTTTAGCATTTTTATAATAGGTTTGTTTACTGGTCTGTGGCTACAATAGGAGCCATTCACGGCCATCTTAAGGAACATTCTCATTGGTCGAGCCCTTCTTACACTTTTTTTTACCTGTTACTCAGGTTAGTATAAATGGATCCAGGTTCCAGTCCATTTCATTCAGATTGAAAATGATTTCCGGATGGAAGTCGAAACGTCTCGTTGAAGAATTAAACTGTCCAGAAGACTTTTTTGAAACTTTTTCTACTATGGATCACTCCTGGATGAATGAGGGACTACACGGATTTGTTACTCACCAAAACTGGACAAAAAAAATGAAGAATCCACACTGCTCTGCCATGTCATGTTTTTTTCTCAATTTCAATTTTCTTATCTGTACTCCAATGACCTCTGCAGGCAGCAGATCTTGGATGCTTTCAGATAGGAACGGGGGTTGGAATGGGAGATTTTGCATGATGGATGTACAAGTCTCTAGTAATTGTGTAACCACTAATTTTTAGTACACATGAACACCATTCAAAGGTATTAATTGTATGTAGATCTATTTCAAAAATATTTTTTATTCATATTTTGAAATTACAGTTATCTTAGAGAATAGAAGCATCCTGATAATAAAGGCTTTAAAAATGTGGGAAAGATGGTTAAGCTACAGTACAACATATACTTCCCGCAGAAAGATTATTCCAGATCCGGAAACAGAGAGTGGCCATTCTTAAAAATATTTTTTATACATATAATATATGAAGGACTTAACTGAGGAGAGAACTATATAATAAATGTGATACCGTCTAGTCTCCCATTGTGGTAGGGAAAAGAGTGTTGGTGCACGTGTTCAGTTTACACTTGCCTAGATGTTTTGCAGCCATGATGTCATATCTGGAATAAATTTAGTAAAATTGCTGAGATTTATGTCCTGTTGCAAATGATTACTGCTGATCTACGGTGCAGTGGTGATGGAAGTAGAGCATTAACTCTGTATGTTTAAACTCTGTAGGCAGTATATGAACTATTCAATCAGTCAAATTTTTCTTTAACATTTTTTTAGTCTAAATCAGCTCTAAGTGGACATGAGCTGACCTGAAGGTGAAGGAAAAGTAACTTTATTTTCACCTTTATTGTCAATTTGAACACTTTTTCAGATTTCCAATAAGGTTGCTCTGTGTTTGATGTAATGATTGTTGGAGCATGTTATTTATTCACCTGGGTTATTTAGGGAATCCTATCTTTGTGACTGAGTTTACAGCTTTTTATTGAGTTTGTGACGGAATTAGTGTTGGTTGTTTTATGTTGATATTATTGGAAATGACTGGTTGGAAAACGAGTTTTATCTTTTTTTATTTAAATGAACGATGCGCTCAAGCAACGGGCAACTCATACATTGTCATAATTATTACAACTTAACAAGATCAAGCTTTTTTATGTTTAATCCTTTTAATGCAGCACAGTGGCGCAGTGGCCTCACAGCAAGAAAGTTGGGGCTCGAGTCCCGGATAGGACGAGTCTTTCTGTGTACACTGTCCTTTCTGTGTAGAGTTTGCATGTTCTCCAGCTGTGTGCGTGGGTTTTCTCCAGGTACAATGCTCCGGCTTCTTCCCACTCTCCAAAAACATGTGTGTTAGGTTGATTGGCCACTATGAAATTGACCCTAGGAATGAGTGTGTTTGTGGCCCCGCAACAGACCGGCAGCCTGTCCGGGATGTACCATGCCTCTCGCTTGAAATCAGATGGGATAGGCTCCGACACCCCGCCGCGACCTTGTTAGGGACAAAGTAGTTCAGAAGAGGAAACATAATCCTTTTAGTTGTATCTCATAAGAAATTTTACAATACAAATTTTTTAAAAATAAATAATTTAAAACCACGTAATTTTTTAGTTGCACAGATTTGTTTTTTTAAACAGCATCGTATATTGTTTACTTCCCTCTCATGTTTGAAAGAAACCTTTTGTGTACATAAAGCAGATGTAGCTTTTAATATCAGTAAAGTTTAGTTGAGGGAAGTTTCGTTCTCACATCGTAAACGCTGCATTCCTGGATTACCCAACACATAAAAATTTATATGGTCTCATTTCTTCTGAGATGAATAACAATTTAAGATGAAAGAACTGTACGTGTGTGTGAGTTATGATTCATCCCATATTTGTTGTAAATTCAGTGACTCACTGTAAAATTATTAAAACTTCTTCCATGTGTATGAGTGGGAAGTGGAACAGGTGAGTGTCATGTGACAACATTACTCCAGACGTGTTCAGCAGACTCGAGTGAGGTAACAGGTGTGACCTAGAAGTTAAGACCCTTCACACACACTCACAAATACATACTCTTACACGTCTGGTTTATATTTCCTGTGTTGAGTCTGCTGATAAAATGTGTTGCTTCATGCACTTCCTGAAACCACTTTAACTGGATGCCCACTCTTTACCCTAACTTGGTATAAGTCGTTTTTATACCCATAATTGTGAACGTACTGTTCTTGTAACTCCTCAAAAGTTAGTCAGAGATTCAATATTTGACTTCTACGTGTAAAAACACCATCTCTTTTTACGTGTAAAAACACCATCTCTTTTCACACAGAAATGTCAGGAGAGAGTCCGTAATGATGTCAGATTTAACTCTAGTTTCTCTTTAGTGAACTCAAGGTATTACATCATTACTATTTATTTAGCTGGATTGCTTTGTAAGGTATGAGAGGAAATACAGACATGATTGCTCATACTTTTCTAGAGTAAATTTATGGCCATCTACAGTATGATTCCAGTTGGTTGGATTTTTAGTACAAGCTAATTGTTATCTGATTTGATGTCAGTCTTGTTATTAATTTCAACTCCAAATAAAGTAGTTCAAAATCAATTAATTCAACTCTAGTAGATATACTGTAATTGCATGTATTACCTGGGTTTTAGGATTTTAAATCCTAAACTGGGATTTAGGTTAAGAGCCTTCATAAAATTTAAGCAAGCAAGACAAATATAAATAAATAATCAGTAAATTAAAAAAATAATGTAATGGTAATATAAATAACTTTAAATATATTAAGCATGTGGCTGCACAGTGGCGCATTGGTTAACACATTTGCCTCACAGTAAGAAGGTTAGAAATCAGGCTCCTGGTGGGATGAGGCTTGAAACACTGGCCAAACACAGTTTGCATCTTCTCCCCGTGCATGTGTGGGATTTCTCTGGATACTCCGGATTCCTCTCCACCCGCCGAAAACATGCATGTTAGTTTGATTGGCCATTACAAAATTGCCTCTTGGAATGAGTATGCGTGTGGATGAATCTGTGTGTGTGTGGTCCTGCAGCAGACTGGCAACCTGTTCGGGGCGTAAACTGCCTCACCTAAAATCAGCTGGGATAGGCTCCAGTACCCCCGCGACTACAACAGGGATTAAGTGGTTCAGAAGACAAAACAAATGAGGAGCATGTTTTATTTTTTTCATTTGAATAATTTTTTATAGGTGTTTACGATTCCCTTTCTGGATTAGATGGCCTCACTTGACCCAATTTTAGGTCAAATATTTGACACCCTTGGCAAATTATAATACTAAACCAGAGGGAGAGTTTTGAGATAAAATCAAATTAACACACGTGAAACGCTCAAATTACTTGTTTACAAAAGGTCATGCATATGTGGTCAAACGAACCCAGTCAAATATTTGCCCGGATGTTTAATGATAGCTTTGCTATATTAAATTTGCTTGTATTTTTGTTGGGTTTACATCATAATTGCATCCTTACAGAACCTTCTGACTTCAAATTGAAGACTTAATCTCCACAGTCCCACATTAGTTTCTCCGCAAAGCTGCTCCTGCTGGGTTTTTGTGAGCTTGTTAGCTTTTTACACCATCAGACATTTGGTTGTGTCACTGCTCCTTAAACTAAACAATTTTAGTTTTAGAAGGTCACCGGAGCTTGATGAAATGCTGTTTAGACTGGGATCTATTAGTAAGAAAGGCCACTAAAGCTACACTCACTAAAAGTCAGTGCAATGTCATTTTAGACCTGGTGGTACGTTGTCGGAACAAATTAATGTAACCCAATGAATCACACAGTCACCTTTTTTGCAGGGTAGCAGGTCCAGGAAATCATTGATCGTTCTCTCCTAAAATCAAACTTTGTAAGCAAGAGCCTTTTATACAAGATGCAGATTTTATTAATACTTTGATAATGATTTATGGGTTTCAAACATAAAAGCAGCTAAATTGTGAAAACCTCATCAGAGGCTATTCAGTCTTTACCTAATCCTTCTACGTCATATTTAAGAGTTCAAACTTTTTTGATACTTAACTAAATTTGTGCTTTTTGCAGGTTTGAAAATAACAAAATTTGATCCACACTGTTTGTATTTTTAGGCTTTATTTGCCTATAATTAAATTATCAATCTCCTCTACATTCCAATGTTTCTGCGTCGCTCTTTCAGTTATTTAGTGTTAAAATAGTTCTTGTGACCTTTGAGAAGAATGTTAACTTTGTAAGCATGTGTGATTATTTGGAGGTAGTGGCTTTGCTGATAAGCCGCTTGTTAGATTTGTGGCCTTGGAAATGGGTGTTTAATGACCCACTAGCTGAGCTGAGATGTTGAGTAGCATTATGCACTCTAAATATTTATTCATCAAAGAGCATCATTTGTTTTTGCAAAGCTGCTTATATTCATTTGATTGTAAGAGGTCACCCCTGTTTGAGGAGGTTTACAAAGACATGAGTTTCAAGTTTGTTTGGTACAGTTTTGTTTTGCATCAAGATGAGTTGCAGGGAGTAGGGAGAATCAAAAGACAAACATCTTCATGAGTGAAGTTGCATTTATTATTTAAACTCACTTCCGGCATTTGGGCTGTGACTGTCATTTAAATTCAGAATCCGACTTCTCCGTCCCTGTCATGCTTTGTCCTTTCCCTCACATGTGATTTAGAAGCTTCCCTTTGCAGGTCTACCAGAGTTCTGCTATTCTGTGCACCTCAAACCGACTTCTCAATCTAAAGCTGCTGCACTCAATGATTTACTGATGTCAGATTGTCTGGGGCTTATTTTAGCAGGTTGGTTTGTGCAGGAAGTGCTCTTCCTGTCACCACCGCTGGCCTGCCTGGCACCATGTACCACAGGGCTGAGTCAGTGCCAAATGATGCCAAATTGTTTCATTGTTGATGTCCAGCACGCTTCCTATGTCTCCCAGCCTGTAAAAAGCACCAGTGTCTTGTTAATGTCTGTTTAGTGGGTGATTAATGTGGGTAGCATCAGGCTGGTTCTCTGCTGCTGCTAGCGGTGGTCAATGGGGAAAACAGAAGGATGATGATGATACAGATGGTAATCGGGCTGCATGAGACGGTCAAAAAATATCGTTTCAATTTTTCTGTTTGATGGTGCATTTAGATCTTATATGCAATATTTAATACAAATGCTTAACATGCCATCCTTACAAAAATTATGAAATGTACATCATAGAATTTATTAAAAATATCATTTCTTCTTGTTTGAATTGTTAATACAAAAAGTTTTATACAATATTGACACTTTGATATTGACTTTTGGTGACTTGTTCGACACTTAACGAATGTTTGTTTTTGATGGTCTTCATTGTTAAAAAAAATCTGCTAATATATTCAGTCTTTTAGTTGCCTTATTCAAAAACACAGTTAAATAGTTTGTGTTCTTTGTGTGGGTTCTTTCCCACATTACACATGCTCAAGTAGACACTCCAAGCCTGAAACTGGAGACTTCTTTTGAGGGATTCCCCTATGAGTCTGCTCTGGCTACTTTGCATTCCAACCGTGATATGTATACTTATTTCTCAGGCTCTCAGCAAACTGGGAAAATATGTAGCATTTGTGCCAGTATGAAAGAAATCTCAAGGCTTTTCTATAGAGTTACTATTTAGTTACAAAGAAAACCAGAATAGTGTCTGTAAAGGCTTATCCCAGACAAATGCATAATATAAACTAATCTAGTATATTTGATCAAATTAAAATGGCACGTTTTCTAAAAGATCTTGGAGAAAAAAGGCAGCAAATATTTAAATGAGCTTTTTTTTAAAAAAAAGCTTTAACAAGTACTGTCTGCTCTGCCCACATTCACTTAGGAATGTGTCAGAATTTGTTTAAACTGCGTTGAGTGAAATTGAACACGAACCAGCAAACATGAAAGAATTCAAACATCCTCCAACTGGGTCTCAGCTGAGCACATGTGCTAAAAATAAACTGTCACACCAGCACAATTATCATCTTTATATTTTCAAACTGTGGAAATCTGTCACACCAAGCAAATAAACACACATTTTGTTGATAAAGTTAGCTCTCTGTTTTATTGGAATTCTAAAATTTAAAAAATGCACTCAAAATGTGTTTGAAGGCAGAAATTTGTGCTTTATTTTCTTCTTTCTGTCATAACTATTGGTGTTGAAACTTCAACAATCAAAAGTCTCTTACACTTGCACAATCCCACTTTGTCTTGCTGCAGAGCTAACACGGTTTAGTCCTCTGGCCTGGAGAGGATGACTGCTAAGAAACAGCTAACAATGTTTTGAGAATTGAAAATCCCCAGATGAATCCCGTTTCCAATTTCATTTAGCGGCAGAAACCCTCAGGCTTGGTCCCACAGCTCTGTCTTTTCTGTGATTAAATCTGGCTGGGAAAGGACTTCAGGGTTGTGAATCTTTGGCTAGCTCTCACTCACTTCAATTCCAGACTTTAAAGTTAATTCTGAATTCATTTAATTCTTAAATAATTCCTTTTTCATTTTGATTCTTCATGTGAGAAAAGGAGGAACTCTATATCTGCTTTCAGTGTTTGCTTCATTTGTCCAATGAGCTGCAAATAAAAATGAATAGCACATTATTGGCGTTTAAGAGGTCTTATTTAGTTAATTTTTTCAACTCTAACATTCAAACTTTTTTTTAGCTTTTAGAAATAATTCCAGATACTATCAAATGCCAGCCCATACGAGTTACAATTAAGAGCAGCATTATCTACTGTAATTAAAAGTCAGTATTGTATATTTCTTCTCCTTTCTTTTCTGTATAATGTATTGAGTATATTTAGAATTGATTCAAATTCATAAAAGGAAAGAATAGGCTGACTTTTTCCAAAATGTGAATCTAGGTCTACCCAGCACCCACTTTGTATTTCCAGCGGTGTCATCACTCTGGCGATGGAGCAGGTGAAAGACCTCTCCATCAAAACTGTTTTCAGCTTCAGCTTTGATTTAGGAGAGTCTTTGTAACAGTTTTACCCGGCTATTGCTCCTCCGAAGAATTCAATGCCAACAAAAAAATGACTTTAAGTCCAACTTCTTTACAGAGTGGTGAAAAATCTCCCTAATAATTTAGTCAAATAAAAGACTTCAAGAAGATCTATTTGTCTTCTTTCTTTGGTTCATGCTGTCGCGCTACGTGGTGGATATCTGCACTTTGCAGATGATAATAGCAAAATATATGATCTTTGCTTTAACTTTTCTATCATTTATAGACAATCCTTTGCTTTCTAAATTTGTGTTTGTGTAAAGAAATAGTGAGTGTTCACCACAGCAGTAATTGCAGGAGTTATTGTTACTTGCTATAATCTTTTCCAAGTTTTAACCTCACTCAATCTCTTGGACTCAGTATGCATCCAAAAATAACTCGCAACGTGTTGTGTTGAAATCTCTGACATACGTGGCCCTTGCCAGTTGTTTATCACTGTTCAGAACCTGAATCAAGGTTTTACATATTTCACCAGTCATTAACCAAACTAATGAGGTATTTCACAATGTGCTATAGATTAGTCTATTTGCAGAACTTCTGTTGCAAACCTTACTTTACGGTTATTTGGAAAAATTATGCATAAAGATAATGCATATGCATGATGTGCATAATGCAATGCTCTCTCGTCTTCGGAACCATTTATCCCTAATGCAGTTACGAAGGGTTCCAGACCCTTTCATGGCTGATTTCAGACGAGAGCAAGGATACGCCCCAAACAGGTTGTGAGTCTGTTGCAGGGCCACACGCATAACCATCCACACACACACTCTTTCCCAGGGGCAATTTCATAGAGGCCAATTAACCTAACATGCATGTTTTTGGAGGGTGGGAAGAAACCCCAGTACCCAGAGAAAATGCATGTATACACGCGGAGAACATGTAAACTCCACATAGAAAGGCCACTGTTTCAAGCCTTGTCTCATCCGGGACTCAAAACCTGTCCTTTTTGCTGTGAAGCCACTGTGCTAACCGCTACGCCGGAGCAAAATGTGATGTTCAAAATAAACAAACTTATAATAGACAATCTAGAGGTGTAGTCTAATTTTAAAATATTTTCTGATTATTTCTAATTTCCCCCCCTGATATTGGCTACACTAATGAAGTGCAGTTTCTGCATATTATCTGCAAACTCAGCTGTGTTATTTTTTTTTTGTATGTAGGTTGATTGCAGTCTGTTTAGGTTAAAACATAATCAAGTCTTTCCAATTGATTATGAACTTGAGACTGCAGCTCTAAGTGCTTCATGTTCAATTTTTTGGGGTTTAAACTTGGGTGTAAAACAAAGCCGAAAACAACTTTTTCAAAGAATTCTGTCCAATCAAATTGAGTTGATTTTGGATATAAACTACTCACACCTTCCTGTACACCTTGTTAGGTGAAACCATTTTTTACTAGTACAGAGAACATCATACACATTGTAGTTTGGTTTTCACAATTTGCCACCATTTCTCATTGGCTTCTCTTCTCATTCATCTCAGGCACTTGGAACTCTCCATCTATTCCCAGATTGATTTCAATTTTTAAATGAGGGCTGAGCTCAGTACTGAGGTGTTTGACTACTTATGAGTGGTCGTACAGGTTCCACTGGGACACTGAGACTAATTTACACTGGATTAAATTTAAATTGAGGGCATTGCAGAAGCTGCACGACTTTAGCAACGGAGATGGAGAAAAGAACAATCAGTCCCTGCTGCATTTGTCACTTGTCATTCTAAGGTGGGAAAGAGATTATGTAAGATCAGTGGTGACTATGCCATCCCATATTCATCCCCTCACCACATGTAAATAAACATTCACCGCATGACCTTCCCTGGCACGGCGGGAGTTTTCTGCACCAATAATCCTATTGGTGCCGCTCAAATTAAATTTGCACACTCACCCCCTTTTCATGTCACCCGGCTGAGTGGGATCACTTCTCAAATTACCAAACTCATACACCACCCTCTAACTCTCTGTTACACCACAGGCACAGAGAAAGCACGCCCAACCTGGGATCACATTAGCAATGTGTGCCATGTGTCCACAGCTCTTCCCGAATTGGCTTCATGCGTCTCGTTTGTGGCATGACGTGATCAGAATCTCATGAACGTGGAAAATGCGAGATAACAAATTTATATTTCCCAAAAGTCCCCGGCCTGCAGCATGACCTGTACAGCAACTTAATCAGTATTAGATGCCAAGAAGAGGTTACATGGGGGGAGATGGGCTTGGCCTGTTGGTGTAAGAATTTCATAGATAACAAGAAAATCCCTTCATGAATCAGAGGAAATATTTGTGATCATACGTTGACTGTTTGTGAAATTTGAATGACGACGTGTAGCTGAGATTGCTGGTAGGTGTCCTGCCCAGATATTGGCATTCAGCCATTACGTTTTGGCCATGAAAAGAGGAGTGGGAGGAGCCAGGGCTGCCATGATTCAGAAGAAGGTTGATAGACAGGAACAGGGGCTGTGTTCAAGCTACTAACTACCATGGTACCAGTGAACAAGACGAAGCAGTAGAGCCTCCCTTATGCACTTCATTATACATATCCGTGCTCGTAATTGGGACGGCAAATTACTAGATCAAAGTAAAAATCTTTTTCTTTGCTTTCTCCTGCTTTTTCAGGCAGTGACATGGGAATTTCACTAAAAAAGATGAAAGTGTTTGTTTTCTCATCCAAAAAGCAGATAAGATCTAATTATAGAATTTATCTGTGCATGAATTTACTCTGGCATGCAAATCTCTGCCTCATGCCAGCACATCTCCTTCCCTCTGGCTTGGTATGAAGTAAAACACCTGCAATCACATGTGAGGGGAGATGTGGGAAAACCACAGGAAACTGAATGTTCTAGCATCAGGATAGGAGAAAAAAATACTAGAGGGCTAAATATGTCATTTTGAATCAGAATTTACAGCTTGTTTTTATTTGTTTCAGCTCTTTTTTTAAAAAAAAGAAATTATGACAAATTATTAAAAACAATTATTCATTTATATTACACATTCAAGATGAAGAGTGACTTTTATATAGAAAAAATATTTTTGTTGTGAGCTGCTTGAATGCCCATTAGCTTTAAAAGAAAAAATCTGGATGAATAACAAGCATTTAACACAAGCTTCAAAACAAACACAAGCTATTTTTAACATCACATTTGATGTTATAGATGACCGGGACGTGATTTAATTTTTCTGAATGTTTTTAAATCTGTCAGAGGCTGTTGTAAACCAAGCTGGTGACTCTCATTGCCTGTGCTCAATTTCATTTCTCTTTGGCTACTAATCAGCTAATAGAAAGGACCCCATGATAACAAACAGGGCTTTTTGCTGTTTTGCAATGATTGCTGACACTCATTTTAACAACATGCTTTCTGAACTGCGCTGACTGTTCTGGTGCATTACAGATGCCAAATCTGTTCCTAACCAAAAAGCATTGATTGGTTAAAGCAAAAAAAAATCTCCACCCACCGTGGGGTGAACAACTCCTAATGGCATGAGGTTAGACAGTTGTTTCTTCAAAATAAAAAAAAGTTTGTCGATTCAGGCGAACCTACTGTGGGTAGCAGCCAAAGTGACACAGGAAGCACCTGTTCATGTCTTCATCTATCCTCCCTTCTTGACTATGTCTTGTCTAATGTTGTGGCAAATGCATTGATAGTATGAAGCTAGAACGTGCCAAAATAGTTGCATTAGCCTCATTGCTGTTTAAGTAGCAGGGTTTGAAAGCATGAGAAAAAAAAATTAACAAAAGGTTTGGTAGCTGTGAGATGTAGAGCACTGGGATGTTTATCATAATCTATGAGAGTCTTCCGCTTTTAAATGTATGTCTGGAGCTTCTCACATAGGGAAACCTTCCACTGCTGGTGTTTGAAAGCTTCAGAGGCTCTGCTGCTTAATCAATCAGAGGATGTGCAGTAGACATAAAGTGGGAGAGAGACGTGGCTGATTCCTTTGGGTTGGCCCGACAGAAGAAAAGGTCCGTCAAATTTCCATTGTGCAGACTAATAATTGGTTGATCTTCATAATCAACTCTTCATTTAAGAAGTTGTTGGTATCGCTCTGTGTAGTAACTTTATACAATACCAGCTTCTACACAATCGCCACTTGGTTAGCCTTTTTATTTTAGTGGACCAGAAAATCTTCCACATTGTTAAAGGTTTTTTGTTTTTACTAACAATGGATTTCTTTCTACAACTGTCATCATGTTGCTGTCTTTTCCATATTTGATTCTCACTTAAAAAGTCTTATTAACTAGTTGGGACAGCAGAACGAGCGTGTATCGTAGTGCTGCAATGTCAGCTGCAAACTCCTACTGAACAAATATGGCACATATTCAGATTATTAGAATTATTGATTATTGAAAACTAAATCGTATTTAAGATGATAATATGATTGATTGCCCAGTCTTTATCTGGCGATTTCACAAAATCTTGATTTTGACAGTTGAAAAAAGTTTCCAAACACAGTATTTTTAAATCAAATGCATTGTTCAAACTCACAGTTCCTTTTTCACACATGAGAGGACAATTTATACAAAAATTGCAGATGTAAATGAACCAGACCAACTTTCTTTAGAAGACTTTTATTAAACAAATTGGTTTTGATACTGATGTTTCCAAACTGAAAACATAAATGTCTTTACCTGTGAGTATATTCTTAAAATTGAGCTGTTAGGAAATATCTTTATCATGTGGAATGTTTAAAAAAGAATGACACAGTACAGTTAAATGTTTTTACTCGATAAAACCGTGGATGCAGGCAGGTCCTACGCAGAGAGGGAAAAATAAACATGGATGTTAAATTGCTGAGCAGCAGGTGGCTGTGTTTGAACTAAATGTTACTTTCCAGAGCACACTTCAAAGAGGCAGGGCCCTAACTCTAAGAATATGTTTTATTACGTTTACGTCCAATACTGAAGCTTTAGTTGTCTAAAGTAAATTTAAACTTTGCACTGAAAAGGTTAACTTGGTGACATCAATAAGACTGCTGCAAATCGTTCAGTCTGAGAAATGTTTGGTTTACTTTTGGTATGAATTTAGTCTCTTATCAGATTAAATATTTTGTGGTGTCTGTGGTAAAACTATGTCTAATACTACATTTAAACACACAGGAATGTGAACCATCATTTTGAAAGTAATTTCAGACATGAAAAAAAAAAATCCAGGAGATGGGTTACCCTCCCCCTAACTTCACATCATAGATCAAGACATAGTGAAACTGAGGATAATGTCATTTCCCTAAAGAGGAAAGCATTCTTGCTGTTGTTAAATATGACTATTTAAAAAGAATGATTTGTAAGGTATGAACTATATACTGACATAAATGAAGACATAATCAGCTACCAACAACTATGAGACCTGAATAAGCTAATGAAGAGTTACTGGTAAATGGATTTTGATGTTTACAGTTTCTGGTCTGAGTGGCATCGCGTGGCTGACCTTGCATGGATCGCTTCTTTTCTGAGGCAAACCAAAACACCAACATTGTCTAGAAATGTAGACATACAACTGAAAGTGATAAAAGGATGAACTAGAAAAACACTTGGAGAGTTCAAACCTCTGCGAAGGTCTGCAAAAAAAGGCTGCCTCTTTTTGCTGCCGGGCAATTGGTGACCATTTACAAATTAACAGAATTAACAGTGTAATTTTACACATCCTAAGGTTTTCATAGCGAGCAGAGTTTCAGTGTCCTCCGCTGCTCCTTCTAAACTGCAAGCGTGTGACAAGATTTTAAACAGAACCCTCTTAACACCCCTGAACCCAAACTGACCTGGATCATGAGGATATTCTGTGCTGGAGAGGAGTGAAATCCAGGGAAATTCAGACAAGAACTTTCAGGAGTGCAGCTTATACGGATTTTACAAAGACAAGGCTGAGCAACATCAATGGAGATTCCTGTCTGAACAGCCCAAGCTTCACTATGGTGTGTGCAGACAAAGACATGGAAAATGCCGCTAATCTAAAAGTGGTACAATTCTGGTGTTTGAGAACAACAAATGATGTTGTTCCAACCACATTACAGTGAAGGATGTGAGAAGCTATCTAGACCTGTCGTTGTCAAAATTTCACCATACTCGCATTGTGTCAGTTTAAGACCATATTATTTCCCAAGGGTATTCTCTCACATCATTGTCATGACAACCTACATTTTGCCCTGTGCAGAGCCAACACTAGCATTTGTTTTAGCTCTGTTCCACCAAGTGACTGTTCCAGCTTCACTTCACCGAACTATGCAGCAACTATGGTTGTTCAGAAGGAGAATTAAGCTCACATCTCTCTCTTGGAGTACTTGGAATGCTACTGGACACTCAAATATCCCGATTATTAAATTATATTGAATTGAATAGAAAACCAGGCGGGAAAAAAACTTGGGAAAGATAGAAAATAAAAATAAATAAATTGATCCCAAAAATTGTCTTTAGGAAAGTTTAAATAAATCAGTTATTTTAAATACGTCGAAGGCACCAGAGCCTATCCCAGCTGACCAAAGATCAGTGATGAATCTTGGGCGACCTGTTCAGCACACCCCGAACAGATCGCCAGTCTGTCGTGGGACAACACACACAACCATCCACACACACACTCATTCCTAGGGGCAATTTCGTAGTGGCTAATCAACCTAACATGCATGCTTTTGGAGAGTGTGAGGAAACTGAAATACCTGGGAGTAATGCATGCATGCACAGGTAGAACATGCAAACTTCACACAGAAAGACCAGTGTTCCAGTTACAATACAGTTTAATATTAATTTTATTTTAAAAATGCAGCATCTTCAAATACATATAAGAACAACCTCAATTGTAAACTTAGCGTTTGGTCATGTGTATGTCAAACGAAAGGTAAGCTTTTATTTTGACAGCTAAATAAATTAGTCCCATTTCTCATCATGTGGGGAGAGCAGAGCTCCCTTCATTGAGCGTGGTTAGTTCTTCTTTTCTTTTTCTTTTTTTTTAAAGGAACAATAGAAAAGAGCGGCCATCATTAAACATGACTGCTGTGCAGAGTGTGTTTATTTACAGCAGGAATTCTTACACAAGACAATAAATAAAATTTTAAAAAAGTTTTAATTGATTTGACACAGCAAACACAATCATTGAATGTTTAGATTCATCAGTATACACTATTAATCCAGATTTGATATCTTTTTTTAAATTACATTTGTCCACATTGTTTAGAACTTTTGTAAGTTTTACTCATTATTATATGTATTCTACTTTGTGTTTATAAAAGCATTTAATTACTTTTTTTACTTCTGTGATTCGAAACTTATCAGTCAAGCCTTTTATTGGTATTATGCAGTGACCGAAGAGGAGGTACATGGATGCAGTGGAGGAAGACATACAGATAGTTGGTGTAACCGAAGAAGATGCAGCAGATAGGGTTAGATGGAAGATACTGACTTGCTGTGGTGACCCCTGAAGGGAAATGCCGAAAGAAGAAGATGCGGTGACTATGTAACTTTATCCGGTAACTGAAATAAGTTTATAGTTCTTTCTTAGGCTTTTATTTCCCAGTGATCGACCAGGTGAGGTCGTTTTTATTACTCTAATTTTCCTGCTGCTCGGAATTTGGGCTGTAATGAAAGGATTTTCACCTGGGGGATTAATTAATTAAAGTGTTCTGATTGATTCTGATAAATGTTATGCTCTTCAAAAGCATTATGAAGGTCTTTCTGTGCTTCAGTAAGAATTATCTCTCTCTTTGAGAAAGTAATAATTTCGTCACCATTTTCTCTTTTCTGGGAAATGACTGTAAAGATGATGTCTCTCATCTAATTAACAAGTTCACTTCCCTTCATGTCTGTTTTATAGTATGGTAGTTTTTATGTCATAATTCACTCACTTCTTTTACCAACTAGATATTTTAGAGCTGAGTGGCTTTGCAGGCCTGCAATTAGAGAAAACCATAAACAACTAGGATCCCACTGAGAACTGTCATGGGTGACTGGCCTCGCTGTGACAATCTGGACTTTCCCTCCAGTCTCTGAATATGTCAGTTGTATGGTTAGCTAGAATTTCTGTGATTTGTACAGCTAAAAGGGGCTTAAAGAAAGTCCAGGAGTTTTGGAAAGGTCAAGTATTAGTAATGTGAAAGTGGAAGGTATTTGGCAAATGTGAAATGGAAAGTTTAGAAAGATGAACAAAGAATTTTTTTTAGAAAATCTGCAAATGGGATATCATATGGTCAAGAAGACCAAAATTTCCAGTCTGTTGTAAACATCATGGTGGACTTGTGTAATTGCACATGATTCAAGTTGAATTTTATGTTTCATGAACTCATCATCTGGCCTTCTTGTTGCTATCCAGACCAATCCCTGCAAATAACTGAGACAGGCAAACATCTCAACCTTTCATTTATGTGCTGCACCACTCGTGTTTCAACAAAAACAAAAGTTTACAGAATATTGTTTTTTTATCCCACTATGGCTGTTTACTTGTGAATTATTAACCATGACGCCTGAGAGATTCCGGGAACCAACCCTAATTCTAGTCAAATTTAGTCATATTTTATTGCATTTGTTTTTATTTCATTCCAGTTGTTGTGTTTTAACACATTTTTCTCCCTTTCAGTATTGTAGTCTATCTTAAATTTTAACTCCAAACTAGAATGTATTTAGTCTCGTTTCCACTTCTAGAGTCAGTGATTATTGGCTGAATTTATGCATGTAATGTTTACCTCTTGTCTTTAAAACAGCAGCTTGTAAATCGGGAGTGCCCGTAAAGTTATTATTGTAAAAACGTGGCTCAGAGAGCGGGTGCAAACTACGCCGGGATGCAATAAAACAGTTTGCATCACAGTAGCAGTAGCCTGTAGCTCAGCTTTGTATCTCTGCTGATTATAGCTGATTATAGTTGCTTAACTGCCATTAAATACGCACATGGAGCTGCTCAGTTGTCTGCCACGTTAAATGTTTGCAGTGCCTTGCCAAAGACAGACACAGGAAGGAAGTGGTCAGGGCCAAAACCAGGAGATGCCCTGGGGAGACTCAGCCAACATTTGTTTTTTCCAACTAATAGTCACCAATGTAGTTGATGATTTATCCAAACACTAAAACATTGCAGCAAAACATATTTAAACATGCACCTGTGTGTTTTCTCCCACACCCACACAGTTCACATCCCCTACTCTCTGACCACCAGAAACCAATATTAGTACTGGATTATAAATAAAAAGCTGAGCCTTGTTTAGCCAATTTTCAGTGTAAACACTATCCCCACTCTCAGTCCTGAACCTGAGCAGTTTAGAGTCTCTCTGAGCTCTGTACTAACAATTCCTTATTTGGTCTGTTTTCCTGTACAAACAGAGTGCAGAGAGAGAGGGTGAAACCAAATTGCCATGCCTGGAAGCAAAAATTTAGGCCAGGGGAGTGGTTCATGTCTAATTTCTGTTGACTCACTGCTTTTAATGAGAAGTGGGATGTGACGATCTTGTGAAGATGAGGTTGGAACAGCTCGTTAGTCGGCTGAGATTATTAATTCACGCTGGCTCTTTGGCTAGAAGACCTGGATGTTTGTGAAGATTCCTATACATCAAGAGAAAGTTATTTGTGTGTGTTTTTTGTCAGCAACAATCAGCTCAGGTTTTAGTGAGCTGACCACATCCAGTCCATGATGAAATGATAAAGATATGTGACAGTTTTTCTATAAACAGAAATAATTTTTCTTGGCTATTTTTAACATGCTTTTGTAACTTCGGACACTGTTTTGTGTTTATTTTGTCTTCTGGCTACATGTAACAAAATTTAATTCAACTTATTTTACATAGATGGAGACTGATAGTGGACATAGATGTTTGCAGATGAGATTATGATACGTATGCACCTCGTAAAAAAAGGTGATTAAGCGTGTGCAGGCAGGCTGGAAAGGGAGGAGAAAAGTATCAGCTGTGATACTGTGTGATAGTAGAGTTTCATTTAAAATGAAAGGAAAAGTGTACAAAACTGTGGTGAGCCTGGCCATGTTGTTTAGCACTGAGGAAAAGACAGAACGCAGACATGGAGGTAGCAGGGATGAAGATGTTGAGGTTCTCTTTGGAAAGGACTAGCATGAACAAATCATGAAAAAGAACCTCAGAGGGACAGCACATGTTTTGGAGGTAAAGACAGACAGAGCCAGACAGAGATTGTTCTAATGGATTCCAGTCCAGTCTAGTTGTTCTAAGGCTAATAGTGTTTGTGGAGTATTTGAACAGAAATCTTAGCTATGAAGAAAAAATGAACCTCAAAACAGACTGTTTAACTTGTATTTGTTGCTGTGATTGGAAAAAGCTGCAGATTAGTGCAGTTTTGCAAAATTTGATGGGTTTTTTATTGGATGCAATCACAAAATTCTGACCAAATAGCTGCAAAAATATGTTCAAAGCAACTTTTTACAGATAATTTATATTCCAAGTTAAGAAATGTTGTAGGTAGCTGTTGAAATGAGAGATTGGACATTTTTTTCATCACATGTCCAAAAATGGACTTTTTAGAACTTTTAACTTCATCTGAGTTGGAAGAAAGATGGGTAGATCATTCAGGACTCTTAATTTCAGCCTCTGCTTTCTCTGGACGGGTGGGAGGATGAGAAATAGTTAAGCTTTTACACTCCTTGGTCTGTGATTAAAGTCTATAAATTAGTAAGATTTGTCTAATAAATATTCAATTAGACAAATTGTGGTTGTTTATGTGTCTAAGATACAATGGGAAAAGAGTTATGACAGATCAGACTTTTAAACTTATTATTGTTTTCCAATTTTTTTTTTTACTTGATAGAAAATCTGGCTGAAAATGCTGTGTGATTCTGAATCAAGCAGCGAGTTCTGCTAGCCTGTGTCTGAGAAAACCAGAAGCAACGAGGACCCAGATTACTTTGCTGGTGAGTCTTTATGTTTTCTTAATCAGCTGGCATGCACAATTTGAAAACCATGTTCTCTTTTTACAGTATGTTTCTGTGCTGCTATGTCTGATATTAGCTTGAATGAAGTTTTTGCAATACTAAAACATAGACGTTCCGTCATCTTCTGCCCATGTGGGACCAGGTCCCGGGGTAACAGCCTCAGACGGGAAACCCAGGCTTTTTTCATCCTGGCTGCATCCGCCAGCTCACCCGGGAGAATCCTGAGACAGCCAGCTGTGAGACATAGCCTCACAAGCGGATCCGGAGCATGCCTATGGGTCTCCTACTCAGTGGAACGTGCCCGGACGACTTCACCAATAAGGTGTTTGGGGAGTCATCCCGACCAGATGCCCTAACCACCCCATAGAGCTTCCCTCGACCTGGAGGAGCAATGGCTCTATTCCGAACTCTTCCCAGAAGGCAGAATTCCTCGCTCTATCTCTGAACGAAAGCGCAGCCACCCCACAGAGGTAGCTAATTTACAATTCTCCTCTGTTAGCAGTATCATTCTTTCACCTACCTCAGGCTCCTCATTTTGTTAGCAATGACCTCAGTCTGTTACACAAAGGTTCCTACACCCACTGCCAGGCTAGTGTTTGATAACTTTTTGCTTTTGTGGCCACACCTCCTAAAATCCTCTTCTTTGTGAGCGCTTTTCATTTGGTTTAGCAAAAAACAGCAACTGCGGAGGAGTCTAATTTGTCAGGCTGCTGAAAAAGCCTGGTTATATAAACTCAACTTTTGTAGCTTTTGTTCCTAAAGATTCCAGGGTTTTATAACTCTTGATCTATTATGTGAAGAGCCAAAGTGGCAAATATTATACTTGTATTATAATATTATACGTGTAATGCAGAACAGTTGGTCATGTTATTTGATTCAGCTTCAACAAGTCTGGAGCTGCTCTTATTCAGCTGAAGCGACAGGAAACATTTGAAACTCAATATATGAAAGAACTGTAACCAATTCAGGGCTCTTATTCAATAAATTTTAAGCAGTTTTTCTTGGAAAATACCATTAATCTGCTTTATTCCGCTTACATTCAGCTGCTTGGAGTGGTCTCTTTGAGAGTTTCTTCTCAATTCACTTAATTGTGTTTTTACGGTTGGAATTAGGTGCAATAAAATTTGATTTAGGCCTCTGAGAACGTATATAAATTATGACGGCCATGTCAACGACCCTTTGATGCCAGCTCTGAAAAGAAAGTAGCTCTTAAATGTTCTGGTGTATCCACAATAAACAAAGCTTTGAAGGAGAAACCTTTTTTCGTCTTCATTTTGTTTTGGCAACAGCTTGAAGAAAAAAGAATGATTTATAAGAGATATGTTGTAGTTTTAGAGAAATTAGTGGTTGATTTATACACCATTGTTCATCTGTGTTCTCAATTTGGTTCAAACATTCAGTCCCTAAAGTTAAAACTGTGCATTCACTTGAGTTCATTTGAGTTCACAACTTTAATGTAATGCTTTGCAAACTTAAATGAGACCTAAAATTAAAAAGCTATGTTAACATGTTTTGTGGTTTGTTTCATATAACAGATGAGAAATGTTTCTTCTTTATGAAATGATTATGATAAACCATGAGTGCACAATCTAAATGAGCTGTTTTAAGTACATGAGTACATTAAGTACATTTGATGGAAGTACATCCGTACTTGATTCAAAAAGAAGAAAAATAATATCCAAAGCTTCTTTTTCCATTTAGATGCCTTTGGGAAATGAGCAGGAGTTGCATTTGAATGCCTCTGCTGATCCTAAGCACTCTGAAAGTCAATATGTATTGACTAGCTGTGTACATTACATGCATAGATCCATCAAGATAACACATTGTTGACTCACGGAAGCTCTTAAAGTTGCCCTACTTATTGATTGTTGCATTTCCTTTCCAATGTAATCATCTTTTCCAAATGGATTTAAATGTGTTCTGCTCTGGCTTCTTGACTTACCTTTTCAGCATCCCCCGTAGAAAGCGCCTGACAATCTGTATTGAATGATGTAAAGTTTTACCATTAGGAGCTTGTTGATAATCTATAACCCAGTTAGGTATCCAGCTTCCAGGAAAAGTGCGTGAAAATAGGAAAACATGCTCTGTCCTTGAATGTTATTGTGTTGATGAAGACAAAGTCAGTGGAAATCAATAAATTAGTAGTCGTCTGGAAAATGTATTCCCATTACACTTGTGCTCTGCCCTCCATTCCATGACGTTCCCCCCAAGTAAGTGAAGTGTGGAAGAGAACAGCTGTTGGAGTTCCCATCAGAGCCAAAATGGATTTCGCAAAAAGTCCCAGAAATCTGAGACGTCAGTCTGAAGTGATGTATGACTAGGCTTTGTGCTCCATTTCTCCTCCTAATATTCAGAATGAATCTCAGAGGGACAAACTAAAATACCAGATCAAATTGCTGCACTTATAATTGACCAAATAATGAGTGAGATAGTTAACTATTACTGGCTTGCATGTGTACACATATTAGATCTAATTTTAGCTCTTTGTTTACTGAACGGAAATATCGAGATGCTCCTTTAAACTGAAGACTGGATTCCAAGTTAAACGCTTTGGGATCAACACAATAAAATTGTGAATCATATGTTTATTGTGGCCCCTTTTATAATTGGATGAGTTATTTCTTATAGTTTTCTACCAGAAACGCCACATGAGGGTAAAAATATGTACCAGTATGTATATAAAAATTTATATATACAGGTAGTTTCTCAATTTTAATGTTTGAAGGAAAAGTCTGCATAATCTTTCATTCATCCTGGAGTGATCCATCGTAGAAAGGGTTTCAAAGACTGAAAATGTTTTCCAAACGTAAGTTGAAACATCTCGATCATCAAATACACTGTCCAGAGGACTACTTTGAAACCCTTTATATATCTGAAGGGATAACATTTTATGTTTGTTTTACACTACAGAAAAATATCCCAATTTGAGTTTGTGTATTTCTGTGGGAATCTCTTAATTTTCCACCATAATTTTCACAAGCAATCAATGGATGAAGGAACACACCGCTACTTAAAGTTCATACCATGTATTATGCTGTACTGTACTATCTTTTTAATTTTTCCTGAGATACAAATGAAATAAATAAAATAAATGAATTACTCTATTCATCCCTCACCGGGGAAATTTGTTTGCTGCACTCCTTACACCGCAGCAGGCTGCCCTTCAACGGCGCCAATGGTGGGAGAAGCGGGGGTTAGGTGTCTTCTCCAAGGACCCTAGACGTGCTCTCCGTGGGACGCGAACCCGCGACCTTCCGGTCCGCGGGCGAACGCTCTAACCACGCGGCCACCGTCTCCACCCATTGCCCTCCAATACCGTTGCTATTTTACAGTTTGTCTCTCAATATTTTACATAATCAGTTAAAGCCACATTTTCAACAGTTTCTTGTTCTAAGGTATTTAAAGTAATATTACAGTAATAAACTCTTTCAGTTTATATGTTTTATTACTGTTGCCATTTAAATGTTATCCCCATTAATATTCACAGACAAAATAGTTGCAGTGTAACTATTGGAAAACAAAAATTGTCATTTGATCATTTATATCTATAACACCATAAAATGGCATTGGATTTATTTAAGTATATCTTCTCTTCCTGTCCCCTGAGGAAACAAATGCTTAGTAGTAAAACTGTGTGAAAATGACTTTTGAACTCTTAAGGTCACATTTGTTGTGTCACTAGAAGTTGGATAATTGAAGGTGGCAGCTTCCCATAAATTCCACCAAGATGTGACTGTGTTACTAGCTATAGTTACTCCAGGCCTGTTTCAGTTTAGTTATGGTAGGAATGTGCCATTGCATGAGAAGAGGTCATCAGTCCTCATGGTCTGTGATGTCTCTCCCCAGTCCTTAGTCAAGGTTGCTAAGATATGGACATTCTTTCCCACACACTTGCAAAAAGATTCCCTTTTATCAAAGGTTCATATACATCATGCTGTGAGCTCGGCTGTTTATTCACTTTACTTTTCTAATAATTTAACAAATGCTCCAGCAGATTGCATGTTTTTAAATGTAGAAGTTAATGCAGTTTCAGCAAACCGCTAGTATTTTTTACCCCAGGACTACATTACCATATTGTTAAATTCATAAACTTGCACACAGTGTTTTAAAGAACTCTGCCAGCTTACGACATTAAAATCAATGTAGCTATTCAGCTTTTGTAAGATAATTGTGTAGGTATGGAGATTCTAGTTTTTTATTCTAACGAAAGGGATATCTTTCTTTTTAAAATGCAGCTTTGATTTCTGCAGCTTTTCACATGGGATTAGCATTACCCTGGAACCTTAGTGATGCAGACATAATTTGCTGACATTTGTGTTTTCAGTGACTATTTTGCAGCGGCAAATAAATCTGAGAAAATTTTGCATTGCAATTTTACATTTTTTGTGGAAAGTACAATCCAGTCATGGATTGAACCTCAAAGTTGTCTATAATCAATCTATGGTGCTACATTTTTGGTCCGACACAACCAAAAATAATATTTAAACCATCTTGAAAAAGATGGCCATTTTTAGAATGATAGTTCAAGTTGTGTTTTGGGTCACATTGGTATCCTTTTTTTATTTTATAGCTTTTGTAGGAAATAAAAACTGTCTCGAGACACATTTTTGTTAAGTTAGCTTTGCTAAAATTACAAATGGTTATTTGTGATTAATAGAACACAAACAATTGTCCAAAAAAAAAAAAAAGAAAGAAAAACCATAAAGTCCACAGGAAATAAAAATTATTAAAAGAATTCAATTTTTCCCTAATAATGGTTGGTCATTTCATGAGAATTTTTCAATTTGATCGCGATAAAAACCATTGAGAGTATTGACAGTTATCACAAATAAGCAGAGGTCGCTAGGTAAAAGCAATCCTACTAAAATAGAGTTTAGGGTTCCAATACTGGCTTAAGGTTATCTTTTAAAGTTAGATAATCATTTTAGTTTAGGATTAGTTTCTGAGTATTGATTGGATTTATATCTGTCACTTCCTGAACCTGACGGGGAATTACGTTTGTTTTGTTTAAGTTGTAGCCAGATTCTTCAGATTGAGGGTAACACATGTAAAGAAATAATCTTTGTCGAATCAGAAGTGGTCACAGTGCAAGCTATAAACTGTCTTTTGATCTTCAAACATTAGAAGTTTTTGTCGAAGGCCCTTGACTTCCCACAATGATGTCAAGATGTCATATCACTTGTTTCAATTTCACTCAGTATGAATCTGTCTAAAAGCTTTAAACTTGATCTCTACCAGAGCCCTTTAGTCTGGTCCCCAATTGTTTTATTGTTTAGTCAAGCTTGTCTTGCCTGGTTGATGTTTCAGCTGTTCAGGCTTTGCCCCCTGCATGTGTGGCCTACATCTTTGAAGAAATTTTTTTTTTAAATAAACTCAAGCTATTGGTGAAATTGTAGTTATGATAGACGGGGTTTAAATACCTCTGCCTACAAATGAGTTGTTTCACTGTCACCATCTTCAAAAGAAGGTAGAATTTTATAGCGAGTAACAGACCCTGTAAATAGCATTCGGCCAAAAAACCACATCATCACAGGCCGTCATAGCTTCAGAATCAGTGTGGTTTGCACTTTGTTGCTGTTTTCACTGTGAGGGAGGGTTTCAGAACAATAGCTACATTCATAAGGCTGTTCTGTAGTGTTTATAATCATTCTTTTTTTTTTTTTACATTTAGAGCACAAAGATGCAATAGTTGGAGATACACACACTTAGTCACTTTGACCGCGGTACAAACTAATATTTAGATGCACAAACTTTAACTATGGAATTAGCCAGGATAGGCTCCCGCAATCGCGTTAGGGATGGACAGTTCAGAAGATGAATGAAAGTTCACAGTTTTTTCATGTTACTCCCTCAATTTATACAAGACGTTATGGACTTCTCCTACTTCTGTACGTGTCTTCAATCCCATCATTAAACTGTTCACGGATCCACGCAGAGAAAAATTTAAACGATACCAAACACTTGCATATTTGGAGAAGAATGATGTGTGGGAAAATGATGGCATGTTCCTTTAAGGCTAGTATTTAGTCAGTGAAAGCTCTAAGTATACAAGTATTTACTGAGAGATTTATATAAAGGTCTTACAGAGTCGCTGTAAAATTCCACTTTTATGAGCCCAGTTTCCTTGTGGCCTTTCCAAATATTGTTTCAGGCCACGGTCTGCATCGTAGTGTTGTCTTCAGAGTGGATGATATTAGGTGATAGAGATGTTCATCCTGCTTCTGCTCCTCTCTGCCAACCTGTTCATCACAGCCTTTGTAGTGTTTTTGCAGCTGTGTTTACATGCCAGCTCTGTGGAATATGAAAGGTTGGACCAGTGCCTTGGGTCGCTCTGACATCTGATATAATTCTTTATTTTCTGTGTGGTGTACACCTAAGCTCACATCCATATTGAGAACAGATTTAGCATTCAGAAAGGTTGAATTTTCTGAACTCTTAAAAATGATAGCTGGTTCATTAAATAAGTTTCCAACATCTCCACCTATGTGGATAAATTTCTGTAACTAGATACACATATAGAGTCATACAGACAAGTTAAGATGCAGCTTCTTTTTTTTAAAAACAGAAAGTGTAAATAACTTCAGATCATACTGTAGCGGAGTGCGCATGGCTGTGCATCATTATAGTTTAATAATTTCCCTCCTAATTGGTTGACATTCTCCATCCCTAGAATTAAGTCTGCTGGGAACAAAAAAAAAAAAATCTGCTCAACTCTTTATGCTGATGTCCCACTTCTCTGCTTGTAAATCTTTCTTTAATGCCTAATATCAGTATGCATAGAACAGAAGTGTGTTTACAATGCATTATTAATGAGGATGAAAATGGGTCTCTGAGCCAGTGGGTAATCTTTCAAATGTAATGTTCGCAATTTTCCTTATCCTCATTTCACTCCCTAGTATTCACAATGCCTTCATGGTCTGTTGCTGATCATTTGTAGCCTAATTAAGCCCAATTTATGATACAATAAAAACTATCTGTAAGCACCAAACACAGAAACAAATGTTACGCAACAAAAGAAGGTCTTAAAAAGTATGCATGTGTGCAAAGTCACTAAAGCTTAATACATTGTTGCAACTGAGTTTTCCATAATTATTTCTGTAATATTTAACAACCATACCCACAATACATCAATCCATTTTGCTGGAGACCTATAAAAGATTTCAGTCATGATCTCAGCACTGAAATCTGATTAGACATGTTAAATAATTTGATCATTTGGTTTTCTTCCCTCAAGGCTTAATAGCTGTGACAAGCAGGAATTAAGCCTCTTGTGTGGGAGGGTGAGAGTTCTTTTCTAACTTTCATCTATCATTTAATGTTTTTTTCCCCCTATGGAAGTAATGTTTAATTGTTTTAGGTTAAAAGATTTGCATTGGTCGATAAAAGAAGCCAGTAGAACGTCTGGCTTTAGTAGTATATTTGCTTAAAATGTTGTTGAGAGTAGTTGGTTCACCTAATATTCTACGACATCCATTTGCGCTAATGTACATACAATGCCTCCATCCTATTTCCATCAATTAGAAAACATAAAATCAGAAAGCAAGCTGGGGGAAATAGTTTGCCATCAATGTAAAAAGTTAGAGCCAGCATCTCCAAACAAAAGAAAGACCACCCTTTCACCCCCTCAAAAAAAAAACCAAATCATCTGTTCTTTAGAACTTTTCTACAGGTGTGTTTGAATGTTTCATAAATCAAAAAAATAATGAAAATCAAATCTGTTTTAAACCAGATTTTAAAGCTGTTAAAAGGTCTTCCATCTTTACCATACTGAAAGTATTTAAAATGAATGGACAAAAGAGGAACTATGAGAGTAAGCTGGTTATGTCTGAACACTAGTTAACTATTCCTTATTGGTGAGTAGATTGATCAAAATATCAGTTCCTAGTGGGTATTAGTATTGGATCGATACTGGTATGGTGAGATTTTATACTTTAAATGACTCTTGCTGCGTCAGTGCATTGTGTCAATTTTTCTGGCTTTTGTATCGAAGTCACTTTCTGTGTCATGAGGTGCTGGATTCTTCATTTCTACGGGGGTTTCCAAGGAAAGGTTAAAAAATTGGCTTTATGAAGACTAGGCAGGTGGGGCCGGGTGGATTTTATTGGTGAGGAAGGGTTTGGCTGAGTGGCTGAAAAAAGGAGACAAGGAACGATTCTGTACAAAGTTTTTGGCAAGTAAGCCCAGCAACTTGTTTGCTGGGCTTACAAAGTGATATCATCATTATGGGTCAGCACAAACAGAAATATGTGGAATTTGTTAAAAACTCATTAATTCATGTAAACATAAAAAAAAATTGTATGAATGTTTGTGCTGCTGGATATGAGGTCAGTAACAAAGGGTTCAGGGTTGCACAGCACTAATAAACTGAGTGAATGCAGTGCTCTGAAATTTTTTAAAGGATTTTAGGCCAATAAAGAAAAATTTCACTCCTTTTTTTCTAATCATATTAAATCCTTCATGATGTGGTGGAGAGCTGTGAAATGGGACGTTGCAGTGGTAATGTCATCAAGATGTTCACAGTTAGGCTTAGTCCTTGGAAACAAACGAGTGATGAAGACAGAAAAATGACCCTGGAAATATTTAGAAATATTTGTCTTTCTGTTCTGGCTCTCAAAGCTTAATTTGTTTTCAAGTCTTTGTGAGGAAAATATTATCGTGGTTGATACAAAAAGAGTAGAAAAATAGAACGAAAAGTAGCAATACAACAACTTTAGAAAATTTTAAGCTTAACCAGTGGCTATTTTCTTCATCAAAGTTATCCTAAAATGAATAATTCTTTGTTTTTTCATCAGCAATTTGTAGCGTTTGTAATCTTTGTACTCAGTGAAGTGTGACTGTTCAGGACTTTAACTGCAGTCTTCAGATAAAAGCTATTTAATTGGAGTCAATAAAGCCAGATTAAAATAAACTTTGTGGATTTCAAAAGTTGTGTCTTTTCTACAACCGAAAGAGTAAAAATAGGCACCACATTAGTGACTTCACTGAGTTTCAAATTATTCAGCAGATGAAATGTTTCTGTAGAAGTTTCTGCACTACTGCAAGCTTCTGGAGAACCTACAATTTTGATGTCAGTAACACATCCTGTTTGCTGCGTTGTAATGACATTTTAGCAGCTGCACTCTTACTCTGGCATATTTGTCTGGCTGAATTTCTCATTTATGTGCATGCTAGGGCAGTGCACAACTGTGTTTGAATCAAACACAAATTTCTTTAAACTCACACATTCTGTGAAAAACTGTCTGATTACATCTACTACCATCCTGCTTTCCAAATGCAGAAATAATTTTTCTTCCTCAGATTGTCATCAATTTTGATCTGCTTAACCGTGTGGAGCAACCCATTGGCTGTTCTTCCTTTAAATTTGCTCAGATGACAAACTGATTATCACAAAAATTTGATCATTAAAAAATCCAAAATCCAAAACAACCCAGATAAGCCAAAGAAAAAATCTTGAGGACACTTTAAGTCTATTTGCATGGTAATTTAGAACAGACCGTAAAGATCACTTTAATCCATCATCTTCCTAACTGCCTGTCGAACACTGAGCTGTTGGCTGTGCAGGAGGCTGTGGATGGTGGGGTACTCTCTAAACAGGTAACTTGTCCTTCCAAATGAAAAAAAACCTCTAATAAAAATTTAAACCTCAATAACTTTCTTTCTGATCAAAGTTTTGAAGCTGCTTTGCAAAGAGTTTGTATTATCTCCTCTGGTACAGCATAAATGCAAATTTATGGTTGTTTCTCTGCAGCGTAACAACTTTCCATCTTAGGATTGATGATGTTTTCCTTTTGTTTTGAAGTGTTGGCTTACTTTTCGCCAAAGGGCCCACGAAGCAAGATTTGTCTTCTGTTGGCAAAGAAGCAAAACAAAATTGGATTCTAAGAAAGCCAGGCAGAGAGACAGAAAAGAAAATGGAAACTATTTGGAGGAGGGAAAGTAGGACAGGGCTACAAAATGGCCATAAAATGTTTAGATTTCGTCAAAAAGAAACAAAACATGGAAACAAATGAAAGATTAGCTGTTTTTTTTTCCTTTGGAGTGATTTCAGAAAATAGAATTTAATTAGTTTATAGTCAGCAGATATGTTTACTGATTTATCACAGTGGTCATGATTTCTGCTTTTGGAATAATTAGCCCTCATTAAAAAACTTTCTAATTCTAGATTCACTGTGCAGTCAACCTTGCCCTAGATGCATTACATAGTTTAAAATGAATGTAGTCATTACCCTTTTGGATTTGTAGCTTTTCATTATGGAAGAAATTAACTCCATCCATCCTTTTTGTAAAAAGCTAAATATCTGAAACACAGCATTGCAGAATGGTGGAGCCCATGGCAACTTGTATACTGGAAGAGCCAGGGAACACACTGAACAGGTCACCATTCTGTTGTGGGTTTTTTGCCTCGACAAATGAAACAACTTTTTCATTTTTTGCAAACTCACAAAAAAACAGAAAACTTTTTCCTTACGTAAGTTAGAATTAATTTACCTTTGGTATTTAGATTTTCTTCATTTGATAAGTTGGACAGGAAGAATTTGCTTCTCAAAATGTTATCCTTTGAAACAGTTGGAAATGTGACTTTCATTTGACTGCAATAGCAGGTTGATTAATCAGATACATTCAAATGTGTTAAATCAATAAAAAGCTCATTGAAATTTTTTCCACATTTATTTGTTTCAAATGTTCCTGTTTCCAATTAAATGTTATTTGCGGAAACCACCTTTTCACTTTAATTCGTTTTTAAACCACTTAGTTCCACACCAGGTGCCATGGGATGCTGCAGCCTTTCCGGGGTGGGAGGCAGGAGATCAGTAGGTCACACCATTGGCAGGTCACCAGTTTGTTGCTGAGCCAAATATTGTATTAGGTGATTAGTGGGACTTGAATAAATGTTTTTGATGGATGAGGTGGAATCAGAATACCTTTGGAGAACCAGCACATACCAGAAAAACTTCACCAAGAAAGTCAAAATGTGTATGTAGGACTCAAACCACTAGATTCCAATCCCAGTAGGTCCCCACTAAGCTACACTTTTTTTTGAGAGGTAGGATCCCAGCACCTTATTGCTACATTATTGTGAATGCCCAACTCTTGTCAGGTTGCAACATGATACAACTCCTCGGGCCTTCATCTCCTGATCCGTGTGTCGTGGCGTCCTGTTGCTGCATGTTTCCCACAAGCTCAGCTGTTGATGGAATGCAGGGCCACTAGACTGGAAATGTTTCTGGGCAGACTAGTAGAAGTGTGCAAGCATTGACAAACTGACATAAAATGTTTCTTCAGGAGAAACTGCAAATTATTCAGAGCAGAAATCTAAATTTGTGTTTATAACTTCCATTGATATCAATAGTTTACACTCAATGAAAGTGTTTTTTTCTGTAATGTTGTCTTGTTTTTCAAGTTTTTAATGCAAATTTTAGTTAGAATATCTTTTTTGTCAGATGTAAAGTAACCGCGTCCCTCATTATGTGGTCCCTGGCGAGTGTGAAGTTTCCGCTGAATGGTCTAATTTTAGACGTCATCACACAACTACAAGAGAAGCTTTTGTTTGTAGTCCTGATTTTTTTTTTTCATTCTTTGTCTGTCTTCTGATAAATCAGCTGTCATATTCAGAGGTGGGATCATTGAGGTTGGAATATTTTAAATTCAAACTAGGCTGTGCATTTTTGTGAAAATTCAAATCTGCCTCCCTTAATAATTTTTCTTCCTCTGAGTACTCATCATTCCTTTTTGCCACCTATGGCATAACTCTGCATGGCTATTTGTGTGTGAGCCACTGACTCAGCATTGTCACATCCTTTCCCAGAATTCTTGGTGAGGTTATCTAGTGATGAGTTTTTTCAGCTCATATTTCAAATGGCAAACGTTGCCTTTTCAATCATACGTAATAGAGAGAAATAAACTGATTGCATAAACAAGAAAAGAAATTCCCCAGATTCATGTACACCTCAGGAGAATCTAAAGAAAATTCCTTTTCCCTACTATTTGAACTTAATAACAGAAGCAGGAATTTTTATCTTGAGGGGATTCAATGGGCTCCTGCATGTAGAGGTTTTTAATTAAATCAATAGGAAAAAAATGTACATGTGTGTGTGTATATGTACGATTGTATGTGTGTGGCCATGCAGCAAACAGGTGACCTGTTCAGGATGTATTCTGCCTCTTGCCTGAAATCAGGTCCATCATGCCCCGTGACCTTTCAGGAAGAAGCAGTTCAGAAGACAAAACAAAAAAATTACAATCAATGGGAAAAGATAAAACAATCTTGAGTTTATGCTTTTAAAGTCATAAATCATAAATTTGACTTTAGCTTTAGTTTTGATTTTTCTCATCATCAGAAGAGTATAAAACTTATAGAAAACGGTCTGGTTAAGTTCTTTTTTACCAGTATTTATCAAGGCTACCTGCTTGAAAAGTCATCTCTGTTGTAGTTTAAAATGTTGAGACAACTACTCATATTTGAGTGGTTTGGTAAAGTGTAAAACAGAGCAGTGTTTGCATTTGGTTCTTTGTTTTCCCTTTGTAGTTTGTATCTTCTTTTCTCTGAGGGCGTTTAACAAGTTCTTATCATGTATTTGGTCTAACAGAAGTCCTCTGAGACATTCAGCTATCAGCCTGGAGCAGGAAGCCGACAAGAGAAGACAATGCAGAGCACATTATTCTGCACCCAACAATCATCACCCTCGTCTTTTTGCTGTCATCCTTTTTCCGTTTCCATCTCTGCTGTTGATGCTGTTTGTATGAACTTTGTCTCTGCTTTTTTGTATTCATTTCTTTCTAAAAATGTCCCCCCTAGCCATGAAAGCTGATCCAGAAGATGCAGCAAACATTACTCTGACATACTGACAGCTTCAGAGAAACACACTGCTTTGTTAATGTGTGATAATGAAAGATAAATAAATCAGAGGGAATTTGTCCGCCAATGATGGCTCTGTATGTATTTTTTTTGTGTAAGGCGTTAAAGATTTACACAACTCAGACTCCCCATATATTTAGCTTAGATTGTCAACAGATCTGATCAAACAAAGTTCCAGCTGCAGACATTCACACATTCTAGTTTGGAAATAGTTCAATTCAATTCAATTTTGTATAGCCCAAACTCACAGAATTTCTGTCTCAATGGGCTTCACAAGAAAAAGAGGAATGTATTAACACAAATACACAGCAAGAAAAATAACTAACAAATGCTAACTAAACAAGACTAGCACATTTATGCACTTAGACTTTCCTTCACGGTGAGGAAAAACTCCTAAAAAACCCATCAGTGGGAAAAAAATAAGAAACCTTGTGGGGATCCACACAAAAGAGAGATCCCTCCCCGGGACGAGCAACCAATGTGTCAAAGAATATTGTTTAAATATTAGCTTATTCTACTCTACAGCTAAATATCTAATGAAGAAAAAAAAAAGTCTGACATTTTGGACCTGTTCTTTTGGGGCTTTGGTTCAGTTTGTGTCCATTGTATTTTTTCTATTTCTTGTCAGCATGCAACACTGGGTGAAAAAAATTGACACGTGTTAATATGTTTAAAAAGTAACTAAAATTGCCAACTTAATTTTTCTTTTATAAGCTATTTAAATCAAGCCAGGCTGGCGTCTGCTTATTTTAACTTTACTTCACCCAGTATGTCAGGTATCACCCCTTCAGTGACACTTAAGAAGACCCCCTAAAAAAATGTGTCTAATCGGCAAATAGCGATGACGCGGTGATGTACATCTGCGTCTTTTTGTAGTTCAGTAGCTAAGCATGAAGACAGACTTAACCAGTCTGTGCAAGCAACATGTTCTGAAATTGAGTAGTGTTGAATATTTTTTTTCTGCAGAAAAATGTGATTGCCCTACTGTTGATGGGATTTGGAACAAGTTTGATTTTATGCTCTGCTTTCCATACTACTTGGACTGTTTGGGCACGTTACGCGTCTGCTCCCAACCAGAAAGCAGTGACTGGTTAAAGAAATAAAGTACAGTGGTGCGAACAAACCTCAGATGTTGAAGGTGCAAACTCTACATAGAAAGGCCAGTGATTGGCCTCCTCCCAGGGATTAAACCACCAATCTTCTTGCTGTGAGGCCACAGTGCTAACCACTACACTGCCGTGCAGTCAATTCAACAATCATTGGTCTAAATTAGGCTCAGCACGGCCTTCCTACCCTTAAAAAGGGGCTTGAAATGTTCTATTGTTCTAAAATATTTTTGCCTACATCATAGGCCATGGCTTTGATACGGCTCTGGTCAGAAATAACCCCCTGTACCAAGTCAGAAGTTCAATTCCATTCAGTTAGATTTTTAAAGCCAATATCTCAGCGCAGTTGTCTTCATGAGCTATTGAACTAAAGAAATACACAGAAATCAGTCTTAAGATAATGGTAACCATTGGCTTATTATTAAACTGAACTTAATAGGAATCCTTGTTCTCAGACCCTCCTTCTCAATGAATAAAAACTCTTTCAAAAGAAACATTGAAGGAGGAAAAAAAAAAAAACCTCATGTCAGTATTGCTAGCATCATCTAGCAGTGTCTAATTGTGATAGCATTTTGTTACAAGAAGCATTCAAGCTCTAAGATAATTTCACATAGCCGTTTAACATAATTACTTAGACTATTTAGACATAAATTTAAAATAGTCATAGATTATTTAGGATTGCTAAAAGTTAGCCTGTATAATCATTGAAGCCATGGTATGACTTTACCATTCAGAAATGGGAAGTATTCTGATCCAGCATCTTGAACTGATGAAATTTCCAGCTCCACAAAGTCTCTCTCAATTGTTGAAGGATGTGGGAGAAAATTCCCCCTCCTCAAAAGACAGATTTGTAACAAAGCTGCATCACTTTGATTACTTTTCACATTTCAAATGAGCTATTTCTCTCCATGTTTTCATATGTGGCTTTGATCCTTTTTGTTTTATTTATAATGAAAAAATGTGTGTGTTGTTACAGTATGAGTAGTATATAGTTACTGTTGAGTCAACATGAGTCACAAAGGCCGTGTAGACTCAGCTGAACTTAAGCCTCTGCAGAGGATGTGCATTGACATGACTACAAAAGTCTGTTTTCCACTTTTTATTCAGAACGAGCTCATCTCAACTTTGAATTTCAGGTCTGTGGCTGATTTATTATGTCACATCTCATTTGTAAAGCATCCTCAGTCCAACAGAAAGATTGCTTTGAAAGAGATCTTGAAAATCATCTGTCAATGATTTAGGAAACATCTTGCACCTAAAACAGAAATGTGTTGATTTGGAAACTTTTACAGTTACTTGGTGTACTATCAACAATAGTAAAATAAAGCTTGAAATGAAAATAAGCATGTTGAAAATAAAGTAATGGAGACAAGTTTGAAAGCTTTGTGAAGTTGATCTTGAATCACTGCCACTTGTACTAGAGTGCTTTTAATTTGGAGGGAATTCACTCAGAACATCCTCATTTTCTCAGAGGGCAGCCAAGCACGGTTGTCTTGTTAGATAATGATTTCTGAACCCTTGTCTGCATACTTAAAAATGTGACTCACCCTTTTTATGGCTTTAGATTGATATTGCACCATTTCATCACTCTCAGCGTTTTATGCTCTGTACTTCAGCTAGGTTATCAAATATCCCTCTCTTTTGAATATTTTATGACACAACGCCTTTCTGGCTCAGTGTGCGGGGGCTAATCTGTAAAATAGATTAAATCTGTTAAAATAGGTTGAAGATAGCATCCTGTGTTACTCAAAAAGGTTAAAGTGGTCAAGCATGTTCTTATATAATCAGTTTGTAGTATTGAAATATGGATATATTGGGAGCGCTTTTGTAGGATATACAATATTTCTATAAAATAGAGTTTTCACTGTTTTTGCTGGTAACTCATTTGGATAGGAAAACACTATGTAAGTAAATTTGTTAACAGCAAAGCTTTAATTAGGTCAGTACAAAATCAATTAAAAATTAATAAAATAAAGCGATCTAGAGAATTTTTTGTCATGCTCCATAATTGTTGTGCTCCAGATGAGAAGCAGAACAACAGTAAGCTTTTTGCATTTTCTTGTCATTCTTGATAAAGTCAAATTTGACTTTATACGTATGACACTTTTCAACCAAAAAAGCTATGCAAAGTTCTAATCAAACCATTTAAAAAATACAAATAAATTAGTTCATTCTGTCGACTTTCGTATGTCTGGGGTCATAGGGGCAACAGCCTTAGACAGGAAACCTGGGCTTTTCTCACCTCGGCTGCTCACCCAGGAGGATTCAAGGTGCTACCCAGCCAGCTTTGAGACAAAGTCTCTCCAGCGGGTCTGGGGTTTGCCTCTGGGTCTTCTTTCAGTGGAATCTAGAAGGTGAGCTTTCTGGGGTAGAAGCCTCCCTAGTGAGGTGTTTTGGAGGCGTCTTAACCAGATGTCCAAACTACCCCATCTAGCTTGTATCTACCTGGAGTAGCAACAGTTCTACCCCCAGCTCCTCCTGGATGGAAGAGCTCCTCACCCTATCTCTGAGTGAGAGCTCAGCCACCCTGCAGAGGAAGTTCATTTTAGATGCTTGTATCTGTGATCTTGTTCTTTCAGTCACCACCCACAGCTTGTCTCCATAAGTAAGGGTAGGAACGTAGATCGACTGGTAGATCAAGAGCACAATTAAGAACACTAAAAATAAAACACAAAATTCTGGCAATTGAAAAAAAAAAAAAATGTAAAGATTACATTGGACTGCACAGTTGGTTAGCCCTTTGGCATCACAGCAAGAAATTTGGGTTTGAGCCCTGAATCGGGCAAAGCTCAAAATGCTGGCCTTTCTGAGTGGAGTTTGCTCTCTGGGTACTAAAAGTCTCTTTGACTCTCTGGAAAATCCCCCCTGGGAATGTGTCTGAATGTGTGGCCCTGCAACAGACTGGATACACCAGTTGGGATTAGACATACAGAACAATAATGAATGAATGAAAGAAAGATTACAATATGTAGATATTGCAAAATATTGGATGCACAATAAGAAATGGAGATCGACAAAAGTAAAGGTTGACACTGAGTGTGTTTGTCTCTGAAAGCATGGTTGAGAGGACTGATAAACCTCTTTACTCAGTCACTCATGTGCAGTAGCCTTTAGTCCTGAAAATAAAATGTAATAATCCATGGACAGGTAATCAACTGAGTGAGTTGCTCATTGTCTTGTTTGACATGCTGATGCGTGTGATGTGGAATTGAATGCTGCTAGCCTTTTAAAATGATTACAATATCAAAAGTATTTGGACACATTGATAAGAATAGAAAAATTGCGTGTCTAAGATGATCCTACATAACAGTGAGTTGGACGTCGATTAGCCAGACGTCAGAAAAACTACTCATGTAGGTTGGACTCGTAAAATCCTCATAGCACCAAGTGGGCTAGAAAAAAAAAATCCTATCACCAATATCTTGATCTATCAAGAAAAGGTATGATTTACCAGTGCTTTTATGTTTATACAAATCTCTCATCCAGCCATCAGACTCCACATCATTTCTCTGTCATCTCTTGTCCACTTGTGGGAAGTTAGTGTGAATTATAGCTTTAGTTTTCTATGTTGTTGCTTCAAGGCTAAGCATGTTTTGCTATCAGAGATGGTATTTTGCATTCTTTGGTCACAGCCAGAGCAGCCACCCTCTCACCAACACCCTTGACTTGTCCCGTCTTAACACAAACTTACAGGAATGGGAGGATCCGGCCCACTGCTCATATGCTTAACATCCTTGAAAACTAAGGGTACCATGTTCTATGAAATTCTAAGAAAAAAAAAAAACGCCCGCAATTTTTTTTCTACTGTTTTTATGAAAAGTGGATAATTTGTTGAACAGACAAGCAGATATTTTATAAATAAATTTAAGATTATGTTTTTTTATTTGTTTTTTCCCACATTATTACATACTATCATACTTTTATTTGAATAAATTAAAAAGGCATGATCTGTCTTTGCAACAGACTGGCAACCCGCGTTTGGTGTGCCGTGGTTTTTGCTTGTTGCTAGCTGGGATATCCCAACCGAAAAACACCTGCTAGCAATAGACAGTAATGTTATTTTCAAAATCCTGAAAATGGGCGGTACCATGTGTTGCGTGTCAACACTTTATTTACTTTTTCAATTCGTACATTAAGCAAGCGTTACTAATATTTGAGAGTCAACTAGTCTGGAGACGAGGCTTCTCTAAGAACTGTCTTTATAAGACTTACAACACACATGTGCTCGGGTAACTACATGTGCTAAGAATAGTACATAAGCTCTGCATATATTTCTACTGCCACAAAACAACTGCAGCCAGTGCATGCATTGACTTTTTAAATTAATTAATGTTTTTATGGATTTATTGTGATATCGGCGAGGGGTATCGGCACCTTGGCGATAATACACATATTAATAGAGGTACTTACTATTGACCCAATCCTCTCATTGCTTTTGGTATCGGTGGATCCCTAGTAAAGTTTTTTTACTAGTTTTTTTTTACTTAATATTTAAACCACTTCTTTGTTGCTTCTACATAAATTGCAGACCAATATGCTGAATGCATCACGCTCCATGCCGAAGCAGAAACAATGCTGTGTTTGGCCGTTATCACTTTCAGTCCCACAGCTCTCTGAGCTCAGCCTCACTGACGCAAAAGCCCCTTTCATTCTCTTTGATCCTGTTAATAGTTGTTTGCCATGCAGCTGAGAAGAAGGGCAGATTTAAAATGCAGTACAATGCTGGGAGCTGATAGGGACACTAACAGGAGAGGAGAGAGATTTCCAGTTTGAACTACATTGTCCTTCCTAACATTGCCCCTGCATATCGCTGTGCTCAGAAAAAATTTGGTGCCCCACTTCTGCTCAGAGCTCTTGAAAAAGAAATATATATATTTATCTGAAATTTTTAGTAATACAAGGATTCAACCTTGCACTCTCTACAAAGTTCATTTTCCTTAATCACATATTCATAAAACCATGAAGACTTTTAAACGTCCTTGCCTTATCTCATCCTTGGTGTCCAGAGATGTTGGACACCACTCCCCACCTGGATTTACTCCCTTTGTAGATTTGCTTCGGATGGGCTCAGAACAGGATTGGTTCCAACAACAAAACTGATTCACTGGCAGGACTGAGGAAGGAAAGTAGTGTCTCGGGCAGAAGCCAAGTAGCTTGTCTGTTCCTCCAACCTCTTTGCTCCACTGGAAATAAAAAAAGTGATGTTATTCAATTTCAGCATATTTTCTTTGGCCTCTCAGTACGTCCTCATCACAAAGTTATGATATAAAGGTTAGGAGGTGTCCATGGTTTTGCTTGGATTATGACTAAACATCTTTGAATTTTGTTTAAGTGACCTCTCCTCTGTCAGTTGTTAAACATGTTTTGCTCAGATTGTCTGCAAAAACTCCTTCAAGCAGTAACTTCAAACAGATGCTGTGACGCTAAAAAGATCTAATAAGAGAAAAGCAACAAACTCAGAAATGCTTTAGGCAAACATAAGTTGACTTCATAATGAGCAGTGTTTTATGCATTTAACCATCTGATTAAAAGTGCAAATAAATATTTAAGTGAAAGGAGTTTGAAAATTCAGCTGGTTTCTTCTTCTTCATCTTTCGGCATTTCCCTTTAAGGATCGCCACAGCAAGTCAGTTTCTTCCATCTAACCCTATCTGCTGTATCCTCTTTGATCACACCAACTATCTTCATGTCTTCCTTCACTGCGTCCATGAACCTCCTTTTTGGCCTTCCTCTAGTCCTCTTTTCTGGTGGTTCCAAATCCAGCATCCTTCTTCCTATGTACACTCTCTCCTCTGTACATGTCCAAACCATCTCAGTCTTGCCTCTCGAACTTTATCCCCAAAACCTCTAACATATGCTGTTCCCCTGCAGTACTCAAAAATTCAGCTGGTTAATGTTACTTTATCTCTTCCCACTTTGTACAGAAAGGTATAAGAAGATGCAAAGATGTGTAGCTATACAAGTGCTGCGTGCATAGAACCTCACTGTTTTATTTTGAAAACAAGGTGTCTTAGTGCATTCTGGTTTGGCTTTACAAGACCTTTATTCTGAAAAGTCATATAAATTTTATTATTTTATACTGAAATGTCTCATAAATTGTTTAATATTTTTTCATTCAGTCATCTTCTGAAGTAATACTAATTATTTTCACTCTCAATTTATGTCAGTTATCTTAAGGCACTTTCCAAAATAATTTTTTCAAGTTTATTTATTTTGATTCAATAACTACAAATCAGCCTTTAATGAATAAACCAATTAGTAAAGTGTTTTTCCAGTAATTCTTGATTTTATTCTTTGTGTTAGACAACTCTAATGGCACAATATTCACCCACTTTTTTTTTTTTAATTCTGTGGTCGTTTTGAAACAGCCCAGAGTAGTTTTCCCATGTTATTAATTTTATTTCCCAAAACGTCCATCAAAAACTCTTCATGACTTTTAAATTTATTGGAAAAGTCCTTTCTCTGACTTTGTAGAAGACAGAGAAAGCAACCACAGAAAACAACTAAAACAACTAGAGGCAAAAAGAATCCAATAGAAGTCTCTTCGATTGAGCCTGTTTTCCTTTAGTTGCTGCATTTAAGTTACATTGAAACTCCCAACACGTTGATCATTCACAAAGTTCCGTTCCGTCATCTTCCGCTTGTTCCGGCGTCGGGTTGCGGGGGCAACAGCCTCAAACGGGTAGCCCAGGCCTCTCTCACCCCGGCTGCATCCTCCAGCTCACCCGGAAGGATCCTAAGTCGTTCCCTGGGCAGCTGTGAGACATAGTCTCTCCAGCGGGTTCGGGGTCTGCCCCTTGGTCATCTCCCGGTGGGACAAGCTCGAAACACCTCGCCGAGCGCGAACCACCCCATCTGGCTCCTCTTGACCTGGAGGACGAGCGGCCCGACACCGAGCTCCTCCTGGATGGCAGAGCTGCTCACCCGATCTCTGAGTGAGAGCCCAGCCACCCTGCAGAGGAAGCTCATTTCGGCAGCTTTTACCCGCGATCTCACTCTTTCGGTCACCACCCACAGCTGGTGACCATAGGTGAGGGTTGGAACGTAGATCGACTTGTAAATCGAGAGCTTTGCTTTTCGGCTCAGCTCTCTCTTTACCACAACGGACCAATGGAGCGTCCTACTTATTACTGATGCCGCACCGATCCGCCTGTCGATCTCCCGCTCCATCTTTCCCCCACTCATGAACAAGACCCCAAGATACTTAAATTCCTGCGCTTGGGGCAGGACCCTGTCTCTGACCCGCAGGGGGCATTCCACCCTTTTCTGGGCGAGGACCATGGTCTCGGATTTGGAGGCGCTAATTCCCATCCCGGCCGTTTCACACTCGGCAGCAAATCTATCCAGCGAGAGTTGGAGATTATGGTCTGCCGCGGAGCTTTTTGACTACCTCAGCGACCTCGGCACCAGAGAAGTCAAACACAAAGTCAAACCGAAATTATTGTATAGTCCAAATTATTTTCAACAATGTTCAAAGTGCATGGCATCAAACTGAAAAGCAGAATGCAAACAAATGAAATTGTAATAAAAGAGTAAAACAAGCATGGTCTGAAAAGTAAATACTGAAAATGAGATTTGAAAAAAAAGAACCTCCTTTCTTAGCTACTTTAAAAGGTTTATTTAGTACCAAAAGCTATTATTTTAAGCTGGGGATCACTTGTTTAAACTGTTCCTTCTTTTCTCTTAAGACTTACTGAAGTCACTCATTTGTGGAGTAATAGCCTTAAACTTCTTGGGAAAATCAATTAAATGAGGTGGCAAATAAAGAAGAATTCACCAGGTCTTAAAATGCTCATTATTTTAAGAACTTTGACACAAAAAGTAAAAGAAAGTGATCGTTCAAATAAATATACCACTCCTAATGTGCTCCTATTAACTTTGAGCAAAGTACGGATATAAGATTATTCTATTGTGCACTCAGAAGAAAATAAAGAGAAGAATGAGAAATGAAATCTGATGAAGTATAAGGTGCAACAATATATGAGTGTATTGAAAAAAAACCCACACACTTTTAAATAAAGATCCATCATGTTTGTGTAAGAAAACACTCAATGCGAGAAACGTAAGTGAGAATTTCTGCTCTGCATACAAATGTGGCACTAACACGCTCAGATAAGAGGTGGTGAACCATAATTGGTAGGTTGTCCATCCTCGATCCCTAGCCACAGGTATTTACTTGGAAACTATCTTGCATTCGGTGTGGAAGCAGATGTTTAGTCCCAACTGGGTCAGACCATTTCAGTCAATAAAGATTCATGGTTGAAGGCTATTTTTTTCTTGATCACAAAAAGATGTCCCAAGAAATAGTTTTCTATCAAATCTTTCTGGTCTGGTTTGTTGTTTTTTTTAATTGTGTGTATTATTGTGATGAAGCATTTTGATTGCACAGGATTCAGAGATCTGAAGAATATGGAAGACTGTTTCTGTATTTATTTAAACCCTATTAACCTTTTTAGATTTTTTAATGCACTTGTGATGAATGGTCTGATGCAAATCCATTCCTGGGATGGAAAACAAATGGTCTTTTTTTTTTTTTACTCTGGTCCACAAGACTCTGGTATCCAAAAATGGTCCTTTTAGCAAACCACATATGTAAGTGTCTTTTTTTCTCCAGCTACAACTTTGCAAACTTGAAATGTATCACTATTTTTACCAGCACCGGAAGAAGTTTGCTCCTGTAATTCCACGAAAAAAACAAACAAACATTATTTCCAGTTTTTTTCTTTTTTGTGTCATTAACTTGAACATTTCATTTTCTGTCAGGTCTGGTGACCCTGAGATGCAGCTCATCAGCCAGCCTGATCAAAGCAGAAACTTGCCTATTTGTTTGTGTCCACAAACTATCTGTAGGTTTGAATAGTGTTACAAATGCAGTATTTTCTTCAATCAGAATTAGAATCAGAAGTACTTGATTAATTCCACACAAAAAAATGTGTCTGTTTTTATTTCTTTAATTTATTGATTTAATTACTCTTTATATTCCATGCCCTTGGAAAACCCTTGCACCTCTAATGCCCTCGTTTCAAAGCCATGAGCTCCAGATGTAAGAACCAATTTAAGGCTAAGCATGATCACGACAATCTCAAACTGTTCTGACATCTGCAAACTAAGTCCCGATGCAGTAAGAGAAATGGCTGCTCTGATTTATGTCTGAGGTGGCACTGAGACTAAACAGTGGAAAAAAGCTGGTGGTCATCAGCCGTTTCTGTCTTCATGCTAAAAAAGCATTCAGCCAGAATACTACTGATTTGTTTTGGTTGTAAAAAAGCCACTCATAGCACCTACTTTCTTTAAACATATGTACTAAGCAGCTGTGGAAGAAGAAGTGGAAACTGGGCACTGCAGCTGTGGACATACTGGTTATGTTTAGCGTTTGGACTTACTTCTCATGATTGTGTTGCTTATTTTTTCTTGAATATATTTAATTTGGCAAGAGATTTTTCTGCGGTGGCGGCCAGATGCCTAATAATGAAGCTGAATGGAACGAGATGATTTGGTTCATTTAAACATTGTTAAATCTGCTGAAATGGCAGACATGCCGTAGTTATATTCAAGTTCTCCACTTGTGTTTCTTTTTTTTACTTCTTGGCTGTGAGTTTTCTCAGGGAGAGGTAGTGGTTTTGTCATTCAACAGGCTTTTAACCCCATTGTGAAATTTCATATACTGTATCGGGGTGGACTTAGTGTGGTGTCACCCATAGTGTTTGGCTTCATTAAAATATGCCATTTTTTGCCTTCTTCACTGTGTTGAATTGTTGGAGCTGGAAATATGCAGTCATCGGTCCAGTCAGAATTACAGTATACTTGAATAACAAAAAAATATTCCGTTCCTTTCCGTCGTCTTCCGCTCATCCGGGGCCGGGTCGCGGGAGGCAACAGCCTCAGACGGGAAGGTCCCCGGCTGCATCCTCCAGCTCACCCGGAAGGATCCTGAGTCGTCCCCCGGCCAGACATAGTCTCTCCAGCGGGTCCGGGGTCTGCCTCTTGGTCTCCTCCCGGTGGGACGTGCCCGAAACACCTCAGCAGCGAGGCTCTCAGGGGGCATCCTGACCAGATGCCCGAACAACCCCATCTGGCTCCTCTTGACCTGGAGGAAAAGCGGCTTGACACCGAGCGTCTCCTGGATGGCAGAGCTCCACACCTGATCTCTAGTGAGATCCCAGCCACCCTGCGGAGGAAGCTCATTTCAGCCGCTTGTGTCCGCGATCTCATTCTTTCGGTCACCACCCACAGCTGGTGACAATAGGTGAGGGTTGGAACGTAGATCGACTTGTAAAGTGAGAGCTTTGCTTTTCGGCTCAGCTCTCTCTTTACCACGACGGACCAATGCAGCGTCCTAGTTATTGCTGATGCCGCACCAATACACCTGTCGATCTCCTGCTCCATCCTTCCCCCACTCGTGAACAAGACCCCAAGATACTTAAACTCCTCCACTTGAGGCCGTTTCACACTCGATCCAGTGAGAGCTGGAGATCACGGTCCGCTGAAGCCAACAGGACCACATCATCCGCAAAAAGCAGAGATCCGATCCTGAGGTCACTAAACCGGATCCCTCCAACGCCTCGGCTGCGCCTAGATATCCTGTCCATAAAGGTGATGATTAGAATCGGTGACAAAGGGCATATTCCAAGCTTCATATTTTGTCTGAATGGCAAGGCAATGCATAACTTGTAATATAATAATTGATCCTCAAACTGAGTTTCTTGCTGATACGTTTTTACTATTTTTTAAATGACATTTGAACTTTGATTCAAAATGTGATTAAAAAAAAAAAAAACAACACCAGGAAAAACATGTAAGTCAAAAGCAATATCCTGACACAACCTCAAGATTTGCTTTGGTTCTTTCTGTCTGTTTCTTTGTGATATTTCTGGGCAACAATGCAATGTCACGCCGCCTGTCCGGACATGTAGTTTTTACAAACCACTTAGCCACTGACATGTCTAATAAATTTGGTGGAGCAGATCTGCCAAGGCTGCATACAAATCAGAGGATGATGCTTCTACCTGTCTCTGTAAAACAAAAGAGCAAACATTAGGCTTATCTTTGGCAATTCAGTTCTGCTGGAAAGATTTAGACATTAATTTCCTCTTTAAATACAGGTTGGTTAATTAGCTCTGCCTATTCCACTGCTTTTAGAAAATTTGCCACAAATGTGCCGTGTATGGTCATTCTCCACCATTATCACTCTGAATCCGTTTTGGTAAGATGTCCCAACAAGACTGTACTTAGTACTTTGTATGTAAACACTACATGAGGAGTAGTAGACAAAGAGATGTCTAGGAGAAACAGTGTCATCTGACACTCTTATCTCTAGTGTTGTGAGGTGGGTGAAATTACTCTTAGTCCCCATTGGACACCCTCTCATTGTGCAAGAAGAGTGGTTTAATGAAAGGTCTTCATGCACAAGACTGGCCTAGACTCTCCTACCCAGACCATGTTGAGTAAGGCCAGAATGCAGGTTGGAACAACTTTATCTCAATTTTCTGGATTCTGCATTTTGTTTTTATTAAAGTAGCTTGTTAAACACAAAATAAGAAGTAAAAAAGACTAAAAAGTTACAGGAGCTCTGGTTTTCACCCTGTTCATATGGTGCATCTTCAATTCCATTTTTTGAGAAATACCTCCTCTTTTTCTTCTTTCGGCATTTCCCTTTAGGGGTCGCCACAGCAAGTCAGTTTCTTCCATCTAATCCTATCTGCTGTATCCTCTTAGGTCACACCAACTATCTTCATGTCTTCATTCACTGCGTCCATGAACCTCCTCTTTGGCCTTTCTCTAGTCCTCTTTCCTGGTGGTTTCAAATCCAGCATCCTTCTTCCTATGTACTCTCTCCTCTGTACGTGCCCGAACCATCTCAGTCTTGCCTCTTGAACTTTATCCCCAAAACCTCTAACATGTGCTGTTCCCTAGATGTACTCATTTCAGATCCTGTCCATCCTGGTCACTCCCAGAGAGATCCTCAGGATCTTCATCTCTGCTACCTTCATCTCTTCTTCCTGTCTTTTCTTCAGTGGTACTGTCTCTAGACTATTTTTTGAGAAATACCAATTTCTCAAAATTGAAATTGGCTCCGGCCAAGGGTGGCTCTGCGCAGAGTGCCGGCAATCTTGTGCCAGCTGTTCTGCTTTCTTGACGGTGACTCTGAGTTGTCGGAGGTCACCCACAATGACCTCAAGCCATCACGTACGGGGCTTGCCTCGTGGTCTTTTCCAGACCAAATACCAACAGAATCATTTTTGCTTAACGTGATATCAGAGCTGTAAAGTGAAGAAGAGAAATTGAGCTGGTAGTGGACACTTTTCTTTCAGCTGAACTGTGAAGAAAAAACACATTTTTGCCATTACTTGCTTATCTGGGACTATTTTTTATCTTTGTGTTGGATGATTCCATAACTTCTTGATTGATTGTTGAACATCCAACACACACACACTATAGTTGCTGATGCCCCTGGCTACATCTGTCTGGTTATTATTCCCCAAAAAAGTTTTGTTTTATGACTGAGTTACACTTTTCTTTCATAGCATAGAGACGTCAAACCTTCAATTTGTTGTGTGAAAGAACATTTCTTAGAGCTGATAAAAGCTGCTTCTTTTCATTGTCAAAATAAACCTGGGTGGTTGTCAAGTTGTAGTGTTGATTAGTGTGTTCATACCTTCCCCAATATTCATTTCCCTCACTGCTTCACATTAATATGCAGACCTTGCAGCTGGAGTTTCACTGAAATTGTCATTTGACTGCAGGTTCATTGTGGAGATAAATTCTCAGTGTAATTTAGCGCAAATATTTTATTCTTTTTTCATCCATTCTAATGATAATGTTTTGTAGAAAAAATATCACACGAAGCTGAAAATCCTGAAAAACTACTACCATACAGACATTATGTGAACTGTTACAAATGCTTTCCGTTCTGTTCCATCATCTTCCGCTTGTTCCGGGGTCGGGTCGTGGGGGCAACAGCCTCAAACGGGTAGCCCAGGCTACCCGTTTGAAAGAGCCCAGGCCTCTCTCACCCCGGTCGCATCCTCCAACTCACCCGGAAGGATCCTAAGTCGTCCCCCGGCTCCTGTCCAAAGTCTTGCACAGGACTTTGAATAGACTTGTGCAAGGTGTACCCCACCCTCACTTGCTAGCTAGAAATAGATGAAGCAGTTTGAAAAACAGAATGAATGTTGTTCAACGCGTACCTGGGGATAACATGGAAAGTCCACACAGAAAGACCCGTGTTTCAAGGCTTGCTTGAAACACTGGCCTTTCCGTGTGGAGTTTGCATGTTCTCCCCTTGTATGCGTGTGTTTTCTCCGGGCTGTTCAGTTTCCGTCCATCCTCTGGAATCATGCATGGTAGGTTAATTGGGCACTACAAAAATTGACCCTAGGAATGAGTGTGTGTGTGTGGATAGTTGTCTGGTGCCACAGTAGACTGGCAACTTGTTCGGGGTGTACCCTGCCTTTCACCTGAAAGCAGCTGGGAAATGCTCCAGCATTGTCTGCAACCACTTTAGGGATAAGCAGTTCAGTTTTTTATTTTTTTTCCCCCATTATTTTCTTCCTTTTTCATCCATTTCCATTCTTTGATACAGTTTACCTTTTGCTATCTCAAATTTTCAGTATCTGATCACAGTGTTGTGGACGTCCTCAGCCACAGAGCATCACTTTGAAAACTACACCTATACAACATCTTTAAATGAAGTGTTTCACTATAACTAGGCTGTTTGTTTTTGTGTGGTGTCTTTTCCGCCACTTAAGTTCGGGTTTTAAGTGATGATTGGCTTGTGGTCGCCCACTGAGCCATGTTGTTGTGTAAAAGCTTCCGGTGGCTCTTTGCACCCAACCACACACTTACATGGTGTTAAAGATACCATATGGAAGAAAAACATGGGTCTTAAACTTTAAGATGGGATTAAGCTGTAAACCCTTAAAAGTACTATAATAGAAGGTAAGTTTAAACCTGGAGGAATATAAACTGTTCTTTTTTTCTTTGCATCCGTTTTTATTAACCCCTTGTCCAACTTTGGGTCATTACTTTGCATAATTTTGAAAGGAAAATATTCTCTTGCCTCCATTTAACAGGAAGGTTGACATGTTGTGCATTCTTATAGCTTAAGAATGTACCGGGTGTATCTGGCTTCATAAGCACATGTGCAATTAATACATTATTGGATTTTCGAGTCGTTAAATCTTAATCTTGTTACTTAATCAGAGTTATGCCTTTTAGGAACTAATGACTGGAAGTATTGCTCATTCTGTATGTTCATCTTTATTTGTTCCAGATGTTTTAGAGTTTCAGCTGTAATTTTTTTTAACTCATCCCCTAGTGGTAATGGTGGTAAGTCGGCTTTTTGGTCTATTGAAAGGTGACTTTTTTTTTCTGCGTAGTATAGTGCTGGAGTACTTTAGATGTCCTTTCCAGACAGCTTCTACAGCAGTAATTATTATATTCATATTGCTTTCAGGCTTTGGAAAAAAAATAAGAGACAGTCAATTAGAAGGTAGCTCACAGCAGGTTGTTCCAGTCCCCCATTCAGACCGCTGTTATTACCATGTCCTGTAAAAGTAGCAACACATACACACTGTATACCTGGAACCAGACGCCTGAGAGGAGCCAAGCCAGCAATGTGTTATAGTTGCAGACGGGAATTCACAGGTAGCAGATGGACTACTAGAACCAGCTGTTGTTTACGAGGCAAGAGGGAGGGATTGTGGTCAACACCATTTGATAAGCAAGGGCACGTGGGCATGTGAAGACAGATACCTACAGGAACATCCTGTAGATGTTCATGACAGCATGAAGGAATCTCCCTCCTTTATGAACACAACAAGCTAGGTACAAATGACTTCTTATATGATAATTAGTTACTTTGACTCATCAGGCTGAGGTTTGTGGAGAAAACTTCCTCAGGCTGATTTACAACATTTTTCAATGGTAAGCGGTGGGAAGACAATAACCAATGTGTCACACAATCCCTGGTACAGTATATTCACAAGTCTCCTTGATTTACAATTATAACCACTAGGGGTGGGCGGATCGATCCTAATATCGATACCAACGCTAGTATCGATATCGATCGATACTCGAACCACAATATCGATACTTTGGATGAAGTTTTACCCCTCACACTTTGCTTCCGTTTTTTTTTTCTTTTTTTTTTTTTCAAAAAGTTAACCTAACTGATCTGTCTGCAAAATATGCGTAAATGCTGTGTGTCACGCCTGTATGCTAAAGCGAGGCCCCGCCCCCTCCTCTCTTTCGCTTCAACTTGTCACATGACTCAGCGACTCGGGGGCAGGAAACAAAAAAAAAAAAAAACCGCAAGTCGGTAAAAGTAGAGTGAGATGGTAAAAAGAGAGTAACCGTGTGGCTGTACTTTGAGGCACCATGTGCAGAAAGGCTGTTAAATATAAGGGTACCACTACAAATTAAAGAATCACCCCAAAGAAAAACTTCAGAAACGGAGGAGAAAACCCTGACCCCTTCTCTTTCTCAGAGGCAGCGCTCATTAACAGAGACGCTCCAATTTTAATTGTAAAAGTACAACATAATCATCTTTAACATTAGTTAACATTTGTTTGTAACTGGGCACTTCTATCGATCTCTATACCAACCTGTGTTTATACATATACTTGGTCATACTACATATATGACCCAAACCCTTGATGCAAAAATAGTCATTTAAAAATTTAAATATCGGTATCGATATCGGTATCGGCGATATTGATCTGGTGTTTACTTGGTATTGGATCGATAACAAAACTTGCGGTATCGCACACCCCTAATAACCACACAGTATATTAAATCAAAGTGACCTGAATTAACATTGGACGATGACTTTGAAGTGAAGAAAACATAAACCCTGTGACAGCATAAGCTAAAATTTAGTGATCGGTAAAATAATATATATTTTTTTTTGGTGAGTGTAGTGTGTTACAACTGCTTATCCCGTTGCTTTTCTTTATGTGTTTACATGACCGGAAACAGCTAAAGGAGACAGTGAGAGTCAGTGTTTGGGGTGTGCGAAATGATTCTTACTAAGTGAGGTGTGTCATCAATGTAACAACCCCTTGTTCGCTGTCACGTGGGAAGGGGGCAGGAATAGTAATACAATTCTTTCAAATAATTCTTAAACCACTTTAGTGACAAATACAAGGAACACGTCAACATTAGAGGGTAGAAAGCTCTGAAAAGTTGGTTTTGCATGAAATAAGCATTTTGCTTTTTCTATTTTAAAATCTTACGAAATGGGTAGTGTTGCTTTCCTACCGTCACTAAGTCCTCATCATCACTGCTGTTTCTAAACCAACCGAGAAGTCTGTTTAAGGCCAAAGTCAAAGTTCTTTATAATTATATTTTCTTTCAAATTTCTAAAAGTATCTTCTGTTTCATTCTAGTTAGATTCCATTTCAACTCTGACAAAGTTGGAATTTCACCCTCTGAACTTAAACTGTTTTGCTTACACCCCAGCTTAATGAATCCTGAATGACTTTTTTCCCTCTGCTGATGCAACAGGGGCCTCATTTTGTATGGCTTTCAACCCCAATTCATTCATATTCTTCTGGTCTTCACTCAATCTTTTCATTCTAAAATAAGCGGACACATGAAGTCAGACAAACGATGTGAAGAAATCAACAGAACAAAGCAGATTGCTACAAGATTTAACCAATTCAAGAGTATGGCCACGTTTTTTAAAAAATAGCATGACTAGTGTAACCCTACGTAGTTAGAAACTGCAAAACTGCAAAACATTAATCACTTTTCAAACTATATCACAGTGAGCAAGGGACCATTACCTCAGAAAGTCTCATAGTGACATAATGAATAATGATAATAAACATAGCAAACATAAAGCTAGAAAAGCTCACATGCATACAAAGGTATAATTATGTAAACATACTGGATGCTGACAGTTTTATCACTTGGTAACTTTCCACGCTTTCTCTTTTGACAGATGATGATTTTTGTTTGGTTTCAATCGTAGTCAAATCAACGATGCATAAAGAAGTGAAGTTATTTTTATCCCAACAAGCTGCTCTCCACTCAGTTTCTCCAGTGTTTTTTTTTTTTTTTAAAAGATTGAATATTTGATATCTAATAATAGGGTTTAGTTTCTTCACATATTTTTTGGTTGCTTGGCAACAGTCAGCACCTCATGGATCCTGTAACAAAGTTGAGTATAAATTTGAAAGAGGAGTAGAGCAATTTTGAGTTTAAAAAGTGTGTCTTCTATTCACTGCTCTGCTAGAAACTAGAATAGAAAAATGTTACAATCTATGTCTAGCTAAGTGACATAGAATAAGACATATAAGGCCTTATTATTGTGCAAAGACTTTATAAACTTTTTTCAATTCAGGACACATTCGTAGACTCTGTGACTTCCTATTTAGCACACCAAGAAAAAATGGCATGCAAGGTCCAGTTTCTTAGATACAGTCATTGACCAAAATATTCTCTCTCTCTTCTAGACATGTCCAAACCATCTAAATCAGAACTCTGACTTCCACTCCAAAACCTCTAACGCGTAATCCTTCAGATGTCCTACGATCTCACATCACACCCGATATGTTGTCTCCACCTGTTCCAGCATGCCTTCACATGCTTCTTCACCTCTTTTTCACACTCTTCATTTTTGTGGACTGCTGGCCATAAGTAGCTTAGAAAATATCTATGTCTGTGTACATATCTACTGTCAGATTGAAAATCTAAAGGGAATAATTAAGCCAAAATGTCCTCAACAAGGTTTCACGGCTTGTATATCAAACCTACTTTTGGATAAAAGTGGTATGGTGAAAGAGCCTTGTGTTTCCTGAAGCTCCGAAGAGTTGTATGCATCAGAGTAACAATGTACTAGAGGCCCTGTGATGACTTTGTCTAGGCGATTAGTGTAGCAGTAAATCTGATAGTTGTTCGGTAACGCTGTGCCAGAACAATGACTTGCTCTGAAAATGAGCCGCCACGCTCAGAAATTTGCTTCGGGCTAAGTATCAGGATACTTTCCTTTCTCTCCTTCTATCTTGGTTTTATTTTCTCATTTTGCCGTCTCATCATTTGCCTTCTGTCTTCTTTCCTCTCATTTTCTGTGCTTTTTGTTTATCCCTGCCTTCTGTCTCTCTGCCATCTCCAGGCTGCAGCAGCAGTAGGTGCTCGCCGCCCCACCAACTGGGACTCGATGGCTGCCAGTGCTGCTGCTTGATTCATTACACTGTGAGTTAACTTCTGTTAACTGTGTGTTTGTTTGTTCATCTGTGGTATGTTTTGTATTTTTTATGTCTGTTTTAGCTTTAAAAGCTCTAGTTTGGGATTTGTGCATTCATGTTTTATGTATTTGTATCTCCAAAACATGACTTTGGATGTTTTTTTTAAACCATGAAAAGTGATAGTAGGAGAATTTTAGTTGTTCAGCTTGAAGCCGTGTCATGCTGCGATATGTCTCTATAGCTGAGCTCATTATTCTGCTGATTTTGCTCTCGTCCTCACTCTCTCACACTCACGCAGGAGTTCTGTATTACTGATGGTACCTAAAAACCAAACCTTATGTTTTAGACTGTGAGGGAGTCAGTGCAGCCGACAGCCTTACAGTTTTATCATTTATATGTTGAGATTGTTTCTATACATAAACATTAAGAGTAAGTGGTTTACTTTCTGAAGTCAATGAAGTGTGCTGAAAGCAGTTTACAGGTCAGCTAAATGGACACAATATGCACTCAAAGCAAATGCTTGTTTATTAATCATCTTACCTACTGACCATCTGGAGTTTTACTCTAGGGTTTGGTTAAAAAAAAAAAGTTTTGACAAAGCGTGAAGCGGAGAATTCTCAAACACCTCATGGAAAATTCCTGACTCTTAAACAGATGCTTTGCCAGTTAAAGGGTAAATGGACCAAAAATGGATAAAAGCAAATAAAAGTTTATGGCAACAATATTAAATTTGGATCATTTTTTTTAGAAATAAGTTCTGTCTTGGCAATGACTGAGTCAAACGTATGGTGTAGATGTGCTCAATCAAAAAAAAAAATTAATAAAAAATTGCCAGTTTTTGTCTATTTTTGCACATTTTAAAAGTGTTTACCTTTTTCTGTTTTACATCTTATTGTGCATCAGTTAAAACAAAGAAATTAACCCAGAAAAATATCACACGGGCAGCACGGTGTGGTGTTGTGAGGCACAGTGGCCTCACAGCAAGACAGTCGGGGTGCGAGACGCGGGTGGGGAATAGGCTTGGTACACTGTTCTTTCTGTGTGGAGTTTACATGTTCTGCCCCCCGTGTGCGCCTGTTTACTCCACGTACTTCAGTTTCCTCCCACTTTCTAAAAACATGCATGTTAGGTTAATTTGCCACTGTGAAATTGTGCCTAGAAATGAGTCTGTGTGTGTGAATGGTTGTGTGTAGCTTCGTAACAGACTGGCGACTTGTTCAGGGTGTACCCTGCCTCTTCCATGAAATCAGGTGGTATAGTTGAGTTATCACAAGTAAGCCACCCCAATAACCTTATCCGTTCTCAAAACAGAATGCATACTATTGACATTGGGGTATTAATTAGTCACTGCTGTAAGAAATTTTTTTCACAAGTGACAGATGTTTGTTTTGGAGTGTAATTGATGCCCCCTTGTTGCATTTAGCTCCATAATATTCTTTAAAATTATTAATAGTTGAATAGTAATGTTAGACTACAAATCAGTATTCCAACATTTAAATGAGAAAATTAAAACTTTCTCAGAAGTAAGTACTGCCGTTAAGCGAGGTAACAAGCAACAACAAATATTACTTTTTTTGTTTTAACTGGGTTACATTGGGGTTTTTTTTCTAATTCTAAAACAGCTCCTTACAGAAAACTTCCTTTTTATCATACAGCAGTACCCTCTTTCCAACTTTATTGGCCGTTGCATGGTAATTTTTATTGCTAATGCAAAGAAACAGGCTTGACATTCAGGTATCAATTCAATATCATTGTGCAGCCCCAATGCAAAGCACCAGAGTTACTCCATAAAATTTATGGAAATAAGAATTTCTCTAAAAGCAGTGAGCAGTTGCAAATGGTACATTTCCAAGTTAACAGCAGCTTGACACTCTGTATCTTCTCCTGTCTAGTTTACATTTAAATTGGAGCGTAATCAGCCATAACCTGTCCCATACGTCACAATTAAATATTGGGTATCATGCATTTGTATCATTTAGATGTGATGAGTCTTTTGAGTTGGGCCTTTTAAATTCTGCTCTGCTTTTCTCTTCAAGCATTTTATAAGCTTCTCTATAATTATTGTTATAGTTGCACATTTAGTTTTATGATACAAGAAGAATTTAATTTTAAGCAGACCATTAAAAATAAGGCAGATTGTTCTCCCCTTGTTTTCTAATTATAAAAGTTTTGTTCATGCCTTAGCCTTTGCCTCTGCTACTTTGCGTTTATTATCTTTGTAACAATCACTGTTTCCATATGTATTAATGGCAGCTGGGTAAAAGGCTGCCATCTGTGTCACTGTGTTCTCAGCAGGTTTGAGTCGTTCTCTGTTTACATGCCCTCTGTCTCCACAGTTGCCATCACATATGTCACTGTGTGTCTGTGTGGAAAAAAATAAAATCATAATGTGTCAAACTTGGCATTTCACAAATAACTAACTTTACTTTAGTTCTGGGTGGATCATTGAGTAAAATATTTTATTAAAGGGGAGAAGAGGAACGGGTCCAAGATATTTTTAAAAACTTGGTGATGATAAAGGAAAAATCTTGTAATAAGAAACATAGTTTTCTTTGAATCTTTGTGCATTCTTTTTATGCCTTGGCCCACAGACTGTAGAAGAGCCATTGAGCACAAATGGACTCGGGCTGTCCACTTGTGTATCTGGGCTTCTTTAAGACTTTTGTGAACGTGCTAACTCCCAACCCCTAGAAGGGATTTTAATTAATCTGCTCACGGTTACTGAGTATCAACTATACTGATTAGATTTTAAGGTTCATGGAACCAAAGGTCAAGATTCCGAAAGTCATGGTCAGAAATTCTTATGGACACAATATCTCTCAAACCACTGAAGGGCTTTCAGTGAAACTGCCCACAGTTCCTCAGGAACAACTTTTGATGATCTTATGTGATCACCACCAAGTTGAGGTAGATCACTAATCCACCACTAATAGTAAGTGGACTACAATTCCTTAAACTCTACTATAAAAATCTAAACTAACTCCACCTATTGACATCTTTTGGGAAGTTCATACAAGAAGGTTACAATAACAAATTTTGACAACATGATAGTAAAAAATGTCTTTCTCTTTAAGTTTAAGAATCCTTGTTATACAGTTTGTAATATAGGACAGTGCAGAGGTATATTGTACGACGCCTTAGCGTTGAATTATTCTTGCCTTTGGTCAAGAACAGCTTCAAAAAAGGAGCACAAATAATTGCCTCCTTGAAGTCACAATCTCCTACTTTTGGTCACCACTCAAAATTGGTGACCAAACAGTAAGTGAGGTTTGGAAAATGGATTGACGTGCATATTTGGAGCTTTACTTTTTGACTATATACCTTTTTGACCTGTCTGCCTACCAATCTAAACTCTACCTTTTTCCAGTTGAGGGCAATAGCCTTAGATTTACAGGTGCTGGTTTTCATCCCAGGTGAGATATGACTCATTAGACTAAGGGCTAGAAATTAAGGCTCAATGAAGCCAACAGGATCCAGAAATAACAGAGACCCAATCTTGACCCCACTGAACTGGATCTCTTCAATACCTCACCCATGCCTAGAATATTTAGTCATTAAACCTTTTTTAAGTTTGTTTATTTGTTTTAAGCCACAAATTGCTTGATATTCAAAGGACAACTGGTCAGAGAAACGAGAATGAATAAAAAAAAAAGCCAATACAAGATTGGAAGTTATTTTTTACATCCTATCCTACACATCTCTTGTGGATTTATTACAAATGATAGTAGCTTAGAATGGTGTTTGTTTACTTCCGCCTACTCGTATTTCATCAGCTGCTGCTGTGATGTTGTATTACTTTTCATGCTATTGATGTAGCTTTTCTCTCTTTTTCAATCTCCTTCCTGAAAGTTGCTCTGAGTAGTAAAAGTCCAAGGGAACCATAAAGTTTCATAGTGAAGCTTAGGAAAACAAAAAGGTGTTGGTTCTAAGCTCTGAGTCTTGTGGTCTGTGCTGCAATTACTGTATATATTTGCAAAAGTAATTCCTATTAGTGCCCTGTTTTTGACACGTACGCAAATTTTAATGTTTCACATTGAATCCAAAAGAACCACTGAGTTTTGGTTTATTTTGTTCATTTCAACACAGATTTTTCTCCCATTAAATGTGTCACATTTTGAAATAAATAGCCTGATTTTGAACAGCGCTTGAAGCCAATAGAGAATCCCTTTCAATCTGAAGCCAGACTCTAGGATTAGCTTTGCTGTCCTCCAGAGAACGCCGTTAGCATGCAGAGAAACAAAGATGTGTTTAAAACATTAGTAAAATGAGTCTGTCCCACATCACCATCGCCTGTGTCCAAAAGCACCATGGGAAGAAAATTCCTCCTCTGAAAGAAACACTCTCTTCCCAGTGCTGATAATTGGGAACTGTTATTAAATCTGTTCACTCCCGTTATTTTCACTTTGAGTCGAGAAGTGTTGCAGAAGCAAGCCTTTGTTCTTTGTAGAAAGTAGGACAAGCTTTTCCAGCTTAATATTTGTCTCGGGGCTGCTGCCTCTTGGATTTTTCTATACTCAGCCTATAGATTCTCATGCCTTTTCTTCGGAGTAATTAAAGTCTTTGATATTCTAATGTGCAAACATAATTGATTCAAAGCACTGTGATCTTTAAATGAGACTGTCACAGTGAAATAAATAGACTGCCTAGTTTTAGTTTTATGGTTGTGTACAAAAACAAATACCACTGAGGTCAGTAAAATAATCTGAAAAAAAAATCTTTGAAATTTCCACTAAATGAATTAAACTCAATACAATTCATCCATCTATAACCTGAACTATTTATTTAGCACATAAATATAAGTTGGGAGGTATGTACAACCTAGATGGGTCATCAGTCCAGAGCAGCCAACAAAACACACTCATTCCTGTGGGCAATTTCACAATGATCATTTCAACTTGCATGTTTTTTTGGACGTCGAGCGGAAGTAGGATTAACCGGAGATAATGTGTACTCCTCACCAAAAGGCCTGATGAGCCACATTTTGCAACAACAGATCATTATGCAATAAACACCCAAAATTTAATAACTTCTTTGAGCTTAATAACAGCAAAATGAAATAAATACAATTTATTTGATCAGGTTACACACTTTAATAACAGCAATAAAAACAAATAATTGACAACAAAAATTCAAAATGAAAAGTTGTGATTAATTTGAATGTCATTAAACAACTCCTACATAAAAAAAAATTCTGACATTTACAAGTTTCTATTTTTTTCTTGCATGATTATGCAGAAGTTGGGACCTGCATGCTGCACAAACACTGGATATCTAAAGCAGGGTAGATCTGACAAGATATGAAAATTTCTGTAGGCAGTCAGAGTGTGTTAAAATGATGTCCCAGTGTTGAAGCCAGAGGAATTTTCTGTGATCCCAGATGACTGCTGTTCACTGCATGCCACCGGCTTCCCAAAGAGATTCAGTTTGCAGTCTTACGCTGCCCTCAGTGCTTCCTGGTGTGAAGTATGCTTCCTTGCTGCTTGTCGAAGGAGGGCAGTGAAGGCTCCAGCCATCACAAACCTGGCTGACTGCTGTCACTTAAACCCCTCAGTTTAAAGTGTGCTGGTGAATGACACCATTTCTGTGGGTGTGATGGTTGTTGGACTGGAGAGGAGAGAAAGATGAAAGATGAGAAGAAAATAAACATTCAGTGAAAACCGATCACATACAACTGTTTTTAGGTAGGAATATAGCAGGCTTTTCAGCCAAAAGAGGTTTGTCTATTATTAGTTGTTAGAAAACTTACACATTTGGGTTTTTTTTGTCATCAAAGAAGTTTTCTAATTACAAATTGCACAGAGGTTTCAGTTTATTGTTATATGCTAATGTGCAGATTAAATGAAGAATAAAACAGTGATTTTAAAAAAAAGGATTTATTGTTCAAACTTGATAATTCTTAAGAATTCTTCAGAAGAAAATTCTGTGTCAAAGATTCAAAGTATTTGAACTTAATTGAATATACTTTATTAACCCCCAAAGGAAAATTTGAGAGCTGCAGTGCAAACACCAGGCGTTTAACACCTCGATGCTCCCCCGCCCATTTCCACCGGCGTCCCAGTCCGGTTTCAATGTGTCCAACCTGGCAACCCAAAAGCTGGAGTCCGAAATGGGTCATCAAGCCTGGCCGCTTACCTTCATTACTTTCAAAAGTTAGCAATATTGGTCAATTGGCAGCTACGAAATTTTCCCTTCATTGTGTGTGCGTGTCCTTTCTAATTTACATTTTACTTAATATATACCGGACAGATTTGAATAATGAACATGTCATGATTTATATGTTTACATACAATTTAAAACATCATCAGGTATACATGTGTGTGAGAATGGGTGAATGTGAGCTACAATGTAAAGTGATTTGGTACCAACACAGGTAGAAAAAAGCACTAGACAGTATAAGTAGAGTATATTTACCATTTAAAACATTGAGTCGACATGAGGTCATGAATCACACACCGAAACAAAGATTTCAAAAGTACTAATGACTAAATGCCTAAATGTCATTGAAAAAAGTTGTTGAAAATGGTCAAATTTCAAACGAAACAGTTCACAAATCAAATTTATATTATCAACATATCAAATGAAAAATTGAAATTCTAATATTTTGTAACCCCTTTCAGTGGGTCCTAAAAGGGTTTTACATTCAGTCCAGCCAGGTTGTGTAAATTAGCTTTGCCGGGAAAAGAAGACAAAAAAGCTTTCAGGTTTCACGTTGTACAATCGCCAGATCAGTTTTGGTGCTCTCCCATTGGCTTTTTTTTCTGTGGTTTCTCTCCACAATAGGTTGGAATTTGCAGGCTGCTGAGGACGGTTTAGTTTCCCCTGAGAAAAGCTAAGAAGCAAAGAGCCAAGCCACCAATCTGACAATATCACGTTGCACAGCATTTCCTGCTCCCGTGTCAGGAACATTGTGAACACTGAGACAGACATTTCGTCCATTTACCTGCGGGACAATGAACATTTTGTTCTGCTTCACATTAACTGGGCCAAATGGAGTTTAGCCAAATGTGAACGGGTGCAAGCAGTCTGGAAATTAGTGAAGAATCCAAAATGGGTCTGAATGTTTGGGGTTTTTATTTTATTAAGTTGAGTAGTTTTAATGTACATCAGTTCATTACGATAAAAACAGAGAAAGAGAAAAAGTCATTCTATTTCTGGTAGTGTCCAGAAAACTGACTTTTATTTTCTTGTTCTGCTACTCGATTTTAGTTTTTAATATGTAATAGGTTTGGTTGTACTATCAACGAGATTAGATAGAAACTTATTTGCATAATTGTCATATTAGTTTAAAACTTTCCCCTTTCTAGTTTTCTCCAACTAAATGCTTGTGAAATGTGAACTTTAAAAATGCTAGCGTTTATTTTTAATTGTCAAAAATTATTTTTAAAAAATGAAGTTCGTGGTTTGAAAAAAATGAATGCAATCAAATATGATGTACATTTGTTCATTTAAATATGGCAATTTAAAGTTATAAAAAGAATTTAATACTTAAAATTGTAAGTAAAAAATAGTTTATGACATAAAAAAGATGTTTTAATTATAGTTTCTGAAGATTGTTGCTAATTCGTAAGAAAAGACATCAAAATGTTTTATTTATTTCTTCAAATAAAAAAGAAATGTGGGGTATAAGTCTCCACATGTTGAGACATTTTTAAAATGTTACTTTTTTTGCTGTAGTTTTTACGTCCCATATTATCTAAAAACAATAACTGAAATAACTGGAAATGAATCTTCGACTGGTATGTTAGTCAAAAAGGAACATAACATTTTTTTTTCTCTGAACTTTTTAGCTTTATAGAACATTAGGTTATTAAATGTACACTTTTTTTTTTAACGTATTGTATTCCTCCCTCATAAGGGAAAGTTTCTGTGCTGCATTGCACCAGAGCAGGCAGCCGTGATGGTGCCAATGGTGGAAGAACCTGGGAGTTGGGTGTCTTCCCCAAGAAAACTTAGGCATGGAATGGATTCCCAGTGGGAATCGAATTGGCTTCTCCTAGTCCAAAGGCGGACATTCTACTACTGAGACAACACCTCCGTCTTCCAGTAACTTTTGTTACAGCTGTCTTACCACATTCCAAGGTTAAAAAAAAAATAAAATAAAACTACAGAAACTTTACAAAGATGTGACCCCAAGAGAGAACCAGAGTACCTGGATGGTGAGTCCTAGGATGAAGGGAAGGTTTAGATCAGAGGTCGTTACTAAATTAGACAATGTTGAGACATTTCAATGTGAAAATCGGTCTAAGTTTGGTGAACTTTATTTTATCTAAATATTCAGAGAAGTTTCTCCCTGCTGTCACTGGGAAGTGTGCAGTTGTAAATCACCTTGACATTTATGTCACTTGTCAATGCAGGTTATATAATGTGTGTTTTTAAACCAGGTTTTGAAATGCAGGAGTGTGTTAAAATACTCTAACAGTAAATTTCCAGGCTGAATGTCATATTTCAAACCTGCATATTTGTATGTAAGTAACGGTTTCCTGCTGGTTCACCGTCCTCCCTCAGGCATGCTGAATGTTTTTCAGTTAAACATTATATAATACGTCCCAGTTGTGTATTGTTTTTTTGTAGTAAGAAGCGTGTGGGTTCTTTTTACATGTATTGTCCACTCTTTCACATCTGGCTGTGTCTGCTTTACCACTCTGCTGGTGGTTTTCTGGAGGCCAGCGGGTTGGTCTCGTAATGGACCAACACCAGCTCTTTCCCAGGCTAAAAGGCAAATACTCTCCCAGAACTCACATAACCCCAAACCCTGCCACAGAGTCTATATACTATCCTTAATTCTTTCTTTTAGCTGGCTCCTGGTTTTTCAGGGCTAGCTTCTTCACTTGGATATGGGGAAACGTTGAAGCGAACCATCTTATCTCAATAAACAGACATATATTTGATGTTTTACTCACTATGGTATCTGTCTTGTTTGGGAGAAAGAGCTCTAGCTTCAGGCTAAGAAGAAAACACTCAAAAATTTAGTGTGGTATGTTTTATTTGCTGAGAAATGTTCAAATTTAATGGTTTTCGCTCCTAGTGAGGCTTAAAAATACAGGAGTTTAAAATTTCATTTCTCTACCGAGGGATAAACTACTGGCTAATGTTTATGGTTATAATTTCCAATTGAAAACTGGATTTTGATCATCTACTTTAACTTACTCAGTAGCCAAAGAGAAATGATTTACAGCTTCAGCTTTTCCAGATATATTAAAGCAAAGTGCTGAGACAACTGGGGCTGAGACAGAACTGCCCCAGGGCGATGACTAAGCCTGAGCGCTGCAGTGAGGACATTGTTTTGACAGCAGCATCTTCTTTTTCCTTTCTTTTTTGAATCTTGCAATGGGTGTTCCATGTCAAATCTTCCAGTGAATCAGCGAGCGATGAGCTTATAATGAGGCGATTTGGTTGTCACATCACTCACTGCAGTGTGTCAGCACTACTCGCACTAACTGGGCTGGTGCACAAGATTTTTTGGGGGTTTGTTTACTGCAAGAAAACAATCTTCCACAGGGGCATGGTATAAATGATGCAGTTGAGATGAATGCTCAGACTAAGAAAGACTGAGAGTAATTTGCTTAAATATGTCTACTTGTTCAATTTACACGCCACCCTCTATTTGTCTACATAGAGACGATCTCTCAAAGGACAGACAGATGGACAGACATAGCTTGTGAGGAAGGATTTCTTCTTTTGAAAATGTTAGCTGGTACTTTAAATTCAGTTGTGCCTGTTTTTCTAATCACTCTGTTGGAGGATTGTGTCTATGTTGTCTACGTCTGAACATATTTAGATCTTCCACAAATTCAGAGTCGTCAAATATATAGCCCTTCATCTAAAATTGATGTGTATAAACTTCTGCTTCTATACGCTCATCCTCTCTCCTTCCTTTTTCTGTTTTCTTCCCTCTGGTTAGATTGTATTTTCAGAGAGGATTTGTTTAGATTGAAAGAAGTAGCGGCAGGGGAAATCCACTGATTATCTCTCATGATACTGACTACAACCGGTTTCTTTTGACTTTTTTCAAGCTTCTTTTGACTAATCAAAACCTGACTTATTCAAGTGAGAGCTGAGTGCTTAGGGGGATTCCGTTCCGTCATCTTTTCTTATCCTGGACCAGGTCATTGGGGCAACAGCCTCTGACGGGAAGCCCAGGCTGCTCTCATCCCGGCTGCAACCTCCAGCTCACCCGGAAGGATCCTAAGGCGTTCCCCGGCCAGCTGTGAGACTTAGTCTCTCCAGCGGGTCCACGGTCTTCCTCTGGGTCTTCTCCCGTTTAATGGGATGATTCTGGATAATTCCAAGACAATAGTTCTCACTCATTTGAGTCACTACAGGCTCTTGTCCAAAGTTTGTTTTTTGGTGCTAAAACATGGCAGCATGTTGTTATCAAAAGTAAAAAAAAAATAAAATCAAACATCTGTAAAATCATCAAAAAGTTTAGCTGCTGTCGTTTCACTTTACAAAGACATTTTCACTCTCTTGGAATGAGATTGTTCTGTAAGTACAGTATGTGAATCCAGTGAGAGCTTCCACATTCATTGGTTATGTAATACAAAGCACACAGTGTGTACACACAAATACATTGTGAAGTTCCAGCAACGGTGCACATGAAGCTATCCGGTCCAATCATCAAGAAATAAACACTTAATACCTTCAAGGATTTTGGAGCCTGATGACCTCTGTTTATTTGTAACAATCCTTGATAAATTAAACCCTACAATAGTTCATTGTAGGATTAACACAACCTATTTATATGTTGGGCCAAGATTTGTACGAGTCTTTAGTTGATATGTAGTCCTTTGGGCTCTATTGTGATCATTTGTTTAATTCCATTTGCATAAATTTAAAAATTTCATTCCATGAAAATATTGATGTTTAAAAACTGTTTTGTTGGCCCCGCGACAAAGTGGTGACCTTTTCGGGGCATACCCTGCCTCTCGCCTTAAATCAGCCTGCATAGGCACCAGCAACCCCTAGGACCTCATCAGGGATAAGCTGTTCAGAAGACAAAACAAAACAATTTTGCAACTTTCGTCCACTTTTTAAAGATACTCTTTATATTTACACAATGGTTTCAAAAGTAAAACTTATATTATCTTTATTGACTGATAAGTTAAATATAAAGAAAATATCAACTTCTTGTGTTGTCAAAAAAAGAAATTAATTTCTGATCAAGTATAAAACTTCTGTGATTAATATTATACAATATCTTAACATAATACTAGAGATAAAGTCAGAGAGGCCAGACTGAGATGGTTTGGACATGTACAGAGAAGAGAGACCGAGTACATCGGCAGAAGGATGCTGGGTTTGGAACCACCAGGAAAAAGGCCTAGAGGAAGACCAAAGAGGAGGTTCATGGATACAGTGAAGGAAGACATGAAGATAGTTGGCTTGACCGAAGAGGATGCAGCAGATAGGGTTAGATGGAAGAAACTGACTTGCTGTGGCGACCCCTGAAGGGAAATGCCGAAAGGAGAAGAAGAAGAACTTAACATAATACTAATAGTAACTACTAAAAGTAACATAAAGTAGTGTAGGTACATTTTTTAACGTTCTAATATTGCAATACAAATGTACATTTGAACGTACATTTTTGTCTCTTTTATTAATAAGAAATAACGTATTCCAGTTTGAGATAAACTTGTCCCAAAATCCATTAAACACAAATAAATACAGGCACATCTATGTTACTTTAAGGATGTTTTTTAAAGTTCATTTGAGCAGATAATAAGAATCATGCTTGCAGAAAAGCTTCTTGTTACTTAAGTGAAACACTAAAATCCTTCTGGCAGCACTTCTCGGTGGACATGAGGACAGAAAAGAGCTCAGCCATGAAGTGGCTTCAGTGTCTGTAGCTGAAGAATAATTAATTCTGTGTTCGAAACACCTAATCTTAATTGCACGCACTAGAGTGAGTCAGGTGGTCCATATAGGTATTATTCTTATTTTTTTGTGTCAAACTTACTTGACACAAGTTTCATTGTATACATTGAAACATTGTAAAAGCGTTTTGTCACTGTTTTCTCATTGCAAAGTTTCCACAAATCATACATTTTGGATAAAAAAAAACATACTGAAGAAAAAAAAATTTAAATTAACAAATTGATTGTCTCTCATATAAGCCTAATGGATTTTTTCACTCACCCTATTCACCCCTCACCGGGGAAATTTGTGTGCTGCACTCCTGCACCGCAGCAGGCTGCCACGACGACACCAATGGTGGGAGAATTGGGGAGTTAGGTGTCTTCTCCAAGGACCCTAGACGTGCACTGAGTGGGATGCAAACCCGCGAACTTCCGGTTGACTTCCGGTTCGCGGGCAAACGCTCTAACCACTGAGCCACCATCTCCCCTCTTTAAATTATAAATTTGGAATTTATAATAGAAGTTACAATTATGGAAAGAAAGATATTAATTAGATGGTTGTTTATTTTAATTTTTCAGACCAATTATTAAGCTTTTTAACCACTAAAGGAAACATTTGAGAAAAAAGCCAATGAATGAACCAAGATCATATTTTGTGAAATTGCTGCACTTCGTTGCAAATACAACCTTATCTTGGTTGTAGAGTTTAATGGATCAATTTGCACATTTTTCTAAAGTCAAATATTCTCACCAAGTTGACACACATAATCACCAAATCTTCCTGAAACAGCCAGACACATGTCCCCCTGAGTTAGGATTAATCTCACCAGGTAGGAACGGGTGCAGTGACTAGGTTGAGGTGCTGATGCTTCATTCTGGCTTAAATGCACCGCCTGCTTAACACACAGTGACACTTTTGAAGCCCCAGACAGTTCCCAGATGCTTTATTTCCTCCAGGATGAGTATTTCTCTGGGATGTCGCTTCACTAAGCTTTAGCCGATGGAAGAAGTGATGGGGAAGGTGGGAAGGTGAACTGAAGAGATTGAGGATAGTGAAGATGTTTACTCGCAGTTTCGGTGTGACTGACTGTCTTTGAGAAAATGGGGAAAAAATCAACATTTTAGTTTATAACAGTTTAAATTAGAGATGCATGATTTATTCAAAAGATGACAACATACTTGTACAAATAAACCCACTCAGAGTCAGAGACCTGATTAACAGATGAATAAATGAATGGATAGTTGGACAGATAAAGGGAGACGTGGGTGGATGTGCCATTAGATTCAGTACGTAGGTAAGTAGATGGAAGATTCAGAAAAGATGAATGAACAGTGGCTTTTTAGTCGCTTTGCTCTGCTGTTTCACATGCCATTCTGCTAAAAATGAGAGTTTTCTGATTTTCAAATAACTTTTCCTTCCTGTCTAAGAAGCCATGTGGTAGCCATATTTTATTTATCGGCCTCCGCTGCAATGCATTTGGTAAATAAAGTTCTACCCCTCCAATTACTCCTTAGAAGTTATTCTTACCCTGGTACAAATCTGGGTCTCACTCAGCGTTCCCACAAGGCTTGTGTCTTGGTAGTAGTGTCACTAAGCAGCAGGTGTCAAGTGATTTTTTTTTCCCCTGGCACAAAACCAGACAGTGTTTGCTGCTATCAAATTGTGAGCAGATGGTTGAGATCCATCGCTGAATCTCATATGAAGAGTTAGCTCTGCACAAGCTGGTACAGTCACAGCAAAATGAGACTGAAACAGATCTGCGCTCTCTTGGTTGGTGGGGCTTTTTTAGTTTTTAACAGAGGTGTCAAAAGTACCAACATTTTCTACTCAAGTAGAAGTATAAATACTGAGTTAAAAAACTACTTTAGTAAAAGTAGAAGTATCAACTCAAGTTTTCTACTTAAGTAAAAGTAAAAAGTAACCTATTTTAAAACTACTTAAAGTAAAAAAGTAAAAGTAATTTTCAGAAAAAAAGGAATATTGTTAACAAAAGCGTATGAACATATTTTTTAACTATTATCACATGCTTTAAGGAGCAGAAAATATGATAATAAATGAAAGTGTTTTGGTGAAACTTTATGAATCAGAAACATTTATTTCTTAATAATCTTTATTGGAAATCGTAGAAAAAGTTTCAAAAAAGTCTTCTGGACAGTTTAATTCTTCAACGAGACGTTTCGACTTCCATCCGGAAATCATTTTCAATCTGATCAATCAATTTCAGATTGAAAATGATTTCCGGATGGAAGTCGAAACGTCTCGTTGAAGAATTAAACTGTCCAGAAGACTTTTTTGAAACTTTTTCTACTATGGATCACTCCTGGATGAATGAGGGACTACACGGATTTTATTGGAAATCGATTAATGAACACAATCAAATGTATTAACATAAGCAGGGCATTATGTAACGTCCCTTCAGCTATCAAGCTTCACTCTGCATCACCTGATTTAACCAACTTCAGCAGACACAAACACACTCAATGTAATAAAATAAATAAATAAATAAAAAAATGACCAAAAGGCTTTTTCAAGCCTTGAAGGCAGCTAGTTTTCAAAGTTCTTTGAGGCAATACTGAATAGTCTTTAACAAGTTGGTAAGTATGGGAGTGCCACATACAGCCTGGGCAGCGTTGCCAGGTGGGAGGTGCTGGATTATCGTACTAATGATGTAAAATTATTGTATTTTACAAAAAATATTGTACACCCAGTAAAACCACGCCCATTGACAAAATAACACCCTTTACATGCACTCGTAAGGCAGTGGGAGTGAAGGAAACACACAGGAGGCAAAATCCTTGGATTCTTTTTCTAAAATTTTAAGAACTGTAAAAATGAAAAAATAACCAGGGAAATAAGATTTTAAGAAAGCCAGAAAGAAAGCAGTAGGGGCGGGACTTAGGAGACGGTATATATAAATTTATACATATACATATCTACATGTATATGTGTACATATAAGGTTTTTTTAATGTTAACCCAAACATCTGCATTATACAAAATCTAAGCGATGTGTAGTTTTAATCTCCTCAGTCAGTCTTTATAAACTAAACAATAACATTTTGGATGCTTTTAAGCACAAATACTTCATCCACTACTATTTATGGATTAATCAGTTCAATCAGCTTTGTTTCTAAAGATAAAATAGTGCGTCACAGATCAAAGTTATTTTTTATAAAAATACCATCTACAACATTTTCAGCAAAGACGTTTACAATAACCGCAGACTGAAAATAATAATAAAACATTTCTTTGCTGTTGTTTTTTTTCATAAAACTGATAATTCACTCAAAGTTCAGTGTTGCAGCATCAGAAACAATTTGATTTCTGAGCCCGCAACAAGTCTTAAACACGCAAACTAACGTTACTGCTTTTTAAAAGTTTGTGGGCGGGGCTACTCGGCCCAAAGTAATGATTGACTGGACCTATCAGCCAATCATTCATCTGTTCCTTTGTTTGATGCATTCAGGGTTCATAAAAAAAAAAAAAAACTCCGACAAACAGTCGCGGCTTTTCAACGGTGACAAAATGGAGAAAGTAGCGACTACTTTTTATAAATTTAACGAAGTAAAAGTACAGATAATTGCATAAAAAAGTAGTGAGTAAAAGTAAAAAGTAGACAAAAAAATAATTACTTCGTTAAAGTAAAGATACCGAGATTTTCTACTTGAGTAAGGTAACGAAGTAGTCTTACTTCGCTACTTGACACCTCTGGTTTTTAATGATCCAAAGTTATGTTCTTGTCATCCACATGACTGCTTGTTTTGTCATTCAAGGCGAGCCACAAACAGCCTTAATGAAGTTTTAGAATTTTTGTGGGTCTACGGAATTAAGAGACCCTTTCTTGTGCTTCCACTAAACGTGTTGATCTACATACTTATATCTGAACATAATTTTGAATACTGTACACTGTACTATGCTCAAATAGATTTATTTTCTAACAAAATGTTAGAAGTTTTTCTGGATTTGGGGAACCACTGACCTCTGTTGGTCTGGCAGACTGGTAAACTGGTTTATTAACAATCATAAGCGATTAGTTGAGCATTAGATATTTGATTTTTACTGAACTTAGCTATATTTGGTCATGTGGTCAAGAAATTAATCGTGCTCAAATTATTTTTGGAGAAAAGTGCAAGTACTAAAATTGTGGCATTTTTCCCTTTTTAATTATTAGCCTAAATCTTTATCGATTTTATTACCCAGTGATGAAAGATATCATTTGATTTCCGTGATTTTGCTGGTAAGGTCTTGGAAAGCAGAGTGTGTTTCACAACCTCCTAAAGAATTAAAAGAAAAAATAATTAAACAAAACCATTTTAAAAATTGGCAGAAAGATTAAGATAAAGATCCTAATCTTATTTGAATAGAATTGTTGGTAACCCGAGTAAGGCTCCATGATGCAGTGGGTCCTTTGAATGTAATCATCCAATAAATATTGAATTTGTTTTTTAAGAATTATCATTTAAACCTCATTTCCCTGCTGTCTAAAAGGCATTTTAAAAGCAGCTCTATTTGCATTTCTTTTTAGAAAAAGCTGTAATTGCGATAAAAATCCATAAGAAGGGAAATGGAGAAGTGAGAAATGAGATAAAAGGAGCATTTAAAGTTACCAAATGAAAGACAAATGACCCAAAAGTGTTGGCGTGCATGACCTTAATAAGACATGTTAAACCTTGTTATCTATCACTGCTTTCTTGTCTCCTAAACAATGTTAAGATCATTAAAAAACTGCCCCCTCTCGGCCATTAGTTTTTATAAATAAGTGATTAATTGAAATTTCCAACGTTAATGGCTTTGCCTCATTAAAAAGACATTAGAGATCAGAGAGTGATAAACAAAAGCAAGGGTGAACAAATACACTGTAGAAATAGTATCGCCTCCAGTCGATAAAAATAGACAAAAATGAAATAGACAAAAGAATGAACTGGGAGTGGCACAGTGGCCTCACAGCAAAAAAGTTGGAGTTTGACTCTCGGAGTGGAGGCGAGGCTTTCTGAGTGGAGTTTGCATTTTCTCCCCATCTATGCATGGGTTTTCTTCGAGTACTCTGGTACTTATGGGTACTTATGGGATAAGTGGTTTAGACAATGAAACGAGAAGAATGCACTGCTAAACTAAAAAATTTTGCCATAAAGGGTGGTGTTTGTTGCGACATTGTTTTGATACGTTTCTGTAATGTCATAAGACTTATTTCCATCCATTTACCTGTGCCATTAGTTAAGACTAACTAAATGGATGATGTCACTGAGCCTACACCTTAACAACAGCAGGACATCAGACCATGATACCTCCTCAGGCTTTAACAATAACAGTTGGCATGCTAACAATAACATGCCAACTCTGGTACTGCTTCACCCCAGCACAGAGTGAATTTAAACCTATCACATAAACTTCTTGCATAGCTGTGGAGTCCTGTCCTTACACACTGTAACAAATTGAAGTGAAAGGGAGTGAAAGTTTAAAGGTTTGAAAGTGAAAGGTTTAATATTCTGATGGAGGACGGCAGAAATAATTTTCTGTACCGTTCCTTTGAGCAGCAGGGTTGCAGGAGTCAAATGATGATGGGGGTTAGGAGTTTATTTTCTGACCGCCTTTTTTTCCTCATAGACAAACTGATCGTCAATATCTGTGCAAATGTTGCCATTTTTTTTAACATATTGATACATTAACTCAATTTTAGTAGTTTCTTTAATCTCCTGTCTTCTCACCTTCATGCAAGTTCATCTATGCTAATTGGTTTAACATTTCTCAACCAAGCAAACATCCGTTCTACAACCATGGGATACGTTTCTGTGAGGACAGCATCATTCCATCAAAAACCAGGGTAAGATTTAACAACGACAAACCCTGGTTCACACCCAGACTAAGACAGATCAGGAGGGAAAAGGAAGCAGCTCACAGAGCCAATGACAGAGAGAGCTACAAAGGCGCTAAGTACCGGTTCTCGAGAGAGGTACAGCAGGCGAGATCCAGGTACAATAAACGTCTGAAGGAGCAATTCTCTGTCAATGACACCGCCTCTGTCTGGAGATCACTTCGGCAAATTACAAACTATAAGCCGAAAGCCCCACATGCTGCTGATGACTTACAACTGGCAGAGAAACTCAACACCTTCTATGCCAGGTTTGATGTCTCACTCTCCTCCCCCCTCACTGATCAACAACCTTCAGACACTTTGAAGCCACTCCCATCCCCCACCCAATTAACAACAGAGGTCACTCCAGCTGACCAGCCCTCCCCCTCCACTGCTTTCTTGGTGACAAAACAGGATGTGCTCAAGCTCTTCCGCAAGCAAAACCCTCGGAAAGCTTCGGGCCCAGATGGTGTCTCCCCGGCCACCCTGAAACACTGTGCTGAGGAACTGTCTCCAGTTTTCACAGACATTTTCAACACCTCGCTGAAGACATGCCACGTTCCAGCCTGCTTCAAGCGGTCCACCATCGTTCCTGTTCCCAAGAAGCCCCGTATCACTGGACTTAATGACTACAGGCCTGTGGCGCTTACGTCTGTAGTCATGAAGTCATTCGAACGCCTGGTCCTCCCTCATCTCAAGCACTTCACCTCTCCCTCTCTGGACCCTCTGCAGTTTGCCTACAGAGCCAACAGGTCTGTAGACGACGCTATCAACCTGGCCCTCCACTTCACCCTGCAGCACCTGGACTCCCCGGGAACCTATGCCAGGATCCTGTTTGTGGACTTCAGCTCTGCATTCAACACCATCCTCCCTACCCTGCTTCAGGACAAGCTCTCTCAGCTCAACGTGCCTGACTCCACTTGCAGGTGGATTACTGACTTCCTAACAGACCGGAGGCAGTGCGTGCGGCTGGGGAAGAATGTCTCCACCTCTCGGACTATCAACACAGGATCTCCACAGGGCTGTGTCCTCTCTCCCCTGCTCTTCTCCCTGTACACCAACTCCTGCACTTCCAGCCATGACTCTGTCAAACTGATCAAGTTTGCAGATGACACCACACTCATTGGGCTCATCTCTGATGGCGATGAGTCGGCCTACAGGATGGAGGTAGACCGGCTGGTGTCCTGGTGCAGCAACAACAGCCTGGAGCTCAACGCTCAGAAGACAGTGGAGATGATCGTGGACTTTAGGAAAGTCACAGCTCCCATTACCCCCCTTGCACTGACAGACTTCTCCATCACCACTGTAGACTCTTTCCGCTTCCTCGGCACTACCATCACACAGGACCTAAAGTGGGAGCCATCCATCAGCTCCCTGATCAAAAAGGCCCAGCAGAGGATGTACTTTCTGCGGCAGTTGAAGAAAGCCAAGCTGCCCGCCCAGATGTTGGTGCAGTTTTACAGAGCCATCATCGAGTCTGTCCTCACCTCCTCCATCACCGTGTGGTACGCTGGAGCCACAGTCAGGAACAAACACAGACTGCAGCGCATTGTGCGCTCCGCAGAGAAGGTGATCGGCTGCAGCCTTCCATCTCTCGAAGACCTGTACGTCTCCAGGACTCGGGGGCGTGCAGGTTGGATAGTAGCTGACCCTTCCCACCCTGGACATGGACTTTTTGAGCGACTCCCCTCGGGCAGGAGGCTCCGGTCCATTCGGACCAGAACGTCCCGCCACAAAAACAGCTTCTTCCCTTCTGCCGTTGGACTTATGAACTCTTTATAACCTGGATCCCCACATCTCTTAGTCACCTCCCTCTTGTCACTTCACTATCTTTATTATTTTCTATTATTTTCTATGACATTGCACTACTTTTCTTTTTCTTCTGAGCACTCTTAGTTTTGTAAAAATTATTATTATTTTTATTTATTTTATTTTTATTATTTTTATTTTATATGTTTGCACACCAGTACCAGAACAAGTTCCTAGTCTCTGATGTTTTTCACTGACATGGCAATAAAAGCATTCTGATTCTGATTCTGATGGGATGTTTTTCCACATTGTTGCTTAACAATTAAGGAGGTACTCATTGCAGCAGTTTAAATAACTTGTTGCTATCCAAAAGATAATTGCCTATTTAGAAATGATCCAAAAGGGGGCTGGAAGTATTTGCTTCACTAAGTCCAGGTGGAGACTTTATTTTCGGCCATGCAGTGTAAGTGACTTTGTCTTTGCTGTGGTTCCCGATGATCAATGTAATCTCAGCTCTGCTCTGAATCTTTCTAATTGACTCCTTTATCACCATCAATAAAAAAAATAAATAAATAAATAAAAAAGCAGATTTTTTTTTTTTTTTTTTACAAAAACTTCCTATCTAAATTAATCTGCTGGAATAAATGCTTTATATACTTCTGTTATATAATATCACTAAAATAGCAGCTCATTATTTGGCAGCTGGATGAGAAGAGGCACGGTTACTATATGTCACATTATAAATATTAGAAAAGTCTGGATAGACACATTTCCAAAAGAAGAAAAATCTCACAGGCTTTTAGGAACAAACTAGCTCGAGAGAAACTAGAATAAATGTTTCTCCTATGGTTGATAGAAGAACAAATTATAACAGAAAGAGACAATCAATATATGCCAAAATCCTGATAAATGAATAAATACAAATGCAGCACAATCTAAAAAACATTTGGCCCAACTTGCAACTGCTTTGTGTAATTCTACACTTGAATTGGGTTTAATCAGAAACACAAGACACTTTCCAGACTTTCATTGAAAACTACACTGCAAATTAAAACACTAGAAAGATCAAAATCTTAAGAAATTGGATAAATAATGTTGGTCTTCATTTTATAAATGGGGTGAAAAGCTTGACTTTGTTTTACTTGTATTGAAATGAGTAAAAAAAAAAAAAGCAAAACATTTACTTATTAACTATTTACTTATTAACTATCAACAACTGTAAGGACAAAGCTTCAAAATCTGGTTGTTAACCTGAGCTATTTCCAAAAGTTCTGTCTCACAGATCTAAGTTTGTCCCAGTGCTGACAAATTGTTAAATCATATTGTTTAAATTATATACAGTGCTTCCTGTGAGGATGCAGTCCATGTGCTGGAGCTCACCCTTTGCCATTCGCTGAGGAAAATTTTGTTCAGTGGTTCCTGCCTTATTGTGTCTGGGGGTGGGCTGGGTGGTAACATCCGTCTGTACCGGATCTGTCATGCATAAGTTCAGGACTGATTCACACATTTCTGTCAGTATCAGCCTGAGCAAGAAATGACCACACCTGGAGATATTATTCACGTGTAAAACAGCAGATTGTATTAGAAAATTAGTTGCATGGAGAAATAATTTATTCATACTTTATGACAAAAAGTTTTCTTTCTGGAATAAAATATTGGGATTTTGGGCACGGGTGGGAGGAGGTTATTGTTGTTCTGCTATATATGTATATTTGTTGTTCTTTTTTTCTGTTTAATTGGTCTTATGTTTCTGTGTGAAAATACTTTAATTTGATTGTTATACACTATCAACATGGGTCGATAATTAATCCTGGTGCATTACAGAAATTACCACCAATTGCTCATATTTTTGCAGCCTATTAACGCAACCAAATAAATTTCGTCTATTTTGCAGCTTTACCTGTTTGTTTTTGGGGGGATTTTTTTTACCAAATTTATTTATTTTGTAACTTTTGTTGGGAAAAAAGCATTTCAGAGGGGTTTTTTGGGGGGGGTAAATTCTAGCTTTTCCAAGATAAGGCTAATGGTCTCAGGTAACAGGTTGAGAAACTAACCAGGAAACCTCAATGTTGACCAAGTTGTTGTTTGAAATTTTCTGGAAAAAATGCTACTTACATTACAAATTATCAACAGAAAACAAAAAAAAACAACAGCCAATATACGTAAATGTGTGTCACAAATTACTGGTGGTCCTTAAATCAATCTAATCCCGTGCAAATAAGGCTACATTCTGAATTTTTATTCTAAAGCCCTCCATGGTTACAGAACACCTGGAAATCCCCATCCAGATTATTGTCATCTTTCCTTATTTAGGAGGCATCCTAACAAGGTGTCCTACTCCCCATTTGGCTCATCTCTGGAATAGCTGCAGCCTGGTCTTGCGCTGTGTTTTGCTTTAAAGTCCAGTCATTTAAACAGAAGACCATTTATTTGTGCCATTTAACCTAAAACTCCTGAGACATATTAGCATCTGAAAACTTGCAGGCCAATTTGCTGATATGAATATTGTAATTTGCACACAAGATAACGCAGTGAACTCACATCCCAGTGGTCTAATTACCAGGTTCATCCTGCACAGAGCACTCAAATAGCTGTGCAGTGGTTTCTTAATAACTCTCATAAATGTAATATTATACTTATCACTTCCTGCTTTCAATATTGATCCAATGAAACCATTTCTTTTGTGGCTTGAAGAACAGGAAACATCAATCATAAGGGTTGATTTTGTTTTTGCAGTAGCCTGCAATCCCTGCAGTTAATTAGGTCATCCTTGCTGGCAATAAATTGTTTGTAAAATAAATAAATCTGAAAATGAATTGACAATTTTACCACTCTACCTGCTACATGTTCAACATAATACTGTAATTTCTGTACTTTAAATATGTTTTTATTATTGCTGTATACATAGTCGGAGTAGAAAAAAATTGAGGGCGTTAAATGTTATGGTGTGCACGTTTTCTTTTTTAAATAATTTATCTTTTTTTTTTTTGCATCACACCGTTATATTAAATTCAGCATTTATGGAAACTCGGTGTTTTAAGAGCTTTTTATAATTAGCCGTGAATACAGTAGTAAACTGGACAGTTTGAATGGTAATAAGTTTACTTTATGTTTTAACTTTCATTGAAGTCATAGTTTTTATTGAAATGGGGTTTAAATTAATTTTATATAAAGCCAACAGGACGTGCATGGTCTTTTTGGGGCAAAGGGGAGTGGGAGTGTAGTCTCTTTATATGAAAAAGCTTTTGGTCTAATTTTAAAAACAAAGGTAACTCTTAATGTTGCAAGGACAACCACAGAGGCAATTTGAAAAAATGCCTATGATTTTGTAGTCAAAACTACTAGGTGTGGTTTCACTCCATTTGCTTCTTTTAAACTTTGGCCATTTTTTCCCAGCAATTCTGTTGTCAGATTTTTTTCTATTGGATTACATTTTTGGACAGAGGTTTTGATTCAGTGAAAGAAACAGTGCAATTTATCCCACCTATGTCTCTCTCTAACTGCAGCCAACTACAACAGATAAAAACTATTTGGACAGTAAATCATCTTCATCCTCTTTCCTTCTGCCTCATTGCCTTTCAAAACTTTCAGGTCCATCGGTGCCTTTGGAGTCAGATCAATGCCCCTGAGAAAGAATTTTCTACTGTAGGGAAAGCTTGCCATCTTGAGGAGACATGAGAGCACTGCTGTATTTTATTCATTCACTTTTTTTGTTTTTACTGTAGGACTCTCTCTGGTTTAGTGTTACACCTTTTTCACCTGTTTTGAAAGAGTAATGTGATTCACAAATAGGTTAGAAATATATATATATACTGTATGTAAAAAGCATTTCTGAATATAGTTTACGTTGTATATGTGCACACACAGACACACAGTGAGAAAGAGAAAGAGAGATTACAGGAGTGAGGACGATCGAAAAAAAGAAGGGAGCGCAGGTGGGGAGGGATGGAGAGAAGGAAAGGGCAGGGGTATGAAGAAAGGGAGAGAGGTAAATATACAGTACCGTATATAATACACATGAGTACTGTTTATAAAAATAGTTTTTGCATTAATTTGTTTTAACTTATGGTCTTCTTTTTGTTTTCTTTCAGGTCTGCTGTCTCCCTACGCATACTTGATGATTAATTTGGATTCATCATAGTTGCTCTACAGTCACTTCCTGAACACTGGGGCCTAATGGAGGGTTTTCCTGTCCACTGACCTAACAGGCTGCCTTGTAAGACCTGCAGCCATGTCAGCCTGCAGCACCTTTACGGAACACGTGTGGAAACCTGGCGAGTGCAAGAACTGCTTCAAACCCAAGAGTCTGCACTGTCTGGCCCAGAGTGGAGGAGGGAAGCCGCCCTCGGAGCTGAGACCTTTGTCAAATCGGCAGCAAAACCTTCCAGCTGCTACAGCCAAAACCAACTCCAGTCTTGCTAACAACTCTCAGAAGGCTGGCAGTGGGACTTCACGCTCAGGACACTTCCGTCCACCAGTAGCCAAGAAGCCAACTATTGCTGTTAAGCCCACTATGATGCTGCCTTCTGCTTCTGCAGGAGTAGATTCATTAAGTAACCAACCGCTAAGCCCAAATGTGATGGACCAAGGCAAAACCTCGGCCTTCACGGTTTGGAATCGCAATGGATTAAATTGTAAGAGGCCTGGTGGACCAAGCAACAACAATGAAGGAGAAAATGCTAGTGAAGAAATTGAAGGTTATGGACAACTCAGCCCAAGGACACCCAGTGGAAATAACAACAGTGGGTTAACAGATGTACTGAAGGAAATTGCTGGTTTAGGCCCTGGCTCTAGCCCCACACCCTTATCTGGGTCTAAGGATTTATTTTGGGGAAGAATCAGTAGTTCGTATCGCAGGTCTTTAGAAAGAGGGCTCCCGGCCTCCAGCTGTCTGGCAATGGGAAGCATTGGCAGCAGCAGCGGAGGTGGTGGCAGCACTGCCCAAAAACGGGTATCCCTAAGTGATAGCGCTAAGATCATCAGCACGGAGGGCGGGCGTTTTTGCTACCCAGAGTTTTCTAGTGAAGATGAAGATGATGACGAGGAGGAAGAGGACACTGATGAAGATGATGATGAGCATGAGAGCTGGGATGAAAGTGATGAAGAGTTACTAGCTATGGAGATACGTATGAGAGGTCAGCCAAGGTTTGCAAACTTTCGTGCAGCCACTTTGTCTCCTGTACCTTTTGCTGCTGGGAAAAAATGGAACACTGTGCCACTTCGCAACCGTTCACTCCAGAGGATATGTGCAGTGGACTATGATGATAGCTATGACGAGATCCTGAATGGATATCCTTCCATTGACTCCAATGGAAGTCTTCATCCATACGGTGTACATGACATGCAAGGCAGTGCTTTCCTGTCAAATTCGGAGTCAACTACTTCTCCAGGATCATCCTCGTCACTACCAGAAGATTCTCGAACAACTTCCAGCAGTGGAAGCAGTGCACACTCCGCCCTTAAAAATGGACTGCAGTCACCCAAAACCTCCCAGCCACCAGTTCTCTGTACTTCTCCAACAAACAAGGATTCTGTCATTAGAGCACTGAGTCCTCTAAAGATGGGTGAAACACACAAAGCCGTCCTGGCCATTAGATTAGAAGACCAGGATGGAAGAGAAGGTATGCCAATGCCCCAAGCCCTTCCTGGTCAGCCAGTCACTATCAGTTTTAGTCCCACAGAGGAGCAAGCCAAACCATACCGTGTTGTGAATCTGGAAAAATCAATGATCTGTAAGCCTTATACTGTCGTAGATGTGTCAGCGTCCATGGCCAATAGAGATGAACAAATTCCAGGTTCTTTTTCACAAGCCAAAAACTTATCAAAGCCCTCTAGTCCTACATCATTCTGTAGCAAATCTGTAATCCACCCACAAACCCCCAAGTCCCCTGTTTTTCCAAATGCTTTTTTAACACCAACGTCACCTTCCATTCTGTCCCCCCAAAAGAAATCAGGCTGCATACGCTACCAGGAGGTGTGGACTTCTAGCACAAGTCCTCGCCAAAAGATACCTAAAATGGATCTAGGAGGTGGAAGTAATGTTGGGCCCATGATTTCAACGCAACTTTGCAGTCACAAGTCAGCTCCCACATCCCCTATCGCTGGATTGTCTTCTTCCCGTACCGTTCCAGTAAAATCCCCAAACTTATCAGAGATCAAGTTTAACAGTTTCAACAATGCAGGTATGCCTCCTTTTCCCATCATTATCCGAGATGAACCAGCTTATGCTCGCAGCTCTAAGAATGCTGTCAAGGTACCCATTGTCATAAATCCAAGTGCATATGACAACCTAGCTGTGTATAAAAGTTTCTTGGGACTCCACGGGGAACTCCCACAGCCAAAAGGAGTTGGCAACAGAATAGCCAGCCACACATATGAAGAGATAGGATCCTCTGAGAGCGTCCAGTCCTCTTCAACAGAGAAGACCCTTTCTGGTAGAGGGACATCAGAACGGGCTTCAACTGAGGAGACAAAATCTTCACTTGATGTAGCGTCAAAAGTACAAAATTTACAACCCACAGCCACTACAAATTCTAGCATTGTATCAAATACTGTGATAAGCTCTCCTACTGGAGCCCTTTCACCCACTACATCTGCAAATATTTCTGCCAATCTAGCTCTGACTGCAAACCTAACAAGAAGCAGCCCTACTACTAACGCTGTAACACACTCTCATAAGGCAAGTGGAGATGCTACTTGCTTTTTGGACGATAATGTTAGCTTAGCTAATTCTTCTGGAACAATGATAATCCATAGGGAGGAGGCTAGTACTGTCTTATCACAAATTGTGGCTTCTATCCAACCTCCACAAACTCCTCCAGAGTCACCCTCAGCACAATCCAAGACTTTCAGTTCTGAAGAGCTGTACGCCCTCCCACCTGATGCTATAAATGAGACACTTAGCCGACCAAAGTCACTCTTTTCATCCACTGATGGTTGTCTTTCTAAGCCAAAAAAGGACAATCCATCAAAGGTTCTGACCAAATCCCAGAGTGCCACAGCTGCTGTGACATTCTCCAGCCCACGGTCAGAGCCCAATGCTCCCTTTCCTCCTCCAAGGTCCACGTCTTCTCCTTATCATGCCTCTAACATACTCCAGAGACATTTTGGTCATTGGACAAGGACCTCTGCTTCTAGCTCTCCCGCCCGAGCTGTTGAAGGGGAGGGAAGTCCCGGAGGAGAAGGGAAGCGTAGTACATCAGAGAATTCCAAGCCTAAACGCTGGATCTCTTTTAAGAGCTTTTTTCGGCGTCGCAAAGATGACGACGAACAGAAGGAGAAGGTGGAAAAAGACAAAGAGAAGGGCAAACTAGTCGGCCTTGATGGGACAGTCATTCACGTGCTTCCAGCACCACCTGCTCAGCATCAACACTGGTTCACTGAGGCCAAACCAGATGATCCCAGTCAAAAACCCACAATTGTTTTTACCTACAAACCTGATTCTGGAAGTAATCCCGGGGAGGGGGAAGGAGAACTACGTATTGAGGAATGCAGAGAAACAGACTTACTATCAACAGAGGAGAGCAAAGAAACTACGGGACAACTACCATCTCCTGAAATCCCTGGAGAAGAGCTTATCTGTGATGAACTCAGGTATGTCCAGATTTTTTCTGCTCTACATGCATGGTTAAAAGGCTAATAACAACTTTTTCTTTTCGGAACTACAACAAAGTTTGTCTGTATGCACTACGTCAACAGTCAGGGCACATTAAACTAAAAAACATTCACATTGAACAAATGTATATAATTTTAAAAAAAATTTAAATTTAAAAAAAATTCTTATGAAGAACATGAGGTAAAAAATAAAATATGCGGCCTGGATCCAGCACAGCAAACAACCACTGTAAGACTACCGTAATTTCACGACCATTAGGCGCACCGTACGAAAAGGCGCAGCCTCAGTTATGTGTGCCATTGCTGTATTAAACACACACATAAGGCGCACCGTACGAAAAGGCACAGTCTCAGTCACACACCGCCTTACAACAACACACACGCAAGCATGCAAATGTGCGTATTATAAAATAGATCGGGAGCAAAACTGAGTTTGGTTGTACTTTATTTAAGTAGTATAAACAAGCACATCGCCGGTAATAGTCTTTATTCAAATCCGTCATCCTCTGTTTTGGAATCAAACAGCTGCGCAAAATCCAACAGAGCAGGTCTACTTCGCTCCTCGCTGTCAACGTCACTGTCTGTACTGTGCGGCTCCTCAGAAGGGATACCAGCTTTTGCGAAAGCTCGGATAACAGTACCAGCAGACACAAGCATCTACAATCCATTGGCAAACTGTAGTGTAACTCGTCCGGCGCTGCCTTCCACCCTTCGTGAAACTGTGGTCTCCTTCGGTCATCCATCGCTCCCACGCCGCTCACACTTTACTCTTTACTCATGCCTTTTCTTTCAGTTCCGCCTCGCAGGCACCGCGTTTTCTTTTAGGTCCGCCTTTTCTCACGAGCACCGCGTTTTCTTTTAGGTCCGCTTTTTCTCACACACAACGCGCACCGCACGAAAAGGCGCACCGCTCATTTTGAAGAAAATCTAAGACTTTTGTATGTGCCTTTTAGCCGTGAAATTACGGTAAATTGAAAAATAATTTACACCAAAAAATAGACACCAAATCAACCATGCTCTGTGAAATTGTACTAATTGGCAATGTTGTCCAAACACTCCAACTTTTTTGCAACGGCAAATTTTTATATGCATGTTTTTACATACATGTTTTGTTTCTTTTTACTTTTGACTGTTGTGCAGACACTCTATTGGCACAGTAGCGTTAATGATTTACCAGGTACACAGAAAAAAGAAATTTCTTTCTGTCACATCTTATTCGTTGAGGGTGAAGAACCATCAAAGGAAAGCTAAGAAAAACACTTGATTTCTGCTTAGTTTAATACCGGATCACAAACATTCAAGCCTATCCTGTCTAGAGCCAGGGGAAAGCTGGGTGGACCCTTACAGTTCAACAGGTTGTCAAAGGGCCACATAAGGACAGGCAACCAATTACACACATTCACTTAATGTAAATGGACCAGTCTCACTGATACATGATTTTGGTTCATAAAGCACTTTGAGACCCATGCGCTAGTATGTAGAAATAAATCCTTTTTATAGATATATTTAATTATTTGCGGTCAAAAATAAGGCATAAGGATAACTGTGTTATTCTTTTATATTAAAGAAATTTAAAAATCTCTATTGACAAGTGTTTTTATTTAACATTCAAAATAATGTCTGCAACATTGAGTAATTACGTTAGTAACAACAATTTTAAAAAATGCACAGGGAAGATGGCAACTGGCCCTGTAACGGACGAGCGACTTCTTTTGGTCGTACACCTAACCAGCCAGAATAAACTCTGTCATCCCTGCAATGGTTCAGAAGATGAATGAATCAAGACGATAACTATGACATTACCAAGCAACATCACAATTACACAGTAAAAGAACATTTTACTTGCGACATCAAATTCCTATTACAACAAAATCTACTTGAATGTTTAATTAACTTAAAAGGAAGAGATCTTGTCGTATCTTGTCTGTCATCCACCTTTATTTTCAGCCACTACTACTTAAATTACGCTGCACATTGTATAAACTCTGCTATTGCTCTGGTCCATGCATAATGGATCATTTATTCCCAGCCCTGTACTCTGAAAGCTCACCTCTTTAAACATTACATTTGGATTTTACCCACATTGATTAACACTCATCCGTCTTGCTCCTGTTTTTACTGTCTCTGACCCGTGTGAACCTCATCATGTCTAGAGGTGAATTTTAATGACTAATTGGGGTGAATACAGAAAGCTCAGTGTGTGTGCATAAAAATTTCTATTTTACATGATTAGAATGCTTGTACCTGCGCAGAAAAAACAGGAGTTCTTTATTGTAGCTACATCCTGTCAGTTCAGTTTCGCTCAAATAGTTAGACCTCATTGTTTAACAATTTGTAAATTTATGCATGATTTATGCATGATTCATAATCACTTGTCCTCTCATAGTAAACATTACCAGACAGTAAAAGACCCCCTCTTCTTTTTTGGTCTTTTCCCTGAGAGTTTGGTGCAGAGAGTTAGTTACCTCCATTTAACCATCTTACTCATCTGTATCTTTGTATTCATGCATTTATTTCACTTAATTCGACACAATAAATCTGAATTTATCACCTTTTGACATAACTATATATTTTTTTTTACTTATTCAGTACATAAATGACATTATCTTCTAGTGTCCCTCACCATGCATTCTTCTACTTGTCATTTTTAGACTTCAAACTCACCTCTTTATACATATTTCTACTTTGAGTTTAAGGCACTGTGGACTAATAAATATTTTACTACTCTCTCTCCTGTCAAGACCTCGGCCTGATTCTGTCGCTTTTTTAACTTCCTTTTTTTTTCTCCTCTTCAAATGTCACCATTGCATCTTTCTTCATAAAATTCCTCTTTGCTTTTCAATATGCTGTATGCAAATTGCTGAAATGTTTGCAAAAATACACCCAACTGCAACTAGATGCAAAAAAAATGAATCTAAGTTAGTGATACGATGAGAAAATTTGTTGGGTTCATCTCAACAAGATATTTTTTTAATAGCTAATCAGTGTTTTAGGAGTTAAAATATTAATGTAAGCTTATTTAATATCTTAGTTTGTGTTAGTGTTGGACATAAATCAACATAAGACAGTCCAGTTTATCATTCAATCCCCCCAATTCCATACATAAGTTACAAATGTTGGTATTGTGAATTTTTACTGACAAATATAAGTTTTTAGGGAATTCTCAGATTTAATTATTGACATGAAAGTTTTGCTGAACTTGACACAAATTAACTGCCACAACTTCAGCAGGTAAAGGGTTAAATATGCTGAATTTCTTTTACTGGAACTTGTTGGTGAGCAGTGGGCGTGCTCTGTGGCGTTAGCAAGCATATATTACCTTTAACAGGTAAGAGAAGTAGAAGCAGAAGAACGAACTCAAGCAGGATTCCTCACAGCAGGTCAATCGTACCGCATGAACGTCGTTCTGCTCAGAATGTGATTTCCCCTTTGCCTGATCTTGAGGCTTTTCAGATGGGAAGCTGTGTGAGCCAGTACAGTGGGTAAGGTTTGAAATCCTTTTCCTAGCACCCACTTGTAACCTGTGACCACCCAGGTCAGGACTTAATGTTTACTTAGTGGGGCGGGGAAGGAATTTTTAGCTGATATGCTTTAAGCTTTGGACATTTGTTGCTACAATGTGAGGAAAAAGTAAAAAGAAGCTTCTTTGTGCTGTCTGAACAAGTTGTGTCCTGACGCTGAAACGTGTTGCTGCCGTAGAGGTATTTATTGAGTCAAAGACCTCTTAAAGTGTGTGTGTTTACAAATCAGAAAAATAACTTTAAAAAAAAGAGCTAAATATGATGTTTTATATTTGATCCTTCTTGCCCCGCAGTCTCCCACTAATAGTGACTTCCCTTTATTGAAGTAATACTCTGCATTGATCTTCTCTTTTTGAAAAGGGCACATGTGTTTTATGGCCTACGGGCTCACTTCATAAAGTTGTCAGGTCTGATGTTCTCCACAGATAGAAAACAGCAACTGGAGGTATCTGTCTCCTTTCCTCACCCTCCTAACTCAATAAAATCAAAGTTATGTTGCAGAAAATGACATAAAATAAGTTTAAACTTTGATGTTAGGGAATTAAAAGCCATGCAGAGAAAACTGCTGAGAAAACAATTTTAAAAGTGTAAATGTCAGGGATTTTGTAGGAATTGATGAGCATCTGACGAGAGTTTTGCTTAAACTCATTGTAGAGCAAACGAAAAGAACCAGTTTGTAAAAATGTACAAAGCCATTTATGGGCCTTTGCTCGTCCACTAAGTTCTACTTTTTATAACCGTTTCACTTTATTAGTCACTTACGGAACATGTATGATCCATCTTACTGTCACAGGAAATGATCCATCCCATTGGAAATAACAGAGGCACTTTTCTACCGATTGCATGTTGCTTCTAAACAACTCTGAACTTTACCTGACCTACTAAGTTCCTAACATTTTTTTGCTATTAGGTATCAAAAATAAACGTTCGCCAGCTCACAATAACTCACAGGTTGAAGAGCAGTTGAATCAGAAGCTCAAAAATATTATGAATACTTTTAGTATGTAAGAAAATAATAAAACCTCTGTAAACCATAGAGGTCTTAAAAGTTGGATAGTTTTCTTTTTTTATTTGAATTGAAAGTTACTTTAAAAGTGGACTTGATGAAATAAAATCCTTTAAATTGTGCATTTTTGTTTTGCTTGATGGATCTTTCAAAAATGAAATAAGTTGCAGCGTGTAAACTTTACAATTTGTTTTATTGTAAATTTAAACTCACATATACCGTATGTATCACTCAGTGTTTTACTTGATACAACACTTTATACTCAGTATACAATAAAATTGTGACTAACATAATTATTTTTCTTCATCTTTCTCAATCATTATTTCAACTAAACATTGAATTTAAAAAAATTCAACTACGCTCATTTTTTTTTTTTTACATTTGATGCTATACAGTTGTTTTTTAAAATGTTAAGTTGATTGGCCGCTACAAAATTATCCCAAGCAATTAATTTCTGTGTGGATGGTTGTGTGTGGCCCCGCATCAGATTGGCAACCTATTTGGGGTGTATCCTGCCTCTTGCCTGAAATCAGCCAGGATAGGCTCCGACACTCCCCGTTCCCCATTAGCAATAAGTGGTTCAGACAACAAAACAAAATTAAATTTGAACATATTCAAGAAGGATTTACTTGGTGCTTTTATTTTATGAAACAGTGCCATCTTTCCAACCGGCCAAGGACTACGTGACCAGCAACTTCCCGAGGATTTAAAATAAAAATTGTCCATTTTTCACTCTTACAACAGTAAATACTATTTAATTAAACTAAATAGTTTCATAAATCACAACTGAAATTAAATTAACATGATTCATTTTACTCCCGAGGAACAAATGTTAAAACATTTGTGAAAAGATAGTGATTAATAAGGGCTTTTAAAATAAATTGAAACTTCTTCCTGTGTCATGTTCTTAAGAATAAAGTGAGGTTAGTGCTCGTCTTGGTTTTATTCATTCACATGTCAGATTTGGATTAAACCTTGTCTCACACAGCTCTTCATTTACATTTCAAGTCTTGCACACCTGCTGGCGTAGTGCTGCTCAGACAGGCATCACTGCTTTACCTCTTTCTGCCCTCAGGCTATTTATGTTTAGTTACCTATAACCCATATTAAATTTGTAAAAGGTCTTCCTCGTCGTTAAAAGGATTGATCCTCACTTATTTGTTTAAAGAAAGCAAAATGTCACCAAAAAAATGTTGAAACTGCAAATTTTTTTTGGCATTAAAAAATTGTGTATGTGTGTGTTATGTGCAGCCAGGTACCAGTGAGCGATGCCGGGGATCGGGAGCTGCCTAACATCACCCCACTGCCTGCCAAAGTGAATCTGGGTCTGGTGTTTGGGGAGGTGGGTCATGCCAGCCAGGCTACTACTGGAGCTTCAGCCAGCGAGGGCAGTGCCAGCCTGGGCGAGCCGGAGGATGACGCGAGTCTCTCTCACCACTCTCACTCACCCGCCTCCAGCCAGTCCAGCGCCACCTACAGCAACCTGGGTGAGAAGGACCATTGTGGGCAGTTTTAATTTGATGGTACCATGGGAAGATTTAAACATGTAGATCTTACCACTGCTTGCATGTAAAGTTTTCTCTCTAAAGCTGGTTGTATTGGCTCAACTGGAGCATAATTCTCTTCTAAAATAGATGGAGTATCTCATCTCATCTGCAATCTGCTTTTCAGAAAAACTGAAGATAAGGCATTTTATTTGAAACCAGAACATAGCAGCATGGCAATTAAGGTTTAATTATCCGAAACTTTCATTTTTTTACTGTTTATCCTGTCGTTTTTTAACTTGAAAACTAGATCGTGACTATTCTGGTGACTGGTTGTTCATTTAGTTTTTATAAAAGCATGATTGATCAATTACAGCACAGCCTGGATCCCAATCATAAGGATTCTTACAGGTTTGGGCATCGGTGTGTGTTGAATTATGGTTTATCATTTTTTTACAGACAGGAAAAAAAAATATCACAAATGACATCAGTGATTTTTAAATTACTAGAAGCCACATTTTTAAATCAATTTTGCACAAACATGACTTCATATGGGATTTTTAAAAATTGATTCCTGTGCAGGGTGCATGACTGCACCAGATCTCTAACATGTTCATTTACAGGAGTGCAAGCACAGAAAAAAATTAAAAATCACATCAAAGTCTATTTGTTTCTTAGAATAAATCATTCAACACAGAAACATGACAAAAGCTTATTACAAATCAATGTAGCATTTGTCTAGCATGGTACAGACAAAGTTTCTGTCTTGTCTCTTTTTGGAGGCATGTTGCTGCCTCATTTAAAGCATTTGGGCAGATTTAGTAGTTTTACAACTTTGTGGGTGGAAAACCAGGCTGTTGGAGGATGGGGGTGTAGGCGCAGTGATGAGGACCACCAGCCACTTCAAACATAAGGCGTTCAATGAGAGCGGAAGAGCTTCTGTCAGCTATCACATGGTGTAAGAGGGAAATAAAAACACATGGATGGAACAGTGAGTGGGTTATGGTGGATCACTTTGGTCTTTTAGATTTTAGAAATCTGACTTGAGAAGTTTTGTTTGATCAAATTTCCTGGATATTTTAGTTGTGTCCGCTGTTTTTACCAAGCTCATAATGCTGCTGTCTGTGGGTTGGTGTAGTTGTTCTAAAGCCCCTCGGTGGGTACACATTGAGTTGCCTATAAGCCATTTTTACTCTTGCTTATTAGTTAGTGTGAAACAAGATCAGTCAGTGTCTCTCTGAGCACATTCTCCTTTTTGTCACACGTATCTTGTTTTTTTTGTTTTTTTTTGTGGCTTGTCAGGATTTAACAAGTCATATTCTTCTTCGTTAGGAGTATATTTATTTATACTTGCAAACAGTTTCAGTCTCTCTCGCTCACTGGCATACAGACAGTTTTAATCGAAGCGTGAGGCAGGAGGAGGCAGAGCGCTCACCGCCTCTCAAAGTGAAACATCAGTGTTGATGCTTCTCAGTAGCACCAGCCGCTCCTCACGGACTCAGAGATGAAAACCAAGTGGAGCTTTTCACTTCGTTTCCCTCCTCCACTCCTAAAGACTTTGAGGAATTAGTGGAATTACGGTAGGCTTGCTTTTCTTGTTTTGTGTGTTCCTTTCTGTCATCACTTGTCTCCTGCTTGGCTTCGCACCTCTTTGTTCCAGTATTTGTCAGTCACATTTATGACATATCACCACCTACTCTTCTACTCTTTTTAACTCCCTCCAGTGCTTTTTGTTCTCTCCACGCCTCCTCCATCACCTCCTTCTGTTACAGTGTCAGAGTTGTATTGATGCACGAGAAGCAGTAATCTCCACACGGCAACAAGTTCTTCCTCCTCTTCCAGGAAAGAATCGGCAGATAAAGTTTAGGAGGGCAAATCTAGCTGGAAAAATTTGAATTTGATGGAACATGATATAGAAAAAGATCTGCTGTGAGTTAGTTTGCACCTATGGTAAAAATCTCAGCAGATTTTTTTCAAACCAGTTTTCTTTTATTCTTGTTGCCTTTCCTTAAACAAGAACATGGTTATTACTTTGTTCTGAGGATAAGAAACTACCTGAACCATTGATGGAGGTTGAGAGGAATTATTTTGATTACAGTATTTCACCAAATTTGTATCATACCATCTGGATGTGAAAATGGAGACTTATCAGCAGCATTTTCTATCTTCTATTGTCCAGTTTTTGTGCATGTGTGGGTTGTAGCCTCAGTTTCCTGTACTTAGCAGAGTAGGAGCACCTGGTGTGGTCTTTGAGTGCTTTAGCTCATTGGTTTCCAGTTTGGGCATGTTGTGTGTTCAGAGATGTTACTCTGAGTACCTCTTGTAAGCCGTCTGTGATTTAAGTTTCTGTTTTTTATTTTGTTTAGTTGAAAAAACAGTCAATGCTCCATTAGTCACCTTCTTTCTGCTAAAAAATTTCACCAAATACGTGGAAATGAATTGTGTTTGTTCTTTATTATTGATTCATTGGCTATTTGTCTTTCACAAATGAACATAATAAAGTTTGGAAGGATTCTAAAAGGCATCTGAGTCATGGAGATACAAGAGTTGCATAGCTAGATTTTAAATTTATTCCAAATTTTTATAACTCCCCTTTAAAGGTTCACCACAATGCTTCAAAGCTTCAAATATACCCAGTATTGGCTGTTCAATTTTTTCACTTTTAGTTATTTTACCATCCCGAAATTCAGCTACGTTGTTATCAAGTTTCAGCAATTGGTATCTTTGCAACTGGATGAGAGAGGCTGTGGCTTTCTAAGATAGATTACTGGAGATTGGTAGAGGAACACATTAAATCACTCCAGTGAGGATTACAGTGACTCACTGACTTTACCCCGACTGATCTGCTCTAAAAGTTTCTTTCTAAAATCTTTGGACGATAGAACAGGACTAGCACGTGGAGTCAACCGTCCAGTTTTACTAGAGATGGGATTTGTAGCAACTCTTGAACAACTAGAAGGAGTTTGTTTAGTCACTGCTTTCACTGCAGAGATGGACAAAAAAGTTCTTGTTCAAGTATCATTTAATCACACATCGATACACAATCTGACTTAACACAACCAACACGAGTAACAACTAAACAAAAGAGAGACTGAACACCTCTGTCTTCAGATGCCCCTTCATAACGACAAAAAAAAAACATTAACTGTTGAAGGGGTGAACCTAATGAGTGTGACGTTGCCTATAACGTTCAGCGCCATCAAAAAGAAGCCAATTCAATCGTCATTTTCTGTCACTATGTTGAACTTTTGGAGCTGGAAATAAGCAGTCAGTGGTCCAGTGTATATTCAAATGACAACCACTTTGCTGACCAGAAGCGACCTTTTTGAAAGTAAATGCCCCATTGCTGGAGACAGCACAATCTGTCATACTCACGGTCTGACTTTCTGCTGTCATTGCTTAAATAAAATCGGTCAATCAAACCTATGAAACGTCCCTACAAGGGGGTGAACAGCCACTACGTTATTTTTCAGTGTAAAATAACGTACAATCAGTGTTAACAATTGACCTTGGTCAATTGACCTTGACCTTGGTCAATTGTTAACTTGAATAACTTGGGCTATGAGGCAAATAACAAAAAAAAAGAACTATTGAGAATGTGTTGTAGCTAAAATAACAGAGCTAGAATGATCTGTGGCTGCTAAGGCTCTTTGAAGCTAACAGCTACTTCCTATTTGGAATGCAGGGAGATGTGGCATGCTCTGTTTGGTTTGGAGTCCACGGGTTAGTGAAGGAGCAAAGGTCCAGATGTTAGTGGGACATCTATCAGGAGCCAGCCATCTGGATCAGTCCTCACTCCTCCAGGCAAGAAAGGCCTTGCGGGACTTTAAGTTTTGTCATCCAAATAAAAATTTTGGTTATGTCACTTAGTTCTATGCTTTTAATCACACGTCTCTAACCCGTCTGCTTCTAAGGTTCTCTGTCTTAAAATCTTTTAAGTGTCCAATCCACCTCTTAACCTCCCACTTCCCCCCCGTTGACTTCTGGGCAAACATAAGGTCACTTTAAAGCCCCGATGAACTGGCTCTCCATGCTGCTTCTTTAAACTTGGCTGCAGAGCAGGTCTGCAGATTTATTCGAGCAGCTGGATGGAACAACTTGTCCCAGCTGTTCTGCTCCCGGGCTTGCATTCCTTTCAGACATCAGTTCCCCCACGTGCCGCAATGCACATTTCAACGCCGCTCTCTTGTTTTTCATTTACTGATCACCGGAAACGTGAAAAGAGAGAAGCAAGTAGTTCTAAAGGTCTTAAAAGAATGAAAAAATTTCGGTGTTGCTTTTTTTTGCTTTGAGTTGCACAAGTTTAGTCGTTTTGTTGTTTTTATGAAGATTTTACTGTTAAGTTTTCAGGTTTTTCCCTTCAAACTATTGAAAATTACTGTGGTGCTTTTAAAAGAAGCAGATATTTAATGGGTAGTAAGATATTTTTAGATGGTTTACATTTTTTTTTTTTTTTTTTTACATGAGGCGAAAAATCTTCTGGAGCTAAAATTTGCAAAAATTTGATGTAAAATTTAGTTCTCTAAAACTAACATATTCCTTTTGGTAGGCATGAAAACAGTTGTACATAAGGATGTACTGTTATGTAATATTGCCTTTGGGACATAATCTGTGAGGTTTAGATTGATCTGAATTTCTGTGTTTTTTTTATAGCAAAAGGCGACGTGTCTGACTCATCCCTAATTTTTTTCTCCATGTGTTAGAAGCAGCCTTGAGTAATATTTCTCATGGCTTTATACAGAAGTTTCTCAAAGTTTTTTTTTTTTTATCATCAGATACTCTCTCTCTCTTCCTTCAGTTCAGTCCATGCACCTGATTTTTTTTTAAACTGAGAGATGCAGCTACTTATCTCTGAGCTATAAATCATCCAAGCTTGAAAAGAAACGAAGCTCAAGAAGTTAACCACTGATGTTCCTTCACAAAGCAGATAACCTAATAAAACACAATTGAAAATATATTTTGGGTGCATCCATCATTAGTTTTCATGTCTTATTGCATCTAAGAAAAATAGCAAATTTAACAGAGTTTGACTGGTACAGAAGGATGTTCTAGCAGAATAATGATGGCTCCCAGAAATCTACTAGAGGGAAATCTGGCAGGTTTCTGGATGATGTAAGAAATACAAGCTAAAACCTGTTCTAGCTATTTGATGAAGAATTACTTTTGAATTGAAGTTATCCATTTTCTTACCTCTCCAGGTCAATCTCGAGCCAACATGATCCCGCTTAAGCAACCCCGGTGCATCAAAGCTTCCAATGACACGCTGGCCTCCATCGACCTGGACGGCTCTACTGACCAGCCAGCACCCAAAGCCACACCACCGCCACTACCTAAAAAGTCTGTCCCACGCTCCAACACTGAACCGAGCTTAGGAGGCAAAGAGCTCCCCCAGGGAGCCCTTAGACCTCGGGCAGAGGCAAAACCAGGTGGCACCAACTTGAGCGTGGCCAACCCTTTGTACGACTTAGATTCCACTTGGGAGACGGCGAGCCAGAACTCCTCCCTCAGCTCTGAACCTCAACGAGCCCACGATCACGAGAGTGGAGACTCTTTGGACAGACCAGCAGCAGGCATAGCTACCAGTAAAACCCGCCTGACCAACAGCGCCTCTTCCCTGATCCCACCACAAGCATCTGTGGCACCTGGGACTGCTTCTGGCAGAGAGAGGAGGGTCTTCCCAAGCACAGAGTCCCTGTCTGGGAGGGGACGAACAGCAGGGCGAGGTGGAGCTACCAAGCCTCACCGACCTGCTCTGTACAGGGGCTTGGACAGCTGGGACGAGGTGGTAGGGAGAATACGTGGGCTCCACACCGATACCCTGCAGAAGTTAGCATCAAAGTGTGAGGATCGGTTTATGGCTGGTCAGAAGGATCACATTAGGTTTGGTACAGACAGCTGGTCCCACTTCAGATTGACTACTGGGAAGCCGTGCTGCGAGGCGGGAGATGCTGTTTACTACACCGCCTCTTACGCCAAGGACCCACTGGTCAACTATGCTATTAAGGTAGGAGATTTTTTTTTCTGTTTGTAGAACAAAAGGTCAAATTATTTAGATGAATATCAAGACTGAAGCCTGCTGCCACCAATAGTCTCCTGTTCATTCAGTGGCAGAAATATGTGTAATTATTCACAGAGTTCTCTCATTATTTGATTCCTGAGTTTACTTTAGTTTTAGTTTTAAACCTCAACTCTAAAACAAATTATTGACCTACTTTGAAATGAAAAGCTTAATTCCCCCCTTTCCTAAATTCTCCTTCTTTGCACTTTATGACTCACAACCGCGGTCTATTAATGTGTTAAAGCTTCAGTATCAACAGAGGCTGTTGCCAGGAGATGTCTTGGCCTTTCTGTGCAGTGGGAGGAAAGTGTTAATGCTGAAATATTGGCACGTAAACTTCGAGCCCTGAGGGGAAGACCTTTCGCAATAAAACTTGTTTGTGCCTGTGATGCTGTTTTCTTGTTTTCTCTTTAGGATTTAGTGGATCTAGTGCTTTGATTCTCACTGTGTACATGGTTGTGTGTGCAGAAAGAGGTTGGAAGTGTTACAGAGTGTAAATATGGCTGGAATTTGCATTACTCACAAAATAAGAGACACTTATGTCTTGTTGCATCAAAGCTTTGTTTTCACATTAATGCAAGACTTTTAAAAAGCATTTGTTCTTTATGTTTGTCCTCAGGCTTCAAACTATTTTTAATGTGAAGCTAAGAGATTAAAAACACTCTTTATGACACTTTTTATGTCTAAATGAATACTCAACAACGATAAATAATTGAGTTAGTTTTAAATCGGGATGCCCACACACTCGCTGCTAATAAATTGACTGATTGTAAACAAGGTGGTGGCGAGGTGTTTCGGGCACGTCCCACCGGGAGGAGACCAAGGGGCAGACCCCGGACCCGCTGGAGAGACTATGTCTCACAGCTGGCCAGGGAACAACTTGGGATCCTTCCAGGTGAGCTAGAGGATGCAGCCGGGGAGAGAGAGGCCTGGGCTGCCCGTTTGAAGCTGTTGCCCCCGCGACCCGACCCCAGAACAAGCGGAAGATGACGGAACGGAACGGATTGTAAACAATTTATGAACAAGACACAATGTTAAACATTTATATTTAAACATTATAGGAGCAAATATTTAAGCATTTTTGGGAAAATTCCTTACTATGCTCCGATTGATCATAATTTTATTATTTAATTTTAAAAACTTTTAGTTCTTTTTAACAAGTACATGCTTAACTTTGAGCTGACTCAAAAAAATGAGTCTGTTTCTTTTAGATAGTTTAAGGTGGGTTGCAGGAGAGCTTTAGTAAGTAAAGTTTGTGGTTAAGACAAACTTTTCTGAACCTGTTTTATTTTGTGTTAAAAAGTTCTGTGATTGTGTAGTTAAATAAAATCACCAAAAAAATTTTGTGGAATACAATATCTTTTTTTTTTTTAATCAAATCACATATCTGCTATAAGCTCTAAATTCAGATGGATTTAACTTTAAATCTCACAAATATTCAACTATACTTAAAACAATTTAGCATTCTCTGTATATTTCAGGGTTGCTTATCAAACCTGCAATCGATGTAGTGGACACCTGTAGTTAAAAGAAGTAACATCACTGAAGTGACAGTGTGGGATCAATGAATTAACACTCTTCCTAAAGTTCTTAAAAGTTCAAGGAACCAAAAAAAAAATCTGAGTTACTGTTTCAGGTCCTGCATGTACAAAACTGCTTACACATGGTTTTGTTCCTCAGAGTCACTTGTTATACTTTGTTGAAATCAATAAACTGTGCCTGCTAAGCCACAGGAAAGTAGCAGTTAGTCATGAGGAAGTGGTTGTGGTAATAAAAAAATAAATACAAGCAGTTAGGTTTTATAGCACCTTGGTAACACCGGGACAGAAATCAGACTCACTAGAAAAACCCATTCAGATTACCTCATTCTTATACTATTCATTTTACAAGAGAATTTATTACGTAAGGTTTTTTTTAAAAATATTTTTGCAGGCATTTGATCTTTAAAAAAATTCTCTCTGGAATTTTATTTCTCCCATCACTGCTTTGTAAAGGAAAGGAAGCAATCTCAATCCACTACCTTTTTATTTGATTTTTCCCTTTTAAAGTAATATATAAATCTTACTGTTAAACCATTCAAGGTTAATGGACTCCGAGGGATGTGAAAAAATATAAAACCCCATTGGTGCTTTAACCATATTTAAATAAAATGATGGCTTTTTATAATCTAATTTCTCTTTTCTATCTCATACTCTCCCAGATTTGTCGGAGCCACGTGAAGGAGACCCAGCAGCAGTTTTTCCACAGCCTAGCTGTGAGACAAAGCCTACCGGTGCACTTCAACATCCAGCAGGACTGTGGACACTTCCTGGCTGATGTACCAACACGACTGCTTCCCTGGGTGGAAGAGGAAGAGGAGGAGGAGGAAGAGCAGGAGAAGAAAGAAAGACTGACAGAGACTGAAAAAGATGGCGAAGGTTTGAGGAAGGCAGACTCTAAAGCTTCTGGGTTAGAGGAAAGCGCCACAGCTGGGGGGCACCTGCGAAGCCGCGTGGTGGTCATAACCAGAGAGGTTCCCTTTCAGACGGTGGCAGACTTTGTTAGAGATGGCGTGAACAGACACACGCACAACCCCGAGCTATACGAACGGCAGGTGTGTCTCCTGCTGCTGCAGCTTTGCTCCGGCCTGGAGCACATGAAGCCCTACCATGTCACACACTGTGACCTGAGACTCGAGAACCTATTGCTGGTCCAGTGCCAGCCCGGAAACCCCTGGAACCTGGACATCCTGGAGCCAAACAATAACAGTGGCTTAGGGGGTGGTGGTGTCACGGCAACTGCAGCTAACGCCACTTGCCCTGCCCGCCTCATCATCAGCAACTTTTCACAAGCCAAGCAGAAAAGCAACCTGATGACTTCTGACCCTGGGATCCTGCGGGACCAGGCCAGGCTGGCACCGGAGATCATCACTGCCACACAATACCGCAAGTGTGATGAATTCCAGACTGGGATTCTCATTTACGAGATGCTGCACCAACCTAACCCATTCGAGGAGACACCAGAGCTGAAGGAGAGGGAGTACACATGGTCCGACCTGCCCCCGCTGCCTGCCAGGTCGCTGTACTCGCAGGGTCTGCAGCAGCTGGCCCGTCTGCTCCTCACCGTCAACCCTTCAGAGAGGATCCGCATGTCTGAGGCCCGGGCCTGCCTTCAGTGTCTTCTTTGGGGTCCCCGGGAAGATCTGTTCCTGGCGCTGGGTTGCAGCAGCTCAGGCCCTGTGTCGGGGGCCACCGCCAGCCACAGAGAAGCCACGCTGCAGAACTGGTTAGACTTGAAGCGCACGCTGATGATGATCAAGTTTGCTGAGCGCTCACTAGACACGGCATGCAGCGTGAGCCTAGAGGACTGGCTCTGCTGCCAGTACCTGGCTTCGGCCAGCACCGAGTCCCTCAGCAGGGTGGTCCTTATCCTGCAGCAGCACAACCACACCCCCACCCAAAACCACCTCTCACACACACCCCACCTCCACCCAGCTCAGTCACAACCGCTCTGAGTTTATCCAACTGTTACCATAACAACCGTTCCATCTTCGCTTTGTGTCGTCCCCACAGCTGCTGTGTGATTTAGGCTAACAGTGAGCTGTGCTATGCTAGCTGTTTGGGGTCACATCATTGTGCACATCACACACCCTAGAGATGTTTGCAGCTTCATCAGCAGGTGTTTAAACATTTAATGTTTCAGTAAATACGTAAGTCTGCGTGTGTGTGGAGGATCAAAACCGCCAAATCCAAATATTTAATAAACTTGCTCATAAAAGAAATCAATTTACTACTTTTTTCAATTTAAATATACATCTGTTAAAAAAAAACTAGAAGAAGAAATGTAATGCTTATATTGGTCAATTTTTATGTGCACACTACAGCAGCGCATCAGGACTTAGCTAGCATTTGCGACGGATTTTCGACAGATGGCAAACATCAGGCATCTTGTAAAAATTTCTGAAAGGTTTTCAGTCTTAATAGTGTTTCAAATTTATTTGATTTGAGAAACATTTTTATCTTTATTAGTTTTTACACAGTGGATGCAGCAGTCTCTAACGGAACGACCTACTCAAGCTCTTCACTTTGGCCTCCCATACGGTCGGAGGGGTTGTTACGGATCTTAGTGCAGCTTCATCAGCATCAGCTTGTCCAGTTTCCTCTTGTTCCAACTGCATAGAAAGTTGCTCATGCAACAATGATATGATAAAAGGTCTTTAGCAGTGTTCTACACACACTGAAAGACCTCAGTCTCCTCGGGAGGTGGAGGCGACTTTGGCCCTTCTGGTTTCGGACACCAATGTTATCTTACTAGTTCAGTTTAATGTTAATGTGAAAACCCAGGTATCTGAAGACATCCACCCTTGGATGTTCACTGATGGCATCAGAGTGGCTTTTTTGTAACTCAATCACCATCTTCTTTGGCACCATATACAGGTCATTGACTTTGCTCCAGTCAACAAAGTCCTTGAGCACCTTCCTGTACTCTAGATAATTCACGTCAGATACACACCCAACAATGGCTGTATCATCAAAGAACTTCTGGATGTAACAGGTGTTTGAGTCATAGCAGAAGTCTGATGTGTAGAGAGTAAAGAGAAATGGGGAGAGTTCTGTTCCTTGTGGAGCTCCTGTGCTGCAGACTACCTGATCAGACACACAGTCTCATCGCCCCACATGCTTGTCTGTTGGTCAGTCAGTCACCTTCTTAACCGTCCATCCCTTATGGGGTTGCCGGAGCCCATCCCGGCTGATTCAAGGTGAGGAGCAGGGTACACTCCGAACAGGTCGCAAATCTGTCGCGTGGCCACACACGTAACTCTGTTGGTCAGGTAGTCGAAATTAATCTTAAATGTAATGCATTTCTACATGTCTTTTTCTAAAGGTTCGTGTATGTATACTTAAAAAAATACTACATTTAGTTCTTTTATCATTTGTAAATGAGTACATATATTTCATATTTGGATTTGGAAGTTTCGGTCCCCCATGGGGCACGTCTTTGTAGCCACCTACAGACTTTTTCTTTAAACAGCAAGCATCAAAAAGTAGAGAAATTTCTCCAAAATAAACTTCCTTGCATCTATTTTAGAGACAACTTAAAGGGAAAGAACTTGAAAGGAGCTTGGAGGAGTTTTTTAAAGTTTATCAGAACAGAAAATAATTATAAGTTTGACGCAAAGCAAGACAGTGTGGAAAGAAAAGCCAAAGAATTGATACAGAAGATTGGCTGGATTTTAGTCTCTGATCAGACCACATGTTTGTCTTTAAACTGATTTACCAGCCTGTTGTTTGATGTTTTGACCTGCTTCTTTGCTACGTGCAATTATTGTTTTGGATTTTTTATATATTATTTTTGGTTTTCCTGCAGGTACCTTCCTCTTCTGTGATGTCTTCCTTTAGTTTTGTGGCACATAAACTGATTTAGTTTCAGTTCTACAGCTCAGTTTAACAAGTAACCTGGACATTTAAGAGGTATTTCTCCTGTTTTTAACTGTTTCTGCATCATAGATAATTGCACATTCAGTCTGAAAAACATTGTCTCCATGGATACAAGAAGGTCCTGATGAGATGAAGATAAATGAAACAAGTCCGTGTAAATTTGGATTCAACTTTTTTTCACAAACAGATGCTTTGATCTTGTTCTCTCCGACAACCCACACAATACATCTTTTTATTTAACTGTTTATTTGGACATTTAAATTCTTTGTGTCCATTGGAGAGGGAGCATTTGCTCAATGTTGAGATTAAATTTCTGTTCTCTTTCTTGTTTCTCAGTATTCAGCCAATCAGACAGCAGAACCAGCAACCATGGACTAATTCCGTTTTAATTAAATGTCCTCAGTATTGATCGGGGCATTTCCATTCCCTTTATCCTCTGTTCAACACCACACTCCTGTGTTTTGTTTTTTGTTCTCCTGCAGATTTAAAGCAGAAACTTGTTCCAGAGTGAAAGAAATGAAAGCAGGTGTGATGTTGTTGCTGTGCTGGAAGTGTGTGTGTGGGGCAGCACTGGAGGCTGGCCTTTAATCCACAGATTAAAACATTTATATAGCAGAAATATAACCTTTATTTTAATCCACACTCTATTTTGCTGAGTACAGAGCACATCTATTTCCAACTAAACATTTATCCAGTAAAGCTTTACTTGACTTTCTTCCACCTGGCTTGATGTGGGGAAGAAAAAGATGAGTAGTCATCACTGTCCTGAGCGAAGGATCAATCAGAGAAACTTAAACATGAACGTTCAAAAGCAATCTACAGTTTTTCAAAGTCACCGTGTAGGAGGAGAACCACTTTAGGAGGAAACTTGGTATTTATCAGCCGTGCAGACAGAGCGGATATTGTGTTTTTGTTGTGGTTGCATCAATGGTTTCTACCCTCACACCGCCGCTCTGTAAGGCTTTCTATAAATATGTGTACAGTTTGTCTCCCAGCCCGTCGACACATAGTGATGATCAAGTTAACCGACTGTAACAAAACAATAAATATATGGTTTTATATATCCATGGTGTTTTTGTGTCTCCACTGCAGCAGTGCCGCATACAATCACTCATACACATAATCAGTAATAAAAACTTTTAAAGCTTTTATATGGATTTATTTTAAAAAGTTTTCAAAGTAGATTTTTAGTTGATGGTGTCAGTTTCCATTTGATACCACCAGATGGCGACATCTACCAAAGAAAATCATTTTGCTGAATGCAGTTTTTAGTTTTTAATATTTTCATCAATGTGTCTCTTAAGTGGTTATTTTGCCAATGGTGGTAATAAGACAGCTGGTCAAAGGTTTAGAGTTGAGTTAAGTCTATTAAGGTTTGTAAAAGTGAATAAAAATGCATTTTGAGGGAACTGAAATATTTACCATTTAAAGATTTGACTTTTTATCTATAATAAATCAGTTATGTCCCTAAAATGTGCATAGCAAAAATGGTAGACAGAATATTTATGAATATATATATATATATGTGTATTTGTATTTATATTTATAAAATATATACATTTTATAAAAATCCAAACACATGGTAGATTAACTTTTGAAATTTGATCAACTAAAGCTGACATGAAAAACAAAAAGACTGAATTATTTTCTAACACAAACGCAACAAACTTGGTTCTGACATATTGTATGCTGTATCATCACTTCTGCTTTAATTAAGAATGATACATCAAATTAAGTATGCCAACCAATCAAATGTATTTCATTTATTTCCACTGTGACACCAATGTGGGTTTTTATCACTATATTTTCTTGTTTTCCATATTTGCTCAATAAAATATTGATTGTGGCTTAGACTGATTTGACCATACCCACAATGATGCTTCCGATGTTAATCCAATGCAACCAAACCTCCTTGAGACACTGGTGAACAGGCCTGGGTATGCGGTGCCTCCTGCCTGTCCAACTCCTTGGACAGCAATCCTCTGTGGAAAAAAGAAACAAAAGTAAATACACATCAAATTTTACCACTGGTCTTCTTTACTGTTTTGTGTCAAAGTGTAAACGTTCAAATTCTGCACTCTGACAAAAACATCTTCTTCACATTTAGAGATTTGCCGGAAATCATTACCTTTTCTATCTTAGGAGTACCACAGGGTTCCGCTCCGGGGTTTCTGTAGTTGTCACTTTCTAGAGTCCTATTTTAGAAAAATATTTATCTTAAATACAATATTATATTAACATGTCTAATTCTTTCCAATTTTATAATGTTTTCATCTTAGGTGTTTAAACCAATATTTGATTACATTTACAGTTAATTCAATTGAAACAGTTTTACTACCTCTTCTACATCTCCTATTGTCAGAGTTTACAAGTTCAAATTCCTCTCTCAAACAAAGATAACCTGAACGCAATTAGAATTTTTTTTTAAATTATTGGCTTTTATGTCATAGGAGTTCCACAAGGATCCACCCTAGAGCCACTGTAATTTTTAGTTGTGCAGTCATAGTTTTTGTTTGTTTGTTTTCAGATTAACATCAATTTTCACTTCAAAATGCCATTGATGTTTAATTCTTCCAAACTGTATCCAGTTTTGTATTAAGATACTCAATCTAAGTTCCGAAATACAAAATTTTACAACATTTACAGTTACCGGTAATGTCTTTCTGAAAAATATTAACAGCCTCCTTTATGTCTATTGTGTCCATTCTGGTTCAACAAGGAATTTCTGGATGTCCTATAGATAATCCATCCCATGTGTTTAGATGACACATTTAAGAGTCATCTAAACACAGGGGAAACATCCTCATCCTGTTTCCATCCTGGTACATGGTCTTGAGGATTTTTGGGGGTGTCCTGGAGAAAATCACTCTTAACTGACTGTGTTTAGGTGACTTTTCTATCTGAAGAGTGTATGAGTGCTTTCTGCACACCTGAAGCACCGCTTCTGCAGGTGGGTTGGATGAAGGTGAATGAGTAAAAAGAGGAGAAGGATGGGTTTGTGAGTCAGATGCAGAGAAGATATTTTGCAAGTTTGGGGATTTGCTTTGAGACATAAACACACACCTCCCATCCCAGTTTCCCTCCGCCATGCTGTTGCGTAATTGCAGAAGTGTGTGTCTGTGTGTGTGTGTGAGGCAGGTAGCAGTGGAGCAGGAGGTGCTGGCCGTGCTGTGTGTGATTGAGCGGCCCCGCGGTGCAAGTTGCGCTGCAGGGGTGGGACTTTCTTTCTGCAGATCCTGAAGAGATGCTTTTCTCTGCAGCTCCAAACAGCAAAAACACACATCTTTGTGTTGATCCACAATCTTCTATCTCATCTTCATCCTCTTGCTTCTGGATGCGGTGAAGCATCCTCATCCTGTTCGAGCCAAACAACCGAGCAGGCTCCCTCGGATGGAGAGGAGCACCTGAAGAAGGGAGCGGAGTTGGTCCATCCCTCCTCCCTCTTCATCCCTACTGCACCAAAAGAAAACTCCTGGTAAGAAAAACAATAAAAAGCTTCTGTGCGCCATCGTGGACACACTTTGCACACGCCTCTGCACACAAAGGCTTTTTTGTAGACATGGAGGATGTGTGTTTAGAGGATGTGAAGCTGGGATGAGCAGGATTTCCTGGCGCGGTATCTCCTCTCATTCCAGCCAAATATCGATCCTACTGTGAACCAGGCTGCGTGGCTGTGGGAGTGGGTTGATGCCTGTGGCTTCAGCCTTAGAGGCTACAGGAGCCACGATGGGGGAGATGAGGGGGTTTGATTGTCCAGTGTAAGGATGCTGAACTCTAGCTGCAGAAACTTACTGTATCCAGAGAAACAATGAGCTTCAAACTGGTCACAAATGGGACAAAAGTCATCTTAAGCAAACCTAAACATGCACATGTGTCTTGGGTTGTTTACAAGAAGTTTGATTGAGTAAAAAAACCCTTCCTAATCTAAAAAATATCAGAGCTCAAAGTCTGAACTATGCACTTTGAAATCTCATAATATTTTTATGAGATTGAGTCTCATAAGAACATGAGACTCTTGTTCTCAGAATGAAAGACGAGTCTCATAACGTTCTTTTTTGTTTGCTGCATCTTCTAAAATCATTACTTTGTCCTAATTTTTTGCTTTTTATTCATTCCAATGAGCTGATGTGAAAAGATAACGTCACTCTGGCTGAAACTGCTGACAGCTCAGACATTATGCAACCTCACACAGGAGGGGGCCACATGTGGACTTCTTCCAGGTTCAGTTATGGAGGAGAGACTCCAAGGAATACAATGCTGTCTTCATTTTTTTTATCCTCGCATCAGGATGTCTTGATGAACCTAAATGTCTATGTCTGAAGCTGACTGGGAGCTCTTTTATAGATGTATGCAACTTATGAAGTAGCTTCTTATTGCAGAGACTCTTGGATGATTTCTTATACCATAGATGCCAGTTTTCAGTTTTCAAAGCTGCAAGTTTAAAAGAGAAAGAAGTGCAAGCAGAATATAAAGGGGACTGAGAACACCCACGCTGTCTCTTGATATTTCACACTCAGACACTGGAAGAGGACAACTCTCATTTTCTCTCCTTCCACTGAGACAGCAGTATGATGGAAGAAAAACTTGTAATGAGGTTTTTATTCCTGCTCACTTAATGTAGAGTGATCCTGTTGAACATGACTAGGATGTCATGTCGTATTGTTTTAAGTATTCAAAATCAAAATGGATTGATTCGTTATCAATTAAACAATTAACCAACCTATGGTATACTTTGTACATCCGTTGTAGTTAAACAGGATACATCAGTTAGAAATCATGGTTTTAGTGCTTTGATCACTGAAATTTCAATGTACCTTCAGAGGTCTTTATTGGAAAGAGGGGTTGTGAGTTTAATAGCTGCTCAAGCTTCTCTCTCCCTCCCTTTCTCTGTGTGTGTGGCTGGGCTGTTTACCCTTTCACTGAGCTAAAATACGACCTGCTCAGAACTCAATTCCTTCACTAGCACTTGCAATCATCTCCGCTTTTCATTTAGCACCTACTCATACACACACACACACACACACACACACTGCCGCCCTCTTGTGTCCTCACTGAACTCCTTGGAAGAAAAGTATTATTACATTAGAGATCTAAGAGCACTTAGATGAACACTAGAGATGTTCAGATTCGTAAGGCAACACCCCTAAAGTCTGCTGCCATTAACAAAATGGGCTTTGCTAACATTAAGCAGGTCTCAGGGCTTGATGCATCACTGCTAATATTTCCAGAATAGATCACGTAATGGATTGTCTTGTTTTGTGACAAAATCCTCTGGTCTGCGCAGTTTGCTGCCAAATGTGGCTACAACTCAGTCCTTGGACACGCCCGGCAACTCAGCAAGCCACAGTGTCATAATTCTGAGATTAAAATTTATAGAAATTGTCGTTAAACTATGAAGTAAAAAAGCATGACAGCATGTGTTGGTTGGTGCTACAGAGCAGGAATACCTCTTAGAAGTTTCTTTATTTAATGTCTTACTTGTTGACCTGTAACAATCTGAGCCACCTAGTTTTTGTGTTTGGCATTCTAGTTCTCTTGGTCTTACTTGGTCTCATTTTTTGTTCCACTTTTTTGTGTATGTCTACAACAATTCCTTCTTACTCCTACATCGTGTGACTAGAGTCGCTTAAGTGGCAGTTCATAGCAATAATAGGCAAGAAATTTCTAAGAGTTTTTAAGCTGGGTACAGTAACTTTTACCAAAAACCTTTGCAGCTTCATTCAGAAATTTACTTGAAAAATTAAATCATATTGAAAAGTTGAATTTCATGTCAATTTTTTTTAGGGAAAATATAAAAATTAAAAATGTATCTAACTTTCGCTCTGACCATTACCATTGAAGGTAAACTGTACTTGCAACTGGCTCCAATTTATGAAATTTATTTACTTTCAGAACATTTCCAAAAGCTAATAAAAAAAATTTTCTTTCACAAAACATAAAAAAATACCCTAAAACTGATGTGTATCAGCTTCATGTTAAGTTTTTTATCTTATAATAGATTGGTTGAGTGTGATGGGACCCAATATTCACAATGAGCTTAAAGTCATTTTATTTGTTAACAGGACATCGAACAGTATCACAATGACTAAACTGGATAAAATTGGTATTAGTGGTGTAGTCAGGGAAAGCCAGCAAAGTTTTCATTAATCATCTTAGGATGTATTTGTGTAAGTGTCAGAAGGTTTAGCTTGTCTATTTTTGTAATTTATAATCAAAAGAACCATGGCTACAGGATTATATTTGTATAGGTTCATCTTTTAAGTTTTAGCCAACCAGAACGTCTGTTTTATAGTCAAAAACTGTGAAGAAGCGGCTTTTTTGTCTCAAAGTTTCATTTAAAGTCCAAGTGTTTTGGATGAATTCTAATGCAAATTGAATAAAAGTTGCTGACGCAGCTCTTAGGTCCTTAATTTCATAAAAAATAACGCACAAATTTCTCACTCAAAACTTGCTCCCTTGATTTCATTCTGCTTTGGGGCATAGTCTAGTAAATTAATAATTATAATGCATTGTACTTATATAGCGCTTTTCAGGACACTCTGAATACACTTCACATATACATTATTCATTCACTCCATACTAAGTAATTATGGTAAGCTACTGTTGTAACCACAGCTGCCCTGGGGCAGACCGATAGAAGCAATGCTGCCATTTAGCGCCATGAGCCCCTCTGATCATCACCATCCAATCACACACCATCCAAACTAGGCAAGTGTTTTGCCCAGCAACACAACAACAATTTTTCTCAAAGGCCGTCCCACTGTGGCACCTCGGGTTCCAGTGGCCTCCCATCCAAGTACTGCCCAGGCCTAGACTGCTTAGCTTCTGAGGTCTGGCTGGTGTTGCCAAACTAAGTTTTTAACATCAAAACCTTAGTTTTCTTTAATAACTTTGGTCCAACATTCCATGTGATAGCCCCTCATTGGAAAGTAGAGGACAAACAAAAAATTCTAATGGGTGATAAAAGTTAATGTCTAGCATAAACAGAAAAGAAGAGACCGTTAGCTTAAGGTAGCCTTGCATATCTACATTAAGTTTCAAATTGGATAAAACCACTTTTCATATCCTTTAGAAAATATTCTAAGTCTATATAAGCTTCAACATAAACCCTGGAAAGATTAGCACTGTGGCTAGCTCACTATCTCGGTTTTATGGACGTATGTGCGTGCACATTATGCTGTTCTTTAACAAAGTTTTATTCAGTCTCTATAATTTCAAAGTAGTTATATACATATTTGATCAAATAAGTTTTATCTTCAGAATATGTGTAGCTAGAAATGGGTTTACACCGAATTTTACCCACTTGGCAGTTACACTTTCGGTCTTTGAGAGGCGGGAGATAACCAGGCTATTTCTGAAGCTTTTTTTTTTTTTTTAATAGTTCTGCTGTTTTTGTTTGTTTGTTTTTATTTTGTTGTTTTTTTATGAACGTGTTAGTTAGCATTTATTTTTTGTTTTGTTTTTTTGTAAAAGTTTTATTTCTGAATTAATACCTTTGTTGATGCTTTCCTTGTTAATGGCGTGAAGGTAGTCACCAGGAACTGTTCCAGTCAAATCACAAAAACATTTTTTTTTGTGTGTGTGTGGCTTTAAATCGTATGAGCCATTTTCAAACTTTTCAAAATCTTTTAACTGAACAAACTTTCCTGATAAAAAAAAATCTCATCTCGGGTCTGTAGTTTTTGCTGAGCAAGTCAGTTTGTGTAGCTGCAGAAGTCGTTTTCCTCCCGTGTAATTTGATTTTTTTTTAAAAAAAACATGGCGTCAGACGTGGCAGCTTTTAAATACCCATGTACCAAAAATAAAAGCTAAAGTAGAAGGTTAATTTTTTTTAACTGCTTAGAAAAAGGACAAACATATGGGAAATAAGGAGAAAGAAAAACAGGGAGAAAGAAAAGTGAGAGGGAAAAGGAGCAGTATTGCTGTGCTGGCTGTACATGGCCTCTTGTCCTGTCTTATATCAAAGTGTGACAGCAATGCAGTCCATCTGATTATGAGTTATTGTGTATGATTAAAAGCAGAATTGATTGATCAGGTTGTTATGAAAAGAATGTGAGCAGTCCTGGGATCTCTTCCATCCACCGTTTCCTGCTGCTCTTTGACACTGATGTACACATCTTTTATTACAAGCACCACTTACCATTTCAATTATCTGATGCCTCATTCTGTCCTTATTCCGCCTCTCTTTGCAGTTTTTGCTTATGTAAACAGGAGACTATCAATCTGTGTGGCTGTATTTATTGATTAAACTTGTCTGATTATGTTGCTCCAGCTTAGCCCAAGGCACATCATGTATCTGGGATGATATCTTATAAGCAAAAATTATACCTTTTAATTCAATCAAGAGCTAATACGTAATATAATACAAAATTACTTTTGGAGGTTAATAAAATTAAACAGATGACACCTGGATGTGGATATAACCTGTGAACAATGTAATTGTTAATTTTAATTGAAAAAAGGCTAAAGTGCAAAATACACATTTCTGTAGATTCCAAAATTAGCTTTTGAAATTATATGAACTAATTGTGGGCTGCACGATAGCCACACAGCAAGAACGTCAGGGTTCAAGCCCCAGTGGTGTGTGAGTCATAAAATGCTGACCTTCCAAGTGTGAAGTTTGCATGTTAACCCTCTTCTTGATTAGCCATCAGGAAAATGACCCTCGGCATGAGTGTGTGTGAATGGCCTGTGTTCATGTGTAGCTCCGTAACAGACTGGCGACCTGTTCGTGGTGTACCCTGACTCTCGCCTGTAAGCAGCCACCTTAGGCTCTGGCACTCCTGTAACCCTGACTATATTAAGCATTTCAGAAGATAAATGAACATTGATTAATCACTGGTATTATTACCAGTGACATAACATACAGTGTCTTCCACTTCATCGGAGGATTGGGGCAGAAGCAGCCTAACAGGGGAAACCCAGATTTCCCTCACCCATTCCTCAACGGGGAGAATCCCTGATGCTCTCTTGTCAGCTGTGAAACAGTTCCTCCAGTAGATCCTATCTCGGTGGGTTGTGCCTGGAAAACCTTAAGAATGAGGCTTATGGGGGGTGACCACGTGGCTGGCTTGCCCAGTTTGGCTTCACTTGACTAAGACGAGTAACGGCTCTGTTCTGATTCCATCCTGGATGTCAGAGCTCCTCACCTTGGTCCTCAGTGAGAGCCTGGCCACCCTGCAGAGGAAGTGCATTTTGTCTGCTTGTCTTCACAATCTAGCTCTTTCGGTCACCACCAAGAGGTGGTAACCATAGAAAAGGATAGAAATGTAAATTGACTGTTAAATCTAGAGCTACGCCTCTTGGCTCAGTTTTCTTCTCACCACAACGTATTGTTGCAACATCCCAATTATCATCAGTGACATATTGGGAATAAGTTTTTATAATCACTTCAAAGGCTTCAAATCAATAAAATCCCACACTTACCAACTATTTTTACAAGTAATAGTTGTAGAATGAGTCGCTCTAAAGATCCCAGCAAATTTCAATGTAGAAGTTTCTGTTAAATGAATTCTAACCTCAACCCAGAAGAACATCTCCTTTGAGTTATAAGGGAAACTGTGAGCCACATTTTCTCGTTCGACATCAGTGTGACCCCACAAAAATGTTTTAGGAAGAATATCAAACATTCCCATAAACACACTCCCAAGCCTTGTGGGCAGTCTTCCTGTTCATCTATTTATTGGTTCGTAGAGGAATAAAATGCCAGAAGTTGTACAACGTTTCTCTAGTTTTTATCTGATTTCTCAAGGAGATCAGCTTCATTCTTTGAATCAGTCAGAGAGCTGACAGTGCTGTCCTTCCTAATGACCATGAGACTGTATCTGAGTCTGTTAAGGACCAGTATTGATTTGGGAGATAGAATACCACACACACATTCACAGTAGGCATCTCTGTTCTTTGTGATTAGTGTGTGGGCTTCAGTCCTGCGGGGCGACTCGCTTACATCCAGACAATCAGACTGCATGCACATGCACACATAAGCTAACAGAGTTGAATGACCAGAAACAATGAAGCTTTAACATTGTTTTGTATCTTATTTAGTAGCTTCAGCTATAAGATCAAAATCTCAAAGCTTGTGTTTTATCGTCACCGTTAGACGTATACATTCCAGCGTTTTTTTTTTTTTTTTTTCTTGTTGATTTTTTTTTCAAAACCTCATTACTGTTCAGCAAAATGAGATTTCACAAGCTTGCACTGCATGGTTCACATGCCACTGAACTGCCACAGGCTGCTTAATGAACAGGAAGATATTAATTTCATCATCGTAATGACTAAAAGGTTCAACATCTGTGCTATGCAACACAGAGAAACAGAACAATGTCAGATCTCATCAAGTAGGGAAGGCTGAGATGAAAATATTTGAGAAATGAACTCATGTGAGATAACACATCACCAGCATTATGGGTTATTCCAAAAATTACAATAATAATTGGTAACTAACAGAAAATCTATCTTTGAAGAAGAAACTTTGTTTTGAATTGAAAACAAACATGGAATGAAATTTGATACTGGAGAGCCTCAAAGTAGCTCAGAATTCACCTTAGACATACTCTACACTTTAACGGCCTCCAACTCCTAATTCATCAGGTTCAATAAGCTGTTGCTCCATCTTTGCAGGCATGATCATTTTGATCTTATGGGAAGGTATAAGGGTTAAACATATGCATTTTGTCACTCTGATGTTGAATGAGAAGGTTTGGCTTTCAGTCTCCACTCTAATTTGTCTCAAAAGTGTTCTATTGGTTAAGGTGAAGACACTGTGTGGGCCATTTATCCCTACCAGACTGTCCTCCATCTTTTTGTCAAACTAGCTTTGTTTATAAAAATGTTTTGCATGCCTAGATGGTTTGATTTTATCACATGCGGTTATAAAAAATATTGGAACATTGATTGTGCAGTGTGAAGAGATAAAGAAGGTGGAAGATTTTAAGTATCTAGGATCAACAGTCCAGAGCAATGGAGAGTGTGAAAGAGAGGTGAAGAAGCATGTGCAGGCAGGCTGGAACGGGTGGAGAAAAGTATCAGGTGTGATGTGTGACAAAAGAGTTTCAGCTAAAATGAAAGGAAAAGTGTACAAAACCGTGGTCAGACCGGCCATGATGTTTGGTCTAGAAACAGTGGCACCGAAGAAAAGACAGGAAACAGAGATGGAGGTAGCAGAGATGAAGATGCTGAGGATCTCTCTGGGAAGGACCAGGGTGGATAGGATTTGAAATCAGTATATCAGGGGAACAACACATGTTAGAGGTTTTGGGACTAAAGTCCGAGAAACGAGACTGAGATGGTTTGGACATGTGTAGAGGTGAGAGAGAGAGTACATAGGAAGAAGGATGCTGGATTTGGAACCACCAGGAAAGAGGCCTAGAGAAAGACCAAAGAGGAGGTTCATTTACGCAGTGAAGGAAGACATGAAGGCAGTTGGTGTGACAGAAGAGGATACAGTAGATAGGATTAGATGAAAGAAACTGACTTGCTGTGGTGACCCCTGAGGGAAATGCCGAAAGAAGAAGAAGAAGATTGTGCAGTGTTGAAAGAGTGTGTTTTTTTCTCTTTACTTTTCAAAAAAATCAAAAAGGGAATTGATTATCCGCCTGTCAGGTTTAAGATACTTTCCACTTCAGCTTTCAACATCGACGTTTTAATTCATGATTGTGCTTTAGACATATAAAATGTGTTTTCTGCTCCAGTCTTCTTTTCTCTGCCGCTGTCATGTAAATCAATCAAATAGGTGCCCATAGATCAATCACCATGGCTTGTCTAAGGGGAGTGTTAGAAATACTGTTTACTGGCTTCAGGCCAATTGCTGAATTATGATGAATCAAAAAGCCAGTCCAGTGAAACATTTGAACATTTGATCCCCAGAGTCAGACTGTAAAAGAACCAATGAAACTAGAAAAAAATCCTATGGTTACTTCTATGTATCAACAATTTATTTTTCATAAAAAGATTAAAATATTGAGTTTCTCCTTTTGCTTTTACCAGTGAAAGAAAGATTCTTTTCACAGTTAAACCTTTAGCAGTGCTTCATATGACTCAATTCATCCCTAATAAATGAACATGGTCAAGATAACACTTTATTATGCTCAAAAATTGTGTAAGTAGACACTAAGTCACAGACGAATAAAGTCACAATAAAAATTGCATGAACTGAACGGCAATAAACAATCATCCTTCTACTGCAGCTAGAACCTCTTCTATTTAAGGAATAATGACATAACCTCATAGACCTGCAATATATTGAAGGAAATTTGCAACAAAAAAAAAGTCGCTTGAAAATTTGAATTGTTTCAAAACAAAACCCATTCTCTGTTTTCTTCACCCCACCCCTAAAAATAGTTCAATTTTATTGTTGTACAAATTATCCGTCCACTTAAGTTTGATCAATGAGTTAAGTTTAATCAATGTATATTGAAGGAAATTAGCAAAACAATCAGGCAAATGATTAAAAGAATCTGAAAGGCTATTTGGAATAATTTAAAAAGTATTCTTGAACAAAATCCAATTAACATCAGTCCTTGATTCCAATACTTTTTCTGCCTGCAGAGCAGGCTGGGAAAGCCCCATCACTGGCTAATACACAGTTCGTGCCACCACACTATATGGTAACAATCTCCTGGTGCAACATTCTGCAACAGCTTGCAGGACGAAATTAAACTACTACTTGTTTGGAGTTTCTATTCGAACAGTCAAAGTTTTACTGTTCTGCTGATTAAGCTCACACTGCATCTTTATAAAACTACTTTTACTTCTCTCTTCTTTCTGTCCTGCCTTGTTCTAATCCTGTTCCTAGTCTTCCTGTCAAACTGCCTCCTACCTAAAGCTCAGGTGTCATACTTTGCTGAGATATGTGGACATTCCTCACAGCCTGGCTCTGGGTCCTCCATGCTAATCTGATGGCACACCAGTGGGCCCTGCACTGCGTCAGCCACTTAAATTGGCTGGCATGACTGTGGTCTGCAAGGAGCCGAGTAGAATTGACACACACACACACACACACACACACACACACACACACATCCTGCAGCCCTCCCCGTGCTTTTTTTTCTCCCTATATCATTAGTGTAATGCTCTTATTTCTCCCAAGCTGCTGAGATATGAGGAGATTCCAACTAGCAGAAAAGGAGAAGAATGAGTCACACACCAGCCACCATCTTTCTATTTCTTGTAGTTTGCAGAGAAAATGAGACCTACTGTGACACTGGTAGTTCTGCTATGAATAAACTCTAACTGAACTGAACAGATATCTTTGAAATGAAATAAATATGACAGCTTTTAGCACTTTTGGTGGAAGGAAGAGCTTTTTTTTGGCAGCTTTTCTAAATAACTATGTATCTCTCTGAAGGTATAAAATGCCATAAACATTTTGTAACATCAGTGCCATATGATGTTTTTTGTAGTTTTATCTACACTGTATATCCGCACAATATTATTCATGTTTTTTATGTTGCACCTTACCCCTAAACAATGTTCATGGCTTGATTCTGGTATCAAGCTGTAGTCCCACCCTGATCAGAGCAACACTGTTCAGTCTTTGAGTGTTACAGTCCTGCAGGTTTCCTTGAACAATTTAATTTCAAACTTGTTGATTCTTCAGGACAAGATGTCCCAACTTGTAGATGATGCATCGCATTGTGAGTTGGAGTCACTAAAATTTGGCTGAAAAGGATTAAAATAAAAGGCATGCTTTTTCAAAAAAATCTGTTTGAATAATAAAAAAAAAAAACAGTTAAAAGAGTGCTGAACCAGCTGGGGTTTCATCAACAAAGACTGGAGCTCACAAATATTTTATTGGTGAATAATTGATTAATCATGCGTCCCAGGTTTCCTGCAATCTTTTTCTTTTTAGATGTTTTACGCTCAGCAGTGCTGCTTTTGTGCAGCTTTACCGGCTTTTCTGCCAACTCCTTAGCCGAATAAAGAAACATTGATTTGATTGTGTTTCTGTAATATGAGAAAAAAGAAAGATTGCATGCTGAGTGAGGCATTTCATCAATTTTTTTTAGGTTTTTAGAATTGCTCTGTAACAGTCAGTAAGTATTTTTCTTGTTTACTGTCTTTAATCAGCATGTTGATTAGTGTATGTTGTGTTCATGCGCCTGCTGTTGCATCCTGGAGCAGCAGTGGATGTCAGAGTTAAAGGTCTCACGGCACATTTTGTTCCTGAGCTGGTTAGTGCTGTCACATTTACTCTGATCCATGTGAAAAAAAGAAGAATTGAGAGGTCCAAAAGCTTTTCAGCTTTTTCCATGATGAATATCGTTTCTTCCCCAGAAATGTTGCTGCAATTGTAGACTTTGATTTAAAGTGTTGTGTATGTGTGTGTGTTTTTCAGGCTGCAGAACCATGTCCTCGGCTGAGAGTGAGGATTTACCAGGCTACCATCTGAGCGGTGAGTCACGTTTGTGTTTATGGACTTTATTTGCATTCACACTTGATTTAAATGACAGTAAATATATTATTTCTGAATACTAAAGAAAATAAACTCAGCCTTGTTTTTGTTAAATTAATATCCGTGCCATTTACTGTTTTTATGTAAACATTGTACTGTAGAGATAACTTGAAATATCTCTACTAATTTATTTTATACACTTGTGGTTCAAAATATATTTTTCTAACACAAATTCAGAAGTATATGTTACATTTTTTTCTTTTGGCTTTCCCCTTCTTGAAGTGCCACAGTAGATCGTCTTCAACTGTCTTTCCCCTGTTTTCTGCATCCTCTTCTCTTTCCTTCATGTCCGCCTTCGCTTCATAGTTGGTTGGTTGGGAATTGGTTGCCAGTCCCTCTGTCTGGCAACCAGTCATGCACACAAACGGACAATTTAAACCACCAATCAGTCTGATGTGCATCAAAGGCTTGGGATACTTTTATTTAGAGCTAAACTAACTAGCTTATGCAGCCGAGGGTCTGAGCCAGGGTCACCGTCGTCGGCTGCCGCCCATCTCCTCCTTCACCTGACCCTTATGCCCTCTCCTGCAGGTGGTGAGTCCACCTGCAGCCAACTCATATGGGCTGGTTCAGACATCCGGTTGGAATGCCTTACGAACACCTTGCTGGTGAGGTGTTTTGGGCATGTCTCACCAGGAGGACACCCAGAGGTACACCCCCACCCACTAAAAGAGACTATGTCCTACAGTTGGCCGGGGAACACCTCAGGATCCTCCCAGGTGAGCTGGAGGATGCAGCTGGGGGGAGGGAAGCCTGAGCTTCCTGTCTGAGGCTGTTGCCCCTACAACCCGGCCCCGGATAAGTGGAAGACAACGGAACGGGGAAAAAATACTAACTGAAATAAAAACAAAATCACATAGCCTGCTGTTACAGCTAACATGCTGCAGCTTCCCCTTAAACATGGTCATTGTCCTTCCACAGATGTTTGGTGATGTGAAGAAGAACGTTTTATAGATGTCCTTTAACTTGTGGTGTTATTATAATTTAATTGGTTGAATTAACATCTCCCTTATTTTCATTTCCCTGGTTATACTTACTGACAGCTCTAAGAAGAAATATATATCTTTTCTTTTTTTTTCTGAAATGAAAGTGTGTTGCAGGATTTCTGAGGCTTTGTTCATGTTCCTGCAGTGGTGCGAAACCCACCAAGCTGGGAGGTGGGAATATACCTGGTGGGATTCTTTGTGCTACTGGCTGCCGCTGGGCTTAACATCTGGAAGTTGTGGAAATCCGGTAGTTTCCCCGCTCCATCGCCTTTCCCCAACTTTGACTATCGTTACCTGCAGGAGAAATATGGAACCTCTTTCTCAGAAGTCCGACAGAAGGTGCTAATATATTTCTGCTTTAAGTGAATATTTTTTTTAATCAGCAGGCTTAAATGAAAGTTAAAATGTTGTCTTTTTTACATCTTCGAAGAGAGTGGCTGCCAACAACCACCGGCGGACCTCCACCACCTCCAGCCGGAAGCCCAGCCTGGCTCTTGGTGATACCCCAGATGGTTTGAGAGACCTGGGACATCTGGAATTGATGAGCAGGGAGCTGGACCCAAACGGCATGGCTCAGCTGAACAGATCCATCTCCACTGACTCACTCAGCTCCATCTCTTCCATCGCCAACAACTTTGGCCATGACTTCACGGTTGGCCAACTGGAAGTCACTCTGGAGTACGAGCAATCTCGGCATCTGGGTCAGGGGCCAGGGATGCTCCACATCACCCTGCACCAGGGCAAAGACCTGCTGGAGAGAGAGGAGGGCGACTTCCCAGGTTGCTTCATCAGAGTTTCAATCGGATCAGAAGAGCTTAATGTGGGAGTCACCAGGGTATGAAAACTGTTTCTCTGCATTGTATGGCCCTGGAACTATGAATAGATTTACACAGGTTTGATAGCCACTAAGAAAACCCTAAAGTTAATTAACATGATGTAAAAGAGAACAGTAGACTTGTTCAGTGTCCTGGAATTCAGGTGGAAAGGTTGTAAATTTAGAAATTTAGGAGCAGGGTTGAAGTTGTTCTATTGTAGTATGGTTAGGGAGAGGTATAGAGTTGCGGTTATTTTTAAGGATTGGTTTGTTAAGAGTTTCCTGGAGGTAGAAAGAGTGTCAGATATAGTGATTGGCCTGAAGGGAGAAAACAAAAGTGTACTGTTCAGCTCGTTAGTGCATCGGTTGCACAGGTAAGACGTAAACTGGACAAGAAGGAGAAAGAAGAAAAATGTTCAGTCAGACCTTGATGAAGTGATGTAGAATCAAGAGGAAGATTTGGAGGTAGCAGAGAAGAAGATACTAAGGTTCTCTTTGAGAGGTACAAGAATGGACCGGAATGAGAACATCAACGGAACAGCTTATGTTAAAGGGTTTGGAGATAAAGTCAAAGTAGCCAGATTCAGATGGTTTGGACACGTTCAAATGAGAGAAGGATCCAGGTAGAAGGATGCCGAGTGTGGAAGGAGGCCTTGAGGAAGACCAAAGAGGAAGTTTATGGATGCAGGTGAAACAGAATACACGATATTTAGTGTAAAACAAAGACTATGGAGGTTGTCGATTGAAGAAAGCTGAAAGGACAAGAAGAAAAAATGTGGTTATAAATATAAAAATAAGCAAGATGCATTGAGTTAAAACCAATAAATGAAACTGCTTTTAAACATTTACTGGGACATAAAGGAAGTGCCTCCATCGGTCCGTGGGAAGTTCTTTAATCATTAGGGATACTGCTGACAAGCTGTTGAAATATTTAGATACACACACTGATGCTTTCCTTTATTGAGTGAAACTCTCACACTGACAAATCTTAGATCGTTCAATTAGATGTTTCAATTACTCAGTTTTAAAGAAAAACAAAAAACAATCATACTAAATTAGGCATAAAAAATTTGAATAAACACATTAACTTCTTTCACAGGAACGAGCCTGAGCCTAAATAGATGATCAAACAAACAAAAAAAAAAAAACCTAAATCTTATCTATTTGACTTTTAGTTTAGATAATTATGTCACAACACATATAAGATGAAGCTAAAAGAAAAGTTTTTTATGTATGCTGGTATATTTCTCCTTCACCGGGGAAATTTGTGCACTGCATCACACCGTAGCAGGCTGCCACGACGGTGCCAATGGTGGGAGAACGGGGATAGGTGTCTTCTCCAAGGACCCTAAACGTGAACTCAGTGGGAATCAAACCTACGAAATTCCGGTTAACTTCCAGTCCGCAGGCGAACGCTCTACCACTGAGCCATCGCCTCCCCCCCAATAGCTTTGTCCTAAAAGCTCATCTGTACCTAAGACATGATGAGATGAGGGTCAGTTGAAGTAATTTAATTCCCTCCTTTGGATTAAACATGTCTATAATTGAATTTGTCCTGGGAGGTGAAAAGTTGGATCTCGCTTGTTTCCTGCCCGCTGGATAATTTTATTTTATTTGCTTGAGCAGCCAGCTGGTTGCCGAGGAGGCTGATTTCTCATCGCTTTACTGTCACATGAAGGCGGATGAGATAAGTCTCATCCTTTCTCTTGTAATTTGTCACCTGATCTGTCGATTAAAGGAATAACAATGTGGCACTTTTTTTTCTTTATTATAACAGCCTTCAATATACTAAAAGATATTACAACAGTGGTTTCCAAACCCTTGAGTCCCGGATAGCAAACGTGTTCACTGTGAAGGTCTGACTTATAAAGAGTTATTTGGAGTCTACTCTGGGAAAAGATGGAGTACACTTTGTGCAGGTCAACAATCTATCAATGAGCTTTGCAAACAGACAACAAAATACATCATTTATGACTGTTAGCAAATATTTAAACCAACCAATCAGATGTTGTACATGGAATATTGAACTTGGCATAGTGATATAAAATTTATAAACAAAATTTTATATGCAAAAGCTTCTCAGTCACCTGCCCAAACGCAGGGTTAAAAAATTGTTCTAATCCCCTCAAAATATGTGTAAACTGTCTTTGTAAGTCCAGCATGTTGTCGTTTTTCCATGTTTTCTATTAAAACGTCCAGGTTCTTCATCTCTGTAGAAACCCCCAGTTACATCTGTAGCAGGTCCACCTTACTGTCCAGAGTTAGCCAGAGTTATCCAGGGTACACATGCCCGGTTTTCTCTCTTTGATGCCACACCATTTCTTTTTAATTGTCACTCTCTTAACTATCCAAACTATTATAATCAGGAACCACCACTGTTCAGATGCTGGTTTATTGCCTTATAGTCACTAATTCTGGTTGATAAAGACCACTTTGAAGGAAAAATAAAGAGGCCATATTCCTCCATCTGTTCCTGGTTCAGCGTTGCCAGCAAACACATGAGGTTCTGCCTCATGTGTGGCTAGTTGTGAGTCATCATTCTGCTTCTGCACACTTTGTACCACCGGACACACACGCACAAGCACATACTCAGCACTGCTAGTCAAGCTGTCCTCCCTCTCTTACTTTTACTGCTGTAATATTAGCTTAAAGTCTTCTACTCCAACTGAGATTTTTTCTTTCATCTCTCGTCTTCTTCTCTTCTCCCATCCTCTACCCTCATTTTTTCTCTCTATACAACATGCTTGTGCTTGATCTGTCACACACATTTATGTATTTGTCTTTCTCTTTTTATTTCTGGGTTTACTGCCCCAGACACTGTAACTCATGTCTCCCAAGTGACACACGAACACACACCAGGCAGGTCCTCTCAGATTTTACATAAAATTCATGTAGAATTCAGCTGGTGTTGAGGTTTTGACAATGCCAGATTTCCAAGATCACACTTACAAGCTGATTTGTGAATTTTGTTTTTCATTAGAGCAGGATACTAAAGTTTGAAACAGATGTATGCAGATGTGTGACGCAGGTGGGAAAAGGAGCTAATAATATACCTCTTTAGACTACTTGTTGCTTGGTAACTTGTGATTCACCCTGGCTTTTCACATGAGCTCCACAATCCAAAGGCATAGACATAAATACAGCCTTGGCAGAACATCTCTCACTAATAAGTACTTATTATGAGCTCTTAGTTCCAGTAAAATGGCCTGCAGATTGTTGTCTTCTTCAAAAATATTATAAAAAGAAGGTTGCTGGGTGATTTTTTTTTTAAAGCTTAATGGGTTTTGTTTGGTGTAATTTTCCAGTGTGTTGGATTTTAAAAAAGTTGGCTGGTGGACATACAGTATGCAGATAGCTTTAAAGTATCTTTTTATTCACTTATCTTGCGTACACAGTCATGTGAGGAAGTTTGTATCAATGCTGAAGATTTGCATATCAAAACTTGAGCTGGACTTTTTTGGGTAGATAAGGGTAAGCAAAGTTGCAGACCTCAAACGGTCATAAAAAGTGAGCAGAAATCCAGGTGGCTTTCAGTAAACTGGATAGTAGGAGATTGCATAAAATATGGAGTAAACATTTTTGATTTCAATTGAAAATTCAAATTTTCCACTTTTTTAGAGGCCTCATCATCTTTGCAAAAAGGTTAAGTTACATTCAAATTCCGTCAGAATGTGAAACACCAACAAGGGTTTGACCCCGTTCTGACCATTTTGGGATTCGACAGTTATAATTGTTGGGAAAACAACTTCCCATCAGGAAAAGTTCACGTACACTCCCCTCAACTAGAAAACAACTGATTATTCCAAAATTCCAACGCAACAAAAATTTACATCTTTGCAGTACCTGTTGGAAAATGCCGGAATTGCAGAAGTGTTAAACAAACAAGACTAAAATGACATTTTTATTCCATTTTTTGAGCCAACTGAAAAGGTTTAACATGACACATGATCTTTGGCCTAAAGTTTATCCCTTCGGTTAAACAATATATTTTTTTTTAATTATTACATTTGCCACCCTTGGTCAAGCACTACAGACCAGCATGTCACAATGCTGGACAGGACAGAGTTAGCAAGAGAGAATAGCCACTTTTTAACAGAAATTAAACTCGTTCACATGAAATAAAAAGCGTTGATTTCATTGTTCTTAAGTCTCTTAGGAAGCTCATACCAAAGTCTCACTGCAGACAGAGATGACAGTTGGCATGCGACATTTTAAAACCAGAATGTTGAAGAGACACTAACTCCATTCAGAGGCTGCATTAAATAGAGAAAACATCCTAGTCAGCTAGATTTCTAGCCCAATGCTTCATGAAGAAACAAGACTACAATACCATGTTTGGTGGTTGTTCACTAAAAAAATCATAGAAGAACACGGAAGTGGAGGGGTGATGGTTTGGGCTCTTTCTGCTGCCATACAACATGAACATCCAGTGGTTACTTTAAAGCATGACCCTGTTTTTTTGTTTTTTGTTTTTTTTTAAATCCCTCTAATGCCATATGAGACCAGGTCATTTTAGAGTAATGTAAGATATCAACAGATCTACAACATCATGTCTAAAATTACCAAGAGGGATGCCTTGGTTTTCATTTCTACTTTTCAAACTGGGCAGCACGGTGGTGCTGTGGGTAGCACGGTGGCCTCACAGCAAGAAGGTCATGGGTCCGAGTCCTGGAGAGGGACGAGTGTGCAAACTCCACACTGTCCTTTCTGTGTGGAGTTTGCATGTTCTCCCCGTGTTTGTGTGGGTTTCCTCCGGGTACTCCGGTTTCCTCCCACCCTCCATAGACATGCATGCTAGGTTGATTGGTGTCAAAATTGCCCCTAGGAATGTGTGTGTGTGTGTGTGTGGCCCCGCGACAGGCTGGCGATCTGTTCGCCAGCCTGCAACCCTGTAAGGGATAGACGGATAAGAAGATGACCGACTGACTAACTTTTCAAACTGCATCGTTCACACTTGAAAATACAACGGAATGGTCTGACGAACGTTTACCAGGCTTCCCCGAAATGTGTCATCATCATTAAACATGTGGGTCGTCAATATAACTAGATGTTTTTCTCCATCTGCTTCCTGCAGGTTCAAGCAAATGCATTCACTGTCATCTTTGATGAGCGCTTCTCTGTTCCTATGGACCTGTCCACGCTGGAGGAGTTCAGTCTGCGCTTTGCTGCGTTTGGTATCGACACTGATGAAAGAAACATCAGCGCGGGGATGGCAGAACTGAAGCTGTCTGACCTGGACCTGCCCATCAGACCGTTTAATGCCTGGCTTTATCTTCAGGATGTCAATAAGGTAGACTGGAGAAACTGGGATGTGCGGCTACCATGGTAACAGGATGGAGACACTTGATCTGTTTCATACTTATAGCTCAGGTTGGATATTGAACAGGTAGTTTTCAGCTGATAAAAGGCTTTCTGGGTTTAGTGGATGCGTAAAATAGTGTCTGAGACCTCCTGCTGGATCTCTAAAGAAATTACACCCAAGTGCAAATACAGTAAATACTGAAGTTTTTGAGTATATGTATCCACTTTTTATGTTATTTTAGGAATACGTAAAAAGCAGACAATGTTTTTTAGGTTAATTTTACTACATATTTACAGATGATATCTTCATAATAACTGATGCTGGAAATTACAATTTGATGACTCCTTTGAAACCAAGTTAAACTGATGACGCATGAGTGATCAATATTAGTCAAACAAAACAATTTGTTCCTTCTGAAAAAAAAAAAATTCCATCCCTCAAACTTTTTCAGTTTTTAAAAAAAATAAATTCTTATGCTTGATCAAATTTTTTTTGCGCCATGAGATGTTCTGAGTGAAGATCTCCTGATGTCTCTCCTTGCTGTTTCTGCAGGCTGTGGATGCTGTAGGAGAAATCTTGTTATCTCTCAGTTATTTGCCCACAGCAGAGCGCCTCACTGTGGTCGTGGCCAAGTGCAAGAACCTGGTTTGGACCAATGACAAGAACACTGCAGGTCAAAGTCGTTCATGTGACCTCCTGTTTAATCTCTATTTGAATCTGAGAAGCGAAACACACGTCTTCATCATAAAGCAAATCATGTGTTTCTTCATCCTAATTGGTCTTTAGTTTTAGTAAACACATTAATCTTCATCAGAGGAGCAGATGGGGCTTAATTGACTTTTCCTTCTGACCTTGATGAAGCTTGCGTAACAAAACACCTCTCTTATCATAACTGAATACCTGGCTGAACTTTTGAGTAATTCCACTTTGATAATAAATTTATAGCTTACTTCATTAACTCAGAAGAGACGTGTTTAGATTGAGATCAAAATGCAGCTATAAAGTTCTGTCTTCCTCTTTCTTCAGATCCGTTTGTCAAAGTGTATCTTCTACAAGACGGCAGAAAAATCAGCAAGAAGAAGACCTCCACAAAGAGGGACGACACAAACCCCATCTTCAATGAGGCCATGATCTTTTCAGTACCATCTATCGTCCTGCAGGTAAAATCTCAAGCTGATTCTTGCATGAAATGAAAATAAAACGTTATTTCTGATCAATACTGGCAAGTTTTATGTAAGATGTACAGTAGATAAGATCAAGTACCAGAGCACCATATTTCATCTACATAGATTCTAATTCTTAGCAGCCCGCCAGAAACTTTTAACTTTTTGTCGAGAGTTAGTCATTTCCTGGAAATGAGCTTCTCCCATAAAGAATGTTTTAGTTCCAACTCTGAATATTTTTTTAGGTCACAATATTTTTATACATAACAACATAACTGCGTTTACAGGTAAAAAAAAAATTAGACGAATTGTCCTAAAATACCAAAAGTGTGCTGAAAACAGAGGAAATGACAAACAAATGAGCTGAGTCATGCTTATGGAATTGGTTTTGTAACTGTGACATGTTGTTTGCAGGAGCTCTCGCTGAGGGTTACTGTGGCTGAGGCCACAGATGACGGCCGAGGTGAAAACCTCGGTCATGTGATCATCGGCCCAGAAGCCAGCGGGATGGGAATCACCCACTGGAACCAGATGCTCGCCACTCTGAGAAAACCTGTGTCCATGTGGCACCCCTTACGCAGGATCTAATGCTAAACCTATCTCTTTTATGTTCTCTCAGACTCTCACTTTGTTTAGTGCCATGTTCGGATCTGTTTGTGATGTATTTAGACAGATTTTACATTGTGACCAACAGAAAGTGAATCACTAAGCTGGTAACACATTGGAATAAATGCCTCATCTTCCTGTATTTCGGAGAAAATTGTTGTTTTATTATTCAGCCTCCTCCTGGTTTGAATGCATTTGGGTAAAGCTGGTAGTATGTGCAGAGTTTTTAAAAAAATCCTTTTTCTTCATCTTTAACTTCACTCAGTTGGCACGAGAGAGAATTATGTCTAAATATTTATCTGAGTGTTATATAAATGGGCATTTATTCCCCATAAATCAGGATTAAATTTTTCTCTTTGGACTTGGGGTGAATTTGCATTAAAAAAAAAAAAGCCCAGCTATGACACAGTTCCTCCTTCTGCATGGTGCCTACTCTGGTTGTAACCTCTTAAAGCAATGTCGAGGATAAACTGGATGAAGGGGTGACATTGCTTCTCTTGTAGGAAAACGCTCATTTGTCTTTCAACTAGTCATGGATTGCAACTATTGGATAGATTTGGTACCAGATTTTGGGCCAAATTAAGTTGTCTCTTTTGAATTTGCCTGTGTAATTTGTTAACAATGAGACCAACAATTGTTCCAGGGTTTTGGTATGTTCAGTTTTTGTTGTGCTTTTCAAATAATCCAGGTACTCTTATCCAGGTAAAATAATGGTAATTTGTAGCAGTCGTTGCAGGGGGCTAAATCTGGAAACAGGATGTAGACTTTGCTCTATTTTCAATGCAATACTAGTTGCATATTTCAGACTGTAAATAATAACACACTACAACATATTTTTCATCCTCATTTGTTCTTCAAAACTCTTGGTGAGAATTTACCACGTAATTAAAAAAAAATCTATTTATAAGCCTTGTGATGATGATTAACATTAAAGCTGATTTAATAACTATTTTGTTAGTTAAATCTCTGGGATTTTAACATGTGATGTAAAAAATATACATACATATTTATGATGATGTAATTTGAGGAAAAGATTTTTATCACTCTAGTTTAAGCTTTTGATGTGAAATTTGCATAGTTAGGACTGTAATTTTTTCAGGTAGCACTATTATTTTAATGTCATCTTTTCAATTAATTCATTTATACAATATGATCAAACTCAGAAAGTCAAATTTGCTTTATTTTGTGCTGCTGTTTAGTTTTGACTTTTGAATGTAAAATATCCATCACTTAGTGATTAATTGTCCTCATGAACAGTTGTTTTTCCAGAACAGGCTAATGTGTTTGCTAAAGTTCTCACCCCACTTTGAAATTCTGTCCAAAAAAAAACACCACATTTGTTCATAGAGCAGACAACATTTCCTACTGTGCCAAATAACGAAGCAATATTTTCATTTACAGTCACGTTTATGTTCAGTTCCACAGAACTGTAGCCCACATCTTACCATGCATGAAGTTAATTAGCACTTGATGTGAATGTTTCTCATGAATACAGTGTATGTGTGAATGCTGTTTCAAATAAAAGCAATCCGACAACGAGAATCATGACTTGTTCAGTTTCCATCCATTTGTTATCTATCCCTACTCATGATGATGTGAAGTTGTGGGGTGGTTTTAAATCTCTGTTGAGCCACCCTCAGAGAAGTGGCCTAGTTTTTTTTTTTTTTAATGTGTGATGGTACTTCTATTCAAATCCTCATTAAAACACCAAGCATGTGTTCAGACTGCAGGAGAAAATCAAAGAGTCTGGAGGAAATCAGTAACTGTGAATGTACTGAGGGCATTTTTATTCATTTATAACAAGAATAACATTTAGTTTTCGGTTTGTCTTCCAAACCGCTTATCCCAAACAGGGTCGCGGTGGGTGCCGGAGACTATCTTGGCTGATTTCAGGCGAGAGGCAGTGTACACCATGAACAGGTCACCAGTCTGTCGCAGCGCCACACATGCAACTTCCCACATTCATTCCTAGGGGTAATTTTTATAACGGCCAAACAACCTAACATGCATGGTTTTGGAGGGTGTAGGAAACCGGCGTACCCGGACATAAAACACGCGTACAAGGGGAGAACACATAAATGTCACGTAAGCTGGGTTCTCAGGTACTCAGAGGGCCCCAGATCCCCACCCGATGTGGTTTGAGATCCTCCCGGACAATGGACGACACAGAGTCACAGGGTTAAGCTACCGTTTATTTTTTTTTACAGTGTAGAGCCACCATAAAAATATAGAGAAACAAATAAAATCAGGGGTAGACACCCTCCCTCTAGACTAATAAAACCACCCTTCCATTACAACTACAAGACACCTCATGCACGTTAGTCACTAAAAACATACTCTACAGAAGACACACACAGCCTGCAAAAGAAACATTAAAAACAGTATTACCAAGAAATAAAACCTCAAACCCTTTAAGAAATTAAAAAGTCCCAGTATGAGAGGGTAGAGCACTAGTCCTGGCAAGGGACACTCATGCAGAAACACAGGGCGAATCCAAATGTTTATAAAAGTTCAAAGGACCCTACTTGTAAAAGAATAAGTTCTAGGTAGCACCCCTGCCGTGGTAAGTCCTTCGCACTGCTGCGGGGGCAAACCCCCGTGAGGTCACCATTCCGGAACTCCCAGCCGGCTCCCTCGTAGATGTAGCTGTCAAAACAAATAAGAGATGTAAACGCAGGGCGCAGCCGGAGTACCCACACATACACACTCGGGGAGCGAGGGATTAATGTTTAGAGGGCGTTGAGGAGTGACATCCTGGCAGGCCTTCGTCGGCCCCCACGTTCAGCATCCCCCTTTGGCACTCCGTCACTGGCACTGACCTCTGGTCACCGTGGTACCGCTCTGTGCAACGGTCCCCTCACCGTTACAATCCCTCGGGATCCTCTCCCAAGCTGCTCTGTGTCTTCTTAGCTTCTCTGGCTTCAACAGTGTCTCTGCCACATTCACTTGCAGGAGTGTTCAATTACCCGATTGCTCTCAGCTAGAGTCTCCAGGTAAACAGCTGTCTTTATTCTTAAAAACCAGAACACCCTCCTACACAACATTTACACCCTTTTTTTCCCTGTGGTCATCCTGACCACACTAGTGCCTATACTGGGTTGGTGGGACCCCCGAGTTAACCCTCTTGGAGCGCCTAGGCTCCAAAACTAGCAAGGCCCCCACCTGTACTTGCATAATCCAAATGTGTCCCAGTGGAACCAAGTCTCTGATGAATTCCACAGGGCTGCAGGGGGCCAACGGGCCCATGGCTTCGGAGGATATCGGCCAGCCAATAAGTCTTGTATTTTTACGGTCCTGATTACTTCCTGTATCCTCCCTTGAGATCCACCCTCCTGGACATGGCCGTAAATTATTTCTATGCACAGTCTTTGTAGGGCCTGACTTACCGTCTGGCCGTGCCTCATACACTGGTCGTCCTGGGTGCAGTTAGGACACAACAATGCATGCCTCTGAGATCCAAAATGGTGCCAACTTGCCCCTGCCCCTCCTCCGAAAGTTTCTACAGAGGACCCGTTCCCCTAGTATTAATGGAAGGGCTCGGGCTGCTTTGTTATAGCGGCGCTCATCCCACCCCTGTCTACGGCCTGTGTTCTACAACACCCGGTCATAGGCCGCCAACAACCGGTCCTGGTGTTGTTTCACCCAACTGTCAACTAACATTTTAACATAGGGTGGGTCCACACCTAAAACTGCATCAATAGGCAATCCTGCATGCCTTCCAAACACAACATAATGGGGGGACAGACCTGTTGAGCTGTGTGGCATGTTGTATGCTTGTAACAAGTACGGCAACTGCTCAGCCCACCTGGCCTGACCCTCCTGGTCCAGCGTATTCAGTAGACCCAACAAAGTCTGGTTGAACCGCTCGCACGCCCCATTCCCCTGTGGGTAGAAGGAGGTAGTCCAGATTTTGACGTTTCCGTATGTATCACAGAGTTGCTTAACCACTTCTGATTCAAATGCCCCCCACGATCTGCCAGGATCCAGTTCTGGGCATCCAAACACTAGGATCAACTTCAACTTGTCAATACCCACTGGTCAGATCAAGAGTGAAGTACCACTGGGCCTGGGTAACCCGGTCGATGATTCTTCTATTTGAGGCAACGGGAATGCATTATTTGTGGGTAACTGCATTGAGTTTGCAAAAGTCCACACAAAATCGCCATGAGCTATAATTCTTTCAAACCAGCACCACTGGCGCAGCCCAAAGACTTGAACTCTCAGTCACAACCCCATTTCTTAACATCCCCTGCAACAACGTTCGCAACTCAGAGTGGAGTTTTGGTGGTCTACTCCAGGTCTGTATCGCTCCCTCACTGGAGGAGCATCACCAGTTGGGATAGAGTGCAAAACTGCAGTAGTACGTCCATAATCCTCCTCGTGAGAGGCAAACACATGAGGCCACCTGCAAAGTAGACCAGTTAATCGCTCCTGCTGTTCTTGGCTTAAGCCATCACCTTTGAGGGCAAGTGCCGGATGGTCTGAGCAGAGTTCTTTGACTTGGTAAATGTCTACTTCCACCTCGCCACTGCCTGTGGGACGCAGTATTAGATCTCTGTGCTCATGTATCTCAGAAGGGTCGATCAGAGACACTTTAGCCAGAGACCTGCCCACGAGCAGCTACACAGAGTGAGGGTGAGGAATACAAATCTGCATAGGCAGCCTTCCCTTTTGCATTTGTACCACTGCCCTTCCAACCCTCCACTTCCTGGAGTCATCTCCTAAATCTTCCACCAGACAACATCCTGAATTCCCTGCTGCCCTCCCTGGGACTGTAGCCCAAATCAACGTCTGCCTGAGGAGCCAATACAACCTTTTTTTTTTCCCGAGAAACGAGCCACCCCTGGAAATCTCCTGGCGGAACTATGGCCTGAATAAGATGGCACATCCGGGAAGCCTTGTCCCAGGCTTTCCCTTCAGTGTTTGGCAAGGTGGCCTTAAAGGCTACTAACCCAGGACATCCGTCCCACACTGAGCAATAACATTCATTCAAAGAATCCCATGGTCACCCTGGATGCTCTCATCTTCCACAATGATGACCCCTTTTTCTGGGACCACCATTCCTACAACTTCAAAGTCCAAGTGGGCATAGCCCATATATGGCAACTTAAGCCCGTTTGCTGCCCTCAGGGACAACCAGGTTCTTCAGCCCCACAAATCTGTTGCTGATTTACATAGCGCTGAAACAATGATTTACTAAACAGGGTCCCTGCATCTTATTCCCTGTCTAAGATGCAGGGAATAACTGCACCCTGCACCTTAACTGTAACCTCAGGGCTTTGTCAGATTTAGGCAGGTCTTAGGCCATCTGCAGAAGGAATTTTCTCCCCAGCCACTTGCCCAACAGCAGCCGGGGAGATCAAAAATCCTGTGGCGGGGCAAGCTCAGCGCGACAGTCCCTTTTAATGTGCCCTGGGCGACTGCAACGCAAACAAATGGGCCTACCACTCTCATCCCATTGTAAACCCCCATCACGTCTTTGCCTTGGCAACATGCCTGTCTGGCAAGGCCTACTGGGAGCTGGGGAAGGCCCCGGTATCAGTAACACTACTGGCACCACTACCAACCACTTGGGACCCAGTAGCCTCTGTATCATCCATGTCAAAGGAGGATCCTATCAACAACGCCAAAAATCTGTCACATAGGCCAGGTTCTCAAGTACCCAGAGGGCCCCAGATCCCCAGTCAACGTGGTTCAAGATCCTCCCGGACAATGGACGACGCAGAGTCACAGGGTTAAGCTACCATTTTTTTTTTTAACAGTGTAGAGCCACCATAGAAATACGGAGAAACAAATAAAATCAGGGGTAGACACCCTCCCTCTAGCCTAATAAAACCACCCCCCCTTACAACTACAAGACACCACATGCATGTTAGTCACTAAAAACACACTCTACAGAAGATACACACAGCCTGCAAAAGAAACAATAAAAACAGTCAGTCAGTCATCTTCTTATCCATCTGTCCCTTTCAGAGTTGCAGGGGATGCTAGAGCCCATCCCGGCTAATTTTAAGGCGAAGGGCAGGGTACACCCCAAACAGGTCGCCAGTATGTCGCAGGGTCACACACATACAACCATCCACACACACACACACACACACTAATTCCCAGGGGCAATTTGGCACCGGCCAATCAACCTAGCATGCATGTTTTTGGAGGGTGGGAGGAAACCGGAGTACCCGGAGGAAACCCATGCAAACACAGGGAGAACATGCAAACTCCACACAGAAAGGACAGTGTTCCAAGCCTCATTCCCACCCGGGACTCGAACCCACGACCTTCTTGCTGTGAGGCCACTGTGCTACCCACTGCGCCACCGTGCTGCCCATTACCAAGAAATAAAACCTCAAACCCTTTAACAAATTAAAAAATCCCAGTATGAGAGGGTGGCGCACTAATTCTGGCAAGGGACACTCACGCAGAAACACAGGGCGAATCCAAATGTTTATAAACGTTCAAAGGACCTTCCTAGTCCACTTGTAAAGGAATAAGTTCAAGATAGCACCCCTGCCTTAGTAAGTCCTTCGCACTGCTGCCCGAAAACCCTCGTGACGTCACCGTTCTGGAACCCCCCGCCACCCTCGCTTGCCATGTTTACCATGTTTTGATTGTGATATTACCTGAAAAATCAAATTTAAAACAAATACAAATTTGCACTTAACATTACAGTACGTTAAGAATCGTTAAGTCCTACTACTGTACGTTCCTACCCTCACCTGGGTGGTGACCGGAAGAATGAGATTGTGGATACAAGCGACCGAAATGAACTTCCTCATCCACAGGGTGGCTGGGCTCTCACTCAGAGAAAGAGCGAGGAGCTCTGCCAACCGGGAAGTTGCTCCTCTGATTCATGAGAAGCCAGATGGGGTGGTTTGGGCATCTGGTTAGGATTCCTCCTGAAAGCCTCACTGATGAGGTGTTTCGTGCATGTTCCACCAGCAGCAGACCCAGAGGCAGACCAGGAACCTGCTGGAGAGACTTTGTCTCACAGCTGGTCGGGTAACGCCTTGGGATCCTCCTAGGTAAGCTGGAAGATGCAGCCGGAATGAGAGAAGCCTGGGCTTCCCGTCTAAGGCTGTTGCCCCCGTGACCCGTCCCCGGATAAGCAGAAGACGACAGAACAGAACTTAACAATACAATAAAAACAAAACTACAGTATATATGTATATATATGCCCTGCAACAGATTGGCGACCTGTTTGGTGTGTACCCCGCCTCTTGCCTGTAACCAGCTGGGAAATGAACAGCAGTTCAGATGGACAAATGAATAAAGATATGAATAAATATAAATATTTGGTTGGATAGACAAGAGGTACAGACTGATAGATAGATTAATATGATTATAAAGGGTATAAATATTATTTCCTGTTAAGTCCAGAAGTAGGTCAGTGTTCTGCAGTCAACCAATCAGAAAGTGGGAATGCTGGGGGGCGGGGCTGAATGGGACAAAGTCCAGGAAATAGAAATAAATAAGAACCGTTCTCTCTGTTCTTCATCTTGTTCTGTTTGGTCTGTCTGTTCTCTGTTTCTGTTTGTGGCTAAACATCATCATGTCTGAAAACAGGGATAAAACCACCGACCAAATGAAAATCTGGAAGGAGAGCAGAGGATCTCAGGTTTGTATTTGCACGGATTTCATCCACTGTTTAGAAAAACGACATCTGGGTGAGAGGTCATCTGGGGTAATCAGAATAAAATAACTAGAAAAACCAATTTTCATTCATTAATCATGCTAACGTTTTTTGAAGCATGTTATTATAATGTATTGCTTTCTAGCTTTTTTTTTTTTTTTTTTCCTCAAATGGCCTTTTTGCTGCTGTTATAACGCGGTTGCTAACGGTATGCTAACATATTATTTTGACATTTTTAAGACAGAAAAAGACCTGTTTGTCCTTTAATCAAACTTTAGAAAACTTTTTTAAACAAAAAAGAAACAAAGGAACGAAAAGGGGTCTTTATGTAAGGAGAAGAGAGCTGTAAAGTTTGGAAGTAGGTCATTTAACTTGGAGTTACGTAAGATCCAAACTTGTGTCTCTTTAAGGCAAAGTTTTTCAACCAGTGTGTAAAAAAAAAAAAAAAAATCTTATTTCACCAAATACGTTGATCGTGATCTACCGGTAGTTCTCAAAGATAGTTTTTGGTCGATCTCGGGGTGTTAGTGTTGTCTGCTCTTTGGCATTGGTCGTTTATTGTAACCATAGCAACCCATTCCATCATTTTTATTTTATCTGGTGTGCCTATAGATTTTATTAATTTTTTTTACATTAAAACATTTACCTAGCTTTAAAAAAGGTTGAAAATGCTGCTTTCAGGGACTGAAATGTTTAAATATTATAGTATTACTTAATAAGTATAGCTTAACTTGTAATAGATTGTAAAAAGTCACTGGAAGTGTTAGAAAGGCCATTTTCGTAAACAGATTACCAATCTTCTTAGTATAGATTTTAATTAAGCTGTCATATGGTTTATACATATTTTGATCAAAACTGCTAAAGGTTTATTTTATAGGTGATCACCAGAAAATGAGCTTACGTATATTATAGCTAGCTATACACCATGTCTTTTGTATTCAATTTCTTTTCTTCTTTTTTTTTTTATCAGCAACCAGATGTCCTAACCACAGGAGCAGGTCATCCTATTGGAGACAAGTTGAACCTGCAAACTGCAGGACCAAGAGGTCCTCTGCTTGTCCAAGATGTGGTCTTCACAGATGAGATGGCTCACTTTGACCGGGAGCGAATCCCAGAGAGAGTGGTGCATGCCAAAGGAGCAGGTTGGTGTTTGGATCAATGCTTTTTTTAAACTGTTAGGTTAGTTTCACAGTTTTAAACCAGTAAATTAAAAAAATCTGGGCAGGAAGATGAATACTCTGGAGCTAGAAAAGTCCACTTTGTTGTTTTTCGCTTATCCGTGTCACAAGGGCAATGGCTTAAGATGGCAAGCTCAGGCTTCTCTCATCCCTGCATCCTCCAGCTCACCCAGGAGGATCCCGAGGTGTTCCCCAACATAGTCTCTCCAGCAGGTCCAAGGTCTCCTCACGGTGGGATGTGCCCGAAACATCTCACTAGCAATGCTTTCAGGAGGCATCCCAACAAATACCCAAACCCCCCCAATTGGCTTCTCTCGCCCCTGGAAGAGCAACGCCTACTCTAAGCTTTTTCAAAGAAAAAAATGACAAAAATTACTTTAGTTCTTTTTTATTCAGATTAATAAACAAGCTTAAAAACCTGGTAAAACCAAATAGAGGCTCTGCATGTTTGTTAATCAAATGCTAAGCTGTTGAGGCTTTAAAGATCAAGGTCAGACATGAAGCAACTTGTTTATTGATGGTCCAACAATGTGCACAGTCTAATTCAAATAAACTGAGACTGCAAGTATAAAAAAAAATGGCTGACGTAACATGTTCGTTATTTTTCTGATAAAGGGGCATTTGGCTACTTTGAGGTCACTCATGATATCCGTCGCTACTGCAAGGCCAAGCTGTTTGAACATGTTGGCAAGACGACTCCCATCGCCGTCCGTTTCTCTACAGTGGGTAAGAAGCACTTCAATTTCTAATTGATTCAAGAGTTTTCACCTTAAATGTTTGTTTGTGTATGAAAGAATGCCTAAGGTTATACAGCCGATCTACCAGACTGGGAGGTTGTTATCAGCGTCCTGCAGTTAAACTTGAACTTTTATACTTATATAACCAGGGCACATTAGAGCAAATAGATAATGTTGGTTACAAAAACAAAGTCCAAAATGCTTCTTCTCTGCATGTTTGCCCGAAATTGTTCATGTTACTTTGTAAAAAAAGCTGGTTTTCTCTACATTTTACACTATAACATTTGGACAATCTGGGAATTATTTACAGTAAATATGTAGTTTTGTAAGACGGGGACACTTTCTTTTTAAATACTTTAATTACAATAAAATGTTTGTTTTTTTGCTTTCCATCCAGCCGGTGAGTCTGGATCTGCAGACACTGTCAGAGATCCAAGAGGATTTGCGGTCAAGTTTTATACCGAGGAGGGCAACTGGGACCTGACCGGCAACAATACCCCAATTTTCTTCATCCGAGACGCTCTGCTGGTGAGAGACTTAGGATTGAGTTGGTCAGAAATGATCTGGTATTCATTTAACTACAACCCTTAATCTACATTTTGGGGTTGATGAATTAAAAAAAGACATCCTATCTTCTCATTGGCAGTTTCCGTCCTTCATCCATTCCCAAAAACGCAATCCTCAGACACACATGAAAGACCCAGACATGGTGTGGGACTTTTGGAGCCTGAGACCTGAGAGTTTGCATCAGGTATTGTCATGTTTGTATGAAAATATTATTTATTTTATAATGTCTAATGATTTTGATGATTGAATAAAGATCAACATTTAATAAAATAGTTTGAATTTAGCCATCAGTCATTTTAAATCTTCATAACTTAATCTTTCAGTATGTGGTTTCTTCTCCACACAGGTCTCCTTCCTCTTCAGTGATCGGGGTCTTCCTGATGGCTTTCGCCATATGAACGGCTACGGCTCTCATACTTTCAAACTGGTTAATGCTGATGGAGAACGTTTCTACTGCAAGTTTCACTTCAAAGTCAGTTTCAGATGGAGCTGGTCAGTTGTTTTGGTCTGGATTATGTCTGGTCTGATTTCTCTCTTATGTTTTGTAGACTGATCAAGGAATAAAGAACCTGACTGTGGAAGAAGCTGAGCACCTGGCATCCACCAACCCAGATTATGCCATTGGTGATCTGTTCAATGCTATTGCCAATGGCAACTGCCCATCTTGGTCTTTTTACATCCAGGTCATGACCTTTGAGCAGGCTGAGAAATTTGAGTTCAACCCCTTTGATCTTACTAAGGTACTCTATCTCTCCACAGTGGAATCAAAGCAAAGTTCATTTCTAGATTTCAAGCATTACTTTTCAATTATATGTAGTTTTTCTCCCTGAAACCAAAGTAACTGGGTTTTTTTGTGCTCCAGGTGTGGTCCCACAAAGAGTACCCTTTGATTCCTGTGGGCAAAATGGTTCTCAACAGGAATCCAGTTAACTACTTTGCGGAAGTGGAGCAGCTGGCTTTTGACCCCAGCAACATGCCACCAGGCATTGAGGCCAGTCCTGATAAGATGTTGCAGGTAACAGATGCTAAAACTCAAGATGCCGGCGATTGCTTCATTCCTCCTTTTTCATGGGAAATTGAAATAAGTTTCCTGTTCCAATTTAGTATACCAAACAAATCTTTCATACCGTGTAGGGTCGGCTCTTCTCATACCCCGACACTCATCGACACAGACTGGGTGCCAACTACTTGCAGCTGCCTGTTAATTGTCCCTTCAGAGTCCGGGTGGCTAACTACCAGCGAGATGGTCCGATGTGCATGTTTGATAACCAAGGCAAGTGGTACTCTTGTATTAATTCATGTAATCCCTCATTCATCCTGTTAATTTAATTTCCAAACGTCTTAGCACAACAAACAGTAATTCCAAAACACTCGACTAACAAGTGAGTTAAATGTTTGGTTTCTGTCACTTATATCTGTTTTCAGTTCATTTGCTTTTTTTGAGTAGAGTAAAATTTTTAGTTTTTGAAAACATAACCAATCACTATCTCTGTGATGTTAAATCTTACTGGCGATTGTAGTGGGTTTAAAAAATTGCAACAACAGTGTTAGCCACTAGGTGTCACCGTTTTACACAAAGCTGATATAACAAAATCATTTCTTGAAAGTTTAATAATAATAATAAATTATTATTATTAAATAATAATAATAATAATAAATGTTTAATTATAATTTTTATTATCATTATTAAACTTTCAAGAAATGATTTTGTTATATCAGCTTTGTGTAAAACGGTGACACCTAGTGGCAAACACTGTTGTTGCAATTTTTTAAACCCACAGTTCATAAAAGTTTAATCTTAGTTATTCATTCATTTTCCGAACTGCTTATTCCCTGATGCGGGTGTGGGAGCCTATCCGAGCTGATTCAAGGTGAGAGCCAGGGTACACCTCGAACAGGTCGCCAGTTTCACACAACCATACAGACACACACACACACACACACACACACACACTCATTCTTGAGGACAATTTCGTAGCGGCCAATCAGCCTAATAGGATTGGAAGAAAACCGGAGTACCCATGCATACAACATGCAAACTCAAAACCTCGTCCCCACCCCGGATTAGAACCCTAACCTTCCTGCTTTGAGGCCACTGTGTTAACCACTGCGCCACCATGCAATAATAAAAGACTAAAATATCAGAGCTTTACTTGTTTTTTTACTTAAATAATTTAACACAATAGGTTTGTTTTTATAAAATCGTTAATAAAATACAGCTGATACTTTGGCGCCCTCTGCTGGAATGACAAGATTAGCTTGTAATTCTCTGCATTATAAAAAAAAAAAAAAACCCTGTATTTTACTTTTAGAAACAAGTGAATGTTTATTACAGACGCTTTGAAATATCTTTTATATACTTTTTATTTAGCCTCTCTACTGCCAAAAAGCCATCTAAAGTAGTTTCTGTAGTAATCTTGCAATTGTTCCTCTTTTATTTAGCTTCTATAGGGTTAAGAAAATGTCTTTCATGTTAAATAGGCTTGTGTGTTTATATTTGTTGACTGTATCTCAACTTGGCAGTTTGGGAAAACCCCTCATAAAATTCTTCGATTATATTTTCGATCAAATTTGAAAATGTTTTGTGTTCCCAGGATATTGTTTTGTTGCCAGTTTATCAAATTGGATTTGATTTTCCTCTTTGGGACATCTTTTACTTGACAAACTTCTCTTTGGTTGTCTGACCTCTAGGTGGTGCTCCAAACTACTATCCAAACAGCTTCAGCGCCCCAGAGACCCAGCCTCAGTTTGTGGAGTCGAAGTTTAAAGTGTCTCCAGACGTGGCCCGTTACAACAGTGCAGATGAAGACAATGTCACTCAGGTAATGCTGATGAGTTGTTGGAGAGTTCAGTTACCATCAATGAGATGAGTTTTATGTTATTGAAGACCTTCACACACTTTTATTTAATAAAAAAAAGTGACCATTCAAAGCGGAGCCAAAACTAAACTTATTTCTAATAAAGGGATTTACTGTGATTTATTAAAACTTCAAAGTAGTCCTCGGTCACAACAGAATGACTGATATTGTTCAGAATCAGAACAAAGTCATCTTATAGAGCTTCATACACATTTAGTATTAAATGAACTTACAATACGACATAACCCTATCAATACAAATGATAACTAAAACTAAGCAGATAGGCTTCATACAAATAGCGGAGTCTGGTGAAAAATAAAGGTGACATAGGATTGTTTTCGTATGTAAAAATGTTTTTGTTTTTCATAATAAACACCACAACCTCTGTATGTGGTTATTTTTAACGCCATGCAAATTTGTACAGATGTAGAGCATATGCAGACCTGTGGCATAACTTTAAGACACTCCATAAATACTTTTGTACCATTTTTGTCCATTCTTGTTATCGGAGGCCAGGTTAGTAATTAATTTCAATTGAATCTTCTTTCATGTTATATTCTCTGTGTGTTTGTTTTTGCAGGTCCGTACCTTTTACACCCAAGTGCTGAGTGAGGACGAGCGTCAGAGACTTTGCCAGAACATGGCCGGTGCCCTAAAAGGAGCGCAGCTGTTCATCCAAAAACGAATGGTGGGTTCATATCGAACCACTTTTTTTTTTTTTTTTAAATATAAAATTGCCACTGCTTAAAACTAATTTTAGTAATTACTGCAGAATTTTTCACAATTAATATTTTTATGTTCATAGCGTGTGCATGTGTGTGTGCATATGTATTGTAATTACTAAGAAGTTTAGCATATATTCTATTAAATTCAGTATTTTATAAACAAGTTTGATAACTTTCAAATCGCTCTGTGATATGCATATTCAGAGGGATGTTCATAACCGCAGATTTAGATTTTGTTGATGAAGCTGTTCTGTGTGGGCATTCATACTCACAGAAAAACAATTGTACAAGAAATTATACTACGTGCAGCCCAGCACCACATTACTTCCTGTGGTTTTCTGTGTAAAAACAAAGTAAACCAACCCCCATCTGCAGTGAATCTTGTTGCTGCTTCCCCACTGCTAACATCCTGTGCAAAAAAATTCTATCTCTCTTGCTAAGATCACCTGACTTATCTTTGGATGTATATGTGGTAAAAATAATAAACATTAAAGTTGATAGTAAACTTAGAATCCAAAAAGGGATGACTTTCAAGTTCTACGTTCCCTTGTTTATGGAACAGTTTACCAGAGGAGCTCAGGGCTGCAGAGAACGTTCACATTTTTCAAAAGAGGTTCAAGACACATCTTTTTAGTCTTTGTTTTTTACCAAGTTTTTCATATGTACTTTTAGTTGATCTTAAAATATGATTATTTCTTAACATTATTAGTTCTTATTATTTATTAGCTTTAGTTACTTTTATTTATTTCATTTTATCTTTTATCATGTCCAGTGTTTTCTCTGGGGGGCCTTTGCAGCAGGAGCCTGTGGTCATCTGTGGCTGCTGGTCCTGGCTCCGGGGCTATGGTGGAGATCTGGCTCTAGCCTCGTCTCTTATCCGGGGCCTTGGATCATGGCCGGTGTTTGCAGGTGTGCCGTGGCGCCTGTGGCGGAGGTTCCTCAGACACTGTTTTCTCAGATGTTTCATCTGCATCCGGCCTATTTAATTTTTAAGTGATTGTGTATGTATGCATGCCTGAAAGTCTGTGTGTGTGTGTGTGTGTGTGTGTGTGTGTGTGTGTGTGTGTGTGTATTTGTTGTATATATTTGTGCGTGTGTGTGTGGATAAGTGGGTTGTTTATCTGTGGGTGAGGGACTTGTCCTTAATTTGTTTTTTTATTCTGTGGTTTTTTTAACATGGAAAGCCCTTTGTTACACTTTATGTATAAAAAACGCTTAATAAATAAAGTTTGATTTATTGACTGAATCTAGGAATATGTCAAAATATTTTGAACAAAACAAACCTTTTTTGAATGTAGTCATATATTTTATCTGATACTAACTCCAGTATCCTCCTGAGCCACAGTCGGAGAGGTGTTTCAGTAGATCGGTCTGTGTTTTTGTTTGAAGCTGATTAAGTTAGCAAGTTCTTTCTGCAGGTGGAAAATTTAAAAGCCGTCCATCCAGACTATGCAAATAGAGTCCAGAGTTTCCTCAATAATTACAACGGAGAGGCTCAGAAGGTGAGCACAGTTCTAATGAATGTAAAAAAAAAAACTTTGTCATTGTGTTCCTAACATATTTGAACTATTTTTACAACTTTTTAAAGTTGTTTCAATAAGCTAAACGGTTACAGGGGATTTAAATTTATAGAAAACTCTTTAACATTTCTGATATTTTTCAACACTTTCAATTTGCTGTATTTTTCTTTGGTTCCAGAACACAAATGTTCACATCTACAGCCGTCCAGGAGCTTCTGCCATCGCCACATCCTCCAAGATGTGATGACCCGCAGATTCCTGCCCGATGACTTCAGACCAGATGAACCAGCAGCTTCCTCCCGGACCATGACCAAACTAACCTGCTACTGTTGAATGAATCATTTTCTAATACAGGCTTTCTCAAAACAAAGAAAAATTCTGAAGTTTTTTGATCCGCTGTAGTATAGTTTGAAGTAAATTAATTCTGATTAAACTTATATTCTATACAATGTATTGCCTTAAATGTACAGTTTTTATTTAGATACGGTCGATTTTTTTTTTTTTTTTTTTTTTTTTTTTTTTTAAATGATCATTCATGACTGATATACAATATCGATACATCATTATTTTCTAAACCTTCTCCAGAAATAAGTTTGCGTTCTAGTAATGTGAGTTGAAAAGTCACGTGTCGACACATGTGCTCATCTGAGCTAAACAGTAAAATGTGATTAAAAAAGAGGACGTAGCAACAGATCCACATTGATTGGCCTACAGAACCTTTAATAATCTAACTGCTAGAATGGTGTGTTTGTTAAATGTTGCACATAGCTCTCCAAATGTAACTAAATACAGTTTTAATTGATGTTTGAATTGATTTTTTTTTTTTTTTGCCGGCAGATATTTTGTTTTTGCTTGCAGATATTTAATAAAGTTTAATCTGTTTAATGCTTTTGAGTTTTTCTTTAATAGCATATTTGTAAATTTGTGCATTATTTTAATTTGATACACTTTGGAACCAACCCTCACCACAGGAAATCTATGCTGTAAGTGTTCATGTAGAATGAAAAAGAAAGTTAGATTTGCCCATTATTAACATATTTATAATCATATTGTTTATCAACATTTAGCAAAGTATAAAAAGAAAGCTACAGTGGGCCTTAAATAGAGCTTTGAGATTCTGAATTTTTTTTATCTCTTATACTTGAAATCAACCACTGATATCCAGTAAAGTAGTTAATTAAAGTGGTTTTCCAAGTTTTTTCTTCTTTTACTGCAATTAAAATGCAAATTAAATTAATTTAACAAGGTTTTCTGTATCCAGAAACTTTCTCTAAATACTTTTTTTCACATTTGGATGTAATTCGTTTGTCGGATAAAGCATGTGGAAGTGGTATTGGTGTTCATGGTCAATTGAGATGAAGTTTTAAGTGCCCACAGGACAGATTTAATAACCAAGTGTATTTTGATTGTCACATTAAAGTAACTTAAATGTCAATGTAGCCGCAATAGATGAAATGCTGACTTTCAGCAAAGAGATATTGAAATCAAGTTTTTCCATTTCCTGTGTGACTTTCATAATCATTCCACCTCACCGCAAACCCTATGTTTTGTTCTGCAGGTGTTTTGCAGATAGACGACAATGCAGCAAGTATTGCAAAGTTGATGTTGAAAATTAGACTGTTCAATTCTGTACTAGAGAGAGAAATTCAAAGAAACACCATTTATGTTGCAAAACTGTTGTGGAATTCTAAATGAGGGCAAATTTAAGCAGCATGGAAGTTCATCCCAAATAGTGTGAAAGCTGAAGTTACTCAAACAAGAAAATCCTCATGCTTTTTAAGCTAGACAGAATTTTGTACGTTCACAGATATCATCATACATTATTGGATTCTGGCTGATAGAGTTTTGTACAACAGAAACTGAGCCGCTTACGGTATTGCATTACAATATCAGATAACATAGAGGTCAGAGCAATCTTCTAATTTACATATTAGGACTTTACAATCAATGAGCATAGAAATCTTTTTGTAAAATTATTAAAGTGATCTTATTCGTAGCAGCAAAGCATTTAATAATTAAACCAGGTCTTATCGAGGCTTAAAGAAACATGTCAAGTGGTAGACCAACTTCAGGCAAAAAAATAAATAAATAAATAACTGCATAGAGAATAACGTCCCTATTTTTACAAGAAAACAAAGTTAGTTTATTTGATACAATATAGAACAATAAGATGTAAAATCTTTGGTGATTTCCCAAATGCTGCATCATTTAATCTTTTTTTTTTTTTTTTTACTTCAATAAATTCTATTCTGACTTTTTTTATCTGTGTATAACTTATTTGTATTTTTAAAAAATCACAACGTCACAGTTTTTCTCGAATCCCGGTAACACCATAAAAAACAGTTTAATTAATTATAACTTTAGGCTTTGTAACCTCAATGGAATTCCTTGCTTCTAGTTCACAAACTGCATTCCAAGCTTGCATGCACAGTAAGTGTGACTACATAAAAACTTTCCCCCCAAACCACCACGTTGAGAGGATGTAGGCTGTCGTAGATATTAAGACATGCAACACACCCCTGTAGACTCCACTTCAAACTACACCTGAGCTGAGAGAGATGAATCCTGCCTACCCAACTCAAGGCTATCGAGCTGAAAATGTTCCTTTGCAGAGTGATGTGGGTCCTGGACAAATGCATGTTTCGAATGTGGTTCAGCACACCACTGTGGTGATTGAGAATGATCCCCCCAATGACCACGTTGTCTGGTCACTCCTCTGCTTTGTCTATGGAAACCCATGTTGTCTTGGTCTGGCAGCTCTAATCTACTCTTTCAAGGTGAGTCAATGTTAAAATAACTAGAATATTTGAGGGATATACATTTTGTTAACAATTATAAAATGAGGAAAAATATGGCTTCTTTTTATCCACTCAGGTTGAATTTTTGTTTTGTTTTAAATAAGTCATTTAATGCAAAACTGGAAAAGTAAAATAATGCTTAATCAGACAGGTAACAAATGAAAAATTAACTGTGAGTTAAAACATACAAAGTCCAGTTTGGTTGGATGCTGAAGTAAGTTTGTTCACATCAATCTGTTTTGGTTCTTTTAGGCCAGAAAACGCATGATGTTTCAAGATATGAGAGGTGCGAGAGACTACGCTTCTACTGCTCGCTGTCTGAACATCACCTCCACCGTTCTGGTCTCCTTGGGAATTCTTATTATGATCATCACAATAATTGTCATATATGCAACCGCTGTGCAAACTGTAAATACCTACTATAACAGCCGTAATCCTTATGGTACCTACTACGGATAGGGCAACTAAATTTAAATTCTAATCTAACGTTTTCATTTTCCAAAAGAGAGTTCATTATTTGGTTTTGGGGATCCCTGAAACTTTTCCTTGTTGTACAGCTGGTGAGAGGCAGGGTACACCCTGAAGGCAACCAATTCATCTTCTACTTTGCTATTCAGAAAATTTTCTCAATTGACATTTATTTTGACCAAAGAGACCTACATATAGAGAAAGTTTGCTTAAAGAAAACTGCTCATGATTTTTAATGTGCCACACTTGCATGCATCTGTCATTAAATGTAATAAATTCTTATCTTACTTCTGTCTAAAAATGAGTGATGTATTTTCTTTAATGTTTTGTGACCTGAAGTTATTTTACTGGGTTGAATTATATCATATCCAGCTGTATTTTTACTAGTTTTGTGTAAATTAAAATTTTCCAGCAGCATGCAGTACAAAGTAGGGCAAAAAAAAAAAAAAAAAAACCAGCAGAGGATCTGAAGCACAGAGAATTTACAGTTTAAGAGGAATAGCGACATAATTATGTTAAAAATGCACTTTTATTTCTTTTAATCTCTAATAATTGTAAGTTTTTTAAATTTTATTTCTACAACATACAATTTAATTTTAAAATATTTTAAATGGGTTTTTATTAAAAACTTGTTTGGAAACAGCAGGTTTCAGAGACCTGCTGTTCTCATGTACATGTGCATGCTGTTTGGGCATGTACAGAGGAGAGAGAGAGTACATAGGAAGAAGGATGCTGGATTTGGAACCACCAGGAAAGAGGACTAGAGGAAGACCAAAGAGGAGGTTCATGGATGCAGTGAAGAAAGACATGAAGATAGTTGGTGTGACCAAAGAGGATGCAGCAGATAGGGTTAGGTGGAAGAAACTGACTTGCTGTGGCGACCCCTGAAGGGAAATGCCGAAAGAAGAAGAAGGTTTCAGAGTCCAGCCATTTTAGTTTAACACCAATCAAACTTGAAGTTACATAAAGGGGCAAGGCAAGTTTATTTGTATAGCACAATTCATATAAAATGTAATTCAAAGTGCTTCACAAGAAGGAAAAATAGAATGCATTAAAATCACAAAACATAGAATCAAAAAGTTAAAAAATTAAATAAATAAAATCATTAAAACAGATAAAAAGAATAATTAATCAAATGCACAGTTAAACAGAAATGTTTTCAGCCTAGATTTAAACACTGTCACAGTAGAGGCCTGTCTCACGCCCTCAGGAAGTTTGTTCTAGACTTTTGCAGCATAAAATTGAAATGCAGCTTCTCCATGTTTAGTCCTGACTCTAGGCACCAGCAGGAGGCTGGTCCAGGAGGACCTCAGAGTTCTAGATGGTTCACAAGGTACTAACATATCACAGATGTACTTTGGTGCTAGACCATGGAGAGACTTAAACACAAGCAGAGGATCTTTAAAGCCAATTCTCTGAGCCACAGGAAGCCAGTGACTTGAGCATAAATGAAAGTGTTCAAAATAAATAGCTGTGGCTGGTTTAGAAACCACTAAAAGTCTAGTGACTTGAGTGTAAAGTCCCCAGTGTAAAGTCAGTCACTAACTTTACCTCTGTTCAGGTTCTAGGCTTTGCTATGAAGTGGAAACACCAACCACCTCACCACTATGTACTTAAAAATATATGTTTATCCAGGGACGTTCTCAGGGATTTCAAACCAAGTCTGACAGTGGTGGTCTGTAATCAACCCACCGCTCAATGACCATTTGTTGTTGTAAAATAAATCTTATTTTGTAGTTGTTGAATAGTTGAATAACAGATAGATATTTTCAGAAAAAGGCATTTACTCAATAAAACAGATCAGTGGGACTAAAGCTACCACACACATAAAAATATTTGTTACAAATTCACCTACTTAAAAATTTAAATGTTCTCTTTCTTCACTAATACTGAAATTTATGCTTGTTCTATCTTTTTTTGGGGAGTTACCATAGTTTGAATTTGCGATTTGCACCACAAAAGGTGGAAGAACATGCAACCTCCATACAGTAAAGATAGTGTTCTTAACTTTGTATCAGATTTAAATCCTGGATGGTAAATGCAAAAAACACGACACAAAAATATCTTAAAGAATAACTATCATGGTTAGTCCTTTTTCTAATGAAAAAAAAATGGGTTACAGTTTAACTCAAGATTTTCATTTGCTTAAAGTGTACAAGTATGCTTTTCAGGTCGTGTTGAAGGAGCAAAATAACAAGTTTGATCATTTTTTTTCACAAACAGGAAGTCCCATCCACCAGCTTGTTGAAGCATTTCAACATTATTCTGCTTCGTTAAGGATGAACAAAATATTACCTAATAATGATGATATTTTGTTGATGTTCCAAACATTTTTTGACTTTCATTTCCTCTATGCTGCCTGAAGAAAATGTCTTATGAATTCTTCTTGCCTGTCATTTGGGTCAGAAAGCAGCAACAACACCACACAGAAGATATTTTCTGTTTGAACTGTGAGTTTTCTTCTAAATTTGATCATTTTAGTTTTTTGAATGAGCTGAATTTTTATTATTATTATAATTCAAGTCAAGATGTTTTTATTTGAAAGCAAACTAAAGTGACAGCAGTATCTTACAGAATTCTTCTGCCACACAGAAGATGAGGATTTATCTGCTTTTATGTGTCCACTGCCTACTGGCTGGCACTGTCTACAGTCAGCTGCGAGGATTTCCAGGAGAGAAAGGGGAAAAAGGGGAAAAAGGTCAAATGGGACTTATAGGAGCCCCTGGAATGTTTGGAGTACCAGGTGAAAATGTAAATTTGATCTTATTAGGATTAGCTAGTCTCACTATATCATAAAACATGTCCAGATATTCCCAGTGAAACTTTGTTAACCACAATTATAAAAATCCGTAAATAGATAAATAAACTATCATTCTGATGGTTTACTGTGATGTTTAGTCGACAAAATGACAGATTTTACTGTAAAGAAAGATAATTGTTGAACCTTTTTTAAACAACATCAGGTCCCCCCGTTTTACTGTAAAAGTGTGCTGATGAGTTGTTGATACCTCAAAGGGTGTCTTGACTTTTTGCTTAGAAAAACTCAAAAAGAGCCACTGAAATAAATAAAAGGTGGATGAGCTTGGAAGATTAGCTTTGGACATAATAACAAACTATTAGTTGACATCCTTCCGTCTCCTGAGATAATGGAGTCTGCACCTAGACACTTATCTGTTTGAGTAGCGTCGGCTGTGGCTAAATAAGTCAATGCGGGAGCTGCAGCTCTTTTCACACTTGCTACAAATGTGATAGGTCGTCTGAGTCATGGGGGAGCAGTGACAGACTAACTTTTTTGCTGTTTCCGGGTGTTTGTGGCCTTTCGCTGGATCTCTCAAAAAGTTTTTGAGTTGAACTCTCCTCGGCCTGCTTGATACCGATTTTGACAATTGCACGCCCCTCTAGAGATGGCCCCTCCAGAGAGGCAAACATTTTTATGATGATTTGGCTCGAGGAACATGACTGTTCTCCAGTTGTTCTGCTCAGAGAATTTTTTTTTTGCTGGATCCTTGAAGTTAGTGTTCAGAATTAATTTAATTACCACAGAATTTTTTTTTAATTCCTCCGCCACACAAAATTGATCACATTTTTAAAAACGATACCTACTTAAAACATTTATAATGGCAGGTTGCATGTCTTTGTTGTTTTATCAATTAAAATGGAACACAATTTTCAACATGACACCAATATGTTATAACACCACAAAACACCATCTATGTTATTTATTCAAAATTGAATATACTTGAATAAATAACATAGACTTAACTTTTAATGCAACAAAGACACACTGAAAAAATCATTTGAATATTGTTTGAATATTTTTATTATGGTTTCTGTCCATTTTATTAGGTTATCATTGGTTATAAAAATAAGAAACATGTCATTTCGTTTTATTCTGGAATCAACTTGCCTAATTAAAGACATTCGGCTTGCAGGACTAAGAGGACCTCGTGGATTCCCCGGAAAACCTGCATTTTGTGGAGCGAGTAAGCAGCTTTAAATGGAACGTTAAGAAAATGCTTTAAATAGTTTTGTTTGTTTTTTTTTCTACCTCATTACCTGTCTTTCTTTATGAAGAAGAAAGAGGACTGTAGGACAGGAGTGATGTGGGATTTTAGATGTGACTGAGAATTTAAAATGATAAGCAACTGCTTCACTTTCCCTTCAACAGAAAAGCAGAAAGAAAAAGAAGAATGAGCCTGTCAGTTTCCTCTTATGATTTCAGAAGTGAATTTGGTCTGAATTAATTTCAGAAACTGAAGTATTTCTTTTCCATTCAGATGTATTTGCTTCTTTGGAACAAGATATTGAAGCATTAAAGAAAACCACAGCCAAGTTGGAGCTGGGTAAGTTTTCTATTTAGCCTGAATGTTTCAGATGAACATCTTCAAAAAGAGGAACGCACATTTCAGTTTTTAACCCATGAGGTTGGGAAATATTCTGAAAATAATAATAAAAAAAAAAAACGACAGGAGATATTTTTCCAAAGAAAAAATTTTGCTGTTGTTTTAACTAATAGAACACATTGTTCCGTCGTCTTCCGGACCAGATGCCCGAACCACCCCATCTGGCTCCGCTCGACCTGGAGGAGAAGCGGCTCGACACCGAGCTCCTCCCGGATGGTAGAGTTCCTTACCCGATCTCTGAGTGAGAGCCTGCGAAAGAAGCTCATTTCGGCCACTTGTATTCGCGATCTCATTCGCGATCTTGTAAATCGAGAACTTTGTTTTTCGGCTCAGCTCTCTCTTTACCATGACGAACCGATGCAGCGTCCTAGTTATTGCTGAAGCCGCACCGATCCGCCTGTCAATCTCCCGCTCCATCCTTCCCCCACTCGTGAACAAGACCCTGAGATACTTTTTTTTTTTAGTTCTTTTTCATCATGTAGAAGATGATGAAGACTCCTTCACTTGGGGCAGGACCCTATCCCTGACCCGCAGGGGGCATTCCACCCTTTTCCGGGCAAAGACCATGGTCTCGGATTTGGAGGCGCTAATTCCCATCCCGGCCACTTCACACTCGGCAGCAAATCAATCCAGTGAGAGCTGGAGATGGCAGTTCGATGTAGCCAACAGGACCACATCATCCGGAAAAAGCAGAGATCTGATCCTGAGATCACCAATCCGGATCCCCCCAACGCCCCGGCTGCGCCTAGATATTCTGTCCATAAAGGTGATGAACAGAATTGGTGACAAAGGGCAGCCTTGGCGGAGTCCAACTCTCACTGGAAATGGAATCGACATACTGCTGGCTTAACAGACCCATGCAATACTTGAAAAAAGTTTCAGTAATTTTGCAGGAACAACAATTGGTGCAATAAAAACAACTTTGCTTCATTTCAAGAAACAAATTGAAACATTTACTGCATAAGAATAAAGTTTTTGAAGATTGGCTGGTTGTGAGGATTCTTTAGTTGTTTTAAAAAAGCTAGAAGTTCCTGTTGATCTTTAAGTCTCTAAAAAAATACAACAAATTCAACACATTTATCTGAAAGTGATTCAAATTGATTCCACTTTATTTCAGTTGACAAGTATCACAAGAAAGTTGTCTCAAAGGGTTTCACACATGATACAATTGAGTGTGAAGACATGAGTACACTTTGGAGAATCAACACAAGTAAAAAGTGACTGGACCTCAGTCTTCTCTGTTTTTAGACGCTTGTGCTTTGTGATTAATCCCAAAGAGCAAGTTGCAGAAAGATCCAGCCAAATGAGAGAGCCCACCTTAAGATGGATTCACAGAATAAACCTTGTAGTAGAGATTAGCATATCGAAATCCACAATGACAAAATTCACAACCAAATTGTGTTATCTGACATGCACTTCCTTCAAAGTTTTGGAAATGTATCATGGTGCAATGGCAAAAGATATTAATAATTACGTTACAAACATCACAACTTTTTTTTATGATTGGTCATAGAATTATGTTTGACTAAAGAGATTCCTTGTGGCTTCAAAATGATGAAATAAGTATTATTTCATAAGAAATATCCACTTGCTAATTTATGACTGTCAGACCTGGTTTGCTCTAAATGACCAGAAATAGTAGAATGAAACCCTTTTTCTCTTATTTACTCCAGTCTGCTTTTCTTTTTTCCAGCTATAATCTTTGATACTGTGCGAAAGGTTGGCCAGAAATATTTTGTCTCCAATCGGGACAAAACCTCCTTCTCAAAAGCAGTGGAGTTTTGCTCCCAACGAGGACTGGAACTGGCTCTGCCCCAGAGTGAGGAGGAGAACAGTGCGCTGACCGAGCTGTGGGGTGAAGTCGACAAAACAGCATGGATCAATGTCAGAAATGAAAGTGTGGCGGGCAATTTTGATGTCGATATGAAACTTCGCTCTCTGACTTTTACCAAATGGGAAGAAGGACAGCCAGACAAATCCATCCAGGAAACAGGATGCTTCGTAATGTCAAATAACGGCATCTGGCGAGTTATACGCGACTGCTCTTTAAGTGCTTACATCATCTGTCAGTTATAAAAAGTTCTTGTCCCTCATTCAGCAACTATAAAAGTGTCAGTCCCAAACTTTAATGCTTAAAAAGCTGAATTATTGCAGACATAAATCTCAAACACCTCTTTGATTTCAAATATGCTCAAAATGTCATATTAAAATAAAATAAATAAATGAACCAGTTGTTATAAAAAGTGTGTCGTGAGCTGTCTTCTGCCACCAAGCCCTATTTTTTATTTCATTTTATGTGCGTAGTTCTGTTTATTATAAATTGAAATACAGTATAAGAAAGTATTTGATATATTACCGGTTACAGATTATTTAATTTTGAAGTTCAAAATAACTTAATCTAGACAAAACTGTGTTTATGAGTTTTCAATACACCACACAGAAGATGATCCAGATCAAAATCAGAGAGTAAGCAGGGGGTTTGGGTTCTCTTTTGGTTCACTGGATAAAGTCCTCAATGAAGGGCAGGGATACTGACCTCATCACTGCTGGACCTAAAAGCCTTTTTAGAAAAACATTGAGTTGTAAACACAAAAATTTGGATGAATAATTTAATATATATTTGTTTATTTACCCAATAAAGTATATGGCTTGCAAGTGTGTGGTATTCAAATCAGAAGTAAGGATGCCAATATAGACATACTGTATACAGTATATATGTATAGATTTATTGATATGTACAGAGAGTCATACCTACTCATACCTATATATATAGGTATAAGTAGTGTTGTATATCTTGTACTTGTCTTCAAATTTTCTTTCCCTTAATCGAGTTGATGTTAAGGAGCAAAACATAGAGTCCGCTCCGCTCCTACTTTTATGGTGAGGAAGTTGCTTCCAGCAGCATGTCGAAATTGTTCACATGGGTTTCTTCTGCTTCGAGCAGGATGAAGAAAATATTAGCTAATACCAATTCTTCTTGTTGATGTTTTTTGCATTTCCCAACTTTCAGTTCCTCTGGGGATGAATGAATGCATAAAATATAATCAAACTGTTTTCTGCATCATTCGTTTCAGGAAGCAGCTACGCAGCACAAGATAGAAGATATTTTTGTTTAAACTGTGAGTCGGCTTCAAAATTTAATAAGTTTATCTTATAATCAATAACTTGTGGGTGTCTTGATTTGATTCCAAGATACGTTTTTGTATCTTGCGCATCATTTTATGTCAGGAGCACAAAAAAGCTAAAAAAAAAAGTTTTGTTTTGTGACTGGAACTCAGAGTAGAAAACAATTCTAAAATTTTAGGTTATTAGGTTTACTTTTACTTTTTTTTTTGCATGTTAAATGCATTTTAAAGAATTACACAATTTTGGCAAATAAATGAATTAACATATTAACAATCACATTTCTCTTACAGAAATCTTTCACCACACTGAGAAGATGAGGTTTTATCTACTTGTCTGCATCCACTGCCTGATGTCTCAAACCATCTTCAGTCAGCTGCCTGGTTTTCCTGGCGCCAAAGGTGAAATAGGAGATACAGGAGATATGGGCATAAGAGGATTGGAAGGATTTCCAGGGTACCCAGGTGAAACTAAATTTCTTCTCCTATTTAATTTTACAGTTATTCTGACTTTGTGGCTGGAGTTGTTAACAATTTTGTACCAAATTGTGTGTGACGTACAGCTCATGGTGTAATAATCATAAGAGATTGTTTACTTGTTCCATGAAAGTTAAAATATGCACTTTCATTTCAACACCATAGGCCATTTTTATGGCAAAGCCAATAGCATTGCTAATGTCATTCATTCAGAGTGAAGGGACCTGATTCACATAAAGTCCCAGCTCCTAAAATTCCTCATACCATTAAATTCTAGAATTAATATTGCTAAATTGAGTCGTTGGGCTTACAGGACTATTTGGACCACCTGGACATCCTGGATCAGTTGGATTCTGTGGCCGAGGTAAACTAAAGTCAATATGGCAATTTTAGTTAAACTGAAACTATTCACTACTGTAGTTACTTGACTCATGTAATGATTTAACCTTTAATGTTAATTTCTTTATCTCTTTAACTCTTATACAATTTTACTTAAATTGTCCTAATGAGCAAATCATGGGTAATAAAAGAAAAGATTGTAGTTGGTTCAGAATACACATGCAATTTTAGCATCAAACTTCATCAGTATGAACTTCAAATAATGATGTTTTTTCACTTTTACTCAGATGTCTTTGGTTCAATTGAACGAGAAATCGAGACATTAAAGAAAAACACAGCTAAATTGGAACTGGGTAAGTTTTGGATTCAGAACTTTAAAATATGTGTTTGATATCTGTATCTTTAAAATAGTTATTACGTTATGATGCAGCTATCTATGTCTCACTTGTTGTATAGTCAGTGTAGAAGTGACTATCGATCTGTCTATAGTTATGTCTTCTTATTTCCAGTGGCCTGCTCTTCTTTTTTATAGCTATAAACTTTGACATTGTGCGAAAGGTTGCCCAGAAATACTTTCTTTCCAATTGGGACAAAGGCTCCTTCTCAAAAGCAGTGGAGTTTTGTTCCCAACGAGGACTGGAACTAGCTCTGCCCCAGAGTGAGGAGGAGAACAGTGCGCTGACCGAGCTATGGGGTGAAGTAGACAAAACAGCCTGGATCAATGTCAGAAATGGAAGTGTGGTGGACAATTTTGAGGTTGATATGAAACTTCGCTCTCTGACTTTTACCAAATGGGAAGAAGGACAGCCAGACAAATCCATCCAGGAAACAGGATGCTTCGTGATGTCGAATAACGGCCTCTGGCGAGTTATACGTGACTGCTCTTTAAGTGCTTACATCATCTGTCAACTCTAAAGAGTTTTCGTCCCTCATAATGCAACTATATTAGTGTAACTGTCTTTATAATCTTTATAAATAAAGTAAATAATCTGTCAGCTTTGATTTTGAATCTGCTTAGGGTGTTGTGTTGAAATTCAGAAAATGACAAATAAATCATTTGCTATGAAAAGTGCGGTGAGATTTCTGTCAAGAGGAAGACCTGAAATATGTTTCTTCACAAAGTTTTTTATCTAACATGAGGTTCTTTTTAATTCCAAAAGCGAGAAACTTTTCTGTTGCAGCAATAAGAACTGAAATCTTTCTGAACTGGCGGACTAAGTCTTATTAGTAAAATGTTGGTGATATATATTTAGTCTGTCAGTGTCATACTTGCAATGCTATTTCCCCAGTTGATTATGGAAAAGAAAGATCAGGTGAAAGATCATCAGCATCCTGCTTCACATGTTCAACAACCGGAGTCCAAAAGAAGCATTAGCTAACAACAAGTACTAGGCCATCTCAGTTTCTGCTTCCTATTATGCTGTATTCTCTTTTCTTTTGCTGAGATTTAGGTAAACGAGAGCATAAAACAGACATAGCACTATTCTGCATGGTAAATAAATTTCTAACTCCTGCTGATGGCATTCTCAGCTCTTCACATTTAGGGTTAGTGTAGAGGATGGTCTGAACACCCGTTCAGTATATGTTTTTCACACACAAATGTATCTCACAAATCAATTGGATCAGCTTTCAGGATAACTGTGAAAGGAAAACATTTTTTAACTTTTTCTTGTTTGGTGACAGTAAGGAAGTTCAACGAGGCACAAATGAGATGTTTATTGAAATAAGACCTATTTAGTAAATAATTACCCTTAAACATGTTATTTTTTTCTGAGAGGTTTTGTTGCCAAATGTGCAATAAGGTTTTTGGGATTCCTGTAGGAGTGACAGTAATTGTTGCTGTCTGAACTTACTTTGTGTAATTTTACTTCTTAGAGATGAATTTCTGCAGAAAACCCCACAGAAAGCAAACACATGTAGCTAACTGATTCAGGGTAAAAACAAACAAACAAACAAACAAAAAAAAGAGCGAAGCTAAAAAAAAAAAAAAATCACTATGTTTTTATGCATCATATAATTTCCACATAACCTCTACAAAATTATTTTTAATAATCACTAATTTATTTTAAAAGTTTTTATGTCATGTTTCATCCATATTTAGTTCCGTTATAGTTACTTGCTCATCCTCCACTGAAACAACACAATGTGGTGAACTTAGTTTGATATTGGATATTCGACAGATATTCACTCATTCAGTGAGGTCTGTATAATTATGCCTTTTTCAGTAGCTCCCACAAAAAGAGACCAAGTTACTTCAAAATATTTAGAGTGATTTACGTATCTACGTGGGGACATTAGGACACAACTCAAAATTTGGGATTATGAGCATCCCATTATTTTTTAAAGAAAAATATTCTGTTTTTTCAATAGCTCTCACAAAAATAAATTGAAGGACCAAGACTTTTTTAGGAGGTGTACCAATGTGGGGACATTGTTGAGGTTCCTTAGTCTCTTTTTGTGGGCGCCATTGAAAAAAGAAACTCTTTTCCTACAGAAAACAATGGTGTTTGAATATTGAGTGACAATAATATCACCCAATAAAAAAGGGGAAAAAGAAAAACAAAAAAAAAACACAAAAAAAGAGACTTCTTCCTATGGAAAACAAAGGTGTTTTATTATTGGGTAGATATCAATTTGAAAGAGCTGGGACTCCCAAATTTTATAAATGTGCCCTAATGTCCCAACATACTGTAAGTATACCACCTAAAAAAGTTTGGGGTCTCTCTGTCTCTTTTTGTCAAAGTTATTGGAAAAAAAGGGAATTCATCTTATAGAAAACGATGGTATCTTATTATTGGGTAGATATAAATTTAGGGGGCTGGGACCCCCAAGTTTTGAGGTGGCTTTAATGTCCCCACATAGGTACAAGTTTTGACGTGGGTCTCGATTTTTCCACACATGTGCAACACTTTAAAAAGATGAGGTCTCTCAATCTCTTTTTGTGGGAGCCATTAAAAAAAAGGGACCACTCCCTATAGAAAACTATAGTATCATGTTATTGGGTAGCCATGAATTTAAGAGGTAGGGACCCCAAGATTTGAGGTGGGCCCTAATGTCCCCGCATAGGTACACCACTTTAAAAGTTTGGGGTATCTCAATCTCTGTTTGGGAGGAGCTATTGAAAAAAATAGCGACTACTTCCAATAGAAAACAGTGGTGTTGTATTATCGGGTAACTATGAATTTAGGGGGGCTGGTACCCCCAAATTATGAGGTGTGTCCTAATGTCCCTATATAGCTACACAACCTAAAAAAGTTTGTGGTCTCTCTGTCTCTTTTTGTGTGAGCTATTGAAAAAATGGGACTCCTTCCTGTACAGAACAATGGTGTTATATTATTGGGTAGCTATAATTTTAGGGGGGCTTGAACCCCCAAATTTTGAGATGTGTCCTAATGTTCCTAAATAGGTACACTACCTAAAAAAGTTTGGGGTCTCTCTGTCTCTTTTTGTGGGAGCTATTAAAGAAGGCATCTTTATGCAGACCTCTTCGAATATGTGAATATCTGTCGAATATCCGATATCAAACTAAGTTCACCGCGCTAAACAACGCAAACATTTACTGGTACATGTAAAAAAACAAATGAAAAAAACTTGGAATAACTCAATCATTTACATCTATTAATTCATTTGTTTATATACGACAGAAAACGTTCTGCTTATATGTTTTTTAAAAATATACTGTATATTAAAAGGTAATAATGTGTACTGCTTCTAGTTAAAAGTGTGACAAGAAAAATTGACAACATACTTTTTACGCTTTTTTGTTGTTGTTGTTGGAGCAACAGAAATATTGCGTTAGCTACAGCTGGTTACATCCGGGACAATCGCGTGAACGTTAATAAATCAACTTTTGCAACAGACAAAGACCACTTCAAACCACAGCTGACTGAAGGAGATGAACACTATTTACCCAAATTTTGATTACCCACAGAGGGTTCTTCCTCCGAAGGGGCCAACGTTTGGTGTCCCTGAAACTGGAGAGAAGACTTATCTAAACTTTCCAACAGGGCCTTTCGTTGCTCAGAGTCTAAATTATGATATACCCGGTGTTCAACCCAATCCTTATCCTATGAACAAGAGCGTTTCTGTGGACATCGATTCTGCGCCCCCCAGAGACTATGTGGTCTGGTCACTCTTTACATTTGTCTATGGAAACATTTGTTGTGTTGGACTAGCGGCTCTCATCCACTCCATAAGGGTGAGTATGTTCATTTTAATCAAATATAGCAAACTGTATGTACGTCTTTTGTATACTGGCGCTTTCCTGGGCGGCTGCCTGCTGCACAGCCTAATGTCATTTTTGGCGTTTTAATGTCTACTTTCAAAGTCTATCTTCGTGGGGGTTTTTTGTTTGGTTTGTTTGTTTCCCGCCGAATTTCTGTTCTTCCGGTCTGTTTATTTTGTTGTTGTTGTTGTGATTTAAACTCACCAACTACATTCTGACATAAATTTTAGACTTTTATTTTATTTCGGACGATTGATTTTTTTTTAGCTCTACGTTCTTTGTTTTGTTACCATGGAGACAAGCTTTGTTTACATGCTGGATCAGTTGACTAGAGCTGCTAGGCTCTCGGAGCCACGCACACCGTAGCTAGAGGAATCGGTTCAATCCCGACAGAGCTGAGGAGAAGGAGACATGGATGCTAGGCGGGAGCGAAAGGGAAATCTAAAAAGAGGCGCTTTCAGCCCTGTGTTCCAGGAGGTGTCATGTGAAACGTTGGTCTACATCCGGTCTATCCTTATTAAGATGGAGTAATTGGGGGCGCTCACTCGGACCCGGCAGGAATACGGACAAGCCAATTTAATCTGCTTCACTGAAACTTGGCTTCACTTTCTGTATCGACGGATTTGATGTGACGATTGGAGAGACGTTGATTTGTGTGAAGAAGTAGATAAGGTTATCTACTTCCCAGACAGCTGGTTGTTCAGATGGAATTAGAACACTGCAGTTGAAAAACAGACTAGTAAGAACTGCTCAATCAGAAACTTAACAATCAAATTAAGTTTTCAAATTTTAAACGTGATTGGTGTAAGTCGAACAAATTATTTGTCAAACTGTCTTCCCGTGCGTAGCAGAGTGGCGCAGCGGAAGCGTGCTGGGCCCATAACCCAGAGGTCGATGGATCGAAACCATCCTCTGCTAAAAACCACTTAGGCTGATGATTTTGCTTTGTTAATGGTCATAATTTGCCTTTATTATATCACCTCCTTCAATGTCTGTAACACCATTATCATAGATGGTCATTATGGATTAATTTTGAGTTTTGAGTTTTACGAATAAAATTGAATTGTTAAAAATGCCTTTTCTCGGGTAGTCTCGATTTTTTTCTAACCAATCTTGGAAAAGTATGATGGACTGAATGTATTTTATACTGTCAAAGTGTGAAATTAAAGCTACACATTATGCAATAAAAATTCTCTCTGGAATAGTTTATCACAAGTATGAACACGCTAAACTATATGTTAACTGAGATGAGCTCATTTTCAATTTGAAACTTTTCCAGTATAATTGAGCTGATCTCAATTAGCATTGCTTTTTTTTTCATTTATAGATCATTTTTTAATCTAGTTTGAAAAAAAAAAAGTATTTTTGGAAAATCATTTTAAAAGTGAAAACAGTATTGGTGAATAAGCTCAACCAAAAATAAAGTTGTTTAATTAAAAAAAGAAGACAAAATGCCGGAATGTGCTGAACGTCGGTTCTTGTAATTTAATGTTTTTGTTTTGTTTTATCTTGTGTTATCTTTTATCAAGTTATTGTTGCTTAAGATAGTACTTAATTGGGATATGTGTATTTTCTAATATGTGGACAGGGGATAAAATTTTGGAAACGTTCTAGTTTTATATGAAAAAGAAGCAGAGAACAAAGTTACTTACCTCACACTCCTTTCTTTTTATTTGAAACACATCCTACTTAAATGTGTTTTTTTCTTAAAAATCCTTACCTTAATCATTAAATGTAGTAAAAATGAAATAATTTGAAGAATTGAGTGTATCGCCTGTTCTGACAGAAATCAAAAACATGAAGCTGCTTTGATGGTGAAGTATGTGTATAACGTAACACTTTGTTTCTGTCTTTCTAGGCCAGAGATCGAATAAGGGCCAAGGATATGCTTAGCGCCAGAGTCAATGGTGACACAGCTTGGCGCTTTAATGTCCTGGCCATCTGCTTGGCAGTCCTGATCATCTTCATTATAGCAATGATACAGTTTAACCGCCATGCATAAAACACATAAAAGAAAATACTCATTGTTTTTCTGTCTGCATAGCAGCCAACAGTTCATCTATTAAACTTACTAAGGCATGCTTGGGGCTTAGCTTTATTTTCTTTGTTTATAACAGTGAAATGAACAAACTGTTTTTACAAAGGTTTTTCCCCAGACTGATTTTCATTAAGGCGCATTCCCATTGAAATTTTGTACCATTTGTATATAACATAAGACCTATTTGCCACATAATGAAAAATAAGTTCACTAGGAGATGGACTTGGGGTTTAAATTTCTCAGAAAAGACCCAGAATTTTACTGGTTTCCAAACTTCTTTTTTATATGGACAGCACACTGTCTTTCACAGGTCTCAAGTCAGTGACCTTTGACCGCTATAGGTGGTGTGCGATTGTCAAAATCCAAGTGAAGTAGACCAAGGAGAATAGGGAGATCCAGCATGAAGCTACGAAGATCTGGAAATAGCAGAGAAGTCAGTCTGCTACTGCTCCCCCCATGGCCCAGAACACCTACCACATTTGCAGTGAGTGTGGTAGGAAGTACAGCTCCTGCATCGGCATATTCAGCCACAGCCGACATGGCCTCAATAGATAAATATTCAGGACTAGACTCCATCATTTCTAGAGACAGAAGGATGCCAACAACACTGTCTTATCAGGTCATTTGAATAATTTGTACAGTATATATTTTTGTTTTTAGAAAAAGGGAATCTTGGATTGTTTATGCATTAATCTTTTTTTTAAAAAAAAACTAAATGTATGTTCCTGGCAGGAAGTAAAAAATTATTAGTACACATTACATAGGAGTTTTGTTACATTGGTTAAATTTGAGATCATTAATTCCTTCATAATACTAGAAAACTACTTTGCAGGTGACGATATATATAAAGATTTTACTTTTAGGACATAACTGAAAACTACCAAATGTAGGGTTTTTTTTTGTTTTTTTTTACATCTTTAACTATTTTTGTCAGCGGTTTCATTTTTTCTTGACTCTGACCAAATATTGTAAGCAGTGGTGGATGAAGTACTCACTCTTTGTACTTAACTTTTGTACTTACACGGAGAGCACGTCTAGGGTCCTTGGAAAAGACACCTAACCCCCGCTTCTCCCACCATTGGCGCCGTTGAAGGGCAGCTTGCTGCGGTGTAAGGAGTGCAGCAAACAAATTTTCCCGGTGAGGGATGAATAGAGTAATTCTTTTTTTTTTTTTTTTTTAAAGTAAAAGTACAAATAATTGGGCAGCAAAATGACTTAAGTAAAAGTGCCAAAAAAAAATCTACTTAAGTAAAAGTACAAAAGTAGTTGGTGTAAATTGTACTTTTTAAGTAAAAAGTAAAAGTGTTAGACCATAATTCAAATGTTATTTGTTGTGCTGTAGGGTCATAGATAAATACTCTGCAGGGGCGGATCCCAAGAAGAGGGGGGGGGCGTGCCCATCCCACCCCGTCCCTCCTCTGACCCACAGGAAAAAAAAAAGAAGAAAGGAAAGGGGGCTAGTCAAGCTATCCCCTGCAGGGCCAGCGAATGGGCCGCCAAAATGCAGGAAAAAAAATCTTATTTTTCAAAATGTTCTGGGAAGGAGGCCCCCAGTCCTCCTATAGTGACTTTGTCAATGATATCACGCCCCAACTCGCCCCCTTTAGAAAATCCTTGGAGCCGCCCCTGCTCCGTGATGATTGCTCAACTTTTTATTTAAAAGTGAACACAACGAACAACGATCTTCTGACTCTTTTTCCAATTTTTGCTATATTTCATGTTAGTTTTTTGGCGGTGAATGACTGCGGAAAATGTTTACTCTTGAGTCTGATTGGTCCTTGATTCATTACTTCTCCCTCTGGGAAACCGCAGGCGATCAACTGCTTTCTCTAAAGGTTGATTTTGGCGATGCGGCTTCAAGATGCGCTTCATAAAAAAACTTGTATATTTTTCAAATTCCTGACCGAAAATGTAACGAAAAATTATAAACAGACTTTTAAAAAGTAGCGGAGTAAAAGTACAGATATTTGCTCAAAAAATGTAGTGAAGTAAAAGTCTAAAATTTTACTTAAGTAAAGTACAGATACACAATTTTTTTACTTAAGTACAGTAACGAAGTACAATTACTTCGTTACATTTCACCACTGATTGTAAGTGACAAACGTTGAACACGTGCGACCATGATAAACATAATTTAGTGACAACATAAACTATGAACAGAATACCGCAATTAAAAAAAAAAGTTTCAGTGTGGGCGAGTAGAGGAAAGGTAATGACGCATTTGATTGTTTAATACCATTTCCTCTCCGTCACACCAGCCCTTTATAATGCGCACCCAAACTTTGATTTCTTTTTTCGTGGAAAATTTTGCGCTTTGTACTCAAATAAATACGGTACATAAAAGCACATTGAAGTAGAGCAAATATGTACTTTTTAAGCTGCAGTAAATTTCTGTTTTTAAGCTGATGCAACTCATTCTAATGAGTGAGAACTATTTACCAAGCAGTAGAGAAGGAAAAACAGCGCTGTTGCTGTCATTGCGGCCACAAATATATTAGATCGGCCCGTGACGCGGAGCGCCAGCGAGTCCTTTTGTAGGTGTTTTAAATGTATGACATGCGTTTAAAAAACAGAATTGTTCCTTTTTAAAAAAAGTTCATTTTATTTGCCGTAAATATTTGCTAAAATCACATTATACGCGTATTTAAATACGTCAAAACCATGTTTAAACGCATCAAGTATAACCTTCCCTCATTTATAAATGAGAATATCTATTCACAAACTGCCACCCCTGCTTTTCCCCCTCTGTTTTACTCTGAACAGTAAAACAGATTGTATTATATCACACCTGAATTATATTATACAAGTATAATATTATTTTGTTATCGTCTGTACGGTCGGAGCAGAGTGGCGCAGCGGAAGCGTGCTGGGCCCATAACCCAGAGGTCGATGGATCGAAACCATCCTCTGCTAGCTTTTTTTTTGTTTTCATATTATTAACGCTCAGTTTCTTATATTAGTAAATCTTCAACGTCATGAGCAAAAAAACAAACAACAAACACCAAAAACAAACAAACAAACAAAAATTCAATGCGATTTTTTTCCAACCCTACTGTTAATTTCAAAATACTGTATTCCCCACTAGGGGGTGAATAAAGGATACATTTCATTTCTAATTAGAGGTGAAAAATATCTTTACATAGTATCTAATGATAGAAAACATAAAAAGAATGTCTCTGACAGAGAGATTTACAAATCTACAATATAAAAATTTCACATTTTTTGATTACATGATGGCTTAAAATGCCATATTTTTGCACCAATACACATAAATGTGAAATCACACATGAGCTCCTGAGTCGTGTGGATCCTAGAACACGGTACGGCCAAATTTATTAATTTGCAAATCTCCAAAACCTCTAACATGTATTGTTCCTCTGATATATTCATTTCTAATCCAATGCATCTGCAACATTCAGAGAATAACACTAAAACTTTACTGGGTCTGAATGAAAACTTTGGGGAAGAAATTGGATTTTATTTGGGAAGTCCTGACCGCTTCCAGAAGGATTGTAGAACAACTGCTAGATAAAGGACAAGTTGGCTCTTTCATATGTATGTTTAATGAGTGAGATACCGCACCCAGTAATCTTCCTGCTACTTTACCCACCCACCACGTTGCTGTGAACCCTGTTCTATGTTCTGTATCAAGACATTTGAATCACACTGTGAACTGGGCTGAAAAAAATTCTCTGTGAAAAAAACCTATTAGGAAGCCATCCAGAAATAGAGTTAGCTTAAAATTTGACCGCAGGCAGCTAAGGGTCAGAGGCTGAGCAAAGTGTAATGCACTGAATTCTAAATTTTTAATACAAAAATACTTGACACTTAAATTATTTTTTATTAAGTACTTTTTGTTTAATTAAATTGATATTTGTATGCAAATAGTAGTGTGTTAAACCATGTTATATGTCTCCCGCAGCTGCATAACCCACATTGGCAAGTCCCTTCTTTCCCCCACATCATCTCTAGACTGGTGCATATCCTTTACATTGGCCAGAAACTATTTTTCTTTTCAGACTATTAACTTTTCCAAAACCAAGCATGTTCTGGTTAAATACATTACATAAGTGTCTTTGGTTAAATATGTTGTACAAATATGCAACGGTAATACTAATATGCTTTATATTGTTTCACAATTACATTTTTGTTGTCATTCCAGTGCTCTTTTGATTTTGGGGTGTAATTGCAGCGATTTGTTTGCATTCTCTGCTATTTTTATATAAGCGGATGAGTGCATCATTTTGGTCGTATACCACCTATGAATCCAAATTTCACCAATTGCTACTTTGATAAACGAGGGTCATTGTTCATTTCTACCACTTCCACCGTAGTGAGCAAGGATTGATCCAAGTGCCTAACTTCTGGTAGATGTCCTGTGAGACTCAGCTCAACCTCATCTTATTTGATTCTTACATTTGAATGAAGTCTTTCTGCTAGGTTGTAAAAACAGGAACTGTCATTGTAGATTTAAATCAGTCCTTGGTACTTTCTACCTGTTCATCTTGGGAGAGAATCTTTCCTCTAACTGAGTCATTTGTGGAGCCATTTCAAACAACTTTGTTGTAATACTGGGCTTTAGAAATAAAAAAGAGAGTCAACTGAATGTTCACAAACTCAGAAACTTTTTCTTCATCTCCTGACACGTTTTTCTCATATTTCTTCTCTGAATCTCTATTTTTGTCTCTAAGTGCAGGCCACATAATGACAGACCTGCTGTGTATTGAAGGACCCTGCCCAAGAGTCCTCTCCCAGCCACCTCCCTCCTAACAGGCCTTTATAACCCACCGTCTACACTGGGGGGGCACAACTCCAAAAACATAAAACAGGCATCTGAAAGGTCTGGTAGGTCTAAACGATCACCTTTCTTACAAACAGGGATCTTCTTTGTCTCAAATACCATGGATAATCATTCATATAACTTCCCCTCTGATTGCACCCCACTCACCAACTGCAAGTCGGCCCGCAAGCCAGCAGGGTCCACCGTGGTGAACATGGGCAATGTGGGGAAGACTGCTCCCAAGGACTACCTGGTCTGGTCACTTTGCAACACTCTGTACGTTAACTTCTGCTGTCTGGGATTCATGGCGCTCATCTACTCCATCAAAGTGAGTAATCTTCTGTTCCTCTATGTGTTTTGGAATTATTTATAATATTAAAGTCTAAAAAGTTCTGTGAACTGTGTGCTACCACATTAAAAAACTTTTGGATTAGCGGTAGGTAAATTTAATTTTCTTCATAAAACAGACAACTATTGAAAAAGCTTGACACAGATATGATCAGAGGTAATGCATGAGGCATACACTTATAGTGGGTTCCTTTTCAGTTTGTCAAACTGAAAATCAAACTCAAAATAGTTGTATCATGTCCCTCGGAAAATTTGTTTGTTGCAACATCACAAAGACCCATACACATCAGGTTAAAGATGGAAATTTGACCAAAAATACACACAGATGCACAGATAAATAATTGAAATGGTAAATAGACAATTATGTACAATAAGTGTAAAATTTTCTTGTGTTATCAAATTTCTGACCAAGGATGTGGAAAGTTTAAAAGTTGAATAAAAACTCACCTTGTATTTTTTGCAGAATAGTTACACCTTACAAAAAGAAAAATAAAGGAAGAGTTTCATAGTACTCGCACGGCAAAACAAAACAAAAGAACATAATTTTTGTCACTGAAAAACCACTTAAAATTGTGGTGTGTAAAACAGACAGAAAATGTTAGTTAGAACTTGCCAGAGACAGGCGTGTACACATGCTATTTCTACCTTCTGAGTGCTGCTCTGAATCACAAGTGCACAATTTACTCAGCACTAAAATTAAAGACATTGACTCCATGTGTGTAGAGTTTAAAACAGCATAATTGGCATCCTCCTGATTGCCATGTGCTCTTAAAACATTAAAGAGTGTCAGAGGGATGGAGAAAAACTTGTAAAATGGCCATCGTTGTGCTTCCGTCACATTGGTATGTCTTAGCCATTACTCTGTTCAAGACTGTTCCTCCAATGCAGCAGCAAAAACCATTAATATTAATTAACCAGTTCTGTTTTCTTAACCCAACATTGTAATCATTTTTATATGCGTTTGCTCTTTTGTAGGCCAGAGACCAGAAGACTATAGGTAATCTGCAGATGGCCCAGGAGTGCTCTGACAAGGCTAAGTGGTACAACATCCTGGCTGCTGGCTGGAACCTGCTGATACCTCTTTTGGCCATTGTTCTCCTCGTTCTTCTTCTCATCCACCTTGCCACATCTCAGGGCTCCTTTGACTTTTTTGGAGAAGACGGGTTCCAAAACTTCATGAAGCTGTTCAGCTGGTAGATTCGAGCAAACCAGGGATAAATACTTTTAAAAACAAACCTCGAACGAAATATAATTGCAATTACTGCCAGGAAAGGGCTTTCGATTAGGCTCAGGAGATGAAGAAAGAAATTGTTGGTCTCAATGTTTCTTACTTAAATGGCGGTCTGAACAAATTTTGAATTGCTCAAACTTTCCATAAAGACAAAACAAATCAAATATCCTCTCAGGAATTTATTACAAACTTTTGAACGAATCTCAAAAACTAAAGTATAAATCTACCAATCTATTAATAAAGATATAAATGTTTATGTTGCTCACAAAAAGATCGGGTAACCTACCAAGGTAGACCAATGGCATTGCAGACTTAGAGCTGTCCTCAATGTTAAAAATGTGGGCCTGTTCAACAAGTAGTGTCCAACAATGAAAAGTTACTATAACCCACATAAAGTCCTGTGAAATTAAACATCTGCTGTGAAGAAGGTCTGTTGTTCATTTTCAGCATTAGTGGAATGTCATCAGCAAACATGATAAGTTTCCCGCAGGCACAAAATGAAACTCAGTCCATATCAACAGTAAACATCCTTGTGTTGTTATTTATTATATTTATGTTGACTTGAAGTGTAAAAGATGGCTTAAACTAACTTTATGTAGGAAGAAAAGAGCTGTGGGACATGCATATATAACAAAGAATAATGAGAAGACAGAATATCTTTCAGTTGTTTCTTTTTTACCAAAACTTTTATTCTTTTCTGTCACTGTTCTAGCATTTTTGTCAGTACTTATGTCAATTATTCTATACTACGTATCTTCCTATTATACTCTGTTCTAAATAAACTCAACACATGTGACTGTTTTTTGTTTTCAAAAAAATCCTCTCGGTTCTTTGAACATCCCATCTAAACAGAACATTTCAATGTTGCCTATGATCCATCTGCTCTTACTGTATATCTACTGTATGAACTATAGGTTCCATACTTTGAGTTGAAGCCACACAGCTGTTTTCATCAAAGCTGTGGCCCCACCAACTACATAAAAAACATCTACTTTAGGCTACCATATAAATGGATCTTCTGGCTGCAAGGTGGGGCCGCCCAGTTAAACCACTATAGAGGAGCCAGCAGTGAAGGGCAAGCAGATGAATGACAACATTCATATTCGTTCCTTAATTTCTTACCATTCACAGGAATCATAAGCTTCTAGATTGTAACTGTTTTAGGACATACAGTATGTGCTAATTACAACCAGCCAATATACCAAGTCCGGTAGAAGATGCAAAGAGAAAGAAAAGTGAGAAAATTGACGGTTTTGATGATTGTTTAATCCATCCTTATTTCTTCTTAATCTCCTCATGCAGTCTGGAGTAATAATGTAAAATCTATTTAATCTGTGTGAAATAAACTAATTTGTGGTTTTACTAATGAAACAGCAGCTTTTATAATCATTTGAAGTTTGGTGACACATTCTGGACTCCTGTCAAATTATGCTCGTAGCTTTATTTATAACCAGCAAATCATAGCCTTCAGCTTCCAACTTTCTATTTTCCTCTCGTGGTCTCACAGAAAATGTTTGCAGATGTCTGAAGGAAATTACAGGATGGCAACTATTACAGAGGGTGTGAACTTCCTCCAGTTGTTTCTAAGAACTGCTGGCCACTATCGAGGCTTGTGGGAGTACTTGAGTTTTATTAAAAATGACAGTATTCTTAATTTTAGTTTAGTTCGGAATAATAATTTATCAAGACTCCTTTAAATATAATCAGAGTCTGTGAAAAACTTAACTTAAAGCCTTGGTTTACTGGTTCTTGTATGTTTAGGTGTTTCCAATTTTAACAGACAACTTTTAACACATCCAGATTGATTACAAATTGGTTATTGTTAAAAGTGTTGCACAAGAAGAACCCAAAGAAACTAAAAAGAAACATTTGCTTGTAAAAAACTTAAGTTTATTACCTTTGTTCTTTCAGCTGTTTCTAATTTGGTTAAAGCCTGTCCTCTGGTGGCCTGGTGGTTTTACATCATTCTGACATACAGTGCATTAAAGATGATTTGGATGATACAGGCTCTCAGAGTTCTGGGTCTAACGGACGGAAGGGTAGCGAATAGGGAGTGTCCTGGGTTGGCAGGATCATTGTTGATCTTTTTGGCCTTTTTGGTAATCAATAAAGGCATGAAAATGGCCAGCCACAGTGAAAAAGCCCTCTCGCTGTTAGTTCTGCAGTCTCATTGAATTGAATATACTTTATTCATCTTCGAAGGAAAATTTGAGTGCTGCAGTGTAAATACCTCAATGCCCCCTCGCCCATGTCAACCTCGTGCAGCCTGCTCATGGCTACATTAGCGTTAGCTCTAGGATGGATATACACAGCAGCTACAAACACCTGAGGGAAGTTTTTTGGTTGATAAAATAGTCAACACTTTAACATTAGAAACTCTGGGTCCGGACAGCAGTGTTTCCCTAGCTGTTGTGGATATAAACAGAGACGCTCCCCCGTTTCTCTTTCCCGCATTTGCCATCTTGTCTGTGCAGATGATGGTGCATCCATGAATATTCCTCCTGTTGCAAACTTGTTGACACTGGACAAAATGAAAACAACTATGCAACCAAACATATAATTGAAATAAATTAAAACACAATAAACAATATCACCCCAAAACAGCTACTGATAACAAGTTTAACACTGATAGAAAAAAATCCAGGACAATTTGCAGCTGATACTAAGAAACATATGACAAACTATTAACATATAACATATGACAGACTATTAACAGATATTATTTCATTTAAATATTACTGGCTCAAATGTGTTTGACTACACCACTTTTTAAAACATAAACAATATCCCGTTGCCGTAGTAACATAGTAGCATGGCCTATGATATAGTGTTTTAAAATGTGTTTTGTAGGGATGTGGATTCCATCTTCTGTCTGCCAGCATGACCAGCCGCTTGGCATTTAATGCATACCGGTTGGCCATCAGGTGTAAACCCTGGTACAGACATGGTATGTACCAATTTTTCTCCATTTGTGTGCTTATCTAGTTTGATCTAAGGTCCACAATCAAGCTTCTCAAACTGAGAAATGCTCAACCAACAATTTACTGCTGGACAAACCATTTACAAAATCAGCTGATAGATTTGAAAGCATTTCGTTAAAATTTGTCATTTAATTTGATCTATTTAAACACCATCTTGGTTGCATGGTGGTGCAGTGGTTAGCACAGTGGCCTCACAGCAACAAGGACAGGGTTCAAATCCCAGGTGGGGATGAGGCTTGGAACACTGGCCTTTCTGAGTGGAGTTTGCATGTTTTCCCCATGTTTGTGTGGGTTTCCTGCAGGTACTCCAGTTTCCTCCAGGTACTCCAGTTTCCTCCCACCCTCCAAAAACATGCATGTTAGACTCGTGACCTCTTCGGGGCATACCTTGAATCAGCCGGGATACTCTCGCCATGTCTTTTATTACTTTGTTATTCCACTATTGTTGCTTTGAGTACAGTTACAATAACTCCATGTTGATGACCTTAATGGCTAAAGAAGACCTTTCTTCAGAGGAAGGTTTTGTTGTTGTTGTTTTTTTTATTGCAGTGAATTTTACACACGAGGCAGAAAGACCTTATTTACACCAAAAAGATCAGCCTTTTGTGATGAAACACTTTCATGAGGTCTATGTGTATTTTGCTCCTCTTTGATTCCTCTGCTGTAATTTGCAAGACAAAAGTATTCCTGTAGGTGGTCAGGATTAAAAACATGGTCCTGGTCAGCAAGACTCGGGGACCTCTTAATGATGATTAACATTTCTCCCACATTAACACTCGTTTTATTCCTTACTTTTACATACGGGGACAACAACCTCAGACGGGAAGCCCAGGCTTCTCTCACCCCGGCTGCATCCTCCAACTCACCCAGGAGGATTCCCAGGTGTTCACCAGGTGTTGCCAGCTGTGAGACATAGTCTGTCCAGTGGGTCTGCCTCTGGGTCTCCTTGGGACGTGCTCAACATACATACCTCACCAGCGAAGCGTTCGGGAGGAATCCTAACCAGACGTCCGCACCACCCCATCTGGGTTTTCTCGACCCGGAGTTGCAACGGCTCTACTCCGAGGTCCTCCTGGATGCGAATATTCTTCGAATATTTGCCTCCCGGATGGTAGAGCTCCTCATTCCATCTCTCAGAGAGCCCCGCCACACTGCGGAGGAAGCTCATTTCGGTCGTTTGTTTGCGCGATCTCGTTCTTTCGGTCACCACCCACAACTTTTACTATGATTTTATTATTCCTTATTTTTGTATGTTTAAATATTATTTCTATTTTTCATGATCACGGTGCTGCTGTAACGCGCACATTTCCCACGTGTGAGATCAATAAAGTCATTCTGATTCTGATTGGCTGCTCAGTGTGAGATCCACTAATATGTGATCACACTAAAGCAACAAAAATGCTAAGTATTTGAACTGGAATCCCCGACACCCGACCCCCTCCCCAAATCCATCCTTAAAATGTGTACGTGATGTCGAGACTCTCCCATGCTTTTCCTAACCAGCTCATCTCGTCACGCCCACACAGATCCAGAGAAAACCTCATCGGGCTGGCAGCTACACAGGCTGTTTTCAACCAGCAACAACATGGAATATTTCCGATCATCACTGCATCAGTCCGATGGGAGCGCAGAGCCAGGCGATCTGAACAGGTAGGATTCAGTGTGAACCTCAATCTCCACACAGATCCACGTGGGAGCCAGAAAACAATGTGCTTTCAGTAGATTTTTCTTCTTCATTGAAGGAGTTATTCTGCATAAACCGCGTGACCATCTCTGTGTTGTTTACTATCAATGCAAATCAGACATCTCAGTTATTATGAAGAACACTGTTATTACCAATTAATTACAATCGTTATGATGCTTTTTATTGCTACTTCCACCCACGATCAATAATCTGTTCTTATTTGGCTGATTTTGCCATAACATCAGTTATTTCAGATCACATTTTATGCTAAATTCATGCCCCAATTCTAAGGGGCAGCTGCAGCTTGGAGGACAACTTCCTTTTTTCTATAATGAACCTTAACATACTCAGACTGGGAGGGTAGTTGTCTTGCTGAACCCGTTGAACTCAAAGGAGAGCTGATGGGTGAAAAGCTCTGTATTGAGAAATGTGAATATTCAGCCAATTTTGGGGCCTCAGTGTAAAGAGAAGTGGCTTAGGGCCCACAGAATAGCTGCAGGGAAGTGACTGGTTTTACTTTAACACTTTTAAACAAGTTGTAATTTTACAAGAAGGGTCTGCAATTGCTTTTACATTTAACTTCCAGAAGTTTTTTACTCCATGGGAACTCATTACATGTGGCAAATCCCTATTTGGCTCCAGTTTCTGACACCCCTTTTTCAAAGAAGTGCTTTGCTTATTCTAATTTTTAGCCAATCGAATAATTTTTAAAACACTTTTTTTCAAACAACATTTCACAAAACTTGTTTTCTTAATCACTTGCATGCAATCTAATAGGCATTTGCATGTATCTGACTTTACTAATCCAGAAATTTTAAAGGTACGCCAAAACTGTGACACACACACAACAGTGGGGATGAAGAATGGGAGTTCTTGCTCATCTCTACAATATATTTAGAAAGTATGAATGAAATGCAACTGAAAAAACGCATCCAACAACTAATTTTCTGGCGTTGATAAATAAGATGAAAGTGTGTGTCGTGTCAAATTTTAGTCTCTATAATGCAGCAGACAAAAAAACTCAACCAGAGTGTTTCTCTTCTAAACACAACTATGTTCAGATCATGTTCTTGCTTGACTCAGGTGTACAGTGCCAGCCTTTAAAAAAAAAATTATGCTGTAGTGCTATGCCTCAGTGGTTTTCCTACTTTAACCTCCCCCCATGTGTGTATAAGCTACTGTCTGTGTTAGGGCTTTGTTGTGATGAGGCCCCCTGGCCTCCTACTGCGGTCATGCTGTTCAGTAGATACTTGCATGTGCTTTTTTTTCCTTCCAGTTTAAGTAAACTCACAGTGAGGATTTAGGTCAAGTCTAGATGATGTCAAAGTAGAGAAACTCATCTGTAAAAGAGTCCAAACAGAATGAAGAATGAAAGAATGAAAGAACATTCTACACTAGAAGTTGATCTATTATTTTTACACATTTACTTTGGTAATTAAGTTGGACCTAAGAAATCATCTTGAATTAATGAAATTAAATGAGTTGTTTTGCTTGTTATTCATGTGATGAAAGTTATGGTCTTGTGACTGCCCAGACAAACTTAATGTGCTCGTTACGTGCTAATGCTAAATCTCACATTAAAGACAGTAGAGACCACTGGCCCTGTGTGTACTCTACAACTCCCCGTATCCACCACTTACTCCTAAAAATCCAGCTTTTTAAGTATTGAAATTGATTAAACAGCACAGCAGAAAAATTTGGTCAACATTATCATTTGGAACTCAGATCTTGCAATTTCCCCATTGTGGGACTAATAAAAGTTTTCTTGATTTTTAAAATCGTACGCTACAGTGCATCCTATTTCCATCGATCACTATAAAGTACTCCGAACTTTGTGCCCAGTAAACTTTATACAGGAAGTTTTATCCCAGTAAGGATGTCATTGGTTTAGCAAAGTATGAGGTAAAATTACATTATTTGTAACATTCATTCAGATATTACAAGCTAGGACAGTCTCTGATTGATTACAGATATTGAAAGATGGAAGCAAGCTCTATCATTATACTGTGTATACTGAGATTAAAATCACTTCGCAAGTAGGGAGGGATTACGTATTAATTTCAGACATGTTCTGTTCCGTCGTCTTCCGTCGTGGGGGCAACAGCCTCTGACGGGGAAGCCCAGGCTTCTCTCATCCCAGCTGCATCCTCCAGCTCACCTGGAAGGGTCCCGAGTCGTTCCCTAGCCAGCTGTGAGACATAGTCTCACCAGTGGGTCCAGGGTCTGCCTCTTGGTCTCCTCCCAGTGGGATGTGCCCGAAACACCGCACCACCGAGGCGCTCGGTGGGCCCTCTGACCAGATGCCTGAACCACCCCATCTTGCTTCTCTCGACGTGGAGGAGAAGCGGCTCAACACCAAGCTCCTCCCGGATGGCAGAGCTCCTCACCAACCACAGCTGGTGACCATAGGTGAGGGTGGGAACGTAGATTGACTTGTAAATCGAGAGCTTTGCTTTTCGGCTCAGCTCTTTCTTTACCACAACGGACCGATGCAGCGTCTTAGTTCTCGGTGACACTGCACCGATCCGCCTGTCGATCTCCCGCTCCATCCTTCCCCCACTCGTGAACAAGACCCTGAGATACTTAGATTCCTCCACGTGGGGCAGGACCCTGTCCCTGACCTGCAGTGGGCATTCCACCCTTTTCCGGACGAGGATCATGGTCACGGATTTGGAGGCGCTATATCCCATCCCAGCTGCTTCACACTCGCCAGCAAATCGATCCAGTGCGAGCTGGAGATCTCAGACATGTCAAGTCTTTAATGTTATTGACAAAGAGCACCCATCAATCCATTTATGGTCTAGAACCTTTGGTTTAGGATGTGAACTCAAAAGGCTAGTCAGTCAGAGAAGTGTAGTTTACACTCTGAAATACTCACCAGTTTGTTCAAGGTTTAAACATCAAGACAGAAGACCAGACGCCCCAGTCCCAACCATAACACTACTGTGTTAAAATGTAAAACATAGCTTGTTTGGGGTAAACATATGGACTTAATTGTAATTTCTCCTACTCATTCTGGTGTAGATGCTTGATCAGCCAGTCAGAGGTCAAGGGCTTCATCACGAAGTGTTTGACAACCGTGGGCGCCAAGCAGCATCATGCCCATAGCTTGGCTGACGTGCTGGTAGAAGGAGACCACAGGGGTCACTACAGTCATGGTCTCAACAGGATGGGTGAGTCACTCTATTGACAGAATTAGCAACCCTGTAAACTAGAAAACCACATCCAGCCAATGTTTCATGTCAGTTTCTAAAAATTGGGACTCTGATTGTTAAACAGACATGTACGTGAAGGATGTCCAAAGTGGAATTTGTGCAGTAGATGGTGAACCAGTGGTGGACAAGGAGAGTCCGGCCACAGCACTGGTCGATGGAAAGAATTTGCTGGGTCCAGTGGTTGGAAATTTTTGCATGGATTTGGCCATAAAAAAGGCCAAAGACGTCGGGATCGGCTGGGTGGTGGCTCATAGTAAGTTTATTTTTTGTATAATTTTAATTCCTACAGAAAACTTTTTTCTGACATTAAACTGGAGTTAATGTTGCTTCATTGTAAAAGTAGTTGTTCTTTACTTTCAACACTTTGAATTGTACAAATATCTGTTCAAGGTGCTCTCTGACCTAAAAGCCCGACACCGCATGACTGATATTTTTTTTTGTCAATTCTCTATGCATTGTGATTAAGACAAAAGCAGAATGAAGTGTTACAGTTTTATAGAAATAAACTTTTTATGTGGTTTTCCTTTCAGATTCGAACCATTATGGTATCGCAGGTTACTACGCAATGCAAGCCCTGAAGGAAAATATGATTGTGAGTTAAATAATTTTTTCACGGTTTCAGACTGAAAACAGCCTTTAGAAAAACAGTCATATTTGCTAATGTTTAGAAACATTTTTAAAAGAGCTGTATTTCATACAAAACTGATTTCTACAGGGCATGTCATTTACCAATACGTCCCCATTGGTGGTTCCCACCCGTGGAAAAGAGGTAAGTCTATTCATTTTTAGAGCAAAACTAAAAATTTTGGTTGGGGATTTGTTTTCTTGTAAAACAGTGAAAGAATAGTCAATCTAAAACAATAAAAAGCATATATTTTTTGAAAACTTAGTTTTTTTTTGCTTCAATGCTTCAGTTTTATTTAATTCTTTGTAGAAGTTGTTTTTATTAAATAAAAAATAATTTTGTGGTCTTGTTTAGGCCACTCTGGGCACTAACCCTCTGAGTATTGCCGCTCCTGCTAAAGACGGAGACAGCTTTGTACTGGACACAGCCACTTCAACAGTTGCAATTGGAAAGGTACGACTACTTTTTTAAAATTATTTCATACTTTTTTTTTTATAAATGTGGAAAAGGGTTTGCGATACGTTTTTTAAAAAAAAAAATCAATCAAGTAGCTAATAACTTCCTCAAAGTGTCTCATATGAGGCATTTAAGATGCCAACAAAGGCCTTAATACAGGTTTGTTTGGTTTTTTTGCAATTATTCTATAAATTTGCCTTCATTAATTGGATAAATAGGTGTACTGAAAATTCAAAATGGGCTCTGGGCTCTCAGCGCTAAAGTATCTTCCAAAAATCATTATTGATGATTCCAATGATGATAAACACAAGTGGAATAAGTGACTGTCCCGTCCACAAGTAGACCCCTACTTCTTCTTCTTCTTTCGACATTTCCCTTCAAGGGTCGCCACAGCAAGTCAGTTTCTTCCATCTAACCCTATCTGCTGCATCCTCTTTGGTCACACCAACTATCTTCATGTCTTCTTTCACTGTATCCATGAACCTCCTCTTTGGTCTTCCTCTAGGCCTCTTTCCTGGTGGTTCCAAATCCAGCATCCTTCTTCCGATGTACTCTCTCTCACCTCTGCACACCTCTGCACATATCCAAACCACCTCAGTCTGGCCTCTCGGACTTTATCCCCAAAACCTCTAACGTGCTGTTCCCCTGACATACTCATTTCTAATCCTGTCCATCCTGGTCACTCCCAGAGAGATCTTCAGCATCTTCATCTCTGCTACCTCCATCCATACCTCTTTCCCACACACTCTATTGCTCTGGACTGTGGATCCTAGATTCTTAAAATCTTCCACCTTCTTTATCTCTTCTCCCTGCAACCTCACTTTTCCATTTGGATCCCTCTCATTCACACACATGTACTGTTTTACTCTGACTAATCTTTATTCCTCTTCTTTCTGATGCAAACCTCCACCTCTCCAGCTTTTCCTGCACCTCTTCCCTGCTCTCACTACAGATCACAATGTCATCAGCAAACATCATTGTCCATGGAGAATTAACAAGTAGACCCCCACTCTGGTGTTATTTTATTGTTGACTTTAATTTGTCTACATTATATTGTCTTGTCCACGTATCTCTTTAAATAGAGACCTACTAATCTCAAGAAGACTCATTCTAAAACTTTCATTGGGTTGATGAAGCATAAAATAAAAGACTTAATACAACTGTAAAAATTGAGTAAATACCCCTTACATTACATTTAATGAAATGTGCATGTAGGTGGAGCTGAGTGATCGACGAGGCGTCCCTATTCCTGGTGGCTGGGGATGTGACCCTAGTGGACACATAACGACAGACCCTAAGAGAGTCCTCAAGGGTGGAGGATTGGTTCCTATTGGTGGCAGTGAAGCTACAGGTGCAACGACTTTGAGTTTTTTTAATTATTTTTTCGAAATATCATTACTCTTTCAAGTAAAATTGTAAAATTTTGAAAAAAAGGTCTGTTTTTCTGAAATAATGTCTATCCTTAAGATGTAGATTAAGGACAGGATCTAGTAGGATATTTTTTGTTTGTTCCGTCGTCTTCCGCTTATCCAGGGCTTGGTCACAGGGGCAACAGCCTCAGACGAGGGAGCCTAGGCTTCTCTCACCCCAGCTGCATCCTCCAGCTTACCAGGAAGGATCTCGAGTCGTTCCCCAGCCAGCTGTGAGACACAGTCTCTCCAGCAGGTCCAGGGTCTGCCTCTGGGTCTCCTCCTAGTGGGATGTGCCCGATACACCTCACCAGCGAGGCATTCGGGGGGCATCCTGACCAAATGCCCGAACCACCCCATCTGGCATCTCTCGACCTGGAGGAGGAGCGGCTCGACACTGAGCTCTTCCCGGGTGTCCGAGCTCCTCCCCCAGATATTTTATTTATTTATTTATTTTTACATACTCTATTGATCCCTCTCGGAGAAAATTTGTGTGCTGCACTACTACACCGCAGCAGGCTGCCACGACGACGCCAATGGTGGAAGAAACGGAGGGTTAGGTGTCTTCTCCAAGGACCTCAGACAACATATTACTGTATGTGTAAACTTAAACATTGTGGAGATAGCTAACTTTCTGTTGTGTTTAGGAGGGTATAAAGGCTACGGACTGGGAATGATGGTGGAGGTGTTTTGTGGTATCTTGGCTGGTGCTCAGTACAGCAAATACGTGCGCACATGGAAAGTGACGGATAAAATTGCCAACCTGGTAACTATTTTTTTGTATCGATGTACTTTGTTGCATTGACAACTTTTTATAGTGATGTTTAGATATCAGCTTCAGAGATCAGTGTCTAGATGGAACTGATAAATCAAGAGAAGAAATACTTGCTCATTCTCTTTCAGGGTCAGTGTTTTGTTGCGATCAACCCAGATAACTTTGCTCCTGGCTTCAATGATAGGATGTCAGATCTGCTGTCTATCCACAGAGACCAAGATCCTGTAAGTACACACGTCAACTTTATTGTTTATGGACATTTTTTGGCGGACGAGAGAAAGATGACTTTTTTGTTTCGTTCAAACGGACAAATGATAACACATACTTCAGCAAAAAATCTTGAAGTTTTTCTCATTTTTAAGGCTTCTTCAGAAAATTAATTATCTTAATATAAAATATCTCAATTTATTTGACGATTACCATAAGCTTTCTTTTAAACACCTTAGAGAAAGTGTGATTGAGAGCTTGTTGAAGCCACATACATGTGTAACAAATCAAATATTTAAAAGTTTAACTCATCAAGCTTTTCCACAGGGGAAAAGCATGCATTCAGAAGCTTAACTTCTGAATGCATGGTTTACAAACCTGTTGCTTAAATGAGGTCTTTGGTCATTTCTTAATTCTTAAAGTAATTATGTACTTTTATAGATGGTAACAGCAGATGTTTTCTTTATTGTTACTTTATTATAGGCCGACCCTGGTACACCTGTTTTGGCTGCTGGAGATCCAGAAAGAATCCACATTAAGTTGTGTGAAGACATGGGTGGGATACCGTATCATATAAATGTCATCAAGCACATGGTAAGAACCCAAGATTTCTGTCAATAAAAATGACATTTTTAAACGTTTCATGAAACATTCTATTGTAAAGAAAATCTTCAGAGTACTTAAATAAAAACTTTGCCCATCCTTGATCTATATACCACACTGTTTCTGAATGCAAAGCAACTGCGAGAAAAGTTAGCTTAAAATTAGAAACATTTGAACTCACAGCAGATAAAGTTTAAAGAAATTGCTAAATAGTGACAGGGTCCTGCCCCAAGTGGAGGAGTTTAAGTATCTCAGGGTCCGGTTCACGAGTGGGGAAAAGATGTAGCGGGAGATCGACAAGCGGCACAGTGCGGCGTCAGCAATAACTAGGACACTGCATTGGTCTGTCGTTGTAAAGAAAGAGCTGAGCCAAAAAGCAAAGCTCTCGATTTACAAGACGATCTGCGTTCCTACCCTCACCCATGTTCAGTAGCTGTGGGTGGTGTCTGTAAAAAGGAGATGGCGGATACAAGCGGCCGCAATGAGCTTCCTCCGCAGGGTGGCTGGGCTCTCACTCAGAGATCGGGTGAGGAGCTCTGCTGTCCGGGAGGAACTCGGCGTCGAGCCGCTCCTACTTCAGGTCGAGAAAAGCCTGATAGGGTGGTTCGGGCATCTGGTCAGGATGCCCCCCCAGCACCTCGCTGGTGAGGTGTTTCGGGTATGTCCTACCGGGAGGAGAACAAGGGGCAGACTGGGCTCACTCTAGCATCAAAAATCATTAGCCACTGTGACTAATCCAGTGAATTTTTTTTAGCCACATTGAATTTGCTTTAGCCACAAATTTAGCTCATCATTTGAAAGCTAACATCTCAGCGAGTTTTGAGATCCATATATTTTTCCTCTACAACAAAAATCTAAGGTTTGAGCAGAAACCCCTTAAAAAGGTTTGGTTCGGAAAAGGTTGGAATTGCGAGTTAGCCTGGGCGCAGAGCTTGGTAAACAAGTTCATACACAGGTATCCCAAGTGTGTCCAAATCTAAACTCATTCAACAATGTTTTGCTTTGTCTTTCCTCCTACAAAAATAATTGTTTTAAAGAATTACCCTTTGAACTTGTCGAACTAATATCAACTGCATTTTTTTCCACAGAATAACTGCGCAATGGGAATTGGCATCAAACAGCTGCTGCCCATCGACAAGATGGTATCTGTATAGTTTGTTCAGTTTTGGAACGTTTCCACCTCAGCTCTGAGCAGGATTCTCGTTCTTTTGCTCAAATCTCACAGATTTTCTAGGCAGCGCTTCGGTGCTACTTTCAAAATATTAAAGATGAAACAAAATAAAAAAGAAATCAGTTTCTTATTAATAGAAGAACCTGTAAATTTGGTCTAAAAACACTGTTAATTCTATGATTTGCTGTTTATTTTTAAAAGCACAGATGTTGATGACTACATGCAAATAAATCAACTAAGACTGAGAAATAAGTACTGTAGCTATTGTGTTTAACTTTGAAGGCGAACATTGTACCATAAGTAGATGTAGTTTTAATGAAGTTATCCATGAAGAATGGTGTTTTTTTTAAAAAAAAAAAAATCCATTCACCCTTTAAACATTTTAGTGTAGCCACTGAGCAACAACCGTAGAAGCAGCTTAATTGATTTTTTTTTTTTTTTTGGTAAATGTGACTAAACAGTTTTAACCCTTTAACGGGCAAAAGTTTTTCACCTTTCTTACTCTAAATGGGTGTATATGCTTTCAAACTAACAGAAAACTGGAAGCAAACAACTTCTTGAATATTCTTGTTTTCTAACATTTTCTAATTTGTGTTGCCATGGACACCCACTATCATTATGCCCGATAACATGTGCGGCTGCTACACTCTGTAAACGGTTAAACATTGAGATTTAGCTCTATAGATCTAAAACTTTGCTAAAAAAAGACTTAAGCATGACTTTTAAAACTAGCTCAAATAAAGGGCTTTATTTTAACACATAAACAATACATTAAAATTGAACATTTTTATATTTAGCTTTTTTTTTAAAAAAAGGTGTGGGGGTGGCGGAGGGTTGTATATAAATCTTAAATACCTTGCTACGTAAATCTTTTCCTAAACAAAAGTTTTACCTCACATTTGCAGGTAAGCAAGAAATAAAGGGTTAAATGTTACAATTTTTATATTATACTGTTTACATTTTTAATACTGTATGTTGTGTTTAATTTGTATGTCTTGAATAATACCTCGCCATGTGCCTCTGAGGATGTACTGTACCTCTCGTTTACATCATAGATCACTGCCTTTATGAAGCGGCAGGATAAGCTTTAAATAGCTGATATATTTTAACAGTTAAATTAGGAAATTTTTGAGTTACTAAATCTAACTGATTAATGTTTTGTACTTTTTGCTGTGACTCTTAACAGATTTATTACTATCAATGTAACTGATCATCATTTTTGGATTTGAAAAACAAAGTAAAATGATATTAAATCTTTTTACATCTTTTCAATAAATATTTTTTTATGTGAACTTTTTTGCCGTTATCTTTTCTTTCCTTCATGTTCCTTTTCATTTTCATACTAAATCGATCTCTCAATGAGGAAATTACTTTGGTTGCATTGCACTGCAGCAGGCAGTTCCAACGGTGTCAATGGTGGGAGTAACTAGGGGGTTAGATAACTGTTCCAGGGGCACTCAGGGGGCTTAGTGGGAATTGAACCGGCTTCTCCCGGTACAAAGATGGACACGTCACCACTGAGTCAACGTTAGTTATTATTATTGTTTTTTAGTTATTATTGTCTTCTGAATCTCTTATCCCTACTGAGGTCCCAAGGTGGCAGTATGGGGTGGGTATAGGGTCGGAGCCTATTCCAGCTGATTTCAGCTAAGAGACAAGATATACTCTGAACAGATCACCAGTCTGTACCGGGGAGACACACACAGACAACCATCCACACACATTCATTCCTAGGGACAATTTCATAGTTTGAAATTGTCAAAAAATTGACTATTCTTTGACAATTTCTATTAACTTAACATGCATGTATTTGGGAGGATGGGAGGAAACTGAAGTACCTGGAAGAAACCTACGCAAACACCCAACAGAAAAAACAGTGTTTCAATGCTTCCCCACCACTTCGGGACTCGAACGCTGACCTTCTTGCTGTGAGGCCACTGTGCTAACCATTGCAACCACCTTGCAGCCTATTTCCTAAAGTGTTGGTAAATTATTTCTTTCAATCTGTTAGATCATTTTCAGCTGAATTTTTCTTGATTTTGTACATTTTTGCTGGAGAATAGCTGAGCACCCTTCCCCTCCTGCCCCTTATTTTATCCTGGAAATCATAAATTGTGACCTAACGCCACCGTCTATCAGTAATAGTATCACATTGTAAAATTGTGACTTATGTTGACATATTTTTCTCTATTTTTAAGACCAACTCACATCTAGTTGTGTCACAGTGTCCAAGTTGAGTTTGTGTTCATGTATCAGTTCTCATTAAATTTAGGACAGTCCTATTAGTACCCTCTTTTTTTATTACTAATTTATTTTTTAGAGCTGTAACAGTAAAAAAAAAAAAAAAAAGCAGTCATACACAAATAGAAACAAAGCACACCCATATTTAATGTACATGTGTGAATCATTGCTTATAAGTGCTTCCAATGAAAACAACTCTGTTCCCCAAATAGCATTCCAACTTTGTGTCATTATTAATCTGTACTGTCGTGTTTTTAGGGGAGGTTTTTTATTTAATCTTTTTTGAAGTCCACTCGTTTATGACATCTTGTAAGTGTAAAAGTTATGCATTGGTTGGCTCATTGTAAGCAGACTATGTGAAGAGTTTTCTGACTTTTCTGCTTGATTAAATTTGGCTTTGAGTTTCTGTAATTTAGCTGAAACTGATATTGATAACAAATTTTAATTCAATTGCCATGGTTTGATATGTTTTCTTATTTCAGTTCAGTTCAGATTTAGATTTATTCATTTGTCCATTAATAAAATCACAACAATAATACAGATTGCAACAAAGAAACAAATAGACCAAAGAAAAGGAATAGGCAGAAGCATAGCTTAATATGTGCCTATCCCTATACATCTGTATACTGAACAATCAAACAAAAATTAAATTTACAAAGTACACAATCACTACAATCAAACAAAAATTAAATTTACAAACTACACATCTCCAATCAAACAGAAAACCACAATAAACTTTATATTATCATCTTTTTATTCTTATTTTAACTTACTTATAATCACTAATACTTTTATATTTAAGATGATGTTTAAATTTTAGGATAGAAGAACATATTTTAAATTCATCATTGAGTTCATTCCATGATTTTACTCCAACAACAAAAACACATCTTGATTTTACTAAGGTTCTTACTTTGACACGTTGAAAAATATAATATCCTTGTGAATTATGATAACCAACTCTAAATTTTAAAAAAACTTTGTATGTTTACCTGATTTTATTATAACTAATAGGAAATTATTGGTATTGATCCCCAATTTACCTTTGATTTCAATGTATTTTAATTCTCATGTTCCGAAATTCTGACACAGAAACAAATGACAGATTTGTGAAGACTGAAATGTTTTAGGTTCACATTTTGTTTGATTTACTAACAGTAATATCTGTAATTTAGATTTAGACCACTAGAGGGAGACATTGTACGATGAAATGCGCTATTGCGTTGCATACAGGCAGTGCAACAGCAAGCAATATGTACTTAACAAATCAATATGATGCATTACATACATATAAATATGTACATATACTGTATATACATTTATATATATTGTACATGCATAAAATGGGAAATGATAGTAATTATCAGGTGAGGGATTTATCATAAATCATAAGCATATATACAATTTTTTAAATTTTATTTATTTATTTTTTGCACACTAGTACCATAGCAAGTTCCTAGTCTGTGATCCTCTTCAATGACCATGCCAATAAAAGCATTCTGATTCTGATATATGGCCACTCTATCATAACTTGTTTCTATGTTTATTCACCATATTAGAAATTGCCATTGTAAGTATGGCTTAGGCTCAAAATGTAAATTATTACATTAATTTAGTATTAATCAATTAATTAATCAATCATAAATGTGAATATTTTTTTCTATACTGGAAACCTTTGCACTTGAAACCAAAAGCTAAAAAAGAAAAAAATCAAATATTTGTTGATATTTTATGTTTCTTACCACCATATGAAATCGAATGTAACTGAACTGAAATAAACTACAGCCTAGTTGGAACACAGTGAGATGTTTCTTCTTTCATTGGATCTTTTTCCTACAGCTGTGATATGCTTTTACAGTGATAAGAATCCTACACGGGAAGCATGATTGTATTACTTTAAAATTACAGCCGAGGGGCTGCAAAATCTCTAAATAACAGGTCTCACCAATAAATAACATACAGTAATGACTCATTCAGAAAAGCTTCCTTATAAATCATAGGATAGACCTTCAAAAAGGTGTTCAATCTTTCATCTCAGCTTAAACGTCTGCGTGCAGGTAATATCTAGTAATGTAATATGATTAGTTCCTTTATTTAGTTGGTTTATTTCACTTCAGTCATCAAAACAGACAATGAGAACAAATCTGAGCTTCAGGCAAATACTACATGAAGAAGGCTGACAAGTTTTTGGTGGAAGTCAAAACTTATACAGTCTAATCAAATTAACATGTAACAGGTCAACCTAAACTTCACTGATACATTTTTTTAGCAAATAAAAAAAAAAAAAAAAACTTGACATAATAACATACAGAAGGCAAATAATTGTCTTTTCATAGTCTTCAAATCAAGGTTACGTACATCATGTCTTTCAGTACATTTGCTGTATACTCACCTGAAAGATTATTACGATGATCATACTAATACAATCTTTGAACCTCTGCCTTAATTCTAAATGGCATTGATTCAACAAGGTGCTGAAAGTATTCTTTGGAAATGTTGACCCATATTGATGATGGGATCTTGCAGTGGATGGAGATTTGTGGGTTGCACATTTAATGTAAGATGCTCCAGTTCTACCACATCCCAGGTTGAGATCTGGTGACTGTGGGGGCCTTTGTAGTACAGTGAACGCATTGTCATGTTAAAGAAACCAGTTTGAAATAATTTGAGCTTTATAACATGGTAAATTATCCTGCTGGAAATAGCCATCGGAGGATGGGTACATGTTGGTCATGAATGGATAGGCATGATCAGAAACAACGTTAAGGTAGCCCGTGACATAATTGTCGGTAAGGGACCTAAAGCGTACCAAGAAAACAACCCCCACATCATTACACTACCAAAATGTACACAAGACCACTTACAGTGTAACAAGACATGATGGATCCATTCTTTTCATCCTGTTTACGCCAAATTCTGACTCTTGTGTCTTATGTTTGACATTCATGCTCTGAAATAACTAGGGTGTTTTATGTGAAATGAAGGAAAAAAGAAAATAAGTGGCATTTATTATGAACTTAAGGTGAATGTGACAATCTGGACACAGTAAATTCAGATTTGCATATTTGGTTGTGCTTGTATTGGAGATTTGATGACAAAATTAAAATGACATTCATTCTCATCCAGTTTTCTATAAACACCTTTAGATATTGATAGAAACAATTTATGTCCAGTCTATGAGGGAAAAGGTGAACTGGACCTTGACAGATGCCTGGATTAGGACCTTAATCTCCAATGCTAAAAGTCTTGGCACTGCATTTTGGACCCTGGTTGTACCATTAACACTCGGCCGGGTGCAAACAAAAGAGGAGAAATCAACAAATCAATGGGCTTTGAGCCACACCGGGGAACAGAGGAGGTGGGTGAAGGGGTGTGGGAGGTGGAATAGCAAGCCCTGGTCTGGGCCAGGTCTTAACAGGATGCATGAAGATTAGGTCTGTGCAAAAGGGGGGATGGCTGTGTGGAATTAAAAGCCAATTCAAGCACTTGTTTTAGGGGGCAGACTCAAAGCAGTGTGTGTGCATAGATGGGTGTATGTATAGATGGTGGGGGTCTAATCTGCCCTGGCCTTGGCCTGGTGCCCTCATGTGGATTAGAGTGGGCCTCTAAGGGCCCAGAGTGCAGCGCCGCTGGCTAGGATTAAGCAGATTCTAACAGGTGTTTTCTTTTGTGTCACTCCTGCGGGATTGGTCCATCACTTGCTGAAAGAGCCAATCATGAAGTGATTGACGTTTACTGATCGGGCGATGATGCCAAAAGGGCAGACCTGAGTGTGTGTGTCTGAGCCAGCAAGAGTTTATCTTTCAGATTTCCGGGTAATACCTTGTTTATCTGTTCTTTATAAAGCAGAATGATAATGTCTGCCGGAAATACGGGTGAAAATAACTCAACAACTGATGAATCAGATCAATAATAAAAAAAACCCAAATTTCTCCAGGATGGTGATGTGCAGCAGCTCAGTTGTAAAAAGAAGATTAGAGCTGCTGAGGATTGATAACAGCACTTTCACATCGTAGGAGGATCAGGAGAGCTTAGAAGCAATAACATGTGGGAACATTGTACCACACGATCGGATAGAAAATCTTGAGGTTGCAGAACTCTGAACAAAATGTTTCCAAATGCAAAACTACAAAAACTTTTATCTTTCGAACTGAGACTTGCTTTCATGAACAACAGATCAGGAAAATTGTGCAAAGAAGAGGTGTGTATATGTGCATGTAGCGACAGACATGAGGGAGGGGCAGCAATCCAGAGAGCCAGAAAAGCTCTGCTGCCCTCATGCTGAGTCTTTAATGAAGTGAACTGACTGCCTGGTCAGTTCCTCCCAGCTGTTGTCCCCACAAAGCCAAGATATTTGCCCTCAGTTCTTTGTCCTGCCAGAGCTGCCATACCTCCAAATGACCCACAGAACACCCAAAAAATAAAAGCAAAGCATCTGCTATGTCGTTGACTCCAACTGATCAGGAATGCAAGCATGACTCCATCTGTTGTCCCCTATAGGGTTTAGCAATGGTGCCAGTAGGTGCGAAGAAAAAAGAAAAATGTTGCTTGAAGCCAAAAAACCCCAAAACAATATATTTGCATGAATAACAACTGAACAGCAGCAGCATCCTCTAGTTATCATGGATGACTTTTACAGAAATTTAATGAAGAAATATTATGTCATAAACATCACAGACGAAAGTTCAGGAGTTCCGATTAAAAACAGAATTGATGAAAAATTGAAGCAGAATAGTTTGAAAATGCTCAGTGAACAAAATATAATTGAATAAAAGGTGGATACAAACCTTTCATCTTCTGAACTGCTTGTCTCTGTCAAGGTTGCAGGGGGTGACGGAACACCTCCTGCAACCCTGGCGTAATTAAGGCGAGAGCCAGGGTACACCAGAACAGGTTGCCATTCTGTCCCGGGGCCACAAACACATAACCATCCACACACACACTCATTCCTAAGGACAATTTCATAGTAGCCAATCAACCTAACATGCATGTTTTTGAGTGGGACAATGCTTGGGAAACTGGCCTTTCTGTGTACAGTTTGCATGTTCTCCTTGTGTTTGTGTGGGTTTCTTGCAAGTACTCCGGTTTCCTTCCACCCTCCAAAAGCATGCATGGATACGTACAGTACCTATTGAAAATAAAAGCTCGCAAATAATTTACTGTTCACTGCTGGATGATTCTGGGACACTCATGGCTGAGTCATGGCGAGGAGTTGTAAAAAATCAAGCTGTTGCCAGAAGATGAATAAAGAAGTTTTGCTTTTCAGCTGAGTGATTTGGATTACTCAGTGACATCCGACAAAAGAAGGCAAAAGGTTAGCATGAACATTTAATATTTTAAATTCAATATAAGGGTTAGGGTTAGGGTTGGGGCTAGGTTACCCTAACCCTAGGAAGCAGGAAACTTGATCGTACCGCACAGTTCTGACCTCCACATGACAGAACACCGTTCAGATATATTAAAGCGGAGGCTGCAAGTCGGGCCAATGTGATTCAGTGAGAATATATTCTAAATAACATAAAACACTATTAAATCTTGTAGGAATGCAAGAGAGAATGAATTAATCATAAGTGCAAAAGTTTAACCAACTTAAATCAACCCCATTCACCCTGTGTATGTGTAGAATGGCCACAAGACATTTAACCAGATTATTATAGACATCTTTATTCATCAATTTACAGACACATGCCATTATTTTTTATTATATTTCTTTCTTTGCTTCTATTTTGTTACCACAGTGAAAGCTGGGCAGGAGGACACAACCTGACATCTTCTCTTTCCTTCTCTTTTCTGGAATGATTTGTTTTCTTCTGTGTGGTCTGCACACTGCTCAGTATTTTGACTCTTTACACACTCATGTCAACAGACAGCTGAGATACAGAACGACTTTTGTCTGCATGTGGGGTCCCAATAACACTTAAACAGTTGTCTTTGTTTTGCCACAGAATGATGTGTTCATTCTGTAGTTTTTCTTGCAGTTTTATTGATGCTGTTAATTTTTTTTTTAAATTTTGAAATCAGTCCAATGAGACTGAGTCAAGTTTTCTTTGCTACAAATAACTCGGTGTATAGCTGTATTATTTCTACATTAGTTTTGTCTTACAGCAATGATTGTACTCTCGTTTCTTCGATCTCCACAGGCCTCACATGACTCTAACTTTTGTGGAAAACCTAGTAAACCTAGTGGAAACCTAATAAAACCTAATAAAATCTAAAACAAGAACCTAACACCCAATTTTTTTCTCTCTTCCTGCATCTGGATTTTTTTTCCATATTAAATTCACAAATGGCCACATCTCTGTGTAGGACGAAAACATCTGTTATCTTTTTCTGGAATGGCTGTTTTAAAGAATTGCTAGTTAAAGGTAAATTTTTATGTATTAATTTGTGTAAAAAATTTCCAAATATAAAACTGAATTTTGCATATTTTTTACATTTTCACAATTTTTTCTTTTTTTACTTAGAGTCCAATATATCTTTCTAATACAGTAGTTATTTATTCATTATTGTGATGGGTACGTATATATTTTTTGAAGGAAAACAAAATTGTATTAAAGCTACTCTTATTGATGGTATTTATAAAGCAGAATTAATTTTAAAGACAATTTAAATAACTACGTGAATAAAAACCACTGTTAAGAAAAAAGCATCTAAAAGCACAAAAGATTGTCAACATAATTTAAAAACGTAGGTGTTTAAAATGAACACAGTGATTAAAAAAGATTAGATTCACATGTTATCAGTTTATTTTCTAATAAGTTTTAAGTCTAATTATTTTATTTGTAGATTTTCTCATGAATGCCACCCATGCACCCCTGTCACATGCAGACAGGGATAAATAGGCCCTCTGATTTTCCTGGGAGGAGTAAACTGCTTTAACCAGTGAGGATTTTGTCGCCTGTCCGAGTCAGAAAGTGTTATCTGAAGTGGCACAGAGCAGCATGGTGTGACTGGGATCTGCTGAAAGAGCGGGAACAATCTTTCTGTGAAGGATAATGAAGTGTTGGGTACGACACAAATCAACAAATAGTCATTATGTGTTTCCTCTTACTCAACCATCAGAGGTGGGTTTAAATGAGTTTTACTAATGGCAGGAAACCTGTGGGAGGAGAAATCAGTCCTCCATTTGTCAACCAGCTGGTGATCAATGATCCCAGCTCCAAGCCCTCATTCAATCAATTGTGTCAATACTTTGTTAATGGGAACATCACACATAATCCCACCTAATCTCCTAATTACAACTAGTAGCAATTGAGGATTAAAACAGAGTAAACTAAGAAAAGTCAATATTAAGCTCAACTTGTTCACCGCTTTATTCCATTTTTTTAAAGCACGTTGCATGTAGTTTAGGATCTCTCATATTTCTTTGTTTGTCTCCGGACAAAAGCACCGGAAAGAAAACAGAACAGACGCAACTAAAGCAGCCATGATACTGGTACATATGTACATCAAGGAGACCACTTCAAAGGATGGAAAGCTTTTGATCGTTGGCTGAGGACCAAACAAAGAAGGCTACCACTTCCCCTCCTGCTAAATGACACTCATTTTCCTCTTTGCTTTGAGGCTTCCAAAGATCTTTTCTACTAGATAAGGGGATTGCATTTTCCATTGTATGTAGTTTATTTCTTTACTGTGAGAAAAAGGCTTTGATAAGGTGGAAAGAGACTTTTGAGTCTAGTAGATAATTATGCCGTACTCCAGCAGGACAGTAGCCATCCTGGTATTCCAAAGTCAGAGAAGTCTGAAGGTTGCCGAAGTATGTCTGGTGAAAATAATAGTAAAGGCACAAAAAGACGTGGTGGCTTTGCAACTTCTGGTCCAGATAGCGGAGCAGTTTGAGCCTACTATTCCACTGTCCGGTACATTAGCTAATAGCAACTTGGCCCCTAACATGTTCCTGTCCACTTTTGGCTGAGTGAAATCACTGAGTACAGACAGGAGAGGAACTAGACACACTGTAGCTTTATTATTAGGTTCATTGGGCCCATTGTCTTCTGTAAAGTTGCTTTTTCTTAACTTAATTTGCAACCAGCATATTCAATATTCCTGACGACAAAACAGAACTCCACTGTGGCATGGTTAGTTTTGTTCTAGTGTCGTTCCGGTTCAGGTCCAACTAAGACAAGGTTTTAGAAATTCAGTCGGGAGTTTGCATGTTCTATTCATTTACGTACCGACTTTCTCTGTTTTTTTTTTTAAGTTGTAGAAATAAATTGTGATAAGTGGAACATCAGCTGAGTAGATAGTTGTGTCTGTTTTCTTCCTGTGTGATGTTTTCCTACCTTCGAGTCTACTTTTCAGCCACCATCTATCAGGCCACCCTCCCCATTCACACTCACACACAGATAAACACATACAGACACACACTCTGTGGTCAGACATCTGATTGATGGTGTTACTCCATCTCCCCAAACACATAAAGACACCGACACACAATCCCCAGATTGATTTATATTTTCTGTTCTCAAAACACATAAAATATCAGCTAAAAACTCAAATTTTTTTGCAGCTAAATAATTATCTGTTAAGAAAATAACAGATGATGATTGTAAGATTAATTTGTTTTTTTTGTGCTGCTTTCGGACAAGTTTGAAATCATAAAAACATCTCTTTAAGCAAGCATGTGTGAGGTATGGAAAAAAATACCTAAAATAAATCAAGAGTTCAGACATGGATGTCGTCCCTGTGCACTGATATATTAGTCTTCATTCTTAAGGTCTGTTTATCCAGTTGTGCTAATGGACTCATTTAGTGGAACTCGAGTAGACATGACCATGGTTAAGGTCAGGCTGAGGAGCATATAACTCTTTCCACATGCAGGATCTCCTTCTCAAACACCACATTCCAACAGATTAGGAACATCTTTAATTGATTCTCAATAGATGCAATAGTAAACTAAACTTGTTTAATTCAAACACCTTATTTAGTATATACGTATTTTTGATGGGAGATTGGTGGTTTCGTTGTCCTGGATGGAACAGATAGTTGGTGTGACTAAATGAAAGAAAACAGTCATTTAATATCTGCTTTCAGATTTTTTTTTGCTGTATGACAACAGAACTGGCTTCGGGATCTTCATTTACAGAGATATAAGTTTTCTGATGGCCAAACTGTTTTCACATGTGGATTTTCTTATCAGAATCAGAATATACTTTAATGATCCCACACATGGGAAATTTGTGTGTCACAGCAACCACTTCCTATCTGCTAAGTGAGTCGTTGTTGAACCCGATCACGTACAGAAAGAAAGACCTCCAGCAACGAGATGTTCTCGAGCGGAGCTGTCTGAGCCTCTTGGAGAAGGACGTCCGCTGTTCATCCAGGAGTGGGTAGAGAGGATGGTCATGATTGTCCATGATGGACAAAAGTTTGTTCAGTGACCTCCTCTCTACCACTTCCTCAAGTGAGTCCTGTTTGCTGCCAATGACAGAGCCAGCCAGTCTGATTAGTTTATTCAGTCTGTTGGCGTCACTGGCTGCGATGCTGCTATTCTTATCAAAGTATTTGACAATCATTCTATATTTCAGCCATGGTTTGTGCCACGTAGGGCATAATTCAACTGAGTCTGCTTGACGTCCATCACAATTTATTCTGCTAGTCCTTTTCAGCTCAAAGCTCAAGGTTTGGGAAGTTAATAGTGATGATTTTTAAATGTGTGTTATGACTGTACAAGATTTCACCCCTGCGTTGTTTGTTGTGAAGTCATTAACAGGGAATACGGAATTTAATTCCTGTAATTCTGCATAATGGAATGTTTCATAAAAATATAAAAAGAAACAAATATTTTGAGATAGGGCAGCACAGTAGCGCAGTGGGACACTGGCCTTTCTGGTTGGAGTTTGCATGTTCTCCCTGTGTATGTGTGGATTTTCTCTGGATACTCCGGTTTCCTTCCACTCTCCAAAAACATGCATGTTAGGTTGATTGGCCGGTACCAAATTGCCCCAAGGAACAAGTGTGCGTGTGTATGGTTGTATGTGTGTGGCCCCGCGACAGAATGACGACCTGTTCAGGGTGTACTCCGCCCCTCACCTTGAATCAGCCGGGATGGGCTCCGGCACCCCCCGCAAGGGATAGACGGTTAAGAAGGTGACTGACTGACTATTTTGAGATGAATCATTTTAGATTGAACCTTACCAAAAGCTTTTGTTTGGTTTTTATGAAGACAGATGCTAAAGTGCTCATTTGGCCTAAACTGTTTGTAAAATTAGAGGTGACCTTATTTTAGTTCGTCCATTGTCAAAAATCATTAAATTATTTATACTTATCTGTTAAACACCAGTCATGTCAGGTGTATATATGGGATGGCTGTCAGCTGTGAAATGGGACACATGCTACACTTCCACACTTGTTCTCCTTGGCATAGTTTTGGTCTAGACTGGTGGTAAAGGAGATGGAGGAGAGGTGTGGGGGAGTGGAACCAGGCCATGTCAGCTGTCCCATACAGTGAGGACTACACTACTCCATCGCTGTGTTAAGGAAGTCCTCGGTCTGTTTGGTGCGATCACCAGGACAGCTGGTGTATGAGCAGCTGCACGGCTGCGGGTGGCTGGGAAAAAGCCCATCCCCTGCAAACTCAGAAGGGGCTACTTCATCTGCTCAGCTGTTACTCACCCACCCCCACCCCTCTTTCCTCATAGTCTCCCTTTTACCTCATGCTCCATCAGCTGAAAGCAGCAGGAGAGACAGCTGGCTGGTGCTTCCAGGGAGAGGAGGGCAAAGCTGGGCTTATATCTGAGAAAAACTGGACTGACATCTTCGCCAAAAAAACACCAGTTTGACTGCACTTACAGATACCATGCAGTTCTGCAGGAATCCAACAGGGTTCCATCATTACACTAAGCATTTCCTTCCTCACACCAACCACTATACACTGGACCATATTAGTCAGTTACCTAAACAATTTGATTTAAATCCTTTTATCCTGCACTGGATATTTCTGTGTCACTGTTGTTGAGATATGTGAAGATATTCCCATAGTAATAAATGCTTTGACAGCATTGAATTTTGCCACAAAATAGTTATTACCAAAGCAAATACCCAGTTATTTCTAAAATAAAATGGTTAAAGAGGATTGTATGGATGTATGTTTGTTTGGAAGGCCTCGCAGAGCATGGTCAGGGTTCTTGTTATGCTGGTCACTCTGTGTGGAATCTGCATGTTTTCTTCTGACACTCTGGCTTCTTCCCTCCCTCCAAAGACATGCATGTTAGGTTGATCAGCCGCTGAGAAATTGTCCCTAAGATTGAGTGTTTGTGAGTGGTTGTTTGTCACCATATGTGTCCCTGCAATGGATTGGTACCTTATTTCCTTCTCTTGCCTGAAATGTGTAGCAGATGACTGTAATTTTTTAATCATTTTTCTTAATGTGTGATTTATGCAGATCAAAATTATTAAAAACAAACCCTGTTTTTTTTTTTTAGCTTGAAATACAGACATTGGTTGGTGTTTGTTCGGTCAATAACAAGTCAGAGTGATTTCAATTTGTGCTCAAATGCTGAATTATGATTTTTTTTTTCAGGATGTGCACAGCTTCAGTTGAAATGGAAACCTGTTTGTCCCCCCCAAAAAATCACATGTTATTTCTCTTACAACTTAACCAGCTTTTTGGGGTTTTTTCTAATTTTTTTTTTTTTTAACTTTTAAAAAAATATATAGAGTTCGTTTGTGATTCATGTCAACAACAAGCTGTAGAAAATACTTAAATGAAAGGGAGTTGTCAAACTCTGAAGTTCTTATATTAAAAAAAAAAAACAAAAAAAACAACATCAATAAGCAAATTTAAAAACAATAGTGATACAGTTGTCATTATGAAGAGAAAATGCTAGGGTTTTTTTTCTATAAAGTAATTTTTAAAAACTTAGTTCACTTAATTTTTTACTTACGGTAGATTTTTTGCCATCTACTTGAGGGACATTCATCGCTTTAACCACAGTGACTTCTGAAATAGTTATGTCACATAAATTTGACACAAACTCTTGTGTCCTTGTGAAAGGTTAAAAAAACTGCAAAAAAGTCTTTTTCACTGGACAGAGAAAAGAAATATTATCTGGAGAATTTTTTCTTTCTTTCCTGTAATGATTGAGCAACAAGATCAAAATATAACAAGAAAATTTCTTTAGAGAAACAATTGTCTTTTTTTTGCTACATCAGCACAACAAGGGCTTCCATTTTTAAAGAAAGGTTGAGGTTGTGTTGCTGTATCTGGGGTGATGTCTGGAGGTGGTTGAAGAATGGACAAATTGGTAAAAGAGGTGGACTTAATAAAAAGCAAAGTATCTTTCTCCTGAAGAAGTCTGATTGCAAAAGAACAATTTTTGGTTCAAGAGAGAAGCTGCCTTGTGCTAAACCATATCACATAACCATTGCCAAATGCAATTAGGGAGGGATCTCTCTTTCGTGTGGATCCCCATAAGGTTTCTTATTTTTTCCCCACGGATGGGTTTTTTTATGAGTTTTTCCTCATCGTGAAGGAGAGTCTAAGAGCAGAAATTTGCTAGTCTTGTTTAGTTAGCATTTGTTAGTTATTTTTCTTGCTGTGTATTTGTGTTAATACGTTCCTCTTTTTCTCATTTTTTTTTCCTCCTGAATCATGTGAAGCCCATTGAGACAGAAATTCTGTGATTTTGGGCTATACAAATAAAATTGAATAGAAATTGAAAATTACAAGTTTTGATTTAATTCAGTTTTATTTCTGGAGTCAGAATTGAAATGCCGAATGTACCTGAGATTGATTATTTGACCATAACGGCAAATTTCAAGTTTGTAAACTGTAGCAGATGCGCTTCATCTAGATGAAAATTATTGCTGAGAAATGTTTTATTTGATGTTTAAATAAAGAAATAGGTGTCATTGATCTATTGTAATTATGAAGAAAAACATATGAAGATTACTAATATTTAATCCATTGACTATTTAGCGAATTACAATCAAAACAAAATTAGCTGTTTGTATTGCTTGAAGTTTTTTCCCTCAAAAATTTTGAAATAGTTAGTGAGCCTTGACTTTGATTCTTTTCTGATATAAAAGAGAAAATATCCCTTTCAGTCTCATGAGCTTAACCCTGTATCCTCAGGGTCAAAAAATAAAATGATGGCTTTGAGGGGGAAGTTGAACAAGGAAGAGGATAGACAGGGTGGGAGTTTGTGGGTTGCTCAGTGGTAAGTGGGGGCTCTGCATGGACCCATCTGTCTGGGAAATAAAGTCCAATCAGTTCATCTCCACTGTCACCCAGTTACGATTTCATCTAAGTGGCTACAGTCCATCTGCTCAAAACATGAAAGGTCACTGGTGACCATTGATCTTGCATTGTATCCGAGAATTGTTTAATGACCATGGAGGTCAATTAATTAACCATTCTCTGGGTGTTTTAATTGCCCTGGGCTAATTTAAGCCCCCTGATTAATTCTGGGTCCCCACGGTGGAAGTGAACCTCTCTGTGAATGGTCGGATTAGGAGCTGAACAATGGATGGCAGATGACTGACAGGGTACTGAGTGGCTTTGGAAAGCTGTTTTGATGTTTGCGTTGCATATTTTAATGAGCATATTGTATTTATGGAATCTGAAGCCGAATAGACCATATTGGTTCATTTAGTTCAGAGTGAAACAGAAGCAAATTGCACAAAGTCTGATTATTTTTGGGAGGTCAACCTTGCAATGGAACAAAAGCTGACTGGCTACATAGTTCAATATTTATACAGCAGAGATGTCAAGCTAGTCGTGTTCAAAAACTGATTCAAGTGTTAATTAGCAGCACAGATCTTAAAAAGGTTTGTGTGACGATTCAAAGCAACATAAACAAGGCATTTTGACTCAGTCAGCAACATTACAAACACTCATTATTTCTCATTGATCTGATGGTAAATATCCCCCAAATAATTACATCTTTTTTTTCCAAGACTTGTTAACCTTTTAAATGCCAAGAGCAACAAACTTCCCACAGCGTCTGGCAGCCGGCTTGCAACTTACGCTAAGTCTGCGTCCAGCTGACCTAATGAGTCTTTCCAAAGAGGAATGTTTTAATCTTGGATTTAGAAAATGTCTGGTTCTCAAACATGAGCCAGGAGCTGATTCCATAAAACAGGGACTTGTCTGTTAAAGACTCTACCTCCAACTGGACTTTTAAAAATACAAACAACCCGACAATTTTTACAGGCAGAAATCGGTTTCCGAGGCTATCGTGACCAAGTGTCACACAAACCAGTTGGGAAAATAAGTGACTAATAAACAGTCAAACTTTGGCTCATGCAGGACTTCAATGAAAAAAAAAAAAAAAAAGAGTAATACCAGTTAGTCTTCTTCCACAGTAAAAGTAAAAACTAGGATCAATTAAGACAATTTTCAGAAGTATTCAGATCTTAAATTAATTTTCTTGTTTTTTAGGCTTTAAAAGACTTTGCTCACTACCTGCAGGTATGGTTGACAGCAACAAGCGTCACAACGCTCCTGTTGATGATTAGCAGATTGAATCCTTTACCACATTATATGGTGAAAAGATCAGCAAGACATCAAAGAAAAAGGTCTCAATGACCTACAACTGATGGTAAAAAAGAAAAAGTTTAACCCTGGGTAGGTCACTAGTACGTTGCAAAGCAATTGGCTAGATAAATTAAGTAAGAAGCCAGTTTGAACTCCGGGTTGAACAAAGCTAAAAAAAAACACTGGGTTTTCTGCGTTTACGGTTCAGAGTTTTAAATGAACTGGCATGGACTGAGCAGAAAGAGAAGCTATTTGGAAGTACCAGGCAAGAGGCCTTGTAGAAGACCAAAGAGAAGGTTTATGGATGTAATGCGAAAAATATAGAGGTAGTTTGGCTGAAAGGAGGCGTTAATAACAAGTTTAGATGGAGATAGTTGAAGAAAAAAGGCCAAAAGATAAAAGAAGAAAATAAGGTAGTTGCAGTCATGGCCACATGAGCTGTGATGGTGTAAATGTTTAATTCATCCCCTCACTTTCATCAAAATCATTTATGAGATAAAACCAAGATATTTCTCAAAAGCTGTTTTGAACCTGCATTTAAAGCTAACTTTTTACTCCAGAGAGTTTTGAAAATCCTCAAAACAAGCTATAAATGTACACTTGACCTGATTTCCACCTCAGCTTCTACAACTTGTTTTTCAGAGTTCAAGTGTTGACTCTCTCACTCAGAGCTCTGCTTAATCTCACAGTTTGATGACATCATTGACACTTTGTGTATGGTTTTTGCACATAACACCAGTGGGTCTCCTGTCTTCATCTTGTGGTGGTGAAATGATTTCATTGAGCTTAATCACTTTTTATCTCCACTCAGAGCTTATCGGAGTTTCCTGTTTGGAAACAGTTTGTCAGGACTGTTCTACTGTAGTTTTAATGTCAGTCAGACCTCTGGTTTAGATTAAGGAAATATTTGTCGTGGTTTTAATAAATCAATTTAAAAGAATATTTTTTTTATATTCGACTTGACATCATATTTTTTTTTAATTTGACACCCACTCTGCTTTTTTTCTTTTCAAAATAAGAAACAACTCACTGAATTAAGAATGAAAGTGGATTTCAACATGCTAGTTTACACAAAAACGATTTTTCATCTAAACTACTTTATAAAATGTGTTTTGTTTTTGTTTTTTGAGAATGATACAGTATGTACCTTTTAAAAACGACCCCTCTTCTCTTTCTAATCATATTCTACTATTTCTTGCTTCTTTCTTTTCTGTGGGGACACATAAGCCAATGTTATATTAAATAAATTCAAGTTCTTCACAAAAATAGAAAATTAAGTGCATTTTGAATTGGTGTCATGCCAATAAGAATATTTTTTGTGTGTGTGATTATATCAGCCTGAGGTTATTCTGCTTAAATGTGGATTATTTTCACACATCTCACACACCCCGCATAGATAAAAACAAAAAAATATGCATTTTTAAAAAGAAGTGAACAAGTACAAAACCATAAAACTCATAAATACTGTATATAAATTGTCTTATGTCAGAAATGCTTTATTAATCCCCAAGGGAAAATGACTTGTTTCCAAGACTTTCAACTCAAGGTTAAAGATTCTTTATTGTCACCATTCTCACAGTAAAATTTAGACAGGGATCAGGCTAAAAAACAGGCTAACCCTAACAGGTACAAACAGTCTGCAACCTGGTTGGGTGGGGTCTATCGCTGTCCGGCTTGCCTTCCACTGAACTCGGAAGCTCTAGACCGAATCCAGATCTGGCAGCCGGCACCCTACGATCCCCTGTGCAGTCTTCACCACCCGGGCCAAGTCCTTTTTATCCTGTGTGATACTGCTGCTGTACCACGGAGTCATATTGAGAGACAGGATGCCCTCCATAGTGGCTCTTCATCAGTAGTTGAGAAGAGACTCCAGAGCGCTTCAGCTTCCTGAGGAAGAAGAGACGTTTTTGGGCCTTCTTCACCAGGTGTAGTGTGTCGGTAGTCTACGAGAGGTCTGCAGAGACGTTGATGCCCAGGAATTTTGCGCTGTCAATACGCTCCACAGCTTTCCCCTGTATGTAAGGGAGAGCGTGTTCAGTCCTCCTGGAGCTTCTGTAGTCCACTATCATCTCCTTTGTCTTACTGGTGTTCAAGGAGAGGTTGTTCTCTGAACACCACTGTGTGAGGCTCTGGACCTCCTCTCTGTAGTGGGTCTCATCATTATTGGATATGAGACCCAGCACGGTGGTGTCATAACCATGTTTGTGGGATGGATGATAGTGCAGTCATTGGTGAAGTGGGTGAAAAGTGCGGGGCTGAGCACACATCCCTGTGGTATTTCGAGGTTGAGGTCAGTGGCGCAGATGTATGTCCACCTATCCTCACCACCTAGGAACTATTGGTGAGGAAGTTCCTGGTCCACGAACAGAGAGATGGTGACAGCCCTGGGTTGTGGAGCTTCATGGCCAGCATGAGACACACAAACAATTTAACACAAGTTACAGAGTTGAGAGAATTGAGAACGCAGCAGAATAATATCTAGCTACCTTTGTAAAATAGATAGCAATACAAAAGTAAGGGAGGGTTTGTTTAAGTCAGGTCGATGCAGCTGGGCAAGTTTCAAAGACCACACCAGTTACTTAGCAAACATTTATAGACAAAAACATAAACATGCTGTGGGAAAGTGTTGAGTTTAGGGGAGGGGTTGGTGGACAGTGGTTGAGGGGCAAGGGGGTCAAAAACAAAGCAGTCACTGCATGTGAAGCCACTGAGGGGTTGTGAGATCTTATTTGCTAAAATGACGTAATCAAAAGTAAACAAAACTGCTGAAAAAGGGATACAAGCTGTTAAGATCTGAGATTGTCGTGGGAAAAACTGAAAATGTCAAAAGTTGCCTAATTACTAACTTTAGAATTAACCAAAAGAAAAAAAATGGCTGACAATGGATGTGAATTATTCACATCAATCCATTCAATCCATTCATTTATTCTCCCGTTCATTCATCTTTCCATCCATCAATCTCCTGACACACTTTCACCCAAAGTTAATGTGTGCAGGACACACCCTTCAACACAAAAACCACATCCTCTACCACATCTGAGAGCCTGCTTTTTATTTTTTGTTATTTATGCATGTATTCATGCATGTGTGAGTGTTTGCTTGTATGAGTATGTCAGTGTGTGCTCATGTTTGCGTAGTTGCATGTATGTTGAAGGCATGTGTGTGTACAGACTGAATGTAGAGAGCGTCACTGAAAGACCAGTCTGTATAAAGTGCTGACTGGACTGTTTTGCTACCACTTTCCATACTTGATGTGAAGTTGATTGGGTTCATTTCCTGACTTGTGTGAAGCATGTGAAGAAAAAATTTACTGTGTGTATGTGTGATTGGGAAAAAGGTATTTTATGTCAGAAAACTGCTTGCTTGCATCAGTTTGTTATCGAGCTAAAACATTCACAAAGGCTTATTTGTAAGCTTAACAAAAAAAAATTAAAACTAATATATGCAATGTTTGAAATAAAAAACATTTCATAAATTTCAATGTGAAAAAAATGTGTAATTATTAAAGAATAAAAATGTACATCGTCTGTATGGCCTTGTAGTTTCACGTACCAAAAGAGGGCAGTAGAGATTCATTCTCATCCTCAGGATTGACCCTGACATAACTGATGGATGCACACACAAACACACAAATACACAGTTGTGCATGCTTTCACACATCGTTTAGAGAGGAGGATTTTGTCGTCTACATGGGGGGAAAAAAAGCCTTGGAAAATAGTTACTAACTGTCAAAAGTGAGGTTATAAAAGACGTACACAGAGTTAATATTCACTCCCTCAGAACCATCAGATTGTTTTTACTGGGACAGATCATGCCCTATTTGTATTTAAATGGCATAGATATGTCCACGTATGTAGGTTCCCAAATAAACTGGATGTGAAATGCCATACTGCTGTCCTCCTGAACCATACACCGTTCACACTGAACCGTTCTGATCTATTAAAAATCCCTCTCAAAAATGAGGTACTACTCTTTAGTTTAGTTTTTTTTAGGGATTGATCATGTCAGAGCAACCCAGTGGGTCACAGGATGGCTTGTTGTGCAGGTCTGGGGCACATTCAGTGCACTCGTTCCTCCACTCTTCCACCTATTGTTCACACCTGAGGTAAAACAAGCAAACAATCCTCCCCTGGACAATGCCCTCAGCGCGTGGACCAGTATCCATGGATACACTCCAAACTAATGACAGATTTAACGTGTGTGCGTGGGGGTTGCTCTGCAGATACAGATTCCTTAAGGGGCTGCAGCTTCACTGGTCTGTGCACTTTCCCATTAACAAGCTAAAGGTCAAATGCTTCCTCATATTGTGTTGCGTTCATGGCGCGCACATTCTCAAACCAGTGCAACTTGTGGGTTTGTTTGTGTGTGTGATGGACAAGATTGAGAGAGTTCTAAACTTCAAGGTGAAAAAACAAAGTGGCTCTGATAGGATCTTAATGGTTACCTGCAGACATGAGGCTGGACATAAGAATCTAAAAAAATGTAACTTTTCCAGTTAAGAGAAAAACATAGATCTGGTTGGTAACGTGAGAAAAAAACATGCACACTGAGCAATGAGTGCTAAACAGACCTTTCTGACGTAAAACTCAAACCGCACTTACTGGATTAGATTTGACAGTTTTAAGAATTTCTTCCCCAAAAAAGTTGTGTTTCAGAGAAATTATACAAAAAAATATGATGAACCAGTGTTTCTTTTTCCTGATTAGTTCTTATGTTTAATGTCTTGTACAACTTTTCCATGAATGCTCTCATTCCTCCTACGACTTTCGCTTCCTCTGGAAATTTTAAAAATACTCGTGAAAGCTTTTCACATGTCATGAACTTTGTGTCAAAGTTGCGGTCACCTTTCAGCACAGAATATGAAGAGTTTATGAAAGCCATGTTATACCAAAGGTCTTAACTACTTATGAAGGAGTTGAAGTTCATTTAAGATACCTGTTCTTTTTCTTGAGATTTAAGATTTTTAAAAGTCCAGTTGGAAGTAGGGTCTTTATTCATCGAGCTCTTGTTTTTGAAAAATCTTATTACCAGGCCAGTTAGAAACATAGTTGTTGGCTGACTTTGAGAAATCAGAAACTGGAGACGTATGACTTCTGTTTTCTAGGTCTTCTTCTTCTTTCGGCATTTCCCTTCAGAGGTCGCCACAGCAAGTCAGTTTCTTGCATCCAACCCTATCTGCTGCATCCTCTTCGGCCACACCAACTATCTTCATGTCTTCCTTCACTGCGTCCATGAACCTCCTTTTTGGCCTTCCTCTAGTCCTCTTTCCTGGTGGTTCAAAATCCAGCATCCTTCTTCCAATGTCTGGCTCTAACTTCTAATTTTCTCCTCTTACTATTTATTCTATCTATTTACTACTATCACACAAATGCCCCCTCCCCCATACACCTGTGTAGGCACTCTTCCTTATGCCTGGCTGTTGGTGGATGTCCCACTCACATCTGGACTGTGCCTAGACTCATTTGTTCTCCAGACTTTGCCCATTGCTCTTTAAAATAATCTCATCTTCACTTTAGTCTGGATCAATCCCCTTGGCTATATCCTACAAACAAAAAATATGTTGTCATTAAAATCAGATGAGATGATCTCTAAATTCCAGTCCAAATTTAATTCCCAGATTTCTCCATCCTGAGAAATCTCTCCTCCAACAGGGTCTCTACGATGTTTCTTCTTTGTTTTTCTCCAACTGGGTGTTAAGAAATTTTTCCTCACTCTCATAGAAGGTCTATAGACAGTACTGTCTTGGCTCTGTGAGGTTGAAAAGCTCTGCCATCTGGAAGGAACTCCAGGAGAAGAGTCAAATGGGTGGTGTATGCATCTGGTGAGCAGTTTTTAGGTAGAATAAGAACTCGCTGGCAATATTAAGCCTCTGGTTGGTCCGAGAATGCCACAGTTCAGTAAATGGTAATCAGAGAGAGGATCATGACCCAGTAATGGATTTAGCAGTTTAAAAGTGGTCTCCTTTTCCTACTAATAACGTCCATAACGTCCATCTTTATTTCTAAAGAAGGACGTTATGTAAAGCTGGGGTAAAAGAAAAACTAAAACTAATTTTAGGTCTCTTGTTTATTTTGTTTGCATCAGTGCACTTACGTTGGCATTGACCACGTTGCTGATTTGTGGTTGCTGTGCAGCAGAGACCCCGCTGACTTCACGCCCTTCTGACACATCCGTACGGGCCCAGTGCCACTCTGCTTTTTAGCCTTTGTGCAGAATGGCCCGCTCTATGAGGGCTTTCATGTGTACTGGGCCATGTCATGGGTTTAACTATGAGTTCATTTCCCAGGCTGAAGTCCAGGGGATGTTTAATTTGGCTCCGGGCTCTAATTATTTGACTGAAGTGAAGGCGATGGCGATGTGTTTATACACTGCTCATTTTAAGGAAGTCCGTGGACTCTAAATGTGCACAGATTTCCGCTACTAACACACGCTTATGTGTGTGAGGCTGGCGTAGTTTTAAACGGGGTTTATTGGTTTAGTTTCTTGAGCATAAAAAATATATATTAATTAACAAATTGCTCACAAAGACACTGGAAAAACACACACTTGACTTTACTTGTTTTCCATAACTACAACGTGAGCAGTTTGGAGCCTCGTGAGTTGCACACACATGTTAAAAACACAAAATTCCTAAAATTTCCCTTTATTTTTTCCGCCTCCATTTTTTTTTCTTTTCTCAGAGTAGATTGGTCAATAATAAATGACATCTGCCAAAAAAATATGAACCTCGACCTCCCTTCACAACCCAACACACACACACACACACACACACACACACACACACACACACACACACACACACACACACACACAGGCAAACAAACTCTGAGTCACTCCCCTGTAGCAATGCCATGACATCACCTCAAAGATTGTGGTGGGACGGTGGGGGGGGTATGAGGGGGTGTGAGGAGTTAACGCTATTGTTTGGTGTGTGGGCAGCCTAGGTGTGTGCATGTGAAGGCGAGGGAGGAGAGATGCATGTGTATGTGTGTGTGTGTGTGTGTGTGTGTGTGTGACTACGCATCCATTTACGTTTTGGTTGTGTGTGAGCATGTGAGCGTGACTCAGGTCAGAAACAGACTCTGACTCACTGTCTGCGTCTGAGAGGTGACTTTCCTGCCCTGGCTCCGTTTTCCCGCCAAAATCTCCTCTCATTGTTTGTTTTCCTCCTCCCCCACCGGTGTGCATCACTCCTACCTCCGAACCACCCTCACATCCCTCCCTCCTTTTCTCTCCTTGGGCATTCTATCTCTTCTGACCTCTAACCCTTTGGTCCTGTTGACCCCGGGGGCTAGCAGAAGTTACTGAGGGCCCCGCGTGCCTCTGGCATAAAATAAAGCTTCAGGGAAGTGTGTGCGGGCGTGCATGTGAGTGTGTGCAGGGGTGATAAAAGTAATGACATTGCAGGACAGAGTTTTAGATAAGACTTTGTTCTCTGGGAGCGATGGCCGAGCTGGACGTCATAAATCCAGGGTGAGGGATGAAAAGAAAGGAAATTACCATGCTCATTTTGCTGAAACACACCCTCAAATGCACTGATGGTAGAACTGTGGTCACACTGAGTCTATAAGCCCCTATTTGACACGTTTTGACCTATTGCATCACTTTAAGGTCAAAATGGAACTAAAATTCCCATTTCACACAAATAGATAAATCTGCTTTGTACAAGTTTAAAGATCAAATGAAGATCTGAGATCTCTAAAAAAAAATCTTCAATTTTTCATGGTTGGTCATTAAAAAGTTAGTGTAAATAATGTTTTAGGTTGTGTGTGTGGTTATGGTGATATGTGGTTACAATGTGGAGGATGCTTGTCTTGGTCATCAGCATTTGGCACTGAATGGGAGGTGGATTGTCTTCCATTCCATTCTGTCCCGTCGTCTTCCGCTTATCCGGGGTTGGGTCGCAGGGCCAACAGCCTCAGATGGGAAGCCCAGGCTTCTCTCACCCCAGCTGCATCCTCCAGCTCAGCCGGAAGGATCCCGAGTCATTCCCCAGCCAGCTGTTAGACATAGTGTCTCCAGCAGGTCTGAGATCTTCCTCTTGGTCTCCTCCCAGTGGGATGTGCCCAAAACACCTCACGGTTCTGATTTTCATTTGTTATTTTAAAACCCATCTTTGACTTTGTTGTCACAGTGTTTCAGCCATCCTAAACTATCTTATCCAGCATAGTTTGTGGCTTGCCAGAGAGAGAAAAGATACACTCAGAACTTGTTGTCAGTCTATCTCTTGGGCTTTCAACTTAATTGTAATTAGGGGTTGATACGTTACTACTAAATTTAATTTGACTGTAATCTAATAAATAAAAAATCCTCTCATAGTAACTAAAAACTAAGGCACATACTGTAAGTGGGTGCACATTGCAACAAAGCTTCAAGTTGATTCTTTAATTCCACAACTTCACACACCAGTGTTTTACTTCTGCTATTTTATCATACAGTATGTTGAACAAAAATGCAGCCAAATTCATGCATTTTAATTCAGTACTCATCACAAAATATTTCTTCAAACTGGTACAGTAACTCTCTTCCTGTCCTCGATCTCAAGGAACTTGGCAATCTTTTGAGACGCCAACAGGACAGAAACCATCATGAACGCCCCTTCAAATTTTAAAGAGGATTTGGACACTCACTGATCCAATTTAGATTTACTGTTAGTTAAAGAAAAAAAGGTTAAAAAAATAGTTTTTGTATTAGTTAAAAGCACATGAGGATGGATTTGAATTTTTTTTTTGTTAAATGAGATGAAGGCCGTGTATACAGTTTACACTTTTATGTCAACCTAACTGTCCAAAGAACAAGAACCACTTAAAGTGTTTCTATTTACATATGCAAGTAAGTGGTCTCAAATTTTGAAAAAGTCCTGATTGAAAATGAAAGAAGCTGAAAGTATTCATTTCTTTTCAGACAAAGTTTCTCATCTCAATATGGAGTGAAGTTTAAAATAGTGCATTTATGTTTGCATGCCTGCGTACAGTAGGTAGTTGTATTTTATGCATATCATTGTTGGTAAAAAATGTTATTTTATCAGTAAAAAGGTTTTATGTGTGAAGATATGCAACACAAATGTGTTTTTCCATGCATACATACATCATGGTTTCTGTTGATCTAGGTTACTTGTGATGTTGTTTATGTGCTTAGAGAAAAAAAAAACCTACATTTATGTTACCGTACATGCAATGTTTGTACTGTAAGTACTACATGATGCAATTTACATTTGGAGATCATTTTTGTTCAAAAATGGAAGCAGATTTGTTCTTGTTGCAAAAGAATTTCACATTGTGTGAATAAAGTAAGTTTGATTATTTCTTCCTACTTTATTTCCAGCATTTTTCAATTGTATTTTCCTCTTTTGAAATTCATGTGAACTAAACTTGTGTTGTATGATGTATGTTGATCTGTGCTTCATATCCTTGGTTTTGTTCTTAAAAGTCATGGCTCTAAATACATATACAACACAAAATATATTCATCGTAATAAATCACAAGCATTAAGTGAATTTTTTTAAAATAAAATCAGTTTGAACTCATTTGGGTTTTGTGATTACCATAGAATGCATCCAGCATGAAACAGAAACTGTTTTCTTAGCAATTCTGTTTCTTTATCAGTTTAACGTGTCACATTCAATGTCACTCACCTTTTTACGTCTTTCCCACACACAGTGAAGTCTGCAGGTGTGAGAAGACTTCTGGGAAAATGCCTCAGTGACAGTAGAGAAGGAAATGACGAGAACAGGAGACTTCCTGAGACACCAATAAGCCATAGGAGTGGTCTGGTTTTTATTGGTATTTGTCTGAGTTCACACAGTCTCATGTTCTCCTCCACAAATTCCAGTGTCACATTTCCAGGTTAGGATGGAGGCATATTTTCATCATAATTGTTTTCTCATCGTGTATGTCAGACAAGAGCTGCATCTTTGGTCGTTTGCTGCAGCAGTTTGCGAGAAGGCCTCACAGTCAAATTGTAAAGTTAAAACATGTCAAGTTACAAAGAAATCAGAAACTTGATAGCTCCAAAGAAATATTTTTGAGTGGATTTTCTTGTTCAAAATGTTGTTAAGTGGTTTTGATTGAACATTTTTATGAAGCAGAGTGACACTTTTTTAAAAATGAATTTTGCATTGGCAAGTTCAACATGATAATAAACTGTAAACTTTTTGTTACATTTGTTCATTTTTGTTCATTTCAACAAAAATGCCTATTTTTAAATACCAGAAGAACAAAGTGATTGATCCTACAAACAAATACCACAGATTTGATTGCTTTCCTCTTTTTACAATGTGCCACAAAGTAAATCTGAAACTAAAAATCTTTTCTAAAAATGAGTAACTGGTTATCCCGTTAGTTGTACATAACATAATAAACTTACTTTGAAAACACTCATCAAAACTATACTCACAATTTTGTCATGGTTACCCCATTTGACTCAGATTGGTAAAAGAAACTATAGGAGTCAACACAATGAAAGTTCCAGTAAGAATACAAATTTTCTGTCTGTGGCTCCAGTCATATATCTTTGGAGCTTGGGTGACGCGGCACGAAACTTCATGTTAGTCAGCACCAGGGCTCCCAGATCCTCCTTCATTTCTACTTTACATTAGAATCAACAGATTAGCTATCAGCAAGTGTACACAGTTACAGTATGTCAGCACAAAATACAGTCCGATTATGTCTACAAAACATGACGACACTTACAAAATGATGACAAATAAAACCAAAAGTGTGTAAACTGTACATTTTTATGTGTTGAGTGATATAAATGGTTAGGTGAGATGTTACTAATATTACATCTAGTTAAAATATTCAGTCCAAAACAAACTTGATGGGAGTGTGCTGGAACACATTCCATCTAGTAAACCACAAAGAGGCAGGGTATACCCTGGACAGGTCACTGGTATGTTGCAGAGCAACAAATAGAGACATTCAAATGATCCTACTTAAACTCACCGCTGGTGACCACTCAGTTTAACGTGCTTTTAGACAGAGCAAGAAAACCAGAGAACCTGCCAAGTACCCACCCATACGTGGAGAGATACAAACTTTGTTGTATGAGCTGAGGTAACAAACTCTGAGGACTGAAGCTTGAACAAAGATAGCTTTTTAGAGATGTTAAAAAAGTTCTTTTAAAATGAGAGTAAAAGTGAGTGAAACAGAGACAGGCACACATCGACTGATAATCTGAAATGAAAGAGAAACAGATCATTGTGTCACTATCACAAAATCCCAGAAAAAAATTCATGCAGATTTGCAAGAGTTTGTGTACCTCCTAAAACAAAAACTACCATGGTCGTGCATGCATTAATGTCACCAAGGATACAACATTATCGCAACAGATTTTTTACATGATCTTTTTTCTAAACAAGTAAGATTTTGTAATTGATCACTCAAGGTCTTCCCCCCTTTTCTGCTTAGCTCTTTCATTCATTCATTTTCTCAACCGTCCATCCTTAACAGGTTTGCGGGGTTCTGATCCTATCCCTGACAATCATTTTTTTAGCAATGACTGCAGAAATTAATGTTTTTTTTTTTATTATTGTTATGTTTTGTCATAATTCAAGGCAAGGTACACCCAAACAGGTCGCTTATCTGTTGCGGGGACACACACACAACCATCCTCGACACACACTCATTCCCAGGGGCAATTTAGTAGTGGCCAATTCTTGGTTGAGAAAACATTTTTGGAGAGTAGGAGCAACCTGAAGTACCCAAATAAAACCCACACATACATGGGGTTAACATGCAAACTTCACACAGAAAGGCGTTCTGTGTTCCGAGCCTCATCCACACCCAGGACTCGAACCACCAACCTTCTTGCTGTGAGGCCACTATGCTAACCATTGCGCGACTGTGCCGCCATAACCAAATTTGTTGATCAAAATCCAAACTGTCTTTCCCCGTCTTCACCTGCATGTACAGTATATCACCAAGGTATGTTTTTTTTTATGTACATTCATTCATCCATTTTTGGAAATTTGCCAATCCCACCCTGAAACACTCCCTACGTTATCTTAATTCTCATAAAAATTGTGCTTTTTTACATCTGCTACTTCATTCTGTTTATGTCTATATTTGTATTACTGGGCTGTGCTAGTAATTTTGTATCTCCATGTTGGCTTAATAAGGTACACATAATGCAATCTAATCTGTTCTACATACGTGAGAAATAATAAAGTACTGAAAGAAGGTGGCAGGCAGGATCAGCCCTGATAAAATCAACAAGAAAACGGTATGTCATAAAGTTATAAACCATGACTAACAATGTCATGTTAGTTATGCTAACTTTATCTAAGACCAAACACGAAAGAACACCCTGAAACTTTTACCTGATCACTAGAACAATGAAATGTGAGTTATAATCATGCACATTTCATGCATAAAACCATGAGGAGTGCGTTAGATAAACATCAAACAAATTTTACTGAGAGAATGCATTAAACAAACATTCAAAAGTTAAGATGACGATATATCAAATGAATCATAATTTAAAAGTTCACAAAGTTGAAAGATGCTGTGCACACTTTAAAACCCCCCTTTGTTCCTGTCATAACTCGTATGGTGCTTCCCCTTATCTTCCATGGCAATCTTTCAATGCCAGTCATTAGAATATTTTGCTCATTCATCCTGGAACAGGATCTCTCCTCCAACCGGGTCTCACTGCAGTTTCATTTCTTTTTCTTAAACTCGTTTTTGCAGAGTCTTTCACCAAGAAGGTGAGTCTAAGGACAGGGATCTCCTGGTTCTGTTTAGTTATTATTGGTGATGATTGTGTTAAGAAAGAATTATACTTTATTTATCCTTCAACACGGAAACTTATGTGCTGCATTACACCGCAGCAGGCTGCCACAACAGTGCCAATGGTGGGTTAAGTGTCTTCCCCGAGGACACCTAGACATGAGCTCAGTGGGATTCGATCCCGTGAACTTCTGGAGAACTTCCAGTCCAAAGGCGAACGTTCTACCACTGAGCTATCACCTCCCCATGTCTGTTTGACTGTCTGTAAAGTAATTGTGAAATTTTTTGAGACAACTTTGTCGTCACGTTGAGCTCTAACATTGAATTGTGAGCACAAAAAACACAGTTGGAGAAAAGTTTCAACATTTGGTGAAATTTTAACTTCACAGGGAGTTTATTCTGCTCATTTTCAGAATGACTGAATGTTGCCTCTAAGTGTTCAAAATGTGAAAATAAATGTGAAAATAAATGTGACAACGTGAAACGCAAAATACTCTAAATACTATGAAAAGTTTAGTTAAACTGGATGAAATGAACTTTTACAAACTGAGGTGTCTTTTCTTGTTGGCAAAGAGTCAGAAAATGATCTGTCACTGTAACCACACACACACGCACACACTCAGAGCAAACACACGTTGTCGGAGCCTCTCGTTTTTCCACAATCACTCTTTACTTCATCACTACTTGTTTGAAAGTCCACTGAATAATATTGACCTCCCCGGTTCACAAAAGACGCACAAGGAGCAGTTGGATGATGTCACAGAGGTCAAAGATCAGGATTGTGATGCCTACACATACAGACTGACTGGACTGCGAACAAACCCGACTTTATTTGTCCTGACCTATCGGAGTCATTACAGGACTGTAGCGATACTGAGGCCGTAGTCAGAAACACAAAAAGATGCATTATGTCTTCATGCGAAGAGTTAGAGAGGAAAATGTTGGATTTAAACAACTCATGAAAGAATATTTAAATGTTTTAGTCACTTTGGTTTGAATCTACATCTCTGCTTTTGTTCTCTCTTTTTTATTGATGACTGGATTTAATATTATACTTTGTTCTTCGTGATTAGGACAGCGTAATCCACATGGTGTCCAATCACCTTTCTGAGAGAATCAGGACTATTCCAGACGCCTGGCTCCAAGGGGATGTCCTTCGAACATTTGGATTTCACCCAACCACATCTGTGCTCCTGTTCTAACTTGTGGGCCGCATCTTATCTGAACCTCTACATCAAGCCTGTTCCATATTCAAATACATCCGGTTGGATAATGAAGGTTTTAGGCAAAAGTTGTCTTGATTTTTGCACAAAATTTGCCAAGTCCTTTGTGTTTCTAACAAAATTAGAAGGCCAAAAATAATTATATCGAATCCAACAAGTTTGATGAAAATCCAATAATTTAATAGATATTTAAACAAAAGTAAAGAAGATGAGCTGCAGGGAAATCCAATGAGAGAGCGATGAGAGACGAGCCTACTGGAGGACCAGGGTGTGCCTCGGCTTTCTCCTCACACAAAGTGCCATTGTCCTCTGAGCCCTGCACATGTCAACAATGGGTTTGACTGACAGACGGCTCCCAAAAAACCTGAGGGTCGGCAATGGTGTCTTTGTTTTCTCGGCTCACATTGTGACGGACAAAGAGCGCTCTGCACCAGGCAGATTGGGGGAAGCGACTTTAAAAGTGTAGTTTTACAAGCAGCCACTTCACGCTGGAAGAAGTTGGTCAACAAGACAGAAAAAAAAAATGCATTAATTAAACAAACTAAAGATGGCTGACATTTTATAGCTTCAGAGTGAACGAATCCACGAGAAAGATGAATAAATGCGTAGCGAGAGCTCAATAGAGCTCTTTAATTATTTGCACTGTAATTATTTTCTATTTTATAATTCTCGTGTGCTCATTTATTTTTAATTTCTAACTTTGTCACATCATATTTTTTAAGTATTTCACTTTTTAATCAGTTATCTTCAATAATTTGTCAAATTTTCTTGTTTTGTTGTTGTTGTTTTTGTGGGAACATCAGACCGTAAATTGATCAAAAGAGCTTCTGCCTTTAAAAAAATGTCCCTGCAGACACTCTCACAGTGACCTGACAACATTTCTTTCTCTGAGCTTTGTCCAGCAGGTAAAGATGTTTTCACTTTTTGCTCTGATTAGATCTCCTCTGAGGGCTAAGAGGGTGTGTACGTACTCATCTCCGCTTTGTTCTACTTGTTTGCATGTTTCTCGTTACACACTGATGCAGTCGATGGCAAAACAGACTATTTTCACACCGTAATGGAATTCTATCATTTGTAATATTTATACTTAAAACAAGAAATTGTTTAGATTGTGATAATTTATACATTGAGCACGTATAGAAAATAGGTCTATTTGATGTCAAATGTGTCCTGTGTGAATGGAGTTTGCAAATGGGTCATTTATGTTTGATCAATTGACATGATGGGAGAGAATTTATAGATGTTCATTTATTTTTTGTCAGCTTTCAACAGATAATGATTAATATGTTGCTGTTTTTGTCACACTAAATAAAATAATTAAGACATAAGGAAGTAAAAAGGAAAATGATCCTAATACGTGAAATCAAGCGTCCAGAGTTTTTGTACAAACCCTTGTCAAAAAACGAGCAGTGAATTCCAGAATAGAAGTGTGATAACTTGTCAAGTTCAACAAATCCAGGTGAGAGACTTTGTTCACAAACCGCTTTTGGTTGTGTTTTAAGAACAACAAAGTTTTTCAGAACGATAGCAGCGAAACCGCTTGGTGGTTAGGTGTGACAAGGCTCTGCAAACTTAATGTGGCCTTCGGTATATTAAGGGTTTCTATGGTGACCATGGAAATACTATTGGAAGCATAGCTTTTTTTTCACGAATGCCACAGTACAAAAAAACCCCAAAATTTTTTACTTGTTACTTGTTTTTACCATTTTACTGCCAAATGGTTGGTTTAATGTTTTAAATCTACCTGCTTTGTACCTTCTTTTAAAAATGGACCTTTTCAGCCGTATAATACTATCCAAGATGAAATATTAAAATGCTTGTAATGATAAGAAAAGATGATAAAACAAATTATTGAAATTTTAACAAAGAAGAAATTTATGTTTTGCCATTTTTGCCAATTTGTCTGCTGAGACAGCTAAGCCAAAAATCTTTATAAACTTGCCTTTAATAGTTTTTTTTTTACCCCATGCGAATATCCCAATTTGATAAAAAATCAAGCGGAAATTTATCAACCAGATTTTAGGCCAACGTTATGATTTTTCAATAACTGTATTAATTAATTTATAAATATTCTAAATAAGATAGTTGACTGAATAAAGGGCATGCCAGAACCTATCCTAACTGCTTACAGGCAAGAAGCAGGTTGCCAGTCTGTTGCATTTGGTTCAGTTAAATGTCTGTGATTCATAATTTCCATTTGATAACATTAACTGTTCTTGGCCTCAAAACTGTTTAATTATTTCTCTTTCCACATCTTTTTCACCAGAGCTTTGATACTCTAGAAGAGAAGAGAGCCCAAAGAGAAAACGAACGCTGTCAAAGACAATATGCGGGAGCATGACTCATTGCTTTGACATGGAAACATTAAACTGCCTTTGTAACTCTTCTAGAAAGTTTAGAGGCTTTCTGTGGTTATGTTGAACCAAAAGGGTTGTATTCTATTGATTGAAGACAAGTTTGTGATTTCATCCGCGGACAGATGTTACACAGCTGTGAGAAAAAAATGTTTCCAGAAAGCTATTTGTAAAATCCAAAAAATTATTGTTTGTTTTTTTTTGTTAGCATCTACGAATGATCCACTAGTTAAAAAAAAAAAGAAGCATTGCAGGGTAGTTCCTGGACCACGAAGCCCTAAGGGGCAATGTTTATTCCTGCAAACAGGAATTTGAAAATGTGTGTTTTGATATTTTATAGCTATGTGTATTGCAATGTGATGCCACCCTGACAGATGACATGTGTAGAGTCATGCTCCGAGACTTCGGCATGATGCAAGCTTTGAAGCATCTGTGTGTAATCATTCTTAGAGAAAGGGGGTGAATTTGTAGCAGCCATCTGCCAATGTGGGTGGATTTTTCTTCACAAAGGAAAAGAACAAATCACATCCTTTTCACTTGCACACAGAAACACAGTGACTCTGTGCACGGATGAAATCACCTAAAGGTGCATCTGTTTGTGTGCGTGTGTGTGAGGAACAACTAGAGCATGTCTTTTGATAGCACTCGCTAAACCATGACACAGCTGGCCTGTGAATCCCCCACCGAGCCCATCTTCCATCCTCACCCCTTACCCTCCACCTCTGTGTCGCTCATCTTGCTGATCCTGCAGAGTTGTCCAGGGTAAACTCCCCTCCCAGCCCCTGTCAGATGTGGCCCAGCCGAGTGTGGTGGGGTTTGCCTGGTTTAACGCAGTGGGGACCGGCGGAGTCTATTGTGCATAATCTTGCAGCACGGCAGGTTGCCGGCAGAAGCCGCATGTCGGGAGCCTTTGAAGAAAGTCCACAGAGGCCAAGTTTGTGGGGATAGCTGGGGTTTACAGAGGCAAAAAAAAGGGAGGCGGAGGAGTAAGCAGCAGTTTAATAAAGATATTTAATACCTCTTAGAGGCCCCACTTTGACTCTTTTGAAGGAACACAGAAATGAAACAAGAGGCCCAGATATTTGATTTTACAGAGGATGAAGAGAAGGTACAATGAGAGGGAGAAAAGCAGGAGTCTATCAAGAAGATTTAGCAGGAAGTGGAAACGGAGAATTCAGAAAGGCCCCATTGGAGCCTCCACACTGTCAGCAAACTGTTTTCTGTCATGGTCATGTTGAATAAAAGCCACCCAATTTTATTGTTGGACACGCCCTGCCTTCATGGTGCGCCATATGAATTAATTTGACCCTCATTAATTATTTCATGGTCATAAAAACTATCCAATTGTACCTTTGTATCCGATGGTATATACAGCATAAAAATTCTACTATAAAAGCCTTTACTCACTGAAAAAAACAGTGGACAAGCCTTCTTCTACAGCAGATACATAAACCTCAATCCATGCACCAGCTCTTCACAAGTTTTATGTAGTTGTGAATTGAAGTCTCATTCTTAGATTTATTTTAAATTTTTGTTTGGAAAAGTTCACCTTTGATTTAAAGTTTTGATTTTCCACCAAATTTACTTCTTCTCCATCAGTCATTGTGAGCTGATAAAAAAAGCTTTTACACCAACAAAACAATATTTCAATTCTTGCTACAAATGCAGTTTACGGGCTTTCTAACTTTTAATATTACCAATCTGAGCATGGTGACACATTCTTGGGGACCCAGAATGCATTAGGAACATCAGCTTGAACTTTTTTCTTATCTTTTAGTCTTATAAGTTGAACAAAAAGTTTAATTGTCATTCCTTTTGTGTTAGTTGGACAGAAAACTGAATAGCAACGGTCTCCATGCAAATTTTCTTGATTTTCTACACTACCTGCAGAAAATCCAAATATGAATGAATAAATGCTTCATTATCAAAATGAATGTCATAAAGTACCATTGCTAAAGCACATGAACAGACCATTTAGAATTTTTAAATAAGTACTTGTATATTTCTGGCCAAATTTTTGGCCTTGAAAGACTATAGTCTGCTGCTTAAAATAGTATCAACATCAGACAAACTTACTTTCAGGTTTTTATTTAATGAAGAGACAAACCAGATTTAGAACACAAAGGACAGCAAATTTCTCAAGTGATTTTTTTTTTTTTTATTGCATTGAGGTTTTCCCTTTTTTATTGCGAATTGTTCAGCTATAGTGCAACCACAGTATTTCAGCAGCCTTTTTTTATACTTTTAATAATAAGAAGAACACAATTTTTTTTCCATATGTGGAACACAATAACAGTACATTTAAGAAAGATAAGCTGTATGTCTTAGAGATTACAATTCTCTACCGTAACTAATTATTAACTAATTAATAAAATACTGTGAATAAGTTAACTAATAAGGCAACAGCATAGGATTTTTGCGGGTCATCAATCTGATCAACTTTTATTGAAGTCTGATTACATTTAAGACACACCCAGTCCTTTGACTTGAACGCCCATGAGAGGTGGGCACAACTCACCAACTTGTATATCATGGTCCCAATCAGGCTTGCCATGTCAGCTGAAAGAGTTCTTTTGTCTGGTGTGGTGGCCGTGGGCAGAATTTTCAATCCATGACTGGACTTGATGTGTAGTCCAGGACAGGAGCAAGGCATTGTTCCCCTGCTCCATATTCATACAAACAGGGTGGAATCTAATAAACGTAGGCTCAGGGGACTCAGGCGTCTCACATGGGAAAAGCAGTTAATTACCGAGCATCACAGTAAACAATGTCCTGGCTATGAGAATGTGGGAAAAGGATGTCATGAATCTAAACTATCATGAATGTAATGAATGCAAACATAGATGGATATATCCGTGAGAACATGTGGCCCTGGCTGTAACTGAACGGAGGACATTTTTTCCATTGTTTTCAACTATTTACAATTACTGGGGCCTAACTTTATATTTGTTCATGTAGATAAATAGATCTATAGATGGATGAACTTTACAAGAGAACGTTATGAAACTGTTCATGCTTTCAAAATATTTTTTAGATTAATTTATTCATTTATTTTATAAGTGGCTCACTGGCTTTGACACTTTTTATATATACAAGCTCCAACACAAAAATCATTCTACCTATCACTGTATTCTAATAAAATACAGACTAACAGTTGGATTTTGATTTGGAAAACTTTAATCACATCTTCTGGCTCAGATTACCTTATGGCTGTAACTAGTGTATAGCTGTAACCAGTGATTACTTGTGTTTTCACAGTTGTCTTTCCTGGTTGAAAACCATCTTGATCAAAAATACTAACCACAGTAGGATTTTTAGAATTTAAAAGTTCAATACGACTGCAAGGTGGTGCAGTAATTAGCACAGAGGCCTCATAACAAGAAGTTCAAGGGTTTACGTGCTGGAGAGGAGACGAGGTTTGTAAGGTTTGTAAGAAGAGATTTGTAATCACAATGAGTTTCTCCTGGTTAATAAAGGTAAGATAAAATTAAAAAATCGTTTACAATACCCTTAATTATATGTAGCAAGCACCGTAGCATGTTACAAAAAAACCCTTTTCTGTAAAACTTTCCATACTTATCATAATTATATGGAAATCTTTACCGGTATTAAGTTACACAAAAAAGCTCATAAGAACTTATCTGCATTAAATCTGCAGCTGGTGTGCTACATCAGTGATTCCTAAAAGCTGTGGCCGGGCATTGTTGGAAAAATTCCCAGGTGTGGTCTGAGTTTCTGTAACAACTACACATTATAATGACAAGGCACAACTACACAAACAATTACAAGTTTAATTTATTGCATCGCTAGTTTGTGCAAGACAAATAAAACTTTTATACCTCAGTAAATCATTGTGAGAGTAATAAATGTGAGTCAGAGCCAGTTTGAAAAAACAGTCTGCAGGAGGAAAATGAATATCAGACCAAAAATACATCCAACCTGCACTTTTGAGACGAGTTCGCTGACCTCAGCAACTCTGCACATCTGGCTGCTAAGTTATCTTTCATGGAACACGCAACTTAAACAAAGTAATTTTATGAAAAAAATCCCGATAACTATCTTGTTTAGACATTAAATTAGGGACAACAACTTCACAAAAAGTGAGGCATCATCATTGACTAACAGAAAGTGAGACAGAAACTAATCTTTCTAAACTCTGAAGGGGGTTAAAAATCTAAAGTTTCTGGATTGACATTCAATACACATGACCTGCAGCGCTGTGGCTCACAAATTCAAAACCTGCACAATAGTCTAATGTACAGTGACATAAATGATGTTATGCAAGCAAGTTTCGACTCACCAAACTCAGCCCTTCTGTTCCAGCCAAAAACTATTTATCACCTTGAGGATCTAAATGGCCTAGTTAACAGAGGATCCCATTACTGAAGCCACTGCAACTCTCGCTTTTCTCCCCTTTGGACCTTTGATTTGTTACCTAGTAATCTGTCTCCCCAAGGCCAGTCTAACCCCTCATATCATTTCTTAACGTCTCCATGACAACAAATGCATTTTTTTTTTCTTTTTTTTATGTAAGTTTGAAAGGTGGAAAAAGAATGTTTATTTGCCTACAAAACACAGATTCTTGAAAAGTTTTGTCTGTAAAACTAAAAAACAAAGTTTTCACCATGCTTTTTTATTCACTTTTTGTCCTTTTAAACTCTTTTTAAAATTTAGAAAAAAACTCCACCACATTGCTCAAAACTTTTCCAAAACTCACCATAAATTAACAAAATGAATGGAAACTGCCACCAATAAATTTCTACTTCTAAAACTCCTAACAGAGCCTCAGCCAAGCCTGAAATATGTTGCAAAGTGTGCATTTTCAGTTTGAGGCAGTGCACAAATACCAGGTAAAATGGCTTCATCAACACCAAAATGCTTTACTCCATCTTGCCAAGATGCAGCAGAGATATCCTAACCTGAATGGCCCTGTGTCCATTGTGATTTTGACTGTTGAATTCTTTCATTGTGAGACTAATGGAGGAAGAGATAAGACTTTTTGGTTGTGTTTAACACCGCAGTCCCCTTGGCTCCTGCACTTGCGGCTGGCCAATGGGCTGTCTGTCTGGATGCGGGGAGGTGTAGGGTTACGAGGCGAAGAGAACAATGGACCAAGCGCCTGAGTCAGCACTATCTCTGCCTCACTCTCCCCGCTACTCACCCCTCTTTTCCCTCCAACAAATCTGGCCAACCAATGGCAGTGATTGTGCTGTGGAGGAAGAATATGCACACTTTGCAAACACACGCACACATACTCCAAGAAAGAACAAAGTGAGTGGGGGTTGGGTGAATTTGAAGACAAAAAAAACATGGCACGTAGCACTGTCTGTGCAGATGTGGAAGGGCCAAACCAGAAAACTACACTACTCCATTCCCAAAACAAAAAGGGTCTTACACAATTATTATTTTAAAATAGTCAAAATTAAAATAATAGTTTTTTGATAATTGTTTTTTAGTTTGCTCTTGTTTTATTATAATGAAGTCTTTGATTAAAGATTCACATAGTTTTTGATGAACAACTTGAAGTATTTCCAGATGTAAAAGCACTAAAGTTTATCTGTTAACAGTCAGATTTGCACAAAACATGTTGGGTAAAAAAATATGTAAACAATTTGCTAAAATTTGCCATAGTGGTTCAAATGCAGTCTCAATCTGATTTAAATCAAGTCAGTAATAAAAGTGTCACACCCTTTTCTCAAAGAAGTTCACATAGAAGGAGTGGAGCACTCCTAGCAATTTTATCTTTATTTATTTACCAAGGTACAAAAAAAGTTTTTGAACTTCAGCAAGTCTGTCCCATGCACCAATCAGTAGATTTTATCATCAAAACCAAAAATGAACCTTGTTCTCCTCTTGTGGAGTCACAAAAGCAGATTAATCTCCGTCTCAAATGTTGAACACCTGGCAGGATCCTGGTTGTCAGAAAGGAGAAACTAAGATGTAAAGCCAGCAGATCAGTGCAAATAGTTCAAGGTGTTTCAGATATTTTCAATATGCTATTTTACCATATTGGGTTACATGTTTAAAGGCATCTTCTCAACTCTGAGCATACCATCTGCTCTGCAACGTAAACTAAACCCTGAGGTGTATCCAATGTCTCATGGAGGTAAAAAAGTAAGCAAAGGTCACCAAATCTGATCTCGCTCTTGACAAGTCATAATGACAAAGTTTGAATGAATATCTTACAGCCTGCATAGACCGAGGCAGCTGTGAGTCAGAAGGGAGGTTCACACTTGATTGTTTGCCGTTGTCCATGCTGGTGGCTTTTTCCTAGACCTCACCAGCCCACATGCCAAAGTGTGCCCGGATAAAATACTTTGTTAGTGTTTGGGTATGGTTCGCTGTTAAGATAACTTGCTTACACGGACTTCTGTGAGTTGGATTGAATATGTTTAATATGAAGCATAGAAAAATACACAAAAAAAGACATCTAGTATGGATGAAGACAGAAACCCCACATAAGCTTCTTCAGGTTGAAGGATACTGACTTTTGCACCAGAAGTTCATTCATCTTCTTCTCCTTTTGGCATTGCCCTTCAGTGGTTACTACAGCAAGTCAGTTTCTTCCATCTAACCCTATCACAAGTAATTTGATAGGGTTGGTCATCCTCTAGGCTTCTTGCCTGGTGGTTCCAAACCCAGCATCCTTCTGCTGATCTACTCTCTCCTCTGCACATGTCCAAACCATCTCAGACTGGCCTCTCTGACTTTATCTCTAAAACCTCTAACATGTGCTGTTCCCCTGATCCTGTCCATCCTGGTCACTCCCAGAGAGATCCTCAGCATCTTCATCTTTGCCGGTCTCACTATGGTTTTGTACACTCTTCCTTTCAAGTTAGCTGAAACTCTTCTATCACACCTGATACTTTTCTCCACCCGTTCCAGCCTGCCTGCACCGTTTTTTAAAAAATGTTGGCAAAAAAGAAACTCAGGTTTTTGGTCTACCAAGAGGTGGAAGTAGAAGTGGATCTTTAATAGTCACTTTTATGTTTGAGGTTGACATTAAAATTTTTCTTATGTTAACCTCATAATATTGTACTCTGGTACTGTTTATTGACTGTCTGTAGAGGTGTTTAAATTCCTCCTCACTAGGATTGTTTTTAAAAAAAAAAGATTTACAGCTTTTGCGCACTTGAGCATGAGTTGTGTCCTTTCAGGTGGTGACATTTCCTTTCCTCCTCTGACATCCAGCCTGTTTCCTGTCTTCACCAGATGTCCCCCTCACAGTTATGTCAACAGGTTTATAACTTCTCCCTACGAACAATGAGCACAAAGTGTGTTGTGTTCAAATATCTGTGGGCATTAAACCTTTCAGCAAAACAGATTTAAATCCACACCTAAGGTTGTTCTGATCCAAATAAGTTTATATGTTAAACAATAAGTAAATTATTATGCATATACATTCTGTGTATTTCAGTGTTCGTCAGTCTGTTTCAGGGACACTTAAATAGGTGTTTTGCTTGCTGTGGAGCTAGTTTAATTTCATCACTGGTCTACAGTCATTTGCTAAAATGTCAAATCAACTCCAACTCCTAAACACATGAAAAGGACACTATCACACACAAACAAACATGCACTAATCATTCTCATTACTCTGCCACTGTGAATGAAGCTCATAAAGCAGAGAGGGGGTTGGCTCCAGCCCCCTGTGGGCCAACGTTGCCTCTTGATACAGATTGTTGAATCTCCCCGACTAAGAATGTCTTGCTCAAACTCTGGCCATTTATGGCAGGTGATACCGAGGCAAAAGGTCAGAGGCCAGGTCAGACAGAGAGACAGTCTTGGTCAGAAGGAAGTAAAAGGTCAGAAAGTGGACAAATATTGTTAGATGGATGTGGTGGTTATGTGAGATAAAATAAACCTACTTATATCTACAAAGGAGATTTGGTTTCTAAGTGGTGGATTGTAGAGTCTCAGTGCAGACTAATAATTTTCTATATGATACATGGAGTATAAGTTATGATGTCTACACATTTAGATAGAAATTTCTGAACAATATGACTTGTATCTAATAGTGATTAAGTTTCAGGATAGCCATAATAATCCTGCCAATTTTTAAAATTTTATCCCACATGTTGTTTAATTGGTGGGATGGCGGTGCAGTGGATAGCACAGTGGCCTCACAGCAAGAAGGTCGAGGATTCGAGTCCCGGGTGGGGACGAGGTTTGGAACTCTAGCCTTTCTGTGTAGAGTTTGCATGTTCTCCCTGTGCATGTGTGGGTTTACTCCGGTTTACTCCAACCCTCCAAAAGAAAACATGCAAGTTAGGTTGATTGGTTGGTGGCAAATTGCCCCTAGGGGTGAGTGTGTGTGTGTATGGTTGTATGTGTGTGGCCCTGCGACAGACTGGTGACCTGTTCGGGGTGTGCCCTGCCCCCCGCCTCTAATCATCCGAGATGGGCTCTGGGACCCCCCCGCAACCCCGTAAGGGATAGATGGTTAAGATGGTGACTGAATGTTGTTTAATTGTTGGACTTAGAGAATACTTTCCCTAAAAAAATAACTTACGTTCAGCTCCAAAGAGAGAAGTTCAAGTATCTCATGGGCAGGAAAAGTGGGGACGCAGACTTTGCATCACCCTGTCATGCTAAAGTAAAAAAAAATAGGTAAAAAAAGAAAAATGCTCAATTTACTGAGTAAACTGACATCTTACCCTTGCTTAAAATGAGTTCACTTTTTGAAGCAGTTGGATTTTTTTTTTTTTTTTAGAAATTTTGAGAAACCAAATCAATGCGTATGTAAAGCAATTTTTTTTTAATTTTCCACCTTTAAAGTTTATGAAGGTGAGATTGTAAAAGTTCAATTTGTTTTTATGAAGCTGGTGTGTTATCTAAGATAAATTTGTTAAACTGAGCAGCTTTATGACAGTTATATTTACAGCCCAAACACAAGCAAAGTGCTGAGGATGTCTTATGCGGCAGGCCAAAAAACAAGCTGTCAGTTAGTGAGAGGAAAAGCAGGTTGGAAAAGACCACGGGGCAAGCTCCGTACTCGATGGCTCAACACAATTGAGGGTGACCTTCAACAACCCAGAGTCACCGTGGAGGAAGAAGAACAGCTGGCCCAAGATCACCAGCAGTGGAAAATTGTGGTTCATCTAGTCAGCTCAACACACAGGGATCGGACTCACCTGGGACCCGACCCCCTTCGCTGGAGCCCTTGTAATAATAAGTCAGAGTGAAGTTTGTTGTCAAGGCAACATTAAACACCTGACCTCTCATCTAGCAGAGAAAAGATGAAGCACATCAGCGTTTAAGCCAAAGTTGTGGGTCTGAGATTAAATGAATTTGTCGCAGTAGTTTAATTGACAGAGATCAAAGCTCCTTACTGTCTCATGCAGAGGGCTGGAGGGCTTTTTACAAATCTTGTGCAGCTTGATTAGCATGTTCCTTTGACCTACAGAGTCCCCAAAGTCAAAAGAACAGGCCAGGACTGAGCAAGCACTCCTTACCAGCTTGTCCAGTTTCCTCTTGTCTCTATTCCTCCACACCAGCAGAACACATCATAGGAAGTTACTGTTGCAACAAAGGTGTCATAAAAGGTCTTTAGCAGTGTCCTGCACACACCAAAAGACCTTAGTCTTGTCAGGAGGTGGAGGTGACTTTGGCCCTTTTTGTATTGGACACCAATGTTATCTGAGCAGTCTAGTGTGTATTGCACATGTGGTTGCAACCTGTCGGATTTTTGGCCTGTCTGGTGTGGACTGCTGTTGGTTCGTTGTTGTGTGAGAAGTCGACCACAACACCAAGGTTTAAGTCTAGCTTTACTTGGCCACCTTGTTCAAGACATTAGCTCAGGGGTGTGTAAACAGGAGTGGTGATGAATGTGTGTTTGCATCTGTGTGTTAAAGATCACCCAACTCTCTTCCAGCTGTGTGGATACCACATAATTCACTGGGATGCTGGTTCTCACTGCATTCAAGTCTTGGATTCAACTGGATTTTCAGATATTTTGAGAAACACTGTTGAAACATTCATAAATTGTTTACTAAAATTTTGCCTCATAGAAATAAAGGACATCTCCTCCCGCTACCCCAACGCCCCAAGTTCAGCCTTTATTTTAAGTTTCAACTTGAAGTTTCCAAACTAAGTCAGACCAGAGAGTCTTGCAGCTGGTCACACACACAGGCTCCCTTGTTTGTCACTTTGCATTGAACACACTGATCTTCCACTCCGGATATATTCAGAGATGGAAGCAGAAAGAGAGAGCATAACATGACTTTTCATGTGGCAACCTCAAACACATACACACACACAGCCCTCACACACCTGTGCAAACTCTCCATTAGACTCCCTCTCTAAGAAATTTCCTGTATGCTCACACACTGCCCGTCTGTTCTCCAAGGCGTTGGCTGCTGGGCACTTGGTCAGTGTGTACACAAGAGTTATGCCTTCGCCTTTTGGGACCGGCCAAACGACAACACTCACAGATGTAAAGTTTGCATGCACATTTCATCAAGTCAGAGTGTGTTAAGGCTGAAGGATGTGTTGGATGTAAATTGTGTGTAAATTATATAGTAAGACATCGACAGGAATAATTTAATATCATCAAATAAACCTGTGATTAAAATGATGTAAAGATAAAAGATTATGAATAGTCAACAGACTAATTTGATAACAACTTTGTATTTTCATTAAATGTCTGATTGGCCGTGGCATAGTTGCTTTGTCACCTGGAAACTTTGGACGGGTAGAAAAACCGTATCTGAAGAAGAAGAGATACTTAATCCATCCCTCAAAAAGGAAATCTGTGTGGTGCATTGCACTACCAGGACAGCACCAATTGTAGGAGAAACAGGGGGTTAAGTGTCTTCCCCAAGGACACTTGGAGATGAGCAGGATTCAAACCAACGAACTCCCAGTCCAAGGGCGAACATTTTTACCCCTCAGCTATTGCCTGCACATAAACTCTTAACACATTTTGTGGTATCAAAAATTAGGTTAGCATATCTATACGTAACAACTTAAACTTCTTTTATTTTTAAAACTACTGAGCAAGACTTTAACCTCGCTGTATTAATGGACTTTGATCCGACTTTTATTGATCATATCAAAGCCATCAGGAAGACGGCTTTGTACCTTAACATTAACAGAATAATAAAAGTATCTCTCTGAACGCAGGAGAAACTCGAGTACTTCCACAGAACACTTGCTTTCTGTACTGATCTTTCAGCTGAATTTTCCAACAGGAGAAATACAACATCTAAAACAAAAGAGAAAATTGGAAACATTGCACTACTTGTTCAACTCTAGGTTGCAGGGGTGCCAGATGAATCCCGGCTAGAATCAAGAAAGAAGCAGGATACAACCTGGACAAGACACCAGTTCATCACAGGGTTGCATGGAGATTGACAATCAGTCACACATTCACTTTTAGGGGCAATCTAAACTGATCAGTCAACCAGATAAGCATTTTGAGAGGTGAGGGGAAACTAAGTACTTGTGGACGAAGCAAATGGGAAAATGCTAAATATATAGAAAAAGATATAAATCCTGAGCCTTTCCACTGCCTATTTCTATTGATAATTAAAAGATAAATTGATAAATAAATCAAGAAAGAATTAAAAGTTCTTGAGATTTTTTGGTATTTTTTCTGCTTTTTTAACTTTGATTTTTTTTTTTTCTGTTTGTTTTGTCCCTTTAGCTGTGGCCATAGACCAGAGGATATCTTAGGTTAAACAGAGGACGTAGAAGTGGAGCAGATGGGCCACAAAACCATTAGTAGCTATTTCTTTGGGGCGACTAGGAGGTCATCGGGGCAGAAATAGAGTCACATTAGTGGATGAACATGACCTTATTAGACCAAACAAAGGAGCAGAGGTAAGTGACACTTTCTAAAATGTCTTGTTTTGTATGATCTTAATCTAATTTTCCAGCTGACACAAGCAAACTTTGTTTTGTCATCTTGAGTCCAGCTCATCTTAAATGATGTAATAAATCCCTGCTTATTCGCTGATAATCTTAGTGGTGTAAATGGAAAGACTGGAGTGGATAGATGACAGTGCAGCGCCAGTCTGCAGGCCACACACACACACTCAGAGCTGAGCATCTGGGTGGTCTCTGAAGAGCCACAAGGGTTAATGACAGTCCTATTTGGGAGGATCGACTCCTAAGCCACAAACACACATGTCTATGCACGAACACACAAACACAATTACTCTTACTTGCACACGACTCGTGTTGTACAGGCGCGTGGTTGGACAGCAACCGCTGAGGGGACAAGATTAGGGGTTGTTCATCCTGTTTTAAGTATATTTTGAATGATTAAAAAAGGCAGAATCTCAGATGAAAAACAAAACCTTTTTATTATGTCGCTGATTCCATTCTAGTGATTTTCAAATGCCAGATCCAATCATTTTCGAGAACAAATAACCAGACTGAATAAAGTGTCATAATGAAGGTTTGCTTCACACCAGGTTCAACACAAAGCTGTCTTCTTTCCTTGTCAGACAGAACAATACTTTGTTAGTAATTACTTGCAGTGTCTTTGCCAGATGGCTTCTCAAGGCCGTACAACCTTCTTGAGCCTCGCTCCTAATCTCCAGCAGACTTTTCATAGAATAAATGTGTGTGTGCTCTAGGCTGCTGGTGGAATCAGTAGACAGAGCCACGGTGTGGGCACAGTGTGGGTACCCTGCTCTGCCGTCTTGCGAGATTGCTTGTTCTTAGTGCATTTAAACTTGTTTAATGTTTTGCACATATCATATCATCTGTGACAAACAGTTAAATGAGCAAAATCACCAAACCAGAGAAAAAAGATGAAAGGTTTTTTTTACTCATGGGTTTAGAATTTGAAGCAGTTTCTAAACGAATATCCCAAAAACGAAAAAAGTTAAACATTCTCAATTTGCACATAATCAATTACTCAAGCTTTGAGCCTGCTTCACATTTGGTCATATAAAAAACTGATAACTCCAATGTTTAGTGTTTTTCTTTTAAATGATTGTCTGCCACTATTGCAATGCCATTTTTTTTATCTCAGAGATTAACAAAAATGAAAAAGCAAGCAATCTCTTTAAAGATTTTCCCATCAACTTAGATGTAAAGAGCAGAAAAACATTGACAAACTGTATTCAGTTTTTTGTAGATCAATTTAAGGCTGTTTTTTGAAATGTAAAATTGCTACTTAATGGTGGGGTATATTTTCAGTATTATTTGAAGTAAAAATGCAAATGTTTGGAGCAATTATTGGGAAATGATGTCCTGTTCAAGTTTTTTTTGGGGGGGGAGGACATTTCTGTCCATGTCCGACTTAATATTGAGAGGATTCACTTGCCCTTAAAAAGCATTTACAATCATCAGAAAGAATTGTTTCAAAATGCTCCACAGATAAAATAATAATTACACAGACAATATGCATATTTTCTTTTTTTGGGGGGGGGTCATCATGGTCTCAGAACTGAATTACAATATGATACAGCCCATTTTGTGCTAAATCAACTTTTCATACCTTCTTGAATTGACCTACTTGACTTATTTTACTTTGGTGTCCATCTTGCATTTACCACCAAAGTGGTTTATAAGATGCTTCAACAGTTTTTGGGAAAATGGCATTTGTATTTGTGGTCCCTCTCTCATCACAACAACGAGCAGTTGCTACATTGATTACTTATTTTGTGCAGAAGGGAACATTTCATCCATTCAGACACTATTTGTTCAAAACAGCAACATGTTGACCAAAGTGACCAAATATAGCTACACTGCGCCTTTGGTTTGTATTAAAATGTTAACAAATAACTAAAAATAAGAAGTGGGGCTCCAAAGAATGAATGGGTTTGTGAGTGAGCCCAAAAAAACAGGTGCTGGTTTTGTTTCGAGAACCAACATCATCCCCAAACACAGGCATATATTCATGTGCAAACACCCCAACTCATCCAACGGACCAGAAAGGGAAAATAATCTCTTGTCCCACACCTTCTCCACCCACTCTTTTGGAAAGCAAGAGCCGGCCTCTTCGGGTTTGCTTTCACACCGGGCTTCACACACAAACACAGCAAATACTTACGCTCCTTTCGTCCCATCCCTCAAACATCAACACATGCTTTTTTTCTTTCACTCTCCCTCTTTTGGGTTTTACGTGCTGACAAATGCACACTTGCACACATGCACACTGAGACCACCCCCTCCATCCAACAAACAGAGACAGAAAAGCGCACAAATAAACACTTTCTCTTGTTCTTACCATCTCTGAAGGCTCCAGTTTTTGAACAACATTTGTAATCCTTTTTTTTTTTTTTGATTGTACAAAATACTTTCTTTATTTTAATAAAAACAGTGTTGGACACGCCATCTGCAGAGCCGTAAGCAAAGTTACAAAATTATACTTGTATTGTACAATGTGTATGTGTGCAAAAGTTGGTGCCAAGGGCTGAACCTCCACTTGGTGCCAGCTTGGATAAAGAGCAGATGGCAACCCTGACATAGGAGAATACCTTTATTTCCCACATTCTCCTCGTTCTATTCAGCCTTCAGTCTGATACTTCCAATTGCAAGAAAGTTCCGTTGGATGGCTACGTTTCTGCATATTACACAGAAAACAATCAGAAAAAACATCTGCAGACAACAACTTTTTATGGATAAAACAGAGAAAATTAGAGGTGAATGATCATTTAACTGATTGGTTCCCAAGTCCTCACGACATAAAGCAGGGTGATGTCTTGTCATCTGCATTATTTGCAATCTTTATTAATAATTTAGTTGAAGAAGTTAAAAAAACAGACGTTAGTGTGGATGTAGAAAATTTTAGTGTCTTTTCTCCTGTATGCTGATGATATAGTGCTTCTGTTACAGAGTAAAAAAGGCCTTCAGACTATTCTAGATGGGGTCTACATATGCACTAGAATGAGAATTAATTGATATTATAACTCAAAGTAATCATTTCAGAAGCAAATAGGTGACACTGACAAATTTTCAGTTTCATTTCAACTCATCAACACTGTCCTTAGTTAAAACATGAAATTACTAAGATTGGTTTTAGATGAATATCATACATTTAATGAGGGTATCAGAGCTCTGTCACAGTCAGCAGCATGGGGCTCAGGAACTGTGATAAATAAATCTAATGTTTGTTATGACCTAGGCTCTAAATCTTTCACAGAACTGTACAGGTTCCATGTTTGTCCTCTGCTGTACTTTGTAGCTGGAGTTTAGGGGCTTCTGTAAGCAGACTCATGGTAAAAAGAAAGTCCAGGGCAGAACGATGAGGTGCTTTTTAGGAGTGCATAAAAAGACCCCTAAACTAGCTTTGTATGGAGACGATGAGATTATGGACCAGATTTATTAATATGCCAGACTGAACAAACAGGTATTTAAATGAAGTCTGTCATACCAAACCTTCTAGAGTGAGCAGAAGGAGACCACATGGTGACCCAGTTTGAGAAGAGATCCTCTTCCAGAAGGGATAGACAGAATGTACCAAGATTAGCTCAGCTAAATCTGCAGTAATAAAGTTCAGCTTTGTTGGATGTAGCACGTGGGTTTCATCAACCCCAATCCTAGCTCCTAAAAGCTCTTACAGACCTTTAAAGGTACACATTTATAGTCTACAGGTTGGCAAAGTAGATGAGCTCTGCAGGTGCAGAAAACAAGATAAGAAATCCCCCAATCCTCCCAAAAATTCTACCTCTTTATGCTGGCAGATTTAAAGGGCAAAGTTCAGCCTTTAAATCGCTGACATTTACACAACCACCCCGTCTTATCTTTGACTTTCCCCAAGTCAGAAGCGAATGTTTATGTGAGTGAATTGCCGATGTGAGGAAGGGATTAACTGTGGCATCTATGTCAGACTGAGGTAAAATCTCAAAGCGTAAAACTAGAGAAGCCAAAGGAGGAAGAATTGGGTTTCGATGTGGTTTTTGTACAAGTGCACAGTAGCTCTCTCTCCTTATGGTAAATGGCAGCCGATATACAAAAAAAAAACATAAAATCACAATGATGTTCTCCGAAATGAATGAATAGAAATGCAGTTTCAGCAAGTCTTATTTTGTCTGTAAAAATGTAAAGGGGAGTTACTTGGTTGGCTCATGATAATAGACGATGAAGTACAGTGATTGAATTAGCTGAATCCATACAAGTTATGAGTTATAAACTAAACCCACTGGTCTGTTTGTTTGAAATATATTTGTGTGAACATCTAGGATTTGACAAAAAATTGATTCCTGTTAAATTTCTTCTATTCTGGATGTGATTAAAAAGACAGACAGGTGGTCTCCGTGTTGAAGACAGAGATGAACAATAAAACCCCGGGTGCATTTAAAGAATTTGTTTTGATGCCTTTGCTCAGGTCCTCATTTTGTCTCTCTCCTCCATCCTTTGCTCCCCATCTGGTCTCAATTGTCTGGTAGCCCAGGGCGACAGGTGCTATTGTTCCCACATAGACAGTTACCGGGGTGGCACGTTCCTAAGGGTGTAGCCAGTAAACGCAGATGTGCAGCCACACCAGCCACTTTGCTTCTAAGCTGTTTCCTGCCAGACGGGTGGTGCCCCGCCAGGAAGCACGATGTCTCCTCAGGTCACGTTACTGCTGCTCAGATGTGCAGGTGTCCCACTCAGGATGGTTCCCAGACACAGCGGCTGCACCTCAGCCCACTTCTCTGTGATTTTTCCGATTTCATGTGATTCCTTTATTAACCCTTGTAGTGTGTTGATTTAAAAAATACATTGAAAAACAAATTAAACCAATACCTTTTTATTTTTAGATAAGATTATTTAGAAGAGAAAATTAATGTTTTTCATTTTAAATGAACTATTTAAGAACATTTTAAATGGCTCCTTCTTCAACACTTTTTTAAGCTATTTGTTTATACTTAAAGTACCATTCAACTGTTCAAATCAGCAACCATACAGTCAGAGGTTTAAACCAGAAACTTTTGGAACTAGAGGCTGAGCCACTCTCCTTATAAAGCTGTTTCATGCCATGGTAAATAATCAAAACTTACCAGAGAACTGGTACCATCTTACCTATCACCGCCTTCCTATCTACCTTCTTTCTTGACCATCATTACTTCCTGCCTTGCTCTAGCATCTCAATCATTTGAAACAGAAACTTCTGGTATTGGGGAAGGGATCTTCCTCACTGAGCTACTCACTTTTCTGGCAGTTCCTTGCTACGATAAGAAAATCACGTAGGTATCTCCCACAGGACAGAAACGGGCCAACGAGACATCTTTCATTAGCAGCTGTAACTTTGTGTAGATTATCAACTCCCCCTTTGTTAGAGTTGTAGTCCGTGATCTTTTGGGGCTTCTTGTTATTTTCTTACACTCAGAGATGTGTCAGTGTGCGTTGAGCTGTTTACAAGAATATTATTATTTCTTTTTGGTAATATGAAACAACTGTTTTTTTCTCATTTCAGAATTTCTTTGGTAAGTTTGAGCGTGTTTCTTCTGACTGTTCCCAACATGCTCACCTTCCCCTTCTAAAGTTCAACTCCAAGGTGATAGGAGGTAAAGATGTTTTTACATGTGATGCTGTGACCTTGCAGCCCTTCGTGTGTGTGTATGTGATCAGTTGTTTGTCTCTGGGTGTGGCCATGACAGAGTGCAGACCTTCCCAGAGTATACCCGGCCTCTAAATTTTGGAGAATCCCAACCTCCCATAGACACAAGTCTGGAAGAAAATGTTCAAAAATTACTGAGCCAATTTCCAGTTTTTTCACACTAAATGGTTTTACTTTGTTATTAAACTTTTATTTATAAAGTACATGTCTGTGGAGGGATGGTGTGACTTCGTCTTGACTTCTGACCTGGTACCACCCGTTGTGTTGATGTTGTGACAAGATCCTCAAGGAGGGATCTGCTTTGGACGTTTGTTTTTATAAGTTTGACTCTGAAAGAGGTTCTTTTGTTGAACTTCCTGTTTTGGTGACTTGCTCCTCTAGTGAATGTGTAGTTGTCTAAAAAGCAGAGATAGCAAAAAAAAAGAAAAAAAAGGCTATCTCTTCTTTCATCGATCAATAACAACACAATAATGCCTAAAAATAATTTGTTTACCATGCTTTGTGCAACTACAGTTAAAGAAAAAATGTAATAAAATACTTCAATGATTTCATGACCCAGAAATCAAATGATTCATGTCAGTTTCTGCACTTTACTTTTCTTTTTTTATATGTTTATATAAAAGCAGAAAGGGTTATTACAGAAACAGTTGTATTGCTTTCATTCTTTTTAAACAAGTTGAATAAATCCTCCAAAGGATCATTATATTCCCGCTTGTTGCTCTGTTGTGCGTTTGTGTAAAAATGCAGGTATCCAGGATATCTGTGTTTGTGTTTACGTCGGCAACCTAAACTTGTCAAAGCTCATTAAGGTAATGACTGTGGGACCTGGCAGGTGCCCAAACGTTGAGGCGGTTTGTTAAAGGAGGGAGGGAGAGTGTGAGCGAGGGAAAGATATTATGACCCAGCAGCGAGGGATTGTTCATGCCTGATGGGATCACATTACTACTACCTGCACACAAAACACACACACACATATACTTTTATTTTCTTGTCAAACAGGATAAACTTTGACCTCTTGCAACTATTAATCTTTTTAGCTTTATTTTTTCGCATTGGCTCGAGAAACTAATAATGTTTGTATAATAATAATGTTGCAATGTTCCAGAAGGCATTAGGTGATCCCTGGTGAAAAATACAAATTTAATCAATAGTCTGTGATTATCTATTTCTGAGATGTTGATAATAGACAATACAGCAACCTGCTTTCCTGCCCAAACAATGTTGATGAGAAACAATTTCCAAAAAAGTGTACAAAAAAGAAGGAAAATAAAAGATAAATTAATTGGATATTAAATCATGCGCTAGATGTCCCATTCACTTAAAACATGGTGAAGCAATAAATTAACAACTTGAATGCTCAGATCTTCAACAGCAATATAATGGACCACATGTCAGGTAACAGCATGCCACCGCCTCTCCATTTCTAAAAGCACTACACTGCAGTCAAATATATGTAAAAAAAAAAAAAGAAAAAGTTTTGTGGCTGTTTTTGAGTAAATTCATGCAAAAACAGACTGAACGAATGAACATCAAACACATTTACTTAAAGTGACTACCAACATGAGTTGGATTGGTACTGTGTTTCGTTTTGTCTTCTGAACCGATTATCCCTAACGGTGTTACAGGGGGTGCCAGAGCCTATACCGGCTGATTGAAGGCAAGAGGCAGGGTTCACCCTGAACAGGTCGCCAGTCTGTTGCGGGGCTACACACACATTAACACACACACTCATTCCCAGGGGCAATTTTATGACGGCCAATCAACCTAACATGCGTATTTTTCGAGGGTGGGAGGAAACTGGGGTACCTGGAGGAAACCCACACTTACACGGGGAGAACATGCCAACTCCACACAGAAAGGTTCCAAGCCTTGTATCATCCGGAACTTGAACGGCACTGTGTTTGTAATAAAATATTTACGTATGTGGATCCATTGGCCATGTTCACGTTCATTATGAAACAAAAATCAAAATTTTTTATTCCCCTTTAAAACCACATCAAAAGCAATTCAAAGTAAGTTTTTCAATTTAAGGCAGCTAACCTCACTACTACATGAGCAGAAATGAACAAACAGAAAACTGTCTTACTTCTGTGAGTTTCATTATAACAAAACTCCCCATCTCCGTGTGCGTTTCAACGGTTTAAAAATAGTAAAATGACTAAATTCTAAAAATATTCTTGCGTGTTTGTGCAAGTTATCTTGTTGTAATCCTCCTCATTGAAACAAGAAGGTATTGTGAGAGGAAACGTCAAGACAAAAAAGATACTTCAGTCCCAAACACAAAGTTTCAGTGAAACCAGACAACATCTGCTTCTCAGGGAGTCTGGTAGCATGGATGACCACCAGTAAGAAGGCAAATCCGGACTTTCACCTTCAACTTCATTTGTGGGTAATTCAGGGGAATTCCAGGCTAGTCCAAAGATAAATTTCCTCCAGTTGGTTCAGGGTCTTCCCCGGTCTTTTAATTGCATGACATAACATAATAATAACATGGTATCCAAGTGATGTCCTGGAGATTTTCTGCAGATTAACTTCCCTAATTCCTTTTAATACAGTGATTCCAATGTCTTCCAGAATGCAGGACATCAGTCCACCTTTGAATTGCCTTGTGTAGGTATTGTGCTATATAATAATTCTGTCTTGCCACTTTCCTTCAGCTGTAGGCAGGAGATCCCTGGTCAAATTCAAAACCATGCAGACCTTAACAGTCACCGTATCTAGCACGCAGAGAAGCTTCAGTGACAGAATCACTCACCTTCATTGTATGAATGAGACCTTTCTTTACTTCCTGCTGCTGTCAGACTAAAAAATAACAAATATTCACGTGTGATACCCTAATGTCCATCTAGTATTTAGACTAATGGTCAATCTCGCCATGGTCGCTTCATCCAATGGCATCTTACTCTGTCCTCATTCTGTCTCATACAAGTCAAATATTTGTTAGTGCTTTCGGCTCATTGTTAAAGGGATCCATGTTCTAGTATTTACCGTGGTTTTCTTTTTTGTGGACCTTGCATGTTCTCCCTGTGTATCAGTGGGTTTTTCCCCAACCACTAACAGCACGAAGGGTGGGCAAATCGGTTTTCTCAAAAATGCCGCCAGGAGTGAGCATGAGTGGTTTTCTATTTTTGTCGCCCTGCGGAAGACTGGTGATCCGCCTTGAGTCCACCCTGCTTATATCAGCTGTGACAGGCTTCTCCAACAACTGTGGCTTGGATTTGGAACTACCTGGTTCGGGATAAGCGGTTCAGAAGATTAAATGAAACCCTGAAACGTCATCAATGTGGACCTGCTTATAAGAAGTTGTATTTTACATTTATGAGTAGGAATTATTTAGATTATTACTGAAAATATATTGTTTTATTGGGAGATTCAGCTTTTTTGTACTTTTATATTGACTTTTTTTGCTTTAGTCACATGTTTGGAGCTGGAACAGTTAAAGATGATAAGCTTCTTCTTAGTTCTAGTAGCTCAGTTAGACATATTATGGGTGAGGCTCATTTTGGGCTGGATGATTTGAAGATCAAACTATGTTTTTCTAAACCTGGCTCCCTTTTCTGCCCAAGCAATCCCAAAAGAACAATACAACAATGAAACCATACTCAAATCACATGATCTGACAAGACAAAGGAGCCAAATCATGTTTCTGTACAATGTTAAGTTACTATAAAGGCCAATGAAAAGAATCAAAGCCAACCACTATGGAAAGATGATGAAATGAAACCATCCAAACCACAGCTGCTGTTCCTGAGAGGAACGGAGAGCTGGTGCAAGACAATGTATATGAAACACTGTTCAGCTATTCTCAAACATTTTGATGGGGGCATGAAGGAAGCCAGCTCACCTGCTGTTCTCCTGTAGAGCTCCAGGAAAGTGATCTGGTCGACAAAACAAAGGGCAGAGGCAGAGGGGGTCAGTCCATTAGTAAGTTAATGCATTGTGTACGTGTGAGTGAGAAAGATGGTACATGCTGTTTTGTGCACATCCGAGGCAGATCGGAAAGTCATGGGTGGGAGCCTTTTCTTCACTCCTCAGCTCAGTAAAACACTCTTTTCTAACACACCTCCCTCTTAGAGAATAGTACGGAAACCTCCCAGGAGAGCCGACCTCTCTATCGGTGGGAACTTATTTGTCTCTTTCCCTCTTTTTTTACCTCTGAAAGAAAGATGCTTAAACCCACGCTACACTAACTAGAGATGGTCTTGGGTTTCACCCTCTACCACAGTCCCATGAGGATCCACCTGGCTTTTTTCAGGGTTGGGAAAACATGGCAACCGTTCCTCAAAGACATGAGTAAAACAGAACACACTTGCCAGGAATTATTAACAAAACATCTAAATGTTACAAGACAGTTTAATCCTAAGAAACAACTTTTTAAAAGCAATTATCTCAAGTTCCTCTTTATAATAGGACTAAAAAAGAGGGATACTTAAACGGACTGTAAGCACATTTGTCCACATCTTTAAATTCCCATTTTCCTACAGGACGATCCTGCTTGAATACAAAATGTGAAAACATGCTAATGAGCTGATAAACCAACTTTAACTAAACCTGTATTACATTTCATTAATTTCTAAAGGAAGGATCTGATTGTAGAAACATACAAAAATCTTCCTTTGATTTTTTCTGTAGTCAAATAAAACAAAATTCAAACGAGCTTGACTTTACCTACATTTTGGCAACGTATTCTTATGTTTACATCATTTCAATTGGAAATATTCACAACAGCAGTCAGTTAGGCTTAAAATGATCTATATACAGTGTGCGTTGTGTGGCAGTCCTTTCACATCACATTTCACTTATAAAATTTTTCTTAAATGTAACCAACATTTGCTAGAGCTTAAAACAAATTACAGTCACCGTACCCATTTTCAGAGGCAGTTGCTTCATCTCTGTGGCAACATGGAAGTGCTGGGGTGAATAACAAAAAATGATGGAACATTTCACTCGTATAATAGCTACGAAAACAACAAAAGTGTTGCTGTTTTTAGAGAACCCTAGTCAGGACCTGGAATACATCCAGTTGAATTAAACTTGGCATCTCAGTGTAATTAGTTTCGTAAAGGTTTATAAAAAGGTTTATAAAAAAAATTTATTTTTTGTTTAGTAGCGCTTCAGAATAACTTACCCATCTATTTGTTAGTTCTGATAGTTTCATTATGTATTGTGTAGGCATCCATCCTTACCTGACACAAACACCTGCAAATGTCCTTGTTTGAGAGTAACAGAAAGCGGGCAAACAAGAAGAAAAGAAAGGGAAACCAAAGAAGAGGACAATTCTCATAGTGTCCCCAGAGAGTACCTCCAGTCATAGCGTTGCCAAAGAGAGGAAGTCACACATAATGCTGGCCAAACGGAAAGCTACGAGGGCTTCCCTGAAGGAAACCTGAGACCGCAGGATATCGGATCTCCTAGGAGACCTGGGCCTCCCTTTCTATACCTATAAGGTACAATAGAACCAGCTACACTAAGTACTATTCACCTTTGGTAAGAGATATAGGTCCTCTGTGTACAGTGGATAAAATAAAATATCTGCTGTCCTCAATTCAGGTGGGATTATGTAATGGTGAAACGGGAGGTAAAATAGAGATTGGAAAAACAACCGTGTTTCTTTTCATTGTGAAGTGACATCATTGAATAGCGTGTAACTTTCAGGATAGAGAAGCTCCATTTTCACCCAATTGTGTAATTCATTTATTATCCAAACCACTTGTCCAATGCAAGCTTGGAAGGGGTGCCAGAAGCTATCAGGCAAAAGACAGGCCATACCCTGGACAGGTCACTAGTTTGATGCATTGCAACAACTAAATTTTCTATGTAAAGTATTTAAAATAATGAACACTAACTTTTTAGTTAATTTTTTTAACAAATGAACACTGCCTTAATGCCCACCAAACCAGAATTTATTTGTTTTTGGGGGTTTCCATAAAAATGAGCAAATAAGCTGTTCCGTAAACAATAGTTATAATTCTAGTCTTTTTTGAAAGGCTGGTTTACAACAACCAAAAAGACTTAATTTGACTACTAATTCTCAACTTTCATCATCAACCATAGGAAAGAAGGGAAAATCCTCTTCCACAAATTCCCATGAAATACCATAAAAGCAATAATCAAACTAACAGCAGCATACTGAAAAACTGATGACTAACAAGAAGTAGGTGTGGAAATAAAAGACTGACAGACAGGTGTAACAGGACCCAGCTCAAATTTACAAGAAGAAACAAAACCAAAATTAAAACTTGATACTTAAAGATGAAAGATTTGATCTTCACCTGCCTGACATGTGCTTGTAAACTGCTTTTGCTGCTTGGAGAACTTTAAATGTAGTACATCTCCAAACTTTGTGGTGTTCTTCATTGAGACTTAGGACCTCCAGTGGACTGTGTATCTACCCTCAGCAATAGAACAGCAGTTTAGAAGGTGAATTGAAAAAAAAAATCATTTTGAGGTTTTAATTGGCAATGTTAAATTCTGTTCTGTTGTCTTCCGCTTATCCAGGGCCGGGTCACGGGGGCAACAGCTTTATTTATTTGTTTTATTTATTTATTTTGAATTACTCTATTCATCCCTCACCGGGGAAATTTGTTTGCTGCACTCCTTACACCGCAGCAGGCTGCCCTTCAACGGCGCCAATGGTGGGAGAAGTGGGGGCTAGGTGTCTTCTCCAAGGACCCTAGACGTGCTCTCCGTGGGACACGAACCCAGACGGGATATCCAGGCTTCTCTCACCCCGGCTGTAACTTCCAGCTCACCCGGGAGGATCTTGAGGCATTCCTAGGCAAGCTGTGAGACATAGTCTCCACAAAATCTACAAAAGAGCTAAAGCGTGTTCGGGACCTACCTCTGGATCTCCTCCCGGCGGGACGTCCCCAAAACACCTCACCAGCAAGGCACTCGGGAGGCATCCTGACCAGATGCCCAAAACCCCTATTTAACAGTAAATGTCAAATATCACTCAAAATTGTTTATACTATCTGACTTTGTGTTTCTTGATCTGAGCTAATGTGCAGGTTTTTTTCACTCAGCAATCCATCTTTCCTTATTGTGTAGTTTTTGTATAAAATAAAAGTATGAAAATAAAACACCAGTTTTTAAAAGAGATTTTTATTCAACCAGGATACCAGGCAAATGTAAAAGTGACAGGTAAACTGGTTAAAGTTTAAGTACTTTTATTGAAAAAGCTTAATTTAAAACAAAGACAAAGTTCTGGAGTTTGAGCAAGACAAAAGCCTCAAAAAGAAAGGGGTAATCAAAACTACATACACATATAAAAACTAAGAATGAAATTTTAGAATTAACTCTAAAAGATAAGGTGAGGGGTCATGATGCATCTCCATTAAGATATGTCATGACAAAAAACATTGTCAACTATGTACAGAGTTGACTTCGTGGATGATCGCTCTCCAGTTTGACCTGTTACAGTATTTTGTTAGATTCCTGCTTCCGGGTGGTGATGAGTATTCACATAGTGAGGAAACATTCAAACATAAGACACATTTCCTCATCTCTTACTGTTAAAAGTGTTTGTTTAGGCAAGCATGACTCAGATGTTTGGTCATCACACACCTCGAATTACATGAAAGACTACATAACTGGTAAATTAATCATAGTTATCAAATTGTTTGATTGTCCAACCACAACAGGGTCAGAGAACTTCAACCATCCAATGACGACAAAGCAGAGTGACTCAAAGACAAGTCCTGCTGACATTATTTTAAACATGTTCAATAAAATAATGGGATCAAGTTTTTATGTGGTGTGTGTTTTGTTTTTTCAGATTTGGCTGTAATACATTTCAGCAAAGAGACATTTTAGGTTAAACTTTTAATTCCTTTAATACTTCTATGCCAAATAGTAAAGCATGCCACGTAATAATTTAATCCCTAACTTATTGTCTTTTGAGATGCAAAGTAGAGCTCAGGGCTTAGTTTTTCAATTTTATAGAAGAAGGAAATGAACGGGGAAGGCAAGTCAACAGGCTTATGATGGGAATTGCATAAAAGTGAGCAATATCATGACCACACCTTAACAAACAATGCTTTCTGGGAAATTTGTGTACAAGACTTTTCCTGAAGCAAGTTTGGTAAGTGTGAGTGAAAAATAGTTGTGATGTGATGCTTAGGTCTTTGCAGGTAAATGAATCATATTGTTCTTCTGCACTGTCTTTTTTACTAACTGGGCATTTCAAGATCAGGTAAGTAATTCAGACATAAATTGGCAGAAAAATTATCTAAGCAGAGAGCGCTCCTAAAAAATATGGTGGATTTTGTGAACTCAACAGTTTCAGAAATCCTCCCACACATGAATTTAAAGTTGTAGTATTTGTAGAAAGGGAGGATTGTACTTATCTTATAGCTTACATAGATGAACATGACACCTTTTGTTACCGCAGAATTGTAAAATTTACCTAAAGGAGTTTGGGGGAGGAGGCAATGGTTCAGTGGTAGAATGTTCACCCTTGTACCGGAAGCTCTCCAGACGTTCGTGGGATCGAATCCCACTGAGCTCATGTCTAGGTGTCCTTGGGGAAGACACGTAACCCTATGTTTCTTCCCCCATTGGCACCATCATGGCAGCCTGCTGCGGTGTCATGCAGCACACAAATATTTGCATTGAGGGATGAATGAAGTATATCTCTCTCTATATATGTATGTTTGGCTCTGGGCTGCCTGGGCCAGGTACCTGGTTGTCATCTGGCCTATGGTGCCTTCGACCACAGTGGTCGGGTCCTGCGTCTGTTCTAGCTGAGATGCCAGTACGGTGGTGGGAGACTCCTGGATTTTTGGGGAGCTGCCTCGGCCTGTGCCTCGGATTAGCGGTCCCCTCTGCTTGAGCTTTAAGATCCCGGTGTTGGGGTGTGTGTGTGGGCTTGGGTTTGCTTGGGTTTCTTCCTCCCCCAGTCCAGCCTGTAGGGCCAGGAAAATATCTATTGCCTCTAATGAGCACATGGTAGCATGCATGTACTTTTACTTAGATATTTACGCTGTGCCACACTGTTTACTGTCTGCTATGTTCTTCACTCCCAATCAATAATATAGATTTAGTAACATTGATTTGTGTTCTACATCATATGTGTTTAGAAGGGTATGTTTGTGTGTTTTCATTTCTGGTTTAAACTTTTGGGGGGGTTTCTCCTATTCATTGGATTGGTTGTGATGCTTGATAGTGTTACCACAGATTATTGCAGTTAGCAAACCAATCTTCTCACTTAATTTCCTTTTTTTCTTTTTTCTTAATTTTTCTTTCTCACTCTTTTCCCTTTCTCCCCATTCTCTGTATTTCCCGTCAAGACTGGCAAATAAACCACAACCGAATAAACACATATGTACAAAAAACACATAAAATGACACAGAATACAAAAACTAAAAATCAAACAATACTTGCCAAAGTCGGCACATGTGTGGTAGAGCTAATCTGTCCAGCTAAACTTGGCACACATATTACCTTTCTGCTTGATGCCACGCTCGACAGATCAGCATAGAAATAAAAAAGAAAGAGAAAAAAAGAATTACCCAAACTCTTCCTATAAGTTACATACATGACATAGTTCGCTAATCCGTTTTCTGTCTATTCCTTTCAAAATATGTCAGCTGGGAGCCATGAACTGTCTGGGAGTGGAGCCAGATTTTTCTAGGCTGGGAGAAGTGGGCAGAGGTCAAACAGGGAGCCATGTCTCTTGCCAAGAGAGTCACCCACTCTACTTGTGATTTCGTCTGCCATTTCCCATCATTCAACTGGAGCTGTGTCTTTTCAAGAAGTACTCCAACAAAAGCTGGTTTTGTGTGTTTACTTCATTTGAATTTGTAATTAGCTGACAAAAAAGTAAAGTTTGCTTTATATTCTTGTCCAGCTTCACACAGTTCATGCTAGCATCTTCTCACAGCCAGCTGTTAGCCTTTTATTTATGGTTACTTAAAGAAAATGGCAAATAGTCTGGAAGAGTAGTCGGAGAGTCAGAGAAAAAGATCAAATTGTTCTAAGCTTGAGTCTTCCTTCTCTTATATACCTAGTTTCTTTGAATTACGTTTTTGCTGGGGGGGTTTTGTCCTTATTTCTTCATCATTAAAAAAAGAGAAAAACGTGAGTGATGATCTATTATCAACACAAGATCATTCAAATCTGCATTTAAATAGTATGCTGACACTGAAATCGTCAGTTGCATTGGTGTGTGAATATTGGATTTTTTTTCTACATCAAACCCAACTGCCTGGAAAAAGTCCCATGTTAGTAACTTCTTGCCATGAGCAATATTCCTCTAAACAAGCAGGCATCATAAAGAAAAAAAAAAACTCACTCTGACCAATAGTGACTCATTCACCGCAAGAAAGCGATGACACATGCAGGCTGTTAGAAGATTTCTATTTTTTATCTTGTTTCAGTTCTTCAGTTATTGCACCATGAAACTTTCTATCATCAACTGGAAAAAGGACCAAGTAAACTGCCTCTCAAATGGATGAGCCAAACCAACAAAAAAACAGGGTTAAATAAGTAAAAAATGTAACAATTTTCACTCATTGAGTGCAAATGTTTGTATTTTCTTGTGTTTGAAACATATTCATTTAGTCTTTGCAATGCACATGACCCAAATATTTTGTAGTTCAGCAAAATCTTAGCTTAAAATCCAGTTTGTTTGCATCTTCCCTAATAAAATATATCGACTCTTGTCATAAAATGAACAGAAGTAATTACTCTATTACTCCATGTCAATGATAAATGAGTGATATAAATTATTAGGACTACTTGGTTTACCTCTCATGTCTGCATGTGTCTCTGTTTTCATCTCATTGCTTTCTTCTCTAACTTCCTCTCTTCATCCTTTTTTTCATTGTGTAACTTGGATGAGATTCAACAGCCTGGAGTCCTCAGAAGATTGGGGCTGGGTTTTTTCTTGTAGGGCCTCAGGTTATACAGGTGTCTTTAATATTAAATCAGACTTGCTTTGAACTGTTTATTGAATCCCATCAAAATTTTTATGTTGCTGATAAATTTCAAGAAATCATGCGACTTTTAAAGGTCTTGTGCTTTTTAATAATTTGTTTTCCAGCTCTTCAGTGTTTGATATTCAGCTGGTGGCATCAATACAGTTTTAAAATTAATCTATACTTTTATGGATTTAAGCCCGCGGTTCTACCACAGAGCTTTCAGTTATTTTCATATGTGAATTGCTCTCATTTTGTTTGCTCATATGCATTTCTGTTGGGTACAAACACTATTTGCCCTTCACCTTTTATGGTAAAAAATAAATAATGAACGTGGCAGACTGTGTTTTTGTCAGGGTTTATCTTTACAGGAAGCATTGTCTGATGTGTGGTTAACAACAGTCTTGTGTTTTTGTGTTACTTACCCCAGGTGCATGGTGTACGTGTCACACTGCACGACACAATTTCCTCAACCAGGGCAGATAACATTATTTAAGCATGTTTAAGAACAATTCACATTTTTTCTTACTGGATCCCATTCGTCATGTTCAGGATTAAATGCATGTCACACAATGTTTAAATCCCTGACAAAATCTTGTTATGTCACTGTGTTCATTGTGCACAAGACCAGGATGATGGTATTAATTGATTGAGGGTTTTTTTTTTCTGAGCTAGCAAACCACCCACAGCCAGATGGGTGGTTCCGGCATCTGGTCAGGATGCCTCCCGACCGCCTCGCTGGTGAGGTGTTTCGGGCACCCTGACCCAGAGGCAGATTCATGACCAGCTGGAGAGAGTATGTCTCACAACTGGCCGGGGAACGTCTTTGGGATCCTCCCAGGTGAGCTGGAGGATGCAGTCGGGGTGAGAGAAGCCTGGGCCTCCCATCTGAGACTGTTGCCCCCCGCAACCCGGTCCTGCATAAGCTGAAGACGGAATGACGCAGACTTTTTTTTTTTTTCTGCTCTCCTTCTTGTCCTATTTCTCTGTCATTTCCTTGTTTGCTACATGTTTAAGCTGAACACATGTTGCATCACACTGTCTTTTATGTACAAAGGCACATACAATAGTAGCTGAGCTGGTGGTGTAGATGTTTATCTCAAAACAAGATAATGGATAAACGGTATGTTTGGTTGCAATCTTTAAGCACGAAGAAGACCGTTGGTGATAATGGGTGACAGCAAAGCCTTTCACATTTTATTTGTTACTGTTACAGATTGATGGCCTATCAGACTGTCAGGATATGGCATACCACGTTCTGGGACAGAGAGATGGGGAGATAGAGAAATGTTTCAAACACTTATTTAAAATTCTACAATAAAGAAATGAAACTGTTCTAAAGGTTCAATAGGTTGTGAGCTGGGAAAAGCAGCGAATGACTAACATGTCTGGAAGGCTTACGTGCTTAATTGTAACAGTTTTACTAATAGATTTTCTCTTTTTAGAAACTGTTTTGTGTCTGACTCATTTACATCTGAAGTAACACCAAGATATGGTGTGGATTTAAAACATATCATTCCACAACTCAGCCTCTTGCTTCCTGATGGTCAAATAAAAGTTTTACAAAGTTTTTCAATTCACTATCTTGTTAGACTTAGTGTGAAGAAAAAATTGAGGTACGTATATCTAAATGAGTAATAACTTAAAGTTCATGTGAGTCAAACAGTCAAAGTGATTTTACAGCTCATATATTTGCATTAATTATTATTTAAAAGGCAAAATATTTTAAAAAATCTGAAATCTGCCAAACTGATTTAATTTCTATCACTGTGCATATGTTACAAAGTACATTTAAATGCACATACTGATTGGAAATATTATATTGGGTCTTAAAAATATAAATGTGAGTTTGCACATGCAAGGTAAAAAGAAGCAATCAAGTTGCTACGTGATCAGTTTTATCTGCTTATTAGTCATCTTTCCACTGCTTGGCACAAAATCCTTGGGTGTTTTGAGGGCATATAAAGCCCTGGCAGACATACTGCAACACATCCATGCTGTGTGCAGGCACACCGAACTGGAAAATCCCCCATGCATCCACCACCTCTGCTCGTAACTCTAATTGAAGCCTCATGCCAGCAATTGCTGCATTTGCTTTTATAGCCCAAATTCAGCAAATGATTTTAATGAAAGGGGAGGACAGAAGCTGTGTGATGATCACCATTTTAGAGTACTGCTTTAGTGGCCACTTGATTGAAAACAAATGTTTAGTCAGTGTGTCCTTTAGTAGACAGAAATCTGCCAGCCAAGGCAACATCTGAGCTGCCTGAAAATATTTTCCTGAAGAAATGTTGACAAAAAGTTGGCAAACTGCTCCAGAAGAACTAGATTTTTACTATCGTGTCATAGACTGCTTTGAGAGAGATCTATACGAAGTTTTGCATTTGCTTTGATTCTGCAGAGTCTTTCATGTCAGTCTGTCAGAGCGACCTCAAAGAACCAAAATTGCTGTTTTGGGGAGCTGGTGCAACATGAAGCACATTAGCCCCAGGGCAGCTCTGTCTGGAGAGGGCTCCACTCTGGCTCCAGTGGTCTGCTGTTTGTCACTGGGGCTTCAGAGAGATGCGGTGGCGAGCTGCATGCGATCAGTGCCATTTTAGTTTTAAATCATCTTGTGGTTGTGAAATAGGCTGACAGATGCCAGTCTGGCATCGACAAATGGGGTATATTTTTCAGCCTACCAGCTTGATGGGTTCTTTCAGATAATTCGTTACTGTGCTTTGGACAGAAGTGTTTTTTTATATTTTTTAATCACTCTGGTCTGGTTGATATGTGGCTTGTTTTCTTCTAACTCTAGCTTGTTTTTATGTTTGGTGATGAACGCTAACATGAATTCTTGAGAAAGATTGTTTTTATCGTATAGGCTTAATGTTTTTGGTGATAAATTGAATACCTAAATGTTTGTGCTGTTTTTATCATATTCTATCCTATCTGCAGAAAAACAATCATCTTGTCTAATGTCCTTCTGTTGTGAAAATCTGAGCGTTTTGAACACACTGAAATATCGTTTCTGAAAATATTGAACTTTGAATGCTTAGATTTTGTTTGATTTTTTTTTTAAAGAGCTAAAAAATAATAAAATTTAAAAAAATACTTTACTATTTTTTTAAAATGTGTGTTTTAAACTATTTCTATTTAAAACATAACGTATGTCTTTTAAAAAAAAAAAACTCATTTCCAGCACCGGTCATGGATTATTTCTTCCACTTCATTTCAACTTAAGCAGTAACAGGAGACAGTACTCCTAAAAACATTTCTGTCTTAAAAACCTATTTCTGTGGAGCAATAAAAAAACCCAACAAGACCCGTGTTTATGACTTGGTGTTTTTCTTTTCTATGTAATAGCACTGAACTTGTAAAGGTAAACCTAACCATGTATGGTGTAATTTATTGGGAGGAAAACTCCCAAAACTCTTTTCCTTATTTACACATCAGTTAGTTAAACCAGTATAAGCCTTTGTTATTTACCAAAGATTAATGTTTGACAAAGACCTGACTTTCATCATCTGCAATAGTGTACGACCTTCCAAAAAGGTAAAGTGGAAAATAGTTTGGCTCACTTATGCTAGCAGCTGTCTAGCCTTTACACCAGTATCCAGACAAAATGCCACAGGACAGAACCAGGGGGACAAAATGTCATATGGACAAAATGTCATAGACTTATATAATGACTTAGGTATTTTTATCAGGAATAAAGACAACAGGGTAAGCATCTAGATTATGATTAGTAATCACCATTCCAAATAAAAAAGTCCAAACATTTAAAAAGTAATTAAAAATTGCTATGAAAAGCGACCTGTTACATCTTGTCCACATTTATGTTAAGCATGCAGCATTTTGTCACGGATTCTTTACAGCTGCTAGAAACTGGAAAACAAGCTAAAGTGGTGACAGCAAACACAATAAAGCTACAGCTGCTAACAGCTTCTTTTTAACACCAAAGAAACTTCTAATGTTTGTTTTAAAAAATGATAATGAGGCCTATTACCATCCTGTCCTGCTTTAGCAAACTTCCATGCAAATTTACATTTTGTGCAGACTTGTTGGCTGCCGGATCGTTGTTCCAACTGTTTATAATAGCTGCGAGTTATGATAGTCAGAGTACAGTCACAGAGAGCAATCCTTCATACTGCCCAAATAGAAAATTTGTGTCCTAAAGTGGGGAAAAAAATTCTACAGTACCTTCAATTTGACTAGGTTACAAGTTGTATTTGTAGTTTATAAAGATATCTCTTCACAAGCGAAAATGATGAGATTTACAGTTTTCTTTACCTTTAGAGCATTTCCAGAAAAAGGGTTACACAAAGTGTAACAAGTTACAGAGCAGGACTAAAATGAAATGAAATTTCAGACTAGCTTATCATATTTTTTAAATGATCATATAAAAAAAAATAGATCTACTCATTTGTAGAAAAATTTTAGCCTGTTCATCTTCCTTTAAACTTTCTGGTATTGTATTATAAGTATTTGACCACTTGCTTGAAATTTATTCAATTGTTAAAAAGGTAAGCGTTAGTGGAATAAGTATAAGTTTTGTTTTTCTTAGGAGTGGATGACTCTAGTTTGTATATTTTCTGTTAATTTAGATTCATTTTAGCACTTCACTATATTTACAGGCACAAAAATAGTGTGTTATTTACTCCAACGTCAGATTTTTTCTCAACTAAGGCCCTTGATGTTTCTGTTATTATAAGCAGTATGAAAACAATCTTTTGGCACAAAAATGCGTAGTGGAGTACCTTCAGGCTTTTGCAAGATCAGCTAGACAACAGGTCTGGATCAACAGTCCAGAGCAATGGAGAGTGTGGAAAAGAGGTGAAGAAGCGTGTTCAAGCAGGTGGAACAGGTGGAGAAGAGTTTCAGGTGTGATATGTGATAGAAGAGTTTCAGCTAAAATTAAATGAAAAGTGTACTAAACATTGGTGAGACCGGCCATGCTGTTTGTACCAACCCGGTGCCCAAAGGCACCAGGTCGCCCGCAACAACCGCAGTAGTTGCCCACAGGCCAGTTCTAAAAATAGCACTAATCACAAATTAGCTCTGTCTAAAATTTTATTTAATTGTGTTGCTATTCTTTTTTAATTTCATTTACAGTGATGTAGATTTAAAAACGAACACATAAAAACACACAAAAAAATGTATATTACAACAAAATATTTAGTATACGAACACTGACGTAGTATGGGTTGGAAGTCAGTCTAGTGCGCATGACAATTCAGCTTTGCTGAGATGAGCTCGTAAGCGCTGCAAAGATGAGGTTACGAATGTGTTTTCTACCCACAAAAACATCATTTTCACAGTGAAAATGCAGTGCAACTGTGGCAATGCACAGTCGCACTGTCCTTATTTTGAAAGTAGATTTTCGTCAAATCTTACATAATTGATCATTTGTACAAACATGGTTCAGAGTTTATGATTTGGTAACTGTTGGTGGCTAGTAAAAAATTGAAAAAGTTTTCCTGCAAAATGTTGTGGAAGTGATCATTTGAAAATGAAACATTTGGATATTGCATATTGAATTGTATCTGTTTCCTACCTTGTTTAATCATACTGAAATAGTTATTGTGATGGATTATTAACAATCAGTGTCTTCACATAGAATATCATCAATAGTAATATCAAATTAAAGGTACACTGTGTAACTTTGCTATTTCAGAAGTGTATTATCAAAGTGGCTGCCCTTTGCATTATTCAGTGCCCTTGAAGTAGCTCTCAGTTTCAAAAAGTTTGGTGACCCATGGTCTAGAGACCGTGGCACTGAGGAAAAGACAGGAAACTGAGATGGAGGTAGCAGGGATGAAGATGCTGAGGATCTCTCTGGGAGTGACCAGGACAGACAGGATTAGAAATGAGTACATCAGGGGAACAGCACATGTTAGAGGATTTGGAGATGAAGTCAGAGAGGCCAGACTGAGATGGTTTGGACATGTGCAGAGGAGAGAAAGTACATTGGCAGAAGGATGCTGGATTTGGAACCACCAGACCAGAGGCATAAAAGAAGACCAAAGAGGAGGTTCATGGATACACTGAAGACATGAAGATAGTTGGTGTTGACCGAAGAAGATGCAGCAGATAGGGTTAGATGGAAGAAACTGACTTGCTGTGGCATCCCCGAAGGGAAATGCCGAAAGGAGAAGAAGAAGCTAGACAACAGCAAATCAGTACCAAGTGTTTCAGAGTTTGCAGAATTCTCCACAGTTTGCATGTTTAATTTCTATATATGAAGTTTTTCATATATTTGTGGGTTTTTTTCTTACTTTTTTGTTTTTTCCGGAGATTATGTCTCTGTAATGTAACAATTTGGGGTGGACATTCAAATCAGGAGACACGTTGGTTGAAATGACAAAGTTAGACTGTATGCTTACCTCCACACAGCTTTTTGCAAAGGGTCCAATTCAGACCAGAAAAGAGGAAGTAGGTAATCTCTTTTTGTACAACATAAAAGAAAAACACAGACCTATAAATATACCATAAACTCTAAAAATGTTTGTCCTGAACCACCCGCATAGCGGTCCATTAACTTTTGGTTGATGAATGTTAGAAAAACAGTGTGTGGGAGCATTTGACCCAGAGTGGTGTGACTTATAGGATGAGAATACACCATGAATGTTGAGTGGGAGGGCCGCAGTTGACCATACTGTCAAGTTTAGTCTATAATTAGGAGCTTTGGGCAGGTCAAAGTGGAGGGGGACGGAAGTGCAGCTGCTGTTTAATCAGCTTTACGTCAAAGAGTGGGAGGGTGAAGGAGGTGTGTTGAATACGTGGAGGTCTCAATTACAAGCTGTGGTTACAGGCACCTCACAGCCAAAGTTGTTTTCATACCTTCAGGGAGTATCTCATTGATTTTCCTTCTATTGACTTTACCCAATCCTTTAGCTAAACTTAAACCAAGCCTTAACTAGCATTTAACCATTTACTGTGATGACGAATGGTTTTAATCTCTCAGAAATGAAACACCGATCCCCTAAATGTACCTGTGTAAACAAATCTGTGTCTCAGCAACATGATTCATTAGAAGACATTAAGACAATATGTAAACACATTTAGTTTTCACAACACTCTGATTGTTTGGTCAGACTTTACATCAATTTTTGCCCTTCTGTCTGTTTCGAGCGCAACAAAGATTTACATCTGTCCTATTTCAAGCATTATTCTTTTAAATGATCACAGAATTCAGCTTAACGTAGACTGTTTCATCATCCACAGTTGTAGTTGTGTCATGCACGTGCTTTTTTTATGTCTCAGTGTGTTTGCATATACTCAGACATGGGGTGATTAAGTCATACGCAGCACTTCCATTGAAGACATGTCAGACTTTGAGAGGCAAGTAGACAAAATGTGCACCTATCCAATTTTGCAAGGTGTAATTACCTAATCGCGGAGCTTTGTGAGTTTGTTCTGAGTTTGTAAAGACTTGCTGCAAGCATGGTGCAAACTCCAAACTTTGGTTTGTATCTGCCCTACAAGACAAAGAACTTAGGTTCATGTTCCACTTCATGTCAGCACGAGTAAAACATGAGCTCTCTCTTCTCAACCTTTTCCTTTCTTGCTGTAATGTTACTCCTTTAAACCATTATGTGCAACCATTACTGCACTGGAACATTAATTTACTTTTTATTTTAAAATCCCATCATTTGTTGTGGGCAAATGGGTCTGATTTTCCGATTTGCATATTAGACTTGGTTTAAATGTTTGTGTGGTTATGACTTTAAAAAAATGTTGTTCTCTGCTTTTCTCTTGTACTTTCTGTGGCCCGCCCCCTCCCCCAGTAGTATAGTAACACACAGAAAGATGTTATCTGAGATTATTCTGCAGAGGTGGCGCGGTAAAAACAGCTCAGACAGTTGATTGGCTCAGTGCCTCGCTTTAAGCATGATTACAACACCCCAGGTGTGTGTGTATGCGCATGCATCTGGAAGCCGTTTTTGAGGGGGCCTGGACAGGAACTGTATTCTGAATGTTTGCTTGGAGTGATTGGATATTAGCCAGCTGCATTAAAGCTTGGCATTGCCAGGTACTTGTGTGGATGAGCAGGAGTTACTAGCATGCTGCTGCATGTGGTGTAACAAATTAGTAAATTATGCACAGGTAGTCTGAAGGTTTTATAGGCATTAGTTAAGATGGGTTTCGGCAAAGCTTCATGCATTTAGCTAAAACTATGGAGAAGTACATGTTGCTTGTAAGTTTGGGGTGAATAATAGGTGGGGAGATGGTGAGGAGATGGTGCTCAGTGGTGAGAGCGTTTGTTTGCAAACCGGAAGTCAACCGGTGCATTATTAAAAAAAGTAAAACAAGGGTTAGGGTTTGTTCTTATCTTCAACAATAGAAATGGGCCTGCAATCAGTAGCAACCCACTTTGCAATAGTATTAGTCAATTTCTCTGTTTTGGATTTGCTGATTCGCTTGCCAAATTCAGCTAGCTTGGTTTGGTGGAGCGAGCTCCCGGCAGCCACACTCGCAACAGAGGAACTTGCCTGAACATGTTTGGCGTTTAGATGGTATGTCAGAGTGGAGTTGCTCCGCTAGTAGGAGAACTCCTTTTTGCAAAAACTACAAAGTACTACTTTTTTATTTATTGTCTCGTTTCAAATTTTTTGTATAAAAACTTACCTTTCAGTGGCTCGACTCAGGGGCGAATCCAGGATTTTCTAAAGGGGCGGTGGGGGCGTGAGGAGGCATCCCTCCAGAACATTTTGAAAAAGAAGTAATTTTTATGCATTTTGGTGCATAGTTTGCCCAAAGTTTCTAATAATTAAAGTAGTAAGAACACTTTTTTTTTTGTGGACCAAAAGGGGTGGGAGTGTGGTGGGGGATGTGCGCCCCTACGCCTCCCCGGATCCGCCCTTGCGACTGTCTCATCCTCCTGAGTCTCGTCCACATCTGTTGTCTTTGACCACTGCTGCCTTGTTAATTTGCCAGTACAGGCAATGTAGCACGGCCGAGAAGACTTCAATGGGCCAAAATTCAAATACGCAAGCATTGGCTCGCCACTGTTAATACGTCATAATTTTTTTTTTTTTTTTTAATAAAGGGTTGCTATAAAGGGTTTGTCATAAAAAAAATGTTTAAAATTGAGGAATCAACAAGTTCATTGTCATTTGTATTATGAAGCGTTCAATGAAGCAATGATCTGTTGCATTAACTTGGAAACTAATTTGCAATGACATCCATTGTGTTTACACAACTTGGTTTGATTAGACAAAAGTAGACAATGAATTCTAAAGTACAATTTAAATTAATCTTTACCTTATTTACTCTGTCCAAATGCAAAAATTGTGGTGGTCAAAATTTTCTTGCTGCAGTAATAAACAAGCCCAATTAAATGCAATTGTTTTTAGTGGCCTTTTGAAAGACTGGTGACCTGTACAGTAGGCATCGTGCCTTTAATAGAAGTTATGTATATCAATGTATAAAGACAATATTGGATGCCCAAGTACAGAGCCCTGTGGAACTCCTACATCACTGCTGAGACAAATAATTTGCTGTCTGTAAAGGGGGTTTTCTTCTAAAACCAAACTGCATTTTTCATGGAGTGAATCCTTGATTTGAGTACACAATAAATTGGTTTTCTATGCACGTTTTATTAACTAAAATTCCCTAGTTTAATTTTAATGTGGCTGCTGGCCATTTAGAGATTTACATGATCAAAAATATTTACTGTATTTACACACTACTTCTAAATAAAAAAGAATTGTTATCTTTGATAGCAAAGAAGTAGAACAGTGAAAGGAAACCACACTGCTTCTAACAGCCAGAGACACATATCTGACAGGTTTTCTTGCACAGTACCAGCCTCTGACTAACACACAGCTGGTCTATAATCCTCCACTCACACACCTGCACATCTACTCCCCCACATACACGCACACACACACACTCACTCTGTCCCACCCTTTCACCAGGAAGCTGACCTTTCAGCTGGATTTATGTTCGGTTCAAGCTGCATGAAAGATGACTGGATCAGGTTGGATATCCCCCTCCTTCTGCACTTTTCCAAAAGCTGGATAGTGGGTGCCTGTGTTGACCATTTGCCTGAAGGCCATGTGGGGCTGCAGAACTACACAGAGGCATGTCTAGACGTCTGGATGCTGCATGATTCACTCTGAAATCTCCAGGAGAGGAAAACACTGAACTGATTGTCCTCTGACTTTATGTAGGAGTTTACTTTGGAGTCTTTGTTCAGTCCAGATATGTCGTTCAGCTGTAGAAGTACAGAAGCAAAAATTACACAAGAAAGCATGTTCATGGTTGACAAAAGAGAAATAGATGGATGTTACTATTTCAGTTCATGGATCTAAACTGGTCCACAACATGTGCTTATATCATAGTCTTGGAGATCTGACGACCAAAAGAATGACTGGAAGTTTAACAGATAAAACAAGTCATTTAAACAACATCAAACTTTATCAGTACTGTATTTGTAAGGAAACGTATAACCCTCCAAATTAACAACAAATCAGTTCATCTAAGTGTTGCCTCCCCTCCCTCGAGCTGAAACAAGTAAGGACATGTAGAAGGATGCCTGACTAAAAATACAATTTTATGCTAAATAATGATGAACTCCTCAGGAAAATGTGATTATAAACTTGCAATGATGAGTATTGACTTCACAAGTTAATAGAGTTAATAAGTCACAATTTTCAGGATTGAATTACCATGTGCCATTAATAAACATGCTAATGCCAACATTAATGATTAACTCACAACACACCAATACTATTTTAAGTACAAACAGCACAGTAAAAACTAAGTTCTATTATAAGTTCTATATAAAACAGAGAATTAACGTTTTAAAAAAATATATATTAAAAAAGTAATAAACCTTTCCTAAAAACACATTTTTGTTGTTAAACTATAGGTTGTTTTACGAACTAATGGAATTAAAGAGGGAGTGTTGGGTTTATGTGGGGCCATAACTCTCACCTCATAGCAAATAAAAAACTCATGGATTGGATCTTTCCTCAGGTTGCAGTCCAGGATCGGATCATTTATTGGATCAGCAAAAAAATTAGTAGTAGTTCATTACAACTTCTTATCACATTGTAACCTGAAACTCAACACATTGTTACAATGTAATATTGTGTTACAACGTGAAATATTACACATTTTTATAAAATCTTTTTATGCTATATCTTGGTGCTTTAAAAATGTGCACATATTTTATCAAGAAATGACAATACGCAATCTAGGCTGCGAGTAAATTTCTATTTATTATTTTAAGAGTGCATTCACAACTTCGATGATACATATTGAAAGTCTACATATCACAACATAAACTATAATAATTCCACTTTAACAACTGTGAAAAATGTCACATTTTTACAATTATAGGAATTACTTACTAATTGTGTGATGTGATACCCTTTGAGCTTCTGTATCTTTTCATAGAAGTGGATGTTGTGAAGTGGCAGAAGCACATTCATCGTGTGTTTGAGTCCATACTTTCACAGCTAAATTTGGGCTCATTTATGCGCCAATAAAAACACTAAATCCCAGTTGGATTGTGCAGCAAGGAGCTTTTTAAATGCCGTTTTGATAAGCGGGTGTGGACCAAGTGTGTGAACTGAATGTGCTTAACTTTTCTTTTCTCTAAATCAATCTGTGGATCACGTTCGTTTTGATCCTAAACAGTCCATCCAAATGGATCACGGATCAAGAATGATCCGTTGTATCCCTAGTAATTGTTAATCTTCATGGTATATTTTGTTCACTTGGACATTGCAATGTTTGCTGAAAAAGTTTAGTAATACTTTAATCTAGCTTCTCTCCCATTTTTGACACCCCCTCTATGTGGCTGCATGACACAGTATTAATCTTGTTTGAGGCTGCAAATACGGTCAATAAAACACATCGAGTTAGCAAAGCTGGCAGATTCCAGGGTTACATGGTTTCCGCCGCATGGCGGGAAATACCATAGTACAGTATTAACCTGTATTTCACTGTCTTGCTGAAAACAAGTTTCTGAATGAATTAATCCTAGCTGTACCTTACACTCACTGATAATTTGATTACACTTAAAATTTAATGGAATATACAATACAGTATATTTGAAAACACTAGTTCACTAATAGACATTGTACGAAAGTAAAATTGATGTACTTGCAAGTACATGAATGCACACAGTACATCCAATAAAATGAAGAAATAGAATATTTAATGCATGTTTGGCTTTCAAAGAACCCATTTTTTTTTCCAACTTTGTTTATTGAAAGTTTTTTCCTTTTAGCAATAGACATACAGAGTGTCATGCAGATGGCAAACCAGCAACATTATCAAGTTGAATACACTCTGTTGCCCAACCAAACTAAACCCCACTCCACCCTCACCCGCCCACCCACCAAAAGACCAAAACACACACGTCCCATTTTCAAAAAGTTTGATTCTGCTAGAAATGTAATTCTAAATTTGTTCTGTATGCACATGTTTCATGGTTCTATGTGACACAAGTAGACTAAAACTTTAATTCAAGCCTTTGGTGTCCTAAACCTCACCAGAGGTATAGTATAAGACCGTTTCTACCAGGTTAATGCTAGTTTCTGCCAGTTTTCATTGACGTAAATGGTCAGAAACGTAAACGGTCATAAACCAAACTTCTGACAGTTGAAGCCATCATCTTGTCAGAAATAAGTTTTCACTGGCATAAATACAACTCTGGCACATATTGATTAATATTGTTATGTTGGTACAATAAGTAAAAAAGGTACTCCCTCTTGAGGGACGGGACGGGCATGAGCAGAGCGTATGCACTAAGACACTCCTGCTTGCATTAGAATGTGGGCATGGTGAAGAACAACCTGGCATTTCAGTAGTAACTGAACACCCGACTGGAAGGCTCTCAAATGATTAAAAGATGCATAAATAAAATTAAAAATTCTGGTTAAATTTTTGTATGTGGCAGTAAAAACCTCCAGAAAAATTACTTTGCATAGAACTCCTTTAATTTTCAACTCACATCAACACTAAATATGTTAAAAACTCAGAAGAATAATGATTAGCTTACCACATGATGGTATTATATAGTAAGAGGTCACAGCATGAGAGAGTAATCCAACACAGGTAGCGCTTATTAAAGTGCTTAACTTGTAGCGATAATGATTTACTTCACAGTAGTTGGTGTTACTTTTTTAAGCAATGGTTGTCACCGCGCATGCCAGCAATGAATGTTTATTTTAGGTTGTAAATGTTTTATGATTCTATAAACTGCACATCAAATTGCTATTAAAATATATGCTTTATATGGAAAAGTGTATTTTATGAATTCTAAATGTTCCACAGTGAGCTTGTGTTTGGAAAGATTCAGTGAGGTCTAACCAGTGAAAACTATTTTGACCCTCAGAGAATACCTAATATTAATTATCTGTGCCGATCACCAACTGTGACTTGAGTGTTTAAAATAATACATAAAATATGGTGTTTAATCAAAAGTGATATAAATGTAAAGTGGTAAAGAAAACTCCCCCACTGCTAGATCTCCACACACGCTGTGTTAGAGGCTGAAACACAACATGCTCCAGCAGGTTGGTGTCGCTGAGCTCAGGCCGAGTGGGTGGATTCCACAAAATTGGCATGAGCACCAAGGTACTTCTAAGAGATAGATCCAGAGAAACCACAGACCTTCATGGAAATGTGATGAAATGTTTCAGAACATCCTCTGTGGTGCAATATGTGCATCATAAGAGAGAAAACTTCATAATGATGTGGTTGAACAAGATCTTTTTTAGTTAGACTCTAACGAAGTAATCCATAGACATTTTTAGTCATCAAAGGTGCAAATCGTGAAGGCAATTTTATGTTTAGTAGATGAGTAAAACTATTGTTAGTTTTATTCGTCTTCCTTTTTACTGAAAATAGTATGTCTGATTAGCCCTGGCACAGAAGTTGACAATAACGATTGCAGCTCCTCGTTCATGTTCCTAGTTACAGATTTACATGTACATTAACACTACATTTTACATATTAACTTTGTGCTCAAAGTAGATCATTTAAAATAAATGTGTGTGTGCGTGTACGTGTGTGCATGTGTGTATAAATAGACACAATATAAATCATCATATTTTTTATTAGGTGGTGGGCCAGTCAGCAACTTTGAGTTTAGTGAACTACACAAAGGAGCCAGGAGTGACTGGTGGTTTACAGTATGTTATTCATTAGCCCAGTTCCAAACGTTTGGGCTTTTTTTTTTTTTTTGACTTGGCTGGGGGTCTGCATGGTGTGTGTGTGTGTGTGTGAGTGCGTATTTATGAATCAGGGTATAGAACAGTGGCAGCCCCGTGGGTAGATGTCGACCCACCCGTGGTTGCCTGAGAGCTACTGTGTAAATGGGGCTGGGCAGGAGCCGAGGGGTGTTGTCAGATAATTGAGGTCCTTGTTAAGAAGGCCACATTTCATGAAGTAGGTCTCAGGCATGGGCTGTTTTTTTCTTTAAATTGTCAGAAAAAAGGCTGTGATTGTAATTATTTGATAGTTCTCTCATTTAGCTGAGTTACTGCCCTCAGTGGAGTTGAGTGTTGAGCCTCTGATTCACAGCTGCCCTGGAAAACAGTGTGCCACTTGTTTTCACCGTCAGCTGGGGTCAGGACATTATTAATGATGCTTGCAACCCTTAAAGTTACACAGGCCATAATATGGGTTTGCTATGTTAAGAAGAAAAGGTTCCTCTGTGTATAGAAAAGGGGCTAATAGAAAAATTCACTTACAAATGAAGAATGCAGCCATTTCACAATTAAAAAGGAAAACAAATGATGATGTTCATGTCCAGGGAACTATTTTACTAAACGTATTGCACCAATAATGCAATTAAAGGCCACCATGTATTTATGTACCAGTTGTCAACACTTCTGTGGGTGGAACGCTTTCAAAATGCAGCAACTTCTAAATGGAAACTGTTTTTGTTTCATTTTGCTGGTCTGTTCAATCCTTCTAGGATTTTTTTCTCTACAATTTTGATATAAAATTGGTGAGTTAATTACAGTGTTAAGGGTTTGGATACTAGATCTTTTGTGTGTCTGGAGACCTACTGGTTATTTAAAGAACATTTTTTTTTAAATAATCTCAGATGAAACTAATTATTTTTGTAGTATTAAGTTGCAGCTACAATGAGGTTATTGTGGGTTGTAAGTTATTTTTTACTCTGTTAACTTGCCAAGCACCATCATCAGTTTCATTGGCGGCATTTTGCTCACGCCAGGTTGCGTAGCCTATCAAAGAAAAGTACACCGCTCTGCCAACACCCTCAAAAGTCTCCTGTGGCTGCTTTTTGGGTATTTTAAGATTCAAAAAGCACCTTTGAGCTCAGGTTTAAAGAATTTGTTGACATGTATATTTTCAGCTTCCAGGTGTTTATTAAGTGTAGTTTTATGTTGCATACTACTGGAATTCAGTGTGAAACATTGGTCCTCATTTGTGTTTTGTAAGGTTTTTAAAATGCATGTTGGCTGCTCACAAACTTTTTTGCTCTGCGGGAAGCACTTTTTCTGCTTGGCTTCTCAAAATAGATTCTGCTTTAGTGTGATTGTGCTTTTATATATAACAGACACTTCTTAAAGCGGGCAACAAACTAGCCTGCCAGCTTGATTTGTCTCAGAGCCAAGCCTCCATCTCACTGTGTGGTTAACTTGTGTTGCTATACTTAGTATAGCACACACTTTATAGATGTGTGATTGAGTGTGTGAGGTCTGTCCGATAGAGACAAGGGGATTCTTGTGTCCACCCTCACCTATTTGCTTCTGGAGTGGGGTCTGTGGCTAACAGTTAAAGCTAACCACTTCTAAATTTAGCCGTTTGCAGACGCTGGCTGTATTAGTGAGAGATTTGTCTGTTTTAGATGTTTTCAGGAGGCGTGTGTATGATAGAGTAGTGTGTTCTTGTTTTACAGATGCCATGGGCAGTGAGGGCATAAATTTGTTGACAATGTTGCGTTGTTGGTGCTAATGTGCAGTTCAAGGAGAAAAAACAGAAAATTTATGATCATGGTCACCCCCACTGCAAGGTACACAAGGAACAAGTCCAAATGAATCAAATTTAGAGGGAAACGTATTTTTAAAACATATTTTCTACTGTTTCTTCAGCCTTAACAAAGACACAAATGCTTTTAAAGAACAAATTTTGGCTTAACTGATTTAACAGTTGCCTAGCTTTGGGTAGCAACTTTGGAGATCAGAACTTTGGAGATCATTTTGTGGGTTCCACATCCTTACAGTATAGTTTTATTTTAGATTCTTAACCCATATTTAACTGGGTCTGACTTTCTTTACTTTGAATTAAGGAACTACTTTATTTTTAGGTGAACGGGAAAAGCTTTTTTCAGACATCTAAGAGAAATCGTGTCTGTATGTACCACCCAGGAGTTTTCTGAAGGGGGGAAACATAATAAAAAGTTTCTTATGGGGTCTTAGATGATCATATTTTAAATTATAGTTGCTGCTGGTCACAGGAGTTTGTAATTATTTCTCATTTTACGTAGAATAAACACTAGAAGGAAGTCAGAGTTGAGTTTATGAAGGTGGTCTTAGTCTGTGGTTCTGTATTCTGATACGCCCATGCCTCTTCTTTTTAACTTTAATAGTAAAAATGCATTTAGGTTGAACTTTTGTTGTAGCCAAAGAGGTGCCTGTCTCCTTTTCAGTTTCTCTCAATATTTTTTTTCCGCTTTTAAAAATTCCTCCCAAGTCTCGTTACTTAAAACTGTTTCACATAAAACTACCTTCTTATTTATGCAGCCATGTTCTCTCGCAAAATAAAGTTTTGTCTGCTTTAAAAACGTGTTATGTTTCAATTATTGCGGTCATTTTGTTTTAATTTGTTATAAGATGTTTGAAACAAAAACACACTTTCTTTGCTCTACAGGTCCAGCCCGGACCTCTACCCACTCACTGTCTTTCAACACTATAAATTAGCTTCATGTTAATCTATGACACATAGAAAAGATTAACAGGTTTAGGCAGAAATATTGCTCATGCAAATAATTATTTGTACAAAAAAAAGGTTTAAAAATGGTTATAAATATGAATCAAAATAAAGTTTTGACTAAGTTTATACATATTGTATGCATTTTTTTAAAGAACAATAAATCAAGTAAAGTACACAAATCTGATCTGAACTTTCATGTTTGGTAAGGAGAGCAAAGTTTCTTACTTGTAATCACATGTAGTGAAAATGTGCCAGTCATGAGGTGGTCAGGGGCATCCTTCAAATTTGTTTTTGTCCTCTGTATTGTGCACGTTTCCTAGTCACACCACAGCTAACAGTGAAAACCACCAAATGGAAAACAGAAGCTGTTTTTTTTCACTGTGTCATGTCCATTGTGTTGAAATGCAGGTAGGTGATCTATGTGACAAAATGTGCTGAACAGATCTACTCAGTAAATGATCGTGATGCTTGCTCATTGCACTAAGATTGTAATCAAAGATGTTATCTACACTCATTTTGGCAATAGTTTAGTAACAAATATAGCTTTTTATCCATTTTGATTATAGTTATTAGTTTAATACCTTTACAAACCTTGTTTTTTAGCAGGCCATATATTTTCTTATGTAGGCCTCACTGGTGCTCTGTCTGAATCATGCACAGCCCTCTTAAAAGGTCTTAAAACCTCCAATAGTTATGAAAAATCTTTTAATAATGCAAGAACAAATTTTAAATGGCAGTGAGAGATTAATAATTTCATAATTAATTTCACAATAAATATAAAAAAACAAAAGATAACTTGCTCATTAAGCAATTGGATCATTTGTAGATAAAATTAACATCCGTCCCATAGACGGTAGATTGAGTATGTGTCATTGAATTGCAGTATGAGTTGCCGATCACTTTAGGACTTAGAATGTCTGCTGAACAGAAAGAACAGACATGGGAATGTCATTCAGATGTGTACAACATGCCCATACTTTCTCTAAGATTTTCAAACTGTGTCCAGCTTTTCTGAAAAAGTCTGTCTGGAAAATGACTGTGAAAATGACTCAGTCACCAATTCTGGTTATTCTTTTACTTCAGTAAGTGTGCTCTGAAAATAAATGATGTCATACTAATAACAAAAAATTTAATTCATATGCCTGGAGATGTATGCTGTCTGACTAGCCGATTAGCAGGCTCAATTATAGAAATATTATTGTTTATCATTACCGCCCTCAAGCTTCGCAGTGTGACTGCTTCGGCTGGGCTGGATGCTTCATCCTTCTTCAGCCTCTCCTGTTTAGAAAAACTGCTGCCTCACAAGCCTGGAGCCCAAATTTCATTATTTCCAAAGTGGCTGCTCCTTCTTGGGTGGTCCCCACCATGTGTCCAGCCCACCGTACAAGTAAATAAGAACATGTTTGAGGTGTGTGTGTGTGTATGTTTGTGTGTTTGGTGGGGTTTGTATTTTGCTGCTTGCACATTTTGTGAATATTTTTTTCCATGTGGTTTTTTTGCAAGTCAATGTTTTTTCTTAAAGAAGGGTGCAAAGTTCCAGTTTCCCTCCCAAGTAATTAGCAATGGTTGTTTGTTTATGAAGGTGATAATCCAAACAGGGCTGCAGTGTAGGCGTGAGTGCACAATTAAGTACAACTGTTGTCTGCCACTAAAGAACTGATGTCTTCCAAAGAGGCAAGTCTAGACACTTAAATTCCTGGATAAAGTATCTATCTTTCTATCTTTATCAAGGTTGCACAACTTTTGAAAAAAAACTTTGAAGAATGTTACAAAGTTGTAACAAACGTTTTAAAAAATGTAATGCATTGGTACGTCATGTAGCAATATCGAAGTGTCGAAACTTTCGCCTGCTGTGTGTATGACAAGCTGCAAGTTAGGACATATATTCTTCTTAAATTTAATTGAAATAGTGTCTAACAAATGCATAATGATACATGCGTTTATCTGAGTTTTATAGTGATTGAATAGTGCCACTGAAAAGATTTATTCTCGTCCTTGTAATACATCCATGTTAATATCCAATAAGCTTTCTTAGAGTGAAGAACTAAGTGCAAGTTTTTGGAGATAAAAATTTGATACACAAAAATTTTCCAACCCCAGGTAATCATAATTACAGACACCTTTCAACAGATACTTTACTGGAATGGGTTTCAGCACCCTTATTAATCCAATGTTGGACAAGCGATTCTGAAAAAGAATGGATGGACATAAAGTTAAATTGTTCACAACAAAAGATATGTAGATGTATAGATTTTTATTTCAACCAGTTATTGTGTGTAAATTATGCACTCCTTTTGTGGTATTAGGGCAGCTGCCACTAAAAGCAGAATGTAGCCCATAATAACAACTGTCCTGTTGGACAAAGATGTCATTTAGTACCAAACCATTGTGTTTTTGACCATAACTAAAGAAATTGCTCTAACTATTGTGCAGAAATGTGTCAGCCGGAACGACACCAGGGAAGAGCTTAACTTCATAATAGGGTTGCATTCATATGTAACCATGGCAACTTTAGAAACTACGTCCATGAAGGTGACAATGAAATTAGGAAGAATATATATTTTGGCTTTACCCTTGACTTAAAGTTCCACAGGAGTAATAAAGTGACCAAACTCCTCCTTATTGACAAAAATGGGTCTTACTCATTTGATGTTTTAAGCTTTTCCAAATTATTTTGGTTTCTAGTTTTACTTCTATTTCCAACTTTCATCTCTTTCCTCATTTTCTGGCTTTACTCAGTGTTGTAGCATCATGTTGGTGTCCTGTTCTATCTGAAAATTTTGATTTTGATCATTGTCTGCCTGATCATTTTTCGCAATGTCCTTATCATGCAGAACACAAATTATCCCATGAACTGTTTTGCAAGTGTCTCAAACCCCCTACTATCTTGGTGTGAGGCCACAGTACTAACTGTGCACCACTGTACAGTAAACTTACATTTTAAATGAGCAATTAAGTAACTAACCAACTAACTTCTGAAGTTTTAACTGTGTATCAATAGCCCAAACAAAAAGAAATCTGGCTTAATTATTTTTTATTCGAACAAAAATGTATAATTCGGCTAGTTTGAAGGTAGTTACATTCAACCATGAACAAAGGAAATACACCCATGTATCAAATATACAGTACATACAGTACATGTACACAATGCACAAATAAATGTGCAGGTGGGATTGGACCATCATCTTAGACTAAAAAATGCCTCAAACTGATCATGCATTCAAAAAGTAATTTTCACAACTTGTCACACAGCTACTTAACAAAATCAAAAACACATTCAGGACCGTGAATGTGAATTTACACGGCTGATGTGAAGACATAGATGAGGGCATGCTGACAAGTCGAAACAACAATTACTCATTATTTTATTTTTGTTTTCACCACTATAGTTACTACAACCAGTATGGATAAGATTAGAAATGAATATATCAGAGTAATAGCACATGTTGGAGGTTTTGGAGATAGGCCAGACTGAGATGGTTTGGACACGTGCAGAGGACAGAGAGAGAGTACATCGGCGGAGAGATGATGATTTGGAAGCACCAGGAAAGAGGCCTAGAGGAAGACTAAACAGGAGGACATGAAGATAGTTGGCTTGACCAAAGAAGATAGGGTTAGATGGAAGAAACTGACTTGCTGTGGTGACCCCTGAAGAGAAATGCCGAAAGAAGAAGATGACGATTTACTACAATCAGTAATAGCAAAGAGTTGTGTCCACATCAAGAGGTATAGTATTTCTGCCTCAAGGAGCTAGATTATAAATTAGGCAGGAAGAAAATCCAGTAAGAAGGTTTTGGATTTATTTTTATTTTTTTACTTTTATCGCCTCAAATGCCAGGGAGATGTAACACCTTACCTGAAAGGAGTATTTTAGTAAGGAAGAAGAAAGCAGGTACAAACTGTGAAGCCAGTGGGGGAAACATGAGAGCAGGATGAAGACAGAAAAAAATTAAAGTGAAACTGGTAAAAAAAAAAAAAAAAAAAAAAACTAAAATCTGAGAATGATTAGTTGAGTTTTACTACAGAAGTGTGCGCACAGCTGTGTGTGAACATGGCTTTGCCATCAATCCGCTGGCACAATAGGTGAGTGGTACAAAGATGGTGAGCAGCTGGCAGATTTCATGCGCTTCATGGGTTGAATCTGCTTGAGGGGAATGTTGAATCACACACTCTTAAAGTTTCCTCTGGTCCGTGCTGAAGGAAAGAAGAAAAAGAAAGAACCATTTTTCCTTGTATATCAGGAATGAGACTTAAATTGTGCTAAATGAAGCAAAGCTGCTGGAGGTTAGCTAATCCAGCTCTAATGAATTCCATGTAGAAACATCTCGCACACATCTGGAACTACAAAAAAAGATTTGATCAAAGAAAATCTACGTACAGTCCAGCATCAATATTCCTATGTGTATCATGATTATGTGACGTCTCCGTTTCATAAACCGAGAACACTATTAGTCAATCAAATCAGTCCTGCCAGAGTTCGAGATGGCTTGATGAAGCTAACGGGACCAAATCTTCTGCAAAAAAAAAAGAGGTCCAACCTTGAGGACAGGATTTCTTTGGTGTCTTAGTTGACCCTTGAAATCCTGTTCATAAAATTAATGAACAGATTTGGTGATTTGAAGAGTCTAACTTTGATCCAAACTAAACCCTCAAAGAAAATACATCTAAAAAAAATATACAGCTTTTTTCTGTTTTGATTGAGATTTGTGATTTGCTTGTTTGTCTGGTTGGATTTCTGAAAATTTACGGATACAGAACTCATACAATCAGCTTATCTTTCTTTTGCACGGAGCGTAATGATGTCCTACTTTCACACACCACCCATCTTACCCCAATCAGAAAGCAAAACATTTCATAAAACAGGTGTTTGAAGCAACTTGCCTGCGGCATCCAGCTGTGCAGTCTCTTGAAAATACATATGTGAGAGAGCACATACATTCATTTGTCTATTAAAAGCAGATGATGGAACTGTACAGACTGACATCTTGGTGAGATGAGAAGCTTCAAAAATGTGTTACCAATCAAAGCATGTTGAGTCAACTCCAAGCAAAGTCAACTTTGACTCCCCGTGTAAGTGTTTCATATAACAAAGAGTATGAATGTTGAATTTTTGTGTTTTTGGCCATTACGGTATTAAAAAGAACAGATTAAAGTTTGTATTCCAAGGAAAACAGCATATAAATGTAGACAACATATTTGTAGCCTCAGTGATGCAGCGCACCTGTGTTTATTCTCTTTTGCCTTTTTCATCAACCATAAGAGCTCTATATTTTTTCTATATGATAAAAATTACAGAAAGACTCTTCTCTGTTTCTCTCTAAATTTTTTTTTTGCACCTTCAAACAAGGCACAATGACTCCCAGCGCAGTCAGCCCAGCCCCCGATAGCAAGCAGCTTTGCTCATTTTGACATAAACAGGTCAGAGGCTGTGGGCAAACATGCCAAGACACATTTTCTTGCACACTTTTTCTTCCAGGCACTGCTTTATGTCCCAGATCTTTCAATCTTTTATAGAAAAAAAATACACAGTTGGTTAACACACTGTGCACAACATTTTTTTTTCATCAAATAATTTGTGTGGAAAAAACAATTGACTTGGTTGTTTCTAGCCTTGTCTGCCCCTGAAGTGCGACTTTTATTAAAACCAGATGTGGTGAATTGGCCTTTCATATAATTTCTAATTCCTAGTCCCCACAGAGAACACCTGGAAGAGTTTTAAGCTGGTTGGGTCACGCCAAAACGGGTTTGTATACAGCACTTGGCCGCAAAAGTACAGGCTGAGACATACTTTTCCTCATGTGTACTGTTGCATATTTTCAGGCAATTTGCTAAACATTTCCTCTAAGTGCTTTTAAATTGCTATAAAAGCATCCATAATAACCCAGAATACTTTTTTATATGGTTAGAAGGCTATTTAGTGACATTTGCTTTTTACATTGAGTGTTTTTTCTACTAAAACACATGCGACTATGCGGTACATACTGTATTACTGTATGAGATAGAATATAGTACATACTTCATTCATATGAAGGTGGTCCTGGTTCTCTCACTTTGGTCTGTAATTATCTACTTTCTGAAAGACAGCAAATGAATATTTAACTGGTTATGGGTACATAGTTTATTTTGCTTTATTCTAAGTTATGTAAAAAAAAAAAAAGACAGTGTGGCTGAATGTTGCATGTAACTCGGTGCAATTAGATCTAGATTCATATACTGTAGAGATTAGATGCTAGAGGAAAAATCTATATAAATTTACATGACAAAATCTATATTATACATCACGCTGTGTTGAAGAATAACATTTCCATGTGATAGCTTTTTTTGTTTCTAAACAGAAATCAATTAGTTAATCTACATCACATTATGGGATCAATAAACTTTCTTATTGATCTGCATCTTAATTGACTCATTTTCACACCAGAGGCCGGTAATGGTCTGCAACAATCCCAAACAGGTATTTTGGGACATTTTTCCCCTTCTGTTCTGTTCCGTTGTCTTCTAATCATCCGGGGCCAGATCACAGGAGCAATAGCTTCACATGGCGAGCCCAAGCTTCTCTCACCCTGGCTGTATCCTCCGGGTCATCCGGAAGGATCCCGAGGCGTTCCTCAGCCAGCTGTGAGGCAGTGTCTCTCCAGCAGGTTCGGTGTCTGCCTCCCGGTGGGACGTGCCCAAAACACCTCACCAGCTAAGTGCTCAGGAGGCATCTTAACCAGATGCCCGAATCACCCCATCTGGCTTCTCCACATCTGGAAGAGCAACGGCTCAACTCCGAGCTTCTCCCAATTGGCATAGCTCCTCACTCTTTGTCTGGGTGAGAGTCCAACCTTTTACGGAGGAAGCTTTTTTCGGTCACCTCCCACAGCTGGTGACCATAGGTGAGTTTTTTTGGTTTTTTTTTTTTTAATGTTTTCACGTCTTCTTGTTAAATCGTATCAACTCGTTCAGAGTGATTCCATTGTTTGCAATACTCATCAATATTCATCCTGTGCCATCTGTTTAGTTTTAAGGAATATTTAGTTATTTCCCATGTGGCACCAATTCTCAGCGAAATAGTCGCAAAATGCTCCAGAAAGTTTGGTCGACCTAAACAAGCTGCTCCAGCTCACCAGTGGGTGACAAAAAAGTTATTATTTTCCCCTGTTATGTAATGTATGTAGTTTACACCTAATTGGAACTGTTGTGGGGGCCGAGGGCTGAGGAGGGGGGGATTTTTCTGTTTTAGATTTTTCAAGTTAAACTTGCCAAAAAAAAAAACCTGAAAGCTGACTTAGGGCTGATGCTTAGAATCTGGCATAATGAGCACTCTCGATGCTTGATGGCCTGTAGTTTTACAGCTCAGGGAGAAGGTCTTTTACTGTCTGCTAACCCAGGATCCACAGATGTGTTTACACAATCTTTATTACCTGTAATTAACAAGCTGTCAGCATCTGTGCGTATTTGTGTGTATCTGTGTGGAAACAACTGGAGTTTACCCTCAGATATGTGTGTGTTGAAGGTGCTTACTACATGCAGATGGTTTCCATGTGTATTTATGAAAGGCAGGAAAATGAAAACTGTAAGTTCCAAAGAAATTCTTCACACGTCCTCAACTCATACGATTACTCCCTTTTTGTTTGTTGAACCACACATCAAGATAATAATTCAAGAATATGTTTGAAACTTTCCACCAACTCTAGCCAAAGATGTCATGCCACTTACTATTTTATTCCTGTGGTGAATTGTAGGTCTTGCTAAACATTTGTTTTTGTTCCTCTTTCTGCAAAGTAACCTGTTGCAACACAATTTATTTTTCTGGAAGGACGTCACAATTTTAGCTTTACGCTCCTTATAGGTTGTTGGGTAAAAGTGTTGACCAAAAAGTGTTAAAAAAAAAAAAGCAGAAGTGAAAATGTGTGATTCTAATTTGTGTTTTGCAAAAAACACTTGGTGCGTAAGCACTTTGTACAAGATTGTTCTTGCATAATTTTTTCCAAACTTCAGTAACAGAAATGGCAATGCAAACATTTAAAATGCAAAAATGACAAACTAACTGGTTTCCGTTAGTGTTGATAACTGGATAGTTTAATAAAAATCTTTTGTATTTGTGTCACAAAGTGACCTAAATTTAAAATTTAATCCTGAACATGTAGTCATCTATTTGAGTAACTTTATCATTTTTGGTCTGGGTGACTGATCGCCATGACATACAAAACAGTCTTACCAAAAAATGGGGAGGTTTTATTCTTATAAAAGACATGAAGAATTTTTAAAGTGCAAAAGAAAAAAAAGTAACCAGCACGTAAGTGTTGATCATTATGAGAGTAAAAATGCAGGCAGGAAGCAACAAACTAAGAGAGAAAAACAACATGATGTAAAAAGTTTAAACTGGTCCCATCGGAGGAAGTGAAACTACAACTGTGGATTCATAAAGAGGGAACATCATGGCTGTGTTACTATTGCATTTAACCACGAGAAGGTTTTCTTCTCTTTGTTTTGAAGCCGGTCCTCATTCTATTACCATAACTCCTAACACTGTAAGGCTGTTCAACATTCTTCAAGACCAATTATCTGTTTACGCCCTTCGGTTTTACACCTGAAACTGGCGACCTCATTTCTTACCAGTGGTTTCACACCTAAACTTTCAGTAGTGTTCTGTTTGAATCAACCCACCCCTCAAAAACCGTTATATGGTTATCAAAACCAACTGTTTATATAGAAATATAGTACAAATTGCCACTGCACCGTGAATCTATTTATTTTATTAGCTGAATTTATAACAGTATAGAAACACATTGAGTTTCTTTTGGCTTTAGAATTTTAAAAATTAACTTCCATCCGTAGATCTATTTTCAGAATAGAATAGAACTACTTTATTAGTCCCTAATCTGTGGTAGTTAGTTGTTAAAGCAGCATTTACAGACATACAACGTTAATGTAAAGAAAGCCATCATCCTCTCTCGTAACTAAAACTCAAATACTGTAAAGAAAAACTAAAAGATGACATTGAAAGTTTAGCTTTCCTTAAAGTATTTCTAAATTTAGCTGCCTTATACCACTGAAATGTTTTAACTATGTCCAGCTTTTCTTGAAAAGTTCTGTTCCGTCGTCTTCCACTTGTCCGGGGCCGGGTCGTGGGGGCAACAGCCTCAGATAGAAAGCACAGGTTTCTCTCTCCGCAGCCACATTATCCAGAAGAATCACCCAGAAGAATTCCAAGTCGTTACCCGGCCAGCTGTGAGACATTGTCTCTCTAGCAGATCTGGGGTCTGCCTCTTAGTCTCCTCCTTTTGGGATGTTTTTTTTTTTTTTTTTTAAAGTCTGTCTTAAAAATGGTCCTGAATCTTCTTTTTCTCCTCTTTAAGTCATTGTAGGGTGACAGAGTAGCCAAAACACCAACAAAACAATGTTTCTATTCATGTAATTTTCTACAGATGCTGTCTATAACAAAATGGCACGTTTTGTATTAAAGGACCAGTCAGTCAGTCACCTTCTTAACCGTCTATTCCTTATGTTGTGGGGGTGCTAGAGCCCAACCCAGCTGATTTGAGACGAAGGGCAGGTTATACCCCGAACAGGTCGCTAGTCTGTCGCGGGGCCCAACCCATACAACCATACACATGCTCACTCCTAGGGGCAGTGATGTAGAGGCCAATCAACCTAACTTGCTTGTTTTTGGAGGGTGGGAGGAACCTGGCGTTCCTGCAAGGGGAAAACATGCAAACTCCACACAGAAAGGCCTGTGTTCCAAGCCTTGTACCCACCCAGGGCTTGAACCCATAATCTTTTTGCTGTGAAGGCACTATGCTACCCACTGCACCACTGTGCCACCTATTAGAGAACCAGTTGAACAAATTGTGACGGCTTTCAGACAGACTTTTTTAAAATTATTTTTCCTCTGCCTGTATATGAACAATAACAAAAATATGATTTATTTAATACTTTACTGGGAAACTAGATGTCTAAAAACAACACAACTACTGGAAGTGCCGTGAGAAGAAAAACACATGTCATTTGGAACAAATAAAAAATTATTCACAGGTAAAATATTAACAACATCAGTTTGTGATTCAAATATTTTCAAGTCTGAAAAGACATACTGAAAGCCATGACAGCACAACACTTCGTCCAATGTATGATAATTGTTAATCTTCTGAGAAACTTCCCATTATTTAAAACTCTTTACCTTTCTTTGAGTTTTTCCTAGTACCGTATTTTCCGCACTATAAGGCACACCTAAAAACCTTAAATTTTCTCTAAAGTCCAGGGTGCCCTTATAACCCGGAGCACCTTATATATGGATTAATATTGAGCTACAACAGGTGTCGCAACTGCGGTAAGCAGCCGCTGACTCCATTTCCCCCGTAGAAGAAGGAGTGCGCGGTGCATGCTGGGATATATGAACGGGCGTCTCATTTCCATTTGTGTGTTTGTGTAAAGACCCGGAAATGGCTTCTACCAAGAGACACTGTTACACCGCAGAGTTTAAACTCAAGGCGATCGGTCACACAGTAGAACACGGGAATAGAGCCGCAGCCAGAGGTGAGATCGGGCCTAAAAAAATCCAGCCCGACCCGAGCCCGCGATATATTTTATAAATATATCATTTATGAAAATTTATAAAATGGAACATTTTCAAGAACACGCTTTTTTAATTAAAAAAAAATCACACTCTCGGACCCCTAACACACTTGTCTGTGACGGCCTGCTTAGCGCGAAGAGGAGCGACGGTCTTTGAAACAAATGATCAAATAGCGATCATCACTTTTACCAGTCCAGCTGTTTAAATGCCTGCTCAGCATCGAGGTGCCAGTCTTTTTGGTGTCGTATGAAAGCAATTTAGTTTATCCTTAACTTCTTACTCCTTCATATGGGGATACCAGTTCAAAATAAATAAAATAAAGACGCAGGAGAGGATTACCAAATTAAGAGGAGGCGTTCACGCGCGCAGAGCATGAACTAGCTCTGAGGATCCTGTTTAGTAGTTAAACATTACTTCTCTGTTTTATCCAAATTATTAATTTTTTTAACAAGTATTCCTTAGTTTAGTACACACACAGTTTACATTTTATAAAATATATTTATTTAAAAAAAAAAAAAAAAAATCAGCAAGAGAGAAGCCCGACCCGACGTAATGATTGACATTTTTAGACCCGACCCGAATTTTGGGTCGAGCTTAAGATCTTACCTCTGGCCGCAGCGACAGAGTTTAACATCAATGAATCAATGGTGAGGAAGTGAAGGAAGCAAGAGGATGCGCTCCGCCAAGTAAACAAGACAAAACAGAGTTTCCGCGGAACAAAGCGAGATGGCCACAGTTAGAGGACAAAGTTGAACAGCCTTTACTGTAGCGCCTTATAATGCGGTGCGCCTTATATATGGAAAAACTTTTTTAAAATGTCATTTATTGAAGGTGCGCCTTATAATGCAGTGCGCCTTATAGGGCGGAAAATACGGTACTTGTCTTTCAGCTGATGCATTATGTAAGCACAATGAAGTTGGTCAGAGAAAACAACTTGTTTTGTTAGAGGAGGTTCGTTCTTCAAATATACTCTCCAAACTAGCTTTCTTTGTTTGGCTGGAATAAATCTGACAGTCCGATGAAATATGCCGGAGAAAATAAGCGCAGAGGCCATACTAAAGACTGAACGTGTCTGTTTATTTTCTGCCTGTCTAGAGTTTGTTGCTGTTTCTGCTTGGCTGCAATTTAAGCTTTTGAGAGGTCCACAGCTGCAGGCTGTGGTGTCCCATAAAGTCCACTGCAATTAGACCACTGCAGAGCATGTCAAGCAAGCAAACAGCTACAGTGGACACCCCAGGGAGTGTGTGTGTGTGTGTGTCTGTGTGTCTGTCTTTTCTGTTGCATTGTGTTTGGTTATGGGCAGCTGCCAGAGAGGGAGAGGGACTGCTGGATATCAGTATTTACTTTGGCCCCTTCCCAAAAGACTTCTCTGTTTTGTTTTTCTTGACTTGGCTTAATAGTTAAGTAGAAACAGAAAGATAAGCACAACAAAAAAATGACAAGAGGTACCAAATAAGGCGCGAAAAAGGAGCAATGACAAATAATTGAAATAAAAGTTGAAAGTAAAGAAAATAGGAAGAAAAAGAAGCTGACAGGAATCATATGTAAGGAACAGGATGGGGAAAAGAAAAGAGAGAGAGAAAAGAGGGAACAAAGAGGGGAAGGAACAAGGAAAACAAGGTTCTGTAAGGACAATCAATGTTAAAATTTGCAACAGTGTCTTTGAACTAATGTTTAAAGAAGACAAAAAAAGTGTCGAATCTTGCAAAAATTTCAGTCCAACTGTTCATGTTTAAACCAATCAGTGCATCCTTGTCAAAAGTTCCATTTCGTCTTCCGAACTGCCCATCCCTAACCGAGTCGCAGGGGTTGCAGGAGCACTCGACTGATTTGAGGCAAGAGGAAGGGTACATTCCGAACAGGTCGCCAGTCTATCGCAGGGCAGCACACACACAACCATCACCACACACACACTCTTTCCTAGGAGAAATTTTTGTAGTGGCCAGTACACCAAACATGCATGTTTTGGAGTGGGGTAGGAAGCTGGAGCGCCTTGGGAAGACCCACCCATACTCAGGGAGAACATGCAAACTGTAGACAAAAAGGCCAGTGTTTCCAGCCTCATCCAACCTAGGACTCAAGCCCTGACCTTCTTGCTGTGAGGCCATTGCGCTAAGTACTGCGCCACCATGCAGCCCGCCATCAAAAGTGACTTATAAAAATGATGCCTCAAAGATTTAAAGTACAGTTCATATTATTAGTAAATGTTAGAAAGTAACATTTGACAGATTAAACCTCAGTTTATTTGTCTTTTCTGTAATGTAGAAAAATTGCAAGTGGGATTCAGGTGGAGATTTTTAAATAAAACCTACTGCTAAAGAGCACCTCAGCAGATCAACTGCACACATGCTGGTGTACAACTTCATAGGTTTACTATTCTGGGGTAACAGTTTAAACGGCCAAAAATGAACGCTTATAGAAACCACAGATTCATATCATCTTAGACTTTCTCATGTTGCTTTTAACACTACTCAACAAGCGTGTGTTATCAGTTCAATCAGAGCAACTAGTTTCCCCAAATTTTGCTGTGGTGTGAAACTGACGAAACGTGGTGGTTTGTTCACGTGACTTTTCTTATTTAGTAGTAAATGTTTTTAAAAGCCACTCACAGTTCAGTTAGGGTAAAGAAAAGAAGCAAACGTTCCCCATAAGGTTCTGAATAACAATTATTTACTCTGATCCCACATGTTGAAAATGAGTTTCAAACTATAATTGTTGGTTAAGTCACACAGTTCCCACAAAAATGTTTGACTATTTCATTGCACGAAAGGATTTTTTTTTTTTAAATTGAAAACTCAGGGGCCCTGCAGGGGAATAATGAGTTTAATTAATTCCTTAAAAAGTTTGTCAATTCCAGCAACAGTCCAAATTAGATATTTTTGTTGAATGCATTGTGTGTCTTTTTTATGTTATAAGCTTGGAAATAATAGCTTACTGTACATCACTTTTGACTTTGATTCTCAGACTATGCAATGTCACAACAGGTTTAAAAATGTATGTTACAAACTCCAGAATTTTAAAAAGTGCTTTCTTTTTTAATGAAGTCTTAAGTGTTTTGTGAAGCTGCACCCAGATTGTAATGAGGCATGTTATAACACATTACGTATGTACCTGCAACAGTACAAAATCCGTTATAATATGAATCCAATCTGTCCTGGCGAAACATTTAGAGATAAGTTGGAAACATCCAGTCTTGTGTGACATGCAGATCCAAAAGTTAGTAGTGAGTTTTTCAAAGTACCTTAATATGAACAGGATCCAGGCATGAGCTTGAATTGTCACACTTTCACCCCATACACAAACACACAGTGTGTAAAGTGCGTCACACGATTGCATGCAAGCGTCACGTTTGCTCACAGTACTTGCAGTCATTAGAAGTTACAACAAGAGAAACCATACAATATTTTCACACACTCGCACACATGCTGCACAAAACCTATCATTCCCATTTGTGGCTTTGATGGCAGCGACCACAAATCCAGCGGGGGTGGTGTTTATAGTGTGTAGTTGTCGCCTCTGTGTGACTTTGGAGTAGAAGAGGTGGGCGTTGCTCTGAATGACATGACTTCCAACTTCATAAAGATCAGCCAAGCGCAATTAGTTGTGTTTTTACACTCCGGTGCAGCTACCCAGCAGCCCTCTGGCCTTTTCATGTCTGCCTGAAGGAGAGACAGGAGACAAGGAAGCAGCCATGTTTGCTAATTGGGCCCCACATCTGACAGAGACCTCCTCACTGATGTCAGAGACTAACCCAGATGTGACGCTGTGGGCAGATGAAAGGTTTTATTAGATGAGTTTATTTTTCCATCTAAGGATGCAAAGAGCTAGTTGAAGTCTGGGAAAAGAGATAAAAGATCTTGCCATTATTCGCACTGATAATGGTTTGATAACAGTGGAAATGGAACAAAAAAAAATCATAATAAAGAGAAAATGAGGGAAGGGGAAAGAAGAGGATAAGTGTTTGTTGTTTCTCAGTTTGAAGTTTCTAATAATGATAAGAGCTCCTCTGATCACGAGGTCTCCTTACTGAACTGTTCAGACAGCAGCTCATTAAGGTCATCTGATAAAAAAAAAAAAAGAGCAAAACAAAAAGGGCAGGGGTTTTCTTGACAAAAGATAAACACATAAAGTCCTAATCCAAGAGAGTTTGTTTGCTTACTTAGCTTGGCCAACCCCGCGGTCTTGAAAAGCTGATAGAGTTTCTTGGGAGGCTTTAAAATCTTAACACTGCCTGTCTGAATAGAAAATCTAATGAAAGGGCTGGAAATCCTCTTGGACGCTGCCGAAGCAGGGATTGGGACTGTTAGTAAGACTTAGAAACCTCTCAGCTACTCATAAGGGAAACCTTCTGATCCACACTGAAAAGACATGTTTTTGTTTCTCTGAAGAAGAAAATAAAGAATGAAATAGTTTATACGGCCTCTTCTGTAGAGCATTGGCACAAATTTGGCATCTCCTTACTAAAGCTGTCCTACTGAAACTATTTTAATGAGGTGTAACACCAACAAATCTAATAGAAATACATTTTATTGGGAAGAAATGTGCTTTCACTGAACAAGTGTGTCATCAGTTTGCTGCAGTTTGGTTTTAGACTCATTACAAATTCTTTTCCAACAAAACTATATTTTTTTCAGGGGTTTTGCCAGTGAAGATTGGTAACGCCAACTATTAAAGAAAAAAGACAGACTAAATCAACTCAGGTGTTTTATTTAATCATTTTTAACTGTCTGCCCCACATTGGTAACCAATCACACCCTCAAGGGTAATCAGTCTGATGTCCAATGTTTTTATGGTTAAGGGAAAATCAATTGAAGTACATTGCTAAACTGGTTGACATTACTCAAGAACATGGATTTGCTTTCAAATAAACTCTCATTTGTTCCAGAAATAATACAGAAAGATTGACACAAAAACAACAACTAGCCATTACAGAGTGAGAACACAACAATGTCAAGTGAAGTGGTTCAAATATGTACTCGTGTGAACAATGATATCATTACTAAACATACACTAAGGCATCCTTTGTATTGGTTCTTTAGTAATGTGGAAAGGTCAGAGCTCACGACCAAATTCCAACCCTATTTTCAGACAAAACCAGAGCGATGATAGACGACATCTTGATCACTTCACTTTATCAATTTGTCCCTTAAGGGAGCGCTTTGGTTTGCAGCAGACACAATTAGCAGATCTAAAGCATGTGCAGTGGATTAAAATCAGTTTTAAGTAAAAAATACTTGCTGAAAACAAAGTGGATAAAAAGAAATTGTAATAAAATAAATAAAAAGTTTTTAAAAAGTGTGAAGGAGATGCTCTCAACTTTGCAGGTCATTTGATGTAACTTTATATTTGACGTGCAGTAGTTGTATTTCATCACAACAGACTTTATATTTAAAACTCCTGGATGTTAAAAATGTTGTTGGAAGTTTTTTCAGTTACCGTAAAATTACGTACACTTTTTTCCTCCACAATGACCAGATCGACATGAGAATTTTATTTTCAAAAGAGGGAAATGACAGATTCTTTAAAAGCACTGAACGTTTTTTATGCACCCCCATGGGTTTCATGTACAAAGTATATCTCACCTGAAACCAGCCTAATTTTTTTAACGTAAAAGATAGACTTCTGTTCTTTCCTATAGAGCAGATCACAGTTTCCACTGATTTCTCACATTGTAAAAAGCAGGCAGACAATGAAAGACTGGAGTAATCATGCATAAAGGACAGATGTACATCCCAGCATGGTTTGTTCTGCTTGCACTTGTTACCAAAAATACACTGCTCTACATTATCCCTGGGGATTCTACTTCCACATCCACAACCTAAACAAAAAACTCACATAAGAAATAGGAAAGGTAGAAATGACATTCCATCCACATGTGTATTTGTGTACACTTAGGAACATAAATGAGGATTAAGTTTGCATTACTCTAAGTACTTGGGGCTATCAGTACATTTCCCCTGCATGATATCCCATGACGTATCATACATCTGTTACATTTTTGGTGCATGTGTGGTGGTTCTGTCTGAACAAAATGAAGATGAATGAAGGCCGAATTTTAAATGAAGTGATGTGTGGAACAAACAAACCATAATGTGGTGATTGGGTGATGTGTTAAACATGGTCGGTCAAAAGAAAAGAAGTAGAGCGGAGAATGATGAAAATTTTTGATTCTATTTGCCTACCAACTTCAAAAATACACTTTGGACACAAATCCCTGTAAAAATACAACTGTAAAATCATAAAAGATAACATCTTTACATTTGTTTCTATGTTAAAACAGTTTTTTTATTTATGTAAAACAATCTTCTTTAATGTCAGAGAACAAACATATTTTTCCTCTGAAGCCGAACGCTTTACTACTACCAGCTGTCACATGGGGGCATACTTATACCAACACTCTGACTTGTTATGACACACACACGCACGTGCATACACACAAATACACACACACACGACTTACCCACACAGGGTTTGGACATTCACTCTCACGCAGGGCGACACCCCCACTCTTTTGAAAATACACAATTGGCATTCACACTGCTAAATCCACACACACCACGTCCTGTCTGCTTGGGTACACACCATCAACACACGTACGCTCATCCACACACACTCTTCTCGAACCCACACTTGTTCATCATGGCCCCTCATCTTATTGGCTGATGCCATTTAGTCAGGTTTTCATCACTGGGTGACAGAGAAATGTTTAGAGCCGCTGTTGCTGCTAGGCCACATGACGGAGGTCTTCTTGTCTAGACTTGTTAAACACTAAAGTCATGACCTTAGCATTTGGCATGAGCAAATGAAACGAAACAAAGAGTTTCAGAACACAAAGTTATTGGTTCTGTACACAACTTTTGGTACTACCTCAGTAAATTTAAATTTGTATGCAGTTATTTTTTTCATAAGAAAACTTTTTCTGATTTTAAAAATTGTTGAAGATCTTTTGGCTTTTTTTTAAACAGTGCAGTCCTGTGTGTTATTTACCTCGGCCTCCATTATTACTGAATCCATCTTCTCTGAAATAACTATTTTATCAGTTTTCAGACCATCTTATGATAAGTACAATCTAATAGTATAATCTATCATCTTAAAGTACAATATATAGTTAAAAAAAGTATACTATAATAAAAAATAAAAAAAAGATAATCATTTCAGAAGCTCAGTTTAAAAAAAGGGTTTCATTATTTAAGAAAATCAACACCAAAAAGTTTGAGGGGTTTCTGTCAATAAAATTATTTCTTTACTCTTCTCGTTAGTTTCCAAAAGCTTAAGTTGTCTCACTATATTTCTGCGTAATTTTTATTTCACTCCATCTGCCATACAGAAGCCATGGACATAAGAGTAACCGGTCCAGAAATACAGATGTAAACAGCTGCCCCATGTATGTCACTCAGATTTCTTAACTACTATGTGTGTGACTTTTTTTTTAAATCTCGTTTGGAAATGGCCTTTTCTGTAAATCTGCCTCCCAATAAAATTGTTCTCCTTCTTGAATCATTAAGAGCAGAAAAAAAGGCTAATAAACTCAATCTTCATCTAATTTGTTTAGATCATTCTTCATATGGTTCCACATCTGTGTTTGTTTAATATGTTCACATAAATTCAGGCTGAAAAAGAAATGCATGAAAAGGTTGTGAAATGAAGAAAAAAGGCCAATTGAAAACATTGAATAAAAAGGCAAGGCCTGAATGTTGTTGACAGAAGTAGTTATTTAGTTTTTGGGTTTTTAGACGGCCTTGAAGGCCCTGAACATAAACCACTGAGTTCACTGTGTTTTGTGAAGATTGCTTTGAAGGGGTGTACAATACAGGAAGCTTTTATGATACCCAATTATTTTTGAAAGTTTTTACCATGCTAGAACATTGTTTCTGCATCAAATGCAAACCGGAAGAGATTTTTTAATTTTATTTGCACTTTTGAATCATTTGCAATCTTTCCCGTCCAGTATTCAGATACCACTCAAATGAAGGCACACACTGCAGGGACGGGGGAGCGAGAGGAGGAGGAGAAAATCCTGTTTTTCTCCTGAGGAGGAGAAAACTAAAGTAAAACTTATTGTACGCATTTGTATTTTTTTTTTAAAGAGCACATCAACACAGTCATGTACCAGACTGAAAAAAAAGATCTTTGAGCATTAAATTTGACCATACATGGGCATCCAAATTTACACACTTGAAGCACACTGCTTGGTTATAATTTTTTTTTTTTTAATTTTACATACTTAATTCATCCCTCATCCTATGTCAGAAGAGTATATAAGTTCATCAATACAACAACAAAAGGAACAGAAATTCAATGAAAATAGACGATAAGACACCAAAAACGACAAGAGACACTGCAGCAGGCAGCCGCCTAGGACAGCACCAAGAATGTAATGTGAATCACTGTATCAATTATGGAGACCAGGTCTCACTTTGGGCCTTTAAACAAGAAGCAGCAGGATGAGAAGGAATGCGTCTGACTTCACTTGTCTTTTTGTGTGGTATACCCCAGTAAATATTCAAACATGAAAATTATTCTTATTTATTGGAGACATGGAAACCTCAGATTTTGATTTTAATACCACAAGTTGGAATTATTATGAATTTGTACATTTTGCTGTATCTATTATTTTTTGTATTTTTTTTTTTTAGATTATATTTATGACAAAAATATCTTTAAACTGTTTAAACTGTTTAAATATTTAAATGTGTCTGTGTTTATGAAATAAAAGTTAGAGGTTTTGTACTGTGGTCACATGAAAGAAACAGAACACATAAGTGATCTATGAGGTATTGTAAAATTGTAAAATTTCCAGAAACAAGGAGGAGTTTGATGGAAAATTTGACATCTTATTTTAAATATACATACTTTAATTAATTGGATGTAAGTATAACTTCCTTGATTTTTTATGTTGAAAAAACATACAGTTCATACGTATAGTTTTTGTTGGAAAGGCACACAAGAGAACTCGTGAATGCAGGTAATGGGGTGCGAGAATTTGCTAATCCAAAGTTGTAGAACAAGGTATGTTGTGGTATTTCTGTATAAAATATGCAAGGTCTTATTTTTCAAAGTATGCATTTTTTACTTCCGTCTTAATCCTTGTAATAAGAATCTAGCAAGGTTGTCCTTATGTGAATTGGAATTCATAATAATGTGTGTTTTTTTTACCAGAAAGAATATTTGGTATAGATAAAGAATCAAATTACTGCGTTTTCCCACGCCTCACTTTTTCATGTATAAACTTCTTAGAAACTCCTACAAAAAAAAACCCGATCAACTCATGAGATGCATCACTTATGCGTTTTTTTAATTAAAGAACACAACATTGTGTAGTTCATGTTTGTCTCCATACCCTCCCTGGAAATTGATGATGCATCCCAGGTCAGTTCTGGTATTAGGGGTGGAAGATATGAACAAGTGGAAAGGAGGGGGGGATAAGTTTGTGGGATGGACAGGAAAGGGGACTGCCCGTGATATCTGGGAGCAGATGGCGTGCCTCTCCCTGTCTTTTTTAGGTGACGTCCACTGGGAATTGGAGAGGCCTTTCGGCATTCCTTTAGAGGCCAAAGACAGATAAGTGAGTTATGCAGTTCGCCACCATCTGGGCCCAGACAGCGCCTGGCCTGCAGCTGACAAGTGTGTGCGTGGATGCTATAGTAATAGTAAAGGGGAGGGGTGGGAGCATGTTTCCATAGCAATAGGTCCTATTCCTGGGGAGAGGTCTGTGCATATCACACCCTCCTCCTCTATGGTGTGTGCTGTCATTGTTAACTTGGGATGCTGACTTTGGGAACACTTTTTCTCTTTCTTTTTATTTTTGTTCCCCGTCATTGTGGACAAATTTCAGGCTATTCTTGTGCAGCTGACAGTGTCTTCATGGAACATAGCATCTGTTGTGAGACAGAGGGAGGGAGCGAGGGATGATGGCAGGACACCACGTTAAGTTTGCCAATTTTCCCGTTCCCACCGTTCAAAGCTTTGAGCGCTTTGTGAGTTGCAGCGGAGCAGTGCCAGGTCTGATCTGAGCTACTCTCCCTGCGCTGGCCTCAGTCTGATCCTGAACTTTTACTGTCTAAATGCATTTATGTGCAGATGCAAATTTGGCCTTTTCTCTCTGTTTTTTAGAGTGTTATCTCCATTTGGCTGCAAGCAAAGCAGGACCACAAAAACATTGCCAAACACAGCTGATGAATGTTTGTTCATTGCCAGCTAAGGTCACGACGCTACCAAACAATTTAACGTTTTGGTTGTACTAAAAACGTACATAAATTGGAAAAGTAAGACCACATCTAGTGAGTTTGATCAGACTGAGAGGTCCAGTCTATTTTTTTCATCATTATGGTTTTTCAACTGTCGACAAGACAGCAGTGGATCGACCGGAAAGAAAATCAGAATCCCCAAATGTGAGATCATCACTAAAAAGGACAACGTCATAATTCGATGTTTTAATGAATAAGAACACCAAATTATTGGGTCTTTTAAAACTGTGTAGATATTAAAATTAACTATAGGTATATTTTCTTCTGGTTTTTTTTTTCAGTTAAAAAGTTTTTAAAACTTTAAGGCACTGAAGGAATAACCCAGACAAAATCCTGGAGCTTGATTCGAAGGAAACTCAGTTTGACCCCTCTCTCTTTTTCTCTTCCTGACTTCCAAAAACTCATTAGAGTTGCACTTATTTGCTACTTTAAACTGTTTTTTTTTGTAGAAATTCATTACCTAAAGTTACAATCATTAGCATTCATTCTGGTAAAAAGAAAGATTAAAGAAAAGTTTCTTGTCCAGCGTTGTTTGCCTGTTTGATGAACTGGATATTTGAATTGTGGGTCCAATTTGGCTTCTACTGTAAATATTAAACACTGTAGTAGCAACAAGGTCAAACTCCATGAATTAGCCCCCTGGGATGGATTCAAATATGAAACATCTCATCTCTGCCAAGGATTTGCTGTTCTATTACGGAGTTTCTGTGAAGACATACCGCAGCTCTGCTCCTCGATGCATTGCTTTCTGTGTACACAATGTAAGCTGAATACCCACTGTGCGAGTACAAAACCCCAAAACACACACTGAGACAGTTTCCCTTTCGTTTTAGCCTCCCTTTTCTTCTTTAAATTATCTTCAAAGCAGCTTTCCACCTCATCACCTGCTTTTTTTCTTTCCTCCGAGCCAACTATTCATCCATGCTTCTCTCCATCCATGCACTTTTAGATTTGTGTGGCTGTTTTAATGCATGAATTGGTGTGGTTGTGTGTTTGAGCAGGTCGTTCCTGCTGTGTAATTGCAGGCTGTGTATCAGTCCATTGGCACGGCCTTCTGTGGAGACTAAAAGATGTTGCTAATCCGCCAGGTCAAGCAGCCAGCAGTGACTGAATTCAACCCCAGGACCACAACCACAAATTAAGACAGGCTGACAAGGCCCTGAGGCATTCTGGGTATTGTTGTGAGCTGCCAACGGGCCTCTAAAGCTTCAGCATCCGAGTGAAAGAACAGCCAAAGAAAGGTGAAGATTAATAGTGGCTTACTGACCTCGGAGTATGGCTACAGATTTGTATCGCCACCAGACACTTTCTGTCTGCTACACACTCAGGCATGGTAAAAAATCCATGGCATTTTGAAACACTGGCATGATTATCCACCATTTTCTTGTGTACCTGTAAACTTCTCTATACACCCAGAAAAAGAAAGATAGTTATAGATTTCTCCATCTCTGCATCAGACTTGATGAGTCTGAGTTTGGCTCTCCTGGATGCACTCCAGACCGAAGAATGATGATCCTTTGTTGTGTGCTTCATAAAGGCTAGCGTGGCTGTCCCTTTTCACCAAACCTGGAGAGCAAATGTGAGGCATGAATAGCATTAGTCCGAGTCAGTGCACACATAGCGGTGTAGCCAGCCCTGAAGACACAGCCTGCTAGTCCTCCTCCCCAAGTTTTATGAGCCAAGATGATTGAAGGAAAAGAAAACTGTCCTACCAATAGTGAGGAATGGGGAGGAGAGGAGCAAGGAAGAAGAGGCGTCGTTGAGATGGATGGATGGACAGATAAAGCAGAGACAGCAGAAGCTCAACAGAGGTCTCTCATCCTGGGGAAGAAGGGATGTGAAGGGGAACAGGTTTGTCTCAGAGAGGCTGAAAAGAACTTGCACAAAAGAGAAAAGGGAGAAGAATGGAGGTGGAGGACTCAGGCTGTCAGGACTGGCGCTGGGATGGAGTTAGATCTCATTTCTCAAGTGTCATCGCGCTATCTGCATCCCCTCCTCTCTTCTTTCGCACCAATTACAACCACAAAGAGGCATTACTGTTCCTGCAGAGTCGCGTATGGTTCCTTCCACACTCCAGGAAAGTTGTGCAGGCTCTGATTGGTACAGTACGGGGGGGAACTCAGAGGTGCCTCGGCAGGGTTTTCTTTCAGTTAGCATGAGTGGCTGCTGTGATGGCTCATTTAAATATGAGTTCCTCTGAAAGCAAACATGAGTCTGACCAGTAAGTCACAGAGGGAAGTCGGACAAGGATTCATCTGATTTACTTCTGCAGAAGCTGACGAACCCATCAACTTATTCCCATGTTAATAAAAAAAGCTCTAAATACCTCAACTAAGGAGAAGAAGTGGCCAGTGTTAGAAGAAGGTCCCCAGAGGTTCTTATTTCAAGTTTCTTGGAGAAAAACATCTGCAAAATTGTCTTTTCTTTGGGTTTATTTTTACCTGTCCTGTCCGGCGTTGTGACAAGCAGAATGATGATCTGTATGTCAAGTATTGCTGGACAGTTTTGTTCTACCCGGGTCAGCACCATGTGCCGACCCTGAAAAGCTTTATTTATTTATTTTAGATGCTTTACAAACAAAATATCCGTGCTTTCTGTGCTTCTTTTTGCCGGACCGGACAGGGATTACTGAGAAGAGGGGCGGGGGCGGGGAGGTGAAAAAGAAGAGGAATAGGGTACAGATGAAGAAGAAAGGGGGATAAAGTGAAGAGAAAATCTGAAGTTACAGTCTTAAGCATCGTAACCAAGGGCTGGATTATCTTTGGAGGAAAAAAAAGTACACACACAACAAAACCTTCTAGAACAAATGATGTAGAACACAAACACATGTTTACTAGAGCTATAATAATATTGGTTGGGAGCAAGGAACATAGCGGACAGTAAACAGTGTGATATAGTGTGTGAGTGAAAGTACATGCATGCTGCCGATGTGAATCATGTGCTTATTAGGACCAACGGTTCCTCACCAGCTTCAAAAGATTGGAATGACGGAGACAGAGACACACGCAACCCGGGCCCGCGCCCATCTACATCCCGCGACTTTGAGGTCGGGACAAGGAGCTGCCCACCCATCCAGTCAGGTGCATAAGAGAAACCCCTGCCGGGGCCATCCCAGCACCAACGGGCACGGTCCTCCCCGATGTCAGGACCCACGGGGCAGATGCGGCAACCGTACTCCACGGCCTTAGGCGAGCCCAGGGTATGTCAGAAGTCAAGGCCCGGACCGAAAGGGGAGCACTCACCCCAAGGGCCCAGGGACCCGACTCCCCCAAGCCAAGGCTCAACTGGAGGCCCAGCAGGGCCAGGCCATCCTATATGCAGGACAATTTTGCCATATAGGTTGGCAAAATTGTCTTTGATGCTGTAGATTTTATAGAAAATATACTTTTCTTCTCACATTTGAGTTCCTCCTTGTTCATCTTGGAGATGGACAGTCAGACAGAACACACAAGACAGGAATTTACATGGATCATGATGTGTGCAGATCACATTAAAAGTGCTGAGAGCAGAGAACAAGTGGAAGAAAAGCTGGACAGGTGGAGATTTGCTTTAAAAAGAATAGGAATGAAGGTTAGCTTCAGTCATACAGACTATATGTGTGTCAATGAGGGGGATCCAAATGGAAGAGGGTGGTTAAAGAGACTTTTAAGTACCACAGAATAACTGTTGTGGTTGAGAGGTGAAAAAACTATGTGCAGGCAAGCGGGAATGAATTGAGAAAATTGCCTGATGTAGAATAAATGAATGCTGATTTTTGAGAAGGTATGCAGGAGGAAAGAAGACCAACAAATAGGATCATAGATAAAATGAAAGAAGACATGAAGGTAGTTGATGTGAAAGAACAGGATACAGGAGAAAAGATCATAGAGAGAAAACTGATTCACAGTAGTTATCCATAAAGGAGAAAACCAAAAGAAAAAGATCCATCCTCAGGAGGAATTCATTTTCCACATTGCATAAGTGGCTGCACAGGTTTGTGTCCCAGTGTTGGTATGTAACACACACCATATGTCCACATTGTGTGCCACGGATACCAGTGAATGGCAGTTGAGGGTCAGCAATGGATCAATTCAGCAGCTCATTCATTTTTTAACACAACACGTTCCAATAGATGACTGCCATTTTTGTGTTGAGTAAGCCTTTTTTGGACAGGTTGACACATCACCACTTCTTGAAGATAGCTAATTTATGAGCTGCTGTGATACAGTGAGGTCTGCATGGACAAATAAAAGGCGGTTGGTTGTTGAATATAGGATTTTCTGTTGAATCTTTGAAATAAAACAAAACAGATTCATCTAACTTTAGAAACATTGAATCCTTTTTGGGGTGTCAGAGCAAACAACTCTGGTAGTGTTAATCCTAGTCATGGCTTTCTGGGGCAATCTGAACGAAATGAGGCATTGATAATGTCATTAGTTACACCTGCTAGTTGAGTTCAGTTTGAAGTTTTCATACAGTACAACAAAGAAGCCTGTGTGTAACCATGACGTTTGGATATATTTAGTTTTAAAAAGTTAAGAAGGCGATAAAATTACCACAAACTGAGACTGTCTGTGACTGAAATGTCTGTTCACGCTACCATGTCTTAATATAATTTGTTGTGTCTTCCTCCAAGCAAAGCAGCTTAAATTGAGATGGCATATCTCATTGAGAATGTGACAAAGTTTCCCTAATCTCCTCGCATCTAAATGTTGTATACTTTGGACTTTCCCCTTGTTGAAGTGAAACGGTGGAATTGTGCGCTGTTTTGGCGCCAGACACAGTTGACCCCTTCACCTTTTTAGGGATAAACAAGAGGGGCCCACAGAAAGTAGAAATCCTTTAATTGCTGCTGTTCATTAGGAAAAACCTTCTATTTTATGTGAGCTCTTTGTCAAATCATTAGTTTTAAAAGCCACAGCATAATAGAGTAATAATTAATTCTAACCTACTCAACTTAGTTTTTAAAAATGGGATTGTTGAAAATATTAAATTTATATAAAAAAAAAAGTGTAAGGGTTTATATTGTAAGATTTGTAAAAAAAAAAAAAAAAAAAAAAAGTATATTTATGTAAACAAACAAACACATTTGCAGAAATAAAAATTTTATATAAACTGTATGTATTTCATACATATGTAATGCCATGTTTAAGACCAAGAACTGAACTCCATGGCACTCACTTGCTTCAGAGAAAAAATTCATTCATCTATATAAATAATCATTGGGATATGGACCGAGGGTTTCTGGAATCAACCCCAGCTAATTGGCAGGCAGTAGCAGGGTGCACTCTCCTCAAGTCACCAGTCTACTTTTTTTAAAAATAAAAAAAACAATGACACGTTTAAGTTCTTTCAACTTCTAAAGTTACCCGCAGTTAACACAAAACAGCTTTCTCTTTTATTTCCTAATCCTGGTCCCCGGATTGCTCTGCTCTGCACGTTTTGATTTATGTATTTGACCTGAAATGAATGAATTATTATAATCTTTCCAAAAAACTATTATGAGCTGTTGGGTCAGTGAGTCTGGGACAGAATATCACATGGGAGTTTCTCTTCAGGAGTAAGAATTGCATTAGTTTATTTATAGTTTTTCTCAGTTTGCTTTGTTCATTTCTTGAACCTGAGATGACGTTCTCAAAACTAGAAAGCCATTTGTCCAAATAGCCTTGCATTTCTGCACAACTGTTCATATGGCCACCAAAATCAAATATTTTTAAAACAATTCCAATAGACGGCAACAATGTATTTATTACTCAAACAAAAAGTCAATGCCATCAGAATGACATGGATTGCTCTCATTTGCTTTGTGTCAAACAACTTAAATAGTACACCAAAACACCTTACCTTATCTACAGAGTAAAATATCTTTAGAAAAGTACATCATACAGGTAGCAAAATAAAGTTTTCTATTCATAGAAAACCGCCACAGACTGACGACCTGTTCGGGGTGTACTCTGCCCTTCGCCTTAAATTGGCCGGGATGGGCTCCGCAACCCCCACAACCCCGAAAGGGATAGACGGATAAGAAGATGACTGACTGACTCATAGAAAAGGCCAACACCCCCAACAATATTGTACATATTCCATTCTCCGAGCACTGCAGGTCAAAATCTTCAGACATTTTCTCACCTATGAAGACGTCACACATGAATGTACTGTTTATAAGTATACCCACCATTCTTATTCCAATATCACTCCACAACATCGACCAATCGACTAAGGATGCAATCAACCATTTTCATTGTTCTGTTTTGTTATCTGAACCACGTATCTCTATGGGCTCAGGGGGCAGCCTATTTGGCTGTTATGAAATTTCTCTTAGGAATGAGTTTATGAGTGTGTACGGTTGTCTGTATGTGTGGCCCCGCAACAGACTGACGACTTGTTCAGGATATATCCTGCCTCTCGCCTGAAATCAGCCGGGATAGGTATTTTTATTGTGCCCAAACAAAAAAATATATGTGTACCATATGTACATGTCTGTGTATAAGAGAAAAAAACAAAAACTTCCACACCTTCTACGGCAGTTATACCAATTTGTCCAAACTCGAGTCGTATATAAAAAATTATCCACTGTTCCTTACCGAATAAAAGGAAAAGTGTGTATGTGCATACAGGTTGTCTGTCTTTTTTTTATTCGCATGTTTTTAATCTGTACAATTTGTCTTATTTAGAGAAGTTTTTGCAACCTATCAAATTAAAAGTGCTCTCTTGGTCGTTTTAGTTTAATTTTAAAAATATGGATAAACTCACCTGAAGCTCTCCGAATATTTATGACGAAAAACAATCTAGTGTGTGACTAAAAAAAAAGCCTTTTATTGAATATTTAGATGAAAATGGAGGGGGATTGATTGGATGAAAATGTCTTTTTATTCATTTGGAGCATCATCTCCAAAACACAATACATGGATTACATGTAAACCAAATATACACGTAATAATAAATAAATAGTTTGAATTTGTATTATAATTTTTAAAAACAAATGTTCAGTTATTTCCTAAAACTGATAACCTAACATAAATGCCCAACAATGAGTGGGAAGAAGACAAACTTATTTAATTCCACCCCCTACTTTCAATTTATAACACAAATTCAATCCCATAATTTTCATTTCTTTATGTTGATAACATAACTAAAAATGATAACAGATGTAATCATACATTTGTACATGTATGTTAGTGACTTGTCAATTGTTATATAGCTAATTGTATTTCAATATATATAACTCATTGTAAAACATAAGTAATAATTGAAAACAAACATTCAACAATCAAGCCCACTGTTTTTCTCCTTATTTGTGGATCGTGATGATATCATAGTTTCAATGCTGATTTAAACTGATGAATATTTGAACATTGTCTGAGTTTTAATTCCATATGGTTCCATAGTTTTATGCACACACACATTTTTTTCGGTTGTTCTGTCAGATTGGACTTTAAAGTAACTTGTTTCGTCTTATGAACCGCTTATCGTTATTGGAATCGTCGGACACTATCCCGGCAGATTTCAGGTGAGAATGGGATACACCCCAAACAGGTTGCCAGTCTGTTGTGGGGCCACATACACACTGACAACCATACACACACACAATCTCATTCCTGGGGCCAATCAACCAAACACGAATAGGGATTTTTTTGGAGGGTGGGTGGAAAGCGGACTACTTATTGAAAACCCATACACGGGGAGAACATGCAAACTCTGTACAGAAAGACTAGTGTTTCAAGCCCCGCCCCAACTTCGGGACTCGAACTTATGGCCTTCTCGCTGTGCTAACCAGTGTGCAACCGTGCAGCCCCCTTTAAAGTTAGGTCAAAGAAGTGTTTGGGTTTGAATTAAAGGTTTAAACCAAGTTAAATACCAAATGAAACTTTTTTATCTTTATATCTGTTATTTGAGTTGTTTTTTTGCGCATCATCTCTGGCCAGTCTCCAATAGGAACCGCGGTACTCGTCTAGCTTCATCACGTTGGGAAACTGTTGGAGGGATAAGTCTTTTCTTGCGCGCAGCATTAAATCCGATCCCCTTGATGCGTGGGGAGAGCAAAGTGAATTAGAGATTGAGGCGGCAGGCCGATTCAATCCCCCTCCAACCGAGACCAAAGTCGAGATGCAAAGAGGAAAAAGGAGAATAGAAAAGAGAGGAGGAGACACAGAAAGAAGATATTTGAAAAGCTGCCACGAGTTCCCTGTCACACCGCCTCCTGCGTGGATTGAGCCGTGCTCTTTGTTATCCACAGGCATGAATACTGAGTGGATGTAAAGAGAAAAAAAGACTTAAGAGACGAATAGAAAAATAGAAAAAAAAACCAATGCGTCTGTATCTATGAAGGCAAAGGGAAAGTAACTTGACCTGCACATTATCTCTAATAATTCCCTTTATTGGGGAACTCAATAAAGGCAAATGAATGAATTACATTTTACTTATATGAGAGGAGCAGGTGCACCCCAACACAATTTCTACTCTAAATTTGAAAAGAATTGTCTCATCTTTGCTTTTTTTTTTGTTTTGTTTTACAATAAATGTTTCCCCACAATGTAATTTATTGTGAAATTGTTATTTCTGTTTTAAAGCCTTGCACAGTTTAAGTTGTACATTTCTTACAGTTTAAAAGGAAGATTGGTTGCAGATGAAACAGTTCTGTGCAGTTTTCTCATTCAAATTTATATCCTCTAAGGAGGACAGGTGTCCAACAAGCCTGACAGCTACCCCCACCCCAATTACACACACGTCACTAGGACTCTTCAGGAGTCTTTTTAATCTATAAAGTTTCCATTAAACCTTTAAAATAAGGACAATATGTCACCTACGGGATGAATGGAGCATTTGTACTTCACTTTGTGGTTCACAGTCTTTTTTTCTCTTAAAAGGCCACAAACCAGAATTAGAGGCAATTATTTTATTTTTTTTTATTTCATTGTTTTCGGGGTTTTGGCTTTGGAGCCAATCAGATTACGACTGATGCTCCTATTTGTCATTTTATGAGTTGAAAAAAAATAAAAAAGAAGTTGTGTTTTATTCTCTTTCTGGTGTAAAAAGGGGGGTAAAGAGGGTCAGGGAGCCCTAACTCGGTGACAAAGCCTCATTTGCAGGTCAATGCGATGGCACACTCGCCTCTCCTCTCCATGCAGCTCTCCTTTGTTCCCTGTCGCCTGCACCGATGCCAGATGGTCATGGAAAATGCTAATTCCTCCCATCCTACACACACCCAAACACACACACAAACCCCTGGTTGATTTTTCTCTCCTGTTAGATGTAATTGCAGTCCCCACAGACGCCCTGTTAATTGCTGTTTTAGGAGAAAAATGTCTTCTGTCATCATATTTTTTTCCATCTTAAAGTCACAAAAGCTGCTTTATTATACCAGGGAAAAAGAGAGAGTGGCCATTTAGTTTTGTTAGAAGAAAGTCTGTCTTTGCTTGAATTCGAAGTGATACGTTTTACTTTTAACTATTTCTGTTTATCTATAAAAGTTAAAAATACAAAGCAAAATTTTTAATTTGTGCTTTGTGGCTGTTTGAAATATTTAAATAATTTCCTAGGCATTACTGTAGTGAAAATCTTTTATTCCTTGAAAAGCTGAAAACAAATTTAAACAGCGAATAAGAGTGAATAAATTCATACCTTATTCATGCCTAATTTGACGTTTTCATTCCATTTCTAATTTTTTTGTCGCGTTCAAAGACTGAATTATACTCAAATGATCACATTAGTTGTATTAAGTTCCTTTGAAATAATGAGTTTAGTAATGTAAATGATAATATCCACTACATGAAACAGATGATGTTTTATTTACCAGTTAAATAGATTATAATTTTGTGGATGACAGAGAGAAATGAAACTGTGGATGAGAGTTAAAGGTCAGAAAGGGTCTGAGGGGCCCATGAGACTGATTCTTTCTATCAGCAGCTGCTTGTTGAATTATATTCTGTGGTAGAGAGCATGTTAATGAGCTCTATATGCTCGCTGTCAACGTTTTCTTTTATGCCGTCATACTTACGACACCACCAAATAAAGTTATAATTGTCACATGGACTTCAATACCGTCAATTTAAAAAAAAGAGTAACCAATAATTTATTGATTTAAAGTCTTGTTAAATGACCAAATTCTTTATTTCTTTTTAATAAAACCCAAACAAATGATTATCTATGGAACATAGGCCCACCAAGCCCCATCAAAAAGAAGCTTATTTGCTGGTTTTCAGGATTTAACCTTTGACTTTTTACAAAAAGCCTCAAATAATTCTTGTGGAGAAAACAAAAATGAATGTAAGTACTCTTTGCAGAGCAAGTATAGTATAGTTACACAGCTGCACAGACCAAAGGGGGAAGATGACCTGTTTAGGGTGGCTGAAGCCCCCAGAATGTGTCCAGTCTGCAAAAATGCACAGACTTCATTAAAGTAACACATAAACAGCTGTTGTCTTTAACATGTAAACTATTGAGATTTTAAAACTAAGCTGAATGGCCTCTCGGCTCCCCCCTGGGCATATGGGCGTTAATTAGCTGGATATAGCCATAGATTAATTATAATATTTTTTCGCTCATTCGTATCAATGGAGCAGCCAGACAAAGTGTCTTTTGTTCTCTGATGCAGGACATTCTGTGGCTGACTGAATAGGTCTTGGCTATGTCTACATGGATTTGCCATATGGCAACAAAAAGGAAAGAATAGAGCCTGAGAGTCTTTGTGTTGGAAATCAGAACAAGCTCCGTCGCAGCTTATGGCTGCATAAAGCTGACAAAGTCACTCTGGCCATCAAAAGTCTCCATTTTTTATTTAAACACTCATGTCAGACAGTCAGGGTCATTGTAAGGCCCAAAGGAACTCATGGAAAAAGAATAAAACCTGTTTGTTTTGTACACGCAAGCATTCACGTGCTGCGTTTGGCTTCTTTCAATTATAAGGTAAACTTGCAAGTCTGACCTGGTGAATGGTTTGTTTCAATAGAAGAGGACAATTACAATGACTAGTAGTTTTCTTTTTCCAGCTCTGGCAGGTGGCCTCCACGCCCGGTGTATCTGCAGTGGGGTAAACAGTGTGTGTGACTGTGTGTGTGTGAGTGGGTCTTTAGAGAGGTTGTTGAGTGCGGGTGGATGTGGGGGTGTCCTTGTGACGGACAAAGCGGGGATCCAAAGGCAGCTGCTGCTTCTTTAGAAGGCCCTTTAAATCCAAGCCTATATGCCGCAGCTGCCATTAAAGTTGCACGTCTGAATGCGTTTTCCCCCACCCCGCAAGGTCTGCGTGTCCCCTGGGAGTAAAACGCACAGCGAAAGTGTCCCGATACCAATTTAGCAATAAAAAAAAAAAACCCTCTAAATATTAAACTTTTTAAAATTAAAATACAATCAAATATGAGATAGAATTACATTTCAAGGTAACAAATCACATTTCAATCTGAACAAATGTCAAACTCAATTTACGCTAAAAATTAAAAAAAGAGGATGAATTAAAGAGGAATTAAAACAAATACCAAGTTGAAGCGAAAAGTATTTCTTTTTATTCTCATCTTTTACAAGACATAATTAGGGCACTTGTATGAAAACACACACAAACACACAAAATAAAACGGCTCAGAGACACAAAGAAACATCTATTTTTCAAGTGTGGAGAACTCTAGAGAAGCTAACATGATTGGGAAAAAAATCTCACAATACAAAAACGTAAATAAGATTTTTAAAAAATGATGCCTTATGGCTAAATCAACAAGGCATTTAACAAATATAGAAAAACATAAATAAATTATAAGTTAGAATAAACTTAAAAATATACATTTACAGAAATAAAAACGGAACAGAAATAAAACATTTATATGCTATTGTCTCTATAAAGCTGTACACTTTTGGCCAGTGTATTCTTTTAAAGAAAATTTTAGGATTGCACAGATGTTAAAACATTTAACACTGTCGAGTGGCTGTATGCAAAAGCAACAATGAATGCTACATTTGTACTGGATAGAAGTCATTAGGTGGATTTTCTTCTTTTTTTTCCATTTTCCCCCCTCTTAACCAAACCGTTTAGTCCTGAGAGTTGCGCTCCACCGGGGAGCTGCAACCGATCTGCAGGCTCCTTTGTCCCGCAGGATCTCTCTCTTCTTTTTTCTTCCTCTCCAGCAGGGATTTTTTTTCCTCAGAAATCCACAGAAAAATAGTGCAAAAACCACCTAAAAAAAGTGAAATAAGAAAAAACACGTAAGTTTGAAGAAGAGAACAAACGGATGATCCGTTAGATCCGTTAGCAACTGGAATAAGAGACGCACGAACGTAAGCGGGCGTCACCCTGATTTTCCCGCCATAGTTTTACGCATGCGCACCCCTCCCCCACACACTTTTTTTTTTTTTTACTACTATCACTACTACTCCCATTTCACCATCATACTACCCCCGCCTCCGTGCAATCACACGCGATTGCGTAGAAACAAATTAAATAAATAAATATATATAATTTTTTTTAAGTTACAAAAACATTTATTTAGAGTTGTTGTTGGGGGGGTTTACCTTCAACGAATCCTCTTCCGTGGAGTTTGTTCCACTGCAATCGGAGACATAGGATGATGGCAAGCGCTCATCTCACAAGATTTTCTCTCAGCAGCCTTCCTTCTTTTCACAAAGAAGTCTATAAAATAAAGAGATGATAGTAAGATTAATTACATACATTTTTTAAAATGACATTAAATTACATTTAAGGTGTGTTTTTAATTACCTGTGATGCGTGGGGTGTTACTTGCTGCGCTCCTCTTGCGTCCACACTGACTTTGTCTGGAAGTCCCTGAGTTCAGTTTATCTTTGCGGTTTTCCTGATTCCCCTCCACCGGACTGGGAGTGCTGGTCTCGCTGCTCTCTGACACTCCTAACCTCTCCAGTACATCCACACCAGGACTCCCTGGTAGCTCAGAGTCCGAGGCTGGTATCTGCTTCACGGGCGTCGCCGGCACCCTGTTCCTGCCGTTCTGCACGCAATCCTGATAAAACTCCGGGATTTTTTCCACGGGCACCTCTTCCCACTTGTAATCCCCCTCCAAAGGGGTGTTCGTCTCGAAATTAAAGTTCCATCTCTGTTGATCTCGCTCGGATATCTCCCGCAGCTTGTCTTTCATCTCCCGGCTCAGCTCTTCGTGATCCACCGGTCCGAAGAGGTTGCGACAGACACTTGTGCGTCTATGGAGAGGGAAGGTCCTCCTGGCCACCAACCTCTCCATCGCACTGCTCGATAGCTGTACATGGGACATCTCCAAAAACCTGATACGAATCCCCAAAAGATCTAAATGTAATAACGGACTGACTCCCTTTGTTTTTGTCTGGTGGCTCCTCTGCAGGGTCTTCTCTCTGCTCAGTTTAAATGTACCTTGTGTACTCAATCCTCACATATATAACCTCCTAACGTGTCACCAGTCACTACAAGCCCCTCGCACCTCTCTCTAATTGGTTCTCTTTAAGTCCAACCCTCTGCGTTTACGCACACAACCCCCACCTAGATTTCCCATCCATCCTCTTGCGCCATCTCAGCCACACCATGTGCAGAAACGCACACCCTCTCTTACTGAGTCAACCTCAGAATAGAACTTGCACTGTCAGAGAGAAGGTGAAGTAGTTGCATCAGCATTACACTTTTTTTCGGTGTTTTCCCAAGTTGATTACTTATATGGAAATGATCAGATCAACTCCTCAAAGTTGAGAATTGAAATTAAGTACATCATTTAGCTGGTGATGTTTCCTAATCAGGCATTTTATTTTGAGAAAATTGCCGGACAAACTTACAATGATTTTTTTCAACCTTATGGCTCTTGATGGTCATTGCACAGACGTATGACAATGTCATTTTCCACAAAGTAGCAGCACCTCCTGAATCTGAATTTTAAATATTTATTTGAAATTGAATTGAAAATACTTTATTTATCCCCGATGGAAAATTTAAGGAAAAAAATTATAACCATAAACATGGTAAACATCTGTAAACACTGATTTTTCCAAACGTGAGGTAACATTGTGTTTTGGTCATATCAGAACAATGACTCGTGATGAGTGACTGCTTAGTTGTTTGTGGAGTGTGTTTCTATTGGATTTGAAAAGTCAGGAGATGGACAACGCCTTATGCTGGGGAGTATTGTTGGTGAACAGCGTCATCTGGTGGCTAAAAGCAGCAATTTCCTGTAGCCATGTACTCGAATGGAATTGAAAAAGGTCAGACCCTAATTTAATTCAGGGAGTACTTTTTATTCAAAAGTAACACAAAGTGCCTCACATTATAAACAAAATAAAAGGGAAAATTAGAAGCATAACTAAAAACATGATCAATATTAAAATCTCCTTCCTGTTTGTTCACCTCATCACCCACACAATCATAAATGTTACTATTTTCTCATGCATCCTTCCACCCCATACGCATTCATCCTACTCACCTCTTAAATATTTTATGATAAATTGTAGAAAAGGTTGTCTTCTGGACAGTGTATTTGACAATTGAGACTTCCATCGAGTAATCATTTTCAATCTTATAGAAAGGACTTGAGAGCTGGTTTTACTCTATATGAACTAACCTGTGTGTGCCCAAGCCCATACCAACCCATTTTACCAACACAGAAGGGAAGCCTCTAGTGGTCCACAGTCTGCCGTACATCTGCATCTGAAAGCCACCGAGCACAAATTTGAGGATAGTGAGGTTAGGATTCTAAGTAAGGAGAAGTGATGTTAAATAAGCCATTTAGTAATAAACTGATCAAACTACTCATTTCTAAGACAGACAAAAATAGATGTGAAGATATCATTTTTCTGACCTTAACTAGTGGCATCCTGGTAATGAAGACAAACCAGTTACCACTGGCATCAATTCAACTCATACAGAATGATCTTCAAATCCAACTGTGGGCTGTGAGAGTGCCAGAGTCTAAAATCAGCCGAGAGGCACCCAGTACAGGTCACTGAGTGACTTGTAAAAGTAATAATCAACACAGACTACATAGTGACCAGTAAAACTAGCAAAATGCTAAACAAACTTTTTTTATTTAGGACAAATCTGAATTTATAAATGATTGCTATTACTTTAGACAGTTTATTTTTTGTATAATTTATGTGTGATTTCCAGCTTAATTTGTGATCAATAATCATTCCAAGGAACTTACTGTCGTAAGCTCGTTCCAATGGGGTGTTATTAAGCATAATTTGAATTTGTTTAGGTACTTTTAATTTTGTAAATACTATAAATTTCGTTTTTTCAATATTTAATGATAATTTATTTATGTCAAACCATATTTTTATTTTACTCAATTCTCTTTCAACTGATTGTATCATTTGGTTCAGGTCTTTTCCTGAAAAGTAAAGAGTAGTGTCGTCTACAAAAAGTACATAATTTATTTAAGTCTTTAGACTTTAGTTTAAGTCTGTAAACTGTTGGAACTCCACTAAAGAAGCTGAATTGAGGATAAATTACTATTTGGCTCACTCTAGTGGTGAAAACAGTCCTGTTTGAACAAGCGATTCACCAGACAAGCTAGAAACAGAAATTTAGCTGATGTAGTTGCTAGTTGGCTGCTACATACTAGAACCTGAGGGAAATATGGGACATTGAGGTTCTGGCCTCTGATTCTATGTACTATTCTCTGCCAGACTGCTTTGACCGCTTGATGTATCCACATCGCTCTTAGCTAATCCTTGGCTTATCATGTGACCCTTTCCCCATCTCATTCATTGTTCTCTAATCCCTTTTCATTATTTTTTTACATCATTAGTTAGTACAGTACAATTCCTATGTTGTCCACCTATCTCTTCCTCCCCACCTTGAGAGAGAGTTCTGTTTCTGATTCTTGATGAATCCTCTGTATGCTTGTCCAGGGTGTTGCCAGGAGGCCTCAATATTTGATCTACCATGCCGTTTCTATCAGGATGAAGCCCATTGAGTCATTTCTTCAGATATATAACTGTAGTGTAGAATAAGCTAATATTTAATTAACAGTCTTAGACACATTGGAACTCTTCCCAGGGGAGGGATCTCTCTTTCGTATGGGTACCCATGAGGTTTTTTTCTATTTTCCCACTGCTGTTTTTTTTGTTTGTTTGTTTGTTTGTTTGTTTTAGGTTTTTCCTCACCGTGAAAGGGGGTCTAAGTTCAGGAATGAGCTGAAATTGTTTAGTAAGCTTTTATTTCATTAGCTTTTTTAGCTGTGTATTTGTGTTTATACATTTATTTCTTTTTCATTCTATTTTTAGTTTTGTAGTCTTTTTGCTCAATCTACAATGTGAACCCCGTTGAGACAATTGTTTTGTGATATTGGGCATTACAAATTCCTTTACAAATTTCAAACGTACTGAAAGACAATCAAAGTAAACAACATTAATCGGGTTTATTTAGATATTTTATTTGTCACCTTTCTCACACTCCTTTAAACTATTTTGTGTTCTTTTGTGACAAGATGAGCCACTTGTTAACCTATTTATAAACTCTTAATAAGACCTCTAAAGCAAATTCATTAATATTTTTTCCAGCCCCCAAAATATCTACTTTTAATTAGAATCATACAGAAAACAACAACAAAAACATACCATTGATAGTATCTGATTAATTGCAGTAAAACAAAAGATTAATTAAATATTTGTTTGTATACATATAGCGCCCCGTTATTGAGATGTTGGGCATCTAGAGTCTTCTAAAGACAAGGACAAAAAGAAGCACCTGCAGAAAAATAAGCTCCACCAAATATGGCTGGTCATCACAAAGCATGATCTCTGACCTGGCTGAAAAATACCAAAGTGGCCCTCTTTCATCTCCAAAACACACATTCTTAAGGTGGCTTAACTCGCCCTTTGAAATGAATTAAAACACCCAGAGGGCAAAGCACATTGTTAGGTAGTCAAACTTTAAGTAGAAACTCGTTGATGGAAGAATAGATCAAAGACAAGTTTAGTAAAGAGAATTCGAAGCTTTTGCTTATTTAAAATGTTTGATCACTGTAAAATTTTGTTCTGGATCATGGAAATGTTCAAAACTGCCCATTACTATTTTCATGGCTTCTGGAAACCAAAGTAAAGTTAAGCATTCACGGAGAATGTTTGTCATTTGGCATTTTGCAAAGGAAAAAACACTTCGTCCAGGACAAGCATAAACATTTTTTGGGTTGAACTTTGCACAATTAGAAACAATGTCACATTAGACAAAGAAATTGACCATACAGCCTGCTCTAAACTCATCACATATTGTCATCACATATTACTTCTATGGCCACTGGTAAAGTGCTTTAAGAATGCAGATCCTGATGGTCATTTGACTATCATCCTCAGGAAAAGGAATATGGAATTAGTGGTTTTAGAAATTATAGTATGTGGTGTATAGTAGCTATCTTACTAACACAAAATTAATTGCAGTTCACTGCACTGCTTTTTTATTATCTGAATGAGACTACTGTTCAGTAGTTTGGTCAAATGCAACTTTGGCATTGATTGAAAGATAAAACACAAAGAAATTTCCAAACAAAGCAGCACAGCTTGTCCTTCAAGGACAGTTTACAGCAAATGCAAAACAAATGCATAAAGATTTAAACTGAAACGCGTAAATGAGTGAATGTTTTGTTCATTGTTTCTCTTAATAAGAATATCTGAAAGACAAATATTGAAATTTTTTATATTGCTGGAAATGTATGAAACTGCACAGAACCTTTTCCTCCCCAAAGTCTAATCTGAATATTTGAATGAATTGGTGGTGTACACAGCCAAGCCAATTCATTTTGTCTTCTGAACCGCTTATCCCTAATGAAAATGTACAGGGTACCGGAGGGTATCCCATCTGATTACAGGCGAGAGGCAGGATACACCCTGAACAGGTCGCCAGTTTGCTGCGGGGCAACACACACAACTACTCACACACACACATTCCTTCCTAGGGGCAATTTTATAGTGGCCAATCAACCTAACATGCATGTCTTTGGAGGGTGGGAGGAATTGAGTTGATTATTCATCAATGTAGAGCGAGGGGTGTTTTAAGTTGAAACATTGTTACCTAACACACGTAATTTGCATGAATATATCAAACTTTTGCCCTTCAGAGGTTTGTATATGTGTGTTGATATGTACTAGTTAATTCCACAGTTAGCAGAGCCCTTGGAGAAATAAAAAGGAATAAGTAAAATGTCAGAGGACATTTGAGTGTTGAAAACTCACATTATCTCAAACAACAAGGTCCTTTTTCACATAGTTGCCAGAAAGACCTTACTCTTTATCAGAGAAATTTCTCATTTATGAGACATTACCAGAGAGAAAATATTTACAAAAATATGTGGAAAAGATTGTGAGATCTACCTCAGCATTTTTTTTGCAAGCGGTGACTCGAACAATGCAACAAGGACAATTGGTTTTAGATAAAACGACTATAATGTCACATAGAGGTCATTTTGACCAACATGACTTAGTAAATGATGATGTTGTCATAAGGAACTGTGTGTGTACAATAGCATTTGCAATTTGTTGGGAGGAATAGGAAACTCCTGCTATTATGTGCACAAATAACTTAATAAACTGTTGCACAAATGTTAATAGTGACTTGAGAAATTAACTAAGCGAATGACAAACACTAAATGTGTCAAACTTGTTGCAGAGACACGCGCCTAAAAATGCTTGTATGGCCTTGTAGAAAGTGTCTACGTAGTGGACTTTGGGATGTTTGCACTACAGATAAGAATGAAATCAGATACTCTCTGCCTTGAATGAGACAACTTGATCTAATTTCAGAATGTTTGGTGAAGCAGTTTAACGTCTAACCCTAAAGAAAATATGTTGAAAACAAAGAGTCCAGGATATAGAACTGTTAATTACTACTTTATGCATTTGTTGATATCTTTTGATTTAATTATGGATTTTCAACATTTTATTCTTTTTGTTTTACTTTTAAGATTAATTTCTTAGACAGTTCGAATCAGTTTTACTGGTTTGAATGGTTTTTCTATTGTTTTATTCTGTGTTTTAGTCCAGTGTTTCTTCTGCCTAGCCTGGGTGGTGCAGGTCCCTCACATGTGTCTCCTAAATCAGGGGTGTCAAGATCTGAGTTTGGAGGGCCGGTTTTCCATGTGTTCCTGATTCAATACATCTGATGCACATAAAGAGAAATCAACAGTCGATCATACTTGGCACATTGACTCAAGAGCCTTGATCAGGTGTGTAGATTAGGGAACATGTGGAAAACCCTCAGGAAACCAGCTTTTAAGACATCCCTGATCATTGTGGACCCCTGTGGTTTTGACCTCTGCAGTCATCATGAGCAGGCTGAATCCTGATGTGGATTGATTCCAGTTATTGTTTCCTCACAACAGCATCAGGCCAGATGTTTATTTTATTTACAGTGACTTTGAGCTTAGTTAAAAAGACAGTAGTTGTAGTTCAGTGTCAATGTGTACAGTGTTTTGTGCAAGTCTGTGATTTTTGTGATATATTTGAGTTATGCCTGCAGGCACCCGTAGATACTGCGTCAGCATGCTTGCCTGTGACGTCAGCGGAAGTGTTTTTACAGGAATGATGTCTGATGAGTTGTGATCAATTAACGTGTTCATTAAAAATCATCAGCCAACATGCTTTCTGAACATAACTATATTAACTGCATGTCTGCATTTATTTGTTATTGTTTTATCATCTTGATTTTAAGTCTTGTTTGACTTTTTCATTTGTTATGGTCATCACTTTGTGCATTTTTATGTATGAAAAGTGCTTTATAAATAAAGTTTGACTTTTTTTAATCTGACATAGACCAAAAAAAAACAGCAAAATACTTTGAGGAAAATTATAACTTTAGCTTTATTTGTACTATAATCTTTTTTTTTTACATCTATATAAATATTCAAAAAAATATTTTATACGGAGGCGGATGTGACGTAATCCAAACTACATTCATGCTAGTATTTTAAGAGCACACTCGTTTTTTTGACGTCCAAATACCAAATTATGTTCAAATTATTAAAAACGATAAAACGAAACATTATGATTTCTAATATAATTAATTGGGTTGATAAATTTCTAATAAATCACTAAGTATCATATAATATTAAACCCGCCAATTTGTCAAGTTTGAGAAGATCATTGTAGTAGCATAAAGATATTTTCCGGTTGCATGAGTTTTGATTTCAAAATAACTTCTTTTGGCAGCTGAGGACGTTCTTTTACTTTGAAGGAAACAACAGGAAACGCCGTTCTGTCTCCTCCAAACACTGCCAATGTGATTATGTGTGTAGTTAACACACACAAGTGGATCCATGAAGGGGTAGCTGCGCTTATGTTAACCTTTTCTCTTTTAAAAAACTTTCTACTTCAGCAAAGCGGATTTTAACTGTGATGTAGTAACTTCCGGTCTCGTCAGACTGCAGACAGTAATCCTACAAATTCATCTGGTAAGTCACGTTAGCTACAATTTAAAAGCCAGCGAGGAAATCTACGGTTTTCTTCTATCTTTATGTCAAAATACTGTTTAAAAATTATGCTTTCGAGCCGGTTTGTTAATTATTCACAGCTTCCAAGTTAACTTTATCTCCGGGACAAGGTCAGGTAGAAAAAAATAAGCTAGAAATAGATAATATGGTGAACTTGGCTCATTAAGGCTGGAGGAAAGTGTGTAAATCTTTTTACGAAATACACTCAATGTGGTTTTATTTATGATCGTCATAAAAATAAAACGTCATAGTTTACCACTGATTGTTGTTTAGATGTGATTTATTGGATGTTGAAAGTCTTAGTTTACATGCTGTTTGCTTGTGATCTGTGCTGATCTCAAGCTAAAAACACATGGAGGTGATTTTTCAGGTTGTTATTTTCCCTCCTTGTTATCACCTTGGTAACCTTCATTTCCTCTGATCACCTCAGGATGCTGACAGACACTTGGGTGGAGCAGACGTGGATGACAGAGGAGGAGCAGATCTCAGGGTTAAAAAAAACACACAAGAACTGTGTTAAAGCTCTGAAACCATGAACAGGTTCGATGCTAGAAAGAGCCCATCATCTGCCTCCTCTGATCATTCATATAATGGATCTTCAGATGCAGGGAGTCCACCACAGATCCCTAAAACCAAAGTGATGAAGCAAAACTCAAGAGACAGTCTGTACACGAGGAACACTGAATGTGAAGTCTTCGATGATGGAACCAACACCTTCTTTTGGTAAGTGTTTAACTCACAGATCTTCATTTTTTAGTCTGTAGGTTATCTGAAAGACAGATTCAGATGATTTCTTTTCATTACAATAAAATAACAGCACAAGTGTAAATGTGCTGTGATGCATACAAGCTAAAGAAAATGTTTTTGGCTGAGTCTGTGGTTTGAAAAGGTGTTCTCTGTCAGCCAAATGAGTGGTAGTGGCTGACAAGACTCGAGCTAATATCCTCTCCTGCTCCCTCAGCACAAAGATATCCATGGCAGGCTTAGAGACCGAAATCAGCCAGCTCAACACAAAGGCATAGAAAGTGTGTGTCGAAATGTGCAGGATGGGGGTGTGATACCAGGGTAGCAAGCTGGTCTGGAAAAGTCACATTCTCCTCTGTAACGTCCCCGATGTGTCACTGACCGATCTGGGAATGTTTTAGTGTGGGATAATATCTTATTAGATGTTCTATTGTTTTCTGTTTAAACAAAATGTGGCATTTGTTTTTTATTAGAGGAAAAGCGTTTGACTGCAGTTGCTGGATCTACCGGTTTGGTATCACAATTACCTCTTTTTAAGAACTCGTAAATGCCGCTGGAATACAAATAAAAGTTTTTATTTAAAAAAATTATGTCTTTATAAATGTATTTCATCCTAATTCTTAAAGTTCTATTAATTATTTCAATCCAAAAGAGTAATCTATGTTTAAAATGAAGCCTATTGCTACCAGGATTTAGTCTAAATCAATTTATCTGGAAAATTGTTTCCTCATAACGACTGTAAAATAATCTACACAATCTGAAAGTTGCAGAAGGAAAAGGGAAATCACTTCTGGTTCATTTCCGATGACTGAGACCACATCCAAGCATTGTGCAACCTATCGAGTAGTTAATTTATAATAATGGTTGGAGTGTGACAAATTCTGTTGTGTTGGTATGTGTAGAGAGGCATGCGTGTTACACATACTTGTCAGTGTCTAGATACTCGTGCAAACACACTCGTTTGCTTTATCATTTCTGGTTTGATTCTAGAACTTTCTAACCACAGTGAAACCAATATGCCTACCTATTTTAATCTTGCCCTGAAACTACTCTGCTTATTTTCTAACCCCGCTAAATCACCGTCTTAAATTAGCACCTTGATTTATCTAGACGTTTAACCTCATGCACACAGATACATTTCTAATCCAAGTTTGTTTTTCACTTACATCGGACTAGTATTTCGGTCTTTTTACTGCTTGTGTTGTTGTTTGGTTGTCAGGCAGTAGAAAACATCCAGTCCCTCCTCTCAGTCTTTGGCCAGACAGGTTGGATGAGGAGGTGGAACAAGCAGAAATGCTAATGGCACCTGTCGGGTTGTCATGAGTCAGACTGCTGCAAGGCCCAGAGAGGTGGTAGTTCTGCAGTTTGATGGATGACGGCAATGACAAATTTAAAAAGGAATGAAAGCCCTTTGAGATGAAGTTAAACTGCAATCGTTATAGTTTTATTTTATACCACCTTTAGATTTTTTTTTAAACTTTGAGTATAAGCCAGAAACTAATGATGTCAGAGAAAGATCAAGTTTGACAAACAGTAAAAACAAGAAGTTCTTGTGCAGAAGCTTGAGAACTACACAACACTTGGAAGGATTTTTTGTAACATGAAGATATTGCATGTTAGTAGTTTGGCCCTAGAGACAGTGGCATCTTGAGAAAAGACGAGGCAGAGATTTAATCAGCAATGACCAGGATGGAGAAGAGCAGAGGTACAGCATGTTAGAGAAACTTAAAGAATATCCTTTTACTCTCATATTGTCTGAAGGTGTTTCAAAGCTTAAATTTAGTATGTTAAGACACTTTATACGTCCCTCTAAATTATTAAAGCAATAAAAAGGTTCTCTGTGTTATAAACTGTTGTAATTGAGAAGTTGGCAGGGATCCTGGAATCAAATGGAGAATATGATGAGTATGATGCTGATAATTAATCTGAAGGATTTGCTCGTCCTCCCACCGTTATACTGGAAAGAGGGAAAACAAACACAGGGCCAGTCTGTGTGGTCATTTGTAGGTGTTAGTTTGAATGTTAATAGAGTAGGATTTCTGGAAAAGCTGGTGAATTTAAAGCAGCATTCCGTTTTGTTGTCTTCCGCTTATCTGGAGATGGGTCGCGGGGGCAGCAACCTCAGACGGGACGCCCGGGCTTCTCTCACCCCGGCTGTATCCTCCAGCTTACCCGGAAGGATCCCAAGGCGTTCTCCGGCCAGCTTTGAGACATGGTCTCTCCAGCGGGGCCGGCGACTGCCTTTGGGTCTCCTCCTGGTGGGACGTTCCCAAAACATCCCACCAGGAGGGTGGCGTCCCACCAAAATGCCTCACCACGCAATGTTGGTCACCATAGGTGAGGGTGGGAATTTAGATCAACTGTTAAATTGAGAGCTCTGCTTTTCGGCTCAGCTCTTTCTTCTCCACTACAGAACAATGCAGCATCCTGATTGTTGCAGATGTCGCACCAATCCATCTGCTGAATGTAAGTAATGTAACCTGGTAATTCCCCATGTGTACAGCAGTGGATTTCTTGTCTATCATAAGCAGTTCTAATTATTTAAGAAAAATGTTGGACTCTTTAATTACTCCCTACTCACATTCCGAGCATCTCAATGACCACAAGTTAACTGTAAATGAGTCAGTTAACTTATACCACAAATCGCTCCATCCCTCCATCTGCCTTGCTGTAAGAGAGACAGGTGTGATTTGCCTTCGTTTGGGCATTTTCTAGATAGTGTAGCTCTTATTAATTGAGAATATTTAAATTAAGAGGAATATGTTGGTATTTATAGTTTTAATTCTTGATATTTTCAGTGTTTCTGCTGTTTTTGTTTTTAAATTCTCCTTCAGTAGGTTTTTCTTTTCTTGTTCTTTATTAGTATTTCTAATCTTTTCTCTCTCTCTCTGTTTTCTCCCACTTCTTCCTAAGGCGGGCCCACACGGTGACGGTGTTGTTCATCCTGACTTGTGTCTTGGTCTACGTCACCCTGCTGGAAGAGACTCCTCAGGACACGGCTTACAACACCAAAAGGTCAGTAGTCTGTGTTTATCTCTTCTTGTCTCTATGACTAAAGTCCCACAGGAGTCTGAAGAGCGGTTGATAACAAACTCAAAAAAATTGATTAGTTTTACTGGAAAAAAGTGTTCTTAATACTGTCATTTTTTCTGTTTAAACAAATTATTTCAATAAAGAATATTTTGAATGTAAATGTCCCATTATTTACTATTATTTTTTAATTATTTAGTCATTTTGCTAGTTAGATGATTTGCACTTTCAAATGTAAGATTATTTATTCATCTATTTTCTGACTCATAGTTATTAAAATTGAACAAAAAAGCGACAACCTTTAAATTTTCTGTACAACTATTTAATATGAATTAAAGAGGATCTTTTCTAAATAAAATTAAACCAATGTGATAAAAGGAATTATATTTGAACCCTTTTAAGTTTGCTTTAAATTCAGATTATTTTATATCACATAAATATTCAAATAATTTTGTTCTGTTGTTCATCTGTTAATAAAAATCTGAGCTATAAAATCCTTTTACATGCTTGTTGTGGCTGTGTTTGTATGCAGAGGAGTAAACTTGAAGACAAAACCCTTGTGGCATTACCTCTAATACGTCTGAGCAGCAACGCCGCATCGTTCAGCAACTCACTTTATTTCCTTTGTTTGTTTTTTTTGCTCATTCCACTTTGGCTGCATGAAAGATAGAAAAGAAAGCCAACAGTCAAACTCGTTAAAGACGGTGTGTATTTGTGACTGAGTGAGTGATCCTAAGTTGTTTGTCTGTTGGTGGACGTAAGCGATTGCGGGAAGGCTCTTAACAGGATTTGCTGTAGTCAGCACAGTTGAGCTCGTGGGGATAAAGACCCGAGAGCTTTTTTCAGGTACTGAAGAGTATACACACTCTTATCAATACTGATTGTCACAAAAGTTTGAAATTTAAATTACAATTGGATTGAAGTTTTTCTAAATGTGAAATAGAGAGCATTACATAATAATAATGTAGTTACTACAAAACCGCTGATGGTAAGAAACTAATAAATTTTCTGGCAAACGGATCAAGAAAAAGTTGGTATAAAGAAAAAAAATAATATTTTGGTGGTCATTTGGTTCATTAATAACACAACAAAGTTCTTTAGAACTGCAAATGTGGAGAAATGTCTAAGTAATTTTTCTTAATTTAAATCTTTTCAGATTTTATTCTCTTCACTATCCACAGACCTCGAAAGAAGCCTAACTATTTTGTACTTATTTTTGTGTACAGAATAAGTCAACACCACTCCAAAGTAGTGACCTTTGGCTTGAAAGGCAGCAACACATTAAAAATTAAAGTTAAAATCTATTCTTCAACCAGGACAAATGCACATGGTGGATGACTAACAAAATTCTGGAAAGACGGGGTGCACGTTAAAAATGAAATAGAAAGTTTAACGTAGGAATCTAAAACAGTCTTTGCTAATTTAAGAAAGAAAACACAGAACAAACAGGACAGAATTGGTCTGAATCTCACAGTTTTTAATGAACCCTGGCTACGTTGTGCTTCGTCTGACTGATGGTCTGTAGATCACACAGAAACGCTCTGTCTCTTTCTGATTGGGAGCTACTAGCTTTAATCTCAGTGCATGTGCGGTGTCATGTGTCCCTGTAGGTTCAGAGCAGCGGTCTGGACTCTTGCATATTAACAGTGATGAAAGGCAGTGAGGCTATGATTATTCTGCTTTCTTTGTAAACTTTGAGAAAATAAAGTGTGGCCTCACAGAGAGCAGCTGAGACTAAACTTCATGTTGGAAGGAGCTCAGTTAAAATCAGTGTAGTTTACCCCCTCCCGGTTCAGAGTAGCATCACAAATCTGTAATAATTGAACTGAAAGTGACATGTATCCCTTGAGACTGACGTGACGTGTGTGTGTTTCTCTAGGGGAATTGTGGCTAGCATCTTGGTGTTCCTTTGCTTCGGGGTGACACAAGCTAAAGATGGACCTTTCACCAGACCACATCCAGGTATGAATAAATGGGAATATTTCTCTGTTTACAGCTCACAGTGAAATAAAGACATCTGAGAACACTTTATCAAATGTGGTGTGAAATAGAAAACCTCTGAGTGCAGCTGGGAGCTAAATGCTATTGTCAGGAGACGACTAATAAGCTTGTGCTGAAAGCAAAATAAACACACGCATGGATGACTGACGAAAGAGTTGTGCAACGAAAGGTTACAATTTCATTCCAAAAACTCATCTATTTACAATAAAATGACATTAGATCAGTTATAAAGCAACATAAATTCTAAAGTATACATTGTATGCTTTTATATGAACACTCATTTAATAAACATAGTATCAATGCAAAAAGTACAAACAATCAAAAGTGCTTTTCAACGGAAAAAGGAGGTAAAGCAAGGAGGCTGGTAAACCACTAAAGCTTGCAGCATCAATGGAGTTTTTTCTGTAGCCGCTACATTGAAAAGAATCACAAAGCTGATGCTGACCAATACTTTAACACATAATAATTGCAATGAAGTTGCAGTGTTTAAACAATTGCAAATTAGCAGGAATTTGCAGCAGTTTTTTTTATTTCAAGTTAATGGTTGTAATTGCAAACACTGCTAAATCCCAAACTGTATTCATATTTCCAGCTTCAGTAAGAGAATTATGCATCATGGGTCATATTTTTAATTGCTACTAATCTGTTCAAATGGCTGAGTTTGTGTAAAGCTCTACAAAATGTAAAGCAAACTAAATTATAGAAAACATTGAGTCCATTAAGGAGTGTAATACTAATTTTTTTATTTTTTTTTTTATTTTGAATTACTCTATTCATCCCTCACCGGGGAAATTTGTTTGCTGCACTCCTTACACCGCAGCAGGCTGCCCTTCAACGGCGCCAATGGTGGGAGAAGTGGGGGCTAGGTGTCTTCTCCAAGGACCCTAGACGTGCTCTCCGTGGGACGCGAACCCGCGACCTTCCGGTCCGCGGACGAACGCGCTAACCACGCGGCCACCGTCTCCACCCAAATAATACCTTGTTTGCATTAAAACGATGCATCAGTGTTTAAAGTGAAGCAGAACAGACCACACCTCTTACCCCATCGAGCAACTCCCATGAGGGGAAAAAAGGACAGGAAGGAAGTGAGATGAAAAGAAGGGGGTGTGGAGGATAGATGAAAATGCATACGCAGTGTTGGTTTCTGCCACTTAGGTTGTATTTATTCTGAGTCACCCTAATTTTCTGCTTTCTTGTCTGGTCAATGCTAACAGGCAGCCTGATTGCGTCAGACCCTCTGATCTGCAGAGCAGGTCACAAAGGCTCTGCTATTGTTCTTCAAATTTACACTCCACAGATTTGTATCTTAGATCTTAGCAAAACAAAAGTCCCAGTTGGATTTAAGCTCCTGGGCCTGTTCTGCTGGATCACAAACTGGGAGTGGCAAAGAGCCTCACTTAATGTGGTAATCTGGAAATTTCAAACATAATCTGCCTAAACACAAACTCCTGCTTCTTTTTTTAAAAAATAAAATCTAAATTGCAGCTCTTTCAATTGATTCTTAAAGCTCTGTTAGGACCAAAATGTTTCTATTCACTGATCTCTGATGATTTGCTTGTATCAGATGTTTTTGAATATTCAGGCTGACATAACACAAAAAGTTACTGTTTCTGTGGACAAAAGATTAAATGTTTCTTTGTGTCCAGTGTAACCTTTTTTTAAATTATTTTTCTCTCTATGTAGCTTACTGGCGTTTCTGGCTCTGCGTCACTGTCGTCTATGAACTTTTCCTCATCTTCATCCTCTTTCAGGTGTGTTTTAAAACTTGGATGATTTAAAAAAAAGATAAATGAGTAGTAATTTATTTATTTACAATTGTCTTTAAGTAACCTCACATTGCTGAGTTTAGGTTTTCTTATCCGTTTTTGTCGGCATGGTGTGTTAAATACACTCCTTTGCAACTTGCAAAAAAATAATTAAGTCAAGATTTTGGTATTAATTTGCTTTATTTGATTAAATCAAAGAAGGTCATCATAACAACAAGTGTTATAAAATAACACATTACTGTAATAATAATATAGTGTATCAACACTGTTGGCACGTCTTTTTTAGCTCACTCTCATAAAGACATCCTGTTGTTTTTTAGTAGGAACTGGTTTAGAATTGTGATTCAGAACAAGTAACAACATGTTTATTGAGTTAGTTTAAAAGCAGTTTGAAAGTAACACGGCAGAACAATATTTTATTTCAACACCTCAGATATTGGGTGTGAGAAATTATTATGAATTCTTTTTGCCCTGGTTATTTTAAAATAATATTGTTGCTGTTTGGTATTTTTGATTTGAGAACGGAATCAGATTCAAAATAGTTTCTGAAAACACTAGCTGAGACACAATTGAGTAGGTCATTAGCTACACGTTAAGTCTGGAATTAACTTGATTTTGTCTTGCCATTTTATCTTGCATTTGATGTAAGGTAGCCAAACAAAAAGATGCAGTGAAAGGTGAAAGTAGAAATTGTGAAAGCCAAACAACAAAATTTTAATGACTTGTACCGTAGATAGAACAGAGTTAGGAGAGATTTATCTGTTTACTGTATTTTCATGACTATAGGGCGCACTTCAAAGTTTTAAATTTTCTCCAAAATGTGTGGAGCGTCTTGCAGCAGTGTGCACATAATGTGTTGTAGTGGGAAAGCAGACTTTGGAGATTACAGCATGAAAACGGTAAAAATGAAGTCTAGGTGTGAAAGAAGATGGTGAGCACACTTTTACTCAGACTGAGCAGCAGCACCGGATGAGTTACGCAACAATTTGTGAATGAATTGTAGATGTTTGGGCTAATGTGTCTTCAAGCCAGCATCATTCATGAGGAGCGGCACGGCAAAAGAGACAGAGTTTGACAATGACAAAAGTGAACCTGGCGTGTTTATAGAAATAGCGCTCAGCTGTTCTTTTTAGATTCAGAAAATAAGAAGTTCAAAGAACTTTTGAATGCATATTGATGGTTAAATAAGTAATGTTTGTACCTTCCGAAATACTTCAGTAAATCATAACCAAACTCTTTTTTTTTTTTTAAACACACCTTAGCATGTTTTACTGATACGTTATTACCATTGCACCCTATGTTTTCGAGAATCCAACAAGTTGACTAGTCAGAAAAACTAAGATGGAAAAGACGTGCTTCAGGTTTTGGGTGAATAAATGAGAGTGAACAAAAATTAGAAATAGTTTTTGTTGGAGGTCAGTAACCAAAGACAAGTAAGGAAGAAGTGATGAGGGCATTGAAGAGGATGAAGAGCGGAAAGCACTCAAACCTGATTAATCAGCTGGACCAAATATCCGACCTAATGTTTAAAATAGGACTTACTTACATCCTTACATGATTACGTCTGTAGGTTTAATTCTCCTTTTCCCTAACATGCCTGCTGCACAGACCGTGGACGATGGACGACAGTTCATGAAGTTTATCGACCCCAAGCTTGGGGTGCCACTACCAGAGCGTGGCTATGGCGGCAACTGCCTCATATATGATGCGGAAAATGTTACGGACCCCTTCCACAACATCTGGGTGAGGAAAAGGCTTTTATTTGATTTGTAAAGAATATCACTTGTGTGTTGCTGCATGTCTGACAACTTGCTGGTAAAACAAGTTAGAAACGAACAAGATCTTTTCTCAAATAAAATACCAGCCTGACCAACATCTTTAAATTTAATACTCAAACAGACAAAATTTCCTTCTTATTTTTGTTTTCCCATGTTTGGACTCATTATTTCACTTTATCTAATTTCTCATTATTAGTCCTGCCTTAATGTGCTGCTTGTTTTGGTACACAAACATACAACCAGGTGTTTTAGTGCTGCTCACATTTCTATCATCCAAAATGCTAAGTACAAGGGCTGTTCAGTAAAGCAAAAAATTTTATTTAAATTTACTCAAAAGACCGGATAACAACAGACTTGAGTCAGGGTACATCCTGGAGAGGTTGCCACGATTCACTGAACTACATAGAAATTGACACTCTCACTCCGAGGGTGAACCTGCTAACCACACAAAAACAGTGGAGGGATGTTTTGTTATATTGGAACATTTGTAGTTGGGACTCATCTATTGAAATATGTTAGTAGAAATTTGTTTTGTTTTTTCAGGACAAGATGGATGGTTTCGTTCCAGCTCACTTTCTGGGATGGTATATCAAGGTATGTTTAGAAATGCTGAATGACTCTTAAGGCTGAAAAAATAAATTAACATTTACTCATTTTGCTGTAAAGTTTATTAGGTTAACATTGTGTGGCGGGATCTCAGAAAGAAGTAACTAATCAAATCATTTTGTAACCTAACAATCTTCCACAAAACTCCAGGATGATTCTGTCTGTATTTCAAAGTTATAAACAGAAATACTCGATAACGTGTCTGTTTTTTATATTAGTTTGAAAGAAAAAAACAAGTAGATCTGTCAACAGCAAGTTAATGTAAAACCCAGTTCCATTCCACTTTTTAATTAATCTCTGTTTATTTTTCTCCTCAGACCCTAATGATCCGCGATTGGTGGATGTGTATGATCATCAGTGTCATGTTTGAGTTCCTAGAATACAGCCTGGAGCATCAGCTACCAAATTTCTCCGAGTGTTGGTGGGACCACGTACGTACCAATCTTCCTGTTTTCACACCACATAAATAAGGGGAATTATATTGAAAACAGTAAAGATTTAAAATTTGAAACATAAGTAACTTTGCTTTGTGGAAAAGATCCACTAACCAAAGACAAAACACATAACGATGCAGCCAGTTATTCAATAGATGTCTGCTGTGGACATAGATTTATGGTAGCAACATGTTTGCTCAATAAGAATAATTTATTTTACAAGCATGAAATAAAACACATCAAATAACGCAATAAAATGGGCTTTAGGACTTTGAATTAGAAATAAATGTGAATAACTTTTACGGATTTCCTCACACAAGTACACATGCAGATGTTTTGCGTGAATATATGTGGTTTTTTTTAGGGGGTTTTATGGCTAATATAATTCTAGGGATAAGCCAGATCATACTGATTGGTACAAAAAATATATCAATGAGGAAAAAAAAAAAATAAAAGCAAACCAGAGAGTGAGAGAGGGAGGTGTACTTTTGCTCACAATCACACTGTCCTTATTAAAGATTTAATCTGATAAACCTGTAGAGAGATTTCTGGATCTCATTCACCCCAAAATGAATGAAATCTGCTTTTGCTTGCAGTGGATCATGGATGTTTTGTTATGTAATGGTCTGGGGATCTACTGCGGCATGAAGACACTGGCCTGGTTATCTATGAAACCATATCAGTGGCAGGGCCTCTGGAGCATTCCTACATATAAGTATGTCTTCAGAAAGAAAGAAAGAAATGCACTTGTTTTCTTTTTCTCTGAACGATTAGTGACTGATGGTACGTTTCCGTGCAGGGGGAAAATAAAGCGTATCGCATTCCAGTTCACTCCTTACAGCTGGGTGAAGTTCGAGTGGAAGCCGGCTTCGAACCTTCGCCGTTGGCTCGCTGTGCTGGGCATCATCTTTATGGTAGGAACTAAACCTGGAGTGGGCTAAAGTTTTTGACTCGTGAGCAACAAATGGTCCTATCTTGTGAACAAAGGGCAAAACCCAGAGCAGTTGCATGGTGTAAATAAATTTTGGTACGTACTGTGAAACAGAAAATGATTACATAAAATAGACGGAAAACATGGGCTTTGATTTAAATTTTCAAAATAAAAAACTCAATATTTTCCTTCATTCATTTCTTTGATGAACCCTCGCCTTCATTTTTCTGTCAAATTGAAGCCTAACTGCTATTCCAAGTGAGGTAAGAAAATGGAAAAATAACTGTAAAAATTCATAAAAACATGTCCAAGCGTTGGAGAACACAATTCAGAAAATCCAGCTTTCCTCAACAACAGTTGATTAGGGGTTCAGTGTCTCACTCAAAGACAACTCGTATATGAACAAGAAACATTCATTGTACTTTTCCAAGTTTTCCTCCTTGGTTAAAATATTTGTTTCTATCCCAAACAGTTCCTGTTAGCAGAGCTGAACACTTTCTACCTGAAGTTCGTGTTGTGGATGGCTCCAGAACACTACCTGGTGCTCCTCCGTCTGGTCTTTTTTGTAAACGTAGGAGGCGTGGCCATGAGGGAGATCTACGACTTCATGGGCGACCCGTGAGTTGCAAATGCTAATGAAACGGATGGTGGATTTACAGACGGCACAGTGAAAAAGTTCTGTATCTCGTATTAAGTTTCCATAATAACAGATGTGTCATTTCACCAACAGGAAGTTCCACAAGAAGTTGGGCCAGCAGGCGTGGCTGGTGTCAGCCATCACAGTGACGGAGTTTCTCATCGTGTTGAAGTATGACCCCAACACCATTATGCTACCCATCCCCCTCTTCATCATGCAGTGCTGGTTCTTGGGAATCTTCCTCATCTTTATCTGGACATTATGGCGATTCTTCATCCGGTAAGTCCATTTATTTAGATTCCAAACAAATGACAACATTTGAAGCTTTAATTGGGGAAATAGTTAAAGAGGCGATGAGTTTAGTGATCAAAATGTTTTTGTTTTTTCTGGAATCCAGTCTCCAGCGTGCAGGCTGAAGCTGATCCTAGCGTCAGAGTAGCTCAGTCAAAGTCCTGACCCAAATCTAATCCAAAATCTTTGGGAAAATTAGAAAACTGCAAATGCTTCTTATTCCTTTAATCTGGGTTTGAAATGTTTTATGTAAAGAATAAAAGTTTCATTCTGTATGAGCACATTTAAACATTAACTTATTAATAACATTAACTGTATCTGATCTTCTCTAAATGAAGCACATTACCAAATTATTTTAATTATAGATCAAACTCAGGACACACATCAGATTATCATCAAAGTACATAAGTGCATAAAAATAACAACTAAAAGAGCCGGGACGACATTGGCTCATAAAAATGTAAAATCACAGTTTATGTTTACAGGATGCTGCCGGTAAGTTTCATCCAGATGAAGATGTGTTTTTCATATCAGCTGCGTTATCCTCCCACAGGGACATCACACTCCGCTACAAAGAGACGCGACGGCGCAAGCAGGAAGCGCCAGCCAATTTTGACAAGCATCTGAATAACGGCAGAACGATGTCCCCGTCTGGCCGGAGCAAACTAAATGACATCCCTGATATGCTGCGGCAAAGAAAATCCTGAGAGGAAGCCACCAGGTTTACTCGAAGGTTTTGTGGAAAACACCAGAAACGGTCGCACAGTCATACACGTGGCAAGAAAATGGAGAGACATTTGCTGTGTCGACCGTTCTCGTGCCTACAGAAACTCCAGTCATCACTCGCAGGGGGAGGGGGGGACGACTTTTCATATGTCAGGGATTTACCTCATTTTCTTACTACATAAAACAAACCAAGTGAAAGGTGTGGTTTTGTGTGGTTGTCATGGCAACAGGGCAACAAAGAGCTAAACTAGAGAAAGCAGGTTTGGAAATAATGATGTTACACTCCTTTTTTTTTCTTCTTCTTCACTTTTGATTGATTTTTTTTTTGTTTGTTTTATCAAAGAAATGGAAACGTACACAAAAAAAACATATCCACGTCTGTAAACACACTCATTTATAGATAAAACCAAGGATTTGGTTAAGTTCAGGTCACAATCGGGAGACAGTTTCACATGATGGTGAGTATATTTTTTTATAGTTTTAAACATTTTTTCTGTTGGAGGTGAATTACTTGGAATTTTTTTGGCCACGGGCAATCAAAGCCCCTCTCTCCTCCGTTTGTCAAAAAAAAAAAAAAAACAACCAAACAGAAGACGTATTATATTTTAGTTATTTAAATAAGACTTTTTTTAAATAAGAATTTTTGGTGTTCTATTTGATTAATGCTGAGGGTAATCATTCATAAACACTAGATGATGCTGGACTTTCTACAATCAGCAGGAAGTCCTGCTCAAATGAACAGAAACCTGAATGAATGTTTGCATCTCATTCAGTCATATTACAGCAGGGTTATTTTTTTTAATTTCGTGACATATTTAATTTTTTTATTTCTTTTTGGCCAAAGGTTGTTTTGTAAGTACATTTGTGTCATTTGTGATTATTAAATAAGCCAAATCAAGAAGAAGACTACAGAAATTAGGATGAAGATGTTGGTTTAGAGAGAAGAATTTTGAATCATGTTTTCTTACCATGAGCACCACTCAGACCTGCTCATCAACAGAATCTTCCCTATGGGATTTTTTAATAGGTTTGGTGTAAATTGTTTTGTGACCACATGGGGACGGTAGAAGTTTTCTTTTTTTTTTTCTTTTTTAGGTCTGTGCTGTCATGTTTCCCAAATGCCACTTTCATTTTGGCCCATGTATTTGTGTAAATCTTTGGATTAGAAAACTGAAATATGCTGCTGCTCAATGTTATTTTATAATGTTTTCAATAAAAAACACAAAACTCAACCTTTTTGCGTTTGATAACTTATGTCAAATAACAAGCAAAAAAAAAAGCCAAAAGGATTTATTTTACCCTACCGGTACTTTCGAATATTTTTCTAGTTGAACAAGTACAAAAAACGATACTTTTCTCATTACTGTTGCTCACAAGTAATCAATGTGTCAGTTATAAATAAGGCAAGAAAAGTTGAACAACTATGATGATTATTACCCTTAAACAATTCCATAAAATTCTCCTGTTTCATTTCCTGGTTTTGGGATATGAGTTGGTGGGCAAAATGAGTGGCACACCCTGTACAGGGTAACAGGATCTCAGAAAGAAATAACTAACGAAATCATTTTGTAACCTATCAGAATAATTAATCAAATCAGGTATGTTGGCACAGTGGTTAACACAGTGGCCTCAGAGCAAGAAGGTCGGGGTTTCCCATCCCATGTGGGACAAGACTTGGAAAGCTGGTATTTCTGTGTGGAGTTTGCACGTTCTCCCGTGTATATGTGGATATTCTCCAGGTACTCCAGTTTCCTTCCATCCTCCAAAAACATACATGATAGGTTGATTGGCTGCTATGAAACTCTCTGTGTGAATGAATGTGTGTGGGTTGCCCCGTGGCAGACTGACAATCTGTCTTGCCTTAAAATCAGCCGGGATAGGCTCCAGCACCCCACGCGACCCAGTTCAGAGGATGAAACAAAATCAGATCCTTCAATAATACTTAGAATTTTTTAGTGTAAAGTACTTAAAAAACAACAGCATTGTGACCCATTTACAATCATGAATAAGTAATTGTTTTATGAGGTTTAAGTGTCTGTCATCAGTATATCTAAACTCTGATTGGATGGGCAACTTCTCAAATTCTTTTGTGAAATAAAAATGCAATTTAAAAATTTCAGGTTTCACTTTTCTTTATTTCCATAGTGATCCAGACATAAAACTTTTTTTTTTTCAAAAAACACACCATTTTTTCCAGATACAGTTGTCGATTCATAAATTTTAATATTAAACACTAGAAAACAGAGCAAATTTGGTATGTAGTCATGTTCTAGTGGAAAATCACACACTGTACAAAGTACTTGAAAGAGGAATTATTTTGATCTCATTAGACCCCTAAACTAGACATCTTAACTCTGATTGCACAATTCATTTTCTACTGAGTGATGTTGTACTTTTTATTTCAACATTAAAAATGGCATATGCTTAGTTTTCTATGATTTAACCAGTTTGAACCTGTGTCCTGTATCCAGTATGGCAGGTGGAAACTTGTTAAGTCTGATTCTTTTCAAGTATCTCCAAAAGAGGTCAGGGGGTGACGGACAACTCGAGCTGTTGTTTCCCAAGGCTACCCGCACAATTGGATGGATTATTCGGGGGAAGTTGGTCATCCATTGGTCGGTGAAGTCACTCTCTACAGGCAGATGCGGATTGTAGTCGCTCCAGTTTTTCGAGATGTCGTAGATTGCTTTTATTGCCCTGCCTCTCTCTGACCATTGGATCTGACTGTTTGAGTTGCAATTATACTCCACCCATTGGAAGGTGAAGTCCCCAAGTTGTGGGGGGTGCTGATTCTCAACGTTCATTGCTTTGGTAAACGTAGCTCCTTGCACAGCAACATACAGACCTTCCACACCACGAACACCCTCCACCCACGGCAACGAGTTGTTGCAGTCGAGGACCATGATGAGGCGAGAACTGAAGTTGCCATTCTTCTCCCTCCACCATTCTAGGATCTGATCCAGACGAAGAACTTCTCCTCCTAAAAATCATAAAGTCAGTCAGTCATCTTCTTATCCATCTATCCCTTTTAGGGTTACGGGGGGGTGTTGGAGCCCATCCCGGCCAATTTTAAGGCAAAGGGCAGAGTACACCCCGAACAGGTCGCCAGTCTGTTGCGGGGCCACACACATACAACCATCCACACTCATTCCTAGGGGCAATTTGGCACCGGCCAATCAACCTAGCATGCATGTCTTTGGAGGAAACCGGAGTACCCATAGGAAACCCACACAAACATGGGAGAACATGCAAACTCCACACAGAAAGGACAGTGTTCCAAGCCTCGTCCCCGTCTGGGACTCGAACCCCTGACCTTCTTGCTGTGAGGCCACTGTGCTACCCACTGCGCCACCGTGCTGCCAAATTGTAAAGTAGCTTGTGATATAATTCAAACTAAAGTAAATAGAAAAGAACCAACGATTCACTTACCTGCCAGCTCCCATTCTCCATTTTTGTTTGTACGGCCGCTGTAAAAGATCACATAGGTGTCATGACGTACACCATCATCTGTTTGGAGCTCCAAAAACGATTTAATTTTCGTCTCCAGAGCGTCGAAGGTCATTCCGCTAGAAGAATAGTCGCAGCCAAAGTTTTTTATCAAATGGTGGGTGAAGAACCTCTGCATTTCACTCAACATGCCTGTGAAGCGCCTATTCAGCTGGTGCATCTGTTCTGCAGGCATCAACACTGGATGACCATCAGAACTAAAAGACAGAGAGATGGAATACAACTCATCAATGATCATTAGGCTCTTTTTTTTGTAATAACCACAACTCCATCTTATGGAGTATTTGATTTCAGTAAAGAGACTGACTTGGTAAATTAAAGTTGTGAACATGAAGTTTCAAGGCGACACGAGGGCTTGATATTTCCATGTCTTGAATGTGATGAATACACCCTTGGATTAATGCAGCAAAGCCATGGACTGTTTACTGTTAGCAGTATATTAAAATCTTGAATACTTAAAAAGTTTTTATTCTTTTTATCTGATATAACTAATGAAGGGAGTTTTACTTTTTCTTCTAAGAGAGACGATTAAAGGCCGCTAAAATAATTATTTTTAAAATTTGACATTTGTCTTACCTACAGTTGGTGGGGATGACGACCGCATAACCCACACAGGTTCCTCCAAGCCTCTTTCCAAGCCCATCAAAAAGTCCACAGTAAAGACTCTCAAGATTCAGAATAAGCAAACTTGCACTCAAGAAGAGGCTGTTGGAGCCCTGGTGAACAAATTCATTATTAGGAACTTTTTTTTTTTTTTTTTTTTCAAAAAAGCCATGAAAATTCCAATGTCATTCTTTGTAGAAATAATAAAGTGATTTTTTTTTAAATCAAAAATAAATTTTAAAAATCATTTGCATCTTACTTTCTCTAATTTTAAAGAGGTAGAATTGTGCTCATCTGGGTTAGTAAATTTGATATCAGAGCATATTGAAATTTGATACTTTTTGTTAACTCAGAAATATGATATCTACGCCCCAAAAAACGATCCAACAGTATCACTTTTGTTTTTGTCTCAGTTCTCCTCCCCTGTTGACCTCCGCCCCTTTTAATCTCATCTCCTGGTCGTGTAAAGAGAGGATGAGCAGTACCTGAGTGGAGGGATCAAGCATCACCGAAAGAACATGCAGTAAAACAATTCTGGCTTTCATTAGAATGTGAACGTGGAAAGAAAACAACACTCATTTTCTTTGGGATGCCTACCTGCCAACAAAGAGCAACAACAGCCACAGTTGATATTAGTGTAATGGCAGTCAGACGTTGAGAAAAAAGGCAGTAGTATCTCAATCCTTGTGCTGCCATGACGTTGTCTAAGCTACTGTCCTCTGCGCCCTGGGGTGAATATTGCCTGAGGCAATTACTCAGTTTTGAGTGAAAACTCCACACACTAATGACAAATATGATGTGGCAAATGGGCCAAAAGAGCGCAAACACAACAAACCGCGGGATCGTCCAGTACCAGTGGTCCAAATGGAAGAATTTGAGAGCAGCTAGGATGAGGAAGACTACCTCCCCCAGCAGCAGAGCAACTAGGGACAGACGGCGCCACAAATGTCTAGACACCAGAAAAGGCCTCCAGCACTCAGTCACTGAGAGGCCACTGAAACAAAAGTCCAGGAAAGGGTCGCAGATGAGTTGGCTGAAGTAGCATGCAACTGCAAAAGGGTTGGTGGTGATGTTTAGAGATTTGTCGCAAAAGACCCATGTGATGCCTACAAAGCACAACAGGATAATTAAAGGAAGAGCAGTCTTCAGTCGGAGGGCAACAATAATTGTAATGAGTGCCACAACCAGCACCATGATGCTCAGAGACTTCTGAATAGGGAGCACTGTGCTGGCTGCAGCAAAGCCAACTAGCTCCAACCACTCTTTGTAGGTCAAGATGGATGGACGGTACCTCATGTGTCTCAGCAACCTCTTCAGGACTGTGCACAGTATCCTCAGAGCCACACTGGCAAGCAGCAGATAGTTGGCAACCTGCTCCTTCATGTCATCCTTCAGGTATGTTGGGTTCAAGAAACATAGCAAACCCAGCAGGGCGCCATACCACAGGTGAAGAAGTCCGAGGCTGAAGCACTTCAAGTTACAGAAGTAGTACAGAACAATAGCTAGTCCAAGAACAAAAACAGCTAAAATTAAAAAAATTAGAATGATCGATTCCATTGTTTTCACCCACCGAATGTACAAACCCGTACATATGGCCACGATCAGTACCAGTCTATACAGGTAGCTGAGGCACTGGAGTGGAGAGCAGTTATTTAAATGAACCCGATCCATTGCTTTGTGAAAACCCTGAAGTAAAGCTGCTAAAAAAACTGATCAGCTCTTTACAAAGGCGAGCATTATGAATGCCACCGCTTCCTGAAAGCAAAACCTGACTGGGTTAGAGGTGGCCAAACCTGAATCATCTCTCACTTGTAGGCTATAGTGTTCCAGTGGATGTAGATTACCAATACTGTAGCCTAAGTCTGCTGTATGTGTAAGTGATGAAAGAGTAACTACTGTGCTCTGTGATTAACACTAGCAGACTCCAGATTGGGTCAGTTGACCATCCTACCTGAAAGCTTCTTCCAGACCCCAGCCTTGTGCTTTGATATTAAAACAAGGCACTTAAGAGTTGTTTGGAAGGTACTTCACACAAGCAAGTTCTGGCTGAGTCAAACCAGTTTGACAAGATGTAGAGCTTCACCCAGGAGCTTACATATGCAGCCTCCCTCACTGGGTGTGTTTTCTCAAAAGAATTCAGGATAGATCTCACTTCTGCTATCTCAATGTTTAGACCAATAAACTGAAAAGCAGATTTCATCCATAAAATCACAGTCTATGTGCAATTTACTAGAGCCTTTAGGCCTTGAGACGCCTCGGATTTGTTAACTTTGTGCCCCAATATATCTGAAGCTGGTTGGGCTATCTAATAGTATGTCCTATGTCTGTACTGAGATGTTTTCAAGACGGTAAATATTCCAAAAATATGATTCCTAGCACCACCAAGAGTTTAAAACATTTTTAGATTTCATGCTATTTCATGCTATTTTATGCTATTTCATGCTGTGTTTTTCTAAACATTTTTGGTGATACACTCTCACGGAGTCAACTGACTGTGAACTCTTTCACACAGACACACACACGTCAGACTACATGTTAAGTTTTTTGTTTTTTAATTATTATTTTTTTATTTCTTTGCCTTATTTATGTATACCTTGATACGGATTCTATTCCATGATTTATGTTGAAGTATGACAACACAATGCTTGTTTTTTGCTTCTGCTTTTTCCTCCAACGGCCCGATTGTGGTTCATTGGAAAACAAAGGTCTGTAGTGGGGGATGGTAGAGCAATGCATTTTCCTTTTGTGCCAAGTGGACTTATAAAGCTCAGATACAGCTAGATTTTTCAAACACAACCCAAAAGATGCAGAGAGGTAGGAGAATTACGACAGAGGAGGCCCTGGAGCAGATTCTGTCCAGAGTGGACATGTGTGAGTCAGGGGACGATGAGGTGAATCTTGAGGCAGATTCAACGGAGGAGGAGGAGCAGTCTTCAGGTGAGATTTTATTTCAGTTTATAATTTATTTGTTTGTCTATTTATCTGTCCAGTCATAACTTTGCAAAAGTTTGCAATATCGTTTGAATGCTCATTATCTAAATATGTTCACACTGCAGATGAGGAGACTGGTCCCCCAACAAAAAAAGCCAAAGATGGAACAGTGTGGCTCGAGACGGAACCACTTGGCTCATTATCTAAATGTGTTCACACTGCAGATGTGGAGACTTGTCCCCCAACAAAAAAAGCCAAAGATGGAACGGTGTGGCTCGAAGCAGAGGTTGGGGCTCGGCTCAATTTCACGCATGTTGAACCATACCCCTCACAGGGAGAGCCCACAGATTCCACCGGGAGACGTGTTACGAGCCGTCTTCAGAGTTTTCTGACCTTTATCACTCAGGACATGTTCCGTACCATTCAAGAGTGGACAAATCAGCACGGACAGCGAAGGAAGGCTGAGTGGTTTCTCCCCCAGTCTGAGCTGATGGCATTTGTTTCAGTGATCATCTTCCGCGGAATCATCAGGCTGCCAGCACTACGTGACTGTTGGTCAGCGAGGTTCAGAAACCCACAGATCACCCGAACAATGACCAAACTGTCTATATTCTTTAACTTTTGTAGCGCTGTGTGTGCTGTGACAATAATGCCGTGTGTCTTATTTATCAGGTGCTTTCAACCACTGGAGCCACTATGACCGTCTACACTTTTGGCACACAATCCCATGCTCTGTGAGTAGAGCATAAAGATTCAGTAAAGTAATATGGTTCTCAGCCTACATCTCATGACAAGTATATGTGATTGGTTTTTTCAGTTATACTCTTTTGGTCTCCACTTCCATGTAGGACTACTCAACATTATTACCATGTTGCAAACATAAACATTTGCTTTTCTGTCAATTTACTCAGAAATATTTTTTGTGGACTATATTAGGATTCTATAGACTAGACTTGGAAGGTGATTACTGGTGCCCTCTGAGCGCACACAATGAAAACAAATAACATTTTCCTTCAGAAAAATTATCATCCTCCATTTATTATCTTTTCTAACACTCAGGACGTGTTCAGTGACTACCCTGCTCCACAGCAGACGCACCTTCATGGGAGTTGATTTTAATTCTCTTGCTTCCTTTGCAGACTTAGGTTGGGGTTTCTGTTTCACTTTGGCGACCAAACTGGTTTTTTTTGGACCGAGGGTGTAAGGTTGGCTTTTGTTTCTTAGTGTGTTATCGCTGAGCCTTGTTTGTGGTTGAAAAACTTGTCTGTAAAAATCTGTACTTGTTAATCTATTAAGTCTGATTTCATTTTATCTAACCCTATTAGAGTCCAGATCATTGAACGTGTAACACGGTGTTGCAGTAGCCTCTGAAAAACGGACTCTCGTCCCATTGTCACCCCGAGCTCTCTGGCTTTATAATCTATGAACTAGAGCAGAGTTTTGTCCATGTAAAAAACCTCAGCATGGGTGGACAGGTGTCTTATGCAGCTAATTCAGAGAATAGACTTTAAAGCTGCTCTGCTTGTGTTTAAGTCTCTCCATGGTCTAGCACCAAAGTGTGTACTGTGATATGCTAGTACCTTATGAACCATCTAGAACTCTGAGGACCTCGGGGACCGGCCTCCTATTGGTGCCTAGAGTCAGGACTAAACATGAAGAAGCTGCATTTTTAATTTTCAATTCAATTTTATTTGTATAGCCCAAAATCACAGAATTTCCATCTCAATGGGCTTCACAAGAAAAAGAGGAATGTATTAACACAGATACACAGCAAGAAAAATAACTAACAAATGCTAACTAAACAAGCCTAGCACATTTATGCACTTAGACTCTCCTTCTCGGTGAGGAAAACTCTAAGGGTGCATAAATCTAAGAATTTTATGCTGCAAAAGTCTGGAACAAACTTCCTGAGCCCGTGAGACAGGCCTCTACTATGACAATGTTTAAATCTAGACTGAAAACAGTTCTGTTTAACTGTGCTTTTGATTAATTAGTCTTTTCATCTGTTTTAATGATTTTACTTATTTATTTTTTTTAACTTTTCGATTCTATGTTTTGTGATTTCAATGCATTTCTTTTTTTCCTTCTTGTGAAGCCCTTTGAATTACATTTTGTATGAATTGTACTATACAAATAAACTTGCCTTGCCTAACGCTAAATAAGAAGAATGAGTAAAGTAAAGAATAAATTGTGATAATGCTGTGCTGTGATACATATAACAAACATAGGTGTTTGATCAGCCTCTTGATTTTAATTTTTCCTATAAGTTGTATTTATTGATACACTCAATAATATATTCACGAGTACATGCTGCAGAAAGTCCTGCCTCCAGGCTCCGTCACATGCCCAAGCACAACTGTCAGGTATTTGGCAAGTGCAGACCACAGTTGTTTTGGATGCTCTAATGAAGCTCTGTGAACGTTTTTTTACATTAATTCATGGAGGTGGGGATCCAGACTTCAACATCAGGAAATGGAAAATAAATTGTTATTACAACCATTGGTAAAAAGAAAAAAAAAAGTCTAATTACTTCAAATTAGGTTGACTTAGAATCAGTATCTGGCCACATCTATCAGTTTGACATTTCTGACTATTGGCGCTACGTGAAGGTGAACATAAAAACTGAATGAAAGTTGACTTCCTTCGGGGAAAAATGGTCACATAGGCCTATCTAGACATCTGATGAGTCAAAAAATTAGGTTATGGTCTTACCACACATGCAAAAATACTGCATAAGACGTGAACGAGAGATTGTGTCAAAGTTTTTTTAAATGTACTTTTGCTGAGTAAAATGCATACATATGCTAATGAGAAGAGATAGTCTGTGACCAAGTAGTTTTTAACATCCATTTCCCCATTGTGACAAAGAAGTTCTTCTTCTTCTTCTTTCAGCACTTCCCTTCAGGGGTCGCCACAGCAAGTCAGTATCTTCTATCTAATCCTATCTTCTATATCCTCTTTGGGCACACCAACTATCTTCATGTCTTCCTTCACTACATACATGAACCTCCTCTTTGGTCTTCCTCTAGTCCTCTTTCCTGGTGGTTCCAAATCCAGCATCCTTCTTCCTATGTACTCTCTCTCTCTCCTCTGCACATGTCCAAACCATCTCAGTCTTGCCTCTCTAACTTTATCCCCAAAACCTCTAACATGTGCTGTTCCCTTGATGTACTCATTTTTAATCCTGTCTATCCTGGTCACTCCCAGAGAGATCATCAGCATCTCTTCTACCTCCATCTCTGCTTCCTGTCTTTTCTTCAGTGCTACTGTTTCTAGACCAAACAGCATGGCCGGTCTCTCCACGGTTTTGTACACTTTCCCTTTCATTCTAGCTGAAACTCTTCTGTCGCACATCACACCTGATACTTTTCTCCACCCGTTCCAGCCTGCCTGAACACGCTTCTTCACCTCTTTTCCACACTCTCCATTGCTCTGGACTGTTGATCCTAGATACTTAAAATCTTCCACCTTCTTTTTCTCTTCTCCCTGTAACCTCACTTTTCCATTTGGATCCCTCTCATTCACACACGTACTCTGTCTTACTCTGACTAATCTTCATTCCTCTTCTTTCTAGTGCAAACCTCCACCTCTCCAGCTTTTCCTCCACCTCTTCCCTCCTCTCACTACAGATCACAATGTCATCTGCAAACATCATTGTTCATTGGGATTCCTGTCTGACCTCGTCTGTCAGCCTGTCCAACACCACAGCAAACAGCAAAAGACTCAGAGACAAAGAAGACAAAGAAGTTACTTCTACTAAACCTTATTTTTTATGTTATGGTAGTGTCATCGACAAAGAGAATAAATTTATACAAATTTAAGATTTTACATTTCAACTAGGTAAGTTAAAAAGTTCTAAAAATGAATAAAAATGAATTAAACAAAGTCTTGATCAAAATACTGTTTTAATTGAGAAAGTTCATAGAAGCATACCAACAAAGTATGCATGTTAAAAATTTGAAAAGGCCTCCAATCCCTCCCAAGTCAATAACATTTTCAATCATCACACTGTTATCAAGGTCTTTAATTCTAACAATTGTGGAACAACGAACCATCTATCTCAATTATCAAAACTAGTACTCTTAATTAGATGTGTCAGCATCTTATGCCTACTTTTCGCCACTTAAAAACTGAAATAATTGTCTTTTCTATGAGCACAGTTTTTTTTTATAAAAGTACAAGAAATCCTGCATAAAAAATAAGGTACACAATTAAAAAAAGTGCATTTTTTGCCATTTCTTTTTGTTATATTTGTGCTTAGTTTTATGCTTACGAGTTACTCACAAATAAATATTTAACAGAGACTACAATTATTAACAGTGAAAGAGAGTTCATTCTGAGAGAGCAACAACTTCTTAGGAGGATCTCAGACTGACATGGTTCTTCGCTGTAGCACATGCAGTTAAAATTCCGCTTAAAATAGTTCTCATCAGTTTGGATGAGTTGACCGCTCACAGTAAGTGAGCTTCCACTTAAGCGGATTTTAAAACGACGTGGGTGAAGATGAAGGAAGACATCACTGTTCCAGTTTTTTCTCACACAGCGGCCTTTGCTCTGGCAGACAACTTGGCTACACAATTTTGCTGCCGTTGTGACGTTTAGGATGTACGGGTTCATAATGTTTTTCAAATGATTCTGAGCATCAATACATGCGTTCTGAAAGGCAAATGAGATGTTACTTCTTGTCACTTTGAATCATATGAACAGCTGAACGGGAATAAAATACAAAACTTACCGATGTCTTTGTGATAGACATGCCTCCCCAGGAAATAACCCCAGCAGCACCAAGAGCAGCAGCTTCTCCAATAGTGTTGACCAGGTCAAACTGTAATAATATCAGTGATCTAATAAGTTCATCTAAGTTTTAATTTGAAGAAAAAAACTGGAAAATCAACATTAAAATTAGAAAAAAAGAAACCCAAACAATAGTGTTCTGTACCAATTTACATATCAGTTCTAGTAAAGAAAAATTTCCATGGATTTAACACTAAAACTACCAAAAACGTCAATTTGACGATTCTCAGAAGTTGACGTCTAATTACAGTAGCTATGTTGATCTTTCACGTTCCTGGGCTTCTGAGTTTTTCTACATTATTTTTGTATATTGTTCATATGTTGTAATTAAACTCAAATAAAACACTAAAAATGAGTTCTGAGTAATTCCTCCTCTAACTTGCACACCCGTCAAATTGACGACGCTATTAACTACATTGTAACTTTTCCCGCACCTGACCGTAGCGTGGTTATTGTTGTTTAGTAACCATTGTGGCACCACTCAGGCAAAATTTGTCTTCTCAAACAAATTTGAGAAGACGTTTGTCAGTCAGAATTCTGATATTCCTTGTGTTGATCAGAAGGATATCAGTGTAATTTGAAAGAAATTCCTCTTGGTTTAAGCACTCAGAGATCGGGTGAGGAGCTTTGCCATCCAGGAGGAGCTCGATGTCGAGACGCTCCTCCTCCAGGTTGAGAGGAGCCAGATGGGGTGGTTCAGGCATCTGGTCAGGACGCCCCCCGAGCGCCTCGCGAAGTGTTTCGGGCACGTCCCACCAGGAGGAGACCAAGAGGCAGACCCCGGACCCACTGGAGAGACTATGTCTCACAACTGGCCGGGGAGCGACTTAGGATCCTTCCAGGTGAGCTGGAGGATGCGGGCAGGATGAGAGAAGCCTGGGCTTCCCGTTTGAGCCTGTTGCCCCCGCGACCCGGCCCCGGAACAAGCGGAAGATGACAGGATGGAACTCATTGAGCTTTCTCAAAATATGATACTTTCTTCAATTGGTTCTGTCAAAGGTGTGAGTTGAAGAAGTCTCAGATGGCAGGATTGTTTGGGCCAGCCAGATTTTATGTTTATCATCTGAACCCGTCCACCACAAGACCGTCAAAAAACAGCTGCATCCTTCTCTTTATCAAGATATCCAAGACAAGCAGACACAAGTCCAATGCAAGGACCATTATTTTGATCATGAAACTGTGACCTTCTACAGATCTGCTCATTACTTCAATTGCAATTGATTGGGTGCTCCAAGGGAAAGTTTGGTAGATTTCATAAAGTGATTAGAAAAAAAAACCCTTTCAACTGACTGTTTATCCTCAGACCTCAGTTTGACATATTTTTGAGACATTACAAGAAAATTGTTGCACATTAAAAAAGTGGGATGTAACCTTATACCGCCTCCCACCCTCATTCGTAAAATTAAAAGTAAGAAAATTTTTCTTTTGCATTCTGGGAAGGTTTCTTTATAAAGATGCAGGTGCATATACAAAGCCCTGTATCTCCACGTGACAAATGACGTCTAGATATGCAAAACTTTAATTAATGCTTAAAATAAACAAATGTTCAAAATAAAATATAAAAAATAGAATAATTCCTTTGGATTAAACATTAAGCTACCGTAATTTAAATTTCTGTACAAAACGGTGGGTGTGGAAAGTATCATGACAATTGCATTTTTAACGTAATTATTACAGCCATTTGCTTTAAAAATTTTTAGAAGTTTTTGCAAATATAAACTTTTACCACGTGCCGCTGAGACACAAATTCACCCCAAAGTTCTGTTGAAATAATTCTATGCGGACTCCCTCTCTATCATGAAGGATCTGCTAGGCTTATAGACTTCTTTAAACTGACACAAAACCTAGCCCAACACAGCGACACAGATGCACTGATTCTGCCAGCAAGATTAAAACCAGACAATCATAGTTTAAACGGGCACTTTTGCCAAAAAAAGAAACATTTATCAGTCTCATCTGATTCACCTTTTGGTACCATCACACAAAAGTTTAGTCAACGCATCTATTTCCTCGATATTTGACAGATGTTATCACACAAATTTGTGTGTTACCTCTGACATGTATTCGTCAACGGTGTCCTTATACACAGGTCTTACGTATGCAAAAATGGGAATTGAATAGGAATTGTTTTGCTGTGTTGAAACCCTCATGGCCTCCTGAATGCGATGGCGGACATACCAGCGGGACTGGTTGGAATCTTTGAGCATCACCTCCAAATAGATGGATGGAAAGAGTGCTGTGGACTCAGACCAAAGCCACTCCAGCTTATCATTCCTCAATTCTTCTATTCCAGGACACCTCCCTGTAAAATTGATCATGTCATTCTTGTAATTGTAATTGTAGCAGTCGGGGAATAAATAAAAACCCCAAAGTCTGTTTGGTCTCATATTTTTACCAAGTCTAATGGATTGAATGAAATACGTCTTTGCTGCTTGATCAAATAGTGCCTCTGCCTGAATCTTTGCTTCCTTGTCAGATAAAGAATCATTACTCTCTTTAACTTTTTCAATGGAAATGTTTCTGTAAATGCTTTTGCTTCCCCAGTTTCTTTCCCACAATGGCCTCCACTTTTCGAAGTCAAGAACAGCAAGACCGGTTTGGTTGAAAGGGATGTAGTATTCAATGTCATACTTTGCCTTCTTTTGATGCTTGTCTAAATTCACAGACTGTGGAAGACCATCATGATACATCTCTCCGGTCTGTTCATTAATATAAGGAAAGATGCCAAAACGGTCTATGTAGAATATGGAGATGCTCTGGTCGGTTGCATGTTTCAAAGTGCTGCTGACTAAGCTGAAGTAGGAGAGGTCGAGAGATATGTTGTGGTAAAATTTACAGAGTTCAGATGGAGCATTCCACATAAACATAAAGTGGTGATCAGGAACAATGGGAGGGTGTGTCATTGGTAAGGCGGAGCTGGAGTAGAAAAAGTGTAAAATCCCAACATGGATCCAAAAGAGCTGCTTTGTGTCAGAAAGTTTGACTTGTCTCATTTTAACAAGAACAGAATCTGAAAGAAAAAGGACAAACAAGTTTCAGACAAATATTCTCCAGTAGCTTTTATGTTAGATCATTATGAAGTGTTAAAAGAAAATCTTATTTGCTTTCACTTTGATTCCATGTTTTAATAGATGTCTGAGAGCATAAAATTTAAAACAAAATTATTGGGTGATTATGCAAACAAGCAATTAAAAGACTATGACAAAAGTATTATAAAAACCATTAAAATGTAATTGATTTATTTTCAAAATCAATTACTCATAGTTGTAACTTGTCTACCAGGACAAGTATTTTTATATCATCTCTGACAAAAATTGTTAAAGGCATGTAGCTACATGAAGCAGAAAATAGACATACCGTTACTCATACAAACAAGTTTCATTGTTACAACAATTTTATAAAATTCTTGAAAATTTGATTGTAAAAATTAGTAAACGCGTATCATTTAGACTTCAGGGTGACTCAGTGGCCTCACAGCAAGAACGTCTTTGAACCACTGGCCTCACTGTGTGGAGTTTGCATATTTAAATGGAAAGACTGAACTTTTCAAATCTCTCTCCATTCAGGGAAAGCAAGTGGAACAGGTGGAGTGTTTCAAATATCTTGGAGCACAAATGAACATCCTTAAAGGCACACTCAGACTCACTTTACTCCAAAGTCCTACAACTCCTTCACCTGCTCAGAAAACTAAAACATTTAAGTCATCATAAAAATTAATCCAAAGTTGACAGTATCAACAACATACCAATATGTGTTTTGGCTAAACAGCAGAAAAGATTTATGTTTGCTGAATCAAAATTAAGAACCCTGGGCAACTAAATTCAATCTCTCCTTTGTTCCGTTTTTATACTTGTAAAGTTTGTGTCAACAATCGTGGTGGCAATAAATCTTACATTGTCATAAAAACAAGACAGGACTTTTCTACAACAATCTTTATTTTGAAAAGATGTCATAGTAAAAGAATTTCAAAAGAAGGGTAGTGTATTTACATTAGGAACATCATTGGAGATGAGGAGTGAGACAATGGAAGAAGTAGAAGATTGTAAGTACTGGCACGTAGGATCAACAGTCCAGAGCAATGGAGAGTGTGGAAAAGAGATGAAAAAGCGTGTGCAGGCAGGCTAGAATGGGTGAAGGAATGAAGAATAGTCAGAGTAAGACAGAGTACATGTGTGTGAATGAGAGGGATCCAAATGGAAAAGTGAGGTTACAGGGAGAAGAGATAAAGAAGGTGGAAGATTTTAAATACTTAGGAGTAACGATCAGAGCAATGCTGAGTGTGGAAAATAGGTGAAGAAGCATGTGCAGGCAGGCTGGAATGGGTGGAGAAAAGTATCAGGTGTGACATGTGATAGAAGAGTTTCAGCTTCAGAAAAGTGGTGAGACCGGACATGCTGTTTGGTCTCGAGACAGTGGCACTGAGAAAAGACAGGAAACAGAGATGGAGGTGGCAGATGTGACGATGCTGAGGATCTCTCTGGGAGTGACCAGGATGGACAGGATTAAAAATGAGTACATCAGAGGAACAGCACATGTTAGAGATTTTGGGAATAAAGTCAGAGAGACCAGACTGAGATGGTTTGGACATGTGCAGAGAAGAGAACGACAGACAGAGATTTTGATTTTTAACAGACCTTTATTTGCCTGTGAAAAACATTCTACAACAAGTATTTGCATTAACACAAAACTCAAAATACACGATATCAACAACACCAAAAACGGCACGGTTCACACGGTGTACACTATGTACAGCCAAAAACACAAAACAAACCACAAAATACATTCAATAAACAACATTTATACCACATACATTTACCATCAACACTACTTTCATGACACACAACAAAAAAGAAAAATAGACCCAAATTCCCCACCCACCCTCACACAAACACCCACCCTCACACAAACAGAGACCCAAGTGCAAGATCCCCCTCTTTCACCGTGGCCAAAACCCCTTCACTCCCCCACAGCTCCTCAAAACCCTCCAAGTCCCCGTTTATCTGAAACACCCCAAACTCCAACCTGAGCCGTGCCTCCACCATCTTCCTAAACACCTCCCTCACACACAAAGCCGACCCAGTCTGTACCATCCTCCTCCTGCTCACATAGATGTCCATTTTAGCTTGAGCCAGGAGAAAGTTCAGGACGCGCCCCCTCCTCCTGCTGCGTCGAGAGTACCCGACCCCTCCCACAAACACCTGTGCATCAAAAACTGCCCCCAGAGTCCTGAACACCCCCCTCAACAGATCAAACAGCTGCGTCAGCTGACCGCATCCCCAAAAACAGTGAAAAACAGTCTCCCTCTCCCCACAAAACGGACACCCCTCACCAACGGAACTATTTACACGATGTACAAAATAATTCACAGCCACGGCTCCGTGCAGCAGCCTCCACTGCAGGTCACCCTGTCTCTTACTGAGGGGGGGCTTGTACAGGAAGGACCAGGCCGGGCCCTGGTCAGGACCCAAGCCCAGATGATCCCTCCACACGGTGTCTGTGCGGCCGTTTAATTTCTGGTGGTTCAGAGCCTGGACCATCAGTTTATAAAGAGACTTTCCAGAGGCCGAGTCCAAATAGACAGGAGCAGGAGCGGTCAGCAAGGGACCAGAGGAGTCGTGGAGGTCAGGATCGAGGACAACAGTAGGGAAGGGGTCGGTGGGGTTGGGGAGGAGAGAACCCGAGCCATAGTCCCGTAACAGACCCCACTCCTGCTGAGAGAGTCGCCCCCTCCAGTGGGCGAGTAGCCTTCCTAGAGTCCGAGCCGACCTTATGCCCAGACGAGCGACCAGAGCATCCGTACGGGTGAGGGTACAGTCGGTCCAGTCCAAAAGTACACCGACGGTCGTGAGTCCCCCGCCGATACAGCGGTCCCGTAGAGCAGGGCCTGCCCACTCAGGGTAGGCCAGGGGTTCCCTCAGCAGCCAATGCAGAGACATATTTGCCTGCCTCCCCCTCCTGAGCTTCCTCCAAACCGACAGGAGGCTCTGATAGAACCCAGGGAGAGAGTCCGAGCGACAGTCTGTGAGGAACAGAGAGAGAGACCCCACCCACTCGCCCTCCCCAGTATGGCCACCGCTAACGGTCTCCAGAGCAGATCTGTAGGACCTGATATCAGTCGTTGGATGAATTGTAGCCGAAACGCAGCACCGCGACTGGCCAGGTGAACAAGTCCCTGCCCACCCTGCTCCTTCGGGAGGAACAGCACCGACTGAGAGACCCAGTGGAGCTTGTCCCAGAAAAAATTTACAATCAGCTTCTGGACAGTAGAAAGAAGCGAAGGAGGCGGGTCCACGCACATCAACTTGTGCCACAGCTGGGAGGAGATCAAGTTGTTAATGACCAGTACCCTCCCCCGATACGACATCTTAGGCAGAATCCACTTCCACTTCAACAACCGGCTCTGCACCTTCTCCACTGTCTGGCTCCAGGTCTTCTGGAGACTGTCCTCACCCAGAAAAACCCCCAAATACTTAAAACCCCCAGAACCCCACTGGAGTCCCCCCGGCAGTCGGACACCATCCAGCCCATTCCCGAAAAAACGGGCCTCGCTCTTTGCCCAGTTCACCTTGGCACCTGACACCCGACCAAAAAGAGACACAGTCTCAGCCAACACGTCCACGTCTTCCTGACCGGTCACAAGGATGACCACATCGTCGGCATAGGCAGACACCTTGAACGAGGAAAGACATGCGGGCAGGCTGACCCCCCGTAATCCAGACCGGAGCCGCTGTAAAAAAGGTTCAATGGCCAGAGAGTACAACATCCCTGACAAGGAGCAGCCCTGTCTGATGCCCCTTCCCACGGAGAACGGTGTACCCAAACTCCCATTGACCTTCAGAACACTCGCAATGTCACCGTACAAAGTCTGGACATGACCCACGAACACAGGGTCAAACCCAAACGCCGCCAAGGCACGCCACAGGTACTGGTGTTCGACTCTGTCGAACGCCTTTTCCTGATCCACCAAGATCAGACCGAGGTCGACGCCCGACGAGTTGGAGACATCCAAAACGTCGCGGACCAGCGTGATGTTATCACTTATCAGCCTTCCAGGCACGCAGTAGGTCTGGTCAACATGGACCACAGAGGCCATGACGTGACGAAGACGGGAGGCCAGAACTTTGGATAGGATCTTATAATCCGTGCAGAGCAGCGAGATGGGCCTCCAGTTCTGAAGTAGTTGTAAATCACCCGTCTTAGGCAATAAAGCCAGCACCGCTCTACGACAACTCAAAGGCAGGCGACCATCTTGCAGGCCCTCCGTGAACACCTCCAGCAAAGCCTCACCCAATATATCCCAGAAGGCTTTATAAAACTCCACTGGGAGGCCATCGATGCCGGGAGCCCTGCCGGTCTTCATCCCCCCTGGGGCCGCAGTCAGTTCAGGTAGAGTAATGGGGCCAGACAGACAGCGGTTCTGCTCCCTGTTGACCTGAGGCAGACCCTCCAGGAAACCCCTCCACACAGTGCTGTCTTGGTCTCGTCCCAGACCAGACGTAAACAGACGGTCGTAGAAACTCGAGGCGTACGACCTGATCTGACCGGAGTCTGTGATGACGGTGTTACCGTCAGGACGAAGGGACTGTATGATCTTCTTCTGGCCGTTCCTCTTCTCTAGGCCAAAAAAGAACCGGGAAGGGGCGTCCATTTGGGAGAGGTCCACATGGCGGGATCTCACAAGCGCCCCCCTGGGTGGCGGTACACAGCAGGTCGGCTAACGCCGAACGCTTAGAGCTGAGAGAACGTACACGACCCCCATCCCCAGTAGAGTCTACCAAAGACTGCAGCTCCACCACCTGCAGCTCCAGTTCTCTCACACGTCGGGCTCTGTCGCCCGTGACACCACGAGTGTACTGCTGACACAGCTGTTTGATCTGGACCTTACCGTAATCCCACCACCGTGAAAGACTACTAAAATCAGGTTTACAAAGTTTGTGTGACTTAAAGAATTCTCTGAAAGTACAGAGAAAAACTTTGTCCTGCAGCAGTGAGGTGTTAAGTGCCAATAGGCGCTGCGAACCCTGACATTGGAAATGAGAGCTGTACAAGTAACCAGGTGATGATCCGAGAGCCCGACAGGGGTGATGTCAGATGATGTGCAGACGTTAATGTGATGTGCGAAACAGTACAGCCTGTCCAGACGAGCTAACGAGAGGGAGTCATTCTTGCAGTGGGACCAGGTGTACTGCCTAACCGCAGGGTGATGAGCTCTCCACACATCCTGCAGATCGTAGCTCTGCACGAGCTCTCTCAGTCTCAGAGCAGAGGCAGGATGAGGCTCAGCATGGTTCCTGTCTAGATGTGGTTCTAAAGTACTGTTAAAATCCCCAACCACAAACAGGTATTCCCCACTGTCACTGCACTCCCGTACACACCGGTCGAGAGAATCTAAAGCCTCCAGTCTTCGCGTGCTGGCACAGGGCAGATACACACAGATGAGAACGAGGAAAACGTTCTCAAAACGAGCCCTAACTCTCAAAACCGCCCCCCGTACTACTTCCTCTACCTCCACAGAGACTGGCAGAAAAGATCTGGAGAACAAAAGTGCCACCCCAGCGCTGTTGGACAAGCCATGGCTAAAATACACCTGACCAGCCCACTCCCCGCCCCACTCAGCCTCTAAATCAGGAGTGCTGTGTGTTTCCTGGAGGAAAACTAAATCCAGATGTTTCATCTGAAACAAATGAAACAGTGTTGCACGCTTGGATTTACTCCTAGCACCGATTACATTCAGAGTACCAATATTAAAAGTACACATGATGAAGAAAAAGAAACACACAAAATACATCAAACATAGAACAACTCCCATAATACACACACTAGTCTTGACTAGCCACTCGGGCCGTAACTCTGGACAGAAACTTCTTTAACCGGTAAACCTCTTGGTCAGTCAGCGAACACTCTCCAGAAGAGGCACGAGTGAGCGGTCGGGCTGAGTACTCAAACAGTTTCAGATTCGGAAAATAATCCACCACAATTACATTTCGCGCACCTTTCGTAGCCTTCAAGAATCGTTTTATGTTAGCCTCGGAGTAAAGCTGCTCACTCACCCCAGAACTGTTGGCCCACTTAGCCTTGCTGGAACTCCTCGTCAATTTCTGTGGGGTGTCACCATGCTGAGAAACGTCCATTTTTCTCTTCTGAGATGAACCGGGGAGCTCCACATCCCCACAGGAGGAGAGGTCAGAATCACTCAAGCAGTCCTCAACAGTAGAAAGCTCTCCCATCTGGACCTGAGAGGCAGAGCTCGTGTCCACACATTCAGCGTCCACGCCAGACGCAGACGGATCCTCCTCAGCGCGCTCCACAGCAGGGGGCACGGCATCAGGTGCAGGCTTAGACCCAGAATCCACGGGCGCCTGTTGGTCAGGTGAAAGCGCGGGAGGGTCAGGAATAGCAGAGACAGGAACATTCGGCTCGGTGGACAACGTCGTAGCTCTCTCCGCACCAGCGTCATTACTCGGCGCAGCAGTGTGCGGGGCAGCGGCGCACTGCGGGCCCGAGGCCATACGTTCAGGACAGGAGCGGATCAAGAGGCCTTCTTTGCCACAACCAAAACATTTCATCTCATCGGTGGTAGCGTAAACAGTATACGGGCATCCATCAAAACGAAAGTTGAAAGAGACGTTGAGGTCAGACCGGATGTCCGCAAGCACGATGAGGGCGCGCCTGCGGTGACAGAAGACGTGCTTGAGAGAAGGAGCTTTACTTCCTAGAGGCATCCTCCTAAACGGAGACACGATGCGGCCGAAACGGGACAATTCTGCAGCAAGGGTATCATTGCGCAAGAACGGCGGCGCGTTAGAGACCACGATCCGTCTGGCTGGACTCACCAGAGGCAGCACAGGTGTCAGAACGCCGTGGATCACCGCGCCCTTTTCCACCGCCTCCGCCACTTTCTCCGTGCTGGCCAAGAAGAGCACAATCGAGCCATTCATCCGGGACGCGGACCTGATGTGGTCGCAACCAACCTCCTTGCCCACAGCAAGCGCAGCGTCTTCTACCGAACACGCCACAGTAGGTACCAACTTGATAGCATGACGCCGCGTCAGTCGCTCACAATCGTCCTCAGCACTAGCTGAACCGGCCATGACGCCGGTACCGGCAACCGGCAACAGCAGGAAGACCAAAAAACACGTACACCGACAAAAGAAAAAACAAAAAAAGAGTACACAAAACGATTCCAAGCTCCCAAAAAAACTCCAAACTCTCTCCTACTCCTCCAAACCGTGCAACCGGAAGCGAGAGAGAGAGACAGAGAGAGAGAGAGATAGAGAGAGATTTTGATTTTTAGATTTTTAAGAGACCTTTATTTGCCTGTAAAAAAACATTCTACAACTTGCATTTGCGTTTGCACAAAACCCAAAATACACAATATCATCTACACTAAACGGCACGGTTCTCGAGAGAGAGAGAGAGAGAGAGAGAGAGAGAGAGAGAGAGAGAGAGAGTACATCGATAGAAAGATGCTGGGTTTGGAACCACCTCTTTGGTCTAGAGGAAGACCAAAGAGGAGGTTCTTGGATACAGTGAAGGAAGACATGAAGATAGTTGTTGTGAACGAAGACGATGCAGGAGACAGGATTAGATGGAAGAAACTGACTTGTTGTGGCGACCCCTAAAGGAAAATGCACAGGAGTAGACGAAGAAGATTGGAGGTGCAATCTTTGACACTTGTTTGAAGACGTCACACTTGTGTTGTTCTTGTATACTTATCTATATCGGCATCCTTATCCTGCCTGTTTTTTTTATCTAACCTGACAAGTGGTGTGATTGTCTTCATTTAAGCTCTCAACAGAAACCTTGAAAATAGAAACTTTTGATTTAATTCATCACATCTTTGACTCAAAAGATTATTATGTGTTTGATTACTCTTTTTATGAACTACTGATTGCACAATTGCATCAAATGACTGCTGCTCCAGGGTTTAACCAGTAGCTTACTTATGTTACTGTCATTAAGACTAACACGGATTATTTTGGCAATCTTCAATGATCTTTGCAATGTCGATTGATAAATCATGGGGATTTAGATGAACCTCTCAGAAAGTCTCGGGTATGAAGCACATCACAGCAGCCAGGGAAGTTTGAACATGTGGGTGAGTGTGTAAAAGATGTTTATAGAGTAAAAACCAACCTACTTTGAGATCCAACTTTCTGCTGTCCTTCTGTTTGGCAAGTCCAGAAGTTAGGATCTGTCAGATGTAAATTCTGTAAGCCCCGGTCTGGATATCACCTCATTCATTAAAATGGTAGGAACTTTGATTTGAGGCTGAGGACTTGTACTGACTCGACCAAGCTGAGAATACTAAAGCCCTAAAGTTGTCTGAGTTTTATTTGGCTTCAACATTGTTTCAAAGCTCCCCCTCCTTCCCCGCCTGCAGACAACATCTAAGGTAGTTCCTGCAAGAGGACACAGCACAGTAATTCTGGTTTTCTGTCAAGTTAAACCTGTTAACTTAAAAGTTAAAAAACATTTTGCCTCAATTTTGTGTGACCAATTTATGTTCTGAGGGTGTGTCCGAGGAGCTCAGCACATTTCACAAGTCAGCAATTGAAGATCTAAGTTCTATTTATATCTGTTTTTAACAAAATAAAACTGAACACATAATAAATTTTCTGTAAAAAGCAAAGGAATTTCACACAGCTTAAATGAGTTTGATAGTAAATGTGTGTTAAAAAAAAATACAATGTCTTACTGGACACCTGACGTTTTGGGGTTTTTTTTCAATCACTCGTGTTTTTAATTGTGTAAGAATGCTAATATCTTGTTTTATTGAACATTGTGATCTAATTATTACATTAATCAATTATTTCCATTCTCACTTTTCTAGACGGCATTTAAAAACTATGACAACTTTTCTTGTAATATAAGCATTGCATGATTAAAGCTTTGTTTCTACTGAAAAATGCATACTTTTGATCATTCATTTCCCACAACTACTTCTATGAAGACCATCTCTGATCACTTCCTCCAACAGAATAGTCAGAATATTCAAATAGTTTTCTTCAGGATGCGATGTCGAAAGAAAAATGAGGAAAACAACCACTCCTGTGAATCCAGGATAAGTGAGACAAGGTAGAAAAGATATTTGTATAGGACACCTCCCGTGTACAGTGTAATTAATGAGGTTTTCCAGTCATGACCCATTCAAAGAAACCTGAAGAAGAAGATGTAGTATGTTGAATGAGCAGCTCTCCTGGGAAACTCAAGAGCTTTTAAGAAGTGGGTGGGGAAAGTAAGGTCTGGACTTGCATCCTTTTTAAGCTTCTCTGCAATCTGATCCATGATATGTGGAAAAACATTGATAGATTAGTGTGTGTCAGAGAGTGAATACAAGAAAACAAAGACATGAGTCACATACAGTATGATGTGAACATTTTGTCCTCTCTTTCCCCACCATGAAATATCTTTTTAAAAAGAAAAGATTACGTTTACCGTCTCTGTTCCTCAACTGCAATTGTTCTTTTGGAAATAAATTTCCAATACTTAATTTTTCCTTATTCTCTGTCTCAGCAGTAGAGTAGTGTAGAATAGCGCATAGTAGAAAATGGAATAGCTTGAAAACCCACGGCAACAAATGTATTTAAAAATAACAATCAGCACATTTGAACAAAGCAAACATTTTAACTGTCAAAATCCCTACCAGACAGTTCAATCAACAAACGATCCAATAAAAATAATTATTTAAATAATTACAAAGTAGTTAATTTAACCTAAATACGGTACTTACATTTCCAAACTCTAGTTTTAGCTAAAATACTATAGTTTGGACATGTGCAGAGGAGAGAGAGTGTCACAGTGTTTGACTTCATTTTGGTGGTATCATCAGTCTGAATGATGCCGCTAAGAACAAAAGACATTCATTTTTAATTTGTGTGCGTACATTGTCGGGATGGTGCCATTGGTCGAAACACCTGATAAAAAGTTATTTTTATAGCCTTTTCACACACACTGTATTGGTCCGTCGTGGTGAAGTAAGAGCTGAGCCGAAAAGAAAGCTCTCTCGTTACAATTCGATCTACGTTCTCACCCTCACCTATGGTCACCAGCTGTGGGGGTGACCAAAAGAATGAGATTGTGGACAAAATAAGCATCCTCTGCAGGGTGGCTGGCCTCTCGCTCAGAGATAGAGTGAAGAGCTCTGCCATCCGGGAGGAGCTCAGAGTAGAGCCATTGCATGGAGATGCTGAATTTCCATTTTATGCTGCAAAAGCCTGGAACAAAATTCTTGAGGCCCTGAGACAGGCCTTTACTGTGATGATGTATAAATCTAGGCTAAAAACAGTTCTGTTTAAGTGTGCATTTGATTGAAGATTAATTACTCTTATTATCTGTTTTAATTTTTTTTACAAAACATTTTTATTCTATGTTTTGTGATTTTAATGCATTTTTTTTGTCCTGTGAAGCACTTTGAATTATGTTTTGTATGACTTGTGCCATACAAATAAACTTGCCTTGCCTTTTCTCATTTCAGGTTTATAACCTGCAATCTGTTATATGTTAATAAAAAAACTATGGTCTAGATTTGTTTCTGAAAATTTCATATGAACAAAAAAACAAAACACGAGTTATAACAATGTGTGCTGCCTTACATTGTTGTTGCACAAGAGAGCAATGAAAAGAAGTAGTCTGTGGTAACATTTCTGTCCTTCTTCAAGAGTGGTTTCATCAGCCTCATCACATCATTTTTCAACTACCTCTCCTCACTGTGACAATTGGGATATTTTCAAAGATATGGGAGGACCCACCCAATTCTTGATTTGAAACTCGTCAGGTTTACTTGCAATTTACTTCATGAAACAGCTGATAGTGTCTGATGGAAAAAGCTGTTGATCAGCTGTCATGTTTACCAGGGTTATATGATGCAACAAATAATCTCCACACACCAGGTTATCAGTCTTTGCTCGCTCACTGCGATCAAAGTGAGCAGTGAACGAGCAAACCTACGCTCCCTTGTCATCAGCGCGTAAGTGTTGCATGATGTCTTGGAACTGGTTACGCAATATAGTTTCAATGATCTGTGGGTTTCCCAGGTTTGCAGACCAACAGTTAGGTGTGATGGAACCTTGGTAATCTCCTGCAAAATGACACCTAAAATAAATGCCATTAACTCAGGAATAGCCTTGAATCAATATACGTAATCTGCTTGCTGTTTATGATGAATAGTTCATTCTTGAATAATACGAAGCATGTCAAAAAGTTATAAAACACAGAAAACTTTGAAGGCAACTTGAGATACCCTTTTAGTCATTACCATTGGCTCTCCTGCAGTCTACGCTTCTGTTGGGGTAAAATATGGGGCAATGTTTTGTTAATCACAACACAATGGGCCACCTTTGGGAGTCCACAAATGAATACTTTTTTGGTGGGGGACTAGGTGGAGAACAAATTCAATTGAAAATTTTCTCTTATTTGTGAATGAGTTGAACATGTAAGAATATTTTTATGTGTGTGAAAGTTTACATAAAGCTGAACAATTTTACCACCTGCATCGTAGAATATAGAATTTTTCAGACAATACCATCATTGTGGCCTAAACAAAGTCCCCCTCCTTCCAAAACCAACTGTACAGACGGTGACCTGGTAGGGAGACTTCCTGTGAGTATCTTGGAATTTTACTCACAGAAGGAGCATATTCAGCGGAAGACTTTTTTCCCAGTAGACTGGAACACACTCTCTGAACAAAAGTCAGGGTGTTAGGGCAGTATGTTTTGTCCTAGCACTCTTACACAACTTTTATCCAACTAAATTGTTCTGGACATTGTGTTTTCATTTTGTTATTATTGTACCTATTGATTACAGAATTAAAACACCAGCAGGTCACTGGTGTTGTGGAATTTTCTTAATAGAAAAGTCACCCAGGCTAGAAGTCAAAATAAAATTTATTCACGGCAAAAAAGATTAAATGCTGCAGCATTGAAAGACTATGCAAACCAAAGTTTGATTAGCAGAGCATGAACTTCCAAAGTTCATGAAGCATTTAATCTTTTAATTGAAGGAAATTAGTTCATACAATTATGAAATGTTCATATCTTGACATTTTTTTATTGTTCTACATTTTCTGTTGACAATGGGATCAGAGAGAAAACTATTTGATATTCTTGGTTAATGTCTTTATTTCTTTCAAAACATATTTTCCACTTCAATCTCAGATATTCCATTCCATTGAGGTACATCGAATTCAGTAAAAGGTTCATTCTCATGCAAAACCGATTTTTCAGAGCTTTTTACTTTCTAACAATGTCACCAAAAGAGTTTTAGAATGACTGACCGGTTTTCAAAATAATCTTCTCCCATGTGACAGCAAACAAGTGGTTGTTGTAGGAGATGACGTGCTGGTTTTCACAGGGCAGGTAGAAATTCATACACACTCCTCTCCCCATATGCCTCTTCCACTTCTCCCCCAGTCTTACTTCTCCTCTATGGTTTAGATGGAGGATGAGTATTTCACTCAGGACCTGTGGTTTTACTTTCCCAGAATGAGTGGGGGATGAGCAATCGTCAGGCTTTTACACTCCTTGATTTGTGGTAAAGCTTTATAAATCGGTAGGATTTTAGAACTATTCTGTAAAGTATGTTCCAAAATCCAAATTGTTGTTGTTTGTGTCCAGAAAACACAATAAGAGTTTTATTTTTTGCACAAAACCTTGAAAGAGATTTAAGAAAATAATCATTTAAACCTTGATGACTTGTCTTTTAGTTGAATGCAGCAGTTTGGGTGAACAACTTTCCCCCACATAGCACTGACAGGTGAAGTGTTCAGCCCAGGATTGAAGGTCTGCTGCAGACGGAAGGCCGATGGCTAAGTAATTCTTACTGTCTCGAACAATGTGGAAGTGGATAGGATTCAGGTGCAGGTAGTGGGAAGAGTTGAAGTTCTTTCTGATGCACCGGCCCTTTCCCTGGCATAAGACCTCACTGCAGAGAATGGCAGCCGCCGTAACATTAGCAATATAGGGATTTAAAGTAGATGTCAGGTACTTGGATAAAGACTGGCAGGCAACCTGTGGAGAGAGGGATGTGTTAGTTTAAGTCATTGCTAATTTTTATTCTTTAGTCAAATTCAAATGAATGATTGTTGTCTATTTTAGGATCAAGTGGAGATGCAGTGACCTAAAAAGACCTCTGAAACAATAGAACATGAAAAATTAGACAGTAAACACCTATTCATTACTATTTCCAACGTTCCATAACCAGGGTTCAGGTTGTTTGCTAACCAAACCGTAACTTAAAATCTTTCATTTTGCACTAAATGGAGAACATTTGTCAAAATACAAAAAGCACTGATGATTTATAAAAAAAAAAAGAAGTAAAAAGTAGCACTGCAATGGTGCCTGCACATCTTTTAGCGGTGATAAGAAACAGCACAGTCACTTGTTTTTTCTTACAAGAACCAAAAAAAGGAACTCAAGCCTCTCAGTTTTTTGCTGATTTAAGATTATTCCTTAACGCTTTTGTTTTGGGCTGTAACCACATTTTAATCATTTAGAATTATGTTTATTTTTATCGATGGAACTCACTAAACCCCATACAACTAGATAACATACTAACCTTGTTGTTGTAGTCTTTGTGTGAACCCCACATTACGACCCCCGATGCTCCAAGAGCTGCAGACTCTCCTATAGTGCTGATGAGGTCAGCCTGAAAGAGCAATACAGGAAAAAAAAAAGGATTAATGAGCAAATGTACTTCTTAATTTTTTTCAGACTTTACAATTTGCCACCATAGTTGCATCATGATGAACTCAATATTTTATGTGCAACACACGGTTTTCATTCTTTCCGCTAGTCTTTTTTGGGTGATGTTTGTCCATGTTCAATGTTACTTCGATTTCTTAGAGTAATAAACTAGAAATAAAATAGTATGATTTTTTATGGATAATAACACTTCAAACAACTTTTTAAGATAAATAAAAGTTAGTGTTCGTTGTTTTTTTTATATTTTTATCATTGGGAGTATTTCTTGAGCTGAGAAAAATTTAAAAAGAGTTTACTATCAGGACACAACCTGGCAGTTTATCTTAGCTTTGCTGTAGTCTCCACTTCAGCAAAGAAATATCAGTAGCCGTAAATAAAAGAACACCAGAAGACACAAAAGGCATAAAGTCTAGATAAGACAGTTGTTTATTTGCTTGTTTTATTTGACCGTACAGGAAGATAAAGGGTTACGTCAGGTTATCACCGAAAAAAAATTCATAAGTTCTGTAGTGATGCTTCATCGAGATCAAAGCTCCACACAATATCAAGGCATTTTTGAAAATATATGAAAAATCTTGCTTTTATATTAAAAAAAAAAAATATTATGTTGGTATTGCACTTTTTAAAAATGAAAGTTGATTCTGAGTTGGAGAGACTATGTCTCACAGCTGGCCAGGGAGCGACTTGGGATCCTTCCGGGTGAGCTGGAAGATGCAGCTGGGGTGAAGAGGTCTGGGCTACCCATTTGAGGCTGTTGCCCCCGCGACCCGACCCCGCAACAAGCGGAAGATGTCGGAACGGAACGAATTCTGAGTTGACCAAGTTTCTGAGCTCGATCAACTCAGGAAAACCCTTGCAGAGCCAAAAATTGCTGTCCCAACACAACAGTTTTTTCATGTTCATATGTAGAGAAGTTTTTGATTGTCGATTTCTTATTATTTTGGTTCTCTGTTTGCACTGCGGCACTCAAATTCCCATTTGGAGATTAATAAAGTATTTTCCATTATATTCAACAGTGTAAGCTTCCACTAGTATTATTCTAACTTGAATCTGTAGGTTGATCACCAATATCTCATTTTAAGAATCAAGAGCACTTACCAGGGTCTCAAACTTCTTTATCTGATTACGGTAGAGAGGTCTGGAGTAGACAAAGATTGGTACCATATGTGGACGATTTGGAAGTGCTGCCACTCTCATAGCCTCCTGGACACGGTGCCGAACAAAGAGTGCAGCCTGGGGTGAATTTCTTAAGCCCAAGTGAAGGTAGACAGATGGGAAAAAAGCAGTACTTCGCTTCCATAACCACAACATCTCATCATTCTGCTTCTGTGCTGCTACAGAGCACTGCCCTGTGTAGACTGGCTCATTCCAATTATAGTTATGGCAGTCAGGGAAAAGATAGAAGCCCCATCGACAGTTTGGATGTTCTCTGATGCCAACACTGATTGTTTCTTCCATGAAGCGTCGACTAGCCAGCTGAAACTGCTCTTTTGCAAGTTTAAAAATCTGATCTGATGACAAAGAGGGAGCAATCTGAAGAGCATGGGCGATGGACAAGTTCTGATAAATACTTTTTGATCCTTTGTTCTGGTCCCACAGGGGTCCCCAAGACTCCCAGTCAATCACAGCGAGTCCAGGCGGTGAACCTTGAGAGATGTACTGATCTATTTGATGTTTGACGATGGCGAGGTGCTTTGTCAAGTTGGCATTTTGAGGAATCCCCCCATGGTAGATTGTTTGGTTGATGTCAACATGGGGATAAAGACCAAGCCTGTTTTCATAAAATAAAGTAAGAAACTGACCAGGCACAGCTGCAGGTGTGGTCACTGCTTGGAAGGCTGCAGTGTCCAGAGGGATGTCAAGGTTCTTGCATCGTTCTGTGGGGGCATTCCAGATAACAACAAAGGGGTGGCCTTGGATCAATGGCGGCTCTGATGGGGGTGATGTGGAGATTAAGCGGAATGAGAATAAAAAAAATACAGTCGAACAAGGCAAGAAGAAGGCTGCCATAATGGTGACTCTGGGTAAACAAAATAAACAAAGAAATATTAGAGTTGTTTTAGGGTTAAATGTTAGAAACAATATATAAAAGAAGCTGAGAATAATCGTAAATAACAAAAGTAATAAATAGTAATATGTGACATCTGCTGATGGTGTCAACTGACTCGTTTCACCGGAACTTTCACAGAACAAAAAGCAAGATCAGAATAAGTATGCAGGCTCGTTGATATTTTCATGCTCCAAACACATAAAAAAGAAATTCTTGTGTATTTGAATTTTTTTTTTATGATTGATCTTTTTTTTGGTGTTTACACTAATGAGATTGTGTGATATTAAGTCAAGACTGTTCTGAAATAACGCTGTCTGGCACAATGGATGCATTTTTTTTTACTATAATAAAGATGGATTTTATAAGTTAATTTAAAATGTTTTCGTTTTCAAAAAGATATTTACTGACTTGAAATTTCGATTAAACTATGTTGGTACTACAGTTGCAATCATTTAAAAAAGTAAAAGATGGTCTTTTTGAGATAAGGACATCAAAGCTCTTACCTGCTGATCTCAATAACCATTTGTATCAGCTTCAGCTCACCATTTATAAGCCAAGCCCTCTTTTTCTGCTACTTCACGCTGATAGATTTTTATCTGATCAAACCTAACTTTGTCACAACAGATTAACTGTAAAAGCAGAAGCTCGTATTACAGACACTTACATATAAGTTCAACAAAATACCAACAAACCGTTTGAAGATAATTAAAAGAACATTCCTTTCAGTATTCAGTCTCTTATTTACATATCTAACAGAGGAATACAGATACAAACGTAAGTAAGTCACCTTCTTCACCGTCTATCCCTTTCGAGTTGTGGGGAGTGCCAGAGCCACCGGAGCGAGCTAGGTGCACGAACTACCCCATCTGGCTTCTCTCAACCCAGAGGAACACCGTCTCTACTCCAAAGCATAGAATTGTATTGCATTAAAAACAGAAAAAAATTGAAACCAGGAATTAATTAAAAGTACCCCATGCTAACTTTCCACTGAGAAACATATCTTTGAATAATGGATCGCTCAACTTCTCTTTTCTTCTTTTTTCCGTCTGTCATTGTGGTCATTTTATTTGACCACCCTTTAGACAAAAATCTATCTCAAATAATTAGCATGTGGTCCATTAATGAGAGACATTTTAATATGGGACATTAACACTAAAACTTTTTAAAACAAAATGACTTTTTAAGTTAAAATAGTTTTGAAGTTGGTTGTTGTTTTTCTTGATATAAAATAGAAAAAAGTTGTTAGATGTTACTTTTTTGAGTTCAGGGACACATGGTTTTGCTAAATACATAAATTCTGCCTTGGATCACTTGTAACATTTCAATTTTTATTTCAAACCAATACTTTAAACAAACACTGACACTAATTTGTGTTCTTGATCACAAATGTGTCTACAGGGCTGCACGGTGGCGCAGTGGTTGGCACACCGGTTGGCACACCATGGACTTTCTGTATGGAGTTCGCATGCTCTCCCTGAGTATATGTGGGTTTTCTCCAGATACTCCAGTTTCTTCCCACCCTCCAAAAACATGCATGTTAGGTTGATTGGCTATTATGAAATTTACCCTGTGGATGAGTTTACGTTTGTGTGGATGGGTGTACGGGGTTTTGATCTGTTCGAGGTGTACCCTTCAGCCTATCATGGCCTGAAACAGCCATGATAGGCTCTGCACCCCCACATGACCTCGATAGCGAAAAGCAGTTCAGAAGATGAAACTAAACTTTACTACATTTAAACATGAGGATAGTTGTGACTAAGACTGTTTAGATATGAGCAGTTTTTGATCCAGAACATAGACATAGATATTGTGTCATTTCAGAGTTCTTATTTCTTTTTGACATTCATGTGGTTAACCATCTTGTTAGATTGCAACACAAATGAAGAAATTTCAAGCAACTTTTAAAAGAATGTCAAATGATTAAAAGAAGCTCGTCTATAAAGAGTGGTGAGAAACGCCTTTAATTTAATGACGTATTTTATCTTCATTTTTTGGGCAGTCAGTGCTGTTTTGGCCCACAAAATGTAAAAACACACCGTTTTGCATGAAGAAATGTTCATCATTAATGTGTATTGCTGTGCGTGCATGTGGGGTTGTAGTGATGAGTCATGTGAGAAACAAACAGTGCAACAGGTATTCCTCTTTTTATTGAAGTTGTTTTTTGAGGAAAGAATGTAGAAGAAACAAAACCACATTTTAAAGGTTAGTTTTTATGAGCAGTGCATTTACATTCAGGTGATTGCATTGCATTGTCCTCATCATGTCTTTACACAGGTTTACATTATCCTACATCAACAATAGTAACAAGAACACTTTAGTCACAAAAAATAGAAACCACATCCAGTTTTGCATCAGTTTAATGTTTCAGAGTCAGTTTCTTGTCTCATTAGAAAATATTAGGATCAAAACTACAAGAAGGCACTTTATTTTCTAAGTTTTTTTGTTTCTTTATTTCCTCAATTACCTTTGAGTAGAAGTCAATTGTTAACTTCTACGAATGGTGTGTGGGTTGTTTTTGTGGCTACTGAACTCTACATTGGTAACAATTTGAGAAGCTCAGATGTTCCAGGAACTATTCAAAGTGAGCTGGTGCTGCTTTTAGTGTCAAATTCCTGGAATGAAGCAAAATAAACAAGAATTTCTGTCACTGGTAATCACTTTATCTTGTTGATTTACACAAATGTCTAACATTTATGTCCAAGTCTCTAGATTTTTTTGCGAGTAACTTCCAATTAGTTTGAAATGGGAAAGACTCTGATGATTTGACTATCATAAAGTCTTGTGGCGGTACCTAATTTTACTTCAAGTGAAAATTAAAACGGAAACATTTCACTGTGGTGTAGTGAATTTACATAATTGTGTGATTTCAAGACAATTGAAAAAAAATGTTTTCATAGTGAATAGAAGTTAATGGTTCAGAAACTGATTCCCCAAACATTTTTAAAAGGTGATTAAGTTCCGGCCACTTTTCTAATTAACAACGAACACGTGCAAACTGATCAAATTTTGCTGTTTTCTTTACCAAACAAGAGAAATGACTCAAAATTCAGACTATAGGGTTTAAAAATAAAAAAGAGATTGTAATATTAGCAGGAAGAAAACTGTGATGAAATGCAGTTCATTTGTGTCAAGTACAATATGTGCCACACTTTACGTTCAGTTCAGTGATTCTTCTTATCTAAAGTTTATCAGTCTCAGATAAGAGCTGTTGTAAACTATGATTTAGAAAAATTCTAAACAAAACACAAGTTTGCTTTGATTAATCAAAACGGTATAGTATTCATATCTACATGGTTAAAAATATAGCCTACAAAATTTCCAGTAAGGAACAAAGAGCAGAACATTTTTTTCATTCTGAAAGAAGTTCTTGGTTTAAAAAACATTAAAAACACAGTAAAGTCAAAATCAACACGTACATGTTCACATTCATACTTTCAAAAATTTAAAACATGTCCTGGGAAACTTTTAAGTATTATCAAAAACAATTCATATAAAAGGTCAAGTATAAAAATCACGCTTAAAATAGTGTAAAACATCTTTAAAATGCATCCTAAAAGCACCACTGGAAGAACAGTAAATCTTTAAGATATTATTTATCTGCACATATTGTTTTCAGAAAAGAGTTTTTCTCCAAACTAATGCTATGGTAAAAAAGGCAGATTCTTATTTCCCTTTTTATTTTTGATCAAATCATTGCGATATTTTTTATCCACTTTTCTGCTTTGATGATGTAGATAATGTCAACTTGACCTTCCTTGCATCATCCATCACCTTAAAATGCATTTAGCTACAAAAATCGCAAAACTGACCATGTTTGAATTTTTCAGAAACCTATTGAAAAATAGGGTTGCAGGGGTACTGGAGCCTATCCCAGCTTATTTCAGACGAGAGGCAGGGTACAACCCAAACAGGTCGTCAGTCTGTCCCAGGATCTCACACACCCACAACCTTCCACACACTCATTAGGGGCAATTTCATTGTGACCAATAAACCTAACATGCATGCTTTTGAGAGTGGGAGGAAACCGGAGTACTCGAAGACAACCCATGCATACATGGGGAGAACATGCAAACTCCTCACATAAAGGCTAGAGTTTCAAAGGCTTGTCCCACCCAGGACTCAAACCCCGACCTTCTTGCTGTGAGGCCACTGTTTTAACAACTGCAATTGAAAATTAATCAAAATAATTATATTTTTTCTTTCATTATGGAAATAGAAATTGACCGATCTAATTGTGTTACTTTAATTCTTATTATTTAATTTTCCAACTTTATTTCAAAGATGCATAAAAGCACATTTTCGATACACATGTTTAGTAATGAACTTCAGCTTGAGATTTATCATAAAACTATCATGTTGCTTTACATAATGCTTTAATCAACTCCTGGGCTTATGTTTAAAAGAGCGCTTGTCTGCAGATTATTTCTGGGAATAAAAATACTTTGAAAAATGTCTTTGTGACTCTGAAAATATATTTGTTATCATTCTGGGTGTTAATCTTTGTGTTACAAGGTCGAGCCATATCAGAGAAAATGTGATATTATTTTCTTGCTCCTTCTCAATCAAATCTGCAGACTACTTATCCAAACTGATTTTAAAAGATGTTTTAAGTTAATGATTTATTTATTTATCTAAATTTACTGAATCTCTCAGGGCCCCGAAGCAATGCTGGTTTTAGTGCTTCATGGAAACAACCTACAAATAATTTTTCCACTGCTGACAGCTGACATAATAGCCTAATACTACCATCATGCAAATATTAAGTCCAGTGATGGCACTTCTCGGTGTCACCAATAGGGACTAATGGACTAATATTAAAGAGTTAGACATATTATTAATAATTTTTCTGCATTGAAATTCATTTGTTCTGATACCTTTTCCACCACATTTTCTTAACAAGTCAGTAATAACAGGATGGTGGTAATGAATATGATAATGTTGCTACTGTGATTTGCTGGCATTGCAGCACTCTCCCTGCTCTCGTATTGTCCACCCTGCTCATCCTCCCATTCTGTCCTTCTTCTCTCTTGTTCATCTTCTTCGTCCTGCCTCCACGGCTTGTCATCCTCTCTCACTTTGTTGATGCTGTCACAGGTGTCTCCCTCGTGACCTTCATAGCAGTGACATTTAAACCTTTCAGCCAGTAGACGCAGATCATCCTGCGAGTGCCACCCAGTAACAGTGAAGTCTCCATCCCCAGAAGGATGGATTTGATAGCTGTCAGCACTCAGATGGAGGTAATGTGGGGCGCAGGGGTCCTGACGAATGCAGCGTCCGTTGCCTTGACACAAAAAGTTGCTGCAGACCTCGGCAGCCCTTGTTACATTGATAATGTACTTGCCCAGACGGTGGCTCAAGAAAGACTTCACCGTAGTGCAGTTATGCTGCGGAAACAACAAAACAGTTATGTGACACATTCTTTTCACTACTTTTCCAGTCATTTTGAGTTCCTTTTTCAGTTGAAGATAATGGGGAAGCTTTAGTTGATTAAAAACAATATAATTATAAAGCAATAACATGACACAATTCCAGAAAAATTAGTTTTTTAAACGAAAACTTTTAAATACCAGGGCATTGGGTAAATGTAGTTGGATAACGGAAACCCCTCCATGAATCTATAAACCATATGAAGAGTAGCTTCAGCAACAGACTCCTGCAACCCCACTGCTCAAAGGAACGGTACAGAAAAATAATTTCTGCCATCCTCCATCAAACTCTTTAACCTGTCATTTTCCAATCTGTAACTACTTGTCATTACAACAGTTTTTTGTGTACATATGTAAATAAGTTTTTGGTTGTTGATTTCTTCTTCTTGTGGGTTCTTCTTTTGGTTCTCTGTTTGCACTGAAGCACTCAAATTATCCCTTAGGGACTAAAAAAGTATTAACAATTTAAATTTCAATGACCAAAATATTCCTACCTTAGAAGAAGTCAGGTTCAGATCTCCCCAGATAACAAACCCTGCAGCTCCCAGAGCTGCACTCTCGCCTATGGTGTGGATCAAGTCTCTCTGCAGTAGGAAAAGTTGTAACTTATAACAAAAGTTGTAAGACAAAACTTTACTTTTCAAGAAAATCTGGAGCTTTGAAGAAAAAAAGATGTTCAATTTTTTTTTCTCAAAACACATCATTCATGTTAATCTTCAAATCTTTCCACTAGGTGGCAGTAGAGTGTAATGCTGGGAATTGGCAAATTCAGAAGAAAAAAAATCCATTTCTCAAAACACACATTAGCTATTATTTAAATAATAGCTGTAAAAAAACTCTTTACGACAGAGTGACTGAAGTTTTACGAAAGAAATTGCAAAAAATTGAGCTTTTCTCCAAGTTTCCTGCCCATTCATTCTAATAATTTAGTTTCAAATGACAAACTTTTGTTGTAAAAGTGTAAAAGTTTGCTTCTGCTGTTCAGAGCTTAAAACATACTTTAAACTTCTATATAATATATACATAAAAAAGAAATCACCATCTTAAATAGGCAGTTGTTAAGAAATTTCAACCGTAAAAGTTATAGAACACATCAGTATTACTTAAAGTTAGTACATGGATAAGATATAAGAGGCTTTTTGATTCTGCATTGCTGCTATGTCACTTTTCTTTTTTGAGTCTCTCCGAGTCGTTTATGAGGTTTGCTTCCAGCCGCTGCATTTTGCAGCAGGCAATAAAATTTGACTGTGAAATGTTGAGTAAATTCTTTTATACTCTAGATGTTTGTGTATTTTTTAGACTTTTGTTTTACTCAGAGGATGTGTGACTTCTGTTTTACTCAGAGGATGTGTGACTTTTATTCCAGCCAGAGGATGTGTTTGAACTGGTTTAAACCTGTTTTTTAGCTGTGCTCGACTATTCACTTAACCGTGCCTGAAGACTCATCATTTTCTGTTTTTTTCAGTAGGCTACCAATATGTTTCCATATGACAACGATGTAAATGGGTATGTTCTTAATGTTAATAAATACGCCCTGCAGTGTGAAAGAGACCAGAAGAAAGCAGAGAGCCGAGCATGTGTAACTTTCACATCCTTTAAACCTTTCTTCTCCACTGCAGTGGTTAAAACTTATTAATAAGCCTCTATCTGTTCTTGCTTTGGTCAGCCAAGGGGACTTTAACATCTGTATCTCTAGACCTGACAGAAACCACAGTCCACACAAAAGAGAAGGCCTTTCAAGACATTTTTTTTATTATCAAGTAGAAAAAAAGACGTTCTGAGCTCTGACTGGGCTAGAATGAGCTAGAATAACCAAAAGCCTTTATCTTCAGTACAGTAGCCTCTAAGATAACAGATAAGGAATGAGGTTGGGAGGAGGCCGAAAGGAAAACAGTTTAAAAGTGTAAAATGTGGTGAAACCGTTTGAATAGACCACAAAGCTGAATCATCTGAACCAAAACTGATGTGCTAAGAGTTCATTTAGAATTCAACTCTGGACTTCAATAAGTAAGGAACGATTGATTCCTAAATTATACACATGTTAAGTGTAAAATTTTCAGTCAAATGAAAAATTCAGACACAAACTACTGTGTCTGAATTTTTTATGAAAATTACGTTTGTCATTTTTTTCTGACAAATTGAAACAGATTTAATTGACGTTGTGCAGAGTACCCAACAGTCATTTCTAACATCAAAGTTGACTTACTGTGGTTAGGAAGGCCAGGGCATCCTCTCGGTAACCCAGCCTGAGGTAAACATATGTGGGAAGGTCGTACTCCTTCGAGGTCAGTGAGGCGATCCGAAGCGACTCTCTGATCCTGTGCTGGCTGAAGTGCAGGTTGCTGATGCTGTCTGTGTGGCTTTTCCTGATGGCCACAGAGGGATACAGAGCTGCACTGCTGTTCCACAGCCATGTTAGTTCATCATTTCTCAGCCTTTCCAGCAAGGGGCAGAGGCCAGTGTAGTTTTTCTCGTGCAAGTTGTAGTTGTGACAGTCAGGATAGAGGTAGAAACCCCAAAGTGCATTGGGACGCAGTCGTGTTCCTAACTGGATTGTCCGCTGCATGAAAGTCTTGGCACTTTTCTCAAACCGCCTCCTTGCAAGTTCCTCCACCTGAGCTGTGGTTACATTATAATATGCCATAACAGTCAGCTCTTTGGACTTACGGCGGTAAATGTCTTTCTTGTGCCAGTTTCGGCTCCACTGAGGTCGCCAAAACTCCCAGTCTATGACAGCCAAGCCCCGGAAATCTTGTGCTGGTATGAAGTGAGTGATGTCCTGATAAGCTTTAACCAGGTGGCGGTCCAGGCTACAGTTCTGAGGCAATCCGCCATGTATGGCATTACCTTGGGGGGTGTAGTAGGGATAGTTGCCCAGCCGGTTGGCATAAAAGATAGTGACATTCTGACCAGTCCAATCAGCACGTGGACTTCCCTGGATATTAAAGAGGCGATCAAGATTAGTTGTGATGTTGTATTTGATGGTACACATATCCAGTGGAGCATTCCAGGCAGCAATGAAGGGTTTTCGGCTTATTAATGGCAGTTTTGCAGGCTTCTGACCGAAAGCAGCATGGAAGAGAAGAAGCAACCAGGAGCAGGTGAGCCTAACAGGTGCAACGTTGTGGGAGGAGGATGCCCCACCCACAGGCATCACTAGCATTCTGGGGTTCAAGGGATGCAGCTGACAATCACCCTGTAAAGAGATAATTTAGTCAATTCATTTTACCATTTAGTGCATACCGATTCTTCTAAGATAATTGTCTTCCTGTGCTGTCATCAGATTGAGGAGGCCTCAGTGCTTGATATATCCTCATCGTCTTTGGTTGTTTTGTCCCTTTCATCTCCTTTGTGCCCACAGCTACCACTCATGAACTAATGTTCATCTCAAAACTAATTTTTGTGTATTTGTGTGTTTATTTGGTTCATTCTTTTGTTTGAAGCTCATTGAGACAACTGCATTGTCATAATGATTTAACTAAATTCGAATTGAATTGGAGGGCAGGCTAGACCCAACCAATAATTTTTTTCATTTGTCATGTTGCATCCTGTGATTTAATAATGTCAAAGGTCATGGAGTTGAAAATCTTAGCTGACACCCAGGAACTGCAACAAAGTGTAGACCACAACTTTCCCACTCATTCGCTTTTTTCCTGACCAGTGTTTGAAGCCCATAATCATAGGCTCATCAGCCAAATGTCTCAGAGTGGATCAGTCTTTGCTCTGTCTATACATGTCATCATACGGCTCTTTGAGAAAACAAAAAACCTATCCAGTAACAGCACAGCCAGTATTTAGACGTCTGGATTTGGCACTTTCAATGTGTTGTATAAATTAACAGAGTGAACTTTTTAACTGTGAATTAATTAACTCTCCTTGTGATTTAGACTGTTTTTTGAATAAGTACAAAAGAAAAATTGTTTCAATTTCAGAAAAAAAACGAACTGACGAGCAGATGGAAAAATGAACAGTGTTACTAGATTCCAAAGTTTTAAGAAATGGAAGGCTTTCTTTTTCTCAAGGCCAGTTTTCTTAAGAGAAAGCTTATTCACCCTTTACATAGTAGCACAAGGAGGGAGAGATGGACCTATACAAGTTGGCAAGACAGAGAGACAAAGATGGGAAGGATGTGCAGCAAGTTAGGGTGATTAAAGACAGGAATGGACAGATAGCAGTAATGTGATGGGAAGATGGAAAGAGTACTTTGAAGAGTTGATGAATGAAGAAAAATGAAAGAGAACAAAGAGTAGAAGATGTTACCATAGTGGACCGGAAAGTGACTAGAATTAGTAAGGAGGAAATAAAGAAGGCACTGAAGAGGATGAAGAGTGGAAAGGCTCTCGGTCCTGATGATATCCCTATAGAAGTATGGAAGTGCTTAGGTGAGGCGGCAGTAGAGTTTCTGACTGGGGTGTTCAATAGGATATTAGAAAGTAAGAAGATGCCTGATGAATGGAAGTGTGCTGGTTCCTATTTTTAAGAACAAGGGAGATGTGCAGAGTTGTGGTAACTACAGCGGAATAAAACTGATCAGTCAAACGATGAAGTTATGGGAAAAAGTTGTCAAAGCTAGGCTAAGGTCTGAAGTAAGAATTTGTGAGCAGCAGTATGGTTTTATGCCAAAAAAGAGCACTAAAGGTGCAGTTTTTGCCCAGAGGATGCTGATCGAGAAGTACAGGGAAGGCCAGAGGGAGCTGCACTGTCTTTGTAGTAATGGAAGACCAAAGAGGAGATTCATTGACACAGTGAAGGAAGACATGAAGGTAGTTGGCGCGACCGAAGAGGATCCAGCAGATAGGGTTAGTTGGAAGAAACTGACTGACTAGGGCAATCCCTGAAGGGAAAGCCGAAAGAAGAAGAAGATAGTAGCACATTAGTTGCACATGGAATTTAGCATCAGAATTTAATTTATACACAAATGCTCTGAAAAGGTACAAGCCAGCAAAATATTAGCCTTATACAGCTCTTTCATGGAACCGTGCCTTGTTCACTTTTTTGTAGTGAGAAACACATGCTCGCTCAACTTCAAACTTTTTAAAACTCAGATAAAAGTATGAATGGTTGCCATTTATAAACTTATAAACAAAGTGTCAAATTGTTGTTGTTGTTTTTTTTTTTAAATAGCGCTCACCACTCATTTCATGCTGCATAAATAAAAGCCTGTGTAAACATTGTGTCCAAACCATACTTAGTTCTCTTTCAGGAAATCAAACTATTCTTCTGTTCTCTGGCCAGTTCTCCCTGAAAGTTTGGTAATAATTTGACTCCACATCATTTCTTTGGAATGGCAGCACTCTGGAATTATGTGTGAACCTAAGACTCTTTTTGAGTTCAAATCATTTCCATCTGAACATAACTGAGCACGAGATTGAACCATGTTTGAGTTTATACACCTTGGAGATTTTTCATTTGAGCTAACAACTTCACACACGCTTGTGAAAGAGTTGTCAGTGTAGTTCATCTGAATGGGAATATAATTTTAATGTGCAATCATTTGTAATATTAAGCTATGATTTCTGATAATAGACTGTTGTCTATTTTAAACATATATATCTTAGATAGCTTATTAGGTTCTAATATTCCTGATTATAAATGGAAAACGTTTGTCTTTTTTTCCAAAAAAAAAGTCTTAATCAGTAGTTTTCATCACAGTTATGATGAAGGAAGAAAATGCAGATTAAACATTCGTAATGTTGTATTTACAGTTTGACATTAAATAGGATTATTTATCCAAAGAAAGTTGGAGCCATAGGACAATCTGGAATTGATTAAGATAGTAGTTTGTTGATGTCTGTGGTTTTTGTGGAATGGACTGGCTCCACTCATTCAACAAAGACATCGTCTAGTTTTCACAGGGTTTGTTGGAAAATTGGGCTGAGTCAGAGCCATGGGTGAGGATTTGTCTGCAGGAATGTCAGTAAACCACCTCAGAGTATGTCGAACTCTTCACAACTCGGAGCAAGTCGGTATGCTGTAACTCCTGTTCTTGTTAACGGAGGAGGAAAAGCATCTGAAGAAAGTCCATTGAGACAACATCCAGCAACAGGGAAAGCAATGCAGTTATTCATGTAAATAGTCAAATCTATTTCTTAAAAAAAATGTCACAAGGAAATCAACTTTATTGATTAACGTAGGGTTTTTGAAGTCTTGAAAGTCAAAACAGAGCGAGATGTCCTGAAATAGGAGGAAATTTTCAGAATCCATCTGAAAGCCTCAAGGTGTCCCGCGGGGCATGAGCCAAGTTAACAGATTCCCTCACATATGCCATCTGTCCCATGAGTTGGTCCCAAAATCTTCCTCATGTCCCATTCTCTAAATGTAATTCAAAATATGTGCAATAATTAAAATTTAAATATGTGCAGATTTAGTTCAAACACAGTCAATTTTCTATAAAGGCATGGGCCAATCAATTCCTAAATAAGGCATCCCTTTGAAGACTCTATGTGTAAAACACATACAATACAAACCAAATTCACCCTTTTACACAACATTTTCCTGAATGTGTGTTTTTGCTACTTCTTTCAGCTATTCCTGGAACAGCTATATTAATTCCAACTAAGAGGGGAAATGTAATTGGTCCAACGGTGTTCCCGGTGGTCTTCCTGCAGTTTGACTCAGCCAAAATACCTCCCTAGGGAGCCATACAGATGGCACTTTCGTCACATTTCCAATCCTGCTCAGCTGAGCTGGTCCTTGGAGAAAAGAGATTGAGAAATAAACCCTAAACTGACCATACTACATCTGAACAGCTTTTGGAACTTTGAGTGCTTTCCTCAAACAGATTTTGGTTTGCCACTTTATGACCATTTTACATACTCAGTTTCATCACTGCATTAGGGTTTTTCACACACGAAGCTGGCTGGACCATGCAAACCAGAGCAAAAAGGTCAAGCCAAGTACTTCACCAAATGTTGCTGGTGACCGAATGAGTCAATGATTCATTTTGCCTTGAATCATTGGCAAACCTGAAAACAAAAGTTGAAGAACACAAACCACCGAGAAAAATATTTTCCATCACTGCTGAGCCAAAACCTCTTAAGCTGCCTGGTAACCATGACAATTCAAGGATCATATGCTGGGAAAAAAGGTTACAGGTAGAGAAAGGATCTGTGGGAAACTATTTTTGTTTTTCTTCATTTATTAATTGTTTTTGAGCTAACTATGCAATAAAAAAGGACAAACTGTTTTTGGAAATTAAAACTCAATTAAAACAAAATGTCTTTCCAGAGAGGAATTGTCTGCGTGCTGGTGTGAGTAAGTAAGTTGTTGGGGTGGCTACTTGTTCTCAAAGTACCATTATGACTTTCTAATGGAATGTCATCTTGCCACATCTTTATTAAAGTAGGTTAACTAAACCATTAGATATTCTGTTTGTTATAATTATCAACTGATTATTCTCAATGGACCTCAAATTCTTCACTCCACAGATAGTTTGCTGTTACATTCTGCATATGGAATTAATTCAGACAAGAAAAGTACATTTGAAGTTCTTTAAGTCTTTGTTTTCTTGCACTTTTTAACTAAAATAAACAACAAAAAGTATCTTCAACAACAAAAAATGCCTGGATGAGAGCAGATGTTGCTGTAAAACCTTCATGAACTTTTCAGCTGCTATGGAGCTTCACAAATCTGAGAGCTGTCTGCACTGCACGCACTAATGCATCAGATGTGCAGGCTTTTAACTGACTGATAAGCTGGGTGCTGCTTTTCCTCTTCAGACTGCAGAATATGGCATAAGTGCTTTTTGGAAAGAGTTTATTATTATAATTTCGTTCCCCCCTGTGTTGTACATGGTTTAAATTAAATTTAAACATTTAAGCATTGTTCAAACTTTATAGATCTTGCAAATGGATGGCTTCATCCTTCCATTGGAGCTTCAAACTTCAAATGAAAATCATGTTCACAAATGCGGATTTATGAAAGTTGTTTGCACTCGTGTCGTTGAAAAATATTCCAATCTTAATTGCTGCCCAAAAAATTCAAAATTTACCAGAACTTTTCAGCCTCATTCACATAAACAATCTTCCTAGTTCTTTTAGTCTTGACTTTTCCAAAAGAAGCTTCAGCCCAGCTATTTTAATATTTTGTTCCAACAAACAAACCAGACCCAGATTAGTGTGTCTTTGTGTATTTTATGAACTTCTCTAATTCTGGAATCAACTATTCTGGAAAATGCATTTGAGTGGACACATAACAAAAACAAGCTGTTCTGTTTCTATTCAGGGAACAGATTAAGAAATCCTAATTTAGGCAGTGGCATCTTTAAATTCCTCTAAGTGTTGTACTGAGGAATATTTCAAAATAGTTTAAAATTTTTTTTTCCACCTATAAGACTCTTTCTCTCTGAAATACTTCTTGCATGGCCCATATCATCACCGACCAATTGACCTTATCACTAGTTCTCTAATAGTTCTTCTATTGTTGCTGGGTTTCACTGACTTTTCCTTCAGCTCTTTGTTTATCCTGTTTGAATTTCTAACAGAAATTCTGCCGATTTGTTCACAGTTACCTCATCATTTTTTAAAATAGTAAAATATGCATTTTACTTTCTGTAATGTGATTGATGAGGTTTATAACCAACTAATCAGATCATTCATTGCACAGCAAATTTGGGATGAAAAATGAGTTTAACTCAGGTGGGTCTAAACACACTTGATGTAAATACATTATGTTACTCTAACAACATGTCTTTCTATTGGAGTTTGTTCTTGTTAATCCCAGTCATCACACAATAAAACTACTTCAACTGAGATGTTCTTTCACTTTTTATCATTTTCTGGTAGAACAGGACGCCCAATCCTAAAATCCCTTTAGCTCATTTAGTCTAACAGCTCAAGCGATTGCCCTCTAACCTCCAACATTTAATTCCAAGTCTGTTTGTAGTCATCAGAGTGAAAATGCAGCATGCATAATAAATTTATGTTTGTCTTTTTTTAAAAGCCCAAACCTCTAATAATGTTATGTTGTGCTCATTCTGTTTTATATTTTGATTGAAATTGCATCTTTATGTGACTTTCTATGTCTGTGATGGAGCTCTGGTTTACTTAAGTCAAACACTAAAGAAGGACTTGAAATATGTGCTGCTGTGGGTTTGATTCTAAATTGCTGAACTATTCTTCCCATGGTGGGTTTTGCGTGGGGAGAACCAACATTCCTCGCATGACAGGACACCCCTCCAACCATTCCTGCATCACCCAAAACACTCGAGCCATGCTGTTACACACATGGCTTCTGCCTTGCTCAAGATTTAGAAATCTGCTTCATCTCTCTCGACTGCAAAGAGGTCAGACTTGACCCTGCGGTCTAATAAAACAAGGAAAATTTGAGAAGTTTTCTGCTGACTAGTTTATAAAACTCACCTGCACATGTTAGTTTCTTCAGAGAGGAAATCTGGGGGGGTCATCGTGGCCCTTAAATGTCCAAGAGGCCTGGATACATGCGCTCTGTCACACTGAAGTACAAAACTAGTCAACCACACTTATATACGGCCAAGAAAAGGAAGGAGAGGGAGGAGAAAGCATGAGTACCACAACACAACAGAGCGATTAGACAGTGAGAGAGGGAGGGGAATGAGAGACAGAGAAACAAAGTAAAGTGAGAGAGAGAGGTTTTAAATCCCTGTGAGTTTGCTGAGCTCTTCAAAGGTTTGATCCTCTCTGAAAGAAAAGTCTCAGCTCATCCACTTCTATCAGTCTGGGACACACACATAAAAATGTTCACACAGCAGAGGGGGCAAGTTTTGGAGTCTTCTGGCAATGTGTTTGATATGAAAGTTTGCACAATTGTCAGGACAAAACACATCAAATTCTTAATGCAAAGCGAGACAATACAAGGGTTCTGGTTAAAATATCAAAACTTTATGTCCTTGCACTTTTGTGCTGCAAAGACAGACTAATTGCCCATCTTGAATCCTGGCTCTTCCCTGAGATCTCCTATTTCAGTCAAAGTAGCTACAGTGTATCCTCGCCTTGTTGCTCACTTTGTCTGTTTGTCTTCAGCTTTTTCTACAATTTTCTTTGCTATAAAAAAAATAACTAGTTATGGTTTGCTTTCCACGAGTTGATTTGAGCATCCAACCTGACAGAAGCCTTGTTACTTAAAAAAAAAAAGGGATTAGGGAGGGAAGTAAACAAGGGCTTTTTCCTGAAAATGATGGTAAAAGACTTCATCCTCTTGATGTTTTTCTAAGTTTGATGGAAGCTTTTGAGCCTGAGTAGTAAATTTATGAAAAAGGACTTGAGAAATCATCTTTAGCTCAGCATTTGTTGGGGACAGAAATCAAGATCTTTTTCGGGAGTGACTCCTAACTGTAATGATAACTTTTACAAGCTGAGTTTAGATGTTTGTATTGACATAATTTACAGATTCAACTTCTCATGGACAGTTTGACTAAAGTAGTTTCTCTCTTTTTAGATTGACCAAGTAAATAGCCGATGATTCCTAATGTTCCACGCTAGGGGTCTATTAACCCCACAGATTCAACGTCCCTGGGGAAACAATCACAGAAGCAGAAAGTAGGAAATCACCAAAAGCAAAAAGGTTCTGCTTCATAACAACAATTTCTTCCTGTAGGCCTATTTCCTGTCTCGGATGTGCCTCACTTCGATACAGTCAAGTGTCACTGTGCTAATTAAATGACATGACTTTTGAACCCAGCACTTTTACTCAGCTCCAGCTGAGATTCCTGTGGTTCACCACACATATTTACAAGCAGAAGACGGTTACAGCAAACCCAGTCGCTGCGAGTCACTTTTTCATAAACATTTGAATTTTTTCCGTTTTAAATTGCATCTTACAGACAAAGTAAATATGTCATCTTAGTAAACATTTATGGCTACATGGATAAAGAAATGCAAAATTGTTTGAATCCAATAAACAGTGGCATGTCATCATTGGAATATGATATAATAGGATAGAAGGCTGGCTCAGCAATATTTCTAAATACGTTTTTGCGCAAATGCTTTCTGGATTCATGTTTTACCTTATAGAACAAAATAATTTCTTTAGATACTTTTAAAAACTCTAGTTTCCAAGCATTGTTTATTCTTTGCTGTTTCTGTATATTCAATAATGTTTAGACTATTTTTCCCCCTCTTTCTCTTTGTTTTTCTCTCAGATTTCTTCATCTGATCCTGTCTTTTACATCTTCATCGCTTTCACAAACTAGCTTTATGTTCGTCACAATGCCCATAAACTTCCTCTTTGTTCTTTCTCCAGGTCTCCTGCTTGAAACTCATCATCCTTCAGCCGTTTTGTTCCCTGTCTCTTGTTTCATAAATGTTAGCAGCTCATTGCCTGGAACGTTCGCACATTGTCAGACCAGCATACCCAAATACTGCATGAACTCTGTGTGGAACATTGTGGGTGGTATTGGTCTGGGATTGTTTTTAGTAAAGCAACTTTTTTCCTACAAAATCCACTCAGCCATTCATTTTCCAGGCTGTTTTGTCCAATTTAAGATTACAGCAAAGGGGACGGTGAGGAAGGGTGGTCTAGGATGTTTCAGCTATTATACTGGCAAGAGGCGAGGTAACTCTGGATAAGTTGTAGGTCCATTACAGAGCCACACAGAGACAGATAAGAACCAGCAAACTGCAGATCCCAACAAAATTGCAAAATAGTAAACAAAGCAGTAAATTTTCTGTTGGTTTGAATAAATGATGACGTGTCAAGATAGACTTGTGCGACTCCAGACTTCATAAGCATGCACCATAGCTCAGTTTGGTCAGTGTTTTTAACATAAATGAAGATCACTGAGCTTACTAGAACTGAATTAGTTTGTTGAGTTTTAAGAAGTTCACTTGTCTCCATGTTTATATTTTTGGTAACTTTTGTCCACACACTGAAATATTTTTAATTTGCTGTTTGGATTTTTTTATGATTTTTGCATCATAGTCAAAAATCATAAACTTTTCCTTCCATATAAAATAATGTTATTTTCCTCCAGAGCCAGCCAAAGTGTCAAAAAGTGCCAGCTTCGATTAAAAAAAAACATCACAGCTTTAATTTCTGCTAGTCCATACAAAGAAAATTACCGGAAAGAAAGTCTAACTTTAAAATAACTTGACAGCAATTGGTTTCCATTTATTTGCGTTTTAATGTGACACCAGAGAACAAGAACATCTGGCTAAAACTTTATTAAATACTTACAATCTGAGCTCAAATAGGAGCTTAAAAAGTCAGGAAATATTTTAGTTTACTTCCTTGTCTTTTAAAAGTGAAGAAGAAAATGCCTAGTGAGAAAAAGTTTTGATGGCATAACAGGTCAAATGTTAAAGGTGCTTTTTGGGACATTTTGACAAACATAGTGACGCTGTGACACACTGTGGGTTGTAATTACAGGTTCTGTGTAGGAAGAAGACAACAGGGTATTTTAGTGAGGACGAACTGAAAATTGAGCCAAATTCTTTCCCAAATGTGTCTATTTTTATGTTTTTGTTCACAGCTAAACTTCACGTTGAATATCACATTTTGTGTTTAAATTAGGGGGTACAAACTGGGAAATGAATCCAATTTTTTCTTAAATATGAATGTGCAGATTGTGTTAAATGAAGCGAAAATATAATTAAACATGCTTCTCTTTAGTAAGAAGCATGAGGTTAATAGTCATGCTTGTGCCACTTTGAGGCACATTGTTTTAGGATTGTTTCCATTGTTTCAGGAGAGGCTTTACTTGCATCACAAACTTTACTGTCTCTTCTTTTAAATTATCTTGTTACTAACAGTATGACAACACAAGAACAACATTCCTACAAAACAATTCTACAACCCAACCCATTTGGGTAATTTACATTGCATCACCCGACCACACACAGTAAATCATAAACTGTGACTGTTTCCAAATCAGAGAGCAAAAGGTCATAGGGAGGCAAAAACAGCAAAGTAGTAGGTGTGTTTGGCATGCTTCAAATCATGCACGAGACATCATCACAATTTATGAATGTTTGCTTTCATTAAGGTCTTGTTTGTCTCGTGTTGAAGTGTTGTTCAATGCTCTCTGTTTGTTCACAGTGATTGTTTCTTGTTGATTGGAGTGAGCAATAAGTAAAAATGGTGATATAAAAAGAGTTTACATCTAAAAATGTCAAAATTTTACTTGAACAAATCTGTAAAAAGAATCATTTTTTTGTGCTAAATCACTCAAGAGAAACTAGTAGGTGGAATTATTTATTAGATTTCAATTTCACCAAAAAGACACATCAGGTTTCACCAATCAGACACAGACATCTGAAAATCCCTTGGTCCCTATGAAATCTAAATGGACACCTCTGATGTTTTACAGGAGGTTAAAAAGTTTTTTGCTTTCTGTTTTGCGTATATGCAATGAAAGCCTCTGTATTGCGAATATAACACAATCAATACACCACAATCAGTACATTCAATTCAATTCAATTCAATTCAATTATAACTTTATTTGTCCGTTAGGAACTTCACTTGCAGCCAGAGCGCCGGGACAACACAGTCATTAAAAACCACATACAAAACCACATTCATGAAAAACATCATAAAACAATAAAATATAAATAAGTAAAACCAGAATAAAACAATAAAATCAATAAATGAGAACATTTACTTATCATATATACTTATCAACATCATCAGGCATCTGGTCAGGATGCTTCCCGAACGCATCGCTAGAGAGGTGTTTTGGCCCCGTTCTGCCGGGAGGAGGCCCAGAGGCAGATCCCAGAACCTCTGGAGAGACCATGTCTCCCTGCTGGCCGGGGAATGCCTCTGGATTCTCCAGATCACTTGGACCCAAGTGAGTTGGAGGATGCAGCCAGGGTGAGAGAAGCCTGGGCTTGTCGTCTGAGGCTGCTGCGACCAAGCCCCGGATGAGTGGAAGACAACGGAACGGAACATATCAGAGAAACATGAGAACACGTTGCATGTAAGCAGACTTCACTTTGGAGAAGTGCTTTGTGTTCAAAGCATGCTGGTGATCGTGCCCATCTTGTTTTGCACGACCCGGTGGATATGGTGAAGATGAGTATTTCTGACAGTTGTTCCAACAACCAGAAGGTTTTTTTCTTTCCCATTACACAACCCTGAAGCAGTGCTGCATTTGTAAGAGAATTTTCACTTTTAATATTCATAGAAAAGTCAAAGATTCCATCTGTCTGCCTCCCACCTCTCACTGAACATTGTCCATGTTTAACTTAAAGACCTTCCACCCTCATCCAGTTGTTGACATGTGGATGAATAAGGAAAGGAATTATTGAGAAATGGAGAATAAAACATGACTGGGGATTATAACAATTACCACACTCTGTAAGATGACAAAGTCTTAGGGATTTGAAGTAATCCTTTCTATAGAGGGTGAAAAAAGACTGCAATTTCAACTCAGTTTTATTCAACAATGTGTTGTTGATAGTAATGCGGTTTTAAATTTAAGACATATATTGTACTCTATTTCATATTCAGCACTCTTAATTTTACGTACAGTATGTTCAGATCCTAAAGTAAGTTACTTGCCAGGTGTGCGAAGATTGAAATTCATCAACTCTCAGCCATCTGACATTTGTATGCGTTCTTGAATTACTTATGATAACAAAAAAGTGGAAAGCACTTTCCACTTTTCCATCTAATCTCACTTTCTGGTCTTCATCAAGCTGTGTGTCAGATGTTTTTCATCAACCTGAAGCCTTGGGTAAAGACTTCCCTAAAGTCTGGAATTTATAATCACATATTTATGTAGGTTGAGCTCATTTAAGGAGGAAATAAAAACAGAAAACGTCCGACTTGAGAAATGTTAGGAGTTCAATTTCACCAAGAAAAGTTTTACATAAAGTAGTCAAAACTTTTTAATGATAGAGAAAAAAAAAAAAAAAATTCTTAACAGGAATTAAGAACTTTAAGCCCATCGCTCTCGTTCAGAGATTGGGTGAGGAATACTGCCATCTGGGAGGAGCTCGGTGTCGAACCGCTCCTCCTCCAGGTCGAGAGAAGCCAGATGGGGTGGTCCGGGCATATGGTCAGGATGCCCCCAGAGTGCCTCGCTGGTGAGGTGTTTTGGGCACGTCCCACTAGGAGGAGACCAATAGGCAGACCCCGGACCCACGAGGGAGACAATGTTTCACAGCTGGCTGGGGAACAACTCAGGATCCTTTCAGGTGAGCTGGAGGATGCAGCTGGGGTGAGAGAAGCCTGGACTTCTTGTCTGAGGCTGTTGCCCCTGCAGCTCTGCCCCGGATAAGCGGAAGACGACGGATGAGAAATTTTTAAAAGAGTTTAAACTAAATCTTTGTTCATTTAAGCCTGAACAGCAAAAAAAAAAAGTTGGAAAGGACGGAAACCTGATCGTTTTCTCATCCCCAACTTTACACCAGGCTTCAGTTCATGATCAACACGACCAAAGAAAAGTCCAACAAGTGGTGGAATATGTACAACGCACGTGGTCTGGCGACAATCTGAAGAGTCAAGCTCTACAAAATCATGCCACACAGAATCCCCCAAAGACATCAGCCTTCAAAGGAACTTCAAATCCATAAAACTGAAGAAGATTCTATCATCCAGCTCTTAAGGTCTCTTGTATAAAATATGTAATCAATTGTTTCAGAGAGAACAATCACATTACTCTTTGCAAAACTTTTTCATTTTGATATGAAAACAGTTAAGTGTGTAAAAATGCTTCATAAACAATCTATTCAATAATTCAGACAGCATTTTTTTTACCTAATTACTTTATTGTAATTGTAACTTTGAGCTGAGACATTCCTTACTTTTCTGCTAAATATTTCTGTTGAAATTTTATCTTCTGCTCTTAAGAGGAGTATCATAACCCAGAAGTGTGTTTGAATGGTAGGAATAATGTGTTGTACTTCTATAGCGCTTTTCCAAGACGTCCAAAGATGCTTCACACATTCTGGGGGAATGATGAAGTGAATGGACCATAAAATCTGAGTTAGTTGCAGGTTTGTTATTTTTCAGAAACTTGTAAGGGGATTGAACGGTGGGATGAACTGGCTGGCAGACAGAGGGAGAGGATTGAAGTACATTCCATGGAAAAACAGCAGGTAGATAGGCAGGATTTCTGGAAGGAATACAGAGCCAATCAGACAACAGCAGCAAAAACTGTCCACTTTAGATTGTTCAGTTGTGCCAAATGATACAACCAGGAAAAACCAACAATCTGGCACCAGCTGGATGTCCCAGGTAGCTGAAATACTGCAGCCATGATCTTGGAGAAATGATCTGCAGGTATGCTGGCTACATTGATCTGGAGAGGACACCTCAAACCTCTGAACCACAACAATTAAAGGTGGAACATGATAGCAACGGGTGTACTTGGATTCTTCTGACTAGATTTGGTTTTTATTTTACTGTTTCCACGGCCTCTGCAGATGAAAGATCCACATTTCCCTTTTTCCTCCTCGCCCGGCTCCTTCCTATCCCACATTTCCCTCCCCTCACTCATTCTTGCCTCTCGGCTCTGGGCTCAACATATGGATTGTGTTATGAAAATGTCTGCGTTCAGACAGCATAGATTCCATCGCTGCTTTATTGGCCACTTCTGTAATGAGCCATTGAGTTTGCCCAGTGGGGAGCCATGGTTTAGGGTTTGCACGCGTTCATTTGACACTACAACACAATTTGATGTTTTGAAATAAAATAATGACTAAATTCACCAAAAGATGTGTGCTGCTGACACAGGCCTGTCAAGGTGATACAGTTAACAATTTTTTCTAAGACCACCAGTGTACATCAAACGTTCAACAATGTGGTGGTTTCTCTCTTTCAGAATAACTGAGTTGAGGCTGAGGAGTGTGACTACTGTGAGACTGCATTTTCCTATTTGAAATTGAAAAACGTAAGACCTCCTAATTATATTTAAAAAAAACTATTTTACATACAGCATTAAATTTGAAACTGTTACAAAGTATTTGGAACCAGGTCCACAGAAAGAAACCAATCAATTGCAAAGGTTCAACAAGAAGAAGACTTAATATGTTAAAAAATTTAGTTTGTTAATTGATTAGCAGTGAAAACGGTTTTGCATATGTGTACACAAAAAGTGCTTTTTGATAAATCGGACTAAAACAAATGACTTTCAATAATACTGTTCATAAGAACCAACAATGATCCAAACATAACTAGATAGAGAGCTTTACATCTAGGAGACTGAAAGTAACTAGTGTTTTTTTTTAAGAGTACAACATGCTCTCATCCATGTGTCTCTTTCAGTGGATCATCTGATTATGAGCTGATGAACAACATTCTAGTTGCCCACAAATGTAATTGGTCATAATTTAAGTTTTGTTGGAGATGTAATCTCCCAAATTTATAAGAATTAAACAAATGGATTTTTCATACAGCGTTGCGTCATCGGAATCCCTTATTCCTAACGAGGGAGTAAAGCCTACCCCGGCTGATTTCCGGCAAGAGGCAGGTTACACCCCGAACAGGTCGCCAGTATGCTCAAGAGCCACACACAACCATATACACACATACACATTCGTTACTATGGGCAATTTCATAGTGGTCAATCAACCTAACATGCATGTTTGTGGAGAGGGGGAAGAAACCAGGGTATCCAGAGAAAACCGGGTACTGGACAGTCTTTTTTTTCATACAGCAAAAAAATCAATTCTATCTTTATTTTTAAAGGGGAAAAAATCAAAACAAAACATTCTCGATCTGTAGCTTGATAATTTCCCCAGCTGAAATAAAAAAAATTCTTGTAAATGTGGGGGATATTTATTTATTCAGTCATCTTTTAAATTATTTAGTAGAGGAAGAATCTTACATTTTGCTGATCACCCTTTAAAAAAAAAAACCTAAAGAGAAAAAGTACAGATTTAAAATGTCTGAGAATGTGATACAACACAGCTATGGAAAAATATAATGATCTGAATTTAAAACACACCACATGTCCCCAGGCAGAGTTAGATTGAGACCAGATGCATTTACAACAAATACGAACACTTTACAATATTCATAGTGCAACGCAGCATATATTCAGCACTTCTACATTTTCCTTCCCGTCCTTAGTATTTAAATCTTGAGATGAAAAGAAGAATAATGTTTATAGTAATTCTGACCAATCTTTTCCTGTTTAAACTAAATCCTCTTGATTCTATCTCTGATCTTATCATCTCCTAGAAAAGGAAGGAAACATTTTCTCTTTCATCATCACAATTGAGATTCTTACTGTTGACCTTGATGAACCGAAGTGAACCATTGTCCACAACGAGCAGTTAATACACTATAAAAACCAAAGAATCCAACAATCTGCCCTCTCATACATCTTGTTGTGGTTTGTGGAAATTATGTCAGCAACTTTTACATTGTATTTCATCCAAGACTTGTCAGATTCCCCAAGAACTTGTGTTTTTTTTTCTGATGCCGTTTTTGCCCACCAACCTACAGTTTTTCTAAATTTTATGATCCTTGAGTTGTGCTGAACTGGGATTGAGATCTGAGAGGTTGACTGAATTCAGAATCAACAGGCTGACGCCAGGCTGCCTGGAGAGCAGCCACGATGATGTTTTTCCAAGAAAAAAACTCAGATGTACTTTTCTCCTTAAAAAATTGGAAAAATTATTTTGCTCATTTGATTTTTTTTAAATGATTTTTGTTTTTTGTTTTAAAATTAAGTTTGTTCAGAACTCAGCTAGATGATTTTTGTATAAAAGCTCTCCAACATTTACAGAATGAAACCAAAGACCTCCCTGATGTGTCTTTTGAAGTTTCTCTACTTAGTGGCACAATTTTTTTACTCTTTCGTCAAAGGGAAGGAATTTTTTATGCTTCTTCTATAAATCTCTTGATGTTCATGTGGCAACCCTGTGCACCACAAGGTGGATGTCAGCCTTCATCTACATAAAACGTGGCATGAGAAAGTGTAGGGAGAGCTGCAAAGTTTCCAGCTATTGTGCAGCAATGCGGGTCATTCCCATAAACTCTTGCTTAAATCCTGTCTGATGAGAGAGCCAAACAAAAAAAGCACTTTAGCAAGTACCACACAAGGACAGTGTGTGAAAGTGGCTACATAACTAAGTGAGAGTATTTTAGCAGCTTTATCCAGGAACAGTAAACCTTCTTGTAAGACCAAATGGAGACATTTAGGTACATGGTTTTCTTTATTATTTGGTTATTATTTTTCTCCATTAAAGGAAAACATTGAAAAAGAAACAATTTTGTCCACATGTACTTTCCGTGAGGGAATGCAAAGACTTACGGTAATAACCACTTGCAAAAAAAGGACGGTTGTTCATTTTCTTAGTTTAACATCTATTTTTTCCCCTTTTAATTTAATTTTTTTCCCATTCAGGTTTTTCTACTTCAGAAAAAAACTGGGGTGGCTGGCATACCAAAGAATGATAAATGAAAAAAAATAGTGAAAGCTATAAAAACAATTTATACCATACAATTTTCTTTTTATTTGTGGTTGGGTCACGACAGTACCAACTTTAGCAGGGAAGCACAGATTTCCCTCACCACAGCCACATCTTTTAGCTTATCACAGAGGGTCTAAAGAAATTTCTGGGCCAGCCATGACACATTGTTCCACATGGGTCCACCATGAGAATTTCCGCCCAGTGATATGTGTGTGGAACACCAGAACAGCAAGGTATTCGGGATGTATCTAGAACAGGTGCCCAAATCATCCCATCTAGCTCCTCTATAAGTGATGGCTAAAAATGTTGTGATTCTATGAAACTCAATGGATAGTGAAGATAACTTCACGAGCTGGATGACAGCTTTGTACCTCACTAGGTATTCGGGGAAATAGAAATGTTCTGATTTCCCTTCATTTTGACACAAACTGCTTTTTAAAAAGTCGGATTGCTGACTTATTTTAGAAATTTACTCAATAAGAAATTACAAAGAGAACTTTAGGAGATAAACTGTATAGTTGAATTCATATCCTGTTTAAAATTCCATTCATCTGTTTCCTAAACCACTTCTTTCAAGACTGGGTAGAGTCAAATTCCCATGATGCTACCAACGCCGGTAACTGCTTAAAACATTTTCTCCACACGTCGTGTTCTGTTTCACTGTCATAGGTGTCTCACTCAGTTTATCCCTTAATTAATAGGGTCTTTCTCCCCCAATAATTAAAAGCAGATGAGATTAGACTTTTGAAGTAAATAAATGAAAAACAGCCATGTTAAACATAATTGGTGTGGTCGAAGATTCAATTAAATTTGTGTTTGTGAAAAAGGACATAAAAATGTACAATCCTGTTGTTGTCAAGTGCAATTGAGTTAAAAATTACGGTATTAACTTGAGCAAAAATTAGGTGTCACGATCCATCCATACTGTAGATACTTCTAGAAAAATAGGCACAATGAGACATTTGCTGTGTGGAATAATTAAAATATCTTAGTTTTGTCCATCTGCTGTTCCGCTCGTTAAATTGTGAGTTGCAAGCAGCCGGAGACTATCTCCAACACTATCAGGCAAGAGGTAAGGTTACATCCAGTAGAGGTTGAAGGTCTGTTAGAAGGCTTAAAATGTTCTCCTTGCTAAATATTCTACAGTCACTTGTATCACCAAAACGTGGAAGTGTTTGAGAACAGAAGGAACACATCCACAGAAAAGTCATTAGATCATTTCAACTGAAGTATTGGTATCAATGTATGTTGGATGATATAGCTTGAAGAGATTGCCAACAATTTGTGGAATCAAGCATTTCAGACTTCCAAAATCCTGCTTGAGTGAGCAGAGATGGGACTATTCTCCCTAAAAATCTGGAGGGGATGAACTTGAATGGCCTGCACAAGTCCTGACCTTCACCTAGCCGACACAATATCTTTTGGTTTAATTCAGAGAGGAAACTTTTCTTGTTCGATTTGTATGAATACGTGACCTCATAAATCCACTTCTGAAAGAATGGTTGAAAATCTCTGATGTGCAACATTCCCAGGAGAGTTTAACCAAAGAGTGCACCAGTATCATATAGCACCCGAATGATTAGTAACAGTACACTAATGTTCATTGGCAAATCAAGGCACTTGAGGTTTAAAACTTTTGCCAGTAATGTGAAGGAGTCCAATGTAGTGAACATTATTCAGGACAAGGTTGTGTCAGGGACACAGATTTTAATAGTCATTGGCTTCTATTGAATAAATAATCATCAAAATTAAACTGGCAACTCATTCTGAAGTTTTCAAATGTTTATTCAGCTGAAACTCTAATTTTCCGTTTTGGAAAATGTTGATGCCCAGTTTTTTTTAAAGAAAGGACTTTGTATATACAATCCCAGGAGCGTTGGTGCTTCTTGTATTCCAACGCACGCTTCCAATGTGAAAGTACAAATTTATGTGTTTTAACTTTAGAGTGTGTCACTGTATTTAACTCCAGAGTGGGAAATCGAGCCAGATTAGACATTTTGTCATAGCTGATTTGGTTGTTTGGGCATGTGACCAAACTGAATCATCTAACGTGGCTGTTTGGACCTTGCTAAGAGTTTGTGTATCAAAAAAGAGTTTTGTGTATAAAAAAGCAAATGTTTGGCTGTTCCCTGGTGCTTGTAATCAACATCCTCAGATTACACCAGTAAAAACTACATGGACAAAAGGTGAAAGAGACCAGCCAGTTGAAGATCTTGAATTTGCACCAACTCTTTGACCTGAATAAATTAATTTTGTCTTGCTGTTAGTCAAGTATACGCTAAAGAATATATGCTTGAAAATAAAAAAAAAATGCATGCTTTACGTTTCCAAGAGATGTTGTTTGGCGTGTGTTAAGGCAATGAGGATGTCACTCTGAAGGAGGTTAGGTTACGCCATCGCTGACAGCATAGCAACTTATAATTGCCTGCGTAAGACCTTCCTATATAATACTGTGCATTTACATTCTGCAAACACAACTTTACAAATGAAAAAAAAAGTAGTTAGCATATCAATGAGTTTATTCAAGGTAGCTGTTAGTGTAACACAGACTAATTTAGCATTTTCTGCAGAACACTTTTTGTGTGTCTGATAAATACACATATAAAACTTGTACGGTAACCCCGCAAGCTTCACTTTGTATTCAAACCAACTATACATTTCTTATCAGCAAGTATTTCCTCTTCAGAAAACATCTCACAAAAAGCTTCTGCGTTTGCAGTCACCCAGTTCACTTTCTCCCTCTATCATTGTGCTCTTTAAAGACAACCCAATAGCAGCAATGAAACTTAACAAAGACCAGCCTTCAACAACATGCTCTTTATGCGTTCACAGTCAGCACGTGAAAATTTCATTGAAATATTACAATATTTACATACATATCATCAAAACCAGGACGGTGGAATCCTTGATGAGCTGCTGGCTAATGTTTTTTTCCTCACCATATAAAAACGACTAGCTGAAGTTTTTAATGTTCTACTGAAGCTAAGGTTTATTAATGTATTTACTTTATTTTCAGAATGTATATTGATCTGCATGTGTCCAACCAGTGACGAAGTTCAAAAAATGAATCCATACGGATCTTACATGCTACCTTTAGAAAGAAGGTAATGCTCAGGCTGATGAGGAAGCCAGAGGGGAAAGTCCTGTTTGGTCTTTGCCAGCTCTTCTCATTGATGGATTAAACATTCAGAGTGACTGCTGACATAGAAGTGCAGATTATGGTTATTAGTGAAAGTGCAGAAGCCTGAGGTTTTTTTTAAATGACTAGTGTTTGGTGTCTCTGTACTACAGACGTATAACATTAACCCTGGAAGTTTATTTTCTCTAGAAGATACAGGATATGCTGTTTTAGATGAAGAGTCTTTCTCATGTGGTAATTTTCAAACAGTTGAAAGATGCGAACTGTAAATGCAGCCATCAAAGCATTTACTAAACTAATCAATTATCTTTTCACTTTCTTCTGGTTTTGTTTTCAGAAAAGAGGGGAACAGACTTCCGCATGAACCTGTGAGCTTCAGATGTTGTTTTTCTTGAGAAGGGTCAATTATCACAATCCAGTGATTATACTGTAGTGTGAGAATGGCTAATCTGAGTCAGCATCAGCTTTACCAAGGACACACCTACTCTTGAAAATGACGTAAAATATTCTTTTGAAGCCTTTTGTTTGACATCCTAAGTTAATATTTTGGACTTTACAGAACGAGGGTCATTGTCAGAGAAAGAGTGTACCCTTTTCAGTTAGTATAATGAAAAAGGGGTTAAAATGTGCATTCAGAAAAACAAAAACTCCCAAACTTGTGTTTTTCCTAAGAGTCCTCTTGAACATCTTAATGGTAAACTTGGTTTTTCATTCATTTCCATTCTCAGCAGATCTAATTAAACACCTAACATCTAATTAAACACTTTCAGGCTGTGGTTAAAAAAGGTGATTGTTATCATGGATGTGCATGTATTGGGTGAATAGCGTCATTAAAATTGTTGTATTTGCTCTCTGTGCATTTCAGATAAATAATTAATTAGTTTGTGAAGGTTTTATGATGTTGGGCCTTTATATTTATATGAGCAGATACAACCCTTTACAGACCCCAAGGTCCTCTGTTACTGGTCTGATAGTAAGTCCAAATGTTAAAGCAAAAACTCAATGTGAGGCATCTTTTCAGCATGACAGTGCTCACCTGTGGAACAGCCTGCCAGAGGAACTCAGAGCCACTGAGTCTATTCATGTTTTTGAGGCTGAAAAGCCACCTTTTAGCTTGGCTTTTGTTTTTTTTTGTTTACAGTAATCTGATTCTATGAATTTATTGATATCTATTTATTTACTGCAGCACAGTGGCGCAGTGGGTAGCACAGTGGCCTCACAGCAAGAAGGTCGTGGGGACGAGGCTTGGAACACTGGCCTTTCTGTGTGGAGTTTGCATGTTCGCCCCGTGTTTGTGTGGGTTTCCTCCGGGTACTCCCGTTTCCTCCCACCCTCCAAAAACATGCATGCTAGGTTGATTGGCCGGTGCCAAATTGCCCCTAGGTATGAGTGTGTGTGTGGATGGCAGTATGTGTGTGGCCCTGCGACAGCCTGGCGACCTGTTCGGGGTGTACCCTGCCCTTCGCCTCAGTCAGCTGGGATGGGCTCCGGCACCCCCCGCAACCCAAAAGGGACAGACGGATAAGAAGATGACTGACTGACTATTTATTTACTTATTTATTTTTCCGTAGTTTTATTCTTCCGATTTACTTTTAAGATTCATTTCTTAAACGACTCTAACTGTTTTACTTGTGGATGCCCATGCCTCCTTGGTCCGGATGGCTCCCTGTGGTTTTGACTTCTGCAGTCATAGGCAGGCTGGGTTCTGGTGTGGATCCATCCGTAGTATATTGTATTCCTCACAAATGCAGCATCAAGCCAGATGTTTGTTTTATTTTCTGTTATTTTTAACTCAGTGAAAGAGACAGCAGCTTGTGGTTGCGGGGAAGTCAGTGTGGGTGAATGAAGGGTGTGTGAATATTGATGTGCGTCTGTTTTGTGCCTGTATGTGGGAGAGAATATTTGAATTTATGCTTGCTTTTACTTTCTCTATTGTTTTAGCTCATATGTGAAGACTTTGCGCAACTTCGTTTGCAAAGTGCTCCATAAATAAAATTTGATTTGATTTGAATATGGAGCAATCACATGAAGCAAGTTTTCTAACGAGAATGTTTTCAAAACTTGACTTAACAACCACTAAAGTCTTCATAGTTCTTTATCCTCAATCTGTTTTTCTCCCTATTAGTGGACAACAAAGAAACTGCAATTCATCTCATTTCAGCCTCACAATACAGCTGACAAGTTCTAGTCCCAGATGGCAGATGACACATTTTCTGCCCCAAGTCTCCTGGATGTGGATTATGAAAAAAAAAAAAAAACCAACAGCTTGCTATTACCTCGGATAAGGAAAGCTATGAATCCATCAAGATCTGAGTTTGTCATCCTTGTTTACATCAACTCACTGGCCTCCAAAGCAAAATTAGTATCTACAGTATGAGACATTTGATAATCAAACACAGTCCCAGGAAAGTGATGATGCATAAACAGGAGAAATGGAGGGAGAGGAGGAGCAGGATGTCTGCCAGGAGGCTGCTACCCCAAGGATGTGGTTGTGGTACATCAGGCTTATGTGGTGAAGGAGAAACCAGAGGAGACGAAGCTTGAGGAATCTCACAGTAAACCCCAGTCCATCCTTGGTAGCACTGACAGGTAAACTTGTGCTTCATGTCCAAGATATCACGGCTGTTTAAGTGACCCCTAACATGGAAGCGGCAACCCTTAGATGTAGGATTACGGGAGATGTGAAAGAAGAGTGGGTTCAGATGAAGATAAACTCCTGAGTTCAAGCTCTTGCGGACACATCTGCCATTTTTCTTACAAAGTGCTTTGCTGCAGAGTTTGGCTGCTGATGTGACATTGATGACATAATGTCCCAGTGGGCCATCAATGTATTTTTTCACAGTCAGGCAGTTTCTCTGAAAGAAAAATAAACATCCTGGATCAGAATTCAAAAACAAGAGTCATGGTCGTAGTACTTATACGACCAGGTTAAAAGACATTGAAACTTTTTCATTAAAACTTTTTCTTATTTGCTTTTTGTCACGCATTTATCAACCACCTGTGATCGTGCGTATTCTGAGGACCCCCAAAGGACGACACCTGATGCTCCAAGCGCAGCACTTTCTCCAATTGTGTGAATCAGGTCATTCTTGGAAAAAACAACACAGCAATAGGAAGAACATTAAAGTTTTTTCACTTAATGGGAATTACATTTTTTTAGTTTCTATGGCACTAAAAAAATTGTAATCTATCTGTAAATTTAAAATTCTAATTATTACTTAATACCAGAGGTGTTTCTTAGAAGTTCAAAGTGACACAACAACAGAAAAAACAATTACATTAGCTAATACATTAAATGAAAAATATAAGTAGGTAAAAAAGAACATACAAATGCATATTATAAAGAGTAATCAACATATTAAGTATTACATTTTTGTATCAAATAAATAAAAATAGTGAATTAAACCAGGCAGTTTGATTGAAAAAATATGGCTTATATATGAATGAGAGGGCTAAACATTCTTTTACCAGATTATTGGGGTTAGAGGTGAGGTTTCAAAAATTGCTATTAGGAGTTGTAACGTATTGTGAAAATTGAAAGTGTACCTCTGAAAGTACAACAAATGTGTAGGCATAGAAAGGTCTAGAGTAGACAAAGACAGGCAGGGTGAAGTCCATCCGAGCAATGGATGCAATCCTCATGGCTTCTTTGACACGGTAGTGGACAAACTTGACAGTGTTTGGAGAAGACTTTAGCTCATAATCCAGGTAAATGGATGGGTAGAGAGCAGTACTCTCCTTCCAAAGCCACATTAGATGGTCATTGCGGACATGCTCGACATTTGGGCATTCCCCAGTGTAATGCTGTGGGTGCTGCTTGTACCCATAATTATAGCAATCTGGAAACAAATAAAATCCCCAGAGGCCATCTGGTCTGCGAGCCTCAGCTAGAGCCAAGGTCAGATTCATGAATGTTTGTCCAGATCTCTCAAATCTTTCCTTCGCCTCATTTTCTACCTTGCTTTCTGGCCAATTTGGGTGAAGTTTTCTTATTTGTTCCTTGGATTTTTTGCGGTAAATGTCTTTGGAGCCCCAATTCCGGACCCATTGGGGCCTCCAGTTTTCCCAGTCGATAACAGCTAGACCACGGAAATCCTTATTGGGGATCAACTTGTCAATATCAGCTCTGGCTTTGCTCAGATGTTTTGAAATGCTCTGATTCTGAGGCAGTCCTCCATTGATAGGTGTCCCAGAACTAGAGTAGTATGGGTAATGTCCCAGATGGGTGTGGTAGAATATGGTAACATTTGGTCCACTTAAAGTTTCATTGTGATTCGCAACAATGTCAAAAATGCTCAGGTCCAGGTCCACCTTAAATCTGAGACGGCACGACTCTGTTGGAGCATTCCACACAACAACAAAGGGTCGATGAGGGATCAAAGGTGCTCTGGTAGGCTTTATCTGGTCACCACTAATTTGACTGTATACACCTATCCCTACCAGGAGACAGGTAAGGAGAAGTAATCTCAGTAGCACCATGGCATGCGATTCCTCATGGAGCAATTAGCAGTTCTACACAGGAAGTAAAAAGAACAGGAGGAGAAGATATTTAGAGAGCGAATAAAGACATTATGAGCTTCACTGAACAGGAATAATCAAATAGGCTGTCTGTAGAGTTCAATGATGGGCAGTGAAGTGAATGCTCCAAATTCCATACAAAGCACAGCACTTATGCTGTTTTCTCAGGAAGTCTGTTGATGAGGAGACTGTTCAAACACAGATACAGGATCTTAAAAAACAAAATGAGTTCACAAAGTAACTCGGGGACAAGTGTTGCGTGTAAAAATTAAATGAAAGAGGAAAACCATCAGATTAAATTTGTACTTGCTCTTTTGGTATTGTGGAAAAAACTCAAGAGGATTTAAAAAATTTTCTCTGGGAATTACCCGGTGACAAAAATGACTTTGTCTCTGCTTATGCTGATTTTGACAAAACAAAATTAAGCGTTCATCCTTTCGGGCTTAAACTCAAATCTCTAAAATGCAAGTGTATTTTTATCCAAAACGACAAGTTTACTGTATTGATTTTTATAGGACTCCACAATAAGACCATCAAAATTATATGAACCTCTCACTGTAGTACTCATTTCTGAACACCCAGTTTAATCTGTACAATTATCAAACATTTCGGCATGAGTTAGGACAATAATTTTAAGTTTAATAATTTTAAGCTATAATAGTTGGTCTCATTCATGTTTGTCCTTGGAGTAAAGTAAAACATTTCCTCATTTCCAAAAGGATTTTCCTGATCTCTTTTCCAGTGAATGAACCTTCTGTTTGTTTCTAATTCCATCCAAAGCCTAGCATGTGTCTATTTTTGTTACATAATGTTCTCACCTTCACCACAGTATTCCGAGATCCCGCCTTTGATCCTAATTGAGGCACAAACAGTGAAGCAGCCTTGTCTTTTTAGGGCTCGGGCAGGATCTAGTCATTCTTTCATCTTCTGAGCTGCTCATTCGTGACTGAGTTCCAGGGTATGCCAGGGTGTCCCGATTGGTTACGACAAAGAATACCCTGAACAGGTCACTAGTTGGTTGCAGGGCCCCAGAGACAGAAAAAAAAAAATTCAATTTTCCTAAATTATACTCTATAGTCAACCTGCTGCTGTTTACCTGGGAAATAAACTAATGTACACAGTTTTCAGTTCACTTCCAGTGGTGATTAAACTTTTCAGATTCAGTTTGAAACTTTTTTCTTACAAAACTTTTTTTTACAATCAATTAGATTTTTATCATTTCATGTTGTTTTATCAAGCTTTCCTTTAGACTCTTGGTGGAAATTTCTTCACTGTTTGCATTTTTCTTTGTTCTTTCTTTGTCCTTTCTTTTCTTGCACAAATCAACCATAGGAAAAAACATGCCTCGCTACAGAGCACTACGATTGTAATTTGAAATAGAATGTAATAATCACTTTTTATTGATTTTGTTTGTTGCTACTATACCAAAGTGTGAACAATTCCATGAACACACACAACATGTGAAGACACTTTTTTTTATTTGCCTCTTTGTTATTCTGCAAATATGCCTCATCTCATTTTTTTGACAGTGGTTTCCCACCATCCTTCCCTCTTTCTCATCCATTTGCTCTCGGCGCCCCCTCATATGTAAGTAATTACCAACTCAGCTTTTCCAAAGTTTGGAGGGCTAACTTTGTGACTTGGTTTGGTACGAGTTTGCTTTCAAAGGCACGAGAAAAATCACACATTGTTCTCCGTATAAGCAGAGCAGAGACAATGGAAACTTGTGGGATGAATCCCCACAATCATTTAATTTTTTTCCCTAAATGAGGCTGATTCTGTAGTCGTCTCTTATTGTGGCATGAGAACTCAACCTTTTAAATAAATTTGAAAATGGACCATTAGGATGTGGGTTTGTTGTCAAGAAATAATAATTTGAAGATGGAGTGGCTGATGAACTGCTGAAACATGTCTTGTGGAGCTTATTTATAAATGCTGAATCTGACTGGATTTTGCCCTTCTGCCCTGCAAAACTCCTGAAACTATGTCTTCAAGCTGTGTGTGGCTTACAAGTTTCATAAATCCTTCTAGCCGGATGGGTTTTCTGGCAATCATGATCCAAGACAAACATAGTGTGGTGAAGCCACTCAGGCTGTCCTCTAAACCACTGAAGGCAAAGAGTCTCAGGAAAAGACTTCAGACCACATGTGAGACCTCCCCGATTACAAAGTCTGACGCCAAATTGACAGGAGACGTTTTGTCGGTGAGGCACGACATAACACTGAATAGCAGTTCAAATCGACTGATTGAACCCAGATGATAATGGGAGAAACTATTAATATCCTTGATGATGTCTCCCTGTGCCAGCTTCAAGAGAGTAAAACGTATAAGTTTCAGTATTATATTTCAAATATAATACTGCAAAGCTGCATTCTGAACAAAAGAAAGATTTGAAAAAGTGACTAAGCTTTCACTTTTCCCATATCACAGTGGGCTTCCTGTGATGTAAGTTTCTACTGTGATAAAAAAAAAAATTCATGTGTGCTGGTTGCCTTACTTGTGTTTGGCTTTTATTTAACATGTATAACGTAAGATACTTGTATTTTTTTTGTAGTTCTTCAATATTGTTATCCAACTGAATTTATTATACTGAAGGAGGATTTTATGAAGACAGCGTCATTGAAACCCCCCTTCGAATTTGTCATATGGAAAAGATAATTGCTGGCTGCTGGTATTCGAGTTTTTATGTATGTTTGATTCATGACCAATGAGAGCAGAGCAGTCTGGAAAAATAAAGAGACTGCTTTAAATCAGAAGTTAATGATCCTGCTTTAATATTAGTAGACCAGAAACAGATTATCGGGCAATATCCTGGTGGTGTGTGCATGCATGCACAGTTGCGTAACTTTTTCTTTTTTACAGAGAAAAGGATAAGAGTTTCATAAACCACAGAAACTTTAGGTTAGAGCTGACTACCCTTTTAATTAACAATGAATATATGCTATGTTAGTATTTTGTTTGCAAGTGGAGGTGTTTACTAAGAAGTGAGATGATTTCATTAAGACTTTAAGATGAATAAACTACTGTATGTAAAAACAGCTTCTGTAGTGAACATACTTAGACGATCCGAGACTGAAGCTCAACCTGATCACAACCCAATATGAGTCCAATCCAATTTGTTACATTGTACTTGCCCCCCCCCAAAAAAACGTCAACTCATCTTCTACCATCTCTTTACAGATGGATAATTTTCCAATAATGCATCAACAAGATGCAATAATGTTGAAAATGCTCCCCAAAATAATCCCGGTTTTGAATGATCCTGAATGAGGAAAAGCCATCAAACAGACAACAGAACAGAACCAAAGGGATTTGAAGCTGCCGATAATTACTGTTTAATAAGTTTTGTGGTCTTTTATTTAAATCTTCAGAAATAGTCTATTTTTAGAGAGATCATTGTATTTTATGCAACACCTTTATTTTAAATCCTCTTTCCTTCTTTGACAATTTAAACATTTATGAACAAAAACATTAAAAAAATCTAAGTGTCATGTTAATGTTGACCTTTTCATCTCTTTTAAGACTGCAGTGATCAAAACCATTTTTTTCCTTAAAATTTAAAGCCATGAATATTTACATCAACCAGGGAAAATTAAAAAAGCTGTTAATGAGCTCAGTTTTAGGGAGAGTTATTTTATTTTTGCCCAACTTATACTGATACTTATTGCACGTTTTACTTGATGTGCAATTAATTCTCTCAGAATGTTTTTTTTCCACACTTTTCCCAATCTCTTGCTCTCTGTGCACTTGCTAATTGTAGTTTTACCCTGCAAAAGTTATTCTACTTCAATTAAGACAACAGTTTATTACGTTTTATGTTGACAGCCATTTGGGAGAGTCCGAAGGAATGAAGAAATTATGAGCCCATTTTGAAAATATTCAAACTAGCCTCTAAATAAGTTTCTCTCAAATAAAATTTGTCATAATCATTTTACAGGCAAAACTATCTCAATAGCAAATGTCAGAAGTTAAAAAAAGGAAAACTTACTTTTGGTTCCTGGGTTGTTTTTTGTTTTTTGGTGAAGGATTTTCAGTTGTTATTTTAAACCTAAGACTCTCACGAGTGCATCGTGCAATAACAGGTTTCTGGACTTTCCCTGTGTCCCTGTTTGTTTATCTTTCAGAAAGAAAAAAAAACCCTTCTATTGTCAATCAGACCCCTCCTCATTAGAGAACAGGACTCTAATTAAATGAACCAAACAGCCATTGGAGCAGCAAAGCTCTCCTGCTGGAGCATTTCAATGACAACTATGTATTTAGTTTTTTTTATGGGATGTTTTTAATATGTCTGCATATTTTTAAAGTACCAGTTAAGCCTCACGTCGTCATTTACTTTTGATAAAGTGGGTTACAGAAAAAATTCAATCTGAATCTGATTTTTTACCTCCAATTTGTAATTAGCTTTTTCTTCATTTTCAGTCGGGGATATGCCCTCACTGTTTAAATGGATCAAACGATATTGTTATCAGTTCAGGCCAAAGAGTTGTTAGATTATACAAACCAAGCTTAAATTGTCTTTGGGCTCCACAACAGACTAGTGACCTGTTCAGGGTGTACCCCACTTCTTACCTAAAGCTAAGCTGGAATAGGCTCTGGTACCTCATTGCCTCCACTGGAGCAAGCAGAATAAAAAATGGATGAATGGCTGGATAAATTGTCCTTGTTTTGTTTAACAGTGCACCTTCAGTTTTGTAGAAACTGCATGAGAAATTTCACTATAATTTTGTGAAATCCATTCTGTCTGGAAACCTTCACAAGACTGACGAACTGCTAGTTTATTCTTTAGTCACAAGTCTTAAACACTACTTGAAGCAATCTTTCCACAGATTAGACAAAACTAACATGCAAAGCTGAACACAATTTTACCAGAAACAAAGTTCTGTTACCGTGGTGACACCTGAGTTTCATCAGGCACTGCATCTAATCTAGATGTGGGACCAGTAGAAACTGTGAGCTGGAAGTTGGATTTTTCAGAAAGCATAATATTTACACACAGAGCACCCATTTTCACTTTAACTGATTATACTGAGTTACACTGCAATTATAAACGTTTGGATGTGGATCATTCTGATTGTACTATTAGGTTGTTAAGTAAAAAAATTAAAGTGAGTTTTTGGGTGTATTGGTGCTCAGAGACTGGATCCAAGACAAACATCTCAGACTGACTGGATGGCACCCTACATACTGAATGCAACAGCTTTTGATTAGATTACTCTGACTGGGAGAGTGAGAAAGCACAGGTTTTATCCAGGAGTTTGAACGCTCATCCAGTTTGTTCAGAACATGAGGTCACACAGATGTGCACTTCCATATTGTGCACCACAACCATGTAATATTTAACAAAGTTTAACCATCTGCTTCTTAAATACTTCACATCATTACATTTTTTTAAGCAAAGTGTTTTTGTCATATTTTCTTCAAACATCCACACTGCAGTATTAATGTGCGAAATCTAATAAAATAAACTTCTCAAAACTTTTAAATTTAATCTATACCTTGGGGGAGGCACATCTCAGTGGTAAAATTACCATTTTTGAACCGAAGATGCTGGTTCAAATCCTGCTAAGTTCAGGTCTAGGTGTCCTCGGTTTCTCCCACTATTGGCACCGTCATTGTCTGCCTGCTGCGGTGCAATGCAGCACAGAAATTTCCCCTTAATGGATTAATACAGTATGATAAATAACCATTTTTTGTTGATAACTTCATTCTTATCTAAATAATATTGTTAAAATAATTGCATTATAATTTATTACATACTAAAAAATGCAACTGTATGTACAGGCGTGCAGAGAATTTTCTATCAGACACATCAAGTGTATTCAGGATTGTTAGTTTGGATCTGTGTTCTCCAAAATTCCATGCATTCAACAAGATAAGAATTTTTTTTGTTCTTAATCATTAAATTAAAATGAAAACTATGTAAAAAAAGTGGATGCAGACTACAACTCATTTTCTAATAATCTTCACATATTCCTGTGGCATTTTTCTAACTATGATTCAGTGTTATGGTGCCCCTTAGTGGCATTCTACACAAATGGAGAACCTTTTCAGCTTTGGATGGCCTGAAATGTCAGAACAAACTAAATAATTAAATCAAGCAATGGATGAATATGAATAGATTTAACTTGGGTTTAAAAAATAATTTTCTGCCAGTGTAAGGATGGATTGAGAAATGAGTGGCATTATATAAGTTTTGCATTTATTTATATAAATAATAATTTAATAAATTTTAAATATTAGAATATAAGTGTATGTACCCATACGATGTATATTTTGTGGTATGTGTGCATAAGTTCCCAAACATGTTTAACTTTTTCAACTTTTTTGAACATATACATACAGTATACTTGTATATATTTTGTTGTATGTGTGCACAAGTCCCCAAACTTATTTAACTTTTTTTTAAGAAAAAGGCTCCTCAAAAATGTTTGTTCAAGATTATCGGTACTATCATGACATTATTTATTGTATTATTTAAGTATTTTGTGAATCCTTATTAAAGTGAAAGAGAAATGTATACGTTTTTTATATCCTCACTCCATGAATATGTTTTGATCATTCTTCATCTCGTTTTGTGTATTTATTTGGTGTTTATTTGTTTTACATATTCAAATTTTTTCAAAAATTCAAATTCAAAAATTCAATTTTTTTTTCTTTCTTGTACTGTATATATACTGTCTATTTCTTTCTTGTTGCTGCGGTAACGCACAAATTTCCCAAGTGTGGGATCAATAAAGTAAATCTAATTCTAATCTAATTCTAAATAAATCTTGGACTTGTCTCATTGTTCCGAAAAATAGAAATGTGTCTAATTGATAGATAGAAAGATAGATTTGTTTTTACTCTCGCCTTTTTAAAAGAAATCCTTCAGAATTGTAACTGCCATGCGTACTTTTGCTCTTGGGTATGGAAAGCCATTGGAGCCACTGCACGCACATAATCTGGCATGCTAAATGATAAATCTAGCATGCTAAATTTCAAATCTAGCACGCTAGAATACGTGCGTGAAGTGGCCCCAATGGCTTTCAATGCTTGTACTTCTGTGTTCAGATTTAATGATCCAAAATTAAATGCTGCAACTCCCAAGATTCTCTTGTTTTTTTTGGTCATCACAGTCATGAGTTGGACCTATATTTCGCCCACACTGTGTTGACATAACTTTTTTTGTAGTCTACCATGACTAAATTGACATAATTGAATCCTTAACAGATCACCAATTACTTTTCATTTCTTCTGTTTGATCTTATTGTATTGTATTGAGTTTTGTGGCCAAAAAATTGTTTCCATCCAATCTTTTTATGAAGGGTTAGTGTTCATCAGTAAATATTTCAGAGCAGCAAAATTAGTTCTCATTCAACCACAGTGTCAAAAAATATTTAAAATTATTACTTCAACACTGTATTTGAATTCTCATTACTTCAGAGAATTGAACTGAATTAATGTTTTAATGTTGCATTTACTCAAGCACACACACACAGAACCTAAACTAGATGTTTTTTTCAGTACAATTAGTACATAGTCCCCACCATACTATATCATTCTAACAAAAAAAAACCTTCACAGAAAAATGCCGGATGCATGATTTTGGTGAAGGACATTTCCGCATGTGAATAGCAGAGATCAGAGATTAAACAATATGTTCATCTAAATGTGAATACAATGTTGAAAGAGTGTTAGAAAAGTCTACACACATATTTACACCCTCCGTCCCAAGTAAAAGTGGTCATTTGGCATTGATATCGGGTTGGAACAGATTAGCATTGATAATACAAAGCGTTCTCTAACTCCACTTCCTGGGGTGTTTGGCCATCTGTCCCGACTGGTTGGGAGTGAGGGAACAGGAAGAAATAAAATAACATAGAGAGAGAGCAGGAACAAGAAAGAGCCAGTAAAGAAAGTGGGTAAAGAAAGTCATGGCTGGTCATTTAATGTAGCACCAAACACAAAAATGCATCTAGAAGGAGAAAAAAGGAAAGCAAAGTTTGTTAAATCATGGAATGACGTGCAAATACTTATATTCATCTTTCCAAAAGTTGCTCAATTGTTTCTGTTTACATGGCACATATTTCTGGGTTTGTGTGCAGTTCAGCACCAGCTCTAAATATTAGTGTTAATGTTGGCGTTGACCTTTGACCATGCCGAAATACCATGGTAAATACCAGTATTTACTAAACTTGTGTTGTCTTATCTTTCATACGTAGGTGAAGTTTTGTGTTTTGGGATCTCCAACAATGACGTGTGTGTGTTTTGCATAACACATTATGTTGCATCTGTAAACTGGAAAAAAAAATTGTGGTTCCTTTTTGGTTTTTATGGTTTAAGTTTACTTTGTGATTTGTGGTTTTGTCATTATGCCATGTGGAATTTTTTTGAGTTGATTGAAATAATTTTTCACTTCTTTCTTGCACCTTCATTTTATTTTTACTGAAAACAAATAATCAAAATGATTGCTCTTTTCTCACTGTTGTTTTTAAAAAGACTTCTTTCTGAAAAATATTGCTCAATATTTGATACCATGTTATTGTAGATAAACCTGCCATATGTATAACTTTTTCTAACAGTGAGTAGAGAATAAACTTTTAAAAGAGATCTTTCTCACAGGAACAAGGCCAACTCGATGATCTGCCCTGCAGTACAAAGATGCATGGAAGAAGGATCGGAAGTTATGCAACTTCAAAGCAGCAGATCTCAAGTCAGTGACCTCTGCGCTATAGGTGAGGTTCAGCTATCCAAAATCGGTATCAAGCAGGCCAAGAACAGAGAGATCCAGCGCGAGGCCACAAAGATCCGGAAACAGCAACAAAAAGTCAGTCTGCCACTGCTCCCCCAATTACTCATATCACACTTCCAAGCAAGTGTGGTAGGAACTCCAACTTCCGCATCAGCTTTCTCAGCCACAGCCGACGCTGCAAAAACAGAAAAGTATCCAAGTGCAGACTTATTGTCTCTAGAGACAGAACAATGCCAACTTCTTCTCCTTTCGGCATTTCCCTTCAGGGATCGCCACAGCAAGTCAGTTTTTTACATCTAACCCTTTCTGTTGCATCCTCTTTGGTCACGCCAACTATTTTCATATCTTCCTTCACTGTATCCATGAACCCCCTCTTTGGTCTTCCTCGAGGACTCTTTCCTGGTGGTTCCAAACCCAGCATCCTTCTGCCGATGTACTCGGTCTCTCTTCTCTGTACTACATGTCCAAACCATCTCAGTCTGGCCTCTCTGACTTTATCTCCAAAACCTCCAACATGTGCTGTTCCCCTGATGTACTCATTTCTAATCCTGTCTATCCTGGTCACTCCCAGAGAGATCCTCAGCATCTTCATCTCTGCTACCTCCATCTCTGCTTCCTGTCTTTTCTTCAGTGCCACTGTCTCTAGACCAAACAGCATGGCCAGTCTCACCCCAATTTTGAACACTTTCCCTTTCATTTTAGCTGAAACTCTTCTGTCACACATCACACCTGATACTTTTCTCCACCTGTTCCAGCCTGCTTGAACACGCTTCTTCACCTCTTTTCCACACTCTTCATTGTTCTGGACAGTTGATCCTTGATACTTAAAATCTTCCATCTTTTTTAATCTCTTCTCCCTGTAACCTTCACTTTTCCCTCTCATTCACACAATGAGAGAACAGAGACAGAATGAGACAGAATGAGACAGAACAGTGCCAACAATACTCATAAATAACCAAGATACTATTGATTGCAATGCCATTTTTTAAAAATAAAGTTTTTGTGATTTTTTTCAGTCTCTTTTTTTTCTTTGTAATATCTTGTGTGATTATCTTCAGGTTTTTATAGTTATTTTTTTCAATTTACATTTGAAAGAATAACTATGCATATCTTACGCCATCCAAATACTCTACGTAATACTACGTCATACAGCAGCATCCCCCCTCCCCCTCATCCATGGAAAGCTGCATTCCTGCTGCCTTGGTGGACCGTACCATTTTTGTTTAAACCAACACAACTACAAATGGACTCACCTAAAACACAATCTTACATAATAAGAAAATATTGATATATTTACATTTAATTTCTGAATCTATTTTAAAATAAAAATACCTGTTTTTATGTTTTTTCTAAAAGATTAATGCCGATTCCGTGATAATGTATCCAAATGAGCCTCCCCTCTGCTCTCCATTTAAGGTGGACTTTTCCCTCCTTCTGCCATGTTGGATTCACCCACAGCCTCTGCAGCTGCTGGACTTTCTGACTTAAACTTGTGCGTTTGTCCACCTGGAGACATTTAAAGATAGTTTAATTAGCTACTTTTACCAAATAGGAAGTATAAAGTGTTTTTTAAAGCTGGGGTAAGCGTGGAACATTCCCCACGTCTTCCTCCTCCGCCCTGATGATGAAGATGATCCGGTTGCAGGCCAAAGCAACCCGCATGGATTTTCTGTAATTAGTGAATACTTAGCCCGATCTGGGGATCAGTGCATCACATCGGGGGGAACTAAGATTTAGGAGACATGAACAGTCATACTCAAACCCGCAGAGCTGCAAATGTGGGGTCTTTACTGCTCACCCCTCAGGAGAATGAGTGTCTGTTTGGTTACCTGGGCAGAAAATGCACCGTAAGTTTACATGTTTCTTGTTTTTATTTCATACCTGCTGCAGATCTAACATGCGATCAAGGTGTATTCATCAGTAGTTAACCAAGAAAACACCTCTTAAAACCAACTTTATTTGTTATTTTGATCTAAAAACACACAAGATGGCTTCTAACTTCAATATGCATCTTAAAGTTATGAGTAAACCTATTTGTATTATATAAAATCTAACTGATTATTCATTAATTTTTTTTTACAGTTTTAACATTGTTTAGCAACTTAAATGGACTCACTGTATATTAGGATGAACTTTCCTGAATAAATAGTTGTTGATTGCATTATTTTTAGTTTTTAAAAGCCCATGCAATTGAACATATTTCATACATGTTACAATCCATGTAGATCTTAGCTAAAAGGATCAACATGTTTAACACTATATTACAGATCAATGCAAAGTACTTGGTCAAAAATAATCTGCAAACTAAGATTACAGACATGCACACAGAAACAAAAGAAAAAAATATATAGATTTTACTGATTAGATAGCTTTAGATTTCAGTCATGCGTGTTTGTTTTTGTGTGTAAAATAATATGAATTGAGTATTAGTTTCCTAAAATAATCTGAAATCTTTTGTAAATGCATGTAAACACCTGCTAGTTGGATATAAGATTGCATGAAGATAAGTTTAATGCAGTGTTGTCTAAACATGAAGTTATTCTAACCCTGGTTTGATCCATTTACTGCTACTAAGGTCACTGATCTGCAGGTTTTTAGTTTCTATCTGATTAAACACACCATGCTCAATTTGATGGATGACTGAGCTGAAATTACTATTTTATATGATATGTATTAAAAAGCAGAAAGCCTTTGAAAACCAACCTGCATCTGCATGATCCTTTAATAAAACTAGACTGATCTGCAAAGGTCTATGATTTTTGTATGGTACTGCTTGTTCTTGGATGTGACAGTATTTTGGACAGGCTTTTTGAAAATGCTTAAATACTGCATCATTTGCTAATCAGAAACTGATGCTTTGCTGCATTTTCTCCATCATCAAACACTGCTTCATTGATAATACTTTATTGTCCGGTAGTCCAAGCAGTCCAAAAGAAAATCTCTAAAATGGCTGCAGAACAGCTGCTAGGTAATGCTGAGTTGGGTGGAATGGAGCTGGAACAGCTGTTGGTGGAACACATGATAGTTGGCTCCATCCTGGGCAGAATGGAGGTTGCAGTGGCAACAATGTTTGAAAGCTCCACTGAATCATAAGATTCAGCACTTCCACATCTTGATGGCAACTCACCTCTTGCATTATGGCTGGAACAACTTTTTTTTTTCTTTCTTCTTCTTAAACATTACAAGTCTACTCATTTAGTGCCGCACTTTTTCATGTCTCTGTCCGCAAGCACCATATTGAAGCAGCTGGGTATGTTCAGACAGGAATCACTGTTGACGTTTTCATCAAAGTGCTGTAGTCAGTCAGTTTTCATCATAAATAGCCAAATGGACAAATTCAACCATTTTTTTCACATTTGACAATGTCTTTCCAAAATAGAAATTTAAATTTCAAATGCAGTCTTCAACTTTTTAGTAATTTTCAGTAAAATGTTTAAATTTGTTCCTTTCCTCAAGAACAAAAGCCAAGAACTGCTACAAGTATCACTATTTGGATTATTTAAACTATTCTAGTGGTTTCAAATAGAAAAAAATGGATAAAAAGAAATTTGGCATATAAATAGTGATATCACCAAATTCTGTTTTTGGAAACAACAAAAAAGCAATGTTGTAATTATTTTTTATTCACCAGCAAGCTGAGTTAAGATATGCCAACATTGTTCCTACATTTTAGAATAAAGTTGGCATTAGACGATTGAGACAAACTTTTAGAAATGGATGTCACTATGAGGAATACTCCTAAAATCAAAGCAGTTTCAGAAATTGATTTGGGTTGCATTTCGTGCTGCTAAATGTCAGTAAATCTATAGCAACTTCATTTATAAGGCACCTTAAAACTACTGCAGTGAACCAAAGTGCTGTAAGGGAGGATTATGGTAAATTGTGCAGACTGACCTTTTTAAGCTGTGACCCGCTGCATTTAATTTTAGCTTCCTATTCTCTAACTTATCTCAAATTTCTTACAGTACTGATATATTATGATTGTCTCCAGCTTTACTGTAATCTGAACTCTTGCTCTTAATTATAACTTGGTAAAACACTAAAATTTCTGAGCATAATTTATGCATTTCATTCATAGTGGATTTCTTGCATAAATCTGTTACTTGTTAAACTTTTTCAGTGGGTTTGATGCAGAGTTGTGATTTCACAGCGACCATGCTTCCTGCTGTTCATAAATCACTGTAGAGGAAAGAGTCGCTGGCATTTCCTCTTGCAGTGGCCAGTCTTTTTGAGCTGCGGAGGAAGTTGTCCTGGCTCACCGTGACCTCTGCAGAAAACTTCTAGTCACAAAATGGAACAGAGCTGTTTTGTAATGATCATACTGCTGAGCAAAGCAGCTGGATTCTTTCTACTGTTTGTCTTAAATAAGAAAAGAAATACTGGATTCAATCCATGTCAAGACTCATGCAATTTGCCAATTTATTGAGTCTGAATCATCTTGTCAAGAAGCTAAAACTTTTTTTTTTTTTTTTGCACCTGCCAAAAATATTATATATGAATGCCTCAATGATGGTTACTTGTAATTTTTTTAAGTCTGTTCTTCTAAAATACTTTTGCGTTGAGTCTTTTATTGTTGCTTGCTTGTTTTTAGACCCTGTGTTCAGCGGTGGTCCAGGTGTACGGGGCCGAACGTGGCTGCAACTGGGTGAAAAGGTGCTGTGGAGTGTCGTGCCTGGTCAAAGATAATCCACAGAGATCCTACTTCATCAGAGTGTTTGATATCAAGGTGAGAGTAATGGGAGTCTAACACAAATGTTCCTTTTTAGTCTGTATGTTTCTCTCAAGCTGTAAAACGTCAGTGACGAAAAGAACCAAATAGCATTATAAAGAACATGCACGTGCAATCGCTGCCATCTAGTGATAATGAACAGCTGTAAATGTATGGTGGCTGGCAGTGGTCAAACCAATTCCAGATGTTTCAAAGACCGAAAAGCAAGTGGTCCTCTCTGTCCTACTTCGAGACGGCTACATGTGTATGGTTTGCTTCTACAACGTGGTTACAGCACGTATCCCAGACAATGTTTTAGAGTAAACATATTACCTCTGCATTTTCTAAGTCTTGTTTTTGTGCTTTTGGAGACACTGTTAAAGAAATTATGACGGCTGCAAGTATGTGAATCAGAGTGATCAAATTTTACAACTTTAGAAGCAGGTTTTGTATAAAACTTTTTTTATAAACATGATTAAACGTGTAAGAAATAAGACTATTTTAAAGTATTTTCAAAATATGGCCGATCTTATACTTCATCAAATGAAGTGCACATATTTGACCGGAAAAGTTATTTCACAAGACAAACTTTTTATGTACATCATAAATTCAGTCTAAATTTGTTCATTGTGAAAAATTTACACTTTTCTTCACACGTTAGATAGTTATGTGTATAAATTTTGCATCATCAGCTACTCTTGACAGTTCCCTTGTCTCAGATTGTCTGACTTGCAAATTGTTGAAGGAATAAAGTTATAACTAGTTGAACTGATTTCTTCAGGTTAAGTACCTTTTTTATCTAAAAAATTAGGTATGTAAAAAGGAAATTTCCATGATTAACGACATAGTTGAAACGTTAGTTTTTAAGGGTTTTTTTTTCCAACTACAGCTAGCTACGTGTTGAGCTTTAGAGCTTATTCAAAGGTTAGACTTAACATTTTTAGCTCTTAAGCAAATGATTGGTCATTACTAAACTGTCCAGTTTCAAACCAGTTTAGGCTCAGTGATCTCTTCAAGAAAAAAAACGGAATTACATTTTTTTTTTTTTCCCACAAATTATCAAGTTCACTTAAATACTTGAACTCTATTCTTTATTTTTGTTTAGTCTAAATTTCAGTCCAAATGTTCTGAAAGTACATTTAGTTTGTTTGCGGAAGCGTGAATCCACAAACTTGATTTGAATTGAGAAAGTTGTCCGGGTCATCTTCAATCAGAAAACTATAAAGTGGTTCAGTGCAAAGGATTTTATGGTATGAAAAGCATGATAATCTGCTGTTCTGGTTTGAAAAACACTTTGTGATTCAATGAAGAAGAACTGAGTTACTGAATCCATCAAAACTCAACCTAAACTTCTTATTAAAAAGTCTGTTTGGTTAGTTCTGAATTTATAAAACTTTTTTTAAGTCATATTTAATGCTGCATTGTTTTCCAGGAAGGAAAAACCATGTTTGAACAAGAACTCTACCACAACTTCTCCATCAGCAGCTCCAGACCCTACTTCATATCATTTGCAGGGGATGTAAGATTATATGTTTTCAGATTAAAACTGACAGTAACTGGTCTTATAGAAAATGCAAATTTTTTGCATTCTATTCCAACCTGTTTCACTCTGGTGTTTTTTTTTTTGTTGTTTTTTTTTTCTTTCAGACCTGCCAGATTGGACTCAACTTTGCAAGTGAAGAAGAAGCCAAACGATTCAGAGCAGCGATTAATGACCTGGTCAACAGACGACAACGCAAAACTGGTAAAACTCGCCATTCCAGCATTTCCTTTTCTTCACGAGCGACTCACCTTTTTCCTCTGCTAACCTAAACTCAAACTAGGTCCTAAACTTAGACCATGTTCCGGTGTTAGTGAGGGAGATGATGCTATCTTTCAATGTTTATTTTTATTCAGAACAAGGCTTCTGTATCTCAAGCATTCACTGCTGTTTTTTTATTTATACTTGTGGTCGTGTTTGCAGCAGGTTATTTTATCTTGTGCTCATGTAATTGATGGTGTGCACAACACCCAGTCGCAGCAGTTTTTAGAAAAGTTGGTAAAGATGTTCTGTTTTTGGTAAAACATAAGTCCCTCCTGAATGTGCGTGTGCAAAACAAGACACAACAGCCTTGATTCCCATGTTTATACAACATGTTCTTCTAAAGGGGAAAAAAAAAAAAAAAACAGCATGTTTTTTTTTATGAAAGTTGCATCTTCGGTCGTATCCAGATGCATGAACACAGGCGGCCATTCTTCCTGCTGGTTAAAACAAGGCTGGCTGTGTGATGTCAGTGCCTACTTCTGCACAACAATGGGACAGAAAAGCCCTCCACACACGTTCAACATGAGACATGGACACATGTTAGTCTGGTTTAGGACCAGTTTCTTTTCTTCCATGCCAGTGAGCTCAGTGTGATAACGTCTGCTGCCGTTTCCCAAACAGTCTTTCTCCCCTGAGGTTCACATCCTGCTCCTTTCTGCTTTAAAAGCATCACAAAACACAAAGTTTCTGCTTTTCGGTATATCTGCAAAGTTAGCTTCGTCTCTTGAAAAAGAAAAAATGCTTTCACCTGTCCTTCCGAATGCTCTTATCATTGCACCCAGGACGCCGAGCAGCATGTTCTCCAACCTTTAACATTCCTGTTTGTTTCATCACCACTGATCTGTACTAACTCCTAGTGCCGAGTCTTGAACCTCTCGCCGTCTTCTCGCCTTTTGAAAAAAAAAATTCAATCCTAAAACAAACAGTTATTCAACTCATTCGTACTGATGAGAAACCATAATTTATTTTTGATCTTCTTTTCAGAAAAGAGAGGTGACCTGAAAAATGGTAGGTTGACTAATAATTAATATCCACACTGGAGGGTGTTTAAATCCACTTTCTGCTTAGAATTTATCATTCAATAAGCAACTTTAAATATGTTCCATATGAAACATGAACTATGGGGAAATTACATTTGCTGCATTGCAAGACAGCAGGCAGCCGTGATGTACCAATGATGGGAGTAACTTGGGGGTAGGTGGCTTCTTCAGGGACACTAGACACGAGCTCATCGGCCATCAAACCAGCGACTCTTCAGTTCAAAGATGGCGATTCTATCACTGAGCTATGCCTCGTTTTACTAGTGGCACATGTAGATGTTCTGTGGTTTTGAAGAGAAATGTTTATAGTTAATAACCAGTTGTGGTATGTAAGGGAGAGCTTTTTTTTAGGTGAATGATTATCAGGTCAAGAGTTGATGATGTTTTGTGGTTGTTGGGTCTGGAGCAATCGAACCTTGACATATAATTTCTTTAGATTGTTTTCAATCTATGAGGTTTCAAACTGAGTGTGGCCTGAAATTCAAGAAATTTTCTGCTTTGTAATTGTTTATGAGTTCCTCTGGTGGCCACAAGATGACCTCATCTGTAGAGTTCTACAAAAAGCAAGAGTAATTTTGTATATATGACTGAGATAAAAAAAAACTGAGCTAAAAGGACTTGGCACAGACCTTTTTGTTTATTTGTTTATTATTGGAGTATTAAAATCTAATCAGCGTTCCAGTTTCTGAAGTGTTTAAATTGCATTAAATTTTGTGTCATTTTGCTGAAAGATGAGTCCAATCTCGCAAGTAAAGATGAGTGTCGCCACAGCAAAATTGCAGTAGTGACATGTTGAACAGACGGAGCATCTCGTGTCCAGACATCTATCAACTCCGCTGCAGGTTAATCTGTCAGTAGGACGTCCATCTGTGCCATATGTATAGCACATGGTCTTTGTTGTTGTGGTGCAGTTAACCCTAATCTGTAATCCAACAGTCTCTGCTTCTGCTTGTTCACTACTAGGCTGACGTTTTTAAACTTCTTGGACAGCAAAATTTATTTTGAAGTGTTTTGCATAGGTTTCCAGACATGCTGTATTAGACAGACTCATAATTAACTTTGCATGCTATTTTTTTCTGGTTCATAAATTGCTGTTTAATATTGTTAACCACATATTGGTTTAGTTTCATCTGCTCCTGAGGCTAAAATTAAAGAGGAAATGTTGCATACACAAGTTCTGTACATGCGTCTGCTCAAAAGGATTCATTTTCTAAGATTGGCACAAATTCCCTTTTTGTTTTAGTCTGATGTAAAGCCAACATATCCTTAAGAAACTAGTCAAGTTTATTTTTAAACCTAAAGGTAGTTGGTGTCCAAAATCTTCAGCTCATGCATTGTAGAATTCTCAAACCCATTGTCAGATTTTTTTGTCTTGTTTGTGACAGTGAAAGTTGGCTTGTTGCTTTTGTTTAAAGCTCTTTGCACTCACCCCCTTTGGCAAATGAATGGTGTCAAATTTAGGGTGATCTGGCCTCTCAGATGCCAGAATCCCTTGATCCCTGGCAATTTGCTTAATGAGGCGACTGAGTTGTTAGAGGGGTTCACAAATTATTTATTGTTCAGAAGAAATTATTTTATCTACTGTATTGTCATAAATTACTCCCAGCACATTTAATGGGGAAAAAAGTGTGCACTTTTTTTCAGAATGGAATGTTTGCATCAGTAAAACTAAACTAATGGCTGCAGACTTGGCAGATCGCTCGCTGAGCTCTTTCTGCTAGCCCAGCGTTACTCCCAGTGTTCCATCAAGCATTTCAGTGACGCATTTTAATTAATTTTCCAGCTCCTGAGGAAGCAACGAGCCAGACAGGTCGATAGAATGATGCTGCAAACATCAACATTTAAAAGATATTATAAATTATGTATGCTCTATACTTTTCAGAGTTTGGCTAAATTTAGCTTTATCTTCAAAAGACATTTTGGTTTTTGTTGTCGGGTTCGTTACAAGTGAAATAAAAAAAATTTAGACTAGCTGTGGATTCTAAACATCAAGCACAAGTGTTCATCAACTCTAAAATATTGCAAAAGGTGTTGTTCAGAGATTTTATTTTGCTGGAACCACTGAATACAACAGTTTCTTCCTTATTTAAAATAATGACCGCTTACTTTTTAACAGCTTTTACAACCTGGAAAGAATAAAGCAAGCTAAAATAGTCATCAAAAATATCTGGATGGATGCAGTTTAAAGTTAAAGCCATAGTCTTATTTCCAAATTAGTAAAGACTAATAACTCTGTTTCTTAGAGCATTTAAATTGTCTTCAACTGGGAAACTGAAGAATTTGTAATGCTGCATTTTTGACAATATTGTACAAAAAATAATAAAGAGGGTAAATATAAATTTGCATGCAGAGAACAGTGTGAGGACAGTGAACGAAGAGATGAAGATAGTTGGTTTGACCAAAGAAATGCAGCAGATAGGGTTAGATGGAAGAAACTGACTTGCCGGGGCGACCCCTAAAGGGAAATGCAGAAAGGAGAAGATTTTCAATGAAAATCCTTGTGACTTTTGATTTCAATGTTTGAAAATGGTAGTTTGGTATGAAAGTAGTTTTTAAATGTATAACTAATTTTAAGAATTACTTCTTTTTTTTTTTTATACAGGTGTGCTGTAAAATTAGTTTTTATACAAATGGGCAAGTCTCAGTACATCACTAAGTTTTCCGTGTGTGTAAAAATCACTAAAACATCCTGCATATCTGACTAAATCTTTCATGCAACGATGCATGAAAGTACTTAAAGTGGGGAAATAACAACCACAGCTATCCTGGACTTCGGAGGAGAGCTTTAGGAAAGCCTCGGGCCACTCATCGAGATCCAACATTTATGGGGAGACTGAGGATTTGGACTGGGATTAGGAATGGATTAGTGGTTATGTCAGATGTTGCTGCAGTTTGTGCAGATTATAAGGAATTCGAGGACTGAAAGAATTTTCAGAGTGAAACGGCCAGTCAATATGTGCACTGGATCATAGCAGCTTAATGTGAAGAGAGAAAATAACTGAATGTAGAAGAAAAAACAAAATATTTCACAAGGCATTGGGATGAATTAGAAAAAAAGTGTTATTTGGTGTTCAGATCAAAATTATGTAAAACTGAGAAGGATGGCTGACTGTTTTTGTCCTTGTGGAGTTTGAAGAGATTATTTTATTTAAAAAAAAAAAAAGACTGAGCTGCATGGAATCATTTTCTCTAATGAGAAAGAGATTGCTGCTATCAGGTCTTGCAAATCAAGTTGTTTTTAAGTGACCAATTTCTCCCAGACTCTCCGTTCCAAATTTTTTTTCATGTACTTTAGTTTATGTGCAAAAGTAAATATTAAGCTTTATACAATGTTTGTTCCTTGAGTCAACATACCTTCTAAATTTTTGAGGAATGGGAATAAAATCAGGCAGATGAACTGTCGTTAAGCTGGTTTTAAAAAAGAATTTAATGTTTTTTTGTTAAACGCAGTACAATCTTGCAATAGGTCTCTCCCTGGTTAAACGGCAGCTCATTAGAATAACTCCTTGCTTCGTGATTAGTTACTTACTTCAATTTTTTTTTTTTGTTTGAGTTAAATGCTTTACCATGGAGTTGATATTTGTTCAGCTTGTTTTGGAGGAGGTTAGCAGTGGAAACTAACCATGTTTCTAACCAAAGTAAGCCTTGCTTTTCCAGAGCAAACAAGTTAAGCACTATTTGCCGAAATACTCTAATACATATTTTTAAAGCAAACCCAAATGTCTCAGTTTTGTAGCTCCGGAAATGCTGAGGAAGCAGATCTGAGTCAGTGTGGCTTCAGGAGTAGGCAGCACGAAAACTGTTGAAGGCCTTAAAAGTTGAGCTTTTGAATACTTTTAAATACAAATAAATAAAAAAAAAAAGAAACTTTTCTTCTTACTTGAAAATCACTTACTGATTGGAAAATAAAAACTGTTTTAGGGTTTCTTTAATAAACATGTATTAATAGCTAGATGTAAAGAAAGTTTATTTCACTAATATCTGAGGATCTGATAGCTCAACAAAGCCAGAGAGGTGTGTAAATATCATTCCCAGCTATTTTGGAGGCATAAAAAGACTGCGGTTTGAAATGCTGGCTACTTTGGAGTTGGATTTTCAGTAATATACATTCTAATTACATGCAGCTGTAATGAGTCACTGCCATTGTGTAGGTCCAACTCTGCCCATGGCCACTGTGGACATCAAGAATCCAGAGATCAACAATATGCGATTCCACAACTCCCACAGCCATCAGCAGCCATACCACCTCAACAACATGCTCAGCCACTCAGGCCTGATCCGGAGGGACAAAAAGACCAAAGGAAAGAAGAAAAGACTGACGAAGGCTGACATCGGCACACCAAGCAACTTTCAGTGAGTTGCACGTCACACATTAAAGACTGAAAAAAAATTTAGTTTTCATTTTACAAATTTTGTTTTTTCTCACCTTCCGGTTGTTTTTCTTGCACAAACATGTGCAACTAGTTTTTAGAGTAAGAGAAACTCAGTTCTGTGGTCTTGTGTTTAACTGTTAAGTGTGAGAGGACTTTGTCATCTCAAATATGCAGTTACTCAGTGGGTTTGAAGAGTGTGAGGCTGAGAAGGAGGGTCTAAAACTATTTAGCATTTTCAGTTGGCTGTCCATGTGTACGTACTCACCAGCTGATGCATATTTACATGACATGGATGAAGTCATCACATATCTGTGCATCTTTTTCAGGCACATCGGTCATGTGGGCTGGGATCCGAACACAGGTTTTGATGTGAGTACCGTCATGCACACGCAAACACACAGGAACACAATTGTGACCTGCCTGGTGATGACATGATGGAATAACACAATGGGCTCTTGTTGCTTTCTGCCCATTCCCACAAACATCTCTGTTTGTTCACAGACAAAATGTCCCAGAGACACAGGCTTCATGCTCATTAACGAATTGACAGATTGGCTTTCTGCACATTTTAACAAGTGGGACACATACTGGTTTATTCAGGACAATCCAATAGTTTATGAATTATTGAAGCATTGCCATATTGCTCTCAGAAACGTCATCTGTCTTAGTATCAGAAACTTTGGCTGGAAATAATTCAAGATCAATTTTAGTGCAAAAAATAAGACATCCCAATGCTTGTGTCTTGAATTAAGAAAAACATAAACTAGTTTTCCTGGATAACAACGGGACAAGAAGCTCCTAAATTTAGTTTCCCAAAAGACAAATGCAGTCCTAGTGACCTGCTTGCCTGACAGTACAGCAGCCTTACAGAGTTCAAAGACCTGGATTTTGTTTTTTCTTCCTAAATTCAGATGACACAAGAACATTTTTAATCTACAAGCTGATTGGATTTATAAAGTACATTTGAAGATGATGAGATTATAATAGGGAAAGACATTAGCAAAAAACTTTTGGGCAAGAATAAAACTTCACCATAATTAGTAAAGATAACATTATTTTTGTCCGCCTGAAATCTTTTTATTTACTTTCTCAAATTTTTTTTTCTCCCAAATCAATCCTTTGAAATGTTAAATTATAGTGTAATTAATGTGATCCATAATGCTGGTGGTCATAATGCACAAGTTGGGAGGAAGCTTGCATTTATACACTGGACGGCAGACTGTGCATAAAAGGTGGATTATGTTTGACCAGAATTCAAAACATAGCAGCAGCAGTCGTGAGATTTGATTATTTGTTAATTGTACGTTAAATTAATTAATAAAACACTTTTCCTTCTCTCTAAATAAATAACTGAGTAATGGTGATAAATATGCAACTTTGTCAAAAAATAAGACAATGCACCGCATCGTATGAGTGGCCAGTGTTTTCATCATACCTGCTTCCATACATGCAACTTAAATTTTTACTAGAAAATTTAATCAGGAGCTTTTCTTAGAGAAATTGAATCCAGGATCGCAGCATGCATTGACTCGTGTCATTTTCTAAACAGCTAAACAACCTGGACCCCGAGCTGAAGAACCTGTTCGATATGTGCGGCATCTCAGAGGCTCAGCTGAAAGACCGTGAGACGTCTAAGGTTATTTATGACTTCATTGAGAAGAAAGGCGGTGTGGAGGCAGTAAAAAATGAGCTGAGGCGGCAAGGTGAGGGCACAAAAATTCACGCACATCACGAATGAGTCGAAACATATGTTTCTGATTTGTTTTAAGCATCTCACACTGAATTATGGATCATGATGTCACGCAAATGTCATTTGAACATCACCTGATTATAAGATATTCTAAAGGTATCTTGTTGCAATACCTAACATGCTGTTTAGCAACGTACTCGAACATCTTTCCTGCTTCTAAAGAGTTTGAAGAAAACTTTATTATTTTTATTCATAATTTATTAACAGCTCTTATGGTGGAATAGCAGCCATGACCAAACCTGTTCATAAAAAATAATTAGAGGGTTTTTTGTTGGGTTTTTAAAAAAATTCTGGGTTACTTTGTTTTTCTGAGAAGTTTTTAAGAAGTTGCTAACTTTGTAAACTATGTGCAGTTTAAATGTGATGGCTTTTTTTTGCGGAATCTGACATCTAAATAAAATGTTCTACCTAATGTGACTAATAGATAAAAAATATAAATTGCTGCTCTTTTTTTTTTTTTTTACGTACCGCTTTAAGAGTTTTTCAAAATGTACTGTATATCGAATAACAAAGTACATTATTATTTGTATAAATGATTAACTGGACCAGCTGCTGATTGGTCTTGGCTTTTCTTTCAGCTCCCCCACCCCCTCCTTCTCGTGGTGGCCCCCCTCCACCACCACCTCCTCATAGCTCTGCTCCACCACCACCACCTCCACCGTCCAGGGGTGGTCGAGGAGCTCCTCCTCCTCCGCCCCCATCTAGAGCACCAGCTTCGGCCCCTCCACCCCCACCTCCCTCTAGACCAGGTACTCTGGGTGCCCCGCCTCCACCTCCTCCACCCACCAGAGGAGGTCACCAGCCTCCTCCCCCTCCACATCATGCCCACCACCAGTCTCCTCCTCTCCCTCCTCCCCTATCATCGACCATTGCCCCACAAGCCCCCCCACCCCCTCCTCCTCCACCAGCTCAACCATCTCCCACAAGCAGTGGCCAGTCTCCTCCCCCTCCACCGCCTCCTCCACCTGGTCCCCCTCCTCCTCCAGAGCTAGATGGCCTTGGAGTTGGGGGTGGGGATGCACCGAACTCTCCGAGTCCAGGTGGGAAATCAGCTTTGCTGGAGCAGATCAGAGGAGGAGCCCAATTAAAGAAAGTGGAGCAGAACCATAAAGTCCCCGCCTCCAGTACAGGGAGAGACGCGCTGCTGGATCAGATCCGACAAGGAATTCAGCTCAAAAATGTAAGCATTTAATCTCTTTTTTATTTTAAAAGCATTAACTTTGCAGGGCTTTCCGCAAGTTTTAAAATCTTCCTTCTCAGAAACTAAACCTTTAATCATGTTCCCTCTAAAATCCTTCAGTTACATGACCAGCAGATGCAAACTGCATATTTACAACAAGATCAAGGACAAATTTTTGAGTTGATGGAAAATAGTAAATATTTAGTGTGAAAATTTTAGTTACAAATGGTTCTTGTTTCATATTTTTTTGACAAAGTTACAAATGACTTTGTTACAAAAAAAGTGCCCTTTTTTTTTTTTTAATGCAGGTGTGGAACTCATTAAACATTGAAATAAATCTTTACATAAAACTGAATTAGTCAGAAACATCTTCGGCATCAAGGAGCTTCTTTAATCTATATGCAGAGGGGGTTGCATGTGACCCCGGGTAACATGTTTTTTTTGTTTTGTTTTGTTTGTACTGGGTTTTTTTTCTTTTTTTGCCATACTACACTCAACAAAAATATAAACGCAACACTTTTGTTTTTGCTCCCATTTTTCATGAGATGGACTTGAAGATCTAAAATTCATTCCAGATACACAATATTACCATTTCTCTCAAACATTGTTCACAAATCTGTCTAAATGTGTGATAGTGAGCACTTCTGCTTTGTTGAGATAATCCATCCCACCTCACAGGTGTGTCACATCAAGATGCTGATCTGACATCATGATTAGTGCACATGTGTCCCTTATACTGCCCACAATAAAAGGCCACCCTGAAATGTGCAGTTTTGTCTCACAGCAAAATGCCACAGATGCCACAAGCATTGATGGAGCGTGCAATTGGCACGCTGACAGCAGGAATGTCAACCAGATCTGTTGCGCGTGCATTGAATGTTCATCTCTCCACCATAAGCCGTCTCCAAAGGCGTTTCAGAGAATATGGCAGTACATCCAACCGGCCTCACAACCGCAGACCACGAGTAACCACACCAGCCCAGCACCTCCACAACCAGCAGGTTCACCTCAAAGATCGTCTGAGACCAGCCACTCAGACAGCCGCTGAAACAATTGGTTTGCATAACCAAGCAATTTCTGCACAAACTGTCAGAAACCGTCTCAGGGAAGCTCAACTGCATGCTGGTCGTCCTCATCGGGTCTTAACCTGACTCCAGATTGTCGCCGTAACAGACTTGAGTGGGCAAATGCTCACATTCGATGGCGTCTAGCATGTTGGAGAGGTGTTCTCTTCACGGATGAATCTCTGTTTACATTGTTCAGGGCAGATGGCAGACAGCGTGTGTGGCGTCGTGTGGGTGAGCGCTTTGCTGATGTCAATGTTGTGGATCGAGTGGTCCATGGTGGTGGTGGGGTTATGGTATGCAGGCATCTGTTATGGACGAAGAACACAGGTGGATTTTATTGATGGCATTTTGAATGCACAGAGATACCGTGATGAGATTCTGAGGCCCATTGTTGTGCAATACATTGATGAACATCATCTCATGTTTCAGCAAGATAATGCACGGCCCCATGTTGCAAGGATCTGTACACAATTCTTGGAAGCTAAAAATGTCCCAGTTCTTGCATGGCCAGCATACTCACCGGACATGTCACCCACTGAACATGTTTGGGATGTGCTTGACCGGCGTATACGACGGCGTGCAACAGTTCCCACTAATATCCAGCAACTTTGCTCAGCCATTGAAGAGGAGTGGACCAACATTCCACAGGCCACAATAGACAATCTGATAAACTCTATGCGAAGAAGATGTGTTGCACTGCATGAGGCAAATGGTGGTCACACCAGATACTGACTGGTTCTGAGTCTCCAGACCGCCAATAAAGCAAAAACAAAATGCACATTTCAGGGTGGCCTTTTATTGTGGGCAGTATAAGGGACACCTGTGCACAAATCATGATGTCAGATCAGCATCTTGATGTGGCACCTCTGTGAGGTGGGATGGATTATCTCAGCAAAGCAGAAGTGCTCACTATCACACACTTAGAAAGATTTGTGAACAATGTTTGAGAGAAATGGTAATATTGTGTATCTTGAATGAATTTTAGATCTTCAAGTCCATCTCATGAAAAATGGGAGCAAAAACAAAAGTGTTGCGTTTATATTTTTGAGTGTAAATAAAGTGTAATTGCACATCCACTACAGTAGTTGGCAGTGGTGCTCTCATTGCGCAGGTACTACTAGCTCTATGGTGCAGTTTAGTGGGGGTTTTTTGCACAGAGCAGGTAATAAGAAGTGTAGTTTTTATAGTCACAGCAGAGAATGAGGGGTGCAAATTGTTTTATTCTTGCTAGAGGGGACCTAATAGAAAATATTCAAGAAGCACTGAGCTACAGTATGTATTGGTTATTAGTTGTGCATGTTCTTGCACGTGTGTTTGTATGTGCGGCGAGTTGATTTGCTAACTAATCTTAGAAATGGCATCAAAAAGGAAAATTTTGTTGCACTGATGACTTATATCGTGCATGCTGAGGTGATTGAAGGGAACACATTTCCTGAAGAGCCAGACTTGGACATATTAAACCCCTTTTTATGTTTTTTGTAACTTTGTAAAGCTGGTCAGTGAGATTGGTTTTGTTTGTGACATGAAATGTGTTTGTAGGTATCGGATCACCCCGAATCCAGCCCTCCAACACCAGCTGCTGGCATTGTAGGAGCTCTAATGGAAGTGATGCAGAAGAGGAGCAAAGCCATCCATTCTTCAGGTTAGTGATGAGACATTAACAATTATTGTAGTTCAAAATCAAATAAAATGTGAAATTAGGTTTAGAAATGTAAAACCATTATATTTACAGGGTTTTTTTGTTTGTTTGTTTTTTATAACCTTTCCAGAGACATTTTAAGTGAAAGGGTCTCTTGAAAGTAAAAATTGTGTAATTAAATAGTCAAATATTTATTTAGATCTTTCTTTTTAATCAGGATACAAATGCAAGTATCCTGAAATTAAACCTGCATTTGATCATTTAATTATAATCGTACTTTATTAAAGCCTCGTGGGAAAATTTCTGTGCTTCATTGTGCCGTAGCAGGGAACCATGACTGCACCAACGGTGGGAGAAACTGGAGGTTAGGTGTCTTCTCCACAGAGCACACCGGGAATCGAACCGGCAACTCTTTAATTCAAAGATGACCATCCAATCACTGAACTCGATGTTGCTGTAAGATGATGTAAAAATTCAACATGATCAAAATTTTACTTTTTATCCCCCAGATGAAGATGAGGATGATGAAGAAGATGAAGACTTTGAAGATGACGATGAGTGGGATGACTAGTGAAAAAACTCCCCGGCCACCCCGTCTAACCCTGCACCTACGGCTGGCACTACTATATCTCTTAAAAAAAACCTTCCAGAATCTGACTACAGTGTAATGTAAATGTTGTATGGTTTGTTGTATATTTATTTTTGCTTTTTTTTTTCCTTTTTAATATTCTAATTAATCTGTGCAATACCTCACCTGTTAAAAACTGTTCCATAAGTCCTACTCCCTCATGGTTAGAGCTCTTTTGCTTCTTTGGTGTCATTAGAAAGCACTTAAAACTGTTATTCAGCTGCTGTTCATTGACACTATTCATAGCAGAAAAACACTCCCAAGGAGACTTAAAGTACTTATGGCCTCTTTTGGAAATATTTTTTGTTCAATTCTTCATTATTTGTTTGAAATTCTAAAAAAAAAAAAAGGGAGAATTTTATGACCGTTCAGGCAGAGTTTAGTTAGTTTTTCATTTAAATGAGAAAAAACACTATTTTCTTAACACATTTCTTTTGTAACCCTTACATTTCCTACTAAAATGTAGTTTAGCTATGTTGTTTTTACATAAATATACGCAACGACCAAAATGTGGTGGCACGGTCGCCTGACATGCATTTTCTTTTAAATTTTTATGTAATTAAAGTTGTTTATTTGCACACAATTTGTATGATAGGTGGGCTAGTTTTGGGTTGTGTGTGAAGGTCAATTTTTAAGTTTCTATTTTTTTTTTTTTTGTCAGCAGGTTACATCATCAATGAAGTTCTTTCGTTATTTCACAACCTTCAGAGGTTTTAAACATGACTGTTTAGTTACTCTTTTCTTTTTAACAAAAAGACTGACATGCATTAATTTACACTACGTATGTATGTGAAGTGAGGGGATGTTCGTTTTCATCTGCTTGTTTTTGTTACGTCATTTCAGTATTCAACTGTCGGAGAAAAAAAATGATTTGGTGTCTCATGGCAAAAAGAAACTCATAAACATTTTGTTTTTCTCTCCCGTCCATTTGTTCAAATTATATTTTATGCAAATGTAATTGCCTCCTTTTGGGAGGAAAAAATGATAAAAATGCAAATAATATTGAACCAAATGTGACTTTTTCCACACAGCTTCTGGGTTTGGCATTGCCTGTGATCTGTCCTCATGTGTAAAGAAATAACCAACGCTAGTAGGTTGTCTAAAAAGTTTTTAGCGTCCTCCAGCAAGGTTTTAATGCTGCATTGAGAAGCCGAAATACTGACATGAAACCTGTGAAAGGGGTCCAGAGGGTGTTGGGAAGAGTATGTGAGAACACTAAATTGTGTACCTAAATAAATGTTATAATTTACAAATTAAATAATGTCTGCTTTTTTCTTCAAAGAAAGAACAAATCAATGTTTAAAACTAATGCAAATTTAACATCTGTTTTTCTTTTCGTATTTCTATATTTAAGAAATAACATTTTTTTTAGAAAGTTCTACAAATCTCCCTAAAAATCAAGAAAATATCAAACTTTGACCCATATATACACTTGTTTTTAAAAAAACTAAGTTTTTGTGTGCTTTTGCACCACTACATAGCCGAAGTACTAATACTTTCAGGTTGTTTTTACACACCACATATTTTTACCCATCACACACTTTAAAATAGGGGTCTCAGACTCGATTTACCTGGGGGCCACCGGAGGCAGAGGCTGGGCTGCATCAGAGTATTAAATAAAACAGTCAAACATTATCAAAATACACAAAATAATGACATAAATTGAAACATGAATAATTTATCCATGTCAACTTATAGTGGGCAAAAGAAGAAAAAAAATTTATTTAGTTTACTAAATCCAACCAGTAATCACAGCATTTGATTACAGAATGTAAGTATTGAATAAATTATTAAGACCTAATATATTTAAAATATATAATAAAATAATGTTTTTGAATAAAACATATAGATCTATTATCTAGGTTTAATCCTTTTTATCAGTCAGTCATCTTCTTATCCTTCTATCCCTTTCGGGTTGCGGCGGTGCCGGAGCCCATCTCGGCCAGTTTAAGGCGAAGGGCAGAGTACACCCCGAACAGGTCGCCAGTCTGTCTTGGATCCTTTTTATCATACTGCTCAAATATTGAGCAGTTTAAACCCGTATTCATTGTTCAATTTGGAAATCACAAAGATTCCGCAGTCAATTTATATTGAGCAACATAAGGAGAGGTAAAGCAGTCTAGCTCTGACTGCGCTGTAATGATGGCCGCTTGGAATTTTCCATAATCAACTTGAAAGTGAGAAATTTGGCAGGCGTTTCAATTTATGACACCAGTTCTCATAAAACTGTAATTGTTTTTAGCAATTTTTTTAGTTGAGCAAAAAAATGACAAAACGCCCATATTTGCTAAAATTGCATTTTACCATATTAAAACTTGTCAAAACCGTCTAGTTATGCCATTCCTAAGTTTTTTCCGCTTCAGAAGTTATATTTAAATGCTATTTATCTGAACCTTTGTGTTTTAAACCACTTTCCAACGTGTCTAGAGGAGGTTTTCTTAGTTTTAATTAAGATAAACTGAATCGCTGTTTACTTCAGGAAGTGTCCTCCCATCAGCTGAGAGGAGCTGTCACGGGTCTCTCAGGCATGGGATCAACCGAACATTTTCTCTACATCAAGCGATCGAACCTGGGACATTAGTTAAGAGTTTGGATCAGTTTTATGTGCAGAAACGTGAAGGATTTAATCGTAGATCTGGTAAGTTTCACTTTAAAACGGTCTAAACGTGATAGCCTGCTAGCATGTTTGCTAACTGCTTATTGCAGCAATCTGAACCGATCGAGTTAAACTTTCACCTTTTCTGAGATTTTACCTTGATGGGGATGATTTTGCATTTAAAATGCTCAAGTTTTCTGTTTTTCTGACTGATTATGAGTGAAATATTTGTAGTAAGGTTAACAGAGAAACAGATCTCGTGATGCATAAATTCTGTTTACTCCCACATTTCAACACATTAGCAAGAAAATGCCATTTAAACCAAGAAAAAAATATTCTGAAAGGTGATGATTTCCAAAATATTCCTATTAAATGAGAAAAGTTTTGTTAATTGTGTTTCATTTCTTAAAAAGCATCACATCATGTTGTCCTTGAAATGTTTAGCAAGTCAATCCCTTTAAATACTCTTATTAATTTAAAACACAAATTAAGCCAATAGTTGCATTTTGAGTCAAGTTACTTTCCTAAAATGTCTGTATTATCAGATTACAGATCACCTGAGAAAAATTAATTCAGTTACTTGAATTTAAAATGTTTTAGGAATCTAAATGAAGTTTAAACATAAATCTAATTTTTGTAGAAAAGTCATTATTTTAAGAAATATTAGTCTTAACAAATAGCATCAAATCAGAAGTACTTTTTGATCCACATGTAGGAAATACTAGTAGTATGTGTGTTACAGCAGAAAAGCTGTAAACGTTAAAAATAATTTAAATACTGTTTTTACAAAAATAAGGAATAAAAAGAAAAAAATAATAAAAAAATAAAACAAGGGATATAATTTAAAATCTAATAAAGTTCACCTCTACAAGATCAGATGGTGAAAGTCTGTAAAAACCCAAACTAACTAATGGGTCTTTCAAACATTTCCTTCTGCTTTTTTGACACTAAAAAAGTTAGGGGGTTTTTTTGGTTGTTTTTTTTTTTTTAACTAAGATTTTTTTAAAAAAATTCAGTGCTATATTCTTTTCGTTTTGTTTTTTGAACTGCTTACCCCTATCAGGGTGCTGGAGCATATCCCGGCTGATTTCAGGGGAGAGGCAGGATACACCCAAAACAGGTCGCCAGTATATCGCAGGGACACACGCACATTCCTAGGGGCAATTTTATCACGACCAATAAACCTAACATGCACCTGGAGAAAACCCACACATACATGGGGAGAACATGCAAACTCCACACAGAAAGGCAAGTGTTTTAAAACCTCAGCTTTACTCAAAGAATCGATCTCTGAGCCTCTTGCTGTGAGGCCACTGTGCTAACTACTGCGCCACCGTGCCGACCGTGCTACTTTGTTTTAAAATAAATCTGAATATTTTATTCAGGTTGTCGACGATCTTATTTTGATACGTTTTTTATTTTACTGTAGTTTAGTCCAAATTAGGAAGGCACAATGCTGTACATTGGTATACAGTATAATTTGAGATCCTCAAATAATGAAGAGTAAAACTTCTTATGGTACAGTTATTTATAAGTTTAGTCTTGATTTTGTTTCCCCTTTTTTAACCAAAGAAATTTTCAGAACATGTGAAAAAATTGGGAAATGATTATTCAATGAATAAATAACATAAATTCGGCTCCCTTCTCTTGAAATTAGATTTCACAAGACATTTTACCCAATAAAGAATTTCTTCATGTGACATATCTTATCCCTAAATTAAATAATTTACTAAAAGCTATTTCTCAATTTATTCAGTTTTTTTACTCAAAACAATTTGTTCGCCAACTAGTTTCTTCTTTTTTGTCACAAGTGACTGGATTTACTCGAGTCTATTTTTATTTAAGTGTTTAATTACTTCTCAGAAATGCTAGAAAATTAACATCCGACTAAATTGCATTTTCTGTGTGGTGTGAACGTGCTTTCCAAGAAGTCTAAGCTCAAATGTGTCAGTTGACTTGTAATCTAATTCAAAGCTAAAGTATTTGTCTGCTGATCAAATAAAATCAGAAGCAAACAGTCAAGATGATCAAAGTTTTACATTCCGAAGTTTCTTTGAAAATACACCCTGTCTTTAACAAAATGAGATTAAAGTGACTCAGTGATTCACACCTTCTAAAATATTTCAATCAACTAGAACTTTTTTAGTTTAAATATTCCAAATAGTCTTTCATAAGTTCAAGCTTTAGTTTTACTTCTGCTTCCTTATGAATTTACGTTTCACCACCACGTGTAAAAAGACAGACAATCCTTTGGTTATTATCTAGCATTTTGCTTAGCGATGTAAGCAGGGGTGTACTAGGGGGGCACGCACCCCTCTGCCCGCTTCCCCTTTTGGTCCAAAAAAAAAATAACAGAAGAAGAAATGAAAGGGGAATAGTCAATCTATCCCCTTGCAGGGCCATTAAATGGGCCACACCAAAATGCTGGAAAATTACTCTTATTTTTCAAAATGTTCTGGTTGGGGGGAATGCCCCCAGCCATCGCTAGTCTGCCCCTTGCCCCCTCTTTAGAAAATCCTGGATCCACCCCTGGTAAGGTAATGGTAGTAGTTATTAGTACTGCTATTGATACCACCACCAAATACTAGTAGTCAACCAGCATCTCAGCAGCGGCTAATAGTTTAACGAGGACTAAACTGTGATGAGCAGCGTGCAGTAAGATGCGAATTAGGACATTTTATAGGTGCAGAAGTGAAAATCATGTGATTCCTCTAAGCTGAAGTTTGGAGAAGAGGAGCAACCATAAACGCTCATGTTAGATGTCATGATGAAATTTAGAAAGCATTGTCTAAGTTAATCCCAATCTGTTGGAGGTGGTCTGTTTGCACTACCATCTGTAAATGGATTCTTCTTATTCAGCGTTATTCTATCTGCATTGTTACTCAAAGCGCTTTATGTTGTAGCTCACATTCACCCATTTACATACACACATGCATACCAGATGGTGGAAGCTGCCATGCAAGGTGCAAAACACCATCAGGAGCAATTGGGAGTTCGTGTCTTGCTCAGTGACACCTCCGCATGAACTCCAGGCAGGGGATCGAACCAGCAACCCCCCAGATACAGGACAGTGGTCCACGCACTGACCTATCCTTCCCCTATGGAAACCAAAATACCCTTAATTATGAATGTTGACAACAACATCACCACCATTTCTGTCTTCTTTTATTACTGATCTCCTGTGTCTGGTTTTAGTCACGGATCGCCAGTGAAAATGCCCTTAGTACCAGTCGTGCCAGAGAACTACAGTCATGTACTGGCTGAGTTTGACTGCCTTGATCCTCTTCTCTCCGCTCTACGTTTGGACTCTGGCAGGTTGAAGGTATTAACTGTTTTATCAGCACATCTAAGCCAATTTTTTTAATATTTAACTTTTTTAATATTTAACTTTTTTTTAATTTTTAACTGTCCTTAAAGCTGGACCAGACTGTGACATTTTACCATGTTGTGTTTTAGTGCACCTGTCTGGCTGTATCGAGGAAGTGGCTCGCATTGGGAACGTCAGCAGGAGGGTTGCACTTGATTCAGAGGGAAGGCTGGAAACAAAGGCTCATTCTCACTCACAAGGTGGGACTAAAAAAAATAATAATTCTTAGATAAATGAAATGCTTTTATATCATCAGATTACAAATCACCTGAGAATATCAGTTCATTTGTATTTTTTGCTTTAGGAAGGGTCCATTATCCAGGTGGCGTGTTGCCCTCATGACGAAGACTTTGTCGCAGTCGCAACAAGGTTTGTTGTAAAGTTCTCCTTCTGAACTTTTTAATACTTTTTTCTGTTTTTTTAATCCACTGTCCGCCTTTTTATTTGTAATCTTTCAGCCAGGGTCTGGTGGTGGTGTGGGAACTGCAGCTGGAGCGACGCGGCCGTCCAGAGAGAGTCAGCGTGTCATGGGAACACAAAGCTCACAATATCACCGCTCTCTGCTGGGATACCAGCAATCTAAGGGTTTTTGTGGGAGATTCTGGTGGCAAAGTCTCTTTTCTACGAGCTGGATCCTCTAAACTAGGCAAGGTAGGATCGATAGAGCAACAAGAAATAATTTTTATTTCATTTACATCATTTGATGAACAGTGTTATAATGTGTAGCTTCTGTTTACTTCGGGGTAGTAATATGATTTTTATTGTTCTTTCTTGTCTTTAGGGCTCAGCCTTTGTCATCTTTCCTGTCCAAACGGTTACCAATGTTGACTCTAGAGTTGTCCAACTTGGGTATCAAGATGGCCGTTTGCTTGTGTCTTCTCTGAGTCGGTGCTATCTCTGTGATACAGAGAGGTGAGGTCCATCAGAGCTTTGCAGATCTTTTTTTTAGTAAGTTCCTGAAGTTTAAGATTTTTGTTGGCTTTCAGGGAGAAGTTCTGGCGAGTTGGAAATAAAGAGCGTGATGGAGAATATGGAGCTTGTTTTTTCCCTCAGAACAAAGGATTACTAGTAGGTCAGCCTCCTCTGCTTTACTGTGCCCGTCCAGGGTCTCGAATATGGGAAGCTAATTTTAACGGTGAGGTTTTGAGTACCCACCAGTTTAAGCAGCTTCTAGCGTGTCCACCGTTACCTGTCATTACATATCGGTAAGCTCTGCTCTCACAGCCTGATGATCTGCTTGATAAGCAAATTTTGTGACGCTGTTTTTTTATCTCACAGAAATGAACCAAACTATAATTCTGCACAGAAAAGTCCACAATCAGTCGCCTTCCCTAAACTGCTGTATTTTGGGTAACATAAATATTTTAATATTAAAACCATTTCCTTTTCATGTACTCATCACCCGACTAAATTTGGGTTTTTGTTTTCATTTAGAGACCAAAACCTGCTGAGCTGGACTGAATCAGCTATTTATATCTTCACACCTCAAAATGGACAAGTGCTGCTGTGGACTGAAATGAAAGGTGTGTTTGTGTGTGTGTGTGTTTTTGTTTAATCTTTGTTTGATCTCTTTTTCCTTTACAGATTTGTCTGATATCGCGGTCTATCGTAGTGAGCTGTTCTGTCTCCATGGCAGCGGCCGCCTGTCCCACCTCTCCTTGCTGTCTGCGGAGCGTTGTGTGGAGCGTTTGCTTCGCAGAGAGATCTGGAGTCTGGCTGCGACTGTATGCTGTTTGTTCCAGCACACAATCACCACCAGCAGGGTGAGATGGCAGACATTCATTATCCATAACTTCATTTTCTTTAGAGTTACTATTCACCTGTCATGTTCTCTAATTTCAGGAAAGACTAAATGTTTCCATTTTATCTTGTGGGTTTTAACAAACACACCCGTTTCATTCAGGCCAGGAAGTCCATTCCCATCGACCGACTGGAATATCTAAAGTGCCAGCTTAGCTCCACCACACATTCCGAGCTGATCAGCCAGCTAGAGGAAGTCATCACAAAGCTGGAGCCTCTAGACTCGGCTTCCAGCAGTCGTAGAAGCAGCATCTCCTCACATGTGAGAAAATAATTCTCAAATACAAAAAATTGGTTCCTTTTTTAAAAAAATTGTGAGCCCCCAGTTTCTCATTTTGTTTGGATAAAATAAGCAAACATTAGAACTTTAGATTTGAACTGCTAATTCAATCATTTGAATTCAATCATTCAAATCATTTGAAGAGAACCGTCCCTGTTTGATATGATGACGCTGAGGGGTCGGTAGTGGGAAAGGACACATGAGGTTAGGGTTAGGAGTCTGAAGTATTTCACACAAAATTGTTACAATAATTTCAGATGTAGTTTCTTCATTCTATTGTTTTTAGATGAAACGATGATCTGAATTAAAGCTCTCTTGTACTCACACGTTACGTTTTGCTTTTTTCAGGAGAGCTTTAACGTCCTGGACTGTGGAATCTACCGTGTGATTAGCCGCAGAGGGAGCCAGTCTGACGAAGAGACAGGTTCTCTCATGAATCAGTCCATGTCAGAGGAGGAAAGACTTAAAGAGTTTAGTTTTGTTCAGGAGGAGGATCAGGTGGATCATGGTAAGAGGAAGACATAAGATACAAAATATCTTTTTGTATTTTAATGTTCCACTTTCTTTGAATTGATCTAATTTTTTATTACTTTTTTTTCATACAAATTCCACAAAAGCAAAAAATCTGTTTTAACACCACAAACTTTTAAGTGAGTTAGTGACGCTATTTTTTTTCTTTTGTGTTTTTTCTCACTGGTTTGAATTTTGAAGCAGAACCAAACTTCTTTTCTGCTTCTCTTGATTTCTGTGTTAAAAACGAGTGAAGTTATTATCAGTGTCACACTTTCAAATAGACAAAAACATGTCCAGATGAGTATTTGATGACACAGGAAAAAAAAATATATAGACTGATGATAATTTAACTCTGAGTCTTTTTTATGTTGATTTTACGCACATTTAATCTGATCTGAGTGTTGCTTTGAATCAGTCAGTGTGCTTTGACTTTCTCAGATTGTTAACATTCAATTTCTTGTCTCTCTTACGACATCACACACATAAATCATCATTTTTTTTTTTTTTGGTTCCATTTCCAGCAGAATTTATTTTCCTTCACATGTTGTCCAGCACATGTTTTCCCTCTGCTTGCATTGTGGCCACAGCCTTTCATCATCTCCCTCCAGCTCCTCGTCTACTTGTGTTTTTCCTTCCACTCTGGCTTCCATTTTTACTCAGATCCACAGAGTACGGAGGCCGATCGGTCCGACCAGGGTATGCAGTTTCACCTCCCGCTATCGTTCCGTCCCAAACCTCCTCGCATCGCGCTGCAGGCCGTCAAAGACAGGTGAATAAATGTTTGAACAGAGAAAATTTAACATGTGTAACATGTGTTTTGAGGGAGGGGAAGCTTTTTTTTTGTATTTTGTTTTTGAAAATTGAAGTCTGGGTGCAGCTGTGTCTTCAAACCACAAACTTCTCCTTTCCTTTGGCAATCCACATCAGTTTTTTGGTGACCACATGTACACCTGCAGCATGGTTTTACCTTTGAACGTCACTTTTCAGTGGAAGCCTTAATGCCTGAGCATTGTTTGCTCATAAGTTTTATAGTTCTGTTGCATTTTTCACTTCCTTTAATCTCTCCCTTTCTCTACCTAGTGTTTCTAGTTTTGTCAAGAAGACGACTGAGAAGATCAACACTCTGCAGATGAACTCTGAAATCTGGCAGCGACCGGAATTCAGAGAGGGTGGACAGAGTGAGACGTTTGTGACCACTACCTCTTACCCTGAGGACATGGACAACGAGTAAGAAAAATAGATTTTAAACACTGTTTAAAGACTGTAGAGAAGCAGATAGAAACCGAGAAAAAATCTGCGCTCTTTCAGGCTTTTCGGTCATTTTTGTCATTGTAGAGTTTATGATGAAATGTCCAACACGGAGGCCGACATGGAGGAGCTGCGCTCAGCGACAGAACGAGCTGCGTGAGTATCAAGAACCTTTCTTTTTTTTTTTTTTTTTTTTTGCATTATTTGTTATTCTTAGATTTAAATTCTTATTTATTCCAGCTCACAAATACAAGATCCTTTGATCCTGCTGGATCCAGTCTGCCTGGGAGAAGTTCTGCTGGAGTGGCTGCCGGTGCTGGAGCGAATAATCGGACCAGCAGAAAACAGCTCCACAGACTCACACCTCTCTGGATCCGGAGAGGAGAAATGGGAGCGAGAGTATTTAAATACGAGTTCAGAGCAACACGGAGAACCAATGCAGGTTATCACAGATGTGAGAAAAGAATCTTCTGAAGCTGCAGAAGATGACAACCAGCTGAGATCAGACTCTGCGAAGAATGTCAGCACATGTGACCTTTCTGAGCCCATCAGGGTGGTGACACCAAAACCCATCCCCTCTGATCTTCTAACTAATCTCACTGAGCTGGCTACGCTCTACACAGAGCTGAGCTGCTTTAAAAACCAAACCGAAGCTCTGGGATGCAGATTATTCCTGCACCGATACTTTTTCCTGCTGGACCAGGAGCGTGTGAGGAGAATGTGTCTGCTATGTTACCAGGAGAAACCGGAGATGAAGAGCTCTTTCATCGAGGCCATGTTAGGTCAGAAACTCATTTTCAAACTGTGTTGGCATGAACTTGATTTTATTTGTAGGGTTACAAACTAGTTTACACAGCACGGAGCGCAGGTAATTCTGCTTCCAAACACTCTACACATGCCTTCTTGCTAAAGCACACTTACAGTAAATGACAAAACTCAGAGGATGACGTGTAAAGCCCACGTAAAACTTAAAAAAAATGTTAGCAGATTAATTGTTCTAATCTGTCGTGCCATATCTAATGCCACCGGACACACGTTGGCTTTCCAACGAAAAACTGGCACTCGTTTCGGTACACTTCCCTTTTTCATAAATAGTTCTCTGAATTTGGAAAACACACGATGACACGCCTGCTATAAAAGTCTAAACAGTCGTTTTAGTTTCACTTTATCATCAGAGGGGAAAAAACAGATGAATTTAAATCTGAGGCTCCTCTTTTTCTCTCTCTCTCTCTCTCTCTCTCCCAGAGCTCACCCGTTCCAGTAAGGTGGTAGAGGTGATTGAGAGAGGAGATCTACTGAAATCTCTGCGGAGTCTCAGAGAGCTTCAGTCCTGGGGTGCACCCCCACTTCTCGCCCATCTGCACAGGTAAACATCTCCATTTTTTCCAGTAAGCAACTTGACCAAATGAAAATGGAAAGAACATTTTATAGCGTATGTAATTCTGGCAATAAATCTAATGTTTTCTGTGATGTCACACAGGCTGTATGAAAAGCACGGCGAGGCAGCCGTTCGCTCATTTTCACAATTCTACCCCACCATTATTCCCGCTGATGTCATGACAATGGCCCAACAAAGCCACTTCCTGGCCTATTTGGACAATCTGGTCCAGTCACGAGCTGAGGAGCACAGGTGTGTCTGCTGGTTCAGCCTTGTGTTAAGCTGAGAAGTTCTGATCTCACTTTAATGCACATGTTATTTTTCCATTAGGTCATCATTTTTACAGTCACTTCTTGAGCCAGAATCTCTGAGACAAGATTGGTTGGAGCTGGCGCTTACCCATGATGCACCTCAACACTGTGATACCCTGACTCCTGATGGACAGCCCAGGTAATTTATTTAATGAGGACAAAATGATAAAAGAACATGTTATCAATAAAAATGTACTTATATGTGTACAAATGCACAAATCATTTGTACAAACAGTAAGGCTAAACCAGGGATGGACTAGCTTTGTGATTTGTGACCAAGGCTTGAAACACAGGCCTTACTGTCTGGAACTTGCATGTTCTCCCGGTGTATGTGTGGGTTTTCTCTGGATACTCTGTTTTCCTCTCAACCTCCAAAAACATGCATGTTAGGTTGATTGGCTGCTGCGAAATTGCTCTTCCAAATGAGTGTGTCTGTGTATGGCTATCTGCATGTGTGGCCTGCAACAAACTGGCAACCTGTTCAGGGTGTAGCCCACCTCTCACCTTAAATCAGCAGTGATAGGCTCCAGCTCTCCATGTAACCTCATTAGGCATAAGCAGTTCAGAAGACAAAACTAAATGAATAGTAATTAGAAAACTTGTTTTTCGACTGGGAGAACTTGCATTGATATTCAATCTGTTCAAATATTGCAATTTATTAAGCAAACGCCAGAATTGCACGAGAAACAAACCCTATAATTTTCTCACATTTGGATAACCAAATTAAAGGACTCAATGGCCCACTTCTCGACCACATGCTGGTGCAAAACTTGACTAAAAGCGTAAATATATCATACTTCCCTCTTCAGGTGGCACTCTCACTGCTTCAGCTGGGGATATGGACGTCTTCTGTCTCTTCTGATTCGTCTTCCAGCAGATTTCACCTCTAAGCAAAAGATGTCTGAGACCTGCCGAACGCACGGGTATTGCAGATCGCTATTTTTTCCGCTTGGCAATTATTATTTTTTTTTTTGTATTATTTTCATACGTTATAGTCGGATATGTTTTCTGCATCTTGGCAGATACTGGATGGGATATCTCTACCTCTGCAGCGAGCTGCAGCGCCGCACAGAAGCCTTTACTATCATCTGTCAGCTGGATGATATCAGCCTGCTGGAGGAACCAGATGGTAAAAACAAACGTCAAAAAAAACTTCAGAAATCATAAAATCTTATCAGCTGTTTATAGTAACTCTCACGATGTTCAGCTAATTAGATTCCTCGTCACGAGAATCAGTGTTTGAACGCTTAAATAACACTTTATGTAACCTCAATAACAACATGTCATCTCTATCGATGCGTGCCTTTTTGCTCCAGGTGTTGAACCTCAGACACTGGATGAGTGGAAGCTCCTGATCCAGCTGTCTCAGCAGTCCAGCAGCAGAGGAGACGCCCAGCGAGTTCCAGATGTGAACGGGAGCAGCTGGTCCAACGGTTCAGCAAACGGTGAAGAAAAAATCAGCCTGGAAAGTTTAACCCTGATGCTAGCTCGCACGGCGGGGCCAGACAGAGCCTTTGCTGTGCTGGAGGAGTGTGGTGTACAGCTGGTCCTTTCTGCTCATTCCAAACTGGTGTGTGAACTACTGAGAGTGGCTGAGAAAAGACAGAGGTGAGTCCAGCTGTCAATGGAAGAGAATTTAGGGCTATGTGAGATTAAGAAAGAGTTTAGAAGTGAATATTTATGAAATCATTCAGACATGGGAGCTTTGTTTAGCTTTTCATCAATGTGAGGATGAATTATAGATGATAATTTCACATTAATTTGCACATTTCTATCAGATAGAAAGCAGAACAAACTTGGGATCTGTAGACTAAAAAAATGTATCTTTGCATTAAAATGTATAACTCCTCTTTTTAAATATGAATTTTGTCATATTTAAGTTTGATGTGACCTGTTAGGATTAATTAGAAAATAAGAAATGAAATTTATTCACAAATTTATGTTTATCTGTTTCCAGGGCGATGATCCAGACGATGCTGGAGCGCTGTGATCGCTTCCTCTGGTCTCAGCACGCCTAACTCCCAAAATATTCACAACCATTAACATGATATTTTAAAAATGGAGTCTTCCTGTTAACTCCAGTTTAAACTGTGACTGAATTAAGACACTGTGGCATCCACCAAAGCTTAAATGTTTTGTCAGTATTATACTGTATGTATGTCTGCTATGTAAAGGAATGTTAACTTGACAGTTTGAATGAATGTTAACGGCATGCACAATGTATCAGTTATCTTAAATTATAATAATATAAGACCAAAATAATGTGTAAACGTTCCTGCTCTGAGCTAAACCTGTAACAATAACAGTTTTAATCTTCTAACCTGGTTATAATGTATTAATAATAAAGACTTTCTGGAATCTAAAGTTAGCCTTGTTTTTTTTTTTAATGTGTGTTTTGATAATTTATAACAGTTGCACAATGAGGTGGTATATCTTATTCATTTGCTATATTTTGGACTGAAACACAAACTAATAGAGCGATAAAGTTTCTAATGTGTTTTGCCATATACACATTTTTGTTCATTTGAGATTTTGAAATCAGACATTTTTACATAAACTCTAAAGAATAAAAATTTTAAAGTTATTTTTTTTTTTTTTTTTTATGTCTTGATATTACTTTTTATAATATTTTGGTTTTGTCTTTTCTTTTTTTTTCCAGATTATTGTTTCCCTTTCCCCCACACTCAGTCAGAAGTTGTGAAATCTGGGTCAGCAGAGATAAAACTAATAAGCGAGTAATGAAATGGGACTGATGACTCATTTGATGGTATCACACACCTGGAGCATCAAAGCAGAAAACAGGCCAAGGGAACTGCTCTCTGTTCTACTTACAAAAAAAAAAACTTGCAGTTAACAAATCACTTTTTTTGAGTCTTCTAGATTAGATTAGATTAAGCAGATACTTTATTGATCCCTGTGGGGAAACTCAGAAAAATTTATTCCTAACTTAATGTCACCAACATTTAATGACCAAATTAAAACTATAGGACAAAAGAACAAAAAAAATTTAAATGAAAAAATAAAGATTGATTTGTTGGGCTGCATGGTGGTTAGTACAATGGCCTCTCAGTAAGAAAGTTGGGGGTTTGAGTCCTGGGAGGGATGAGGCTTGAAACAATGGCCTTTCTTTGTGGAGTTTGCATGTTCTCCCTTTGTATATGTGGGTTTTCTCCAGTTATTCCGGTTTCCTCCCTCTCTCCAAAAACATGCATGTTAGGTTGATTGGCCGCTATGAAATTGCCCCCAGGAAAGAGTGTGTGAGTGTGTGGCCCCGCAACAAACTGGTGACTAGTACGGAATGTATCCTGCCTCTTGTCTGAAATCAGTCGGGATAGGCTCCGGCTCCCCCCGTGACCTCTTTAGCAATAAGTGGTTCAGAAGACAAAACTTTTGTCTTTAAAATAAGAACTTCATAATAAAATGTATTCACAATTTTTTTGTTATAGGATTAAAAGCATTTGTATATGAATAAGCACAATTTTAAAGGTCCACGTCATGCTTGATAAGGTCACCACACACTCCTCCTGTTGAGGGAAAAGCAGAATTAATTCATGTTTTTGAAATGTTGGTTTGACAGAAAGTTTTCATCACGATAGAAGTTTAATTTTATTCTAAAGGTTATTGGGTCAAGCCGGTGGGTCTGCTGTTTGATGTCAATGTCCTGTCACCAGAGGAGAGGATAAAGGCATTCTGCACATACCTGCTGCCTCACTGTCAGTATAAAAGCTTCTCCAACAGTCTGAGGCAGTCACACTTGGACCTGATGGAGGAGAGAATGAGTTAAAGTGAACAGAAAAACAGAATTTATTCAGTTAATACATTTTAACGTATTGAAGGCTTTAGATAAACATCATGGTGAGTTTCTGGCTCTCATTTAAATCGACAAATAATAATACAGTTCTAACTTTTTTATTTGATTTAGTAATTCTAACATCTCCTTTCAGGTGTCTGGATTTTCTGTAATGCTTGCTCTCATCCTGCTCTCTTTCCCAGAACATACTTCATCAAACTACACTTCAGGTAGAAAACTTTCTGTAATTGTTACTGGAAGAGCTGCTCTAACTTCTTCTATCTTCTCAGGAAGTGTATATCATGGATCAATATATGTTTCTGAAGCTCTCCAGAGGGCCATAGAGCTGACAGATGCTGCATATGTCCACACAAACGAAAGGTGAGATGTGGAAATGTCTCGCTGAGCATGAATTATTCACTCGCAGGTAATATTTTTTAAAATTCACTCTAGGGTAAAGAAGTCATTGTCAGAAGGAGCGCTGAGACCCAGTGACCTGCTGGCCCAGTTTAAACAAATAGAAACCAGAACCAGGTCTCAGATCAGGTCTGCTGAACTGCTGGACAACACAGTGGAGCTGATCCGAGAGATGGTCTACACCAACACCATGATGCAGCCCAAACCTTACGGTACAGGCCAGAAAATCCCACAAGTAGATCATTTCTGAATAAACCTATGATCCAGTCAATTAACTCTTATTTTCCATTCTTAGAATGTACTGAAGTCCCAGAGTACAGCTTTGGGGATTCAGTACGAGCTAACCATGTTTTCTGTTTTACTGTATTTGCTTTCAGAGCTTCTGAGTGAAGATGACATGGAAAACCTTCTGCAGGTGACCGGCTGCTCTGCTGAGCTGCAGACTCCCAGCTGTCAGACAGACTGCATGTCTGAGCGCTACAGGTCTGTCTCAGGAGAGTGCAACAACAGGTCAGGGTCTTTGTATAAAAACCTGCTGTTTATGTAGTCTTCTTCCTCTCAGGGAGTGTGTCATTGTTAGTTGGTTTCCTCTATGCTGTATAACTTGTCTTCTACTTCCTCTTCTCTCATACCAACCACCTTCATGTTCTTCTTCACAACCTCCTCTGATCATCCTCTAGGCCTCCTGCCTAGCGGTTCCAAACTCAGCATCTTTCTCCCAATAAACTCCCTCTCTCTCCTCTGCACATGTCCAAACCATCTCAGTCTGGCCTTTCTGACTTTATCTCCAAAACCTCTCGACATGTGCTGTCCCTCTCATGTACTCATTCTCAATCCTGTCTTCCACCTTCTTTATTTCTTCTCTCTGTAACGTCATTCTTCCACTAGGATCCCTTTCATTCACTCACATGTACTTTGTCTTATTGCTGCTAATCTTCTTTACAATTCTTTCCAAAGCAGACCTCCACATCTCCAACTTTCCCTCCACCTGTTTCCTATTTTTAGGCTTTTTTGTGTCTTCTTGTTCTCCTAAGATGGTATCCCAGATGGGGCGCTGCGAACATCCCATATTCCCGCTGGTTGCCTCCAGAATATGAAGATGCGTGGGGAACACCCAAAGGATGGGACCCTGAACACGCTTACCATAATGCCAGTTTGCCACCAGTAAGACCAGAAGCAGCTCTCGGCCACCGTCTTTCCAATCAGGTGCCAGAAACATCTATCCTCTGCATTCCAGGTGCGTCTTGTCTCACAGGAAGTGCTTTTCACCCACAACCACAACATATCTGTGGACTCCACTCTGTCCCATCTGCTGGTGGATTGGGGTCAGTGGATAGACCATGACTTGGTGCTGACTCCACAGAGCCCCAGCACAGCCAGCTTCAAGACGGGAGCTGACTGCACCCACACCTGCAGCCAAGACACACCTTGCTTCCCCATTCAGGTGTGTTAGTCTCCATTTAGCATGTTAGTTGTTCTTTCAAGTTTTCAACTTTAGTCATTCAGTAGCAGAAGGGATATTTTCAGGACAGTTAGAGGTTGCTGGAGGGGGACATTTTACAGCAGCTAGAGGGGGATGTTGATCCAAGCAGGTTTCATCACTTGTGGTGTTCATCAGGGCTCGATTCTTGGACCCATTTTTTTTTTACATCTTCATGCTACCACTCAGGGATAGTTACATGTTTTTATTGTTTAATGAAGAGTTCTTAGATTCTATGAATAAAATGGAATGTTACAAATAATATCTATTATTATTAATAACGGGGTGGCTGAGCAAATTAGCCATAAATAATTAACTATGAAGTGAAGACCCAATCATTATATAACTTAGTTTTATTAATAAAAACTAAATAAACAGATTAGATTGATAAGAAGAGACAAAAAAAACTTTTTCTTAATTGAAAACACAAAATGTTTTATATCTTATATATAACTCGGAATTCTTCTTAAACACGTTCCTTCTTTCACAGATCCCTCTTTCTGATCCTCGTAGTGGGATCCAAAGCTGCATGCCATTCTTTCGCTCTGCTCCAAGCTGTGGAGCTGGAGTTTTTCCTCATCGCCATCGTGAACAGCTCAATGCAATTACCTCCTTCGTAGATGCCAGCATGGTGTATGGCAGCTCTGGCAGTCTGGCTTCTGCTCTCAGAAACTTCTCTTCTCCTTTGGGCTCCATGGCTATCAACTCCCATCATTCTGACCAGGATCTGGAACACATGCCCTTCCTGCCTCGTCTCCAGGCCCACCTGGATCCATGCGGCCCCCGTAATTCCACCACGTCTGGGGTTTCGGACAGATCCGTACACCAGGAGAACATGACCACATGCTTTCATGCTGGTAAAGAATTCTCTCCTCTTCTTTCTGCAGGCGCTATCTGATGTTTTAGGATGAATGAATCTTTAAGCTTCTCTAAGGGATCTCTAGCCTTCTTGTGGATTTATACGAGTTTTCTGATTTTTGAAGATATTTTCTTTACGTAACTGACTGTGTTTCCAAAACCTGACAATATAATTCTGTTGTGATATCAGGCTACAATAAAATGGAATGGAATGTTTTTTCTATAGGAGATTCCAGAGCAAACGAACATCTGGGACTCATCGCCCTGCATACTCTCTTTCTAAGGGAGCACAACCGGCTGGTCAAAGAACTTCACCTTCTGAACCCTCATTGGAGCCCCAACAGCCTCTATCAGGAGGCCCGTAAGATCATAGGAGCTGTTCACCAGGTATTTCCTGAACAGTTTTTTACATAGCACTTTAAAATTCTCACAGCGTTAAATTTTCCAGATTTTAACTTGGGACCACTACCTGCCACGAGTCCTCGGTGAGAGGACTATGTCTGCCCTCATGCCGCCATACAGAGGCTACGATCCAGATGTGGATCCAAGCATCGCTAATGTATTTGCAACTGCTGCTTTTCGTTTTGCACACGTCACGGTGCAGCCGATGGTGAACAGGCTGGGGCCAGGGTATGTCCAGAATCCCCAGTATCCCCCCCTGCCACTGCACCACTCACTCTTTGCTTCATGGAGAGTTGTACAGGAAGGTAAAACACATTCTCACTCCTGAAATGATCTCTGCGGTTTCTCGAACACAAAGGAGTCTTATGAAAATTTAGGTGGGATTGACCCTGTTCTGCGAGGCCTCCTGCTGTCCCCTGCTAAGCTACAGACTCCTGATCAGATGATGGTGGAGGAGCTGACTGAGAGGTTGTTCCAGGCTCAGGGAGGCATGCCTCTGGACCTTGGAGCTCTTAACCTTCAGAGGGGTCGAGATCATGGACTGCCAGGTAAGAAGTTCTGGTTAAAAATATTTTATCATCTTGAAGCAATAAAATCCTTTTGTTTAAGACAGAATGAAAAATATTCCAGCAATGAGAGCTCAGCAACTCTGAATGTTGAGTAAGCATTAGGACCTGCTTTGGTCTTTTCTGACTTCTTCTGGATTTGTTGTAACCAACAAGTTGGAGTAATCGACAGGCATGAAGGCCATCCAAAAATGATTGGCTGACAATAAGAGGGAGCTAACTTCTCATTTTATTAAACCGCATAAAAAAACATATTTAGGTTAGACATATGAGTCATTTGTCCATGAATCATGCACAATCTTGTCTTCTTCTGACCCACCAGGCTACAGCTCCTGGAGGAGGTTTTGTGGCCTTTCTGTTCCCAACAACACCTCAGAGCTGGCGGAAATTTTGGGTGACTTCACTTTGGCTCACAAATTCCAACTTTTATACGAGACACCACACAACATCGATGTGTGGGTGGGGGCCATCTCTGAGCCTGCTCTGCCAGGAGGCCGAGTCGGTCCACTCCTCTCCTGCCTGCTGGCCAGACAGTTCAGAGCACTGAGAGATGGGGACAGGTAGAAGGAACAGTTCAATACAGTTAGCCATCAGGATATTTAGGAGATTGTAACTATTTTCTTTGCTTTCTGAGGTTTTGGTGGGAGAGGAAAGAGGTTTTCAGCAGCACCCAGAGGAGAAACCTTCTCAACGTCTCCTTGTCTCGTATCATATGTGACAACAGTCATATCAGCCATGTCCCCGTGAACCCGTTTTCCCACACCAAGAGCCCAGAGGACATGCTGGCCTGTTCCCATCCTCTCATCCCTCACCTGGACCTCAGTCCATGGAAAGAGCCAGAAACATGTGAGACCTAAAAATAAACAGGATAAAAATCTAAAATGTTCCATATATTTCTGATATTTCTTTCAGATCCAGGCTGTGGTCCAATACCTAGAATTCAGTCGGGCTTCTCTCTGCTATGTAACTCTGCGATTCTCTATGAGTGTCAGTCTGGTTTCAGGCTCCTGGGCTCCCCATCGCTCAGCTGCGACCTCCTTAACCAGCAGTGGAACTCCCTACCACCCTCATGTCAAGGTGCGAAAACTTGATGATCATCATTGTGCATATAGGCAACAAAAATCATTCCCACCCATTATTTTATAGATATTAATGAATGTGAAGAACTCATTTCTCCTTGTCCAAAACATCTGGAATGTTCGAATACAGCTGGATCCTTCATTTGCTCAGGTCGGTCTATACAAATGTAAAATAAGAGATGAGCATGTAGAAAACAATTTGTTTTGACTTTGTCGTCTACTCGAATGCAGAACCCTTTTCGCCTTCTGCTGTCTCCATCGTTACTGCAGTAATTGTAGTGATCGGTGGTGCCGCCCTGCTGGTGATGATCATGATCTGCTACCGAAGGTGAGTTACACATTTTTGTAAATCCACATGTATGTAACTAAACTATGTTAATGAAAATATAATATCAGAGGAAAAATTACAAATGATGTAAAATAAAACACATGAAATAAGTACTTAGGATCAACAGTCCAGAGAAATGGAGAGTGTTGAAAAGAGGTGAAGAAGCGTGTGCAGGCAGGTTGGAACAAGTGGAGAAAAGTATCAGGCGTGACATGTGATAGAAGAGTTTCAGCTAAAATGAAAGGGAAAGTGTATAAAACCGTGGGGAGACCGGCCATGCTGTTTGGTCTAGAAACAGTGGCACTGAGGAAAAGACAGGAAACAGAGATGGAGGTAGCAGAGATGAAGATGCTGCGGATCTCTCTGGGAGTGACCAGGATGGATAGGATTAGAAATGAGCATATCAGAGGAACAGCACATGTTAGAGGTTTTGGAGATAAAGTCAGAGAGGCCAGACTGAGATGGTTTGGACATGTGCAGAGGAAAGAAAGAGAGTACATCGGAAAAAGGATGCTGGGTTTGGTACCATCAGGAAAGAGGACTAGAGGAAGGCCAAAGAGGAGGTTCACAGATAGAGTGAAGGAAGACATGAAGATAGTTGGTGTGACCAAAGAACATGCAGCAGATAGGATTAGATGGAAGAAACTGACTTGCTGTGGTGACCCCTGAAAGGAAATGAAAGAAGAAGAAGAAGAAAGAAGGAGGCACAAACCCAGAAAAAGACAGATATCACAAAGATACAAGATTTTTTTACAATGAAATTTCAAACCGTGGGTTATTATTAAGACATTTGTCAAGTATTCACAAAGAGTTGCTTGGCTGTCAGTACTAGAAGGTCCTTTGGGAGGGAATAAGTTGCAGTGCATTCACTTAAAAAAACATGCACTTTTATACGTAAGTGTTTACCTTGTCATCCATCTCACAAAGTAAAATAACAACTTTCAATGAAAATTAACATTTTTGTTTTCACAGATATTTTCCAAAGAGAGAAGAGCTGATCACTGCTGAAAGTTGTCAGAGAAACAGTTGAAGCCAGTATGCCAATTTATGTACAGAAGTCATGTACCTTTCATCTCCAGCCCTCTCTCATGCTCCACTCCACTGCTGTTCCTATACACAACCTCATCACTTCCCACTTGTACTACTTTAACACTCTTCTGTTTGGTCGGCCACAAAAATACTTTCTATAAACTTAAACTGGTTCAGAATTCAGTTGGTCACATCATCACACGCACTCCATTCATCCACCACATCACACCCATCCTGTAACATCTCCACTAATTCCCTATCCCATATCACATTTTGATAGTCATACACCGCTCCTCTTCCTCTATCCACTTTTCTGATACCTTTTTCCATCTTGTCTCCTCCCTAATTCAGGAACTCACTTCCTTGTAACCTTTGGAATGCTCACATTATTTTTGGCGTACTATATTTACCCTTCAATGGAGAAATTATTTTCACTGCATTGCACCACAACGGCACAAATGGTGGGAACAACTATGACGTTAGGTATCTGTTCAAGGGATATTCAGGCATGGGCCCAGTGGGAATTGAGCTGGCTTCTCAGTCCATAGGCAAACATTCTACCACTGAGCCAAAACCTCATTGGCCAAAACCCCCTTTTTTTCAATTTGACCCAATTACTTCTACTTTCACTGCACTGTTTTTGTAAATATTTTTAAATATTTCTTAATTTAAATTTGAGTGTATTTTAATTGTATTTAACTGCTCACTGTATTTTATATAGATGTTGTACGCCAACTTTGAGTGCCCAGAAAAGCACCCACTTAAATAAAAAGAAAAGTACTACTGTATTGTTATACATTGTCTGTTAATTTACATATATGTGTATAAATTACTTCCTCTTAGTCATGACTCTGGAAAAGTTTTTAATACTTAAAAAAATGTATCATATGAATGTAAATGTAAATCCTCAAATTTTGTATTTTTAACATCTACTTTGTAATACATGATTTGTTCTCCAACAACTGCACATTATGAGGACCCCGTGCCTGTGTGTGTAACTGTGAAATTCAAACAACATATTTGAGTTGGAGGAAATCTGTGCAAGGCGACCAAAGGCTTACAGAAGTCGTTTCAATCCGGAAACTAAAAGTCTTATTGGATTGTTTGGTTTTTAGCCTAAAATGCACCTTCAGCTGGTCTTTATTTTCCTTGTATGTTAAGCCTCATTTCTGCTCAAACTTGTTGGGCAACATTTAGTGTGTATGTGTGTGTGTCAGTAACTGGCCGATGGCCTCATTCTGAAAAAAAAAGCTTCCTGTGTGTGGTTCTGGTTTGAAATGAATTGATGAGTCATCAGAAATGAATCCAGGACGAAGGTCTCATGTTTAATGGAGTGTTTACAGAGAATTATAATTACACTGAGCTTGGATAAACTCAGACCCATGATCTGACTAAAAAGCAGCTATTGCACTAACAATCTCTTCATTTTTACCATAAAAACACATTTGGTACAAAAAAAGTACATTAACGTATATATATATATATATATATATATATATATATTTGTTTTATGGCTGTGTTTAGTTTCCATAAAGCCATTTAGAGCTTTCATTGATTGGTTCTTTGCTTTTGTGCAAAACATTTAAACATCCCAGGTCTTTTTTTTTTTTCAATTTTGACTTGTAAAGCTCCAATGTGATTGTGAGCACATAAAATATTAAACCAAAGACAAAGCTTTTTCCTGCAGGAGGCAACAGATAGTTCTTTATGAGGAGAACTTTAAGGCCAAGTAGTGCCAAAGTTTTAGCTGTGATGTGCCAGCTAATAGCTGGGAGGCGCCGCTGAACACTGGAATTGTGTGAAAACAAAAGACAACTTTAGTCTTCACTTCATGGAAACAAACTAAGATGTATTATTGTAGCCAATGAGGTAAGAAACAAACCGAACCCTCTAACCTCCCTGTACTGTTTTTATTGTGTTGTGCGCTTTGTGCGATACCTGAAACATGACTCATGTCTATAACAGGAACATGGGAGGTTTCATGCTCTCCACTGGAGAGACTTAGAGAACATTTTCCACACAATAGATGACAGATGCTAAGGGAAAGTGATCTGTTTCCTAACAGATGACTGAAATTAGAAAAAAAATCACCACATTTTCTGATTTCAATGTTTCTTTTCTAGCATTGGTGGTTTCATTTAGTCTCATTTCATTTCCAAAAATTTACACTTCAATAAACATCCAATTCCCTTATTCGCAGAGTTCTGTGACTGATGTGATACCACAAAAGTGACAGCGGTGCCGTTGGATTGATGGAGTGTCCTGTGAGGTCCACTAGCCTTGATCAGTGGGGTAGAAACCTAACTTGGCCACAGTCATCTCCTTGCGAAGACGCATCACCTCCCAAAACATCTGCTCGGCTAAAAAAGAAAACACAAAATAAATCAAAAGTCAGCTCAGATAAACAAAAGTAAACTCAAATGTGGGATGTTTATCTTACCGTCGTGTCTCACCAGGCCCTGCTGGATGTACCGTATATAAGTAAAAAAATTACACACAGCAGTTATCTAAAAAGAAAAATGCAAAAACTGTTAATGATAAAATGTTTATGTTAAATAAAAAAAACATTCAAAAAGATGAGAGGTACCCGTGCTCGGCATGAAGGGGAGATGTAATAGTAGTTGCCCTTATCGCCCAGTTTGATGCGATGTCTGCAGAGGCGGGACAGGCCGCTCAGAGCACAATTCCTAGCAAAAAAAGCTGCTATGTTAAAAAAAAAAACTCACAACCCAAATACCATCACTGTTTGTGAGTGTGATCAAACTTAAATCTAAAAAACTTAAAGAACAAAACTACAGCACACTGCATTAACAACGAAATCACAGAACAAACAAAACTTTAACATCAGAAAGTTAGGCAAGAGATTAGTTCCACTAACAAACATGCAGACACATAAATGATTACTGTACAGATGTTAGACACATCTGGATAGATAATAATTCATGCTGAATGTTTTGATTTCCTGAAGGAACTTACGTCTCTACTGCAGCTCTAAAGCCACTGGAAAAGAGATTTTAGATCAATCAGTGATTAGAGATGTTCACAATGATTCAGTGAGATAATGAAAAGCCAGATCATCATAAATCCCCATCCAATAAGCAGAAACCAGAGAGAGCTAATGTCCAATTTGGATTTGATAAGACTTCGTTACAGGCCGATAACTCACTTAGGACCTCCACAGTCCACAGCAGAAGCTTTCATCGCCGGTAACGCTGACATGGCCACAGGCTCGATAGTGAGTGAGTTGTTTTCCACTGCGCTCTGCACCAGCTTGGAGAGCTGAGCAGAGAGATGATGTTAGTATTAGCTGACAAAGCAGGACGGGACAAAGCTGAATTGTGTCTGACCTCTGATTTAGTGAATGACAGGCAGGGCCCGATGTCTTCGCTGTAAACGCGGCCTAAGAAGGCCGAGCATCGGTCCAGAGTCGGGTGTTCTTTCCACATCAAAAACTCAGCGAAAAGAATTGAGTCCATCTGAAGAAAGAACAAACAGATCATCAGCCCTAATCTAACCCTTATTTTTGTTCAGATTGTTCTGCTCAAACAAATAGAACAACTCAGATCACTAATCCAGATCCCAAATAGGAAAGTCAACCAAACATGAGCCACAACATACGCCCTGGTATTTCAAGAGAAGAAGTTTAGAGTTGTTTCACCAACTAACCAGAACTACCAATGAGATAACTCATCAATAATATCAATTTAAAGCTGAAAATGATATTTTTATAAGATTCCACATGTTTATTTTGATGTTACCTGTGAGCCATCAGTGCTTTCTAGGCTCCTTCTGGAGAGGGTTAAAGTTCACATTGAGAATGACCAAGTAGAAAATCAGTGAGAAGAAAAACAGCAGGCTGAAGCAGAAACAGGAAGCAAGTCAGGGTTAGTTAGGAGAGAAATTACACAAGAAGCAAAGAAAAAAAGTTCAGAAAATAGAAAAAAATAAGATCAGAGAAAAAAAGTAGCAGCTTTCTGGGGTTCACCTCTCGGTCTTCTTTGACCAGCTGGATGGGAACGGAGGCATTTTCGGCTTTTCCAGATGATATAGGGAACGCTCCACTCGCACTCTTGTTGCGAACATGTCCACTGCCGTGTTTCTGCACGGCTTTGGTGCTCGCACCCTGGAGCTGAGGATGCAGCTGGCGGTTTGGTGAAGAGGGCGTGGACGTTAACACCAGAGTTTTTAATGCTGTCACCTCCGCTTGTAAAACGTCAATCTGAAAAGCAGATAAAAGAAAAAATGAGAATAAACTATTTATTTTGATAAATAATTATTCTGCACCGATTTAAACTGAAATAATAACACACACACACACCTTCCCTTGAGCCTCTTTCAGTTGTTTTTCTGCTGTTGCTTGTTTTACATTTGCTTCCCGCACCATCTTATGAGCTTCCTGTCAAAAGACGGATTTAGAAGTTTAAGAGGTGATGGTTGGGTAGTTTTTAGAACAAAGCAGATAAAATTCTGTCACAAACAAAGTGCAACATATATAAAAAGAACATCCAGATTTAGAGAAATCCTCAAAGTATTTGGCCTGGTTAAACAAACACTAATCATGTCCTTTTAATGTTTAATACACAACCTGTATTATGCATACTGGTACTAGTTTTCAAAAAAGTCTTACTTTAACTTTGGTTTTGATGTCACCGAGTAATGTGAACGTAAAATAAGGAGCATTTGAAAACTTTAGATTCTGAATAATGACATTGCATTGAGCAGAGCCAATTTAAGCTGACCTCAAACAGACTAGCCGTCAGCTCCTCCAGCTCTTGTTCCAACTGGTTTCGGACTTGTGAAAGACGCTCACACTCCTTGTCTTTTAGTTTCAGTTCCTGAGACAAGAAAAAAAAAACGTTTAGCTTGGGAGAACTTTTGCAGTGTCAAGCATCTTTTCTTGTTCAGGCCATCTTTTGTTTAATCATGAATGCAAACATGAAGTAGGTTACAACACCCTCTTTGCAGCATCCAGCTGTTCCCTGAGGATCTCTGACCCTTTCTCTCTTATTTCTTTTTCTCTCATCTCTAGAGAGGAGCTGCGGAGTCGGGAGAGGTTGCCATGCGATCTGCTTACGGTGGACCCGGCATTGCCTTCTCCCTCCACTCTAGATTCTGGCTCTGGATCCAGATCTACCAACCTGCAGAAGATTCATAAAAATCAAAACGTGGAAAAAAAATAAATAAAAACAAACATTTAAAGAGACACTTTATTCTTTTTTTTTGTGCACCTTCACATTGCAGATCACCATAAAACAATAGTCAGTCATTAAAATAAAACCTTTATGCTACGGACAGAAAAATAATTTCATTACTCATTTTATATTTGGTTCTATGTATTTTATATTTTTTGCACAGGGTCCAAATTAAAAGCTAAGAACAAAGAATAATACTTTCAAATCATGCTTCCCAATGTCCTCATATTTTTATCTATTTTCCTCCTTTTTTGGATGTGCATTGATTAAGATATTTCTGTTCCTTTGTCTTCCGCTTATCCAAAGTCAGGTTGCAGGGGCAAGAACCTCAGATGCAAAACCCAGGTTTCTCTCACCCCGGCTGCATCCTCCAGCTCACATGGGAGTATCCCAAGGTGTTCCCCAGCAAGCTGTGATACATAATCTCTCCAGCGATTAGGCCTACCTCTGAGTCTCCTCCTGATGGGATGTGCCCGAAACACCTCACAAGGAAGGCGTTCAGGCTTCCCAACAAGATGCCCAAATCACCCCATCTGGCTTCTCTCGATCCGGAAGAGCAACAGCTCTACTCAGAGCTCCTCTATCTTTGAGTGAGAGCCCAGCCACCCAGCAACCGACAGCTGGTGACCATAGGTGAGGGTAGGAATGTATATTGACTGTTAAATTGAGAGCTTTGCTTTATGGCTCAGCTCTTTCTTTACCACAACGGATTGATGCAGTGTCCTGATTATTACGGACGCTGCACTGATCCATTTGTCGATCTCCTATTCCATCCTTCCACCTTGTATATACATATATATATACTGTATATTTAAAAAGTATATTAGGATATACTGAGACCTGGTACATTCTGCCTGTAGATAGATGATTTCAGATTGAGGATTATCTAACTTTACATCTTACTCACTGGCAATCAGAAAACTTTTCTGACTTTTTTAAAAACAATCTGACATACTAAGATATAAAAAGTCTTCTTGATTGCTTAAAAATCAGGATCAAAGTTTTTGCTGACAGGTTAAAAAATCTTCCTGTGAACTTTTTGTATTGTCATACAAGTTAATGCATCTTTAAAATAGCATTGTTTACTACTATTAAAAAGATATGACCATTTTCATTATCTACTTTTTATTTTTTCATGTACAAAAACCTGATCCTTCACTTTTTAGTCTCTTTTTTTTCCACTTTCATAGTTCCAACTTGCTCACACATGTTACATTTTAACAACAAACTTGTTTCTGTCATTATGACAACTGGTTTCTGTCAGTTTAGGAACAATCGAGACAACTTTTATAGTAAATCCAGATCTGATCTTGTTTATTAAGATATTATACAATATAATCAACATCAGTATTGATCAGATTTAAACTAAATTTAAGTTTTTAAAGATTCTATCATTAGTTAGGCCAGTTTTAGCAACTCTGCTAGTTAGCAAGACGTTTTAATCGTCCTTACCCCGGGTTTCCTGTACACACAGCTGTCAGCTTCTCCCCTCCACCTTCTTTTCTTTATTTTCCAGCCAGTGATTAATAAAAACCTGCAGATTTCATCTTTGATTTCTCCGATTCACATATTTAACCAGCAGACTTTTTAAATCAAAGTGGAGGAATGCGGACGCTGACGCAAGAAAACACCCAGTGAGGAAGAAATCACAAGTGAAACGCCAGGTTTTTTTTCTACTCCTTCCAAGAAAATCAGCGTCCCTTTTCATTCGTTTGTAGAGAATCTGTTGTCTTCTTCTTTTTTAAAAAACTCCTTTATGCCCTCCTCTTTTTAACAATCACATGATGATGTTTCCATTTCCCACACCCTCGCCCCACCGTGAACGCAACACAATGACATATTTCTATGCAAAAAAAAAATCTGTGCAAAAAAAAGAAAAAGTTGTAAACGAATCTGAACATGCATTGCACGTGGGGTGCTTTGCTTAGGCTATTTAATGCTCCCCACTAAATATCAAACCAGAAAATATCTGCATACAGTTTTAAACTGCATTATAATAGTAACTGTAACATAAATAATAGGTAATATACTGATGTAAAACAGGTAATACAGGTAATGTACTCATGTTATGGGCATGCACTCATAACATGGTAACACAATTAGTGATTGTTTTAATGGACCAATGAACATTAATCAGGGTTTTTGTGTTTAGGTCAAATTATTGTCTTTTTGCATAAATTATTAATACTATCTTTATTCTTAATTTTGTGATGATAGATTAAGGTGCATGTTAAACATGTTTTCCAACTTTTAAACATTTTTAAAAAGCCTAAAAACAACTGCAGTTTATTCAAAATGCAGCTGCTTGAGTCAAAACAAGAACTAGAAAATATGATGGCATTAGCCCTGTGCTCAGGACTCTGCACTGGTCTTCCTGTGGCTCAAAGAATAGACATTAAAGCTGCTCTGTTTGTGTGTAGGTGGGAAATGTTAGTATCTTATGGACCATCTAGAACTCTGAGGACCTCTGGAACCAGCCTCCTACTGGTGTCTAAAGTCAGGACTAAACCTGGAGAAGAAACTTCCTGAGGCTGTGAGGCAGACCTCTACTGTGACCATGTTTAAATCTAGGCTGAAAACACATCTGATTAATTGTTCATTTGACTGAGGATTAATCACTCTTTTTATCTTTTTTAATTTTTCATTTCGTCTTCTGAACTGCTATTCCTATTGAGGCTGCCGCTGGTGCCGGAGCCTATCTCGGCTGATTGCAGGTCAGAGGCAGGGTACACCCAGATCAGCTCGCCAGTCTGTTGTGTGGCCACACACACTCATTCCTGGGGGCAACTTCATAGCAGCCAATTAACCTAATATGCATGTTTTTGGAAGGTGGGAGGAAACCGGAGAAAACCCACACATGCACGGGGAGAACATGTAAACTCCACACAGAAAGGCCAGTGTTCCAAGCCTTGTCCCACCAGAGACTTGAACCTCCACCTTCTTGCTGTGAGGCCACTGTTTTTAAATTTTCATTCGATATTTTGTGATTTCAATGCATTTTTTTCTGTCTTTGAACTTTGAATTGCCTTGTGTATGAATTGTGCTACAAATGAACTTGTCATGCCTTTGTATTTATGCCAACTTTAGATCACCAGAAGGTTGCAATTATGAGACTATGAGTTATTACAATGCATAAAAAGATAATTGAATTTATACAAAAATGTAAGATTATTTATCAAAATCTTTCGACGTCTGGTTATTTTTCTTTTCTATGTAACAGAAAAATTGAAAATAATTTCTTCAGTTACTAAATGAAGCAGATTTACTCATTTAATCAGTCATTAACAAAAGTGTGAGAGAACATCCAAAGTTTAAACAGTTTAGTTGTAAATGTTGGTTGCAAGCAAATACAGTACAACTATACAGAGGTAGCTGAACATAATGTTCTTTCTTTTTAATGTCTATATGAATCTGAGAATCCATTTGTAACCTTCTGAATTCCTTCTTTGGTGAGCGCAGAAGGAGAACTTTAGCTGACCCACATCAAGAGATACTGTATATAAATAAAGTGAGAAAAGCCTTTTTGCTGCTGAGATAATGAAGATTGGATCTTTACTTACTGTCCAACAACACAGCGTTCTCTCTCAGTAGGCCTGCTGAGCTTGCATTTGACTGCAGGCTCTTCAGGTGTTCCAAAAAAGACTGAAGAAGAGTAGACTGCAATCCCAGATCTTCCTGCTTTGAGAATTTCATATCCTGGATTTGAGGGTGTTGAAGGTGGTGTAGATGAAGAAATGTGGACAGTGTGAATTCCCTCAAAAGTATCCATAGGTCTCTTTCAAGTAGTGTAGAAACCTCCCCAAAAATGACAGTTTTTCAAGTGGAAGTTTTGTTTCCTGACTGGATCAAGATGACCTTGATATCTCTCAACATTAAACACCCAACAGATTCCAGAAAGAGAACATTTCATAATAAAATCCAGCTATTTTTCTTTCTTCTGCAATAAAGAACTTCAAGAGTCTTTTTGCGGCTTGTCAGGCAAGAGAAACTTGTTCCCTGACTATATCTAGAGTAAACAAAGTAACTAGCACATATTGTAATGTATCTTGATAAAACAAATGACAGAGTTGCTAGAATATTCTTACCAAGTTGGACAAAAGTTACCGATGCACAAGTACCTGCTAACTCAGCAAAAATTCTGCTTTTAATAATCCATCTGAAAAGTATGGCTCGCTGAAATCCACACACTTCACCCCGCTGTTGGGTTTGCTGGTTAGGCAGGAAGGGTTAATCACTAACTCTTTCTGATCAGTAACAATTCAGCCTTGCACATTTTTTCCAGTGGAGGGGGTCACACTCAGCCCCACCTGACCTAGAGATATCCAGCCAGGTACCAAGCACCGCGTTGAATGAAAACACTCAAACCTAAACCATTCTGAATTCCAGATTGTACAAATATTTGAAGTGTTATGGTACTAAACTATTATGAATATGTGTTCAAAGATATTAGTTGGACTTTTCAGAAGTTTATTCCTCAGAGTCAGCTCAAATCTAAGCTCTCAGCATTCACGCCTTAAATCCAACCTATTTGTGGCAGTGCAAGGGCCCTGGGGTGCTCCAATTTGTTCAGATTAACTAAGACTCTGCCTCACAATGTAGCTTTGTTGCAGAAACAGATTAATAGATCAAGTGACCAGAGGTGTTAGAGTCTTTCTTTTCTCTTTCTTTCCTACTTTTCTGAATCCAACATTCTCTTTGTGCCCTCCTGTCATACAACTCAAGCCACGGCACTTTATTTCCTCCCACTTGGGTAAGTTAAGAACTTTTTCTTTGTATGTATTCAAACACATTTTTGGGGTTAATTGTAAGTCATCAGGTAAAATTATTTTTAAAAAATGTAAAGGTGTACATTAACTAATTTGTACAAGAACAACAGCAGGAAATTTATGTCAAATGAAAATAAAGATTTAATACATCATGTCCTGACTACACCACAACTAAACCTACTTTTCTTTATTTGTATAGGTTTGAGGACATTTTGGTCTCGTGTGTTCCCTATTTATCAGTGAAGTTGAGCTCATCTGAAGCAGACACGAACAGAAACACAATTCTCTTCATGTCAGGCCACAGACGGAGCACAAGTTGGCCAACAAATAGCAGTGATGACCGTGACATACTCCCGCAGGGTTGCTGATGCAGGTCTGGGAACCTTCTTCCATCTACTTCTGCGCTGGAAGGGCAGCATCTATAAACTGCTTTACCGAGAGCTCATCATTTTCACACTTCTCTATTATTTCCTCAGCGTGGTTTACAGGTAATCATTTACAAGAAGTCAATTTCTAATCAATTTTTGATATTTTAAAAAGGAGTTTTTATTCAAGTCCAATTTTAAAAATATGCCTGGAGTGGAAATTTTCTGTGATTACTTTTGATCTCCAGCATAAAGTTGTATTACAAGGATGTACGTTTACATAGCTATGCTTGAGCCCTTGCATTATTGGAGTTCTAAAAAGACATTTTTAAAGTAAAAAGTTCTCATGGAGCATGTTTTGACACAAGAAATCAACTCTCTGGTGTGAATTGAAACAGACCAGTTGAGAAGAAATTGTAAGAAAAAAAATATAGAATACATCGATCGTGCACAATTTCATTTAATACCTTTATGCTTTTAAATTGATTCCTACCAGATTTCTGCTGAAGGATGACCAGAGGAGGCTTTTTGAGCGCCTGTCCATTTACTGTGACCGTTATGCTGAGCTCATTCCTGTGTCATTTGTGTTGGGTGAGTCACTTTCAGCTGGCTAACTTTGTTTTAGATTCTTCTGCTAAATGGTTAGTGGTGTTTTTCATTTTTCCAGGTTTTTATGTGACTTTGGTTGTATCCCGTTGGTGGGGTCAGTTTGAAAATGTTCCCTGGCCTGACCGTTTGGCAGCGTTAGTGGGTGCTCATGTTCGTGGAGCTGACGAACCTTCCAGGTTAACTAGAAGAACATTGATGCGCTACGTTAATCTTTCTGGAGTCCTCATCTACCGCTCTGTTAGCACAGCAGTCTACAAGAGGTTCCCCACTATGGAGCATCTGGTGCAGGCCGGTAGGACATGGGTATTCAATCAACTTAAAAATTCAGAAATAACAATGAAGAACATTTATGTTTGACACAGACCTTTTCTGTTGCTTGCACATTAAGGTTTGATGACATCAGAAGAGCTGAGGAGTCTCGATGATCTGCCCTCTCCACATAATAAATTTTGGGTGCCCTGCATCTGGTTTGTCAGCTTAGCCTTGAGAGCCCGGACTGAGGGGCGCATCAACAATGACGTGGCCCTCACCGCCATCCTCACTGTAAGTGACTTTGTTCCACTATTTGAGGAAACAACTTCTGGTTTTGTTAATTCCACTTTAAATTTTTCTCTCCAGGAGCTGAACAGTTTACGATCAAAATGTATGAAGTTGTATGGATATGACTGGATTAGCTTGCCCCTCGTTTACACACAGGTATAGTCAGTAGAGAAAGGTCACTCAGACCGTCGACATAAAATGATTCATTCAGTTTAAATAGCTGGAAAACATTCATAAAATTGTTTGTATTGTATATTTTGAGGTGGCAACAGTGGCAGTCTACAGCTTTTTTCTGGCTTGTCTGATTGGCCGTCAGTTCTTGGATCCGACTCAGGGATACCCGGGTCATGATGTGGACTTCTATCTTCCTGTTTTCACCCTGTTGCAGTTTTTCTTCTACGTCGGTTGGCTGAAGGTAAAATTTGACCAAAAACACAATCTTGCTCACATTTTTTTAAATTCTGAACTTTTCTGATACTTATATTGTTTTGTATTCTGGTTTCAGGTTGCAGAGCAGCTCATAAATCCTTTTGGTGAAGATGATGATGACTTTGAAACCAACTGGCTTGTTGATCGTAACTTGCAGGTGGAGACCAGAGAGCCTTTTGCTCTTTGTTTATTTTAAGGGATGGACTCAAAAGCATCTGACTGAATTTGTTTCTGTTTCCTGTAGGTGTCTTTGCTATCCGTGGATGAGATGTATGACAATCTGCCGCTGATTGAGAAGGACATGTACTGGAATGATTCTGAGCCACAGCCTCCCTACACGGCAGCGAGTGTGGAGCACCGCAAGCCGTCTTTCATGGGCTCAGCACTGGACATCAGGTAACTTTCTTTTTATCCACTTCTTTGAAAGAGAAAAACTTTTAGATATGTATCACAATTAACTTTTTTGCTTATCTTCCCCAGTGTTCCCAAAGAAGAAATGGAGTTTCAGTCCAACCTGGAGCAAATTAAAGAAAATGAGGAAGCCAACTACTCAACTCCGCTGCTCGGTGGGCTCGGACGGCTACTTGGTGTCCAGTCGCCCAACTTTCCTCGTTCATCTCGTGTCTCTCTACTGCGCCGCCGCCCCGGAGGTCCACTGAGCCGTTGCCCACTTTATCTGCACCCAGAAGCACCATCAACCACAGGTCAGGCTCCCCAACCTCTGAACCAGGAGCGAGATCCAGACTTTGCCTTCTCCACTGTTCCTCTTTATGAGAGGCCAGGATTTTATAGCTGTCCACAAACACCCATCCACTGTGTCCCTCCCGCTATACCCCGTCCTCGGCCTGCACGCCGAACGCAAAATGAATGGGATCGGAGTTGTAGTTCCATTGCCCCCCCTACAGTGGGCTCCCAGTTGCTTCCCCCTGACACGCCCAACCACCTTCCACCTCCACCATCTTCAGCGTTCCCCTGGTTGGGTGGGGATGGTGAATTGCAGAGTACTCCCGCTTTCTCTTTCCCTGACCCCCCACCTCAACTCTGTCCTATATCTAAACTCCGACCAGGTCATGGCCTGCTTTCCCGCCGCCCTCCCCTTCCTCGGCTAACATTGGAACCAGTCCCAGCAGTTGAGGGTCACCCTGGACCTGCAAGTGCTAGGACCACAGGAAGTGGAACAGAAAAAGTGTTCTCGTTCCCCTCCTCTTCTAACTCAGCCGTACTAATTCCCAGTAATCCCAACAGCAGCTCCAGTAGCATTAACGTAACCAGCACAAACATCACTGGAACAACAGGAAGTCTCTGCAATGGAACAAGCTATAGTAGTTTTAGTACTCATGGAAATTGTAACTCTACCGTTAGAGCGAGTAATGGTGGCATCAACAGCGGGATGAGCAATAACATAAACACTGCAACGCAACCGCAGCAGGACAGCAACCAGCAAAACTCTCCCAATGATTCAGGTATCTCATTGGCTGAAGGAGACCTGCTGAGTGTATTGGTGGATGGAGGGCCAAACAAATCAGCAGGAGGAAGAGACCGGGAATGAAATAATCACCTGAAGCAAACATGGTCACCACAATGACCCTCAAAAGTTTGAGAACTTTTATTTTAAAGTCTCAAGTTTGGAGATAGAAATGTGTTTTTTCTTTGAGCCATATTTGTTCCCAACGGGAGGTGTGACATTGTAGAGTGGGGGAAATAAAACTGTACATTAAAGTTCTATCTTTTTAATTAAAGTATTGTTTCTCCACATGTATTGATTATGTAAAACTGAAATTATGTATGTGCAGTGTTAGAAAAAGGATATTACCTTCTGCATATGCAGTGTTAGAGGAAAGGGAATCAGGATAAAAATAAGCTGGTCAAGTTGGGGTCAAAAAAACAAAATAATTACACTAAGCTACGTATTTCCTTCCCAATCTACCTACATAACACTTTGCTGGGTGTTATGTCAGGTCATACACTTTATTAATAAAGGTCTTACACATTTCCAAATTGTAGTGTATGCCCATTACTAATCAATTTAAAACAAAAAGTGGAGACTAAAACAAGTTCACACATAAATTCAACAGGCAATCTAAAAGGTAAGGGCCATCCTTAGTCATTTCAAACTATCAAACGAGTAAACTATGTCGTCAAAATTAAATGTTAAGAACAGTTGAGGTTTACAAAATTAAAGTTGAGAGGAACTGGTGAACAAATCTCTCATACTATTGATACACATGCAATCCAAAAAGCTCTCACTAGAACTAAGTATTTCAATGCAATTTTTTTTCAGCAAATCTGGGCATATAATCATTGTTATACGGCCAAATTAAGAAAATTGCCCAAAAACCCAGAGGATTTTGTCAACACACGTCTTACATTAAAATGATAGTTCAGTTTCAAGCAGATTACTGTACATTCCAATTGTTGTTACTGTTGCTTTGTTACAGCGCCAGCGTTGCCAGGTGGGAGGTGCTGGATTATCGTACCAATGACGTAAAATTATCGTATTTTACAAAAAATTATCGTACACCCAGTAAAACCACGCCCATTAACAAAATAACACCCTTTACATGCACTTGTAAGGCAGTGGGAGTGAAGGAAACACACAGGAGGCAAAAAATAACCAGGGAAATAAGAGTTTAAGAAACCCAGAAAGAAATCAGTAGGGGCGGGACTTAGGAGACAGTATATATAAATTTATATATACATATCAGGTTTTGTTTAACGTTAACCCAAACATCTGCATTATACAAAATCTAAGCGATGTGTAGTTTTAATCTCCTCAGTCAGTCTTTATAAACTAATCAATAACATTTTGGATGTTTTTAAGCACAAATACTTCATCCACTACTATTAATGGATTAATCAGTTCAATTAGTTTTTTTAAGATAAAATAGTGCGTCACAGATCAAAATTATTTTTTTATAAAAATACCATCTACAACGTTTTCAGCAAAGATGTTCACATTGACTGCAGACAGAAAATAATAAAGAGATTTTTTTTCTTTGCTGTTGTTTTTTAAAACTGTTAATTCAATCAAAAGTTCAGTGTTTCAGCATCAGAGGAACGCTTTGATTTCCGAGCCCGCAACAAGTCGCAAATTGATGTCCCTACTCTTTATAATTTTGTGGGCGGGGCTACTCGCCCCAAAGTAAGCAATCGCTAGCCAGTGTGATTGACTGGACCTATCAGCCAATCATTCATCTGTTCCTATGTTTGATGCATTCAGGGTTCATTAAAAAAAATAAAAAAAAAACTCCGACAAACAGTCGCGGCAGATGAAAACAACTCACACAATTACACAGACAAGAAACGTTCAAATTATCGTATTTTGAGCATTTTTTGCAATTATTGATCGTACATCGTACGGAGGGCAAAAAAATCGTACAAATACGATAATAATCGTACACCTGGCAACGCTGTACAGCGCAGTCACAGCTCGACTGGTTACCTCTCCTTACGTTACTCTGGCTCATTATTAATTGACTGCGCAAGCGCAATCTTTTGTGATTTTCAAAATGGCCGGTGAATACGACTTTCAGTTGGCGGGAAAGCCAGGAGGAATGTCTTGATAAGTAAAGTAATGCATTTTTTTTTCTAAAACTCGGTCTAAGAAATGTTTATTTAAAATCCATACACCATTTTGTTTTATTTTTAAAGTCAGAATTTTAATCCACAGTTCCATGGCTTGATGACGTAAAAAATGATCTGTCAATTGTTGTGAATTTTAGCACTACAACGTCGTCTGGTGGCAGTAGGATGTATTGCATGTTCAAAAGTTTACTAGTGAAGTTCATACTTCAGCCCTCTAGCTATTGTTTTTATGGTATATTTTTAGGCATGTTCTTTATAAAATGGTTATATTTATGTAAAATATACAAAGCCATTTGGAACTGACATTTAAATAAAATAATTTAAAGTAAAGATTAACACTTGCTTTAATGAACTCCCTCAAAAAATTATTGTGCAGAAGAATTCCTTTATTAGTCCCACAGTGGGGAAATTACTGTGCTGCATTGCACCGCAGTAGGCAGCCACACAACAGCACCAATGCAACTAGGGGGTTAGGTGTCTCCTCCAGGACCCCCAGGCAGTTCTGTGGGATTTGAGCTGGCATCTTCTGGTCCAAAGACGAACACGTTCCACCAAGCCAGGACCTCCCCCTAAGGGATTTTTACTTTTTAAAGATGTTTTGCTTCTTGTACAAAATTTTAGAGACATTTCCAAACTGAATTAATTAACACAATACACATTTATTTTCTTAATTTGTAAGCATACAGCATGTACAGAGGGAAATTAAAAATTTGACAACAACATACTGAAAATTCTTCGGAGACACATGACCAAATTTAGAGATCCAGCTCTCAATTACAAAAAAAAAAACCTGAAACTCATAAAATTACAACAGCTAACAAAGTACTTTGCTTACTGATGTGTAATCTCATAATTTGTTTAATTTTGAGCAGATTTCATGAACGGAACATACAGAAATCATCATTTAATGTTGTTTAGAAGAGAAAACAGATAACATTGCAGTGTAAAGCAGGTATTGATTGTCTAAGTTCTGTAATACTGCATAGCAACTGTCCATTTCTGAGCCACGTTAAGTCACATTAAAGTTTAGTTGATTGTACAAGAGGAGATAAAGCTTTCAATAAAATAAAAACAGGTAAACTGATAAATGAAAGTCACCAATTTCACATTTTCCCAGATAGACACACATACTGTATTGTTTAAAAAGTAGAAGATTGTCTCTCAAAACTTTTACGTTCTGTAAAAATGAAATTATTTTCAAATAATGACACAACTTTGTATTTGCTAGTAAAGGACAAATGGTTTGGACTTTGCGTCAGTTAAAAAGCAGAAATAACTCAGCAGCAATATTGAGATTTGCTCTAAATATGTAAGCAGCGTGCATGCAGGGATGAGTAGGATGAAGGACAAAGTTTAAATGGTTGTCCCAGCCACGGTTTGTTTGTCAAAGAGGTACTCTGCCATGCCGTTTTGAGGGGCCCCCATACGCCGCAGGCTTGAGATCCAGTCGGCTAGCCTCTTGATGGATTTTACTTGCTCATCCAGGTAATGTGATTCAATAAAATCACACAACTATGAAGGACAAAAAACAAAATCAATGTACTGCCACAGTTACAGAAAAAGAAACTTTCGTGCGGCGTCCAGGTTTGCTCCTTACATGAGGATCATCATGCTCACTAGCCAGTTTCTGCAGATCTAGCAGGGATTGGTTCACACTCTTCTCCAGCTGCAGTGCACACTCTAAAGCCTCAAGACCGCTCCCCCACTCATCCCTATCAGGTTTCTAGAACAAATACATAAAGTTGATAAAAAGGTGATCTATTTAAAACACTCAGCAAGTGACTCAGTGCTTCTAAAAATATTTCAACAGGGTTTGTTCAATAAAACACAGTTAATTTTTGGTATTTAAAAAAACATATATAACACTTTTTTATTTGCTCAAAATCACTAAGCATACCCGGATGTCCTGCAAGAAAATTCGGCCTCCACGATTGTTCTGCTGGCCCATCAGCTTCTCTGCATGCACACGTTCCTCTTTAGACTGAGCATTGAAAAACTTAGCAAAATTTGGCAGGTATTTATCATCCCTCTCAAAGTAATATGCCTATTCGAAACAAGCACAGAAAGAATAAAACAGGATTTGTCTCTGAAATACATTTTCATAACACATGAGATGGTTTGAAAAAGATGAGCTCACCATAGAGAGATAAACATAAGAAGCATACAGCTCTAAATTTATCTGCCTGTTTATTGCTGCCTCACAGTCCTGGTGATAGTTCTGTCGAATTTGGGAAGTCATTTCTGTGGAACAGTACAAAAGAAACATAATCACATTTGCTAAGTGTAAAGAACAGTAGAAAAAGTCAATTGTGAATGCTATTTCTGCTTCATCTGACAACCACTTGTAATGAAGGAAGGAGACTATCACTTACAAAGAAAAATCTTTAGAGGATGCAGTTAGGTTTAATGTCAGTAACATGACACTGCAAAAATATGCTCACTCATCTAATCTTATCGTTGATTTATCTTAATATTTTTCTAGTAATCTACTTGAGATTAAACAAGAATTTTTATGAAAGTTAATCTTTAGACATAATATTCAGAAAATCTGGACCCAAAAGTTCCATGACTGTTTTGTCCTTGACATATTTGCCAAGGTTTAGATAAGATTAAAAATTAAACCATTGAATATTTTGTTGATTTATCACTCTGCTTTACAATTATAGTATATTACACACCATGTGCACTCTTTTAGGGTCTGATTTTGGAGTGTTTTTCTTTAAAGGGGTGTGTGTGGAACACCAATCCAGGCATGACCTACATTTTCAGACATGGAAAACGTGACATTATACCCATTACTTTTCTTGCAAATTTGCAAAAAATTAGTAAATACCAGAAACAAGTTTATTTGGTTTGTGCATTTCTTGAAAAATATTGATACAATCTTAGTTAATTGCTATTCTTGCAAATCAAACCTAATTTTACTTGTTAATGAATAGACTATAAAGGGTAAGATCAAGGTTTAGATTATTTACACTTTATTAACTAATGCAAAACTATTGCTGAACAATTGAGTTTCAATTGCATTTATATCAATAAGTATCAGCGTAAACTATTACAGCCAGTAATTGTTGGCTGATCTTTAAAAATCAGAAGTAAATCTCATTGCTAGCTTGTGATATATTATGTAAACGTACCTCCTTCAAGAATCGTCCACTTGACACAAATTTAGTTATTGCTGCGATAATCCGATGCTTTTGGTAATATTTTCAAAAACAAACCTTTAATATTGTTCAATACGTTGTCATTAGTGATGACGCATGTACGTCGAAAAGTCTATAGTGATTTAGAATGCTGCGTTTGAGGATCCTAGGAATCTAGTTGTTTAGTTCTGTGTTTTCGGAAAAGAATAAGCCTTTTTTTTTTTAGTTGGGTACTCTGAGAAAATGAACAGCCACATTGAATGTGACAAAAGGTCAAATGTGAATGTGTCACATTTGTCCAGGATTGTGGAATGGTTGAAAAAAAAGAACAGAGCAGTTGAACACCTTCAAGGTTAAGTCTCTGTTCTCCGAGGTACATTGAAGGCAACATCTTGAATCCTAGGTTTTTTTTTTCCGCGGTATTTGAAGCTAATGGACACCTCAAAATTACTCAGAACAAAATAAAAGTACTTTTTTATTATTAATTTGGTGCAACTATGTCAGAAAAACTGACAAAACACTGTTTTCCCAGTTGTTTCAATTGACCATGCATAAATACTTGGCAGAATTTTTGACATATATGATTACTAGTTTTCCAGTTGTAATTACTTAAGAATTTGGTTGCCGAGTGCCAACATTTACTCTTTTAAAAAGTTGTCCAAGTCCCACCTCCTCGATTTATTCAAGCAGTTGTCTTAATTATTGACAACAAACTAAGTTTCTCACTAACATCTCGTCCAGACTTATAAATCTTTGTAATCCTTTATTCGTTCAGGAGTAAATTAATCGTAGGACGTGTGTATTTCATCATCCATCATCAGATACACTGCCCAGAAGACACGTTGAAACCTTTTCTACAATGTTCAGACTAATAACCAAAATTATTAAAAAATTTCCGTTCTGTCACCTGCTTATTCGGGGGCAACAGTCTCTGATGGAAACCCAGGTTTCTCTCACCCCAATGCATCCTTCAGCTCGCCCAAAAGCTGTAAGACAATCTCTCTAGTGGATCTGGGGTCTGCCTCTGGGTCTCTTCCCAGTGGGACATTCCGGACACACTTCACCTGCAAGATGTCCAGGAGGCATCCTAATCAGATGTCCAAACCACCCCAACTAGTTTCTCTTGACCCAAAAGGAGCAACAGCTCTACTCCGAGCTTTTCACTATCTCTGACCAAGAGCCCTTTCACAAAGTAGAAGAAGCTCATTTTGGCCAATTCTTAAATTTATTCAGAAAAATCTACAGTGAGAACTCATAAGAAAATACACACAGTAAAGGACAAAGTTGCTTTTATTAGAAGAAGAAAAAAAACCAACAAATTTTACATTTTGCAAAGTAGTGGAGCAATCACTTTGATCCAGCTGGAGGTGAATGCCACACTGCAGAGCTTGTCCGTTTAAAATAACGGGGTTTGCTCTTGTAAAAGATATTTTCCAATTTCGGTGGTTCAATAACCCCAAAGAACGCATCTAAATCAGGGGGGTTGAAGTATTGCTTCGCGATGAGTTGTTTCAAATTAATCCCTAGAAAGAAAAATAAAGATGAAACAGTCAGACAAGAAATTCACAAATGAGAAAACTTTGCAAGTAAAAAAATCAATAATTTCGAAGCTTGTTAAACTTGACACACCTTCCGCCCAGGATGGAATTGGTTTCCTAGGGGCTGACTCATCATCCGTAGAGTCATCACTATTCTGGTCCATGCCATAGTCCTCTGCGTTTCTGAACTCCGTGAGGGTTTTATTGGTCACTTTTGGAGTGATGGCATAGGATTGTGGTGAAGCTTGCTACAAGAGAAAAGAAGCACATTAGGACTAAAACATGCTTTAAAAAAAAAAAAGAGAGAGAAAAGTTTCTAGTTTTAAAATGAATGACAAATGTGTGTGGAAAAAAACATGTTTGTTATGTACCGTAACATCCACTGTCACATTCAAGTTGCTACCTTTTCCCACGGGTGTGCCCATTAAAGAGCGCTGAAAGGACAAGGCATGTAAAGCAAAGCAACAAATAACAATGAGAGAAACAGTTACATAAAATGTATGAAATAGGAGCCAATCATAGAAAATTTCACATGGCCATTAGAAAAAACATATTTAAACAAAATGAAATCTTGCATCTTTTTTCAACGTTTGAAACAAAAGAGTGGAAAAACAATGCTTACCTCAATATCTACAGTCACATTCAAGGCATTGGATGCCTTAATAAAAGAAAGGGAAAAAAAAGTAAAAAAAAATTGTATAAATCCAACATATGATAGGTTCAAATGCAAAAAATAAATAAAAATCAGACACTAATCAAGCAGTTAATTCCCATAATATAATTGCTCAAGATGCTTTCTATCTAATTATTAATCTTTAAATGTTCTTTTAGGATATTTCCCAGGTAGAACTAAACATGGAACATTCAGAATTTGAAACCTTTTAAATGTCCCAGTTTGGAGTGAAACAAAAAATGTTCAGCAAAACGTCTACCTGTGCAATTGCAGCCTGTTTAGCTGCAGCTTCCTTCAGTCGTGCTTCGTTTTCTTTCTCTGCCTTTTCTTTTGCCTCAAGCTTTAGTTGCTCCTGCTATAGAGAGAAAGAGAAAAAATATTGCAAATAAAACCTGACAAAAATGCAAAAGAGCAAAAAGCATATTGCTAAACTAAGCAGTTACATGACAGAAAAAAAAAAAAAAAAACTTTATTTCAAAGGAGGAGAAGCAGAGTGTTGCTAGTATCAATCATACAATTTTATTTTGCAAAATACTGTAAATTTCTTTTTCCTACCAGTTTTCTTTCTTCTAGTGCCCGTCTCCTCTCCTCCAAATCCCGCAACTCTTTCTCTCTTGCTGCTCTCTGTAGCTCTCGTTGCAGAGCCAGAGCTTTTTCTTTCTCCACCCGCTCTCTGTTTAAAAGAAACAAACAAAATGAACAGTGAGAAGATGCTTAAAACTCAAAACTTGCTGTTTTGAGTACTTTTTCCTCAGGTACTTAGATATCATATAAGACAACCATGCTAAAACCTTTTTTTTTTTTTGCTAAATTTGAATATTTATCAAGAACTTTTTGCACTGCAGCATTTTAAAGATGCTGCATAAATAAATAAAAAAACGTACCTTTCTGCAGCCGCCTTCCTTTCTCTTTCTCGCTCCTTTTCTCTTTCTCTTTCCCTCTCTCTTTGTTCCTGCTCTCTTTTCAGCTCCAGCGCTTTGCGAGCACGCTGTTCCTCTTCCTCTGCCTTCTTCTTAGCCATCAACTCCTGCTGTCGTTTGTCTTCCTCCTAAAAATTTCAAACATGCATCAGCAAAACGCTCATTTTAAACTTTGCAATACTTTTATCTCCTTAGTTGCAAAACTACAAATTTTCCTCTCAAAGTTCATATAAAATAGCAGCATGTACGAGATGACTTTGAAATAAAAGTCTACCTGCTGAAGCTTTCTTCTCTTAGCTTCTTCTTCATTCTTTCTCTTCAGTTCCAGCTCTTCCTGACGTTTCATGGCCACCTTTTTCTTGGCCTTCTCTTCAGCTGCACGCTGAGAATGGATAGATAACATGTGTGTTATAAGTCAGTTTAAAAAAAAAAACTTGAACATTTTTTCACCTGCCGCTTACCTTGTCAATTTTCTCATCGTTCTGTGCCATTTTTTGTTCAATTTTCTTTTTTTTTTCTTGCTCTTCTTTTACTTTCGCCTCCAAAACTTTCTTCATCCTCTCGTCTCTTTTCCTGGAGTATAAATGTTCCAATTCGATTAAAAAAAGAAATGAAAGGAACCATCAAAAATTCTTTTAAGTGTGCAAAGAACAAACCTCTTGATTTCCTCCTGTTTCCTCCTTTTATCTTCCTCCATTTTTCTCATCCGTTCTTCTTCTTGTTCTTGTTTCTTTTTAAGTGCTTCCAGTTTGAGAAGCTCTTTAGTCTGAGGAAGAAAAACAAAAATAAGACAGAGTGAGCTTAAACTTATCTTTTATGAACAAACAGGAAATAATGCAATTGAGTGATGTTAAAAGTGACCATTAAAAATTTTAGAGTGGAAATACAACAGCCTCATTAACATTGCTGTTAAAATGAAAGAAAAAAGGTTATTTTAAAGAGGTTTGTCAATTTTTTACAAATACATAAAGATAGGAGTTACAGTTACACCAACAACTATTTGACAGGTTTATCATATTAGATAGAATTTTAAAGGTGTATGAAATGAAGTTTAAAATCTATCTTTGAAACAAACAAAGAAAACGCTAGTGTTCGAACACAAACTATAACTGAAAAAAGGTGACAAACAAACTGTGCCAAGAGTATTAGTCACAGGTTTTAAATGACATTGTATTTTGCTAAATCAGATGCTCAAAAAGAAAGCCAAAAGTTAAATGAATTCAGGTTCATGTCTAAAAGAGCCCCTGTCACACATGAACCGTCTGATAATATTCAGTTTCTCAAAGGTGAGCATCTAATAAGCAGAACAATTTCAGCCATTTGTGGAAGCTATTTGTTCTTTTTTTATTCACAAGTTTTGAACAAAGACTGGCCTGGTGTAGATCCCACAATTTCCCCTGGAGTTATTTAGTATTGAAGTCAACACATGGTAGTGTGAAAGGGGCTAATCCAGAGTGAGATTATTTGGAGTGAGAGTGGGAATATTAAACACCACCCCAATGTGCTTTATTAGAGTTACACTTACCACAATACCATTGCTGTTCTGAGGAAGAACAAACATTGGGCTTTTGTTAAGAATAGGTCACATTGTTTGATAAAATATGATGTCATAAAAATCAAACACTTCAAAACTAATAGCTTTGGTTCACATTGTGATGCATTGTTTGCAACATTGAAAGTGACTTCCATGGTTTGTTTAACTGCTGTAAAAAGGAGATTTTTATCTAAATCTGGACCAAATAAGCAGCCTAAATTAGCAAAAATAAGTAATATGTGATTATGGCAATCATTCCACGCAAATAGCTTTTTTTTTTTTAACAGTAGTTTTGTCTTCTGAACTGCTTATCCCCAAAAAGGTACACTCTGACACACACACAAACATTCCTAGTGGCCATTAATTAGATAATGGCCAATCAACCTAACATGCACATTTTTGGAGAGTGGAATGAAACCGGAGTACTCAGAGAACACCCAAGCTTGCACAAGGAGAACATGCTAACTCCACACAGAAAGGCCAGTGTTTCAAGCCTCCCTCCCACTCTGGGACTCAAACCTCAACTTTCTCACTGCAAGACCATTGTGCAGCAGTTTTTTTAATTGTAGTTTATAATTGCAGTAAAGTGTCCAATTGGACTTTGAAAGATATTGATATAGAGACCAGTTGTAACTCTTTCAATGACAGGTTATGCGTAACGTTTGTAATAATATGCATCATGATCCTTTAAATGATCTAACCAAGTGTTATTGGTATAGCTTACTAACAATAAGAATTATTCTTATTTTATTGTATTAAGAAATGCCCATGAAAACAGTTTAGTTTTTTTTGCTTGCATCGTAATGAGGGCATCACTTACTTTTGGATCCAATTTCAATGGTGTTGCACTCTTGATGAAAGATTTGATTACAGCGGACCGGCCAAGAGAGCTTGGAGTCATCATCAACAGCTGATTCTTATGGACGGTGTGAAGGAAAGATTTCATGTTGGGCTTCAAAACCTACATATGAGCAATGAAGCAAATGATAGAAAAGAAAAAACAAAAAGAGGTTTCCCATTAGCATGCTCTTATTTATCCTGTGAGCAAATGTACCCCCTGAACCCGCAAGTCTTACACTCAGACTTTTCTTAGGAGGTGAAGACGTCTTGGTGGGACTTTCGTCTACAGTCCTTTTACGTTTTACGGTGCGGCTTGATCTAAATATGGGAGACAACAAACAATTATGCTTCGTTATTGTTGGCATCGAAAAATACTCTGAGATTACTCCCGAGTGGGGATGGTTATCGATCCCGTCTTATGGATAACTATTCTTTTCGACACTGCTTATCTTATACTTTTATCCTGTATAAAAACAAGTAGAGGATTACAAATAAATTATAGGGATGCAACCAAACAATGCAAAAAATTTTTTTTTATTATTAATGTGAAAGAGGTTAAGTTTATATTATGTTTGAAATTGTTTCAAAATAAAAGGTTTAGTTTCATCCACATAGTTTGTGGACAAACATACCAAAAAAAAAAAAATCCTAAAGAGTATCAATAAAAAAAAAAACAAAGATGGTAACAATAACCATTCCCACTTCCTTGAGTTTAAGATAAAAAAAAAACAAACAAAAACAACCACAACACTTTAAAGTATGAGTAACACCCACCTCCGTATGATCAATGTTGATGGTTTCTCAGTGGAAACTAAGAAGAGAAATTATTGAATTAGTTGGGAAATAGAAAAAAAAAATGCCCAAAAAGATTTTGTTATAATTTTTTTTTTTTACCCGTTTTGACTGGAGTGCTGTTCACTGTGGGCTCAGGGAAAAACAGTGCAGGTGGGGCCAGTTTGGGAGAGTTTGCCACCACGGAACGAGTGATCCGCTCCACATATGCTTGAACTGGCTCTTTAATAATGGGCTGATTTGTTAAAAGAAAAAAAAGCAACAGGTAGCTGTTTAGTGACCACAAAACTGAATTAAAAAAGCTAGGGGCTTGAACAATTATCAGTGTAAAAGAAAAACTCATTACTTCTGATGTTTCCTCTGATTTTTTAGGAGCAGGTTTTTCCTCCATCTGCTCTGCTACATCTTCCATTATTCTGGAGAGCAGAAAAACAAATCTCTAATTATTCAAATGAACAAAAAATTAAGTATATGGTCTCAAGGACAGAATATCTGGTAAAAAATTAATGTTGCCATGAACCATGAATAGAAAATGTTTCTTTTTACTCAACTAATTTTGTCAAAACAAATGAAAGCAAGTCTAATATCAATGTGTGAAAATAAGAGCGACTGCTTTTTAGAATAAAAGTTCTGATTTACTCACGGGTCAGTCGAACCTGGGTTTGTGACCAGGCCCTCTTCTACAGACACTAAAAGATAAACAATTCAATCAAATTGAGAAAAAAAATCCAAGAGAAATATTTTATAACTTTACAAATTCTTTAAATGTTTTTTTTGTTGTTGTTACCATCAGAGACGCTGTTGCTGCTGCTGGTTGAGCTGCCCGTACAGTTTGCCTTCCTCTTTAGCGTGGAGCGCCGTGATGCGCGACGTACAGACTCCTGGGTCATGCTGTGCCGTAAACCAGCCACAGAGTGGCGCAGTTTCAGGGAGAACCGCACAGGGGCCTGCTTGGAGCTTTCAGGTGTGTTGGCTATTGCAATCTTAGCAGCTGTTCGTCCAGGAGAAACATCTGGTTTTATAGCAAGCTCGGCCGACCTGCGCTCCTCAAATGAGACTCTGACGGTACACTCGGGTGTAAATATTTTAGGTGGACTTTTCTTAACCTCGTTGACATCTTCAGGCTTTATTTTAGCTCCTTCTTCCTCATTATTTTTGCAACCGTCTTCTTCTAAGACCAGCTCAGGTTTCTTATTCTCCACCACCTCAGTGCTGCTTTTTTGAGGAGGCAATTGGCATTCAACTTCTGGCTTGGTCTGTTTAAGTTTGCGAGAGGAACTTCTCAGCCGTGCTGTGTTTTTTTCCTCAGCGTCGGAAGCCTGAGGGACAAGTTCTTCCTCTGCAATCAGGTTCAGTGCTTGAACAACAGAACCACGAAGATTACTGCGCTTTCCCTTTGAATACCTTTAAGAGAAAAAAAAGTTAGATCAAATTTTTTTTTTTTTCGCAAAAAGCAGTATTAAGAACAAAAACCTTTTCCTTGATTGGTTTTCCTCCTGGCGGCCCACAGAAACACGTTTCCTACGACTATTTTTCTTCTGCGAAGGTGTTTTTGGCATCAACTCTGGCTCTACACTAAATTCTCTACAGAGAAATAAGATGAGGATAACTAAATTCTTGACATAACAAAAAAACGTAATTAGTCTTGAATGAAACCAAACTCACCTCGAGAACATACGTATTGCTTCTTGCTGAATCTCTTTCAGCCAAACCATGTGGACCTCATCAATATCAGTGATTAAATCCTTTGTTTTGTCAGTAAACAAGCGTCTGAACGACTGCACTGACTCCAAAATCGTGCTCATGATGGCGGTCTGGGAAAAAAAAAAAAGAAAGTCAAACAAGTTTAAAAAAAAAATGCATACATGAGGTTTGTCATTTCTCAATATGATTTCAAAACATAATTGCTTTTTACAAGAAAAGTGTGTCAACATAACTTATTAATGTATCCAAGTATTTAATTGTTTTCTAATTCCTTCCATTTTGGTGTCACCTTTTCCAGAAACAAAAATGACCTGTTAAATGTGTAAGTTATATTGAGTCTACTGGTGGGATGTGCCCGAAACACCTCACTGGTGAGGCGTTTGGAAGGCATCCTGGCCCGATGCCCAAACTACCTGATCTGGCGTATCTCGACCTGAAGGAGCAAGGGCTCTACTCCGAACTTATGGCAGAAAACTGACCGTGTAGTTTGGAGGAGTGTAGAGGTAAAAAAAAACTGTTGCTTATATAAAAAAAAAACTCCACTTAATGTCATTGTTGGAGGACAATTTTTTTTTTTTTATGCCAAAGTTGTAGCTGTACGATAAAAACTGCAGCAGCTATGAGAATTAGTCTGAGTTTTAAAAAATGTTAAACATTGGCTTCTTCAGAGTAAAGAGGGATTTTTTTGGCCCCTTATTTTAACTGTTTTTTTTAGACAGTCGTATCTCAAAAATGATAAAAGTTAGCATAGAACTTTATCGAAGTTCTAAAGACCAACTCCTTGTGATCGTTTTAAAAGTAAAATGGTATATGGATGCTTGACTTTAAACCTTTTAAAGGACAGGGGTGGGCAAACTTTTTTATTTGCGAGCCACATTGAGTTCTAACATTTGACAAAGGGGCCGGAACGGGAGCATATGGATGGCATGCTTTGGTAACTTCATTGGAGAAAAATCTTGGGATATGGAGAAAACGTGCTTTGATTTACAATAAAAAAAAAAGCATTAAAACAACATTTCCGACTTTGAAATGAGTCTTTAAACACTAAAAATAAAATGATTAACTTTTTTTGAAGGTCTTTGATCCCTCAGGGAGTCGCCATCAATCTCCTCTTTCTTGACTGGCTTTTTTTTTTTTTTCTCAAAAACATTAAACGCGGTCAATTTCAAAACAAGCGCATTAGCGATTAAAAACGTGTATCTAGCGCGCTAGATTTAACACTGGCACGTGTAGCGATCCCAATGACTTTCCTTAGTAGCGCACAAGGTTTGAAATCTAACGCGCTTGTTTACGTGCAAGTGGTGGGTCCAATGGCTTTCTATATCAGTGCGTGGGGTTTATTTTGACAATGTGCGCGTCACAGAGACGCACACATTTGAACGAGAGCAGGTGTTGTTTTCTCAACAGAGTAGCAAGAGGGAGACATCTAGTGAAGAAACATTGGAACTGCATGGGAAATAAAACATTAACAAGGTTTATTTACTTAATTTTGTTTTCAAACTGGGCGGGACGGATTAAAACGTTTAACGGGCCTCATGTGGTCCGCGGGCTGTAGTTTGCCCATGCCTGACATGGGACTATATAAGAAATCAGGCCAATTAGTTTTGAACTGTTAATTTACTGTGGCATTGTGAAGAAATTTAATTGGGTAAATTATTGATTTATTAATCAATCCATCGTCTAAATGGCTGATCTCTGTCTGGCTCAGTCACTGTAGGTGCTGGCGTGCGCCCTGAACAGGTCTACAGTCTGGTGCTAACTGTTAGAAATCAGCTATATTTTGGTCTAATTGTGATGTTTTACTCGACTAAGGAGAATAAAGTATTATCTAAAACATGGATGTACATGGATTATGTATTGGTAGATGTTACAGAAACAAGGCCGAGTTTAAAATCAAACAAACGTTTACCAGCAATGCTATATTTACACCAAAAAATAGAACAATTCATTTTAACAAACTAAATTATACTAAAACTAACACGGATGAACAATAATAAAACATAATTAGGCTTAACAGTATTAATTAGTTCAAAATTCTTGATTAAAGTGACTAGAGAACCATGAAACGATAACGTTTCATTAGCATGCTAGTTTAGCTAGGATAATAAAAATGGGGGAAACGTGAAAAAATTAACTTAAAAATATCGGATAAAAATTTACATAAATATTATCAACTAGCACAAAATGAGAGATAATCTGAGCATGTTTAGCAGATAAACGTTGGACAGGATGGCAAACGTTAGCATGCTAAGTCCATCAGCGGAAACTGGTATAAACATTAAAAAAAAAAAAAAAAAAACATTTTTACCTTGATAATCCAAGTTTATGTAAAAGAAATTCTTAAAAGTCTCGTTCCTCTGTTGGTTATAAAACTAACTCAATGGCATAATTGCAATAAAAATGCAGGATTTCTAATAATTATGTCGCTGCAGTTTCAGAACAACTTGAATCGTGCCTGCTGACCCGCTGAAACCGTTTATATCTGTTCAAACTTCACCAGCCAATAGTGAAGCTTACAATACGATGAGCTGTTCGTTGTAATAACGGAAACGCCCGAAAGGGCGGTGTAGAACACTGAAACAGCAATGGTTGAACAGTTTAGCGTTTGGAAACAAGTTTGTATAAATTTAACGCACCTTAAAGGCGGGCTTAGTGCGTCACCAACTTTGAATCAACCAGTTAGCAAAGTGTGAGGATTTAAAGAACACAAACACGGAAGCAAAACGCTTTTGTTTTATTGGAAAAAAAAACAAACAAACATACACACAGAACAAAATCTGATAAAAGTTTAAAGATTCAAAGCAAGTGTTCAAGAAAAATGATCAGAAATAAATAATGATTAGAAATAACAACAAAGAGTAAAACAAGTTTTAAAAAAATGTAGTTTAAGCACATAAAACACTTTAGCAATCGAAGCTTGTTCAGAAATTCGTTTAAACCAATTAAATGTAATTAAATATTAAGCTCCCCACATGGAAAAAGAACCAAAAAAAAATATTTTTATGAAAATAATCCAGTGATGTAACGTTTAGAATCTACCCATGTTTTTCCTTACAAGTGAGCTGAAACAAGCATTAAGAAGAAATCCTTAGAAAAAAGAGAAAGAAATATTTCTGGGCCTTGATCTGCAAATGGATCCAGATCTGTTTTTATTAATCAAATCATTTTGTCAAGTACAGTAACTACTGTATGTTTTATTGTTGGGTATGTAAAATTTGCTGCAATGCTGAGACTTTGCCTTAATTTTGTGTATGTTTGGTCTGATTCTGTATAAAGTTTCTTCATTTTACTGGAATGTAAGTATAAAAAGTCCAAAATCCTCACTAGTATCTAACCTACAAATAAATCTAAAGAATGCAAAATGAAAAAAAATCCCACCCTGCGGAGATCCAGTGAGGAGCTCTGCCATCCGGGAGGAGCTCGGTGTCGAGCCCCTCCTCCTCCAGGTCGAGAGGAGCCAGATGAGGTGGTTCGGGCATCTGGTCATGCTGCCCCAAGCACCTTGCTGGTGAGGTGTTTCGGGCACGTCTCACCGGGAGGAAACCAAGAGGAATACCCCAGACGCGGTAGAGAGACTATGTCTCACGGCTGGCTGGGGAACGACTCTGGATCCTTCCGGGTGAGCTGGAGGATGCAACCGGACCTTTTTCTCAGTGCCACTCTTCTGATCTCACCACAATTTTGTTCAATGTTTCTTTAATTTTAACTGATACTCTTCAATCACATGTTTTTCTCCACATGAATTCCTGTCTTACTTTGTATGTCAGTGCCTCCATCACCATAGCGAAAAAAAACGAGACTCAAAGTAGATCTTTGCTTCACCCTGAACTCTTCTGTCACTGCTATTGCACACCTCAACACTGTCTTACAGTCCTCATAAACGTCCTGCACTGCACTAACATGCTTTTTTGTCACTCCAGGCTTCCTCATGCAGTACTAAAGTTCCTCTCTAGGAGCTCAGTCATAAACTTTCTCTAGATCTACACTGACCTCTAGCTCTCCCTGACCTTCCCTTTACTTCCCTGTCAGTGTCCTCAAAGCACAAACTGCCTCTATGGTATTCCTTTTTTCTTTGCCATGAAAACCTCATGCTGCTCACAAACACTACAGAAATACAATTAGGCCCTAACAGGGATGTATTACGGTATCTGTACCATTAGAAGATTTTTTAATATGTTGCATCTTAACCCTGCAATCATGTCCTGGATCATCACAAGAACCTGTTTGCACAGGTTATCTTGTTCACAGACTTTGGTAGACGTACAGTAAAAATGCAAAAATAAATAGTTGAAACAAGAGTTGGGGCCTGAGTCGTAATAAGCGTGTGAGATTTTTTTTTTGTTGCATTTATTCTTGTTTTTTTATTTCCAAATCAAACCAAAACATTTGTGAACATTCTTTGCAAAAAAAGGCAGAAGTCAAAAAATAAAATAACAATTTGAGTTGGAGTTTTACAGAATTCATGCATCCTTCTCAATGTTAATTACAAAATAGAAAAAATAGAAAATAACTTGCATAGAATGCTTTAGTTCTAAGTAGAACATGTAAATGGAGGTATTGTTGGTGCTGTTTCAGAGAGGCCAGCAATAGGATGGTGAATCCATTTTACAAACACAACCAGGCTCTCGAGGAAAAGTTACAGGCTCCCCTGAAATGACAAGTGTGTAGTGCCCAAGTTAGTGAAACTTAGTTCAAGTAAGTTGTACTCTAAGCTTTGACAATCATTTGATTATGTGTTGTATAAAACATCTAAAGTATCCAAAAATGGTCAGAAATGTATTTATAAAATTTGTGAGGTAAAGCATTACATTTATGCACAAAAGCCTTGAATAAGCATCACTGTTTATTTAGCATCATTCTTGGCATATTACCTGGATTGAGAGGAAATTTAGATCCAGATGCTTTCAGGACAACTTGTAGATTGCAGATTTTAGTATTGCGAGCCTGTTCCCTCAGAATAATGCACACTTCATTTTTCCTGACCAGCCAGTCCATCTGACCGCCAAGATAGTTAACGCCACGAATGCAAAGCTCACAGATGTGATCAGGTAGCAGGGGACAGAACGCCAGGCAGTCTTTCTGAACCCTAGAATGAAAACCATTTTTTTTGCCTTAGTGTCCTTGTTCTGAACTATGGACTGTACATATTAAAGGCTTTGGAACTGGGTTTGTTGGGAGGATTGATAACTGACCTGAAACCCGTATAACCAAAAAGCACAGCTTGCAGGAACCCTCCCATACCTGTGAGAAAGTTAACTGCACCAGAGCCATCTGATGATTCACTCCATACCTGGGGTTTAAAATAAAAGTTAACAAAGATTTCTCAAACTGATTTACTGTAGGCACTATGAGACAGTGTGGTCCTGCACCTGGAATGGACCTTGAATGTTCTTGTAACACTTCTCAAGAAGATGTTGAGCTTTCTCAGCTTCGCCCAGTTCCAGCCAGCCAATTGCAAACATACCCTGGTAAAGAAAAAAAAGCAAGATCAGCAACAAAGGCAGGAATAAACCATGTTAACATGACCTCAATTGATGTTAAGACATATGTTTTGAAATAGAGAAGGATTTTTATTGTCATACCTAAATTGATTTTTTTAAGTTATTTATTTTCAGGGTACACAACTTAAAACACATGTAGAAAATATAATTACGTTTACATAAAATAAAACCATATTAAACTAATATAATAACTCTGGGTCTTGTTAACGAGTGGGGGAAGGATAGAGCGCCAGATCGCCAGATGAATTGGTGCGGTGTCTGCAATAATTAGTATGCTGCATCGGTTGGTGAAGAAAGAGCTGAGCCAAAAAGCAAAGCGCTTGATTTACCAGTCGATCTAGGTTGCCACCCTTGCCTGTGGTCAATAGCTGTGGGTGGTGACCAAAAGAAATAGATCGTGGATACAAGCGGCCGAAATGAACTTCCACTACAGGGTGGCTGGTAGGGGTGTGCGATACCGCAAGTTTTGGTATCGATCCGATACCAAGTAAACACCAGACCAATATCGCCGATACCGATATCGATACCGATATTTAAATTTTTTAAATGACTATTTTTGCATCAACAGTTTGGTCATGTATACTATAGTATGACCAAGTATATGTATAAACACAGGTTGATAGGTAGATCCATAGAAGTGACCAGTTACAAACAAACTAATGTTAAAGATGATTACATTGTACTTTCATAATTAAAATTGGAGCATCTCTGTTAATGAGCGCTGCCTCTGGGAAACAGAAGGGGTCAGGGTTTTCTCCTCCGTTTCTGAAGTTTTTCTTTGGGGGGATTCTTTAATTTATAGTGTTACTATATTTAACAGCCTTTCTTTAAATGGTGCAGGTAGCCTCAAAGTACAGCCACACGGTTACTCTCTTTTTTCCTTCCATCTCTCTCTACTTTTACCGACTTGCATTTTTTTTTTGTTTGTTTCTTGGCCCCGAGTCGCTGAGTCATGTGACAAGTCAAAGCGAAAGAGAGGAGGGGGCGGGGCCGCCTCGCTTTAGCATACAGGTGCGACACACAGTATTTACGCATATTTTGCAGACAGACAAGTTAGGTTGTCTTTTTGAAAAAAAAAAAAAGGAAGCAAAGTGCGAGGGGTAAAACTTCAACCAAAGTATCGATATTGTAGTTCGAGTATCGATCGATATCGATACTAGCGTTGGTATCGATATTATCGATATTAGGATCGATCCGCCCACCCCTAGTGGCTGGGCTCTTACTCAAAGATAGAGTGAGGAGATAAGCATTTTATGCAATCTAGGAGTTGCTATGATTTTCTATTTGTACACATTTTTTAACATCTAGAAAAAAGTTTCTTCTCACCCATGTCATAGCTGGACCGTTTGGGTCCGTCACTGGTTCGTAAGCTTCAAGATCATTTCTCCTAATCTGAGGAGACATCGGCACTCCGAGAGGATAACCCAACATCACTGTGTCTGCCTGCTTTACTGAGTGCCCTGTGTGACAGCAACAGAAAGTCATCATAAGAATGTTTAATCACCTGCACAGGTGTGCATTAGACAGGTACAGATCTCCACCTTTGGTGTAGCCGTCGTACTCTGGATGGTACTGAAACTTTTGGTCAAAGGGGATTATGATCTTGTCGGCGACTTCTTTCCATTCTTCAGGTGCAGAATCTTCAAGGAGTTCAGCCAACTCAACAGCAAACCGGAGACTAATAAGGGTCAGATGATTTGTTTTTAGTATTTCAAAAGACAACATGAAATATTGCAAACATATTTAAACATTGGTCTTGTACCTGAGTTGGGCCACTGTGTTTGTGTAGACAGAGTCGTTTACATTGTAGTAATATTCATCTGGAGGCATAACTCCTGCAAATATCAATAGTAAAAACCCTCCAAAAACATGCGTGATAGGTTGATTAACCACTAGAAAACTGCTGTGTGGATGTTGTCCCACTACAGAATGGCGACCTGTTTGCGGTGTACTGCCTCTTGTCTAAAATCAGCCAGATAGGCTCTGGTACTCTCAGTAACTCCATTGGGGATAGGCAATTTAGAAGATAAAAATGAATACAAATAAATAACAGATGAGGAATCTAAATAGAAGCAGTCAGACTCTAGACTTTAATTGACCTTTAAAGATGACAGAAGCTCACTTTCTGACAGTAGTTTTACCTAGAAGATGATATTTCTGGTCATCAGGATGCCATGTTACCCTGGAAACCCAGTAATCAGCCACCCCGTAGATCACCTCGCTGCCTCGACCTTCTCTGAACATGGACAGGTCCTACAACAAAGGGCTTCATTATTTCCACAAATCTAGAAAATGTCTATGGAGGAGAGGCAGGGGTACCTCAGACAGATAGAGATAGTGTTGGAAGGCCAGGGTGACGTCTCCATTGATGTGAATCTCTTGTTGTCCATAAATGTCTTGAGGACACACCTCTCTCCCTGACACAGCACTTTCCCATGGGAACTTCAACCCCTGCAAAGATCACATCAGTCGTTCAGAAGACTTGTTATTAAACGGATCACAAAGGGTTTAAACGGCATGAAAGAATTTGCTCATCAGTCACTGGTTTGAGTGCCAAAGCAGAGAAAATATTGAAAATCATTGCAAATCTGAGTGCGTACCAGCAGGTAATCATAATTACCTACCAGATAGAAACACATAAAAGTAAGAGTGTAATTACTAAACTAAGACACAAAATTACACACAGTCATTATAGTCCGCATCAAGGGGGTTCTAAACTTTGAACACATTATTGATGATAAACCAAACAGTGATACACTTTGATACTGATTGTTTTCACTTTGTAAGAGGATCTTTTTAAAGTCTTATCTTTTTAAACAAATACAACCTCTCCACATTGATCATTACTGCATTTTTTTTCCAAAATAAAATACTCAAATGAGCTATCGCTAATCCGTAAAGGCTGCATTTTTCTGATCATTCTGTTGACAATTTGATGAAATGAGAATTTTTTAAAGTGTTTTAATGTATTTCTGAGCTCCTCATACCTTGTATCCTTGCTTTATTGCATTCTCTCTAGCTCCATCTATAGTCCTCACTCTATACTCCAACACTGCTCGGGCTAGCTTGGGGTAGAAAAGAGCAATCCCAGGATACATCCAGATGTCCTGTTACCGAAAAAAACAAGATGTGATGTAATTTATTGTAACTATTTAAACATTTAGCTCTACAAACCTTACCTGGTCCCAGAAAACATGACCCCAGTAATCCTGCCCGTCTCCACCATTAGAAAGCCCCCCTGGACTGACCCCACCAAAAGAGCGAGATGAGTCATGTATAGATGGAAAGGCGCTGAGGAGGTAGAACATGCAGCCAATCAGTGCCTTGCACATGCTCTCTGATCCCACCACCTCCACTGTGCTCTGCAGCCAGAGTTCTTTCCAGGCCTGCTCATGAGATGGACGCAGGTTTCCGGTCGCCATCAGGCTCAGGCCTTCATCAAAACTGGCTTTTGCAAAGTCCAAACTATTAGCAACTGCCAAGATGAAGCCCCGACGGACTTGACTCTGATCTGGTGTCAGCATTATGGTGGAAGGTATGGGTGTCCAGATTAGGTGGACTGTAGGACAGGATTCACCAGGGAACTCAGCAGTGGTGGTTTGTCCAAGGATGTGACTAGAGGAGAACATAGCTGGGTTAATACGCTCTCTTTGTTGAGGCAAAAGAAAGATAGACGCAGCCTTACCTTCCTCCTTTGTAATCAGGGCCAGACTCAAAAAGAATATCTTTGCTCTGAGGGCTGAAGGAGCTGTCCAAGTGAACTGTAAACGGTTGCTCTGAAGCTGCATGACGAATCAGAAGGACCTCCATCACCATGAGGTTGGGGTGGAATCGGTGAGAATACAAAGACTGTGAGACACTGGCAACATCTGAGCTGACAGTGTGGGTAAAAATACCTGAAAAAGCACAGAAGACTAGACATAAAAAAAAAAAAAAAAGAAAAAAAAACATCAGAGAGTCACCTCAAACAGAAATGACCATGACCTGTGTGTGTGTTCAGGCTGTAGGCATGTCGAGAAGGTTCCTCTGTCCCAATCTTCACAGCAAGTGGACAGGGGAGGTCAGCTCTATGGCAATGTCCACCTTCACCATTATAGACACTTCCCATGTGCATGATGCTGTTATACACTCTCCAGCCCAGAAGTCCATTTGCCAGAGGAGGAAGGAAGCGTTGATCACTGGGTAGATCTTCAGTGGTGAAGATGTACAGGTCCGAGTCAGAGGACATGGTCTTCTCACCACTGATGCTGAATCAACATTAATGTACTCATTAAAATCTGGACATTTTTTCTCTATTCTTGCAACAAGAAAGCAAAAGGAGAAGCTTAAGACTGGTGACATCTGATTTAACATGCCCCTGTTAATTTGTGGATCATGAACTTTGATACTTGTAAAGAGTCACAAGATGAAATTCAGAAAGGTTGATCTGAGGTGTGTCTTGAGTTATTTCTGAATTATTATCACAACCAAAAACATTTCTTTCTTTAACAAAAACTCAAAACTATACATTTCTTCAAAGACATTCACACAATCTGAGTTGTTACCTAGCCACACAAAGATCTCATAAAACCAACAATAGGAATGTTTCAGCCTCACAAAAAGAAAGAAGCATCTGTTTCTGTAACAAAGAGGAATGCAGGGAAAAACCCAAAATCAAACACAACCTGGATGAGTTTCCAAAAAACACTTCTTCTGGACAGCTTAACCTGTAGATCAGAGTTAACTTGTTCTGATTACTGACACTGATTATTTAAACTGAGAGAAAATGATTCTAAAGTTATTTTGTAGTTTCAAAAGGGGAGGATTTTGTAGTTCTATGTGCTGCAAAGAAAATGTGGATCCAGTACCAGCCTGGTCAAAAACATGACATGGATTTAGCAGTGTGGAGGATTTAATGCATTCCTAGAAAGAGAAACAAGTTGAATGGATTTTGGTATTTAGAAATTATCTGATGATCACTTATTCCTACCAGCAGAGACAGTGAGCATACCACCCATACCATCAACAGGAACACAATATTTCTTATTTTGGGAGTAAAATTAGTCTAATTTTTAAATACACTTTTAAATTGTTAGATTTATTTTCCGTTTCGTCGTCTTCCCCTTATCCGGGGCCGGCCGCAACAGCCTCAAACGGGGAGCCCAGGCTTCTCTCACCCCAGCTGCATCCTTCAGCTTAGCTGAAAGGATCCTGAGTCGTTCCCCGGCCAGCTGTGAGACAGTCTCCCCAGCGGGTCCGGGGTCTGCCCCTTGGTCTCCTCCCGGTGGGACGTGCCGAAAACACCTCACCAGTGAGGCGCTTGGGGGCATGGGGGGCGATCTAATTTTTTCGGCCACCACCCACAGCAGGTGACCACAGGTGAGGGTGGGAACGTAGATCGACTTGTAAATCAAGAGCTTTGCTTTTCGTCTCAGCTCTCTCTTTACCACGACGGACCGATGCAGCATCCTAGTTATTGCTGACGCCGCATCGATCTCCCGCTTTATCCTTCTCCCACTCGTGAACAAGACTCCAAGATACTGAAACTTCTCCACATAGGGCAGGACCCTGTCCCTGACCTGCAGGGGGCATTCCACTCTTCTACCAGATTTATTTTCTTCTATTAAATAAATGTTTAGTGTTTCGTAGAAAGTTAAATATAATTGTAGTTATGTGATCAACACTGCTTCTTTTGTTACAAGTGTAAAGTTATAGAAGAACAACCCAACAAACAGAAGAAATTATCATTTTTGCGTTATAAATATTTTTTATGATTATTTTTACTTAAACGTATTTGTTCTCATGAAATCTTAACAAGTGGATAGTATGATTCTTAAACTACTAATACTTTGCAGGGTGAATACAATCAGAAAAATGACATTACTGCAGAATTTTTCTGATTTCATATTTTATAAAGTAAAAATGAGCAAAGTTTATAATGATTTATTAGGCCTACATTTTATTAATGATGTCCTACCCTTATTCTTGAATGTGTAACGTTCAATAACTACTGTACTATTTTTATCTGTTTTTTACTTAGTTATAAAGTTATTTTGAGGGAGGACAAATAACATTTAGACAGATTATTTTCCTAAAGTTGTCTGCATTCAAAGAGGAATGAACATTTAGATCTACAGTTATCACATGGAGTTATCATGGAAAGGTCTGCTGTCTCCAAGAAAAACGATTCTTGTTGGAAATTTCAGCAAACATCCAACAAGAATTGGCAAAAGTAGTAAAATGTATAACTGCACAAAAATTCAAGCTTTCAAACTGAGTGAGGAATTACCTTTTTGTATTGTTTCAATAGCAAAAAGTCACACATCATAATTTTTATGATGCAAATATTCAAGATTTTGAATGTGTGAATTTATTGCATGTGAATCTTTTACATCAAGTCAAATCTTATTTCTAGAGTACTTTTCCACAAGGTCACACAAAGTGCTGAACAGAACAGACAAAAACGTAAAAAACAAACAAAAAAAAAAACACATCTCATCATCAATCGCAGCAGATTTAATTCAAAGAACAATTGAGATTGTGGACATAAAGTTTTCTTTAAAACTATTTAAAAATATAGTTAGAAAATGTTACATATGCCTTAGACTTGAAATATAATTTTATGTTTTTAATTAGGATTAAATTATATTATTCAATTAGTTGACTTAGTCTAACTGTGAAGGAATTTGCCTATTTTTTTAGGCACAAAATTCATGTTACAAATCATGTTCTTAATCTAGTGATTAGATTTCATGCTACTGATCAGCTACAGCAACATCTGGATTTCAGCATTTCATTAGTTGCTCCTCTTGGAGGCACCCATGAGCCTGTAGTACAACATCTGGCATCATGCCGAGGGTCAGAGCCACAAACCATGGGAAAAGCAGTGCTTTGGCCATATAAGGCTACAATCCATCCGCTTTCCTCTTCCTCCCCTTCCTCTGCCTTTCTCAGACCTGAGGGATATTTACAGTGAGTGTGCCTCAGCCAGCCTGCCCTTCCTTATTAGGAGCTCTGCTTGTTGTCGGATCTTTTACCCTGCAGGACACTGGTCCATGTCTTCACTCTCAGATGATCCAAACAGATGGATGGATTGTGTTAACTACACTTTAGTGCCAACGAACAAGAGCTCAAAAGATATCAGGATTCGCACAGCTTTTTCCCAGATGTTTAGGTCCTCATCCATCACGTCCTAATTTCTGTTACATCTCTCAAACTCTTTGTGATGTATTGTTCACCTGAGAGTTGTAGTAGATTAATGGAAGAGTGCAAACATACTGTAAATACATCTGTGTAGCTCTGTTTCCTCTTTTAGGTTCATGGTGTGTTAGTGCAAAGCTGCAGCTGTTTTTTTTTTTTTTAGGGGTTCCCAAGTGATGTCGGACATCTGGCTACTGGAAAAAACTGACTCGAAGTCCATGGATGACACAATAAAGTGGTGGACAGACAAAAGAAAAGCAAGTGAATTTTCTGTAAAATAAAGTTTGTGGGAAGAAAAACTCCTATATTCATATTTTATGCAAACATGCATGTTTTAAATGAAGATCAAACCAAAGTAGAAAATAACCAAACGCTTGCTACAAACTTTTTTTTTTAATTAGGGTGCAAACATTCATTTAATATATTAGAAAAACCAACAAGTGAAGCAAGGCTACATGGAATTTGACTTCAGATGCATAATATTAAAGACTAACATTTATATACACAACCATGCTTCTTGGCAAGAGAGGAACTGACAATTAAAAACTATGAAAATAATTTCAATGGTAACAGTTAACCATTTATAGCATTACAGGTCTGGACAGAACAGCCATTAGTTTATTCTGTGCAACAACCTCTGAACTTCAGAAATACTTCCCACCCACACTCACTCGGAGGAGTAGCCAAGAGAAGATGCTGCTGCTGCTGAGCGAATGTGTCTGTCTGGAGGACGGCGAAGCCTCTCAGATTTTTTATTGCTTCAGAGAGTAAAGTGCTGTGGTCGACTGACCAGGTCCATTCTTAAAGAGCATGGAGTATGATGATAAAACAAAACAAAAAGAAAGAGGGGAGGAGTGCATAGGTGGAGGAGAGGTAGGTGGCTTCAAACATTTGCATGTGTAAAACAAAACAACTCAAGAGAGCTTCAGAGACTTCTCCTGCCACCAGGATGAAGGTAAAGGCAGAAGAACCTGAAGTCTTATCAAATATAAGAAAACACTTAAAACAAGGAGAAAACTTTGTGAGTGAATCAAGTGCCTTCACTAAAGAAAAAAAATAAATACAAGAAATGGTGGGAGCTTTAAGACCTAAGCTTCGTGGTTTTTGTGGAATGTGCATCAAGAACATACAGATGCATGCATGGGTGTGTGTGTGTGTGTGTGCATGTTAGAATTCCCCCTGTTGCACACAGTTGTGGTACATTATCATGTTTTGTTGCTGGAAGCCTGTGGCCGGGGCCTCTTATGACAACTTGAGCATTAAAAACAACAAAAAGGCACACAAGACACTCCAGCTGTTCATTAAGAGGCATCACAATCCACTTTTAGCTGTAGTGCTTATGTGTGTACAACATTCTGCCCTGCTCCCCCCCTCTCAGTCTTGCTCTTTGGCACAAGGAGGAATGTATGGAAGGAGGGATGGATAAATGAACTGACAGAGAGGAGGGGTTCCCTGGAGGATTTCATCTATTTGGAGAGTTTGCTGATGACACGGATCAGTGCTCCATTTTCATCTTTCAGACGCTGGTTGTCAGCTCGCAGGTCAACCAGAACCTGGAGATAAAAAATACATGAAAATACATTTTAATAAACAACTGAGAAATTTGAAAATTTGAGCCTCATTAGAGACAATTATCACTACATTAATAATAATAAAATATACTGTATATATATATATATATATATATATATATATATGTAAAGCGCACATAATGCATTTATTTAACCAAAAAGAAAATTTAAAAAAAAATGATGATTAACAAAATTTCTCTGACTGATGGCTTTAGCCACAAATTTGATCGTTTTGGTCCATAAAATATTAAAAATGGCAACTTTGATTACTTAAAAATGTACCAGTTTTTTATTGTTCAGTTGAACTTATGTAAAACTTAAGAAAAAAGCCACAAATAAGTAAACAAAGCCTTGTTTCAGAGAAGAATAATCAATATATGGTGGCAAAACTTTGCAACCACAAGTCTTATCAGGATAAACTAGGTTTTTAAGGTCAATTTCCCATCTCTAAAGTTGAAAATTCAAACTTTTATTTTAATCCTGCAGGTCAATAAGCAATATACAGTAGTAAAGTATAATAATCATCCTGAGGCTATTTTCTTTCCACATATTTGAGCATGTTATAGCGGCCTGCAACTGTGACTGGTCGTTTGAAGGATTTGATTCATTGCTTTCAAAGATTATATATTAGTAATCATGAGCCTAAAGATGAGAGAAATACAAAAGCTTTGAAAACTTTTAGTTTCAGATCCATCTTTACAAACCCAGGACACTTCCAAAACAACTCAAAGAAAAGTCTTGTAATTTATTTTGATATTAAATTTAAACTTATCAAAGTGTATCGGCTCACTCCCTCCTGCTCAAATCTATCACTACAAGAGTAAAGGCCAAATTTTGCAGGATGGAAAATAAATAAATAATAATAATAAAAAAAAAAAAAAAAATCACATGAAAACTTTACACCTCAGACATTTTTAGGATTGTAACAAGGCTACTGGTGTATTTCAACAAAGGCCACAATCTTCTTGTATTCCAATGTGTCTTTAATCTAACACTCTGAACTTAAATGAAAAGGATGATCAGTTTACAAACTTGTTATATATGACTCATGTGAGTCAAGCTTACAACCTGAGGACAGCAATCACTAAACTGAAAGCTGCAGGTCTGGTAAATAAAATGACTTGATGAACTGAATTTCCCGTGAGTCATGAACAGGAGTTTTATCACACCAGCTGAACAGTGATGAATGATTCTTGTAGCACACTGCTGACAAGGCACAAGCTAAAGCCAGGCTAACTCAAGCAGAAGCATGCAAAGTGTCTGTGGCCCTGATAAAAACAAACAAAAAAAAAACTCCCTCTTTAACTTCTCCTCACCTTTAACTCTTCCTCCAGCTCTGCCATGCGCCGCTCCAACATCCTCCGGTTCTGGTAGCGGGGAAACGTGAGGCCAGGAGGGGAAAGTGATGCGAAGGAGAAAAAGAAGGTAGGCTCATAAAAGTTGAGTGAAAAACAAGTGAGGAAGTGACTCAAGTGAGGACGAGAAGGTAATAACAGGGAGCCGTGGTGGCTATGGTGAGGCAGATGAAGCAACAGAAACACACATTAGTGATGGTGGATTACCTTTCTCTCCAGGTCTAGGAGGGCCGAACAGTCAGTGAAGCGTTCCTGTCTCTAATAGAAAAAAAAAAAATAACAGTCACACATTCACTATAGTTAGTAAAAAAGTTGATCAGACATAGAAGTAATAAGCCTGAATGATATTTATGTGCTACCTGTGAGGCCTTCTCCAGGTCCAACCTGGTCTGACTGACGATCCTCTGAGTGTCCTGCAGCTGAGACTGAAGCTGGCTGTTTTCTCTTGTCAGCTCCTCAAATAACTGATACACAAAACAAGTCAATGACTGACGCGTATGCACGTATACACAAAACAAAACGACCTCACTATTAACTAACCTTCTTAAAATCTTTATTTTCAGATCCTTGAGAGTGGTCATCAGAAGACAGGGCCAGCCTGAACATAAGACCAGAACAAAGATCAAAGACTGTGTTGCCATAGAAACCACTTTAGATCGATCAGGTCAAAGGGCAGATCTATACTATACCTGGAACTTGAATGTTGGTCTTTCTGTAAATAGTAAAAAATAAAAGCAGTTAATTTAATATGGTTGAGGCAAGGCACTATGATGATACACACATACAAGACACACCTGTGGTTCCAGCCCACTCCCTGATGACTCCTCTCTATTGGGATTGTTGTCGTCACCCTTAAAATAACAGCATCATTTAAATAATATATATATTTGTATTTTTCAAAAAAAAAATTTTTTCTTTAATCTGTTTGATCTCCCGTGATCCAGGAAGTTTGACAGATCTCCAGTGTTTACCTCTCCGACTCTTTGTGCCTTCCTCCTGGCTCGGGCCTGCCTCCTTTCCATGTGTTCCCTCGCCCATCGCTCCGTCTCGCTCTCTTCTGTGCTGCCGTCGGCATCTGGAAAAAAACCAAAGCAGTCATGTGAGATATGTTAAAGAGGATGTGAAATGAATAAATAGACTAAATGAGCTCTGAAGTATTAGAATGGGATTTGAAAAATAAAAACTGGCATTACGGACCTTTTTTGTCAGAAGTCTGAGGCCTCGAGGTACCAGCGGGCTGTGTGAGGCCCAGCAGGTCGGACTTCTGCAGACTAGCGATACGAGATCTCCAGCTCATCTCCTGCAAGAACAGAAACGTTATGTCACATGGTGTTAAATCAACAGGCCTGTAACTTTGATATTTCATATCTCACCCCTTCGTCTCCCTTCTTCTGTTTAACTTCCTTCTCTTTCTCCTCTTCCTCTGTTTTTTCTTTCCCTTTATTGTCCGTTTTGGTGGTTTTAATAGTTTTCTCGGCCTCTTGGAGATCCGTTAGTGTCACCCCCTGTATTTCAAATAAAACATCCATGAACCAAAACGGGGAGTTAGTAAGAGCTGAAAGACTTGAAGAGGGATAGAAAATAATAGAAAAGAGTGAATTTGGACCTGGGTTGAGCGGCGTGACTGGCGAGCATGTCTGGAACGAGCTTTTCTCTGAGCTTCTGCCTCCTCATCCCGCACAGGGGTCAAATAGGACCTGAAGGAACACAAAAACACATTAAACTCTGAGGCTACATAGTTCTTTATTCAGCTGTACCACTTTTTTTTTAAACTTACTTGCGTCTTTGCTTTGTTTCCTGTTCACCTGTGATGCTTTGAGAGTTTGAAGTGTTGACGGAGGACTCATCCTTCTTTTCTGTCCGTTCCTGTGACTGTCTATAAGAAGCAGAAATAGACTTTCTTTTTTTTTTTACTTAGAGATAAAATTACATCAAGTAAAATGAAGAGTTAAAATACCTCTGAGCTAAGACACTATTAAGACGGCTGAGTCCAGTCGAGCTTGTTCCTGTACTCGATGAGGTGGTGCTGGCATCATCCAGTCTCTTTCCATAAGATGAGCTGGTGACACAACATGTTTAAGTGGAAACAAAGACGTTTCTCACACACACATGCACACACACAAAGCCACACAGATGAGGCTTTGCAGCTGGGGCGGATGTGATTAACCGAAGCAGCAGACAAACAACAGAGGAAGACTAGTCCAGAACGGGTGCTGAGGAGGGACTGACCTGCGAAGCAAGGATGGGGTGGAACTAGTGAGCTCATTCCCTGTCTGACTGTGAAGGCGTCGGGTGTAAGAGGAGCTACGGCTTAGCCAGCTAGGAGGACAGACAAGGTGATACAAGCATGTATGCAGTGGTTTGGATCCAGCTACGAATGAGATATAAGATTTTAGGCCCACCTGTTGGAGTTGTCAGGGCTGTTATCTGGAATACTGAAAAGTCTCCGTGTTGGGATTGGCGGCACTCGAGCAAGCCTCGGCTCCTGAAAACCAGCCAGGAGAGTCTGTTTTATCAGTTATTTATGCTACTCGGTGAGGGGAAGCTTTAAAAAGTCTTTATTTGGCTTGTCAAGTTCAGAGTAATAAAATAATGGCCGTGCTCTTGCAGGCGCGTAAATCTTTGAATCCGGTGCGCGGCGTCTGCGTACCTTGCTGTCAGCCTCGGTGCTGAGGCGGGGGCTGGAAGCAGAACGGGTCATTCCTAGGCCAGAATCTGCAGGTCTACTGGATTCCTGGCTGGAGTCAGAGAGTCCAGCTGAACCCAGAGTGACAGAACTGCCTGCCTTCCTCAAAGATGTTCTCCATGAACCTGGAGCTTCGGTAGCTGGAGGCTTGTTTGGTTCCTGCAAAACACATAATAAACATTCATCTGTGTAGTTTTCAGTAATTATAATAGATTTCAAAAGAATTTCTCCACAGATTACTTTTTTAACTTGTCCTGTAGTGGTGCTTGCTGACATGGAAGTAGATAGAAGGCCGGTGGTGTTTCGTTTGTTGTTCAAGTTGTTTATAATTTCTCTGTTTTTCGCTTTTTCTGCAAAAAAGAATCCGTAAATGTTTAAAAAATCTCAGTTCACTTGATCAGAGATGAACATAAATATCATTCTTTACCTGACTCAGTGTCACTCTCTGACTCACTCTCATCCTCTGAGCTGGAGCTGCTGGAGGCTTTGGCCTGACTTTGTCCCGTTTGGACTTCTTCCTCCTCATCTTCAGCCGGACTGCTCTGCAGGGCAGGAGGCGAGAGCTTCTCTCGCTCGTGGAGGCCAATCTTCTCTTTGCTGCTCATACGAGAGATAGAGGTCCTGCAGGGGTGGGGCCAAGGTGGGGTGGGAGGACAGGTGGCATGCAGGGAGCTGATCAGTAAGGGCCAATCATTCCATGTGCAGCCAATTATAGCGAGCATGCATCAGTCAGCGCAACAGCAGGTGGGACGGTGGGTCACTTTTAATATGAAATGTTTCAAATATTTCTTCTATCAACAGATAAAATGCTTCAAAAACAACTAGTCACTTGTTATGTAAAACTTCTGGATTGAAATGAAAGGTAAATAAAATTTTTGGTGACTCAAAACATAATAATAAAAAACTAAAAATTTTAAAGCAAGTTAAAGTTGGAACGAAAGATCATTAAAAACTCTTTTTTTTTTTTTAAAGTACACCTTCATAAGTTCTATTGTGCGGAATCACCTAAATTTTCTATCACTGTCTGGACTCGTATGTAAACTGATTTCAGTTAATGCAAAGAAAATAAAAATATATGTATCAATAAAATGCAGATCCTATGGGACACCGAAACCACAACTAATTACTTTTGACGGTGAGCTAATAGAAGTTTATTGATCACTGTCATTCTGTCGATCACTTCTACTTCCTGGTTTTGAAGTTTCGTAAATACTGTATATGTAATGGTTGAAGACGCAAATTTGGAAGGTCCAGAAAAGACCAAAGGGGTTCCTAATACTTTCCCAGTATTCATAAAGACTGGAAGATCTTACATTTGGCTTTTAAGTTTAATTAACCCTCTTTATTTCCTTGATGTTGGACATACCGCCCTTTTAAAGGCACGAAAAATGATTTATTCATTTTATATAGAGTATAGATTCTCAGAACAATTGGTCATATATGGAGCTGTAATAACTTTAAACATAGAAGCCAAGTCTGCTTTACATTGCTGCTTTTCATACTCAGTTAAAGTAAGCTATGATTGCAGCTGTGCCATTTTATTAGTCTGTCCCTGTACCACAGTACGGCAACGGGAGGAGATTTATTTAAAAATATTTCCCATTACACATCCAGCTTGTTAGCGCTGAGCCTTTCCAAGTCGACTTAATATTCCTCAAACTCAAACAAAATACCAGTTGGCGAATTCTTACTATGTTAGAATTTGTTTAAGTCGTTTCATCTGAGCTATTAGTTTTCGGGGTTTTTTTGCCAGCTTTGTTTTGTTACATAAGTAGAAAATTATTTAACAAAAAACATTTAAAATGTAGAAAGAAAAGTCTATTTAAATTTTTTTTACCTTGACCTGCACGACTGCATAAAAAGCCCCATCTTATTTTTTTTTTTTTTTAAACAAAAGCCATAATTAAATTTTTTGCTACGTCATGTAAATCCACTTAATAATTTGATTATTGGATAGTCTTTTGATATTAATCATAGAAAATTACCTGCCTAACCCAATTCTCTTTTTATATTAGCAAAACCAGAGGGATTTTTATGGATTCTTTGTTGGAGGACAAAGTTGGACTCAACTCGGTATTAAGTTTGTTTAAGGAACATAAACATGTCCGGTCAGATGACGGCTAGAGGCTGTACAACACAGAGTTCAAAGTTCATTCACAAATATTGAATAAGGTCAAATGTTTCTGCTTAGTACAAGAATATAAAATAATATTCTAAATGAACTTCTCATTTAGACCAAACTCTCATTATTTTGGGCTTTTCTTTACCAAATCTTTAGGTACAATCTGTTTTTAAAAATATAAAATCCTATGAGTACACTTGAGCATGTTATTTTATTAAAAAATTTTTGCTCCCTATTAAGTTATGCAAAGCTGAACAAAAGTTTTAAACCAAAAACATTATAGATGGGACAGTTCGCTGTGTGAAAATGTGCGGCTGTATTGATTTAGCCTTTTAGCCCCTGAGGGTCGTTTATTTCCTTCTCATAAGCTCTTTGTTTTTAAAGTCAGGGTGGATGCAGACATGTGTTCATTCTTTGGTGTTTAGAAAGAAAAATAAGAAAAGGGATGCCGTTTGTTCATTTAAGTTTTCTCAAAATTTACTTTAAGCATTTGATAAAATAACTCAGAAAACTGTTTGTAAGACTTCAATACCATTTTTTTTATTGTCCTATATTTATTCCTCTATAGGGCAATTACTTTGCTGCATTGCACTGCAACAGCCAGAGCAACTAGTGGGTAAAGTGTCTGCTCCAGGAACACTTAGGTACAGACACAGTGGGAATCGAACCTGCTTCTCCCGATCCAAGGACAGACATTCTACCACTGAACCACTACCACCTCTCCTTTAATTTAGTCTACTGAGATTATGAAAAGGAGAAACAGTGCCAAATTTCTCATTAATGGTGACATCATGATCATTTAGCAAGCTACTGACTTTGGAAACTTTGAGCTTTTTGTGTGGAAATGCCGAACCAAATATTTGACCCTATATTCTCGTCTTTTTATATTTTTAATACTTTGGATAATAAAACTCTACAGACCGCACCACCCGTCTTCTTCCTCGCAGAAAAAATGACATCTTCACAAACACTGCTCAAAGAAAACTTTTCCACCCAAAAACTTCTCAAGTTTAACTTTTACACACAAAGAATATAAATAGAACTTATAAAGTTAAGAGCTAAACACAATAATAGTCATGCTGACTAATTTTTTCCCCACTCTTTCAGTTGAAGGAAGTTATCTAATAAAAAAAAAAATTGCTTTAATTAATCGTGGAAAGGGTTTCAAAGTTGTCTTCTTGACAGTGTATTTGATGATCGAGACGTTTCGACTTCCATCCGGAAATCATTTTCAATCCAATAGACTGCTCTAAATACAGTATATTTGTAGTTAGCCCCAAAAATACACCCTTTCCACGATGGATCACTCCCGGACAAATGAGGAATTACAAAGACTTGTTGCTTTTATAAATGTAAAATACTTTTTTTTATTACTTCTAACCCTATTACTCACAAAGTTTGAAAATTTTCTACAAAATAATCATCATCCAGAGTGACATCGAAAGAGATTTTCACCAAATGCTTTGTCTATCCCGCTCGATGTCATTGGAAAGTAGTTAAGCACTTCAAAGGAATGTGGAGAAGGTTAACATCACACCTGCATGCCGACATCTGGCAATGGGATTAATGGGATTGATCTGAGGTTGAGCATAGCATGTATATGTACACACACACTGGCACTGACCTGCGTGTGCGAACTGGTACTATGGAGATTTGCGGACTGGTCTCAATAACAGGAGTCTGTTTCTCTTTCTCGCTGCGTAACTGAAGAGGAATATAAACAGACATAAACATAGAGAACATTTGCTGCTGCAGCAGCATCAATCATATCGGGTTTATCTAACCGGGTGAGATAGTCGTGGAGCCAGTGTGAAGGCAGACTCACAGCGTTCTGTTTCTTCTGTAGCTCCTCCAGAGTCTCCACGAGGTTCTCATCTGCAACATCTAAAGGTGTTTGTCCCTACAAGGACATCAACAGTTGAAATGTTTGAGCCAAAGCTTTAAATCAAAGAATTAATGACAGCCAGAAGGTTAGTTTGCTGTGCCCTCACCACGTTGTTGACGGCGCTCATATCGCACATGTGGTCAGCGAGGAGAGTGCACACCTCTTCCTGGCCCCAATGAGCTGCTGCGTGCAGGGGCGTCCACCCGTCTATGTCCCTGCTGTCCACGTCCACCTCGCACCGTAACAGCACCCTGATGGAGAAACAAACATGGAGGGAGGAGAGAAAAGAGGAGAATGGTGACAGGAAGCTTGGTGTAATACCAAACAAAGACAAAACCTAAGGAGCCCTTGACGCTCTCCTAAACACTCACTTAAGGACTTCAATGTAGCCTTTGGCAGCAGCGACATGGAGAGCCGTCGCCTGGGTGTTGGAGTGGGGTTTGAGAGTGCCCCCGCCTTCCAGTACTGCCATGGCATCCTGCAGCATCACCCTCTCCTCCTCTTTCCGGGCCTTGTCGACGTCGATGCCTGGTATACAACGCAAAAAAAGACTTGCTGAAAATTAGATATAACACACTTTAAACACTTTTAACAACAATGATTTCTCATGTTGTTGTTGTTTAACAGTTTAGCTAAATGTGGTAGGATTCGATTGGAATCCCACCAAAACACTCAAATACAGTGTTTTAAAAACTCTACATCCTAGCCTTTTAGCCTAAAAGGCCTTTTAGCCGAACGGCTGCTACATCTAAATAAAAAGAATGTAAAAAGTACACCCAGTACAAAAACATTTTTTTTGGGATCCCTTAATGAGAAACAGGATAAAAGGTTTTATTAGAACACAAGAGAATTACCAGGAATTACGTATTTGTCTTTACACTCTCCCAGCAGCAGTACCACAAACAAACGTTTAAGAAATCTTTAACTTTAAAAAAAAATCTTGTAATTCAATAGAATTATCTCAAAGTCAATAGTTTTACTGAATATGTCAATAAATTGGGAATATGATTCTTGATCACATTTAAAACCAAATTGTTGTTGAATAAACCTATGGTAAGTCATTATTATGACAAGATTTTGCTATAATTGAAAGCTATATTAGTTATGTTAAACTCTCTAACTTTATGTCAAAATTTGTTTCAAAAAAGCAAAAAATAACCGGTCCTCATAAGCATCTTTTGTGTTTTCATAAAAAATAATTTAATAAAAATAACTGCGCAAATTACTAATAATTACCCGTTACCCGTCTGAGGCTGCTGCCCCCACGATCCGGCCCCGGCTAAGTGTCAGACAATGGAACAGAACTCAGAATTAAATGAATAATATAATGACTTTTGTTAATAAATGTCTTTATAAAGCATATACATGCTTTATGTCTTTTGGGAAGTCATGCATCTAAAGCTCTCACGGATGTCCACAAGTCGACAATATAAATCTTTGATACATCTCTAATAAAAATCCTTAGTTTTGAAATGACATACCTTGTTTTTTAATTTCACCCTTGAGCAGCCTCTCCATTGCATCTTCTGTGGCAACATCAAGTGGAAGCTCTCCTTCACTGTTCACCGCTCCAACATGTGCACCGTGTTCTATTAGGTACCTTAAAATAAGACAAAATCACACAGCCATGCAATTATTTATATATATATTTCTGATATAAATTTTTTATCCAAACAAAAATTTCTGTTTTAGGTGGTCTACAAGTACATTTGATTTTGGGTCAGATTTTATTTAAAGTAAGTATTTTTTTTCCAACACAATACTATATCTTCCACATTATCTTGTTATCTTTTGAAAGAAAACATGTCACTTTTAGTCCAAAAAATTGTTTTCGGTGACTAAAAATAACCAAAAGTCACATTTCTTTTTCTGTACTGTATTGATCCCTCAACGGGGAAATTACTTTGCTGCATTGCACCGCAGCAGGCAGCCACAACGGGGCCAATAGTGAGAGCAGCTAGGGGTTAGGTGTCTGCTCCAAGGACACTTAGGCATGGGGAATCAAACTGGCTTTTCTCAGTTTAAGGACGGACATGCTACAACTGAGCCAACGCCTCCACTCAAACTTTGTCAAAACTATGAATAATTTTAGGCTTGACTGTATATGTGTATGACTCCACAGTCCCAGAACAACTGTGGCCTGTGATGATGGTGATCAGTACTTACTTAGCTATCTGGATAAAGCCACAGGAAGCTGCAGCATGCAGAGGAGTCCAGCCCTCGTTGTCTCCCCTGTTCACGTCGCTGCCGCTCTCCACCAGAAACTGCACCATCTCAGCGTTTTCATCAATACATGCCTGATAAGACGACAAAAAGCATCACGAGAGGTTTTATTTTTAGTCTTTACAACTTTCTTTTATGTCAACAATTGTCTTATTTCTGAAAAAAATCCCAGCAAATGGAACTCAGATACAAGCACAGCAAAGAAAGCCTGTAACTTGTCCAAACAGTTTGTTGTAAGAATCTAGACTTTTGACATTTTTAAGATCTATTAAAGTCAACCGTAGCACCGAGGTAAAAACAATGACGTCAGTGTGCACATGCTGTAATGCGTTTTTGCAGAGCTGGTTGCTAGAAACCCTCCGGTCCTTTCCAATACAGTCATTTTGTGGCATGAGTTAACATTGAATCTATTCAGCAGCTTTTCCCGAGGCTAGGTCGAGCCAAGATCTGTGTGATCCAATACAAGTCTCAAGATAAATCGCATGAGTACCTCATGAGCTTAAGTTATAATTTGGTGCTTTATTCTAAGACTAAATTTACAAAACCGGAAAGAGAATTAACCTCTTATTATTTTCGCATCATTCTCTCACAACTATTTGTCATTCTAAGCAAATGATCTATTTGTTCTTAGCAAAGTGAAAATGTAAAAAACAGGTCCAGTTACAAAGCTACAAGAAATGTTTCACCGATCATTTTAAAAACCTTTGCTTACAGTCGGAATGTAGACGTATATAATTACTTTCTGGTTTGTCAAATGGTTTGCTCGAGAGTTTCTAGATATAGAGGAATGAGGAAGTATGTCAATCGCAAACAACCACAATGCAAACATTTCTGACTAAAGCCTCAGTAATTTCCAATGAAATGAAATATAAACCAGTTACAGCCCTGTAGGCTGTCACAGCTGCTTCCACAGAAAACAGGAAATACACTAATGCCAAATTAGCTCAAATCTGATAATGTTGCTCATTTCTGCAGGTAGCAACAATATTTCTTTGCACATCACAGTAAAACTAATTACAGACAAGAATTATCCTGCCAAAACAAAACTCTTTGCTTAGTTTATTTGGTCACATTTTTAATTTATCTCAAATATGCCAACATGAAAGGTTCTGTTTAAAAGTTTGTATAAAGCTGTCCGTCGTCTGTGTGTGTAGGATGAGGCGGTGAAGGATTACGGAACCCTCCTTCTGAAAAGAGTACATTTGTCAAAGTAAAGAAAGACAAGTGACGTATGTTTCCAGTCGTAACTAGACCATGTCTCATTAAACTGGTTGGGTAGTATGGTTCAGATGGTGAACACGCACCAGTGCACACAAATAAAATCTTCCTCTGTTTAGACTTAACCTTAAAGGTTTTTTAAATTTTGTTAAAAAAAAAAAAAAAAAAATCGAGATACAAAACTTTATTAAAAAATATTAAATTGAAATCTCAGTTAGATTTTGATGAGGTTTTAAAAGATTAAATAAAAGGCAATTTCTTCATCTCGAGTCTAGTTTTTTTTATTAATGAAGAAATAAATACACTTTTTTTCAACATTTGTTTCGTTTTCTTCTGCTTTATCCGGGGTCAGGTCGTGGGGGCAACAACCTCAGACGGGAAACCCAAGGCTTCGCTCACCCCAGCTGCATCCCGTAGCTCACCTGGGAGGATCCCAAGGTATTGCCCGGCCATCTGTGTGACATAGTCTCTCCAGCACGTCCAGGGTCTGTGGCTGAGTCTTATCCCAGCGGGACGAGCCTGAAACACCTCACCAGCAAGGCGCTCGAAAGCCTCCAAACCAGATCACCTACCCACCCCATCTGGCTTCTCTCAACCCAGAGGAGCAACAGCTCTACTCCGATCTCTTCCCGGAAGGCAGACGCCCTCACTCTATCTCTGAGTGGTACTCCAGCCACCCTGCAGAGGAAGCTTATTTCAGCCGCTTTTATCCGTGATCTTCATCTTTCGGTCACCACCCACAGCTGATGATCATAGTAGGTGAGGATAGAAAACCCTTTTAGGCCAAAAGTTTTCATTCTTTCAGCTATGGTAGGTGTCATTTTCTGCATCAGTTTATTAGTTATTCCCTATAATTGTGACAAAAATTATTTAGAAACCAATTTTGGCAAAGAGATTTTTTTATAACACGAGAATTCAACAAGCAGAGAAAGAAAAACTAAAAATCTAGTTAATTTTTTAGATTACAATAAACTTTGGACGTTTAAACAAAATCTAGGTGAAGAGGAAAAAAAATGTATTTAAGAAAGTTTATGATGATCTGCTGAGTCTCTTCTATATGAAAATTTTGGCACAAATTTACATCAAAACGCCCCAAAGAATCCCTTTAAGATTGAAAACGAAACATTCTAAACTGCATTTTTCTGGAATTAGTCGGACATAGCAAACCCTCAGTGTTTTCTAAAGACATTGTAAATAATCAGTTTCAGATGTTTGAGTTGTAAATTTTGATGAACAAAATCTTGAGTCTTAGGGTTGAGTCAGAAAGATCACGACTCAAGTTTTAATCAAATACACGATGACCCGTTCCCTCTTCTTATCAATTTGCAATTTAATGTTTTGTAAATATTAAATAAAGTCTGAATTTAATTACAGTGAAGAAGAGCAAATTGTGAGGCGAAAATAGAAAGCCATAGATTTGAACATAAGGATTGTGTTTATTCTTTTAGAGAACGAGTATGGTAGTCTTCTCAGACTTTCATTGTTGCTTGTTGAAGCTGCAAACAGGAAGTTCCCTCACATGTTGTAAGAAAAACATTCACACTCAATTAAAAACCAATTAAAAAGACACAGACAAATGGAACACTTAAAAATACACTAACATTCAGCAAAACAAAAGGCACTGGCAGAGACATGAAGACGCTGTTAGTCCTCAAAGCATCCGCTCATGAAATGACAATTTGGACAAACAGGATTTTGACCTTCTCACAGCACCAGATGAAAAGCTACAACATTGTTAAAACGACTTATCCTGACTGAGATGAAGACATCTGCACCCAATTTTAAAACAATTCATCACATAAAAGTCATGACATTTCACTGGAAAACCCCAAACTAAAAGAACCCCAGCAGAACTTTCGAGTTCATCCTCTGGAGACACATCCTAACCATCTATCACAGAGGTGCTGACTGACACAATCGCTTTGTTTTAACTTTAAAAGCAATCCCAAAGACGTGTTGGTGATGTGAAAACAAGCTATATCTTCATTTTTTGTTGTGCGTGCACTCTTGATGATTTCTTTTGGTTGAAGCGTTGAGACCAACCATTAAAACCATGCCTTGCAGGTTGGTTCTGTCTCCTTTGGCTATGAGTAAAGCCACTTAAGTCCTTTTTATTTATAGGTAAATAAACTAATTACAAAACTAAAGGATGCTTGCGCCCTTTCACACAATATGAGATGAGATTAGGAAAGCTGGAACCCAAACATTGAAACACCTAAAGATGAAGCTCTGGAGAAATTGGAGCCAAAACCAACTTTCTCTCAATGAATAAGTGGGTGCTCTAAGCCAAATGAATGAACAGAAGGGCACTTCTTGTCTCCCCCCACCACCCATATGCTCTGGAGGTGCACACACAACACTCCGAGCAGACTTCTTCACTGGGTCATCTAGTGACTCATTGTGGAAATTGCCTTTGACAACAGCAGCGTGCACTGTTTGAGGAATGTTTTCCATTTCTTCATCTGAAATCCCTGAAGTTCTCTCCATGGGGAACTGGCAAAGGGAAGAAGAGAAAGAAACAGAAAGAAAGCAAGACCAGAGAAGGAGGAGGAGGGTTTTGTGAAGAAGATAGAAAGGCTTTGGATGGAGAGGATGGAAAGTTTGGAGAGCGTGGGTCTATATTTAATTCCGGTTGCCAGGCAACAGATGAGCAACAGGGGAGAAAGAGGGCAGGACATAGACCACACTCAGAGACATTCCCTCAAGAGGATTGACCAAAAGATGGCCATTTGTGGAACATCTAATACACTGATGTCTTAACTGCAATGAAATGAAGCTAGTGCAAACTGGTCAGCATGTTGGGTTTTGTTTAATGTCTGATTTGAACATATCTGGCATTGGCTGTACTTTGTGTAATGGGACAGTGATGTGTTTGACAGCGTGTCATTAAAGCAGAGGAAATCCTGCATCACAGGAGGTTTGTGTGACAGTGATGTTGTCCAGAATAAAGTTTGGTGTTATGACTGCTGTCAGGAGGAGGAGGGACAGCCTGAGGAGAACTGATATAAAACATATTAGGTGACAGCATCCTGTTGAATTGGAATACAGTTCCTGATGGTTCATGAAGCTCGATTTCTTTGACTAAATGATGACTAAATGGGTTGATGATGAAAATCCCTAAGTTTGGAGATTCCACCATCAGGGTGGCTTTCAACCACAGCCAACTTACATGTTAAACAAAGACAAAGTTCAAAATTCAGTTCAATTTTGAATTTTGGTATAGCTTAAAATCACAAAACAAAAGAGGTCTCAGAGGGCTGAAAAAAAAGTTCAAAAACAAGGAACAAAAACAAAAAATGTATACACACAAATATACAGCTACAAGCTAGCTAACAAACGCTAGCTAAACATTTTCAGCACATTCCTGCCCTTACACTCTTCTTCACGGTGAGGAAAAACTCCACAAAACCCAGCAGTGGGGAGAAAACAAGAAGAAACCTCATGGGGACCCACATAAAGGAGAGATCCCTCCCCCGAAACGAGCATCAGCTTTACACAACCAGTAAAGTTCAAATAAATCCAGTTTCAGACAATCTAAGCCAAAACCAAGTGGTCAAGTCCTGTTTTCATCACAGCCAGATTAGATGTAACACAAAGTTTCCCGGGATTTCTTAGAAATCACTTGTTTCTAACGACTTAGACCAGGTTAAAGCTTCTTCTTTGTCAGGATCATTAAAGGATCAACGCTGGTGTTAAAGTGAAGGACTTAAGCAGCAACACGGTCAAACGATCTGAAGCAAATACAACTCTGATGTTTTGTAAAAAGTTTTTTTTTCCCACCTGATGAAGTGCTGTCAGCCCGTCTATATTAGCGTGGTTGATGTCAGCTCCTTGTCGGAGCAGCGATGCCACCTCCTCCCGGTCTCCAGCGGAGCAGGCAGCCATGAATACCGCTCCTTGAGCGAACCGGACTTTCGATCGCCGCGACCCCGAACCGACCGATATTTCCCTGTTCTCCGGTCCTGTCTGATCTGTTTCCGAGCCCAGCCATCTCTGCAGCTGATCTTGTCTTCGTTGTTTAGCAGCTTCGGACCGGGAATGGTCTGTGGCCGCCATCTTCCCTGGACTGTCCCGGACAGATTCAGTTCATGGTGCGAAAAAACAAGCAAAGTACGGTGTTCCCTCCCACTGCGCCCTCTGGTGGACACTTAGGAAACTTCACTGCCAACTTCCAAGCGGCAGCTCCGTGTTGCCTTCACGTGCTGCTCGGACAGATTCACATATAAAGTTGAAGGCCTTGAACGCAACGCAATAGTAAAAATATATTGTGTGAATTTAATTTAAAACCAATTATTGAATCATCATATATTCTTCTTCTTTCGGCATTTCCCTTTAGGGGTCGCCACAGCAAGTCAGTTTCTTCCATCTAACCCTATCTGCTGCATCCTCTTTGGTCACATCAACTATCTTCATGTCGTCCTTCACTGTATCCATGAACCTCCTCTTTGGTCTTCCTCTAGTCCTCTTTCCTGGTGGTTCCAAACCCAGCATCCTTCTTCCTATGTACTTTCTCTCTCCTCTGCACATGTCCAAACCATCTCAGTCTTGCCTCTCGAACATTATCCCCAAAACCTCTAACATGTATTTTTCCCCTGATGTACTAATTTCTAATCCTATCCATCCTGGTCACTCCCAGAGAGATCATCAGCATCTTCATCTCTGCTACCTCCACCTCTGCTTCCTGTCTTTTCTACAGTGCTACTGTTTCTAGACCAAACAGCATCGCCGGTCGCACCACGGTTTTTGTACACATTCTAGCTGAAACTCTTCTGTCGCACATCACACCTGATTCTTTTCTCCACCCGTTCCAGCCTGCCTGAACACGCTTCTTCACCTCTTTTCCACACTCTCCATCGCTCTGGACTGTTGATCCAAGATACTTAAAATCTTCCACCTTCTTTATCTCTTCTCAACCACGTTGATCAACCATAATGATCACCTAATATATGATGATCGATCATCATATATTAGGCGTTAAAAATGCATTTTAAACATTTTAAAAAATGTCTAAAGTGCTTTTATTTAATATTCATATCAATTCTAACTTCAAAGTTTGTCATTTTATTTGTGATTTAATAAAAATAATAATAATAAAAAAAAAACAGTTATTATTTTTGTTTCATCTTCTAAACCGCTTATTCCTAATGAGGTGGTGGGGGAGCCAGAGGCTATCCCGGCTGATTTCATGGAAGAGGCGGGGTACACCCAAACAGGTCGCCACTCTGTTGTAGGGTCACACATACAGTGTCATACATACACGCACATTTCTAAGGGCGACTTTGTAACGACCAATTAACCTAACTTGCATGTTTTTGGTGGAAACCAGAATACTGAGAGTAAACCCACATGTACACAAGGAGAACATGAGAACTCTACACAGAAAGGCCAGCATTTCAAGCCTCATCCCCACTCTGAGACTTGAACCCCAAGACCTTCCTGCTGTGAAGCCGCAGTGCAGCCATAATAATAATTATGATACAAGTATAATAAATTGTTGGTATGTGACAAAATTAGCTTCTTTAAAACAGTAGCTTCTTGGTAGCTCAAAATACCAGAAGGATCAGTCCACAAAAGGTTCTCACATTGTTCTCATTCCTTTTACAATCTTCAAGAGCAGAGAAACAATTTATGACTTTTGCCACGTGAAACTCTAAAATTATGGGAATGTTGTAGACTTCAAACAAAGAAAAACAGAAATCAATCAAGCCCTAGTTGTTAGAGCCAGCAACTAACCAGCTCTGTGGTGTTCATCAAAGACCTGACATGGAACACCATAATCTTCATGATGAAGGGGGAACCACAATTGCTGCTAGAATCAGACAGTCAAACAATCATAAAAACACAACCTTACCACTTTGATTTTAAAGAGTTTTATTTCAGGATCACATAAACATATATTTAGTGACATCTTTGACACAATACATTCACTTAGCTTCTTACTGAGGTTTTAAAGACAACACGTGGATTATTCACATAATTAAACTGTAAAAACACATGTAGAAAAGTGCAGTTCAGTTAACAAAGATAATTACAATTATTAAAAAAAATGCATTGATCAAACTTATTTTGATAGACAAACACATTTAAAATGATTACACAACAGAAATTCAGACCAACGTATTTGAAAATTATTTTTATATAAGATTAAACTTTATTATTATGATTAATGTAGGCACTTTAGGATTTGGCATAGGTAATTAACTTGTGCATTGATACTTGAAACACATATTTGAGTTTGTGTTTTACTCTCGTGCATTGATACTTGCTTTCTAGGTAAGTGGAGTAACTGTTGTAGTAAACCACCTTCTCTGTTTTTTGTCTCACCTTGTGCTTCTTACTATTTGCCAAAAGTAACTTAAAGCAGGAAAACCTGCTGGTCGGACGACATTCTACTTAAACATAAACACATCTTTTTCACCAACTCTCTTTTTTTCTCTTCTTTACATCCTGTGATTTGAGTTTGTGTATGAATGACTACACTTGCAAAGTTTGCATGTCCCTTTGGAGACTCTCTGAATGCTTCCGGATTGTGGTGAAGAAGATTTATTTCAGGCTCGGGAGCAAGAAAGTAGGAATAAAGTGAATAATCCTTGTTTTTAAAGCCTTTAGACACAACGTGGCTACAAATCTTCTGTTCAGTTTAAAAATATCCCAATGGCACTGAGAAACCCCACGCTAAAGTCTGATGTAAATTCTTGTTAAGTATTTCTGCTTTTACAGTAAGCCAACTTAAAGCAAACTCCTACCAGAAACTCTTTGATCTGCTTAATGTTTTATGAGCTTTACCATCTTGCACATTGCCAACGAAAGCTCTGTGCATTCCAAAATCCTGTTGAGAAAGAGGGGATGGATAACTTTTATCAGATGATATCACTCCAGTTTTGAAGGAGCCTCTTAGATCCATGTTGATACAGAGAACACCAGACATGAGCTGTTTCTTGTATTGGTCGAGACGTACAAAAACATCCTGGACTGAAGAACTGCTCTCATTCACCCAGGTTGGGAAAAGGCTGGTGGAGCTGGACCTGGATGGCAGGGAATGGTAGTTACGCAGCTCCAGCTGGCAGAACAATCTGGTTGAAGAAATTTAAAGGATAAAGAGATAATGAGCAAACAAATTGGATAACCTATCTAATTTAAGAAACTCTACAGGAACTTCAATGTTATCAAAGCGTTGCTTTTAAAGCATCTTAATTCCATTTAAAAACATGCACAGATGCTTTAAGACGTAACTGTGTACAGTTTGGAAACAGAGAGGAGTCAAAGATTTCAATTGAAAACAAGTTGACAAAGCTCAACAAAACAGGTGTTAATATTCATATTAAATGAGCTGACAAGCAAAAGTTTCTAAATCAAAGGAAAATAATGGAATGAAACAGTAGTTATTTGTCTCTGCTGCCCTCATCTGGAAGTGATGATCAGTCATTACAGGTTTAACAAGAATCTTTAACCAAATATTTTAATTAAATAAACTCCATGTCAAACTTCTGAATGCCTTTTCATAAAGTTTATCATTTCAGTCAGATGTGCTGATGTTTGGAAACATTTTAAACTAGAGTATGCTGTTTCGGAGAAACAGCGCGTTGAATGCCTGCTCGCGGGGGGCGAGGACGCCGAGGACGCCGAAGCCCTTTTTTTTTGTTTTCGTCCTCTGATGCTGAAAATGACCTTTTTTTTTTTTTTCATCCTCTGATGCTGAAAATGACCTGAAAGCTGGCTAAAAATAAACCTGAATGTACATATGTGCTGGAAAAGGATTTCAAACACATAAAATTTTTATAAAGTTTTGTCTTTTATTGTGAAAATCTCGTTAAAGTTGTGTAATTAGGCTTTAAAGTTGAGAAAACAAAACAGCGTTAAAGTTTTTTTAAAAAAATAATTTTAATGTAAAAGTGTGTAAAAGATGATAATTTTTCATTATTTTGAGTCTTTTATTGTGAAAATCTCATTAAAAATGGCGAAAATTGCTTTTAAGTTGAATTTTAATAAAAGACGAAGAATTATTAAAAAAAGAAAAAAAATAATGTAAAAATGTTTAAAAGATAATATTTTTTTAATTTTTTAGGTCTTTTATTGTGAAAATCTCGTTAAAGTTGTGTAATTAGGCTTTAAAGTTAAGAAAACAAAACAACCCTAAAGTTATTTAAAAAAAAATAATATTAATGTAAAAGTGAGTAAAAGTTAATCATTTTTCATTATTTTGTGTCTTTTATTGTGAAAATCTCATTAAAAATGGCGAAATATGCTTTTAAGATGAATTTTAAAAAAAGACGAAGAATTATTAAAAAAAGAAAAAATTTAATGTAAAAATGTGTAAAAGATAGTAATTTTATATTATTTTAGGTCTTTTATTGTGAAAATCTCGTTAAAGTTGTCTAAATATGCTTTAAAGTTAAGAAAACAAAACAACTGAAAAGTTCTAATGAGCTGTCTTCCCATCAGAGCTCCTTAATTGCGCCTCAAAACACACCTGATGCAGGTCACAAGACCACAGAAACAGAGTCTGCATACAGCCAGCACAGCCTACTTCCAAATAAGGAGATGTCTGTGACATCACACAGACTCCTTCATTACCTTATAAGGAGATGAGCCTCTGAGTGCTCATTAATTGGGCGGCAAAACACACCTGCTCAGTTGGAGGAGAGAATTTCTGAATAGGCAAACAAATGCTAATTGCGCGAAAATGGAAACAGATAGAAAAAAAATTCTTTCAGATTTAGAAGCAGGACGATGAAATCTACTTGGGGATGTAATTTTATTTTTGTAGCTCAAACAGAAATGAAATGGCAGCCATTTTAGTGTCACAAAAATGTCACTTTTTGGGGGGAGGTCTCCTTCTGAGGACCATAGAGGAGAATCTGTTGGTCTGACAGATTCAAGAGTCACCTTGGATGAAAGAGGACAAGAATTCCTCCGTTTTGAGCTAAAATTTATGTTTGTGGGATAAAAACTCAAAGAGTTATAAAAATTTGTTTGGAAGGGTAAAATTTTAAAATCCGGTCAGAGGGACAAAAATAAAACCTGACTTCTCGACCTTCGGGAGCCCGTAGCGGCTAAACCGTCGCTCTGACGAAAAAATTTTTTATAGAACTCTGCAAGGTTGTTGGCAACAAAATTTCCTTCGTTTTGATATAAAGTTTTTGCAGATCGGTTCAGAAATGTAGGCTCTGATGCTCCTTGAACACAAAGAGTCTGGTTTGTCTCCACACTCTGTTTCCAGAGTGCGACAGAGGCAAAAAAAAAAATTCTGAATTTTTCCTTTTTTTCACTTTTTTTATAAAGTGATTGCTCTGAAACCGTAGAAGGTATGAAAGTGTCCTTCGGATGGTAAAGAGGTCAAACCCTTGTGACCCGTTTAAACTTTAAATGGTGTTTCTAGGTAAAAGTATGCCAGAGCTGGAAAGCTTTGAAGAGCATGTGGTTTTTGGCCAAAATCCCATTATTTCCAATGGGGCCGTTTTTTTTCGTGTTTTTTTGCGATAAATCGGAAACCGATTAAAATTTCAAAAAGTTGAATAGAAGCACCAATGTCATTTCCGAGCCGGTCGTTTTGAGCCCTGAACGGCTGCGCTCGGGCAAACGGATCTTGAGATTTTACGTGTCAAAAAAGGGGCGGAAGAATACGGAAGATTCTATATAGCAAAACAGGATCACTACTATAGTTGAATGCCTTTAAGGCATTCAACTGACTAGAGTATGCTGTTTCGGAGAAACAGCGCGTTGAATGCCTGCTCGCGGGGGGCGAGGACGCCGAGGACGCCGAAGCCCCTTTTTTTTTGTTTTCGTCCTCTGATGCTGAAAATGACCTTTTTTTTTTTTTTTCATCCTCTGATGCTGAAAATGACCTGAAAGCTGGCTAAAAATAAACCTGAATGTACATATGTGCTGGAAAAGGATTTCAAACACATAAAATTTTTATAAAGTTTTGTCTTTTATTGTGAAAATCTCGTTAAAGTTGTGTAATTATGCTTTAAAGTTAAGAAAACAAAACAGCGTTAAAGTTTTTTAAAAAAAAGAATTTTAATGTAAAAGTGTGTAAAAGATAATAATTTTTCATTATTTTGAGTCTTTTATTGTGAAAATCTCGTTAAAGTTGTGTAATTATGCTTTAAAGTTAAGAAAACAAAACAACCCTAAAGTTTTTAAAAAAAAAATCTTTTAATGTAAAAGTGTGTAAAAGATAATAATTTTTCATTATTTTAGGTCTTTTATTGTGAAAATTTCGTTAAAGTTGTGTAATTATGCTTTAAAGTTAAGAAAACAAAACAGCGTTAAAGTTTTTTAAAAAAAATCATTTTAATGTAAAAGTGTGTAAAAAATAATAATTTTTCATTATTTTGTGTCTTTTATTGTGAAAATGTCATTAAAAATGGCTAAATATGCTTTTAAGATGAATTTTAAAAAAAGACGAAGAATTATTAAAAAAAAGAAAAAATTAATGTAAAAATGTGTAAAAGATAGTAATTTTTTATTATTTTAGGTCTTTTATTGTGAAAATCTCGTTAAAGTTGTCTAATTATGCTTTAAAGTTAAGAAAACAAAACAACTGAAAAGTTCTAATGAGCTGTCTTCTCATCAGAGCTCCTTAATTGCGCCTCAAAACACACCTGATGCAGGTCACAAGACCACAGAAACAGAAGCTGCATACAGCCAGCACAGCCTACTTCCAAATAAGGAGATGTCTGTGACATCACACAGACACCTTCATTACCTTATAAGGAGATGAGCCTCTGAGTGCTCATTAATTGGGCGGCAAAACACACCTGCTCAGTTGGGAGAGAGAATTTCTGAATAGGCAAACAAATGCTAATTGCGCGAAAATGGAAACAGATAGAAAAAAAATTCTTTCAGATTTAGAAAGAGGACGATGAAATGTACTTGGGGATGTAATTTTATTTTTGTAGCTCAAACAGAAATGAAATGGCAGCCATTTTAGTGTCACAAAAATGTCACTTTTTGGGGGGAGGTCTCCTTCTGAGGACCATAGAGGAAAATCTGTTAGTCTGACAGATTCAAGAGTCACCTTGGATGAAAGAGGACAAGAATTCCTCCGTTTTGTGCTAAAATTTATGTTTGTGGGATAAAAACTCAAAGAGTTATAAAAATTTGTTTGGAAGGGTAAAATTTTAAAATCCGGTCAGAGGGACAAAAATAAAACCTGACTTCTCGACCTTCGGGAGCCCGTAGCGGCTAAACGGTTGCTCTAATCAAAAAATTTTCTAGTGAGGTCAAATTTTCCTGACAAAATTTCCTTCGTTTTGATAAAAAAAAATTTCCGGTGCGCCAAGAATTGTGGGAGCTAGAGCCTTTTGAACACAAAGAGTGTGGTTTGTCTCACCACTCTGTTTCTAGAGTGCGACAGAGGAAAAAAAAAAATTCTGATTTTTTCATTTTTTTCACTTTTTTTATAAAGTGATTGCTCTGAAACCGTAGAAGGTATGAAAGTGTCCTTCGGATGGTAAAGAGGTCAAACCCTTGTGACCCGTTTAAACTTTAAATGGTGTTTCTAGCTAAAAGTATGCCAGAGCTGGAAAGCTTTGAAGAGCATGTGGTTTTCGGCCAAAATCCCATTATTTCCAATGGGGCCAATTTTTGTCGTGTTTTTTTGCGATAAATCGGAAACCGAATAAAATTTCAAAAAGTTGAATAGATCCGATAATCTCATTTCCGAGCCGGTCGTTTTGAGTCCTGAACGGCTGCGCTCGGGCAAACGGATCTTGAGATTTTACGTGCCAAAAAAGGGGCGGAAGACTACGGAAGATTTCCACTAGAGTATGCTGTTTCGGAGAAACAGCGCGTTGAATGCCTGCTCGCGGGGGGCGAGGACGCCGAAGCCCCCTTTTTTTTTTTTTTATCCTCCGATGCTGAAAATGACCTGAAAGCTGGCTAAAAATAAACCTGAACGTACATATGTGCTGGAAAAGGATTTCAAATACATGAAATTTTTATAAAGTTTTGTCTTTTATTGTGAAAATCTCGTTAAAGTTGTGTAATTATGCTTTAAAGTTGAGAAAACAAAACAGCGTTAATGTTATTTAAAAAAAATAATTTTAATATAAAAGTGTGTAAAAGATGATAATTTTTCATTGTTTTGAGTCTTTTATTGTGAAAATCTCATTAAAATTGGCTAAATATGCTTTTAAGTTGAATTTTTAAAAAAGATGAAGAATTGTTAAAAAAAGAAAAAAATTAATGTAAAAATGTCTGAAAGACAATAATTTTTTATTATTTTAGGTCTTTTATTGTGAAAATCTCGTTAAAGTTGTCTAAATAGGCTTTAAAGTTAAGAAAACAAAACAACCCTAAAGTTATTTAAAAAACATAATTTTAATGTAAAAGTGTGTAAAAGATAATAATTTTATATTATTTTAGGTCTTTTATTGTGAAAATCTCATTAAAGTTGTCTAATTATGCTTTAAAGTTAAGAAAACAAAACAACCCTAAAGTTATTTAAAAAAAATAATTTTAATGTAAAAGTGTCTAAAAGATAATAATTTTACATTATTTTAGGTCTTTTATTGTGAAAATGTCGTTAAAGTTGTGTAATTATGCTTTAAAGTTAAGAAAACAAAACAACTGAAAAGTTCTAATGAGCTGTCTTCCCATCAGAGCTCCTTAATTGCGCCTCAAAACACAGCTGATGCAGGTCACAAGACCACAGAAACAGAGTCTGCATACAGCCAGCACCGCCTACTTCCAAATAAGGAGATGTCTGTGACATCACACAGACTCCTTCATTACCTTATAAGGAGATGAGCCTCTGAGAGCTCATTAATTGGGCGGCAAAACACACCTGCTCAGGTGGGACAGAGAATTTCTGAAAAGGCAAACAAATGTTAATTGCGCGAAAATGGAAACAGATAGAAAAAAAATTCTTTCAGATTTAGAAGCAGGACGATGAAATCTACTTGGGGATGTAATTTTATTTTTGTAGCTCAAACAGAAATGAAATGGCAGCCATTTTAGTGTCGAAAAATGTCACTTTTTGGGGGGAGGTCTCCTTCTGAGGACCATAGAGGAAAATCTGTTGGTCTGACAGATTCAAGAGTCACCTTGGATGAAAGAGGACAAGAATTCCTCCGTTTTGAGCTAAAATTTATGTTTGTGGGATAAAAACTCAAAGAGTTATAAAAATTTGTTTGGAAGGGTAAAATTTTCAAATCCGGTCAGAGGGACGAGAAAAAGACCTGACTTTTCGACCTTCGGGAGCCCGTAGCGGCTAAACCGTCGCTCTGACGAAAAAAATGCTCCATTCCAAAGTTGTTCGCAACGAAATTTCCTTCGTTTTGATATAAAGTTTTTGCAGATCGGTTCAGAAATGTAGGCTCTGACGCTCTTTGAACACAAATTTTGTGAATTCTGTTCGCACTCTGTTTTTACAGTGCGAGCGAGGCAAAAAAAAAACCTGATTTTTTCCATTTTTTCACTTTTTTTATTAAGTGATTGCTCTGAAACCGTAGAAGGTATGAAAGTGTCCTTTAGATGTTATAGAGGTCAAACCCTTGTGACCCGTTTAAACTTTAAATGGTGTTTCTAGCTAAAAGTATGCCAGAGCTGGAAAGCTTTGAAGAGCATGTGGTTTTTGGCCAAAATTACATTATTTCCAATGGGGCCAATTTTTGTCGTGTTTTTTTGCGATAAATCGGAAACCGATTAAAATTTCAAAAAGTTGAATAGATCCGTAAATCTCATTTCCGAGCCGGTCGTTTTGAGCCCTGAACGGCTGCGCTCGGGCAAACGGATCTTGAGATTTTACGTGTCAAAAAAGGGGCGGAAGACTACGGAAGATTCTATATAGCAAAACAGGATCACTATAGTTGAATGCCTTTTAGGCATTCAACTGACTAGAGTATGCTGTTTCGGAGAAACAGCGCGTTGAATGCCTGCTCGCGGGGGGCGAGGACGCCGAGGACGCCGAAGGCCTTTTTTTTTGTTTTCGTCCTCTGATGCTGAAAATGACCTTTTTTTTTTTTTTTTCATCCTCTGATGCTGAAAATGACCTGAAAGCTGGCTAAAAATAAACCTGAATGTACATATGTGCTGGAAAAGGATTTCAAACACATAAAATTTTTATAAAGTTTTGTCTTTTATTGTGAAAATCTCGTTAAAGTTGTGTAATTATGCTTTAAAGTTAAGAAAACAAAACAGCGTTAAAGTTTTTTAAAAAAAAGAATTTTAATGTAAAAGTGTGTAAAAGATAATAATTTTTCATTATTTTGAGTCTTTTATTGTGAAAATCTCGTTAAAGTTGTGTAATTATGCTTTAAAGTTAAGAAAACAAAACAACCCTAAAGTTTTTAAAAAAAAAATCTTTTAATGTAAAAGTGTGTAAAAGATAATAATTTTTCATTATTTTAGGTCTTTTATTGTGAAAATTTCGTTAAAGTTGTGTAATTATGCTTTAAAGTTAAGAAAACAAAACAGCGTTAAAGTTTTTTAAAAAAAATCATTTTAATGTAAAAGTGTGTAAAAAATAATAATTTTTCATTATTTTGTGTCTTTTATTGTGAAAATGTCATTAAAAATGGCTAAATATGCTTTTAAGATGAATTTTAAAAAAAGACGAAGAATTATTAAAAAAAAGAAAAAATTAATGTAAAAATGTGTAAAAGATAGTAATTTTTTATTATTTTAGGTCTTTTATTGTGAAAATCTCGTTAAAGTTGTCTAATTATGCTTTAAAGTTAAGAAAACAAAACAACTGAAAAGTTCTAATGAGCTGTCTTCTCATCAGAGCTCCTTAATTGCGCCTCAAAACACACCTGATGCAGGTCACAAGACCACAGAAACAGAAGCTGCATACAGCCAGCACAGCCTACTTCCAAATAAGGAGATGTCTGTGACATCACACAGACACCTTCATTACCTTATAAGGAGATGAGCCTCTGAGTGCTCATTAATTGGGCGGCAAAACACACCTGCTCAGTTGGGAGAGAGAATTTCTGAATAGGCAAACAAATGCTAATTGCGCGAAAATGGAAACAGATAGAAAAAAAATTCTTTCAGATTTAGAAAGAGGACGATGAAATGTACTTGGGGATGTAATTTTATTTTTGTAGCTCAAACAGAAATGAAATGGCAGCCATTTTAGTGTCACAAAAATGTCACTTTTTGGGGGGAGGTCTCCTTCTGAGGACCATAGAGGAAAATCTGTTAGTCTGACAGATTCAAGAGTCACCTTGGATGAAAGAGGACAAGAATTCCTCCGTTTTGTGCTAAAATTTATGTTTGTGGGATAAAAACTCAAAGAGTTATAAAAATTTGTTTGGAAGGGTAAAATTTTAAAATCCGGTCAGAGGGACAAAAATAAAACCTGACTTCTCGACCTTCGGGAGCCCGTAGCGGCTAAACGGTTGCTCTAATCAAAAAATTTTCTAGTGAGGTCAAATTTTCCTGACAAAATTTCCTTCGTTTTGATAAAAAAAAATTTCCGGTGCGCCAAGAATTGTGGGAGCTAGAGCCTTTTGAACACAAAGAGTGTGGTTTGTCTCACCACTCTGTTTCTAGAGTGCGACAGAGGAAAAAAAAAAATTCTGATTTTTTCATTTTTTTCACTTTTTTTATAAAGTGATTGCTCTGAAACCGTAGAAGGTATGAAAGTGTCCTTCGGATGGTAAAGAGGTCAAACCCTTGTGACCCGTTTAAACTTTAAATGGTGTTTCTAGCTAAAAGTATGCCAGAGCTGGAAAGCTTTGAAGAGCATGTGGTTTTCGGCCAAAATCCCATTATTTCCAATGGGGCCAATTTTTGTCGTGTTTTTTTGCGATAAATCGGAAACCGAATAAAATTTCAAAAAGTTGAATAGATCCGATAATCTCATTTCCGAGCCGGTCGTTTTGAGTCCTGAACGGCTGCGCTCGGGCAAACGGATCTTGAGATTTTACGTGCCAAAAAAGGGGCGGAAGACTACGGAAGATTTCCACTAGAGTATGCTGTTTCGGAGAAACAGCGCGTTGAATGCCTGCTCGCGGGGGGCGAGGACGCCGAGGACGCCGAAGGCCTTTTTTTTTTTTTTTTTCATCCTCTGATGCTGAAAATGACCTGAAAGCTGGCTAAAAAGAAACCTGAATGTACATATGTGCTGGAAAAGGATTTCAAACACATGAAATTTTTATAAAGTTTTGTCTTTTATTGTGAAAATCTCGTTAAAGTTGTGTAATTATGCTTTAAAGTTAAGAAAACAAAACAGCGTTAAAGTTTTTAAAAAAAAATAATTTTAAAGTAAAAGTGTGTAAAAGATGATAATTTTTCATTATTTTGGGTCTTTTATTGTGAAAATCTCATTAAAAATGGCTAAATATGCTTTTAAGATGAATTTTAAAAAAAGACGAAGAATTATTGAAAAAAGAAAAAAATTAATGTAAAAATGTGTGAAAGACAATAATTTTTTATTATTTTATGTCTTTTATTGTGAAAATCTCGTTAAAGTTGTCTAATTATGCTTTAAAGTTAAGAAAACAAAACAGCGTTAAAGTTTTTAAAAAAAAATAATTTTAAAGTAAAAGTGTGTAAAAGATGATAATTTTTCATTATTTTGGGTCTTTTATTGTGAAAATGTCATTAAAAATGGCTAAATATGCTTTTAAGATGAATTTTTAAAAAAAGACGAAGAATTATTAAAAAAGAAAAAATTTAATGTAAAAATGTGTAAAAGATAGTAATTTTTATTATTTTAGGTCTTTTATTGTGAAAATCTCGTTAAAGTTGTCTAATTATGCTTTAAAGTTAAGAAAACAAAACAACCCTAAAGTTATTTAAAAAACATAATTTTAATGTAAAAGTGTGTAAAAGATAATAATTTTGTATTATTTTAGGTCTTTTATTGTGAAAATCTCATTAAAGTTGTCTAATTATGCTTTAAAGTTAAGAAAACAAAACAACTGAAAAGTTCTAATGAGCTGTCTTCCCATCAGAGCTCCTTAATTGCTCCTCAAAACACACCTGATGCAGGTCACAAGACCACAGAAACAGAATCTGCATACAGCCAGCACAGCCTACTTCCAAATAAGGAGATGTCTGTGACATCACACAGACTCCTTCATTACCTTATAAGGAGATGAGCCTGTGAGTGCTCATTAATTGGGCGGCAAAACACACCTGCTCAGGTGGGACAGAAAATTTCTGAATATGCAAACAAATGCTGATTGCGCGAAAATGGAAACAGATAGAAAAAAAATTCTTTCAGATTTAGAAAGAGGACGATGAAATGTACTTGGGGATGTAATTTTATTTTTGTAGCTCAAACAGAAATGAAATGGCAGCCATTTTAGTGTCACAAAAATGTCAGTTTTTGGGGGGAGGTCTCCTTCTGAGGACCATAGAGGAAATTCTGTTGGTCTGACAGATTCAAGAGTCACCTTGGATGAAAGAGGACAAGAATTCCTCCGTTTTGAGCTAAAATTTATGTTTGTGGGATAAAAACTCAAAGAGTTATAAAAATTTGTTTGGAAGGGTAAAATTTTAAAATCCGGTCAGAGGGTCAAAAATTAAACCTGACTTCTCGACCTTCGGGAGCCCGTAGCGGCTAAACCGTCGCTCTGACGAAAAAAATGCTCCATTCCAAAGTTGTTCGCAACGAAATTTCCTTCTTTTTGATATAAAGTTTTTGCAGATCGGTTCAGAAATGTAGGCTCTGACGCTCCTTGAACACAAATTTTGTGAATTCTGTTCGCACTCTGTTTTTACAGTGCGTGGGAGGCAAAAAAAAAAACCTGATTTTTTCCATTTTTTCACTTTTTTTATAAAGTGATTGCTCTGAAACCGTAGAAGGTATGAAAGTGTCCTTCGGATGGTAAAGAGGTCAAATCCTTGTGACCCGTTTAAACTTTAAATGGTGTTTCTAGCTAAAACTATGCCAGAGCTGGAAAGCTTTGAAGAGCATGTGGTTTTTGGCCAAAATTACATTATTTCCAATGGGGCCAATTTTTGTCGTGTTTTTTTGCGATAAATCGGAAACCGATTAAAATTTCAAAAAGTTGAATAGATCCGTAAATCTCATTTCCGAGCTGGTCGTTTTGAGCCCTGAACGGCTGCGCTCGGGCAAACGGATCTTGAGATTTTACGTGTCAAAAAAGGGGCGGAAGACTACGGAAGATTCTATATAGCAAAACAGGATCACTATAGTTGAATGCCTTTTAGGCATTCAACTGACTAGAGTATGCTGTTTCGGAGAAACAGCGCGTTGAATGCCTGCTCGCGGGGGGCGAGGACGCCGAGGACGCTGAGGACGCCGAAGCCCTTTTTTTTTTTTTTTCATCCTCTGATGCTGAAAATGACCTGAAAGCTGGCTAAAAAAAAACCTGAATGTACATATGTGCTGGAAAAGGATTTCAAACACATACAATTTTTATAAAGTTTTGTCTTTTATTGTGAAAATCTCGTTAAAGTTGTGTAATTATGCTTTAAAGTTAAGAAAACAAAACAGCGTTAAAGTTTTTTAAAAAAAATAATTTTAATGTAAAAGTGTGTAAAAGATGATAATTTTTCATTATTTTGGGTCTTTTATTGTGAAAATCTCATTAAAAATGGCTAAATATGCTTTTAAGATGAATTTTAAAAAAAAGACGAAGAATTATTGAAAAAAGAAAAAATTTAATGTAAAAATGTGTAAAAGATAGTAATTTTTTATTATTTTAGGTCTTTTATTGTGAAAACCTCGTTAAAGTTGTCTAATTATGCTTTAAAGTTAAGAAAACAAAACAACCCTAAAGTTATTTAAAAAAATAATTTTAATGTAAAAGTGTGTAAAAGATAATAATTTTATATTATTTTAGGTCTTTTATTGTGAAAATCTCATTAAAGTTGTCTAATTATGCTTTAAAGTTAAGAAAACAAAACAACCCTAAAGTTATTTAAAAAAAATAATTTTAATGTAAAAGTGTGTAAAAGATAATAATTTTATATTATTTTAGGTCTTTTATTGTGAAAATCTCATTAAAGTTGTCTAATTATGCTTTAAAGTTAAGAAAACAAAACAACTGAAAAGTTCTAATGAGCTGTCTTCCCATCAGAGCTCCTTAATTGCGCCTCAAAACACAGCTGATGCAGGTCACAAGACCACAGAAACAGAATCTGCATACAGCCAGCACAGCCTACTTCCAAATAAGGAGATGTCTGTGACATCACACAGACTCCCTCATTACCTTATAAGGAGATGAGGCTGTGAGTGCTCATTAATTGGGCGGCAAAACACACCTGCTCAGGTGGGACAGAGAATTTCTGAATATGCAAACAAATGCTAATTGCGCGAAAATGGAAACAGATAGAAAAAAAATTCTTTCAGATTTAGAAGCAGGACGATGAAATCTACTTGGGGATATAATTTTATTTTTGTAGCTCAAACAGAAATGAAATGGCAGCCATTTTAGTGTCACAAAAATGTCAGTTTTTGGGGGGAGGTCTCCTTCTGAGGACCATAGAGGAAATTCTGTTGGTCTGACAGATTCAAGAGTCACCTTGGATGAAAGAGGACAAGAATTCCTCCGTTTTGAGCTAAAATTTATGTTTGTGGGATAAAAACTCAAAGAGTTATAAAAATTTGTTTGGAAGGGTAAAATTTTAAAATCCGGTCAGAGGGTCAAAAATTAGACCTGACTTCTCGACCTTCGGGAGCCCGTAGCGGCTAAACCGTCGCTCTGACGAAAAAAATGCTCCATTCCAAAGTTGTTCGCAACGAAATTTCCTTCGTTTTGATATAAAGTTTTTGCAGATCGGTTCAGAAATGTAGGCTCTGACGCTCTTTGAACACAAATTTTGTGAATTCTGTTCGCACTCTGTTTTTACAGTGCGAGCGAGGCAAAAAAAAAAACCTGATTTTTTCCATTTTTTCACTTTTTTTATTAAGTGATTGCTCTGAAACCGTAGAAGGTATGAAAGTGTCCTTTAGATGTTATAGAGGTCAAACCCTTGTGACCCGTTTAAACTTTAAATGGTGTTTCTAGCTAAAAGTATGCCAGAGCTGGAAAGCTTTGAAGAGCATGTGGTTTTTGGCCAAAATTACATTATTTCCAATGGGGCCAATTTTTGTCGTGTTTTTTTGCGATAAATCGGAAACCGATTAAAATTTCAAAAAGTTGAATAGATCCGTAAATCTCATTTCCGAGCCGGTCGTTTTGAGCCCTGAACGGCTGCGCTCGGGCAAACGGATCTTGAGATTTTACGTGTCAAAAAAGGGGCGGAAGACTACGGAAGATTCTATATAGCAAAACAGGATCACTATAGTTGAATGCCTTTTAGGCATTCAACTGATTAAAGTTGTCTAATTATGCTTTAAAGTTAAGAAAACAAAACAACTGAAAAGTTCTAATGAGCTGTCTTCCCATCAGAGCTCCTTAATTGCGCCTCAAAACACAGCTGATGCAGGTCACAAGACCACAGAAACAGAATCTGCATACAGCCAGCACAGCCTACTTCCAAATAAGGAGATGTCTGTGACATCACACAGACTCCTTCATTACCTTATAAGGAGATGAGCCTCTGAGTGCTCATTAATTGGGCGGCAAAACACACCTGCTCAGGTGGGAGAGAAAATATCTGAATATGCAAACAAATGCTAATTGCGCAAAAACGGTAATAGATAGAAAAAAAATTCTTTCAGATTTAGAAAGAGGACGATGAAATCTACTTGGGGATGTAATTTTGTTTGCGATGGTAATTCAGAAATGAAATGGCAGGCATTTTAGTGTCACAAAAATGTCACTTTTTGGGGGGAGGTCTCCTTCTGAGGACCATAGAGGAAAATCTGTTGGTCTGACAGATTCAAGAGTCACCTTGGATGAAAGAGGACAAGAATTCCTCCGTTTTGAGCTAAAATTTATGTTTGTGGGATAAAAACTCAAAGAGTTATAAAAATTTGTTTGGAAGGGTAAAATTTTCAAATCCGGTCAGAGGGACAAAAATAAAACCTGACTTCTCGACCTTCGGGAGCCCGTAGCGGCTAAACGGTTGCTCTGAGGCAAAAATGGGTTCTAGAGTCTAAATTTTCCTGACAAAATTTCCTTCGTTTTGATATAAAAAACTTTCCGGTGCGCCAAAAATTGTGGGAGCTAGAGCCTTTTGAACACAAAGAGTCTGGTTTGTCTCACCACTCTGTTTTTACAGTGCGATAGAGGAGAGAAAAAAAACCTGATTTTTTCCATTTTTTCACTTTTTTTATAAAGTGATTGCTCTGAAACCGTAGAAAGTATGAAAGTGTCCTTCGGATGGTAAAGAGGTCAAATCCTTGTGACCCGTTTAAACTTTAAATGGTGTTTCTAGCTAAAAGTATGCCAGAGCTGGAAAGCTTTGAAGAGCATGTGGTTTTTGGCCAAAATCCCATTATTTCCAATGGGGCCCTTTTTTTTCGTGTTTTTTTGCGATAAATCGGAAACCGATTAAAATTTCAAAAAGTTGAATAGATCCGTAAATCTCATTTCCGAGCTGGTCGTTTTGAGCCCTGAACGGCTGCGCTCGGGCAAACGGATCTTGAGATTTTACGTGCCAAAAAACGTACGGAAGAATACGGAAGATTCCATATAGCAAAACAGGATCACTATAGTTGAATGCCTTTTAGGCATTCAACTGATAAAGTAAAACAGGATCACTATAGTTGAATGCCTTTTAGGCCTTTTAGTCAGTTGAATGCCTTTTAGGCATTCAACTGACTAGAGTATGCTGTTTCGGAGAAACAGCGCGTTGAATGCCTGCTCGCGGGGGGCGAGGACGCCGAAGCCCCTTTTTTGTTTTTTTGTCGTCCTCTGATGCTGAAAATGACCTGAAAGCTGGCTAAAAATAAACCTGAATGTACATGTGTGCTGGAAAAGGATTTCAAACACATAAAATTTTTATAAAGTTTTGTCTTTTATTGTGAAAATCTCGTTAAAGTTGTGTAATTATGCTTTAAAGTTAAGAAAACAAAACAGCCTTAAAGTTATTTAAAAATAATAATTTTAATGTAAAAGTGTGTAAAAGATGATCATTTTTCATTATTTTGAGTCTTTTATTGTGAAAATCTCATTAAAAATGGCGAAATATGCTTTTAAGTTGAATTTTAAAAAAAGACGAAGAATTATTAAAAAAAGAAAAAATTTAATGTAAAAATGTGTAAAAGATAGTAATTTTTTATTATTTTAGGTCTTTTATTGTGAAAATCTCATTAAAATTGGCTAAATATGCTTTTAAGTTGAATTTTACAAAAAGACGAAGAATTGTTAAAAAAAGAAAAAAATTAATGTAAAAATGTCTGAAAGACAATAATTTTTTATTATTTTAGGTCTTTTATTGTGAAAATCTCGTTAAAGTTGTCTAATTATGCTTTAAAGTTAAGAAAACAAAACAACCCTAAAGTTATTTAAAAAAAATCATTTTAATGTAAAAGTGTGTAAAATATATTAATTTTATATTAATTTAGGTCTTTTATTGTGAAAATCTCGTTAAAGTTGTCTAATTATGCTTTAAAGTTAAGAAAACAAAACAACTGAAAAGTTCTAATGAGCTGTCTTCTCATCAGAGCTCCTTAATTTCGCCTCAAAACACAGCTGATGCAGGTCACAAGACCACAGAAACAGAGTCTGCATACAGCCAGCACAGCCTACTTCCAAATAAGGAGATGTCTGTGACATCACACAGACTCCTTCATTACCTTATAAGGAGATGAGCCTCTGAGTGCTCATTAATTGGGCGGCAAAACACACCTGCTCAGGTGGGACAGAGAATTTCTGAAAAGGCAAACAAATGCTAATTGCGCAAAAACGGTAATAGATAGAAAAAAAATTCTTTCAGATTTAGAAAGAGGACGATGAAATCTACTTGGGGATGTAATTTTGTTTGCGATGGTAATTCAGAAAAGAAATGGCAGCCATTTTAGTGTCACAAAAATGTAACTTTTTGGGGGGAGGTCTCCTTCTGAGGACCATAGAGGAAATTCTGTTGGTCTGACAGATTCAAGAGTCACCTTGGATGAAAGAGGACAAGAATTCCTCCGTTTTGAGCTAAAATTTATGTTTGTGGGATAAAAACTCAAAGAGTTATAAAAATTTGTTTGGAAGGGTAAAATTTTAAAATCCGGTCAGAGGGACGAAAAAACGACCTGACTTCTCGACCTTCGGGAGCCCGTAGCGGCTAAACCGTCGCTCTGACGAAAAAAATGCTCCATTCCAAAGTTGTTCACAACAAAATTTCCTTCGTTTTGATATAAAGTTTTTGCAGATCGGTTCAGAAATGTAGGCTCTGACGCTCCTTGAACACAAATTTTGTGAATTCTGTTCGCACTCTGTTTTTACAGTGCGAGCGAGGCAAAAAAAAAACTGATTTTTTCCATTTTTTCACTTTTTTTATAAAGTGATTGCTCTGAAACCGTAGAAGGTATGAAAGTGTCCTTCGGATGGTAAAGAGGTCAAACCCTTGTGACCCGTTTAAACTTTAAATGGTGTTTCTAGCTAAAAGTATGCCAGAGCTGGAAAGCTTTGAAGAGCATGTGGTTTTTGGCCAAAATTACATTATTTCCAATGGGGCCAATTTTTGTCGTGTTTTTTTGCGATAAATCGGAAACCGATTAAAATTTCAAAAAGTTGAATAGATCCGTAAATCTCATTTCCGAGCCGGTCGTTTTGAGTCCTGAACGGCTGCGCTCGGGCAAACGGATCTTGAGATTTTACGTGCCAAAAAACGTACGGAAGAATACGGCGGATTCTATAAAGTAGAGACGGATCACTATAGTTGAATGCCTTTTAGGCATTCAACTGATAAAGTAAAACAGGATCACTATAGTTGAATGCCTTTTAGGCATTCAACTGACAAGCAGAAAGGAGTCCTGATTATGAAAAATTAGAATTACTGGTAAATCTGAAACATGAGGTATGCCACACAAAGATGCTTCTGAACCAAACGGGTTCAGTTGTAAAACAGTTGTTATAAAAAAAGAAAACCTAAAAATGTTAACGGCTGCATGGTGGTGCGGCGGTTAGCACGGTGGTTGTCACAGCAAGAAAGTCAGGAATTTGAGTCCTGGAGTGGAAAAGAGGGTTGAATCACTGGTCTTTCTGTGTGGAGTTTGCATGTTCTTCCTGAGTATGTTTGGGTTTTCTCCAGGTACTCCGGTTTCCTCCCACCCTTCAAAAACATGCATGTTAGGTTGATTGGTCCCAGTGAAATTGCCCCGAAGAATGAGTGTGTGCGTGGATGGTTGTCTACGTGTATGGCCCCAGAACAGACTAACGACTTGTTCAGGGTGTATCCTGCCTCTTGCCTGAAATCAGCCAGGATTTTATTGTTTGGTTGTGATGTCCAAAATTGAAATGTGTGTATACTGCTATGTAATAACACTGCTAGTTAGGTGTGTATGGATGTTTGATCAAATCTTCTATCCTCTTTGATTAAGCAGTTTTTTAATAAGAACCAAGACTGGTTAATTACCTGGCTGATACGTGTTGTGAGAAACTTCTTGAGGCTTGGTTGAGAATACGGTGCAGGATTTTCAAAATCTGCTCCCGGATCCACCCGACATCCTCCTGCACATCTGGCAGCCACTCCAGAAGTCTGAGTAGTTATCATGCAGGGAAAGTAGAGTAAACACAGAAACATGATCCCTCTTGAGATTCTAGCACAATACTGAATGTAGAAATGAAAAAGTTTACTCTAAAAACACTGAAGTAGTTATTAAAGTTCCCTCTTATATAAAAAGTTGAGATGCTGAATAAATAAAGTTAAAAAACACAATGGAGAATAAATTATTTAGAAAGTGGGCCTCAGTACCTGAGAGTCAAGGACAAAGCTGACTCCAGAGGGAGTGTGTAGGGAAGCATCATGGCTGAGGCCATCCTGACGGGGAGCAAGTTGCTAAGCGACTGGACCAGGCTCCTCCTCTCTGTGCAGGCTTCTATTAGGGCTGCAGTGGGAGGCAAAGACCGAGAATTACTTAATTAATCCAAAACTACCAATGAATCCCACAGATCAAACACTTTAGCGATGATATAGAGACTAAATGACTCAACAGAACTGAAGGGATGTTCAGAAGCAACTTTAAACCTCTCACAATGACTTGTCTTGTTTAAATCATCAATATATATTATTAATAAAAGTCAGGTAAAAGACGTCATCAATGTACAAATGTATATATTGTAAAACTTGAATGTACAGAGACTGGGTGAAGCTGTTTTATTTTAACAACATAAGCAGTAAGTATAGAGCCCAACAGTGCTAAAAGGAAGTATTTGATGTTTAACCTTTAAACGGCGGGAAAGGTTGAAAACGACCCACACACCCTTATAACGAACAAAAAAAATCAGCCTTTTATGAGTTAAAGATTTGGGTAATGCTGCAATATTTATTTTTAAAGATCTACACAAAGACCCTCAAACAATTCCAGGAGAAAAAATTTACAAAGAAATGAAATTTATCTTCTGTGATCAAGAAGATGAAACACACATAAAAACAAAAATGTTTGAAACTGCTTCAGAATAAAAAAAAAAGATACATGATAGAGAATTGTATCTAATTTTGTTATGATTAGGTATAGCAATGCAAATAATTACATATAAATACTACTTTAATACATGCTGTTAATCAGAAAACTTAATATAATATATACGGTTTATTCTATGTATATAGTTTAGGGCACTGATTGCATTCTATTTCATCTTCTGAACCGCTTATCTCTAGTGGGGTTGCAGTGGGTGCCGGAGTCTATCCCGACTAATTTCAGGCAAGAGGCAGGATTCAACCTGAACAAGTCGTCACTCTGATCTGGGGGCCATACACACAGACAACCACACACACACACACACACACACACACACACACACACACACACACACACACACACACACACACACACACACACACACACACACACACACACTCATTCCTAAAAAAATAAAATAAAAAGCTTAATTTCCTCTTATTTAAAAGATATCTTGATCCACCTTTCAGCCAAAAATAAGGTAGCCACATTTTGGTTTGTCTGAGATTTGCTTATGTTTATACAAAAATTTAGAAAAATGTGGAATATATGTGTCTTATTTGAAAATGTGATTTCAGTTGTTTAAAACAACATATAAATAGAAAAACTTGTTTTCAAAAAGAATGCCAATTCCATATACTGTATTTAATTGATTCAACACAGCAGTATTATATGATAAATTTGACAAATTGAGGGATTGATTTAGGGATTTACTTTTAATAGGCTGAAAGGACTCTCCCAGTTTTATTACCATTATGCAGGGCGGGTGGAAGATATTCAATGATGTGCTCATCGAATGAAGAGTTAGCATGAATCATCGCTGCTTTCTCGTTTACATGTGAACAATCTTCTGTTTCCTTGTTATCATTGTCCTCTTCTTCATCACAGTCTTCGTTTACTTTTCTTTTGGCTAGTAGGGGCATGTCTTTTAGTGGACCATTGAATTTAAGCAATCCTAAAAGTGAAAATAAACACAGAAATGTATGTTTGTTGTTTAAAGACTACTCATTTGCATGACTCATCATCAGATATTTCTTTATCATTTTCAGTGACAGCATACATAATTCCCACATGCTGATTTAGTCAAACTACGTTGATTTGTGTGCATATCAATAAATACAGAGAAGGTTTTCCTTATCGTATGGGAAGAAGTTTATCGACATGGAGACATGATCACAGGAAGCACACATTCTGATAGTATATCGGTGTGATAATATGTGCAAATACTAATATTTTTAACTCATGAGACAAAAAAAAAAATCTATGATTTAGTTTAGTAGTTTGGATTTTAAAATGAAACAGCTGCGAAGTAAGTTGAAAAAAGTTACCATTTCTCTGTAGAAAGTGCAGAGCGTCGTTATATCCTTGTTTGCACATGGCTTTCATAACCTGCACACAAAGCAAACATGTACATTTATCTGTGCTGACATATAGAAGTCCACTAAGTTCACTTCTTTGAGGTAATTACTTTATCAGCAGCGTCTTGTACATACAGTACGTCAATCTAAAGGTGTCATAAAACGGTGGCCTACCATTGGATCGGGAGGGAACAGTGCCCTAGACACTCTGTAGAGGTTGGTGAGTGTGAACTGGATGCTTGTGTTGGTGAAGCGCACTTCATGGATGTTTGTAGAGGTGTCTCTCGGACAGATGTCACTCTCTCCGGAAAACGGGGATACTGTGATGGTGTTTTTCAGTTCGTATTGAGGCAGATTGTCTGAGATTCCTCCATCCACATATCGCTGAGTCAACAAGGATAAAACATATTAATAATCAAAAAAGTTTCAAGTTTCTAGAAAGTTAGAAATGAAAAAGTTGTTAAGCAAGTTCACTTGTTCAATAATAAAAGTGTGTTTTTTTTAAAGAAAAACTTTTGCAAGAACGAGCTGGGAATCTTTCACCAAGAATAGACATTGAAGTTTTTGATTTTGTGCCACCTAAGTAAGAGTGCAAACAAACTCAAAACATGTGCAGGCATGGTCACATTTGGCTCTCTCACATCCCCCACCCTCTGACCCTGTCACACACATACACACACATACATACAATACATGCTTATGAAACTCATCACAAAGGCCACAGAGGAAGTAAATGTTTTTTCAGAAAACCTTTGCACCAGAAACATGTTTAACACGACAAATAAAAAAAAAAAAAAAACTAACTAAAATGTCCACTTTCCCCTTCAATTTGAGACTTTCTGAAAACACCAAACATTGGAATTTTCTAATCATTGTTTACACACAAGTACTATTCAGAACAAACACATTCTTGAGGAAGGGAGGGCTGTAGTTGGCACAGTTACAGAAAAAGTTCCTAAAGCAAAGTGCATAACTCATATGCAAACAAGCCGGAATTCACATCACACCTCATTAGGCACAGAAAAGTGTGCATGTGTGATCCGTCAATTGAAAATATAGGGATCCTTCAATTTTTCAGCCTCATTAGGTTGCAAACATGACAGCACTATCAGAGGAGAAGGCACACAAAGCCAAAAGAAGATTTTACCCACCACTCCTTGAAGTGTGGGAGGAATGAAGCCGCAGTAGACTGGGATGTAAGCGCTGCAGACACATGCCTGAAAGTCACAAAAAAATTAAATGTAACAAACAAATAAAGAAGACAAAAGTAAAGGTGTAATTAAGCTATTTAATGTGTAACATGTACATTATACATTATGAAAATGGATAATTAAAATTTCCGGAATTTTAAAATATTTTTAATTTTCTTGATGAAAATTGACTAAAATTGAACAACTTTTTCATATTGTTTTTTTCTTCCAAATCTAATAATAGTATCAGTAATAATACATTTAATCCAGTTCAGATCTATAAGCATTTCTGTTGAGAAGTCTTTAAAAAAAGTCAGACTGTGTCTCTATACCTGTACAACTTCCTCTTTGCTATTGAAATGAGACACCAAGACATTTTCTCCATCTGACACCCGGGTGAGTGAGATCCCCAGCCGTCCGTTGGCCTGATGGTGACAATCATCTGGCAGAGTGCGTCGCAGCATGTGTCGAACAATCTTCACCAGGTTAAATGAAGGATGCATCGGACCAAGAAACCGTTTTCTTGCCTCTTTGGCTACCTCGATGATGCTTGCACCTGCATCTCCTGTGAAACAATTGTAAAGGAATCAAGATATGAGAGCCCCTAAAAAGTACAGAATCGGATTAATCAGAATACAAATGAGATACAGAAAGGTTTTGGAAGACATGAAGATACGCTGATTATGGGAAAAGATGGAGAGTTGGTCTAAATTAATATTCATTATTATGATAAAAGTGCAATTGAAGCCAACATCAGTTTTCTCTGCAGTTATTTTGGCTGGATTACAAGGTTGAAGAATTAGAGCAATTTCTAATACGATTTTGTTCTAAGTAATTAGCCGCTATTACTAGAAAGCCAGTCTTGGACAGTAATCTACAATTATTTGTTTGCAGAATGATCAAATGAACTCAGAAAGGTATGTTTTTCTTCGAAACGTCACCCCTTTATTGAGGATACGGGCATGTCATTTTTAATAGAGCAGGATTTTTTGCTTCAAGAAATAACAAGTGACATCAAATTTGAAAAACGATTCTGATGAAAGTAATGAGCTGCTATTGCTAGAAAGCTTGTTTTGGAGGATAATCTAAAATTATATGTTTGCTGAGTGATCAAACAAACTCAGAAAGGCATGTTTCTCTTAAAAACTTCACAATTTAATTGAGGATATTGGCAAGTTATTTTCAATAACAATAGGATTTTTTGCTGGAAGAATAACTGGTTTTAATTGTTTTTACATTCATTCATTTTCTAAACAGTCCATCCCTGACAGAGTGCCAGGGGATGCTGTTGCCAATCCCGACTGATTCAAGACAAAAGGCAGGGTACACCCCGAACAGGTCGCCAGTCTGTCTCGACTGCGTTTACATGTGATATCAAATAATTTCGTTCTACTTTTTTAGCAGCAAAACTTTTTGATACAAAGATTGTAAATGACATTTAACCCAGTTTGTTAACATTGAAACTTCTTTCTCAGTTGATACATACCAAGACAAACCCCTGTGACCAGAGCAGTAGCAGTGAGTGCTCCAGCAGATGCTCCATAGATGTGTTTGGCATTGTGGATCAGAAATGGAGCTTGTTCCTGTAGACAGCTGGCCACACCAACGTGGTAGATACCGAGAAAACCACAACCTGCGAAGGAGATGTTCCACGGAGAGTCTAGTGGGAACATTGCTGTCACTTGGTGTCCCACAGCTAAGGATAAACTCTTTTAAAATCACACTAAGTTCTACTTAAAGATCTGGGTTAAAAATCTAAACACAAGTCATGTTGATCTCTCTCAGATTGTTGATTAAAAGTGAAAGAAAGTGGACTTTGCCAGCTACATGTAAAGTTACAAGAAAAGAAATCCCTTTCTTTCTATAACAAAATCTGCATTATTAAATGAAACTTCCTCAGGCTGAAAGTGAAGTCTTTAGGTTTATTTCTAAAGTGAAATAATCTGGAGAGATTTAATATCGTTGTAATAAACCATGAAGTCTGATTTCACCCCCGGGTGTTTTTACAAAAAAGGGCGGAGTCTCGATCGATTTGTCCAATCAGAACTCTTCTCCTCACATGAACCTCCTTGTTTTTCATTCTTTCTAAATTAAATTTGTTTTTTGTTCGAACGAATGTCAAAATAAGAGAAATCTCAAGAGATCAGAACCTGATTTTATTTTTAGATTTTCTGTCATAACAAAAATGAAGCAAAATAACATTAAAAAACACTTTTAAAAAATTACAAATGAATCATTTTGATGTTTGAAAGGTTGACCTTAAAACTCATGTTTTTGTTTAACTACTAAATAACATTTTTTTGTAATAATCTGTGTAATAACCTTGATCCTAATCAAGCACATGTTCTCAGAAGTATTATCCCACATTTTAAAATACCAGATTAACTTGACAATTTGTATTTATGAATTACACAAAGATGACTTAATATTTCTATGTGAATATCCTTTTAAACCAACTTGTTAAATGAATACACAAAGTGAACAGATGAGATGCTCCTGAAATGAACAGATCAAAGAATCAGAAAATAAATAACCACTGATCTGCGTGTTAGGACATTAAATTAAATGGTAAGTTTATTGAAATGAAACAGTATGAATCAGATAACTTGTTGTCAAAACTGTATCACAGTTCTGACCTGTGCTCCACGTGAGAATGATCTCATACAGAGCAGTGACGTACTCTAGAACAGGAGAAACAGTGTCATCCAGTGGCTAAAAATGGTATTTTGACTTCCACGTTGACACAACAGTCCCGCCCTGAGCTAAAACTTTGGCGGTGCCATCATGAATGCGCTTGTTATTATCATCAGAACAGCCAAAGGAGCGGAGACTACACATTTGAACACACTGTAAAACCGGTGTAGACGCCTCCTAGTTCTGATTGGGAGAAAAGAAACATTAAAACGAACAACTATTGTGACGTACACGACATCGTTCAAAACTATACTTTGGGAAATAGGAAGTAGCTTTTCTGAAAGAAACAAGAAAAAAAGCCCCAAACGTGCGCTTGGACTAGTTAAAGTTTTCATTTTACATTTATGACACTATCTTTGACAATGACAACATTGTCTATTAGAAAAAAATGATAGTTGACGCTTTTTCTTTGTTATTTGTTCCCTGTTTTGGCTGAAAACGTTACAGATGCTAGCTTGGACTGCTGTGTATTATTTATTGATCACAGCTCATAAAGCCAGGAGTTTGCCTCTAACTGGTTTTATTGTTAGAGGAAATTCTCAATAGTTTGATTTTATTAGTAATAATGGTGATTTTAGTAAATAGCTCTAAATTATGATCAACTATATTCAATGGAGACCAACTTTGAAGAAGGTGTTCCTCTTGATGAGGAAGGTGAGGACAATAAATCTGGGTTGATCATGAGAGAAAAGCTGCCAAATGATGGAGAATCCGAGATAACATCTGGATCCAACCCAATCAGGACAGCACACATTACCCCAGAATTTGTGGACAAAGAGATTAAGATGCCACCATGTGAACCCCAACATGTGGCATCTGGGGAAGATGGACATGACAGAGAGGTGGATCCATCCAGAGATTCTTCTCCAAGTTCCATGGACATCTTTGGTCCCTCCATGTCAAGTCTTTCCTCTTCCACCAGTCTCCATCAGGACCACTTGTCATCCTCACCATCCAGCTCTCCAGTCCTCTCTCTGTCCCCACCTTTACCTCCCTCCGTGGAAATCTCTGCTATTTTGACAAAAACAAGGCTGACCCTGGATTTATACAAGGGAGGATCAGCCACTCTGCCATTATTATGGGAGTCTATTCCAGACCAGCTGAAGGGTCTCCAGTACCTGAGACTGGGATCTGAAGATGAACCGGGGCTCAATGGGGCTCTAGAAGTCTTGGATCATCTGACAAAGCTACGATCACTGGCCATTCGGGGTACTTTCCTTTCTTGTTTTTAAAATAAACTTTAAAGCTTTAGTTCTACATATGACATGGACGTTGTTAATAAAATATTCTATTGTCAAATTCTGATTTGGGTAAAATTTTATGTGTTTGATCTTGTTTAAATTGCATTTTTTCCTATTTATTTGAAGGGAACTGTCTCTATGACTCACACGGTGAACCTCTACCCGGCCTCCTAGCCTCTGTTCCCATATCTGTGTCATCCCTCTCTCACCTGGTACACTTGGATCTCTCCTTCAACCAGCTCTCTTGCCTCCCATCATGCCTTTTTAGCCTCCCTGTTCTGTCCTCGTTGATTCTCTGTCACAACCACATCTCAGCTTTACTGTCTGACATAGTTCAGCAGTCCTCTCTAACTTACTTCTCCCTCCTGGGGAACAAGTTAACCCATCTACCCCCAAGTCTGCATCAGCTGGAGGGACTACAGACACTCGATGTATCCCATAATATACTTCAGCAGCTCCCTGATGAAATTGGGTCGATGGAGAAGCTTGTTAAGCTGGACTTGTCCCATAACAAACTGAGGAACCTACCAGAGAGCATGGGTAAGAGTTCATGGGTGAGTGAGTGCATCACCAAAAAAAAGGGAAAACTTGGTTAGATTTGAGATCGATTGGTGTCAGGAACAATAAAAGGATGATAACCCCAGTCTTTTTTTCTTTCACAGGCTCTCTTCTTTCTCTCAGGGAACTTTTTATCTACAGCAATGACCTCCGCCAGATCCCACCTTGTCTGAACAAACTGCCACTGCTTAAAATAGATAGTCGTGCCAATCCTTTGGGAAAACCACCAACACCGCCCCCTCTCCCTCCTACACCTGGTGAGTACAGATAAGGGAAGCTTCAGATTGATTAATGCTCAGATTTTTCAGCCTGTATTTACCAAATGCAGAATTTGCACCTGATAGAAGTTTAAAATCTCTTCTTACCAGATGTGGCTGAGACAAAAATGCAAGAGTTGCACCTCAGGTTTGAACAGCACAGGTAAGCAGGACTGGAGTGACAGTGACAGTTGTTTTTGAAGTGAAATGATTGGATTGTAAATGTATAAATATTTATATACTGTATATATGTATATATATATATTATAACAAAGGTATTTCTCTTTCTTTGCTTCCTAGTTTCTTTGTGTCATCTGCTGGGTGTCACGTCTTTCTCCCAGGTGGGGCTGAGCTGTTTTTTCCCCCAGGTTGTTTACAGGCCACCACTAGACTTAGATGGGGAGAAAGACGGCCAAACAAAAAGTGGGTGTCACTAGGGGAACACGACATCCTGCTGAGTCGTCCAATAGAACTCCGCCCTCATGGAATTACATTTTTAAAGGTATTATGATTATCATGTTTTTTTTTCTATACATTTTTTAGCAACAAATCCGTGTAGTCCCTCATTCATCCAGGAGTGATCCATAGTAGAAAAAGTTTCAAAAAAGTCTTCTGGACAGTTTAATTCTTCAACGAGACGTTTCGACTTCCATCCGGAAATCATTTTCAATCTGAATGAAATGGACTGAAACTTGGATCTATTTATACTAACCTGAGTAACCGGTAAAAAAATAGTAAGAAGGGCTCGACCAATGAGCCTGTGTTACTTAAGATGGCCGTGAATGGCTCCTATTGTAGCCACAGACCAGTAAACAAACCTATTATAAAAATGCTAAAAGCCTAGTGAATTTTTTTTCTATTCACTAAAAACCTATTTTTTTACCGGTTACTCAGGTTAGTATAAATAGATCCAGGTTTCAGTCCATTTCTTTCAGATTGAAAATGATTTCCGGATGGAAGTCGAAACGTCTCTTTTAAGAATTAAACTGTCCAGAAGACTTTTTTGAAACTTTTTCTACTATACATTTTTTCTCAAAATATTATAGTTGAGAAAGAATAATAACGATGATGCTTCTACAATCCTGGCAGCTAGAGATGAGAGATAAACTGATCAGAAAGTTTTTTGAAGACTACAAAAAACCACTAATAAGCTCATGAGCCTTTGTGTTCATTGTGCTCTCAAACTTAATGCAAACTCAGTCCATTTTAATGACCTTTAGCTGCTTACCCATCTAAAATGTATTTCCTCGTTGGCCTCTATACCATATAATCCAATTCAGTTAGCAGTGGTTTGGAGGCTATCCCAGTAATTTTGCATGTGAGAGGCAATTACATCCTGGACAGGTCACCAATCCATCAAAAGAAGACAAACAACCTCTCATTTTGAATTTTGAACGATTAATTAACCTGACATTCATGTCTTTGGCTGCTGTGAGAAATCTTGTGTGGCTGTAAAAACCGCCAACATACAGCTGAAAGGTTAGAGAGATAAAAAGAGGGATGTTTATAATTTGCTCTATTATATATGGGCTAAAGAATGTCACAATTATAGATTTATAGTCACACTCGAGTGGTCGTGTGTTTTAAACTATGTCTGTACAACAATAGCAAACATGTTCTCAAGCTGTTCTCATGTTATCAAGCTCTCTCTTATACTGCTTGATGCCCTACCATACACAAATTTCCCTAGGAGGGGATTAATACAGTACTCTGAATCTGAACCACCCATGGTCACCAGTTGTGGGTGGTGACCAAAAGAATGAGATCACAGATACAAACGACTGAAATGAGCTTCCTCCGCAGGGTGACTGGGCTCTCACTCGGAGATAGAGTGAGGAGCTCTGCCATCTGAGAGGAGCTCAAGAGTAGAACTGGTGCTTTTTCTGGTTCAGAGAAGCCAGATGAGGTGGTTAGGATTATTTGGGATCTGGTTAGGATGCTTCTTTAATGCCTCGCTGGTGAGGTGTTTCGAGCACTCCCCGTGGGGTGTTTCAGTCTACTCCCCACGGGGCTTCTTTATGACCTTATGGAAGTATGGAATGCCCAGAGGCAGAACCCGGACCCGCTGGAGGGACTATGCTTCACAGCTGACCGGAAAAGCCTCAGAATCCTTCAGGGTGAGCAGGAGGATGCAGGTGGGGTGAGAAAGGCCTGGATTTCCCGTCCGAGGCTGTACCCCACGATCTGGCCTTGAATAACCAGAAGGCAACAGAACAAAATCTGAATTTTTTTTATTTATTTGAAATTGGCACATACATTCATGTTTTTTTTTCTAAACCCTAATTTATTCTAATTATTTACTTATGTTCCTTTGTATCGTTAGACAAAATGAGACACTACATAAATTAGATAAATTATTCTTAATAACAAAAATGCCAATTATTGCACAACCACACATAAATGTCAGGAAAAGTTGGTTTTGATGGATTTTTCCAAGAACTGTTTCACTGAAAGTGTGTTTTTATTTTCATCCAGTTGGTGGATGTTGTGGGGTTTTTTTCTCTCCAGTTTACATGCTGGGGTAGTATTTAGTATTGCTTCCTCACAGAAAGACGGTTGCTTGTTCTCTCCAGGTTACCAACTTCGTCCCACCAGCTAAACAGGGATGTTAGGGTAATTGGCGTATAAATTCCCCATAAGATTTGGTTTGCGTATGTAATTGTCTGTCTCTGCAACAAACTGAGTAAACTATTTAAGCAATGACTTAATTGGAAGAAATTGTTTAAAAAGTGCATGATTATTATCTCACCAAACAGCCTGTGGAAGTACGCGTGCCGTATCATCGAACTAAAAAAGGGGAGGTGGTTGTGCGAAGGTTTGATGGAGAATCTTGGAGCACTCTGCCCACTGAGCTAAAGAGAGGAAGCGAGAGCCACTCCAGTCGTCCTGGTGGACGTCCTGCCAGGGTACACTTTACAATTATGCTTTATGAAATCATTTTTTTTTCTTATAAATCATACATTTTGCTTTGTTATTGGTGTAAAATGAGATTTTGTGATTCTCACAGCTGGCTTGTTGTTCTGTGAAACACTTCTCCTGGTTTATGGCCGTGTCTCAACCAGTATTGGACAGTTGCCATGTCACCCCAGTAGGGGCCCTCCTGGTCTCCAGCTGTGACCCTGGAATCAAGCTTCACTTTCCTCCGGACTGTACTGTGCAGACTCGCACTATTACCTTACAGGTAACTACAGGTAGTAGTGAGGATTTATCTGTTTGTCTGTTTATAGCAGATGGAGGCTGACTTCAGTTTGTGTTTCTTTTCGTAGGTGGTGCAGGTATCAGAGTTGGAGTTGCAAACAGTGTGTGGTGATCCTCAGGCCAGAGCCAGTCCTCTCCTTTGTCTCTCCCAGACTCCCAGCTTAAATTTTCAGCAGCCAGTTAAAGTTCAAATTCCTCTGCCAGCTGGAGTCACAGGTAAAATAATTTCCCATATGTTTTGTACACAATAGCAAAATAAATTAGCAGGAATAAAATATTACCTCCCTGTGATCTAAGTTATAATAATAATAATACAAATTTTATTTGTAATGCACTTTATATCTCCAGTGGAGATCTCAAAGTGCTACAATGACCAAAAGGAACAACAAACAGCAAAATTAAATAAAACCACAACACAAAAAAACAACACTAAAAACTTTGTTGAAAAGCCATTAGAAAGAAAAATGTCTTCAGTCTTTTCTTAAAAACCTCAACGCTCCGTGGAGCCCTCAAACTCTCAGGAAGAGCGTTCCAGAGCTGTGGAGCAGCTGCCTGGAAGGCCCTGTCCCCCATAGTGGAGAGTTTGGTCCTTGGTTGGTGCAGGCAGTAGGAGGACCGCAGATCTTGGACAGTGGTGTGGAGGGTTAGAAGTTCTTGGAGATAAACAGGTGCAGTGCCATGTATGCACTGATGGGTGAGGAGGTAGAGCTTGTACTGAATTCTGTATTTAACGGGTAGCCAGTGGAGGGATTTGAGGATGGGAGTGATATGGTCATATTTGCGCCTCCTTATCAGGAGTTGTGTTATCAAAGATGAATGAAAGGATGAGAAGTATTTCTTTGCTTCTGCAGGTCAAACAGCAGTTATGTCACGCTTGCATCTGCTTCATGGAGATCCTTCTGCACAGACATGGACAGACATCACATCCCAAGTGTCTCTTTATGTGACACATCTATATGCTGTTTTCTACATAACACACTTCTCCTGGTGAGTTTTACACAACCCTAAAAGAAAAGTTCTTGTTATTTTCCATAACCACATCAACACTGATTTGTTTTTGCTCTACCAGGTACTGGCTCTGGTACACCACACAGCGCTGTGTTAGTGGAGTGGTCAGAAAAGTCTATCAAAGGCTTAAACAGTTTAAAGTGCAATTTCTTGTTCTTCAGCGGAAAACAGATCCATCACAAGTTCTCCTTCAGTGTTTACCTGCCAACAAGGTTACTCTCCATTCTGCTTTCTTATTGCAGTGTTCTTTTAACTATAAAAACTAAAGACCTCCCTCAGCAGCATTACTATGGTTACTGTGCTTTCGATCAGGTTTCTTTAAAATGCTAATTTCTTTTGTGAAATGAAAGAAAGATGCTGACTTGTGTTTGTGGTGTTCTCACACAGATGGACAGCAGAGTGCAGTCTCTATCTGAACAATACGATGGACCTCAGCCTTCAGACCTGTGCGACCTGTTGGAGGGAGAGCAGTTCTTTGCTGGCTTCGAAAGGGGCTTAGATATCTATACAGGTGGGGAGTCATTTTAAATAAGATTAAGTCACTGGTGTGCCCTTTAGCTCACTTACTTGAATGAAGGCTGTAGTTAATCTGTTTAGAGGACATAAGAAGTTAAAAAGGCCAATTGTAACCTAATCACTGTTTATAAATGAACACAACTCTGCGTATGAAAGTATGGAATGCCATTTAAACCCATTCAGTTTGATATAAAAATAGAAGTAGCCTTTAAGATCATTTTATGATAATGTTATTCTATAATAGTTTATCCAAACTTAGTGTTCTCACTTAGATTTCATTTACAGACAGTCCAGACTGTGTGAAGGGGCGTCTATGCTTTGTGTTTTACTCCAGCCTGAAAAATCTGAAGGAAGTATATATCTGTCCTGCTGAGAATCAAATGAGACCGGTGAGAGGGCAGGTAAGAAAAAAAAAAAAAACAGAAAAGAAAATATAAAGACAGTTTTTTTCTGTTCTGCAGTTCTGCACCCATTGCACTTACAAATATGTGGCATATCAAGTGAATAAATAAAAGAAATAAGACAGTTTATGTATGCATTTGTCCTAATAATCTATTTCGCCACATTGCAGTGTTTCCCATTTGAATTTGAACAAATAAAATTGAACTTATCCGTACTTGATCAAAACTGAACCACCTTTATTAAAATCATCAACATTCACACTGGTTTGCTTTAGAGACTTCAAGACCTTCTTCAATTCTGTTTACTTCAGATCAGTTTTTTTTTTTTTTTTTTAAGAAACTAGAACCCTGGATGTTTTTCTGTTTAAGATTGTTCTTGGAAGCTTGAAACAGAAATGAAAGACCTCATGTTTTCTTCTGGGCTCTTGAACAGCTGTCCTCAGTGGGGAATAGGTCAGACAAAATTTGGCCTTCGTATTTTACTGGAAAAAAATACGAAAACAACAAAAAGTCAATTTTTTTTAACTTTTCCCAAATGATGTCGTTTAGGTGTCGTCAGTAAAAGTGTCACGTAAAAGTGTCACATGTGAAATATGAATTTGAGTAATTTTGAAAATGTGTGCATTAGTTTCTAGAACACTTAAACAAACCTGAATTTTGAGAAATTTTAACAAAGACCTAGGCATTTAATTTGTTTTGTTTCTTTTTCTGAACCGCCTATCCCTAACCGGGTTGCGGGGTTACTGAAGCCTATCCTGGCTGATTTCAGGCGAGAGGCGGGATACACCCTGAATTAGTTACCAGTCTGTTGCGGGGCCACACACACAGACAATCATTCACACACACGTATCATTCCTATGGGCAATTTCCCAGTGTGCAATCAACATAGTGTGCATGTTTTTTGGAGGGTGGGAGGAAACCAGAGTACCTGGAGAAAATCTATATACACACGGGGTTATATGCAAACTCCACACAAAGGCCAGTGTTTCAAACCTCACCCCCACTTGGGACATGAACCTCGACCTTCTTGCTGTGAGGACACTGTACTAACCACTGCACCACCATGGAGCCCTCACATTTGATTATTGTAGAAAAAAAAAATATTACGCAAAATTATTTTTGTCAAAAAATTGAGACTGTGACTGTTTTTAGTAATATAAATTTGGTCAGAAATATTTTTATGACTAATCGTAGGAGAATTGAGAGAATCAATCGTTAGACAACTGTAAAAAAATTTGTTTTTGTTTTAGTTTTTTTGGTGTTTCAGTAGATGCTAAGTAAGGTTTTTCACATCGTGCTCTTTTTGCTACCAATTAGTCTAAGAATCGGTCACACATTTCTCCAGTTTTTTTTTTTTTTGTACAAGTTTTTAGTGTTTCAACTTTCAGTATTTGTTTTCTATTTTGAGAACACCCTAAAGTGTCTGAACTGTTATTCCAGGTATCATTTTACAGAGGAGAGGTTCCCAGCACTCTGCCAGAGGAAGTGGCCAGAAAGCGAAAAGGACTTGACAACCAATGGCTCGCTACTTTACCAATAAAACTTCCTGTCAGTGAAAAAACCCAAATCTTTATTTTTTCTTTAATTTTTGACAGCATAACAACCTTTTTTTTTGTATAAACTAATATGTAAAATATTTTATGCTGTTTTCATTTTGGTTCTAATAAATATTTTGTAAAGTATTTCCTAATCACATTCTTTTTTGTTTTTGTAATAATTTATACTAATTTTCTCTTTATTTACCTGCTGTTTTCTTTTCTCTTTTATTTCAGCAGAAAGAATAATTTTGTACTTTTCTTGCAGGCTTTAAACGCAGACAACAGTTTCACCATGGAGGAGTTTCAGTGTCCTCCTCTCAATCTGGGCGACCCTGAAAGTGGTTACCTCACAGAATCCAACCTGCTTTCCATTTCCCTTCAGATTGGACAGGACTGGCGTGTTATTGGCATAAATCTCGGCTTGAACTACCAAGAACTGGACCGCATCCAATACAAATACAAGTAAGAATAAAGAAGCTCATTGAGTTTTTTTTTTTCGTCATGTTACTGAGACCGTGTGTAAATTGCATGAACATGTTAAAGTATCAACCACCTGAATTCTTGGATGCAAAGTTTCCCAGTGGAATCGTGCATGAAAATGCTGGATTAAATGTTGCTATGTCGTTTTAAGTTAGCTCCTCATTAGCATTTACCTAGTATATCTAGGTAAATATAATATTCAACTGGAATTAGGAAAACCCAGAATGTGGGTGGTATTTGAATGCAAAAAACTGCAGGGTGAACTTTTAAGACCAACTCAGATGGAATTTAAACTTATTAGTAAAAGAGTGTAAACTTGAAAGTATGACAAATTTAGGTTGAAATGTAACTTCATTTTTTGATTAGTTGAATTATGTAATTGAAGTACAAACAGAGCTACGGTCAGAGGAAAACACAGCAGGATAGCTTGTATCTGTAGGAAAAAAACGCAGTGGGAGAGAAGCGAAAAGGGAATTTTGATTGTTTTAATCTGCACTGTCAGCCATCGCTGGGCCATCTGGGACACTGCAGGAGATTATATACACAGAGAATTACTCATCTGGCCCTTCCTCTATCTCCCCATATTTATGTAGATTCTCATGACGCATCCTGGAGGTTGGAACCAACCCCCACCAAAAGAAAGGAAATAAAACACATTATATAAACCTACATTTGTTTCTTGCTGTATGTTTGTGGTTGGCATGAGAAACAGTTACATATGGTTTTAATTATTTTCCTTCAGAGAAAATTGCCTGTAAATGATTGTTTTTTAAAGAGACAGTGTGATGAAATGTGAGAAATGTGTTATAAATCAAAGATGGCTGGAATTCTTACAGTTTATCCATTGGTTACAGAAATTTGTAAAGTATTTGTTGTATGCTCGCTTGATGATATACTTGATTGCAAGAATTTTTATGTAAGTAAGTTTGTAACTAATATACATCCACTGCTGTGATGTACGTATATAAATATGTAATAGATTTTTTTTCTTTTCAGGGACAATCTTGGTTCCTTGGTTCTGGATATGCTGTTTCACTGGGCTAGAGGACAGAAAAACGCAGGACCTGGAGCAGTGACGAGACTCATGGAAGCTATGGTAGAAAGCGGACGGAGAGACTTGGCAGAAGAGATTGAGGACATTGTTAACATAGGAAAAAGAAAGTACTTAGAGTCACTGAGGAGAGTCGGCTTGGAAGCAGAGAGTTCACCCCATGGTGCGGCGCAGCAGTAGATGGGTGCTCGCTGGGCGCAGGTGGCCGATTTACACTTGAGTAACCTGTTTGTTTACTTTCACGCCCAAGCCTCATTTAGCTTTCTAAACAATTATCCCAGTGCTTGGAAGCCTTTCTTTGAGACATGACCAGCCACTACTTGGTGAGACCTTTCACAGGAAAGAAACAGCAATAGTCTGCATCATCTAATGATTAGACTTTTTTAACTTTGTAGGAGGTGTATGGACGCACCATAAAGAGACCATTTCTTTCAAGGAAATTAATAATTTTTGCAAATAACAGCCAAATAATATCTCCAACTTTAGGCATTGATGTGTCATGATGAGTTTTCTGGGGTGTTATTTACTACGATTGGCCTCCAGAAAATGATGCCAATAATGTACGAAGTCATGAGTTTATTGTAAGTTAGGATAAATATTTAATCAAACACAGAAGCCATACCAGCCTCTCAATGCCTGATCCCATCAGACCTCAGAAGCTAAGCAGGCTGGGCCTGGGCTGTACTTGGATGGGAGACCGTCGTAACCCCAGGTGCCACGGTGGGACGGCCGTTGAGATTAAAAATTGCTGTTGTGTCCCTGGGCAAGACACTTTACCCATATTGCCTAGTCTGAATGGCGTGTGTGCGATTGGTTGGTGAGGGTCAGAAGGGCCAATGGCGCAAAATGGCAGCCTCGCTTCTGTCAGTTTGCCCCAGGGCTGCTGTGGCTACAACAGTAGCTTACTATCACCTGGTATGGAGTGAATGAATAATGCATATGTGAAGCATCTTTGAGAGTCCTGAAAAGCGCCATATACTGTAAATTCAATGCATTATTATTATTAGAAGCCTTTTAACTCTGTTGCTCTATTTCTTTCTTGTTCCTCCTTCTTTATTTTCTATACACTGGTAAAGCTTTTTGTGGGATGCATAAGAAATTTACTGGATCATTGGAACCCCTGTTTTGACTCTAATTTGAGGGTAATTTGTAGGAAAGAATAAAGATGCAAAGAGCTTGAAGGCACTTATCGACAGGCTAAGAAATCACTATGTGGGAACGAAAAGCTCTTAAAATCACAAAGTCCATTTGCTATGTTGAAAGAAAACAATCATTTTTTTTTTCTTAAATATGTAAAGTATTTATTTGAAATTTTGTTAAACTGGAAATATCTATGGGTGCTAGTCTGTTTTAGGTTTAGTTCTAATTAATAAAACAAGTGCAGTTTATTAAATTAAATGAAAGTTTTTCTTAAAAGTAAAGTTTTGTTTTGTCTTCTGAACCGCTTATCCCTAATGTGGCCACGTGGGGTCCTGGAGCCTATCTCGGCTACATCCCAAAATATAGATACATCCCAAATAGGTCGCCAGTCTGTGGAGGGACCACACATTCACAGTCATCCACACACTGACTCATTCCTGGGGGCAAATTTCATAGTGGCCAACAACCTAATGTGCATGTCTTTGGAGGGTGGGAGACCTGGAAAAAACCTGTGTGCACATGGGGAGAACATGCAAACTCCACACAGAAAGGCCAGTATTTCAAGCTCCGACCCCACTCCGGGGCTCAAACCCCAACTTGAAAGTAAAGTACATCTCAAAAATGTACGCAACCTTTATAGAGAAGAAAATCCTCCAATTTAACACATAAATTTACTTTGGAAAAACTATTTCTACACACGTGTGTTTCACCAGAAGTGAACTTTTTGAAACTGTTTGAAGTGATAAAACATCTTTTTACAACTTTAAAACATTTCACTTGAAGAAAAAGTCATGGATTTATAAAATTTCTCTTTTTCTGTATTGATTTTTTTTGTGTTCCATTGATTACTGAGTAATCAATTGAGCATGGCCTAATGGTGGTAGAATGGTTACAACTGTTACATATGTATTATTTTATTGCAATAGAAATAATACCATTAAAAATCCTCTGCATTGAAGATTTGTGTATCACGACTGGTTGATGATTCATTACAGGAGGAAACCCTCCCTACATCCCCCCCACCCTTCGAACCCCCTCAACCTCAATTTTACAACTTGCAATTTTTCTCTATTTTTATGCACAAGGTCATTGCTGTGAGATAAATCGTCATGATGACGTTGACACCCTTCCCCCACCCTGCACCTTCTCTGCACAGAAGAAATGGGGGGGAATAAAAATACGTGTGTAATTCCACTACAGACCACTGGGAGAGTTATTTTTCTACTCCCCCTCCCTCACCGCTATTCTAGCCTTCATTCCCACCTCCTCCTCTGCTCAAATACTAGTAAACCCGGTAGGTTAGCTGCTGTACGTGTCAGCCAAACATCTAGATTAAAACGGGTTCAATTTGATTACAAAAATCACCAGAGGAAACAGCGGGAAAGGCAATCAGCGTGGTACGTATCTAACGGGATGTTATTAGCGCATTGTTAAAGATCCAGAGCATCAGATTGTGTTTGTTAATGTGAAATCTGTGAATATTACCTGTAATTATTAAACGATCTGATCTCGCATTGGAAAGATGGAGTAAGGAGAAAATGCATGCTGTTGTTAGTGGTTCTAATCTAAGATGCTGCTGTCAGCATGTTGCTAAGTGAGAGGAAGCAAATCATTTTCAGTCTTCTGACAAGTCAAATGTTTTATCTTTAAGATGCACAGTTAAATCTAACATCAGGCCTGTCTATTGTTATGAAACAACAAGGAGGATCTGTAATTCTGAAGCAGTGACGTGCTGTCATCATGTAAAGAGCGTAAAACCGTTATAAAGACGCAGGTATCACTGCTACACGCTGCTTTGTCTGAGAACAGGATGTTAGAGTTTATTGTGTAATCTGGACATTGTCTGACATGGCAGTGGATTTTAGCACCTTATATCAGAATCAGGATCCATTGCTTTTTATTCTAGATCTTAAAGAACCCTTAGCTATTCTGTGTGCTTCCCGATCCCAGCGTAAAATCCTGTAATTATGTGTGGAGGTCTAAACCCCATTTAAACTGTGCCCACCTCTTCCCTCATTGGTGGAGTGAGATCAGCCTGTCACATTCAAACATCTGCACTGTCACCTCTGCAGCTTTCAAGTTAAATCTACATTTTGATGCACGTTAAATATAAAAAGAAAACCATTGATCACAGGCTAGGAGTGTAATACACATTCTAGATGCTTAGAAATAATTGATGAAGCAAGGCATTCATAGGTGTTGGGTGACATTCTGTTCTTTCCATTCAGGCTTTAAGCCTACTAGTTGGCTAAAAAGAAACAAACAAAAATATGTAAGTGGATTTGTACACACATACATGTGTGTACACACACATGTACGTGTGTATATTTGTCTGTGTTAGAGCAATATTTGTCATAATCTGCACAATCTGCAAAAATAACCCATGTTGCACTTGGTAAATATTCCATTTAAGTGTTCTTTGAATATGAATAATATTCAGTTTTTAGTGAAAGTTACATTTTTACACACCAATTTAGTCTGTAATTTGCAAATTGTAACTTTGTACATTTAGGTTAGATTATTATTATTGTCCAAACTTTGGCCACCAAAACTGGTGTTTTGTGTCTCAGAAATACAGTGAGGAAACTGAGATAGAACACAAGAAAAAAAAAAGCCTCAAGTGACTTAAGAAATCTGACCACCGAGAGACCTTTGTGATTTGAGAACAGGGATTTAAATTCTACACCTTTTCCCGGCACAAAAGTGCCTTTTCTTTGGAAAGCCGGGTTCAGACTGTTCTATCTGATCTGCAACAGGTGATTACAGCAGGACATTGTTGTACAGGTTTTATATGAGTACAGAGAATGTGCCAGAAATGCCCTACAATGCTCAGATTGAACTCATCTGATAGTAAATAGAGGCTAGTAGTGAGCTTTTATGAGTGTGTATTAACTTGATAATCCCAGTGATGCAGGGATGAAAAAATATGGATTAGATTTATCTCCAACACCACAAATTTGGATCTCATTTTTTTTGTATGTCTAAAATATGTAGTTTACTAAAATATTTACAAGAAAAATAATTAATTTAAATTAACTGTTGTCAGTGGATTGAAAAGAATCCAATGTGCTGTCAGTGGAGAGAAATAATAATCACAAAGCTTTTATAAAATAATCATGTAAGAAGCATTAATGGATGCAATCATGGAGTCATACATAAGTCATACGAAGTGGGACACAACTCTGTGAAATTAATCAAATCGCTTAGACTTGGATGCATAACGGAACAGATGGAGTTTTTTATGTTAAATGTGCTGTTTGTTCTCCTGCAATTCACTTGAGATAGGGATATTTTTTGTGTCTGTATTGCTTCCCAGTGCAGGTCTCTTGTTGATAGTTCTGAATTCCCAGTGTGTAAAATAAACCAGTTTGTGTGAGACAGATGGACTGGTTGCAACAGACTGCATTGACCGATGAGAAAAGTCTGTGTAATTTTCAGATTTAGTCGTGCTACTCTGCAGCAGTCACGTGTGAGTGCTGACAGTTCGACATGCTTTGTCATCACCACAACTCACTTCCTTTTAGCTCTTACTAAACTCACTGCTGTTCAGTCAACAAGATCCCGTTAGCCACTGAGAAGCTGTGATTGATTAGATTGATTTTTTTCTGTCTGGTTTGCATGATAAAAAAGTATTATTTGGATTTACTTACACATCCTAAAAAAGAGACCAAAGAGGAGGTTCATGGATACAGTGAAGGAACACATGAAGATAGTTGACGTGACTGAAGAAGATGCAGTAGATAGGGTTAGATGGAAGAAAATGACTTGTTGTGGTGACCCCTGAAGGGAAATGCCGAAAGGAGAAGAAGAAGAAGATTTACACATCCTAAAAAGTGCAGATTTTCACTTTCTGTCAGGCTAAGTTTGTCACTGAGACACACATTATGACGATTCTCTCACATAAACTTGCTACATTTTCTTTTATTCTGATCTAGTGTGTCACTGTATGCTCACTGACTTGTAACAGATTAAAAAAGTACAGTATTTTGAACCAAATAAAGGTCAAAGTAACAAAAACAGTTTAAAATGTTCAGATAGTGCCATAACTTTTTAAAATAATCTTCTCAATCTTCTTCCTATGCCATCAAATATGTGAATTAAAAACTGATTTAAAAAATATATAAATTATTGTTTTGTCTTATTTTAACATGAATAAATATTCTATAAAGTAAATGATAGTTTTATCTTGAGTCTGGGTTGACTAGATTATGCCATTGAAGTTAGAGTTATTAAGATAAACGGTTGTTGGGATTCTTATTGTCCTATTGTTTCACTTTTATTGTTGAGCAAAGGCCAAAATCTCTTCTTCTATTTGTCTCAGTCAGCTTTTGCACTTTGAACTTGTTCTTTGATTAAGTATTTTCAATAGCTGCTGGAGTCGAAAAGGTCAAGGTTCTGCAAAAGTTGCATAATCACCTTCTTCTTGTTTCAGCATTTCCCTTCAGGGGGCGGCACAGCAAGTCAGTTTCTTCCATCTAACCCTATCTCTTGCATCCTCTTCGTTATATAATCACCTATTGTCAATAATTTGTGTGATTATTTTTAGGAAAAAACAGAGAGATGACATTTGCCTTAAAAATATTTTTTGGGTGAGTTTTGCCATATATTTATCTTCTCCATACAGTTATATTCTCCACAATGTGGTATAAATAGCACCTGAGTGGTAGAAGAACCAGCTGTACTGCGGTTTCCTGACTTGTTATATCTCTTTATCATTGTAAGACAAAGCATAAAAATTCCACAGAGCTTTGGTAGATGAGTAAGGCTTTTCATAGTGTACATAGCACACTGGGCTTGGTTGTTTCCATACAGAGTTCAATTGTCATGACAAGATACTGCAGGCAGAGTCCGCTCGGGTTCAGATGAACGTCCTGGTGTGGACTCTGATGTGTGGAGTGAAACTGACAAGCATTTGGATGCACTGCAAAGAAGGATGGAGAAGTCAGTCTGATGGCATGTCTTCTACTCTGAATAGGCCGGTTATTTTCAGCTTGATGCAGAAATAACTGTGCATTTAAGTAATCTGAGAAATACTGATAAAAAGAGAGGAAATATGGAGGGATATGGTGAAGCTCTAAGCAGCAGAGAGGAAAATGGTCTCAATGACCTGCCCTGAACACCACACCACCACCTTTCCCCTATCTGACCAATCACAGCAGGCTGCATCTCTGCCAGATAATTTAGCTGGAAACTTGAAGATCCACTCCTGCTGCAGCACCCCATAGGAAGAGAAACTGAGGAATTTATGAAGAATAGTCCACTGCAGAAAGTACAAATCAGCAAAGATGTGAGATGAGAGAGAAAAAAAACTGTGTTTGAGAGTCGTGACTCGTGACTGAGGGGAAAAGATGGGGAGGGCTGGTGGGAAGCAGAGAGGAGGAGGTGGCGGGCTGTGTTTACTCTGACTGTATGTGATTGGTGGATGAAGGGGGTGGAGAGAACGAAAAGAGGAAATTAGAAGCATCTTTACACAGTGAGGGCACTCTGTACCAAAAATAGGGAGCATCTTGGCCTCATCAGACACATTCTGTGCATTTCTCAGTAAATACTTCCCTTTTCCTCCAGCAGATGTTACTTCTCGTTTTTTCCCCTGCATTCACATTGAAGCAGGAGTGTTTCAAGGACACTTGTGCCACGCAGATGTTCGGGCAGGCTTAGATTTGTTTAACAGAAAGTAATCTCTAAACAGCTTTATTTGAATAGGGCTGTTGGCACATTTGCCTAGATGAGAGATGCTGTGACTGTAAATCCAAAGTCCTCATTTTCTATCCAACACACTGACTAGAGGAGTTGTGAGAGAGAATAAATACGTTATTACACGTTACTATGAACTGAAGTTCCTAACACTATATCTTTTATATGTATGAATCAGTGTAATGCAAACATCGTGGAACTTTGAGCAAATCAAAATTGAATCCTGCTTCCTCGTGGTGAATCTCAAGGTTATGTTTAGTATGAGGCACAGCACATCTAGAGGTAGAGTGTATTTTTACTGCACTAGATTCCCTATGCAGAGAGAAGCATGGACTGAGTGTGCGATTAGAAATGCTCTTATTTGCTTTTCATCTTCTCATGAGGATTACATGTGCCACTTAGTGAGGGAATGATTTTATAGTCATTCAACAATTTGGTTTGTGTTGGACTAGGAATGTTTTGACAGTTGTTTTTCAGAATTTTTTTTAATAATAAAAAATTCTTGATGGACTTGTCTGACCTAAGCTTAGTGCTGGAATTAATTTGTGTCCAAAAATTAAATTTTATTTTGTTGTATGAACCTCAAGCACACTCTTATAATAAATGATTGCATACTGCTGTTGTGATTGATTGTGATCTTCAAATATCTTTGTGTTAGAAGTGGATATACCATTCATATTTGAAACATTAAGAGACTATATTTAGGGTTGCTGTTTTGTAAAAACATCATTTTTTAGTTCATTTAAAGTGTTCATAATAGATTCTGGCAAGTTCAATGTGGAAATATTAACTGTTTCTCAACCAATTTATTACTCTTACTAAACTTAAAGCTGATCTCATCATACTACAATATATATCTATAATCAATGAGTTCAAATTACTATAACTAAAAATAAAATATATATGAATATAGTTTAAAAAATTGGTAGAAGTTTAAAAACCTATTTAGTCCCACTCCGTTTTCTACTTAACTACTAAAAGATCATTCTTCAAAATGATTTTTTTTTCTTTTTTAAAAAAAAAGCCTGAAAATGATTGTACTAACCACATTAAATATAGACTATGTACTTCCTACACTTGAGGCCAGACTGAGATGGTTTGGACATGTGCAGAGAAGAGAAAGTATATTGCCAGAAGGATGCTGTATTTGGAACCACCAGAAAAGAAAACTAGTGGAAGACCAAAGAGTAGGTTCATGGATACAGTGAAAGAAGACATAAAGATATTTGGCATGACTGAAGAGGATGCAGAAGACAGGGTTAGATGGAAGAAACTGACTTGTTGTGGTGACCCCTGAAGGGAAATGCTGAAAGAAGAAGAAGCACTTCCCACAGTTATAAATACCAACTATTTTTTCTTTGTATTTTTTGTCAAATCCTTTCATATTTTCAGATTCTCTAATATCTAACATCTAATATAAATTCCATGTAAAATTGGAAAAAATATTTAGCCACTGCTTTTAGTAGATGATAGAAACTATTATTATGTAACAACAGAAAGTTCCTACTGAAATCTTAACATAGATAACAGTACTCTGTAATTTGATTTCTGAATCATGCTTTCTCTTCCTTTGTCTTTTTTTTTCTTTTGTGAGTTTAAATGAAAGTACAAAAAACCCAGAGTTTGTCCTTTCCTGTGTTTTACAGAATTACTTTGCCCAGAGACGAGTGGACAAAGAGAACTGAACCATTCATTCCAGCGTAAATTGGACAGCAGAGCACTACTGTAACTAAACATCCAAAGGAAACAAAGAGCACCCAAAGGATCAGCTAACAGACTTATTGAACCGTACAGCGAGGGTTTAAGATAAATGGCTAACAAGCAGATCAGGTGAGGTTTACTCTGTTTGCAAAGGGCGCCTTACTTTCAAATTTCCTGTTTTTACTTTCAATCTCTGTCCTTCTTTCAGTTTGCCTGCCAAATTGATCAATGGGGGGATCGCTGGCCTGATTGGAGTGACCTGTGTGTTTCCCATTGACCTGGCCAAGACTCGCTTACAGAACCAGCAAAATGGATCACGCCTTTACACCAGCATGTAAGAGCACATTACTCAGTTTGTCTGGAAAATTTTTTACTAAAACACTACATGTGTTTTTTATTTTAGGTCAGATTGCCTTATTAAGACCATCCGGTCAGAAGGATATTTTGGGATGTACCGAGGTAAATTAAAGGCTCTTATTGACTTTAATTTTTTTTTCAAAATCAATAATGGCTATTGTTTTCTCTATTGTTAACCACTGAAGTTATTTTTTGCGCTTCTTTTTAAAAAAACTTTTCTGTCTCTTTAATCCTCTGTAGGTGCTGCGGTGAACCTCACACTAGTCACGCCAGAAAAAGCCATCAAATTGGCTGCTAACGACTTCTTCAGACATCACCTCTCAAAGGATGGGTGAGACATAAAAGTGCCGACAGCCTCTCTCACACACACACGCTCCCCTCATCTTTGTGAATAACTGGCATGTTTACAAACGTGGTGATAGCGTACCACATTAGCTGTCTGTATTCTCACTTGCGCTTTAGCTATCCCTCGACCTTTCAACCATGTGCTCACAAACAGAACATTATGTCCTTTTGTAACTTTTTTCAGTTAATTGCATCTATTTGAGTTTGTTTTGTAGAATCTCGTGTTAAACAACATCTGGATGTGTTTTCAGCTAGCTTCTATTGTATACTTCTGCAGCTGCATGCTGAGATAAACCTAAAGCTTTCTAGGACATCTAACACCATCTCTATGGTAACCATCATGCCAGCTGATGAATGATTGACTTGTTTGGTCCACTGCTCTTCTTGTGAATTATTAATCAGCTCAGACATGTTTCAGAAGATAAAGATTAGCATCACAAATGGTTTCACGTTGCTTTCTCAGTGTTTGCTCACACCTCCCTTTTTCTTTTTATTTCATTTAGAAAACTTACTCTGTTCAAAGAGATGCTGGCTGGGTGCGGGGCAGGCACATGCCAGGTGAGTGGGCAAAGTGCTTCTCTAATTGCAACCTCCTGTTTTCCATCTGGAACTATAACCTCAGCAAATCATACACACACACGGCTGAGTCTACACCTCTGCTTCATTGGTTGCCTCCTGCAGCTACATCCATCCACCTAGAAAAATCTAGGTGGTGCGAAAAACATGCTCACAGTGTGTAAATTGGGCTATCTTTGATCAGAGCATGACCTGTAATGTTCCATTTTAATGAGCGCTTTCCAATCACTGTAAAGCTGTCCTGTAATGCAGTTGTGTGTGAGTGATCAGATAAGACGTTGTAAGAGTGTTTGGCCATGTGCGCTAAGTGAGTGAGTCAGAGGGAAAGGCCTCTTGTCAATGAGGGCAAAGGCTTCAAGCCCGAGGAACATGATTAGATTAGTATAGCAGACCTTGGATTAAGATTGCAGCTAAGAACATGGCCACCTCACACTTAATCCAGTTAACTAGTTACTATTGTACGACTACAGAGACAAACAAGACTTGACATTGAGCTGATAGTTTACAGAAGCTTTACACTAGACACACACTTATTGCAATTCAACAGTGCCATATTTTTTAACCTCAGCATGTTTGTAAGCGTTCAACCTCTCTGATATTTTGTTTTGCTTTGGTTGCAGGTTATTGTAACGACTCCTATGGAGATGTTGAAAATCCAGCTCCAAGATGCTGGAAGGATTGGTAAAGAACATTAAATACAGCTGCAAATTCTGATACAAACAGATACAGACTGGGGAAATTAGGACCTCATGTGGCCAAGTCTGAGAATACACCTTTGTTAAATCTTTAATCATTTTTAATAATCTAAAATAGTTTCAAAGATTCATTCTATTTGATCAAATCTTAGAGATATTACACTACAAATGAATATTTTTCTTTTTTTGCTGCAGCTGCTCAAAGGAAGCTGATGCCAGAGACAGTGGCAGCAGGAACCGTGGAGACCAAGTCCCCAACGGCTATGCAGCTCACCAGAGATCTACTGAAGGAAAAAGGCATAGCTGGGCTTTATAAAGGCCTGGGTGCTACATTGCTCAGGTAAGTCTGAGCACTAAACACTGAAAATAGTTCTCCCTTATTCTGAATTTCTTTCATAACATTTTCTTTGATTTCATGCAGGGACGTTCCTTTCTCCATCATTTATTTTCCTCTTTTCGCCAACCTGAACAATTTGGGTAAAAAGAACCCAGACGAACCAGCTCCTTTTTATGTGTCGTTCATATCAGGCTGTGCAGCGGGAAGCACAGCTGCTGTAGCTGTCAACCCTGTTGATGGTGAGCTGAGCTTCCATAGTGACCATTTCAGCACTGATGCCACATGCTTTATGCTAACCGGAGTTCACTGTGTTCTAGTCATAAAGACCAGGCTGCAGTCACTGAACAGAGGAAGCACAGAAGACACGTACGACGGGGTAGCTGACTGTATCAGGTGACCTCATTATGTCTTCACCACTAAACCGTGTGTGAGGCTGCTCGTGTTGTGTGTATGTGGGTGTATTATCACCATTATCAACAGAATTTCTACTGGCATGTAGGTGAAAGGAGTTGTGAGTTTAAATGTATTTTATCATGTTTTTTTTTTGCTTTCTAGGAAAATTTTGCGCAATGAAGGCCCATCTGCCTTCTTGAAAGGAGCCTACTGTCGAGCTCTGGTCATTGCGCCTCTGTTCGGCATAGCACAGATGGTCTACTTCTTTGGCGTGGGGGAGTATATCCTCAGCTACTTGCCTAAAAAACACAACTAAGCAGCACATTTGATCTGCCTTTCCCTCCCATCATGCATCATAACAAGACAAGGATTTAAAGGCAGTATGGAAGATCTCCCTGTGCAGACAGTCCGGCAACTCTTGTGAATACTGGGTAAACTTTAGACCTATGATGGTCTTTTCTGGCTTTTTCAGAGTTTGCGTTTTCCACCAACAAATAGATTTCTTTGCAGAAACCAGGAGAAGTAGAGTGATTGATGGGCTTTGGGTCAAAAGTTTTTGTTCACCATATAAAAATGATTGGCCGCAGAATTATTAATTCACTTTTTTTTTCATTTTCAGTATACAAACTTGTCAGCACAGGTCTAACTAGTGAAGGCAGAATTAGGTAATATTGCAAAAACAAATTTATAAAGATCTTCCATACCATCTTTAATATTTCCTAACATTTTTTTTTGTCGAGGGGGTGTCAGTACGTGACCGGTCAATTCCATTTTTCATTTAATTGTGTTGAATGTTAAAGTTTAAGAGGGAGCCTTTGTTTTGCCAAGCTGCCTAAAGTGGCACATTAAGTTCCAGTGCTCTGGATACAAAGCCACTTCTTTACAGCCACACACAATGATTTGAAATAATATAACAATGAAATTATTTATTTTCTAATGAACATTATTGTTAAATTTGCTGCAGGTTGGCAGATCATACAGTACTTAATTTTTAGACCAAATCTTTTTAAATTTTGAAACCTGCGGCTGGTCATTTAATTCCACAGTTTAAAACTATCTTAGATTTAATCAAAAGCACATTCCTTACTTAGATATTTAAGACTTTGAATGTCTGGTGAAATGTTTTTCCCAGACTGGATGTATTAAAGTAAAACAAAACGAAAAAAAACTAATACTAGAGACGGATTCAGAGTATAATCCCAGGTAATGTGTTGATGTGATGCCAGCACAGTCTGTGATCTTTCCTGAAAAGCCGCTTCCAGTACAGTAAAGTGGTTGTAATGAACTCAGCCATTCAGCTCTGAGCAGACTTTTGATTGCCTTGGCTTTGTAAGTAGATCAGGTTCCACCCGATATTATTTACTGCTACCACAATGGTATGGCTGTTTGAGCTTTTGTGAAGGATGCCCCTGTATCCTGGTTTTAACAAACAGGATACAGTGTTTGAGTTATTACAAATGAAATATCTTCGTAATCGACAAAAACCAAAACCCCGTTCTGCATCTTGCAGTGGGTTATGATTGACCACACTCCAATCACTGAGATTCCTGCAGAGTTTTCCATGTACAGTAGAAGACGCCTGCTGTTACATCACTGATTAGTCTGCAGCAATAGCTTTCTGCCATTTTTTATTCATAATGAATTCAGAATCATCAGTTCTAACCAATTGAACATTGTAATGAATCCAGCTTCTAATTAATATATTTGAAATTAGTGTTCGGATAGTGTTCGAAATAGTGAAAACAGTCATTTATTGTGGGGTATTTTTCCATTCATCATGTACAAACATATAATTATTTCTGTTTACAAATGAGTTCACACTCAGTTTTAATGCTTTTGTGCAAAATTGAATTCAGTGGCAGGACCCAAAGAGCTTATGAAAAAATATTTTTCAGAATATCCAACCGCTGTATTCTCAGTGTTGCACAAGTTTTACCAAGCATATCTCCTATTTTAGAGGTTTTGTTTGCTTTAATCTGTCAGGGAATAAAAAAAATGTCCCTGTCATATCTTGTTTGAGCATCACAGCAATGCTGAAGCCCTGCCATTGGTTTATCTTGTCGGAGATCAAGGTGACTTTGATGTGTATTATCCAATCACATTCCTTCCTTGCTCCCGCTGGTCAAGCAGCTCTTCAATTGTTCTGTTGCATTGTGAATGTACATTGCAACTTTTAAGGTGTGATATCATTTTGTGGGAGTGAGCTTTATTTATCAAAAATCTACTCTAGAGGCAGCATAGCACAGCACTATATATTTGTATGTGATGTTTTTTTTCTGTGTCGAACTGTCCACGTGAACTATACTGTACATATGCAGATGATATCAACCTTGTTTTAGGATTTATTGTTTTTGTAAATGATGCTTATTTGCACACCTACCTCTCCACCCTGCCCTCATCCATCCACACTGTTGTGATTTGGTGTAATGAAAATGTGGACATATCACATGAAGGAACAGAAATGCAATTGAGCATCATTTGAACTTAAATGCAACAAGCTTTTTGAGATTTTTTTTAATGTTTGCTGTCTGCCAAGGGGAACACTAGTATAGATGTTTTTTTGTTGCTTTTTTTTCCAGAGGTGCCATTTTTCCTGAGCTGTTGGATAAATCTGTGGTTGAGACAGTTTCTCACTGCTAAATCGTAGGACCAAATGAAGAATTTTAATGCTCAGAGAAATGTAGTAAGGAACGAGTTCTGGCAATGCTGGTGAAAACCACCCCAACCAAGCTCAGCAGAGTTCATACTTTAAAATTGTCCAGCTGAAAGGTGCTTCTTCGAAAACATAGCTGCAAAGTGACAGTGGCAGCATTGAGATCACGGCTGTACTGTGTGAATCATACTCAAGCTCTTCTCAGCGTTGCCAGTGTCTTAACTGAAAGCCATAAGTCAAAGAAAGACTGCTGTGGATTAACTGGCAATAAAGATGGCAGATGACAGGATGAGGTGAAGGAAAATGGCAAAAAATGATCCTCCTATTCTTGTGAGCTTGGTTTTCTGTTGTTTTTTTTCTTTGGCATTCCAACTTGATTTTTGTATGCAGTTATTATGATTACGCCTAAGTATGTATTGTTGAGATAATTATGATTTACACCTCTCAACTCCTCTCAATCATCTTCAGATTATGTTTTGTTGTCTGTTTACAGTTGATTTTTTTAAATGAATTGTCATGTGAGTTGTTTGTTTTTGCTCAAATGTGTATTTTCACCGATCTTGTGCATTTGGTTTTGTATGTGCGTGTGTGTCTGACTGTATAGTGCCGTAGTTGATGTATAGTTGTTAAGAGTGACTTTGCAATATTTTTCTCTCTGATTGTCGAGCCCCCTTCTCTCTTTCTTTCTTTGTGTATCTGTCATAATCCTCTGCCATTTACTTGATCTTGCATCCACCGCTAGGATGCGGGACAATGCAGACGACTTTCCAAAACACCAAAATGTCTAGTTCAGAGTGTATACAATCAAAGAAAGCACAAAGGATTACTAGATGTAACACAAGGCTCCATGAATAATTTTGGAGAATTTAAAGCAGATTTACGGACATAAATTGGAGTCATTTCTGTCCTTAAATCTCAATTGACATATCTATTTTAGAGTTAGTAGAAATGTTTATCTATGATTATTATGTTTAAATGACAGTAAAGTCTTAGGGCTGAGACATCAGAGATACACACGATGGTGTCCACTGTAACCCATCAGCAGATAGCCACAAAATGTATATTGCCTACATATTCTATATGAATCAAATATAAGAATGTAACTTAGATATTATGAGATGTATTATAATTATAGTAAAAACTTTTATTTAATTAAAAAAATTGTGCTTTACATTCACTGAAAGAAATCACGAACCAGCTCACTGATATGCAATAAGCATAAAATACACAAAGTAGAGGAAAATTTATTATCACTGAACACGACTGAGTAATCACATTACACAGTGAATGACGAATGCAACTGGGAAGCTCAGAGACCTTTTAGGATCAGAGCTCACCTCACATCCCTGTTCTCTTCCTCCAAGAGGAATTGTGCAAACAGCACTTTAAAAACGAGGACCTGCCCACCCTGCTGTCCATCTACAATGTCTCTGACTTGGAGGGTGTTTATGAATATGTGTGATGAATGATATAGCTGTACTGGACGTAATTTACAATGCAATTGAAAAAAAAGTGTAATAAATGATTGTGATCCTTGCCACAATTTGCTGTTTAATAAAGTGACTGTCCTTAAAGCGTCTGACATTGTTTTCTGTTATTAGTTCTGCGTTCTAATTGCACACCTCTTCTCCTTTTGGCATTTGCTTCGGGGTCACCACAACAAGTCAGTTTCTTCCATCTAACCCTATCTGCTGCATTCCTTTCGGTCACACCAACTATCTTCATGTCTTCCTTCCCTATATCTATGAACCTCCTCTTTAGTCTTTCTCTAGACCTCTTTCCTGTTGGTTCCAAACCCAGAATACTTCTGCCGATGTACTCTCTTTCTCTCTCTCCTCTGCACATGTCCAAACCATCTCAGTCTGGCCTCTTTGACTTTATCCCCAAAGTCAGAGATGCTTTGACTTTGTGATGTTCCTCTGATCTTGTCCATCCTGGTCACTCCCAGAGAGATTATTTTCATCTCTACCATGAGTTGTAAATTCACACTGATTTGTACTAATTTAGCAAAAGGACTGACTCTGCTGTAAAAAGCACACTTTCTCCTTGGGGCAAGTGATTCTGAATTTATGAAGGAACTTGACCTTCTTATTTAAGCCACAAAGTGTCAGTATTGCACTGCAGTACTTCTGTGGTCCCCAGAGATGGGAGTGGAAAGTGAAGCAGTAACACTACAGGTGTATGTTCATGTTTGACTGCTTTGGCTGTAAATCACCTTATAATATTTAAAACAAGTTTAATTCTCCTGCTAATCCAATAGACCAAACAAAAATAGAAATATTTTCTTTGTGTAATCTTTTGGGTTTCACTTGATGAATAAATCATTTTTAAATGTTCAGAACCTGCATGCTGACATTATAAAAACAGTTTTTTCACATGATGTTTGCTATTTTAAACCCCTGCACATTTCAGCAGAACTCCTGTTATAAATAACTCATTAATTATTAATCCTTTTTCTATTTTGTTTATTCTCCGGTGCTGTTTATGACATTAGTTTGCAGGTGTTATTTTGCAGAGCCCTGCAGCATAATTACATCATTGCACCTTCATGTACCCCTGCTCAACCGAACATGCCCATCGTGCAGGCTTTTTATACATCTCTGCTTTCCATCTGGATCTTATTTCTGCCAGACTCATTTTTCATATTGGATTTTGTGCTTCTTTGAAAAGATTCCTTTCATCAGGCTATCTACTCCAGTGTTTACACACACCAGAGATTAACTGAAGGCTCAGTTTACCTCAACAAGACTTTGAAATGTAGAAATGAGCAGCAGCTACTGTTCCTGTGCACTCTCAAATCCATTTCATGTGTCATGACTTAAGCTTCCACCGTGAACTATTATTAGACTTTTCTTGCTCTCTAGCAAGAAGAGGAGGGGAGAAGGTGGAGGAAGAGGTAGTTAAGTTGAGCTGAATGATGGAGGAGAGGCAGGAAGCAAGAGGTGGAGACAGCAAAGGACCATCAACCGAAGGAGCTGGAGAAAGGGAGGGGATGATGGTGATGTGTATTTAGGTCACTAAATCAATGGGAATCAGGTTTTGAAGGGGAGAGACTGGGGTATTTATAGATTTCAGTGAAGACAGATGCATCAGTGACAGGAACAATGTTGTTGCAAGCAGGAGGTTGAGAAGAGGGACCGGGTGTGGAAGGTGGTCAAATTGAGCTGCAGAGATTTCTTCCAACAAATAACAAAGGATGTTCGGTCGAGACCAAATATCAGAAGGCATGGGGCAAAACAAAATACGATCAAATGGAAATTGTTATAGGATGCTACGAATAAATGACCTTCGCAGACAAACAGAGTTGCAAGTGCTCAAAGCATTTGCATCAACAGAAGAACTCTGCTCATCTATTGAATTTCTAATCCGTGATATCACAGAGCCACATTATTGAGTAGGATATTAGACTTCTGCTTCCCTGGCTTGTGAGGTAAACATGCATATTTATGGCTCAAAACCCAACAAACCAATCCTTCTCTGGATATTGCAAACAAAAAAAACAACTGAGAGGGAACTGATTGAGCTTAATGTAGTGGATTAATTATACATCTATTTTACTTTGACTAAGCTGTAAATTTCTCTACACGGGCCTAGCGCTGTAGTTTAAAGAGCTGTCATGCTATTCCCATTTGTGCCATAACACTCTGTGTCTCTTCTGGCAGGACAAAGTTCCATCACAAATTGGAAATTTGCCAAGAGAACACGAAGAAAAATAATTGAAGCAATTGTTTTAAATTGCTTTCTAACAGGCTTTTTCAGGACTGTGTCAAGGTCAGGGACAAATTGGTACTTCTTCACTTAGAGGTTTGCATGTGTGTGTGTGATGTAAGACAGCCTGAAAACTGAGTGCAAAAAAAAAATCTACATCTCATTACAGCTGCTAATTTAGGGAATATTTGCATGGCAGCTGCCTCACCTTGCATCAAAAAGTAGATAAAGATGCACCCAATTACTCCTTGAGAGCTCTTAAACTTTGCCCCATGCTCAATAATGTGGTCAGTTAACTGGAATGGGACAGTGGAAAACTATATTAATAGGATAATGGATATGGGTCATGGGAATGTAAAAGACTGCATTAGCTGGATCTTGTTTTCTTTTTGTGATTGCAGATGATTAAAATAAAATTTTCCAAGCATTTTACAAAATCACCAGATAAAGTTGGAAGTCCTGCGTGACAGCACGTTGCTTCAGTGTTGCTTATTTGTAACTTTCAGTTTAATTACTAATTATGATTTATGTACTGAAAAAGAAGACAACCAAAGGACACTAGTTGTGCATTAAATCCATTTCTGCAACAACAAAGGTATCATTTGTTTTTTTTCCTAATCACTAATTTACAGATTAATATTTGATCATGTTTTTTTTTTTTTTTGCTTTACTATAAAAACAGACCAAAAGAATTTAGATCAAATCAGACAAATGTTACGCAAACACATGGCAAGCAAAAAAACATTACATTAAGGCACCACGGTGGCGCAGTGGTTAGCATTGTGGCCTCACAGAAAGAAGGTTTGGGTCCCAGAATGAGGATGAGGCTTGAAACATTGGCCTTTCTATGTGGAGTTTGCATGTTCTCCCTGTTTATGTGTAGGTTTCCTTTCACCTTCCAAAGCCATGGATGTTAGGTGAATTGGAGATTGGTGCAACAAAATTGCTCCTAGGAATGAATGTATGTGTGGATGTTTGACTCTGTGTGTGGCCCTACAACAGCGTGTTGGCCTGTTTGGGGTGTACCCTGCCTCTTGCTTGGAATCAGCCAGGATAGGCTCTGCCACTCTTTAGGTATAAAAAGAAAATGAGTGAATCAAAAAGGAGAAACTGTGGATGGAAAAAGCATTTTGTTATTTTTTTTTTTAGTCTTTCTGTTTGTTTTAAGAGAAAAAGAAAAAGCTTTTTGAGCTTGATAACTAGTTTTAGTCAAGGATCCCACATTTAACCAAAACTTTCACCTCATTTACAGGTCTGTGCATGAATCCTATTTTCCAGGTTGTGTTTGTTGTCCTCATTACAGACAAGGACATGCTTGTGAGATGATCAATCAATCTCCAAACAGATTGATCAGTCACATGTAGAATCAGAGCAGAGAAGCAGTGGAGACTTTCCTCAGCTGTAAAAGTCACTCTCCCCATTTTGTCCTCTGAGCCACAGCACGTTGACTATTAGAGAAGGAGGCTGTGAGAGAGGATCGGAGTGGGAGGGAGTACAGTGAGTCTGAAACTGGTTATCCTACCTATCCACTAGGAGGAGAGGAGAGGCTGCTGAGGAGCAACAAAACAATAAACAGCTACTACTACAAACCACATCAGCGGAGTTCACGACACACACCAGAGGAGTACCAGCAGGAAAAAAAAAAGACTGAGACAAAGCGATCGGGTTTGCTTTGGAGCGAAATAACAGCCATGTATCTGAACAGGGAAGAGGACAATAGCAAAGGTAAGATCCTGTCAAGGATTGGCACTCTTTTCAAAGAGCATCTTGACACTTTCAAGGTGTTTCATTTCTGTTTCTCTTAGAGGTGACTGCCTGGAACAAAAAGGTGGAGATGTTTTCTCACACATATCAACACAATGCATCTTTTAAAGCTTTTATTTTTTTGTCATGAAAGCGAGAATGTTGGTAAAAAGTGTGGGCTGTCATTATGTAATAACAGTGCAGTTAATTACTTCCCAGGAGGATGCTTATCTGCACCCCGATTCTGATTTTATTAACCGCGGGCAATCAATTGTGAACCTGTTGTGGACACACTGACATGTGCAAAGATTTGGAAGTGTGCGCTGATTGCTTCTGCTTCTTCTTTTTTTTTTATTGTCCTGGATATTTGCAGTGGCTACTTCAGGACAGAAAACACAAGGTCAAAGCTTTAATCTGCAATGAAACCTCTGAATAAATAGATTTGGATCTATGACACCCTTTAAAAATACTACCAAACACAGATATATGGGGATAACCATGCAGTAACCAGAGGGGTAAAGAGGGTACAAAGGAGGAATATTTGAGTAATCGCTCCCACGTGTTTTTGAGGCGTGATTCTCCCTCTCTCCCCCTGCTGTTACCATGAAGCATGAAGAAGTCTCCCAGGTTAAGATCTAATGCTAATTACAGTCAAAAATCTTCAGGTTAGAACAGAATAACACCTGCTGCTATAACGGATCGGTGGAGGAGGAGGGGGATCGGGAGAGAAAAGAGGGATGAAGGATGAAAGGTGTGAGGGAGGAGTCGTGTTTGTTCATTTCTCCATCATGTGGGATAACGTGATCCACTCCACTCCACGGTACTGTAAGAATCTGATGCTGATCAGCCTTTATGATTTAACACCAAACTGGAAAAAATAAGACAAATCCCAAAGCTTCCACTTTGATTTTTCAAAGGTATTAGAAAGAGAAAAAGTCTGAACTTTGATCTGATTGGTCGCCAGTTTTTATAGATATTTATATGTATATAAAAAAATCTCTGAATGAAAAAAAAGAAGAAGAAAAGCTTAGAATCCAATTTATAAACTGCCGGGGTTGAATTTCAGTGTAATTAAAATGAAGATATGTAAATAAATTATAGAATGAATGCAACTATGATCAGCTAATTACTTCGAAAAATAATTAAATTGCCCTAACTAAACAAAATGTCAATGCGGATATGGTTGCATACACATATTTAGTCTTCATTAAAAAGGATTTATATGATTTAAACATATTCTGACATTTTTATCTAGTAGGAGTTACTGTATGTACTTGTGTTTACACTTGATTGCATCATAAAGGGTGCTTGTCAGTTGGTAGGATGATCCGTCTCTGAAATAGTGTGTCTTCAGATTGTAAATTTGGTTTTTGATTTTGCACCACCACTACCAACCAGACTGCACGGTGGCGCGGTGGTTGGTCTCACAGCAAGTAGTTTAGGGTTTGCGTCCCGGAGTGGAAACGAGGCTTGAAACACTATCCTTTCTGTGTGGAGTTTACATGTTGTCCCTCTGTATGCATGGGTGTTCTCTAGGTACTCTGGTTTCCTCCTATTCTCCGAAGATGTACATGTTAGGTTAATTGGCTGCTATGAAATTTACCCAGAAATGAGTGTGTGTCACCTGGTGAACTGTTTGGTGTTTACCCTGCCTCTCACCTAAAATCAGCCAGGATAGACTTTAGCAACCCAATAAGGGAAAAGTGATTCAGAAGAAAAAACGAAACACTACTAGCCACATCTTACTGACAAGATAGTACAAGGACATTTAAAAAAAATCTCCATTGCTCACCTTGAGGTTCTTACAGGAAAGCTTATTAAAAGTTAGTCACACATAAGTTAGATTATTTGACTTATTTTTACAGACATGTTATTGTTTTTAAAGGCGTAAATTAGAAAATCCCACTTCACGCGTAATAAATTCCATCAGTCAAAGTTTTTCAATGAGCTCCTATTTGCATTTATAATATAAAGCCTTTCTTTATGAAGCACAACATTTAATATGTAAATATTTGTTCCCTTGAGTAAAGTAGACAGTACAGCATCAGCTTCCCTTTGACTGACAAGTTTACTGTAAATTCCCACAAGAGTGTATGGTAATGACTAATCAGGCATTTTTAATCACAGTTGACAGTGACCTTTAAAATGATGGTTTATTAAGTTGATTTAAATCCAAAATAGTTGTGAAAAGAGTCAGACTTTTTTACGTGCAGGGTTTTTAGAGTTTGACTTGTTAGAAACTTGTAATTAAAATAAAGAATAGGAAGTAATATAGTAGAAGGCAACGACCAAGGCTGCAGCTGCAGCTAACTCTAAAAATAGTTAGATTAGCCTTGAGCTGGGATGGATGTTTGTACAGTAATGTTTGTGTGTGAGAGTCACCTTTTTTGAATACCAGAGTCTGTGACTCTTCTTGCAAATAATTGACATTATCTACTGAATTATCTGTTGAAGCCACTTTGTATTTTCTATTCATTTTTGCTTGTATTATCACTTTGCTTTGTATGTGTTGTTTTTTTAAAGCTTAAGAAGAATGCAATGACTTCCTTTTTGAAGTTCTTGAGGAAGCAAGTGCAGATAGCTTTCAAACGAGAACAAATAGCTGACATAGTTGTCTTTTAAAAATTGGTTTCAGAACAAAGTCGTAGCTGATTGTAGCTTTTTACACTGTTACCTTGGCTCCTGGAGAAATGTGGTTCTGTGTGAGTCTTTTTACAGAAGCATCTCTGGTAAAGGCACTTTTGATTTGTGTCTCTGCTGTGTTCGTATGATGAGGTCTAAATATGAACTAATTATTTTAAATAACTTATGTCATTTGGTAACAATGTCACGAAGGTTTGTCTAGGTTATTATTACAGAGAGGACATCTGTGACAAAAATAATACTTTTTTTTTATTCAGATATGATTATTTATTTCACAAATGAGGAACTTTCCTTTCCACGTCAAATTCTGGAAGTTCTTTCTTTTCCAAAGATGTTACACTAAAGAGGTTCAAATGATTACGGAGTTGAACACATTTTACTTGCTAGCTTATAGTAATAAATGCAAGTTTCAAATGATCTCTTTGTGAATTACAATCTCATCTCAAATTTGTTAACATGGACCAAAAGACACCCAAAGGAACACAACATCCTTGTAACATCGAACGAAGACACCATGGATATGCTTCATTAAAGTTCACACGGAGTGGCCTATGTAGCCAACAAAGCAGTTTTCAAGGATTTATTGACTGCAAGTTCAGCAGTAAGGCAGTTGTGCACAATTCTTATTGTATTGGACCCCTGCTTTCCAATCAAACTCAATACATGATTGACACGTTTACTTGATTCACCTGAGTGGGTGTTTCCTCACTGCACTGCTGTAGCTTTTAAATTCACTCCGCGTCTCAAGGTGGAGTGGCAGGGAGAGGGAGAAAGGTCCACCAGGGATTTATCGATCATGGCCTCATAGGATAAAGGCAGGTGAACACAAACACGTTGATCACATGTTAGCCTGACGTACTCACAACTGTGTTCCTTTCAAGTGGACATGTGCCATAAAACAGAACATTGAATGCCACTGATACCTAAGAAGAGAAAGATTAAGCATAAAAGTACTGAATAATTGGGATAGCGCAGCACTGTGTCACATACTCTGTTTGCTAAATTAATTATTTTCCCCTGAAACAAACAAACAAGAGCTGCACGGTGGAGCAGTGGTCAGCCCAGTGACCTCACAGCAAGAAAGTTGGGGGTTCAAGACCCGGGCGGGGTGAGGCTTGTATTCTCGGCCTTTATGTGTGCAGTTTGCATGTTCTTGTGTATGTGTGAGTTTACTCCAGGTACTCTGACCCTTCAAAAACATGCATGTTAGGTTGATTGGCCACTGGGAAACTGCAACTAGGAATGAGTTTGTGTGTCTGTGACCTGTTTGGGGTGTACTTTTAATCAGCCAATAGGCTTAGACACCCCTTGTGACCACCTTAGTGATATGCAGTTCAGAAGATGAATGAATGAACAAACAATGAGGGAGTCAAGCCCAATGCACGTTTTGATTAACATTTACTTTTATTATAACATACCTTGATAATTGTGGTAATTTATTGAATCTTTCTCTTCGTTTAAAGTTTCATTTCTACAATAATGTTTTATTTATTCATGAGTAGCCCCAAATTCAAACAAAATATGTCTGTCATCCATACATTCACAATGAAACAGACGTCACATTTGAGAACTTTTCATGTCCAAACAAGTTTTGCCACAACTCTCAAAGGAGCTCCTGGTACACACAGTGTGGCATCCACATGTTTTTAGTTTTGGTGTTTGAGTTTGGTAACAATCTCTCTTGTTGTAATTGTCATCTATTTTCTAATGAATAAAACAGCAAATTCTCTTCTTTTGTGAACCCATGCTGTTTCTATGAATATGGTTTAAGCATTGTCTTGCACTTAGATTGCATTATTTTCATGAAAATGACCAATCCCGATATGTGAGCAGATGGTCCATCATCCCTTTCATACTTTTCAGCTTTCTTGGCTTCTTCTAAAACATACAAGCTGTCCACACTGAATGTACTGTTATGCCCCCATACCATCAGACACACAGGCTTTGACACACTGGGAGGTCTCCCAGCTCTTAAGCCCAGAGGATGTGGCGTTTGTGATTACCAACAAGAATGTCAAGTTTATGCTCATCTAACTGCAGAATTCCCACTGTGAAACTGTCTACTCTGTATGCGACTTGGCCCACAGGACACGACAACACTTCAAGACCATCTTCAAATATGGCTTCCGTTTGCATGATAGAGCATCTGCAGATGGTAGATTTGACTGTGTTAACTAACAGTGGTTTTTGGACATGTTCCATAACCCACGTCAGCACCACAAATTATCCAATGAGTAGGTAGAGATGTAGTGTCATTTGAAGGCCAGAAAACCCCTGCATACAATCAAGGTCTGACGCAGAGACATTCCTGGTCTTTTGATGATAATACACACTCAAAAGATGATGAGATCTGCAAAGTCTGTAATTTGACATTGGAACGCATTGTTTTTAGAAAAACCTTTTTTTTTCTGCAGTCTTTCATAATTTCTCAAATCTCTGACTATCTAACGCTTTCCAGCTCATTTCTTTCGTAACTTTTAAACTATCCTAATATCAATTAAATACACATTCATATTTTTGTCTTATCTATTTTTTTAGTTCCGTTGCAAGTAATTGGTTTATTTAGACAAATTCTAATTTGTATCATTTTCAATTTTCATTAGAGCATGTATTGATTAAAAAACTTCCTCCTATATGTCTGGTATTCACTGCTAATTCAGTACGCCAGGTTGGTACGTGGTTTCTCACATACTGGTATGTGTTTTTTCCATTTTAACATTCACCAGTGAGTGTGAAAGTGAGAGTGCAGGCAACTTCATCACCCCATGCCTAACCAGAAAGCTGTCCCTACTTGTGAACAGTCTGTGATATACTTCTATTCCTTCTACAGCAAGATTTTCAGTAATGATGCTTTATTTCTAGCCGATATACAAGCTAGTTTTTACCTTTTTCAGATGACACCGACCCGTTAATAAAAAGCTGTGCGGCTTCATCTATTGTTGGCTTCTTAATGAACTGACAGCTCAGATTTCTAGGACAGGTACAGATATCTTTACCGGGTGAATGTACTGAGAGAGACCAGTTTAGATAAAGGTTAGGTTTGCAAGATAAAAATGCTAACAGGGATTTGGCTTTTTTTAGTAACGACTTTGAAGTGGAGCCAAATTACCTTTTTTTTTTTTTTTACCTCTTTACTTTCCTCGCATTAAAATATGAGTTATACAGCATGATATACAATAAAGTTTACATCCAAACCAAACAAATCACCTTGGACTGCCACTTGTTTGCTTTCACTTTATAATCTGGCGTTTTGTTGTTTCCATGTGTTTTGATGAGCTATGTCTCGAGATAGAGTTTGAACGTCGAGGACAAATTGCTTTGAATTTATTTGACGTGGTTCAGCATTCAGTCTGACAAACTCCTCCACAATCTTTGACATGAATGTGATTTATAGTAATGCTATCAGTTTCTGTATTGATTTAACGTGATGTTGGCCTTGGTTTTGGGCTAGAGTCCAAACCTCTGGCTGGGGCTACCAATCTAAATGACTTACACTTGGCATGCAGAACCAGTACTGCACTTCAGAGTTCCACAGGTGGAGTTGATTCATCATCATTTTATTTTGCTCTCTTGACTGGAAAAACGAATAAGAACAAAAATTAAATGCAACAAACAAATTGGAACACAAGGAAACAGAACAAATCTTACATATTAAAGCAACAACTGGTGTAAACAATTTGCAAAAGATGAATAAAATAATGTTGGACATTTCTAATTAGACCGTTGTATTGTCAATAGAATTTAAGCATGAATAGATGCATTCTCTTAATTTTAATTGGAGCATTTTCACAATTTAGAGTTGAGAAATTCTTCATATGGTTCCAGGATCTGACAGTCCGTGGTTTGATGGTATCAGAGGAACAGGGTATAGTCTCCTGATATACCCTGAAAATGAGTATATCAGGGAATAGCACATGTTAGAGGTTTTGGAGATAAAGTCAGAGAGGCCAGACTGAGATAGTTTGAACATGTGCAGAGGAAAAAGACAGAGTACATCGGCAGAAGGATGCTGGGTTTGGAACCACCAGGAAAGAGGACTAGAGGAAGACCAAAGAGGAGGTTCATGGATGCAATGAAGGAAGTCATGAAAATAGTTGGCATGACTGAAGAAGATTCAGCAGATAAGGTTAGATGGAAGAAACTGACTTGCTGTGGCGACACCTGAAGGGAAATGCCGAAAGAAGAAGAAGGAAAGAAAGTGGAAAACGGAGGGGATTTGTCAGGTGTCTTTAACACAATATGATGTAGACGTGTCAGAAGAAAACCGTTAGTCTCTTACCACTTTGTTACTGTTGCCCTGTAAAATTGATGATGTCCCTCAACTTCATGGCTGTTTTACTAATGTGGAATGAGAAATTATTTGGAGTTCTGCTTTGGCCGTCTTGTAATGTCCACGCCTTTTAAAGAAAGATGAATTGAAAATGAGCTGGATGCCAGCAAAAGGGGGTATCTACTCTGGCAGCTGTGCTCAACAAGTTTGTATTTTCTTTGATCAAACTTTAAAGGCGGATTACTGAAAGTAATAATTCATGGCATCCCGAATTTCCTTTCATAATTTCTTTTTTTTAGTATAAAGCAGAAGGCTGTTGTCCTATAAAACGGTTGTATTGATATCGGAGTATTAAATGAAAAATACTCATCCAACTCGCATCAGATTGGTAAACAAAAACACAACAAAGACCTTCAAATATGAAAAGCTACAGAGACTGGTGCATTTATAAAAGGTGCTTAATCAGCTCGTTTGAGATTTAATGGATCAGTCTGTCATTTCCGCCCACGTTTATTTAGCTTTGAATGCATAGTTAAATGGTTAACTACTTCCTTTTATAATTCATATGGGGAAAAAATCTCAAGGAACACTAAAGTCAGAGGAACAGGCTGCATGCTTGGCAATTAGAAGCTTTTGTAGGAACACCTGCAACGCAACTTGGATTTGGACTTGCTGTTTCACTGTTCCTTAGAGAGCGCTCTTCATCCTCCCTGCTGCAACAGGAAGCCATGTCAGCTGATTAGGGCAAAGTCTAATCACACTTTGAATTATGGGAAATTGCACAGCAGAAGAATTATATGGATTTTCTAAAGAATATCGTATTAAAACCTCCCAGTCTTTTGAAATTTTAACACTTATGTAATGTTTAATTAGTCATAAAATAAAGAAATATTGAACACAGAACTGAAAACACAACACTTCCTTTGTTGAATTAATATTAAAAGATTTTTTTCTGTTGGGACGAACTTTTAAATCTGACTATTTATAATACTCCCGATGAGCAATTTGTTGTTTTTCTTCAAAGAAATTCTGTGTACATAAGAAAATGCTAAGCGCTGACTTGTTGATTTAGCCTCTCAGTGCTGCTGTTATTTTTATAGTAGATTCTCTCAGCTGACTAGATGGCAGGGGAGGGGGAGGTCTTTCATTTCTTCTTTCTGTGCCATCTTCTGTACCTTTCTCCTCTGTGTCTCGAGTGTAAGGAAAGAATGGAGCGCGGCGGTTAACATCAGCCGGACAGGGGAGGAGTGATAGGAGGCGAAAGCCGGAGAGGCAGACAATAGTGTGGAGCTGAGCAGGAAAAGATGTAGAGAGCAAGTGAGACAGAAGGAACAGAGAAGCAATGGACAAGCCCTGGAGTGCTAGCAAGTCAAGGTCACTCAGAGGAGAGGAGGCCCTGTGTGGATATATCTGTGAATGTGTTAGAGGAGAAACTGGGCGGATGGGAGGTGTGTGTAGTACAGAATCAGGAGTTGGAGGAAGCAAATTGATTTAGTTTTAAAAGGGGGTCGGAGGATGGAGCATAGCAGGAAAAAAAATAAAAATCAGAGAGGAAAATAGCCTCTAATGTAACTTTCTTCTTACTTAATGTTTCCTTCACCCTATACTGTATTTATCAGCAACGCTGTTTAGCGTCTTTCTTTTGAAATGTTTGACTAATATTGAGATGCGGTAGCTTATTTAATCTTTAAAAGGTTTGCAAATCAGTACTTTTATAAAGTGAATATTCATAAGCGTGTTCTTCAACCCCTGTAAGTCTTTCTTCCACCAGTCAGTGAAGTCCAACCATCACATATTCCATCATGTTTTTGTTAGAACTGAGTGTGTTTTTTTAAAAATAAAACCCAGTAGCTGTGCAGGTCACTCAAATCAAAATTGCAGGAGAGCTTGTGCTGGATTTGAATGGCAAAGGGAGCATAATAAATCACCTGGTGCCTGTCATATGAGGATCAAATGTTTAGGAAACGAAGCTGTGGTTCACAGAGAACATTCTTCATCTGAATGGTTTATCATCCTCCCAAAATGAGCTCACTGCTGTCTTCTCAAACATATTAGGTCTGTTTGCATCTCACACCCAGGAGAGATTATGCTTATGAGCAGTTGCCACAGCGTTTTAGAGCACCATTAAGCCGATGTGAAAGATCAGTAGTGGTTCGTGTGGCTGTGACTTATTTCTCCAGAGTAGTTCTGTGTGGAGTCATGAAGGAATATGATTACTATCTTTGCTGGAGGTCATAGGTTCGTCCTGCGTGATGCCTTTGAGGGCGCTACTGGCCTTTGCTTTGGTTTCACAGAGACTCGCCAGTGAAATCGTCATGCTTATTGAACATTTTACAGAAGATCCATTTCTCCATTCTGACAGCCTAAAATACAGTCCCCACTAATCCACACATTAAACCCCCAGTGGTCACACAATCGCATTCAGCTGAAGATATCCAGGGAATTTTTCACAAATTGTCTTGTTGACAGACAGTAAGACCCTCCCAATGTATAATTAATCTTTTCACACCATGATTTTTACACTGATTGATATGAATAGCTTTAGAAATAATGGGCTTCAAGTTGTAGACTGTCATTTTATTCATCCAGTAAAGCTTGTCCGCAGTCTGAGATAAGAGATCTCCACGTTTTACATTCAATGTACTGGGCTGCTGATGAATAGAGACTTGAAGTCATAAAGATGAAGAACAGGGTTATGACGTGAAACTGAAGTCCCACGCTGGAATCATTAATCTCCAGTGTTATCTTTTTAAAGAAAAGCAGTAGAAACACAGTTTAGTCACAATTAGAGCTTTCAATTTTGAGCCATTTTGAGCATGTCTTCCCCCCACCACTGTAGTATCATTAAGAAGTAAGAATTTATCGTTTCTGACATTGCAGATGTTTCTTAGTAAAAAGCCATCATGTCACTCAGAGCTATTTGTATACTGAAACATATAATTCTAGCTGAGAGTTTGTGATCACTTTGTCTTTTGATTTACTCAGAAAAGTAATGTCCTATTCCACTGAGTTTGGTGTCACATCTCTTTGTCTTGTTTATGTGTTATCGCTTCACTTTCAACCACTAAATTAGATAAGGATTTTCCGTAACCATAATGCTTTGCTGTCATAAACATAGTATCAAGCCAGAAGCCCTAAAAATGATTATTTCCTACTTTAAAACTGAGTAAATGGAGATTTAAGTCCATTTGGGGCCACCTTCACCTTATCAATTTTTTTCATAAGGATTCAACGGCTCTAGAACTCAACACCCCAAAGCAGCAATCTTATTTTTAATTCTGACATTTGCTGCATATATGAGCAAAAATATGAATCATTTAATGCTGTAAACATTAAAACAGGAATACAGACATTTGCCTTTCAGCATTAGGGAAACAACAAGGAAAATCTAGCGTTGTTCTGTTCTAAATCTGGCTTCTGCCACCTGCGATGCTCACTCACATCGCGTCAATTCAATTCAAGCATAAAGTGTTGAGACGACAGTTTGCCATTATATGCATCACACCATTTCTTGGTCATTTCCAGTGACTTCCCAGAGCCACTGCTCTGTGCCACTCAGCAAATTCTGTCCTGGGAAATTTGCATTTTTCTTAAAAAATGCATGTTTACGAGAAATATTTAGTGTCTTGTCAAATTCCGTTTTACATATCTTAAAAGTTAAGTGTGTGTTTTGTTTATTATGGAGCATGAATATTCTTGTTTGTGGATTCGTGTGTGTGAGAGACCACACTGTCTCTTGGTATTTAGCATAAAATCGATGTGATTTTGTGTGAGGCTCCATGTATCTGGCAAGGTACTCAGACTGACAGATTGAGCTGCACGAGTGCCATCTCTGTGGTTTGGCTGCCTGAACGTTTCTTCATCTTTTCTCCTTTCTTTCCATAAACCCTTTGTCAGTGGAAATCAAGATGGCTAGGGTTATTTTTTTCTGGTTAGCCTCCTCTAACTAAATGAAATCCCCCTCTCATTTCCCCTCACGGTTCCATAACTGGAGTCATTATAAATGACTGATCTGTCCTCTTGGATGATAGCGTGTATGTTAGGGCCAAGGATGTACTGTGTGAGGTTAAAATGCCAGAGATGACAGCTAGCATGGTGTGTGCCCTTACCTTCCTCTTTTCCATTAGCAGCTTGTGGCTGGAACACAATTGCTCAGAAAAATCCTCATATTGCAGATGATGGAGGATGCCGGCATTGTCCCGTAGAACTGGTGTAGGTCATAAATAGGTTTTATTATGTTTACCTGTGGAAGCTATTTTCACACTTTTAGGGGAACCACAGAAAAGACCATTCATGCGCTAGATCCCCGATCCCCTTCTCCACCCTTTAACCTTTTATTAAATTTTACTACATCTATTGCTAATGGATGTAGCAATAACAAGTCAGCGCTTAGTTATTTTTAAAGATACCTGTTCCTTAATTTTGTTTAAGTGTTAATTTAGTTATAATTTTTCTCTATAATAATGACAAATGTTTTAATTTTCTGCATGTTAATGTCAATGGAACATCCATTAATTTCTTATTCCAGCTTAATTGAGTTAATGAATGCAGTGGGAGTCATCATCTTGTTGTAATAATCCTCTGGAAACAAATCGGAGAACAAACCACAAAATGAGAGCGTATTTGTGGAGTTTTTCTTCTTTTCATTACGTTTTCTTCTCATAGACATTACTGTGCTAAGAATGGTACAAATGATATCATATCAGGATGTTTGTTTTTGTAAATGTTCTGCTGCTTGATGGGGTAGTACATCAAACGCACAAATTTCTGAAATTTCCTGGTCATAAAAAGCCGGGTTGGCACACTGAAGAGGTTACTTATCACGTGTTGTCATTAGTCTCTTTTCTATGCAAGAAAGTCACACTTTGGGCCATTTCTCATACCCAGCAGTGAATCTTTATCATTTCATCATTTTTAATGGGCTTCTGTCAGAAAAACACGGCTGTGAGGCTTAAAGGAATTACTTAGAGAAACTATTTTGATGGATCAGACTTTTCAAAACCAGTTCTTGACTGAGAGATTCTCTCTTATTGCTGCCTGTTTTCTGGCCAGTTTGAGTTCCTTTCTGATAAAAGGATAGAGGGTTGTGGGGAAAAGGGATGAGAAGTAGAAGCAGGCAGCAGAAACTAATGAGGCTAAGTTGAAAGCACAGGTGTCATGGCAAAAGCTGACACAAAAGCAAAGAAAAGCACAGCGCCACATCTCTGTTCCAAAAATGGATTTGTGTGGCTTACATTAAAACAAAGATATGTCCATGAAAGTTGGGACAAAATTTTAAAAAGTGGGTTAGATCATTTGCATATCAAATAAACACGTGATCATTCCCAGTCGAACATGATCAGTGTGTTCCGACTAAAATATTCCTCCATTTTATGAAGTATAGGAGCTCATTTTACAATGTTATTTATTGATTTGCATTATTTTTCTTTCCCAAAATGTAAAGTGTCTCTGATAGATAAGACTGAATGAAAAAACATGGGTAAAAATCTTGTGTATTTTTTCTGTAGGGATAAAATGGGTCATGACTCTCCGAAAACATGCATGTTAGGTTGATTGGCCACTACAAAATCACCCCTAGGAATGAGTGTGTGTGACTCTGCAACAGACTGGCGACCTGTTTGTGGTGTACCCTGCCTCTCACCTGAAATCAGCTGGAATAGACTCTGCGACCCTACTAGGGACCAGCGGTTCAAAAGACGAAACAAAACACTTAAATGCGATATTTAGTTGTAAATCATCACTTTCTGTCTTTTTTTTAACTTTTCTTCTTCTTCTTCTTTCGGCATTTCCCTTCAGGGGTCGCCACAGCAAGTCAGTTTCTTCCATCTAACCCTATCTGCTGTATCCTCTTCTGTCACACCAACTATCTTCATGTCTTCCTTCACTGTATCCATGCACTTCCTCTTTGGTCTTCCTCTAGACCTCTTTCCTGGTGGTTTCAAACCCAGCATCCTTCTGCCGATGTACTCTCTCTTCCTCCTCTGCACATGTCTAAACTATCTCAGTCTGGTCCCCCTTACTTTTCTTGTGTTTAATTCAAAATAATAGAATATTTGGGGAGATAAACAAACAGGAATGATAGAATCATCTGTATGTGTCTTTGTCGTAATCCATGTCCAAGAAAACCTGTTTTATCACTGGTTTTGTCACTTCCTTTTAAGCTTTCATAACTTTTTTGTAGTCACAAGCTTACCATTTTGTGTTTGATTTGGCGAGAGTGGGAATTTGTGCAGCTGGAAGAACACAATGAATTGGATGCGATTGTGGATGTAGAGGGATCTGGGTGGGTGGGGGGGGGTAGAGGGTGAGCTGAGCTCAGCCCGAGACTCAGTGGAGCCGAGACACACCAGATTGGGCTAACCTGCCCAAGCAGTACATTTCTGATTGGTCCGCGTTTCAAAGCTGAAAAGTGCTTTTTGTGGCAGCGACACAACACAGCAGAAAACTCTCTCTTTTTACGTCCAAACACCAGCATAATTGTACAAACACAGATAGCTGTTCTACTTCACAATATTTATTGATCAATGCCAACAGGTCGAGACCCTTTTCTAGTAAATCTAACTTTCAGACTTGGGAGGGACCACTGGTTCCCTTAATGAGTCATAAAAAGTGAAGAATTACACACTCCAATGATCTTGACATTGGGCGATATTTCAATATTTGGTCACTCGCTCTCTCAGTCTATTTGTCTGCAAAGTTGGCACATGCTCAATTGCCCTCGGACAGACATTTGCACAAGTAAACAAAGAAATCTTGACTTTCCATTCCTGTACTGGGTTTTCCAGGCACCCAGGATATCTGGGTATAGACAGGATCCTGTTGAACAGTCAGGAAAAACAAACATACAGGTCAAACAAAAAGATCCGGAAACACAATGTAATCTCATACAGATCGTCACCAGCAGCATAACTATAGTGATCAGATAATCAAAACAGGAGTCAAGAACACCCCGACATACAGTATTTGTCATTCAAATTTCTGTTATCTCGTGTGGGGTGGGTTCTTCTCTATTTTAGGTGTACTTCTGAGCTCCTGTTCTAGTTCAAAACTACTTGAGGTTAACAGTTTTGAGTTACTTTTCTGTTCTCCATCATAAAAGATGAAGAATTGTCATCAGACTAATACAATCTTTACTTGGTAAATTTTATTCGGTTCCGTCGTCTTCCGCTTATTCAAGGCCGGGTCGCAGAGCCAACGGCTTAAGACGGGAAGCCCAGACTTCTCTCACCCTGTCTGCCTCCTCCAGCTCACCTGGAAGAATCCCGATACGTTCCCCGACCTGTTGTGAGACATAGACTCTCCAGTGGTTCTGGGGTCTGCCTTTTGGTCTCCTCCCGGTAGGAGGTGCCCAAAACACCTCACTAGTGAGACGCTCAGGAGGCACAAACCACCCTATCTGGTTGCTCTCAGCCTGGAGGAGCAACGGCTCCATTCCAAAGCTCCTCTCGGATGGTGGAGTTCCTCACCCTATCTCTGAGTGAGAGCCCAGCCACCCTGTGGTAGAAACTTATTTCGGCCGCTTGTATCTGCGATCTTGTTTTTTTAACCCTGTCCTATCCGGCATTGTGACAAGCGGAATGATGCTACACACACAATATCTGTGTGTCAAATATTGCTGGATAGTTTTGCTCTGCCAAGGTCAGGACCATGTGCTGACCCTGGCAAGCTTTATTGTTTATTTTAATATATTTTTAATGATTCTACATGGTCTTTTTCGTTTTCTCTGTTTTCTTAAAAAAACGTGTCTAATTATAGAGCAACAAAGGAGAGATGAGGACAAACAGTGGATGAGAACCGATGTCTTAAGAACATAAATAAAAGGAGGTTCGTTGTATGAGAAAACTGGTAAAAGAATAAAAGAGAAACACGTGGATTGTTTGAGAAGTAGCATCACATAAAAATTCCAGTTAATATTTGATGATTTGTGTTGTGTGAGAGCTGCTCTGACTGCTTGGGAACATGCAGTGACTGCACATCATACATGGTTGTTGGTTGACAGGCATACAGCTCCCAGCTTATTTTGACCATCTTCCTCCTTTCTGAGGGGCTGACAAACCTCATTAAAAACCATTCACACATGATTTATTGACATGGGGGAGGTATGTAGAAAGAAGGAGCCACACAACATTAAATGTCAGAGATGCTGTAGCAGAATATTCTCATGGATCCATTGCACCTAAACAACCACAAATACAGAGTGACATATTTGACTCATCTGTGGTGTTTCCTGCCAGCCTCCTGAGGTCATTTTACATATTGGTGTCCAATTTAAAAGATGATGGCTGCTGGTTTGAGAATCATTCTGCAGACAGTGTTTATAAACATGTGCGACTATTTAAATATAACATTGCGTATGAAAAATGATGACATCTTGATTTAAAGATTTTCTTTTTATTCTATATGAACTTCCATGGGCTGCACGGTGGTGTGGTGGTTAACATTACAGCCTCGTAGTAAAACAGTTGCTGGTTCAAACTCCATCCTAGCTGGTGCATTAGATGCCAGCCTTTTTTTGTGTGGAGTATGCATGTTCTCCTTGAGTCTGTTTGGTTTCTTTCTCAGCAACCTGGCAAGTTAATTGGTCCCTGAAAAATTTCCTCTCTGAACGACTGTGTGCATGAGTGGTTGTGTGCCACTGACTCAAAACTGTGGCACACAACCATTCACTTTATTGTGGATTAAGAAAGTATTTTGAATCTATGTTTATTTCCGCAACAGACTGGTGACTTGTCCAGGTTGTACCCTACCTTTTATCTGATAGGGTTAGCTCTTTGTCTGCGACCTATTGTTTGGTGAATTACTTTCAAGAGTAGATGGATGAACTCTTGGTTGGGATGGCTTTAGATTATCTGCTGGTAGGGAACGGTTTCAGCAACAAGAATAAAAAATAGCCAGAGAAGATGGAGAGTTTGCTGTAGGAGATTGGAATTGCTTCAGGAAGTTCTGTGAAAATGCTTTTCCTCTTGGCTGTTTCATATCCCCGTTTCTTTCTAAATACAGCCTGCTGTGCTCTGTTTTCCACTGTTTATTACCCACCGTTAGCACCAGCACTTTGTGTAATGTGCTCCAGACAGATTTGATAATCTGGACGTGGACCATAAAATACCCCCCTATCTAGTACAATATCCAAATCAGGTTTTTAGAGCCTTTTGGGGGGGTTTGCGCAGAAATACAAGTAATTAAAATGAATGGAAATGCATATGGGAAAGGTAAAGTAGTAAAAGGTCAAACACAAACTCAACCTTACTTTAAAAAAAAACAAACAAAACAAACTTTAAGTTAGGGCACATGTTAGAATTTTTGCAGATAACGTCAGAGAGGCCAGACTGAGATGGTTTGGACTTGTTCAGAGGAGAGAGAGTACATCGGCAGAAAGATGCTGGGTTTGGAACCAACAGGAAAGAGCCATAGAGGAAGACCAAAGAGGAGGTTCATGGACGCAGTGAAGGAAGATATGAAGATAGTTGGTGTGACCGAAGTGGATGCAGGAGACATGATTAGATGGAATAAAGTGACTTGCTGGGGCAACCCCTGAAGGGAAATGCTGAAAGAAGAAGAATTCAGGGACAGCTGTTTGCTTGGTTTCCGAAAATGAATAGAAACATCAAAACTGTGACTTTTAACAACAAATACAATGTTCTAACCATTACTAAATTCAAATCCTAAAAAATATGGTCAGTTTGTATTTGTTACATAATAATATTTTGTTTGGACTGAGTAGGTTGCATCAAAAGAAAAGAACAATTCTTCATACAAAAGACAGACCTATTATTTAGAGGAACTCATTCCATCTAAAGTAGATTTTCTTGAGCCTGTAGTGCTGACCTGAGGTTATTACTGTGTGCACTGATGGATATCAGAAATCTAGTACATGCACCCATTTTGACATGCTGTTTCTCTGATTTAAACCATTGCTTCTGATGCTAGGATGCGGTATCAGACGTAGTTATTCTTCTACTAGTTGTATTATTTATCACATTTGAGTGAGGATAGATCTAAGAAGATTCTTTGCCAACAAATATACTGTTCCACTTTATTTAATGTATGCATAAAATATTTGGGTTGACACATATTTCTCGGAAAGTTCACTGAAATTTGATCCTCAGTGCACCACTTAATATTTAAATACAGACCTTGCCACTAGATGCCCTAAAAATGCTGTCTCTGGGTCTAATAGGAGTTTACTTTGATGAAATTCTGTGTAATACCTGTCTCACTACATAAATGTCTGATGATAAGTGAGCAGCTTTTTCATGCAGATGTTCCTGCGCTCTAACAGCTTTAAGAATCTGTTGCGATCAAATTGCCCAAACTGCTTTTGAAGCGGTGGTCAGCGATGAATATAACTACATATTTATTGTGGTGTGAAAACATCTCATCCTGACATCATTCAGAAGCAACAACTCCAACCTGTTAAATAGGGCAAACAGCACAGACAGTGAAAAGTGCTTATTGTGTCTCTGGTGAAGCAGAATTTCCCATTTTCTGGGTTAAGGGGAAAAAATGTTCAGGCAACTATGATTTCTTGGTTTGTTCTTCGCTGGTATTATTTAAAATATACAGAAATTTAACGTTTGTTTTGACCCTGCTATAACTTATTTAACACCACTGACTTTTCTGCTTAGCTGGAGGGCGTTTGTTGATAATATGTGAAATAAATAACCTCTGTCTAGTTGTTTTGTTGCTTGGCAGTGGAAATCAGGTTAATAAAAAAGCCCAGAGCATCTGCAAACCCACATGCCCATGCACATGCATTGTCCAGTGAGTTCCTCCTGCCAGGATGCACAACCATGGCCAGCTTAACGCATGGTATCCAGCCCCCTCCACTCAATGGCCTCTGGTCTGACAGCCTCAACTAGTACAGCCTAGAGGTAGGGCATGCTGGCAGTCCTCTGTGCTTTTTTCCCCCACTTTCTCTCATTTAATCCTATTTTAGGCACTGCTTTCTGAGCAAGGGTTTAGACAATCGCTCTGCTCATATGCACCAAGAGATGGCACTCCTCACCTCACCACCTCCACCCCAGTTTTTACATAATATTACATCATCTGCTTATGACCATTTCACTGTTATACGTATATCAAAACTATTCATAAAGAAGCACCAGTCGTTGTAGAGAAGAAAAAAATTGTAAATCTTTGCATTGTAGATTGCAAAGATTACGCCATCCTCCCTTCTGTTTGTCATTCCCTTTTTCTTTTTTTTAAGTCTCTGATCATTCTCTACATGGTGGTGAATTCACTCAGGAATCCAGCAGAACATCCTGGTGAATCACCATGTATCCACAGGCTGACCATAGCTGAGCAGCATCCGACTGTGACAGTAATAGGCATAGACATGTACCCACACACATATACTCTCCTGAACCTTACATTTCATTTGTGCATCGCTTAGTGTTGAAAATGTTTAATACTAACCACTTTGCATATTAGCATTAGATGACTTGTGAGCTGCATAAAAGCATCCATTAACTCATGAATAGCTAGTGATTTTCGAATATAAGTGGCAAATGTACTTTCAAAATGTCACACAGCTTTTAAATGCTTGTTTCAATATTTATTTGGCTTTTCCGACATTATGTGTTCACTATACGTATAGCGTAAATTGGTCCGATGCAAAGCACATTTTTCTAGGAATCATTGTGAAACAATTCAATGTGACTCAGGTTTTGGGTAGACTTTCCCTGCTGGATACACAACATGTTGCTTTGTTTTTTTTATTCTTGGCTCATCTGAAGGCTTCACAACAACTCAAACCCATCACATTCATGCAGCTCAGATAGTCTATTTACAGAAATAATGGACTTGTACTTGACTTGTATTTATTTAGCCTTGCTCCAGTCACTAGAGGTGGGAAAACATGTCAAACACTTTGGTGCCCAGAGTCAGCCACCAACTGCACAAACTCCATATGCTGCACATTAGGGTAGCCGAAAATAACCTCAAAGAAGCCTCAAATCAAGTAAAGACAAATGGCTCTTAGTGTTAACAGAACTAAGAGGAAGGACCTTGAGAAATTTAAGCAAAGGTAAGTTTGGTCCATCGTTTACTGTAGTGCGCATAATACATTACCTTCCTCAGAAACGTGCTTCGAGTTGACATAAATACTCTCTTAACTTTCCTTCTTAGACCTGAAGCCACTCTGAACTGAAGTTATTTCTCAATTGAAGTGATTTGAAGAGCCAGAAAGGTTGATGCAGAAAGACCTCTTTTCAAAACAATCAAGTCTGATTTAATAGGAACCTCTGTTTTGAGACGTTTTTCAAAAATGTCGTCAAGAGCCCCTCGACTTGCTTAAAGGTCAGGTTGCATATAAATCACACAGCTGCCCTATTTGTCCTTTTAGGAATCTAAGAGACCTGATGGAGACAGGACTGAGAGGCTGCTTGAACAACATCAATTGTTCTCTGGCTATTCCATTTGGGTCATTACATATTACGGGAATTATAGCTCATTGAAGTAAATTAATTAATCAACTTTGGATCATGTTAGATCAGAGGCTTAGTTTTTTTGTTACACCAATTACTATGAACACTTACTGGCATGCCAGTGAGATTGTTTGTGATAGGTTATTTTGCATGTTGCCTGGCCAGTATTGTGCATCCTCAAGAGGATGTCGAGTAAATTGAGTAGGTGATGGAAAGCCAAATGCTGCTTCTTCACATTTAATTATATAATTTAGCTAGAAACACTGTGTTTTTCATTATTACTCTGCCTGAAAAGACAAGTCAGTAAATGGGCTTTCCAGACTGAAATTTTACTCCCCTTTAAATTCCATTCTGCTAAAATTTAGTCCCCCTCCCTCTTCAGGTATGCCAACAATACTTTGCAAAATGACACCCTTGTCATGATGTTATGGTGATAATGTCAAGTAGCCATGAGAGTCCTGTGTGTTTATCTCTGCGTTTAATGGCAGCAAAGCCCGCTATTAATTCTCTGCTGCTCTGCCACTACAATGAGGAAATCTCCTGCTAGTTGGTGTAACAAATGGGAGCATGTGTGGCACGGTATCATGGTCACCGCTTAACTTTAAGAAGAGGTAATTCTGATTGCAGCAACATCCCCTATGTGTGAGTGTCAAGCTTGGATCTCTTGTCACAGCTACCATTAATGTGCTTGTGAGGAGGAATTAAGACATGCTATTACAATGTGAAGCTAGGTTAAATATCCTCAGGTGCTGTGTAATTGAGTAAATGTGGAAGGAAAATTACACGCTGCTCCCTGCAGAAGCGAAGGCCACAAGGACCGGTAGCTGTGGAAAACTATATTTCCCATGAGCTCCCGACTGTGTCCTGCTGCAGGCGAGCAGCTGCAATGGCCTCGTCAATAAATCTCTGTTTGCCGGGTACTACCCAGCTGTAAACTGTTGACAGTCATGGACAAAATCACATCAATGAGCTGTCAAGCAGCAGACAGTAGTGCTGAGGGCCCCTTCAAGACAACAGAGGGGTTATGAAGAACAAATTATGCTTTTATAGGAGCTGTTGTTTGGAAAAACAAAAAAAGGTCTTCTTTTCTTTTCAATAATGAGTGAATGTATTCTTTTGAAAAAGTTTTATATCTGGGGAAAACTACATTCAGATATATGCAATGGTGTATCGTTTTTGTTTTCCATCTCTTTGACTTTGCCTGATGCTAATGAGGGTTATTTTCTGTGGTGTCACTCCAGCTGGAGTCCAAATGCAGAGGGGTATTTAAATCTTCTCTTGACAACATGCCAATGCAATGTTGTCCCTGGGATTTCTGCTCTGCCCATGGAACCAAGAAGACAAGATGTTAGTGCAGATTTACCTAGAACGCACAGCACACCGGTGAGGTCACCTGTAAGGAAGGTGATTCTCCGCTTCATTTGATCAGACCAAGTCACTGAACAAATACAATTCCTCATGTCATTGAGTGGCCACGCCCTTCCCCCCGGTACTATGATGAACTTCAAAATCAGAGGTGCCCACTGAATCGATTGGAATCGACCTGTCAATCCCAAGAGGATGTTTCAGTAGATCTCATGGCATTAAAAAAAGAAGAAAAAGTCAGCTTACAATCATTTTCCGTACATTCACTGCAAAACAGTTTTGTTTTTAATATAAAAATACTGGTCGCTGATACTTCTGAAAAAAAAAAAAAAAACACTGTAAAAATACAAAATGTAAAATTGTGACCTGGAAGATTTTTTATTGCATCAATAAGGTATTTTGGTGTTGCATCCAAGCTGCAACTTTTGTCAACTTTTTGTCTTTTTTGGAGAGATGCAGGCAGTAATTTGAAAGGTCTTGTCCTAGAACCATCAGATTTTTATTTCAATAGTGAGAATCCACGTTTTTGGGGAGTGGGAGGAAATCAGCCGGGATGGGCTCCGGCACCGCCCGCAACTCCGTCCTGGATAGACAGTTAAGAAGGTGACTGACTGACAGTGAGAATACAAGTAGTGTTTTCCATTCTTTGGTCCTGAGGCTTACCAACTGATGGTCCCATTCTCAGATTCAGATTCAGGCACTTTCCATTCACAAGTTGACAAACACTCAAAGGCTTCGTTCGAAGCATCAGCTGCATTTTTAAATGTGAAAAATATTAAATATCTGTTGGGATTGCAGAGGCACTGTGCAAATACCTCGTAAGTAATTTATGAGATTGCAAGTTATACCCGAACATTTGACAGAAAAAAATTGTAATTTTGACCCTAAAATTTCCAAAATTATTTTTTCATACACTTACTTTACATCAAAGATAAATACTTTTTGTGCCAGATTTAACAATTACCAATTTTGTGGCATTATTATTTTTACAGTGTGTTGCATTTTTTTTAATTAGAGTTATAGTTATACAGATATTTTTTGTTAAAGAAACTGCAAAACAAAGCTGCTACATTTTTATAAAGAAAAACATGTAAAAATGAATGTTCAATTAAGTAAATTTATTCACAGTTAGTCTCTTTTTTATGGGCTTTTTGCCGTAGCTGTTGGCAGAGTAATTTAACCATGTTTTGCTGTGAAATCTGCAATTTTTTTCTCTTTTTTTAAAGTGTACAAACAAAGCTGTCCAAGGAGTAAATTGTTCATTTTTTTTATGTGTGACTATAATAGTTGGAAGATTAACCTTGTCAGATCATTTTATTGTTTACGTTTCTGTTGTATGTGCATTCTAAAAAAGAGGAAAAAATTTGTAGATTTGTCGTGAAGCTGGTTGATGACGTACAATGACTCTGATAACTATAATTTCTTTGAGTAAATTGTTCTTTGTCCCTATAATTGGTTATCATGTTTTATCTTTTATTCATATTTTATGATCAACTTTTGAAACTCATTCTGAGAAGGTTCTGGTCACCCAAACCAAAGTTAGTCATTGTAAAGACTTGACTCCTAATAAAAATGAGTAAAAGACAAAAGGATAAAAAAACAGCTCTCAAAGGGATAAAATTGGGTTATTTAAGGTTTATCTTTCATTTTCTTTATATAGTCCAAAGAGACAACTTTTGCCAATAATTGGCCGAGTCGATATCATAACCTCTGTCTGGAAGCTTTGGTTTAAAGGGTTTTTACTGCTCTGTATGAACAGACAGGTAATAAAAAGGATTATACTTCCACCCTTTAATTAAATGAAGATAAAAAAGATAGCCATAAATCAAAAAGGATCTATTTACTAAAAAAAATGAGGCTTGTCTTTTATTTTCGAGTCAAATTTCCTCATTAGACATGTTTGTATTTCTTTAATGTGTATAATCCACAGGCTGAGCTTTTTGTATGGTGTTTTTGTGTCTAATGAGATTTTTTTTATAAAGCAAACCAGATAAGCCGAGTCCAGGCTGCTTCACTGTTATTTTACTGTCATTCAATTAAACTTGCACTTGTCCTGCCGATACTTTAATTACACCCTCAATAATTATTTTTTCCATTTATGAATGACAGGAAATTTTTAGGCGAACAATTTTCACTTAACAAGATGAAGTGAATGCACATCTATGTCCTCATGAATGCACATCACATGTATATATAGTTATATGTAATGTATGTACTTATATGTATAAACACATATGCGTGCATGAATATATATGTGTGTGTGTGTGTGTATGCTTGCAACTCTTTAGCCTCAGGCAAAAACAATTGAATTTGCCTTGAATTAGATTTTATAAAACCACCCACATGATACATCTGGAACATTGGAGACCTCTTTGTCATGGTGGATGTCACCAGCCATGAGCTGGTGAAGTGGGCAGATGGGGACTGTAGGCCTGCATGCATATGCACAAGCTTCACAAATTGCTTCTCAATAGCATTACCGTTGATTCCCTCTTCCCTCACTCCCACTCTACTTTTTCCTGCATTGCTTTTCCTTCACTTTCTTCATTTCTTCACATCATCAAAGTGTATTGGATCCCACTCATGTCACTGTGCTTAAGCTGTGTCAAGTTGGAAAATATGTGAATGTGTACAACTTGGAGCATGTGTGCTTGCACAAATTTTGAAAGCTAGATCTAAAAAGCAACTTTCTGCACAGATGGTAACCGGGCTATTTATTAAATTAGCATTTGCAGTGTAACACGGAAGACAAAAAGGTGATGGACAGTTTGTGTGGAGTGGGTGTTGGAAGTCAAATAAACCAAGATTAATGCCTGGCTTACATCGGGTATTGGTGAAAGAAGATCTTGAAAATTAGGCAAGAAAATGTATTAATACTTTGGAGTTGCCCTTAAAATACTATTATTCCAAACTACTAATGATACCAGCAAATTCTTACACGGGGAAACTACACTTCCAAAAGTGTCTGTAAATACATGCAGCATCGTACCAAACAGTATCAAAACATCTGCATTTTTTTACTTGATTGTATTTGCTTGATTAAACTAAACTAATTGCAAATGTCCACTTAGCAGTTTCCTATTATAAGCACTTTCCCTCCAGTTCTAACTTCCACCTCAGGTGTCAGGTTTTACTATGAGGGCTGTGCAAGATTATATTTGTGATGAAAACTAATCTTGTACGCCAGCGATGTAATCATATCTCTGACACGGGAATGACTTCACACAGCAGCTGAGCCGCCAGCTGAGTGATCAGCAAATGTAGCAGACAACATTTATCTTCTACTCATCTGCAAAGTCAAATAAAATAGTTTCACTCAAGTCAACTCTCCAATGACTTCTAAGCTGTCTTTTTTTTTTGTATACTATTAAGTTAAGAAGTGGACCAAAGGGCCAAATAGAAGTTGCAGATAAAAATAATGGCAGCAGGTGAGAGAAAACAATACCCATTGGACGTTGCACCGGGACAAAATAGTGAAAAGTCTGACCAAAAGTTGGTTGTAATTTTTATGAATAATAAAAGGGTGGTGCGTTTGACGTTTGTTAAAGCCGACCATCTCTAAATATTGTTGTAGTTTTCAAAGAAAAATAGAAAGCAAGCAGGAAAATGTGAATTTAACGCAAATAATGTTACATCTTGTGTTATTATTATTTTAATCATCTATATGTAAGAAATTGAATTTGTTAGGAGTTCAGATAGAACATCCTTTCTCATCAAAATCATCTATGTAACACTTTTCCTTTGCAAAATTGAGAGGTCAAATAAAGGATGCATTCAAAGCATGCTGCATCTGACAAAAAAAAAAAACTCTCAAAAAAAGATCAAATTGTTCAAACAAACGAATCCAAAATTAGGTAAAGAACATTAACAGAAACAACTTGTGCTTCTTTTTCTTTCCTATTTTATTTTAGTCATATTTTTTACCTGTGACGTTTATATTTCTGAGAAAAAGGACGGAGTAAAACATTGGCATCAGTGGCCAATTTTTTCTCCTGTGTGACTGTGCTTTTCTGTCTTCTCACAACTGCAGTGAGAAAAAAATGGTGGTGTTATTCATATTTGAATCATGACCTGTGTGGAAGGTCACCTTAGATTATGGTGAACGTCTTTAAAACGTTAGCAATGGTGATTTAAAACAGTGAAATAATAAATGTTATTTTTCTGACCTTGCTATTAAAAAAAAGAGGATATCAAAGGCAAAATAATTGGCTGTGAACCTGGAATAATGATAAGCTGTGGTTGATTTAGTTTACGGCTCACGAGCTCATTACCTGGAGGAGCACTAGTCTTACTTTCAGAGTATCGCCAGCCACTATGTGGACTTTAATCAATAATGTCAAGCCCACCTCTGGGACTTGTGAATAATAGCTTGTTGGCAATGACGTGAAGCAGCTTTAAGACCCTGGAGCTCACAGGCAACAAGAACCTCATTCAGTTTGATCAGGTGTCCGTAATATATTACAGCCATTTGTCCCAATGTGACACAGAGGTGGTGCAAGGTGATCAAAGCCCCTAGAAAATACGGTGAAGTCTGAAGAGGATATGCTCTTGGCTTGAGGAACACAAGTTCAAGAGGTACAATTGATGAGAGGATAGTATCATCATTTATTATATTGTCTGCACAGATAGATAATGAACTGATATACTGCCCTGATAAATACCAACTCTAAGATAACATCAGAGTAAGTGGCTGAATTAACCTCTGTTAAAGTAGTGTTTGTATTTTGTCTGTGTTATACGACTGTAATTCATCTATAAAGTGTGCTTTGGGTCAAGGCAGAGTTTCGTTCAATCGCTACCTGTACTTATAAAATGGTTACTTGTAGGTTAGAAATACATTTAAGACTGACCATATCATTTCATTTTTCTGAGATGAAGCCAAAAGAGAAATCTCTGGTGTAGACGTTGATAAATCAGCGTTGATCAAACCACACAAACAAAATATGGGCTAATCTGAGACATGGAAAAACTTCGTTATTTTCAAATGACGAAGGAGAATCAATTAATACTTTCATTCTTACCAGTAGTTGTTAACAAAAAAATCTTTTTATCAGTTTTACTTATTTGCATTCTTGTTTTTTTTTTGGCTTTCACAACCAGTTGCCTGCATATCACATTGAAGGTGTCTTTTGATATACAACAGATGGTACCATGAGAGGTGACACCATGCATGTGGTACGAGATGTCTTGCCAGTCAAACTGTATCCTGGCTTGTCACTGGGTAGAGATGGCTCTTATCCTTCATCTGAGACAGTTATGGGTGGTACCCTCATTCTCTGTGACCGCACAGAAGTCTCACAGCTGAGCCACCAGGAGAATTTTTGGGCTGGAAAAACCAACAAGCTCCCAATGGCCCACAGGAAATGCAAGACACTCTCAGTCCCACAACAGGTGCTCTACACTTGTCAAAATTTCACTGATTTCACACATTGACGTAATTCCCTGCACATGAGCTTCTAACGTCTGTCGTGGGCTCAGTTTCTAATGCCCACCCTGTCTTATCCTATCACTTTTTCTGTGATGGGTATTAGCAAAGTTCTCTGTAAGGATTTTCAGTTATCATTTTGTAGTATTGTGATGATTGTCAGTATTTAGATGTTTTCAGTCTTCAGATGTGATCGAACGTCAATGAAAAGGGCTTTTGAAGTGTTAAATTTTGAATGAGATAGAAGTGTATCAGAAGGGGGAAAAAAAGTTTTCCATAAAATAGAATAATCGTAGACTTTAAAATGTGTACATTTTTGCTTTATTGTTTTGATAGTGAACAAGCAAAAAAGCATTTACATATCAATCTTACCACCTTTCGGCTTTAACTCACTGCCTCACTTACTAGCGACTTTTTCTAAGCGACAGTGCGTTTGAACACATGTCAGCAAAGAAATCTAAAGAACTGTTTAAGAAAGCCAGGAAAAGTAGTAAGCCAATGAGCTAACATTTGATTGACTTAAATGGGGTGCAGAGAGCCCAGAGTAGAAATGTTACGAAACACTACAGCAGAAAGTAGCTCAACAAAGAAGCTTTTAAAAAGAATATACAAAAACTATGTTTAGATAACCCACAGCGGACTGGCGACCTGTTTGGGGTGTACCTCGCCTTTTGAATATAATCAACCTGGATAGCCACTGGCACGCCTGGGACAGGACCCTCGCAACCTTGACTGGGATAAGTGGGTTAGAAGATGAATTGATAAATAACCCCAGAAAAACCTGAATTGCACATAATATCTACTGTTGTGTTGTCATTCTATTGCCTGATAACTTGCTTTACAACACACCAGAGTACCAGTTGAGGCTTTAATTATAACAGGAATTAGCAAAGAAAAAACCAAAACTCCTTTGTGTGACTACTACATCATTTATCTTACTTTACAATCATTCTGTTTCCCATTGGAAACTTGGATTTACCGTCCTAAATTGTTTTCTTCAATTGAACAAAATGAAAATATTGCTTTGGTCCTGTCTCATAACTATGAGCTGTTTGCAACCAAGCAGTTATTTGTCCTGAGACAACCTCAAAACAAAGCAATAATCTGCTGTGTACACTTCAATCACAGGGTAGAGAGAAGAAATTTGCAATTCTCAGAATACCAGTTGGTAAATAATAACTTGCTGACACACAGTTTCTGCCAGCGAAGCGATTGACTGTAAAGTCATCTGAGTGACAACTAAGGATTACCCAGTAGATCAGAGGCTACAAATACAGCAAAATCAGCCTCAAGTGCAAAAGTGGACACTTTGGTGTGGCAATTAGGCGATGAGCTTTGCACCAAATGCTTTCAAAACTGCCCTCTTCACCTCTGTGGGAGCATAGCGATGCAGTCTGGCAGTTTTGCTGACTGGTCAATGCTCTAGTTCCGTCTGTCCAATTAGCATCGTCGAACCCCGAGGACCAGGCTACTTTTCTGTCTACCTTAGCTCACTGCTTGTGAACCACATCACCTTCAAATGCGGCATCACACAATTCAACTATAGCGATGCATGCTACACCCAATGGTGCGGTGGAGTCCATGCTAATGAATGTCTCTGCCTTACTTGTTAAGCATTCACATTTAACCTCTCTCCTGATTTGGTCTTTGTTGTGCTCCTCTGTGAGAGGGCTTTATTACAAACTCATTTGCAACATCATTGGCATTACTCACCCCAGTACTTAGCGCCATTTATTTTCTCTTTTATGTGCATATAAAAGTGATAGCCATTGAAATCTAAAACAAACAAGCGACTTTCAAGTTCAAGAGTGCTCTGACTTCTAAAGGCCTTTGATCAAATGTTTCAATGGCTTGTTTGCTTCACTTGTCAGTTTTACAGAGTGATGCCATTTTAGAAAGGATTCAAATCCCTCCATCTGGATGGGGCTTTTTCCCCATCTTTTATTTGAGTTTATTTTATGTTATGATAGGGATACTCTGCTCGACTATTAGTTTCAGCATGCACACTTATTCTTATCTTTCATCCCACCAATGTCTGACATGTTTAAAGCTAAAACCTGAGTGCACTGGGATAGATGGATGTATTGCTTTGAAAGCACAGTGTTTTTTTTAGATTCTTGTCTCTCTAATGATGTCACTTTCCCTCTGTAGCTGTTGAAGATTAACATATCTCAGCACAGCGTAATGCCGCTCTTCCATCCTTCAGTGCAGAGTGTGAACGACAGCTTCTGGCAAAAAGAAGAGATGTATCTTCCATGAAATGAGAAGCAGAGTCCAGCTGTCCATTACTTGGCCTCTTTAGATGTGGCATTTTAGCTGGAAGCTCTTTTTTCCCATGCCCCTCATGACTGATAAAGCTCATAAAGCATGTTACCCTCCCCACCCACCTGCCATCCTCATCTTGTGACCTTCAGAGAGAACACAGGACATAGGACCCTCCATCAGCTGCTGGCTTCAACAGAACTTGACACACATCCAAACATCCATCACTGAGCCACTCAGCACTACTGCTACCAAATACTTCCAGCTTGGTACCTGTCCAGTTTTTCATGTTTAGATTCATTGCTGTCCTTGCTAGTACATAAGCATTATTGAGCTTTCTTTTAAATATACAAGCAAGAGTATCCAGGCTGTTTTCTGCAAAACAGATAACCATCATTCTGGAGACAACTGAGTTTTACTGGCTCTTTCCTGCTTTCATCTCACTATTAAAAGCATCCCTCACTGAAGATAAAGACAGATAAATAATGGAGGGCACCTATAATGTCTGTATGTCGATTAGATCTTTACAATCAAAGCAAGATCAGTGGAGTTGGTCTGAGTCTTTTTGAATCTGGGGTCATTGGTTGTTTTCAGGCAACAGACACAGTAGCAATGAAATGGTTTATATGCATAGAACTTCTTGTAGGCATGACTCATTTATTTTCAAGTGCTTACATTCAGTTGTAATGTGCATTAACCACACTCAAGAGCGGGGCATTGTGAAGACTTTTTGACCACACAAGCCATTTACAAGTCAGTTTAATAAAAGAATTCAAGTTCAGTTTTGTGATTTCACACATCTCCACTTATCTGGCATAAAATGCACATTCACACACACAAAAACTAAGCAAAAATATGGTGGAAATACAAAAAAAAAGCATTCAACATCTAAAAAAGAATGATTCGGACTGGAAAGGTTGAGTAAAAGCAGAAAGTTGTTTACAGTTAAACTCCATAGGACACCAGTAAGTGTGAGTGAATCACCATCTGGTCTTAAAGAGGCAGGAACATATTTTAGATTGAACCATCCCAGACACACCAGTTATACTGTAATCAAATAGAATAACGACAAATTTGCACACAAAATATCAGATAGTATAAGTGTAGTATTTTCACACTTGCATTTTTCTTATTTCCTTGCATGTGTTGACTCATCCAATCAGTTTAATTACACCTGCTCCAAGATTTCACTATCAACAAAAGAATTATGTTTACTTTGACCAATTTGAACAAATTCTCCAATTTTGTTGACCTCTCATTGGCTTTCTGGCTAAATGATCCACTTTGTTCTTTACACTCTCACATTTTCTTAGGTGGTCTTGAGCTAACCCCTGCACAGTAGTTAGGGGAAGGGAAGCTGTGATTTCTCCATTCCAGACAATTTTACCGCTACTAGTGCTCTTTTCTAAGCCACTCAACTCCCAGAGGACATGGAGAGGAGGAGAATGTCAAAAATGTGATGGAAAAATGACATGAAATGGCCAGTTATGACATGCAAAGGAAGGGTATGAGACAGCCACTGGGGAGAGGACAAGACCTGTTCCTGAAAGAGAGACACAAGCATTTGTCTGCACTGGTCTAAGAGCAGCCTGGAAGCAAATCCAAACAATTATTTTTTACTCTAGTTTTTGGTAGCACCATTGTGAGGGGAAAATCTTAAATTTGAATATATTAGCATCTTCCTACTGTGGAAACATCAAAGCTCAATGAAGCTGTGAATGTTGATCTTCCAGAGTGAAGCAATTTGATCGTAGTGAACAAGGACTCTAAAACTGTGTAGATGTGTGAGTCCTCAATTAGATACATCGAAGCAGCAGTGGATGATGTTTTTATGGCTCTTCCAGATCCACCCCTCTCACTGGGCATATACAGATACCCATTAATCATGAGTCCTCTACTATTGTCAGCCAAGGCACCCCTCACTCCCTCCACCCTTCACTTTCAGCCTGTCACTTAACAAGCTGTGGCACCATGACAGTGACGTGTGCACAGCTGAGTGATGCTTGGCCGGGGTCCTTATTGGAAAGGTATTGAAATGCTCCGGCACGAAGACGATAGCAATGAGATTGTATTTCTCAGATTCATATGGCAGAATGTAAAAGCAGCGGCCCGGCTCTGTGATTCAATTAAACGTGGAAAGAGATGGCTCGGCTTGATTTTAGGGTCACCCTCGCCCTGACAACATTTAGAATGGCATGACAATCAGCTCATCTCGTGGTTTTATTTCATGGCTATTATAAAATATATGCATTTATGCTAAATAGCGTTGCTTATTTCATTCTCTTTCTGCTTGTCTGTGTGTTTGTGTTCAGGCTCAGTGTCCCTCAGTGTGTTCCTGGTCTCCCTCGCAGTGACAGTGTGTGCTGTTTGGCTGGTGGCTCTTTGTGGCGTCTGTGGATGGTGTCAACGCAAGCTGGTGAGTTTACACACACACACACACACACCCAATGCTATTTACCCATCAGAGAGCTTTTAAAACATTTTGGGTTCATTAGAAAAGGGCTTCAACAAACTCAAAATGTTGTCCAAAAGACATTTATCATTAGTCTGAGACATTTTTTACATTGATGAATGCACCAATAACCCTAAAAAATACTTTACTTTCAAGTTTAGTAGTTAAGATGATCAATTTTTAAACAATAGAAAGGCAAAAAAATGAGGTGTATTTAGCCTACGCTGCAGACAAAAAAAAAGCTTTTTTTTAAAAAAACACAATTAATGCATCATCAAAATATTACTGGGGCATAAATAAATTTGCATGTCTGTAGTTGCATGGGATTAAGTTGACCCAATTGATTCACAATTATTTACACTTCAGTAGAGTAATCACCACCATTATTGTTCTAAACCACCATAAAATAAATCAGACAAGCCAGAAAAAAATTGTTAATGGGCTCGGAAGAAGGAAGAACATCTGGTCACGTTTTTGTAAGAAGAAATCTTTGAGGAGTTTATGTTTCTTCCAAGGTGGGCTGACAGCAACAAGTTTTAATAAATATCGTATCGCATTTATGTCCAAAATGTAAAAAAAAAAACAAAAAATAAACCAACCAAACAAAAAAAAAACCCTAAAAAATAAAAGCAATTTCAGGGCAGGAATAGTTTTATAGCTGCAGAAAACGTTATCCCACACGTATGGCTAGCTGTTTAGAAGTGAGTTTCCAAGTCCTGAGAAGGCAGATGGGGTGGTTGGCCTTTCTGAACAGACAAGGTGAGCACCTCAGTCGTGAACAGATTCTCATACCAGTTGTTGTAGACCCCCTCTACAACTGTTCCATTGATGCTCAGAGGAGCAAGGAAGCGTCTGTTCCTTCTAAAAGTCACCACTATGTCTCTGGTCTTTACCACATTGAAGCAGAGGTTGTTTCTGCTCCATTGCACTAGATATTCCACCTCCTCTTTGTAGTCTGACTCATTGTTGTCAGCCATAAGTCCTACTACTGCTGTGTCATCTGGAAACTTCACTATGGAACAGCTGGGCTTTCTGGCTGAGCAGTCATGTGTCTGGAGAGTGAAGATGAGGGGGCTTAGCACGCGACCGTGAGGTGTGCCAGTTCTTGGAGTTGTAAGTTATGAGGTGATGTAATCTGTCAGGAGGAATAGTACCCCAATTACGGGCACAGGATACAGATTGATGGTGAAAAACGCATAGATCAGGGGCACAAACATATGTATTTTAAAAATAGGGGAAAAGCCAGAGTACACAGTAACTCTTGCAAGAGCTAGGACATGTGAAGGAGGTTTTTTTTTTTTGTTCCGATTGGTGTTTGGTGGGTTATTCCTACAAAGCTACATGAGTAAGTAAAATTCATTTTTGTGCTTTTTAACCAGTGCTTATTTTTATGTTGTGGATTGAAATTGCATTTATTCATTTTCTAATGTGAGAAGTGCTGCACTCTATCTCGACTTGTAAGTACTCTGTAATTTTACTGTCGGGAAATTTTACAAATATCAAACCTTGGAAAAAGAGGTTTTAATTTAGGTTAAAAAGAGTCACTCATGTGAAGAAGCTCCCAAGCCTTTGGTTCATTTTGTAAAGAGAGTTTTAAGATGGAATGTTGTCAAAATTTCAAGGAGAAAATTTTACCTAATTTCAATAGGATTTTCCCAAATTACATTTCACATTTGTGAAAAACTTTACCAGATTAGTTTTTGTGACAAATATGTTCTGAACAAAATAAAATTGACACTGTTTAATTTGGTAACAGATTAGAGTCAGAACACAGTCTTAACAATTCATAAATCTATGACAGGGTCTTGATGGAAGCAATAATCATGTTTGCTCTTTCGTTTGAACAATTTCGAACCACACAGATACAATTAATCTTTTATGTTTAAAGTCACCTGTTGGGCAAGCCATTGATCACTTGATGGCTTGGCATGGTTTGGACATTGGTGGACGCTGAAGTCTTTAAGTTTTCAGTGAGATTTGAATCAGAAACTTTCACCCTGTAAATGGCAGGAGTAGTTGTTACATACTTGCACAGCCTCTTTAATGGCTTGTTAAGATCTATCTAACATTTGATTTTAATGGCTTTGTCAATATAATCAGGTAGGAATCAGGAATATAAGTTGTCTGTGTGTGGCTTACAGTGAATATAAAATCTCAGAGATTAAAAATGATGAATCATAGTTTCCAAAGACACTGCCCTGTTAAAATAGAGGGAGAGGAGGGTACAGTGGCTCAGTGGTTAGAGCGTTCGCCCGCGGACCGGAAGTCAACCAGAAGTTCGCATCCCACTGAGTGCACATCCAGGGTCCTTGGAGAAGACACATAACCGCCTATTTCTCCCACCATTGGCGCTTTTATGGGCAGCCTGCTGCGGTGTAGGAGTGCAGTACACAAATTTCCCTGGTGAGGGATGAATAAAGTGAGTAAAAATAAAATAAAAAAATATATAATTAACAATTTGAATACCATTCATAATAGTATATGTTATAGGCTGAGTTGTTTCAGCACACAAAGTACACGAGTAAACTGTGCTGATGGAGCAACGGTACAGTTATCTCATTGGGGAGCAACATAGCACAGATCAAAGAGACTGACCTCCGACGGAGCGCATGTCATTGTGATTATGTGGTATGAAATGTGATTGATTAAAAGAGGGGCAAACACTCTCTTTACAAAATGAACCAAAGGCTTGGGAGCTTCTTCACATGAGTGACTCTTTTTAAATTTGCATACCTTTAAACTATATTCACATCTGACTCATCATGTGCTTTTACAACACAGAGACACAGGTCATTTATTTAAACTTTACTGCTGCTTCAATCTCCTCTTTGAGCTCACCTTTATACTGCTAAGTAACCTAGATGGCAGGCTCCACACACCACATGCTCCGCGACATAATATCATCTGCACACTAAGGCGATTGTGCCTGGATTACCCATTGAAGCCATTTCAACATACATGGGAGGAAATGATCCGCACTGAAACTGGATGTGGTAGAACACAAGGGTTCTATTGTTTAAACATCACATTATGTTTGATATTTCACCTTAAAATAAATGGAGCAGGGAATGACTCCCAGTTCCCTGCTGTGGATGGAGGTACTTCTGCTGCAAGCAACATGGCAAGTCTCTGAGGTCCTCCCTTGAACATTTGCTGCACTTGTATCTTATTTTTATTCCGTTAAAGCAGACAAAAAGCTGCAAAAGGCTTAAATAAGGTGTGAAACATTTGGCCTCATCACCCTGCAGATCAATAGTAACTACACTAAAAACTACTTCCTTCTTTTTTTAGTTTTGCCCATTGGTGCGTCTTACCCTGATACCTCAGGGTGTGTGTTTGTGTGTGGGTGAAAATAAGATGTTAATTAATGGAACTGTAGTCTTCAGACTACTTACTTTGGTAAAAAATGTCATCGGCTCAGTGGTGTGCATTAAACACAGCTGCTTATTATACAAAATAATAAGCATGACTGAAATGAATGGCAGCTTTTTTTTAATGATGAGCAATATGTTATTGATGGCAAACTTCATGTTGATGAAGCGAAAATACAAGTAATTTGCTAAGATGTTTTCCTCCCATGTTCATCTTATCATCAACATGTGTTTTTACATGTGTGTACCCACTCTATTTGAACATAATAAAAAAGGAAACTTGGTATAATGAAATGGTTTTATTTCCATACAGTATAGTTTATATTCCCACGTTTGAATTTGAACAAAAACAATCACTCTGTGCGTTATTTTGTACACATTGAAATGCCGGACATATAATTTTCTCATTAGGTAGAAGTCCTCAGTTTACAATGTTCATTTTTACTTAAAGCCACCAAAGGCCAGACGACGTCCAAAGCTCTTTAGTTTTGATATTTCTGTGTGTACTAGGCGACAGTGTCAGCTTTCATAAGAACAAATGTTTGCCTGAAGCCTCACGTGTCATTTGCGAGTGGGCCCATGCCAGTTGTGCTTGTGATTCATAGGTAAATAGACAAGACGTTTTGGGTGAGTGTTGCTTTTGGTATTTTAGTTTTGGCAACGAGTGTAGCGTTTTTAATTTTAAAAGTCCTCACATGCAGTCATCCTGGTTTCTGCTCAGCCTCCTATTTAAATCCTCTGAATCTATCGCACATTGAACGCACCACCGTCTGCTACCAGATTGCTTTATTGCTCTTTATAGATTCATCCACATTAAATGTTTTTCCAACAAGCAGCAAGAACAAAAAACACACATAATTTTTCTAAATCAAATATTTCTCTCTGTCTTTCATTTTTCACATTGCTTATAATTACAGGGGTGAAAGTCAATGTGTAATAAGTAACGAGAAAACAAAAAAAAAAAACAAATGTTATTAGTATAAGCTCCTATGAATAGATGATTGAGCTCCTGTGTGGTGGGACTGATGCTTGTCGGCAGGGGCTTGTGTTGTAGGTGGTGGGAGAGATTTCCAGATAAGAGAGGAGGTGCAGCTAACATCTGTTTGAGCAGCAGTGGCTGTTTGGCACTCAGAAACCCTCCACTTGCCCATCTGAACCCTGTGCTGTTTGATCTGTGACATATTTGTGAGCAGGGTAGAGATTAACTCTGAGTTATAGCTGGACTCCATCTCGACTTGATTTTCTGCACGGTATTTTATTTCCATTAACAGCGACTGTTATTGTAATGATTGTAATTACATCCATCACGGGCAGATGCGATCAATATTTATTGAACATAAAAGTTGATTATTGCTGCATTGGGAAAATTACAATAGACGCACTTGATAAAAAAAAAAAATGAAATTGTTGTCGCTAAATATCAAAATGAGTTTACCCTAGAAAATACCACAGGCAAATAAAAAAAATTTAAAAAGTTAAAAACAAAAGATTAGCGATGATTTAGCAGCAGACAACTATTTTAATAGCGCACTCCTCTCTAATTATGGTGGGATGTGGGTAATATTGAGTGAGCATGTCGACTCTTGTTGCCTGCTAATTCACAGCAAACAAACACAGCTGGGTGTTGGTAGGCAGTGCATTGCCAACCGAGACAGAAAGAGTGCTACTTTTAACTCTGCCTCCTCTCACGTTGGCTTTCTTCAATAAAACTCTCCATGCCATCCTGGGCACTCCAGCACAGCATCTTTCCTCGCTTATCTGCAGTTGCAAAGCAGACGAAAAAAAACCCCAAGACAAAACAACTTACAGGACCAAGCTTATATGTTTCCACATCTGGATCAGTATGAAGGAATACATGGGAAGGCAGTCTGAAAATCTACTATATTGCAGCAACAATTGTTCAAAATATGCTAGTTCGTAATAAATTAGGCGTTAACTGACCTACACTAAACATCACATTTTCCAACACAAAGGGCTTGTGTTTCAACTATGTAACTTTTCTTGCCATCTTTGTGATAGTACATTGTCCAGATAGTCACCAGAACTAAGAACTGAAATAGAACAGTAATCAATCTGGAAATGATCCAAAACTATTTCAGCTTTGATCTTAGGTAGGTTTATGTGGGGTAATAATATTCTACTGATTGTATGTATAGATAAACATGCCGTTTAATAGCTCAGAAAGCAATATTTGCCAAAAAAAAAAATTATGCATAAATTAATTTTGTTTCTCTTAAATTTTTTTACACTTGAAGTGACCCCCTTGTCTCAAGCTCACACTACTCCCACTCATTACGTCCATGCACAACACAGCACAAATCTCGTTAAAGGTGTAACAAGATTAAACCTCAAATTTTAACGGTCAAATTCTGCTTGACAATGTAAAATTGTTAAGTATGGACTTCTTCTTTAGGCATTTCCCTTCAGGGGTCGCCACTGCAAGTCAGTTTTTCCATCTAATTCTATCTAATGCATCTTAGAATAATGATTTATTATTCAGGGAATAGAATTGTCAAGTAGGCAACAACTTGTTTTGTTTTGGTGTAAACTGATCAGCAGTTAATTTTGGCAAATGGGATTTACTTCAGGAGATAGCTAGAGTTTAACAGGGTTGCTCATTTGTATGATGCATAATTAGATTGTCGTTCAGGAAGAAAATACAAGAGTAATGATTTCTCTTCTTGTCGGCTGCTTAACATGAAGTCGAAGTTTATTTGAATCAAACCAGACAATAGAAATTTTTTGTGTCATATTTGGAGCAGGTGATCTTAACCATGAGTTTTAAAAGAGAATAATAATCCCACATCTTCACCTTTTACCTAACAGAGGAAGAGAGAGAATTTAATATGATAAGAAATCAAGCATGTTAATGCAACAATTGAGAAATTACCCAAGAAAATTTTACTCTTCGCTAGAAGAAGGGAATTATTACCATCATTTTTTTTGTTAAAGTACAACCTTACTCTCCCCTCTGTTCCTGTCATGATTAATTCAGCAACTATGGGACTTCGTTGCTTGAATATAAGCCGGTTATTTTCTAGAATTTCTCAGAAAGACAATCTCCTGTGGAAGGATTACTGTGACACTCTGCTTCCTCATAAAAGACACCTTGGTAAGACTATATGAGGATTACATTTTGGTTGTTAAGTGCTGAACTGTCTTGCTCTGAAATAATAATAAAAAAAAAAAAAACAGCATGCAAACAAAATGATCCTGCTTAAAAATATATCTACAAGACTGGTGACATTTCTTGATAAATGCATTAACACCAATAGTTAGTGCATACTTTGTAACCGGAATGATTGTATTTGGAGAATTGGTTGTGTCAAAAGTGGCTGAAAAGTTCAAGGATTAATAAAACATGCTTTACTAAACATCTTGCAGATGTTGAATGTGGTGCTCTGCAATTTATTTAAAAAGTAGATGAGATTAGAAAAGAAAGGTTGTGGATCACTGATTCCTATAAATTTTTGACGGTGCAGACTGTAATATTTCAACATTCCTATCCATATCAGTAAGGTTTTATTCATATTTGGACAGAAGAAATGATCTGTAAATATCTCTGAAATAAGTCAACTTATGGTGTCATAGTACAGCTATTGTGTAAATGAGAGGGATCCAAATGGAAAAGTGAGGTTACAGGGAGAAGAGATAAAGTAGTTGTGATCAACTGTCCAGAGCAATGGAGAATGTTGAAAAGAGTTGAAGAAGCGTGTGCAGGCAGGCTGGAACAGGTGGAGAAAAATATCAGGTGTGATGTGTGATAGAAGAGTTTCGGCTAAAATGAAAGGGAACGTATACAAAACCGTGGTGAGACCGGCCATGCTGTTTGGTCTAGAGACAGTGTACTGAGGAAAAGAAACAGAGATGAAGATGCTGAGGATCTCTCTGGGAGTGACCAAGATGGACAGGATCAGAAATGAGTATATCAGGGGAACAGCACATGTTAGAGATTTTGTAGATAAAGTCAGAGAGCCCAGACTGAGTTGGTTTGGACACGTGCAGAGGGGAGAGAGTGAGTACATCGGCAGAAGGATGCTGGGTTCGGAACCACCAGGAAAGAGACCTAGAGAAAGACCAAAGAGGAGGTTCATGAATACAGTGAAGGAAGACATGAAGATAGTTGGCATGACCGAAGCTGATGCAGCAGGTTGGTTTAGATGGAAGAAACTGACTTGCTGTGGCGACCCCTGAAGGGAAATAAGAAAAGAAGAAGTGATAGCTTTTTTTTTTATATGCATACATTTCAATAAATAAACCACAGGATGATGTTCATACGAGTTTCTTTTCCTGGTGTAGTTGGTTGTCTTATCTACTGGTCATAAAAATGCACCTCTTAACTGGTTCATCATTTAATTTGATGCATTTGTGGACTAATGAGATAAAAGTAAAGAACATCAAGTTCTTTAATCACTGAAAAACTCATCTTAGTGCAATAAGAACTCAAAGAGTCTGGTTGAACACTCTTTTCTTAAACAAGGGAGATATTGGCCAGATTTTCATCATTGTCTGCTGTGCTGTGTTGATAAAGCTCTAGTGAGCTTTGTCATATTAATCACTGCAGATTTTTTGCAACCTTCAATCCTCTCTTGAAGATGGAAGCAGAGTTTTTCTTTCTTGTGAATGAGTTGGATTGATGGTGTAAAGGAGGTGTTTTTTGAAACCGTGTGTATGCATGGAAGAAGAAATGTGTGTCTCAGTGGCGAGGATGCGACTCCCTCCCGTTTTCATATCCAATCCGCTTGGGACTGTCTGTCACTCATTGTTTCGCTCACTTCACCATTTGCACCTGTCCCTTCTTTCCGTCCCATTGTTTCACAAGCTGCTCTTCACTGTCTTTGTTTTCTCTCCTTCTGGTAGCCTCTTTTTCATTTTGCAATTTAATTTTCATCTCTCACTCCTCAATCTGTGCAAGACTCTCACTCATTCTTTTGGGTGTTCCTACCGTCTTGAAAATTTTACAATTGTGTTAAATGATACATGAATTTCTTCTGATTCATTGTAGTTTTGCAGAATGAAACTACTGCCTTTTAGCTTCAGTTAGATTATTCTAAAATGTATAAACATTGTGAAAAAAGATCTGTGGTTTTTCTACTTCTGCATATTCAGGCAGTAAAAAACAATCCACACGGGTGTCTTTCCAAGTTTCTCAAAAAGTGAAACTGATGAAATATGGATGAGACAAAGTAAAGTGATCATGATTAGTCACTTTGGAAAGTGATATCATTGTGGGAGTGATTGGATCCATTACACATGCCCATTACGTCTCTCTGTTAGATTGGTCATCCTATCAATGAGTATTCATTTGTTGACTTTTTAATTTCAGACCAGTGCTGATTATACAAGAGGAGAGCAGCTTTGTGTGACTGTGGGTAATTGATAACATCAGTGGTGCAGTTTTAGGCTTTATAATTTTCACCCAGCAGGGCTTTTGTCAACTGAGGCTTTGTCACAATTCCAAAAGCAATATCCAATGTTTATATTACAGTTTATTTCAGCTTGTATACATGCTCGAAAGCAGCGTTTTTCAACCAGTGTTCCGAGACACACTAGGGTACTGTGGAAGACCGTCAGGTGTTTCGTAGGAAATTATTCTGTTTCCCCCAAAAATGGTTTTGCGTTGTGTGTTCTCCTAGTGTTTGTGTAAGAAAAAAAAATTCTGGATTGAAGCATATTTATTTATGTTAGAATAAAATCTTGGATTTCATTTAGAGACAGGCAGGGCTTTCCAGCAATAGGTTGTTTACTGTAACCATAGTAACCCACTCTTCTTCTCTGCTTTATTGTTGTATGCTGCTGTCCATCCCGCCCAAAAGCTACCCCAGCTAGTCGATCATATTGTCTACATGTTTTTGAGGCAAGAAAAAAATTTAGGTTGTATTTTAAAGCTGAAAAATTGTGGACTCTAGTCACATCTTGCATTTTATGCAAGACGCTAAAGAGAAATAAATTTCTCTTGCATTCTGGGTAAATCCTCCGAAAGGTTTAATGGCTGCAACTAAACATGTCAAAATAGAAAATAAGGTGCACATTATAAAAGTGCTCATTATGACACATGGTTGCACATAAAATTGCTTTTGATTAAGTTATTAATCAATTTAAAATCATGAAGCGAATCGTTTTTAACAATTTTGTTTGGTGGTGCCTCAAGATTTTTTTCGATGGAAAAATGTACCTTGACATAAAAAAGGTTGAACAACACTGCTCCAAAAGCTCCAAACTATGTGTCTATTCTGTGTGGCACAGCATAAATTTTTATTTGCTACAATATATTGTTCATGTCACCTGGAGTTAGATTGATGACCCCGGATTGGTGGTCTTTGCATTCTGATCTGCATACCTAATATTTGGATGTTTAGATTATGTTTCGATAGTCAAACTGAGAATAGTTTGTTTTATGATTAGAACTGTTCCCTCAAGTCAAAAATGGTCATGATTTGATTTCCGACCATGGTATTTCAGAATAAAGTCTCAAATATTGTCCCATAAAATCTAGGTTTCTTTCCTTTTTTTCACACATATATTGCACTGATATGTAAATTAAATATGAATGTTAGATTGATTGGTTATTAAAAGGTATACTTTGGACAGAGTTTGCTTCGTGATGGTAGGCTTAGCAACCTGTCTAGTATGTTGCCGGCCTCAGTTGTAACTGATTTACAGTTCAGTTTTCTGTGGCCCTGGATTTGATGAAGTATGCACAAAGTGTGTGCAATTCTGTGCACACTTAAAATGATCTCTCTGCAACCAAAGATTAACAACAAAAACAGTTAACCGTGGCTAAATTGTTCGTGTCTTCTCCATAGTTTACCTCAACTACAAAGTACTAGAGCAACTTGTCAGAATTTGTAGGGTAAGAAAAAGTCAAATACAAGTTTATTTTTTGCAGAGCTAAATAAACCATTGGTCACTGCAGACTGGGCAGAAATCATTCAAAGCTGAAGATCCGTGCCTGAGCCCCCACCAAATAAGCTTACCACAGTTTATTGACCTTCTTCCAATTTATCATCTGAGCTTTGTCATAAAAACCATTTCTGTCAATGTGTGTTCACGAAAATTTTCTTTTAGTTTTTAAGATACATCCCCGTTGTCACCAATGTCTATTCAAGCATTGCTTTCTGTGTTGCATTCCTGGTATTTATTTGTCTGGAAGGCCAACTTTAGACTGATCCCCAGCATGTTCTTTTTGTAGAAAAGAAGCCATTAAAGACTATCTACCGTGTCACCATGTCAGACACCTTTAACTAAAATGAGCTTTGTTCCAGAAGAAAGCCCACCGCAGACCTACCGTTGCCATTATTTCCATGGTTACTGCAGGTCATGCTCCAGCTATTTGAAATCAGGGATGTACTGGACTTACCGGAGGTTCTGCTTCTGCACCCGATGGATTACCCTAAAGAGGCAATTGCCATGTAAATTTCAGGGTGGTACAAATAATTATCATAGTCAGAAATGGCTCTTCACAGCAGATTTGATTTGACTTTCATTAGTGTAATCAGGGTACCAGGAGGAATGATGGCTCAGTGTTCCTGAGATAATAGGAGAGGCATATGCACTTGAAATTAGAACTGTAAAAACACAACTTTAAAAGAAGAATCTAAGCTAACCTTTTGTTTTTCTGCCTCTTCTTTCATCCGCTTCCTCATTTTGGCTTCAGGGGAAGAGGAATAAGCAGGGAGTGGAAGCAGCCGACACTCCAGACTCTGCACGTGGGCGAGGGGAGAAGAAAGCCATCAAGTAAGTGCCTGGTTACTGGTTGGGGTAGAATAGCCTGGAGATAATAAAGCTCCATTTGGTTCGGCTTTGAGTCGCTCACCACACAAACAAAACAGAAAATGAATCCCCATTGTTTTATCTTGAAGAGCACAATTTCTACAAGAGCATGTTTGGGGAGACAATAAAATGAAAGGTTAATGATTTAATCACCGTAGATTAAATCTATATCATCCTGTGAAGCTCCTAGCTGGAGAAAGCTGTTTCTGTCTTTATCTTGTAGGTTGTAAGATCTCTTTAAATGCCACAGCTTGGCGTTGAAGAAGATTTAGAAGGTTCAAGGGATGCTTGGGTACTCATCGTAAATGTCTGACTTATGCATATTGAATGATTTCTTGCACGGGTCAAAATCAGACTTATCTTTTTGATAAAAACAAGCCAATAGGTCAGTGCCAGAAAATGGCAGATTTTATTTCTGTGTGTCACTATTTTCTACTAAATGCCTCTCAAAACTTTACTTTTTCTCTTTAACTTGATTCTTGTCTTGGCTATTTCCCCACGTGCTTTTTCTTCTTTCTGTTTGTTTAGACACTTGTGAGCACTTAAACAAGCTTCTACTCATAAATGTTTTTAACTTGGGCTCTTCAAGATCTTAATTTTGACATTTTTTCTCTCACTGGCTCCAGCAGCATCAGTGTGCTCCGTTGGTCATTTCAGCTTCTTCCTCTTATTGTGTACTGTCTCTCTCTCTCTCTTGCTCTTCCCTGTGAATGGCTTTGACCACTTCAGTGTGACTTCTATGACATTAGTGATTTTCCTCACTTGTTTTCCTTCTTCACTTTGACTTTTTATCTCTCTGGCTTGTGTTTCATGTTCATGCTTTCTCACTGCTCATGCCAAAGATGGGGACAGACTTCTTAATGTCAAATGTGTCTCGTAATTTGTGCTATTTTTGAAGATAAGGGAAATAATCACATGCTGTATATGTTAATTAGATTATGAGTCTTTTGTTGCAAGCTATCTCTTCCTCTGTCTTTGCCAGTGTACATTGCTTCTCTTGTGATTGCTCTTTTTTCCCTCCAGGCTGCTACGTCTTTATTTTTTATCCACCGACTGCCATGACCTGTCTACTTCAGGTAGATTAACTCTCTTAGATTTTGGCCTGTTTTAATTAAAACCCACCTTTAATGCAGCTGTCAAAACGACCCTTGTCTTCAAGCCAAACCTGGCTTTGTCGCCATGAGGAGCAGCACCCGTTGCGAAAACTTGGTTGGTGCCAAGGTTGTGCGTACTTGTGCTCCTCTGACCTTTCTCTCTCTTTGGCCACAGTGATCTAGACAGAGACTTTTGGAATAACAATGACAGCAGCACAGTGCAGCAGAGGTGGAGCTCCTATCCGCCCAAGGAGTTCGTACTAAACATTTCTCCCTATGCCCCATACGGAGATCCTCGCCTCACGCTCAAGTGAGTCTTGGTCTGAGTTTGGTAAGAGATTTCCCTCCGAGCAGGGCTGTAACGAGGCAGGGGCAGTGCCAGTGCCAGTCTTCTTTTACCTTCCATACCTCATTTTCCTCTTTTATCCACGTTTTCCTCTTCCACCCTATCCACTTTTTAATGTAAAACATTGAATGTGTTAGTTGTTTTATGGTAAAGAGTATTAAAATACAAACATTAGACGTGGGGTTTTATTCTGTTAAAATGGCCAAATAGACAAACGTGATACATGGATGGAACAGGTTTTTTGTGGTCTCCAGTTCAGGTTTCTTCTGTTTTTTTAGTTACTCAACGCTCTATGGTAAAAAAAAAGTAGGAAAATACAACCATTATATTGAGTTTTTTCATTTAATTTCTTTCTTTTTAATTGGCCAAATGAAGAATTTATTTTTTTCTCCACATATTTGACTTAGATCAGGCTTTAAAAAGCATTAACCTGGACTGTTGTGTCTATGAAGACACAATCTTTAATAGGACTTTTATTTTAAAAAAGCCAGTTTAATAAATGTTGTCTTTGTAACAAACCGCACATATGCAGACCTGTTTTTGTTGTTTAATGTCATTTCTGTCATCAATAGTCACAACAAGAATAACCCATCATGCACAAATAATTACTGCTGATTAGTCATAATTTGGTTTGGAAACGTGAGTGTAGGAAATGCCGCACATGCACATTGCATAATCTCAGGAAAGTCATTCGACTATTACCGCAGTGACAAAGCAGCACAACTACGTAATCCTCCTTTTGGCAAATTTCTGCTGCTTCTCCTCATTTCGTGTCACCTTTAAATGAGGCACATGTTCCGACGCCCCCTCACTCCCTACAGCCCTGCCTCTCCACACTAACCCCTGACTTCTAACCTCTCACCTTTCTCCCATGGAGTGACCATGGAGACGGACAACCCTCATAGTTTTCGCTCTCCGAAAGTTATGTGCGTACTTTAACCAACCTTTTCTGTCATCCTTGTATCTTCCCGTCTTTTGCTTGTGTTAACGAAAACCTGCCAGTTGTTCTTGTTGCTTTTGTTGTGGAGGGTTGACCGTTGCACCAGGATGCAGTGTGGCACCAGCACTCATCTGTAGCTTACATTCATCTGTTGGCTTCTCTCTGATTTTCATTAATAAATATATCTAATGTGTTCTGCGCTAACATTTATTCCCTTCAACTGCATCTTCTGTCTATCATTTTTGGCGGATGAGATAACAGCCTGTTTCTTTTTTTCCATTCAATTGGTTACTTGAATCTAATAAAACACTAGCGATGTCATAGCTACTTTCCTTTGGGCACTATAAGCTTAGACATCACCGAGTATCCATCTGATAAAGAGTCTAATAACTGGTCATGTTTACTAGACCTGGCACTGAGGACTGTGTGTTAGATTGCCTAGAGAAAAAAAAGACATCAGTGTGCTCATAAACACAGGGGATGGAAACACTGCCTGAGGATAATAGCTGCTGATCCCCAAACACCAGCTTTAGACCTCCTTTTTCTTGTATTTGTTCTTAATAGAACCCTTTAATGTGTCACTGTTTGCTCATAAATGTGCTTTTTCAGCAAATACAACCATCACATAAAAATAATTACTTGAGTTTATCACAATAAATGTTGACTTGTCTATGTTATTACTTATTAATACTTAGTAAAAACGGACATTCAATTTAAACCTGATTACGTTATGATGTTATTAATCCACACCAGCAGTGTCAGGAACAACCTCCTGACTCCAGCCAATAATATGCAGCCAACAGACATCTGGGAAATCATTTCCTTTTTGAAATCCTCTGGAGATCAGCAGCTTTTAGTCTCTGTAATGACACTAGGCCTCATTTAGTCCTTCTCCATACAGAATGGCTCGAATTTTAGCTTCAATTTCTGCACTTTGTTTGAGAAATTGTTGTAACGACATGACACAATGCATTAGTCAAATGTTGGGTTACTATATTTATTTAATAAATAGATTTCAGATGGCCCTGCAACACACTGGCAACCTGTTTTGGGGTGTACCCTGCCTCTCGGTTGTAATCAGCCAGGATTGGCTCAGGCACACCCCACAAGTTGACTGGAATAAGCGGTTCAGAAGATGACTGACCAGATTTGAGGCTATGTATACCTATCTTTTTTTTTTTTTTTTTGGAATTCTAACTACAAGCTGAGCTACAACCGATTTAAAACTTGAAGTTTGATCTATTAGAAGAGACATGCTTAAAGGGTCACGACCCTCTGTATTATTAGTTTTCAAGTTGCAATAAAGAAAAAAAACACATTCACCTTGTGTTCAGCTCAGTAAATGAGGCTCATGTGCCGTGCATTGACCGCCACTCTGGCAGTGTCACCCATGCTGATGTGATTGATGATGCATCCACATGCAGTATCATGCTATTCGGTCAAAGTTAAATGTTAAAGGTCACATTAATGAAAGCTTAGCTCTCTTTGATTGCACACTTACAGACCAAAAGGCAAACCTAAACAGCCTCTTGTTTTGTGTGTTTGCGTACACCAGGCGTAATGCATATTAATGAAATGTAGTCATGTCACCAGAGGGCACTAATGTTCTTCAATTTTGATCATCACTGCACCAGTTTTGAGACAAAATCTGAGGTGACAGCTGCTTTTAATGCAAACGCTGATTAATTTTGGTACCTTGTACCTCTTCTGGGGACCACTGTGATTGAACTGCCCTTAACACACCTTCTCTTTCCTAATGAGGTCCTTTGTATTAATTGTCTCTGATTCTGAGAGGTATCTACACAAACATACAGTATATTTCAAAAGCCTGGATGTGCAAATTAATCAAATTAAGTTAAGTTTAATATACTTTTTTAAAAATGTCTTTAATGTTTCATACAAATTGATTATTTAGTTCTGCATGCCACAAGGTCCAGACTTAAATGATCACGAATGAGTAAATAAGAACTTAAACAACCAGTGCCTAAACCTTTTTTTTTGTAAGTGTTAGTTGCCAAGGCCCAACGAAGAAACTTGTTGCTGCTTTTCCACCCTCCACAGGCTCCCTCTAAATCCTCTCCCACTGCTTCATCCCAACTCCCTCTCCCTACCGTTCCTTCCCTTCACACTGGAGTCCAGACCACTCTCATTCACCTGCCTCTCATTTGGTCCGGGAAACTCAGACTGCCCCTTCACACACTCTACTGATCTGTCCCACCTCCTTAGCCATGTGGTTGCTCAATCTATTTTCCTGCGTGTGTCTTTGTGTATTTTTCTCACACTTTGGTCTTTTTCTCCTCTGCCTTTGATTATTCTCCTTCCTCTGAACCCTCTGTCTGCTTCGGGATCTCTGCACCCCTGTCTCCTTCCCTTAGTGGGGCAGTGTCAGGGGGCCAGAAAGGGGCAGCCACCGGGCATGGGGATGCAGGGGGGGGTCCTTATCGCAGCGACAGCGTGAAGAGCATGGTGACAGAGGGAGCCAACGCTGGGAGGTGGCAGACGGTCCAGGGCCACATGCAGTCCGGAGGATTGAGACCTAGCAAGTGAGTTGGAAGAATTCGGGGAATAAAAAGAATCAAACATTTCGGTTCCATTTGGGTTGCTCCACAGCGAAACAGACACCTTACTGTTATGCAAATATCTTTCTTTCAAGTTTGTCCCTGAGCAGCTGCCGTGACTACATGTATGAATTTATTCAGAGTCAAAACACGTAGGAACACAAGTCCATTTCAGCAGGTAAAGCAGTGCAGTTTAGATGAGAAGGTGAGCTTGTGGGTACAGATCAAGGTGTTAGCACAGGGGAAATGTGAGCAAAAGATAACAATAGTTACACAAGCGGTATCACACTGACTCAAACCTTCAGCTGGCACAGGAAGTCCAGCTGAATGATGCAGTTTTCTATCTGAACCTGGCAGAGAAAATAAGCTATTTATAAGTTTTGGCTGCAAGTTTAATTTAAAACTGGCAACACAAATAGTTCTACTTTCATTCACCAACTGAACCAAATGACAAACAACATCCATTTGACTTCTGATAAGTTTGACCAGAGAGGTTTCAAGTTAAAATATTTGTATCCTCATAATGCCTCCCACAGTCCTGACATCTGACACGATGTCTGCTCTATACTGAGCTGTAAATGAAGTAGTTAAAACTGGTACTTTGTGATTTTCTTCACCTTCCATTGGCACTTTATGCCAGCGATATCTTCCTCCACAACACATTTATGCTCATCACTACCTCACTCCCTCTTTCACCCCTCCTCTCATCTTTCTTTTTGCCCCCGTCTATAATTGGATTCTATTTTCGGGCTGCTATAAGTGTCTGTGTCTCTTGTGTTTGTGTCTCGCACCCCATTTTCCGTCTCTCGTCCATCGGCACCCTCTTATCGTTCCCATCCTTCTCTCTCTCTGTCTCACCACACAAAGCCACTTCTCACACTTTTGCATCTTCCAGTTTTTTTCTACTAATTTTCTTCTGCAACTCAGATTAGTGTTTTTTTACTTCTTTGCAACTAAAAATGATGCATTATAATGCAAAGTAGAGTAAACTGCACCTAACTGATGTGAATAGCTCTCTCATGACCTAATTCTGGTTGTCTGGGTTACACAGAGATCTAAGAGAGGAGGGTATATTTAGTGAGTAGAAGAAGAGATGATGAGGGCTACATTAAATACAAAAAAATGTGCATCAAAGTATATAAAAACAAGTGAACAGCATTGAACTGTCACATACCTGCATGTGAACGGGACATTTTAGGACAGGCAATTAAACAGCACACATGCAGGGGAGGAGTGAAAATGGCAGACTGATGGAGGGAGGGAGACCATAAAACTTGGTTGGCTGTTGGGACGTCTCAGGAGGTTCTGCATGTATTTAAAAGACGAAAAATTGAAAGGAAGAGAGAGTATCAGAGATGGATATGTTGACTGGCGTTTAGAGGAAATGGGGATCACACAACAAAGCAGGAAAGCTTTTTCAGGGAGGCTTGGAACCACAACCAGCACACCTCGACGCGGTCACGTGGGGCATAACCGCACCACGCCCTTGCGGACAGTGAACATTCGGCCATTGCGAAGCATACCTGCATGCAAACAGCACGCTCACGCTGCACACGCACGCAAGGCCCAATCACATCTGACACAGAAGCACAAGAGCAGCTCGCAGTCTCCACAGAGCTGCCCAGCGCAGCCACCAGAGCAGACACACAACGAGCAGCACTCAGGGTGCACCGTCTACTGCTACTTCTGCTACTGCTGTTACTGCTGCTGTCTTACCACACTTTCTTTCTCTCTTTTCCTCCTTCTCTCTCCACCTACCAACACTCCTCCTTCTGACTCCACGTTGTCTTCCAATACCACCATCCTCCTCTCTTCTTCAACTTCCTGTTTGGATGAACTTTCCTGTGCCAACGTGTCTTCTCATGCATCCCACTGCTGCCCCGTTCCACCTTGTCTAATCTCTGACGATGCTTTACCTCTCTTCTTGTCATCACCCAAACTAATCACTTCGAATCAACTCACCTCCTCTTGTCACGCTGCTTCCATTCCTCCTTCCTTGTCTTCTACCACTCACTCCTTTGAACATTTTCATAATCCAATTCTCTGCCGGCCATGGCCTTCTACACGCTCTCTTTCTTCCCTCCTACTCTGCCCTCCCAGCTTCGGGGATCCAGTCTTATCGTATGCTTCCACTCTGGAGCACATCCCCTCTGGGCCAGCACGGCCTCGGACGCTGTTACGCCAGCAGAGTCTTCAGCAGCCTCTCATCCACCCTTCAGGCCCTGGTCTCTGTCAACCTCCTGCCACATCTCAGAGTTTGGGACAATTACACACTGCACCCGGACAGCCGGGTGGAGGTGGGGGAGCTGGAAGAGGAGAGGGAGGAGGCAGCAGAGGTGAGGGTGGGGGTGCAGGTACACGAGGTGGTCCCAGAGGTGCAAGGGGGAGCCCAGCAGGAGCAGGTGCATCTCGCTATGGGGGAGGTGGTGCAGGAGGGCGCTCGCGTGCTAATCCCGGCAGCTGGGATTACACGATGGACCAGATCAAGAATCGCGGCCTGGATGTCAAGTCCTTCCTGTGAGTCTCAATACATCTTCCTTCCTATTCTGACTTTTTTTAAAATGACTCTTGTGTAAATGTTTTAGTTTATAACTGATATTGGAGTAGTTTCAGACTTTGTGTGTGTAAAGCATGTGAAGTGATGTGCAATTTTATGAACTGGTTCTAAATGCGTTGAAGGATTTTTTTTTTTTCAGATGTTTTTGTAAAAGTTGATTTGACATCCAGGGAAGGGTATTATTTCTGTTGATCAAAAATGACACAAATCATTTGTGTGTGTGCACAAAAAAAAGTTTTAGGGCCTGCTTTGGTTTCCATGAAAGTAAATTCAGTTCAGTTTGTAGGAAAGATTATCATAATAGACATGTTCATGCATAATGAAAATTAATAGCTAAGCTTTTAAAGACTAATAAAAAATTTAATGAAGAATAAAAGTAACTGTGTGATATTGTGTTTGAGCAATGAGGTGCACTGGAGGTTGATCTGTGTCTTTATTAAGAAATAAATGACAATAAATTGTGATACTGTTGATTTCATCTACAAATCCTAACAATCAGAGTATTCCTAACAAAATAAAATTAATTACAACTTTTTCTGGAATCACTGTGCAGCGTCATGTCTCCGTGGAGCTCCACTGAAGCTCAGATCTTCTTATTGAGCAGTCGATAAAAAAAGAAGCCTCGGTTCTATTTTTAGAAAGTCGTGTGCATGAAAAATGGCGAGGAGGTGTGACATATTGTGGGTTGCTTCCATCCCGTTCGGTGGGAGAATTGTTAAACGGTTACGCTGCATGCTCTGCTAAACAGTAACATCTGTTTTTATGGCATTCAGCCTGTATCCTGCAGTCGTCTTTAAAGCGCAGAGATGGTGGCTTTATTTCCAAATATTCCCAAGAAGGTGTCACAAAACACAAGGAATCTATAATTCACCTTATTTATCTCACTCAATGTTATCTAAGGGTCGTCAACAAATGGCTACAAAATGTCATAATTTTTAAAAGCAAATTCTGCATTCAGCCCATCTTTCTTATATAAGTGTAGATGAAATGTCACCTTTTCAGGTGTCGCTGAAACTTTTTTGCTAATAAGTCATTGTCTGGCGAACGTGCTGAGCCTGCTGACGTATGTGTGACTGTTCGCACACCTCGAACGCGTCACTGTATATCAGTATAAGAACAAGGGTTAAGCAGCTGTGTGTGGATTTGTGTTAACCCTGACACATTGATCTTCTGTCACCAGCACCATTACTTTTGCAACATATTGTTGCTTCCTGCCCGGAGGAGGTTAGGAAAGGCAGATAAGGGATGGATGAGCAAGGACACTGTCTAGGTGCAGCATGTGCTCAATGTGCACTGAATCAGTTTTACAGTAGCTTTTCACCATTCCCCTTTTCTTTTTATAATGGCTTTTAAAGCTTCTCTGGGCATCACAGCTGAACTAATGCCAGTGGCTAACCGAGCATCTGCCATGTAGCACACTATGCAGACTCCAAGGTCATCGACAATATCGTTTATGATCATCAGTAGCAGCGCTCATCACTGGAAATGTGACTTTGAGGTCATTGTTGGTGTAGTTCCTCCTCCTACATCAACACCTCGTATGATTGACGACAGAGAGGTTCAGTAATAGACTTGACCAACTGTTCAAAATGGTTCATTTCATTCTTGGCTTTATTCCCTGTTTGAGTAAAACAATGCTCAAAGACCATGTTGATGTCATTGACATAAAAATTCAACCAATCAGAAAGCGGGATCAAATATATCTCTTTAGAGAAGATACTCATCAGCTTTTTGGCTGATAATCAATAGTTTATCTTGGTATCATCAATGTCCCCATCCTACGTTTACTTGACATTATGTACATTTAATAAAGTAGTCTACTATATTAATTAAAAAAGCAGACTGGGGAGAGTGCCAATATACGTTCAATAAACTCATAAAAAACAGATTTTATTGTATCATTTTTCACATTGTAGCCATTTACCAAAACATGTTTAAATTAGTGATTCAGTAAGTGCAGGTTTGAGTTGACACTTTCAGCTTTAATTAGTATTTGCATGTAAACTAGAAAAGGCAATTAAAATGACAGCTATTTATAGCATTTGCAGCTCTTCAGTGTAAAAAAAAAATTATTCACAGAGCTGAATTTTAAAAACTGGACAAAATGAACAATAATTATATGTTTATGTTTAAAGATAATTCCACACAACCCGTGGCTGGGAACTGGAGAATATGAAAGAGGAAGATGTTTAAGCTTCATCATCCTCACTTCTGGCTGATTTGATTTAAGTAAAATGACAAGCAGTCCTAACTTTTTTTTTTAATAGTATACTTTATTAATCCCTGACTGGGAAATTTGTGTGCTGTACTACACCACAGCAGGCTGTCACCTGTGATGGCGCCAATGGAGGAAGAAACGGGGGGTTAGGTGTCTTCTCCAAGGACCCTAGACGTGAATTCAGTAGGATGCAAACCCGTGAACTTCCGGTAACTTCCGGTCTGCGGGCGAACGCTCTAACCACTGAGCCACCGTCTCCCCCCTCACAAATGATCTTGTTTCATTTTGTGTTTTTAAGTTTTGGATCATTACCCATCAGCTCCTCTGTTACCCACTGGGAAAATCTGATGTTATCATTTTGTTCTTTCATTCTGATAAAGTGTTGAACTTCTGTAATTTCTCCTGTGGAGTTTTTTGATGATTGTTATGCATCATGATATTTCTGTTTTTTGGAGAATAGACTTCTCTTGGCTGCATGCTCCAAAAATTTTTTAGTTACTTTGCAAAAAGCCTGCAATCATCCACCGCTGCTGGACATCCAGGTCTTTTTATGTTGCTGTGCTCATCAGCGCTTTTTTAATTCCCTGAAAGAACCCAAATGTTCTCACTGTCCCTTTGATTTATTTTGTTTGTACACCTTGCAATAGCAAGTTTCACCACAGAGAGCTCCTTTGACCACACAGGGTCATAACAGATACTTCCAAAAGCAAATGTAGCACTTTTGAGTCAACAATAGGAGATAACAGGTGATGAGATAATGACCTGATGGGGTACACCCCACACAGAATAGTTTTAAAGTTTATTATTCTCTCATAGTTGAAAACTATTAGTATTAGCAAGTTATTTCTAACCTTTGAACGCTATGAAGTATTTTCTTTAAAGATACTGAGTTTTTGTTGCATCATATACAAAATGATGCATTTTATGAAGCCAATGGGTTATCTGGAGAAAGTTTGAAATCCTCTTGCCATTGTATCCCAGCAAGATTATTAAAAAGACTGCGGTGCCACAAAGTAATTCAATGACAAGTGAAAGCGGTGGAATAGTAAAATTTACGGTGATACTGCTCCAAAGCTTGGCAGCACCCCGCTTTTCTGAGCAGAGATATTATAACAGTCAGGGGCTTAAGCCATCGTACGATCGGTGTGGATGACAGGAAGGAAGGAGCGATGAGGAGGCAGAGAATTGGGCGTAAGGGGATAGCGAGTAGGGGAGGTAAGAGGGGGATTTGGACAACTTTAGCAGAAAGAAGAAGATGAAATGAGAAGAGTAAGAGAGCAGTGACCCAGAAAGCCGTGACACACACGTACACCTCCAGATACTCTATTGCTCAAATAGAAACAATTAGTCCAGATCTGCCTAATGAGGCTTAATTAAATCTTAACTCTGGAGAAAGACGCCTTGCGTGTTCAGTGGGAAGGGTGAATTGTGGCAGGATGGCGGACGGCAGGTAAAATCAGTAGATAAATGACTGTGTGTTTGGGTTGTGTGGTTGTGTAGACACCTCATGCACATGTGTGGGCCGATACGCGAGCTGTTGAATATCACATCCATTACCTATCATTAATTAATCATCATGTTGTCTGTAGGATGTGAATACAGACTCTACCTGTTGGCAGCTAAATAATTATACCTTAATAAAGTGGCCTTTTGCATTAAGGCGTCCTCCTAATATCCTTCCCTGGACAGCATGCTTTGCTGGGATGTTTTGTGTCGTATTTAGGTTGTTTTTCTCTGTTACGCTGCTTCTGTTTGCTGTCATTTGGTCTCTTATTTTTCCTGCTGCCTCTCAGCCTTCTGTCCTCTCTGCCACCTAAAATGACCTCTCCTTCTCCTCTCCCCCTTACACCACACTTTCTTTATGCTTGATTCTTCTATCCTTTGCATCTGTGCTCTTTTCTCGCCTCTCTATCTCTCTCTGTTTTCTATCCATTGTATTTTTTATGGGGAGCCAGTGAAGGGAAGCTGGTGGTCCTGGCTTTGGCCATTGGTGTGGCAGAGCAAGATGACTTTGCCAATATCCCTGACCTGCAGGAAACAGCGCAGGCAGCACCACCAGCCAATCAGGAGCCCCCTCCTGAGAAGAGGTACCAGATATTGAATGAGAACGCATGTGTGTGCCAGAGAGCGAGAGATAACAGAGAGAAAGTGTTTGAAATGATAGGACGGGAGGATATTAAAGAGAAATAAAGGATGATTTCAGAATGTGTGGAAAAGTGTAGTTTGAATTGGCAGTGTTTTCAGTGAGTCACTGTATTTAAGTATATTGTGCCCCAGACCTGTACCCGAAATAGCAGCTCACCACTTTATTACAGAAATAAAAGTAAGAGCTGTCTATAAAACTCAATGTTGGAAAAACACTTGTACAATGCTGAGATGAGTATAAGAGATGAAAATATCTCAATAGATGACTAAAAAGCAGTAATGAGCTCATAAATCAGAAGCGAGACACCCACTTGCATCCTGATTTTTCCACTCTTTGAAGCACAATGTCAGTGAATGGAAAAAAAACTATTTTTTTCTGTAAAAATAAATTGACATTTTCTTTTTTCATTTTCATTTCTATCAAATTTTTTTTGTTCTTTTATTTTAGTATTTCTAAGAGCTCCCACTGGTAATTGTTGTATTTTCTTTGCATTTTCTTGCTTTTTATCAGCTCGGTTCTTTCGGCTCCTGTGTTCTTCTTCCCCCCGTGCTCATTAGCTTCCTTCAATCACCCTCTGCTGCTCTGAGTCTCATCTTTGTAGCTCCACAGAGGGGCTTAGAAAGTCTCCTCGTTATTCTGCAACATGTTAGTCACTTACATAAACATGCAGCTAAAAATAAATCCTTTTCCTGACAGCCAACTTACAAACTAGAAGTAAAAAATATTTTCTCTAATCTACCACACTTGCCGGCATCTTTTTATCCCCTGGGAAAAAATAAGGGTTTGCATTCTGTTGGGGAATTAGTGCAATTTTATTAAAAGAGTTTGGTGGGTGTGTCTATGCTGCATGGCAACGAATGCTAGTCAGATTATTCCACACCAGGAAAAAAATGATGTGTTGCCTGCTTCAGGCACATGCAACTCTCAATTTTTCCTGCAGCTTAATTAGACAGTTTCGTTCATATTTCAATTTTGTGGCAAAGAGGACAGTTTCCACATGCATAATGTGTTGAAGCTTAATTTAAAATGGCAAATACAGACCAGTTCTCATTCATAAAAATTGACATACTATTTAAATAGATTTCAATTAAAATGCAGGTTTATCAAGAATCTTCATCTTCTATTAGATGAACCATTCTTTTCAAGTTTAAATGTATTCTTATTACATCAATATTCAAACAGTGTCTGTTTTTGTAGGATTTTTAGAGTACTTCAGTGTCTTACCCTCAAGCAATCTAATCCAGATATTCTGCAGCCAGCGAGTTATAAACACTTGTGATTCTCTGAACATCAAACTACCCCCATTGTTCAGGATTATAATAAAACCGACAAGTCTGATTTGTTATGCACAAATCTGACCTTTCCATTTTTTTTCCTTTCACCTAAAAACCTCCTAAATGGCTTGTGTAATCTTTTAATAGTCCAAACAGCAAGCACAAACCAGCACGCAGCATCCACCTTGTGATTTGGCTGTGACTGAGTACTTTGTGGTATTTTCAGGATTAACCTGCAGTTCATTTAATTTCTTTACTGCTAAACAGTAGTTCTGGCAGCTCCCAGTATGTGCACAAAAGAGATCAAGTACAGATTTAGGTTTTATTAAAGATTTGTGTGACTTGACCCAATCTTTTTCTCAAGATGTAAACTAATTCCATTTGAGACACTTTTAGTTGTTTTGAAAATGCATGAAGAACAATTGGTTTGTACGTTTGAAAGTTTGAATAAATATAATAAATCTAAACATGGTTTAAAATGAACAATCTAAAAAGATAAAGATGAAGATGATTAATACTCCTTTTTCCTCCATCCAAACATGTTCTTAGACTCTTACCTCTTCTTTCTGAAATTTTGAATTTATTATTCTCAACTTAAACAATATGTCACTGGAAACGTCAAACCCAAATCCTCCAAGGTTAATGTGCTTAGTTAATATTAAAGCCATCAGTGTCAACATCAAAGTGAATTACATGTGTTCCTGAAGAATAGAAGAGCTGCTTTGCGGAAGTTTGATTTCCCTGAAATTTGCCAAAGAGCCTCTAACCCAGTGTTTTTTTTCAAACCTTTTTCATGCCACGTGACGTTTTTCCATCAAAAATATCTTGAGGCACAACCAAGCAAAAATGTTAAAACCGATCCCCTATAGCCGCCTATATTAACAATACGTTATTTCAATATGCATGACAATTTATAGATTTAGTTTCAGACAATAAGCATTTCAGAGGATTTACCCAGAATGCAAGAGAAATCTTTTCCTCTTGAATTTCTTGCAGAAAGTCTGAGATTTAAATGGGATCTGCAATTTTTCTGCAACCTAAATGTTTTCATAATGTCACAAAAACCACTAACTAGGGTAGCTTTTAAGAGGGATGGACAGCAGCATGCAACAAAAATGGGTTTCTATGTTAACAATAAACAACCCATCACAGGACTTTCCTGCCTGTCTCTAAATAAAATATCAAGATTTAATTCTGATAAACCTAAAGAAATATGCTTTAATCCATTTTTTTTGTTACACAAACACAATGAGATCAACCAGAACAATTTTTGGGAGTTACCATTGAAATAGGATCATTCTCTACGGCACACCTGATAATCTCTCTTAGTACACTGGTGTGCCGCGGATCACTATATAGCTATAGATGTTATAAATTATCAAAGGTTTTTCCCATGTTTTTTTATAATTTATGTTGTTGTACTTCTAGACAGAGCAGGTTGTATGTTGAGGTTAATAATAACGTACTTTTCATACCTTGGATTGAAAAGTTTTTCAACAACTTAGGACCTGAACGATAATGCAAGTTGTAAAGAAATTCTATCCTGATTTTCATTTGCTATCTTTTCCATCTCTTCGCTGTGGTGTTTGAGTCCATCCCAGCATTTAGTAGGCCAGAGGCAGAGTACACTTAAGCATGCCAGTCCATCACAGACATAAATAAATTGTTGGACACATTTTACTTCAATATATAAATAGCAGCAGAGAGTTAAATGGCAATCTGATAAAGCTGAGAGGAATAGCCTACTTCTCCTCAGCTGTAGCACTAGTCACAGTTCTAACTGGGCATTTAGCGTCCCTCTTGGCAAAGTCTCAGAATATACAGCTGAAAGATTGGAACATGATTATCTAATATCGTAATTTTGTAAAAAAAAAAAAAAAAAAAGTTAATTTTATCATTTGCATTTATAGGTGTTGAGATATTGCGTGTCACAGTCTAATTAGTAAAGTTCAATCAAATGCAATCTGGGGATAGCTATCTGCGATTTCCAACTTCTCTTCACCAATAATAAGTCCTGCTGCAGCAATTTGATTTAATTTAAGAAAATGAAGGAAGTCTGGACAGATGCCTGAGAATAATGAATCAATGTAGTCAAGGCGAGAGAAATGTACAACCTTTTGTAAGTCGGCAATTGAAAGAGAATTGATTTAGGATCTGTCTGGAGCTCGATAATCAACACTAATTAGGATTCTACCATCATGTGGATTGTGGAGAATAAAATTTTAAGCCCACATTTTGAGTTGCTGAGGTGACCAAAAAGACTTTCTCGGTATGACTTGTTCTATAAAAAAAAAAAAACAAAAAAAAACAAGAAAACACACAAATAGTAAATGAAATATGAAATATTGCAGTTATTCCAAAAACTGTAACAATGTAAACAATGTGCGGTACCACATTGTCTAAATGGATTAAAAGAGAAGTCAAAAAAACTGAAAATTTGATGATATCAACTATGTTTTAGTCCATGACTGACATTTGCTACACTGTTTTTTTTTGTGTTTTTAGCTTGAGATTAGAAATATTTGGCCATTACCATAGTTTTTACAAATTCATCCTTAAATTGTACTTTAGTTGTACAAAGTAAAATAAAATGACCGCAATTTTTCTTGATTACTGGAAAACATTTAATTTAAAACGTTCTAACAACAGATTGTTAGTCATAGTAAAATGTATGGTAAGTACTTGAGGCTAAAACCCTGTGCAGAGTTAATGTTGTAATGTCGCTTGCTCACAGTTAAAGGCTATTAAAATTAACACACTACTTTCCACAAGAAGGTATTATAGTGTGTGATATTCATTATTCCCTGACCTTGTGTATACGATGGCTGGGCGCAGTAAGGCAGGGTCTGACACAACATTTTATCTTCGATGTTGCTGATGATAAAGACTTTCTGACCAAGGTTGGAAAGCAGGGAGGAAAGGTTGTACAATGAGATGTTTATGTATCAGGAATCCACTGGTTGTGGTTCTTAAAAGGCTTAATTAGCATGCCAGAGTGGCTTGTTCATGCCTCATTGGACCCTACTCATACAATTCAGTTGTGACTCAGTGAACATACACTTTGGGTTCTCTTCGACTACTCGTTGCTGTAGAGAAAAGCCACAATCTTTGAGAGCTTTCAACCCAGATCTCTTTCTAAGCTGCAAATAAACAGGCCAATGGGGACAGAGATTGAGGACGGAGGAGGTGGGATATATACCCATGTGCAGCATCAACGTTCAATCCACTAGCCTGTGGTCTTTCAATTATTCATGCATGCATGTTACATCATTTTGTGTAAGCCAGTGGACTTTTTTTTCTCCCTCCACAGTTATTAATAGACATAGTTGTATATATTCCTGTGCCTCAAAAGAGATGATGCACTAAGTCAAGTTCTGTGCCTGGTAATTGGCATGTGGCTCAGCATACATTTCTTAGACATTTATGAGCTAATTATGTTGCTTAAAATTACACTAAAACAAACAAAGCAGAATGTTGTTATTAGCCCTAGAAGCTAAATCAATATAATTGTGTGTTTAAGTTATTAAATGTGTTTGTTCTCTTGATTTTATACTCTCTGGGGATACAGTGAATCTCTATGTGCACCGTGGGGAGTGGTGCATTCAGGTCCTCATTACTGTTGGTCATCTGCAGGTCACATTTTATAGAGCATGAGATACACAACAGAAGAATGATGGAAATAAGCATAGCAATTATACTTTTCCAAATGATTTGTAGTCTAAGTTTTTGAGGAGAAAATGTTGTGTTTTTATGAACATATTTTGTGTTCTTGCTGTCGAGGAATTGCTTTCTAATTTTGCTTTATTGAGTTGTTGTCTATCTTCCAAAAGCAATTTTGCACTTTTTAGGATGTCTTTTTTTTTTTATTTTTATTTTTGTTTTCCTTTTTTTTTTTTATAAAACATCTAGTCCATTTTGTTGTGTTTATTTTTGTTATTTTTTAAAAAATCAAATCATATTTTCTCTGCTTTCATGATGTGTTTGGTGTTTTTTTTCTAGCAATAATAAAAATAGAATTCAAAATACAGAAAAAAAAACCCTTATTCTTAAATTAAAAGCTTTAAAACCTTGTGTTCTTCTATACTAACCAAAAATGGTGTTATCGTTCCTCATGATGATAGAATCTGCACGGTTATTTTTTTCATAAAGTGATTATGCTTTGCCGTTGTAGTCTAACACAGGGCTTTTCATACCCTGCTAATTGCAGGGTGTTCAGGGACTCTGCTTAAGACTGTCCTTGAGGCTTTGGCTCCCCGCGGCCAATGCACTCATCCTCATATCACTGGGTGAATGTTGCGATGCATTCAGTCACATGCTAAGAGAGTAGGAGGATAGATAGAGTTAATGCAGAGAGAAATAGAATGCAGGACGATGAGGCAAAAGGAAAAGTATTCATACATCCAGATATGCATCCACAGGTCAGTGGAGATTGGAAAAAAAAAGTGCAACTCCTTCTTCCTCCAGCGAGAGTACGGGTAGAGTACTCATTGTACTCTTCACATTCATGCATTAGAGCTGAAGGCAGCACTTTAGCCAGCAGGTACACGCTGGTACACATGCTTGTCTCGTACATCCCGATAGATGGATGGCTGACGGTGAGATGGGCTATTAGGGACATTAACCTGGGACTTCTGTGTTCTGCATCAGAACAGGTGGTAGAAGTGCTCCAGCGTCCACCTCGGGCAATCACAGAAATCAATCAGAATTCTAAGCGCACGTTAGACTCGTGTTTGGAGTTTCAATGGGCCTTTAAAAAATATTTTGATCACTTTGTGCAGCAGACATTGCCTGGAATGATTGTTGAGTTATTGTAACTCAGCTCAAGGGGATAAATGCTAGATTGCAAAAAGAAAAATGAATACAAAAATGATTAACTGTTATATTGTGGTAGATCCTAAGCTTGTCTCTGGCATCCACAGTAATTATTTTTGCCATTTTGACTGAGCGTTTGGATTTTATTAAGAATCATGAACAGGTAGTATGAAATGAAAACCTCAAACAGTGCTGATAGGAGTCTAAATGTAAAACAGATTTCTAATTCTCTTGTTTTTTCCTTCCATTCCATATTAAATGTTGGAAGCAAGCACATAGATGCCACAGTATTTAGGATCTATTGTCCGTAAAGGAATGAAGTTATCACTAATAAATATACACTGTAAGTTGTGAATGTAAGGATCCTAATTTTTGGTTGTAGTGAGAAGGCTGTTTGATGGTGTGAATGTTGTTTTTTTTTTTTAATGTGAATGATGAGTTATGTAAGCCACGGCCTGCTGAGGTTTTCACTACAATCCAAGGAAGTCTACTGTTCACCGAAAAGATGATAGATCCAGTGGGCGGCTATGAAACTGAACATAGACATTGAAATACATCATTTTATGGTCTCAGGCGAGCCTGTTTATTTGAGTGTGACATGTTTGCAGAAGGGTGGGGAGTCTGAATGCTTTTTTTTGTTTTGTTTTTTTAAAAAGAGGGGTTGGGTTGGGCTCTCTTTCTCGCGTCTCTCTCCAGCCTAGAAGTGGAGTGTCTTTCTCCCATTCCCCCTCTCTTCGAGCTGCTGGCCCTCGGTCAGGTAACGAAACAGGATAGTATCACAGGACGGTGAAACCCAAAGTGGCCCGCCTGCCTCCATATGTCCGTTCATGTGAATGTGTGTGTCTGCGAGGCTCTCAGCCGTACCTGTCATATATCCTACACCTAATCTTTGTTCTCAGTGTGTTTGCCTGTTTGTTGCACCCCTTCCCTTGTGCCCACTTCCAATAGCCTCTTGTCACACAAACCCCAAAACCCCACATATATGGTCTGTGTTTCAAGAGTCGTTGCTATGCCAACAGCCCACTTTCTGAGTCTTAGCTGTGGGAGAATCTGATCTGAGTCCACTCTGCCTCCCACTGGATACTGTAGAAAACTGCAGGCTTTTCAGAATCATATCAACCATATCTGCCCCCGAGGGGCTGGCTAGATAAAGCATTGGCACCGAAATATAGCAGTTGTAACTGGACCATCTGCCACAATTAATATAGCTTTTTAAATAAATTAAATAAACTAGAATCAATCTTCATGTTCAATTTATGATATTATGTGTGATTTGGAGATGGAAACTTATTTCCTCCGACGGAGCAGCAGTCCTGGCTGCTTTGTTGAACTAGTCTGGAGGCTGGGAGCAGAGGACCACCTCAGGTGCTGAAAAGCTAGGCTAATAGAGAGGCCGCTCCCTGGCTGAACCAGCTCTTACCTGGGAATGCACTAAATCCCTGAATGAAGCATGAAGGAGAATGAATTATTGAAGGCGTTAACTCCCCCATCGATACTTGGGAGGTGGAGGAGGAGGGAGGTGCCATGCTTTACTTTAATCCAGACTAGTCTAGAATAATCCTGAATATCCTAACCCAGCTAAAACAACTCAGCGCCTGCAGTTCAGAGTCCCTACTAAAATGCAGTTACTTCTCATAGTAACTAACCACATCTAACACCAATTGATACATTTTCCCTTCCATTCCTGATATGGTTAACATCCCTCCTTCCCCCCGTCTCGCTCTGGTTCCTTTGCTGGTTGAAGTGATCGTCTGTTTGCTTGTCTCGCTTGCTTGCTTTTTCTGTCTGTCTATTTGTCAGTATATTTCCCCCCAGTTTTGTCCTTGTCTCTTGCAAAAATGCACACATTATTGCATTCAGCATCAATTCTCATCCAAATTTGCTGTTTAGCGCGGCTAACAAAAACTTATCTCTCAGTGAAAAGCTCGACAGACAATGCTGGCCAGACAGACAGACTATCTATGGGCTCCTTGTTTATTGCCCGCCCAGGCATTGCCCTCACTTTCTGAGTGAAAACTACTTGCATATATTATATATGCACATGTAGCCAATGCCAGTTTGTGCTTTGGCCCCTGTGTCCCTGGTCCACACTTTTAGAGTGTTGCGAAATGATTGGAAAATCAGCTCAGTGGTTAATAACTTCCAGTTACTTGATTTCTAACAACGCCCTCTTTTGTAACACTCTAAATGTGCTCTTCCTATGTTCTTACTATTTGTCCTTTTTGTTTTTGGTGGTATTATAGTTTTTAGTGGTGTTTCACTTTATCTTTTTTTTCACACCGTATCTCATCTATCATTTATTTTGACCTTTCTTTACAAAGAAGGATGGTTCTTGTTCTTTATTCCGATGATTGATTGTATTTATTGTCTTTTTGTGCTCTTTTTCTCCTTTTAGCATGTTTGCTCCTTTGTCTCCTGTTAGAGGTGTTGTGTATGTTTCTTTATTGGTGTATCTTTAGTATTAAAAAAAAAAAGAACATATCAGACTGACCAAACTAAGCCTCTCTTATGTTTCCAGGCTTTCCTTCCTTCATTCCCTACTTTTCTTGCAGCTATATTTTTCTATCTAATGTGCTGGTGTTTGTAATGATGTCGCACTCTCTTTGGTTTTGGTTTTTTTGTACTGCATACCGTTCATGCTGTTGATATTTGCAATATCTTCTAATACAGAAAAATAAATTTCAGCTTGCTTGTTGTATTTCTTACATTCCTTCTTTTAGTCTCTTATCTACAGTCCTTATGATTTCTGTTCAGTGTGTTTGCAACTTCAGCATCCTCTCTGCATCTGATTTTTTCTTTCTATGTGTTTCTGTTCTTGTTTTTCTTGCCTAATAACGTTTAGTGTTCAGCCTCTTCATGCGCCTTGACCAGTACTTTATGGAATGCTGTGTGTCCAGTGTGTTACATCACCCAGGACTTTTGCATCAGACTCTCTTTTTTGCCATATTTTTAAATTCACAAGGTTTTTCTTCTTTAATTTCCTCGTCTACTTTTTTTTTTCATTTTATGTATACCTTGTGATTCTTATTTTTATGTATGAACATAGGGATTTTTTTCCCAGAGTGTTTATCCCAAGTGTTTTTTACAATTCACATGCGTTGGAACTAAACTCAACATCTATTAACGTTTGTACCTTAGTGCCAGCTGCGCCACAGGAGATCTCTTCTCTCTCCTTTATTGTTTGAAATATTATTTGTGTAGGTGCAACTGAGAGAAATCCAAACTCACGTCTGTCTTTCACATGATGCTGTACATGTCTGTCTACTGTTGTTATAGTAACGTCTTGTTGCTATATATGTCATTATACATGTGTGTCTCATCTGAGAGGAAAAATATGTTGATCAGAGACCCTCCTGATATTGGGGAAAACAAATTGCTTTTTTTTTTTTTTTTTTTTTTTTAGTTTAGTGCTTCTGTTTTCACTCTTATCTGAAAATGTGTTTGTTAATTTGATGAAGGCAAGTTTTTTGTTAGAAATGTGGATGTTTGCCACAACGGATACTTCAATAGTTGTCATTTAATTGTCTTCAGTTCCGATGCTCATCATTTATCTGTGGAATATTTGGAAGATTTGATTTGGCTTGACTCAAAATAGCCACACAACGCACACTCATCTTTGAAGGGACATCTATCCAAAGTAAACTTGGACCAAATTGACCATTTCAGATAGCCAGTTTTCAGCAACTAAACAGGTGGAGGTTGGACTCCTGCGTGTGCTCAGACGTCCTGTCCTTCTTAGTATAAGCTAGCCTCTCAATTACTGTCTTCGGTGTTTCTTTTGGTCAACCCCAGTTTCTGCTTTCAGGGGTAACAAGCCAGCTAACAGCCCTAAGGGTCAGCCTCCAGATGCTGATGGCCACTCCTCAGTAACTGACCTGGCAAACTCACTCACTGGAGACATGGTGATGGTAAGGAATAATGTTCCATTTCACAATCATAATCACAGTTGTTATTTGCTTGCTGATCTAGAGTGAATGTCTTAAGTTTAACAACAGCAGCATGGGAGAAAAATGATGAGCAAGAAGAAAAGGATTCAGATGTTTTATAGATTAATAAATCAAGATACAAGTCTATGTAATCCCTCATTCATCCAGGAGTGACCCATGGTAGAAAACCATGTTTTTTTTGTTTTTTTTTGAAAGGTTACCATTGTTTCTCACCATTAACCTTTCAATAAGCAGTTGTTAACAAGTTTTGTAGGATTAGCTCCTCCTTAAAGGTTGAGCAAACTAAGTGTAGGACATATACACGGCAGCTCAGTGGTTGGCGCGTTCGCACGCGGACCGGAAGACACCTAACCCCCGCTTCTCCCACCATTGGCGCCGTTGAAGGGCAGCCTGCTGCGGTGTAAAGAGTGCAGCACACAAATTTCCCCAGTGAGGGACGAATCGAGTAATTTGTTTTATTTATTTATTTATTTATTTTTATATAGAACAAGTTCTTGGGTTCATTCAGTCAGATTGAAAATGATTTCCGGATGGAAGTCGAAACATCTCAAAACATCTCATCAAATACCCTGTCCAAAAGATATCTTTGACAGTAAAATTTAATAATAATTCATCAAGATATAGTATTTTAAGCAAGGACACATTTAAATGTTCAAATCAATCAATCGTTATTGTGTAAAAACTTCAGTCTTTTAACATCCACATTGTGCAATTGTTCAATGAAGTCTTGGTGCTTTTAAAACTGGAAAAGATCTATCGTAAATGTCTTTGAGTACCAGGCTTCAGACAAGAGTCTTGTGTCACTGTGATCAATAAAGCCACATGATCTTAGGAGAGTCATGGACAATCATTGGGAGTATGAATAGTCCACCGCTGCATCCACAAACGTAACCTGAAACAAGTATATGGTGGAAAAAGCCAGACACACGTAAAAAGGATCATCAGATTTTACTAGAAATGTTCTTTTCTCTTATTGACAAAAACATTGAGTGCACGTATTCCATGGAAAACTAGATTCATGTATCATTTGATACGAAAGTAAACATTGGAGACTAATTAGTCTAATGGTTTGCGACCTGAAATATTGTATTTGACAAGATTGAACAGAAATATGTCGTAAAAAATGCAACAAATGATCTCCACAAACCTTCTCTCATCTTTTTTAGATAAGAAATGTCACCTACAGTATTAAACTTTATGCAGAATGAACAATAACTTGCCAAAGATTTGGGTTTTCAGTGCATCTTCACATCTCTTTACAAGTCCTTCAAATTCTACGGCAGGAATCAGTATGTGGCACTAATGACAGAGATCTTCAGGGTTGACTATTAATATTTATGTGTTTACAAGCTTTTTGCAAATTGATATGGTGTTTCTGACTCATCGTGTAGGGCTGGTGTCACAAAGTCATTTTCAGCACAAGAACAAGTTGATCTAAAGTTGGAAATTGTAACAAGGGAGCCATAATATAGAAAAATAACACCCAGGCAGTTCCCACAGTGGCAATCTATTTAGACAAATCATTCAAGGTGACTCACAGATGAATTAGACCTAGAATACTTCTTCTTTTCACATCTGTTCTGAGTGATAGCTCCAAAACCCAAACTGATGAATGCTGACTGAGTTTTTTCTCATTTTTTAAATTGTTACTCCAGCATAGAAAAAACAATAACCAGAGGTTATTGTTTCTGCAAATGCTCGTATGCGAAACAGCAGTCATGTTGGTTTTTCTCAGGGTGTCAGCTGTGGTTTGCACAAAGTGAATTAATGGAGCTTTGGTTGGTTATCTCAACACAAAGTCCGACTGTCTTTGTTTCAATCTAAAGGAGAGGGATACAAGCGATACACCCAAGGACAAGGACATAAGGTGGAGCCACAGGAAGTAAAGAAGTGACTATTAAGACAGCTGTGAGTGCAGAAAGCCAACCCAGAGCGAGGCTTCTCTCACTGTTTTCCCAATGCTTATCACGCAATACTCGCTCCCCTTTCTTCTGTTTTCCCCTCACTCTCGCTTTCACTTTCTCTATCCGCTGCTTTTATCAGATAGGGGCCTTTTAGTGCTCAGCAATGATAAAGCAGTCAGAGTGGCTGTGAAAGAGAGTCTAGGGGTCTAAAGCTTGCTATCTTCCATCTGAGCACCTCCTACCTCTTAAGGATATTAGTAAGGAAATTAAACTCTCAGAGTCTTCTTAACATCAGACCAATCTTTGCCTCTGAGCAGCTGCTCAAGTATGTCTTAATAGAAATCCAACCCTAAAATTTTGTCCCATCACAGCTTCGCTTAGTCGGAGTATGTGCAAATGCTCTGAAAATACGCAACATGTTAGCCCTTGAAATGAACTTTGAGAGCGAATGTCTGCAATTGATGAATGTGTATTTGTATTCATTTGTCTGCCTTTTTGGCCCTCCAGCTATCTCCAGGTTCAGAGGACGATGATGGCGAAGGGCCTATCAGTGAAAAGCTTGGCCGAATCCAGTTCAGTATAGGCTACAGCTTTCAAAACACAACCCTCACCGTCAAAGTCCTCAAAGGACAGGACCTCCCAGCCAAGGACTTCTCCGGCACTTCAGATCCTTTTGTTAAAATCTACCTGCTACCTGATAAAAAGCACAAACTGGAAACCAAGGTCAAGAGGAAGAACCTCAACCCACACTGGAATGAAACCTTCCTCTTTGAGGGTCTGTTTTGTTTCAAATAATTGTACATTTCAGCAGATTCAACTATTCTTATTCAGTTTTTTTAAGTTGTGCATAAAAATTGGTTTAAAAATTTCTCTTCTCTAGTGTGAAGCCTTCGACAAGCAGCAAAATTTAGACACAAAATGGCATTTTTGAAGTAGTAAATGTTTTTTTATGGTCCATTTAATCCTGAAATAGATACTGCAACCACCCTATGGTGACCCACCAACGCTAAACTCATACACTCGTGTACCAGAGCTACCAGCATGTAAAGCGTGTTGCAAACAATTTTTTTACGAAAAGGATTACTATAGGCAGTCTTCTAATTTATTTTAACAATGCAGCCTTTAGGATTGTTTTTTTTTCAAGTTTAACCATCAATAGAGTTTAAATATTTGGAATATTCAAATGAAATCTTTATTCATACAAATACATTCAATTCCGAAATGGCCAAAAGTAGATTCCTTGCATTCAAAACGTAGATTTCCATAGTTTACAAAATACATTTTTTAAATAATGTTTCTCTTCTAGTAAACAGTAAATATTTCCTACTGGTGGCAAAGAAGAAGAAATGAAGTGTGTCATCCTGTAGAAATTGGTTTCATTAGGACTCGGTTGGGTGCTTGGCTGACAGCAAAATAATTGCAAAAAAAAAATAGTGAAAAGTATCAAATCCTTTCCAAAAGACTGGGTAGTGTGTGGTCTGTGAAAATGAATTAGATCAGTGTCTGTGAAAAGACTTGTGTAAGATAATACCTTGGGGTCATTACACAGAGTACTGACCATCCCAACAGCTTTCGTTGTGCACTTTGGCCTTCACATGGTCCATCGCTGTTAGCATGTTGCACATAACATTGCCCTTTCTGTCATCTAAGTATTTTTTTACTCCATGTAACTTAGTTATACCTGAAGTCATGTCTGTTCTGCTTTAGGTTTCCCCTATGAGAAGGTGAGAGAGCGCACTCTCTACCTGCAGGTGTTGGACTACGACCGCTTCAGCAGGAATGACCCCATTGGAGAAGTGTCAATTCCCCTGAATAAGGTGGAACTGGGGCAAATGAAGACCTTTTGGAAAGAGCTCAAACCCTGCAGTGATGGCAGTGTAAGCGATAAACCAATGACTATGTGACAAAACTCTGAGAATCCACTCTTTTAGTTCTAGTTTGATTTGATTAAGCAACTTCGACACATTTGGGTGACTGCTTTTAGCTTTTGAATCTCATTGACGTAATTTTCTGGTAAGACACGGGTTTGCCTAACCAAGCCTGGTCATTCGACCATCTGTGTTTGGCACAAGGGGGCTACAGCAGAAAGGGCAGTGATGAAAAATTACACAGCAGGGTAGTGAGTAATCTAGAGTTTGAGATCCTCTGATGAAAAGTGATATTAGACCAGATGATTCATGCCATATTGTGTTTGCGTGTGTTCCTCAGGGGAGACGAGGAGACCTGCTGGTGTCTCTTTGTTATAATCCCACTGCCAACACCATCACTGTGAACATCATCAAAGCACGCAATCTTAAAGCCATGGATATCGGGGGCACCTCAGGTACCACCTCTTTCCTGTTTGTTCAGTCTTTACTTTATCTGACTCATGTTTACCATTTATTTATCATTTCGTGACTTTAGAAGTTTTGAGACGGCTCAAATGACCTGGTCTGTCTTCTCAAACATTTACTGGCTTGTCTGTGCAGACGGTCAGTGTTCATCGTAGATAGCAGCAGAACAAGGTGACTTTACACCAAGCATCTCAGCACTGACCGCTCTGTTCTTTTATCTGTAGAGTTTGAGACCTCTTACCAAAAATGTCTTGAGCTTGTTTATAAATTACCAAGTCTTGTTGCAAAGTGCCCTATCTGCCACACTTTGCCAAATTTGTGCACTACAATTGGTAGTAGAAAGCCCAGGTCCTATTTCCATAAATACTTCCTCGTTTGTAAGTTTTTAGCTCAGGGAATAAGTTGACCTTGAGCTCAATCTGCCTCCCTGTTGCCTTCACTGACTTTCACAATTAACAGGTTAATAGCTAACATGACCCTTAAAAAAAACCATTCAGGAGAATCTACTGTCCTTCTCGTGTAAATAGCTTTTGTCTACATCCGTGTTACAGATCCCTACGTAAAAGTGTGGCTTATGCACAAGGACAGGCGTGTGGAGAAGAAGAAAACAGTGGTGATGAAGCGGTGTCTGAATCCTGTTTTCAATGAGTCCTTCCCGTTTGATGTGCCAGCTCATGTGTTGAGGGAGACTACTATCATCATCACCGTCATGGACAAGGACAGGCTCAGCCGCAACGATGTTATTGGCAAGGTAATGTGTCACAGCACTATCTGTGTTGTAGCTCTTAGTTACCATATAATTACAGCTCTGTTCAGCTTCTCGAAGCGCAGCCATACAGGTTCACTCAAGTATTGTCATTAAACATTATTTCAGCACACGTGTAGTTACCGCTCCCACTTTTACTGCTCCACGTCTTTCAATACATCACCTACACTTAGAGCTGCTTAGATTGTTCAAAAGAAATAAAAGAGTGATGAAATGTTGCACAAGAAAAATAATTTCCCTAGTAATGAATTCATTTCTTGAAACCATCCCCATTCTAATGAGCACATTTTTGATCCAAATTGTGATAGTATTTACATTTGTAGTTGTGTTAAAATTTGTCATATCTGAGAATGATCAGGATGGGTAGGATTAGAAATGAATATATCACAGAAACAACACATGTTAGAGGTTTTGGAGATAAAGTCAGAGAAGCCAGACTGAGATGGTTTGGACATGTGCAGAGGAGAGAGAGAGAATACATCGGCAGAAGGATGCTGGGTTTGTAACCATCAGGAAAGAGGGCTAGAGGAAGACCAATGAGGAGGTTCATGGATATGTTGAAGGAAAACATGAAGATAGAAGATGCAGCAGATAGGGTTAGATGGAAGAAACTGACTTGTTGTGGTGACCCCTGAAGGGAAATACAGAAAGAAGAAGAAGTTGTGTTAAAATTTGTGTTCTATTGAAAACATTGCTCAGGATTCTTTTAAAAATCATACATTTATTTGGCTGTTTGGAAACAAAAATAGGAAAACATTTACAGTGAAGTAAGATTTTTGCTCTTTTTTTTTTTTTTTTAAGCTATTGGCTTTTTATCACAAAATCATCTTTGAAAAGTTAATCTAATGCTGACAATTAGATCAACTGTAACAGAATAGAAGCACGCTGAATAAAGTTCAAGTTTTGTCTGTGGATCAAAATCTAACTGAAGACAAGAACAGATTTATGCTTTTGACTATAATTCACATACTACTATTATTAGATTCAGCTACCATTTCTGTCCGAAGAAAGCACGACAAAGTAAGAAAGAGTTGAAGAAACTCTTGTTCAGGAAGACCAAACCCTTTATAACTGATAATCCAAACACTAAGTGAACATTTATTCTTCTGATAAATGTTTGACTTTAGATTTAATGGTTAACCTGAAGACTGATTTAGATTATTTCTTATGTCAGAACAGATGGTATGGAGTTGAGAGACAATAGAATAAAATGTGCTGGAATTTGAGAATGTTTTATCAACATATTGTTACAAATACTGGCTCAGTGGTTAGAGTGTTTGCCTGAGGACTGGAAGTTTGCGGATTTGAATTTATGTCTAGGGTCCTTGGAGAAGACTCCCATCATCATTGCTGTCATAGATGGCAGCCTGCTGTGGTGTGATGCAGCACACAAATTTCCCGGTGAGGGATTAATAAAGCTTTGATAAGTTTGTTTCAAAATCTTCCTTCAGTCCTTTGTTGAAAAAGTTTAAAAATTAATAGATAACAACTTTCACTATTTCAAGTGGAATTTTCTTTAAATCTGTGAAGCAAGCAACCCTGGAAACACCTGCATCTCTCTTAAGCCAACTAGAGTAAATCCATCGTATCTGACCATTAAGCAAATACTAACCAAAATTAAAAGGTAAAGTCAGCTTTTTAGAAAGCCATATTCAGTGAAAAAGTCAAAGCAGCTATCTTTCTTTAGTTTGGAAAATTTTAATAATGATACCTGAAACTGCAGGTTTGGTTGAACAGAAAAACGTTGTTTTTTCAAAGATGCAATTTGTAATTGTTGCTTCATTTTATTACTTCCATTTTGCTGCTGCTCCAGAGTAATGATAGCACCAACTTTGTAGAAGCTGATACCAAATACCACTTAAAAATTGTCAACCTGAACAAAGCAATAAAAATACCGGTGTAAGGACTTTACTTTGACAAAGAGATGAAGGCTGTGCCAGTCTATCCTGCCCTAGGTGGCTTAGTGGGGATTTGATTAAGTGTTCTTGATGATTCAATCTTTTCTTCTTGCTTTTAGATCTACCTATCATGGAAGAGTGGACCAGCAGAAGTGAAGCATTGGAAAGACATGCTTGCTCGGCCGCGTACTAACGTTGCCCAGTGGCACGCTCTTAAAGCCTGATTGCACCGCCCAGCTTCCTCCACGGCCCGTTCCCTTCTTCAGCCCTTTCCCTCCCACACTCCTCCCCCACGCTCTCCCGTCCTTATGCACAAGACTGACTTGCTGCCAGGCTGCGAAACACGGGTACAATTAGCCATCTGCTCTCTTAAACCTTTAAAGTCTTTTCTCTTTTCTTTTAAAATCTCAATTTCCTCTCCCACTCTTCTCTGCTGATCCCTCTTTTTGTGCAGTCGCGTCTCAGATAAATTTTGTGTCTCACCACATTGCCAATGGTTCCCCTGTTTCTGACCGTCTGTATGTCTGTCTGATCTTATGCACTTTGGATGTCTGATAATCAGTTGGTTTTGGTTGATCACATGGTTTTAAACCACACCACGGTCCTGACCTATACAAGGTGCCCATCCATACAAGGTGCCTAGTGGATCACAGAAAACCACCACCAATTATTTTAAATCTAATTGTACCAATATTCCAGATAAACGATATGATACAGTATGTACTTAATGTACATTTACTTAGCAATATATTAGTTTTATATTGGGTTTCCCTCTACACATGATTGGTAAATAATGTATAATCCATTGCCTAGTATTTCCTTCCCACCCTTCACATCTCTTCATTTTGTCTTCTGCTCCTTGTCATCTGTCTCAAGTGTACTAGATTTTCTCCCCATTTGCAGTCCTTCCTCCTTTTGGCTCAAAGTGGTTTGATGTTCAGCTGAAGTCATTGAGAATGATCAATACTCAGTTTGTGATGAAACCAGCTGAAGTCAAGAATTGTTAAATCCACAGGTTTTTTTTCTTTCCTTCCTTCAATTTTTTCTCTCTCTTTTCTCATTTTTTTTCTTAACTCTTTCTCTTCCTCTGGCACAATATTAGAGAATTACTTCCGTCTCCTATTTCCTCTTTTCTGGGGCCCTCCCCATCGTCTGTGTGCTGTGGGTGCTGTGCTGTAGCTCCAACAAAAATAAAGATTTGAGAGGGGGAAAAAAAAGAAAAACTGGAACTGGGAAAGCAGAGACACAAACTTGTGACATGGATCGCTCCTGATTTTTCCAGACAAACTAAGCGCCAATGCAAAGAGAAAAAAGAAGAAGTGAAAAACAAAGGTAGATGCAAACAAACCCCTATTTTCCAAGATACAATGATGTCAGTTAACTTAAATCTTCCAACGTTAACGTAAAATAAAAGCTAAATTTGTGCTTTTTTGTGAAAATGCATTTGGACTTATGCACACACTTCTTTGTGTTTATTGATGATATGAATTCTTTGTGCTGCCCTGTGTTCATGCTTTGTTCTGGAGAGCAACCTCTCCACCGGGTTTGACTTTCTGGTGTGTTGCAGTAACGTGTGCCTGTTAGTTTTTGTGCACGGTCACAGCAGCGGCACAATTCGAACTCTGTAGAAACCTTCTTCTCTTTTCTCTTTCTCTCCTCGCGCTCTTCTTGCTCTTCTTACTGCCATTGTTTCTCCATCCTCTACTGCCCTGCCTTCTGACGAGGGCACAGGGAAGTTCATTTTGCACTTTTTGAAAATGTAATAACAATAATAATGATGATGATCATGGTGGTGATGATTATAGCTGTGGTGAAAATCAAGGGAGGAGAGTCTGGAAGGGTGGGCAGCAGTTGGAGTGAGGTGACATCTGCTCTGTTTTCAGGGTTTTGAGATGAGGACACAGAGGATGTGGGGCTCTCATCCTCCTCTTCCTGTCATATTCTTATGTGTGTGTGTGGCAGTAATGTATGGCAGCTAGTAGGCTTCTAGTGGCAGGCTGCAAGTGTTTTAAATGTCAAGCCAGGATGGAGATACCAGATTTGTCTACGTGTCACTTGGAGGCGTGCAGGCATGACAGTGCTGCTGCACAACGTGTAGATCAACAGCAAGCCTGGTGGAGCTCCAAGAAAAAAGGCTCCACATTGTGCAACATTTACATATCTGGAAGCAGTAGAGTAAACCTTCATTGGGCTTCAACCCTGACAGGAAAGGAAGATCACAAAGATGTTCTAGGAGTTTTTGTTGGAGTTGACATGCGCTATGGATGTGGGTGTGACAGTCGATGAGTCCTGATCCACAAGAAGAATCAGATTAGACATCATCTCTTCGCTGAGTGCTTGTGAGCACCACAAAGTACGCTACTACAAACAGTCAGACTTGTTAGAGAGATTTAACTTTGCTTGAAAATGTCTGTAAATAAATCAGTCAAAAACCAAGAACACCATACAAAAGAGAGAGCTAGAGCAGCCTGCATTCAGCATGTACAAAGCCTACAAATTTATTTCCATTTGGGACATTTTAAAGTAATTTTAAGGCAGTATAGGCTGCTTTTCTTGTTCCTGTTTTTATTCATAATTGAAACAATATAAAAATTCAAAGCTTTTACTTTGATCTGCACCCTCTTGCTTTGTTCTAAGTGTCTATGCGAGCTGGTTTGAGCGGCCTATTGCGTGCTGTGTTCTGGCCAATGTTTCATGTGAGCCTCGTTGCTGGCAGCTGTACTGTAATGCATCGATCCAGTCCAGCACTCTTTAGAACAATCGGCCAACCATGGACCAAAGCCTGCTGTTTAGACAGTCACTGCCTGCAGTGTCACAGCACATTACACCCTCCTCAGGTAGTCAGAGAGAAGACGTGTCTTTCTTTTTTAAACCTGGAGATTATCTATTTGCATAGGAAAGATTTATGCAATCATTATAGTTTAATCTTAGTAACCATATTCTGGAAGATGTATAACCTAATATTTTATTACTAATCATCCGAGGATGGATGTGTTCAGATCCAAAAAGGCCTTGAGATGTCCTGTAAAACTTTTTTGCTTTGAATGTAAAAATGACTTTTTTTTTTTTTTTTTTTTTTTTAGTTAAAGACAAGAATTGATCAACTATTGATTAAGTTATGAAAACACAATGTAAACCAATGATCCAATTGTCAACTTTCTACAATATCCTACATCGTTAAAGAGGAGATAAGTGGTCATAGTACTGCAGATTTCAAACTTTGACTTTAGAAACACTACGAATTTGACACACAAATTTTCCACGTGTGAGATCAATAAAGTACTGCTGATTCTGAATTTGAGTGTTGAAGCTGGGATCATCACTGCAGTGTGAGGTCAGGGCTCTTGAAGATTAGACTGGAGGCTTAAAGGCATTCAGGAGCTGTGCTTTTAAGATTTTGAGCAGAGTACAAATACAAATCTAACATTGAAACTTTTAATTTAGAGCCAACTGGAGATGAGATTTTCTAAAAGACTGTAAAAGAAAAATTAAATACAATTAAACTTTACGCTTCTCCCACTTATGTTTTCTGGTAACGTTGAAATCAGAATCAAAAATGCTTTTATTTCTATGGTCAATGAAGAGGATCAGAGAGTAGGAACTTGCGGTGGTACTTAGTGGTAAATCTTGAATAAGAATAGATTATTTTCAAAACCTCAAATTAAAACAAATTAAGATTTTAATGCAAACTTAATTAAAAAACAATAAACTCTAAATGTAGAACATCATCCTCTACGAAATAAACTAAGAGTTTGACACCTAAAGCAGCTCCACAAATATCTGCATAATTACATAACCTAATAATTATGCATCTATCTTTGATCCTTAATCTTCTTTTCAGATTTTAAAAGCCAGCACGATGCAAAACTATGTTCTTTTTCTGACGGTTTTTCTCCTCCTCACTGCTACTGATAATGTCCTCCTGGTTGAACCGACCATGATGTGCATCCAAAACATCCAATGTGTTAATATTCTAGAGTTGCTGGGGTGTGATGGTGTGCCATAAAGCATAATGTTGCTGTCATATGATGCTCTGGGCTAAAATACATGGTGGTGAAGTACAGTTTCTATTGTCTAAAGATGCTGGGGGGTAATGATGGCCCCAGGAATATGCAGATTAACCAGTAGTGTGCCTCCAGAAGCTAATGAAGAAATGTTTTAAAAGCTTTAAATTTACACATTTGAATACATTAATTCATTCTGCTAAAGGTCAATGGTAGATTAATAAATAACGCTAAGTTGTTATTAGCCCATGACGTTAGCTGTCACTTCTGGAAACACAATCTCAGTGTATCACACTGATGTATAAATCATATGAAGATTTCACAGTTCATAAAGTAACTACAAGTCCTGAACATTATGTTGCCATCGGCAGCAGTCAAGCGTCTGCAGCATTAAAATACCGCTAAGCTCAGGGCCAAACAGAATAAAGTAGAAAGCAATTTCCAAATCCTACTTTTATTACACTGTCACCTGTCTCACACTCGGAAATGCATCGCATTTTCTTGGCACAAACAAAGTCAGCCATGACCTTCAGCAAGCTTCAGCTCATGAATATAACAGGGCAGCTTTGCAGATGCTCCCAGTCAAAACTATTTTCGGATCAACTCTCCGTAATGCGCCGGGTCTCCCTGTGTTTAGCTCCAGCTTTCTTTCATCACTGCTTCCAGTTCCTGGCACGGCCAATAAACAGGTGCAGGTTCTGATAATTACTAAATAAAAGTTTGCTTGTAGATGACAGTCAGGACCTCCCACAAGTGTATGGCATAATTATGGCTTTTCAATTTTTAATTACTTATTTTAAAAATATATGGAAGTGTTTCAGTGGTGTGCCCCTTGCCAAATGGCTTGAGAAATGGTTTTGATGCCCAATGAAGTGATTTGGACTGAAATAGCTCACCATGGCTTACTTTGGTTGGATGTTTTATGCAGATAGAAATTTTCCAGAAAATTGAAGCCCTCATAAAATTAATAAATGCTTTTGTTGGTTTGAAATAAAATTTTGTAGGTGACTTTATTCTTCCTGCACCAGTTTGGCAACCTGTGCAGGGTGCACCCTGCGTCTCATCTGATACAGACCAAAATAGACATCAGCATCCTGAGATTCAGATTTAGACAAGTGGTGTAGCAAATGAACAACTTATTCCTCAGGTACATTTAGCTTTATTTATTTATTTTTTTTTTTTTAATTTTTTTTAGAAACAACCAAACCTGAGATTTCAATATGATGTTCACATCCACCTTCTTTGAGCTGCTTTTTCCAGGATATTCTAAATTTGTCTTACTTGCTGGTGGCTTTTTTTTCTGTTTGCTTTATAAATAACTTACAGCTCTGTCGGCTGAAGCGGTTCCCACTGTTTACCAAGGGATTGGCAAGAATAAAAGTGTCACACTCTCTTATTCCCTTTCTTATTATTTTATCCCAGTTTTTGTCTATGTTAGAAATGAGCATCAGTGATTCACTCTGATGGGAACATGTCTGTGTCGCTATATTATTTGGAATAATGTGTTGGGTTCGTAGTGTGTACTTATGGTGTGTGTATGGATTGATATCAGGCAGCAGTGAGCTCATCCTGAGGGGCTGCAGTACTGATGGTTTAAGCTGAATCAGGTTGAGATGGAAGAATAAGTCCAGAAGTCACTGAGGGCACTTTTTATCTATGGATTTATTTTATTTTTATTGTGTAGATAATATCTCCTCTGCCTGTCCAGACAGACCTCACCTCCTCCAACTCACCCTTTCAATTGTTTTAAGCATCTGGTGAGAACCAGTGTGACTTCTCCCAATCAGGGTCTAAGTAAGTTTTGTTTGAATAGTGACTAAATTAATGTAAAAACAATAATGAGTAATAATATATATTTTTTTCTTTTCTGTTCACATTTGACTGTTGGTCAGTGTGTGTATGTGTGTGCTTGGTGTTCTTGTGTTGTTTTTCTTTCTTTATGAAACCGTGAGAAGAAAATACTTCTGTTTTTGGAAACTTTCTGTAAATATTGTTGGTGAAAATTTAACATTTGTTGTACGCCGAGTTTTCATTTGTCACTTGAAATGATGAAGAAAACAATGATATTCATGACTAACAGTGGTGATGTTGATGATGATGATGATGAAGCTGATTATACCTGCCCTTCTTGAATAAGGGCTTTTGATGTCCACTGTATTTTTGTTGGAGGTGTTGTGTGGTCACAGCCAGACAAAAGGAGAGGAGTGATACCCAACACATTCCCAGGCTCACTGTAGCAACACTGCCACACCCCTGCCACACGGAGATGAACAAGAAGCTGTAGCCTGGTTTTTTTTGTTTGTTTGTTTTTAACTAGATAAATGTAATTTCATCGTTTCAAACACCATAAATGGAAAACTACTGGTTACTGTGTGTGAGAAGACTGTGTACCTCCCTGTGGAGTTCCTCTGCCCCGGTCGCTTGGCATCACATCGCCTGCTTATAGGCTTGGGGATTTACTATAATGCCATTGTGTTGGACAGGATTGGCCCTGTACTGACACTGATGATGCCTTCCTTATTGAATTTGGACTCATTGTTGCTGTACTGGGTGCCATTTATGAGGAAGTATGGAAAAGAAGCTTGTTTTAAGTAGAATGAGGCAACCCATCAAACTGACATTCTGTATTCAAATGGATCCCCCTCCTGTTATGCAAACTGACCAGCGCAGCCTCATAAAAGGTTTGGCTCTTTCTGATTAAGATGTTTTTGGGTGCTGTCGAACGACAGCGTCAGAAGCCTCAGATAGAAGCAAGAGCTAAACTGTAAAATGTCACATAGCAGATCGAAAAGAATTTCTCATCATACTCAGAAAGGACAGAACATAATTCTTTTTGAAAATGTCCGAAATGTGCACTATTTTCTTTTGACAGATATGTATTAAATCTATGTTCTCCTTTTAGATTGAAAGAAAAAAACCCACTTGAGAGTGATTTTCTGTTATTTTCGCCAAAGCTGGTAATACAACCACATTCCCAGTTTACATTTCCCACTTCTGGTGCATCTTTTACAGCTTTTCAAACTATTTTCTTCCTCTGACATAGTTCAGCAGCTACTGCCAACAGCTGTCTGCAGGAAAGACAGTGCAAACATTTTTGCCTTCATCTGTAGAGCCATTCCTCGCGGGGAGTCCTACAGGGAGTGAAAATGTCCAGCAGTACACCAAAAATAAAGCATGACTTCTTTTCACAGCTTCAGAGCCTAGCTAACTTTTGATGTCATGTGGACATTTTTAATCAGGGAGGAAATAAGCAATACATTCAGCTAATCTAATGCCATATTCTAAAATATCACTAATTTGAGAGTGGTTCCTTTATATTGAGAGATGTTGAGGGTACCACTCCTGTTCACCTCCTGTCTCTGTGGCCCACCTCCTCAGCAAAAAGTGCGCTCTCTTAAAACACACAATTGTGATGTGTACAATCTGATTTAATGTATTTATTTATGTATTTTTGCCAACTTTGTATAGTGTATAAATATCTATAAATATATGAAAAATGACAGTACTGTATAGATTTTAGCTGCCTGGTAAGGTTAATAGTATATACTTGGTAGACTAAAAGAAAAAGCGTAGAGCTGTTCAAAAGCCAGTTACTGAGAAAATGCTTTCTGTAAAATCTGGTGCCGCTGGCTCTTTTTACATCCTAAGTTTTGTTTCGGATTAATTTTTTTATTCTGGCCAGTGGGATCCAAAGCGTGTGTTCTTTTCGTCTGTTTGTTTGGTTTAATTGGCTGGTTTTGTTTTGTTTCTTTCTCAACGAGACACAGCGAGGTTCTGGCAGCCAGGAGAGTGCAGTGGAACGCGGACCAGGACCCTGTGCATTAGTGTATGTGTGTTAGGTGTATGTCTGTAGTAATAGTGCTCTCTGTGCGGTGCCTCCCTCCTCTTCCTCTCTCTGATGTAGATTGTCATGTGGCACAGTGTGAGTGTTTGTTAAGCTTTAGGATGACTCTGTTCGTTGAAGTTGCCAGATGCCTCCTTCTCTCCGTGTGCGCGTCTCTGTGTGTCCACTCTCTTTCTTCATTACAACACTTAGTTTTAATCCCCACCGAGTATAGATTTTCACTTCCTCTGCTCAATTGTTCATTTACTCCTCCATTCAGATGGTAATGCATATACCAGAGTCTAATTTCAAAGTAATCCATTCCCCCTCATCTATCTGGGATTCTTTGTCCATTAGCATCTCCCATCCGTCACCCTCCACATGACTAAAGAGCACCTTGGTTTTTTTCTACACTGCTCTGTGGACCAGAGAATGATTTAGCACAAAACAGAGGAGATCCATGCCACTCATCCCAGTTAACACCTCCCACAACAAACTCCAAGGAGAAGGATATCTGTCAGCTTCACCACATAGTCACAAAGCAACCATAATTAATGAGTAAAGCACAGACATGCAACTCAAACCAATGATGTGGCGGCTACATTGCAGCCCATTTGTAGCAAAAAGTAAGAGAAAAAAGAGCCTTAAAGATTGGACCAACTATACAGATAAGTAAGATATGTGCATTTGTAGTGGACAAAGACTGATCTCCCTTTTCTGCACCACATTTATTACTCAGTAGTCCAGCGCATTGCTTGGTTGCTCTGTACATATCTGTGTAGTGCTTCTGTTGACGTCTCTGTAGTAGTGTAGTAAAGGGTTCTTACTGGGCAGCTTCAACAGACGTCCTCTCCCTCCACTCTTTGTCTCTATCCTTAAGAAACTTCAAACATTCCATCTGAACTTCTTGCAAACAACACTTTAAAGAGGATTTAATCTCACTGGGAACAACAGTGAAGAAAGACTAAACTGTAGATGTTTTTACTAGAGCCATAAAATTAACCAAGACATCTTGGACGTGTCCTTTTGTGACCCGCTAACCTTTAACTGGTAGCATGCTTTTTCTTAAGACCTCCATGCATGACTCTCTGCCCCTAATACCTACCTCCACTTTGATATGACTGGAGAAAGAGGAGGTGGGAGAGCCCTGAATTGGAGCAGAGCGGCATATTTCCGTGGTCTCACCCCGGGACAGGATGGAGGAGATTGAGGGCGTCTCAGGATTTTGCCCAGTAGCACTTTGGTTTTGCGTTCCATGTTTTTTTTAGCCTCTCCTGTTATTTTGGCCGAGCAGACTGTGATCTTACTGGTTGATTTTATTGTTCTCCTCCACTCATCAGTGTTAAGTGTGCTGGGTGGACGGAGTCTTGGAGCTGAGCTCAGATTTTGTTCCATATTAAAGAATCTTTTTTACTAAAACTGTGTCCAGAGACTCATTGATTTCTCCTCACATCACTAGAAGGAAATATCCATTTCCTTAGGAGATATTTTAAAGCGCAAGAGCTATGTGCCTTTTTTTTTTACATTTAATTTTGCAGTCAATATGAGCATATGTCTGAAAATGAACTTTGTTCTACTTAAATGATCAGTTTACCTTTATAAATGCTTCTTGTTGGACTGATGAAACCTACTGCAATAAACCCCCACTCAATTTAGTTCAGATTTATAGGTCATCAGAGGATCATTGCCACTCATTTGGGTGGTTAATGGCTTTACTTAACTCTGCTATTATGAGGGCGATATCTTCGGCTTCAAGACGGAATCCCTATATGTCAAGTCCACCAACGAGCTCACATTTCGCAAGCCTCACACTAAGAAATGTGGGCGTCCACAAAACCACTGTGAACAGTTTCTTTTAAAAAAAGAAGCATTTGAAAATTTACCGTTTTCTATAATAATTTCTACTGTGAATACAAAACCTTCAAGTGTCTAAATAAAGCAAAAATAGGAAGATCGTCATGATGGTGATGAAGGAAGTGGGGTTGGACCCAGTCGCAAAGTCAGTTTAAATCAAGTTTATTGCAGAAGTGCAAAATCAGACCGAGATTGGCAGGACGACTGACCAGAAGGGAGAAGCTCGGCAGGGTGACTGACCAGAAGGGAGGAGCTCGGCAGAATGACTGACCAGAAGGGAGGAGCTCGGCAGGATGACTGACCAGAAGGGAGAAGCTCGGCAGGATGACTGACCAGAAGGGAGGAGCTCGGCAGGATGACTGACCAGAAGGTAGGAGACCAGCAGGATGATTGACCAGAAAACAGGAGCTCGGCAGGATGACTGACCAGAAGGGAGAAGCTCGGCAGGGTGACTGACCAGAAGGGAGGAGCTCGGCAGGATGACTGACCAGAAGGGAGAAGCTCGGCAGGATGACTGACCAGAAGGGAGGAGACCAGCAGGATGATTGACCAGAAAACAGGAGCTCGGCAGGATGACTGACCAGAAGGGAGAAGCTCGGCAGGGTGACTGACCAGAAGGGAGGAGCTCGGCAGAATGACTGACCAGAAGGGAGGAGCTCGGCAGGATGACTGACCAGAAGGGAGAAGCTCAGCAGGATGACTGACCAGAAGGGAGGAGACCAGCAGGATGACTGACCAGAAGGTAGGAGACCAGCAGGATGATTGACCAGAAAACAGGAGCTCGGCAGGATGACTGACCAGAAGGGAGGAGTTCGGCAGGATGACTGACCAGAAGGGAGGAGCTCGGCAGGATGACTGACCAAAAGGTAGGAGCTCGGCAGGATAACTGACCAGAAGGTAGGAGACCAGCAGGATGATTGACCAGAAAACAGGAGCTCGGCAGGATGACTGACCAGAGGTATGAACCTAGCAGAATGGGAGAATGCACCAGGAAACAGGGTAATGGACCAGACATGGAAGGAAACCATCATGGCTGTAAGACCATAGTACTGCATGTCGGTGATGCAGGGGAATGATCCGACAAGAAAGTGAGGAACACCAAGGCTTAAATCAACTGAATGAAGCAAAGACAAACATGGGGATTGGAACCAGGTGTGCAAAATTAGGGCAGAGGGCTAGATTAAGAGGGAGGAAATGTTCCAAATGGTGAGAAGGACCATGACAAAGATTCCTGACTTACTGTGGACAAGAGGATGTTGAACATACACAAAATACTAATACGTAGTAGCTATGATCTATTATCATTTGTGTGTTAGAATGAAAATTGAGAGAAACGGGGCTGAGGAAGTTCCTTTTAATCTTGAGAAACGCTTATTATGGCTTAAAGTGCCTCTACATTTATGCAAAATTAATAAAAACACAATTAATAATGTTAACTTTGAGATTGGTTTTTATCACCATCTCTAATAAATGATTTATTTAAATATGTAGGTATTCCATAATTGTTGAAAATGATCGCTGCTCTTATACAGCATTGAAGTCACTTAAAGAGAGATATAGAAATAAGAAGCTTCAGGGTCTATAAAGTCATTAACAGGACATTAAATCTGTAAATGTTCATTTAGATGAAAAATAGTCACATGCTCAACTGATTAAATTATTATAATTTCATAACTCAGGCATTTAGTTTGTAGAAAGGTGTAAAAAAAATTCTTATTCAACGGCAAATCAATAAAAATAAAAAAAAAAAACCAAGGGCGCAAAATAAGAAAGAATTGTGAGATGAAATTAAAAATGTTTCTGCATAACGTTATTGAGCAAATTTTTAATGACGAAGACGAAACGTCAATTTTTAGAAATCTGTGTAACATCATTTTGCTAAGGGGTAAAGTTCAATTTGTGAAGATTTTTTTAATCAGTAGCAATTAAAAATATAAAATGTCAACCTTGTGCTTAAAGCAAAACATCAGTCAGCATGAAATCCTCATTAAAACACCGAATCACAGCAGCGTTTGTAGAGTTTGTTTAATCATTTGGGTTTTTCAGCAACAATTTTCTTCTGAAATTCCACCTGCGAGCTGTTTTTGTTAAAATAAAATCCAAATCTTTTCTGGGGCTGTCATTCAAACAGTAAAAAAACCTACCTTTCTTAATTTAATAAGTTTCTTGTTGTGTTACAGCTAATGGTTTTTCTTACAGATGTCAGAAAGAGCTGTTGTTTGGAGTTGAAATGTCTTATTTATTTCATGAACCCTTTCATTTGATTCCTGTACTCCCATCAAGGCAATGTAAAACTCAAAATGGAAAAAGATGACAGTGCAATTTACTCAAAAGCGTGCATGCCAGATTTGCCTATTAAGTATAAAGGTAAAAAATGAGGCAGGAAGGAGATAAGACTCACAGCAGTGGGTTAGTGATGCAGAGAGAGCACCGCTGAGGCCCAACACACAAAGGAGGGTCTAGGTGACTGAGCTGTCTCTTTATGTCCTTAAACATTAATTCCATGCTATTTTGCAGCAGACAAAGAAACAGGTTATTGAACTGACAGAGAAACCCTAGAGAGATGCCTCCCAGAGCTGCAGACTATCAGCAGTAAAGCCACCAAGCAGACACAGTCAAGCCCCAACAGACAGGGCCTGGGTTTGTCCCTTCCTGAACTACAACAGACGGCTGCAGGCAAACCATACGCAAGATCTCAGCGGGGAACCCTTGTTTGCATCACCTCCATCTATTTTTAGAACTACTGCATTCACCTTTTTTCTCCTGGTTACAGAAGATGCAGGATTCCTTTTCTGCTATTGTTATTTCTATAGAAATCTGTCTTCCTAACTAATTTTTGCTACCAAGAATTTGTAATAAGTGTGAATTATGCAGTTCAGGAATAAATATAGAGAGCTGCGTTGCCAAGATGAACAATCAGAGGAGAACTGAAAATCTCTGGAATTTCATTTAAGGCCGAGGACAGCAGGTGTTTCCATCTGTTTCTCATTCTGACTGCTGCACAAAAGTTGGTTTAATAAGTCAACTCATCTTGAGTAATATTTGACTGAAATGAAAATAGGCACCTAGTTCAGTCCTGCTGAGTGGATCAATGTGAATTTATAATTAGAAATGTCTATACTATGCACATTGTGTTTAAGAGAGAAAGAGCCCAGAAATGAGACTGTCAGTTTCAATGATGCAGGCGTTTCCCTGTAGTTATCTTTCAACAAAGATGAACAGTTCAGAGCTTGAAATGACAACATGTCAAATAAGAAAGTCTGTGCAATAGCCAGACAAGTGGCAGATCAGTAAAGACAAGCTGTACCAGCTGCCAATATTGGGTAGATTGAAAAAAGGAAAGAAAAAGGAAGTGATGTAGCAGAGGTGAAGAAGCAGCAGGAATCTAAGAAAATTAGATGACAACAGAAGAAATGGAAGGTGAGAATTAGAGGAGAGGTGTGGAAGTGGTGTGACCATGAGAAGCTTGTGAAAGAAAAAGATCCGGTTGGATTTTATACCGCAGCTAATTCAGAAACTGGCACAATCCATAATACATAAAGGGAAAAAAATGCTGAAGGAAGTGGAAACAGAAGAACAAAGCAGATGTAAGATGTTTGCTTATCTCGTTCAACACATAAATTTCCATGCCATGAAATATAAATGAGTAAATACATATAATGCATAAACACCTGTTTATAGAAAAACAAATCAGATTTATTTCTTGTGTCCCAAACACAGCAGATGAGCCAAATATGCCTGGGATTAAATTGAGATGCCCATGCTGATATGTCTGTTGATGTGTACATGTTCGGAATATTTCCATTACAAACAGCAGTGGGTGATGACTCTTGTCTTGAATGGACATTTTTTATCAAGATGTCATGCAAATTTCAAGCCATCCATCATTTTTATGTAACGCTTGACTGGAGTCAGAACTGTGGCAGCATCACAATGCCATCCAGTGGTCACACACAGGAGCTCAAGGATCGTGCTGAGTACGGTTAGAAATCCATAATTGTATGTAAAAAAAAAAAAAAAAAAAAAAGGATCAACAGGTTAGAAGCACAAACAATTTGTTTTTGAATATTCATATTTCAGAATGAAAGACATATTTAATCAAACTTACATTCTTGGTCAACTAATCATTGAAAAGGTAATTTCAAGAATCATCTAAAGCTGAGTTGTGGGAGTTGCTAGATGTTTCAACAGCTAGTTAGCAGGTGAGTGGTGGGGTACACCCTATGCAGATCACTAATCGGTCATACCAGAGAGACAGACACCTAATCATGTGCAAAACACGTTCCTGTCAAAGAGTTGAAGGAGACCACAGTCTGGACACTTTGTACTCTTTGTCAGAACAAAGACATTCTCCACAACCCGAATCCCTCTTGTCTAAACTAGACCCAAAAGAGTACCAAAGAGATAAACTTCTGAAATGAACAAGAAACCCAAGGAACAGTGAGAACAGGGGTGATCAGAAAAGTCCATTCAGTAGTGTAAGAGACAGATGTCTTCAAGCCAGAGAAGGAATGTAATAAAATGTGGATTTACAGTAGGAAATGTTTGTCTGCAACAGGTCTATTCAAGATATCCCCTAATATCACTGCATATCAATGCTCCTTTATCATCTTTTCATAAAAGAAAAAAAAAACTATAAAATTACGCACATATTTGTATTGCGCACTGATTGGAAGTTAAAGACTAAAAGGAAACATCATGGACCCCCAAAATAAAAAAATTAATTTTTTTTTCATTTCGTCTCCTAAACCCCTTATTGCGTAATGAGTCACCTGGGGTGTTGGAGCCCATCCTGGCTGATTTCAGGCATGAGGCAGGGTACATCCTGAACAGGTCGCCAGTCTGTTGTGGGGCCACACATACACAATCATACACACATTCATTCCTAGGGGAAATTTTGTAGCAGCCAATCAACCCTAACATGCATGTCTTTGAAAGGTAAGAGGAAATTGGAAAACCCAAAGAAAACTCACATATACACGGGGAAAACATGCAAACTCCATACAGAAAGCCCAGTGTGTCAAGCCACATCCCACCCGTGACTCAAACCCCAACTTTCTTGCTGTGAGGCCACTGTTTTAAGGACTACACAAAATGATTAGTGGAAATTTAAAAGTTCTACAACTTGACTGCTTTAATCCACTCAACATGTTTTCAGAGAAGCTACACACAAGAGTAAAGTGCTGATGAAAAACTGAAACATGCTGTTTTTATTATTGCGCTGAATAGACACTCCAACAAAACACCACTGAACAAAAGCTAGCTGCACACATTTATAGAAAGATTGTGTGAGAACTGAGCAGGAAGTGAGCGTGTACAGAATCATTACTAAAGTAGGATCATTTGAAAGTGAAAGTCTTTTCATGGTAGATTTTCTATGACTAAAACTTTGAACTCCAGCTCCTGCTTTTGAAATCCCCACAATTCTTTAATCCTTTAATCTTCATCTATTCTTTCATCCTACTCTGAGATATCAATGATGTCTAAGACTTCAGTTCTGATTGCCTCTTCCTGAAGCCTCTAAGGCCGTTTTCATGTCAATGTGAGTAATTATTAGTCCCATCTTTGACTAATAACATTCAGTATTTGTTTGTATCTGTGTTTGATTTTGAGCCCTGGAAACCGACTGTAATATGATTTGGATAAAAATCTATTCTGCAGTTTACATTTAAATTTCTCTCCCTCTCTTGCGGGGCTCATTTACTAAAAGGGTGAAGTCAGAAGTGTTTCATGTTATTATATCACAGCAGAAAAGCAGCATGGTGTTGAAGAAAATGCAGGCAACAAATGAGAGACCTGTAGAATACTCCCTAGATGGATAACATTAAACTCATCAGGAAAAGCACTTCACTCCTCAGCAGCAACGCTTTGCTCTGGTGGTGAATATCCTAGCAACAGAAATCTGTTTACTTACTAAATTAGTACAACACAGAGGTGAACAAACAACCCGCAGGTTTGGCCTAGGAGAAAGTCAAGCTTTTCTCGGTAGTGGGAAGTTTGGTTTAACAAGGTAATTCTATACTCATTGCAAGCAATCCAAATTAGGATGTTAATAACACTTCCACAAAATTACAGAAAATTGATGCATTAGTTTGTCACAGGTTTTGATCAGTTTATAAGTTTGTTTTGCTGTCGTAAGAGTAGGTCTCACCGCGTTGTCTGCTTTCATTTAGTACTGTATATCGATGGTGTCCATGTTTCTGCAGGGTCTTTTCGATCCATCATTTTTGACAAGGAAGTTTCTCTTACAGCGGTAACAGATGGCTGATCAGGGATTAATTCCCACTGTAAATACTCGAAATGGTCAACTTAACAGTACTGACATCTATAATTCTGTAACGCAGTCTAACACTGCAAATACAGGTAAGTGATTCAAGCCCCCTCACTCTGCGGAAATCTTATGCATGTGGAAGATCATTATTTTCAGCCAACTTTTTCCAATTTAGAGTACCAAAAAGCCTGCTGCAATCCCCAGCAAATACTGATCAGACAAGGTAAATGTTATCCACGTCAATCCTTTATAGATGCATTCATAAAAGCCAATGGTGATATAACCAAATGTAGCCACCTAACCTCTTACAGTATGTCTGAATGTTTAACAGTAAAATGTCTAAATTTGCATTTGGAACATCAATAAAAATTGTACAAAAAGAAAACATTGTTTAACATTGTATTAAATCGGACTCAGATTTTACTGGTGACATTTTGGTCTTACAGCCTCAAACGTGAGGCCTGATTGTTGCACTGATCCGGGGTTAACACCAAACCCAACTTCACACTATACCGCTTTGAGTACAGACGAGGATCAAGTTAAGTAAGTATCAAGCTGACACAAACTGACTAAATTTGAATCAACACTGACCAAGGAGGAGTCCAGAAAGGCTCACATGGTAACTTAGCTTATAGCAAATCAGACAGAAAGCGTGATGTTGAGCTAATGTTGATATTACACGATAAAAATCTTTTAAAATCGAACTAAATCAAACTGTGTCTTTGTAGATATAGAGAAAGCGTATGACATGGTACCTAAAGAAGAACTATAGTATTGTATGAGGGAGTCTGGTGTGACAGAGAAGTATGTTAGAGTGGTCCAGGATATGTATGAGGGTTGTAAGACAGTGGTGAGGTGTGCTGTAGGTAAGACAGAGGAGTTCAGTGTGGGGGTGGGACTGCATCAGGGATCTGCTCTGAGCCTTGTGCTGCTTGCCATGGTGATGAACAGGCTGACAGACGAGGTCAGACAGGAATCTCCATGGACAATGATGTTTGGAGATGACATTGTGATCTGTAGTGAGAGGAGGGAAGAGGTGGAGGAAAAGCTGGAGAGGTGGAGGTTTGCACTAGAAAGAAGAGGAATGAAGATTAGTCAGAGTAAGACAGAGTACACGTGTGTGATTGAGAGGGATCCAAATGGAAAAGTGAGGTTACACGGAGAAGAGATAAAGAAGGTGGAAGATTTTAAGTACGTATCTAGGATCAACAGTCCAGAGCAACGGAGAGTGTGGAAAAGAGAATTTTCTGGCATTTTCCTTCAAGGTTTACCACAGTTTCTTTCATCTAACCCTATCTCCTGCATTCTTTTCGGTTACACCAACTATCTTCATGTCTTCTTTTACTGTATCCATGAACCTCCTCTTTGGTCTTCCTCTAGACCTCCTGCCTGGTGGTTCCAAAACCAGCATCCTGTAGCCCTAAACTTCAATGTGCTTTATTTCCCGTGCTCTTGTTTTCTGATAGCTGCACTAAACAGCCTGATGAAATTTACCAGCCTTATGCCTTCGCTAAGTGTTGTGAACCTCCAACAAACCCACTTCTGGAATGTACCATTGAAGAGCTATGCAGTCCACCAAAACCAGTTCCTGTGCTGCACAAGGTACTTCAAGATGTCAATAAAAACAACAGTTTTCAATGTTGAATTTTCTGGGGAAAAATATCTTGATGTTTTTCTGCAGACCGAATACCAAGACAAGTATGTGTACACTCCTCCTTCATTGTCAGGTGAAGACTGTTGAAAAAATTGAGGTTTTAATTTTTCTTGCAATACAAATAGAAATCAGATTCATACAGAAAAAAAAAAGATTAAAACAGTAAATAAACTTTATATAATTATTTTATTTATTTAATTTTTTTTGGATTGCAGTTGAACCAAGGCATGCGGATGGGTTGAAATCACTGACAGGTTTCACTGAGGGAGATGATCTTGAGTTTTACACCTTCAAGGAGAAAAACAGTTGCTCAGTGGGTATCGCAGCAATGACTGCCATGTTTGTCTTTTAATGATCAAAACATTTTTTAATGTTTGTTCACTAAGAGCTAATTTCTATTTTCAAACACAATAGATAGTCTGTTAGGTATTTTAAATGATGTAATATCTCAGTACGTTTCTCAGAATTTTACTTTTGTTACTTTTTTTCACTAATTTAGGTGGAACCCCATGAGGTCCATAAGTCTGTAACTCATACTGACTTTGGTCCTTTTCCTCCTTTGCTGAAGGTAAAATGACACCAACAAAATCTTTATATGTTACAAAATTGGAAATGTAGTCTAGTATTTCATCTCGGTTTTCTTCTTCTCTGTTTAAGGGTAATGAGCCAGTACCTGGTCTGTGCACACAAGCATCTCGAGAATCAGGATACACAGAAGATCTCAAATCTCCCCTTGAATGGCCCGTAAGTAATTGCTTACTTTCATCTAACATTGCTTTATCCTTTATTGTAAGCAAAGAACAAAAGAGACATCATTTCCCATCATTTCCTAGTGCTCCCTTGTGACCCTGCCTAAATGTAATATCCAACAAGCAACTGTGATTCCGACTAGAGGAAAGGTAACACTGTTACTTCAAATTTCCTCTCTTATTTTCAAACATATTATCGGTTGTAAGTTAACATCTTGTGTTTTTAGGAGATTTCAGAGCTTCTTCGTAATATTCCGTGCAACTACATTTTCCCTAAAACACCTTTTGAAGCCTCAAAATTTAGTACACATTATCATACGCAGTAAGTATGTTGGACTTCTTCTTTTGGCATTTCCCGTCAGGGGTCGCCACAGCAAGTCAGTTTCTTCCATCTAAACATATCTGTTGCATCTTCTTCAGTCATGCCAACTATCTTCATGTCTTCCTTCACTGTATCTATGAACCTCCACTAGTCCTTTTTTCCTGGTGGTTCCAAACCCAGCATCCTTCTGCCGATGTAATCTCTCTCCTCTGCACATGTCCAAACCATCTCAGTCTGGCCTCTCTGACTTTATCTCCAAAACCTCCAACATGCTGTTCCCCTGATGTACTCATTTCTAATCCTGTCCATCCTGGTCACTCCCAGAGAGATCCTCAGCATCTTCATCTCTGCTACCTTCATCTCTCTTTCCTGTTTTTTCTCAGTCCTACTGTCTCTAGACCAAACAGCATGGCCGGTCTGACCACGGTTTTGTACACTTTTCCTTTCATTTTAGCTGAAACTCTTCTGTCACACATTACACCTGATACTTTTCTCCACTTGTTCCAGCCTACCTGCTTCTTCACCTATTTTCCACAGACACACAGCTTATTTATTCATGTTTTGTAATTTTGTGCTTGAAGGTGGAATTAATTAGACACTAGAATTTAGAGTTGTAACATTTTATTTTTATTCAAATGAAACCATATTTCGGTCAAATTGCTAAGTAGTTTTTGTCCATTGTTTTTACTTCATGTGATTGATAGTTTCTTTTGTTTTTCTTTGTTTCATTGTACAAAACCAAAGACAGAAATATCTAAGTGACAAGAATTTTTATTTCTAGGTTTTGTCTCCGTGGTAAGAACGACAAGGCGAGATGTATCGTGCCTACGAGATTCATCAACACACACAAGTGTAACGACTACCGTCACGAAAACACAGAAAAGTGGAGTAAACTTATGTTACAAAAATACATAGAAATCAATCAGGCTCATGACCACAGAGTTAAAATATGCTTTTGATTTCACAGATACATCCTGAAGAACTAGACACTTCCGTACCTCCAATGTCACCTGCTGGGGTCCTATCATCAAAATAAAAAGTCACAGTATATATCATTATTTGTGCAGCCACATATGCACAAGTTCTCATAAAGACATAAAGCACATTCCTGCTTTCATTGTTTAATTATTTCTATTTTCAGTTCTAAACAAATATAAAAAGGTTGGTTACTTTTGGCCAGATGAGTTGCAGAGTTTCAAAAAATTCGCATAATGGTGAGCAAACATGCACATTAATGATTGTCCCATTTATCATTTTCCACTTATCGCGGCTGTGTGCCGTGGAGGCATCAGCTTCAGACAGGAACACCAGGCTTTCCTCATGCCAGCTGCATCCTCCAGCACACCCAGGAAGATTGCGAGTTGTTTCCCGGCCAGCTGTGAGACATAGTCCCTCCAGTTGGTTCCTCTGGGTCTCCACCTGGTGGGTTCTGCCCGAAACACTTCCCAGCGAGGCGCTTGGGAGGCATCCTAACCAGATGCCCGAACCACCCCATCCGGCTTCTCTCGGCCGGGAGGAGCAATGTCTTTACTCCGAGCTCCTCACCTTACCGCTGAGTGAGAGTCCAGTTACCCTGTGGAAGGAGCTTATTTCGGCCGCTTGTATCCATAGTCTCGTTCTTTCGGTCACCACCCACAGCTGGTGACCATAGGTGAGGGCAGGAATGTAGATTGACTTGTAAATCAAGAGCATTGCTTTTCTGCTGAGGTCTTTCTTTACCACAACGACACTGCAGTGTCTTGATTATTGCAGACGCCGCACCGATCCGTCTGTCGATCTCCTGCTTCAGCCGTCTCCCCACTTGTGAACAAGACCCAATGATGCTTAAACTCCTCCACTTGGGGAGGGACCTTATCCCTTACCTGCAGAGCATTCCACCCTTTTGTTAGTTAATTTAAAAAAATAAGAGCTATTGTTGAAGGGTCTAAGTGTGAATTTAGAGACGGTTCAGAAACATAAAATTGTAAGCTGGCATACACTAAAGTTAAGAGGCTGCACACACAGCACACAGACATTAATGAGAAGTTGATGAGACCCTGGTGGAACACATAAGCACACAGCAGATAATTGGATAAGAAGGAAGGAGAGAAATTGACAGAGAAGAAACCCTGTAACCATGACAACAATGAGGTCTTTTTTAAAAATGTGCTACTTAAGCATCGCTCTCCTCCCATCATTTGAACCTCTGCTTCAAATGTTGTCTACGGTAGTTTGACAAAAAGTATTAAAATGACAACTACATATTTTCATTGCTTCACAAGAAATAATTTTTTTTAAAGAAAATTATTACAAATGTGTTTTTGCAGAAAATGATTCTTTGATGACAATCCATTTGGAACATGATTGAAGTTATCAAAGTTACAAGAAAAATATAGTGTTTCACGTACAAGCAGTCATTTATAACAAATGAAACCAAAATGAGTATTTTCTGAGCCGTGGTGTAAGATCTCACAATTGCTGTTTATTTCAAACTTCAACAACATTTCAGCTGGATATCTTTTAAAGACTTTTCATGACCACGTCTTTATATTGTAAATCACAAGCTTTCAAGAAAACAACTTCAATACTGATGGAAAGCTTCATCTTTCATTTTCAGGATCATCTTCAAAACCTGATTGTATTTTTTTTCCACACCAAGCAACCTTGGTCTCACTGTTCTTTATTGAAACACTGTACACAATGGATCCTGAATCCCGTGTGTGTGCTTTGTCAGCAGACTTTTGTTTTCTGACAGTTTCTTGTTACAAACTAAATGACACCACCCGCCTCACAATGCTACTAATTACTCCGGATCTTTGCCAAACCAGTTTAACAAACACCCTGACAACAGCTCTCATCAATTCAGGGGAAATTGAAAAACAGCTCCTGTGGAGAAAAAACTACTTCAAGACCTGACTAGACATAAAGTCAACACGTGCCACTGCATAAGGACAAACATGGGCCTTTTCTCTGCTTCTGAAGGCCAAATGACAAAATACTGTGTTTTTTCATTCTACAGTAAGACGTAAAGACTGACTAAGATGTATTTAATGCAAAAAAAAAGTTGTTTGAGTGTAGTTTGAATTCTTTTGCTGCATTTTTTTCTATCTATAAAATGCATATTACTCAAGTGACTCAATGTAGATTTTTATTTTTTGTTGTTCTTTTTAGACTGTTGCAAGATAAACTCAAAAACAGAAATCAAAATTAACAGTTTTTCCCTCAGTTTTGTTTTGATTTAAAAAAAAATTGCAAAAAAAACTTAGTTCTCACTTTTAGCCACAAGATGGCGTTAAAGATAGTTAAAAAAATTTTGTGCACAGAAATTTTAGATTTTTTTGTGAAACATCTTGAAGTTAAAAAGTTTTAGAAAAAAAATAGTAAAAAAAAAATAAAAAAAATTTGCAAGTAATAAGTCATTTGCAGCCACAATATGTAGATATATATATATATATCTACATATATATATATATATATAGTCCTGAAAAAATTATAAAAATTAGTTGTTTTGTTAAATCTCTGGTTAAAAAAATGCTCTATTTTGCATCAAACATCTGTCATGTCAGACACACATTAATTTGCACTTTGATAACATGCTTTTTTAAAGAATCAAGTATCAAAGTTCAAATTAATGTTAACACAAGATTGTTTTTATGGATTTTAGTTCATGAGTAATTGTATTTTAGATTTTATAGTTAATTTGCTAATGGTGGCTTTACAACAAGAAGGTTTGGGTTCGAGACCCGGAGTGGGGTCGAGGCTTGAAACACTGGTCTTTATTTGTGGAGTTTGCATGTTTTCCCCATCTATGCATGGGTATCCTTCGAGTACTTTGGTTTCCTTACACGTTTCAAAAACGTGCATGTTAGGTTAATTGGTCACTATGCAATTTCCCCAAGGAATGAGTTTGTGTGTGTGGATGGTTGTCTCTGTGTGTGGTCCCTCAACAGACTGGCGATCTGTTTGGGGTATACCCTCCCTCTTAGCTGAAATCAGACAGTATAGGCTCCAGCACCCCCTGTGACCCGTCTGGTATAAGCAGTTTAAACTGGAGTTTGTGAATGATTGTACATGATGCTTCTCACAGAAAATGAAAAACACATCAACTAAATAAGAATAAAGAATAAAATAATCAGACAAGTTATTAGCTGTGACATCAGTCGTTACCAAAAACAGTCTGATTAACATTCATTTTTTTTTAAAAACAACATATATTGTGAGCAACATCTACTCTTTTCACCACCCTCAGGTTTATTCAAGGTCATAAATGTGGGTGAAAGGTAGGCGATAAACAAAAAACGCCATTGCTTCATGTTGCATAACACGTGATTAACCTCTTTTTTTAAAACTGGTTGATACAAATGATCATGACAGAAAACCCCTTATCCTGCATTACTACTGGTATGAGTAGATATATGTACCTCCAGTTACAGTATATAATAGCAGAGGTGACTGTGTGTTCTTTGTGTGCAGAGACTCGTGGTGTAGAAGAAAATTAAATGAGACATAGTGTGTTTTCATCTCTCTAGTTCTTCTTCTCTAGTTATGGTTCAGGATTATTTGATTAATTCTATGGTATGAACAGTTCTTGAATGGTTTGTATGAGCAATGACATTTAAATTGTGATTTTGTGTCTTTCTTTGGTGCTTTTTTAATCTTGTTTAATCTTTTCAGTTTTCTTGAGCTTGCTACTTTTCAGTGAAAAACACAAGAAGTTGTTACACTCATGGACTTCTAGGAGTTTAATTCTTTGCTTTACTGTCGCTGTGAAAAATAGTGTTTTTGGGAAGCAGCGTTATGGCCATCTTTGCCAGAGAACATGTTTTCAGGGCAGCTTGGCTGGGCAGCCGGGGTATATGTAGGTCAGAGAGGTATAATATATGTTACAGAGGTCATGCTTCTTGTTTACTAGAGCTGACACAGCAGTACCAACTCAACTACAACACATGACATACAAATATTTGCAAAGCATTTGATTACATGGCACCAGAGGGCAGAGGGCACAGCAGGCACTGATCTGGGTGAAAGGGCGAGAAAATATTGTATTCATCTCTTACAGCGTGTTACGTCATGCAGATAAGAGGAGGTGGATGGGAATGTTCTGACTTTGGCCTTATTTCTCTACATTCTGAAGTAAGAAAATGTTTTCTTTAAGTCTGATGCATAAGAATGAATCATGTCTCCCGGGTTATCCTTATAATTTTATTGCTGATTTTTAGGTAAATATGCAGAAATTATTAGAACACAGTGCGTTTTGGCTCCACAGATGTATAATCTGAGGTCAGAGTTCTTACCATATCTTTGATTTTGCCTGTGGATCTGTCCAATAAAGAAATAAAATTAATATCTTAATGTCACGCGGAAAAGCAAAAACACTTTGTTGTTGGATTACAACCTTGGGATTAGATTTTATCACAGTTGTGTTTTTGTTTTCTGAGATAACTTTTACAAAGTCCTTTGAATGAGTCAAAAAGTTGCCTGTCAGCAGTGCGTGATGGAACTAAAAGAGATGAGGCAATGTTCCTGAATGTCTCACAGGCAGCGACTCAGAGAGAATGAGAAGACTGTAAACAAATGTGCAGAATAAGAGAACTCAGACTGAAGATAGCAGTGATGTGAACGGACATCTGTGGAGTATCAACATCTTTTGCCACCCAGAGCGTGAGCAATAGACTAGACCCAGTAAATTATGTTCCCTTATTTCTTCTCTTTTACACATCTAGACAGTTTCAGAGTGCAGTTAAATGTTCACATACAAACAAATGAAAAAGGTTGTTTTACTTTAGTGAAACACTTTATTGCTTAAAAATTTGTCTTTCAGTCCATGGAAATTTGAAAAAAAAAGTTTTTTATCTGATATTCTGACAATTCGTAATTTGTTATGGCAATTAAAATGACTTTGATTTGACCAGCATATAAAATAATTTCCAGTAGTTTGTCAAAATTGACTTCTATGAAAAAGTGTGGCATTCACTTATTTTATATATAAAGTTTTATTTAATATCATATTAAAATATTTAAAAAGTAATATCCACCGTTATAATTGATATAATTTATCATTAGTTTTTATTACTGCTTTAATCCAGTTGACAAAGTTAATCAAAAGATTAATGCTTAAAATCGGTGAAAATATATTCCAGCAAGTGCTCCTAAATTTAACATTAGTTTATGTAATAATATAATCTTGATGCTTTTTAAAATGTACATTTCTGTTCCGTTTCATCATCTTCCAGTCATCCGGGACCGGGTCACGGGCGCATCAGCCTCAGATGGAAAACCCAGGCTTCTCTCACCCCAGCTGCATCGTCCAGCTCACCCGGGAGGATCCCGAAAGGATCCCGAGGAGTTCCCTGTCCAGCCTTGAAACATGGTCTCTCCAGCTGGTCCGGGATTTGCCTCTGAGTCTCCTCCCGATTGAATATGCCTAAAACACCTCACCAGCGAGGCGCTCAGGAGGCATCCACCCAGAAGCCTGAACCACCCATCTGGCTTCTCTCGACCTGGAGGAGCCACGGCTCTACTCTAAATGTACCTAAAATTTATTAATCATCAAAAAGTATGCAATAAAATAGGTCAATACATGAAGCACGTCTAACATCATGTTAGGGTTAACTCAAGCTGTATCGACATAATAAGTTAACTAAACCTGATATTGGGCAAGTTACTGAAATTTTACTCCGTTTTAACACCGACTTATGTGAATACATGTTCCCACCTTTCATTGTAGCAGTTTCAACAGAGTCACAAGGACACAAGAGTAAAGGCATTAATATTGTAGCACTAAGATAAATATTTCACTGTGGCTGAAATGTGGTAAGAAGAGACATAATGAGAAGAGTATCAGATGACACACACTGTCTACATGATTAAAGAGTTTAGTCCTGAGAGAATAACAACAATTGGGCCTTAATGTAGGTATAAAATATGTGGATATTGAAGTTTGATTTTTTTTTTGTTCAAAAATCCCAATTGCAATTTGTGCTTACTGTTTATGAAGACACCCCAGCTAAAAAAAAAAAAAACTTCCTTCAGTAATCCTGGATGTCAAATCTCTTAAAATAAACAGTTTGCGTAACCAAATATAAAGCACCCTCTGAGAATGCTAAAATTAAATGAAAAAAGCCGAGACAAGTTACTGACAGCTGGACACTGAGTGCATGTAGAAATACTGCACAAGTTGATGTGTTTTTGAAAAGTAATCACACTGTCTTCACATGAATAATTGTTTAATAATGGAAAATACTTTCAGTCATACACAAACACAGACACTCCTGTAGATTATGTGCAGTTTACTGAGATGTCTCGGGTGCAGTTAGTTTATTCAAAGACACTGCCCAGGTTATTTATTTTCACAGTAAATAAAGTATAAACTAGCAACAGAGCTAAGAAAGTGCCTCATATTCCTCCTGAGTTAGCTTCTTTTAAAACTTTGCAATTATTTTTTTTGGGGGAATTTCATGCCCCCTCATCTTGCCCTCCAGTATCTCCTAGCTCCTCCCCATTTTCGTACTCGTAGTCCATCTGAGCTCTGTCATACTCCAGCTCTCCTTCATATTCATACCCTTCTTTATCAAAGATCACATCCTCAGCTCCATTGTACTCAGAGGATGGAAGTTCTCCCTCCTCCTCATTCCCTTGAACTGCTTCTTCTCCATCCTCAATTGTTACCGTAGCTTCATTCGTTGCTTGTTTGGTGTTTGAGTTCTTTAGGATGCCATGAATTACTGGTTCTTCTGCCTGCATTTCTGCTAAAGCTTGTTCCTCAGCTTCCCTCTCAGCAGCTTTTCGTTTTCTCTCCTTGCGGGCTTCACGTGCTTCCATGAACTCTGCAGCTCCTTCGCCAACTACAAAGACATCCTCACCTACTTTTGGAGGTTCATTGACCGGGTTGTGGTCATAGGAGAAAAGTTTCAGGGATTTGAGACGCTTAAGGCTGGGGAACTCTGATATCTTATTCTTATCCATGTCCAAGATTTCCAATGATTCCATCCGCAGTAGGATTTTGGGAAAGGTTTCAAAGCGGTTTCCATACAACCATAATCCCCTCAGGGCCTCCATGCGTGTGAAGTCATGAGGTAGTGTCTTCAGTCGGTTGTCACCCATCTGCAGTGACTTAAGGTGGGGTAATTCGTAGAGCTCCTTGGGAAATCTTTGGAAGAAGTTGCTCTCCATCCCAATGGCTCTCAGATTCTGCAGGTTACTCAATTCCTGAGGGAAGACCATGAGCCGATTGCTCCCGACATAAAGACGGGTGAGGCTGGTGAGCTGGCAAACAGTCAGGGGAACATCTTCAATTTTGTTAAAGTCTACAGCGAGAGTTCGCAGACCCTGTAGCTGGACGATTTTATTTGGGAGGGTACGCAGCCTGTTCCCAGAAAGATACAGCTTCTCCAGATGCAGCAGGCCACAAACACGTGAAGGCAACTTCTTGAATTTACGGTAGCTTAAGTCCAACACAGGATCACCACTTTCCAATAACTCTTCTACCCCCAGTGGAAGTTCCTCTTCTTCTTCCTCGACTTCCTCTACTTCTTCCTCTTCTACTTCCTCTTTCTGCGATGTAATTTCTTCCTCTTCGCCATCCTTTGCTCCTTCTTCCCCCTCTTCCCCCTCACCCTTCCCAGAGGAGTTGCCCATGCTCTGTCCAAAAGCCCTTGACTCCAAAGTGATTCAGAGTCGAGTCATTTGATGAGGAAGAGTCTGTGACAAGTTAAAGTTCAGCCTGCAGCTCCTGATTTGTAGTAGGAGGCAAATGGCATCATGTTCCAGGCCAATTTACACTCCTTTAGCCATTTTGTCAGTTTATCAAGTGTCTCTTCATCCCTTCATCCCCTGTCCCATCAGAATAGTAAGCATTGGAGTAGTAGTAATGATAATAGTAGTAGTAATAGTAGTAATAGTAGTAGTAGTAGTAATAATAATTGTAGTAATTCTGCTGGTGGTTGATCTCAACAAAATAGAGTTGAATTTTGAATGGTTAATAAACTCTTACCCTCTCTTTTCTGATTTCCTCGGGGCTTTTCATAGACAGATAAAAGTCAGCTTTTCAGTAACCTGCTCACGTCCGTCAGTCTATCAGTTTGGAAGGAGAAAGAGACCCACTTTAAGAGACTAAATGGTTATTTAATTTCTGCCCCTCAGCCTCTCCAGAGGCTGCCGGTGGTAAGTCAGATAAACTGCATACTCAGTGACCTGGCCAGCAGCAAAAAGAAAAAAAAAAGCTATTGGAAGTCCATTTGCCAATTAATATAGCTGCTCCCCATTAGAGGCCTGGGGTCCCCAGAAGTTTTATTCCACTCACACGCAAGGGAAAAAAGGGAGCGACGACTGGTTCAGCTCCTGATGTTGTCCTCCTCTCCATCAGCATGAAGGCTTGTAGTCATCTGATACCTCCCTCACTCTAAACCAGGACAGGGACATCCACATTTCATGTTGTGTGTGTCTAAATTTGTGTGTGTGTGTGTGTGTGTGTGTGTGTGTGTGTGTGTGTGTGTGTGTGTGTGTGTGTGTGTTTATGAGACAATGACTGTTAACTCATCCACCAAAATAAAAGTATACTGCAGACCATCTTCTAACTCAAACACTTTAAAGTGACTTTTTAAACAATGTTAATATTCTTTTTTATTAAATAAAATTGTGTTTTCTTAAATAAACTTAAATTTAAAAGATTTTTGTTTCAATTTCACATATTTTTTTAACCTTTGGTTGTGAATTCAAGCAGTTTCCCTCAGAGCTGATATTTTTAAAACTGTGAAGGGCAGAGCACAACCACGAGGGCAAAAATCAGAGAAGAGCAAACAGAAAAAAGCCTGTGTAAACAGTCATCAATTCCTCTTTCCTTTATTGTGCTGTGTACCACAGTCTGGATGCTTTCTGACCTGAGAATGTTCTCTGGAAAAAAAGTGATGTGTTGGAGCAGTTCCATAAAAGTGACATAGAGGAGAACATGTGGGACAAAAAATAGTGTTGAAATGGACCTTAATTTTGAAGAATTTTTTTTTCGTGTGATTGAGAGTATTGACCATCTTTTGTCTTTACAATTAGCAGAAACAATTACCTCCAAAGATGTAAAGATGTAAAGTTTTTTTCCCCACATCACCAGTCCTGCTGATAATATTAAAATGGTTCCAGACTGGTAGGCAAAGTTTTCTGGTTGTCCGCAGAGAGTCAATGTATTTTAAGGATGTTGTAACAGTGTAGCGAGTACGACCCAAATGCAAATCAGTCGGTTTATCAATCTGTTTAGCCATCTTTCTTGAGAAAAAGAGAGGATAGGGGTCGCAGCAAGGTGGCATTGGCTGTAGAAGAAGTGAACCTACTGGTGTCATCCCTTGTATAACCTCTAGCGTTCACCTTTATCCAATTCAGTCTCCATTTTCAGCTTTGCATACACACAATCTTGAATTTTTGAAGACAGAAATTTGCAATCATCCACTACATTCTTTAATCTTTGCATCTGATTGGCCATATATTAACCTATACTCTGGGGCAAATAACAACAACTACAAAACAAATTCAGAACTATGAAGAAAGCATTATAAAGGTACCAGAGTCAACATGAATTCTATGATAGCAATAGTGACTGACTAATAGATGCTAATTTTCAGCAGAAGTCTAATGGCACTAAGGCTTTTTGGAGCCAAAGACTACTTCCTATTTGGTGTGCAGGCGAAAGTGACTTTCTATGTCCAGTTTACACAAACAATCATTTCCTGGTAGCCAACCTGCACCCAAATAGAAGAATAAATTGTCATATCTGACCGTGTGAAAATGGTGAATGGAACTTAACTTTTGATTGCAACCTAAAGAAAAAGAGTGACCAGTGGTTTCCATAGCCATCCCACTTATCCCATTTTTACAGAAACAGGCCAGCTCGTTATGTAATTTGGAATCAACAGTAGCTCCCTGGGATTGTTTCAGTTTATCTCATGGTGCTCTGTGTCAAAACATAGATTTATTTCCTTGGTTTTAATCACGGGCAGTACTATCTTGCAAGAAAGAACAGCCGTTAGCTTGTTTGCATTGTCTGCAGAAAAGAGGGGGAGAAAAAGCTCTTCGTACCACATCTACTGCTAATGCAATCATTTCATAATCACACAAATTGCTGGTCATTTCCATTGCCTCAAAATAATTTTCATTCTTCTGGTGAGTTTCGTATCCGAGTATGAAAGAATGGAAAGTTTGAATTTTTGTCATGCTGAAGCACAAAATGCTACAACACAGAGACTAATTGAATTAAGTTTATTGGTTATCTGTTGTTTTCTTGGTTCATCAAACATTTAATTATGTGACAACAGCTTCTAGCCATACTGATTGACATGTTTTGTAAGCTGTAATTCTGATAGAAAGACTACCCAAGCTGCTGGGGTCAGATGTGCAGCACATCTGTCAACCTGATGTGCCGTGGCAGAGAAAGCAAAATAACCGAAACAAGCTGCTTGAGGCTAATTGTATGTGAAATGCTGAGGACATAAAAAGCTGATCTGCAGTTCAGTAACTCATTCTAACAACCTTGAAATGACACAATCAGATCTAAACAGAGAATGAACACAACAAAACTTTGTAAATGACTGCTGAGGTACATGTGTTGATTTCAAATAAACCAGGTGTTAGACAATGTTGAATGTGTTGGTTGATTTTATATCTTAACTAAATGGAAAGCAGACTATAAAACAGATCTGATGTTTATCCCAGGGGTAAAATGAGAATAAGTGTTTAGTAGAATAAAATCAAATGTAGCATCTGTTTGTGGAGAATAAATCCGCACCAGCTCTCCTGATACCGACTAATTCCAGCTAACATTGGAAATTCTTAAATCTAACCTTAATTATACTTTGTTTTCCTTTGCTTACTGTAATAAACTACATTTTCTTGCTGTTGGTGGCATTTTTTTTTTTTTTAAAAGGGGAACAATTTCTGCAAACATTTAATGCTGTGATTCAGTCTTTTTACGTAATGACATATCATATTATGCAGTTTCAAAATTAAATAAGTCCAAATAGTTAGTATTCAACATAAAAAATAACCCGTTTACGTGTCATTTTATGTAGGAATGTGAAAATAAATAAAAATCCATTTCAGAGAAATTAATGAAGGAAAATTACTTTAATGTGTAAATTGATATTGAGAACTTATCCCGATCCTGTGATGAGGTCATAGTTTCACATGACATCACAGTGTCACAGTAAGACACTGCAGAAGTTCCTGGTAAATTGAGTGTCAAAAGGTAACAATGAAACAAGCATTTATCCACACAAAACATCCACAAAAAGTGCTAAAATGCTATTTAAATTGTGGAACTGCACCTTAGATATTAAGAAATGAGCAGATCCATCAAGTCGCACCAGAGCAGAACCCATAATCTCCGGAAGATGAGTCACTAAGGTTTTAGTCCATTCTGCCAACGGGACCCAGGTCTGATAACAGCTGAACTGATAGAGGCTTAATCTCAATGCATTAAGCAGAACAAATTAATGTTCCTGTAATCTGTCTTACACTCCACACTCACTCTACTTAAGTACAAAATATACTCCCATCCTCATACATTTTGAACAAAACTGGAGTCTGAAGGTAAATTAGATTTGAATTGGTGCCTGAAGGTAGTCTAAGTGGAAAGAATCCATTTGTGAGGTAATAAAGTTTTACTCATTAAACACAACTGGGAGACTGGGGAATTGAAATATTGTTGAAAGGTTATGTCCTTGAATATTTTTTAAAATATGTAACAAACTGTCCTAGAGGAATTCAGAATCCTCCTCTAGTAGTTAGATAGTTAGCTGCTCACACAAAATTTTAAACATTAGCATTGACTAATAACGATGGAAATGGGCCTGTTTTCAAATGTTGAATTAAAATCAACATAAACCCAATTTGAGATTTAATTTCCCTCATTTTTTATTACCAAAAAATTTTAGTGTCACAAGAGAATTCAATAGTTTTTTTTTTTTTGTTTTGCACAAATGTTTTGTGCCCAAAACATCCCACTTTCCACTTGTTTGACATGGTCACAACTTGCAGTAATGAATCATTCTAAGAAATGCATTACAATCTTTTCTTTTTTGATTTTTGCTCATGTTCTTTTTCAGTCATCCTTTTATCTTGACATGATCCCTCTCCCTTACGGAACATTTTCTCCCTTCAAATATGGCCTTCTACCCTAATTCTGCACACTTGATCCCAATTGCCTCACCCCCATGTCTCCACCTGTGTCTCGTCTTCCCCTGGTTGTTTACAGTAACTGTTGGTGTTTGCTGAGTCAGATACCTACTGTCTTGTTGCAACCGTGACGGGGCCCCTCCACATCATCTTGTCCCTCCCACGTCCGTTTCCAGGCTGCATATGTCCCCACTTCTCACTAACCCATGATTATCTGCAATAAACTGGCTATGTATCTGGGTCCTACGTCTCCATGTTCATTACCTCATGACATATCTGCCTTGTATTTCAGTGAAGGCTTGATCAACTTGACATTCAAACTGAACACAAACAAAGTTAAAGAATGACACTGAGGTGTGTTATCAAAAGTAATACTCATTTTGTTTCATGTGATGTGACTGCAACTAATTTGACATTGAAAATCCAACTTTTAATCTGAAAAATCCTTAGAAATGATCAAATAAAGTAGGATAACATTTTTAGCATCTTGTTTAAGCAAACTATTCGATGATTATAATTTTATTTGTATACTTTGGTTTCCTCTTGATGGATAAATAATGAAGAAAGTAGAAACCTGCTGCATAGATCAGGGGAAAAAGGATACAAATAAAAACTTGTACTAAATTAACAATCTCAACAAATAGACAAAAAAATGATGATACAAAAAGTCCATTGAATTATTTTAAATAAAAATAAAACTAGAAGTGATTTAAAACACAAAGTCCAGCAGCAAAAAGTAAAAAAAAAAAAAAAAAAAAACACAAAATTGCAAAAACAGAGAAGCAGAATATTTCTGTTGCATGCTTGTCTTCTGCCCCCTGCTGGAGGATTTTATACTACAGTAAACTCGTGACATCACCGGGGATTAGATTTTTTTTTCTTACAGAAATTTTTTTTTTTACAAGAATTAAACGCCAGACAGAAGTTATAAACAGTACTGATGGGACGTTTTATTTCAATAAAATATGACGGATGATGTATCAGTATGTAATCTGTCAAACTAATTCAGCAAAAAAAATATAAGGATAGTGCTTGATTTTTATTATTTGCTTGATCGCAAAATGCTTTTAACATAAGACATTTCAAATCAGTTGTAATTATAATTCCGACGTGAGTCATTGAATCTTAGAGGTAGAGATGATGAAAAGCAGCAAAATGCTGATCACATCCTTTCTGATCAACAATCAGCATATTTCCAGCTTATGATTTTCTCCTTCCACGTGAAAACGGCTCTTTGATATTCTGATAAGCATCCTGACCCATATCTCAGAGCCAGTGGGACAAATGTGAGGGAGAGAAAAAAAACCTGCTTCCAGCCGATTGGCCAGAAACCCTCGAAAGATCTGCTCGAAGTTCGGAGGAAGGGGGTGAATGTACAGAGCCTATGAGGTAGAACACAGCAAGCTCTCTGATAATTCCTTCTTCTTTGCATCTGTGACAGGAACAGACAAGAAGAAGCCGGTTGTGTGACTCAGATCTTGAGTGGTTCCAAATTTGGATGCTGTAAGTTTCAAATATTTGTCATCTTCATGTTTTGTGGTCAGATGGTTGAAAAGCAGCCACTATTTCTGTGCAGCTATTGTTGTCTAAATCCTTAGATGACACACTTTGCATGGGATTTGCAAGGAATTTAATGCGTTTTTTGCTTTGCTTTTTTTAAATTTTTTAATCCTCTTGTTTTTATTTTACATTATTTACTGCATAGTGAATGTTAAGGGGATAATTGTCCAAGTATCTCATAACATCTCAAAACTAGACTTTGTAGAAAATCATCAAGTTTTATCGGACACTTGTAGAAAAGATTTTGCTGAAAAGACAGAGATCTGAAAATCATAGTTACATCCTTGCTTGAAAGCCAGTCCACAAAAACAATCAGCAGAAATAAATATAAAGTGTTTCTCTGCATTACAGTGTGACAGAAAAAAGTATCTTTAATCATACTGGGAGTCATGTGCACAATTACAAACAGTAACTGTGTATCCATGGTTGTCTACTCATTCATGAGTAGTTAGTCTGCAGGTGGATTCAGCTCAGACAGAGAATCAGTGAAGATGGGAGGTGGAGGACAGCAAACGGACCACGGAGAGCCACACAGCGGTGGAGGTGCAGGTGTTTACACCTGGGAAGAGGTGCAGAAACACAGCAGCAAAACTGATCAGTGGGTGGTCATCGATCGGAAGGTCTACAACATCACTAAGTGGGCCAAAAGACACCCAGGAGGGTTTCGAGTTATCAGCCACTATGCTGGGGAGGATGCTTCGGTAAATATTTATTTAACACTGTGAAATGTATTTGATTATGAAGATATAGATAAGTACGAAAAGATATTTCCTAACCTTTATTGTTTACAGTTTTTATTTAATAAATCGTTTATGAGATTGCAGAAATAATTAATCTATTTTAGACCTTTGGCCCGTGTTTTCATGTTCATAGAAATATCACCATTGCTAGTTAGCATTTTAGTATTCCTATCTACTACATTAGAAACTAACAATTATAAATGAATATTTAAAAAAAAAAACTGAATAGAAGTGTCACCCACGAGAAGTCTAAACATCATACTTAAAGTAAAAGAAGGTTAAATACTGCAGAATTGGAAGTTCGTGGAGCCAAAGTTTGATTAGCAGAAGTTCAAAATTCAGATTGAAGCACCTGCTTTTTAGGAATCCCTGTTGCTAGGTGTGACATTTTCTATTCCTGGAATGGACATTTCATTTGATAAGCTGCATATCAGTTGCTTAAGCCACATAAACTTGATACATCTTTGCTTGAATGGCAGAAATGTATCAAATGTATCTTTGTGTCTGTGAGCAAACAGCAAACACATCAGGTTATTAGGTCATTTGAAGGCATCTCATCTTTTTTATTCTATTTAAGTGATGAATCAAAGTGAATATTGCCTTTTGACTTTTCTGAGTGTATCCTGTCTCTCGCCTAAAATAAGCTGGGATAGGCTCCGGCACCCCTTGAGAATTTGTTGGGTAATAAGCAGTTCAGAAGACTAAATGAAACTTCCCACCTTTATTTTAACCACTTGAAAATAAAGGTGGGAACAACTGAAACTCCCAAAATATCAAGACGTTTATTGTAGAAGATAAAAAATCTGAACATTAGCAATACGACTAATAGACATTCATTTCAAACACTCCTTTTTTCAATCACATTTAACAATGTTGAATCCCCTTTTTTTCTTTATACTACTTTATGCATTAATATGGCTCACTTTTAAACTAATTCTACCACATCTTTTAATTTGCTTTGCTTTAGGCATGTTTATTTAGTGTAGAACCACTTTTTCTGGTTATTTTTTCTTTCTGTTACCCAGATGTTTCCAGTAAAAACAGTTTGTTACATTTTTTACAGTTTCCATGGTGGAGTTCAGGGAGATGTCTCCATCACCCCGCTTGTTTAACAGAACAGTTTTTTCAACCAAATAAAACTGAACACATCTATTGTAGTAAAAATTCTACTTAAAATAATTTACTGGCACTAAAATAATTTATCCAGAAAATTGTTCCGCATGTGATAGTTTTCAGGACTCCTGAGAAGAGATTTTATTCAAATGAACATGCAGAGGCTTTTAAGCATTTTATTTATTTAGGGCATAAAGTTAATCTAATTTCTATGTAACTCATTAAATTGCATAATAAGTTGTGTTAATAAATTTCCTAGAAATGAAATCCAGAAAAGAATCCTTTTTTCAACACAAGGTGGCGTTACCTATCATCAGAGTTTAAATGTCACTCATTCCCCTGAAAGTTTTTTTTAAAAAAAAGTTTTTTTTCTGTTGAAGTTTTAGCTAAATAAAATCAGTTTAAATATTTAATTTTTAAAAGGCTCTTTTGGTATTAAACTTGATTTTATCGCACATTTGATCTGCTGACAATTTACTGGCTCTGCAGCAGACTGGCGACCTGTTCGGGGTGTATCCTGCTTCTCGCCTGAAATCTGCCGGGATAGGCTTCGGCACCCCCGCATACACATTTAGGGATAAGCGGTTCAGAAGACAAAACAGAATATTTTGCTGTTAGATTTTTTTAAGTGTGTTCATAATTCAGCTGACTCTGCAGACTCTCTGTTTAACTGGATTGTTTTACATTTTTTATTACAGGAGGCATTCACCGCTTTCCACCCTGATCAAAAGTTTGTGCAAAAGTTTTTGAAGCCTCTGTTGGTTGGAGAGTTGAAAGCAACAGAGCCGTATCAAGATCACAACAAAAATGTGAGTTAAGGTCAAAGTCTCATGCTTTAGCTGACCAATTTATTGATGCAGGCCGTGTTAAAGGAATTCTGATTTAGAAAACTTAATCATGCTGTAAAAAAATTCCTTTTTCTGTTCCCAGGCAGCCATCATGAAAGATTTTGAAGCTTTGCAGGCACAACTAGAGAAACAGGGTCATTTTCAAGCCAAGCCTTTGTTTTTCTGCCTCCATCTGGGTCACATCCTGCTCTTGGAGGCCCTTGCGTATTTGATGGTCTTGTACTGGGGGACAAGCTGGCCTCTGACCATACTGTGCTCAGTGATGCTGGCAACCTCTCAGGTTTTATATTTAAAAATGTTAAATGAAACATTTGTGATATTTTCACTGTGAGTCGTTATTACAAACTCTCAACATTCATCTTCTCTGTTAGTCCCAGGCTGGATGGTTGCAGCATGACTTTGGTCACCTGTCTGTCTTCAAGAAGTCTCGGTGGAATCACCTGGTTCACAAGTTTGTCATTGGTCATTTGAAGGTACATTTTTAAATGATGGTTAGTGTGTTTTATGTGGTTGTGTGTGCAGATGTTAAACGACTGTATTTACAGGGAGCTTCAGCCAACTGGTGGAACCATCGTCACTTCCAGCATCATGCCAAACCCAACACATTCAAAAAGGATCCAGATATCTACATGCTGGATATTTTTGTTCTTGGTAACACTCAGCCTGTGGAGGTAGAGAATTTGAAGCACGTGTTATCTGATTTTTTTTACTTTTCTATCAAATTTGCTTGCTAAATTCTACTGTGTGTTTTTAGTACGGGATAAAAAAGATCAAGTTCATGCCCTACAACCACCAACATAAGTACTTCTTCCTCGGTATGTTTGCCTTTAGAAAACTTGAAACTACATGACTAAGAACAGTTTTTCAATAAGAAATTGTGTGTATTTGTCTTCCAGTGGCACCACCACTTCTCATTCCAGTTTTCTACAATTTCAACATAATGAAGACCATGATTACTCGTCGAGACTGGGTGGTATGTCTGACCACGTCTAGTTTAAAAGACGTTCAAGTCTCATAAATCTTTATGAGTATTAGATGAAAAATTAACTAACAGTATCCCCGTCTATCTTTTAAAGCTATGATATTTAAATTTTCTTTTGAAGGATCTTGCCTGGGCGACGACGTACTACTTTCGTTATTTCTACTGTTACGTACCTCTGTATGGCGTCTTGGGTTCATTGGCACTCATGACCTTTGTCAGGTAGATGTTCACATTATAATAAACACTTTTACCACAGTTTAACACAGATATTTTCATTATCATGTTGTCTACTTGACAGGTTTTTGGAGAGCCACTGGTTTGTGTGGGTGACTCAAATGAGCCATTTGCCGATGGAGATTGAGAATGAGAAGCGCCAAGATTGGTTGACCATGCAGGTACTCAAGTTTTAACATGATTCTTTTAATGGGGTGATCATTTTGTTTTATATGTGTTTTTTTTTTAACTTTAACGTTACATGAATAGAAAACCACATCCATAAAAAAAAACTGTTTACCGTATTTTTAAGACTATAAGGTACACCGTACTAAAAGGCGCAGTCTGTTATGTGTGCCATTAACTGTATTTAACATGTGCATAATTCAACATATGCACCTGATCATACAGGTTTGGGTTTTATATACAATTCATGCCCATACTTCCCCCTTTAGTGTTCTCAATGTGTTCTTTATTACGTCCGCCTTACAATAACAACAATGCACACACAAGCTGCACTGTGCTGTTGGATGCGCTGCACATTTTAAAGAAAATTTAAGACTTTTATGTGTGCCTTGCAGTTGTGAAAATAAGGTATGTTATAATTCACTTACATTTTACGATATTTAATACACTTTGATCCATTGAATTGCCAATGTATTGAAAATTGAGTATTTCTATTGAAATTTCTCATTTCTGAAAGATTTTTTGCTAAAGAAAAAACTAAAAACTCTATATGGTCTCTTTCAGTTACAAGCCACCTGTAATGTTGAGCAATCCTTCTTCAATGATTGGTTCAGCGGACATCTAAACTTTCAAATTGAACACCAGTAAGATGAATTTTACATTTTCAGATGCAATTTGAAGAGTATTCATTATATTTTTATATAAATAGTTGTTCCAGAATTGGCTTGACTTTTACCAACATGTTTATGCTAAGCTAGGGATCAAATGTCAATGTGTGGTGCAGGTATCATCTACAAATTAAAAAAAAGTAAAGATCCACTGTGAAATACACAAAAAAAAAACCCAAATAGCAAAAATGTTTAGTGAATACCATGTATGCTTGTACAAAATTTCATTTTTTTATGATTTTGAGCTGATCATTGGTGCATTGTTTGAAAAAACGAGTCTTAATTTTTCTCTTTCTCTCTCTTTCAGTTTATTTCCTAGGATGCCCCGCCACAACTACGAAGCAGTAGCTCCACAGGTCCAAGCCTTGTGTAAGAAACATGGGATTCCATACGAGGTCAAAACTTTGTGGCGAGGGATGGCTGATGTTGTGAGGTAATATTTTACATTAAAGATTTTAAACAATGTAAAAGATGTTTGTCTGGACTGGTTATAGATAATATATCTAAATTTATTAAGCTTAAGTAGTGCATAGAAGTACTCTTTTTTTCCATATGCTAAATGTTCCTTTCATTTGAAGGTCATTGGGATAAATTTGATTTCTTGTTTGGACTGATTTTTATATTTTGTTGTTTTTAACAGGTCACTAAAAACCTCGGGGGATCTCTGGCTCGACGCATATCTTCATAAATAAAAAGACCTCTAGTAAAATAAATGTTTTTATTTAGCTTTGCAAATTAAAATGAATGTATTATCGACTTAAAAATGAAGTGTAGAGTTATTCTGTCGTCAAAGTTTGCAGCAAAATAAATGTAGCAACAGGTTGTGAAGAATCCTAATTGTGTAACTCTTAACATCCTTTTTGTGGAACAAAATTAATTTATTGACAATTAATTACAGATTTGGTTTAGAACCATGATTTTGTTTGAATATTGTTTGTCAGATGTAATGACTTTAAATGCTATTCTCCATTTGCACAGTTTCCACAATAAAAAATATTTCCTTCTACGGCATTATTGGTGTGTTATCAAAGTTATACACACAATCACACACACACAGATCAGAAATATTTATACAGAAAAATTTAATGATGCTTTTCATAAACATTAAGTAACATATTTACAACCCAGAGATAGTTTTTTAAAATCTCAAATGCATAATGACAGAGCAACAAATCTATGGGATATTCTCTTTATTACCAGTTTAATGCAGTTGATAATAAAAAACTTAATGATGACCAAAAAAGGGAAATTAAAGACTGTAATCCAACAAAGAATGACTTTAATTCATACTAAGCTTGCTGGTGAGTTTGAAATCAGATCAGAAAAAGCAATGATACATATTGTAATACTTAGTGCTGACTGGTATTTACCAGCCAAGGTTGAGCTACATCTCTTACCTATTTGCAGCAAAACAAAGCTTTTTTTTTTATCATTCCTGTAAACAGAAATAAGGAAGTAATTGGCTAAAAATGAGGAAATATATCAAATTCTGGCACTGATTTAGAAATGTGACAATCAAGATTTACAGACCAAGTAATTTAGTAAACATTACAAAGTTAATTGTAATTACCATCGACCACACTCCTCATTCACATTAGTATGTTATGTATAGACATACATTCACACACACCAAACTGAACATAACCCGATGTGTTCTTCCTCTCCGCACAAATATATTTACCAATTTCAGACATTGAAAAGAAAAGCAATATAATTTGAAAAGAAAACACTCGAATAACATTGCAGGATAAAAATAAATATGCAATTAGAAATGTACAGAATATTTGACCATATTTACTGTAAATCACAATAAACAGCAGACTAATTTAGTAAGCTGTGGTACTTCAGACGCGGAGAGGAGGGAAGATATCTGGATGGGTTTATGTTTCTTTACTGGTTCCATCATTCGATCCTGACTCAATCCTCTCCTGTCTTCTCTTCATGATCTCCTGCAGCTCTGAGTCGCCTTTGGAATCCTGGGAAGGAAACAGAATGTTGCTAAAATGTTCAACATTTGTGAAAATGCTTGTCTTTTATATAAATTTCAGAAGGTGACAAATGTAGAATTGAGCCCTATCTGCACAGAATTAAATTTACTTGGGTAGCTCTAGCAATTTGTAATGTTAACGGATGTTTCTGGGATTTTTCTCTCAGTCAAACATGTTTGTGAAACCATATAATAAAATTCCTTAAAAGTTTTGTTACTGGGGTCACGAAGTATATCCCTGCAGATTGAAGGTGAAAGGCAAGGTACACCCCTAACAGGAGACCAATCTGTCATGAGGCCACACACATAACCATCCACAAACACACTTATTCCTAAGGGCCAATCAACCTGACATGCATGTTTTTGGAGGGTGGAAGGAAATTGGAGTACCTGGCAAAAAACCCATACATACTTGGGGAGAACATACAAACGCTACACAGAAAGGCCAGTGTCCCAAGCCTCCTACCACCCGAGACTCAAACCCCTGACCTTCCAGCTGTGAGGCCACAGTGCTAACTGCTGCGCCACCGTGCCGCCTCCTTTCAATAATGGCTCAGCAAACTCTGAAGTATTTTGATAATTACAACTTCATTTTCATACAAAGAATTCAGGTTGGGGTTTGTTGTTATACTTTTGTGATCCCGCAAACAATACGAGAATTTCAGCCATTCATGTCTTTAAATTGAGAACAGAGTCCAGATTGAATTTTTGCTTCCAATCTAAAACTACGGTAAAAAATAAACTCTGGCAGATCAGAAAATATACATTTTAAGAATGTGATGCCACGATGCTCATTGTGTAAAAATATTATACAGTTTTGTGGTTCTTTCTCTGACTGGAGTGCTTTTGTGATATGTCCGATAAAAATGTGATACAATTACGGAAATCACTTGTGTGGATTTGCCCATGCAAATGAATCACTAAAAACGTGAAAATCCAGGGTGATTTCCACATCATCAAGCTCAAGGGGTAACGGTTATCTCATGCAAATACAACTTTTCATTATTGTGAGACTAAATTTGATTTACTAATCTGCATGCGTTTTGAACATTGTTGTATATCTTCTTCTTTCGCCATTTCCCTTCTGGGGTCGCTACAGCAAGTCAGTTTCTTCCATCTAACCCTATCTGCTGTATCCTCTTTGGTCACACCAACTATCTTTATGTCTTCCTTCACTGCGTCCATGAACCTCCTCTTTGGCCTTCCTCTAGTCCTCTTCCCTGGTAGTTCCAAATCCAGCATCATATATTGCTGGATATATATACGTATATATACTGTATGTAAATATACAGTATATATTTATATATAATTAGTGCTTTTTTTATTTTTAAATACTAAATAAGCCAAGAATGCCTAATTTTTTTTCTTCAAATATACATATTATTGTAAATTCAACAATTCCCATCATTCGTTTCTAAAAGTTGTGATTTAAAATGAAACATTGAATAAGCCTTTTTTTTTTTTATCTGTAAGGGAGTTTTGAGTGAAACCCATTTAACTTATTTTCACCTTTAGTTTACTTCTCATTCAAAAGAAATCATCATATGTAATTAACAACGGCCTAGTTTCAGTCAATCTTACCTTTACACCCTGACTGACCTGCATCTCGATGGTCTGATGTGTTCAGTCTCTAGTTTAAGCTACATATGCATTTTATTAGCTATGAGTCATTCTTACATAAATCAATAAATCAGTCAGATTTCACACGAACAGAACCCATTATAGTACAACATATGATGACAAGATGGAAATATTTATGACATAATTTTTACTGGCATATTTCACAGACCACTTGTCCACGTTTCACTTAGATAAGACACCATTAATTAAAGCTACAGACACTTCCTTTAACTTCTGTAAGATAGAATATAAAAATTTGCAAGATAAATATTAATGATTTTGATCAAAGCATTTCTCTCCGTCACAACCAATCATACTGTTTGGATATAAAAGAGTGGTTCTCCACTTGTATTTGTGTGCAAGCTGAATGAGACTGACCTCTAGCTGTGCTTTCTGCACAGTGACTTGATGGTACACTCGGCCACCTTCTTCCCCACACACAGCTTTTAACTCTTCTTTGTTCAGAGAGAAGAGCTGAGCTCCTGTCAGGATGCCCAAACACTCAACGGTCCTAAAGAAAGTAGATTCAGTTTTTATGTTTATAGTCAAACAAAGATCCCATGATTGCAAAAGTGAAAAGTGAACATGCTGGTGTGACATGTTGTGGCAGGTAAATCACTGATTTCATTATTGGTGTTTGTAGCAGCAGAATTTCTTCAAGCATTTTTTTTCTTATCAAGCAAACTGAGATGTTAATAAACTGAAAAAAACTTGGCAACAATGGTAAACCTGGACTAAAAAATATGTCAGTTCCAAGCTGATGTTAATTATATTTTGGCCATTAATATTTATAAAATGCTTCCAAATGGTATGTCTGTTTTTTTAATGGGGTTTCTGATACTTGAGCTGCTTCTAAATGTGTATTTTTACATTAAATCACATTTCAGCCAGAATGTGTTGTAAGGTAGACTAAAGCGGTAAAGCTTCAGAGTGTGTTCCCCTGATTCTTTCTACACAAAGTGAAAAACAAAGGATTTTTGCTTCAACAAATTAGAGTTTGAGCTCAGAAACCTTGTGGTTGAGCCTTCTCACAGTCTAACTACGACATCGTTTCTAGACTCACTGATCTGCTGCACGGTTGCAAAGCAATGGAAACAAAACCAGCAAACAGAGTATCTAATAGGCCATCTGAATGAAATGTAATTTCTTTATGGTAAAATTCTTGTTTTTATCCACAAAAAACAACTCAATTAAGGAAACAAATGGATTTAATTGATGATTTCAAAAGAAGCTGAACAAAATAAAGAAATTGAGGTAACACAGGACAGGACTGGTGCAGCTTTCTGAAGCAAATTTATGCAAAAATTTGACAGAATATGCTCAACTTTTAGCATTGTAAAGAGAGAAAACAATAAATTTGATCCACACATAATACAAGTTTTTGGAAAGTAAAATGTTCTGATACTCTGTCACTGAAGTTTTGTCAATTTTTTGACAGTTTTTTGAAGCGTGTGTAGGCAGGCTGGAACGGGTGCAGAAAAGTATCAGGTGTTATGTGTGACAGAAGAGTTTCAGCTAAAATTAAATGGAAAGTGTACAAAACCGTGGTGAGGCCGGCCATGCTATTTGGTCTACAGACTGTGGCACTGAGGAAAAGACAGGAAGCAGAGATGGAGGTAGCAGAGATGAAGATGCTGAGGATTTCTCTGGGAGTGACCAGGATGGACAGGATTAGAAATGAGTACATCAGGGGAACAGCACATGATAGAGGTTTTGGAGATAAAGTCAGAGAGGCAAGACTGACAAGGCTTGGACATGTGCAGAGGAGAGAGAAAGTACATCGGAAGAAGAATGCTGGGTTTGGAACCACCAGGAAACAGGACTAGAGGAAGGGCAAAGAGGAGGTTCATGGATACAGTGAAGGAAGACATGAATATAGTTGGTGTGACCAAAGAGGTTACAGCAGATAGGATTAGATGGAAGAAACTGACTTGCTGTGGCGACCCCTGAGGGGAAATGCCGAAAGAAGAAGAAGAGGTTTTGTCAGTTTTTTATGGATGGCTCGTGTGTTGTGACGATATGCACAAAATGAGACTTTTCACCACCGGGTTACTTACAGACTAACGGTGTTCATTGTTGATCGATGATGCTTGAGAAAATTTTAGTCGTATATTGATTCAGTGTAGCTTGATAGTTTTATAACCACAACATAGTTGTCAAGGAGGTGATGGATGCAGATGGAGCACTACTGAAGGTCTAGGTGTGAATTGTATGGTCCAATACTGGTCAGAAAGTGTGAAATGTAAAGACAGTGTGACTTGTGAGCACCTGGAATACTTACGGTTTGGAGAAATCTTTGGAATTGAGCCACTCAGTCACCTGCTCTGGGGTTGAATCAAAGGCAAGCGGAACTCGACCAGCAGATGATCGTTCTATACGGATCTTTCTGGGTGGCTGTTTTTTACCTTCAGTGATTTGTATCAACAGTTCATCGTTGACCTTCTTCATCACTGTAACGTACACACACATTGAATTGAAAAACTTAAACTAAACTTTATAAATGACTATTTTATTTTTTGCTTACTTTTGTCTTTGGCTAAATCCTTTTTGAAACTGTCTCCGTGGCTTAGAGATGCAGATGGTGGCGTCCTGTAGCCTTTCTGCACACACATACAAATTCACATGAGATAATAAGCACAATGTTTTTCCCTAAACTGGTTTATGTTTAACCTCATTATAATTGGCACATTTTTGACAACGAGCCAAGAATACAATGCATGTAGAAGTCTCTTTCAGAAGAAAGAAATGTTGCTTTCATTTTTTAGAATATCTCAGTGTGACATCAGGCATATTTTATACAACAATCACAACAATTGTTACATCTGACAATAGGTTTTCACATTATGACAGCGCTTGCGCTAATCCACCTTTAATGCTCCCAAGCATTGGTTTAAAATTTCACCCATATTGTGCGGTCGTATAAGTTATTGTATGATGAAACACTAAAAGACAGGACAAATTTATAAATGGTATGTGTTGCTTTCGAACAAAATTGGAAGTTTCATAAGGTAGAATTTTGATCTTTACTTCTTCTGCAAATCGTTTGGTGACAAAAAGTGTGAGGATAAATATCGGGGAGTGTTGTGTCAAGTTTAACAACCTTTTCTCAGTATGTGACAACAGCAGGGATCAAAGATTATGAAATGAATCCGACCTTTGGAAAATATGTGTAATCACAATTTAAGTTAAAAGTGCAAAGGTCATTAGACAACAGATTAACACGACGAGTTGTAAAATGATTATAGAAGGAAATGAAACCCTCATGAAATGAGCCATCAAATGAAACCCAAATGCACTTATGAGGATAAAAAAAAGTGTGAAATTATTCTAGCATCCAAATAGAAGTTAAAGTAAAGTGTTTTTATATTAATGTAGTACTGAAGTAAATAATGCTGTCCCGACCATTTTCCTGCATGTCCAAACATCTCCGGCGTAATTTATTCAGTCTTTACCTGCTTATTCCAATGCAGTGTTGTGATCCATGGAAAGTAAATCCAATAACTAAACTAATGCGTCAGATAAACAGAGGCAGCATGATTATGCTTCTTTTTTTTTTTTTATTATATATGACTTCCTGTGGTCCCAAGGACAGCTTGGGCCCAGTGGGATTCAAACCAAGTTCTCCTGGTCAAAAGACGGTAAAGCTACCACTAGGCCAATGCCCCCCTGTGACCATGATTGTGCTTTTTTAAAGATTAAAATAAAAGCAAATCAGTTCATATGGGTTGGTCACCTGGTTAAAGGGAACGTCAGGCTCCTCTATTTTCACAACATCCAGAAAATTAACTGGCACGTAGCCGGTCTGACCGCTGCGGTTCCGAAGTTTCCACCATTGTTTGCCATCCTCAAGCACCTGCAGGACAAAATCACAATGTTACGGCATTGTTTACAGTAATATTGTATGTATCTAATGGAATATGTATGCATTTTAACCTCAAGTATTTCATCCTGTAGAACTGACAGCTCATTGGCATTCCGTGCAACAAAATGATAGCGAATTTTGGCATACTTGCAAGTGTTGGCAGGCACACTGTAAGACCTGTGAGGACAGATTATCCCTATTAATATCATCCCAACTTTGATCTAAAATGCCATGTAAAAGACACTGGAACTGTGCGCCAGTTTTCACTACTTACCCATTTGGAGGGGATGTGGACTGAGGTCTGTAATACTAAAAATAAAAAGAAGACAAGATAATTAAACAGATAAATTTGAAGTAATCAAGCTTGTTTCAAGTTCTATGCTTACATCTTCAACGGAATGTTGCCTGTAGTTGGGCGTGGCAGGGGATGCAAGTTGTTCTGGTGTCCCTTCAGTTTCCCATGGAGCTGCCCTGAGCAGCTCTAGAGGAGCTTCCCAACCGTTCTTAAACTTTGGATGGTAGAAAGGTGCACACTGTTCTGGGGGCCACTCCACTCTGCAGAAAGAGAATAAAAATTGATGCTCATAAAGTGGCCCTTGACAAATGTATGTGTTTGCATGCAGCCAATGTACCTAGGTTTGGTCCAATATGGCCCGAGCAACTCAAAAATGGTCGCCTCCTTTGGAGTGAGATGTCCCCGAAGAAAATCAACGGCATCTTTAGTCAGGTGAGGAGACATAACTGAACGTGCCAGTTCGGGACTTCCACAGCTCTGCAGGACCTGAGGGGACATTAAATGGCGTACAGGAGATTTGTTATACAAAGATAACAAGATTAAGTCATTTCTGAGGTCATTAAAACTAAACAAAAATCTCATTAACACAGATGTTTCAGTTGTTTGGTTTAAATGATTATGGTTATGAAGGTATTATAATAATGAAGTATTACTGTTTAAATTTTGTCCCTCTCAGCCCCATTGCAGTGTGTTTCTGTCTAGCAGTTTCTAAGGAGTGGCTTGGGAAACCAACATTATGTAACTGTGTGGCTGCACCTGTGTTAAAAACTAAAAGCCACGTTGCTCCTGCCACATGAGAGCTCAGCTGAGCTTAAATGGGTGTGGCAGCAGAGAAAAGAAACAAAATTTTTACAAATAACACCTGAGGGGGGAAAAAAATGAGAAAGCAATGGTACTATTTTCTTTTTTTTTTTTTTAAATAAAAATGATCCAGCTTTTACCAGGGTTTCTTGAAGTGAACATACTTAGCACAATTTCCTTCAAACTATATCTCTCTTTATGAAAACCATCCTCACTTTATTTCACTTAAAATCAAACATTTTGTTGCTCTTACCAGTTCTAGAGGACCAAACAGAAAATGAATCAGCTCCGACGCACTCGGGTTTTGTATGTGTTTCTTCAGTTTGGCCTACGGAGGGCAGAGTGACCGTTAAACAGAGGTGAAGTGATGAAGAAAGTTGAACAAGTAAGGTTAGGAGCTGTGATAACTCACCAAGAGGTTGAAGGCCAGCTTCAGTTTCTGCAGGCTGTCAATGAACTCTGCTTCAGAGGGGGGCTTGGCTCGTAAGGTCAGCATGCCCTCTGTGAACAACCAGAGTAACAATGACCACACACAGACTCCAAAGTTACCAGCCTGCCTGCAGATACACTGCAGACAGAATACAAGTTTTCCTTTCTTCCAAGTATTTAGAATCAGAAAAGTTAGTCTTTTCTGACACAGTTTAGTTTTGTTAGTGATGTAAACAACACAGTAACAGCTACCTTAAAGAGGATAAGAAGATAAAAAATTCATGCAAGGTGGGACAAAGAAAACTTGTCCAACTCAATTTCTCAACCCAGTTTTCAGAAACTAAAAAGTCTCTATACATTTTCTATACATTTTAAATATTTCTCTAGATTACCAAAATGCATAATCACATAAATGATTTACATAAATTCTTATAAAAACATCAAACTTAAATCCAAAGTTGAGAAACTGTTTCTATTCATAAAATTTGAAGACATTTTGAAAATTACACACAAAAAGATCAACACATTTGGGTACCATATTCTATTTCAGGTTTGCCTCCTTAAATGGGCATGGAAATAAAACATTTCTGCCAGTGTTGGGAGAACTAAACACAAAACCTTCAGTAATATCATTACTTGATACAAAAATCACAGGAGGTCGACCTAATAATTAATTTGGCGGAATTTTTGGTAAAAGATGAAAAATATGTCTTCTAAATTTAGAATTCAAATGAACCAGGATTGAAATACGGTCAATTAGCGACAGTTTTCTGTTGCACAGTGCTGATGTAAAAGTTTGATTTCAACAGATCACATTTAACTTCAAAAGGAAGTGATTGTGTGTAACAATATTACTGAATCCCAACCGACAGCATACTGAGCTAGCTGCCACACATACATCTCTGGAGGAGAGTCCTGGGCAACAGGTAACAAAAACACACAAACATGGCAACGTGAGCAATATGAAGATATTGTCACTGCATTAGTGCCGCCACAGCAGAAGAAAGGGAGACAGACCTGCTGGTCCTTTCTTCTTATTCTTCTTACTCTTGTTGCGTTGGTTGAGCTGGGAAAAGGCCTCTGCCGCCTTTTGCAGCTTCGCCACAAAGACCTCTATGTCATCCAAAGCACTGTTTAGCATTACCTAGAGAGCAAAAAAATATATAATTTTGATCTCATGATAGGGGTGATGTAGTAAAAATAATGTCAAACTCACCACGTCCGTCTCAATTCGTTCGGCCAACTTTTCATGTGACTCAGAGCCATTTGGTACAGACACTGGTCTGGCTATTTTCAATCATCAAAAAAAAATTAACTTGGGCTTCCATGCAGTCATTAAATGAAATAAATCCTCAATATATATGATTTGCATGTGTGTATGTTCTCACCTTGTGTGTTTGGGCCAGGTGCCATTCGTCTGGGATCCTTTGGGGCTGAAGGAGGAAGAATGGTCTCTCTGTGGCGTTTCATTTTTTCTTGATTTACCCTGAAAGAAAAGAGGAATAAAAGACATAAATGTAACTGAGTTGTAAGTAAAAGATAAATACATAAGGGGAATGTTTTCTTAATTTCTCACTTTAGCGTCTGAGGCCTCATTTTCTTTCCGTGTTTGTTGTCTCCAATGGCACTGTCAACATCTGCATGAACCATCTCAGCCTAGATGGAGCAGTCACAATTGAATAAGTCATTCCAACCCTGTCTCTTTGTCCCTACATGGGATTTTACTATCATCTGAAGATTACTTGGAGATATTTTTTAGAGTTTAATATATTTTAAAGAGAAATATGGTGTAATATTTTAGAGAGATATGAGCATAATTCTCGATAGCACGGTGGCACAGTGGGTAGTACAGTGGCCTCACAGCAAAAAGGTCATGGGTTTGAGTCCCGGGTGGGACGAAGCTTGGAACACTGGCCTTTCTGTGTGGAGTTTGCATGCTCTTCCCATGCATGTGTGGGTTTTCTCCAACTACTCCGGTTTCCTCCCACCCTCCAAAAACATGCATGTTAGGTTGATTGGCCACAAGATGATTGCCTCTAGGAATGAATGAGTATGTGTGTGTGTGTGTGTGTGTGTGTGTGTGTGTGTGTGTGTGTATGGCTGTATGTGTGTGGCCCTACGGCATACTGGCAACCTGTTTGGGGTGTACCCTGCCCCTCGAATCAGCCAGGATGGGCTCCGGCACTCCGCGCAACCGATAGACGGTTAAGAAGGTGACTGACTGACTAACTGCATCATTCTCATTCTAAACCTTTTCAAAGTTTAAACCATTTTGTTCATTTTGTTTGTACTTTTTATAAATTATGCATACTCTATCTTCTTGAAAACAATTTGAAATTATGTTGTGTGTTTTTTTATGGGACAAATCAGGTTGTTGCATTCAAATCACACATTTTTTTTACAAGATTAAAAAAAAAAACACATGCAGGTGTTCACTTTTCTTTCACTATTATACTGAAATATGCCTTTTGGAACGTCTAAAAACAGCGGTGATTCCTGCATTATTAAATAGAAACGATACAGCAAGCACACCTCAAAATCTATGGTTTCTTTGTTTTATAATTTTAATCAAATTCTTGATAAATCACAATCTGTACTGGGTAAAATTGTGTCAAAACAGTACAATTTTATAAACATTGTCTTTTCAATGTGATGCCTGATTTTTTTTCCCGGTAATTGCATTAAATTTGAAGAATACTTATTTAAACTATGTGTTAAACTATGTAAACTATGACTCACATAGCATCCTTTACACTCTGTCAGAAACACAAGGTATAACAATATATAAATAAAAATCATATTGAGGGGCTTCCTGCACACCTACCTCTACCTCATCGCAGTGGAAGAAATGGATGTCGGGTTTGTGCTGCTCCTTGTCCTGACAAACAAGCAGCAACACAGATGCATAACGCGTCTGATTGGGGACTGTTTGACACAAGTGGATGGTAGTGAGAGGAAAATTCTCCAGCTCTTCCTGCAAGAAAGTAAAAAGTGAAAGAAAAACAGGAAAAGACAATGAGTAACTCAAACTTTTGAAAATATCAGTTTTTTCTTCAAATATAGTTTTATTAGCCTAAAATGCCAAACAAACTTCTAAATACTTTTGTTGTACTCGATTAACGCTCACCAAATTCCGTCTATATTTTATACACTGAAAGAAAACATCTGAAATTAACTTTGTAGCAATTAATCTGATTCAAGTGTCTAACACTAGTTTGTTTCTTTTTTAGATCTTTTAAGAAATGTGAGCAAAATACTTCCCTTTCTTCAATTAAAGTTCCAGATCAAACTTAATTTTTTTTAAAAGATAACATTTAGCAACTTCTGTTTCAACTCAGCTTTCATAGTTGAGCCCAAAATCCCTCAAAATATAGAGGAATTTTGTCCTCTGGAGGATTTTTTTAAACCTGAACATTTCTTACACAGTGCATCAACTCATTTTTTATTTTAACTCATTTTTTAATGTTTTTTTTTACATTCTTAATTCATCCCTCAATGAAAAATTTCTGTCCTGCATTACACTGCAGCAGGCTGCCAGGATGCCACCTCCCAATGGTGGGAGAAACAGGGGGCTAGACATGAGTTAAGTGGGATCGACCAGTGGGATTGACTTTTGCAATCTACTGAGGACATTTAGAGCTTTCAAATCATATGAAATGTAAAGGGGTATTTTAATTATCCTACAAAGGCTGGAGAATGTAAAAAAAAAAAAAAAAAAGCAATCAGACAATTTTTATTTTCCTGGTAGTCAGGAGGATATGATGTACCTGGGTGTCACAGTCGAGAAGCCGGACAGATTTATTGGTGACCTGCAGGAGCATTTCTTGTGTCCAGATTTTATCTTTTGAGTCCAGCAGAGCCAGTTTCTTGACTGCATCATCCACTGTCACAATGGATTCCGACTTGTCCATGATGAAGGTGGAAAGATGCTGAGGAGATAAAGCTTTTATTGACAATAATTTTGCAGAAAGTTAAGCATGCTTTGAACAGACTAATCCTAATCCCAAACAGTAGGGGGAAAAAAAGAGTTGCGTTACCGGAAAAATCTTTACTTCTGAAAGTATGAGTAAGCTCATTTACTTGGAGCAAAAAAACTGAAATATGATTCAAATAAACATTACTCTAAACAATCAGTTGTTGTTAATTACCCAGTTGGTTATTCATGTAAAACTGAAAGATGTCCTAAATAGATGTTCTCATTATTTAATGACCAGGTATTTTTCAAGTAATACATTTTTTAAATGAATATTTTTGATTATTTTTAAATATGTTACTGTTTAATAAGTATTTGTAATTATAGCTAATTGGTCAAAGTTTAATAGTAAGAAGCATTTCTAACAACACATTAGGACAGAGTTCAGCAGCATTTCTATAAGCGCTGTATTTCTGACCCACTCGCAACATGTAGGCAGATTGTTTTACTGGGACAAAGTTCTCATAAATGACATGCAATCAAAATTCAAATTTCACAATTAAATTTGATCTCAAGTCGGGAGGACAATGTGTATGACATTTTTAAATCATTTTTAAATTTTTAGTAGCAAGAAGTAGTAAGAACACTTTCATTAGTTACAACTTTTTTTGTAGTCTTTCTTTTATTTGGTCATTTCCAATTAACCAAATATAAAACCAAATGGATGTATACTTTTTTCTTTTAACTTAGCCAGTTTCTTTAAAAAAAAAAAAAAGAAGGAAAAAAGATAATGGCCCTCACTTTCTTAGAATACATTAAGATAGCAAAGATCTTACCTCTACGTGATACTGGGACGTCTCCTGCATGATGTAATTAGAGTTGGAATATTTCTTCCGCTGCTCTGCAGATTGAAAAAAACCCAAATATGACTAAAAAAAATCTCCTGAAGCTTTTTTAATAAAGAAAAACAAGAACACTGATCGAACGTCCAAATCGTTCTGCTTTGACAGAGGAAGCAGCCTGGAATAAAATGTGTGAGCTCAAAAGAATTGCAGTGCAATAAGGAAGTGATAAAGACAAGCAGTATATTTTTTATTCCTCTTTACAGGAAATCTCCCATCACAAAGTCAACGTTCACAAATATGTTTCAAACAGCATAAGATTATTTTTGCTGATCACTTGATTCGGCGTGCTTATCTGCCTTTATTTTTTTTTATTAAGGAGTAAAAGCTACAAGGTCAAAATTTGCTTGCATTGCCTTCGTGGTAGTAGATCTTCTAAAGTGGTTAAATATTAAAAGTCACATCAAAGGCTGTGTGTATCTAAATTTGACCCCACATACATTATGTTGCCCAACCTGGAATTAAATAACTAGGGCACAAGTAGAAGGCACAGATTTATAGCGGGGTTTAAGGTCAAAGGCAGCTTCATGCTCTGTTACTCCTCTGAAGCACTTTATTCACTAGGTCATAAAATAATGTGGATTCGACATGAAACGCAATTGTCAAGCTTGCTGTTGCACAGATCTTGAAACTACAAGTATGGAAGAATAATCAAGGAATTGACAGGATAACATCTGCTCTTCCTCCTCCTTCAGCTGATGGTCAAAACACTGCTTTTGATTCTCTTTGTTTAAAAACAACTTTTGATTTTACAATTTTCTGAAGAGACAGGAACACATTTCTCTTTTTCCACCTGATTTCCATGATGAGATCTACATTTTTTTGTCTATAGCTAAAGAAATAAAATAAACTCCATCAAACCCTCCTACAAACACAAAAAGAAACAACCAAGGACATTGGTGATCACTTCTTCCTAAAATTAGCAGATAATAAAGAAGTAATTAAAAGAGGGATTTCAAACAAAAAAATCAGTTTTGGAGATTTCTACTATGTTTGAGCGTGAATCCCACATCAAAAATGTGTTTAAAAAAGGTATTTATTTCATTCAAAAATGTTTGACTAATTTGTGTGTTCGCCTGCCAGTATTGGGATACCTTTTGAACAGCTTGTTGGTCTTGATTATGGATTTTGTTCTCTGCCACACCCACATTCTAACATAAGCAGTGTTTCAGTGCAAAAAGAGGTGAATATTCATGGTCAAAACTGGAATTGAAAATTAAAACAAGTCTTTAGAAGCTTTTTCTCAGTGACTATCATGTTTTTGAGCTAACAAAAGGTATGCTATGAGATCAAAATTTTGACTCCACAATGTTCATTCTCTACAGAGTCGCTAAAATGTAGTGACTTTTTCTAGTGTTAGAGGAGATTTTTGGAGTGTGTGGACGTGCAAGCACATTGTTAAGCCTGTTCTCAAGAAGCAGCATTTGCTGCTGGTGTGGCGCCACCTCCCAAAATGCTGCATGCGCGTGACAAATGTCTGTGTGTGTGTTTTAGAAAGAGAAAAAGAGTTCGAACAAGAAAGATGAATTTGCCAGTGTGTATGTGTTTAAGAGAGAGGGAGAAAGGCAAAGAGAGAAAGAAAGAGGGATTCGTCTTTGTGGATTTGAGAGAGAGACGGAGAGAGAGAGAGAGAGAGAAAGAGAGAGAGAGAAATTTATCTATGTGTTTGTATGTTTGAGAGAGAGAGAAATTTGTTTGTGTATGTTTGAGAGACAAAGAGGAACTTTGCGTGTGTGTGTGTGTGTGTGTGTGTGTGTGTGTGTGTGTGTGTGTGTTATTAAGAGATTTGGATGCTCTTAATAGGTTTTTAGAATAACTAAACTACAGTTTCTTAATAGTTGTTTGGAGTAGGAACTACTTAGCAGAACTTAAATTATTTGTTACAGAGAGTGGAGCTCATCTCTACATTGCGTGTGCTGCTGGCTTGTGCCTTTGTCAAAAAAAGCCCAAGTGATAAACATGCTGGTGCGGTTCTGACCAATTTATAAGCTGAATAGTCTGCAGGTTACAATTACGTGTATATGAGAACATGTTTCAGTCGACTTCAATGCCTGCTTTAATATCAAGTCTCCTTTATTTTACCCACCCAAAGAGTCAACATTGTGATGCCAGACAGGGTTTTGTTTATTCAATATTTTTTTGTATCCTGTGCCGGCATTACAAAAGATATGTTTGCAGAACACTTAAAATCTATGTCAAAGCTCCAAAGTATGGTCTCATATTTGCTTTTTCTGATTTATAGTGATTACATAAGTCCATCCCTGTTTCTAAGAAGAGATTTTCAAAACTAAGACCAATATCTTCCTACCAGACAACATAAGCATTTACCTTTCCTGTTCACCAATTCCTTCTTGCTCTGCACCCTGCAGGCAAAACACAAGCATCAAGTGTCTCCGAAAGCTGAACTCACCTCATGTTTTAATAATGAATGACTTTTATGCCAATCAATTCACAGCATTGAGACAGCTTGCAATAAGAGCCACTTAACCGGCAGATGGACCGATTTGCACAACTCTCCAAAGTCAGTAATCAGTTAAAAACTAAGCAGACTGGCATTTTATGTAATTCAGTTATACCCACAATCAATTAGACTATACCAGTAAATGAGCTGAGTTTTTATACATAACCCGCTCAACTCAAGTCCAACAACAGTGGTTGCACTTTAAACAATCAGATAAATTTAATGAATAAAGATGCAATAATCTTGGACAACAAGACAAAAACAAAAAATAAACCAAATAAGCAACTGTGTTTGCTCAAACTCATGGTATAAAGTTGACTTCAAACCGCATAACATCCTTTGGATATAAAATATGTACTTTTTTACATGAAGTTGGAAAGTTTCACATCAGTTCATCTCACAGTTGATCACTCTCAAAAAAAAAGAGTTCATTTTTAAGTTTTACACAGATGCAGACTTTTAAGGGACAAGAAAAAGACAACAGGATTATTGATAAACTGATCAAATTACAAAAGCAACAAATTACCTGCAAGAGGCATTCTCTTTAACAAGAAACTTTTAAAAAAAGACTCCTGGCAATTTAAAGTCGAGAGATGGTTCATTCAATGTGGCCTCTTTCTCTTTCACCCTGAAGAAGCTGATAACAGATCAGGTGGGAGGACCTGACATCATTTGCATCACTTGTCTGCTCAACTGCGCTGACACACTGATGGGAAGATTTGCATTTTGGAAACTGTTCTGCTCTTGTTAACACACATGTTTATTCAGTGTGACAAAAGCAGTCAATATCTAAAAATCTAACTTTGTAATGAGTGGCATACATTTTTATCCACTTTTTCCTGCCTCTTGGGTCAGAGAGTACAGGCATGTTATTGCCACCCCGCAATGGGAGGTTAGTGGTGACCATCTGCTGCGCATATGAAACGAGCCAATGGAAAACAACTTGAGCTCATCACACATTCAGCAGGATATTTTGCAAGGATCACAAGAAAGGGTACAACCTGTGGATATTTGGAAGACTTAGGCATTAAAAATATTTCACACACATCCATTCCCACAGTCAGATGGTGGTGGAACATCTTGCAACTCTGCATACAATCATCCACCATTTGAAGCTATTCTAAATTTGGAATAATGGGGTGGAGGATTATATATGAAGAAATGGGAGGGTAAATGTTGGAGGGACTGGATAGGAACGAGTGAGGTTGTTTCTGAGGCCACGAGAGGAGGACCAGAAGTGAACAAGGGTTGGAGTCTGCCTTTTCCACACCACTTTTCAATGTGCCTTTTATTCACCAGCAAGGCCTGGGTATCCCCACCCTGTACCAACCACTCTTTAAAAAACAGACACACCCTACACTCCGATATAAAGCATTTCACTCACATACACACCCTAGTGCAAGTATGCAGCAGCTAGAATAAAATGCCACATTACACCACAACAAAACTTCCGCAAACGTAAATAAAGCTCTACAAAAACTAAGTTCTCTAAAAATATGCAAGAAGGCCAATAGTCTGATACTACATTGTCTACTCACATGACAAAAGATACACACAAAAACGTCAGTGTATCTGACAGCCAATCCCTGCATGCAGTGCACATACAGAGAGCTGGGAAGTCAAGTTCTCATCAGGAGGCCTGCTTCCCTTTCATGACCTTCAGCATGTAACAGAGGTGTCAACATACTGAGCAAGAGGAGGCCTCTCTACAGGACCTTGGCCCCTTTTATCTGTTCCCCTGAGTGTGTGTATGTGTGTGTGTGTGCATGTTAACAGGATAGTACTTAACCATTACAAAGCCGTACAGCTGCTGGAGCAAATCACAGAGGTAGCACAGTTTCCCTATGATGTGATTTGCATGGCAAATGAAATTTTGTTAAGATTTGCATCTATAACTGCAAAGTGCTGATCCACTTTGACAAAGATGTCAAACAACAAAGCCAGAAATATTTTTACATCAAAATGCAATTTTAGAACAAACCATATTCATGCTTGAAAACATGTCAAATATGTATGTGGTAATTAATCTCTGGAATGTCTTTAAAAATAAAAATATCCATATGTAATAAAATGAAATACACATTTCGGCTTTCTTCAGGTCTCATTTCAGAAACAAATTACATAGATGAGAGAAAGGACTTACTGTACATGTACCCATAACAGCATTCTGATTCACTATACTCTAGTTATCCATAAACATTTCATGAGGAGAAACAGTGGAATTGTTTGGGGTTTTTTGCCGTGTAAATTTACGGTGACTACCACTATTTTTTTGTTATCAAACTGAATAAAGAGAAATATTGGTCATTTGAATATAAGAAAAGCAGTATAACCTGTTCACTTAGAAACAATTGGAAATTTAAAACAGTGAGAATTAGGTGGTATCAGCTAGCCAAAAGTCTATAAAATATTTTATCTTACATTGAATTAAAGTAGTACCCAACAGGCAGCTTACCGTAGAGGGCCTTGGCGCTGAGCTTGCTGTCCGATCGGGCCACTCCACTGCAATGACAAGAAGGTACCGGGTTACGCCAGATGCCCTTCATCTTTCCACCCCACACCTCTGGATTTTACAGTGGCAGACCCTCACACACCACCACTTCTCATTCAAACAATGCCCCACTACAAGACAGGAGTAGTATTCTGTAAGTAAACTGGCCAGCACTGGAGGGGATTAGCTTGATATCCTGAGCATATGGACCAAGGAGAGAAACAGAGGGAGAGTGTGAGTGGGAGAGAGGAGAGGAGAAAGTATGAGGGGGAGGCAGGAACCCAGACAAAGCAAACAACTCGCAACAGAGCCGCTCTGTGCCCAAAGTCTCTGACCCACACCACCTTCCACATACTAGGTTAGTGATTGGTTAGTGATTCCCTCCTGCATGTGCAAATGAATCTGCATACCAAAATTAACCACCACACAGAAAGTAAATATCTAAAAAGAACCACAAGAATGTGTGTGAAACTTACTTAGCTGGCTTTGGGGAGCTCATGATTTCAGGCATCCACCTGAATGAAAGACAGAGAGAAAAAAAAGAGAGAAAAAACATTTTAGTGGAGAAAAATCTTATCCCAGGTATTTGTAATTTGTTTTTTTAATTTAATAATTTGAATATTCTCTGCCGTGTGTACCCTTTGATTATTTTCTACGCAGGTGTGGTTGAGGTCAATGGCAAATAAGCACAAATCTGAGATTCAGGGGTATTTTTGTCCTATTTGCATCTGTTATTTATTAAGCTCTCCTATCACTTCACTGCTGGAAAAAAATCCTCTGCAATTTACCACATTTACCACTAGCTACTCCTAAGTTAAGACAAAAAGAAATTTCATATAAACAATGGTTCATTGATACCGGTATTCTTGAACCTGCTCCACAACTTTTCAGCAGCAGGGTTTTTTAATTCCTAGCAACAGAAAAAAAGAACATGACTAATTTTTAGTTGCGTTGACACAACTGGGCCTGTTTTGGTCAAAATGCCAATGTTAGAAAATGTTAAGATCTAGTGAGAGAGACTCAAATTTGATTACTTTTGGTCATAGTCTTATGGGTTGGGTTTTTTTGCTGTTTGGAATTATTTATAATAATTAAACAGTCTAAGGTCCTGATTTGTTCACATGCGCTGGAGGCATTTTTTGTGATGTAATTGTAACCTCCTAAAAATTGTGTTTGCTTTTTGACTGGGAGCAACTTTCTTCCTGGTGACAGTCTGATTTTTCAAACTTGGCATTCCTTCAACATCCTTTCATTCTCACTTATCTTCTGTACCAGTGTGCGGGTCATCATCAATTTGTCAGTCCTGTGTGTTTATGGCGTTGAAGCATCGCTGATGTTTGGTAAAGGTAAATGTTTGACAGAAAATACTGTTTTAAGTTGATAAAACACAATCGTCTACCTTTAACAAGGCTTATTAAATGATAATTGACAGAATTTTACAGAGTATGGAGGGTTAAACAGCTGATCAAGCTTTATTCTGGTTGGTGATAGAAGCTACATGGCTGAAATGTTTCTACGTCACACCTGGTCCTGCTACACAAAGCCAGGTGTCGAGCCTGCCCTGCTGGTAGCCAGGGGACTTTTCTAGGACAAAAGCAAACAGCAGTTTGATGCACGGAGAGTAATTAGATCCACTGTGTTGTTGAATATTTCTGCAAAGCTGAAACTAATTTATTGAGTTGGGTATTCACACCCAGCCAAACTAACTGTTTGACAATTTGTACGACCTCTTAGAGGACAAAGTCATTTTGTAATGGTGCATCAGATCCAAATCTGAGAGATTTAAGGGATCACCTATGCTTCTGTGACTTGAGACTGACTTGTCAGTCTGAACATGCTCTGACAAGTTGTGTAATAAACACAAGTTTACAGTTTCCCTTGCGGCTTCACTCACAGAATCATCTTCTCATAAGGCCAACTTTCAAAGAGTGCAAATTTATTATTGTTGTAAATACTGTTTAAAATGTATCTTTCATTGGCGAGTCTACACGAATATTGAAGGCAATACTAATAAACTCAGATGACTTTTAGTCTCTAAGGGGTCGTAAAAAGAGCTGAGTCAGTGTGTATTATTAATTGGTGGCAAGGATCTTGTTTCTGCAGAAGGCTTTTTAAGTTTTCTGCAAAAGCAGAAAAGGTATTTCATTTAAGGACACAATATGCACTTGTTATGCCTAAAAATGAATTTATTCAACCGTTTTTTACATGACAAAACTTCATTGACAACGCGACTCAGCAGCACGTATAGACAAGATTGGTGTAATGGTTACACAAGCGTTCACTTAAGCTCATCCCACTGCAGATCATAAAAATACCCAGCTTAAAAAGATAATCTTTTCAAACCCTTTGACACAACAAAAGGACAAATCACGACAGCTCTTGTAGCTCGAACCCTGACAACAGTGCCTCACGACTTGTCCTCTACTACAACCAAGTGTATTTACTTTACTTTAAGTGAAATCTGCACAAACGATAGTCTTCCTCTTTTCGCTCTTATCTCTCTGGTCATCTCCTCTTCATGCTATTGTTCACAGCTGTGGCCGGCTGCCAGGTTTTAGGAGGCAGACGAGGCTGGAGGACAGGCTGGGTGTCATGTGTTGTTAACCTCACGGCACAAGGCCTTCTGCACACCTCCATTCAGCCCAACATAGGGTTCTTGTTGCTGAATAATGATGGCACCTTTTTTTCACCGGTAACGGTGCACAATGGGAACGCCAATTACTCAAACAAAACAAAAGCAGAACCTGCTTGTATTTCATTTAAGCCTTTTTATGTTACTGCCTTTCAATTTCAAATTGAAGACATTTAGTTTGGATGCATGTAATATTCATCCCACTTTCAGCTCAATGTGGAATCAGTTAATTTTTGCAGAAACCTTGAGTAAAACTGTTATTACAAGTACGTTAAATGAAAACATAAAAACTTTTGAACGTGTCGGATCTGTGTTAAATTACTAATACAGCATTGGGGGTCTGTCCTAATTCTCAAAGCCCATCCTTAAACCAATAACCCAAAGGTAAATTATAATAATAGGCAATAAAAGCACATAAAACGAGAGAGTATAGCACAATACACCCATACATTGTAGCTAACAGGAAAAACTAACCATTAATGTTACATCAACTTGAAGCAACAAAAGGTTCAAACACAATGCCGGCTAAATAGATTGCTAACAAAGCCCAATATTTCCGAAAGAACAACGAACACGTCATGAGTCATAATTTCACTGCTGGTTGACCATAATGGTGAAATGATGTCAATACTCACAGCAGATGCCTATTAGCTCATCAGGAATATTCAGCGTTCTACTGAATTAAAAACACAGAGTGATAACTGTGGTAAAAAAAAAAATCTGGTGGTACTCTTGTATAATGAGTCCAGACTTTGCCCTGTGCCCCCTGATTATTCACTTAGCACGAGATAACACATATCTGATTTTATGTTTTTCCAGCCATTGGACTGAATCATTTTCCATTATGGTGGAAGCATATGATCAGAGGACCATGAAAACCTAATATGATCCTTGTATTAGCGGTCATTTTCTCTCATTTGGTTGTTAATGTGTAGCTTGTTGGAAGGTTACTCACACACCCATTAAAACCATCTGACACCCTGACCACAGACTAAACACTGTTATGTAGTCTGAGTATGAAGTGACAAGATGATGTAACAAAGCAAAACATCATGAAGACTTCTTTAGTCATCCTATATCATTAGATGAAGCAGTTTAGAAAAATTTTGGCCATTAAGATGTTATTAAAGATACAACTGTCTTAAAGCATGTCCTAACACAGCAGCTAAATTAATCTAGTTGTACCTTCTATTCTCAGAAAGTCATTCCTAAGTTTTTAAAGAGCTAAGTTCACTGAGACATTTAACAAACATAGAAATAACTGTAACATAATTCCTTGGACCTGAGGTTTTGAAATCAAAGAAAGGGTACTGAATGATCTCTTTCTCCTTTGTAGAAACAAAAGTTTTCTAGACAAAAATATATGTAAGTCAAAAGACACAGCACTTCAACACTTATCAATGATGTCCACGAGTCTTTAAAAACTATCCATTTACAAACTATTTAATTGAGATCAAGTAGTCTCTCATTTGTGATTTATGTCCTCCTACTGATCTATGTCAGAGGACAGATTGATGTTTTACATTAACCAGCATTTATCTTCAAATTAGAAACAAATCTTGCATTGTTTTTTTTTTTTTTAAGAATCACTACAAATACAATCATCTAAAAAAGGAATTGAACTTTTTGTTTTGTCTTCTGAACAGCTTATCCCTAACGGCGTTGCGGGGGTTGCCGGAGCCTATCCCGGGTGATTTAAGGCGTGAGGCAGGATACACCCCAAACAGGTCCCCAGTCTGTTGCGGAGAAATTGAACTGCTAACTTCAAATCACAAGAAGATCCACGGCTGATCCATATGTGAACTAATCTCTCGAACTCATTTACAGGATGAAAGTTTAATAACTTACAAATAAACACACAATCAGATTTTTTTTTTTTTTACGTAGTCTGTAAACTTACGGCGGTGTTGTCCGGACTGGATGCTCAGATGGACAGAAGTGCCTGAAACATCAGACTGCCTGGAGCAAAAGCTTCCAAAAAATAAATTTCTGGATGTCCGTGAGTTTTGGTTGTGTAGATGACACGTCTGAGACAGTGGATCTCACACACACAGACACACACCTACCGTGAGCTGTCAGCTCCAGAGACGTTGGCGCAGGTGATGATGGTGACTGTAAGGTAATACAATCTGACAGAGGAGGAGCTACCACTCACTTCTTGGAGGGGCTGTTAGTTGTAAACTTGACTTTGGAAACAATAAGTCATGGATCTCATTCATTTATCACCATAATTAGTTTTAAAAACCCACCTAAAGGTGGGACTGTGTTTCTCTTATCTTTTTCTATTGTGGGTGGAAATGTGTTGAGGGTGGTTTCATTCTACTATAAGTCCTTCAGGTATTTTTTATTGGGGTATAAATTGTCCACATATGAAAGTATTAGCATTTTTAAAAAAAAAAAACTCCAGATATAAGTTGTTAAATGAGGTAATCTGTCAAAATCTGATCACTTTGTGACAACTGAAGAATCAACAACATACATATTCATAATGTACTGTATATGGCCAGCTTGGCTAAGAAGTTTTCAAAATATAATTTTGATTTATTTTTTATTAGATCAGGTTCTAATATATCAGGTGCCTCTTTTGTGCAGTAAGACTGGTCAGAACCAGTTAGATTCCTCAGACTGGCTGACTGAAAGAGGAGCAACAGTGTGGAACACTGCCCAGGTTTCAGTATCACTGCCTGCTAAGAATGACCACTCTGGCTTTGATTGTTGTGGTTCCTGCAAAGACTTTCATTACACCAAAAGCACTTCTTTGGGCAACAAATGAAAATAGAAAGCTATTCATTAGGTTTTTACACAATAATAAGCTCCAACTCTTTTCAGTGGTGGGGGATTTAAATGCTATATTCTCTGTGACCTACAGTCAGTGTTTGTACTTTACTATTGCTCAAGAAGTCATTCTGAAATGTGATTTGTTTTCTACTTGGTTACTCTGGGAACCTTTTCATTGGGTTTGATCATTAACTTTTGCTGTCAACGGTGAGAAATCACCTGTTTGAGAAAAGTGGAGTCGGAAATGGTCGACTGACCAACCCCAAAATACACTGGTTAAGTACCAACATCACATTCTTTGTGTAAATACTAGGATGTGATTTTCTTATTGACATAATAGTGATTAGTCAACACTTTGTAGATCCACGGGTGTTCAACAAAAGTGACTATTGACTCTTGTCAAAGGTGTGTAAAAAATAATGCTGATTTCCATTTTAAGTGTTTTATGTTTTTATTACTAAAACAGATCTGCCACCTACTGGACAAAAAAAGTATAAAAAACATATCAAAATATTACATAAAGGAGGTATGGAAGATCTTTAGACATTCATTTTTTTTTCAATATTACTTAAATCTGCCTTCATTGAGTCTGTCTCTGGGTCTCCTCTAGGTGGGACATACCCGAAACACCTCCCTAGCAAGGCATTAAAAAGGCATCCTAACTCGATGTCCGAACTACACCAACTGGCTTCTCTCAACCCAGAGGAGCAACGAATCTACTCCGAGCTCCCCACTATCTCTAAACAAGAGTCCATTTCGGCCGCTTGTATCCACGATCTCGTTCTTTTGATCACCACCAACAGCTGGTGAACGTAGGTGAGGGTAGGAACATAAATCGACTGGTAAATCGAGAGTTTTGCTTTACGGCTCAGCTTTTTCACCACGACTGACCGATGTAGCTGCCTGTTAAATTATAAATAGGTGCACTGAAAAGATTTTTTAAAAATCACAATAATAAACTGTGGATTGCATGGGACATTGAAAACCTCCGCCAGTCATTTTTGTATGATAAGCAAAAATCATTGGTCCAAATTGTATCACTTGGTATTGGTGAAAGGTAACTATTTTTTCTTTTTTTTTTTGTTTTTACATACTCTATATTCATCCCTCACCGGAGAAATTTGTGTGCTGCAGTATTACACCACAGCAGGCTGCCAACATCACTGCGCCAATGGTGGGAGAAAGGGGGGTTAGGTGTCTTCTCAAAGGTCCTATTTCTATTGGTCGGAATCCAGAAAAGACCAAGGCAGATTTTAGTGTTTGCCCAGGTTTCACAAAGAGTAGCAGAGCTGTCAATGCTAGATGATCTCCCATACTGCCTTTGATGTCTATACTTTTTTTTAATATTATTTTAAAATTTGTCAACTGTCTCTTTCTAGTAAAAACATCTTCAGATTTATCCAGCAAAGTTGATTATGAGTCTCTCATGATCTACAAATTTTTCAAAGGCAAAAGAAGAGTCAGATTAGTATTATCAATGCCACAAACAAATAAAAACATTCATCATTACTTCCTGTTTTTCTGCCAAAGTAGTTGCATCAGTGTTGAGATCTATTGAGAATTTTGTTGCATGACAACGATGATGACATTTCTTCACGAATAAACACTGAAAGACAATTAAAAAAAACATTGAATAAACATGTGCATTTAAACTACATTGCTATAAATATGAATGATTTAAACAAACAGTTCATATGTCAGCCATGTAAACAGCAAACTCAGAGGCTCATACATAATCTACTGTGATTTATTTTTGGATGCATCTCAAAAGGGACAGTACAATTGGCTTTGTACCCATATTGGAAAGAAAATGTGAGGATACAGGGTCTACAGTATCAGATGAATGAATGCAATCCGTATCAATAATTTAGATAAGTCCTAAAGAGAACCAGGCCTCGTTTCATTCATGAACAATAGCATGAACAAAAAGAAAGCCAGCTGCTGTCAGTTCATTCAAAACAAACGTACAATATGCTAACTGCATCGACATATCTCATCAATCAAAATAAATGGAGCATCAATAGTGGGTTAGGCTCCTTGTGTAATAAAGAGCTGTTTTGTTTATGTCTGACACTTGAGACTTTTATGTTTGAGCCTGTCTATCATTAATGTTTACATGTGATACAGAAGACCACAAAGGACTGTGAAGCAGTACAGTAGAAAAAAAAAATCATCAAAAAAAAAAACGGATGGGTCTAAAATTTACAATCTCAAAATTTTGGTTCCTGATTTGGATTAAATAAAATTGTGGAGATCTGTACTTTATAATAAAATATGTTCTCTTACATGTTAGAAAATGGAAACTTACCTGGCAAATCGGGCCAATGTGCTGAATGACAACACTCCATCTATGCCGTAAGCAGTCAGTAGAATACTGCTGATGATTGTGTCTGCCCGCATTACATAGGTCTGCCATAATAAGAAGTAAAGAGTCAGCAAAACTGTTGTTGCTGTTAAGACGAGGTGAACCAGAAGGTAAACTTCCTTCTCCAGGAGGTTGCCCTTCACACCTGCAGACATGAGCAGATAATAACACAATTTATACAGCTGAGGTAGCATGCTAGGGGCTGGACGGTGGTGCGGTAGTTAGCACAGTGGTCTCCCAGCAAGAAGCTCAGCAGTGACGTGTGGTGAGGTTAATGGCTGGTCAGATACTGACTCGTCAAGAGTCAGATTTACAATTGTAAGAACTGAAAACTGCATCTTATTTTAGCATTCATCCAACAGCATCCAACTACTGATTCCATCAGGATTCCTCTTCAACTCACAAACCAATGCAAACATAAACACGGGAACAGATTTGTCCAACAAAGAAATTTCTTTCATTGCTATGCAAAGAGTTTTAAGAAATTCATAAACACCCTAAACAAATTGAGGTACAGAAATTTAAATTCCCCCAACAGTAAAAATTCAGTTATTGTTTGCCTTTGAAAATGATGAGAAAAAAAAAACCTCTTTAAGGACAAACAAGTATTTACCAAATACAATTTTTCCCAGTTACTCCCATCTTATTTTAAAAAACAATTATACAATTAAAACTTTACCTTCACTTATAAAAAAAAGTCCATCCACCGGTCCTTCTCCACAAAAAGTTCTAAGACTAACTAGCAGACGGTATTCTTATTTTCTCTTAGTTTTAAGAGTCTCTCTGTCTCAATGGAGATTTTGGCACTGACAGCCAGTTTGTGCGCGTCTCCTTGGGATTGAGGCAAAGTACATACCTGCCTCATTTGCTGATTTTTCTCAGCACTTTATTGTGCGATCAGCAGCAATAATAATTGTAATACATTTTATTTCTAAGGCGCCTTTCTAAGCACTCTAGGTCGCTAGTTATGTCACACCCACATAACATACATAATATAGTCTGCAGAAATTTGTGGTGTTTCATGAATATTTCTGTAAAGTTCATACTGGCGATATGCTGAGAAACAGAAACAAGCATGCATCCTGCCAGCCAGTTTGTATTCGATCGTGCAGTCAAAATGGAGGCAGAAGTTACCCCTGCCTCACTCTGTGTCTCTGCCCTGGATTTGATCGGAAAAACTCAAACTCTGCTAATTTTTAATCAATAAAATGGTAGAAATGTGTAGTCAAACTCCATATGCATTTTATATACACATGGAGAATATTATAATTTTTTTATTTACACTTTCTTTTTTTGTCATGACCACACAACCCCCTGACAGCACATCACTGAAGGTCGGGATCACGTCCCGGGGTGGGAGCAAGATTGAAACATGGGCATTTCTGTGTGGAGTTTGCATGTTCTATTCATTTATGCATGGGTTTTCTCTGGTTTCCTCCCACTCTGCATGTTAGGTTGATCGGCCACTAAGAAATTGCCCCTTGGAATGAGTACATACCCGCACAACAGACTGGCAACCTGTTCGGGTGTATCCTGCCTCTTGTCTGAAATCAGTTGGGATAGGCTTCGGCACCCTCAGCAACTCACTAAATGATTCAAAAGACTGATTCACCAAGCTAATCACTTAAGTTGCTCCTTCGGGTCAAGAGAAGCCAGATGGGTGGTTCGGGCACCTGGGATGCCTTCCTAACACCTTGCTGGTGAGGTATTATGGGCATGTCCCACCAGGAGACACAGAAGCAGACCTCAAATCCACTGGACAGACTATGTCACACAGCTGGCCAAGGAATGCCTCAGGATCCTCCCGGGTGAGCTGAAGGATGCAGCCGCCAAGTAGAGGAAGCCCGAGTTTTCCATCTAAGACTCTTGCCCCCGCACCCAGACCCCAAATTAGCGGAACACAACGGAACAGAATCAAAGGACAAATGTATACTTTCTAAAGTACCATACAACTGAATATTTATAAAGTAACATTCCCTCTATTTTATTATTTTAATATTTTATTATTTTTTATTTATCTTCTTGTATATATACTGTCTATTTCTTTCTTGTTGCTGCTGTAACGCACAAATTTCCCAAGTGTGGGATATATAAAGTAAATCTATCTATCTATCTATTGTATACTACAAATACTTCATGGTGACCAATAGGGAACCCAATATTCACAATGACATTTATCAGACCAGGAGGAAGGGGAAGTAGAAAACTAGTGTGGCAAAACTCCACAAAAAACCTTTCCTGTCTAATATGTCAATTCAGAACTAAATTGTGTGAAATCACAGGTGCACTACATTGTCTGATACAACTTTGAAATGTAAATATTGTGTAGACTATGTGCTATATTTCTGTTTTATAGTATTTCTTTATACTATTTTAGACCAATTTTATGTTTGATGTTGCACACTGTCCGGAAGCACGTTTTTATTCTGTACATTTTTATAGACAATGATAACAAATATTTCCTGACTCCCTTCAATGTACCATTATGCAACACTTATTTGTGTTTTCTCACCACAGAAGAAATGAGGAACCTCCAGAGCAGCCAAAAGAAAGAGCAGCACTACATCACACAGCAGATTATCAGCAGAATATGAAAGCTCTAGACCTGGAAAAAACCACACAGATTTAAGACAAACACTTTGGAAACAATCTTAGATCAATTAAAACCATATCATCACTTACTCTTTTTGATGATTAAGCCCAGAGTGAAGAAGAAATAGAAGAAGAAATAACCACTAGAGAAGAAGAGACACAGCTGGAGAGTAATAGATGACAGCTGGATATAAAGTTAAGTTTCAGAACTAAAATATTGAAATGTACACTTTGCAGCTCTGGTATGAAATAAAAAGGATACAACACCCGCGGATCTTCCTGCAAACATAAAAAAAAAAAACTACAATTATCAGGCTCAGACAGTATAGTGGTTATATCAAAAGCTATAGCAAATTATATGTGTATACAGCCAAAAATGGCTTTAAAAATAAGTTTAATGCTTTGCTAATGTTTATAACCATAGCAACGCGTCTGCTTACCTGATCCGGGGGTCGCCATTTTGATTTTTCATTGAACCCGAATGTGGATGTCTCCACCTACTGGAAGGAAGGCAAACTACAACATTTATTAGTTGCTGGTTAATGTTTAGTTATTCTGACCTTCACACTGACTAATGAACAGTCTAACCAAATACAGAAAAATAGAAAATCAAATTAAATTTACAGATAGGAACATACAACTAAAGAAAGAAATAATAGTAAAAAGATGTAAGAAAGAAAAAAAAAACCCAACCAAACTGATTTTTGTCTGGTGCCCCTATTCCACATGTATAACAAAAATGTACAATCAAATATAACTCTCAATTTAGATTATTATCACAATGTTATCACACAATGTCACAATAATTAGTTCATAAACTACTGAAGATGAATTATGATCAGGATATTACAAACAAATGCTGGATGTATTACTGTTCATTGAATTGAAGATACTTTTTTTTTTTTTATGCCCGAAGGGACATTTGGGGGCTGCAGTGTTACAATCACATAATGTCATACAACATCGTTTTTTTTAAACTGTTGTGAGGGAAAGTTTAAAGGTTTGAAAGTGAAAGGTTGAATGTTTTGATGGGGGACGGCAGAAATGATTTTCTGTACCGTTCCTTTGAGCAGCGGGGTTGCAGGAGTCTGTTGCTGAAGCTGCTCTTCAGATGGTCCATAGATTCATGGAGGGGATGAGGAGGGATTTAGCATGGTTGATGAATATTATACTTTATCATCTTAGCCCAACCATGCTTTAATTTAAAATCAATTAGAAGGCAATATAGTGTTCATATTATTCAATTAGTTTAAGATTAGTTGATCTCTAACAAGCACATGTATACAGTTACCAAGTTACATGAGATAAGAAATCCAGAATAGCAAAATGAACTGCTTTAACACAGGCAGCTGTTTCATTGTCCTCTGCTGCCTCTATCTGTTTCTCTTTCTTGCTTGTCTTCTGGAACAATCTGCATAGTGTAAGTGAAAGAAGGAAGGCGTTGTTTGGGTTGAATGGAGGAAAAGCAGAGGGGTTGTGAGGGGTGGAGAGCGAGATGCTCCAGCTGTGGGGTAACAAGACAACACAACAACATCTCACATGTGGGTGAAGCAAAGAGGGGTGGGGGTATTCTGGGCCCACAGGCTTCACACAGTGGCATTGTTATAATTGGGTGTGAAGGATATATGCAGCTGATAAGGTTGTGAGAAATGGATCATGCCCTTAAATCCATTCCATTGGGAATCCTGGACACAAATACTTTTTTGAAGCCACGTTTGATGTTCAGTTAAAAAAAAAAATCATATTTCCTTTTGATCAGTGTCAAAATGTTTTGCTTAAATCATTCATTTTTTGTGGAATGCCTTGGAAGATTTAATGTAACTGGCTTTAAAGTTGAAAGTTACAAGTATACTTTTATATTAGGGTGCCTTACACTAATTAGCACAGTAAATATGTTGTCATTAAGATTTTATAATCCAAAAATCTTTAATAAAATAGTTGTTTTAATTTATCTTTGACATTCTTCTGAAATATTTCACAACAAAAATAGAAAGAGAACATTTTGAAATACACATGACAAACACTCTTGAAAGTTTTTAAATGAGCCAATAAAAATTAAAATACAGAGATGGTTACGTAAAAAATTATTCCACAGACCCTTTTGAGGGGAAAGAATACTATAGAAAATATTCTAAATTGAAACCTATTTTTTTTTCAAGAAAAAAAAGAGAATTGCATTAGCTTTTTTCTTCTTTTTTTTAGAACTGTCTTGGTTTTGTTCAAACTGCATGATTTCTACTTTTTAATATAACACATTAAGTTCACAAAATGTATTGAATGGGTTTATTTTGTTACAAAATATTCTAATTGGGCACTTAATAAAGTTTGATTTTTTATAGCATTTAGATGTGTCTCTTTTATTTTGGGAGGGGAAGCACTAGTTTTATGGCAAAGTGATTAATGAGGATTTTCCCTCTAGTCATGACTACCCCCACTTTTAAACCCCCAGGCTCTGAATTGATCCAAAATACCTCAAATTGTATTTGAGGCATTGCTTGAGAGAAATTGCGTTTTCATTAAAAATATTTCAAACAAACAAAGATACAAAAGTCTAACTTTAAGCTTAAATGCATTTTTTTTCTTTTTTTAAACTATTGCACATGAACTGCAAACCTTTTAAAAATTATTGGAGGCATTTTCGTCTTCTCCTGAAAATAAAAAAACATGCACTTTAAGCTTTCTCCACGTTACAGGGATTATATTTGAGGTTAAATAATTGAGTAACAATGTGCACGGAGAAGGAATGAGTGGTGTTGAAGAAAGCTGCAGTTTTAGCGGATTTTGCGCAGCAGAGTGGCGCACATCCCTCACCTACCTGCGCTCCTCTCCTCCAACTCTGCAAATCCCACACATCCCGACAGAGAGAGAGAGAGAGGAAACACAACCACAGAATCAACTTAACGGACTCCTGAAATCTACTAAACGCAAAATTTGCGCACTTTCTCAATTTGATCAATTCTTTTGCAGAAAAAAAGCTGATTTTGTAACAAATAAAACTTTTGTGAGAGTTTAATTGAACTGAAGGAGAGTGGGCTGTAGCATTTTTTAAATAACGTTTAATTTAGTTTGCATTGATTATTTTCAAAGTTTTAACTTAATAGAAGTAATTAAGCCAAAAGAAGATTTCAGCTCTAAGTTTTTGAATAGAAGAAACAACTTCTGCGTTGGATTTTTATGACTTGAAGCCAAACCAAATCGATTGGATTTTGTGATGTATATGTGAAAGTTTTTCCCCAATCCGAATTGATTTTGTTCGGAAAAGGGGAAAGTTAATGGATTTTTTATGTGGGACCCGCTAGGATGGACGTGGTAGATGAAACAGAAGCCTTACAAAGATTTTTTGAAGGTAAGAATATTAACATGTTTCCTCTGAGAAGCATTTTTTTTTCTAAAATCCAATAACAAAAGCCTTTTTTGTATTTTAAAGGGAATCTCAATGAATGCAAGAAAATAAAACATATAGACAAAACTTTTGGCAGACTCAAAATTGAGTCGCTTAATATGATAGTAATTAAAAGTTTATTAAAACAATACAAACAAAGTCAAACCATTCAGATAACATTTATCTGACATATTTCTTTTTCATCTTTTATTTGTGTGTTTTCTGACAAAAAATCTCATGATTTCTTGAATTTCATTTTACCCAAACTTTCAAAAAACTATCAGGCATTTCTGAAACACTAAACTGAGAGGAATCTGGAGGTTGATGGGTGCAGGCAGCAAAAGTGCTGGTGATGGGTAACAGGTCTGGTTAAAGTGGGAATCCTCAAGAAAGGAAAAAAAAAATAGTGGAGGAGGGTGGGTCTGGAAGAGTGTAGGAATTTGCTTCAAGATAAATGGTGTGTTTTGTAAGTTTATTGTGGCACAATGTGTGCGGAATATCTTTCAGCAATGGTTTTGTGATGATTGTCACGCTTAAAATTATTCTAATATGTATTGTTTTTTTTACAGCATCTCAATTGAAAACTTAACTTTAGTCAGTGTTAATTGGTACTATTTTGAATTATTTTAAGAATGCACTAATTTTTGGTTTTTAATTAGGTCCTTTTTATTTAATAAGCAAGCGTTTAGAAATATTTTAGGTCCACACATGGGGAAAAACACGCTGAATGTTTCATTTCAGCTATCTATAAAGAGGCATTGCACTTTATTATAGTATACACTGAGCACTGACTTAAATATACAAACCTATTCATGACTGTCAAAGGTTCCTCGCCATTCTGACAGGAATTTAGTGTGTTTACATTCTTGCTTAGGGAGTAAGAGAGATGTTCTTACTTTGGCTTTATTTCAGCCACTCTCGTTTGGAATTAAATGTCAACTTGTCCATGAAAGGTACACAGTAGGTGCTTTTTTTATCAGATTTTCTTTTGATTTGATCAACATGAACTTTTATAAATTGTGTCTGCTAGAGAGCTCATTAGGTGATTGTCTGCTACAAAAACTTGATTTTGATGTTCAACCTGTTGTTAACATAACCATTTTTATTAAATGAAATTATAAAGAATCAATGACAGAGTGGCTGTTCGTCTTCCACCCCCCTCATTCTGATGGATTCCAGCATTTCAACTGGGTTTTAATGGGTTAGTGAAATATGTAAATGTTCACATTAATGTACATTCCTGGCATTCTATGGTGGCAGTAAAAACACGCTGAGGTGAGACGGGTGTTTCTGCTGGGGTCTCTGGCCTCTAGCTTTGGCTTTCTCTGACTCCATTAGAGTGACAGTGAGCAGACAGGGTGAGGAGGTGAGATAGTGCAGACTCAGGGTGGAGCGAAATCTGCCTGCTGAAAGAAGTGAACCAGCAACCCCTTCAAAACTTGACCTTCTCCTCTCTGACTCACAAAACTAAAAGTCACCCATTTAAAGGCCAAGTGTGGACATTGTTGTTTTTATCTTGCAAGGAATCATAAATAAATCAAAGAATTGATTGGTATGAAAATGTATATTTCGGTTATCTTTATGTCTGTATTCAGCCTTAGTGTGAAGAAATTAGGATGAAAAAAATCAAGAGAAGCTGTGCTGATTGGTTGTAATGCCAAACATTTTCCTATCAGTATCTATTTTTTTATTGGTTGATTGGTTTATCATTGTGAAAGAAACTGGATATTTGTTTCACAAAAGGCAAAAGAAAAATCAAATCAGTGTGACTCAGAGAAAATGTTGGTATTTTCAATAAATGTTGCGACAAAAGACGATAAAAATAAGTCAACAATTTAAATCTAGTGAAATCTTCATTGTTCTCAGTCATAATTTTGAAAATAGCACAAGTTTGAGAAACTTTGAACATAAGAATTTGTTGAATTATTGAATTTAATCCACAACTAAATAAAAACACTTCCACAAGTTTTTTATATTTTTAATATTTTGCTAAATTTGTTGGAATTATCTATAAAATTTCAACCATAAGTGTGTTAAATACAAACTTACCTGAATGAGATCGGCAGTTGTAAACACGTAATTGGCAACAGTTTCATTTTTATCACTCAAGTTGGTCACTAAATTAAATTTCTTGCTACTATACTGTACTCCCGGTTCTTGTGAACAATGAGCTGCTCAGTCCAACATGAATAACATGTAAAAGACAATAAAATTTGTCTGGTTACTCTGATTTATAGTCCTTAGAATAATGGTTCTCAGAAGAATGAATTGTTTTTGAGCAACCAGGCTTGGTGTACAACAGGTGAGCATTGTTGTGGTGTACTCCTGACTCTCCGCACAATATTAATCAATCAGTAAGTGTTGCCTATTTTTAAATGCAACTCCAAGGGACAAACTCACCTTGTGTTATTTTATTGGTTTGTTGTTTGATATAAATGGTTATCTCTACATGGACTCTTATGTGTGAATACAGAGATATAAATGTAAGTATTCCTATAGGTAGGCAGTTCTACATCTTTTTTTTCCGTTCTGCTCCATCATCTTTCACTTAACCGGATTGTGAGGGCAGCCACCCTGAGACGGGAAGCCCAGATTTCTCTCACTCCGGCTACATCCTTTAGCTTACCCGGGAAGATCCTGAAGTGTTCCCCAGCCAGCTGCGAGACATAGTCTCTCCAGCAGGTCCAGGGTCTGCCCTGAGTCTCCTTTCGGTGGGAGACCCATCAGAACACAAAACACCTAACCAGTGAGGCGCTCGGGAGTCCCCCCATCTGGCTTCTCTTGACCCAGAGGAACAACAGCTCTACGCTTTTTATATATATAATTGTGAATGGGTACAAATCCATATCTTTGATAAACAATTTATGCATACAGTATCTGCTGTAAGATTGATTGAATGGTGAGTTGATGTGCGGGTTTCACAGTCTTGGTGTCTTCCCCTTGCATTTTGTTACTTTAGTACATGCCCCAAAACTTAGCCTTACGTTTGGACTATTTCTCTTTGCATTGCTGTCTCAGCCACCTTGTTTCTCCTGTAATCTCCCTGAGCCAGGTCCACTGGTGCGACCAGTGCTTGTGTGCGACAAGGACTGTGTGTGGCAGCCTGGTACAGCCCTTTCTCATGACTGGGGAATAATCCTTATTATAACACTCTCTTACACACTCACTCACATACGCAGTATCTTTAACCCATTGGAATGCACGCAAAGACACATACACACACCTAGTACCCTGATTTGCAACTCTGGGTCTGCAGAACAAAGTCTTTGATCCCGAGTTGGGAAACATGTGAAAAAATAAGACAGGAATTGTACATCTCATCTTCTGTTTCAGGTGTTGTCATCACAAGAACTTCAACATGCTTTGGCTACGTGCAGGTACTCCGTGCTACTATATCTGCTCTGCTTTTAGTTAGTTGAGATTTGTAATGTCTCCCTGCTGTTGATGAGAATATGTATCAGTGTGTGTGTGTACCGTAGTAATCAGCTTTACCCTTCAATTTTTAGTTTGGAGAAATCAGTAACTTGGGCTTTCTGAAAGTATTGTGAAGTTTAAGTTGTAGGGATGTAACAGTCATCCCTTACTCAATGTTTTAAATACGTTTTATCAGTAAAATCAGTCATTTTTCTATACCAAGAGTTACTTATCACATTAGCTGAGACGTTTGTTTGTGACTGTTGTGCAGTTGACCAATTTACCAAAATCAGAAAGTTATTCTTAAACATTTTCTTGTGTGGGAATGATGTTTGATAAGTTCGTGTAAAAAATCAACCTCAATTGTGTAGAAAAAAACTATTTGAGAAATGCCAAATAGTTTTGGATTTAGAGTTGCAAGATGTTACTAAGATAATGCTTGATTTATTTTAGAGCTTTTCCATTTTTGTCTTTTTCATTTTAAAGTGGTTTTGAATTGTTTTGATCACTTTTCATCCACAATTAAGGTTGCTGGTTATTTTAAAAATCAGGTTTACTTTCTTCTCTGGCTGTCTCACTGCACTGAATGTGGTCATATTTCATTTGGATGAACAAAGTCATCAGTGAACTGAACATATGGGTAAACAAATTTGTGCAAAAGTGGGTCTTTTATATTGTAATAAATGTATGTTAGGCATGAAAATAGTTTGTGAAGTTTCAAAGAAGGTAATCATGTTAGTTCTGCTTGATTAGCTCTAATTCCAAACTCCCATCAGTAGTTTTTACTTTTTTTAAACACCCATAGTTCACCAGATTGTAAATTAAAAATGAAGCAAAAACACAAATGAGAATAATTTTTAGCTGCACAATGAATAAAAGTAAATCAAATGAGAAATATGAAAGTAGCAAAGTAGATTTACTGTATAGATCTTTCCTTATGTCGTGTATTGTAACAGGTTCATGATCCCAACTGATTGGAACCAAACCAAATGACTCAAACAAAAATACTTAAAATCATAATTCATAAAGCTAAAGCTGTGTTTCTTCCTAAATGATATTACTTAAATCATCTTTGATGGGTACTCACGCTTTTTCCTCTATGTTACAACCAAGCTATTGAAATAGTGGCAATACACACACAAATAGTGTGTGTTTGCACAAGCACACGAATGCACACACTCTGCTCACACCCCTAATCTATCCAAAGGCGAGTCTGTATCGAAGTCAGACTGACAATCATTTCACTGTTTCTCCTGAACACAGCTGGACAGAGAAAAACATAGAGGACAGGCAAATTCACGCATTCAGCTCCCAGCCAGTAAAGATGATTCAGTGATTGGAAGGATACAGTCGCTTGATTTATGTTTCTGTTCATCTTCACCAGAAGACAATCAACATTACACAACTTGGCGTCTTTTCTTAAACTATCTTGTATAAAAATTGATGTGTAATCAAGTTCCTGTAAAGTATACACTAAGATAGTGTTAGTTTAAAATAATTAATGACTCAAAACAGAAGAGGCGTTGCTTTAATTACACTTACAGTACAAATGAAATTTTAGGTTAAAGTCTCAGTATCATAATTCATGACACATAAGTTAACACAGAAATTTTATTACAGTTTAATTACCATTAATTTTAGATTTAAATGATTAACGAGCTCATTTATGTCTTGATTTATTGGGCAAGTGAGCACAATTCTGCTGTTCGCATGGTCACTAATCAGTTTACAATTTGCATTTAGTGACAAACTTACAAAAACAGTATTTATCTTACTTAGTTTAACTAAGAGAATCAACAGCTAAATTTTCTATTGCCAAAAAATGTGTCTTTTTTTATCAAGTAATACAAAATATTGTGAATGTTATTGATATTAGCTGTTAAATGCATTTCTCTGCTGCTAAAAGTGGTCAAATAATACCAATTAATTGTTATAAAGTATTGGTTCAACAACATTATTGAGGCTTGAGTGAAATTATTTTTCTTGCTGGCACAAAGCAGCAGTTAGTCGTCATTGAAGATTAGATATCGAAAATTGAATAAGTACTAGATTAGGTGTTGAATGTTTTGTTGACGTCAGTAAAAAGTAAAAGCTGTCTACACTGAGCATGTGTTGGATGTTAATCTCAGATAGCTGGAAATATGTATGGTGTGTGTGAGCAGTTGTTAGGTCACAAATGCATTGTATCCTGTAATGGCATGGTTTTAGGTTTGGAATCAACTGGGTACTGTAATTGTATGTCCTGCACCACCCTCTGGTAAAATACATGGCTGTTTTATAGATCAAAGAACAATGTTAGAAAAAAAAAAAAGAAAATCCAAAAGATAATAGATACAGGATTTATTGAAAGCTATTGTGGTGATTAAGAATGTTTTTTTTTTTTTTTGCCAAAGCGGACAACAAATCAGAGAATGAAGGAGCCCTAATGTCAAATGATTTATGATTGACCAAGTTGTGAGGGTTCGTAATGTTGGATGTTTTTCCAGACATTGATCATGTCTTTTTTTCTACTTTAGTCAGAAAATTATACAGTCTATTTTCAAAAGGACTAAAGAGTTCATCTAGAAACAGATACATCCATTTCTACTAGTATTTCATGTGAAAAGTAATGTATCTTCTTTTTGCTTTCATTCCTTCAGTTTTCACATTTTTTCCAAGTTAGTCTTTCCTCTATCAGGTCCAGATCTTGAACTTATGCCACTATACATGAGCATGATTAACTTCTTTCCTGTTGGACCACAACTCACTTGTCCATTTCTTACCATTTATTGGTTATCTCCTTTGTGATTCTTTCCTTTATTTTTTTCTCTATTTTTACTTTTTTCCCCTAGTTTTTCTCAGCATCCATCCATCAGCACCCCTACCCCTTCCCCCAAATTTCTCTATTTTCTGTTATCAGGCCTGCCAGCTTAGATTTACTGCCTTTTTGGGTGGGGTGCACATCTGGATTTTATTTGGGAGAAACCATCCTGCATCAGCAAACATTAAGCAGCTGTTCCTGACCAGTGAGGGATGACAGTTTGGTCATAAAAAAATAGTGGTACAAGGTTTTGGTAAACCATAAATATTACTTGATTTGTTGGATACTTCAAGTTTTTGTTTGCAGGTTCAATGGTTAGAAGTTTTTTTTTTAATTCAAATGTGATTTGTAATGTGTGTTCCATTAAGTAGTATTTGTTTGGGGTTTTAAAGGGAACTTAAGTGAGGATTTACCAAAGAAAGAGAGAAAAAGGGAAAAAAAATTATGCTAACATAAATTCTTCACATTCCCAACTTAGTGGCTGCTTAATCTATCAGAAGAAGACTGAGTGTGTGTGTGAGAAAGACAGAGTGAAAAGGAAACTGGGGTTGCCTGGCCACCCAGTACATGCCCGGTTCCTGCCCTTTCTGCTTCAACCCCTTTCACCCCAATGTTACACTTGTCTCCCACACCAGTCACCACATGCATTTTGGGATAGTTAGCATTACCGTAAAAATGTTAAAACAATCCTACAGGAATTTGTATGTATTTGATTGTTCTGGTGATTTACACTTTTTGAATGCCCATACCACCCATCCATCAATTTATCCATGCATCCAACCATTTATCTATCTACAGTAGATAGTTATATAGCTATAGCTACACATATATATGTAGCTGCACATATATATATGTATAGCTATAATATGTATGTATTTGAGCCCAGGTCCAGGTGCTAATAGTACAAGTCTGTGATTAAGTGGGGTCATGTGTTTGGGATTTGTGTGGCTTCTGCCTTCAAAGGCTAAAAATGACCCAAGGGTGAAAAAGAAAAATAGGAAATTAATAAATAATTTATTTAAAGATGCCATAAAACTGCAAGCTTTTAATGGGATGAGATGTGACTACGATAGTCGTTTACTGAAAAAATGTAGTCATGAGAACAAAACAAAGTAAAAATCAAACCGCATAGTTTGTCATGAGACTGAAAAAGTATTTGTGGAATAAGTCACTGACTATAATGGGTGTTTTAGTCTCTAAATGTTTTGAATCAACAGCCTAATCACACTATTCAAGTGCATCTGTATAGTTTTAAACAGCAACTTTTGATTTCACAATTCTGTTTAAATAATGTCACCTTCTGACACCATATCAGCACATCTACTTACTTACATCATACACAGTAAACACTTTTAACCTTGGTAAATTGTGGAGCTTTGATGTTCGAAGTTAAGTCCTCTTGGGAAATGTTAAAACAGCAGCTTGTGTTGAAACCAGAGCCACTGTGGCACTGTGGAGCTGCTGAAACTTTCCTGATGTTAATCCCCAGATGCTCTCCATCTCCCACTATGTTCCCTACCCTCCCTTCCCCACAGGTCATGATATTACCAGCTCTCTGGAGCCAGCCAACATCGACACCAGTATCCTGGAAGAGTACATCAGCAAGGAGGACGATAGCACTGACATGTCAGTAGGGACTCCAAACTAAGCCAGAAACGCCAAAACAACACAAACTGACCCAACTATATCATGTCGTTACAAAGGAATTTGTTTTTCTTGATAAGACTAATCGCTTTTTCTTTTCCCTTTTTTTTAAACCCAGCTGTTTCTCAGAGGTCCACAGCACTCCAGGACCAAATTATTCATCTCCACAGGCAGGAGTGTCTTCTGGAGGAGGACTGGTGTGTGGTGTGAGCCCTCCTATTCCATTACGCCAAGGAGCCCCTTCATCTGGGCCCCCTAGCTGTCAGAATACCTACTCTCAAGGTCCATCTTTAGGCCTCCGACATAGCTATCCCTGCCTGGGACAGCAGCCACATCAGCAACAGGCTCACATCAAACCTGAGCACAGGGGCCATTACGCTCAAGGGTGAGAGCAAAAATCTCTACTTATTCAGATACATCAATGCCTAGTGGGGGTAAAGCAAAAAACTAAACTCAGAAATTTTTGGTCGAGGCGGTATTTTACAAATACTCAAAACATGATTTATTTTTTCCATGGAACTATTGCACAATCTAAATTTGATTATGTTTTATTTCTATATAAAGAAAAGTGTGCGCTTAATGAGGGGGGTGAACACTGATAGCGAGAAATGAAAGAAAAGTCAAACTACATCCAGAAATAAAATAATCTGACAAACACAATCTTGTGAAATTATCATTTGTGCTTCCAATGAGAGTTTGTTCCGGAAACATGACGTCATTCAAGCAGATAAGCAAATGGACAAATGGATTTTGGTATTGTATGATGTCTTTGTTTATTTGTGTTTTTACTTTTAAAATCTTGTAATTATTCTTTCTAGAACCCTTCCCGAATCCCCCCCAGACTCCAGCTCAGAGCCATACTCCCCTCAGCAGGTGAATGGTAAGTCATCTCCTTTGTTCGTAATGGGAAAGAATATCCCATCAGTGCTGAGAAGGGGGTCAATTAATCCACAAAAGGTACTCAGACACTGAGTCAAACACTGTGCAGTAAGATGTGACTCACAATAACGTCTTAGTTTGTAACTCTATCACTTAGTCATCACTTTAGATTATGTCTCACTAAAGCATAGAGAAAAGAGAACAAAAAGGAATAAAGAAAGTAGACAGTAAAGGGTTTTAAGCAGTTTCCTTTAAGCTACAATTCAACCAAATTGTAAAATCAGACAAATAAACAGTAGAAAAGTAAAAAAAAATTTTAGTGGACATTTGTCTTTCTGGTGAAAAATTGTTAAATTTTCAGGTATTTTTGTGAAAAGTTTGGAAAATATTTGTATGATTCATTTTGGAGGAAAGATTGTGATCATTTGACCTTCTGATCCTTGTTTTAGATCCTCACATGCTCAGGACCATGACACCAGAGAACATGTGTCACATGACTCCTACACCACCTCATGGTCACTATCCCAACATGCATCGGGACATGTACCTGAAATCTGAATCTATGATATCACAGTATCCTATTGGAGCTTCTGCAAGTGGAAGTGGGGACATGCAACAAACTCAGATGCTCCATCAGCTACTGCAGCATCCTCAGGGACAAGAGTGAGTCATTAAGATGCCCCATTAGAAAGACTGCGTTTTTAACTTCAAGGAGAGTAGTCATCTTTTTTCTCCCACCACAGCAACATTCCTGTTCACCAGGCAAAGAAGCGGAAGCACTCCGAATCTCCCAACAGCACACTGAATTCCCAAATCCTCACAGGTATCATCAAACAAGAACCAGGTAGGCAGGCATCTTTCTTTCTCACCTCCTCTACTTCGCTCTCACTTGTTTTCACTAATTTTTAACAAAGAAAGACATTTGCAAAACAGAATAGTCTTTATGTTAAGGCCATGCTCTAATGGCTGTTATTTTAAACTGTTGCAGGTTTATTGCAGGATGCAGACAATGCCTATCTGGATCCAAACTACCAGTGCATTAAGTGGCAACCACACCAGCAGAACAAGTGGACGCCGCTTTATGATGTCAACTGCAAAGAGCTGTGGGTGATATGTTTTTTTTCTCCTTATCTGAACATGTTTTCAGAACAAAACGAGCTCAAAGTGCTCCACAAAGAGACTAATATAAAAGGAGTTTTAATTGGTTATAGTATAATTCAACAAAGCATAGAGTGGGAGTGGACAAGGAATAGATGGGTTGCAGAGGTCTAGAAATTCCACAGCGGTGAGCTGTGTGGGGGAGTGAGAACGAGTGCAGGCTTTCGACTTAGAAAGATGACATGAGGAGGGGGTTATAGAAAAAAAAGTGCACACCTATTTGTGCTTTTGCGGTGCCAAAAAGGTTAGGGAGGAAGGTTGAAGTGAACTCATAGGACCTTTCAGATATCTTATCTAAACTACCTGGTTGACCATCACAGCTTTTGAGAACACCACACCTAAATAAGAAAAGGTTTTGATCCTTGGAGCATTTTACAAAGTAGACCCTTTTGAGCCTTTGTGAAGTTTTAAACGTTCCTCAAAATAACTTGCTTTGTCAACAAATTTTAATATTAAAAGTTTGTTGGAAGGCAAGCAGAAGAGCAAATGATCTTACCAAGTTCGTGCTTAGTGTAACAGTATCACAGTAACATTGCCAGGCGATTTCTAGCTTCATTCATATTTCTAACTTTCTTCATTTGAAAGAGTTCCTCTGGTTTGCATTTCCAAAATCAATCTACTGATAACAGATCTACAGTAATTTATTTTTCATCTGATCAAATATCATGACCTCTTCTTCTGGTCCTCAGTCCGATGCCAACCTACAGAGTTGATGCTGACAAAGGCTTTAACTTCTCCTTGGCCGATGATGCATTTGTTTGCCAGAAGAAAAACCATTTCCAAGTCACTGTGTACATTGGAATGCTTGGAGATCCGAAATACATCAAGACAAACGAAGGCCTGCAGTCTATAGACTGTTTTTATCTCAAACTCAATGGAGTAAAGGTGAGCAGATGTGTTGCAGGTTTCATGTACTATCTGACAAACTGCATTCATTGATATGACTAAGGAGCACATAAAGTTATCTCTGTCTGAATTGGTTAAAAGTGTACTCTCAAACATTAAAAATGCTCTTGCACGCCACCCACAGGTCATTTATGATCTTACATTTACCAACTGACAAAAATAGCCTGGCTTGTCTAAAATTTCACTAACACTTCACTTAAAAAAACAGTTGCAAACAATATGACTGATATTCACAAAAGGAAGCATTATTTAAACTGTTTCCATCATGTTGATTCAACTCTTTTGAATATGCTTCTGTGGCATTGTTTTTAACAGCTTTGTGTGTTTGCAAAAACCTTCAAATAGTGACTTTTAAATTAACTCAAAGTTTCCCTTAATCTCTTTTAGTTAGTGATCGATGATCATTTAGAAACTTTTTGGCTCGTAAAAGAGAGTTGCTTGAAAATGTGTAAGAATTTGTAAAATTTCTGCAAAACAATACAATAAAAGGCTATAGTCAAAAAACAATAAAATCATGTTTATAGCACTAATCAATCCCCTAGTTTGAGTTTTGCAGTTGATTTCCGTTGAATTCATTTGAAAAGAAGTTTACTAATTCCAGCAATACACATGGCTGCAGTATAAGCCCACTTTGTCCTTTCTTCACAAGAACCAATACGTCTACTTTGTTTAAACTTCTGTTTTTCTTCATTTTTATTAAGCTGAAAAAGTTTTCTAACAACTACTAATTTAAAGTTTTAATTGCTTGTGTCCAAAATATATCAATGGACAAACAAAAACCTATCTAAAACATCTAAATAGATTTTTACGTAACTTTGTATGATGTTGGGTTCATAATAACACAGATATTTTGTACAGAGGTGTATAAAATTTATAACGATATGATTGGGTGTGATCATCATTAGTTTTGTTGTCTGTTTATTTGCTCTTCATTTGCAGGTGGAAGCGATGAATCAGTCCATAAGCGTGGAGCAGTCACAGTCTGACCGCAGCAAAAGACCCTTCAAACCAGTCCTGTAAGTTGTAATGGCTCAGATAACATCATATTTCTCTGAAAAACATTGACAGTTATCTTTTTTATTCATTCTAGAGTCACATTACCCCCCGAGCAGGTCACTAAAGTCACTGTGGGGCGGCTCCACTTTAGTGAAACCACAGCAAACAACATGAGGAAGAAGGGCAAACCAAACCCCGATCAGAGGTCCGAATACACTGTAGAATGTCCCCCTTCTGGGATTATTTTATAAGCTGCAGTACTCACATCCTCACTCTTGCAGATATTTCATGCTGGTGGTGGCGCTACACGCACAGTCCCACAGTCAGAGCTACACTGTGGCTGCTCATGTATCTGAGAGGATCATCGTCAGGGTAACGTCTGGCCATGTCTGTTTCCTTCCTACAACAATCATATCCTGTGTGAATGGAACACCTCTTTCTCTCTTTCCTCCTCTTTTCGTCTAATAAACAGCTCTTTCTAACATTTTATTCTCAGCACCTTAACATGGTGTGATTGGGATCATCAATACACTCAAAAGAAACATTTTTAGAAGTTAAAATGATAAATTATATAGCATTTTGTTTGAAATGTAAAATGACTATTTAACCTTCTTATATCTAACTCAGATTTCCCTTTTGTATTTGTCTGTTTGCATCTTTGTGACAGGCATCTAATCCAGGCCAGTTTGAAAGTGACAATGAGGTGCTATGGCAACGTGGTCAGCTTCCAGACTCAGTCTACCATCATGGCAGAGTCGGTATCAATACCGACCGCCCTGACGAGGCCCTTGTTGTCCATGGCAACCTGAAGGTCATGGGTTCCCTTGTTCATCCGTCTGATATCAGAGCCAAAGAAAATGTCCAGGAGGTCAGTATGTATGTATGTATGCATACTGTATGTTTGTGTGTGTATTTTGCCAAACTGTGAGCTTTCCATTCTGTGCTCATTGTTGTCATTTATATCTTTTACAATGTTATTTTATTGTTTAACATTGCAGCTATCTGGTGTTGTTGCGTAAATAAATACATTAGATCAATGACAATGCACAATTCTATATTATCTGCCCTGTGTCCTAAATGTCATCTACAAACTCTCCCTATCTTTAGGTTGACACTACAGATAATTTAAAACGGATTTCTCAAATGAGGCTGGTGCATTATCAATACAAGCCAGAGTTTGCTGCCACAGTGGGGATCGAGAACACAGAAGAGACTGGTAAAAACCTCAGCAATGATATCTATTAGAATAACCACCTAAACATTGCATATCTATACTCTTTTTACACAATTTTTTTATGTTTTCGTATAGGAGTGATTGCCCAGGAGGTTCAGCAAATTTTGCCAGAAGCAGTGAAGGAAGGAGGTGATGTTGTTTGTGCCAATGGTGAAACCATTCCCAACCTGCTGGTTGTCAATAAGGTGATGATCAAATCCACATACATGCAGCTTAGTGCTCACTGAACCCTCCCTGCACGTATTTACTCTGATCTCTTCTCACAATTTCAAAGGAGCGTATCTTTATGGAGAATGTGGGAGCTGTGAAGGAGCTGTGTAAACTCACAGATAACCTGGAAACTCGAATAGATGAGCTGGAACGATGGAGCCGTAAACTGGCCAAGCTTCGTCGCTTGGACAGCATGAAGAGCTCTGTGAGCGGTGGCACTGTGAGGTGAGAGAAATAATAAAATACATCTCATTTTAGCCTCCAAGTGAGTTATGTTACCCCTACAAAAGAACTCGAATGAAATACAAATATCTATTTAATTATTTATTTTGCTTTTTTTACTTTTTAAAAATGTATTTAGCCAAACGGGAAGTTATTTTAGCAGAACAGGAAGTGGTCCACTCAAGAAGAAGACAGTCAAATCTGAGAGTAAGGTGTGTGTTGATACAAATGTATGCTATAATTATATTTTTATAATAATGATTTAAACAACTCAAGCATGTACAAAATGGCTTAAAATAAATATCCACCACAGAGCTCAGTTCCAGATCAGGGCTGCATCAGTCAGAAGTTCATTCAGGGGACCATCCTGGCTCTAGTCATTGTCATGGCCTTCAGGTGAGCGATGACCAGGAACTTACTGGATCTGTGTATAGTTTAAATATAATGATAATCTAATGCTCTCATGTTTCCCCAGTGTGATTTCCATGTCTGTACTTTATGTGCTAACACTTCACCACAGAGGAGACATCATAAAGAAAGAAGGGTAATGTGCAAAGCCTGAAGCTTTTGAAAAAATTTTTTTTTTACCTCTTCATTTATGTCAACTTGTGAAATTTATCCTGCTTCTTGTAGTTCTCTTTCCTCGTGTGTTTTCTACATCTCTTGGATGCCCATCTTCACTGCCACTGTAACTGTCTGTCCTCCTGTCTGCATATGGTACACTATCTACTCCAACTTCTTCAGTTTCAGTCTATTCTTTCAGTCTTTTTTAGAAAATAATCAAGTCTCTCTGTTCTATCAAGATGAAAATTACATATCACATTATACAACACAATTTGATATGTGAAGACAAATCCAAATTAACTTGTAATCTGATGTGACAGGTCAAAAGCTGCACTGGGATATCCCCATAAGACTCCATACACTGCGCTGTCCACCACATCCACTACAGGACCAGGTGTGTGAAAGTCATAAGTTGCTGAAAAGGTCTAACGTTGACTTTCATTTTAAGTCAATATTGAGTGACACCAGTAAATGTAATGTTAATTTTTAAAGTAGTCAACATTTTATGTTTACTTGACTATTTTCTGCATTCAGCTTGCTGCCCAACCACAGCTGCAAACAACCAATCATCTACCATTCTGTCACAGAGTAATAACCAATCCACACCAGGTGAGAAAACCCTACGCCAACATAAATTAATTTAAATCATAGTCTATTTTATTCCTTTAAAGATCATTTCTCTGTTAAATCCAGGTTTAAGTAGCCTGGTTCCAACACCAGGTACTATCATGAAGAAAGCTAAATCCAGACCGATGGATAAAGATGGCCACAACAGAAACCGTTTGAGCCACACTTCAGCCCCCATGTACTTTTCCAAGTCAAAGAGACCTGTGTCCACTGATTCAGATGGAGTGGGAACCACCAATCGTCTGCCTGGGGGGCAACAACCTGTTCCACGGAGGCAGCGCAGCTTACATCCTAAAAGTAAATACAAAAAAAGTTTGTGTATGTACGTTTATGTAGAAGCAAAGGAGCAATTTAACTGGGAATTGCAAAAAAAGGAGTAACCTAATGAGTTGGCCACTAATTTATTGCTGTTTACAGGTGGAAAACAACCTTCCTTTCTCACCAGTATCTATATTGTGGAGACGAAGCAAGAAATCTCTACACAACATTGTGCAACAGGTGAAAGCTGCAGGTATAAAATTAGAGTAATTTTTTTTCTAATTCAAAGTGGAGTACAAAATCAGAAGTGAAAACTACTGTTATGACTAATGATGACTTGGGGAAAAAATGATTCATACATTTATTGCAGGCCTACAGAGAAAGGGTTCTCATTCTTGTCACTGCTATGGTTATTGTACTGTGTTCATATTGATTCATCTTTTCCCTGTGTAATTCGCAGCTTCACAGTATCTCTTCATGGACAAAGAAACTCTTCCATCCCACAAATTACTTTGTACATGAAGTGAGTTTAAATCTTACTCTACTATGATTTTTAGTTTAGCAATTTAACAAAAAATTCAAACTTAGATTGTGTTTAATCTTAATTAAAAATCCATTTTCTGAAACTTCCTGAAATCTATGTTTTACAGAAACTGTAAAATAACATATATTTATATTGTAGGTCTACAAGGAGTGTGTGGATACAACAATGTGGAGCCACCAAAGGGCGCTTTTGTCTCAACCATACAGAGACAGAGCTCTACAGAGAACAGATTACATCTACAAAAGTACCAATTGACAACCTTGGCAAACATTTTTAGTATCAATGATTCATTTGTACCTTAACTGTTTACCTTTATATATTTTTTACCCTATTTTCCTCTTTAAGGGGACTCATCACTTGTGGTCAGTTCCTGTTTTGTCTTTCAAAGAGCTCACGTATCATTTCCGTGTATCCCTGTCTGTAAGTAAACCTAACACTTTTCACTTTAGATACTTTTGTCCTAGAGTTTAAGCCAATTGTATTCATCTTCATGTTTCTTTTTTAAAACTTTTACTCCCCTTTCCTTTGACAGGATGATGTAAAATGCAGCACAGATGGAAAAATGTCCCCATACACTGATTACTTTTTCATCATTCGAAGCAGCTGTGTGTAAGGAAGAAGACAATGTGTTCAAGTATCTTTACAAGTGATAATGTATGCTTTTGTTGTGCTTCCAGTTGTATGCTGTTGCGATGATATGGGTTTTTAACCCTTTATTGTACATTATTTAAAGATATTCATAAATAGAAGACTATATATTGTGCCACAATTTCAGCTGTAACCCCTTCGGTATGTGTGTGCATTGGGGCATCTCTTTTTTTTGTGTTCACTGGAGTTTAATACCCTGCAATGTTTTTTAGTGGTGACACTGTTGAAAAAAAATGTAGGTTTATCACTGATTACTATGCTTTTCAGGTCATAATTACCGTTTGACAGGCCAGGATAGCATAGAGAACAATGTTCACATTTTACACTGAAACTAGATTCTACATTGAAATATTTCAATTGTTTTAGAAACTGAAGCAGGGTGGTGGCTTCTGACAAAAGTCTTAAATCTTTAATATACCTCAATTGTGAACACTGGCAAATCCTGATTCCCCACTGTGGAGCTTTGTGTTAAAAATACTGCAGGATTTGATTATTCCTGGGGTTTCTGGCATTCTTGCAGCATCAGATTAAACACTGTACAGTTATGACACTGAATGAAACATTAAAAAAATCTATGCACAGAAATAGCCATAATGTGAAGGGGTATAGTAAATGTGAGGACCCCTGCGTAAAACTAGTTTTTGTAGAACCACTGGAATGCATGCATGTAACTGGATGATCAGGTATCTCTCGAGACATGAGCCTTAAGATCTGTGAACCGCTCTCATTATCAGGTGGTGTAAATGCAACCCCATCAACACTGACAAAATTGAATAAGCACTGGAATAGCTCACATGATATTTTGCTAACTGGACAATGCTGGTAGGGAAATAAGTAATAGATGTAATTTAAGGTGTACACCCAATCAGTTCACTAAAATGATGTTGTTTTGTGCCTATAAGGTCTCTTTCGAGGCATGGATCACTAAATTGAGAGGTACATGATTTTGTTCCACAGGCATACACTGGATGTTCTTTCATGTTCTTCTGTAGACGTCTCCCCCTGTGTTTGTAAAACTAATACCATGCAATAATTATGCTTGTAATCTAATGTACTTGTAATTTTTTTAGTTGTTTCTTTTGTTCTTATTGTCAGATGTCATGGTCAGATTGAAATCTGCTAATTTAAAACATTTCTGTATGGGATCAGAAATAAAAATAAAATGCAAGCACTCAACTCAAATGTAATATACACTATAAAGGAGGAAGAACAGCCATCTTATAACCACCACTTAAAAATATGATATGTAAACCTTTTCCAATACTTTAGTCATTCCTTTGTAGATGTTATGTACTGTAAAAGCTCATTTATAGTCACCAGCTAGTGTGATTAAACCACTATAGCACTTTTTACTCTGTATATATGAACTGCTTTTACTGTACTTTTGCCGTACTGGTGTCAGGTAGTCTCAAAAAATATTCTACATGTAATATTGCTTCACTGTATTACTAAGAACACTCTTTTATTGGTGGATTTTATGGTATTATTTTGATCCCTTTTTTATTAATAATATTATAATCTCTAGCTTTCAGGCTGGTGAATGATTGAAAAGCATGAGAGCACATTGGTAATCCCAGCATTGTTTTTAAAAAGAACATGTGGAAAAAAATAATTGACTCCATTAATATCACTATTTTGTAGCCCATTTATTGTTACATTTTTGTTTTGGTTTGTTTTTTTCATGAAAAATGTGCTGTAATACTATGATTTTCCGCAGCAAATAAATTGGCGATTGCATTATCTGATTTTTCTTGCCCGTTTGTTATCAAAACAGTTTTCCAATGTTGTCCATCTCTCTCTTCGCAACCTTGGGAGAGAGTTCTGTAGCTGATGGATCCTCTGTGTTACTGTCCTGGGCATCGCCAGACTTAGGAGACCTCTGTGCTTGGTGTACCGTCCGTTCCATCAGGATGAAGCCTATCTACTGATCGCCGTCCTGAGCGTTGCCAGATTGAGGAGGCCTCTGTGCTTGATCTACCATCTCATTTACATCAGGATGAAGCCTATGTACTCATTCCGTTCCGTCATCTTCCGCTTGTTCCGGGGTCGGGTCGCGCGGGCAACAGCCTCAAACAGGTAGCCCAGGCCTCTCTCACCCCGGCTGCATCCTCCAGCTCACCCGGAAGAATCCCAAGTCGTTCCCCAGCCAGCTGTGAGACATAGTCTCTCCAGCTGGTCCGGGGTCTGCCCCTTGGTCTCCTCCCGGTGGGACATGCCCGAAACACCTCGCCCGCGAGGTGCTCGGGGGGCATCCTGACCAGATGCCCGAACCACCCCCTCTGGCTCCTCTCGACCTGGAGGAGCAGCGGCTCGACACCGAGCTCCTCCCAGATGGCAGAGCTCCTCACCTGATCTCTGAGTGAGAGCCCAGCCATCCTGCGGAAGAAGCTCATTTCGGCCGCTGTACCCGCGATCTCATTCTTTCGGTCACTACCCACAGCTGGTGACCATAGGTGAGGGTTGGAACGTAGATCGACTTGTAAATCGAGTACTTTGCTTTTCGGCTCAGCTCTCTCTTTACCACGACGGACCGATGCAGCGTCCTGGTTATTGCTGATGCCGCACCGATCCGCGTGTCGATCTCCCGCTCCATCCTTCCCCCACTCGTGAACAAGACCCCGAGATACTTAAACTCCTCCACTTGGGCAGGACCCTGACCCGCAGGGGGCATTTTACCCTTTTCCGGGCGAGGACCATGGTCTCGGATTTGGAGGCGCTAATTCTCATCCCGGCCGCTTCACACTCGGCAGCAAATCGTTCCAGTGAGAACGATGTACTCATTTCTTCAAATATAAAGCTGTACTATAGAGTAGAATGAGCTCATATTTAATTAACAGCCTTAGACACATTGGCCGCTCATCCCAGGGGACTAGTCTCTCTTTCATAGGGGTCCTCATGAGGTTTCTTTTTTTCCTCCACTGCTGGGGTTTTTTTAGCTAGCTTTAGCTGCGTATTTGTGCATCTAGATATTTTTTTTTTTTTATTTGTTTTTGTCCTTTTTTTAAAATGTACAATGTGAAGCCCATTGAAACACTGGTTTTGTGACATTGGGCAGTACAGATATAGTTTAATTGAATGAGCCACTAGATTGCGCTTAAGTTTGAAATACATTGGTCATAGATATGCTTTGATTTTACTTCTCCGGATATCACCACAAAAATAAAAATAACAGACAGAAGATAAAAAATATTTTAGCAAAAATCAAGAGCAATACTGGATTTTAATTATAAAAACCGCCAAGGTCCCCGCTGTCAGCTGCCGCCCATCTCCGGCTCCTTCACCCCACCCCTATAAGCACTCCTGCAGGTGGTTGCTCCTTCAGAGCGCCAGATGGGGTGGTTCGGGCATCTGATTAAAACAGTGGTGGAACGTAACGAAGTAAATGTACTTCGTTACTGTACTTGAGTAAAAAAAAGGTGTATCTGTACTTTACTTAAGTCAAATTTAAGACCAGTACTTTTACTCTTACTTCACTACATTTTTAGAACAAATGTCTGTACTTTTACTTCGCTACTTTTTAAAAGTGTGTTTTACATTTTCGTTCAGGAATTTGACAAATACACAGGTTTTTTTCCGCATCTTGAAGCCGCATCGCCAAAATCAAAAGAAGCAGTTGATCGGGAGAAGAAGTAATGAATCAAGAAACATTTTTCGCATTCATTCTGCGCCAAAAACCTAACATCAAATATAGTACAAATTAAAAAGAGTCAGAAGATCGTTGTTTGTTGTGTTTACTTCTAAATAAAAAGTTGAGCCATTATTACACAGAGCAGGGGCGGATCTAGAATTTTCCAAAGGGGAGTGGGGCTTTGACAAAGCCAATATATAGTGACTGGGGGGCCTCCCCCCAAAACATTTTAAAAAATAAGTGTCATTTTCCTCCATTTTGGCGGCCCATTCACTGGCCCTTCTAGGGCAAAGCTTGACTTGTCCCCTTTCCTTTTATTTTTTTTTTTTTTGTGGACCAAAAGAGGCGGGAGAGGGGCGGGGGGTCACACCCCTGCAGAGTATTTATCCTGGTTACCATGGCGACACCCTATAGCGCAACAAAAAAACATTTTTTGTTGCACTTTTTACACTTTTTACTTAAAAAGTACAATTTACACCAACTACTTTTGTACTTTTACTTAAGTAGATTTTTTTATTGATACTTTTACTTTTACTTAAGTAAATTTTTTGTCTAATTATCTGTACTTTTACTTAAGTACAAAAAGTGAGTACTTCATCCACCACTGGATCAGGATGCCTCCTGAAAACCTTGCTGTTGAAGTATTTCAGGCACGTTCGACCAGGAGAAGATCCAGAGGCAGACCCCAGCCCCGCTGGAACGACTATGTCTCACAGCTAGCCAGGGAACACCACGGGATCTCCTTGGGTGAGCTGGAGGAAGCAGCCGGGATGAGAGAGGCATAGGTTTACCGTCTGAGACTGCTGCCCCCACGACCCGACCCCGGATAAGTGGAAGACAACGGAATTTATTTATTTATTTATTTCGGTCACAGTGCTGACGGAATAATCAACTCCCAAGCAAACGCATTCTGTATTTCGAGTGGCAATTTTGCCTGCCAGTCTGTGTAGAGGGAATATAGCGCCCACGTTAACCGTTACGTCAACCGTGCGTTAAAAAAATCCAGGAAGTGTTAATACGTACGTGGCCTTTTCTTTTTCTGTAGTAGTTACAGAAGATCCACTTCAACGCAAAATGGTATTATATATTTCCTCTTATTGCTTATAGATTTACCTTTAAAATATATATTTCAGTATTTGTTCGTTGGTTTATTACGTGTGTCATTTGGATAGCGTTTAGCGTTAGCTTCTTATGTCAGTTAGAATCAAGAAAACCTTTATTGTTTCCGCAATGGCAAAATTGCAAACTGCAGAAATAAAAATATTAGCCAATAACTATAATCTGCATTCCTCTTTTAATTTAAGTTATTTATTTCGTGTTTAATAAGTTAGGTTAAAATAAGAATGTAACCACTTTGTGCTTTTTTTTGGGTTGCAGGAACTTGAGGCTATGACCAGATACACCAGCCCGGTGAACCCGGCTGTGTTTCCTCACCTTACTGTTGTCCTGCTGGCCATTGGTACATTCTTCACCGCCTGGTTCTTTGTGTATCCTTTTTTCTATCTACGGTTGGCAGGAATGAGAAGAAAGTGTCGTTGAATAAGCCATTTTTACATACATATAGGGTTCAAATGCTGTAAACAAACCTTGAATGTTTTGTGGTTCCATTGTCTTCCACTTATCCGGGTCAGGTCACGGGGGCAACAGCCTCAGACAGAAACCCAGGCTTCTCTCACTCAGGCTGCATCCTCCAGCTCACCCGGGAAGATCCATAATCGTTCCCTGGCCAGCTGGGAGACATAATCTCTCCTGTGGGTTCTAACTAAATGCCCGAACCACCCCATCTGGCTTCTCTTGATCCGGAGGGGCAACAGCTCTACTCAGAGCTCCTCACTCTGACAGAGTGCCCAGCCACGCTGTGGAGGAAGCCCATTTCGGCCACTTGTATCTGCAATCTCGTTCTTTCAGTCACCACCCACAGGTGATGAACATAGGTGAGGGTAGAAATGCGAGAGCTTTGCTTTTCGGCTCAGTTCTTTCATCACCATTAATGATAATGGTGTCATTAATTTATTATTGTCATAAAGACGGCATTATCATAATGGCGTCATCAATGCAGTGCCACACCAATTAGTCTGTTGATTTCCTGCTCCATCCTTGTTTTTGTGGTGGCATCATGGGAAATTCATACAAATTAATCTGTTAAAGTAACTAAGTGACGGATGTTATTTTTCACAGAAATTTCAAAGAAAAAAGTCATCCACCCTCTAGTTTCAAAATGTACCACTGAAACTTTTCAGACAAATTTGGAAAAGGTAGTTTAAGGATGAAAGATGTGCATCAATTCAGAAAATACTGGTCTGACCCTTCTTACCAGATCCTGGACTTGGGTAGTTTAACATTTCATCTGAAATTAGTCACCTGGGTACCTGACATAAACTGAGTTTTGTCTCAGGGATTGAAAGACGACTTACTTATGTTAAAATAGTTTATTCTTTAAACAGATTATTTAAAAAGACATCTAAAATCAGGCAACAAGTACAAACATATGGTGTATAACTGAAGCAGAAGATTAGATTGTTTAGTGTGTTTAAACAATCATTACATTATTTTGAAAAGATCTAACCTTTGGACTCCCCCAAGCTTCAAATATTTTTTTTAGGTGTGAAATTTTTGATCATCGTCCCAAACTTAGATGATTTACTGAAAAAAAAAGACAAAGCACAATGAACCAGAAACAACTAAAATATAGCAAAAATCTTCTTATACAACTGTTCTGAAAAAAAAACATTTTAAGGAGTTATTTAAGTCATAAAAAAGAAGGCTTGTCAAATCTGTGTCTTTTTGGACCTGTAAGTTTTTGGGTTGTTTTTTAAATTGTGCTCTTGTTTGTTACGTTCGCCTGAACTTTTTAATCAGATATGAAGTGACATCAACAAAATACACAAGAGACGTTTATAAAGAACTGCTCATATCTCTTGTGGCATCACTCTTCATGGGCTTTGGAGTGCTGTTCCTCTTACTGTGGGTGGGCATCTATGTATGAAGGTATGTTTACCTTTCTAATGTATTTGTACATTTTGATGCTAAACAATGTTGTATTAACTACATGTTTTTCTCGTTCAGGTTGTAATTGAGGACATCAGAGACATTCCAGCAGAACTCGGGACATCCTTCACCAAATACAAAATTTTGCTTTAAATTAGACAGCACTGGCAATTGTTTTGCAAACATATGGACTCTGGTTTATATTTCACTAGTAAAGGGGGTTTGTACAACTTCTGGTGTTGTTGCTTGTTCTTCCCTTTTAAGTACAGTAATCCGTGGATGTCGTAATATAACGGATTAAGAGTTCACCAAAATGTTGGCACCAGGCCATGTGTGTATTGCCCCTTGGCCGCTCTGAGAATAGCAACTTGTTTTGTCACACTGAACGCTATTTGTGGTATGTTTTACTAGTGGCCCCTGAAACCTCAATCCCTGATTAATCTTTGTGGTAAAAATAGAGCTGACAGTTTCACCTTGTCTTCAGGATAATACTGTCTACTCTAGGTGATGGATTACATCGGAATTAAGGGAGGATTATTTAATAAAAACTGTTTGAACACAATTTAGAGATTTTTGCTCAAAATGCATCTGAGTATTCATAAACATTGACATTGTAAAAAAAAATACATGCAAACAGAGATACTAATGTGACAAAAGGCAATTATACAAAAATCTCTTCACGGGAAGAAAAAAGTACAAGTCTATAACTACTTCATTTGTTCATGAATAAAGAACAAACAGAAGCATTACGAAGGCGTCTGAACCTTTTCACTTGTAACTTTTTCTCATGAAAAGTCTTTCATTTGCATTCAGTGCAGTCCAAGTCATTTGACAAGGCCACATAGATTAACAGACTCATCCTGATTAATACAATAGTACATGTGCCATCCTTGGCTTACCGGTCTGTGTAAACCTCTCTGCCACACTGCATGAAGCCAGTAGAAAATTTTTTTGGGTTTCCGTATCACATGCAGCTTTGGAGTGAGTTCCATTAGTTTAAAACATTTTGAAGCAATCTGTAATGTTTAAATAGTGTGAAGTCTTTGAAAATGATCCAAATTTACCAGTGGCAATCTTCTAGTGCCAGATCTTATTGTTTCACATGGATGGGATACTCTTTCATCTTCACTGATGAACTCTGGCCAAGATATCACGCAGCCACTGAGAGTCTTCATAAAGCCTCGGATCTCCCATGTATTTTGCTGTGCGCTTGTACAAATAATAGTACAACACGGCCACTAGGAACAGACAAAAGTAGTCATTGACAGAGCTGATTAATAGTGTACATTATAATGTACAGATTACCTTTTAAAAAAATCTGTTCTTTGATTTAATTACCCATTCTCTGGAAAACAAAGAGAACCTGAAGACCATCCGTCCAAATAAACTGTCCTGAATCCTGCCATCTGAGTTTCTGTAGCAAAGGAAAGACATTAAAATGAAAAGTCAATAAAATTCCAACAACCTGAAACAAAATGAATACAATTTTTTAAAAGTGTGATAAAGCATACCAGCACCCAGCTGTGGAAACAGATGCTGAGGGTCAGGTAGACAACAGAGGAGATGAGCGGAGTCCGAAATCTCTCCAGCAAAATAGATACAAAGCCGACTTGGAATATATAGGTGTTGAACATCATTAACAAAAGGATGATTATATTAAAAAAGATGGCGATGTCCTGGATGCTGCAAAAACAATTTTAAATTATGCACTTGCTGTATTCATTTTTAAGCTGTTGTATAACACAAAAAAAATGCAAATTAGCTTGAAACTGATTTAGGACAAAAGATTTTGAAAAAAACAAAAAACTATACATTTACTAAGCAAGTTTTTTTTTTTTTTTAAATCATAGAAAATGGCAAGTCTAAGCTTGAAAGAGAGAAAGCAACAGACTTTTTTTTTTTACCTTTAGACAAATTGGTGGAAGAAGATCAGAACAATTTTGAAAAAAAAAAATAGCAAGTTACTGGGGTAGCTTTTCAAATTAAAGTTTAGAAGTGTAGCTGTAACAAGATTAAACAAAAGTAGGAACTTTTTCAACATACATATAACGTTAACAATACCTATTACATTATGCATGTCACATTTACAAAATGAAGATCTTAAACATTTCTATAAAGTACACAAAAATATTGCTAAGTTTGAAAAGATTAAAAAACAAATACCAAATGATCTTCTCCTTCCGCCATTTCCCTTCAGGGGTCGTCACAACAAATCAGTTTCTTCCATCTAATCCTGTCTGCTGCATCCTATTGAGTCACACCAACTATTTTGATGTCCTCCTTCACTGTATCCATGAACCTCCTCTTTCATCTTCTACTCTCTCCTCTCCACATGACCAGACTGAAAAATCATCTCAGTCTGGTCTCTCTGACTTTATCTCGAGAACCTTTAACATGTGCGGTTCCTCTCATCCTGTCCATCCTGGTCACTCCCAGAGAGATCCTCAGCATCTTCATCTCTGCTACCTCCATCTCTTTTCCCTTTCTTTTCCTCAGTGCCACTCTCTGTAGTCAAGACCAGCGGTCGGCAACCCGCGGCTCCAGAGCCTCATGCGGCTCTTTCATCCTTATAATGCGGCTCTGATTGGCTCGGGAAAAAAAATTACTAAAAAAAATTTTTTTGTATTTAATTGAAGTGTGTTTTATTTGTGTTAGTTTTTATATTATTTTAGTTCTAAATTTGAAGATTATTGTGATCTTGAAATATCACAAAGTATGCTCCGCGGCATACTTTGAAAGCCCAAGGCGATATAAGGATGACGGCTCACGGATTTTTCCCTTTTGTTTGCTGCATGCACAGTTTAAATTCAGCTTTTTAATTTATTCGAAAGAGACATTCAGACATTATTATTTTTTCAAGAATTCAAAATGTGTTCATTACATCGGTAAAATTTAATTTTCTCCGTAGCACTTCATAAGACATAACCACACTATAGTTGTTTATACAAAGTGTAAAGGTAAGAAAAAGCTATATATACAGTATTATCTTCATTTTGGATAAGATGAATGGATATAAGGATGACGCCTCATGGCATTTTTCTGCTTTCGTTTGCTACATGGACAATTTAAATTCAGCTTTTTAATTTATTTGAAAGAGACATTCATTGTTATTATTTTTCAAGAATTCAAAATGTTCAAAATGTGTTCATTAAATGAATAAAATGTCATTTTCTCTGTAGCACGTGGATTTCATAAGAAACATGCTGCGGTAAAGTAGTAGAAGTTTTTTTTAATTTTATTTTAGATGTGCGGCTCCCAGTGTTTTCTTTTCCGTGGAAACCGGGTTCAAATGGCTCTTTCGGTGTCAAAGGTTGCCGACCGCTGGTCTAGACCAAACAGCATGGCCGGTCTAACCACGGTTTTATACACTTTTCTTCCATTTTAGCTGAAACTCTACGATCACACATGACGCCTGATACTTTTCTCCACCCATTCCAGCCTGCCTGCACCCGCTTCTTTACCTCTTTTCCACACTCTGTATTGCTCTGGACTGTAGGTCCTAATTACTTAAAATTTTCCACTTTATCCATCTCTTCTCCCTGTAAACTCACCCCTCTATTTAGGTCTCTCTCATTCATACGTACAACTGAAATACTGAATTATTGGTTTTTTCCATTTTGTTATCTTTCGTTTATTTGGGGCCAGGTCACAGGGGCAAAAGAATCCATCAGGAAACCCAGGCTTCTCTCACCCTGGTAGCAAACTGTAGCTCACTCAGGAGGATTTCAAGACGTTTCCTGTCCAGCTGTGAGACAGTGAGCCCAGGGCCTGTCTGTAGGTCTTCTCTCGATGGAACGTGCCAGAAACACCTCAACATTGAGGCATTCGGGAGGCATCCTAACCAGATGCCCGAAATACCCCATCTGAGTTCTCTCGACTCAGAGGAGCAACGGCTCTACTCCGAGCTTCTCACTCTGAGAGCCCAGCCACCTTGTGGAGGAAGCTCATTTTGATCTGAATACTAAATATATCTGAATTTTTATTTTTGAGTCCTTTAAAAAATAAAATCAGCAACAATGCTTCACATATATGACCAATCTTTTGAGAAATAAGATACTGCATGTAAAAAACTTTTTTTTTTAAAAAAAGGTTGAGAAAAGTAAGAAAATGACATAACAAACTAGTTTTGTAACAATGCACACAAGAATCTAGATGACAAACTATGACGCACACATCCCTGGTAATTTAAATTAGACTAATTTCATTATGAAATAGAGCAATTAGAGCAAATAAGTCAAATGATGTCTTGTGTTTGGCAACTCACATGAAAAGGACAAGTTGGACGACTGGTGCTCCTCTCAACAGTTCACAGAAGGAGTTAACAAAGAGGTCATAACTCAACAGTGTCAGCTGGATCAACAGCACCAGTGAGTAATTCCCAGTTTGGAGCATCTTCACCAGTTGATTGCACAAAAAATGTTAATGTCCTTGTTTTATTTCTGCATGATCTTTTCCTAAAGATCCAGGAACTTAGTAATGCCTCGATCATGGAACAAGATTGTCAACCAAAATTTTAAAAAATCTGATCACTGTAGCTTTTCCAAGTGATGAATTCAGATTAATAATGTTGAAGAATATCATAGTGGCATCTCAAAAGAAGATAAGGAACTGGAAAGTAAAACATGAACAATAGTAAGCAATCCAAACAGTCCATCTCTGAGTGAACAGCACTATAAATGATCTAACTCGTCCTCAACACGAATCTATAGATTTAGGATCAACATGTTATAACACAGACAGAGATATAAAAGGTTAAAGTAGGGATTATAGATGTGACCTCCCTGAATTTAGCAGGACATCACAATCTCTTGTTTGGATCTTGTCTGCTCAACTTTTTTCCCCATCTGTCTAGCTTTTTTATTCTTTATTCTTTTTTTTCTAGTTCGGTGTAGTTATTCTAAAATCCCGATTACTAAATTGCTATTGCTATCAGCACAACAAATCACAAAAGCATGGATAAATGTTAAACTTCACTAATCAATTAAAACATGTTCAGACTTACCAGAAAAAACGTGACAAAGAATCAGTTTAGTCTGATAAATAAAAAACGTAAATCAAAGTAAGATTTTCTACTTTTTCTTTGTGTAGCATCCACTTCTCTTCCCTCCCACAGAAACGCAAGTATTTCCGCAATTCCATGGCAACGCCGCCACTTACCGTAATAACAACTTCTTCTCTTCCTTAAATATCCTTTAATTTAGCTAAAAAATAGACTTATCCTAGATTTTTTTTACAAATTTTTCGCCACCATACTTAAAATGGAACTGATTAGTTAAATTTTACCAGATATTTATTGATCCATTTGTTTTTAAAAATATTTTTTTTGGAAGTCTTTCTTTTAATATAGTATGGATCAGAAACAAAACAGCGGCTCAAAGTTTAGAATTACATATATTGCTATAGTTCATTCGTGTAATTGTAATTTTTAAACTTCAAAAATCTAAATTTTTGTGTTTAAATGTTATTTTTATTACAAATAATACCATTTTATAAGAAATCGATTCTTAATTTTGCTACAACAGACATTGTGGTAACAATGAGACCATTTGATGCCCCCCTGCGGTTCAAATGAGCATTGCAGGATCGACCATGATGATGTGAGGTGATCAAAGGTGGAGAGTGTTTGCGTTACGCCGCTGATGAGTTAGTCAAACTTTAAGCTTCACGGACCTCACTTTCAACAAGGTAATGAGAATTCACTTATTTTTATGTCTCTCCTACTCTACGATTGCATGGATCGTTGTCCATGTGTTTCCTTCAATAAGTAATATTAAACTATTTTATGGTGGGATTGAGTTACTTGGTTTTATTCAATGGGTTTAAACTAAAATTGCATTTAATCTTAAGTGCTGAGGTTGTTGTAAACACACATTTGCTCCTTACAACCATAGTTATGTGCAATTTTCTGTTTTATCTTGTTTTTTCTCATGTTATTTTCTTGGATCTCTTGTTTACATAGTTTTACAGCACAGCACAGGAGTCTTATCACTTTCTCTTCATGTGTGAACATCCTGTGTTTGCACCTCAAGTAGTTGTTTGTAAAGCAGTTGATCTGATCTTTGGTGTGGCTGTTGACTTAAAAATTCGGCTGAAATACACACATAATCCTTTTACTCACACAGTTTCCACACGTTTTCCCTCTCTGGATCTCTTTTTATTGCTCTTGTAAAGGTCAATCAAATGACTGTTCAGGGTATTTGCAATGATTAACAATCATTTTTATTTGATTGTCAAAGTTTATCAGCAATGGAGAAAGACACTGGAACAATCAGGCAATAATTTAATGTGCAGCCTTCCCTGTATAATCTTGTTGGCTTCAATTAAAGATGTGATCAATTATGAGAAAATAAACCTATTTAAATGCCAACTAATGGTAAAATTGGTCATATTGCTCACAAATCACTGTTGTAAAATGCTGCGTTACAATCAGTAGAAATATGTCCTGTTTCTAAAATTTGTTTGTAATTGTGGCTGTTCTGACAATGCAAACAACTGCAAATGTTTCATTTGCATCTCCTCTCCCACAACTATCAACCTTGCCCTCCAGTGACTTCTAAATCTTCTCATATGACACCATCCTGTTTTCTACACCCAAGAGATCCTGGTATACTTTTGTGGGCTTATTATTCTTTTACTAAATAAATAGTGTGCCAAGCTGGCTGTGCTGTGTAAAGCCAAATGTCCCACATAGCATTAAAAGTGTCGTTGAGAATTATTTCCTGCATAAGATCTAGTGTTATTAAGTTGCCTAAGCAATTGTGGAGAGCAATCTGCCATCAGCTGTAGATAATGTGTTCAGTCACACCAGATAGTTTGTTCTACTGTAAAAGTTTAAAACAGGAGGTGTGCAGCCAACTTAAGGAAAAAACAAATCCAGAAATAACTTTAATCTAGTCTATAAATGTAGTAAGTTATTTCATTATTTTTTTCCTCATAACCTCGCTAAAAAACTGATGGGGGGTGATTTGTACATTAGGCCAGTCCTTAATGATTAACCAATTCCCTCCGTCTTTGCTTGTTTTTCAGGGATGTCTATCCGGTGGCGTGGTGATGAACTTTTGGTGGGAAAAGGCAGTGCAGACGATGTACCAAGGAACCCTAGAATGCGGAGTTTATCGACTGACAGCACCAAGCTAAGCCGGGGTTCCAGTCCATTAGACTCACCCCGCAGCAAGATGCTGTCTTCTTCTAGCTTGCAAGAAGAAACAATGGACAAAGCCAAAGAACTGTTTGAATTGTGTGACAAAGAAGGGAAAGGGTTCATAACAAAACAAGATATGCAGGTACAAGACAAGCATTCAAAAGTAAAAGCAGTAGAAATGTTAGAATTGAAATTGAATTTTTTTTTTCTTAGAGGCTTCAGGAAGAGTTGCCTCTCACCTCTGAGCAGCTTGAGACTGTTTTTGAAAGTTTGGACCATGAGAGCAATGGATTCCTCACTCCTTTTGAGTTCAATAGAGGGCTCGGTGAGTGTGCTGCATTGACAAACAAACCAAAGATACAGCTAATTGAAAAATTTGCTTTCATTTTGTTCGGGGGTAGGTGAGCTTATGGGCCTGGATGAGACAACAGAGTTAAGTCTGGATGAAATGGAAGAGGACAGAGATGAAATGGACTGGTTACAGGACCCCACAACCATGAAATTTGTCAACACACTAACAGAGCTTGGGGCGGACACACTTTTTCGAAAGTAAGTTTGTGCTCTGGAATCGACCGCAGTAACTTTTATCAAGACTATTGACTCTTGAAAATACAAATTACTTGTAAACAGCATAGTTTGCATTATTCCCAGTGTTGTACAGTTAAGGTTGTAGTTATCATATGAACAGTTGTGTATTGTCAATCAGTCCACAGGACCTCTGTTTTCTGTGTTGTGAGCTTCAGTCAGACAAACCAGAGCTACTGAGTACCCTGGAGGGTATCTTAAGTCATGCTGTGTCCCAACTAAAGGATGCCATCAGAGAAAGAGAAAACTTGCAAGAAGCTCTGTCTAGGTAACTGGGTCACCACTTTAGCCTCAGTTTAATTAACATTCTTTGGACGTTGTGCTTTTTTATTTCTTCTGCTTTTTTTTTTTTTTTTTGGCTGTAGACGTGATACGGAACATGAGCAAGTGGTCCAGTCAATATATGAAGAAATGCAAACCCAAATCAGAGAAGAGAAGGACAAATGGCTGGCATGGGTATGGAAGTGTTTATTCTGTAAAACAATTAACCTAAGACAAATTGTGTTTTAGAATTTGTTTCTTTACGAATGAAGGAAATTCTTAAAGAGAAGCAGAAAAGGCAGCTGATTGAGGAGGAGCTGAAGATGCGAGAGCTTGATTTGGAAAGTGCTTTGTCCAAACAAAATGAGGTGAGCTCTTTGTAAATTGGATGTTATTTGTGAGAAAGGTTTTCATGGTAACATCCCTTCTTTGTTATGTTTTTTTTTTAGCTTGAGCACAAAGTACGCCAGCTAACTCTAGAGCGACTGAACATCAATGGGCAAAACCAGCAGCTTCGGAGTCTAAATACAGAGTTACAGGAGCAGGTGGAAAACGGCAAAGAAAAGCTAGAGGCTGCACTGAGTGAACTCAGCATGCTGCAAAGCCATGCTGCTCTGGAGCATAGGGCCAAACAAAGGTGCACTACAATTTTTTTTGTAATTTAATTTTAATTGCAGAAGACATCTTGTTAAATTCTATATTTATTGAATGTCACTATATATAAAACGTGTTCTTTTCCGATGTGACATTTTTATATCAGGAGGAATAAAAATGCATAGAAAATAGACATCTTTCTGAGTTTACATTCAGCTAAAACATAATAACTTTCAGCCTAACAATAAAAAAAAAAAAAAAAAAAAAAAAAAACATTATGCAGAAATATTGGACTTATTGTTTTGCTTTGTTGTTTTCTAGAAGTTTATCAAAGGTGTCAACCAACATGAAAAAAGAAAAGGACAGTCTGGTAAAACAACTGGAGTTACTAAGGTACGTTCTGATTGGTGCTGTTGTGTTACTGCACATAAGCCTCTTTTTTTCCGTTCTGTTTTCTTCTGCTTTGGATGGCAAGAGACTGGTCAAATCTGGCAAGTTCTTTGATAAAACCTCTCCCTTATTGCTCAGTCATGCCAGCAATTGAAAAAGTTCTTTTGCACCAGTGAAGATCAGGGACTATGCAAATCCTGTCTCAATACCTTGAGATGTACACAACTCCACAGCTAGGAATACGTGTACATACTGTATATGACAACATGTTGGTTAGCATCAAATTTCCATTAACACTTTATTATGCACAATTTTGAATGCTGTATTCAACTTCTTGTGTCCAAAACCATGTTTTGATAAGTTGCTCATCAGAATATGAACTATATAAACTATATGAAAATTAGACCATGTACTCTGGCAATAGGTATGCAAGATGCAGTCATCTTCAAAATTGGCCTCCACTTTGATTTTGAAGTTTGATGACGTACTTTTGGTAAAAAGTAGGTTGATTGTATCACCAATTGAAAGATTGTTTCAGCGATCTTCCCCACTAAAAGATTGGTTAAATAAATAACATTATTTGCAGCTAATTAGTTTGGCCTTCAATTTCTTTTCATAACACTCGGTCAAAACAACAAGAGGCTAATGTCTAAAAACTTTTGATTTCACACAGGGATATGAACAAAATGCTGCGCGATGAGAGAGATGCCCAACAAGTAAAACCGAGGGTTAGTCACAGACGCACTGTTGTTCCTTCTTCTTCTCCATTATCCAATTACCTCAATCAGGACCTTCATAGCCTGTGGACACAGCAAGTCTACCCAGCCTAGGCTAAGTTTCAGAAAGCTTCTAGGTGTCATTTTATTTTCTATGGACAACAAAGACTATTTATATTAAAAGCTGCTACAATTTAGTTATTGATTATGTCGTAGTTTGACTGATTTTTTCCCCCATGCTTATTTAGACAAATAAATGATTAATTGCACTAAATATTTATTTTTAATTGTAATCCTGAAGATGAATGTTAATGTTTATTAAGTTGAACGAAGCAGCATTTCTTCCATTGAATTGTAACGGGTCAATATTATCTGATCTACAAATTTTCTGCTATTTTTTTTCCATTCTGCTGGTTTTTTAATGTCTCATCCATGTTTAAAATATCATTTAAAATGTTGGCTATGTTCTTTTCTTTGTATTTATTACAATTATGTATTAGAATGAACGCCCGATGATTAGTTTATATTTGAAATTGCTGTCTTTAGTACAACATTGAGATGACCAAATGATTGTGTTTAGTTTTTTTTCTTGCATAAATAGATTTATGAACAAATAAATATGCTGTTGCAAAAAATAATACCCTGTTAAACTTTTTTTTGCTTTAAATTAATTGCAAACTTAGAACTTTGCAACTGAGTTCTATTTTTTTTAAATTACATTAAGCATAACTCTTTTTGGTCCATGAATGCGTTATAATTTATTTGCTACTCATAAATACTTTTTGCTTCACTTTCCACACATTCCTTATAGAATCCTAGCACTACAAAGCCTTTGACGAAGAAAAGCTTAGACTTAGCTAACCTCACTCTACAAGACAAGTCAGTACTGAGGTTTGTATGATTTGGTGCATGCTTTTTTTATTTTACACCAATGAGAAAAAAGGCTGCAGAAAGCCAATTACATTCTTCTGTATTCACTGATTCTAAAGACAGTTAAGCTCCTCTGATGAGTTGAAGTCGGAGAAAAAAAAGGAGGTGACATTTTCAGCCAAGACACATCAGTCGTCAAGTAGAGACAGGGGTGAACAAATTCCACTGATACAAACACAGGTAGGGGAAATATTACACGTACAAAACTGTTACTGTGAAATGTTTATTTAGTGGCACAAGTAACATTGACGAGCAAAAATAATGACTGCAGAGATGCTCTTTCTGTTAGGCACATAATAATATTGACTTGTGTCACAATGTCATACTTGATTATTTTCACCTGAATTCTAGAGTCATAATCTCAGTACCTCGCAAGTATTCAAGGTGGTATTTCTGGGTAACTCAGGAGTAGGGAAGACCGCCTTCATTCAGCATTTCTGCTCAGGACACTTCAGCCATCCAACAAGTACCACCGTAGGCAAGTAAAATCTATTTTGATTTTGTATGTGTTTGACTGGAACAATGAACTCTATGTTAAAAAAAAGTATTTGCTCCCCTGTTACATACAGTACAGCTCTTACATCTTCAACAATTCTGGGTGTCCAAAGGTTTACAAGAGCTTTTAATTGGATTTTGTTTGACATTCTTTCAGAAACACATTTTTAAAAGGAAACATCAATGTCTGACAAAATGGCCTGGTTCTCAGTTGCTGTTATATTTCATTCCAAAGATTTTAGTCAGGTTTAGGGCAGGGCTTTTTATGGGTTTTGCTTTGGGATTTTCTTCGAAGTGCGAAGGCGCAAACTAACTTTTGCCACAAAGTTCATCCTGTCTTGATAAGCTGAAACATTTAAAGTTCCTCTCAATTATTACTTAAACAACACACACCATGACAACCCCTACAAATTGCCTTATGCACTGGTCTCCACACAACTCCACGATTGGTATCCTTTCCGAACACTTTGATATTCTCAGTATAAAAATTTCTGTATAAATTTTAGGAGTGAGGAAATTTTAGAAACTAATATTTTTTGCAAAGATAGCATCATACTCATGTATGTTGATTAAAAAAATGGTAAGGTTGTAAAATGTTATAGAACATGGAAGTTGTTGGACCACTTAAATACCATTACTTGGACTCGGTGAACAAATATTTTTGTCAATTTATTCTCAATTTCTGTACATATACATGTACTATATACTGTACATGTATAAGTATACATATGCATAAACTTTTTGTCAAAAGTTTGAATACACCATAACTTTCAATTACTGCCTCGGTATTTTAATCAATCAGGGAAGTCAAGCTACTTTATATCATGAGTCCATAGTTAATTTAGAAAATTAGTCATTTAAAAAAACATTCTGAAGATTTTGACTCTAATAAAGAAAAGAGATAATAAAGAAAAGAACATTAACATATTTGGTTTTTTGTTAAAACCTTAAAAAAAAACTGATGCCTCTAAATATGTCCTTAAAACCAGCAACTGGAAGTGCAGTAGAGGAGGTAATCGTTCTGTGACACCTCAGAAGGGCACATTCTGACCTGCCCCTCAGCGGGACGCTCGGGTAGACTTCCCCTGCATAGGATAAACTTCTCCATGTCTACTTTGTCTGACAGATACTTTCTCTTACGGTTTCTCTACTGACAGCTCAATTCAGTCAGACGCAACCTACGCCAGGCTCCACTAATAACCCAGGCATAACTCCCGATTGCAAGTCTGTCTTAAGTTATTTTGGTTGGAAATGAGAATATGAATAATATCTAATGCATTAAAATGGCAAAACTTGTTTCAAGCCCTGTTCATGTTCGAAATTAGCATTAAGAAAGCATAACTTTTTGTGTGTTACCTCCAAAGTGAAGCTCTAAATAATTGTTTGGAGGTGTTTTGTAATAAAAAACTAAAATAATACTTTAAAAAATCCATTATTATGCTCTATTTCTAGATTACAGCTCTAATTCAAAATAGTCGTAACAGTAAAATTTTAACTTAATGCTATACAGTAAAACCAAAAAGGTGTATTTTACTATTTATAAAATGAAATGTAAAGATTTGTATTTTTAGGTATCGATTTCCGGATTAAGACTTTAACAATAGGATCCACCTCTATTATTCTGCAGCTCTGGGACACTGCAGGGCAGGAAAGGTAAGAAATCTGACTTTGAAGTGATGAGTTAAAACAGCTTATGTTTAAAACAGTTTAAATTAAATCTCAGGTTTTCTTTTCTTAGGTATCGCAGCATCACTGAGCAGTACTACCGAAAGGCTGATGGCATCCTCACCATGTATGACGTAACCGAGCCTGCCTCTTTCACTGCTGCCAGAGAATGGATGGACTCTGTTAAGGTGAATCACTGGAGCTTTTGTGGCTGATGAATGTAAAAATATGTAAAACAGTCATTTGAATGCAGTTGTATGCTATTGAGGCTAAAAAGTCGTAAGAATCTCAGTACACAAGTGATTTAGTTTTTTTTTGTTTTTTTTTTAGTATACATGAGTTTTAAGGAGATTTTTGTGTTTTGTCCCTTTGTTGTGTTTCTAAAGCATGTAAACGCTAGTTCCTGATGTTTTATTTAAGGAGAAGTTTTTACAGAAAAGTGTTTTGTTTTTGCTCCAGGAGAAGATGTGTGATGGTACCGTCCTGATGTTACTGGGGAACAAACTAGATTTGGCAAACAGTCACAGAAGAAAAGTGCCAACAATAGATGGTCAGAAGCTGGCGGAGGTGAGGGATGTTATATTGCTGACTCAAGTTTCTGCATTTACTTAAATATAAAAATAAAATAAGCAAAAACCTAGGTTTAAGAATGCTTGGTTTTTCTTTTTTATTTACATAGCAATACCAGACTTTGTTTCACGAGTGCAGTGCAAAGACTGGACAAAACATAGACATGCTTATGAATCACCTCGCTGAGTAAGTCTTTGTATTTCTTTACTTTAATAGTCTATTTTTTTGTTTTCATGGACTTCCTCTTCAGCAATTCTATTTGTCCTGCCTGCACAGTTCCTCTGGACTCTACAGAGTTTATTGCGGGCACACCTTGTTTGAATGTCCTGTAATAAATCCTTTTTCTCAAAGGTTATCAAGGTTTCACAACAGATTTTCAATTGAACTTGTGAAATTGGAATCTGCAGATTGAATATTTTTAGTAGAAAATTTTGATCCATGTTTTTGTTTCTGTCATTTTTAACTGATTTTGTGATTAAAATATTGGCAGTAAAAAGGTACATTTTCTATACACCATACTTTACTACATATATGAGTTAACGGTCGTATTTCGGTGCAAATTTAGCAAATAGTTTTGATCAGTTTTCTTGTCATTCTTTTTTTAAACTTGTTCATTTTAGGCTGATGGTTTCCAGACATGAGGCCCAATGGGAAGATGCTGTTACGTTGACAGAAAACACTCCGAGACGAAGTTGCTGTGCCTACAATATTAAATGAAGAAAAGTCTTTCACAATCTTTTGTTACAGAAAATATAATTCTATGACATCCACACAAACTTCCACTCTTTAAGTTCCAAAGTTACATTTGACATAAACTGTGAACAAGTTTACTGAATAACATTCTTAGTGTTCGCCTCTGTTTTTTACATCAAGTTCAATAAACAGTAAAATCAGAAAACTTCTTGTTTTTTATGTACACTTAAAAGTATCTCCGCAAAGTAAATGTGTTAAGTACAGTAGAGTTCATTTGAATGTGGGACCAGAGGGGGGCAGACATGCCCTCTATGTGGGTGGTGAAGGGCGAGCTGCTTGTGGAGTCCACAGAGGACAGACGTTCAGACGTTTGTGTTGGACCAACTTTCAACTGGGAACGTGTTGGAGTTCAGACTGTAACATAACAGTGGGGTCAGTGGGAGCTGTGAAGACCCTAACCTCAATAATCACCATCCAGCTGAGGTCTACATCTAAAATCAGGTAGGAGTATTTTTGTCTTTAAAGTTTTTTATGACACGAGTTAAAAATAACTGAATATGAGGAGCTGGTGTTTTGATTCTATCGAGTATGTTCGAAGTATTATTGCTCTTTTTTAATTCTATCAGTTTTTATTTAATCTTTTAACACATTCTTTCATGACTTAAAATCACAGTTATCTCTCATGATGGTTAGATTTGTCTTTTGCAAATAAAAGCACAAAAAGGTTTAAATAAAATGTCAAAATCAATTAGCTAAAATATTATTTTTAACAAATCAACAGCATATCATTAGAGTGTCAGCTTAAGTTACAAAGACAGGCGACATCAATCTGTCTGGACAGCATGTGACACAAGTAGTTAAGTATGTTTTTCCCACAACATATTTGATTTCATCTGTGAGCTCTTTGGCACCAAGATGCAGTTTAAAATAAAACCTTTCACTCGTAGTTCAGTGTGGAAGCAAATACAATAAAACAAAGTTGTCAAAAAAGCTCTGCTTGGTCCAATTGAGTTTTAGATTCACCTAACAAAACCTCAAACCTGAAGGTAAAACTATTGCACACTGAAAGAGGAAATTTTATACACAGTTCACACTTGTGCATTTGGTTTTTATTTTAATATTGTGCTATTAAAAAAGGAACACTGTGATGATAATCTCATGACTTGCACTGGAGCAGTGCTTGGAGCTATTGCACATCATCTTGTTTACTTTCCTCAGCAACATGACTCAATTTTGTGCCGGTAAAAAATGGGATATATGGTCATAATTTTTGTGTTGGTGCAAAATTTAACACATTGATGTTTTTCAGGATGGAAAGTCGAGAGGAAAAAACATACTCCTGTGGGATTATGTGTTTGAAGTACTTACTTTTTCTTTTCAACATTTTCTTCTGGGTAAGTTAAAAATTATGCCCAAAAAAATACCACATTAAACATGTGCTAAAATTTTTAATAGATACAGATTTCTGACATGAAACTTGGAAATGAACTCAAAATTTTTTCCCAAAGATGATCACATTGATAATAGAAAATAGAATAAGCTCCAAAAATAAACTCAACCAAAACACTGGGGTTTTTTTACACTATTATTAATTTTCTTTGGGAATTAAAAAAAAAATTGCATTGTAAACAAACAACTTTGAAACAAACAAATTCAGCTCTTGGAGCTGATAGTGAATGCCTAGGGTGTTGTCCTCACTTTAACACTAACAGAATTATGTGAAGTATTCTTCAGCATCTGGATCGAGTTGAGCTAACTGCTGTGGGTTTTTTTCTTGTCAGTTGGCAGGCGGAGCTGTACTGGCAGTTGGAGTGTGGACCCTTGTAGAAAAAAGTGACTACATTATTCTATTGAATTCCAACCTCTACTCATCTTCGGCCTACATCCTAATCATTGCTGGAAGCATTGTTATTGTGACTGGGATTGTTGGATGCTGTGCTATTTTAAAGGAGATAAAGAGTCTTTTGATTGCGGTAAGGGGATCAGTACCTTAAAACACTAGCTGTCACAAAAATAATTATCATTTACATTGGTCCATCTTACTTATATTAAAATCATATCTTATATATCTTTGTTGATTTAATCTGAAACCAAAACACAGCTTAAGTTCCTGTTTACACTCATTCTGCACAGTTTGTTCATTTTATTGAAGGTTAATCCCCAGTGACCTTCTGTCCAGTCTCCTAACATCACCAGTGCAGCTTGATGTCTGTCATGCCTTTTAGATATAACAGATAAAGTCATGCAGTGTGTCTTTAAGGGTTTAGATTTAGAGTGTGGCTCATGCCTGAAGAATGAGGGGCATCAGAAGTGGGTGCTCTGACTGCACAACAAATAAAAGGCAGACTTCAGGCAACACGAAACTGTAATTTTTAGACAAAAATAAGTACACCGGTAGTTTATGTTTATGCCTATACTGTATACCCTAAAATGTTTTTGAAGACAGTGTTTTTTACTCTCATTTTCAAGCCACATAAAAACAGGTAAATGAGAAACACATCTTCTTTATGTTACATTGTCCTCCTAAAGTCTTGAGAGATAAATTTAAAAATAAAGGCTCATACTTATAGATTTACAAAAAATCTCTAAAAACCTAAAGTAAGTTAACAGCAAAAACTAATTGTGTGCTGTTTTTGTACAATAATTAATTGCTCGATGATGCCAACCACAGAGACATAATTAACTTGACAATTTCACAAAAGAAAAAAAATGTATTTTTTAATCTTCATAAGTCTAGATATGAATTATTTCTCATCATGCAGTATTTCTCTAAACTCAATATTTAATTAAATAGAAATATTACTATTATTTTAAGTTTTAAAAAAAGTTGAGATTTTTCATTTTAAAAAAGACTTTAGTCGTATCATTTATTTCATACGTAATTCTTGTATTATTGTTTCAGTAGAAAAATTTTGCTCGTTAACACAAGAAAAACCTTAACTAAACCTTATCTTTAACTGGGGAGTAAAGAATACATCTATTGGAATGAATTTTTGGAGAATTCAGCAAATGAACTTCATCCAGACAGACGAGCAGGTTTAGATAAGGATTCAGGAAGTTAGGTGATTACATAGGTTAAGGACACTCAAATGAGGACCAATGGGATCAGCTACGGGTCAGATGTGAATGGGACATCCACAAGGAGCTAGGCATCTTGAATATCCTTTACTGGGCCCTAGGAGTGATAAACAATTTGTGAATGGTGCTGAACAACATTTTTTAGAAACATTGCATAAAATCCATGAAAGAGAGTCTAATATCACCAGGGCAAAATGACCATACTCATTCAAGTTTTTTTTTCTGTTTTCTTGTAGTACTTTGTTTTACTGCTTTGTATTTTCCTGGTGGAAATTATTGCTGCCATTCTGGCTTACATCAACTATCAAAAGGTGAGGAGCTCCATTATCTAACTTTATGATGCAATGGAAGTTTGAATGCATGTTTATACATGCATTCAAACTTTTTCAAAATTTATACAAAATAATTACTTTTCAAACTATGCACGGAGATAACTGATCACAAATCTGAATACTTAAATAACAACAATGGAAGCTTTACAGTCTTATGACTTGTTTATGAGATCTGCTCTGCATCTTTTGCATGCAAATCTTTTGTCCTTCTTTTCAATCCTTTTGACACCTCTTTCTTTCCCCCTTTTCCTGCTCCAGTGTTTCCCTTACTGCCATCAGGTAATTTCTTGTGATGTGTTTCAGTTTTATGTGGCTCTCTCAACAGCTTCAAATGATTTAAAGATTAGTCTTTGCACTTTGAAATAAAAGGAGCAGAAGATATTTTTATTTTACAAACCTATGTGAAGAATGTTCCTCTGGTCCAGAGACTGAGAAAATATGTTCCAATATATTTTGAGTTATCTGAGGGCATTGCTCAGGTAGACTGGAATGTTACAAGCAAGGGATGAAACTTGACCTGAAGTTATTTTTAAGGATGGACGGATGTGTTTCAGTGTCAGACTTTTTCCCTCCAACTAAAGTGCTTCTCTCGTCTCACAGCTGGATGAAGAACTAAAGCAGAACCTGCAGATGACCATGCAGCAGAAATACCAGCAGCCAGGAGATGAAAGTGTTTCACAAGCTGTGGACAAATTACAGCAGGAGGTGAGAAATAACAATGCTCCTTCGTACTGGCTGTGGAAATGAGAAATATACTGATACCAAAAAGTTTTAATTCAAATTGATCAATGCTTTTGGTCCGTTTTTCTCAGTTTAAGTGTTGTGGAAGTTACAACTCCTCGGACTGGAGGGACTCGGTGTGGATTCGATCAACAGGAAATGAAAGACTTGTTCCTGACAGCTGCTGTAAAACACCTGGAGAACTTTGTGGACAGAGGGATCATCCTTCCAACATCTACAAAGTGGAGGTATTGCACAATCTCCATCCATTGTTTGTTTCATCTTCTGAACCGCTCATCCCTAAAGAGGCAATGGCGGGTTTCGAAGCGTATCCCGGCTGTATTCAGGCAAGAGGGATTATTCGCCTCAAATAGGTCTCCTATCAGTTGCAGACCCACACACACACAGACAACCATCCACACGTACTCATTCTTAGAGGCAATTTCGTAGCGGCTAATCAACCTAGCACACATGTTTTTGGAGAGTGGGAGGAAACCGAAGTACCTGGAGAAAATCCACACATTAACGGAGAGAACATGCAAACTCTACACGTAAAGGCCAGTGATTCAAGCCTCACTCCCACACGGGAACTCGATCCCCAACCTTCTTACTGTGCTAACCACTGCGCCACCTTACAGCCCCATCCATCTATTCTTTCCATCAAAATCTTACTATAAATACCTCATTTATGTTGTGGGTTTTTTTTTTTCTTTGCTTTTTGTCTCAGGGCGGATGCATTCAAAAGCTTGAGGATTTCATTCTCACTCAGTTATATATTCTTGGGGCAGTTGGTATTGGAACAGCATTTCTCCAGGTAGAAACTTGATAGAATTTGATCTGAGTGTGTTGGGCATTTGTATTGATAATCTGAACTAACAACTTTCCTTTATTTTATTTCAGGTTGTTGGAATGATGTTCACTTGCTGCCTCTACCATATCTTAAAAAATGAACCATATTAATTTTGTACTTCTTGTAATACTTCAGTTTTGTAAACTCTAAATTAGACATGTTTTGCTTTCCGCACACAATATGAACAATTTAATGCTGCTGGACAGCACAGCACAATGTCATGTATGTAATATGTTTACCATAGCTATCAAGTTATATGGTTTTGCTGTATTTTAATATGGGGAAAATGCAATTTTAGCAAATGTAGGCATATTGTCATTTCTATAAGGCCAAGAAATATTCTATTAAAAACAAACAAAAAAAAAACATTGCGTGTTTTGTCAATGCGTGCCATAGATTAAAACGCCTAGAAAATTACTCCCTTTCAAGCTGATTATGGTACATTCCGTGTGGCCATTTTTACAGCGCAGTCAGAGCTAGATTAGTTACGTATGTCACTCTAGCTCAGGGGTGGGCAAACTTTTCGATTCCACATTGAGCTCTAACATTTGACAAAAGGGCTGGAACAGGAGCAGATGGATGGCATGCTTTGGTAGCCTCACCTCATTGGAGAAAAAAACTACACATCTCGGGATGTGGAGAAACATGTGCTTTCATTTCCAATGAAAATGAAGAAAAGCATTAAAACAAAATCTCTGACTTTGAAACGAGTCTTTAAACACTGAAAATCAAATGAAAAACCTTTTTTTTTAAAGCTCTAGGTTTAAAATGTAGGTTTGAAATGTAACGGGTTTTACGTGCGTGTATTGGCCTTGATGGCTTTCCATAAATGCGCGCAATGTTTATTTTGACAACGTGTGCAGCAGGGAGACACACATTTTTATGGAAGCAGTGTTGTCGTTTTTCTCAACAAAACCAATCAATCTAAAGTGCGCTATCTGGTGAGGAAACGTCAGAATTGCAGGGAAAATAAAACATTAACAAAGTTTATTTAATTAAATTTTTCAAGTTTGGCAGGCCGGATTAAAACTTTTAACGGGTCGCATGTGTCCCGCGGGCCGTAGTTTGCCCATGCCTGCAACAGACGGTTACGAAGGTGACCGACTGACAGATGAAAACGGTTTTTAGGCACTCATTAGACCATGAAAGACTCCCCAATACGAAAGGCGAGGGGAATACCTGACAAGGTATGTGTTTATCAATTATAAAAAGTATTAGAATTGTATTTTGTGAAAAACAAAATACATTTTCTGTCATTTTTATTCTGAAATAACTAAACCGGATGTTGTTGTCAGCTGACTACTGTCTCTTCTGCATCACTTTTACTTCTACATTCTAATATTAAAGACGGAGAAATACTATTAAAATGTCAGCCAAACCGACATGTTTAATTGTTGCAAGTGCTCTGCCTCAAGGTGGGTCAGTTTGATTTTTTTTGTTATAAGATGATGTTTGCCATTGTTTTATACAAATTAGGTAGCACGCTTGCTACAGCTAGCTTAATAAAATAGCTTGGTTTTCTACAATTTGGACCTTTAAAAAGTGTTAAATGTGTTTCTTATTCAGGGATGTCTGCTAAGTCTTTTCTTCAGTGCTTCAGTCTTTGCAGCACAGCGTTCAATCTCCAGACAGCCACACCCGGGGTAAGAAAAGTCTGACTTTATTCAGCATGTCACCCATAGATTGGTACATAAGGAAGGTGCATGTGTGTATAAATAAATACACTTTATAATATAAAGTTCTTTTCTTTTTTTTTTTACCATCTAGTTATCTATTTTTAATTCATTCTTTAAACCAAATGTTTTTCTCATTTATGTTTCTGGGATAATTTGATTAGCTTCCTCTACAGGTTGAAAGATAAGTATCTCTGTCAGAGAGTGAGGAGCTCAGAGTAGAGCCGTTGCTCTTCCGGGTTGAGATAAACTAGATGGGGTGGTTCGGGCATCTGTTTAGAATGCCTCCCGAACACCTCACTGGTGAGGTGTATCAGGCACGCTCCACTGGGTGGAGACCCAGACGCCAGCCCCGGACCCACTGGAGGGACAATATCTCACAGCTGGCCAGGGAATGCTCTGGGATACTGCCAAGTGTGCTGGAGGATGCAATAAGAGGAAGATGAGGGAATTTAACAGTTTTAAGTAATTTTAACTTTGAATTCATACTTCATTACCATTGCTCGGTAGACAGGCTCATGTCACTCAGTGCTTCTGCTGAATTTTACTCCTGCAAACTGTTTCCAGGGAGTGAAAGTATCAAACTAATGTTCTGTTGATGTGAAATTCCACTGACTTCTTGCCACTGTTACTTTGTGTCATTTAACAGCATATCTGACCATTGTGCATATTTGACTTGCAGGGGAAGCCAATAGACTTCGTTGGGATTGATGAAAGCACAGCAAGATGGGTGCAGGACTTCAATTTGAAATCCTATGCAACACCAGCCAAGCTGGAATCCATAGATGGTGAGAATGAATATATTTAAATTTCCATTTAGCTGTTTTGTAGTTGGATTCTGTTGTTTGTTACATTGTTACAATCTTTTCCAGGTGCAAGGTACCAGGCTCTGCTGGTCCCAGACTGCCCTGGAGCACCAAATGACCTGGCTCATAGTGGCTCGCTCCACCGCATTCTCACACAATTTATTTCTCAACAAAGTGAGTTTGAGATATATTTATTTAATTGTTTAAAGTTATTACACCCAGTAAACTACTTCCTGCTTCTCCACAGAACCAGTCTGTGCTGTGGGACATGGAGTTTCAGCACTGTGTTGTGCCACTGAAGAGCAGAAATGGATTTTCAGTGGCTACAGCTTAACAGGGGTTAGTTTAGTTTAAACTTTTGTTTTTTCCACAAGATGTCACAAGATGTTTTTAATTAAGTCAGCAACAATTGTTTTTCTCTCTAAGCCATCCGTGTTTGAACTGGTGCGGAAACCTGACTTTGCCAACTTACCGTTGATTGTTGAAGATTTTGTAAAAGACAGTGGTGGATCTTACACGGGTAAGCCGACCTACAGATTTCTTTTTTCTCCCTTTTGTTTGCTAAACCAGTATGTATTGATCTGTTTTACAGCAAGCCAAGAAGATGCCGTGCACGTTGTGATAGACAGACACCTTGTAACTGGGCAGAATATGCAGTCAACATCTCTTGCTGTGAATAATCTAATCCTTCTTTGTAATGCCAAATAATGTTGTTTCATGTTTCTTGTGTAATTCAATAAATGTTTATTTTGAACATCAGTAAAAAAAAGAAAAAAAAAAAAAACGGATCAAATGTTTGGCACACTAAACGTTTCCCAGGAAGCACAGATTTTTTTTTTTACACATGCTGTTGATCACACCTAAAAATGTTCTGGATGAACTTACAAATAATGGGACTGAAAAGAAATAAACACACAATTGTGCACAGTTTGTTTTAAGTACCTCGAAGATTAAAATTTACAACACTTTCATCAGTACTACTTGATCCCTACAAAGTGCTTGTTCAAATCCAATTTACCCTGTTGATCAAACTGCATCAAAGACAAAACTGAAAAAAAATCACCATTTCAACCAGCATCTATAGAAGATCATAGAAATAATCCAGTCCTTGTCCAAGTTCCCATAAAGAAAGTCCTGTACCCAGTTCAGTGGCTAATGAGATTCTTGAGTGGATTGACTTAAAAATGGAGGAAAAAGAAACATTGTTAGTCATCTCAGTTTACTACTGACTCCAGTGAAAGTTTCAGTTTTACCTGTAATGATGGATAGTACACCACATGCTTAACCGCATTGTTCCTGATCGAAGAAAAGATATTTTTAGAAACATTTCAGAGAACAATTTGGTAGTTTACAAAGTTTTCTATTACCTTTTGTAACTAAAATGATGCTCAGCAGAATATTCGTCCCAAATAATTTTTGGTCTTTGCTCCCGCAAAATCTCAATGTACCTGCGGAAATTGAAAAAAAAATTCTTTTTTTAAAAGATTTTTTGTTCTTGTGTGATTTAAATATTTTTATGAGATACAGTGGTGGTCAAAAGTTTACATACACTTGTAAAGAACATAATGTCATGGCTGTCTTGAGTTTCCAGTTATTTCAACAACTCTGATTTTTCTCTGATATAGTGATTGGAACAGATCCTTCTTTGTCACAAAAAACATTCATGAAGTTTGATTCTTTTATGACTTGATTATGGGTAAACTGAAAATGTGACGAAATCAGCTGGGTCAAAAATATACATACAGCAACATGAATGAGCAATTTTGGAGACTTAGAAAGTTGTGTCAATGACATGAGCTTCATAGCATGACCTCTTAACTTCTTGTGAGTGATTATGAGTGACTACAGCTGGTGACTTCTCTGAGGCCATTTAAAAAGGGCTCATTGGATAAAAACACCCACAAACGCTACAATGGGAAAGTCAAAGGAGCTCAGCACAGATTTGAAAAAGAGAATCATTGACTTGAACAAGTCAGGAAAGTCACTTGGAGCCATTTCAAAGCAGCTGCAGGTTCCAAGAGCAACAGTGCAAACAATTGTTTGTAAGTATAAAGTGCATGGCACTGTTTTGTCACTGCCACGATCAGGAAGAAAACGCAAGCTGTCACCTGCTGCTGAGAGAAAACTGGTCAGGAGGGTGAAGAGTCAACCCAGGAGCACCAAAAAGCAGATCTGCCAAGAATTAGAAGCTGCTGGAACACAGGTGTCAGTGTCCACAGTCAAGCGTGTTTTGCATCGCCATGGACTGAGAGGTTGCCGTGCAAGAAGGAAGCCCTTGCTCCAAAAGCGGCACCTTAAGGCTCGACTAAAGTTTGCTGCTGATCACATGGACAAAGTTCTGTGGTCAGATGAAACAAAAATTGAGCTGTTTGGTCACAATGCCCAGCAATATGTTTGGAGGAGAAAAGGTGAGGCCTTTAACCCCAAGAACACCATGCCTACCATCAAGCACGGTGGGCCTGTTTTGCTGCCAATGGAACTGGTGCTTTACAGAGAGTTAATGGGACAGTGAAGAAGGAGGATTACCTTCAAATTCTTCAAGAAAACCTGAAGTCATCAGCCCGAAGGTTGGGTCTTGGGCGCAGTTGGGTGTTCCAACAGGACAATGACCCCAAACACACATCAAAAGTGGTAATGGAATGGCTAAATCAGGCTAGAATTAAGGTTTTAGAATGGCCTTCCCAAAGTCCTGACTTAAATCCCATTGAGAACATGTGGATAATGCTGAAGAAACAAGTCCATGTCAGAAAGCCAACAAATTTAACTGAACTGCACCAATTCTGTCAAGAGGGGTGGTCAAAGATTCAACCAGAAACTTGCCAGAAGCTTGTGGATGGCTACCAAAAGCGCCTAATTGAAGTAAAAATGGCCAAAGGACATGTAACTAAATATTAGCATTGCTGTATGTATATTTTTGACCCAGCTGATTTTGTCACATTTTCAGTTTACCCATAATAAAGTCATAAAAGAATGAAACTTCATGAATGTTTTTTGTGACAAAGAAGGATCTGTTCCAATCACTATATCAGAGAAAAATCAGAGTTGTTGAAATAACTGGAAACTCAAGACAGCCATGACATTATGTTCTTTACAAGTGTATGTAAACCTTTGACCACCACTGTACATGAAAAGGTTGTAATGTATCTAAGCAAGCACAAAACTGTCTGAAGTTGTATTTTACTTCTGACTTCTACACTACTTAACCTCATAAAATCCATTTTAAGTGGCAAATATGAAAGTTACATTATTATTGTACCTTCCTCCTAAGATTGGCTCCGACCCCTGGCTTGAAAAGTCAAGGCCGTAAAAATTGAGTCCAAGCAAGATTTTTTCTCTCCATTGGGTGGTGGGTGCTAGCTGAAGAACGCATTCTCTGACCCAAGGCAGAGGAGCACTTGGACCCGGGCTGAGAAAAATAGTAATGGTATTTTTAATCAGTTAATTGCAGATGGCTGCAAAAATATTCCTGCCTGAATGATTTGTACTTACTTATCACCAGTGGAATAATCATAAGTCATGAGACTAAATCCATCGACAACAGGGGCCAATTGCTCGAATTCATCACGGCCAAACATCCCAGGCTGTCCCGTGCTGAAAATGACATTTATTTTTTTTTTAATAACTTGGGAAATTAGTGAGGCCTAATTAAAAAGCAGGAATAAATAGTTGTTTTAGTTGGTTACCTAGTTACAGCTGGGGGAATAACAAGAATACACTCTAATCGTTTTGCTCCCAAAATCTCACATATGTGTTTTACCAAATGGACCAGCTCCCTACAAGCAGAAGAAATGTTCTTGTAACAGCAATTGGAATTTTTATACCTATCAATATGAGCGATAAAGTGACTCACTTTCTTTTGTTACCTCCGAGCTGGCTCCACAGCTCTAAGGTAAAGCCATCAAAGCCTTCAGCCTGTAAGGTCACAACATTCAAATTAGATGAAATGCAATGTTTTCATAACATCAATATGAACATTTAATTACCTTTGCTACATCCACCAACTCGCTTGCCAAGTCCTCAATTTCATCCTCACTTTCCAAAACACTCATGTAATCCTGATACGACCATCCATCAAACAACAGACGAGGCACTGAAGACAAAAGAGAAGGCATGAAAAGACATCACTTATACTTATCTTTATTGGGATCTACTTACCGATCTTGACTTTTTTGTTTGCCTTTCGTACTGCTTTGACCCAGCCTAAAAGAGACAAAAAGATTAAATAATCTCATCTAGAACGACTGATGCTAATTGATCAAATGTCATCTAAAACTCTTACCGGAATCATGATCATGGAGTCCAGTCACATCATAAGATTCATGTCCTTTTCTACGGAGCTGAAGCCACACTGGAGACACAGATGTTAGTTTGGAGCCAAATGTCTTGGCAATGTCATAGCCATGGGAATTCCACTAGAAAACAGGTTTAATGATTATTGTGTGGGTTGCACTATACTTTCTGTTTTGAGAATTTTAAGATAAAACCATCAAATTTAATTTCATCTTCTAAATCGTTCATCTCTAATGGGGTCGCAGGAGTGTCAGAGCCTATCCCGATCGATTTCAGGCAAGAGGCAGGACACATCCCAAACAGATTGCCAGTCTATTGCGGGCCCACACACAGAGACAACAATTCATGCACACATTACTGGGAGCAATTTCATTGCAGCCAATCAACCTTACACGTGTTTTTGGAGGGTGGGAGAAAATCGGAGCACTCAGAAAAATCCCTCCCATACATCGAGGGGGGTGGGGGACATGCAAACTCCACAAGGAATGGCCAGTGTTTCAAGCCTCACCCCCACTCCTGGACTCAAACCCTGACCTTCTTGTTATGAGACCACTGTGCTAACCACAGCACCACCATGCAACTATCATAAGAAATATGCAGCTTAAATTATGACTGAACGAACACTATGACATAAGATTACGTGGTTCATTGCTTGACAACTTTGGATTTTTTTTTTTATCTTGTGAAAATAGTTTTAACAAGATTCCAACTAGTCTTTTTTAGATAAATCTATGTTTGGTTCTGGTGCATATTAATTTGTTTCAATCTACTGTAAAAGTAAGGAGGAGGTGGCAGAATGTCCGCTCTTGGGACTATGAGAAGCCACTTCGATTCCCGATGAGCCCATGCCTAAGTGTCATTGAGAAAGACACATAGCCCGTTTCTCCCACCATTGACGCCTTCGTGGCTGCCTGCTGCGGTGCAATGCAGCACGAAAATTTTCCCATTTGAGGGATGAATACATTTCTGCGAATCCCTTTTCCCAACCACGTGTAAATATTCTCATACAATTCTGAAACCTCAAATTTGAATGGGTGATCAAATAGTTGTAGCTAAAATGTAGTCTTACAGGTGTGACATATCCAAGAACTGATCCTTCAAACTTCTTCTTTACATGAAGACTGTGTCTTTTTTCCTCCTTTACCACATCTTTCCAGTTTAGATTTGTATGAACAAGGCCTCTCTCCAACACTGACTTTTCAACTAGAACTGTCTGAAGAAAAAATCAGAATGAGAAATACAGTTAATTTTAACATGAAGATTACAGGTGGATAACATTGAGTACAAACCTCTGATTCAGCTTTATGAGACTTCTTTGTATCTGTTTTTGAAAGCGTGGCATTCACTATCCAGCAGAAAGCGACAGCACTGAAAACTAATAAAATCCTTTTCATTTTGACAAAAAAAAAAAAAAAACTCAATGAATGAGTGCAAACAGAAACTGTTTGACTGAAGTCCACGGGTTTGCAGTGCGATTGTTTCTTGTCTTCTTTATGTGACAAAAACACATTGCCTCTTTCTGGAGTCTGAAATTACACAACACCCTGCTTCATATTCACAGAGGAGAAATAAATCATGTTCATTTATAATAACGTCTAGCTAAATTTAAGTGTTTAATATCGGTTAAACTACTTAGCTCAACGCGTTCGAAGGCTGTCAAACAGAATTGAACAACTTCCGCTTAAGAGTTTTTCAAATTAAAAGTGATTAATAGATGTAGAAAGTCACCCCAGCCAGCAGGAGGCAGTAACACAGAAACCAGATCGCAGAAAAATAGGAAAACAGCGAAGGAAATTCAGCAAATCAACCTGATGTTGATATTTGGAGCTTTGATGGGAACATAGAACGTGTTTCAAAATTGTTTTCATACTGTAACTATCGGGTTCTCACATGTTTAAAGTAAGCGTCTTTATCACCTGCTAACTATAACTTGTCATTTAGAACGCATGCGCTAGCTGGAATTCTTATGTCACCTACTGTTTATGACTTAAAAATCAACTTGATTTTATGACTGTGCATATTTTTCTTTTTTATTCTTAGTTATGGCTGTTGAAAAATATGTGTCCCAAACCCTGGAGCTTCTACAGGAGGAAAGAGAGGCTGAGATAGAGGAAACCAGGTATAAACTGTCAGTTAATATTCACATTACAGGATTATGTCTTGTAGTGTTTTGATGACACTAACACTGTCTAGGGTTGGTGTTGCACATCACTCACACCCTTGAGATCCAAAGCATTATTTGCATCATTCTGTCTCTAGAGACAATGGAGTCTGCCCATAGTTACTTACCTGTTTGCACCATCAGCTGGGGTTAAATAAGCCGATGCGGGAGCCGAAGCTCCGACCCCAGTTGCTGCAAATATGATCGGCGGTATGAGTCAGCGGGGGAGCAGTGGCAGAGTGATCGATCCCGCCCCCCCTTAATACGTTAAAAGTGCTTTAATGTCGGTTTTTCGTCCTTAAAGCATTGGTTTACATTTGTTTCATCAACTACAGTTTGAGTTGTTCTGTGTGTATTTTCCTCTTACATGTTAAACAGTTCACATTAACTCATCTTCTTTGTTAATGTTACATTTATGCTAAATGTGTTTCTTAAAATTGCTTAAATATTGCAATATAATTTTTTTTTCCTTTCCAAAATATGGTTTTGTCCACCAGTATGAGCCAAATAATATTAAATCAAATTTTTATTTATGAATGCATCAAAAAGCCAATTTTTTTCTCAATTTGACAGAAATGAATAATGGAACAAGATTTATTTTGATTACGAATGATCATAGATTTTTTAAAATGATAAATTTGCTCAATTCTTCAGAAAGGATTTAGATTCAGAATACTTTATTAAGGGCTGCACAGTGGCCTCACAGCAAGACAGTCAGAGTTGTGTGGCCTGCAAAGGAGTGGGGACCTGTTTAGGGTGTATCCTGCCTCTAACCTGAAATTAATCGGGATAGGCTCAGGCACCTTAAGACCCCGTTAGAAATAAGCAGCTCAGAAGATGAAAAATATATTTTATGAATCCCCTACGGGGAAATTTGTTTACAATGTAAAGTAAGTGATTTGAATTTCTTTTTCAACCTCAGATTGTTAAAAGTTTAATATTATTACTCTCCTGACTGTTTAATACTGTTTCCTCAGGGTATGGCAGGAAACCATTTCTCTGAAAGAGCTTCAGAACAAAGGCGTTTGCCTGCTAAAACTCCACATTGGAAGTCAGTCCACAGGCCTGTACGGTCGCACAGTTGTCGTCCTTGAGCCAAGGAAGCATCTTGGCTTTATTTCTCTTCCGAGTAACAGCTTTGGTCCAGGTCAGATGGAAAGTTGGATCTTAATGTTTGCTTGGGTCTTTGCTTTGTCTTTTCTTCACTGTGTGGTACTTGTCTTTTGTTCCAGGAGATATTGTGGGCTTATATGACATCTCTGGTTGCACTGCTGGCTCACAAATATGCACAGGAATTGTAACAAGAGTCACCCAGACATCTATAAGTGTGGCCTTCGATGATTTAAAAGATGGTGTTAGCTTTGATTCAGATGCTCTTTATAATCTTTTAAAATTAGCCAATGATGTAACTTACAAAAGAATGAAAAGGTGAGTTTAAATTGTAATGTTAAACGTTATGTAAGGATGTTGAATTTAATATTGTACCATCCTAAGTGGGCGCCACATTTTGTGCTTGTAGGGCTTTAAATGCATTGAATGGATACAGCAATGGACCTGCTGCTAATTTGATTGATGTTCTCTTTGGAGATACGAAACCATCTTCTCAGTCACAACCAAGTAAGAATGTGTTTGACCCGTTATCAAAACTTTTTGATACCGTTTGTAATGACAGCTTTTCTCTCTGCATGTTTCTGTTTGATTTTATTAGATAAAATTAAGTTTTTCAATCCAAACTTGGATGACTCCCAAAGAGAGGCTGTGTCGTTTGCTCTTTCACAAAGAGAACTGGCTGTGGTTCATGGACCCCCAGGCACTGGGAAAACCACCACTGTCGTGGAAATTATCCTTCAAGCAGTCAAACAAGGCCAAAAGGTACAGAAACATGACTAATTTGCAGTAAGAGTGACTGCATGAAATAACTTTTTCGGCACTGGAACGTCTAGATAACTGGATTTCTCTGACCACAGATTCTCTGCTGTGCTCCCTCAAATGTTGCTGTGGATAATTTAGTCGAAAGGTTAGCACGGTGCAAAGCCAAAGTCCTCCGACTGGGTCACCCTGCCAGACTCTTGGAGTCCATTCAGAAACACTCTCTGGATGCCATCCTCGCTCAGAGCGACAATGCAAACATCATTGCTGACATTCGCAAAGATATCGACAAAGCATTTGTGAGTGTTGGATGAACCTAAAATTTAAATAAAAACTCCTGTTGCGCCTTCGAGTTTTGTCTTGTATTTGTGTCATTAACTGTTTTTGTTTGAAGATGGGGATAAAAAAGGTGGCAGAAAAAGGAGAGAGGGGGAACTTTAGACGAGAAATAGGTGAATTGAGAAAAGAGCTGAAAAACAGGGAAGCAGCAGCCATCACTCAGATCCTAAAGGCTGCAGATGTTGTGCTGTCAACCAACACTGGTCAGTACAAAAAAGAAAATGTTTAGTTGTACCAGAGAAGATGGAAGGCTAATCAGAGACCGCTTGTCCATGTCTGCAGGTGCCTGTGATGATGGACCTCTGAAGTTCCTGCCAGCTGAGCATTTTGATTGGGTGGTGATTGATGAATGCGCTCAGGCCCTGGAGAGCAGCTGCTGGATCGCACTGCTCAAAGCTCGCAAATGTATTCTGGCAGGAGACTACAAGCAGTTACCACCTACTATAAAATCACAAACGTAAATCTTTGAGTGTTTTGGTATTATTCTTATACACAGCAACTTTTTTCTGTTACATTTTATCAAGAATGATTGCTTTTAAAATGTAAAGTTTGAACTTTTTTCTGGCTATAAATTTAGTTCCTTCTAATACCTATATGTTAATGTAAATTCATTCTTAGTATATATTTTTGCACAATAATTCCATTATTCCTCTGTATTATGACCTAGGGCTGCATCCAAAGGTTTATCTCTGAGTCTAATGGAAAGAGTTATTCAGATGTACGGAGACTCGGTGGTCCGCATGCTCACAGTCCAATATCGCATGAACAGTGCCATCATGGAGTGGGCATCCAAAGAAATGTACCAGGGACGACTAACCGCTCACAGCTCAGTGGAGAGACATTTACTCAAGTAAGTATCTACAAAAGAAAGAAATCTGTACTATACTGTGTGGGGGTTTCATATTAAAACACTTTCGGACATTTTTTTTAAAAAGGGATTTACCAGGCATTGCTTGTGTTGAAGAGACCAGCATCCCACTGCTTCTTATTGACACCGCAGGGTGTGGTCTGAGTGAGATGGAGGTGGCAGATGAGCAGTCCAAGGGCAACCAAGGTTTGAAGTTATTGTATTAAAAACAAAAAACTAAGTTTCTTCATCAGCTTTGTGGTGTGATGTTAAACAGTCTGTGTTTTCAGGTGAGGTGGACATTGTCAAGCTGCACATAAAGGCTTTAATTGAAGCTGGAGTCAAAGCGAAAGACATCGCTGTTATCGCTCCATATAATTTGCAAGTAAGTTCAGACTGAGCCGTTTCTCTGACTGTTATGTGTAGATTATGGACAGTTAGCTGATGGTGATGGATGGTGCTAATTTGATTATTCCTTGATTTTAATTACTTCTTCGTTCTACATATCTTAGGTAAGGCACATTTTGCGTACAAAACTATTAAATTTTTTTTGCATCAAACAGTTGGAAAAAATAAAATCCATTGTTAAGGAAAGAGTTCAAACGAAACCACAAAAATAAAAGTCGAAGAACTCAGTAATATCCTTATGTGTGCATCATGTAAAAGGAAACGTTTTTAGCCTGGTTTCCACACCCAGTGAAAGTTTTTTCTCCACGGGCAGTTTGTACTATTTTAATTCATTTCTTTGTATATAGTTTGTGCCGCGATCTTGATTATGACTTTATAGCAAAGAGCACATCAATCTTATTTTGTGTCGTTAGAAAGCACTTTTAAAACAGTTTTCTATTGAATATGTTCTAATATTTAAACAGTCAATACAAATCATCTAAAATAATTTATGGTTGAAACAAATTTCAAGATAGAAACTTTACAATAAAAACAGCCATTTTTTTGGTAAAGAAACTAACACATTTGTAATTTCTTTTTTTTTTTCAACTTTACAAAGGTTGATCTTCTACGACAAAAACTTTCAGCACAGCATCCAGAGCTGGAGATAAAGTCTGTAGACGGATTTCAGGGAAGAGAGAAAGAAGCTGTTGTTTTATCGTTAGTTCGGTCCAACAGAAAAGGTGACGTGTGAATACCCCAAATGGATTATTTGCACAATTTATCTACATGGATTGTATTGGTTTACATGAAAATTTATACATATTTCTTTCTTTATTGTAGGTGAAGTTGGGTTTCTGGCAGAGGACAGAAGGATAAATGTTGCCGTTACTCGCGCTAGGCGACACATCGCCGTGGTGTGTGACACACAGACCGTGCAGAATCATCCTTTCTTGAAATCCCTCATTTGTCACATGACTGAATTTGGAGAGGTCAGGACTGCATTCGAATACCTTCAAGATATTGTCCCGCAGAACTACACCCGCGATCACAAAGACACGAAAACCTCGTCTTCCAGCACTTCAACATCTAAAAAACAAAAACCTAAAGATCCACCCTCTTCTAAGACCAAACAGGATCAGAAGAAACACAGAAATGACAGTAAGGAAAATACTCCTGCCTCACAGAAACATCTGAAGACCTTCACGGATCAGGAGCAGAACAAGAACAGAAATGCTGAGATCAGAAAGCAGGTTGAGGACTTTGTGAAGAACCCAAATCAGAATAATTTACAATTTCCATCAACATTTAACTCGCATGATCGGCTGCTTGTGCACCAAATTGCTGAGGAGATGGGGCTTGTTCATGAGAGTAAAGGAGAGGGCAGCAGCAGGTGTATCACTGTCTCCAGACCTGTGAAGTCGGAACCTGCTTTGGCAGCAACACAAGAAGAACCAACCCAAGAAGCAGAAACACCTTCAGTTTCACAAAGTGAGCTATCTTGTCAGGCTTCATCAGAAACCCCTTCAGTTTCACAAAGTGAGCCATCTTGTCAGGCTTCATCAGAAACACCTTCAGTTCCACAAAGTGGGCCCTCTTGTCAGGCTTCATCAGAAACACCTTCAGTTCCACAAAGTGGGCCCTCTTGTCAGGCTTCATCAGAAATACCTTCAGTTCCACAAAGTGACCTATCTTGTCAGGGTTCATCATCAGACTTGAAAAGTTTGTATTTGGAGAGGATGAAACGAGAACAGCAGAAACGGGAGGAAATGGCTCAACAAAAAAAGCAACAAAACATTCCTTCAGTTCAGCGGCAGACAACCAAGAAGGCCAAAGGTTTGTATGAGAAACATCTGAGAAAAAAAATAATCTCTGAGAACATTTGGTTAAACATATATTACTGTGGAATTTTTTACTTGCAGGTAAAAGCAAAGTGAAGGCTGGTGCGTGTGACATTGCTGCTGGTGCTTCCCCAGATGACAATTTCGACTCTCTGATCGAAGCCGTGAAAAAGGCTGATAGCGTTTGTAGTTTTGTTAAATGTAAAGCATCCGTGCTAACCCTCGGGCAGCTCTGCCTGTTTTGTAACAGGCAGTACTGCCTCAGTCATCACATACCAGAGGTGAGATGTACACCTCAACAAGAACAGATTAAAAACACTAGGAAGACTCGTCACTAAAAATCTAATTTTTGTGCTTTAAATTGTTTCAGGTTCATGGTTGTGGTGACAAAGCTAAGTCTAATGCTCGAATGAGGATAAGTAAGGAAGGTATACTTTACGCTGGAAGTGGGACAAAAGATAAATCCATGGATCCCAACAAGAAAGCACATCTACAAAGGAAGCTGGACTCGAAACTAAAAGATATGGCATCACAAAGAAAATCAAAAATCAAGGATAAAGAAAATTAATTTGTTCTGAAATTTAACAAATGAGAGAATTTTTGTCCTGCAAAAGGTGAAAATTAAAGTTGTTTTTATGACCACCACTGACTCATTTGCATATATTGTCAGATGCACTTTTTAATATAAAACACCATGTTCACATTCTTTCTTAAGATTGTGCTTATTCAACATTCACTGTAATATTCAGAGGACAAATAGTGAGTGGGCTGGAGTTTTTCCAGTCCTCAAATAATCCAGGGGAAAAGTAAGGGAATATCTTCTCTGTAAATCTGTATTTGAACGTGTGAATTACAGCTGAATCTGTAGCACTGATGAAGACCACTTTTCCCTTGTCGTAGTCCAGCTCTACAGTAATCATCTCAGGTTTATGCTTCATAACGAGCTTGGTGGGAGGTGAAGTCTGTGCACACAGGGAGTTTCTACTAGACATCCCGATTACCCAGAAACCCTCTGTGGGATTGAGGAAGATGGTAGTTTTTCTTTTGACAGACTCCCGTGCTACACCGATGTACCACTCTTTTTCTTGCCCACTCACATCAACGGTCCAGCTGTGTTTACCAGATGTAAAGCCAGTGGCCCCCAGGACACACAAACGGCTGGTGAAGCGCTCTGGGTTGTTTGGTAGCTGCTGCTTGCTGCTGTATCTCACACAACTCAGCTCTTTGGAGAACTTTAAGTTCGAATGGGCAGTGTTTGGATCCAAAATAACAGGAGCTGGAAAATAAGAAGTTTACTAGAAACTATCACACACCATAAAGTACATTTAAAATGTTTTTACCCACCACACTCAACAGTGTTTCCCATCTTCTTTAAGATACTAAACTTCAGACATCCCAGATGTTTTGCAAAATTTATAAGAATATCTCTGACACACTCCGGGTCATGAATGTTGCATTTGAGCCTAAAATATATGAAATTATTACTATACATGTTTTTTAAAAACAGGTACATTTTTTTTTAAAGGAAATGACTGGCTGCACATACCTGTTCTTTGTCTCTTTGTATTCCTTGAGTTTGCAAGAAAAAATATCATTGGGAGAAAAAATGCATTAAGATTAGAGTAAATCTAATTTCCAAAAACATATTTACTCCATAATCCACACAAAGGTGGTAATATTGCTTTATGATTTATTTTAAATTTATAACTCCAAAGTGCACCATCTTCAAACAATAATCTTTAAACTTTTATTTTGTTGCACAAATTAGGATCCCTTCCTCTTATCCTCAGTTGAAAAGAAGGAAAAAATTGTGCTGCTCCTTCAAGTGCTAGAAATTAGTTTTCTTCACAAATGAGAGCAGCAAAGTCATGCTGTCTTAAACATGTTGCAGACTGGTTGGGTACGATGTGCAAGAGTTACCTAACTACTCAAGTATTTCATTTGATTTGAATGATCCACATGTCAGCACATATTGTTAAGTATTTAAACAGCCAGAAATAGATCAGTTGTTTTGTTGCAACTGTGAGAACTCCTGTTTGTTGGGTGTTTAAAATAATTGGAGGGATTTTTTTTTTACTGAGCTCAAGAACAGTCCTATATGACAACAATCAAAAATGGTTTTGGTCAAATAAAGGGTATCTAAGCGTATATAACCATGGTTTTATACCCATCGTTCAATACATTCCCACCTTCTAACATCACATTTATACATGTCAGTCCATTCCATATCGGTCCAGTTTTGTCAAACTTCATAGATCACTCAATCTAAAATAATCCCACCTTTAAAGTAATCTGCCCAAGTTCATAAATGTATATTTCTGTTTTTCTCCAAGATTCAGTTTAATAATTATGTGCTGAAAAGTGGACTGACTGATAAACCTGACTGGTGTGGTGGCTGTTTTAGCCTACATGCTGATCATTCCTATACTTTCCTATGCTGAACACTTTCAATTATTTGTTGGTTTCATGTTTGATTGTATTCTATGTGGCTTGAGACACACAGACTAAATAAAGTAAGCTTAGACCTTGACTGGTGATTTTAAAACGATCAGATTATCCTTAGATGTCACTTAATTTTTAGATTTAGATGATTTTATTTCAAACTTGCACATACAGTATATACATAACATAATACAGGGGATGCATGGGTTGAAAAAAGGATGGCTGTAGCAAACACTTACTGATTTTTAAACTCCCTCCCACCCACTCATCACAACATATTAGAACCATATGATGCATTATAATAAAGTTAATACAATATCAAACATTACAATGACAGACACCTTCTCATCCCAAACCCCTCTCACTCTGATCCTAGACCCCATCTGATCCCACACCCACTCCCTCTGACTCACAGTGCTGAGGGCATCACTCTCTCTTCTCTAAATATTTGATCATTTTTTCATTTTTGTCACTTTGTCTTCCTAAAGCTTTTGTTGAGACGTGTTAAAATCCTGTGTAGTTAAATCTGATTTGTCTGGAAAAGTTGGTAAATTGGTGTCTCAATCCAATTTATGTTCTCGACCTCCTTTTGAATGTGTCTTGCTGGTCACATTGAATATCGTGAACCTAACTTGATATGCCTGGGTGTTTATCACTTTAGTCAAAAGTGTCTTTTAGTCTTTAGTCTATCATTTAAGCTGAATCTCTGTAAAAATCTGAAACGTTTCTTACCTGTAAAAATGGCATCTTGCAGGCTCTGAGGGCAGTTTCTGTCTCTGTGATGGTGAAGGACAGATATCTGATCTGTTCTTTTATACTTTCAATCTTCTTAGACAAGACCTTGACTTTAGTTTCCTCTTCTTGTTTCAGCACCTTCAGTCTAAGCTTTTCCTCATCCCAGAGGAAACGATGAAGTTTCTTAAATTCCTCCTTTATTTCTGACTCACATTGAGAGCTTTGAGTCTGAGAGGGTACAACATAAGAAGCTAATTAAAGAAACAAAACAAATAAAAATAACTGAAGAACATAACTTTTTACCTTTATGTAAGTCTTTGTGTCCTCCCATTGTTGCTTTGTTTTGCTAAAAGTTTCAAGTTTTTTTCTTATTGTGTCCAACATGCTGGAAATTTCTGCCTGAAATAAAACATTTAAATAACAAATCACATGTAAACATCATATTGTCTTTAAAGGTTCCAAATTTATTTTAAAATGATTTGTTTCTGAATTTTGAAATTCAAAACTATGTTAAGAAAACTCCCAGCGTAATAAGTAATTTAAGCTTTTTGAAATCTTTAAAGTTCATCATGTGTCGTTTCTACTGTACCTTTTTGTCTTGTGCTGCCTCCTCAACTGGACAGCACACATGCATTTTATGTTGTTTTGATAACTGGCAGATGAGACAGATGAGCTCTTCATCATTTTCACAAAAAATTTGTAGCTTCTCTTTATGAAGAAAACAGACATCTTGATTCTTGTCTATCTTTAGAGCTTGGTATTCGTCTGCTGCTATCTTTAGTTCTAAGTTAATGGGAGGCCTTTTGGAAGTGGACTCTGCACCACACACAGGACATTCTCTGGATCCTTTCCATTCCCAGAATTTTTGCAAACAAACTTTGCAAATACTATGACCACATAGTAAAAGTACAGGAACGCAGTAAATACCAGAGCATTGCGGACAAAGAAGATCCACCTCCGAGATAGGGTTAGTTGCTGCCATCAGTTTGAAGTGCTTTTGTTAAATGGCACAAAACAAAAACATCCTTTATGAGAATTAGGAGTGGTAACAATTGGAGGTACAACCTGTAGAAGTCACCTGGTTTCAGGAAATCCTGATAAACTAGAAAGACAAGTTATATGAGCTCACATGTATTTTTGTTAGCACACCAACACCCCAGAAAATACTTCCATATAGCTTTATTTTTTATATGTTTCACAATAAACACAATGATCATTTGACTAAATGCGTTAAATAAACCAAAAACGCATTTCAGTCGAACTAAAACAATAAATCAAGTTATCTAGAAAAAAAACTCAGTCGTGTCTTTAGACGATGTGTTATTACTTCATTTCTCCTCAAAGATTGAGGGAAACAGAGGTAGTTTAAACTGTAAAAGTTGCTGTCATTACTGGTACATTTTATTTCATCCCAAAAACCAAAAATAAACCTAACCCATCATGACTGCATCTCTGCAGGTCATCTCACAGTTGGACCAGAGAAGAACCATGCTGAGATGAACTTAAAAGTCTCAAACTGGGAAATAATAAGTGCTTGTGCAGTCAAAGTAATTTAGATAATTGATATTCTTCTTTTCCACACTGCATTAAAAATGTATTTGGATAAAATAACTAAAAAGGGACTTTGTTAATTACTTGCTTCTGATTAAAATGTAGCCGATTAAAAAGTGTTTCTTAGTAAAGCCACAAGAAGGCATACTGTTTTTTTTTCTTGTCCTTAATGTATGTAATTACATAACACAAATTAAATAATTTCTAAGCAGTTTCTCCAAAAAATGAGCTTTCAGATTTTGAGAAAAACTTCAGCAAAATAAAAACAATTGGGTAAACCAACAGAGTTTCGATTTTGAAGCACAGTAAAATATTATAAACAAAAACAGCTTGTTTGGAATTTAAATAGTAAAACTAGCTGACTGTTAAGAAGTGGCACGAGAAAAATGTGTCATATACATACACCGTAACATTGTATATGTTGTTCATTTTGATTTCTGCATCTTGCATAAAATAAGAAGTCTATTCCATAAAATAGCTGTCGTTTATTTAGCTTCCTTCCAAAAAAAAACCTCCTGTAATTTTTGCTCAGTAAAATTAAATGTAAAATATGTGTGTTACATTAAAATACAGTGAATAATATAGAACTGTACGATTGGTCAAAGATCCTTCTCCCATAGATTTCTTACTCTGTCATGTTTGTTCCTAAATTCAACATCTAGTTGATGTCAGAGTTAAGAATAAAGCTAAACCAGAACTTAAAAGAAAAGGAATTTCTATGAACACAATGTGTGTTGATTCTGCTCTTCAACCTCCAGGAATAAGAAAAAACAGCTGCATGCACCTGATTTATAAAGACATACTAGTTTTTGAATGGTTAAGAGATTTTTGTCTGATTTAACAAAAGATCTAAAATAAACCAAAGAATAATATGTACATGAATAAATATCGATAACTTACCATTAACCATCATTAGTGAGATTCTACTGATCATATCTTTCTAACTAATAATTCCTCTGAAGGAAATACCTAACACACTAATAAATAAATGTCTTGTTTGACAGTTCACATCTTATCCAGATGATGAGGCAGATGGACATCCCTCAAAAGACATGTATATCTTTTAGTTTATCTTCAAATTTAACACCATCATAATCCCATGTCTCTTCTGTCAGTGACAGATGCATTGATCCAGGCCTTCTGAGCTACACTCTGGGACACTCTGGAGTTAGCATGGCAACTTCTGCTCAGCGCAGTAAATTGTAGCTCCTTGAAAGTCTTCAGCTCATCATGAGGCTACCTGCTTTGCTCAGAAAGGAGCTTGTGATGCCAATAGTGATGCCAATAGTTATCTATTGTCCCAATCAGACAAAGCCGGGCTTCATTGAGGACTTGAAACACTTTGGACAACCCTTTGTGCCGTTTGTCTGCAAACACCTGAAAACAGGAGTAACAATTAAGTTTCTAGTTTTCTATAAATCAAACCTGATAACATCATAAATGAAGTTAAAGTTTATCCCACACATGATATTTTACATTAGTTAAGTAATTTGTCTTCATGCTGAGATGCTGTGTGGCTAGTAGTGTATTATACACCTACTTGAGGTGGAAAATGTGGGAACAGGGTAATGCCTGCAGTTTTTGGTCCCTGTCCCCAATAGACTCTCCACACATGCCGCAGTAGAGCTCCAACTCTTCGACACACTGCAGAAACTTTACCACCTGCTCCCTGAGCTCGTCCTGCTGCTCGCGGTTCCGGTAGATGCCCTCACACAGGCAATGAACTTTCAGAGTGCACAACTTAATAGGCAAAAAAAAAAAAAACAACAACTATTACAGATATAATGCTCTGGGTAGTGGTTCCTTTATCATTTATTTGCATCATTAATTAATTCTATCTCCCAATTTTTAATGTATTACAAGCAATGTTTAACTGAGGATAATTACCTTGTTTCCCATCCCATCTGCTAGTTCCTGAGCTCGCTGTAAAGAATCAAGAGCCTGAAAATAGACAAGGCTGTGTTATGATCATCAAAAAGGTTCCAATCTTGAAAGATAAACTAAATTTACAAACATAATGTAAACAACAAAGCTGAGACCTTTTCAAATTCTTTTTGCTGAAGCCAGCACTTTGCTACTCCCAGATAAACTTGTGTTTGTCCAATTCGATTTCCAATCTCAGTCATGATGGCCAATGCAGACTCATAACGTGGGAATGCTTTCTGAACAGAGATGCAAGAAAAAAGTTGTCAACTTTAAATAAGTACACCATTGTAATATCTTGAACAACTTTTAGAGATATAATTTTAACTTATTGTAAAGTTTCCTCTTACATCAACGTCATGTCTAGTGCGGTGGATGTCTGCAAAGTTTAGTAAGCACAAAGCTTGTAGAGGCCGATCCCCATGTTGCAGAGCAATTTTCATTGATTCCTTTTGGAGCCAAATAGTAGATCAAAGTCAGTAATGTACTCAATCACATCTAAAACGCAGCTCAAGTCCTTAAAATGATAAAAGAAATCCTTTAGCACTTTAGTGTATGAATGTATCTAATCTGAATAGGTGTATGTGTGTCTGCGTTTTTCAAAGTGTGACGCTGTGGGAGAGACAAGATGTCACCTTTCAAGCTCCTCTTGTACCCTGGCATTCCAAATATGACAAGATGTGTAATCTGTTTGTCTAAATATGTTTGGTAAATGTAATAAATCTCTAATACGTCCTGCTCTCTTGTTACTATACTGTACTTTTGCGCTCCAAGGCAATGACATAAAGTTATTTTTCACCCTCAGTACATAATTAGAACAGTGTGAGGACTGCAGCCACACTCTTCATTATCACTTTAAACCGGTGCCTCTGTGAGCATATTTTGGTCGTGGTCTTAGTTCCACTACAACAGGACAACTGGCACTTGCACCTGTCAGCTAAATATCTACTATCATCATAAAAGACAAAGGCATCAAGGACAACGCATTTGAGAGGAAAAAACAGTCTCAATTTGGGGATAAAAATTGGTCTCTTGCTTAGAAACATACCTCACAGCACTCCATGGAGTCAGGCAGCCGTTCTAGTTTTCTGTAGGCCACCGACATGTGGTACTGGCTCATAGCTCGATATTTAAGGCTCCAACTTTTGCCGTAGTCATTGACAAGCTCAGCTGCTTTGCATGGGAAGAAAAGGGCTTTCTCATAGTCCTACAGGCAGAGAATAATGGTAACAATACAAGTGTTTCATGACAAATGACAACAACACTTTGTAATTTCACAAACAAATTTTGGCTAACAATTGTCATCCCACAAAACAAAATCTTTAGCATTCAGAAAGAGGGTAACATTTGACTTGTGTTGCAGAAACCAGGAAGTTGGAGTGATGGTGGAGTTGGAGTTTTTGTTTTTGTTCACCAAACAAGGGTTCACCAAGGTTTTCAATGGCTCACAAAGTCTGAGTTTTATATTGGCACACACACACGCACATATGTATTTAAGATAAAAATAAATTTCTCTAAAATTTAATTTGTAAGGATAATTCATACTACCTTTGAGTTTAGAATTTGACATGATGTCAAAACCCCATCCACCAATGGACATCCTAGCAACATGGCTAACCTAGTTATCGTTTTTTTATTCAGTTACCAACTGGCATCACGGAATCTCTAATGGCATTTATCTCTTGCTTGCGTTAAAAGTACAAATATAAAGCGAGACAATTTGCAAATGTGTCATACCTTTAATATGTTAAATTATTTTGTTGAAAAAAACAACGATTAAGGACACACTGTAATACCGTCAACATGTCATTTGGGAGAAAATACAACCATGGTTGCTTGTTGTACGTAAAAAAGGATATGTCTACTTTATTTATGCCTTTTAAAATGTTTTACGGTATTAGCAATTATGACCGTTTCTTAAATTTTTGCACCCACTCCATTTGAGACATAAGATACGTGGCGCGTGTTCCCGCCAAATGAACATTGCAGGTATGTGATATTTGGTGCATCATTTTCAATAGTGATGTTTAAATTATTTGTTAGACTGAGGACAATTCTTTTCAGGATTGAAGGTGGGCTTTCCTATAAACTGGGTTTAAGTTTAAACCACCGTAAATAAGGCTCAGCTCGTCCTGGTGACGTTATAGTATTGATTGCTACACAGCTGACAATCTATCAGCATGCTAAAAGCCTCATTGGCGCCTATAGGCCATTTAATGTTACATGGTTCCAGCCTTCTCATCCCTCTTTCACGCCAACTTCTTATAACTAGCAAGCCTTACAAATAAATAGAAGATCATTGCAAAATAAAAAACAAAAAAAAAAACAAAAAACAAGCCAAACTTTCTCTAATTTTTTATCTTTAGTAAACTAAGCTTGAAAACAGTGTTCACATTGGTTAGATGTCGATTCGCACATATCTCTTCATGTGAAGTCTAACTATTTTAAAACCAATACATTGATAGACATTAAATGATTTGTTTCGTTCCAAAGAAATTGTCTGACCTTATACCATTGAGGTTTGTTCGCTTCTCTGTAAGTGGGTGCAACTTTGCTTTAACTCATTGCCATTTGTAGGTAGGGACCAATGGCACGTGTAATGCTCACAATCAGTCAGTCTGGTCCACTCCAGAAGGCATAGAGAAATTTTGCATGAGTGTCAATATTGTTAGCGTTTTGGATTGGATACTTTTCTTCAAATGTAAGGTACGTTTTAAATAAATTGTAACATTATTATTATTATCACTGTTACTTTTGCCGAATGACAAACAGACCTAGATGAACTTTTGCATTTGACTTCACGGTGCCACATCAATTTGCTGATTGGCCAGCCGTTTTTTGAGTCGTAATGAACAATCTCTATTGTGTTGGTTTCGCCCTTCGCAACCCTTTTCAGCTGCACACGGAGTTGTCACCATATTAAGTGCCAACCAAAACTAATCACAGGCAAGGAGAAGTGACCCATTATGCAAATGGAAGTACCTTAAGTTGAACATAGATGTTGCCCAGACTGCAGCAGACTCTGCACTCCAGCATCTTATCGTCATTGTTGTGTGCGTAGCGCAGGGCCTTTTCGTAACTCTCCAAAGCTTTCTGGAAGACGCTGAGGCCGAGGTAAGCATTGCCCATACTGAGACATACCTGGCCATTGAGCTGCAGACTGACTGTAGTACCCTGCATATTTAAGCAGGTCTTACAGTAGGAGACAGTTTTCTGAAAGTCGCACAGCTTCTCATTGCTACGCGCTAAGTTCAGGTAGCCCTCTGTCAAGTAGTCTGGGTCCTCCATTTCTCTGGCTGTGTCGATCTGATCAAGAGCATACTGCAGAGAAATGTCATGTTTAATTCTATTCAATCACATTTTATTTATGTAGCTCAAGCAGAAGAAATGGAACAGAAATATCACAACAAAGTTGTCTCAATGGGCTTCACACAGTAAATTTGAGAATAAATAGACAAAAATTAGTCTCTAGATAAACAATAGCTAAAAATTTAACTAAACCAAACAAAACCAGACAATTTCTACTCTTAAACACCCCTTCTTGGTTTAAAACTTAAGAACTGAAACATGAATGAAGAAAAGGATGGTGAAAGAATTTGCAAAGCATACATATTTTACAGAAAATGATAGGTTACGTGATCTAACAATCCAGTCGTTGAGCCCTTCTAAATGAAGTCCTCCAAACTATGTTAGTGATGATCATGCCAACAAGAAACTCCTTAAGGATTCTTAGGTTGCACCTCACTTATTTACTCCGCATTACATGGAAGCCAAAGATTAACCCTTGTTTCTTGAGATTGCTTTAGATGGAAGATGCTAACCCTTGACCTCTTTTCATCCAGTGATGACTGAGAAACTGTAGAAATGTTAAAATGCTACCACAGCAAAAACAGTGTGGGATGTGAGCAGATGTGATGACATTAGATATTTGGTTACATACACAGACTGGATTAGCCAGCATAGTTTCAAATGTACAATTGATTGCTCAAAGCAAATAACAGAATAAATACATAAAATAGGAGCAAGACTGTAGACAACGTGTGAATTATGAGTGATTTGTGTAATTACGTAATTAATAATCATAAAGATATATCAGGGGTTTTTATTCAATTATTCTTATAAAGAGCATTAATTCAGTTAACAGGGTAACATGTGGTTGCTTTGTCAACCTACCTTTAACATATCTTTGTACTTTCCCATTTCAGAGTGAGCTGTGATCAAGCATCCCAGCACCCGAAACTTCCCTCCAGGATCTGAGGTCTTTTCCAGAACTTTTATCCACACATGCAGAGCTTTGTCAGTCTGATTGGACTGATATAGCCTCAGGCCTTTCTCTATCTGCTGCTTGGTTTGGTCCTGGCCCATCTCTGGTGCAAGGTGCCTCATAAAAATATTCATTCGTTTAGGACATGTACTTTCAGTGAGGCTGCAAGAAAGTAAATCCTTGCCATGCACAGTACAGCTCCAAAGATCCCTTGAAGATGATCCCTCCAGAGGTCGATGCCAGAAGGCCTACCAGATCCCGCTCTATCAGCTCCGGCTGTCCTGGGACAGAGAAGAAACCGGATCTTCCAGAGTAGAGACGCGACACACTGAAACCATTTTCATCGATTGCTGTTCTGAAAGCTGGTCAAGAAAATATCATCCCCGTTCCAAAATTGATGTGATGCTGCCTAAAAGTGCTGAAACAATTTCCCTTTTTGACAAATAGAAAAACAAACATGTATTCCAGCTGAGAGCTAGCAGTGATATATCTACTCCCTCCACACCCCAGCATAAGGAATTCTTAGCACCCCTGCTCTTCCACCCTCCCCTCCACCTTCCTCTTACTGCTGGCGCAACAGCAGATGGCCTTGTCACTCTAGACCATGTGTCCCTTCAGGAATTATGTTCTGCCCTCAACAAACTGCCCCAAGGTCACTTCAGCTCCTCACAATCTACCTTCACACGAAACATAACTTGCAGGTATAACTTTTAACATGAAAATCCAGAAGGATTAAAACCAAACATCTTTGAAGGTTTGAGAACTTCGAAACAAGTGAGGCCATGAACCGTCACATGGGAATATGCCAAATCTTCTCCAACATTAAGGAAGCTGTCCGATAGTGTCCATAGAGGCTTTAAGTTCCTACTGGGAGTTATATGTACCCCCTGAAACCCCCACCTCTACATCTCAGCGTCAGCAACTGATGCTTAGAATAGTTCACAAAGTCTGACATATCCTGAGCTTAGGTTTCAGCTGCACAGCCTCTAGCTGCACATCAATGGGATCAAAGTTTTGGTTACCCTGTTTGTAGTAGTTTTTTCTCTTTTTACTTCCACTTTGCAAAAAAGAACCTATTACATCCTATTTTTTTTTAAATACAAGCTATAACTCATTCATGCATTGTAGCCACACAGTAAACAGTTATTCAACTATTTAAAATTAAAGTGAACATTTATTTTTTATACAAATTTTATTCACATATATTTACATAAGTAATGCTCAGCATAAATGAGTACACCCTCTTTAAAAATGGTAAATGTACTCAGATGGTGCTTTTCTACCTCCATTGGTACTCAGCTACATTGTAGCTCACATTCACCCATAATGGTGGAGGCTGCCATGCAAGGTGCAAACCGCCATCAGGAGTAAGTAAGAGTTTGTTGTCTTGCTCAAGAACAATTAGGGATGAACTCCAGGCAGAAGATTCCTCCTGCAAACCTCTGGTCACAGGACGCATGCTCTATCCACTGAACCATCTCACCCTCCAAAAAAAGTACAAATTTAGACAGTGAATAAATGAACAAAAGAACAATTTCAAAACTTTTCATAAGGCTAAGTGTTACTCAACATTAAATGAAGTGAATTAAGGTCAATAGTTAAACTTAATTCACAAAATTTTCAGTTTTTCTCAAAGTGGTTAGAGGAAAAATAAATACATGCAACAGCAAAATCTACTGCATCTATTAGATCGTATGAGTGCTGTGATTTTTAAGGACAGCACCAAGTTTGACATCATACGAATTTATATGCTATTTTTTTTACTTATTACAACGTCTCTATATTTCCATTTTTCAAGAATTGTCTTTTTTTTTGTGGCCTGGATTGTGAGTATAGAATGATGCTCAACTTGTTGCTTTAGATTAGGTTCAGATTGTCTTCAGATTAGGAGTCACACTTGGCCATCCAATCACCTTCATCCTGTTCATATCAAGTTTTGGATCATTATTGTGTTGGTAAAGTGCACGATGACCAAGTGGACATAGCGATGGCTGTATGTTCTTCAATATTAAGCGGTACTTTGTTATGACATTATCAATGAATTGCAGCTCACCAACAACACTCATGCAGCCCTATAAAGGTATTACCACCTTGTGCTAACATGTTTTACTCTTAGCACAATGCATTTTATTTAAAACCTACACCTTAATAATGTCCTACAGTTTTATAACCATTAGTTCTTAAAATTTAGTTCAAGAACTAAAGATTTATTTCATCTAGATCATAAAGTCACACATCTATTTTATTCCTCTGCCGTGTGCACCTTGCGCGTTAACGTGAAATGGTCACTCTACTTTTGCTTTCTACTACTTTACCTAACTGCAGTGAACTTTCATGATAATTTTCTTTAACCCTTCTCATCAGAAGATACCCCTGTTGAGATGTCAACTTCCATGGAAGGCCTGGACATCTCTTTAAGATGGTTGCACTTCTATACTCAAATTTCAAAATCACTTTTGCTTGTGTGGCCCTGCAACAGACTGGCAACCTGTTCGTGGTGTACTCTGCCTCTCGCCTGAAATCAGCCGAGCACAGCTCAGGCATCCCCCACAAACTCATTAGGGATAAGCAGTTCAGAAGACAAAACAAGACTTTTGCTACAGTATTCTGACTGATATGTAAAGCTTTGCTGAACTTTTTTGCCTTTTGATTGGAATTTTGTAGTCTTGAAAATGTCTTTTCTTCTGTGACTGTAATTGGAGAGTACTAATTTTTGCAGCAAGATCTTTACTGAATTTGTTAGGAAAATTGTTTTTTGTATGTGTGCAAATAATCAAATTTTACTTGCAATCAATGACCCACATGAGTGAGACTGTTTTGTAGTACACTAGCTCATAGAAAATGTTGATTCCGACAGAAAACAAATGATTTTCTGATAAATATAGAAGCCTTTACTCATTTATGCTGAGCACTGTAAATACACATATGTTTTGTAACGGTTCAGTTTCAATAGAAAAGTACACCAAAAAAAAATGTTCTGGGAAAAAATAAAAAATAATTTGTCATTTTTACAATAACTTGAAATTTGAAACAGGACGATAATCCTTCTTTGTCTGTTTCATAGTGAAATCATACTGAAGTTGATGTTTTCTGGTATGTCATACGTACATGCCTAAGAAGTGTACAGGAAACATCAGATTAGTTTGTCACTGGTCACAACATCACCACAACCATAATGCAGCACAATTGAAGCAGATGACAAACGTGACTTAACCAACACAACTAGGAATGAATTATAGTTTAGCTTTTACACTGAATACACATATTCACATCAGATGCCAGAATGGTCCTTGTAAATGGTCTGCAAGTCTTCCCTGATTCTCATTGGTTAGTTTGTGTAGAACAAGTGCTCTACTGAAATGTATCCTAGGCCAAGACAAACTGCCAATTTGTGAGGAGGATTTTTATTCCTCTTATAACTGAGACCACAGACGTGGCTGGATTAAACTTGAGTGTATTTGCATCACCTTTCTTACATTTGTCTCTAAACACATAAATGCAGCCATTACAGCTGGCCACTTTCCACAATGATGGGACACAACTCCAGACTTCAGGGAAGCGGAGACGTGTGAAGCTCTCCAATAACGGATTGTAGCAAACCAGAGAGTCTCCTTCTGCTACAATAAAAATTACGTCCATGTGGACAGCGGCATGCATGCAGCCAGCAAATGGCAGCATGTATGGTTTGATATGGCACTTCTGTGTAGATGTGTCAAAGCACTGAATGAGACGAGATGGCTTAGTAAAGAAGTCCATGTCATTTTCTTCTCCACCGAGCAGGTAGATTGTGCCTCCCAGGTTTACCCCAGCAGCACCGGACACAGCAGTGTCCAGCTGGTTAGTCTCTGTCCACTTGTTGTCCTTCACAGTGTAGTAGATGACAGCATTGGAGAGTGTGTCCTGCAGTGTTTTTCCACCTAACGAGTAGATGGCATCCTCTGTAGAGACAGAAACCATGGTGTGGTGGAGGCGGTCCCTGAGCAGAGGTGCACAGCGCTCCCAGTCCATAGTGTGCATGTTGCATTTCCACATGCGGCGAGGAATAGAACCCCCGACCACATATAGGTCACCACCATGTTTACATGCTGCTGTGATCTGATGGCATAAACTGTTCTGACCGCTCACGCTGATCACGTCATCCTCATCACAGTGAAGGGACACAGCGAGGGAATGAGTCCTTGCCTCTTCTTTACCAATAAGGTAGATGTGGACATTCTCACCAATTTCCTGAAGACAAAAGAGACACAGATGTTCGTGAACAATTGTTTCATGGAGAAATTATAAACCTCATTTAAAAACGGAAAAACAGCAGCAAAATCTTTCTCCAGAAGTTTTTATTTGTTAGGAGTTTCAATTAAATTTCTATTTAGAGAGTAGTGCATGTCCAATCCTGTTTATATCACAGCATTTCAGTATCAGCAGGTCTGTGAGATGTATGATTTGAGATTTTATTTGTCCCTTGATTTAAATCTAAAAAAAAAAAGTTCATCCCACAGCACCGGGAAGGTAATACTAACCAGCCTCAGGAAAGTCACCGCCAATTCTGCTTATTAAAAAGATGTTTTATGTCATAGAAATAGAGCCCATAATATCAGAACATTTTTCTTATCACATTGTTTTATAAAGTATTTGTTTTCGATATATTTTTATATATTTTTTGGATAAAACTTTTATAAAAACTTCACAGGTCCCCCATCCCCCCAGCCCATTTTTAACTAAATAATTACCAAATATACAAACATAAAAGTTAAGTATTTCCATATTTTTAATAATTTAAATTGAATTCTATTGTCTAATACTCTACTTAAAAGTGAATATGTATTTATTAAAATGACTAAAAACATTTGAGTTGTTTTCATCCAAAAACGTAGGAAGTAAACTTGCCTTAAGATTTTCTTGGAGGACACACGAGAACTCCTCTCTCTCAACCTTGTTGTGGTTTATCCATGACTCGATGGCCACTGTTGGATTCTGGGAGCTTGGAACACCATCTGAAGAAAACAAAATTGCCTTTAAACAAGTTCAACTAAGAAATATGCTTGTGATCTAAAAAGCTTACTTTGATTTTGTAACTACTGGTCAACATGAGCAAAAGATGAGCAAAAGCAAAGCTGAAAATGTCAAAACTATTTATTAGAATTTTATAGATTCTATTTGTTATTCAAAAAACAAGAACATACAATTAAGTAATTATGGAACTGCAAACCTTGTGCAGGCTTTTTCCACAAATATATGTGCAGTTGTGTCAAAATAAATGGCTAAAATGTTCTTGTGAAAATGAGGCATACCTTTAACAATATCCAAAAGCAAAAAAAGAGGCAGATTGAGGAATTCTTCAGTCTGATGAAGCTGAGCCAGGTGGATTTTAGCACAGTGCTTGGCTGACGTGTACAGCTCCTGGTCACTATGCCGGTCTGCCAGCCACATCATCTGGAAAGAAACGCTCACTGCTCTAAATAATCCAACAATAATCAAATTGATCAAATGTAGAATTACCTGCAAACAGTTCTTGACCTCTACTGTCCTTGAAAGGAACCTTGAGCATTCCTCAAACAGAGCAGTCAGCCGGTACATGTCTGCCTTTTCATAGGTGTCCTGGAGCTCCTCTACTCTCAGTTTTACTGTGCCATGGTAAATGTAATCAACCAGCAGCTGAAAAACTGTAGCGCTTACATCTTTGAGCTCAATTGAGCGGTTGTGGGACTCCTTAAGGTTGGAGGTGAACATCAAGCGGAAGAAACTGCTCTGTGCAGAAAGCACCAACCTGTGCAGGTGAAACTCTTTCCCATCCACAGTGACGGTGACATCAGCAAACAGACTATCCTCTAGGCACAATTCCATAATACTCTTTACCACACGACTGGAGTGGGATCGGTCGGTGAATGTGTATCCCAGGAAGTAGTTCTCTTCATCCAAGGAGCCCCCAACACTGATGCCCCCTTCATCACTAGAATCCATCTTTTCAGCTAACCTAGTTAAAAGCCAAAAAACAAAAAAGCATCACATGTTTATTAGTTAAAAAACAAAAATTATGTCTTCGGTGACGTAGCAATATTTACATGTATTTATTTACTAATAGGTATAATAGGGTTTGACATATATGCAAATATATTGCCAATGGCTTTTTGTGCTGTTTTCTCTTCTCTTCTGGTTGCAGGGACAAAAGCCTCAGACGGGAAACCCAGGCTTCTCCCACCGGAGGAAGCTCATTTCGGCCGCTTGTATCCGCGATCTCGTTCTGTCAGTCACCACCCACAGCTGGTGACCATAGGTGAGTGTAGGAACGTAGATCGACTTCTAAATCAAGAGCTTTGCTTTTTGGCTCAGTTTTTTTTCCACCACGGCGGATCGATGCAGCATCTTGATTATTGCAGACGCTGCAACCGAATGGCCGGTTTTCAAATTTTGCTATTGAACAAATACATGCACCATGCAGCAGGAAATATACTTAAATAATGTATGGATAACAAAAACTAATAACAAAGACAAAAGCATTTTTCATCACATATAAAAACGGTAGTTTGAACATGTGTGACTAATTACGTCACAATTACTGATTAAGTCTGAATATTATTTTGCCGCTTTATAGTCAAAAGTTATAAATGGAAATTATGTAACTATTTTTCAACATCTGCTGGTAAGAGGTGCAGATGCATGAAATCTCGCAGGTCTTCCTCAAATCAGAAGTAAAGATTGATCATCAATAGATCATTGATCGATCGATCCAGTAGATCCATTATAAATCTGCTTGAGGCTAGTTAGCTGTGTTGTGTTTAGCTAGCAGGCGCGCTAACAAAACCATGCTACACTTAGTTTATTCATCTGTGGATTCAAATATCTTTCCCTTTTCTGTATAAGGTTTAGACAATAAGGCATAACTACCTTTACAACTACCTGATCCGTATCTAAAACCCGATCGGTAGGGTTTTTAACGTTCAGGGGCTTCTGTGAACTTTTTCACCGGAAGTTAAAACTGTCTCATGAATCAATTAAGCTTTTTCTAACCTATTACTACCCCACCGTGTGGTGATATTTGGTTACTGCAACATGCTTTGCAACCTTGGTGTAACTTGTCGATAAATTATTAATTCTCTAAGGTTTTATTATAATATAATTTAATGTATAATGCTGATGTGTTAAAAACAAACTTAACACATTTCTATGTTTTTAAATTCTGATTGTATTGATAGATTGTAACTAGCACAAAAGTTTCAATCTCAATTTTTAAATTTGATACATTGAATTTGAATTTTTTTTTTTTTCACTTTTGTAAAAAAAAAAAAAAAGTCTAATCTGGTTGAATAGAATGGTTTTTACCTTTCCACCCAACAAAAGGAATGTGTTAAATATTTTACTTGTAAGATTTTCTTATTTTTCCCCCCAATTTTCCAGAAATTGGGCCATTTTTCCTTCCAAAAAAGTGTGATAATTAAGCCATATTTACCCAGCTTTAGATTCCCTTTCTATTCTTGTTTTAGGATTGTATTGAGACAGGACTTTCACATTAAGGATTACAACCATAAAAACAAAAACTTCCATGCACATCCGGATTTGACAGTTTTATCCAAACTGTTGTGGATTCATTAAGTTTTGGCTCAGAACAAGAAAAGCATGGAATCTGATAATAAAAACCTGGAGACCACAAACATCCTATCAATAAACTGCATCCAAGTTTACATCAAGTATTCATGGTCAACAGGCGTACCCACTGTATGAAATCAGTGTGTCAAACTAGCAAAAGATCAAGCCAAGACATTTATTAGAATGAACATTTTTATTATTTTACAGTAGAAAAGTAGCTCAAAGATGCAGCATACCAGTTTTGGTCTAGTCATTACAAAAGTATAAAAAACTTTTTAAACATGCTTTTTAAACAACATTAACATAGAAATACAAACAATGAGTGGTACACATTTATACATGAAAAGGTTCAAGATTCTGAGAGTTCACTTTTTTCTTACTTCTCCTTTTTTTTCTTTGAACATCCAGTCTTTGTTTTGATCTCAGTTTCCTCCAGTGAAGCAAGTTTCTTTTTGAGTTTTGCATCTTTTCGATCTCTGTTAGGTCGCTGCTGACTCCTCCTTTGTCCCCTTGAATCGTCCACTGAAGTGGAGCTTCCCTCTTGTGCTTTGTACTGACCATTTAAAGACTCATCATGATCCCAGATCAGGAGTGTTACACCTGAAAATGAGCATATACCAAAATTTCTTGCGAAAAAAAAAAAAGAGAAGAAGAGCCAAAATAAGTTTAGTTTAAATTTCTCGAGAACTCACCCATGCCAGAGGCTATTACATCACCCATTGGGTTAAATTTGTTGATCTGTGTTAAAAGTAAACTCATTTATTAGCCTCAAGAATATTATTTTAAGTGTTTCTATAAAACAGACAGAATCTTACTGATTTGATTCCAACGGCAGAGGAGTCGAACAGCTGAAAAGCAAGCTCCCCAGTGTTACTGTCAAAAATATCGATGGTTCTCTGGTCACCAGTACAGATGCGCTCATCAGGATAACGCCCAGCCACGATCAAGTCATACAGTGGATGCCATGTGGCCTACGCACACACAAAACACATGTTTTATTCTTTCTCTCAACTTTTGACCTTAAAATAGTTTTGTTTTATCTACTTTGATTAAAATTTGCAATTTAAATAACCCCCCCATCCTTCTAAAGGTTTTTAATTGATGTAGCAGACAATGTAATACTTTTATGATTGGACAACAATCCAATTTGCGCAGAAAATAGTTTGTTCTCTAAATCCAAATTAGATGAACAGTTTACTTTCATTGAAGGATTTAGATTTACAGTAATTCCATCAGTTTGTTTGTGTGTCACCCCCTAAAAAGGTTATTTTAAATCAGGTCAGCAGAACTTCCCACAAAAGCTAAAGCATGGATCCACGTAGAGGAGACAGACCTTTATAGGAGTGAGATGCTGAAACTGTCTGTGTGGATGTTGGATGATATGTTGAGGCTTTGACCAGTGTGAGGATGAGTAGACACGGATCTGGTCATGCTGGTCTGTAGTTAGTAGCTTTGAGCAGTCTAGAGGGTTAAAATAAGCTGTGAGGGGGAAAAATTGGGAGTTTTTTAAACCAAATGTAATCAGGACAGGACACAGAAATCTTTTGTTTTATGTTAAAAAAATGATAGCATTAGGCATTGATAGCAAAGAGTTTAATCTTTCAAAATGATAAATATTTTTGCTTATTAAACACTGCAGTTTAATAAGCAAAATGAAAAGAAAGTGACTGTCAACATTGCCTGAAATGATCAAATATGCTTAAAATGAGTTTTGAAAAGTTTTCAACTTGTTTTTACCCACAATTAAAAAATAAAATGACCTGAGTTAACAGCTCTGTCATGAGGTAATTCATGGAGGAAACTCTTCTTGTCTTTGATGTTCCTTAGGTCCCAAAGTTTCACTGTGTGATCAACAGAGGCCGTCGCCAGCAACCAGTCACATCGGGTGTTGAACTCGGCATGAGTCACTTTAGCTTTGTGCAACTTGTCACTGAAAATCTAGGGAAAAACAGTCAAAATTTTTTGTTTAAATATTAACCCAACAAATTGATGCTAGAACATATTGCACACCTATCTTTATAAATATGAGTTTAAAGCAATGATTTGCCGTTAGCCAAATGCCTTATTATCACGACCATAAGGCGCACCGTATTAAAAGGTGCAGTCTAAATTTTGCGAGCTCTGTATTTAACACACACATAAGGCGCACTTGATGATAGGGCGCAGGTTTTATATCCTCTACACCAGCGGTCGGCAACCCGCGGCTCCGGAGCCTCATGCGGCTCTTTCATCCTTATAATGCGGCTCTGATTGGCTCGGGAAAATAAATTACTAAAAAAAATTTTTTTGTATTTAATTGAAGTGTGTTTTATTTGTGTTAGTTTTTATATTATTTTAGTTCTAAATCTGAAGATTATTGTGATCTTAAAATATCACAAAGTATGCTCCGCTGCATACTTTGAAAGCCCAAGGCGATATAAGGATGACGGCTCACGGATTTTTCCCTTTTGTTTGCTGCATGCACAATTTAAATTCAGCTTTTTAATTTATTCGAAAGAGACATTCAGACATTATTATTTTTTCAAGAATTCAAAATGTGTTCAATACATCGGTAAAATTTAATTTTCTCCGTAGCACTTCATAAGGCATAACCACACTATAGTTGTTTATACAAAGTGTAAAGGTAAGAAAAAGCTATATATCATTTTAGATAAGATAAATGGATATAAGGATGACGCCTCATGGCATTTTTCTGCTTTCGTTTGCTACATGGACAATTTAAATTCAGCTTTTTAATTTATTTGAAAGAGACATTCATTGTTATTATTTTTTAACAATTCAAAATGTTCAAAATGTGTTCATTAAATGAATACAATGTCATTTTCTCTGTAGCACGTGGATTTCATAAGAAACATGCTGCGGTAAAGTAGTAGAAGTTTTTTTTTTTTTTCATTTTAGATGTGCGGCTCCCAGTGTTTTCTTTTCCGTGGAAACCGGGTTCAAATGGCTCTTTCGGTGTCAAAGGTTGCCGACCGCTGCTCTACACCGTCCCCCTTTCACAACACGCACACACACACACACTTAAAAATAGATTGGGAGCGAAATTAAATTTGTTGCGTTTATGTAAATATTAGTTACAGTCATCATAAAGTCATTTATCAAATCCATCTAAGTCCTCATCCTTTGTTTCAGAATCTAACAGCTGCACTAAATCCAACATAGCAGGTTCACTTTCCTCGCTGTCAGAGCCTCTTTCTGTACCGCGCGGCTCCTCGGAAATGTTGCCTGCTTTTGGGAAAGCTCAGACAACAGTGCCAGTCCTGGTCCGGATGGAAAAATTGCAGCGTTTCATAAAGCGAAAGCACCAAGACGGACCTCCTTGGAAATGCTTGATTTTCATTTCCTCCGCTAGCATTACTGCCTTTAGCCGAATAGTGACCGTGGAAAGACTCCTCCGTTCTTTGGTCGATGATCTGCTGCTGGAGTCTTTTCTCCAACTCTGGCCACCTCGCCTTATTTCCGTGGAAACTCAGCTGCGTCTTCTCCACCTGTCCCAGCTCGTTTTCCAGCTTCCTCCACTTACAAACCATCGACTTGTTCATTTAAAATTCTCTTGCGGTGACTCGATTCTCATGTTCCTCCGCGTAGCTGATTGCCATCAGTTTAAACTGAGCTTCATAAGAGTGTCTCTTTTCCATTTTCAATGTTGTTAAAACAGCAATGTTCTGCATAAAGCAAGTACCTGTTCTTTTATAAACAATCCACGCCCACACTTCCCTCTTTAATGTTCTCAAGTTGTCAACTACATCCGTTCATGGTTCTCTAATACGTCCGCAAATCACAAATCACATAGGGCGCACTGCAAGATAGGGCGCACCGCTCATTTTGAGAAAAATTTGTGACTTTTATGTGCGCCTTCTGGTCGGTAATACATCTCAAACTATCTGCCAAACTAATTTTATTTTGAATTGAGATAATAAATGCTATCCATTTACTTTTCCCGATAAATTACTCACCTTTTGTCCATCCAATCCTAGGAGTAGAAGAAGTCCGTTATTGTCTCCAGTTACGAGCATCTGTCGGCTGACAGACACATCAACACAGCAGTACCAATAGCTGGAAATACAAACAAAACAAATGGGTATTTGGGTATATTGAATTACAACGAGTACTAACTATATTAAACCAAATAAATATTCTATTTTGCTCTCAAATATTGAGTTACTTAAATGTATCTGACAACATCGAATTTATAATTAGTTTTTTCAGAATTGTGGCAAGTTATTTAGTTTGAACTAAAGTAATTAATTGCACTCTTTAAAGAACTGTACGTTTGTATTTATTTATTAAGGAGCAATGAATAAAAACCGACATCCTTATAAATATGCAGTAATCAGACAATGACAAAATTTCATCTGTGTTTGAAAAAAGTTTAGATAACAGTGAATCCTACTACAACACACAAAGTAAAAAAAAGTTCTATCATTTCTTTTTAGTATTTATTTGAGAATAATGTGTTGAAGCAGGGCCACACTGAAAAGTTTCTGGACTGCAGCCTTTCAAAACCAGGACTCTCATTTATGAAGATCGTGTTTATGCTCAAATTTGAGCTTATGTCCACTTCTATACAAATTGAATGATTTACAAAAGTGATGAAGCACATAAACTATTGCATAACTTTAAGCCACGTTAGAAGTTGCTGTGTGCAAATCTCAACATGTGTAGAAAAGTTGGCACTACTGGACACAACCTGAAGTCAGAACAGGGAAATGAAAAGCCTTTGAAGCCACGTGAAAACAATTTGGAAAGTTCTCTTTAAGAAAAATGGGGAAGATGGTTATAGACAACAATTTTTAAACGAGTCTAAGAGCATCGGTTCAAAGTTAGACAAAGTAAAAAAAAAAAACCTAAGGTATCCATAAAAAAAATTTCACTTTGTCAGTACTGAGCATCAGTCTTCTTCCAGTTTCCTCACCAGACATTATGGTGCTCATGACCACAGTCCGGTGTTCTGGACAGTACGGTAGGTGCTTTCCCCTCAAAATTCTGCAAGGTCAGCGTGCCTTCACCAGAAGCCACATAAAGTTTGGAGTGGTCCTTGGGGCAAAACTTCATCCCTCCAATAAAGTCTCCCGCTCCATTCTGGACACATAGATACAGATAAAAACTGATTAATGGGGCCTTTTAGCATGTAATCATGATGCTATGTTTACATACGTCCAGGTTCTGAGAAGAAGACTGATGCTAAACTGAACACACCTAACCCTGCAACCCAAAGGGGGAAAAAAAGCTATTTGTCTTACTTATAGGTGTCTGTGCTGGTAAACAATGTCAAAGTTGTTCCATTGAAATCCCGTAGGGCTGTCGTACCTCCCATAGAAGAGGTGTACAATTGATTAGGGTTTAACTGGTTAAACTTCATGTCTGTAACTGAATCTCCAGCCCCCATCTAAGCAGAAAACAAATAAGTTGTCAAACACATCTGATCTAAAATCTGATTAACCTGCAGCGTGTCATGGAGATTTGTTGGAACATTTTAAGGTATTAAACACTCACTCCTTGAATGAAGCTTTTCTTTGCGGACTTGTCAAAGTCCCACAAAAAGATGTCTCCACCTTTAGACGCTGCAGCCAAGGTGGTGGGATGCGTGGGATGCCACTCCAGACAGGTGATCCTGCGGTCAAAAGGGCTGCTGGCACCGTGGAAATGATAAGATGACAATGAGCGAAGGAAAGGTTCCTGAAGACACTGAAACAAACAGAATACAAGTGTTTAACTCTTTCAAACAAAAACGTGATGTCATTGTGCTTCATGAAGACATATAGCACAAATCCCAATCATTTGTTGGCACAAATTACCACACTCCCCTTTTTCATTTCAGTAAACGTGAATAATGTCTAAATAAAAAAAAAAAAAACAGACAGCAGCACTGTTTTACCTGTCTCATCTGAGTGTAAAGACTCTGACCCAGCGTGCTCCTGTAAATATAGTGAATGATGCTACCAAGACTATTCTTTGCCTGGACTCCTGTAGACTTCAGAGGATTACCTGGAAGATTCACAAATTCATTCAATTATTATTTAAGAATCAAAAATACTTTATTAATCCCTGAAGAAAAATTTGAATGCAGTACTACAAACACAAGAGCCAAAAAAACAGACATAGATGAAGAAACGTGAACAAAATTACAAATAGATTCAATAATAGGACACAGAAAGAAACATATTAGAACACGTTTCCATCTACAAGGGACTTCTTTGTGATCACAAACAATGGTAGTTACAGACTAGAGGATGGAAGACGGTAGGAATAATTTTATGTAATGTTTCTTAGTGCAGCAGTCTGTTATTGAAGCTGCTCCTCAGGTGATCTACAGATTCATGGAGGGTGCAGAAGGGGTTTAACGCAATTGAGGACAGTGTTGCCATCATTCTGTCCCTTACCATCTTCTTCACGCAGGCAATGGGTGAGCCGATCACATAGAAAAATGGAGAAGATGGTAATAGACACAGTTTTTTTTTTTTTTTTTAAATCTGTTTTTTTTAGTCTGTTGGCATTCTTTGTTTTCTACCCAGCCGACCTCAAAGAAGAATAGGACGCTCTCCCTGATGGACTGGTAGTACATTAAGAGCATTCTGTTGCAGACAATGAAAGACATGAGCTTTCTTAGGTGGTACAGTCTACTCTGACCCTTATAGTAAATTGAGTTGGTGGTCTACATTAGACCCATTGATACATACTGGAGATGGTTGGGACACACTTCTGCTGAAGTCTACCACCATCTCCCCATGTTTTGGCCACGTTCAAAACAATATGCAGATGATTCTCCCCACACCACATGACAAAGCTCTGCACCAAATCCTTATATTCCTCCTACGCTTTGATGGCAACACACCCAATAATGGTCAAGTAATCTAAGTACTTCTGGGGGTGAAAAGACCCAAAACAGTACTGAAAGTAAGCGATGACATGGGGAAACAGGACTCAATGGTTAGGACAACAGTCCTGTAATTAAAGGGTTGCCAGTTCCATCCCCCACCTGGAGTTCATGCCAAAGTGTCCCTGAGCAAGACACGAAACTCCCAATTGCTCCTGATGCTGGTTTGCAGCTTCCACCATCAGGTATGAATGTGTATGTGTATGTGAGCAACAATGTGAAGCACTTTGAGTACCAATGCAGGTTTAAAAAAGCCCTTATAATTAACATGTGGGTGTGAAAAGAAAGGGGGACAGGGCAGTCCGCTGTTGTGCACCAGTGTTACTGTTCAAGAGGACAGACATAAAGTTCTTTTCCGTTCAGTCATCTTCTGCTTGTTCCGGGGCCGGATCGTGGGGGCAACAGCCTCAAATGGGAAGCCCAGGCTTCTCTCACCCCGGCTGCATCCTCCAGCTCACCCGGAAGGATCCCAAATTGTTCCCCGGCTAGCTGTGAGACATAGTCTCTCCAGCAGGTCCGGGGTCTGCCCCTTGGTCTCCTCCCGGTGGGACGTGCCCGAAACACCTAGCCCCAAGGCGCTCGGGGGGCATCTGGCTCCTCTCGACCTGGAGGAGAAGCGGCTCGACACCGAGCTCCTCCCGGATGGCAGAGCTCCTCACCCAATCTTTGAGTGAGAGCCCAGCCACCGTGCGGAGGAAGCTCATTTCGGCCGTTTGTATCCCCGATCTCATTCTTTCAGTCACCACCCACAGCTGGTGACCACAGGTGAGGGCATAAGTTCTTCAGCCTCACAAACTGTGGTCAAACAGTCAGGTAGTCCTTGGTTTATGAGGGGAGGGGAGCATCATCAACCCTCCAACTTCGTCCTCATCAGTGTCTGCAGGAGGGTGTTCAAGGCTGAGAAGTTTGGAGAACATGATGCATGCTGAGGTGTTTGGTTTATCTAGGGAGGAGTAAGCCCTTTGAAGTAGGAATAGAACTGCATCATCAGCCCCAAGTTTGGTTGATATGCAAACTGCAAAGCACCAGCTGTTCCATCCTCTTCATAGCATGAGAGATGATCTCCTGTACACTGAAACTTAAATATAATAAAGATAACACACCTGTTGTTTTGGATGTCTCACCATCTTTCTTCTCTCGTAGTTTTTTGGATAAAGTTTGTCCAGAGACTTCTGCAGCTCTTTTTTTAACTTGTCTCTTCGATTCATTGCCATCAGACTTTGTGGGTTTGGGCTTCATTTCTCTCTGAAAAAGAAGAAAGCAACCAGTCAACACAACTTTCAACTCGGGATGATCATAAATTGTGTTATTCGAGATTAGTTAAATAAAATGTGATGCTTACCTGTTGCAGCGGTTCTTCAGAAGCACCAGATCTTTTTAATTTTTCTTAATCAAAAACTATTTGTGTAACAGCTCAGCAAACACGTGACTGCAATGGCTGCTTGTTTTATAAGCATATGTAATGCAACTAGTAGACAATAGGTGGCACTGTTTCTGGATTTTTGGGAAAACTACAAAGTGACGTCATATCCACTTTGAGTTTTTAAGACTAATTTATTTAACTTGAAAAATTGTAGGTTTTTTTTTTAATTCACAAGAAGCTTAAATATTATATTTCCCTTAACATCTCAAATAAATGTGATTTTACTGGCTTGATCAATATATATTTCTCCAATGGATAAATTTTTCCAACATGTTTTCATCCAAATTGAGGATCACGTCATGGTTACTATTTACTTTTAGTTTCAGATTTACTTTTACCTGCACAGAGATGAACATTTTTATCATTGTAGTGTAAATCTAACTGTGTGACGCTGATTTTTCTACAAAGGAAGTAAAGCCGGAAACACGTGTTTGTGTTAAAAGATGCCATTGGCTGAAAGCGACGCTCTTTTTGAAAAATTTCTGGGTTTTGAGGCGGAGGGAAGATTCAAAATCCAAGCTGCAGACCCAGGGGAGAGATTAAAACAGAAAATAATGAGTAAACAACCGTAAGTACACATAAATTCTTTTTAAAAAATAATGTAAGTGTTCGATCGCTTTAAACAAAATGATATGTTTGACAAATAGTGAGGTTAAAATGTGAGAATCTGCGTATCTTAACTTAGCAGGTTTGTTAGCTTCAGGCACCGAGTTTGTTGTTGATCAATCAAAAGTCATAAAAGTTCTTTCTATTATTCAAAACCTGTTTTTTTTCCCAGGAAATTTCGAGCTCAACGCAGACCTCCTAAAAAACTAAACAACCAGAAAGACCCGGTTGGAGTGAGTACCTCACAGGGTTAATTCATGGAGATTCTCTCTCATTTGATCATGTTTTTAAACTCTCCTGGCTCTCTTGCCTTATAAAATAGTGCTTAGGCTTCTCAAGCTTTGATTTCTGTCCTTCTGATGTTGTTCCATTCAGGTTTACTGTCGTGTGAGACCTCTGGGTGTAGAGGAGGAGGAGTGCTGCATCGAGGTCATCAGTAGTACAACCATCCAACTCCATGCTCCTGAAGGATTCAAGGTTAACCGCAATGGAGAATATAAAGAGGTAAAAAAACATTCTCAGTCATCACTTATATGATATTTGTTTTATTCTAAGTTGCAGAGGCCTATCTGAAACCAACACATCAGTTTACCTATAAATTTATTTAGTGAGTCATCCCTTTAACACAGAAGAATGAGCTTGTGGACACAAGCAGCCAAAATGAGCTTCCTCCATAGAGTGGCTCTCACTCGGAGATAAATTGAGGAACTCTGCCATCCGGGAGGTGCTCGGAGTAGAGCCGTTGCTCCTCCAAGTCAAGAGAAGCCAGATGGGGTGGTTTGGGCATCTGGTTAGGATGTCTTTTGAGCGCCTCGCTGGTTAGGTGTTTCGGGCACGTCCCACCGGGAGGAGACTGAGAGGCAGACCCCGGACTCGCTTCAGAGACTATGTCTCACAGCTGGCTGGGGAACGACTCTGGATCCTTCCGGGTGAGCTTGAGGATGCAGCGGGGGTGAGAGAAGCCTGGGCTTTCCTGTCTGAGGCTGTTGCCCCCGCAACCCGGCCCCGGATAAGCGGAAGACGACGGAATGGAAATAAACAAAATAGACAAAAAAAAAAAGGAATAGGCTGAAGCATAGCTTATAAGTTGCCTATCTTTTTACGCCCATTTACCGTAATTTCACGACCATTAGGCACACCGTACGAAAAGGCACAGTCTCAGTCACACACCCGCCTTACAACAACACACACGCAAGCATGCAAATGTGCATATTAAAAAATAGATCGGGAGCAAAACTGAGTTTGGTTGTACTTTGTTTAAGTAGTAACGATACTAAACAAGCACATTACCGGTAATAGTCTTTATTCAAATCCGTCATCCTCTGTTTTGGAATCGAACAGCTGCGCAAAATCCAACAGAGCAGGTCCTCTTCGCTGTCAAAGTCACTGTCTGTGCTGTGCGGCTCCTCAGAAAGGATACCAGCTTTTGCGAAAGCTCGGATAACAGTACCAGCAGACACGTTAGTCCAAGCATCTACAACCTATTGGCAAACTGTAGCGTAACTCGCCCGGCGCTGCCTTCCACCCTTCGTGAAACTGTGGTCTCCTTCGGTCATTCATCGCTCCCACGCTGCTAACACTTCACTCTTTAACGTTCTCATGCCTTTTCTTTCAGGTCCGCCTCGCCTCGCGGGCACCACATTTTCTTTTAGGTCCGCCTTTTCTCACAAGCACCGCGTTTTCTTTTAGGTCCGTCTTTTCTCACGAGCACCGCGTTTTCTTTTAAGTCCGCCTTTTCTCACACACAAGGCGCACCGCACAAAAAGGCGCACCGCTCATTTTGAAGAAAATCTAAGACTTTTATATACGCCTTATAGCCGGGAAATTACGGTACATTTTACTGAAAAAGCTCTACAAACAAACAAAAACTTCTACAAAGTCCACATCTCCAATCAAAGAGAAACCCAAAATACTCTGTATGTTTCTACTATGAAAGAGCATGTGATAAATGTTCGCAACGCCCATGTTCTGTAAATAAACCTGCTCCGGGAGCAGCTTTTTGTTATCTGAACTTTGGTTCTGCCGCCCTTGCAGTACCGCTACTGCTTGTTTGACTCTTTCTTTGGTCTCTATTGATCCACTCCTAACATTTAGCTTGAGTGCATTACTGATTTTCAGACATACATAATCATTTAAAAAGTATTATTTGTTATCAAAGCCACATAAAAAATCCTTTCTAAAAAGCTCCAAAGTTTTCTGTACTGTATGCCATCAGTGACTGTTTTCTTCTATGTTTTCAGACACAATACTGTTTTAAAAAAGTATTTGGAGTTTCTATATCCCAGCTGGAGCTCTTTGAGCATGTGGCCAGACCTCTTGTTGAGGACCTTGTTCACGGTAAAAATGGTAAGATCAACTTTAGAGGAAAGCCATAATTATTTTACAAAACTGTATTTATCAGAAGGTGGGTAGGTGGGTAGCACAGTGGCTTCACAGCAAGAAGGTCATGGGTTTGAGTCCAAGGTGGGGACGAGGCTTGGAACACTGGCTTTTCTGTGCAGAGTTTGCATGTTCTTTCCGCGTATGCGTGAGTTTTCATCCGGGTACTCCAGAATCCTCCCACCCTCCAAAAACATGCATGCTAGGTTGATTGGCCAGTACATGATTGCCCTTTGGAATGAGTGTATGTATATACAGTATGGTTGTACGTGCGTAACCCCGCAACAGACTGGTGACCTGTTCGGGGTGCATCCCGTAACCCTGAAAGGGGTAGACGGTTAAGAAGGTGACTGACTATTTGTCAGAAACTTCTCAGAAGGAGTTTAGTGTTCTTTACTAAACTCATAAACAGTATTGTTTCTAATTGAGATCACTACTAAATGTTTCTTGATTCTTTCCAGGTTTACTTTTTACATACGGGGTGACGGGAAGTGGAAAGACATACACTATGACAGGCTGTCCAGGTCAGGGAGGACTTCTCCCACGTTCCCTTGACATGATTTTCAACACTATTGGTCCATACCAGGCAAAAAGATATGTAAGCTATCTACATCAACATTCATGTCGGTTTTACTTTTTTTTTCTGTGGGGGTCTAAATGTTATTCTTTCTGTAGGTTTTTAAGACAGATGATAAAAATGGAATTGAAGTTCAGTGTGAAGTTGATGCATTGTTGGAACGTCAAAGGCGGGACAACAACTTGTCTGTTCCCAAAACTCCCTCCTCCAGGTAAAACTCTTTTCAAATGTTTATGAATACTTATGATGTACCTTCTCTTTCACTCATTTGTTTTCTTCTTTCATTTGAATCACTTACTGCATTATTTTGCAAGATGATGTGACATTACGTTAACAGTTTTCAGTGTTGGCAAATTAACATAAATTGTTACTGTTTTTAATTAGACAAAAGGTTGATCCTGAAATTGCAGACATGATTAAACCAGAGGAGACTTGTAAAGCTGACGGTGTGGACGAGGACAGCAGCTACAGCGTCTTTGTTTCCTACATTGAAATCTACAACAACTACATCTATGATCTTCTTGAGGAAAACCTGGAAGACGCAGTCAAACCAAAGTATGTTAAACAATGTAATAACAAATATAAAATGTATTTCAATGTATTGTAGATGTAATTTTTATTGCCTTTTTAGCTAAGCAATTAAAAAACAAGTAGTTTAGTGGATTAAATACTGACACTTAGACTGAGTGAAAGACAAATGTGTGTTTTTTTTGTCTACTAGGTGGAATGGCGGCGGGACACCCATACGCCAGAACACTGAGTTTATGTATGTGAACTGTGAATGTTTACTACTGAGCTGTATGGAAAGTCATTGGGGCGACAACGGGCGTAAAAAACATTCTTTTGAAATTTAACATGCTTGTTTGAGCTTGAATTGCCCCCCTGGTGGCTATCCATAGAGCTGTTGCATCCTACTAAAATATAGCCTTTAGATTGTCGATGGCATCTCACCTCATCACTGACGGAGACATCTTTCACAGAAATGTTTTGCTGAATAATTTGTTTAAAATCAATCAACTCATAATCTGTTACATTGGAACTAAATACATCTTACTGGCTGTCGACCAGAAACAAGGTTTTCTTAACTGTTGCCACGGCAATAATTTTACCTGAAAACAAATACTAAAGTATTTGTATTTAGGAATTTTAATGTAATTTATCAAAAAGTCTGTATTCACAGGCAAACATCAACATTTGTTTTAAATTCCAGTCTTTAAATAGATTTTTGTCTCACAATTCTGCAGATTTTGACTTTGCAAAATTTTATGTTGAGACATTTTAAAGTTAAGATGTAAAATACAAGTTGAGGGCAAAATTTTAGATTACAAAGTTGTGGAATTAGAACCAGCATGACAAACTTAATTAATAACCCAGTTCATGTCTCCACTGTTGAAGAGGGTTTGGTTGGTAAAATCCTGTCTGTCTTCTCACGCTTGTTGTCTTTGAGCAAAATCTTTCACGTGATTATTTACGCCTTGCAAAATGAGAGTCTTGTCTGTTGTCTTTCTTTTGTTCAATCATCCATTTCCCTCCCCATTTTGCTTTTATTTACTAATTTTTTTTAAGTTGTTACATGGAAAAAAATATCTCTTTGTGTTCCACTTTTTTGGTGGGAAACATGTTTATGCTGTTGTAGACCACCTCAATCCAAGACCCTCAGAGAGGATCAGAATCACAACATGTATGTGGCTGGATGTATGGAGGTTGAAGTTAAGTCTGCAGAGGAAGCATTTCAGGTCTTTTGGAAAGGTGGGTTATTTTTCTTCTGTATATAAAAATATAAAAATGTGTGGATTTTTCTTTTTGATTTAAAGCTGCGATGATGAATTGGTTGTGACTGATCTGGTATTGCGGTCCTCTGGGTTTGCTCTGACCAGGAAGTGACATTAATCAATCTTCTCTCTGAGCAGGCCAAAGATAAAGGTTTTTTCTTTTTTAAGCAAAAAAAAAAAAGTTTAAGAAATTTAAATGACGGGGTAGCTGCTGGTAGTACTTAATTTTTAGCTGGAAAATTGTTGTTCCGATCCATTTTGTTCCGTTGTCTTTCGCTTACAGTATCTTAGCCTGCAGAGCCAACAGCCTTAGACAGGAACCCCAGGATGCTCTCCCCCCAGGTGAATCCACCAGCCAGCTGTCAGACATAGTCTCTCCAGCAGGTTCAGGGTCTGCCTCTGGGTCTCCTGCTGGTGGGACATGACCAAAACACCTCACCAGCGAGGCGTCCAAGAAGGCATCCTAAACAAATACCCCCAATCACCCCATCTGGCTTCTCTCGACTCAGTTTTTATAAAAAACAAAACATGTTTGTGATCTGGTCCAAAAAAGTTTTCCTCTAGTTTTCTGCTAATAATAATTTTCTACAGTCAGACTATAAATAAGAGTAAAACTTTAATGGATGAAGTTCCGTCATGGAAGATTTAGGTTCATATGTCAACATTCCGCCATGTTATTACAAGAAAGCCAACTAGATTAAGTCCAATTAGTATATCGTACCTAGCTGAAAGAAAAAAAGTATAACTTCAGTCTTGCTTTTGAAGAATTTTTTTGATGATCTGTTTACTTATTCCAGTTTTGGAAAGATTACATTGGAAATTATACTCCTCTTGGCTAGCAAAAATTTTCCATTTATTTTGTCTAATTTGTTTGTTCAGGTCAAAAAAAAAGGAAGGTTGCAAACACTCGACTGAACAGAGAGTCGAGCCGCTCACACAGTGTGTTCTTCATCAAACTGGCTCAAGCTCCTCTTGATGCTGATGGAGACAAAATCCTCCAGGTCAGCTGGAATCAAAAACTCTGAGTCCACCTTTGAATTGCCCTGGTGTTATATAGTGTTATTGATTAATCCGTGTTTTTTTTTTTTTTTTCTCATTTCGGCTTTAAGGACAAGAATCAAGTTAATGTTAGTCAGCTCTGCTTGGTGGACTTGGCAGGAAGTGAACGCACTGGCAGGACGGGAGCAGAAGGAAATCGAATACGTGAAGCAGGTTTGCTTTAAAACCTCTGAATCAGAATCCAATCCCACGCTGGAGTCCAGCCAAGTTCTAACGGCATTTAAACCTTGCAGGTAACATCAACCAGTCTCTGCTGAATCTGCGGACATGCATTGAGATACTGAGAGAAAACCAAATGTGTGGGGCTAACAAGGTTTGTGAAAATGTAAAGTTTAGCCTTCTGAAAGAAAAAAAAATCGATATATCACCAGCTTTTTGTTTTCAGATGGTTCCATACAGAGACTCCAAAGTAACTCATCTGTTCAAAAACTACTTTGATGGAGAGGGAAAAGTGAGGATGGTGGTTTGTGTAAATCCTAATGCTGATGACTACGAGGAAACTCTGGTATGTAAATTTGTTGCAATCTAATGAAGCTCAGATCAGCTTTCATCTTTTGTTCAGTGTGTGACTCGTGCTTTGTTTGTGCAGCTGGTGATGCGTTTTGCAGAGATGACCCAGGAGGTGGAGGTCGCCCGACCTGTGGACAGGCCCATTTGTGGGTTCACTCCAGGTCGCCGTCATAGAAACCAGGCAATTCCAGAGGAGCGCAGCGTTCCAAAAGACAAGGGTAAAACTGCGACAACACTGTTATATAAATGAAAGCAGTACCTCGTTGTTTAAAAACATGGTCAATTCAGTAAAATACCAGAAAAACACAGTTACAGTTTATAGAAAAAAATGTTATTTAAAAAAAAAACTTCTTTAGAATTTTTTTGTTACAATCATCTGTAATATTGTCTAAAATATTTTACAACTGTATGAAATCATTTTCTTTGTTTTTGCAGCTGTATCATCTTCAATAGCCTTTCTTGGACTGACCCTCCCTCCTCTACCGAGCTCAGAGCTGACTGACCCTCATGATGACTGCACTCTGCCACGGTTGATTGAAGCTCTACAACAGAGAGAGAGGATCAGGCAAAGCATGACAGAAGAATACAACAAAACAGGTTCCTGCACACTTTCTACCTGAATATTCGTGCACCAACTGATCAAATAGAAACTTTTTTTAAGTTTACTTGTGCTTTTTTTTTTTTTTTGCACATATAGCTGACATGGTTAAGTTAAAGCTTCAGGAGTTGGACTCTAATCTTTCTTCAAAAGAAAACATCATCTTTGAACAAAACTGCAAACTGACAGAAAAGGAAAAAGTCATTCAGAGCAACAAAGCGGAGATCGAACGTTTAGAGAAAAAGACCAAAATGCAAGAACACAAGGTTCGAGGGAAAATATATATTTTTTCTATACTTGTTGTTTTGGAGATGTGTTCAGTTTCCTAAATTTTTGTTCTGATTTTAGATCGACATCCTTCAAAAAACAACTAAAATCTACGAGGATGACAAGCGTTCGCTCCACCAGGAGCTGGAAACGAGAGAGCAGCGTTTGCATAGAGAGTTGTCTGAGAAGAAGCGCATGCAGCAGCGTCTGCAGGGCATGGTCACAGACACACAGCACAAGTGGGAGAAAGAATGTGTGAGTTATTAGAAAAGTTTCCACCTGAATCATCAACCCAAAAAAAAAATCAGGTGTGTAACATTCCAATGGACTTTTGGACATTTGTGTTTGTGCAGGAAAGACGTGTTAACGCGATGCAGCTGGAGATGCAAAACAAACTCTGGGTAAAAGACGAGAAGTTAAAGCAGCTCAAAGCTATTGTGAGCGACAGCAAACCACAGAGCTGTCCTGATCCACTGCCTCGTCCTGAACCACTACCTCGTCAGACCCAACCGCAACTTCCTGCTAAACCTCAATCTTCCAGAGATGAACGCACCCCGACTACAAGATCGTCTTCACCATCACCTGTTCCTGTATGTTCAGTTCTGATATTTTCCCAACCCGATTTGTTCTTTACTATCTTTTTCTGGGTTTGCATCTGTAACTAATGGAAATACTTCATTTTTGATGTTGTGGAATTCTTTTTAATCACGGTCTCACAGCTATCCGTGTGACAAAGCAGTCCTTTTGTTGCTTCCTGTTGGTGTTACGAACATAATGTCTGTATGTCAGCACATCTATGTCAATATGTTGATGGAAAAACCTGCCATTTATTAGAGTCTATTGTGATGTGAATTGATATGAATTGGTTCATATTCTGTTTGATTTTAATGACTTCAGCTGTTTTCTCTTTCTGTCACTGCTTAAAATGTATTTTGTCTAACTGTGCACTTCCACTTTGCTTCCCAGAGCAACGCCGAGTCTTCTAATGTCAGTCCAAAGCAAGGGTCACAGCCAGACAGTTCCAGTAGTGTTGAAGAGGTTGAGATGAACCCGAGGTCCACCTGTCCCGTTCCCAGCAAGGCTAGCTCTTTGTCCGTGGCTTACTCTATCGCATCATGGGAACAACGCTCCGCTCCGGAAAACAGTCAGGGTTCCCCTAACGTACCCAAAAGAATTCATTCTCCAGCAATCTCTTCATCCAACCAGAGGGCAAGAGACTTAAATGGCGGAGGAGAAGGAGCCCACTGCCCCCCTCCCACAACTGTCATAAACATAAATGAGAGAAGCTACAGGGTCAGTGAGTCAGCTGATTTCACAGTTCCATGATTCTCATTATAAATATCTAAGTTCTTACATGTCAAACAGTCACCAGACATTCACCCTTCTCTGGTGCTTTTTACTGCTTTTCTTGCCCAAATTTTTTAAAGTCTGTACCGTTTGTCCGAGCAGACGACGACTCCAGTGCGCCCCTTGCACCGCCGCTCTCGCTCTGTAGGTGGGGAGAAATGGGTGAACCACAAGCCACCATCCAGTCTGGATCTGGGAACAGTCCTGCAGCCGGTCATCCCAAATGCCATCCATGTGTCAGGACCTAATGAGAAGGTCCTTTCAAAATGTGACAGATACGTCCTAACGCACCAGGAAGTGGCTTCCGATGGTGAAATACAAACCAAACTCATTAAGGTATTCTTCATTCAGAATTCCAAACTTATCTCAATGTTTTTAGACAAAGAAAATTCTCTTAATTTTCTCCTCCTCAATTTGTTTCTTCTTATCTGAAACACCACCAGCGAGGTGTTGGGTAGACTCCAATTTTCACACTTTTTTTTTTCTCCCAACATAAGACAAAATTTTAAGCTTATTTTTTTGGCGGCACATTAACCTCCAAAATTCAGTTTTTTATTTTCAAATATCTAGTATTTACAGGAATACTTGCTAAAAATTTTCCCAACACAGCTGTTGATTGCAGTTAAACAATGTTTTTCCGGGGTTGGGCCAGGGGGCAATAGCCTCAGACAGAAACCCTGGCTTCTCTCACCCCGGCTGTATCCTCCAGCTTACTTGGGAGGATCCCAAGGTGTTCCGCGGCCAGTTGTGAGACATAGTCTCTCCAGTGGGTCCAAGGGCTGCCTCGGGGTCTCCTCCCCATGTGAGGTGTCTGAAACACCGCCATTGAGGTGTTCGGATAGCATCTTAATGAGATAACCAAACCACCCCAGATGGCTTCTCTCGACCTGGAGGAGTCTGTTTTTCTTTTCTTTTTTATAAATTAGAGAAAGTTGCTTCTGTTTACATTTTTAATAAATATTTAATTCCGTACACATAATTTTTTCCACAGGGGGAGGTGATTAAAACCAGAGGAGGAGGACAAGCTGTTCAGTTCACTGATATTGAAACTCTCAAACAGGAGCTCACGTCAGTCCCAAGGTAACAAACAGCATGCTAATGGTCACAAACTAAATGTATGTCATATTAAGTTTAATACATGAAAAAACTTCTAGGGTACTTTTGTTTTGAAGAACTAAACATATTTTTAGGAATAACTATTTAATAAGATTTTTTTATTTGATTGCCTTTGAAGTCGCAAGCGGAAATCTTCAGAGAATCTCCCTGCCTGTGATGACCAATCAGATGGAGGATGGACTGATGTAGAAACAAGAGTAAGATTTCAAAACTCTCTATATTTTAAGCAAAAATACTCAAACTGAACTTTTTTATGTTTAAATCCAACTGTAACAACATTAAAGTCTTAAACATGTGACAGGAATTGAGAAGCTAAAATATGAGCTGTTATATTTCATGTGTTCAGTGAAAATAATCTTCATGGGATTGAAATGTAAAATTAAAGCCTGTCTTTTATTTCTGCACAGTGCTCCATGGCTATGGGAATGAAGTCGGGATCAGGCGTGGGACCCGGATTCGAGCATCACAAAATCACAAAGTAAGCTGTCAGCTCTCTGTGACACACACCTGAGAGTATCATTTTGTTCCTGCTCGCGACTGGAGTCTGATTGACACGTTTTGTATTACAGGCGCAGAAAACCCTGAAAGCTGCAGCTAACCATGGCAGAAATCACTCCTCACATCGTTACACGACAGTTGTGCAATAGTTCGAACTGTTTTAATATTTTGCTGTGATTGTGGTATTTATACAATTTTTTTCACACTCTTGATATATGCAAAACATGTGCATGCATGGGTCACCAAAGAGTTTTCTTTTTGTAAAATATTTTTGGATCCAATAAGAAATGTCACAGGATTTTTAAATCAAGTGGAAAATGTTGATTGTTTTTTTTTTCTCCTGCAAAGAAAAAAAGCATGTTGTCACTTAGGTTAATATGTCACAGTTTAGATACCTGTCTAGTAGTGTCCTGTCTCTTTCTACTTGTGAGTAATATTAGGTTTCAAGTAGAGTTTATGGTTTGAAAGCTTCTTTTCACTGTAAATTCAGGAATAAAATTCCTTGTTGAGAAAATCCAATTGTTTGATTGAATTCAATGAGTATGAAAAGTATCACAAGTCAACACTAGATGGAAGCAGAAGACAGCTGGAAATGAATGGAACTATGCAGACACGTCCCTTAAACAAAATAAAAAAACTGGTATTTAAGTTACTAATTGCATGCATTACAACTTATTTAAAGTTGTCAGTTTTAGCATTTAAATTTGAAAAGATAAACAGGTCTCGTTAATATTAATGCTTGAGAAAACCTTTAAGCTTGGATAGTCTTTCAAAAGCGGAGCAGCCCAAAGCAAACAAAACACTTGGCAAAAATATGCATTTTATTATTGTTACTACACGAAATTTGCTTCAAATAATTAGACTTGGGTTGTTTCTAAGGTGAGTTAATGTGCGACTGTTAGTTTATACAGCCAAGTATTTTCATATTTGCAGGTGAAGGTTTTTTTTCTTATCTTTAAAAAGAATCAATTAAACAGACTAAAACAAAAATTAAAATGAAGACGTTAGGACTGTATTTACCTTCAAAATTCCAAACTTGAGTTTGGAATTTTGCATCTGCATTGGTTAAAAAAAATCTTTAAATCACAGAGAAGGCAAAATTTAAATATTCTCCAAACCACCAAGAATAAGTATTAAACTCATAACCCCACTTTATTATCAGCTGAGTATTAGTGGTGTAATAAACTGAGTTGTGGGTTACAGTCCTCTCCAGTTTGAGCAGACAGTTAAAATGTCATCTGCTAACAGTTTGGCTGGATTTCAATTGAAAAGCACTGGAGAGTGACTAACATGGAGCCTCTTGGAGAGGGTCAAGAACACAGAGCAACCAGTTGCCATTAAATTTCACTCCTATGGGATATTGAGAGCTTTGCTTTTTGACAGAGCTTTGTTTGATGTGCACCATCATGTTATTATTCTCAACTCCTCCAAAAGCAAGAGATGTACAATTTCTAAGGATGTGGAAACTCCAGCGAGCCCCTAATCAGAAGTCTTAAACATACATTTAGTAAATTAAAAAGGCATTTAGAGATTTAAAATTTCCCTTAACCTATTTTAAAATACTTCAAAATCCAGCTGCATGGTAAAATATTTCCTCTTGCATTTCAGAGTTTCAGATTTTTCTTGGTATGATTATGAATTATGCTTCTTATCAATGTTATTAAACTTGCTGGAGGGAATTCTGCTGTTCTACTTGAATACACAGTCAATTAGAAGTGTCTCTGATTTTAAAAGAGCAGCTCTAATTGCAATGTTTTATTGACTCTTTGCTTGAATGGCTCTGACAAAGAGGTCTTAAAACGCCTTTGGCACAGTCTAAATGAAATATTTTTCCCACCAATCTGCAATACAGACGGGGACTATCAATAATTCAATTATTCAGATTAATAAAGTCCCTGTTTAGTCTTTCAAGTAATTATTTTCTTAAGTCTCAGATAATGAAATAATACATATAGTACACACCATATTACAACAGAATTCAGATTAAACATGATGGAACTAACTTGAAACTAATAAAAAACCACGTCCGGTTTTGCCAATATGACAACTTCCTGATTCACTTTGGTAATTTAGAAATATTTTACACGGCGTCTGACCCACTTTCACAAGATCATCAAGACTCGTTTGACATAGAAGTGGATGAGTTGTTCTTTCTAAACTGGTCATTTAAATCAGCACATGATTCAAGGTGTGTAATTTCTAGTCAGTTACATCCAACACTGGGATATGAACTGCCTATCTCGACCAGTCAGCAGGCTAGAGGAAGGGTGCCCCTTGTACAGACCACCAGTCTGACTGAAGTAAAGTTAGTGAAGTCAGTTTCAATTTCATCAAATTTCAATGTGAGTGTTTGAGCCAATGTTCTGTTATCATGGATTTAATTTGTATTGTTGAATTTGCCAAAGAGCTACAAAAACTAAATCAGTTTTTACTCTTTAAAAAAAAGACTCATTGTCAACTTCAGACTGGAACGTTAGTGTCAATAATTCCTTAATGCTAAACATCATTCTCTAGTTTACGCCATATAATAACATCATATGAATAATTTCACATTTTGGAGAATGTTTTTCTTTATAAAAACATTGATCACAACAGCTTTAGAAGGATGTTTCATCCTTCATTTTTGGTAAATTTGGTTAGAGCCCTGACCTTGTTCTACTTGCGTAATTAACACACAGTTCTGAATTAGGCAGTGAAAAGAGGGCACAAGTTTAAATAGGTGTGATGAAAGTGAAACTCTATCCTGTAGCCAACTATAGTTGGCTGGATAAGGAATCTGAAGCATGATGGTTTCCATTTGCCTCCAAATCTGTATCACATCAGCTGAATGATTGCAGATTTGAAGGGCAAGTTGTGGCGAGTGACTCAGTCCCAACCACTGCTGTCCTTTAAACCACAACCCATTACAAGCTTTTCCGCTCTCTTTTAGTGGTGAGCATAACAATCTTTGGTGATTAAAGTCAGTTAGTGGGAAAACAAGAGTAAACACTTGAATGAGAGCATGGCTTTTAAAACCCCAAACTCTGAGGTCTTCATGCTTACATCTTCATTTGACCAGACTAGGCTGACTGCCAGCAAGATGTGTCAGAGTGGGAAGGTAGTGAATGTAGATGACTGCTGACAGCTTGTCAATTGTCATCCAGCCCATCTCCAGGCCACTTGAGCCTCATCTGAACCCCCCACTTCCTTCCCCTCATGTTTTCCCTATTGGTTCTCTCCCACTCCTTGTTCACCTCACTCATCTGCTCTCACACATACAAACATTCACAGTAGAGGCATCGTGTTCAGTGTAAGAGGTAGAAACTCCCACGCTCTCTTTTCTGCTGGTCCGTCTGTGACGAACAGATGGGTCAAAGAGTCACAAACCAACAGAAATTCCCGAAGGTTAAGTTAGGTTTTTTCAGCTGTTTGGCAGCACAGAAGATAAGAATTGTTCTAACCCTTGAGTGCATTTGGTTATTGGTCCAGAACACCTCATTCCATCTGCTGCTTCATCTTCCAGCTTTGCTTTTTAGCTCTTTATTTTACAAAGCGGCTCAACTCAGACGTTTGAAGAGTGTACATCTTGTTGATAGGTTTTCTTGCTTCATGCTGTTGATTAGACTTAGAAAGTTGAGTCAAACATCTGTCATCACCTTTTTTTTCCGCTTAAGTTATTATCAAAAGCTGGAGTACTGAAAGGAATCCATTTGTCCTCACACATGTTGTTGTGGTTACACATCAACACAGCAGGAACTGACCTCTGACAATTGCAATTCTAGACATCTCTGATTTCCTATTGAAAATAGTGGAAGTCATTGTTGCACAATCTGATATTGCTAAATTGGGCTGAAGAGTTTTTTCCTTCCAGTCTTTGTTCTTGGCGGCTGACTAAGTGCTTGCAGCTGTCACTTGAGTGTATTTTCCTTGCCCAGTATATGTGGCTTGGCTGCACTTTTAGCCGGCTGTATCCTCACTGTGGTGACAGTATGCCACGACTGATTTCCGTTGACTCGCATTCATTGCAACCACAACGTGTCCTTCACAGAAAAGTCTGAGTGCTTTTTTTTAGAAGTGCTTGATCTCATCTAGTTAACGGTGCAGCGGAATCAGACTTTGCGTGCAGTCGACTGATTATTTAAGCAGCGCTGCAAGCAGTTTGCTGATGAAATGAGGGGGGAAGAGATGCCAAAAATTGCTGTGCTGACAGTGGTACAATGCACAATGACATATGGGTAGAAAATAGTGTTTGGATGTGATTGAGACTGACTCAACTTTCTCTTTATCACATGAATAATGAAAACGTTTATATATGTGTACACACATACTTTGTACATACAGTATATAGTATGTGTGACTGATTAAGTCACCAAACTCGCCGTGGAGTTCTCATATCCTTGTTGTCTTGCCAATATTTTTATACTTCTATGCAAATTAGTCACACTAGAGCTAGCTTATCTGTGAACAATCATAGGTGGCATTTGGAGTAGGGTGACATAGTGCCACATGATTTTCATATCTGCATAAAGCTCAGGCAAGTCCCTCCGCACAAACTCCCACACAAACAAAACACAAAAGCCTCTTTCAACACACACACATTCTGGCTGCTGTAGTGGCTTGAACATTGCACTCTTCAAATGGTGGTTAATCACAGTTACACACTGACTTATCCTTACCTAATTCATTCATTATAGATAAATTGCAGAAATTGTTCATTCATATGAAACTGAAACTTTTATCACACTAATCCAGTCTGGGAATCGAACTAAGGCAGCTGTGCCGTAAGGTAAAATCACAAGATAAATTGGCTTTTAGTAGTGTTTATTACAAAGTCTTTACACGATTAGCAGCTGTTTAGTTTTGCATTTGGAACATTAGCTAAGGAGAGCATCAGCATCAACCTTACTGAACTCTAATGATTCAATGCATGGCTAACAAACTGAAGTGAGAATTCAAATGAGGCTCAAACTGGCTGTGAGGCTAGCTAAAGCAAACACCAGGACAGCTGGCAGAGAAATCATTGTGACTAATGGTCTCAGTGTGAGACAGGAGCACGGCTGTGGGTGGTTGTTTCGGCATGCTAAGAAGAACAGACTTTGTTTGCCTTTCTATAGCATGAAGCCGTGACTGTGGGATTCCGAAAGTGTTAGCGTTGTTTGGTTTGCTTTTGTTGGCATTGTAGTGTGACACTAAGACCAACATATAAATATTTTTTGAAAAGTATTTTTCTTATGAAAATGAATGAATCTAAACAATTTGATAAATTCCAGTTTTTAAAGTTTATGGACACTGCGATATGCATCAGTAAAAAGATGCTAAAACTATTTCTGCTGTGACTCCTCTGAAATGCAAAACCTAATGCTCTGTGACCTGACCCCAAGGTTAATGGTCCAGTTTCCCCTTCCTCTGTCCATATAGTGGGGTATTGGGCTTTTGTGAGGCAATAACTCATGTCTCACAGCATATACAGATGAACGTGGTAACTTTTGTTAATCCATAAAAACCTTGGAAAGAAGTTCATTTGTTTCACTGTAGTTTTTGACTCTTTGAATTCCCCTTCATTGTATTAAAAAACACACTCCTTGCTTATTGTAGAATATGAGCGTGGCAAAGAATAAAGGGTGTGGCGAAGAACAACCAACTTTTCAAACCGTATTCAAAGACTGAACAAGTGAGCTATGAATATGTCAGATATGTTTTTGACGGGGAAATAGCATTCAAACATGGTACAAAACCTCAACGGTTGATTTTGCATGAACCCCCCTCTTTTAACTTTTAAATGAAGATGGTCATGCAGCTGTCATAACTAAAGCAAAGCACTGTGTGATAGAACAGAAAGTTTTTGCTATTATCTATTCCATCTGAGCCAGAACAGAATACTAAACCTCTCTTGCATCCACTTTTTTCACATAGACTGCTGCATGATCAATACCCACATCAAAGGCTCCACGGTGATAGCAGGATTCTTTGAAGCATGTTTGTGGAGCTGGATTTGCTGAGCTAACACGGTCCGCACAGAACCCCCTTGAATAAGCTTGTTTGGCTAGCATCCTTTCTGTTTATAGAGAAACTGAAGGGATTCTGATGGAGGACAGACAAGGCCTCTCCCTTGTCTTTTTTTTCCCTTTGAATTGCTAAATGCATCCGTAGTGCCAGTGCTTTTTGCTTATCTGGCATATGCTTCAGTGCATGCCAGCTCAAATATTTAGCTAATAAAAAAACTAGCTGTAGCATATTGGACGCAATGAAATGCCAAGAATTTTTTTCTTTTTATGGAAGACAAAAAATATCATGCATCATGTTTTTCAGTGCCAAGTGCAAGTATGTGTGGTGATTAGTGGCAGAAAAGCGGTGGAATGCAGACAGCGGTGATGCCGTCAATGAGGTGCAAAGTTTGTGCTGTGACTCAAAAAAAGCAAGAATGGAATTTTAAAATCCACCCTGTGTTCTCAGAAAGCATTTACAAAAAAATTACAAAAATGCAAACAGTCGAAGTGGAGTTTATATTCAACACACAGCCTTTGCTCCTGTTTATGACGGGTGCTTTAGCTTACTGATTTTTACATTCACAATTTACTGCACCTTTTCCAATGTACTTGCACTATCTTGTATATGCAGCAGGAAGGTTTGACTTTCCAATCAGCTCCGGCTCATTTGAAAGTGAAATGTGGGGAAACGCTGACATCTTTTTCTCTTCCCTCCTAACACCAGGGGCACCACTAGATTTGCATCCCTGTCTCTCTCTCAATCTCTTTTTCTTTCTCATTTACATTATGGATGGTTCATTTAGCTTACATGACTGAGTGAATACATAACCCTAGGCAATTCAAAATACTGCGAGGGCCTGTAGGGATAGAATGAAACCACATAAGCAGAAAAGATTGCTGCACTGCCATCTGCAGCAGCCTGCAGTTTAGCTCGTCCCTCCTTCATGTGGTTGACAACATGCCCTGCAGCTGACCCAGATGGCTGGGCTCAATGACCTGTATAGTTGTACACGGCGAGTGACTTACAAAAACATGATTTAATGCCGAATCGACCATTTCGAAACAGTCTTTGGACTGGAATTGTCTAACCAAAATTGTGTCAATATGGCCTTCACATTGAGGAGATGTTAGCTTCAATAAGCCTCCACCTGGACATTTTGAACTGACGTTTTGGATAAAACTCTTTATGTCATTATGAAAAAAACCCAACAAATAAACATAAAGGATCTTGCTTTTGTTTTTACTCTGCTTTCTCACATAGGCAGGGTGTGGATGATTTATTTAAAAATATGGACCTCCAAAACCATATTCCACACTTTATTTGAACCCTTGACAACCTCAAGCAAAGACGATTGAATGAAACCGTTTCATACACGCTGGGCATTGTCACAATGGTAATTTAAGAAGTTTTCAAACTTAAGTACATACCAGGGGCGGATCAAAGGGGCTGGGGGTGCATGGGCGCAGGCCCCCTCTTAGTGGTCCTCAAAAACAAAAAAGTTTTCTTACTACTTTAATTATTATAAACTTTGAGCAAGAAAAATGACTTATTTTTAAAAATGTTCTGAGGAGTAATGTCCCCAGACCCCCCTATACTGGCGAGCACCACAGGTATTCCTTTTGATTATGACCTCACGCCCCCACCCCTTTATAAAATCCTGGATTTGGCCCTGCATACAACATTGAGACAAATTCTATTCCATTAAATTCCTTCGTGGGCTGCCCGGTGGCCTGGTGGTCAGGACAGTGGCCTCACAGCAAGAAGGGTGGGGTTCAAGTCCCAAGCAGGGAGAGGCTTAAAACACTGGCCTTTCTGTGTGGAGTTTGCATGTTCTCCCTGTGTGGGTTTTCTCTGGGTACGCCAGTTTCCTCCCACCCTCCAAAAACATGCATGTTAGTTTGATTAGCCACTTTGAAATTGCACCTCGGAATAAGTCTGTGTGGATGGTTGTGTTTGTGTGGCCTCGCAGCAGATATTTTCAGGGTGTACTCTGACACTCAACTGAAATCAGCCAGGGTGTGCTCTTGCAGCTCCCGTGACCTGTTAGGGATAAGCAATTCAGAAGATGAAACTATTTTTTTTTTCATTCATAGAAACAGCACATTGAGTAACTACACACTACTTCTTCATGATTCTTCAAAGTCTTCAGGTTACTATGCCGTCAACAAATATGCACAGTATGAATTCCTTTCCTCTAAATACTTTGTAAATGTTGAAGTTTGAATAAAGAGGTTAGTTTAGCAAACAAATGAGATTTCAGAGTCACACTGTGAGAATCGTACATGTGTGATAAAAAGGTAAAAGGAAAGCAAGTAGGTCTGTGTGAGGTGAATAGTTTCTTATCTATGTGCTTTGCGTATGTGTGTCAGTGTATGTTTTATGGTTAGACAACGCTGTTGACATCATGGCTGTATGTGTAACAGATGATAAAAATTCAATACTTGGATTCTGATTAAAAACGTTCGTGGGAGCTCAATGCAACTGTTTCTGCTGGCAACCAGGAAATTTTTAGATATTTTGTTTTTATCAGAGACACAAAATACACAATAATCCAACCTGGTTTTACGACCTCAAGGATACAACAAGCTTAACGACAAAAGAAAACAAAAAAAAAACCCTCATGATCCTGCCCACATGGAGTAAGAACTCTGTGTGTAATTTCACAGAAAGTGGAGTGTATAAATGATAAAAAGCCCCAGTGTGAAAAACATTTGTTTAGGTACCAGGTTGTGAAGTCCACCTCTGTACCCTCTCGTAAGCTATGGTTCTACAGCTTTGATTTACATTTGGCACCACAGTTCCAGCCTGGACAGGTCTACGCTGTTATCTCAATGATGTTCTAATTCTAGTCAAACAGTTCTGTGTTTGACTCAATAGAGGCAGTGTTAGTCAGGAGAGTCAATATTAGCAGAGCACACAGAGCAGGGCTGCTGTTAGGAGAGACAGGAGTTGTGTTTGCTGCTGTGTGTGTGTGTCTGTGTGTGGTGGGTGTGTATGTGACAGGATACACGGTTAAGTGTGCTCTGTTAGTGAACCTTGACCGCCCGCTGCAGTGATAATAATAAATATAATAGGAAAACTGAACCAAGGCAAACTTCTGCTTACTTTTGCCTCAGTGGCTTCCATGTTTGACAAGAATGACATTTCTTTTATCCCCTGTCTCTTATGTGGATGTTATTGTTAAACGTCAGAACATTAGGCTTCCATTCCTCAGTGGTTGGATTGAAGTCACGCCTGGACCTGCCAGTGTGGTGAAGCACATTTTGTTTTAGTTTATTCACTGTTGAGCAGTAGCCAATATCAGCGGCCTGATTGGGACATTTCTACAATCAGATTGCCCAACAAGCATATGAATCCTACCGTTGAAGAAAGTTATAGTTTAATTCAATTTAATTCAAAATACTTTATTAAAGAAAGTTATAGTTTAATTCAATTTAATTCAAAATACTTTATTAATTCCCTACAGGGGGAATTTGAATGCTGACTCCACAAGCAGTCTAGGAGAGGGACGAACTCTGTGAGCTCAAAAAAAAAAAAAGTTAAAAGTTAAAATGCATTCATTTTTTTTCCAAATGGCATGTCCTGTATACGTAAATACCATGTTCTAATTGAGTTTTAAGTATGCAACAAAACTCTATAACAAAATTTTTGCTCTGTGCTTCAAAGGAAACTATAAATTATTGTATCTTCTGTTTTTTCTTCAGATAACCTACAACCCAGAGATTTAATCTACAAAATATGACAGAGTAAAACACAGCACTAATGAACTGTTCCATCTGCTTTACACTCTAATTGGAGCATGTTAATTACACCGGGCGTCTTTCGTGTGGAAATCTCCCACAGCCAAATTAAAAAGCAGTTTGACTTTACATAAAGAAGTGAGAGATTACTTTTTAAATATGTTACGGCATTGTATTGGTGTGCTTGAAGAAACCTGCTCTATTATCGGTGTCCTGATAGCCTGAGGCCAATTTTCAAGTTTGACAAGGGGAACATGTCAATGTTCATGTGGGGAACATAAATCAAAGCTCTTTTCATTTGATGACATTTCCCATCATTGATGTTTTCATATTTCTTCATTTAGCCTTGACATGTTTTGCTATTCCATTCCTTTATTCTCATATAAAAAACACTGTTCTGCCCGGTTAAGGTACAAATCAACATTTAAAATGCTGGCTTTTGGACTTTGTGCTGATTAAAACTCGGAGAATCACTCTCTCACTTGGCTTCAGGGAAGAATTTCATATTTTGATCCATAAGACTTTTTCACTTTGCCTCAGAGCATCTTAAATAAGCTGTGGGCCAGAAAAGCAGACATGGAAAGTGCTTGGTATTGTTTGTTTGTTTTCTCATTGATAACAGAGTATAATTTTACATTTATAATAAGCTGCATTCACATTCCGAGCTTTTCAGATGTGTTTTCGGCTGCACAGTAATATCTATTTTACATATTCATTCATTTCTGGAGTGGTGTGTTTTGGTATTTTGCTTCATTGTAAAATTCAAATTTAATACATGAATGTTTTGGATGTTTATAGAGACACCATAAATGACAGAAAAAGCTTTTTATACTGCAAAGCAGGGATTTTTAGGGGGTAGAGGAAACTAAAATATGGAGAAAAGCTTTGATGGCAGCAAACAGCTCGACAATTCTGACAGATCCTGTAGCCTTGTTAGCCGTAATAACTAGTGTAAACAAACAGCAGCAGCACGTTTTAAGGTCATCACCAACATCAGCCTAAACCCCCCTTTCTTTCTCTGTCAGCACAATGCAGAAGCTCTGATGTGGCAGCACACTCTTCCTATTTAAATGTGCTGACATGTGAAAAAGCAACATTAGCTAATGCACTACTTAAAGACCATAATTGCTCTTTCCCCTACTGTTAATGAATGCTAATTAGAAGTCTGGAGCAGTTTGTGGCGTGTGCTGGCTGCTCTTCTAATGTGCCGTATTGTTCCTCTCCTCGCTCCAGCTCAGCACTAATGCTGCTGTGCCAGCTATTAAAGTCAGATAAGCTATCCATCTTTAGCATTGCCAGCCAAAAAGCCACTAATAGCTTAGCCACAAAATTGTTAATTTCCATGGTTTCCTTCCTTCATTTGAGTTCTGGCTGTCGGTGTAAAACAGATTCTCAGAGGGACATATTTCTATTTGACTAGACGTTATTGATGTGGTTTGGTTTATAAAACCACATTGTCACGGAAAGAAAACAAACTGTTTTGCTTGTGGAGGTTTTTTTTAAAACTATATGATGCTTCATCATGGAGGCTTTTGTTAAAGGTTGCAAATAGTTTATACCAACCATTTTCATGCGAAATATATCCGTGTTATTAAAACATAAATACATCAGGTCATCTATCATACTATCTATGATAATAAGACTGAAACGACCCAACATTAATAAAACTAATCACCAGCAACTTTAAAATTAATTTGGAGACCAATTAGCTGTGATATTATCCTCATTTAAGGCTGGTGTTAATTTTATTGCTGGTTTTAAGATCTGGCAGTTATCCAGTAACCAGTTCAGGTTGACAGGCCAGTAAAAATTTAACTTGTAAAATACATCTCTGCATGCATGATGTGCACGATATACAAAAACACATGTTTAATAAAGACATTATGAAAGATCTTTAAGCAGTGGGAGTTCAGACACTTTCAGTGAATAGTATGCACCATTAATACCCATGTTGGGGTTTCCTAGTTTCCTCTGGGATTGTGTGTCCTTGCAAAATAAAATACTCTTTGTGGGTACATGGACAGGCCAGTAGAGGCAGAGCTCATGGACATGCACATCGATTCTTCCCAGTAGGACATTGTTCGGATTCAAAATCTTTGTGCTATGAAAATAGCAAGTGTTTGGTTGGATGTGTAGCACATATTGATACAAGCTATTTACATTATGCAACTGGTGGATTTGTTGCACATGTGAAAGTTTGCTCAGCAGCAACAATAAGGTTTAGAAAAATGCTGGCCTTCAATGACATACTTTTTACACGTCATTTTTACAGAAATCTGTTTCGTCTTCTGAAACTTTTATTCCTACCACGTCACGGGGGTTGCCAGATTCTATCCAGGCTCACTTTAAGACAAGAGGCAGGGTACACCTTGAGCAGGTTGCCAGGTCACACACAAAACCATCCACACATTCATTCCTTGGGTCAAATTCACAGTGGCCAATCAACCTTACAACAGTACATGTTCTTGGAGGGTGGGAGGAAACCAGAATAAATGGAGAAAACCACATAGTCATGGGGAGAACAATCAAACTCCACACAGAAAGGCCAGTGTTGCAAGCCTCATCCCCAGGCAGGACTAGAACCCCAACTTTCTTGCTGTGAGGCTACTGTGCTAACTACTGAGCCACCGTACCGCCCCATAAATATTTGTGTGTCGCCAAAATTTATGAACAGCCTGGGTGCTGATGTTTTTGTTTGCAGTTCAAAAATGACTGGCTAAGGTTTTTTTAATGTCCCACGGAGTCCACGGATTTTTAATGTAATTTTGTTTGTGTGTTCAATAGACCACTTTATAAACATGAGTCAAACCAAAGAAGGCAGATTACAGTAAAGTTGCAAAAATTGAATTTACACAGATATTCCACAACACCTCGCAGACACGTTCAGCTTTGAAGGTTCATCGTGATATTTTCATTAAGCATGTTTTTTTCAGGAGACCTCTTGATGCAGTGTTTTGGGAGCATGTCAAGTAATATTTACTATAATAGATCTAATTTTAGTTTTGAACAGTAAATAATAGTCAAACTAACCATGACTTTTAATGTGAAAGTGTTGCATTTCGGACCTCAGTTAGGAATCAGAAACACATCCCTTAGAATTTCTACAAATTCATATTAAATTCAGGTATATGCCCTATGACAATACAAAACAAAGTACTTTTCCCACCCAGATATTCAGTTTTGACACCCACTGATGCAATGTCTGGGTCTTAAACACATCTCGGTATCTCATTTTACAGGTCTGATTTTAGATTCAAGGAAGTGCACAGTGACTGAATTTACCAGCTCCCTGAAGAAATAGCTTTTTTCTCACTGTCTACCAGGTATCCAGGGATAAGCTGATATGTCATTGTCTATTCCACAACACCAGATTTGTCTTGTGCAGGAGATGAAAAGGTCTTGGCTGAGAAAATGGCAGCTCGGGAGGCGATTGGTTTGTAGAGCGTGTAAGAGTTATAGTCTTGTGTCTGTGCAACCGTGTCCAGCTCTGCGGGTGTACAATGTGGGAAGAGCATCATGCTTTGTTTGACATGTACAAAAATGAGGTTTTCCTCTACCCTTGGCAGTCTGGTGTTAAACTCAAAGGCTGATGGATTTAGCAGATCCTAATGTCACTTATATTTATCCCGGGAAAGTATCACCTTAAGCATTATGGTATAGTATCTTTTTTAATCTCTCACCAACAAGGTCTTTTTTATTGAAAAAAAAAAAGAACTATTGTCAATAAAAAATGGTTTTGCCTTTAACTTTTTTTGGAATTAAAGACAAGATTGTGAAGATGTAGTGACAATATCTCACCTTTAATCAGGTAGTTTTTGCACCTCTAGATGTCTGAGTAATAAACAAATATTGGCACCTAAGCATTTACTGAACTCAAAATGCTGTTCAGGTTAGAATGACATGTACTCAGGACATGGGCTAAATAACACCGATAAATGTAGCCAGGCAAAATGTTCTTTTTAACAGATTATACAAATCCAAATCCAAACTTATGTAATCTAGCATTTGAATCATGCAACATATCACAACTCACAATGCAATATCAGCAGATTTAATCAGTCAACCTGTACATACTGTATCTAAAAATAGGAATCACAAACTAAACTACACCGCGTGTAAAAATTCTTGATTATTTTCCTAAAAATACAAAAATTTTTAGCTTCAAGTGAGCTAAATTGGATTTTGAAACAATAAATACATTTCCAAATATTTTTAATATTTACTGTCTGCAAGGATAAAGCTGTTAATTCAAAATTGATGAGGTGCCAAAATCAATTGTGTCAGCCTTCTGTACCTACGTGTCGCCTTAAATTATCTAGGGTGGGGTCAAATTTATGTCATTTGCATCCATCATTTTGCCATTTTTCAGATTCAATACCACACTGATGTATTGATATGTGATGATGATACAGATAGACACAATCTCTGTCCCGCATAACTTTAACATTTTATGTTCTGAGTTTAAGAGTCCCACTGCAGACTTGTTGAGATTTGTTGGGATAGATTCAGATTTTAAATGAACACACTTGACATTAGTAAAAAACCATGAACACTACAAACATCTGTCACTAATTGCTTCAAGTGATTGATATTTTGTGACTAAAGAGCAGCTGATCTGATTGGGGTTTACTTTACACAGACTTTCATCTATCTCTATCCTTTCATCTAACTGACAACATCTCTTTGGTTTGCTGAAAATCCATCACCACAACAGAAATGTTCCAAATACAGGCTTGAGTTGTTCTGCCACGCACTTCTCATCTTCTCCAGGGCAACATGACCCCTCAGACAAGCATCACCCTGAGACAACAACTCTTTAGATGATAAACCTGACAGAATACTTGAAAAAGTGTTTGCTCTTCTGAGAGAAATTGTATCTACAACATCCTGTAATTGTCAGGAGTTTCTCAGTGATGTGCCTGCAGGGTGGGGTGGTAACAGAGTGTGGATTGACAGATGGCTGAGTGGTTAGCAATATGTCCTACGGCTCTTTCCTCTCCCCAAGATCAGTGGAGCTGTTGACTCACACACATATCCATTTCTCCACCCTTCACTGCACAACACAGCTTCTAACAAACAACTTAACACAGTGTGGAATGTGGCCCGATACTAAATCTAAGGGGTAAGTGTTAATGAACCGCAAGCCGCAGGACTCTGGGGCGCCAGCACCTTATGTAACAGTGACTATTATTATTATTATCATTCCATCTTATGCTTTATTTCTTTCATGTCTGGCTGTTGGCAAAACAGCTGCTTGTTATCTGGAGAGGGATCAGCCTGAATGAGTTAAGGGTTGACTTCCCACAACCGTTTTCAGGTTTGGGTGTCGCGCTGCAGGTGTGAGCATTCCTCTGCACACAAAGCAGGAATGAAGAGATTGCCCTGTGAACAAGGCAGGAAACCAGTTTAAGATTCTTTAGATAAGCATTAACAAGAAATCAAAGGTCACAAAGTATAAGCTAAAAACAAAACCAAATGCAACCACAAGCTATTTTTCATCCACTTTATCCTCCTGTAGCAACTCACAGACGGGAGGATGAGTTGTTCTTATGACCTGTGAAAAAGATAATCCCAGACCTTGCTACACCTCTTTAGCACTTAATTGCTACCTGTCAAAGGATTGCAATCTACCTTTTTCTTTTTTTTGCCAGACCTAAAATAGCTGAGAGCATCAATCTTTTACTCGGTGTGACTTATCTGCCTAAGAGGGTGTATAAGTAAACCTGCAGATGGATGATAAGAGGGAGTTTGTGGGCTAATGCAACTATGTGGCTTGGCTGGAAATTGTGTACAGTCTGAGGTGGAGCTGGATCACGCTGTTTTGCCGTAGGCTTTGGAGATGAGGATATGGGGAACTTTAATGACTTGTCAAAAAATAACTTATGTTTTCCTTCATGAACCAAATATTCCCTAGATACATTTTACTCTATTGAGACACTTGGATTAAGTTTTTAAACCAAATATTGCATCACACACCGACATTACTCTTGTCTTGGTGAGCATTCTTAGAATTAACATGAGTTCTGGTAAGAATAAAGAAAACAGATGTCATCTCTTCACATGTCTGAATGATTTCAGAAATACGTTTTGAGCAGTACTTCCTCAGTAGTATGGTCTTTAACACCGGCAAATTTATATAGTCTTCCACAAATCTTCACATTGAACAACCCTGATATGGATCAAATGAAGAAATGAGGTTTCAGAGGTTGTGAGATGAAAAATTCCATCAATTATTCCATTAACTGTGCCAGTCTATCATCTCCCACCCTCACGCCGACATTCCATCCACTGCTCACCCTTTGTCTATAAATCAAACTCTAAAATCAATTGATAGATTAGAAAAACATACAAAGCAGTCCCTAAACCTTTGAACTCTAATTATCGTAAATTTTAATGATCAGATTGTAAATAAATCTCTTTGAATCAGGAAGTTGGTCTGGTGCCAAACATCAATTATCAACACATTCCTACAAATTTGAAGCAAAAGTTTCAAATAGGATGAGAAGAAATAGTGGCTGTACGGTGGTCGAAATTGGCCAGAATAACCTTTTTGACAATATTATTCTTTAAGCATCGGAATTGGTTTTGGCAACCCACAAAATTTATGTGGGGCGGTCCCAAAACCAGCTTTTTGTCATAATCAAGATTTCTAAGTGTTACTGATAATTTTAACTTATTTGTTAAAATCAATGGTCTTTTCTATGCCTGTGAGTTTTAAATATCAGTTAAAAACCTTGGATATTAAACAGTATGCAACAAAGTTTCCTTTGAATGAAACCATGGACTGTTTTCTGTTTTAACGTCTATTGTTGACCCGCCTGTGTCAAAGCTTCATTTTACATTTAACTCAGTAGAACACTTCAGGGAAAAATGAGACATTTTTTAACTTCTTGTGCATTTAAATTTATATTTTATACCAAATTCTTTAAGTTTGATAGATCGCTATTTTATTGCAGCTCATCATTTTTAATACAGATTTATTGAAATAGGCAACTTTGCTCTTCTACTCATAAGAGTGTTCCATATCTGACTAGAACCACTATGGAGAAATGGAATAACTTAAGAACAGGAACAAAATTGCTGCAGAACAAAAAATATATAGGAAGAAAACAACAAACTTGATTAGTTTTACATAATATCCCCCCTAAAAAATCATATAATTAAACTGGACAAAAGCTTGCTCACAAGTTCTGAAGACAAGAATGAGTGTATGTCAACTAATTTATTGAGCTTAAAATATTCTCTGTGTGTCAGAAATACTTCTAACTCCTACAATTCCAACGAACTGGGTGTGCATATGTCGTTTGCCTCTGTGGAGACAAATTAGCATCTGTAATTAACAGACTATTCATGTGTGGGACAGGACGAAATGATTTTATATGAAAAGCTATTGGTGCTACTTTTTGTATGAAAGACTACAAATGAAATTATTTTGAAATCTCCCATATGTTCATGTCAGTAAGAACACATACAGGCTGGCAGAAAAGTTTGAAACTTTGAATGATTACCTTCTGTCTTTACACATGGCCGATCAAGCTGTTTCTGAAACTATTTAATCATGACCACTTTAGAAAACAGGAAATATGAAATAAACTATCTAAAAATATGTGCAAATGTGGGCTGAAACAAATTTGAGTATATACATTGTGTACATTGAGTAATGTGATATAACTACTAAATAAAACGAGTTATTAGTATTGCAATGCACTTGCATCATTTCCAGAAGTAAAAGTTTCCCTGCTAATTTAGAGTCTATGTTGTGTGTCCCAGTTGTTGGTGGTGCTGTGCTGAATTGCTCCTGTGTTTAACCACGAAGTGACGTTGAGGGGGAGGCTCATCACAGCATTTCAAAGGTGAGTGATTTATATGGCAGCTGTTCCCCAGTGTACTGCTCTGAACTGCGTCCCCCATGTTTAACAGCTGACAAACACATGCTTTTTCTGTCACATCACATTTATGGCCTCACACACAATTCTATTAGTGCAACCTCAACCATACAAGGATGTAAAGAAGTTTTATCAGACATTCATTTTAATCACGCGGAACGCCCTCAACATGGCCACATTTTAATCACGCGGAACGCCCTCAACATGGCCACATTGGCATGGGGTCACTAATTTGAAGAGCAAACTTTAAAATTTTTACTTCCGTCAAGGGAAAGCTTTTACATTTTTTGCTTCAGGCTTTAAAACTTTATTTATGTACAATGCATACTTTCTTTAAACATAAGGAGGCTCAGAGGTTAGTTCTAGAGTTGTTTGATATTTGAGATCTCTCCATTAACTTGGAGCAGCACACAGGGAGAAGTGTAACCTTATTTCACGCTGGCTCTCAAATAGTGCAGGGAATTTGTGAGGCAGTTAGTGGCCATCAATAATAACGGGCTAGGCTGGTCTGACAGCTGCTGATTGGAATGAAGAGCTGTGCTACAACAGACAGCTACAAATTTCACTGACAGCCAGGTCTCCATTACTGGGCGTCAGCTGCCAAAACAGAAGTAATCAGAGAAGTAAAGAAAAGAGAAACCATCTCTACTGCTGCAGACACCTTCCTTTTTTGTCTCCTGTTTGCAAACAGACACACAAACATGCACGTACACAGACAAACTTTTATTATCTTATGTCACATTTAATACTACAAAAACTGCTGATTCTCTAACTCTAAAGAAGAATTTCCCCTGGTCTTTCTCTTTGCTGTGGTGGCAAAATAGGTTTTATTTTCACCGTCTCAGTTGGGGGTGTACGTGTGTCATCTTCAAACATTAATGTGCATGTTAGAAGTAAAAAAGACTTCCAACACTGGAGGTAAAATGTGCACTGACTCACAAAGTAAAGGATGTTAAAATTTTAGCAACTACAAATAGCCTTTGCCCTTCATTTCCTGGCAGCTATCAATTACAGCATAACTTGTTCAAACAATTAGTTTAATTCTAAAAGTACTGTTTTTAATTTTATACAAACTCAGCAATACGGAGCACTCTCATTAGACTTGAAAACATAATACATCTTAGTGATACCACCAAGTATAGTCTTATTCTTGTACTTCTTCTTCATCTTTAAGCATTTCCCTTCAGTGGTCGCCACAGCAAGTCAGTTTCTTCCATCTAACGCTTTCTGCTGCATCTTCTTCGGTCACGCCAACTATCTTCATGTCTTCATTCACTGAACCTTCTCTTTGGCCTTCCTGTAGTCCTCTTTCCTGGTGGTTCCAAATCCAGCATCCTTCTTCCGATGTACTCTCTCTCTCCTCTGCACATGTCCAAACCATGTCAGTCTGGGCTCTCTGACTTTATCTCCAAAACCTCTGACATGTGCTGTTCCTCTGATACACTCATTTCTAATCCTATCCATCCTGGTCACTCCCAGAGAGAACCTTAGCATCTTCATCTCTGCTACCTCCATCTCTGCTTTCTGTCTTTTCCTCAGTGCCACTGTCTCAAGATCAAACAGCATGGCCGGTCTCACAACTGTTTGGTACACTTTCCCTTTCATTTTAGCTGAAACTCTTCTGTCACACATCACACCTGATACTTTTCTTTTCTGCACACGCTGCTTGACCTCTTTTCCACACTCTCCATTGCTCTGGACTGTTGATCCTAAGGACTTAAAATCTTCCGTCTTATTTTTCCTCTTCTCCTGTAACCTCACTTTTCATTCTTATTCTTATACAAAGGTGTTAATAATATAAAGTATTTTGGAGGTAGGTTTTGGTTCAATGGACCACACGAGTCTCAAATATGCAGCTGCATACACATGAGACAAAAGATTCACCCATGTTGTTGTTGTCTTTTAGCAGAGACTGAATATTTAGGTGCGGGATAACATGTGGTACTTTTTGTTGTCCAGTTTCCACTGATTTTCTCTTGTAGAAAATATCCCTCCGGCAGTGTGAGGACCACAGCTGAAGGAAAATATCATTTACAAAAAAATTTTGAAGAATACTTGGCCCAATGAAAGTGTTTTTTAAAAAAAGCCATTTTCATCCTACGGATCAACATAATGAACCGGTTTTTAACACAACCTTGACGTATGAAGAAACAAAAAATTTAACAGAACTCAAGATAATGTATGTAAATCTAACAAAGCACACAAAGTCAAAAGATCCTTTAAATAAAGGAATACATTTCTATAATGGAATAAAACAGTCCGGTTGAAGCAGGCTCTGAACACAGCAGCCCATAAAACCTGCTATCTGAAAGGATAAAATATTAACATAAAGAAATCAAAAGACCCAAATGACATAAAAGCTCAATACAATGTGTGCATCGAGTTAGACGAATATTCTCTTATAACTAAAAAGTGTGAAAATTGTAGATGAAACTAAACTTTTATCTTCAACTAAAATAAAGTCATTTGCCAAAACTGTGAATTGTACTTTTGCTTATGCAGTGATCACAAGCAGCCATTGTTTCTAAGTTGACCTTTTTAACATTATTTCACCCTACCAGTAGGACCACAAAATGTGATTTTTGGGGGGTTTCAGTGAAGAAAAAACAGAAATTTAAACTTTTTTAACATATCATATTTATCACTCAACGGGAAAATTTCTGTGCTGCATTACACCACAGCAGGCTGCCAGGATGGCACCAATGGTGGGAGAAACGGGGACTTAGGTGTCTTCCCCAGGAACACCTTGACATGAGCTCAGTGGGATTTGAACCAGCGGACTCCTGGTCTAAGGGTGAACATTCTACCACTGAACATCCATTCATATGTATTCAGGTTTAAATTTTTGTCTGTTCAACTGGGATAAATAAATCAATACAATCTCAATGTACACCAATGTTCAGATCTCTTATGCAGCTTGGTTGTTGTATTTAGAATTACTTTGACAGTTTTGGGCATTGTCTGAAATAAAAAGAAGTCATTTTGTGTCAAAGCCTTGAAAACAAAATACTGGTGTGATGTAATATTTATACTGTACTTTGGGCATCTACAAATAGTTTGGTCTTCAGAACCACTTATCGAGAAAGGCTTGCAGAGTGCCAGGGCTAGCCCAGCTGATTTCAGGCAGGATACGCCCCGAACAGGTCACCATTCAGTTGTGGGCCACACACATACACAGACAACCACACACACACCCATCTAAATAATAGTTTTTGATTCCATTATCAAAATATTGAAGCTTTTATTCTTATTTTGAATTTTTTCTCCATGACAAATAAACTATTTATTATTTTAAGTCTAATATAAAAAGTCTTTCTGTGGACACTTTTTTCTCATCATTATTTAATCAGTTTTCTGAAGCATAGCAACATGTGATGAAGCGTAGACTCATAATTTAAAAAGAAAAATAACCAGACATACTGTATTTCCCACACTAGGAGGGCCAAATGCCTCAGCAAAACATCTGGTTTCTCCACAATATTTGCTTCTGGCAATTAGATAGCAACACAGCATGTCATTATGTTTGGGTTTACTTCTGATTTAGTTATGGTAAGAACAGGCTTGTGGCTTGTGGTACAATACATAAAAACTCAGCACTAACTAATACACTAGGTATATTATTTTACAACGTTTACCAAACCAAAAATTTTTGGTTACTGTTGCTTAACTTAATGTCATGTTATAGACAAAAAAAAGTCAGCGTATGTTCTCAATATAGTTTATTCACCTCTACATCCAAGTTGTAGCCATATTTCATCCCATATGCACAGTTTACAAAAAAAAAGTGGAATTAGAATGTAAGCTAATAACAAGACTGTGACCTCATATAAAGTCTAAAGTGTTCCTTTCAGTCTAAATTCTCATTCTCCAGCATAAAACAGAACAGATATGTCTGTATATAAAACCACAGCGGTCACAGGGAAATACAGACACTTCACTTTGAATGGTTTTCCCATGAGTAAAGTGATTAATGTTGGGGTACTTTAAAACAAAGTGGGCTTGCACTTATCCACACAATTTTATTTTAAAACTGTAACCACCTGTGGTAATGGCAATATCAGAAACCAGCATGTACATGGTTCTTGAACTGCCTGAACATAACTATGGAGGAACAGAGGAGAACAGGCACTGGATTTATTTTCTTTAAGGGAGAGAGAAAGGGAGAGCCTTGAACATTTTGATCTCCGTAATGACAGGGGACTTTGGTGGGGTCTAAGTGTCAGCACTCCACTTCCACTGATCCTTGCTACTCTCTACTGTGAAGAATGTGAACTTAGTCATTCATCCTGAAACTGTCACATACACAACTAGCAATAATCTCTGGGTGTGACCTCCTAGACATGTGATGATGCATCCTCTCACCCTTGTTTTTTTAATTACTAACAACTGTACAAATGAAAATAAAGCCTGTATTGCCTACGCACACCACTGTTCAAACATTGCTTCAAGGATGGGTTTTTTATGGGTTGTAAAAAAAAAAAAAAAAATAGGACGCTTAATTTTAGCCAAAACCTTGTCAACCTCGAAACAGATGAAGCAGGGCGTTAAAATGAATCATCGGCCAAACCTTCACCCGGTGTTGTTCTAACATAAACTCCTGTGTGAATACACGCTTTACAGTGACACACGAGTAATGTCTGATGTGTTATTTATTCCAGAAACTACGCTCCCTAAACCAACTGCAAAGACAAACAAGCCTATAATGCACATCAATCCCCATGATGCACATGCAATACACATGAACATGCATACATGCAGAGTGCAATGCTCTCATCGGAGGTGGCAGAAAACTGAGAAAGGGAAGCTTCGTTTTATAGCTGTCTCTTCCATGTCAGCTTACTCGAGCAGCAATAAAACACTCCATAATAAAAGGCGCTATCCCAGAGAGGCAGCAGGACTGCAGCTATAGATAATCCACTCAGCTCACACAGCGTTTGCATTTCTGCCTCCAGAATCCATTTTGTAGGTTTGCTTCAAAATTGGCTGGTTGTGAATATAATGGAAAGCAGAGAGCTTTTGTCTTAGCGACTGGATCAACATCAACAAAGCAGTATTGTGGCCTTAACTGAATCCCAGGGAGAGAGGAAGTTAATTATCACCTAATACTTTTTCTAAACAAAAACTTTTGGAAAAAAAATTAAACTCCTAATTAAAGAAAGCTAGAAGGAAAAATAGCAGTCATTTACTCGCTTTATTAAGAATATGTTTGTTTAAACTAAACAATAATTAGGATGTTTGGTTTTCAACATAAAATAGATCCCATATACTTTGTACGACTGTGTTGTAAGGCTGATGGTATGTAACATGGACAACATAATTCTAAACATTGTTGACATATTTCTCTGAACTGTCTTCAATGGCTCTAAATCATCTAAAGCAATTCATGGCTCTACTTGTAAATCCAAGATCAAGGTCACTTGCATGTACAGCAGAAATTGGCATGTACCATTCACACAATATTTATGACACAGGGTGTCCCATCTGGAGCTGCTTCCCGTCTTCGGCCCCATGCGGACAATCTGCCTGGAGCTAGTAACACTTTTCTAGGACATCTGCGCTTCTCCTCTGGGAGAAATAAAACAGTCGCCGACAACATCTCTCAGCCTGACAATACAGCAGATACTCTGTTGATGCAACATTTAAGGCTGCAACTGCGAGAGCCATTTGTAACTGGTAGTTTCTTCTCACAGGTTTTATCAAGAAGAAATGTTGCCTTTTAACCAAACCAGATGTTAGGTTGGGTGTAAGGTTTCAGGCACACGTGCAGGACAGTATGTAGTTTTAAACAGAAAATAGATTTATTTCTAGACAACAACTCAAAACATCTCCAAGAATAAGGTACTTTGGTCGGTCCAAAACATCTTGAGAATATACGTATAACGAGCACAACCTGCAGTCTAACAGAAGACATTAGACAACCTGGCAACAAAACAAAGATAAGTTACACATTATATACAGAAGGTAGGGAGAGACAATGAGACACACAAGAGACACATTAGGAAAGAAGCTGGCAATCACCATAAAAACGGGTGAGCACAAAGAAGGGAAGAAGAGACACTTGGAACGAGAGGGAGATCGTTATTTCAAAACAAAACAGGAAGTAAACCTAAATACCAACAAAACCACCGGTAAAGACCTGAAAACCTGACACCAGACACTAGAAATTATTTCAGCCAAAAGTGTTGTATCAAATATGAAGGTAAGTGTTTGGATTTATTATCCTAATTAAGATTAGATGTCATCATGCAATTTTACCCCTATCTTTTTCCAACTTTTTTACTAAGGTCATTTTTTTTTATAAGATAGTTGTTTCCGCTGTAAGATATCCAGTTGGGATATTATTAGTTAATACAATTTTTCACTTCAAAAACTTGTGGTGGACATTTATTTTAGTTTTAATTCATAGACTGAATAATTTGACAAATCTTGTTTTTTATGTGTCAGCTAAGTTTTCAGAAAGTTTGTCTGCTCTGATAAACTAGTAAACTCTTCACTGTTGTTACATGCATATTTGTCTAAAATCCAAGACAATTTTGTCATTATATATAGTCTTCACAACTTGCAAGTCATGCCTGATATGTCATAGTGGAGCCTATGACTGCAAAAACAGAAGCATTAAGTTTTGCACCAATCACACCAAGCATCTGCTCGTAGACACTGTGGAAGCAAAATTATGGGGTTGTCTCAGTTGCTTAAGAAGGGTCAGTGTCATCATTTACCCGTAAATCAGGTCATTTAAGTGCCTGAGTACATTGGACAACTTCCAATGGGACATGGACAGAATTCACTGGTTTGAAATTACCAAACAGTTGTTCAGGGGTCACTTACAGAAAACAGCCAACACAAAGCTAGAAGAGTCTAGGTACTAATCCATGTAAAAATTAACTTAATAAATCTCAGTTATCTGCTGTGAAAATAGTTTTAAGACGATACAAAGAGAAGGTAAATTAACTTTATGACGAGACACATACGAATAACACCAAGAAGAAAATACTTATACCAACTATGTCCATGTGACATAGTTGACATGACACAATAGACTGAATAAACTGATCAGAATGGCTGGCTTTGTTTATGGCTACAAATAGAATTCACTTGAGGCAGCGGTAGAGAGGAGATCACTGAACAAACTTTTGTCCATCGTGGACAACCGTGACAATCCTCTCTATACACTCCTGGACAAACGGCGGAGCTCCTTTTCCAAGAGGCTCAGACAGCTCTGCTCAAGAACATCACGGTACTGGAGGTCTTGCTTCCTTTACATGGTTGGGTTCTACAACAACTCACTCAGCAGATAGAAAGTTGTTGCTGTGACACACAAATTTTCCATGTGTGGGATCATTAAGGTATATTCTGATTCTGATGAAAGATAGTGGAAAACGAAGAACATAGCATGAAGAGCGTATCACATGCTATGTCCATGAACACAAAGATATGATACTGTGTCATGGACTAGTGTCTACTGATTGTAAAAAAGTCGATAAAATCAATTGAAGTCCTTCCAATCTAGTCAGTCCAGTAGAAAACATACTTTTTGGAATGATTGAAGTATACCACTATACCATCCAACCATCCATTTTCTGAATTGCTTGTCCAACACTAGGTCGGGGGCTTTTCCGGCTTCTATCAGTTGAGAGGCAGGGTCAACCTGATCCAATTGCCAGTCTGGTTGCCATGCAGTCACGACAAACCAGATGCGTGAAAAGCAAGGGACGTCATGAAAACGAAAAAGGAACAATGACTTGTTGAGAGCTTTTTTTTTTTTTAAATAGAATATGTTTGTTTTTATTTTCCAGCAATCAAAAAAAATTGGACAAATTTTTTTGAAAAACGTCTACCTTTAAAAGTTAAATTGAAAAAAGAAAAACATCCAAATACACTGCTTAGTTTTGAAATCACTTAAATATGCACATATACACAAAATTAGCTTCCGACAACAAAAACCTCACATAAACAATCTGACAACATTGCTTTGTTTCAAACACCAGAGTCATTATATCTTTTTTTTTTTTTTGGATAACAGCAAGAAAATGTGAGGTGATTGCACGTATTTGTGCTGTTTTTGCAGCGAGCACACAGAGGTAAAAATATCTAAACATTTGTCACATTAAGATAACTATCTTTTTCTGTTCTAATTCATTTGACATGGAGGTCTTTGTATCAGATAAAGATGGTAGGTGTGGCCTGAGGGAGTAGACCTAAACAAGGCAGCGGTCCTTTTTTAACACACCATGAAACTGCTGGTTATTCATACCTCACCACGACAGCAGCTCTCATTATCACTACCTGGATATGCAGAGCAAGGTTGTCTGAGCAAAGCACACACTGGGGACAGTCACACATGATTGCCACAAATCAGCCAAGAAATAGGATGTCTGATCACTCTCACCAAATCTGATTGAAGAACAAAAAAATCAGGCTCTGGCAGTTTGAATATACGGATGTTATAAATGGAAATGCAGGCGCCTCATTAAGGTGCAAATTGAGAACCAGAAATATTCACTTTGTGTGTTTTCCTATTTCTCTTTTAAACATAAATGAAGTGAGAAAATACAACAATGTCAATGAGATATTAAATGGAGGAAGCATTTGATGGACAATGTGCTGGGTTTTGGCACTGGGTAGTTTTCTAATCAAACCAACCTCAACTCTCCATGTCTTTTTGTGTAGTTTTGTCGGGCTGCCAGGTCCTCTCTCTCCAACTGTTTTGTGTACTGAGTGTTCCAGGACTGCAGGTGCAAAGCTTGTTTGCCAACTACAGGTGGGCCCAAGAGAGCACGCTCACATCTCACCCTCCTCTTGGCTCATTAAAACCTTCAGCTGTTCCTCTTCTTATTCCTTCAGATTTATTGTGCTCGCACCACACTGATCACACCGATCTCGCTTTGATTTACAGTATTTACACCATCCTCTTTTAGCCCATTGTGGCTCTGGGGAATCTGCAGAACGCCCATCCCCTCTCTGCCCTAAGTGCAGCCAGCATCCTGCTAAATGCGAGCCAATCAGTGGCGGTGGGTGGAGAGCCAAGACACAGAGCACTTCTTCCCGTTGGCAGCCTTCCCTGTGGTGGCTCTGATCACCACACAGTGTTAACAACACGTGACCTGGCCCCGCAGCCCACAGTAATTGAGGTTACATCCCAGGCAATACCTTGATGAATAATTAAAAGGCCAGAAACAGAACTCTGAGTGACTTAGCCAGCGCCCTGGGGTCTAATAACGTGCTTGGACTGTATTAGGTAATTTATCCACTGGTGCCAGTTAGAGTTGCACACTTGCACATAAGCATACAATTGGGCCCAAATGAAAGCAACACAACAGCATCAGTCTTTGTCGAGACAGAGAGGTGGTTAAGGTTCTGCAGGAGAAAAACAAGGAATTATTTCAGGGTGGCAGGCGGGCCCTGATGTTGCCAACAATGTCAAATTAATTAAAAATGTGGCATTAAAATGCACATAATTTAAACAAGTTATATTATTATGCTGAATAACATTCATATTATTTAACATAAAAATCATGACCTCACATAAGATACAACTTTTGCTGGATGGGTTTTTTCTTTGTGTAACAGGAACAAGTTTGTGACCTTGGTCACATTGAAACCCGAGCACGGAAACACTAGAACCATTTATAAGTTGCCATTAAGGCTGCAAAGGTGATAAAGATGTACCGCCATTCCTGTGTTGGCTGTTAAAGCCACTAACGTCATTCAGAGGCTAACAGAGGTCATTCACACTATGCTAAAACATGACTTGTTTTATGGTCTGCAACCCTGAGTATAAGATTAGAAACCGCTCATTTGACCGAATCGTTACTGTGATAACATCTCCTAAGGTAAGAAAAACAATAAAAGAGAAGGCTGGAAATGAATAATAATACAAAGTAATTATGGTTTATAAAGTAATGTTTAAACGAGGGAGTTGGACGGATTAATTTATAACTTTGCAGTTGTTTAAAAATATGTCAAATCAGAGTGTTAGCATGTAGAATGAAAAGAGAGTACAAATTATTTACAGAATAAATTTATTCTGAAGCATACTACGATGGCACAACTTTCACTTCTAAATGTTAGTCTTCTGAGGAAACTAAGTTATACACACGTCAAAATAAATTGCTGTTTACATGCTGGGTGAGTGCTGCATTGGGAAGAGTGAGCCACTTTTCTCTGACAGGCCTTTTTGTGTCACGGCTTCAGCAGCGAGCAGAGGTGAGCTGCTGGTGCAGAATAATTAAGACCTCTGTAGAAGTGACAGGGTCACCAGGAGGTATGCAGCATAGCAAAGCTCCTCTTCTCAGCTGTTTCCGCTGCGAGCTGTCACGGCTGCTGCGTATTTTTAGCAGCATAGTGCAGCACTCTACCTTCCCCTCCTCCTCCCAGACAGATGTCACCTTCAAGCCTCTATTTCTGGGGCTAAACACAAAGCTTTCAAAGCCTAACAAGCCACATACACAGACAATCAGCGGAACAACAGAGAATGAAGACAACATCAGCAATGTCTCACTCACGCCAACTAAATCAGGCGAGAAACTAGCTTTTTTCCCTCTTCTACTGGACTGAGTTTCTTTACAAAGCACTCAGTCTCAATATTTCTGCAGTGAAATGCTGAGGCTGTTGACACAATAATTTAGAAAAAAAGCCACACTCTTTCATTCTCAAAGGATCCTTGAGTTTTTAACTCGCACAAACAGACTCACAAAAATAATCTTTAATAATTCAATCTTGTGTTGGCATTGCCTGAAAGTCTGAAACATCTCATTTGATCTCATCAATAAATAATTTTCTTCACTGCTCGCTAATCTTTGTGAAGTGTCAACATGGCAGACAAGAAAAAAATCCAAAGTTGTTTTAATTTTAACACTAAAATATAATCACAGGATAAACACAGGAAACATCAAAGTATCTTGTTTGTGTGTCTGTGTGTGTGTAATACAGCTGACTGTATGCCTGTGACTCAGATAAGAGACGATGAGGGGCCTCTGTAATGGAAGCCCGGATGACTGAATGTGTTGACATAGCTTTAATTCAGCTTGATACCAGACACCCATAGTCTGTCTGAGCCTCTGTGCGTGGGGGGTGTTAACCTCTCAAAGATTCTCAAAATACACAAACACCAAGCACGACTGGCCACAAGGGATTAAAATAACTTTTATGAGTGCCATGCTCATATACTGCTGTTTCCACACTTGCCTTCGGTCAGCAATGCAACTTCTTCAAACATATAAAGCACCGCTTTCATGATGAGTAAACAATTTGTGTAATGACCTATCAGACATATTTTGGAGATATGATTGGATTCACATTTTAGCCTGGTATAATAATTTATGTCTGTGTAATAAAGAAGCAATAAAGTTCAATTACAGTGTACAAACACATAAACATCTTGTACGAGTAACAGATGCAATTTATGACTGTGGCTTCAATTTGATCCTTTAACCTTAGACAGATTGCTAATGTGGTAGACTATCTGCCCAGTAGTGTGTTCTCAAGGCTAAGGTAACACGGCCTGAGGCTCTGGATGAAGTGTTGGTTACTCAATATGAGCATGTCTTGCAGGTCATAAGCCTGTCGCTGCCAAAGTGGGTTTCTTTTACTGCCACACTGGCGATAATCAGCTGATGCTGGCTGTCAGTCGACATGGCTTTTGGACAGACAGGGGACAGACTCAGAGGACATCCGATCGCCTTGCTGACAAGTATCCCTAACCCCAGCTGCTCTGACGGTTCCCTGTCATGTGGGTAGATGAGCAGAGGGGGGCGGACTTAGAAGAAGGTGGCAACAGGGCCCTGCTGAGAAAGTCACAGGGAAAAAGTCTTAGGAGAGCATGAATTTCAGCACCCCAGCATTATTGGACACACCCGCCCTCTCAGCAGGCCTTTCCACTGCCCGGTTACTATGCTGTCCCAAAAGAGCAGAATGGGCGACAGGCCCCAGCCACCACAGCCCCATGCTAAGCCAACAATCAGGTGCTACATTGTTTAGAAGCATTAACTCAGATTACACCACTATGTAAAATGTCCAGCATCCTTTCTATATACTGTTCTCTCTTTCATGTACTTTATATATAGTACCATGTCCCAACTTTGCTTCCCCACTCACCTGAACCATGTCTGCAATTTCTTGATAACACAACTTTGTAATTGGCTCTTTTATTATTGGAGATAATACATTCAAAACATACAATTAAAAGCAACATTAACATTCTGGTATCACTTCAGCATTTCCGCCCACTAGCAGGACATGTGTGCCTTCTTATTGTACGTTTAATTAGGCATAGCTCATGTTTTTAATGCAAGCTTCATCAGCCACAAAAAATAGAAAATATACTTTTTATTATTCATTCTGAGACTCAGCAAAACAACAAAAAGTCATTTGATACAAGTGTTGAAATACTTTTTCTGTGTTGAAGCTTTACCTTTACTCTTCACGACTACAAATTAATTAAAAAAAAAAATCAGTGGTATAAACTTTGTGAGTTAATTTAATACAGAAAAAATATTGCCATAAAACGGTCTGATGTCGTCTGTTAGAGTTTGAATGAAATACTGTCGATGTTTGGGAAAAAATGACAAATGAACAGCCATAGAAATATAATGACAGTCACTTATGAATTGCATCCACAACATGCTTGACATTTCTTCATCTGTTTCTCATTTCTCATCTTATTGGTGACGATAGCAATATGTCTGATATAAACAAATGTTGGCAGATGCTTTTTTTGGCTCACAAAGTTTTTCTTTTTTTTTTTATCTGCGATACATATATAAAGACGTGCTTTTTTTTTTTACATGCAACAAACTCAAACTACTAAAGTTTTTTTGCTGACTTTACAAAATCATCCAGATAGACGTGTAGTACTGATGGCACCATAGAAGGCCACACGTAAAATATAGGTGTAGGCACATAAAAAAAAAGGAACAGCAAGTCCCCCCAACTCTGCACTCAGGTGGCAGTTTTCATTTGGATTCAGCAAAATGAGGTATGGATAATGTTCCTGGCTGTAAATAACCCTGCTGCTTCCAAGATATAAATATAGAATTAGGTCCTGCAGCTTGGAAAACTATGCACTGCCTCGAAAAGTTCAGCCCCATTAATTAGTTTAAACTTAACCGCGGCCTCTTATAGAAATAGTGTTGTGTGCTCGTACATGCTGACATGCTCAAATGATTCAACATCAACACACATGCAACATGGACCATACAGAGACCTGTGGTGCATAACAAGCCAAGGCTGAGAGAGCATGCCATGCTCGGAGAGGGCTTGACCCCCAGGGCTTTGATTGGCAGGTAAATGGCTCAACCAGAATCTTATTTCCATGAAATGTGCTCATGTCTGTCAGAGCAAAGAGCAGCTGGCAGCAGCAAAGACAGAAGATCAAGTCAGCTTTAGGTTTTAGAATAAGATCCTCACAGCTCTCCGTGCCATTTAACAGCACACCACACTGTCTCATTTTAGACTCTCATTAGCAAACTGTGCACTTGTTATTACAGTGCAAAAGGTGGACTTGCTTATGCCCAAGATACTTTATTTGGTACTAAGCAGGGCAGTAATTACACTGACAAACCCACCAGTTGGAGATGCCTCTTATTTCACATGATTAAAACATAACAAACTCCTTTTTTAGAGGATACATTTTCTTACTTTTAATCATGTGTTTATTTGAGCTCCGATTAATCAAGAGGGCCGACGTATTATTTTGATAGCTTCTTCATGCAGTTATGTTCTGTGGTTCGGCAGAGCTTCAGAAAGACACAGACTCTTGCACATTCCCTCGACCCCTGCAAATTGCAAGTGTTGACGTGTTGAGTGTTGATGTATGCATATCCTCTCTCTCACACAGCAGTTTAATAACCAGCAAAGAGGCCTGACTAGCATCGCTTTCTGGCTCTCACTGCCTTAATTCTCCATTATAATGAATTAACACCTATAAAACATACGATTAAAAAGACATTAAAAGAGGTTTAGAGTAATTACCACATATTAACACCTCAGAATAACCAACCATGCCATTTTGCCTAGAAAGTGAGGTAACTTTGGCTCATTCATTTTGTGTTATGTGACCTTTATCTTGGTTTATTAACAGATAATTTCAGCACAGCTCATTAATCAAAGTATCTCATTACTAATAATGACTGAGGAGAGTTTATCTGTGATGAATGAAATAAAAACCCGGGAAAGAATCTCGAACCGAGACTAGTCTTTTGATCAGATGATAGTTGAGGACAGTTTCTCAGTTAGTGCGAAAACTCTCTCTTATCTTTAAATCCCCCGAACGTTCCTTTAACCCTAATCTATCACCTTTGTTATCCCGCATGATTAATCTACCTCCTTAAATAACCACAGTGGCCTTGATTAATCGAAAAGGGTGAGGTGTTGAGATCTGGCCCTACAGTGAATGTGCAGAGCCAGCAAACGCCTTGCACTTCTGTGGCCACTGCCATCTGTCTCCCACTGGGGCTTTTTCTGTGCAGCTCCCCTCGTGAGTATGCAACTACATTACTAACGCATTTCTGACAGATATAACACAGATGTCTTCCCGCTAATACATCCACAAGACAGCTAAAATTATAACATGATAGCTGTCAGGAAGCTAACACTATGAATGTACTTGAGATGCATTGCAACATACAGTTTATCTTTTGAAGTATGATGAGCACAAAAAACATTAAAATAAAATAAAAACACAGTGACATAAAGTAGTTGAACTCATTTTTTTTATGCTTTGTTTATTGTCACACAATAATTCAGGGCTGCAAGGTGGTGCAATGGTTAGCACGTTGTTAATGTGCTAATGTGGCCTCACAGCAAAGAGGTTGGGGTTCGAGTCCCTGGGGATATAAGGCTTGGAACACTGGCCTTTCTGTGTGGAGCTTGCATGTTCTCCCTGTCTATCCGTGGGGTTCCTCTCACCCTCTGGAAAACATGCATATACTGTATATACATGCATGTTTTTGCATTTATATATATGTATACTGGTGACCTGTTTGGGGTGTACCCTCCCGCCTTAAATCAGTCAGGATAGACTCCGGTATCCCCCTGTTAGGGATAAACAGTTCAGAAGATGTAACAAAGCAAGTAATTCAAATTATCTTTAATTTTGATGATACCAAAATGAAAAGGGTGAAGTTAGAAATGTGTGGATAAAAGAGGAAAAGAACCTCCTAGTTACAGCAGTGCTCCTCTTCGGTCATGCCTGCAGACTGAAAAGAATCTTCTTGGAGCTATGTCTGTGTCTTGGCCAAATCAAGGGACAGAGATTTGTTAGAATAGTGTGTTCATGCCATCTGTCTCTTAGATACACACAATGATTCGGCTCCATGACTACCTCACCTCCTGCATCCTCTCTGGAGGCATCCCCATCAGACCTCAGAGCGTCACAGACAGAGAAAAAGGTGAAAACATTACTTTCTGTCTGAAACTATGAGAGAAAAAAATGCATGTCAGCTATTTTTCAGAGCACACAAACAGTTGGTGAGAATTTAAACTGTAACGTCTGTGCATATTTTGAAGGTAATTTGATTTAATTAGCTGTATCGGTTAATGAAAAAATAACTTGTTAATAAATGACTTTATTATTAAAACAAAACATTAGCATAAAATGACAACATATCATTAAATTCAGGGAAAATAGAGCCAACGAAATGAGATCTTTGGTCTTGCAAGTAACATAACAGGTCAAAATGAAACCATTTTCATTTATGAAACAACGCGATATAGTAACTATGTTTCCAAAGTAATAACGTGATTACAAGACATGAATGTTACCAGTTCAGTGAGTCATATGTGACACAACCCTTTGATGAGTTTTTTTATGCAATGACACAGTAAGATAATGCATTATATAAAAAGTATGGCTGGGGAATGACTTGGGATCCTTCCGGGTGAGCTGGAGGATACAGCTGGGATGGGAGAAGCCTGGGCCTCCCTTCTGAGACTGCTGCCCCCCGACCCGGCCCTGGATAAGCAGAAGACGATGGAACGGAACATAAAAACAGTTGATGAAAATTGTTAAAATCGTACAATTTATATGCATGTTAAATGAAGTGCCTGAATGTTCTGTCCCTCTGATGAAAACAAAAGCTAAAAAAAGGTTCAATGTTGAAATGTGTTGTGGAAGAAAAATTTTTGGACTAAAAATTTTATTCCAAGAGAATATTTACATCGAGAAAGTGTTTTGCCACAGTTGCACACCTTTTAAAACATTGTCTCTGTTTATGTGATAATTGTCTAAGACGATGTTAAAGTGTTTTTAGCTTGATTTAAAGATTAATGAAATAACATAAAGAAAAGATTTGAAGACGTGGATGAAAAGATGTTTTAGGGTCTCAAATTTGCAAAAAATAATCTGTGATCATGTATTAAATATTGTAGGATTGGTAATATTGCAATTTAAATCCAATGTATTCTTTATCTCTGCAACTTATAATACTTTGTAATAAAAGAAAATTTGTTAAGGTTTTATTGTACCTTGCCCAATACTGTCTCTATGTTTTTATGTACAGTATGTATTTGTGTACAGTTTGTGTGTACAAACTTGTGCAGACCATTACACTTTTTCCAAAATGGATTGCTCACCCTGCTTGATGATCCAAATATGGCTTCAAACTCTTCACCTTTTATATCGTCTTAAATCTTCAAAAGATCTTCCTTAAAAAGCAATTTTATTCAAAACACTTTTCAAATCTTTGATGGAATTCAGCTCTTGTAAAACCTTAAGCAGTAACACACTTTTGACTAGGTGCCCAAATTTTTAATGCCACAATACACGACACGCGACATTGCATGACTTTAGAGTATTAGCTGTCCTACTCGGTGACAGATTTTCCAGAGCCAGACAGGTCCACCAGGCTTTGGGGGGGTGACAGACAGAGAGATCAGACAGGTGGGACACACAAGGTTCAGGTAAATCTCTGCTCTATTGGCTGGGAACATGCTGCAAGCTGCAACAAATCTGAGCTTTGTGTCAGTCATTTTGAGGGTGAGATGTGAAATTATTTCGGCAAAGATCTGTTTCCAGTTTCTTTTTTTTCTAAAGTTGGCGGACATGTGTGGATTTCAAGGTTGGAAATCGTTTTTATTAAATGTTCAGTTTTGATCTTGTTGTTCATTAAATTGAATTGATTCCTGGGTTCAATCCCACAACAGAAAAAGCAGCACTGAGAAAACAGACCAGCCTTTGTGTGTGTTTGCCAGAGATTTTGGGCATTACTTGTTGAGTTAGAAGCTTTTCGGATAAAATGATCTCAAGCCACTAAAGGTTATAAATTTTCCAATAACTATTTGAATCGAGACATTATAGTTACTGTATGCTTTTAATTTGTATTTCCTGAAAATTTAACAAAATCCATTCATAACCTGGAATTATTTTGTTTGACAGACCGACTCACAAAACGAACTCTGCTGAAAAGACTACCTCAAAGTTGGCAACAGTTACAAGGTTTAAATATAAACAAGCACACTTTCATTCATAATGTTAGTGTTCATCCAAATGGTATCGGTAGTGTAAATATATTTTCTCTGTTCATTGATCTCACTGGACTAAAAATAGTTGTATCTATGCAAAGGAGTTGTGCTGAAAGCTGCCACACAATTTCTTCCAGATAGTTTACTTCAAATTTGTTTGCTCACAGGTGAAATGAAAAACATAATTTGCATAATTTGCATAACCTATAAGCTTCGGCCAAGGGTATAAATGCTAGTGTAATGTTCATTAGGTTTTCATGTAGCAGGTGTAATAAATGTGGTTAGTAAATGTGAGAAACTACATTCTTATTCAAAATATTCAAAAACTCAACTTCACCACAAAGTACAGTATTTTCCTCAGGTCTGGGCATCGCCATGTTTAGGAGGCCCCCGTCCTTGCTTAACCCTCCGGTTTCCATCAGGAGGAAGAACATTTATCGACTTCTTCAGATATAAAGATGTAGAGTAGAATAAGCTAATATTTAAACAATAGTCTTAGATACATGAGATGCTCATTCCGAGGGAGGGATCTCTCTTTTGTTGCGATCCCCATGAGGTTTCTTAATTTTCCCTACTAATGAGTTTTTTAGGAGTTTTTTCTCACCATGAAGGAGTGGCTAAGCCACTAATGTGCTAATATTGTTTAGCTAGCATTAATTAGTTAGTTTTATTGCTGTGTATTGTGTTTATATATTCCTCTTTTTTCTTGTTTCTTCTTTCTGAATCTGCAATGTGAAGCCAATTGAGACAGAAATTCTGTGATTTTGGGCTATACAAATAAATTGAATTGAATTGTGATTTAGATTTTATAAAAAGTCTGGTTTCAGGCTCCATTAATGGTGATAGTTTGGACAAAGGTAGATACTTTTAGCGTTATGTTGGGTTTACTCCATTTCTATGTTCTCTCCGTATACTGTATGTGTGGGTTCTTCTGTGGCACCATCAACATGCATGCCAATTATAAATTCCCTTTGAGAGTAAGTGTGTATTACTTTCAGTGTAGACCTTGAATAGACTGGTGATCTGTCCACCCTTCCTTTTGCCTTCATTACAGCTGGGATGATGCATGGACAATTGGTTTCAGGGTTCAACTTTTAGTCTTTTTCCACTCTTTCTGTCAGTGACACCTTCCTTATCAGTGCTGACTCAGCGCATCAGAGCATCATTAGCCTACTCACCAAGAAACCTGTTCCTAAACTTAGGGTCCCCCCCCCCTCTTTGTTAGGTTGGCTTTGTTGTGGTTGCAGTAGACCTGTCAAGACATCACAGAGGTTTCTACATCTTTAATTTAAATAATTCACTCTCTCTACATCTTTTTTTTCTTTTCCACAAAGTTTTCTTCCTGATAGTTTATTATGAAATGAACATTCCCTGTATTCTATGATTCTAATAGAGGATTGAGTCACCCTGCTAGCATCTGGCATACACCACCCATCACATCTGGAAGTTAAAAACAGTACTTCTAATCCACCTGATGTTATTTTTATTATTAGTTTCAAACCATGAAAGTTATAAACCTATAAAGTATGAACACTATAAATCACCATAAATAATTTAATCTAGTAACAATCAGCTTATTTATTCGATTGAACTTTGCACTTTTGTCTCGTTTGATAAAAACATCAGAATGATAAGATATAATTTGTATTATACAGAGGTGTCAAAAGTACCAACATTTTCTACTCAAGTAGAAGTATAAATACTGTTACGACCCTGGGGTCGTGGCCCTTTAAATCTTTCTGCCTGTCTGTCCTCACAGAACCCGGAGCTGCTCTTGGCCCCGCCCACGGCCACCGGAAGAGCTGCTGGCTGGTCTCTGCTCCTGACGCCAGTCTGATCCTCTGCCATTATTTTGTTTCATTGTATTTTTAGTATTATTCTTTGTAATAAATCCCTTTAAACCTTTTACTTTGTGTGGTCTTCCCCTTAATGTTGCTGCTCTTTGAGCCAGAGTAGTAACAAATGGGGGCTCGTCCGGGATCAGACCAATTGGGTAAGTTAAAGTCTGTATTATTTTTTTTTTTTTTTTTTTGAAATTGGAAATTTTTCTTCACTGAATTTGGTTAATTTGGCTTAATTTTGTCCCATTTTGAGTTCAGTTTGGAGAAGTTAAGTTATCTAATTGGTTGATTGGCTACCTTGGCTGCTAATCAAATCAGGCTGGGGGGAGACCACACAGGTGTAAGTGTGATTTGTTTTGCTGACAATTTGAGTTTTTTTTTCAAAGTTCTGAGTTAAATTGAGTTTGGGTTGGTTGTTGATCAGGGTGGAGCGGGACCAGTTAACACTTTGTGGCAGACCTCAGTTTTGTTTAAAATTTTTGATGAAGCCTACATTTTTTTTTTGTTAGTATTTTTGAGCACATGCTGGGGGTTGGGGCTTACCCTGTCAGGATTTAGAAGTGTTTTCTCCTTATGAGATTCACTTGTTTTTGTTTTGCAATAGGCATTTAGAGTGGAGGTACGTGCGGGTTGCAGCATCCCACTACCCTTACCCTACGTCGGCTCGGGAGCGCGCCGTGGTATTAGTACTTGTACTGTACCGCTGGTATGTATGGGGCTGGTTAGCAGCCTCAGCGCATAAATACCCACCGCCAGGCCTCCTGAAGACTAGGGGTGAGTTTAGTTAGATTCTGGTTAGGTAGTTAGTGGGGAAACCTCAACTCTGTGCTCTAGTTAGTTTTTTTTTTTTACATCAATCATGTCGTCTGTGGAGGATTTTACGAAGTCCCCAACTGAGGAGATGTTAAATGGCTTTACTAGAGAACAACTATTGCAGTTGGTTGATTATTATTCCGTTGATATTGGTGCTAGAAAATTGAAAGATGAGATAAAGTTGTGTTTGTGGTCTGTCTTGGTACGTGATGGGATTTTGCCAGGGAAAGTTGGTCTAACCAACCCTGAGGTTAAAGATATTTTGACATTTGAACAAAAAAGGGAGTTGCTTTTGTTAGAAATGGAGAAGGAGAAGATGGCTATGGAACAGATGAGAATAGCTTTGGAAAGGGACAGGTTCAGTTTGAGAGGGAGAGGCTTAGTTTTACTTCCGTTCGTAGAGAGTTTGATATGGTTTCTAATTTGCGTCTTGTCCCAAGGTTTGATGAAAAGGATCCGGATACGTTTTTTGCACTTTTTGAACGTGTTGCTAATTCCAGAAGTTGGCCAGATGATTTGAGGGTGGTAATGTTGCAGTCAGTTTTTACAGGGAAGGCCCAAGTAGCCTATTCTGCTTTGAGTGACCACGACAGTCAGGACTATACACTTGTTAAGGAAGCGGTGTTAAAAGCTTATGAGTTGGTTCCAGAAGTTTACAGGCAACGTTTTAGATCTTGGAGGAAGGGTGACAACCAGTCTCATGTTGAGTTTGTCAAGGACTTAAGCAAGCATTTTCACAGGTGGTGTTCTTCTTTGGAGGTTTCTTCGTATGATAAGCTTTGTGATCTTATGGTTCTTGAACAATTTGTCGATTGTGTTCCGCCAGAAGTTGCCACTCATATTAGAGAACGTAGAGTAGTTACTGTTTCAGAAGCTGCTACTATAGCTGATGACTATGTTTTGGCTCACAAGGGTAGATTTAGGAAGAGTGTTTCTACTGTTTTTTCTACTGGTACTTCTGTTAATTCCACCAGGAGTAACAACTTCGAGACTAGTAGCCCTAGTAATTTTAGAAAGTCGGGTCAAAGTTGTAACTACTGTCGTGAGGAAGGTCATTGGAAGATTGATTGTCCCGTTTTGCAGAGGAAAAGTGGTCAAGTTAGAACTAAGAATGTTAAACCGGCGGCTTTCACTGTTCAGGCAAAATCTCAGTGCTTGGACCCAGTTGTGGAATCCAAATGTTTTTCTGGTCTTGACTCTTTTGTTTCTGATGGGTTTGTGTCACTTTGTGGTGATCATAGGAAAGTCCCAGTGAAAATTTTGAGGGATACAGGTGCTACAGACTCGTTTGTTCTTTCTTCAGTCTTGCCTTTTTCAGAAGAGACAAGTACAGGTGATTGTATTCTGGTGAGAGGTGTTAGTTTGGTCCCACTTAGTGCCCCGTTGCATAGGATCTTTCTGTCTAGTGGTTTTGTTGAAGGAAATGTGCACATTGCTGTTCGACCAGAATTGCCAATAGAGGGCGTTGCTGTGATCTTGGGTAATGACTTAGCTGGTAACCAGGCCTGTAGAGTGTCCTATCAAAGTTTCAGTTCCAGCAAAAGTTCCTGATTCCTGTGGGCGGAACTTTCCTGAGGTGTTCACTGCTTGTGCTGTCACCAGGGCCATGGCGAAGGCTAAGTCTGAAACATCAGAAGATTGTTGCCCTAACTCAGATGTTCAGTTTGATTTACCCCAAATGTTTTCTATTTCCCAGCAGGAGTTAATTGCTGAACAGAAAGCGGATGTGTCACTGACTGCGCTGTTTGATAAAGTCCAACCTTCATCAGAACTTCGAAGCTCTGCATCTGGGTATTTTCTTCAGGGTGAGGTATTGGTTAGGAAATGGCAGCCTCAGGGCTCTGATCTTTTGGGTAGTCCGTTTTTGCAGATAGTTGTTCCTACAAAATTTAGAGAAAGGGTGTTGTCTTGTTCGCATGACCGAACAGGCCATTTAGGAGTGAAGAAAACCTATAGTCATGTGCTTAGGTATTTCTTTTGGCCCCTTCTCAAACGTGATGTTGCCAAGTATATTAGGACCTGCCATACTTGTCAAATTTCTGGCAAACCGAATCAGGGAATTAAGCCTGCACCTCTTAAGCCGATACCTGCTGTTGAAAATCCGTTTGGACATTTCATTATTGATTGCGTTGGACCTTTGCCAAAGTCTAAATCAGGCTCTCAGTATTTGCTAACAGTTATGTGTTTGGTCACTCGTTATCCAGCTGCGTATGCGCTTCGCAATATAACTGCTAAGGCGGTTGTAAAAGCTCTTACTCAGTTTATTTCAGTTTTTGGCATCCCTAAAATCTTTCAAAGTGACCAAGGGTCTAATTTTTCGTCTCACCTGTTTGCCCAAGTCTTGGAACAGCTTAATGTGAAACATAATCAGGCTTCAGCTTACCACGCACAGAGCCAGGGTGCTCTAGAGAGGTTCCATCAGACTCTTAAATCATTGTTTCGTTCTTATTGTACAGAGTTGCAGAAGGATTGGGAGGAGGGTTTGCCGTGGTTGCTGCTTGCAGCTAGAGAAGTCTGTCAGGAGAGTACGGGTTTTAGTCCAAATGATTTGGTGTTTGGCCATAAAGTTCGGGGTCCATTAGCAGTATTTCACGACAACTGGGCTTCAAAACAACCCCCTGGTAATTTGTTGGATTACGTGAATGGTTTTCGCCATCGTCTCTACGTGGCGGGGCAGTTGGCGAAGCGAAATTTGGTCAAAGCTCAGACTAAGATGAAGTCCTTGTATGACAGACGATGTGAGAGTCGTGAATTTAGTCCAGGGGATCAAGTGTTGGTTTTGTTGCCTGTTGTAGGTTCACCGTTTCAGGCCAAATTTCATGGTCCCTATACTGTGTTAAGACGGCTTTCGGACTTGAATTATTTGGTTGCAACTCCAGACAGGAAGAAGAAGCAACAGCTTTGCCATGTTAATCTCCTTAAACCGTACTTTAGTCGTGAGTCTTTGCAGTGCACGGCAGGGTCTCTTCGGTGTGGTGCGGTGTTGTCTACCTGTGCGGTACCAGGGTCGACAGCCTATGGGGGAGAGGACGTGGCTATGCCGGATGACGCTGTTCTTTCTGGTCGGTTGAAAAATTCGGAAACTCTGCATAACTTGGATTTGCTATTTTGTCATTTATCAAAGGATAAAGCTGAACAGTTAGCTGAATTGATTAACGAATATCACGTTTTATTCAGTGACACTCCTACTCGTACCAACTTGATATCACACGATATAGATGTTGGGGATGCAAAGCCAATCTGTCAAAGGTTCTATCGTGTCTCTGAGGAAAAACGTAAAATGATTGACAAAGAAGTACAGTATATGTTGGATAATGACCTGGCTGTTCATTCTGCTTCTAGTTGGGCCTCTCCTTGCTTGTTGGTGGAAAAATCAGATAAGTCTCCACGTATGTGCACTGATTTCCGTAAAGTGAATGCTGTAACAAAACCAGATTCGTATCCATTACCACGCGTTGAGGATTGTGTCGACCAAGTAGGTAGTGCGAAGTTTGTGACGAAGCTTGACTTGCTCAAAGGGTATTGGCAAGTGCCTTTAACCCCGAAAGCCCAAGAAATTGCAGCTTTTATAACTCCATCTGGTTTGTTTTCCTATACAGTTATGGGGTTTGGACTAAGAAATGCGCCTGCGACTTTCCAACGTTTAATGAATAGAGTGGTTAACGGTTTGAAAGGTTGTGCAGTCTACTTGGATGATGTGGTCCTTTATAGTGACACGTGGGAGAACCATCTTGCCCAAATTAAAGCATTGTTTGAGCGTTTGGTTCAGAGTAATCTGACCTTGAATTTAGCCAAGTGTGACTTTGCAAAAGCCACAGTAACTTATTTGGGTAAAGTTGTGGGGCAGGGTCAAGTTCGCCCTGTTATGGCAAAGGTGACCGCTGTTGCACAGTTTCCGGTTCCAGCTACTAAAAAGGAACTTATGAGATTTTTGGGTCTTGTAGGTTATTACCGCTCTTTTTGCAGAAACTTTTCAACTGTAGTTACACCACTTACAGACCTTCTTAAGAAAAAATCTACATTTATATGGACTGCCTCCTGTCAACATGCTTTTGAGGAAGTAAAATCATTGTTGTGTTCAGCACCTGTACTGCTGGCTCCTCGCTTTGATGTGCCTTTCAAATTGTACGTTGATGCAAGCCATGTTGGTGTAGGAGCTGTGTTGCTGCAAGAGGATGAGGATGGGGTTGAGCGTCCTGTCAGCTTCTTTTCCAAAAAATTCTTACAGTTTCAGTTAAACTATTCCGTCATAGAAAAGGAAGCTCTTGCTCTAATTTTGGCTTTGCGGCATTTTAGCGTCTATGTTGACTCTGGAATCAGTTTAACTGTATACTCGGATCACAACCCACTTACCTTTTTGAATTCTCTGCAGAACCCAAACCAGCGCCTTATGCGCTGGGCTCTTTTCCTTCAGCCCTACCACCTAGATATCAAGCACATCAAAGGCACAAATAATATCCTCGCTGATGCTTTGTCTCGGGCTCCATTAAATTGACTTGGCCCGTTTAGCTCCAGGTGATTCCCACGAATGGCTTGAGATGTGGATCTGGAGGCTGCACTCTTCAACATTCTGATAAGTATTGTGCACATTGTTTAAAAGGGTAGAACCCTGTTTTTTTTAGGGGGGGAGTGTTACGACCCTGGGGTCGTGGCCCTTTAAATCTTTCTGCCTGTCTGTCCTCACAGAACCCGGAGCTGCTCTTGGCCCCGCCCACGGCCACCGGAAGAGCTGCTGGCTGGTCTCTGCTCCTGACGCCAGTCTGATCCTCTGCCATTATTTTGTTTCATTGTATTTTTAGTATTATTCTTTGTAATAAATCCCTTTAAACCTTTTACTTTGTGTGGTCTTCCCCTTAATGTTGCTGCTCTTTGAGCCAGAGTAGTAACAATACCGAGTTAAAAAACTACTTTAGTAAAAGTAGAAGTATCAACTCAAGTTTTCTACTTAAGTAAAAGTAAAAAGTAACCTATTTTAAAACTACTTAAAGTAAAAAAAGTAAAAGTAATTTTCAGAAAAAAAGGAATATTGTTAACAAAAGCGTATGAACATATTTTTTAACTATTATCACATGCTTTAAGGAGCAGAAAATATGATAATAAATCAAAGTGTTTTGGTGTTAAACTTTATGAATCAGAAACATTTATTTCTTAATAATCTTTATTGGAAATCGATTAATGAACACAATCAAATGTATTAACATAAGCAGGGCATTATGTAACGTCCCTTCAGCTACCAAGCTTCACTCTGCATCACCTAATTTAACCAACTTCAGCAGACACAAACACACTCAATGTAAAATAAATAAATAAATAAATGAAAAAAAATGACCAAAAGGCTTTTTTAAGCCTTGAAGGCAGCTAGTTTTCAAAGTTCTTTGAGGCAATACTGAATAGTTGATAAGGTTGGGAGTGCCACATACAGCCTGCGTGACACCTGGAACCAGCGTTGCCAGGTGGGAGGTGCTGGATTATCGTACTAATGACGTAAAATTATCGTATTTTACAAAAAATATCGTACACCCAGTAAAACCACGCCCATTGACAAAATCACACCCTTTACATGCACTCGTAAGGCAGTGGGAGTGAAGGAAACACACAGGAGGCAAAATCCTTGGATTCTTTTTCTAAAATTTTAAGAACTGTAAAAATGAAAAAATAACCAGGGAAATAAGATTTTAAGAAACCCAGAAAGAAACCAGTAGGGGCGGGACTTAGGAGACGGTATATATAAATGTATATATATATATATCTACATATAAGGTTTTTTTTTAATGTTAACCCAAACATCTATCTGATACAAAATCTAAGCGATGTGTAGTTTTAATCTCCTCAGTCAGTCTTTATAAACTAATCAATAACATTTTGGATGCTTTTAAGCACAAATACTTCATCCACTACTATTTGTGGATTAATCAGTTCAATTAGCTTTGTTTCTAAAGATAAAATAGTGCGTCACAGATCAAAGTTATTTTTATAAAAATACCATCTACAACATTTTCAGCAAAGACGTTTACAATAACCGCAGACTCAAAATAATAATAATAAAACATTTCTTTGCTGTTGTTTTTTTTTTAAAAAAAACTGATAATTCAATCAAAGTTCAGTGTTGCAGCATCAGAAAAGCTTTGATTTCCGAGCCCGCATCAAGTCTCAAACACGGAAATTAACGTTCCTGGCTGCTCTTTAAAGGTCCTATATCATGCCTTTTTTCCCTTATTTTATCCTGTTCTATGTATCATTATATGCATAATTTTACATTCCGCCACAATGTCAACACAAAAGGTTATAAATAATACCCTGTTTGGGAGCGCAGTTTCATACCCGGAAGTCAAAACAGCTTGTTTCAGTTTTTTTTTCTTTTTTTTTTCCCGGGACCCGCCCCGTTGGTTGCGATTGGTTGTCATTCAGCGATTGGTGTTCAGCGATTGGTGTTTGAGCTGCAGGGGGCTGAACAAAAAACAGATGTACGTCACTATGTTCCACCAGTCGTTAGAGGTTTGGAGAACACGCCCCTTACTTTGAATTTAAATATCTCAAAATAGCATGAATCACAATAAAACACACTTTGGGGGATTGTTTGGGGTAGTACTAAGTAAAATAAAAGGTTAAAACCTCATAAAAGTCCGTTTTGCATGATATAGGACCTGGGCGGGGCTACTCGCCCCAAAGTAATGATTGACTGGACCTTTCAGCCAATCATTCTTCTGTTCCTTTGTTTGATGCATTCAGGGTTAAAAAAAAAACTCCGACAAACAGTCGCGGCTGTTTAACGGTGACAAAATGGAGAAAGTAGTGACTACTTTTTATAAAATTAACGAAGTAAAAGTACAGATAACTGCATAAAAAAGTAGTAAGTAAAAGTAAAAAGTAGACAAAAAAAATAATTACTTCGTTAAAGTAAAGATAACGAGATTTTCTACTTGAGTAAGGTAACGAAGTAGTCTTACTTCGCTACTTGACACCTCTGGTATTATAACTTATCACCGATTCCTTGCATCTTAAATGCTTATTAGTAGCATTTATATAAAATACATCTGGGTGTATTGAAATGATTTTTCTCTCCATTTTAATGTGCAGTGTAAAATTTAACAGTGATAACTTTAAACTTTTAAAAACATCCAATTGTAGTAAACACTGTTAACATCGTAAATGATGTTAACATTAAATTTTGTCTTGCAAACCCTAACAACCCTAACAAGGTGGGAGGGACAGGGGGCATCCTACCTGACTACAGTTGAGAGGCAGGGTACACTCCAAACAGTTGGAATGTGCAGTACAAATGCACAGCACTGCATTTGTGCTGTAGAGCCACACACACAACCATCCACACATAAACACATTCATTTCCAGGGGTAATTTTATTGTGGCCAATTAACCTAACATGCCTGTTTTTGGAGGGAGGTAAGAAACTGGACTACCAGGAGAAAACCCACGCATACATGGGCTAGTGTTTCAAGCCTCGTCCCACCCAGGACTTGAACCATGACCCACTTGCTGTGAGGCCAGTGTGCTAACCACTCTGCAACTGTTCAGACCATATTATGATTTGATATTTAAATGATTAGTTTCCAGGGTATGGTACAACAACAAAAAAAAAAAAACACATCCAGCAAAAATACTTAAAATCATAAATGATTTCATTTTGTATTTAATTGTTTTCTTCATGCAAACAACAAAACCATGTATTGAACTAATAATATCATAATTATTTTAACTATTAAAGTGATTAATTCAAAAAGATCTTGTTCATTATAAAATACTAGTAGGATTGGACATAGGATTGGAAAGCAGCTTAAACTTATAATTACTGACTTTCATACTGGAACACAGTCAACATGAGCTAATACAGTAGAATGTAATTAATGCGGTTGGCATTGTTTTCCCAACATGACAAGCCAATAACTATTGGGGCATAAGTTTGAAACAGACTGTCTTAAACAGTATACGTATGTTATTCTATCTACCATTATCACAACCTGAGAATTTTTGCAGCATGTCAACAATATCAACATCAATATCAACTGGTCTGTATTGATGGATTTTTTTGTGGAGATGGTCCCATCATACAGATTCTTGGCGTTTACATCAACAGTAAACTGGACTGTTCCACCAACACAGACAAGATTTACAAAAAGAGCCTGAGTAGACTGTACCACCTTAGAAAGCTCAGGTCCTTCAACGTCTGCAACAATGATGTAACAAAGATGCTCTCCATGTTTTACCATGCCATCATGGAGAGTGTCCTGTTCTTTGCTGTGGCCGTCTGGGGAGCTGGTATAAAAACAAAGAATGCCAACAGACTGAACAAGCTGATTAAAAAGCTGGACGTGTCGTTGGCTCACCCCTCGCCTGCGTGGAGGAGGTGGCGAGGGAAAGAATGAAAGCAAAACTGTCATCAATCATGCTAAATCCCTCCCACCCTCTCCACGAAGCTGTGACCATCTAAAGAGCACCATCAGTAACAGACTCCTGCAACCCTGCTGCTCGAAGGAACGGTACAGAAAATCTTTTTTACCATCCTCCATCAAACTATTTATTAACCTTTCATTCTCAAACCTGTAATTACTTTCCATTCACAACAATAAAAAAACATGTTGTATGACATTGTATTATTGTAACACTGCAGCACTCAAATTTCCCTTTGGGGATAAATAAAGTATATTCAATCCAATTCAATTCAATCGTGGGATAATGCCACTGACATTTTACTATGGTGGCAAACAGATACTTAAAAAAACACATAGTTTTATTGGTCCTTGTACATCACTTTTATTTTTAAGATGATCATATCATAAAACTTCTGTGTAATCCTTAAATTACAAAGTTTTATTGGTTGCTGTCTTATATTTCCCAGCAGGAGGGAAGGAAAAGAAGTGAGAGGAACATTCTGTTAATTGGACATCGAATGAGCCTAACAATAAGCTACGCATGGTGAGATTTGCTTCAGAGAGCCGGGGTGAGGATTTGGAAGAAGAAGAGTTATAATTGGCCCTAAGATGAGGAGCTCAAGCCAGCTGTACATGTTCAAACTGTGACAGCGGACTATTCCCTTCATCTCCGTGAAAATGAGCTCAAGATTCACAGCCTCAGGAGACATAATACATGTCACAGCCTACAATAATGGTTAATTTGAAATCATGTAGCACTCCTCTCTCTTGCTGTCTCCCTCGTCTCCTCTTTTCCATTCCACTTCCTCCCGCACTTTCGCTTTCTCCCTGAAATAACCTATTCATCCTAAAAATGGTTTTCATCGTTTTTTTTTTTTTTTCCGCCTCCACCCCGGCCCACCCCCATACACCATTAGTCCCATCCCTCTATACTCTAATGACCAAATGCCTTTCCTAGATTTTCTCTGTAGCAGCCCTTATTATCCTGAAGCTAATGTTTTAAATTCAATTGCAACAATCCATATCCAGGCCAATTTACTGTCTCCTTTTTAAAGGCGGCCTTCCCAACACACGCTTTAAAGACCACGTCTGTGGAGTGAAGATAAAAGTGGCTGGCTCACCATATAAACAAACATCCTTTCCCTGAACAACACTGCATTTGGTAATATATTCACATGGTGCCCTGACAATACACAATCCCATCCTCCTCCACATTTGCAAAACACATAGCGAGCAAATAAGCTAAACACATGCATGCAGATACGGATGCATTCATAAATGTGTTCATAAGCCTGCATACATTCACATGAGCTGCACTGCTACTGTTCCAGCTGTAGGCAAACTCAGCAGTGGCTATTAATGTTCACAACATAGTATATCTGTGTCTCAGTCTCAATTCTTTTGCTTTTCTTTCAAGGGCACGCAGCCAGAGGAAAGTGTGGGAGGGGTTTGGTGGAGGGTTGGGTTCTTAGACACAGACAATATTTCCCCTATCTCTCGTGCCTCAATGCTTCACTGCTCGCCAGACTCAATCACATGTGCGGTGTGCTTTCATGAATTAATAACGGGCACTTTGGAGGCCTGGCAGGAACATGGTGACCACACGCTGATGGAAGTTTAATGAGCAGCGCAGGGACTTCGCTGCCATGGCACCAGCAGGTCTCTCAGTGCACTAGGCCATGTCCCTGGCCCTCCCCACAGAGCCACAGTGTTTGGGCTCTCATTACTTAGATAAATATATCTGCCCTCTGGATCAGCCCGCAGGCCCTGCTTCCTTCTCTCCCCCACCCCCAAGAGATGCTATCACAGCCCTGATTACACTGCCCTGCCCTTGGGACAATGGTTCGGCTGGAATCACAAGAACACAAACATCAGTCTCAATTCACTCTTCTGCTAAATATCAGCCTCCCACACAGCAGGGCTCAGCCACAAGCCTGTCGGGTTAGAGTGTGTCCAGGCAGAATATTCAGAACTGTGAATGAAGTGAGATTCAATGATGTTTCCAGTTGGCAATTATCTCAATCGGGCCAGATTTGGATTCAAGCAGTAGCACAGGGTAATTACTGAGGGCAGTGACTGAGAATGTACCTCCCCTCCTTGCTACTCTCCTCTAATGTCTATCTCTCTCCTCTTTGCTTTCCAGGCTCTCAAGGGACTGTCCACTGATGAATCTCTGAGATGCACCACACTCATTGATTTAAGGCCCGCCACAGGCATTGATTTGAAATTGCTAGGTAGCCGGGCGCAAGCATCCTGCCCGGTCCTAATGACCAGATCGAATGCATCACACCTCCTCAACTGGCGTGTGAATACCTACTGCAACAACTAAACACCATCATACAAATAATATTCCTTTACACACTCAAATTTACAATTTGTTCCTCTCTGATTCCAGTGATAGCTAATTTATCTTGAATGAAATGTAATCAAATAGGGTTCCAATTCTTCAGCTTTGACAACTTCTTTGATAGAAATAAAAGCAGATAAGACTCCTTTTTGTTCATTGATTTGATTCCCATCAAGATTACGGAACACATGTCAAAGCAATTTTGCAAGAACTGATTAGCTAAGGAAATCACAATAGTGATTTTTTTGGGGCACAATTTAATATTTTTGCACTTTATTTTTTTTTTTACTATTTAGGGTTTCTTTTTTTCTGTCCTTTCTTAGTTTTTGTGTCTTTTCTGTGGTCCAAGGAACGGCTTGGGCCTAGCAGGAATTGAACCAAGTTCTCCCGGTCAAAAGACAGTATCTCTACCACTAGGCCAACGACCCCTGGGTACTTTAGCACTTTCTGAATAGTGTGTCACATGATGCATTTTTAAAATGACATGACAAGTGATCTTTATTGTCATATTTGAAAGGAAAACTATGGGTATAAACAAGTTATAACAATATCATAACAGCTATAACCAGTACTAGAGAAATCTTTTTTTTTTTTTAATAAATGTAACCACAACTGAATGAAAGATTTTGACACTAACTTCTAGAAGCCCACAACCTCATAAAATATACATAAAAGTGCAGTCCAATCTAGTTGTTATGAAGGCATATTTTGTCACTTTTTATTAATATTTCTTTTTAATTGGAATAAAGCTGGGGAGCATTACCCTAAGAATGGACTAATTATGAGTAATTATTATTAGATAGATAAACCAGTATTGTTCCACTTAAGAATAAAAAGAAAAAAATCTTATCTCCCTTTTCTCAGATCCATTAAACATGCTGGAAAACCACTAATTGTTCAATTTGCAACCCCAAATGAATCAATAAATTGCATAAAAAGTGAGTGGATCCAGACATCTTTGGGGTATTGGTACAGCGTTAATAGATCCCAATTACTCGCTTTTCCAATTAACATGGTACAATACAAAGACTAAATGCAGCAAGTTTAAATACCAGCTCCACCTCGATGCAACACAATTCAAAAAATATTGTCAGGCCTTTTAGTTTTTTTACACTAAAAAGAATTTGACCAAAAAAAAAAAAAAACAGCAAACAGAGAAAGTAGTAGAGCTTATCATTTTTTCAAAAACTGTATTTTTCCGAAGACACAAATTGCCATTTACTTTTATGGTATGTTTGATGTGTTTACAAGAGCCAAAAAGTCCTTTTTCTACCCCTACTTTTCAAATTTTATTAGCAATGGAAACATTTAAAGTTGTCTACCGGCAACTTGTAGCTTCACCTGGAAGCATTTACCTTGTAGGACTTCCAGAGATGGTAAAAATAAGAACTCCAAGCATCTCTGGAAACAATTTCCAGGTAAGTTCTAATGCAAACTGAAAATCAGAAACAATGTCTATTCATTACAAACACTAGTGTTTGTTTCAACTTTTATTGTATTCCTGCTGATTTATTTTTCCATGAAGCATTTTATTTGATGTTTTACAGCTATTAAAAATCCAACATGCACATTAATATCTCGCAAGAAGTCTGTTGGTCCCATTTGTATTCAAGGAGTAACTGATGGCTTTGGAGGGAAATGTAATATGCACTTGTAATGAAATGGAAGGGCCTCCTTGAATTCCCCGGTGTGGAAAGGTCTCTTCGTTTTCTTGCCTCTTGCACCTCTTGCTCTCATGTTTATATAACAGTATAGTCTCAATCATTCTCTCCAGCTGGTTGAAGGTTACCAGGGGCAAGAGGGTAACAAATGGGCTCTGCGCACCATCTGAGAGCTAGCAAGCTGAAGGCTGGATAATGGCCTGTCATAATGGACAATATAGGCAGAACCCTCCTGAGACCAGGATACCAAAGAACAAGTAGGCTGAATTATTCATGGTTACCATGGCGGCCCGCACAGCTGCATTACATTAGGCTCTTCATTAGCCGTGCCATATTCTACAAAAAGCTTGAAACTAAAATATGACCAATATCTCCCATTGAGGGAAGACATTATCATAAGCTCTCAAGGGGGTTTACTCCTGCTTAAATGTGCTTGAGTACTGACCTTCCTCACCACAGTAATAATGTGGTGGGGATTAAAATGTGATTCCATCCACGACAAGAGCTTCTCATGCTTATTCTAATGATGGCTGCACTGTGACAGCTCGGCTACATCTGACACTGCAGTCATTTTCCTCTAATAAGACACTTAACACAGGGCCTCTTGCTCCTCTCCTCTCTTCACTACAGCAATGAGGTAGACATAAGTAGCTGAGGGAAAAATACACTGAGTTATATTTGCTTTTTATCTATATGTACAGATTGATTTTTCAGATGGCATTTACAGGGTAATATTCCAAAGGGTAAAACACATTCCAAACTATATTCTGGATTTATTAAGCTTGATCAGTGTTAGAATTTCCCAGAAAACATCACTGTGATGGAATTAGCGATTTACTCCCAGCTCTTTCAACTAATATTTAATCTACATATCAAGAGATGTCAAAGCTTTTCAGTCAAATGTTCAGTCTGCGCTGAGTTGTTGAGTGAAAATGTAAAAAAAAAAAAAAAGATTGCTGCTGTTTTCTAAGTGAGTTGTATCGCCATGTCAAAGAGCCAGGTCTCCAAGCTGAGATGACAGTGTTAGTGTCAGGTGGATGGCTCATGTAGATTTAGCATGGACCTGCCAATTTATCTAATTCAGAGAGTCATTTTCATTCAAATCCAACACCAAAACCACATAGCCCCAAAATAGTAAATCTGTATCTAAAAGAAACTTTTTTACATGTCTTTAAGACACAAAAAACTCTTTTCAAGGGGAACATTTGTCTTATTTTTTTATTGCTGTGTTGGTAAGATCTTGTGAAAAAGTTCTAAAACAGTTAATTAAACAAACAAAAAATATATAAAAGTTGAGGGTTCAAGTCTCGTGTGGGACAAGGCTTGGACCGTGTCCCTTATGTGTGGAGTTTGCATGTTCTCCCCATGTACACATGGGTTTCCTCCGAATACTGCGGCTGCACGTGGGTTTCCTCCTAGTACACTGGTTTCCTCCCACCCTCAAAAAACATGCGTGTTAGGTTCATTGGTAACTAGGAAATTGCCCTAGGTTAGTTGTGTGTGTGTGGCCCTGCAACAGACTGGTGACCTGTTCAGGGTGTACCCGGTCTCACACCTGAAATCAGCTGGAATAAGTTCCGGGTAGCACCACCTACTATCCCGCTAGGGAATAAGTGGTTCAGAATATGAACATTTCTATTGCTTCCCAGGAGGTTAGCAAAACTATGTTGTGTCTAGTCTGAATTCTTGTGTTAGATGAATGTCTGCACAAACTTTGGTACCAGTCAAACCAGTTCATTTCAAACGTGTCTCAAAACACAAACACAAAAAAACTTAGCACATAAATGGATAGATAAATCATATCTGAGTCACAAATGAAACAGAACATCTCAGGCAACACAAAAACTAATTTTAATCTTTTATGTCAAGCCATCGGACCAGTGACATTTGAGCATGAACCAAACTGAGACAGCAATCAATGCAATCACAAATTTAAACAGAGAAAATGACTTCGTTAGACAAGAATGCAAAAAACATTTTGATTTGTTTGTGCAATTTGATACAAAGCATTTTTAACATTTTTGATTTGACATGCCTCATTCAGTAGTGAACATGTTGACAAGTAGGGCAAATTTTTAACATTAAAGTATAAAAATACGAGCTGTTTCCAAATCGTAGAGACAAAAAGTCAGACATGGATTTTTCTACATCACATTTGCCCCCATTCCATTGACTATTGGCACATAAACTGAATCATTTATTCATAAGATCAGGAGGGCTCATGTTGGTCAGCCTGCCTCTAAACCTGTAGCTCAGGGTCATTTGACCTGAGATTCAAAGTGACCTCACAGGTGGCTTGAATTTACTTCGAACTTCTCAGCTTACGGCTGATAAACTCCTGTTATTTCTAGCATCTGCTGAGACATTTGACCGTTAAACAGTGGACACATGCACATACATATCCAGCTGTGTTCCGACACGTGCACATTTCCAAACATCTAAGTTAAATTTACAAGAGAAACACACTGAAAGAAATAAAGTTTAAAAATAGATAGACAGACTGGCAAACTGCTGCAACATGAGTGGCAAGAATAAAGTCAATACATTGTCATTATAAGAGAAGATTGTTCCCTGAAAGTGAAAATATTGATCTAGTGCATACTAGGTATTGACTAAAGTGTTAAATTTCTGAAAAATACTTTTGACAAATGAGTTTTTATTGCACCATGACCCGTGTTAGCCTCTAAAAGATCGTATGTCCTCATTATCATAACTTTTTGTCTTTAGGTTTTGTGGCTGTTTAGTTGGTCAAAGGTCCTTTTGTTTAATTAAAAATACAGTACCATTATTGTTTTATTCATCACACTGTAGCTATATCTCACAATCGTAATAAGAAACCTCATCCGTAGGGCTTATCTGTTTGAAAACTTTTAGAAAACATTATTTAGCTACAACAAATTGTTTCCCAGAGTCAGTGTTTTGCATCCTGCTTGTACTCTGGGGTCTCTAAAGTCTGAAAAAGTCACTATTCTTACTGTTTATCTCTTCATAATTTTTCTTTTTCCTTCCTATAATTGTTTTTATTTTAGCTAAAATTCTAAACTATTTGTGATTTATTTTTTAAAAAAGAAGCAGGATGACGGTAAAATATTTGTTTATTTACAAAGTATTTTGGAGCATAAAAATGATTACAAAAAGCTTTCACGTTTTAAAATAAAGAATTCAGCCATTTCTAAGTCAATGTTCTATTCCGTCGTCTTCCGGTTCTCCAAGGCTGGGTCGCAGGGCCAACAGCCTCAAACAGGAAACCTAAGCTTCTCTCACGCCAGCTGCATCCTACAGCTCACCCTCGGATCCCGAGTTGTTTCCCAGCCAGCTGTGAGATATAGTCTGTCCAGCGAGTCCGGGGTCTGCCTCTTGGTCTCCTCCCGGTGGGACAAGCCCGAAACAACTCACCAGCGAGGCACCTGAGAGCATCGTAACCAGATGCCCGAACCACCCAATCTGGCTTCTCTTGACCTGGAGGAGAAGCGGCTTGTCACCAAGCTCCTCCCAGATGGCAGAGCTCCTCATTCGATCTGAGTGAGAGCCCAGCCACCCTATGGAGGAAGCTCATTTTGGCTGCTTGTATCCGTGATCTCATTCTTTCGGTCACCACTCACAGCTGGTGATCATAGGGGAGTCAATGTTTCTTTTACAAAACAAAATGTAGACACACAATCTCACTCCAAATAACCAATGAACTACTAGATTGATGGAACTAAGAAGTGATTCTTTCTCTGATTTAGTTCTTTTTTTTTTTTTTTTTTTACGTCCACTCACATTAACTTATTTAGGCTCTTTGAAGCCCGTCCTGGTGCCCAGAGGACATTCACTGTGCTGTTTAAGTCTCCCTCAAAAAGTATAGGACTATAATCAAGTTAAACTCTTTGCCTCTATAGCTCTTAGACTCATGGTGATCGAGTATCTGCACCTGCACAAAAATGTTGACTTCAAACGTGTGTGAGGCTGATTAATGCTCACATCATTAAAAGCCGAGCTAAAAAATGATAAAAGAACAATTGTTACATTAAGAGCAAATGTCCAAGAAAGCCATGCATAACTATGAGCATGAAACGTTTTGAAGATGGAACGCAGCAATTACTGATTTTAAGTGCACCTGTGATGCTCCTGTTATAAACGTCAGACTCAAAACTTGGTGAGAATTTTTCTAAAAACACATTTACACAGACTTAACTTCATTTTGTGTGTCTTAGAAGAAAAATTCACAAGAAAAAAAATGTTCATTAAGATTTTTTTCCCAATGAGAAATGAGGCTGATTAGAGTTTTGGTTTGTTTTTTTTAACTACCGTATTTTCACGACCAAATAGCGCACAGTATTAAAAGGCGCAGTACCAGTTTTGTGTGCTCTGTATTAGATGCACATAAGGCACACCTGATGATAGGACGTGGGTTTTATATACCAGTATCACATATTTTGGTTGATGGCGCAGGTGTTAGCACAATGGCCTCTCAGCAAGAAGGTCAGGATTCGAGTCTCGCGTGGGACAAAACTTGAAACACTGGCCTTTCTGTGTGGAGTTTGTATGTTCTCCTCGTGTGTGCGTGGGTTTCCTACAAGTACTCTGGTTTCCTCCCACTCTCCGAAAGTTATGTTGGGTTGATTGGCCGGTAAGAAATTGTCCATTGCAATGAGTTTGCTTATGGATGGTTGTGTGTCGCCCTGTAGCAGACTGGCAACCTGTTCGGGGTGTACCCTGCCTCTCGCCTGAAATCAGCTGGAATAGACTCCCGCACCCTCTACTAATTTGTTAGGGATAAGTGGTTCAGAAGATAAAACAAAACATTTTTTGATTTACAATAATCAAACAAATAACATTTTGTAACATTTAATAATAATCTAATTCTTTTCTAGTGTGAGTACTAAAGCAAAAACTTAGTGATACGGCAAAGAAACACAAAAAATCTTGAGTTATTTGATCCCAATTTAGACTTTAACATGGTTTTATCTATTGCATTTAAGTGACAGGTTATATTTTTGGGAACGATATGTTATTTAATTGGATATTTATGTGAGGTAAAGCAATGCAAACTAAGTCATAACAGAGACCTTGAAGATTTACATTTGCTTAATCCCTTGAATGTATGTAGGCGGTGTGATTCAGCAAGGCACTGAAGCAAAACCCAATCATGTATATTAAAAAAGAGCCTTCTTTAATATTTATAATCCCTTTTGAACTCTAAACTCCATGTGTAGTTTAAAATGATGACTCATTCAAAGCATAATCTTAATCCCTTTTTATGCATCTTAGTTCTAAAAGCAGAGGAAACATGGGGAAATTGAAAGCTGCCATCAATCTAAGAGACCAGAAACAAAAACTAAATGTAATTCTCACTCCAGGGACCCGAATGCTGTTAATCTTAAAACATCAGTACAACAATACGCTGGAAATTTGGAACCTTTAGAAAAGATTTCTGAAACTAAAAAATAAGTACAATCTTCTCTTATTTTCAACCCAACGACAACTTGTGTGTCCTATTAATAGTATCTGAGACCTTTTTCATCCCCTTGTGATTAAAAATGAACTCAACTCTGGTGAACACAATTTGTTTTTTTGGTTCAACCAAAACTTGTTCAACTTGCTTTGCTCTTTTTTAAAAACCCATTTTGTAATGAAGTAGTTTTAATTTCTCTTAAAGAATTGTTTCATTCCATTTTCTTAACCATCCATCCCTAATGAGGTTGCAGGTGCCTGTCTTGGCTGAACTAAGGTGAGTGGCAGGGTAGACCCCAGATAGTCGCCAGTCTGTTGCGGGACCACACACATTTCTAGGAGCAATTTCACAGAGGCCAATCAACCCAACATGCATGTTATTGGAGGATGAGAAGAAACCGGAGTACCCGGAGAAAACCCACACATACATGGGGAGAACATGCAAACTCCACACAGTGTTCCTAGTCTCATCACCACCTCGGACTCGAACTCCAGACTTTTTCCTGTGAAGCCAATGTGCTAACCACTGCACCACCGTACCGCCCCAAACATCAAAGAGATGTTCCAACATTCCTAAGATCACTTCCAACTGTGACTACAATGGATGGACGGCTGCTCTCTTTTCTATGTTTTTGGAATGAAATAGTTTCAATTTCTCTTAAAGAATTAGGTAAATTTGTTTTCAACAGAAATATGTCATATGGTAGAAATAAATAACAAAAAGTTTTAACAGTTTTGACATTTTTGGTGGTAAAAAAATATTTTGTGGTTTAGTTTAGACTACTTCTTTTATTAAATCAAACTTTTATAAAACTGATGAGACTAAAGACAACAGACTTCTATATCAACCACATCTGCAGTCTAAAAGCGGTCTAACACACACACACACACAAACACAAACACACACACACAAAACCATTTACTGCTCTCATAAATGCAAATGGCCAGATGAAGTCTTGAAAATAACACACTGTCAGAGAGGCAGATTGCAGTTCATGCAACACTTAAATGTCTCAAATGTGTCTTGAGTGAGTATTTAGATGACATCTTCCCTGCTGTGCATGCAAATACCTGCTCTCACGTCTCTCTTCCACAGACGAGCACCACCGGTAAACATGAAAGATCTTGAATGACAGCTAGACTAACAAGCTCTTTGTTACTGGACTGCTTTTTACTGCAAGGCATTGTCAAAAATCTCCTGCACAAAACATACACAGCATGAAGATAACATTTATATGTCCTAAGAAAAAAAGACACTTAGAGGATGTTATTTAAAAATGTCAAGCAGACAACTATCTGTCCAACCATCATCTTTCGCTTCGTTTGTTTTTACTAAAATCCTAGTTTAAGGATCAATTAAAAAAAATAGCTCTTTAAAAGGTCACAGTACAACATCTTCCTAAACCTGGATGAGATGTTCTAAGATTCCCAGGATCACTTCCAAATGTGGTGTAGATGGATGAATGGATGGCTGCTCTTCTACCGATGTTTTTGCTCTGCTCCGTGAGGTGATGGATGCTGCACTTGAAGTTACTGATGGGTTAATTAACAATGAGAGCTCATCTCATTAGACTGTGAATGACATCAGTGCTGAGTCTACAACATGCTCTCAGAGCTCTGATAACACATTCCTCCACATTGCTGCCTCAGCAGCTCTCCATATTTATCACTCTGTTTATAGACAGTGACATGCATCATTACATCCTTGCTTCTGTCATACCGCAAGATTCTAAATATAAGGTAATAAAACCAGCACAATAGGTCATTCTGTCACATCTTTTATTAAAAGTTTACATGTTGAAACTAAATATCTTAGAGCAAAAGCCAGATTCTGGCTCATAGCAGATGGAATAATTTGTTATTCATTTTTCTATATGAACAACACAAATTGTAACCCCAAAAGCCACAAGAGAACCCAAACCTCAGTTTGCAGCATTATACAATTTTTTTCTGTAATTACCTATGTGGTTTTTTTTTTTAACTTTTTATTTTCAATTTTTATCATAATGAATCATAAAGACAACAAACATAACATGTCAGGGAATGTTTTCAGGGAATACAGAGCAGGACAGAGGTATACTATTCTAACAACCCATAGGTAAAAACAAAGGATGCTGTCATTTTTTCCATTACATAAACTTGTTTAATCCTTTGTAACCATTCAGTCAGAGAGGGCGGAGTTTCATTTTTCCATTTCATAGTTTCATTGAGTTTTCTAGCAACCGACAGCAAAATATGCAAGATATATCTTTGATCTGCATCGAAATGTCCAGGTATGAGTCCAAGTAAATAGGACAGAGCATTTGAGGGAATCTCTCGTTTTACAATAGTTTCATTCTCACTTTTAATATTTTTCCAATAGTAACATAGAACAGGACAGTCGAAAAAATGTGTACGATCTCCTATCTTCCCACACTATTTCCAACATAACACTGCTGTGGGGGCTTTTAAAAAAGTAGAAATCACCAAAGGGGTGTGAAAGAACCTCATTTTGACTTTCCAGTTAAACTCTTTCCACAAATGAGAATCAAAGTCAGCGATTAAGTGTTTACCTGCCAAGAGCATTTTTTTATATAAATACCTCATTGAGGATGATAAATGGTTTAGTTGAGATCAGCCTGACCTAAAGTAGTTAGGTCAAGGAAATGAACCCTTTCCTTGATCAGATCGATAACTCTGATCATTCTACTGTGATTTCATAAATAAGGTGTTTTGCTGTTGTTCGTTATTAGTGAAAATTGAAGGTGTAGATGTTGAAGTAATAAACGGACCTGACAGTTCAGAAAGGGGATCACATCACTAGAAACCAAATGGAAGCTTAGACCAACTGTGTGTGTGTGATTATCAGTAGGAAGAAACAATATTTTTATTTTAAAATGAACAAAAATGAGGTCTTGGGTAGAGTAACATCTCTGTTTCCAAATCACCTAACTCTGTGTTTAAAGAAAAGTTCATTTCAAGGGAAAAGAAAAACACTTCAAGATAAGGTAAAGAACATATATAACCTGTTTTGGGTGGTTTTTTTGCAGAAAAATGTGGATTCATCCAAATCTTTTCCCATCTGTGATACTTGGTTTCTCTTTAACACAGATTAATGAGTATGGAAAATGTATCCAGCAAAGCAAAAGGTGTGCAGTCTTTATAGGTCATGATTCAGCAGGATGACATAAAAACTTCCACACGTACATTCAAAGTCTCCCACGTTCAACTTTGAATTGTATCTTTTTGAATTGTATCTTTTTGAATTGTGTCTTTTTGAATTGTGTCTTTTAACATATAAAAATGATCTGGTATGTTTAATCTCGACACAGGAAATTGCTCCAAACTGAGCATGACTGTACTAAAACCATTTTTTAATCAGAATCAGAATCAGAATGCTTTTATTGCCATGTCAGTGAAAAACATCAGAGACTAGGAACTTGTTCTGGTACTGGTGTGCAAACATATAAAATAAAAATAATAAAAATAAAATAAATAAAAATAATAATAATTTTTACAAAACTAAGAGTGCTCAGAAGAAAAAGAAAAGTAGTGCAATGTCATAGAAAATAATAGAAAATAATAAAGATAGTGAAGTGACAAGAGGGAGGTGACTAAGAGATGTGGGGATCCAGGTTATAAAGAGTTCATAAGTCCAACGGCAGAAGGGAAGAAGCTGTTTTTGTGGCGGGACATTCTGGTCCGAATGGACCGGAGCCTCCTGCCCGAGGGGAGTCGCTCAAAAAGTCCATGTCCAGGGTGGGAAGGGTCAGCTACTATCCGACCTGCACGCCCCCGAGTCCTGGAGACGTACAGGTCTTCGAGAGATGGAAGGCTGCAGCCGATCACCTTCTCTGCGGAGCGCACAATGCGCTGCAGTCTGTGTTTGTTCCTGACTGTGGCTCCAGCGTACCACACGGTGATGGAGGAGGTGAGGACAGACTCGATGATGGCTCTGTAAAACTGCACCAACATCTGGGCGGGCAGCTTGGCTTTCTTCAACTGCCGCAGAAAGTACATCCTCTGCTGGGCCTTTTTGATCAGGGAGCTGATGGATGGCTCCCACTTTAGGTCCTGTGTGATGGTAGTGCCGAGGAAGCGGAAAGAGTCTACAGTGGTGATGGAGAAGTCTGTCAGTGCAAGAGGGGTAATGGGAGCTGTGACTTTCCTAAAGTCCACGATCATCTCCACTGTCTTCTGAGCGTTGAGCTCCAGGCTGTTGTTGCTGCACCAGGACACCAGCCGGTCTACCTCCATCCTGTAGGCCGACTCATCGCCATCAGAGATGAGCCCAATGAGTGTGGTGTCATCTGCAAACTTGATCAGTTTGACAGAGTCATGGCTGGAAGTGCAGGAGTTGGTGTACAGGGAGAAGAGCAGGGGAGAGAGGACACAGCCCTGTGGAGATCCTGTGTTGATAGTCCGAGAGGTGGAGACATTCTTCCCCAGCCGCACGCACTGCCTCCGGTCTGTTAGGAAGTCAGTAATGCACCTGCAAGTGGAGTCAGGCACGTTGAGCTGAGAGAGCTTGTCCTGAAGCAGGGTAGGGAGGATGGTGTTGAATGCAGAGCTGAAGTCCACAAACAGGATCCTGGCATAGGTTCCCGGGGAGTCCAGGTGCTGCAGGGTGAAGTGGAGGGCCAGGTTGATAGCGTCGTCTACAGACCTGTTGGCTCTGTAGGCAAACTGCAGAGGGTCCAGAGAGGGAGAGGTGAAGTGCTTGAGATGAGGGAGGACCAGGCGTTCGAATGACTTCATGACTACAGACGTAAGCGCCACAGGCCTGTAGTCATTAAGTCCAGTGATACGGGGCTTCTTGGGAACAGGAACGATGGTGGACCGCTTGAAGCAGGCTGGAACGTGGCATGTCTTCAGCGAGGTGTTGAAAATGTCTGTGAAAACTGGAGACAGTTCCTCAGCACAGTGTTTCAGGGTGGCCGGGGAGACACCATCTGGGCCCGAAGCTTTCCGAGGGTTTTGCTTGCGGAAGAGCTTGAGCACATCCTGTTTTGTCACCAAGAAAGCAGTGGAGGGGGAGGGCTGGTCAGCTGGAGTGACCTCTGTTGTTAATTGGGTGGGGGATGGGAGTGGCTTCAAAGTGTCTGAAGGTTGTTGATCAGTGAGGGGGGAGGAGAGTGAGACATCAAACCTGGCATAGAAGGTGTTGAGTTTCTCTGCCAGTTGTAAGTCATCAGCAGCATGTGGGGCTTTCGGCTTATAGTTTGTAATTTGCCGAAGTGATCTCCAGACAGAGGCGGTGTCATTGACAGAGAATTGCTCCTTCAGACGTTTATTGTACCTGGATCTCGCCTGCTGTACCTCTCTTGAGAACCGGTACTTAGCGCCTTTGTAGCTCTCTCTGTCATTGGCTCTGTGAGCTGCTTCCTTTTCCCTCCTGATCTGTCTTAGTCTGGGTGTGAACCAGGGTAATAGACCTTCGTTAGACTTTCAGGCCAAATTTAAAACATATGTGTTGTTAAAAATGTAAAAATAATAAGTTTTTAAAAGGCAAAAAGTTACAACACAAATATCTTGAATCATTTACAATGAAGCAAAATTAAACAAATCTTTCTCAAGAATGATGAATTAAATTCTATTGTTGTAGGCCTTGTTCTGTGTGACTCAATGGAATTTTAAAATTTTCCCAGAAGGATTTTAAGTAACAAAAACTTTAAAGAGAGTTTTTTAAAAGGAATGCTTCCTCTTGCTCAACTGGGTAGATGTCATTGTGGGTGATGTTAAGAATAACTTGAATTGAGTTAAATTGAAAGTACTTTATGATTTCCCGAAGGAAAATTTGAATGCTGCTGTGCAAATAGAAAAAACAAAGACGAACCGGTAAATAACTTCAGACTGGTAGTTGCTGAATGGTTTTTTTGATGGAGAAATGCAGAAAGGATTTTCTGTACCGTTCCTTTGAGTAGCGAGCGGGGTTGCAGCAATCTGTAACTGAAGCTGCTCGTCGGGTAGTCCACAGATTCATGGATGGGGCAGGAGGGGTTCACTATGATCAACAACAGTTTTGCCATCATTTTTTCTCTCGGCACCTCTCCTACCCAGATGAGCAAGAATGAGAGTTTCTCTATTTCGTTTTTTTTTTTTTTTTTTAAATCTACTTCAAACTAAAAGCAACAACAAATCAATAATGTATCAGTCAATAATTAAAACAAACTTTTCATAAGCCTTTTGAAAGTCATTTTTCTTCAAATCGAACAAGGAGAGTGTAAACTGACTTTTTCTCAAAAAACTTTACAATACTGTTGTTAAAAATTTGTTTAAAGTTTTTACAAACATTCTTGATTTGAAAGGATGCTCGGTTACGTGTAGTGTTGGAATGATACCCAGGACAACATGGTATTTGTTTTGTTTTATTTAAAATTTTAAACATGCAAGAAAAACCTTATCCACCTTTTTCTACTTCTCTGGGGGGGAGCTTTTGCATCCAGGAAAGTCGATCCTTCTCTCCCCTTAGCCACATCTTCCAGCTCATTTTAGGGAATCTCAAGGCATTGCCAAGTCAGCCAGGAGAAGTGGTCCTGTCAGCTTCTGCTAGGTTTTCTGGAAGACTCGCTGTAACGGAATCTGTCTTGAGCAGCTTATTAAGGAGGTGCCATGGGGGATCCTAACTAGATACCCATACCAACTGTTTTTGTCTTGATGTGAAGTATCAACATATAATAGATGACTATTTAATTGTTTCCAATTCATTTTTTTTGCCTGATGATATAATATGGTTTTCTCAGAGGGTTCACACACAATTAACTCAACAGAAACACATAAACTGACTTAACACACTTGCCACAGTAATAATTATGGCGCAATGTCCTGTACCAAAGACTGTCGATCAAAGGTAGCTAATCTAAAAAAGTGAAATTCAGGTTTGTTGGATCCAGATGAAATCAATCTACACCATGATCCTTATCCAGTTTACAAAGCAAGCCATTGCAACTCTTCAGAGGAATTTTTAAAAATTATTTTCAATCCAAAATAGTTCTCACAGCCTTTTTTTAGTCAACAACAAGACAGAAAAAAAATTGTGACATGAAGAAGAAAATGGAAATCAATTGTTTATTGTCTCAAGTACCAAGTCAAATAATTGTTTTCCTTCAATTGTCTGTTCATCTCTGACTGATTTTATACCCAGAGATGACTTCCTATGTAAGTGATTTCATATCAGATGCAAAGTGCTTCTAATTTAAAATCTAATTAGCTGGGAAATGACAGAGTCATGAATCAGGTGCGATTCGTTTGCCTCTAACAATACTTGCTTATCTTTTACTCAGCGGCAGTCCAGCAGCAAGCTGCAGGCGTGCTGCATCTCACTAACCATTTAGATGTCAAAATAATTTACCAACCCTGCAAAATTGGACATTATATTTCTTATTTTCCAATCAGAAAAAGCACAGAAGTTTATACCGTGTTGATCAAATACAGATCATTCAGCAAATCATACCCCAAGGGGTTTAACGTCTTTTTACATATTCATAGCTTTTTCAGATTTCCAATCAAAGTAGCTGGCAGGTCTCTAGTGTGAGCTTCGCCTCTCACTCCTCCATGAATCATTCATGCTGTTTAGCTCACAGTTGTTTGGGTGCATCTGGCTCGGGGAGGTATGGGGTTGGCCAAATGGAGAGGCCACATGGCAGCTCCAGATGTTTTGCTTTTGTATATGCACAGCTCATCAAAAACAACAAGCAGTGCCACCCTGGAGTCCATGCCATCTGTGAGAAACTAGAAAACAGCTTCTCCCACTCCCAAGCTGGTGAATTACAAGAAGACTCTTATGATAAGAGTCTTATGATGCATGTTGTTTTCAGACAGCCCCTTAATGCCAAATGCAGCAAATCTGGGATAAGAGCAGTGACTTAACGGATGTGAAATGTTGTGCACGACGCTGCTAATTTGAAGTCGGCTCTCCAGAAGAAGATCCTGGATTTAAGAGAAAGTAGTGTACACCAGAAGTGTTCTTAAGTGTGACACCAAAGTCCTGATATCACAGGAGATGCTAAGTGTCTGACCCACATGTCCAAACTGGGGAGAATAATTCATGTACAGTGAAAAAAAAAAGACCAACCTCCATCCAATACAAGAAAATGGAGTCATTTAAAAAATATTTGAAAGTATAAGCTTACTTTTAGCTGAAAGTTTGAAATATCTGTCAGGTCACGTTAATCTGAATGTTGTATACTCTGCTCTGCAAGCTTTTTGTGTCCAACCCCCATTAGACATCACACCCATCCCCAGATCCTTGCCACTTTCCGTAAAATCATTATTTAGTCCTTTTGTAAGCAAGCAGTGTCCCAGATCACAAATTAATCTTTCATATGTTTCCAAGATCTAGCCTTCTGTAATCCCATCTGTATGAGACACAACAAAGCACAGCAAGAGAAAGAGAGAGAGGAGAGAGAGGAGTCTATGAATTATTCATTCATTTCTCATGAAAGGCTTTCGTTATGTCTGTCATGTTTCACTCTTGCAAGGAAAATCCATTGATCCTTGCCTTTTCTCCGACAACAAGAAAAAAAACATGCGACATCACATGCTTGTGCATTTTCTAACACTCCAACAAGCAGATTTGTGAAAATGCATCTTCAATATGGTGTTGTATTATTCGCATATGTGCATAATGTGTACACACATTGAAAACGCTCGTTCACACACGCAGTACACACACACCACATTAAACAGATCTTCATGCTCTTAACTAATAGCTGCAAGTGCAACCTCAGGGAAAAATGTTTGAACTGGAACAGAAAGAGACTGAATGGGTAAAGTCACATGTGCATAGCCACTATTCATTTATCTCCAGTATTATTATAATCTAATGGGTATGTCTTCTTTCTGACAAGTTGCCTCCATAATTCAGTGCAACAGAATAGAGAAAACAGCATTGTTAACAAGAAAAGGCTTTAAATCACAAGCACGGAGTACATTTCCTGTGAAATATTAATGTGGAAAGTGTGTTTGTGTACAAGGAACAAAGGGCAGAGTGTTGTACATCAATAGGCTGACAGTGCTGCAGGCTCTGCTTACTCCGACTATGGTGCACTGTGTATGTATAGAGGATTGGTGTATGGGGAAAGAGAGAGGGTTATTTATAATGTATAGGCCTGCAAGTGCATGAGGTGTTGAGTCTACTCCGGTTAGTGTGCACAGCTCAATATTCCCGGTCTTCACCTTACTTTAAGCATTTGCCTTATTTACTTTAAAAGCTTTCCTCTGGAGTCTTGTTCAAGACCTTTGGAGACTTGATGGATAAGACAGACCCAATTCATTTTTACACTGATGACCTTTCTGCCTCACAAGACTTAGAGAAAGCTCAACTTCATCCGTCTATCTGATTTTCATCACTTATTCGAACCCCAGTTCAGAAGGAGCGAGCAGGATCCTATCCCAGCTGCTTTAAGGCGAAACATGGCCCAGCTAGGTCACAGAAAAAACAGCACTGTCTATCGAAGTCACACAGTTCACATTAGTGTCTCATTACTTTCAATGTAAATGAGATTAGTTGGATGCTTGTCCAAGAGGATGCTATTGTAAGTCTGTGAGAGTTTAATTGAATCCCATAAAAATGGATTCCAGTGTTTTATTTCAACATCCAGCGATTAGACACCCGATAAGAAGCAGAAACATACTGTAAAGTCTTCGCTCAGAGGAGGAAGTAGCTTCACTTATAATGCACCTGTTGCTCCTTCTTTTTTTCTTACTCATGTATTTTTCATAGTACATTGAAGCTCTGATATGACAAGTTGCCTGTGCTGATTGTGTGCACTTGATGTAGATTATACAGCAGCTTGAAGGATAAGAACGTCGTTGTTGGCCCTGCCTGGCTCCTCCCTGCTTGTCAGCTCCAAGCAGAGATGAGCTCGTGGCCCGTTCTGTCTGCTGTTAATCCTGCCTGTTCTGCTTTGTCAAAGCTGCTGTTTGAACAATGGAGCTGTCTTCTTGTCTGCTAATTTAGGAACAAACATTTGCCTGCGTAGCAAACAAGCTCTCCCAGGAAGTGCTATTAATAAGATAATTAAGCAGACGGTAATGAGCAGGATTACTGCTAATTATGACAAGATTTGTTTTGGCATTTGCCTGAGAGGCAGCAGAGTGTTAAAGTCTGCACAGGAGTTCATCACCGCACTGAGCGAACAGCCACCTGAGTAAACAGACTGGGACTCACCGGGGTGTGGATGTGTTGTGCATGTGTACATTTGTGCAGTTGTGAATGGGTTTAAGAGGGGGAGGGGGTAAACAAAGCGGATAGAAACAATGCTGGTGCCACTGCCAAAGCAGACTAAAGAGAATCAAGGTTAATCCACTGTGACCAAGCACTATTTAATGTACAGGACAATCCAGGATATGCTTTATGATGCCCTTTGACTGATTACATGAGCCATAAATTGTTCACAGTTTTATGTCTGATGGACTACTTGCTGAACAAACACGACATGAAAAGCTTAAAAAATACAACAAACTTCTGCTTTTGTTTTCAAATCTGCAGGTAATTAATAACTTTGTAAGATCACTGCTCCTATCAGGTTTCATGTATTGTTGATTTTTACCACATGCACAACCACAAAACAGCTTCATTTCATTTGTATAGATAGTCAATAGAAATAAACTGCATTTATGGCATGAGTACAAACAAAAGTTTACCACTGATTCACAATCAAGCTAAATTTTGGGTGATCAACCTAATTTTTTCTATAGTTTCTTTTATTCTAAAATTATTCTGATTGCAAAAATGTACATTTAATGCATTGTGTGTGTCGGGGAAAAACATAAAAATGGATATACATACACATTTTTACATACAAATCTGGGACAAGTGCAGTGTCCTGACTGAAAATCTTCTTCTCTTATAAAAGTGTTCTCAGAAGAACTCATTTTTGAATGAGTTTTTCTTCTCTTTGCTTTTGGACGGTGATAGAACTGGTGTTTTGTTTGATTCATAGCTCAGCTTTATTTCTTGTCTCACATCTCTAATCGTCTTTGTATTTTCAGTTTCTTTGTACGTTTTCTACTGAAAGAGTTGCTCCTTTGACAGTGTAAAAAAAAAAAGAGGTCAGAAAAGATAAATCTTCTGTCTCACGCTAGATTAAAAGTGTGATTAGTTTTCTAGATATTATTGTTGCATTAGTCCCACAATCTTTGTCACTTGCTCACACGATGTGAGATTAAATTAGACTATTCCTTCCTGTGAATCTGGTTGTTAAAGGAATTAAACTTGGGTGACTTTAACTGGCATGAAGCCTTAATTCACAAGATTCAATCAAAAACGGACAACAAACAAGCCTGGTCGAGGTGAAGGGGAATCTTAATGCGATTGTAGCTAAAGCCCAGACAGTGAGCCGCCTCCATTAAAGCATGTCGCACAGCCCAGCAGCTCCAGATAAGACAGCTGAGTCTGGGATTTAGAGCTTTGGCTTATCATCATCTTCACACCACTGTCTCACCACTAGCAGACTACATGGCCTCCAAATCCTTTCGGAGTGGAAACCGAGTTTGTCTTTAGGCTGTCGGTGAGGTCCAATTTGGTCACAGGTATGTTAATATGTAACAACTCTTAATTAGGACCTTGATCTTCGAGCCTCCTCAAAACACACACAGCAGCGTTGGCACGCCAGCGAGGCTTTTCATTCTCCTGCAAAAGCTGGGATAAGATTATAGAGAGAGCCGCGTGGAGTACTGTTTCAGAAATGAAATTGCTTTTATTCCACCCAACATGTGTTCAGTGAGATTAAGGCATAATCTTGCGGCGTTTAATAAGAACCCGTTTGCGGCCTTCCAGCTGAGACAGAAAAAGTGGAGCATGTATGCTCTACTTTAAATCCTGTTTATTGAATTATGAAGAACCTTAACGGACTGGAATGTGGTTCAAACATGCATATTTTATACTACATTAATGCATGTCATCGTGCGATGTATCAAACATTAATTTTTTCAATTTAATGTTTTTCTGAATTTTATATCCACAAATCTCAACTTTCTAAACATAATAATAAACAAACTGAATCCATTCACAATATTAAATTACAAAAACTATTTATTCAGTGAGAATTAGTTCAAAATAAAGTGACAGTATAAAGAATCAAAAGAAATTTAGGGCATGAATGTGTTTTATTTAAGATTCAAAAGTAGGGGGAAAAAAACTAAAAAACTCATGAAATCCCAACACAACCAACGTTCAAGTTCTACAGTATATTCAAATGTAAGACCATATTGGAAATCCCCAACCTCAATTTATGTAATCCAAAGGCCTTGCATGAACTACAGTTTGAGCTTTGGCTTTCAAGAGGTATTTGGAAGTTAAAGTCTCAGATCAGATTTGGACAGATTAGAATTATGAGTTGGAAGTCTGGGAGGGGTGGATATGAGGATTTGCACCGCTCCACGAGACGGCCTTGTCAGTGATAAGTTATACTGAGCCACGGGTAAGAGGATTGCTAAGACTAATCCGAATCAAAAGACATACCATGTGAATTACATCCCGAAACAGGTTCGCTTACAGAGATTAGAAGCCTGCATGTAAATCCTGTCATACTCTACTTGGCGCTGGAAGATGAGCCTGAAAGAACAAACACAAACATGTGCTTTGTACCCTGCTGCAACTGCTGGCATCAGGTCTGCTTCTGAAATCATCGGCTTCCTTGATTACAGCTTTCTTCTCTCTTTTTTTTTCAAAAGATTAAAGGTCCATTGATGAGACCATCTAGGCAAAGGCACAATAATTATTCACACTACATCTTGGGAAGTGTTTATGATAATGCTTGAGAATAACTATCCCTAAGTGAACTGACAAGCATAAACACCCACACAAAATCCCTCTGCTCCTTCCCTGCTCCACAGTGTTTTCACTCCCACTATCACTGGCTCAGACTTCAGGTCAATGAAGCATTTATTTCTCTTCCTGTTTGACAAGGGTGATTCTATCAAGGCATTTGGCAGTAGATGCTGTAATACAAGGCTCGCTGTTGAGACGTCAAAGAATGTTACTTTCTGCCGTCATAAAAGAAAAAAAAAGCCAACTCCCCATCTGAAAGAACTGAACAAATAAGACTTGTATCCCTGGCCCAGAATGCATCAAAGAGCACATGCCTGCTGGGACTGTCTGTGAAATGTAGAACAGTGTTGGCTGCTTGGCTTTGCTTTTCATCCAGGCCAAGCTCATGAGATTGCTGCATAAATCTGGGCAGACCTCTAACCCAGAGACGATGAACCGGATCCCAAAACATCTCTTTGGTTGCAAAGGTAAAAATATTGAACTGTGAAAACAGATATAACAAGTTATTCTCTGTTTGTTCTTGTGGAATAATAAAACAGTAAAGTCAGAGGCACCGCATATGGGCCCGCAAGTACTGATAAAAACTGATGAATATTGCAGCATTAAGATGAAGTAAATCTGCTGTTTCCTGTGTATAAGGAGGATATACTATGGTAATTACCCCACACATCAAAATGCAGCAAAGCAAAGCTATTTTGTTGTAGATTGAGTGGATGTAAATGCTTTAGGGCACAGTGTAAATGGGAAGCACTGAGACGAAAGCAGTAGGAGCCGGCAGAAGAAAAACCATCAAGCTGTGGTGCAAAACTCTCCGCAGCGCTATGAAGCATGCCGAATAGAGGTCTCTCACTGCAGTATAACGGCTCATAAAGCCTCAAATGGTATTTCCACTTCATTCAGTCTCAGGGCCAGGATCCAAGCAGCTCTTCAACGATGGAATTGAACCCATTAGCAATCGATTAAAGAACCAGCAGGCAGTCACCACTCTGCCCGCGGGGAGGATCGTGTCTGTCGAGGGGGTGAATGGCCAGCAGAGCCTTCTGTAGATTGAGGTTGAAATCTTTGTTTATGTAAAAACATTGGTGAGCACTTTAACCTGTGATGACTCTCCTGTGGTGCAGATTAAGACGGGAGTAGATTGTGCCCCCGATTGCAGAGCAGGGCAGCTTTTGTCATGGATGCACATTGAACAATGCTGTGATCAGAAAAAAACAGCACCCAAAGAACACCTGCTACTCCTCCAGACATTATGAGACACCTATCTGATAAGAATATTTATATATCTCATCGTGTGTTTGAGCTGTGGATGTTTACCCAGACCATGAGATATGAATGATGAACATTTTGACCTTTGGAAACTGGTCAGAATTTCAATCGAGTGACTGCAAACTAATCTATAAACCTATATGAAACCAGATGGAGCCAAGTAATTACCTCAGGCAAAAATATCCACAAATAATTTTTTGTACTTTTTTTTCTCTCATTTTTGTACAATCTACGCCTTTTTTTCACCTCACATATTCTATTGTTGTCGTACTTGCCTCCATTCCTTTACTATATATTCCCCATACATTGCAGCCTGTCAGCTTTTATTCTTGGCGCTGACCTTTGTCTGCACGAGCCTCATAACTGACATTTTCAATTACACTGCAAACAACTTATCAATATGCATGGATTTCCCAGCCAATATCAGAGCAAACAGAGTCGTTTGGAGAGCTGAGTCTGTCAGGGGAGAGAAATAGGGCAGACATGTCAAGGTCAGGATTTTGTTAATGAGGGACGGACCGTTGAATAATTGAATGGGCTGAGCAGTATCGACTGTTGAAGCAGAAGCATTTAAAGCGTTGCCGATCGTTAAGGAAAATCCTCCCAGCACTTTATGTTCTATGGCAGTAATTTATGCATGGGCATCCAAGCGGGTGCCCTATGGTTCACGGGATTCAATGCACAAAGCAATGAGTGGATTAACCAAGCACACTTTAGAAAACAGCAGCCAAGCGTGCAAGTCATTCTCGTGGATGAAGTGACAGCTCTGGCAGAGCAATTATTCAGCTCTGCATTTTAAATACACAGACAAATGGCTACAACAGGCTTGGAAAATCTACTTGGGGAAAAAAGTATGAGCAAAATGTCAAAGCTGGAAATGATCAGTCTTCAAATTATCTAACAGAATCCCTCTAACATCTGATCCGAATCAACATGTGTGCTTTTTACAAGTCTGACAGGAAGTGATTCGGCTGCATTTAATTACCAAAAAACAAATAAATTTGACACATTTTAGATGAAAAGCAGCAGATGTAAATACACGTAAGCAATCTTCATAATTCCAGTTTGGCCAAATACCCTTTGTGTTTTGAGTGCAATCTCAGCCATCTTTAATCTGAACAGAGAGCTGCACAAGCTGTTGTTGTTGCTGTGACCAACTCGAGCAGTTTAAGCTGCAACCCCTCTTTCCTCTCAGTAGGTTGGCAGGTTTGAGGGCCTTCTAATCCCTCTCTGTAATTACTGCTCCCTGCAATGTTCAGGCCATCTCTGTGTAAATCAGATTAGCTGACCTAAATCGCTCTCGTTTCTCCCTTCTCCATGAAACAATTCCTTATCTTTGTCAATAGAACTTGGCTACACTCCTCCACCGACCTCCCGCCCTGGAAGACATGGCCTGTTTATTTGATCAGACCAGTAAAGCAAACAGTTTCTCTATGAAACACAAACAGGCTGGGCTGGGTTGGCCCTGCTGGGTGGCCAGGGAGAGCAGTGGAAGTGGCTGACTCATTGGCTGAGCCGAGGACATGCAGATAACCGCCTCCATCACATCCGTAACTTTCAAATAGGGCCATTAAAATAGGAGGAAACCAGTCAGACACATAACACTGACAAAGATGTTGCTGAGTGCTCGGTAAATAAAGGTCAGCGAACATGATAGAGATGTATTACTGCTCTCTGCTTCCTCGCCTCCTTCCCATCCAATTTATTCCTCAGGTCATACATTTACAACTTTGAGAGAGGCGGAGGGGGCGGGTGGAGAGGAAATGCTGCTCTTCAGTGGGAATAGAGACAGACTAAAGTAAAGAGGGGGAACAAATGAGGTCTGTGATCCTGGCTGTCCCCTCCTCTCTTCCACTCCCCACCTCACCCCTCCTGAGCCCCAATCAGGCTGAACCACGGCTCTCAGTGCGACAGCCAGGTCTTTGTTGCTCTCTGAATAGAGGTTAAATATCCCTCGAAATCAGAGCTCTTTGGCTTTCTGGATGCATAGTCAGAGACCCAGTCCCTTTCACATGCTAATGTCCATGTTTTTTATTTCCTTTGTAACCATGGTAAGACAGCGGTATCATGCTAAAGGGGTGATGAATAAAGCTGATTTTTTTTCGCTCCTTTTTTCCCCCTCCTATCCCTCCCCCCTTTCTTTCTCTTTGCCTCTCCCCCTCTTTTATCACCATCTTTTCGAGCCTGCCCACATTCCATCCCCCCTCCTGCAGGGGTTTAAAAAAGCACAGATGGTCTCTCCTGACCTGCTATTCATCATTGTGTCAAAAGCTTTGTCAGAATAATGCTCCCCAACAACACACTGAAGGATTTTATTTGTTTCTATTGATGAGGCCTGTTAATTTCACAGACGTCTCATTAGGCTTAAACCACCAATTAATTTCCTTTGTTCTCATTAAATGGCTAATTCTAAACATGAACTGCGCTGACAGTGAATGCAGCTCAGAGCCAAAGCCAGACAGCACTGCAACTGCCACACAGCTACTGGAGCGAGAAGCAGGCAGGTAGAGAGGGGAAAATTGAAGAGCAGGAGGTAGGGCATGATGGAGGAGGGGAAGAGAGCACATGGATGAGGAGAGAAAGTGGTGGCAAGGGGAGGAAAGTGAGTGAGAGCAGAGGAGATAGATGACAAAAGCCCGTGTTAATTTGCAGGCACCCTTGACATTGGGCATGTTTGGCGACTCATTAACTGCTTGCAGATTTTTTTTTTTCCCGTCAGGGGATCAAGTGGCTCTCTGGAGTAAAGGTTGCAATCATCCAGTGGTAGCAGCAACCAGTTTTCAACACTGAATGGAAATAAAAATGATCGCAGAATGTAAACGAAAAATAAATGATAAGGAGCAAACATAAAAAGCACAAACTTCAAGTCGAGGTAGCAATTTTTTTCTATTGGATGTGATTCACCAAAGCTATCTTGTGCCTGCACTCTATTACAGAAGTGCAAGCTGTCATTATGACCAAGGATATATGGAAGCCTCATAATATCTAGAGATTGGTAGTTTGTTAGACAGCACTGTACAATTTGCTGCAGCCTTGAAGGATCCTTGAGCCTCTCTTGACAATTTACCGAGGGAATAGCCAGAGCATTGCCTTTTGTCTGCTGGAGACACAGGGGCAATTATCCAGCCTCCTGTAATGTTTCCCTGACTTTAATCTCTTGGCTGAGAGCGTAAAGCAGAATGGGTAAGGTTTCAGAGCGCCTCTGGGTTCTATTAACACGCAACTGCTGTTTCTGTTCAGACCAAGCAGCCAGAGAAAGGCCTACAATCTGACAGACAGGCTTCCCCCGGGCTTTTAGGGAGAAAATATGATTATGTCATAATATATTTTCAAAAAGAGATCCATTTGGAAAAATTGCCCCTCTGTCTTTTCAATCTAACATGGCTCTGCTTTTGTCAGGCACAGTGGGAACACTGGGAATGACAGATGCTTCAATGAACCAAACAAGAAAAGAAATAGTTTACCAGAAAAAAAAAGCAGTTTCTAGATTTATAGACAACAAAATTCTATGCTGCTGACAATTTTACTATGCAAATTTAGTTAAGTACAGTGTTAAATTTTGATTGCATTCTAGTGGTTTATTTATGATGTGTGTAACAACACATTTAACGTGTCTCTTTCTAAGCTATTCATTTTATTTCCACTTTTCCAACATCCAGGAATGTCAAACTCAATCTCCTCTGAAAAGTGAACACTTTATTTTTTAAAAGGAATTTTGAATGTCGGAAACATTTCCAACACAAATACTTTGGACTTTTAGAATTTTTTTTCAGTTCATAACCATTTAAATTCTCTCTACTTCACAAAATATAGTCGTTTTGGTTTCGTTCTCTTGTCTTTCAGATAATTCATATCAGCAGATGCACTTGAAATGTCAGAAAATACCAGCAAAATGTTACTGACGGTGTTTTAATACGGAGAAGACAAGTGAATAGACGGTGAGATATTTGTTACTTTATTGGTAGAATGTCAGTAAAAATGAACAATGTTTATGTGAAATATTTTAATCAAAACACTTGGACTAGAAGATTTTTTATATTTAAGTTGAGTTTTGAAAATATGACATCAATATTAAACATTTTTTGCACAGAGACATATTTAAAATTGACAACAAACAAAACATTCAAGTTATTAAGTCTGTAAGTCTCAAAAGGTTTATTCCATTTAAATGAGCAGCTGATTGGCTATAAGTTAGGTGACAGGATTTATAGTTTTTTCTTTTAGAAGGGAATCATGCAAAATCCATTTTATGGAAATTTCTAAAATGTTTGAAAAAATTTTCCACATAAAAAACTAAATTTATCTATATGTGCGATCAATAATGAATTATTACTCCCTCTTTATAAACACATAAAATGGTGAAGCCAATTACGGAGACTTGTTTAGTTAGTATGGTTGCACAACCAGACCCACTTTTTATCATGCAAAACCCAGCTAGTTTTGACAATTAGGACATTATCATGTCAAATTTAAACTGTTTTGCAAGTTGATTTAATTTATATTTAGATAGTTGGTGTGACCAAAGAGGATGCAGCAGATAGGGTTAGATGGAAGAAACTGATTTGCTGTGGTGACCCCTGAAGGGAAATGCCAAAAAAAGAAGAAATCCTCATGAGGGTCTGCATGACGGTGCAGTGGTTAGCATAGTGGCTTTGCAGCAAGAAGAAACAAGGTTCAAGTTCCGGGTGGAACTTGGGTACAGGTTTTTTTTTTGTTTTTTTTTTTACGTATCCAAAGATAGGTTTATTTTTTGTTTTTAGTACAACTGTTCAAGTCAAACAGCCACTTTTCATTGTGTATGAAAAGTACACAATGAAAAGTTCCGGGTGGGACTAGGTTTGAAACACTATGTTTTCTGTGTGGGGTTTGCATGTTCGTCCTGTGCAAGCATGGGTTTCCTTCATGTACTCCGGTTTCCTCCCTCTCTCCAAAAGTATGTGTGTTAGGTTGAGTGACTGCTATGAAATTGCCCCTGGGAATGAATGGGTTTAGATGGTTACGTATATGTGTGTGGCCTACACACAGACTGCAGACCTATTCGGGGTGTACCCTGCCTCTCGCCTCAAATGAGCCGGGATAGGCTACGGCATCTTTCACAACAGCTTTAGGAATAAGTGGTTCAAAAAACAAAATGAAACAAAGTCCTCATGAAAGATTTGAAACGTGTTCAAAACATTTTAGCTAAAGAAACATTTTGTTTGCTACTTTCTATTTAAGTAAGGGAAATAATTTTAAAGAAGTTTGAAGAGTTAATCAAATTTGATCTTCCTCGTCCAGTCTGAAAAGTCACCAAGACCCAATTAAACACAAGAAAACAGATGATTTCACTTATTACTTGAGATCAGGACGGTGGAAATGTCAGGTTAAATTAAATAAACACAAGAAGTTTGTTAAGAAGAGAAAACCCTGCAGGTTATATTCTTTACAAAAACCACCTCTATGTTTAGAGAAAAAAAAAATCCAGGGAAGCAATAATTAAAAAACGCAAACCGCAGATCTAAAATATTTGTAGAATATTTGTGGTAAATGAATATGAATGGATTATCTTTAAAACTAGATAAATTAGGAATAAATACAGACAGAAGAAGGTGCCGAAGGGAATTTAAGCTCCTACTACTTTAGTTCAATACAATCATTTCCATGGTAATTAGTCATGTTGCTTCTACACCTCCAGCTGTGCCTAAATTACAGAAAGAAAAATAATTAGCATCTTAGAAAAACGCACATAATAAAGAAGGTCTTGTAGTTGTCTTGATCTCAACATCAAAGACAGTGTAACTACCTTCTCGAGGCATTAATAATATAAATTTCTAACCCCTCGATTGTCTTAATTATTTTTCAGTCGTTTACTATTAAAAGACAACACAAAATAAGTAGATATGAGTGGAAGGTGAACCAGAACAGCGAGAATGTGTGGTGTCTCCTGAGGACACATCAGGAGGAATTTGTGTTTGGTAGGTTTGTGGCCCCTAAGCTGCAGTGACACAAACATGCCCAGTGCTGACAGTCCCTTGACCTCCATATCTAAAATAGCATCCAGTCCACTAGTGTGGCTGTGTCCTTTAACTAAACTGTCCACGGGGTGAAGAGCAACTTCAACTTTTCATGTGGAAAGCCTGTAGACATCAGTAGTCCAAACACAGCAGTGGCAGGAAAAGCAGCAGCAATCCAGACTAATCCAAATGAATCCAGGTCTCCCAGGTTTGCTCATCCTGGTTGTAGGGTGATGACTGCTCTGCTCTACTGGAGTGTTTATCTACAAACTGTCAGTGGTCGGTGACTGTACAGGCTTCCTGTTATCGGGGCTCAGGCTGCTCGGGGATTGGAGGGTCCGTGCAAAGTAAACATAGAACCTGTCTTTCGCTTATCTGTCCCAGGAGAGTATGTATGTATGTGTGTGTGTGTGTGCATTATGGGAGTCCACATGGGTGTTCATGAGTGAGAGAGAAGAGAGCGAGAGAAATAAAGAGGGGAAGCTTGTTTCCATGGCAACCTCCTCCTTTAACCCCCACCCTCCCCAGTAGAAGAGAGCCCTGGTGGTCTTTGTGTAATGCGATTCCACTAGAATGCACTGTGGATTAGAGCTGTGCTGCCTTCGGGCCCTAGGCAGGGGAACAGTGAAGACATTATTACCCAGATCAAATGCTGTAATCACTAGGCACTGGGGGCTTTCACATCCATTGCAGATAAAACCTAGGACTGGCAATACTCAGGTGATTAGAGGATTATTATTCTGCATTTCAGCGCGGTGCCAGTCCCACAATGTTGGGGGGGAAAAAAAGCCCTTGTTTCCTGTGCGATGGGTGGGGGAAGGGGAGAAAATTGAACACTGGCCAAACGAACCAGCCAAAATTTCACTGGACTCTGATCAGTGACTGGAAGCTGAGCTAAAGTAAAAAAATTCACACAGTCCACATGTTGGCATGAAAAACCTCCCGCTGGTTTTCTGTGTGGCTTTCTTGTCTTGCTTCTAACAATTCTAGTAGAATAGGGAATTGGCCCCTGTTCTTGTGTTTTGAGCTGCGGTAAAACACTTAAGCCACTTCATCTTAGTCTGCACTGTTGCCCCTCTCTAAGTAGTGCAAAGCATGGACTTTTGCATGTGAATCTGCTCAAGCCCTCTATTGAGACATCGATGAGCGGAAGGCGAGACAATGACCCCCTCGATGTCCACCGATAAGCACTCAGTGGTACAACCTTTCATCTGCAGATATTCCACTGTTTGATTAAGTGAGAGAGAAAATTGTACTTAAGCGGAGGGCTTAAACTACAAATGCACACAAGAAGTACACACTTCACCAATGTGGGAAAAGAAAGACTATAGCCTTTAACAAGTAAGCCCGTGAGAGCAGAGCATGGCGGTTGGGTCCATGCTGAAAGCATCCGGCTCTGCTTTTATAATCTAACAACAACATCTCTAGAGAGGCCACCTTATGAACGACACACAGCTTCAAGTATAGAGTCCTAGAAGAGTGTCATTCTGAAGCGGTCAGGTCAGGCCATTCACCTCTTCCTGCCCAAAAGTATTCATCTACCAAGAGACCACTCCACTAAACTCAAGAGCAGTGTTTACGTCATTTTCCTGAAGTGGCACTGAATAAAATTTTAGCCTTATTGTGTCACAATGTAACAACCGTGTGATTTAAATGCCTCTACAGAAAGCCAAAATAAGATTGCTCCTGACCGCGACCCCTACCAAAGTTCATCTCTCAAAGTGAACTCAGCATTTTGAAGTATAAAAACCAAGAGTAACTTTCCCAACAATCTGCAGCTCTGCTTAGATTCAACTCAGTCCCTATTTAGATGTATTTACAGCCTTTTTTCTGGTGCTCTTCCATTTACTGTCAAGGGGATCCAGTAAATCATATTGTAGAGTCTGCATTGTAAATGCAGACTGGAGTACAGGAGAGCTTTTGCTACAGTAGCAGCATTTGGGCCAAGAGGGACTTTAAAAACACATTTATGTTCTCTGAGCAGAGAAAGTAGAGCCAAGAGACCTTCACTGTGTCTCTGTGTAGCTTTACCTTTCTTTTACCTTTAAATAGTCTCTTTATCGTCCTGCTTTACTTCGAAAAAATGTGGACATAAACGAGCATACAAAGTTGAGTTAAATTATTAATACAAAATCCATGCAATTGAAAATATCTGGAATTACTTTTAGGTTGAAGCATTTTTTTTTCTATCAGATCCTGTTATTAGAATATTTCTTTTATAAGCAAATGAAACATGAAAATAAACTTTTTGTCATTCATTCATCTTCTAAACCGTCCAACCCTGACAGGTTTACAGGGGTGTCGGAGCCTATCCAGGCAGAATTCAGGAGAGAGGCAGGGGACATCCCGAACAGGTCGCCAGTTTGTCGTGGGGCCACTTACACACACTCATTCCTAAGGGCAATTTTATAATGGCCAACCTAACATCCCTGTTTTTGGATAGTGGTAGGAAACCAAAGTACCCGAAGAAAACTCACGCATACATGGGGGGAACATGCAAACTCCACACAGAAAGACCAGTTTTCCAAGCCTCGTCCCCACCCGGGACGCGAACCCCTGACCTTGTTGCAGTGAGGCCACTATAATTTGATGTCAATGCAAATTTTAAATATTTTCCTGAGTGTCACAGAGCTTGAAAAGAAATTAGCCAGAATTATTTTTTATATAAAAACAGTTTATTGATTTATCAACAACTGTCAGCTGTACAATCCTTATGGGTGATGATGTGTATCCTACAGTTTAACTTGTGTAGATGCAAAAATCATTCTTGTAAGAGAAAGCCGGGGCTGGATATAGAAAAAAAAAAAAAACTGAAAAAAAAAAGCAAATATATACCCCAAATTTCAGATGTCTTGACTTCTCACCTCGGTGTGTCGCCATGCAAGGCTTGCAAATCAGTCATAAATTGTCCAAATTAGAAAGGCAGTAATTAAATCCATCGGATGACCTCGCTGGATGGAGAAATGAATTTTCATACAATAACTTGGTCAAGACTAAGCTTAGGTAGCAACTTTTGTAAAACTGTCAGTGTTCCAGTAGTTATTTATCCATTCTGATGCCATAAAAAGCATCCAATAATCAGTGATATTTATTTCAGAGCAGAATTTTTGCTGACCAAAACAACTGGTCAAATGTAAGGAAAACAATGATTAAACCGTCCTCTTTTACTCTGAAAAGAACAGATCCAGTTCTCTACTGCTAAAAATCCATGGGACAAAAATGTCTATGTTGTTGCTCAAGGTGAAAAAGAGTTGTTGTCACAGATGAAAAAAAATCCAATTAAATTTCCAAAACGGTTGTTCTGCACATCAGACATGAAGAAAAAGAGCCAAGGAAGAAAAAAAGTTGAAATAGAATATCCTCTTACAAAGTCCTAATCTAATTTCTTTCCCCAGAAGGGAGAGAAAATCACGGAGAACAAGAAGGAACCATCACAAGCGTAACTGGACACCAAAATATAAATCTATAAAAGGCCATTTATTACTCCATTATGTACACTTTTCACAGGATCTCCAAGGAGAAGCTCCAGAGTGAAGCGCCGCTTCTGGTTGTGTCATGGAACTTTATCCCACATTAAAAAGGATGAATAAAAAATCCAACAAACAGAAGAAAAAAAAACAGCAAGACATTATTATCTTCTTAGTGCCTTGAGAAAACAGCACTCTGTACAAATATGAGTGAGAAGGGCAGAGCCGAACGTCACAGAATTCGTGGGCCAAAACGGGGCCACCATCCACTGCAATCTGGCACTGCCAAACTTCCAGCCAATCCACCGCAGGGGCTGCAGGCAACATCCATGCTGTCTGTGTGAGGGAAGATAGATGGAGGAAGAGTCTACTGTTCCTGAGCATAAACATGCTCCGATCCATAGCTGTCTGCTCTAATAGATCACTTCGTAGACGGTGGCCTTCTTGTCACCAGAGCCTGTCACAATGTACTTGTCGTCTGTTGAGATGTCACAGCTGAGGACAGATGAAGACTCCTTGGACTGTTCAAAGAAAAAAAAAAAGATAAAGAAGAAGAAACCTTTTAGTCTTGGAGACGGTTAACACACTTGACTGAATTTTAAATTAGAATTAGGAGTTGAATTTTGATGACATCAACTCTGTCTGATGAAAAAGAAAAAATGCTCCCTTATTGAGTCAATAATTCAGGTTCAGCTTTTACAGATTGAAATGTTTAGTCAGGCAGCAGACGAAATGCCCTTCCTCCTAGAGACGAGTGTGCATACTTTAGGCCCAGCAGCAGACAGACTGTATTGATCCACATACCTGGAATATGCTGGCGCCATAAGGAGTCCTCCAAGCATTCAACAGATTATCCTTTCCAGTGCTTACGAACCATTTACCTGCAAATAAAACAGTGTGAGAAATAGGATATGCAAATAGAATCTAGACTGTAAAATATCTTCTACAGGGTTAGCATTTAGGACAGTAAAAAAACTGTCTGGGTTTTGAACTGGGTAGTTTTGTTCAAAATATGTCACTTTTTTTGTGTGCTGTTGGTCGTACCACAGTAGGCGAACTTGAGGGAGAGGACGCAGCTTTCGTGTAGGTGAAGCTGATACTTGTCAGGCTTTGAATGATGAAGAACCTCCACATTGCTGCTCTCCATACCAACAGCAAGCCACTCTCCAGTCGGACAGTAGCCCAAAGAGAAGATCTAGAGACAGGACAGGAGAAATGATCAACAGATCTGTGGTTACATAAAAGCAAAAATAATCCTTTACAGCAGTCCAGGTTTGTGCGTGTGTTATTCTGGTTTACTACCTGTGAGGTGAAGTCATGCTGCTGCAGCTGTCGACCCTCCCTCAAATCCCAGGATCGAACAGTGTTATCAAGACCACCTGTCCACAGCTTAGTGCCATCGTGGGATATGTCAATACAGCTTGCACCGTCCGTATGACCCTGGAACTGCCTGCAATCAAAATAGAAAAAACAGAGCTATTGACTTCTTTTTAAAATTGCCTCAGCAAGAAGAGTCTTTCTATAGTGAGGTCATAAACCACGAAGTGGGAGTTGTTTTTCTTCTAACCTAACAAGAGTCTGGTTGTGCAAGTCCCAAACGGCGATGTTTCCATCACTGCAGCAGGAAAAGCAGACTTTAGCGTCGGGGCTGATGGCCAAGGCGTAGCAAGCCGGGGCCGAGGAGGTGAGCTCAGCTTTGATGCGAGGTGTCTGAGAGGCCAGATCCCAGATGGTCAATGTGCTGGCCTCGCCTCCAACAATCAATGTGCGACCATCAGGCAGCAGCTTACAGGAGCGGATGTAGTTATCCCTGTTCTGTTGCATGCAGGACAAAGTAAATCAATACTTTTTCAAGACAGCAGTATGAGAAAAATTGTGGGAAAACCAGTATAAATTCAATATCTTTACAATGAATTAACCTGAGAACACAGTCAAACAATCTGAAGACAGGCTCTGAGCACATTGCGTTTACACATATACTTGGCAATGTTGACATTTCCAGACAAACATAAATGATAAGAAAATGTGTGATGTCTACCACTTTCTTTTCTGGTTGTTGCCAAAAGTATCTTAATCCAAATTTAAACAAATATAAAGCGATTGTGTGCAGCTTACTGCCAAATTCAAACGCTAACAACTGTCGGTGGTCCTAATTCCAAATGGGACGTAATCCTCAACAAAAGATTATCTCATTGCTACTGGAATGACATTCTGTATAAAGTGCACTTAAAAAACTGTTTTTAAATGGAGCTGATGAGTTAAACATGCAGCAGTGGAGGTCCTTACCAGACAGTCCAGCTGGGACACAGGACTCTTGCTGCCGGGCTGGCTGATATCCCAGATTTTGACACAGCCTTTGCCACCAGTGTAGACATGACGTGTAGGGTTGCTAATGGTAACAGCACACACCACCTCACCGTGGCTGAGTGTGTTGATCTGACGGGCGTGGCGTGGAATGCCAGGACCAATGAGGGCATCAGGTGGGAAGGGCACAGGCTGCATCTGGCCATCTGCACTGACGTGGAAGGAATAAGCGCTGAAGGGAAGAAAAAAAGGGACAAACACAACTAAGTGTTGGTGTTGCTGCTTTAAGATATTTATGAGGATAACACATTTGCTAAGACACTTACGGTTTGCCACCAGAAATGGATGTGAGGCTGGCTGGAAGGCCTGGGGCTCTCATGTGGGTGTGAGGATCAAAACCCTGAAAGGTAAAAAGATGTGAATGTTTAAGCAGAAAATCTTTCTGACCTGTGATTGCACTAAAATCCCACATGGCGGTTAAAAGCCGAGCTTCAGATTCCATATTCCTGAATGTAGCTAGATGACTAGAAAAAGAAGCCCTTACCATGGGGGAGCGTCCGTAAGCCGCTGCTGCAGCAGCACTCATCTGGGGGGAGATGTGTAGACCAGCATACACCCCAGGACTCGTTAGACCTCCGTTCATTTCATGGTGGCCCATCATGGCAAACGGAGTAGGATAGGAACCTGCGATAGACAGCGGGGTACGCAAAGCTGGGGCTGCTAAAAAGAAAGAAAGGAGATGGATATCAGCATACGCCATGCCGATGAGTCAATGAGGTGAATGTTTAACGATTATCTCTGTTTTCACAGAGAATGGTAACTAACCCAGAGCCTCCATGCCTGGTGGTTTGCCCAGAATGGGTCTGAGCCCAGGAGTGGAGCTGGTGCCAGGGGTTGGGGCATCGTTTCGAGGGGTGGGAGTGTTGGATTTGAGACCAGGCGTAGAGGATTTGTCATTCTGTCAAGGGAATGAAAGAGCGAACACATTTACAATCCAGAAAGTCGGCACTGTGCAGATTGACAATTTGCGAGCAAACTGAACTTAATCCAATCTAATTCTGACAACGCTTATAGTCCAGCAGAGCCATAAACTGCTATTTATTCTAAAACCTATTACGGTGACAATGGAGATGGGAACGTTTTTATCCCCTTACTGCTTCAGCTTTAATCTTTTAGTATGGTGGAGGCAAAATCCTGGAATAGTTAAATACATTTGGCTATTAACAGAGAAGACTTGACTGATCCTGATGTTGGACAATATTATCCCTGACTTTTAGTCATGCACTTAAAGTAGAGACAGCCCTTCCTAATCCACGGAGGAAAATGTCCTGGATCTATTTGCACAGATCCCTTTGCTTTCTACAATTCTCATTTAGAGCCTTTTCTGCCCTACTTTGCATTTGACTCTGACGGTATCTTACATGACTGAGCTCCTTGGCCTTTGAGGATGGGGTGCTTCCAGAAGATGCTACTGATGCAGGACTGTTGGGCGTGTCTTTCTTAGGTGGACGTGGCTTGTCGATGCCGTTCTCTGGTGGCGAATGGGCTGGGCTTGCCCGCGGAGTGGCAGGATCCTAATGAACAACACATTTAAATGTTAATTATAAATAGCCACGTCTCTGATAATGTTCACAACGCACATATAAACACACAAACATGCAGAGTACTGCTCACCTCGTTAGAAACATCTACCACCAAGTCATCACTTTTCTCTCCATCGCTGTCCTGTAAGCATAATTAGAAAGATGAGTTGACCTTCTAGATGCACTCTAGGAATATCCCCAAGCACTTGGGGGGTCCTTCTGTGAGATTTTATGTAGAAATCTCATTTGCCAGCTAGTTGAGAATTGCATGATCCAAGAAAATCATTTCCTGAATTGAGAGGTTGCTAAGTAACCAAATAGAGACACAGAGAAGTTCCTTTTCTTTACAAAATAAAATTGTTTCTACCCTATATGTAGAAAGAAAAATCTTTCCACTTTTACTTTCTGTTTTTTAATGTGAAACACGAGTGTTATTTCTATATGAACGTACATATCTGCTCATGCTGTCCTTCTCTTCCACTTTGCGTTTTTTAGAGTCCAAGCTGTAGTCGGATGAACTGCGATGCTTCTCGCTGGTCGTTCGCAAACTTTCTGATGGGGATATTGAATTGTTCTGCCAAGAGAAAAGCAAACATGATTTATTACGACTTTGTTCTCCTTCGTAAAAGAAAGCAAGTCATTCATCCATTGTAAATTCAGAGAGAGCACACTGTGCCAATCCAAACACTAAAAACGCTGCATTCACACAATGATGGGTACGGCAGACTCTTTAAAATGCAGCTGTGGGCCAGCTCCAAACAGTACCCTGACACCAGCCAAGTCCAATCTTACACAGCAGGCTGATCTGGCCACACAGCAGAATGGGCTGTTATCTGGATTGAAAGGAGGAGGGCTTGTTTTCTGAGCTGGGCTCCCTCCTCCTCATAACTGGACAACAAACAGCCTCACAGGGACATGAGCAGTGTGTTGTGACTGAACAGAGGGTCTTTTCTCCAGAGTCATTCGGGCTAAACATGAGAGCGAAGAAGAGGTGGGGGCAGGGAGAAGACAGAGAGGGGGACCATACATCGTGGGCGCTAGGCATTGATTGCCACAGCGCGCTCGGGCACCATGTCAGCAAAGGCTTTGAGCTCAGATAAAGAAAGAGAATCTATATCCTGCCAGTAAGCGCAGCAGCGTGGGACTTGCTGGTGCTTCTTCATGGAGCCTGCCCACACAAGCTGGGACAGCTCACTCCAAAAGCCAGCAGAAAGCAAAGAGCTAGGCGGGTGTCCAACGGCTTTTGCAGGAGTTTGCCATTTGCCTGCAAACTGCCAAGTTCTCCTGATTCTCTCTGTCCCTCATCGGAGGACCAAAGCAACAACACAAAGTCAGCGGTAACTCTGAGGAGTGAACAATGGCTGATAGACTAGCAGTCTGGGCAAAGGGCCACCGTCTGCATAATGGCTGACCTTTAAAGAGATGCTTAGCGTGACTCATTAACCAAAGTCACCACTCTACTATCAGATGACCTGGGACGAGAGCACAGAAACAAAACAGCACTGCTAATCGCCCCAGGAGCTCCATTTCTTCAGACATGACTGCACCCATTCAGCTGACCCAGCTTACGGAAACACAATCTCACAGGCTCATCACAAGTCATCAGAGATCGCAACATTTCAAATAAAACACTTGAGCAGGTTCAACCAGACGGGGTGGGGAGAAACAACACAACCTACATTTGCGATCATAAATATTTATCACATCACAGAGAAAAGAAGAGACGTGCAGCTACACAAGAGAAAGAGTAGAGGAAAAGATATAAATCCTTTAAGAAGGAGACGTACGAGTCTTCTTTAAATTGTGATGAAATAACAAGACTAATCTCTTCAACCTGACAGGAGACCTTTCCCTTCTGGATTAAACACATGATTTGTATTTCAAACCTGATTATTTTTGATTATTTTATTGAAAGCACATTACCATGCCATGGAATAGATGAGATAATGGGTTAGTATGTGAAACAAACAAAAAACTGCAGGTTTGCACACTCACCGTGTTTTCTGGATAAAAGACGTTGCATTGGAGGTAACAATAAACCAAGAGAGAAAAGAGAAAATATCTCAGTTAGCAGATCATAACAAATGCTTTGGCTGAACATGTGTGAATAAGCTACAAGGCATAAGGCCTCTCTTATTGAAGCTGCTGAATAGCTGTTTCAGTCTGTACCAGCCCATTACCCCTGCAGAGCATGCTCCCCACCTGAGGGCCCTGTAATTCTGCTCTAGAGAGTGAAAACCACTCAACAATTAATTGACTTTTTTTCCCCTGCTGTTCAACATCTTATCACATGTTTAAATTAAAATATGTCTAAATTTTTCTTTTGAAGAGTCAACTTCTTACCTCTGTGTTCCAGGTCATGGTGGTTTTTCTCATCCTTCACTGGGAGGTGAGCTTGACTGCCCAAAGCACCTAAAGCCAGTAGTCCCGACCCAGAGCCTGTTACAGGTGGGATCCCGGGTGGCTGCAGACCCGAGGGATGGGGTGGCAGCTGTACTGGAGGTCCATGAGCGGCGTGGGAGAGATGCTGTGCCTGGAGCTGCTGCTGCTGCAAGATCACATGAAGATAGACAGACGGACAACAAGTGGGTCGGAGGGAAAAGCCAAAGAAACCACACAATACACACCAGGCTGACTTGGTTAAATGTCTGAATATGTTAGCGTATTCCCACATCTTTTCCTGTCAAGAATCATCCCACTATCCCCTCTCGCCTCCCCACTCCCTACATCTCTCCGTTTGTTCCATTAGATGCCATTAGCAGTCAGAGTTATTACTGGCAATATTCTCAATACACTTAGAACATGAGATGTTGAGTCAGAGTGTTGATAATTCACAGTTAATTAAAAAAAAGAAAGTTATTCAGCAATTACAAACAAATACAAGTTAATTTTTTTATGTTAAACACATTTTGTTCGGTTTGCAGCATCACCTCACGTCTAAGTGGGTTGAGAAATCATCTTTAAGCACATAAAACTGTCGAGCTTGTGTGCCAAACACCTTAAAACACAACTAACATCAGTTCGCTACTCTTCTATTTATATTCCCTGATTAGCAACATAAATCATTAGCAGAGTGAAACTTTTAAGAGAGTCCAGGAAGTGCCAGACGCTGGCATGCCTTCACGGTCTATGAGTGTGCATCTTGAAGAAGGCTCTGAAAGCCAAGACCAAGGGTCCCAAACTGGCACTCAGTCAACTCTCCAATATTTAGTCATCAATATTTGAGAGGCAGAGGGAAATAGATGGGAGTTAAAAGGCACTCAGCAAAGAAGTAAGCAGTTTAAAGCAAGGTTAAATAATACTTAGCTGAGACACCAATAAAAACATCAGCAATTTATTACCCATCTACAAAGCAGCTGAATTATTCAGCTGCCGTTACAGCGTGCACCTCTTTATTTTACAAGATAGACTTCAATCAGTAGCCATTCATGACCGTTTCAAGAATATGAGAACCAAAGGTAATGACTAAAAGGTGGTACAACAAGTAAGAAAAGTGGTGGTTTGACTCAGTGGGAGCTCACTTTCAGGGTTGTTAGCAGAAATAAGAGTACAAAGTTTGAAAAAAATAAAAAAATCTTGAAAAAATTAAAGTAAAAGATTTATTTGTTGGTTATTTTAAAAATATGCCTTGAGAGTAAAACGGGCTAAATTAAAAAATCGTTCACTTTAAACTTGGTGGTATGCTTTTGCTCAATGAGACTGATGCCATCTAAACACAAACTGCACCCAGGATGGTGTGAGCAGAAAGTCAGAGTGTGTTATGATATTGTGTCCATGAGGGAAATTAAGGAGCTAGTTCATTGGCAGGGGAGAGACATCCTTTGCTCATTGTGTTTAATGAGCCACAGATGGGTAATAAGCATGGCCGATCAGCAAGAGCCCTCATTAAAGGGCCATAAATGAAGACAATAATAAATAAAGAAAGGAATCTGGCCTATTTCTTCTAATTTAATATTCCAAGATAAAGACCTACTCATCGCCCCCTTTCCTCCACTCACACTGAGTGAAGAGGAAAAAAGACTCAACTCAGCACATGTGTTACACTATTCTCAGGTGTGCTTACAAAGTAACTATATGTATGACATAAAGCACAGCACTTGGGTAGGGTTAGTGCCATGCAACATGCAAACGCACACCAAACCCACCCAGTTTGTTAACAAGAGCATAAAACAGACAAATACTTGTGGATGCTACTGACCATGAGAGCAGGATAGGCAGCTTGTTGCTGCTGGAAAGGAGGACAAAGTGGTCAAGGCTAGAGCTGTTTCACATTAAAATATTATGCAGTAGTCTTACAGGTAAAAAAAAAAGGTTTAGTCATTATAAGTAATCAAGGTGAAATAAAAACATCTACAGTTGATCTAGCATCTTTTTCTAATCTAAGAGGAGACTACATCAGTCTGGTTCATTGCAAGACAAGCAGCTGGCCTAGTTGCATTCTATTAATGGTCAGCAGCTCCATCAATAAGACATGTAGCAGCTTCCTGGATGCTGCCTGTCTGGCTGCTACGCTCTTTCACCCTACCTTACTTGTACAATATACATGAGGTTTTTTTGGCATGCCTACAGAGCTTCTCCTTAATAAATAAGTGATGGACAGGTATTCGTAAAACATACAGTAGCTACATCTCCACACCCTCTGGCGAAAACAGCCCTCAGACTCAGATAGAAGCCCAAAGGTTTCATTTAGAAGTCCTGTTGTCATATAGGATGATATTCCAAAAAATCTTATTCAGGCACCATAAATATTTCATAAGTTGATATTTAATTCAGCCAACTTTAAATTAAAGACCAACAACATGTCGCGGTGAAAATATCACTACTCCACCACAGATTCAAATGTACAGCAGTGATAATAAAATATGCACACTATCTGCTACATTTGAAAAGCACATTTGCAGAATGAAGTTGCAAATCAAATGTGACTTTTTATAGGCACGCCTTCTACTTGTAGCTGTTCTGACTTTGTAAAAAATATAATAAAGCATCTGCTTCAGTCTCAAACTCTCCTCCTTGAAAAGAAAAATCTGCACAAACAAACAGCCGTCTATCATTTCAAGACACTTAAACAAATGCAACAGAGCAATTATCCCAGAACAAAGGGTCACAGAGGGGGCATTAATTGAATTCCAATATGTGCCTCCAGTCATCAGATCAGCCTTTTGACATAGCCTCTTGTGCATGCTAAAGATTCAACTGTGGTAATAAGATCACAGATAGACCAAGCTTTGTATCACCGGTGAAACCAATCACTCATGCTTCGGCAGAGCCGAAGAAGTACGGCTGATCAATGATGAGCAGATGGTGTTTGGAAGCAGTGATGAACACCAAACGTTATTGCTCAGGGCTGTGTTGTGCATCAGCGCCGGAATGGCTGCTTGTATTGTCTCAGCGAGCATGCAGCGCTGGCTGTTCAGCTTCAGCCTTTAAACTCCCACAGCTATCCGGGTCAACAGTGAGGGATGAGGCACCTCGTTAAAACCTTAGCCAATTAAAGCAATACGGGCTGCGAAGGGGATCTCAAGAGCTCTTAGGATCACATTTATAAACACACAACAAGGCAGAAAGGATGCCTCTGAGACTGCAGAAACAGAATATCTCCGAAGCGCTCCGTTTGCTTCGCTTGAAAGAAATGTGTTAGAAAATTGAAAAATCAATTAGCTGTGTTAAAACATTTGATCTGATAAGAAACAAACGCACACTGAAACTGGCATCAATGTTATCTCTCACTCTGCTCATTCATCATGTCCAACTATTGCTTTCATGGTCATGGGATATGCAAAAAACATTTCATGTGCGGATTTTCCCCAACCCAAATAAAGTAATAAAAGGGAGTATACACACGGTGAGAGGCAGATTGGGAAGTCCACGTACCCCGATGATGGCATTCAGCTCTGTCATAGTGACCTGCTTAGCCCTCTCCACTGCCTGAGCAACCTGCTGTTGGTGCTGAGAGTAGACATTTACAAACCATTAGAGGAACATGCCAAATCAACAATTTCACACTTAATTTCCACACCATCACAAGGACTTGCAAAGAGTGGGCAAATACCTCCAACTACCATGAAAACACACACACTCGATTACTCAGAAATACATAATAAGAATGTTTTAAAGATATATCACAAGCATGCAGAGAGTAATAAATGACTATTTTAAGAGAAACTGCTTAACTGTTTTCAGACCACATTCAAAACTCACCTCTTGTGACAGAAAAGGCATAATTTGAGCTAGAATTGCGTTCAGTCGTTTGGCAATCTCGGTCTGAAAAAGAAAAAAAAACAGGGCAAAATAAGATGGTTGGATGTGCAGCACAGTGACTTCGTATAACTCCGCCTTTAATGTTTACACCGATTAAGTCAATTACTGCGGCAATCAGAACTGCTTGACTCAACATCCTCTAAACAGCGTGATATTGACATTTGAAATATTTAAAACATTAGGAGAGCCCAAGGGGATGGAGCACAGCTGTGCTGAGAGTGCACTTCATGCTAAACGGATATGAGCCGGCAGAGTGCTGCTGTGTGGAGAGGATCCTCTCGCACTCTGCTGCAGCGCCACTGTCCTGCACTTAACCTCAGCGTTAAACCACACAACCACACCCCGGCAACCTGCTCTGCACTGTTTACTTACATGTGACAGTGTGGACAATCATCAGTAAGAATTACAGAGAACAAAGATAACAAGGCATAATAACCTTGTGGGCAACGTATCAAATTTATGATCAATACCCATTAAAATACAGCAACCGGTCTGTGAGTGCACTCTGATAACTCAGCCTTTCTAAGAATGGAGCCGGAGCCATTTTTCACTGCAATCAAGAGCTCAGCCCACCACCCTCCCATCCATCCACAGATCTTTGCCTCCATTCTTCTCCTTGTCTACCAACTGCCATGGCAACGGCTGCAGCCCTATCTGGCAGGGATCATTATGCAAATGGCACCCCTGCTTGACCGTAACAGGCTTTAAAATCATATTACTTGCTTGGAGGCAGGTCATTAAATTGAATTTTCAGCCTGTCGATCACATGAACGGACCAAATGAATGGTGGATAAAAAGAGCAAAGCAGGAGGGTGGGATCCACCCCCTCTCCTGTAAAAACAGTTGGCTTGTTCCTCTTTGCACTCTATCCCTCCTTTCGAGGCTTGGAGATGAAACTTTCAGGCTGAAGCTGTGCTGTGGGACCAACAAAAAAAAACAAAAACAAAAAACAACAGGACCAGAGCTCCATCATTTTTGGAATTTATGAGCTACAGTTCAACCTAGGGCCACTGCAGAACACAAACACATCACAGGGATTTTCTCTGATTTTTTCATCTGAAGCTGCACACACAATGTACTTTGCAGACTGCCAGATTATTTATTACACATGGCAGAAATGGCAGGGAGTTTTTGGCAGCCAGACATATTACATCTGCGCAGAGCCAGAGAGATTGGAGAGTAATGTCCAACAGAAAAAGACCTGCTGACCCGAGCTGCAACACGGATCGCCACTTAGTCAGGAGAGCCAACGCGACAAACAACAAACAGAAGAAACAAAGAGAAGCTTGGCCACATTAATCTGTAACAGATATCTGTTAGCATGTGCTACACAGTACAATAGTCCACAAGTTAGTAACAACAGTAACTCCTATTGCATATCGATAAGGATGAACTGTGATCTCTTATAACCTACAATAAATACAGCCAACTGATAAACCCTCTACTAACAGTGTTGGATAAAGGTTTTATGGGGATACGTATAAATGTAATTTAGCAAGTGTTCTAGAAAGAAGTAGATCTTCAGAAATAGTTTAAAAGCTACTGGGCCTGTATAATCCATGTTTGTGGAGATAAGCCATGTAAATAGCAGTCGAACATTTGACAGGATTTGTGAAAAGGCCCTAAGCACACGGTCCATTCCTCTGTAAGCTTAGTGTCATGGTGACAGCTGGCTGGGAGAGGTCAGGAGGTTGCTTATCCACTGTGTCCTAAACAACTGCCAGTCCCCACTCTCTCACAACGCAGCATGCAAATGCACGGGCAAGGCTGTCAGAATAGATACGAAGCAGTACAGCGAGAACTTTTTCCCCCCTACTGGTAGATAAAAATGGGGCTGTTGTCACTTTAAGTAGATGACAGCTTGGCTCTTGAGAGGCCAGCTTTGCACCGCTGCTGCACAATTACAGGTACTCGGACCTGTGTAGTACCACTTTAGAGCACTCTCAGAATGGCTTGTCAATGGTGTGCAGAGAGGCATTCGCCTGTTGCGAACAGCAGAGGGAAAATGGACTCGAGATACTGATGACTATTAAATACAGCAGGAAAAACAGGTGCTCTATCTGCAAACAATGTTGAAAAGACTTTTTTAGAGACTTAGAAATTTGTCTGAGCTGACAGCAAAGCCTGAGGCCTGATTGTTGTTGTGAGACAGAACTGGCTATTTCAACCCTCCAAACTCATTAAGGATGCTTCCATCCAGATGAGATGTTGGACAAAGCCTCAGTCATTGCTAATGTGAAGCAAATCCACAGTAAATTTCTCACTGGCATTTAAACTTATCTGTATTGATCTAGGTGAAGCCAAAAGGCTCGCTAAGTGGATGCATTACTCTAACTAACCTTGTCTGTCGCAGCAATCGAGATTTTCGTTTTATCCTAAAGCAGATGTTATCTTAAAAACCCTCTATATTGAAATAACAGATTATTCTTCCTGGTCAGAACATGTTTTAAGCCCAGTAAGTTTACATTTTTACTATTTAACTTGACAGCTAAAAGCAAAGGAAGTATTACTCTACTATCCAGCCCCATGTGACAGATTGAGGAAGATAGAAGCTCTGACGGTTTGGAGACACAGTTTCTCCAACCACTTTTCACAGCATGCCACTTTTGAATGAAGAATGCAGTCTGTCTGTTGGCTGATCAAGTTTGCTTTGGCACTGGGTTTGAGAGACACTTTTGCTAATAAGCAAATAATTCCTCCAGGCATGAGTCTCCTATCTGTGTTGTAATTAGTACAGGTAACAGCCAAATCGGATTGAAGCTAACCAACATACAAGCCCCAAAGCCCATGCAGATCTTGGAAACAGGCACCGTATGATGGTAATTATGGGCTGACATCATGCAGCAGAAATTAGCCGTTTGCATCTACACATTGCTACAGCTGACAGGAGATCAGATAACACCTCCACATCAGTCCATCTACACAGTGCCAGTATGTGCTTTCTGAAAGCTGAGTTATGTCCCCATACTGTAATGAAAAAAGCTCAGTTAGAGCTATGGCTTTCCCACTCTGGAATAAATCTCCTGGCAGGAAAATACTATGCCTGTGTGCATCCAATAATCCATCCCAACCCTGCCTGTTAACCACTCCCCATCTCCTCCTCCCTTACCCGAGCTGTGAGGATGGGGCCCACGCCGTTTGCTCACAAACATGCCGTTCAGCAGGTTAGGGCCCCACTGATGAATTATTCAAGCGCTTCCATCAGCTCTGTTGAGGTTCCTGATAAAAGTCAGGCGCTAAAATGGATCAGTCGATTAACCTGTTTACACAGAGCTGGGCTGCCGCCCCTCCCCAAGCTCGACCCCCACCCTTTCCTTTTCTTTGCTCTAGTTGGTGATAAGTACCTGACAGAAGCTATCAGAGGGGCCTGAGGCCTGACAGACATGTGGCAGTGTGACACCCAGCCTAGACACTGATGGATCAGACCACCATGCCAATCCCCGTGTGGCCAGCGTCATTAACTAAGTTATGAAAGTAGAAAAGGAGGAACATGCTGAATGATACGATGGAATTTGAAGATTACTCATTCATAAAATCTTTATGACTTCAGGCATCTGTGTGATTGATCTATGGAGCAATAGAAGATAGAACCCTTTGATAAAGATAAAGGCACAATAAGTATCTAAACGACTTTTGCTCCACTCTGGTAATTGCTACTCATCAAAAGAAGAAACACTGACCCATCAGAAGTCGTTTTAATCATTACGTCAAAGCCTGAGCCTGTCAAAGTCTACCTTTAATCTTATCAAAAAGCTGAGTCAAATCCAGGCTTCGCACTAAATGTCAAAATAGGTGACAGGAGTTGCTGGAAATGCCGGTGTACCGTACACGTTTGCAGTTGTGAGCAATAGATCTGCCTGTCATCTTATTACTGATGTTCAGTTCACAGACTCTTCCTGGATCTGACTTCCCTATCGCGGTGGAAATTTAATGAGCCAAGAAATATGAGGAAGGAGGAGATACATACCTGTTTGTGCATCTCTATGTTTAACCCGTAAGACATCTCGTAATACTGAAATGAAAGAGAAGAATGGTTAGAATCTGCATACCAGAACGACTCTGTGTGCTGCAGATTTCACAGTGTCTTTGTTCCAACACACCTGACTCAAATTAATGAGTCAGTGTAACAAAAACAAACTCAGTAAACTGTTGGATTCGTTTGATTTATGATCTGCTGGAGTTGGAGAGATTGGAAAACTTGATAGATTTCAGCCCCATGTGGAACTGAATTGGGTAGAAGCGTGTTCTTTAACAAATTCTGATTTCATTGTAACTTAAACCCCATCCAGCCACAAATCATTGTGATTGATCCCTTCACTAACTACATCATCACATAGTTTTGGATATTCTGATAAAAACTAAAAGGTGATGAACTAAGATCAAAGTAAAACAGAAAAAGACTTCTTTGAGCAGCTGACAGTAAACAGCCAATAAATCAATTTCTTGCTGTTTGTAGTGCATGCACAAAGAGGAGCAGGTCAGATGTATTGATCACTATCTTAAGCCTTCAAATCTCCATGATGTCTGTTTACCTAAGCTAACGGGATTGCTCAACACTCTTGATATTTCCAGCCAGGTCAGTAAGTCTGGCTGAAATGTAATCTGTGGAGCCCACAAGTGGCAGCCAGGGCAGAAATGGCTTTCCAGTCAGCGTCTATTTGATGAGCCCAATGCATTATTCAGTCCATTAGCTTCTTCGAAAATTACTCTCAAACAAGAGAGCCATTCTGTCTGAGATCAGAGCCCTACAGCCACGGCGAAACTTGACACCTGCGTTGGCTGAGGGATACTTCCCTACATGTTTACCTAACCCCCTTCTTGTCAAGCTGACATGTTTAACCGTGAAACAACAACAACAGGTTTAATTTAATCCCACATATATTGGTTTAAATCCTCCCAGGTGTGTGTTTACCTGAGAGCTCGTGTCCATAAAAAACCTAGTTATTCCATCATGTCTGACCACAACTCTTACATTAGTAACACACCTTTGTTTCTCTAAAAGCTGCTCAAATAAAAGCTAATCATTCATAGATTGTAAAGAATAGAAGCTCTACTAAAACAGAAACAAACAAAAAGAAATCCACTGCGACCTTATTCTACGTCCTCCATCTTGTTTACAGTGGTGCATTTTCCCACACACCGCTCCGGGCCTCCTTCAGCAGCTCACGCCTAATTTATAGCCATGCATATGTCTGAGCGTGGAGTCTCCTAGGAGAATAATCAGATCAGCACACACAGAGGGCAATGCTGCAGTCAGCCCTTGGAGATCAGGGGGCGTGTTATAACGGAGTCTCGGCCCAAAGCCTGAGAGGAAGAACTGCTCTGTAACAAGCAGCTGCATCAAACCTCCGGAGGGCTTTCACAGGCCTGTACCTGACACTCAACCCGCCCTAACCGCTACATAGGTGATCACAATAGCTTGTGTCACTCCACCCCGACTGGATCTACAACAAGCCTTGCAATTTGGTACGATAATTGCTCCCTATTGTAATATAATCTTACCATGACATAGTGGCGCTGCATCTCCGTCTTCTCGTTGGCCAGTTTGTCATACTCCACCTTAAGACTAAAATAGAAGACAAGGTGTCATTTTCAAGCATCTCCACCACTTTGGTAACTCACTCACACTCTAAAAACTTGACAGCAAGGTAGAAACGGGTCCAATTGTCATTCTTAGAATACCTCAAATTTCACCTATAACTTTTCCAAACAAACAGAGGAGCCGCTGACAGCTGGCACTGATTACCTGTGATACTGAGCTTGCAGGAACTGAAATTCATCTTTTATTCTGTCGCAAGACTCTGCTACAGTGAATTTGAAGCCAGGTTGCCCGGGTTGATGTGGAGCCTGGAAGAAGGTAGCAAAATAAATATTTCAGAAATCCAATCACACAGTTGAAGTTCTACTCGTCATTTTCTGCCATGAAACTGAATTCTCACATCAGCCTACTTCCAGGATAATATCCCCGGTTCAGTAGCACATTACCACACCAAAGAGGTGGATCTACTTCACACCTCCAGCTGCTAATAACACCACATGAACAGGCTTTCACGCTGAATATGAATTCTCATCCTGGAGATGAATTCAAACCACCACCTGTCCTCATATTCAGCACAGTTATGGGTAAGTAAATATCTCCAGGCGTGCAAACCATCTGCATTCAGTTAAGAGCATATAGTGGAAGGTAAATATAATGTATCATGTAGGATATATGATGACCAGTGGGGGGCAAAAAAAAAAACTAACTTTACAGAGCAGTTATAGAGGATCTAAACACAGGATCAGGAACCTCCAAATTACTGTTGTGTGATTAATCAGTAAACTAGACAAAGTATGTCTTACCGGATGTCGGCCTTGTGGATACATCTTGAAATGTGTCTTTTGTTTATCTCTCCAGAGTGCAGACCCTTTGGCAAAATGGTTGAAATATGTTCACCACACCAGTAAGGAGTGGGGGAACAGAGAAGGTGGAGGAGAAATAAAAAAAACCCTGTCAAAGGAAGAAAGGCTTTAAAATAATCACTTTGATACAAGTTCATGTTTTTCATTAAGAATCCACATTTGGTGTTACATTTTTTTTTCTTTGATGTGATTCAATTCATTAAAAAACTAAACTAAAACATAGATTTCAGTTACTTAAAAACATTTTAGGAAGAGAAGTAAAAAAAAAAGTCAATTATTGAAGTAAAGTGATGATTTTTTTTCCGTCTTTTTGCCACTTTTTCTTCTCAGTTTTTCCTCACAGGGATTCAGAGTCTGATCTTCGGTAGTGTTTAAGAAGCTGGTGTTGAAGGACCTTCACATTCAGGGCCGTAGCAGCTGGATTTCAGATTTTTACCGTTTGCAAGGCGCGCAGAGACATAAAGCGGCGCGGCTCTACGTACTGTACACATCCTAAAAAAAAAAAAAAGAAGTAGAAGAAAGAAATCTAGTAAACACCTACCTTAAAGTACGTCCTTGCCTTTCGATTTATGTTCCCGCAAGAAAATAAAAACACAGCTTGCGTTTAATCCCTCGTAATGTGGATGCGATCCTCAGCTAGCATCCTGCCTGTCCAGTGCGCACCCAGCCGGACTGGAGCAGTAGTTAGAAGAGGAGAGCTGCTGCGATCAGGGTCCATTAAACTACTTTATTCCTCCTGGTTAATCCAAAATAAAAATATATGCTTCCAAAATCTGTCTTCGGACTCGAAGAGGTTCTTTAACAGCGTAACATGGTCCTCTCCACAATCTCGCATTTCCCCCGGTTGCCACACACAGGCAGCAGGGCTGAGCTGCCGTGAAAGCGTCTATCTGTCCAATCGCATTACTCGGAAAGGATCCGGTCACATCTGCCAATCAGAGAGCGGAGCCCCCACGTGGGGTGCAGTGATACATGACGTCACCCCGTGAATCCACCGTTTACAACAACAGCAGCCATTGATCATATCCAAATTTAACAGAAATTTAACATCCCTTCATTAAATAGAGGAAGGGATTTTTTTCATATGTAGTGAAAAAAAAAAGAATTTTCAGGTTGGATCACCAGCTGGGTGGAGGAGGGAGAGGTGTGTACGACACAACACGCATTCTTTTATTTTTTTTTTATCTTCGTAGAAAGGAGAAGGTGGGGTTTGATCTTCAATAACACACACATTTAAACACTCTCTACATAAACTTTAGCTATTTGTGATCGCTGTCCAACACGCCTGCGCGCCTACAATCTGCATTTGGGTGACAGTCGCACAGCAGGAGGAGGGATGATTGCTTTTGTGTGATATGAACATCAGCCATGTCTGAGCTCTGCACCCCACGTGGGCTCCTGCGGCTTTAAGGCATCTTGTCCAATAGCAGCGCAGTGTACTTACATGGTGGTTTCTTATTGGTCAATGACTGCTGGGCTTGTCATTCACAGCGTAGTGTTGTCAATCAATACCACGCGGGGTCAAGCGCTGACAAATGCCTGTGCTCCCCGCTCTCTGCCTGTGAATAGAGCTGGAATGGCTGCTTAATTAGCTTCGAATGGCTTTTCTCTCCAGTTCAAACAATCTGTTACCACCACGTGGTAATGAGAGCCTACATTAAACAAAGGAAGAAAGGAAACATTACAACCTGTAGTTTTTCTTTACATATGGTCAGACATAAGATACTGTTTACTTACCTGTTCTAACCACAAGCATCACATCGACATCATTAACAAAAAAATTAGGATTGAAATGAAGATTTATTTGATCTAAAAATAAAAGTTTGTGAAATATAAAAATAATCATCTGAGCTACATTATCAGTTTTTTAATGTTAGAAAAAAAACATTGTTGATATTGATGACATGGCAAAAAACATCAAGTATCCTATGATATGTACAAGATGTAAACATGTACCACATTGAACCCAATTGTGATCATGTCAGAAAAGCACTTTTAGGCTTTCAGACGTCTGGTTTGAATAGTCTGTATAAAGTTACTTGAGAGTAAAGTCAGACGGTCACAGCTTCACAGAAGCTCTTTAGGGAGAACTAAGTTCATCATGTCACGTTAAAATCTGAGATTGCCCAGCAGTCGTCTTACTTGTCATTCTTGTCAGGCAACTTGAGGATATGGGCTAACTGTGTTGTTTCCAAAAGTACGGAGGTAGTGTGTGAGAAACTCAAAGCACACACAAGAGCAGGCTAATCTCAGCCAGGCACCCCCTCATGCTTTTCAATAGAGAGTGCTTGGATTAAAGGCAACAAAAGGCCGGGCCAAACCCCAGGGAGAAGAGGCCCTCCGCCCACTGAGACCCCCACTCTGTTTATTTACACGGAAACCCCAGCCGTGGTGAAACTCCCACCCTGAGGCATTACACACAGGCCTATTTGCAGAGGTGGCTCTAATTCTTGACAGAGCAGGGATTGTCCTGAATCCTGCCACTTTGAATTGGCTTGCAACTCACTTTCCACAAGGCTCAAATGTAGCCGGTGTGCAAATATTTAGCTGCTTTCACAGAACAATCTTCTTGGGGTCATATTGTAGAAACGCTTGTTGCAGTCATGCATGAGTTTTTTTTTTTCTGGAAAACTGGTGCGTATACAATTGAAAATAACTGCTTTTGCAGCCACACCAACAAAGCAAAGATCAATGATTGGGTGGAACTATTCATCATTCACACATTTATTTGCAGATTACGTATTATTGGCTCATTGAAATGGCTTCTATATAATAAATGGCTTGGTCACATTGTCTTATGCCCGCTTACTTTTCTGTTTGCAAAGCTGAAAATGGGAGCTCTGTTTCTGCTTAAAGGTACGGCTGTTTGCATTGAGATTTTCAGACTTACACACAAACAAACACACATGCTCGCTCAGCCACGTCTTTCACAAGGAGAAAATGTACAACAACACGCACACACATTCCATGCAACAAAGAGCCCACAGTATGTGGTGGAAAGATGAATTGCTTGTACTGTATTATCAGGATGAGTCATCAGACGGTAATCAATGAAAACAGGATGAGAGTCCTTATCAGAAGAGAAAAATGCAGACATGAAAAGTGTCACAAAACAAAAAGAGGCTTTTAGCAGGAATCTGGTGCTGTAAATAGCCCTCAGCTAAAGGGGGTGCAGCCAAATGATACTCTGAAATCAATACTGCCCGCAATCAACATCCCCACTTATTTGCACCCAGTGAACACACAAAAAATGCAAAGTTGAAACATTTTCTTCGCTTTGCAAATTTGTAAGCAGTGACAAGCAAAAATCCCTGACTGGTTGAAACACAACGTGACAACATTAGTCAATGAAACATGACTATAACACAATCCATGTACGTATTCTAAACTCAAAATAAGTTACTTATTTGGTTTAATTGCGTCATTTTTCTTCCCAGACTTTCCAATTTTGGATCATTCTTCTTTTTTTAATGATTATTTTTTGTTCCTGGGAAAAAAGGACAAAGTAGCAAGTAATTGTGGGATTTATTTTCACTATCTCAACTCAGTGCAAACAACTGTAAAACAACACGTACTGTATGCTTACATTTAACTTCTCTAACCCCCTATTGTTTTTTTCTCAAAATGAAGAGTATCTTCCTGTGTTTTTATTCTCAGCTTTTATTTTAAATAAATGCACTAAAAGTTTAATGCCTTACAAAATATCTTTAAAAAAGTACCAAGGTTGATAAAACTAAAAACAATCTTTTATTCAAGTCTTTTGAATTTCACTTTCACACCATCACTGAACCAGCTGATTACCTACTCACTGAGTTCTTAGTTAATTGCCAGAAATCCCGATGAAAAGACTGAGGACAATAATATTTTTTGTGTGCGTGCTAATCGTTCATCTTTGCAGCCATCACATCTTTGTCTCATTTCTGTTAATATTTAACCATAAATCAGTGTTTCAGATCTCCCAATTGATTCCAGTTAAATCTGAGTTTACGCCAAAACAAAGTGGAACTAAAACACCAAAAGCCTCAGATAAAATGCTTCATGGTTAATCTGCAACCCTCTTCAGTGTGGTGCTGGCAGATGACATTTGAACTTCCCCTTTTGCCTCAAAGGCTTGCTGTCAAATGGAAGGTTGTCAAATCCGTGCACTGTTGTCGTTGTGTCCAACACATAAAAAGAGAGCTGGGATCCTCTATTATTCTAGTCCGTTTTAAATTCATCCTATTTTCAGATAAGCAATACTGATGGACAGAACTGAAATCACATATTTCCCCCACTAACTACAGATTAGAGCTATTTACAGACACTTAGCTTCAAGTATTGAATAATTCCTGCTAACCATCTGTTTTGCAATGCTCTTGGTATTTTGCTGTACTTTCTATACTGTGAAAAGCTTCAATGACATTAAAATGATCTGAGGATTGAGCGGACTTTGACTTGCACAACAAAGATTTTGTTACTGTAATCCAGTTTGCTAAATGGCTAATGTGATTAAATAGATTCCTTGGGCCTAAATTCAGTTATGGTTCATGATTACATTCACATGGCATGGGAATGACTTCACATGACTGTCTTGAAAGAAAAAAAGATGTTGTCAGGGTAACAGCAGGAGAAGTGGTGTTCCCACTGAGGTCAGACACTGTGGATTGTTTAGTTAAGTGTCTCATGAGACTGAGGGTTAGATTCCCTTACATCAAACCCTGATAGCATGGCAAAACCTGATCTTAAAGTAATGTGAAGCACCTTTAGTACCCATGAATAGTGAGCTTGAACCAGCTCTGAAATAAAAATGTGAGGAGAATAGTATCTCATAAATCTCCTCATGAGACTACAAACCTTGGTCATCAAACAGCGTTTCAGCACTTCTGCCTCACTGAGGAGCATTTCCTTTTTCCTGGCAGACAGTGTTAGAGCTCTACTCCTCCAAGCCAAATTGACTCCACAAGTATTCCTCTACCTGCTGACTGACACATGTTCGCTCGCATAAAAAGAATCTTTCACCAGCGGCCGGCATCGCTGCTTGCTCTGGAGGGGGGCTGGATTCTATTATTACGTTGAAAAACAGAGACAGGGTGAGGAGATGGGGAATGGAAAGAAAGCTTGACAGGGTAGTAAAGAATAATAGAGGGCTGAGGAAGTTATCAAGGCAGGATGGAGTGAAGCTTTTTTCTGACAGCAGATCAGAGAAGTCCTCCAGCTGGAACCCCAGCCCATGAGTCTGCTGTAAGCCCAGCCGTCAGACAAGATGATGAGGTTTGCAGGTGATGGGGCAGGTCAGACCAGGAGCATCTTTACAGCTGATCTCTGTCTACATTTCAGCATCAGACTGGGAGTGATGAAGAAACAGTACAATTCAATTCCCTTTTACACTTCTAATGATGGAATATATAAAACATTGGAAAACAAATGGCTGTATGTAGCAAATGGAGATTCCAAGTTGTTTCCGGCTATGTGCCAAATCGGAAGCAGCTTCAAGCTCCAAAGAGTCTCAGTGCACATAAACTTCTGTAAAAAAATGGTTGCTATTATTCAGCTATTACTACCAAAGCAACCATTCTGACCTTAGTTGTAATGCATTCTCCGTAGTTACAATTTGACTTTTATTATTACGGTATATGTGAACTGGCCAATCACCTGCGCTAAATTAAAAAATATCCCACATGGGAACATCCTTTTTTGACAGGGTTTACTCACCCAAAAACAGCAGGAAGCCTAAGCATGAGTCAGACAGATCAGCAGTTTTTTGCTCCCCACTGGCAGGGGAGTGTACCTTCAAAAAGCTCGCTCCTGGTTGGCAAGGTGGTTGCCATGAGAATGCACTGAACTAATGACTACATAATTCCGGCTGCAAAAAATTCAACATGGTACCATTCGCAAAGGGGAAAAACTGATGGCTTGAATTCTTTTTGCCATATTTCATTTAACTGGTGAATGACAGCAACCATCTTCTTGATACACAGCCAAGATGAGTTTGCCAGATCCGCTATATAGAATACGTTGGGTTGCGTTTGACACACGACAAGTAGTCAAGCTGCCGCAGTACAGTAGGCAACCCTTTAACAGTTTCCGGATGGTAATGCATTGCTCCATAGGCTTCACATGTAAAACTGATGCATTGGCTGTTTTGCCGCATGAACTGTAAATGCACCGTAAGCCAGAAACAAGGCAACTGAATTGGCTTCATTTCTATGAAGCAGAACAGTATGGCTGACGTCAAACTCACTAAGTTCACCCCTACAGTCAATCAGTAAAACAGAACTGTAATAATTGAACTTGGATCAGAAAAAAACAAAACACTTTCTATTACTGTGAAGTTTATTCTTAGTGAAAATTAGACTTATTTATCTGTGTCTGTTTATTCCTGGTTTGTCCCTCAAACAAGGACAAAAAGGGTTAAAGACTTATAACAACTAAAGCCCTCGGAGAAAAAGCGAGACCAAATCAACAAATTAAAGCCTGTCCTGCGAGAGACTAAGCCTCTTATTTTTATTTCAAATGAGGATAGAAATTGACTTCCTTATTAAATCTAATTATTAGCCGGTGCCCTCCAAAAGTCTTCTCAAATTGCCCGGAGCAGTCGAATTATTAGCATAAACACCACCACTGGCAAGCTTAAAACAAATGGTATATTTAGTTAGTGTTAATGAGATTAAACTGTGTAGGATTCAGGAGTGGGTTTCCTTGCACTGAGCATTGCATATTCATCGTAGATGCCTGACTTTTCAATTCTCATTCTCTGTTTGCTCTTCGTTTTTCTCTCTTTCTCCTGTTCGTCTTGGTTATTCAACAGCTTGTGTTCAATCTTGATCCAAAAATCCCAGACAATCATAAATAATAAAGGATTACACCAATCTGAAAAGCTGGTGGCTAGCCAGTGGCAATGCACACATAGAGAAATAATTGTTGGCCATCTGTGCACCAGATTGGTAAGAGAAAGGGTAAACAAAGAGCACAGTGTACCTGCTAACGCTTTCCCCTCATATTGCTCTCTCCCTTTCACCACAGTACATGAAAGGATTTGATGGCACTCGCCCCTGTAGAATCCACTGGCTCAATGCAAGAGATTTTTTTGATTAGGGAGTTTCAGAGTATTGGCTTGACTAGCTTTGTTTGTCATGGTTTAAACCATGGAGGATGGGGGTTATCATTCTCTATCAGCGGCTTGACAGGACTCGAGCTCAGCTCAATAGCAGCTACAGGGTGGAAGATAATTGACTAGGTAATGATGAATGAATCACGGTTAACACATGGCCTAACCAATAAATGTTTACGTGTCATACGATACACTTAAGGGTCAGCGAATAAACCAAAATAATATAGAACTTCACACATTTTATTTGTTCATTTATTCACAAGCCTGACAAACTCCAGTTAACTGCCTTTTGATTATGACTAAACCGATATTACTCATTGCACTCACTGGTTTGGAAACATTCATTCACATCTCTTTCTTCTCATTAACTAGAGACAAAAGCCCAAGTTTGGACTTATGTTCAATTTGTTTAGAGTGTGAAAATAAATGCCCTCATTGCTTCCCACTCATCCCACCTGGAGGACCCTCATTGTTGCACAAAATGTATATGTATGTATGTGAATGGGAGGTTTATTGAGATAAATAGTGTGAGCCGATAGGAGACAAAAGACAGAGTAGAAGCATAATGAGCTCTGTTGATGTGCAGTGTTGCTTGGCCTGTTGACAACCACTAATGAAGTTACAGTTAGTGGGGGGATCTGCTGGCACTAATTAAGCTTGCTGTCATTAACAGTGTTGGAAAGAGGAGGTGCCGCTGTGGAAATGGGTGGAGTGAACACAGGCAAATGAAGCACAGTGATGGATACTAAGTGGGGCTAAAAAGACCAGAACTTCAGGCCTTAACACACGCAGTATTTTCTTTTGTGAACAAAAAGGCAGAAACTTTGACAATATAAATGTTTATAATATAGGATTATGCAGTAGTCCACAAGTGACTACAGACAAGAATCACAGCTTATGCTAAACAGCCTTCACAGGAAATATTTTACACCCAAGAGAACTGACAGGGAGGGCTGGTAGGTCCAGGGGCCACCGCTCTGACATCTGGAAATGCGGCATTCACTACTGAGCTGTTAGAAAGTGGGAAAAAACTCCACTGCCTGTCACTGAGTGGAGTGGAGCTAAGTGTGTGCCATCTTAACCACAGCTCCATTGCAGCCTGTAATCCAGCTCACCACTGAAGCCACCACCGCTGGCTGCCTGTGCAGAACGAGCCTCACAGTTTGTTTATCCAGCACATGGAGCCGACCATTAGAAGTGGGACGCCTGTCAAAAATAAAAAGAGACTTTTCATGTTTGAGGGCTGCAATTGTGGCTCTTGTGTGATGTTTTTTCCTCCACACTGACCCCTCACTCTGAGGTCGGGAAGCTGCTTAAGCCCAACCTGTGGAGCCGGCTGATTTGTTGGGCCAAATGCAGTATTTTTGAATGTGGTGGTGGAGTGGCTTCTTCTGGGTGAGGTGCTCTGGTTGCATAAAATGACTGTGTCTGTGTAACCAGGCCAGCGTACACATAGTTATTATGGCTCCTCGGGCAAAGAAACCAAAGATTCCTCACAAGTGTGCACATTTCCCTTTTCACATCCTTGTTACTTTTCTTCATCTATGCCAGAAATCCTTCACACCCTAAGGGAAATTAAACTCCTCAGTAAGCCAAAGGAAGGTATGCGTCATGCTAATTGAGAAACAAAGGTGTAGCAACACACCTGTATGGAAATAATCTTAAAAATCTCTTCATAAAAACTCTGGGAACTGCTTACAAATTATACAAGCTGTTTAAGACAGCTATTCCCAGCTCGCGACTGATCAAATAAAAAAGCAGCGTAGGGAAAACGTGGAAATTTGCTATGTAGTTAACTTGCGACAGCCACCAATTAGGTTTATGGTTCGGGCGCCTCTGGGCCACTGTCGCCAGGCCTCAGTCTCCCTCTGATGTCATTACACAAATCTGCTGCAGTCTGACAGAGCAACAAGGCTGTAGGACACAGGGGGAGAAGGAAAGTTGGCTTGTCTCCTCTCTTTTGATAGCAGATAAGCTGGCCTTAGGGCCTCTTATCTCATCTGTGCATCCTGTAAATGTAAGTTTTAGTCTGGCAGATTACATCAGTAAAGTCTGCAGGGGACAGAGGCCAGCCGCTGGGGACCAAGATGACTCCCCTTATGTGACAAATGCATCTCTTCCTCCTTTAACAGGACTAGGGTATTCTGTTGGAGATGGTTCCAGCCAGCACGTCCCCACAGGAACTTAAATAAAACTGTCAACTTCTATTTAGTCTAATAGCTCGCCCCGTTAGCATTTGTTTTCATTGTCATCTGAATCCTCTCTGAAGTTCCAGTGATATTACTGGACAGGACACCTCACTTTTAATAAATATCTGCATCCCAGCTGTGTGGTGGTGAAAGTTTTGATGGTAGAAGAGCGTACCAGTTGACATACAAGCCTTCGGTGGTGTACAGCCCACAAGCATGCCATGTGACTGTGAAAGGCTCGTTTTATGCTGCCTAAATACAGCCTTTCTGCTCGTCTAAAAACTTCACCATCCATACACTATATGTACACCACATTCCAGCCACACAGACAGGCGGGCAGACCACATCTGGTGAGTAACCAACAGAAGGCCATCGCCTGTTTTTCTCCCCCTACTGCCTGCGACTGTCATCCCACCCAAGGAGGGGAAGTAGTGAGGTTCCAGTGGTTGGCCAGACAGGGCCAGCTGTGTGACCACAAACCCGTCAGCAAGGGCTGAAGAGATCCACAGGACTTATTACAGACCCTGCTACATACTGGGCCTCACAAATAACTACCTCACAGCCAGTGGTAGCCAGAGAGCAAGGGGCAGTAACACTGCAGGATTTGTCTTTTGACAGCACAGAAATGAATGTCTGCTGCTGCTGTTTAAACAAGCAGATCCTGCATCTACTGTTTTATCTGAGGTTAAAATGTATGGTTTACTTATTAAAATAAACTTGGCTGCTTTAAACCAAATTAAACAGATTAAGTCAGTAAAATGACAAACACACTGAGGGATATAGATGCTGAATAAGCCTGGCAGTTTGGGGTGGACTGTGTTTTGCCACAGTCTGCTGCCAACTCATATCAACCAAGAGCGACTGTTACTGAACTGCACCGTCAGCCAGATCACAGGGCACAAAGTCTCAGAGTGATGAAGTCACTGTTTTGCCTCAGTCCCCAGGGTAGAGATTTGTGAGCTAATCAGCTTCTGTCTCCCCAGATTCCAGATCGTTCTCTCCCTGGGGAGTCGCTAATGGGACAGTGGGACAGAGCCACCACACAGCAGAAGTCTCCTCAGCTCACAGCCCTGACATCCGTCTTCAAGATCACACACCTAAAAAAATAAGAACAATGTTGACATCATTTTGCAGCACACAGAGCTGTGTACACACACACACACACACACATGCAACTATGTGCACATACTTGCAGAAAAGCAAATGCGGAATAAATTAAGTAGTGCATATATAACCTTGGTTATTTGCAATTTGTCATGCAGCCCAAGAAAGATAATTGAAGCAACCTCCCGGTATGCAAATAGAATGATAATCAGTTTTGCAGCTCAACCAAACACACGCAGAGAGAGAAAAAAACAGTTACATTGTTAGCTATTTCTAATAGAGGACACCTATTGACCTATTTCCTTTTGGAAAGGCAATTTGTCCCTCCAAACTAAAACTAATAGGTGGCAAGATGAATGGATTAGAGAGGGCTAGACTGGGTGCACTGTGCCACGAGGCACTAAATCACCAGATTATTAGTTTTATGAGCCAAGCCCATGAGAGAATGATTGCTAATGTTCCCAGAGTAACCAAGGGAAATAAAGGTAATGGAGCAATTTATAAATTCTGATTGGTATACATAGAGAACTTCCAGCCCATCTCCTTTGTTATTTTACTGCTCTCGATAAAATCTACCCCAAGCCATACAAACACTACGAGCAGCTATCAAAATCAATACAATCACAGAGCTGCGTGTGCTGCCTCTGCTTCTTTGTTATTTTTAGTGCAATGCGGTCTGACCTGTGTTATAAATCACAACAATGTGAAAAGACGGAGGAAAAAAAAAACAACAAAAACCTGCTTCAGATTTCACTTCTTAACTTCATCTAAACTGTCCAGCAGACATGCAGAAGGTTATTTACCATCAGCACTCCCCAAGTGTGTGTTTATTGATGATGTTAAAAAAATACATTCATCATATTTTTTTAATTCCAAACCATTAAAAATTGTTGTACCATGACCAAACACACAGAGAAACTGGAGAAGCAGGTGTTTTGTTTTATTCCATCAGCCCGGATAAAAAAACATCGCTCACTCATCTTGTTATTGTAACCACATAACTTTCCATCACACAAACCTAAATCCCTAATTTCCTCCTCTTCACGGCTCTCTGATGTCTAAATTGTAAACCACGCTAAGTCCAAATGTCGGCTGAAATGTTCTGCAGATGTAGGAGCTTCTCATGTGGTTCATGAAAGCAGAGATTTATCTGGTTGGAGAAGACTAGTGCCGTTCAAACCACAACCCGCCAGTCTAATTTTCATGTCAAACTGGGTGGTCCTCCTCTCACATCTGCTACTCAGGAGAATAAACATTACATATCTTCTAACCATCTTCTCATACTGTGTTTTTAAAAAAACACCCAATTATAATTTAATTAAAGTCGATGTAAGCTCTGTTTAAACTAGACGTGCAGCTGCACCCTCCAGTGTATTTTGATTCTCTTTAGGGCTGAATTTAGTTACTGGTGTTGGGATAAAAAGAGGCAAAACCATCAAAACAAACAACATGGCAGGATGAAGGTAGATTTGGATGGCCTTGTCATCGTTAAGACCTGGACAGCTTCTATGTGGGTGTATCTGTGATATGCTTGTTGTGCGTTTCCAGTCGAGCAGTGCTGATGCCTAACCAAGTACACAAACACAATTACACACCACATACACACATTGACTACTTGACCTTCTAAAAGTAGTGTTGCTGACAGCTCACAAACCCCTATTGCAAGTTAAGATCTTGTAATCTTCTGTCCTTCCCACTTCTTGTTTTTTTCTATGGTTTGGTCACTTGCATTTTCATTTCCTCATTTTACAGATATGAAGGAACACAGTGACCCACAGGATAACCTGACAAGACATGTTGATTTGGGATAAATGTCTACGAATCTACTAAAAGCTGGTTTAAAATAAGTAATTTTATGGCTTTATGAGTTACATTAATTCACTTCTGTTTGCTTATTTCTGCACACATAGTTTATTATAGTACTTATGCATCTCCTATACTCCTGCACACAAGATGAATTTTCAGCCCGATTGTTGGTTCATCATCACCATAAATTTCCCATTGTGAAAGAGGATGGCATATTTCACCGAGTGAAACAGAACTTAACCAACCGTGGGAGCAGAAATTCTCTTTTTGAAGAAAGCTTATCTCACAGTGGGAAGATGTAGTAGCTATGCTGCTTCATGCTTTGGTTTTTTTATGGTGACACAAAGGCATGTTATTCTGGTTTAGTAGAATCTTTTAAAAATCAAAGCAGGTTTTAAAGCAATTCATAGTCAACACAAAGAATCATTTTAATTCTACACACAGCTTACAAGAACGATAGGAAATAAGCGCCGGCATGGACGTCGATTTTCCAAAACGTTCTGAATGTTGTGCGGATCTTCAGTAAGCAGCATCAACGTATTCTGTGATCCCATAGTTTCAATATGATGTGGTTTGGTTTTATCCAAATGTGACAAGGCCTGTAATAATTCTTGTCTTTCTTCCATCAGCTTTTCAGCAGCTGGAAACTGTCAAGGGAAGCCACCCCAAGCAAAATGTTATTCCAGCTTGTTAGTGTTTGAAGTCACAGCGAGCTGGGCTGCAGAAGCAGCCGCTGCCTGTGGTTTATGGCTTGTGGGGTTGCTTAAGATATGGAGTCTCACTTTCCAAGTCAGGATGTCTCACCGCTATTGAAGCCACAACTGTAGCTGTGAGATAACACAAGCATGTTGAGAAGAAAGGACTTCACAGCATACGTGCAGCCTTGAGTCAGTGAGTGACAACACTACACTTCGTATGTGTAGATGTGTGTGTATTCAGGGTAGTGTTTGTGCATATCCACATACAGATTCACACTGCAACCGCTTGCTGAAACACTTCTACTTCCTCTTTTTTCTCTTTGTACTGTACATGCTCGCTTTTTAAAAATCTGCGTAGCAGGAGAATTCACGGTTCACCTTATTGTTTTGTTCTTCTCAACAAAACATCATGCTCCTCTTTCATTCTGGATGTCAAACATATTTTATTCTTCTTAGTTTCTTGTATCTTTGTGTCATGCTAGGGAGAAATAACTAAAGTCATGAGTTGTCAAATTAGGCTGGTTGTGTTTCAGTGTTCTTTGTTGGGTTTACAAAAAAAACAAAACTTTTTTCCCCCCAGACGATTAAATGGTAAGAAACTCAGTCAAAAATGCAAATCTTGTAAAGATTTTAAAATATGATTTCTTGTGCAAAAAGTTTGGAGGGTGTAGTTAGTTTTCTGACCACATTAAAACACTTAGAAATGAAAGGACTTAATTTTTTTTTTTTAAATGAACGAATGATGACTTTATATTACTTTTTGAGGTTTTGGTTGTTAAATAAAGTCCTATATTAATTTGTTTTCAGTGTCCAAGTCCAAAACTTACTTTCAAAATACATAAAAATCTCAAACCATGGTCACTTATCCTAAAATACATTAGAAATCATCTATTTTAGTGTAGTTTTTAGCTAACCATTTTTATTGTTTGCTAAAAAGAAAAAGACAAATGAGTTTTGTCCTGATTGTAAAACACTTTGGTAATATTCTGTCTTCCCGTCTTTATTTAAAAATTCCCACTGGGTTGGACAAGTAGTGGACAGGAGCAGGTGGAACAGAATGCTGTCTATGATAATGACTGGCCAGGATGTGAAAAGGTCTTTTATATACTATGATGAATAAACCATTAGAGCTTAAGTGAAGGACATGCAGATACTAATTGGAAATGCTTGGATGATTCTATTACACCACAAAGATAAGGTTAGGCTGAAAGGTGGAGAGGGCGATGTGATGCTTCATCTGCTCTAGTGATAGTTTCCTCAGTTCACCATCTCATAGCTCCTTTGTGGAGCTTGTGTTAGAAGCTAGGCCAGACAGATACACATGCACGTGCAGAAACCCACTCAGACATATGACCTGAGGGTCAGCTGTCATGGTTGCAACTCGTGCTTGTCCCTCAGGGAGGGCGAGTGGACAGGCTATTGATCAGCTGGAGTATTATCAGAGTTGAAGCTGTTTATCATGCTGTCTGCTCTCAGCAGCAAGACTCGGTCTCTAATAGAGCGTGGTAGGGAGCTCTCTTGCACCTGTCCTTGTCACCCCCACACCTTAAGCATCATCGATTCCTATGTCACCCGTCCTTGTGCCTAGCCCCAGAGGAGAGCGTCTCCTCCTGTACTGTGAACATCACACTATTTTTGTCTTTTCTTGGCAGGTTGGAAAGAATAAGAAGCCTGATTTCACCTAAAATCCAACCCAACCCTTTTGAGGAGTCAGACACAAGCAAAGAATGTGTGATATATATTTAGAATAATATGTAATTTTTTGTTATTTGCCCAAGTGCTAATATTAAATATAAATATTTTTGTCAACAGTAATCCTTACACATACAACTTTTCTTCACAATAATTTATGATTCCAAGAAAAAGTCAGAAAATTGTCATAATGTATTGGTTTCGGAGCTTTTGACAAAATTTAAATAAAAAAAAAATTCAAATTCAAAAAGTCAAAACATTTAACACCCCTGTTTTCTCAGTCACGTAGACGAATAGATGTGAAAGTAATAAAAACATTAAAAACATATACCGTACTTGTCTTTAGTTTTTGACACAAAATAGTTTAAAGCAGAATTATTCTCTGAAATAATTTTTGAACATTGAAACATAAAGCTCAATTGTTGAGGAGTTCAAATCTTCCTCAGTTTACACGGAATATCATTTATCTTCAGCCGTGAAGTAATGTTCCCTGTGTAATTAAGACGTCATCATCAAACTCTTTCATTGTTTGTATTGTAATATTTCAGGAAAAAACAGTGACTCTAGAGGTTAAAAAATTAACACAACATTGTGGACTAAATGAACTTTAGCTCTTTGAAAACTTACTATTAGGAAGCCCCAGGAGAAAAAAAAAACCAACACATCATAAAAGTAGAAGGATTTTTTTCATACAATGAGTTCAGAAAGAGGAGTTGTTTTTTCATCATTCACTTCTTCAAATTGCATTAGCCTAAAGTTATGCATGATAAACTGCTCAGCACCTTTTGATCGCCTGAAGTGGAATCCCATATAAACGCATCTGGTGGCAGAGTAAGTCTCATTGATGGCACAACAATTTTAACTGTTTGATCATAAAAGACTAACAATGTCGTTATCAAAATGGATGTTTGATCCCATCCAGACTACATCTCTTTTTAATATGAACGTGAAAGATGGGCATTCTCACAGTCGCACCACCCTCCTGCACCACCAGCAGAAATATTGCTAAATAATAAAAAAATACTCTTCCACTACTAAAAGAAAATATAAATTTAATATAGTCTTTTAAACATTTTCCTCTTCATGTATAGATTATTTTGCAGACAACAGGTGAGTGTATTCTCTATAACTGGTGGGTGACCCATCATATAAGCTCTAGTGATAAAATAAAACCATGTTCAGTCACACTATCGAACCAGTGGTCAATATCTGTTCTGTATACAGCAAAGCTGTTACACTGGCCTATTAAAAGAGAGGCAGTAAATGTCAGGCACCAGAAGCTGATGCCATAAACAAGCCAGTGGACAGTGGTTATTCGGAGGTCACGCAGAGTGCTTAGTCGTCTGTGGCGGCTGGCCGGGGGAAACAAAGTGATGAGGATTTAATGATATCCAGCTTTGTGGCTATTGATAATAGAGTCAATGGGCTGCACTGTGGGTGTCTTTCTGATACACAGCAGATTAGCAGCTCTGTGCCAGATGAAAACGTCAGAGATCAATAGGACACAAGGGAGAATCAATAATCGCCCCTCTGCTCTGTGGCTTTCATTTGGTGGATTGCTCTGGCCCTTTATGGCCTGCCGTGCTGTCAGCGTGCCATTAACTGCATTCATAAAACATGCATCACAGATCTGTCACGGGCATCATATGTTAATGTCTGCTGCTAATGAATATGAATGTGCTGTTCATAAGCCAAGTCTCTCTCTCATTACATTGCTTTGCACTTCACTGATCTGGGAAAGCTTGCCTTGGATGAAATGTAAATCACTGCCTTATTTGACTAAAAACACACAACTATCATAATAAAATGAAACACAGGTGAAAGCAAAATATTTGGTAACAGCAAATGATTGGTTTTGGAGCCGTTAGTCCTGTAGAAGTGAGAAACGAGAGAGCTAATTGCAGCATCGTCGTTTAGCTCCTTGTCGTTAAGCTCATTGTCGTTTAGCTTGGGATAAAGAACTAATAAGGAACATTCGGTCATGTCCTTAAATCTATAATCAGCATTACCTGGGTTGTCGTGCTTCATTATAGCACAGAGATCCTAGATTAATTAGCATTATTGTGCACAGTGAGTGAGAGAATTGGACAGTAATTACATTAACCTTTTGAATCACACCTTGTCTTTGTACAAGATGTGTCTGAGCAATAAAAGATTGCTCCTGCATAGATGATTACTCTTATCCTTGACAGTGTCTGCCTTCTAAATTGATCTAATTAGCCATTCAGGACTAATTTAATTACTTAGGGCTGCAATTGCCATTCTGCTTTTCTGTCCTTGCCACGAAGATAATCATAACTCTGAGCACTGGAACAGATTATCTTTAGCACATGCATGAAGAAAGCAAATTTAATCTGATATGGCAAAAACATGAATTAATAGTCTCTCTTACAACAACTGAATGCAAGCAAAAATGCCTCAATGACACTTTAATGTGCTCTATTGTGAACTTAATCTCCAGTGCTGTCAGAACCGAGCAGGAGAAGATAGTGAGTTTGGCTTTGTCACAGTTATCAGTCTCCAAAGTCGCTCACTTTCCCTGAATATCAATCATGTGAAAAATTGTGTTTCATTTTATACTCTAATGAAGGTGAGAGCTATTTCATATGAAAGAGCATATCCATATGATTAGTATGCATGGTGTAGCCTCATAGTTGATATTAGGTGAAATCATCTTCATGCACACAGAGTAATCTCATCTGTTTCATTTTGAGCACAGCGGCAGGACCGCAGGCACGTAGCAATCTTGTCTGCTCCGGGAACAAGGATGGTTTGAGAAAAGAGAGGTACGAGCTGCCGTGCAGCTAGCCACATCCATAATTGGCAAACAGAACGAGATGAGAATGAACTCTGGGCTCAGCTCGACTTTGTTATAATTAAGTTGAAATTCACCAATCATTTAAACTCACAAATGGAGCTTTGACAAGAGGCCAAGAGCCTATTGAAACATCATTGGCTCGCAGTTGAGGTGGTCATGTGTCTACACAGATGGGTTTCGGTAGAGTATCAGTGTCGTCAATCAGAAGAAGGCAGACCGTCAGTACAAGTTGAATGCTAATATACCAGAGATAGCTGATATAATGAACCTAAAAAAATTAACCTTAACTGTATTAACGAGGAAGTATGAATATTTATTGGAAACAATTTGTTGAATCATTTCTATCAATGACTTTTGGTTTATTCTCTCCTCCCTTTGCAGATTTCATTTTTAAGAATAGCACAAATGATTTGTGCCAACTTTGGAAGCTAATGAGCTTAAACAGGTTCAGAGACCCAATGTTCACAGGAGCCACATTAAAGTCAGTGGTTTTCACAGCTCTGCTCATCATCATACAGTAGACCCGCTTTAGTGCCTGCATGTGGATTTGTCTCGGTCATGAGCCCAGCATATGAACGTTAATGTAATCAGAGCGCTGTTTGGGCAGGGCTCTTTTAATCTGTGATTATAACACCAGATCAATGAGGATTCTCGCTCTGAGCTGTGTCAGTGATAAAAAAGGAGGATTTACATCAAATATTCATTGCCAGCTTTCCCTGATGATTCCTGACTACAGACAACCAATGACGTTTATTCAACACAGAGCAGACAGAACAAAACCAAAGACTCAGCTGCTTCAGATTTGATGTTCTGCAGGGGAAAAAATTCAGACTGTGGTAATTATCTACAAAGTACTGTTTTATGTTTTAAGAAAACTTTAAAAATTGGATTTTTGCCGGCACCTCGTTAAAGGAGACAAAAAACATGTTAAATATGGTTTGCTGACAATATTATGCAATAAAACAAGCCCTCTAAAAATAATTGAATTCTCTAACCAGACAATATCTCATTTGTTAATTTGTCCTAGAGAACAGAGGCATCATATGATGAAGAACCAAACCTTCTAAAATTAGACTGATGTCGTCAGTAAGATCTTTACTTGTTAGAATTTTGAAGTAAATCGTGAAATGAAAGTGTTACCATTATGCGGTGCTACATAATGAATGATTCATTTCTTCATGATTGTATTTACTCAACCATGTATCAAACTTTACCAGACAACATAATGATGTCCAACAGGTCACTACTAGAATCTGAAGCAAACCCACCTAATATTATGGGTTTTTCATTATGAAATAGAATTTATAAAACCTGGATGAGTTCTGCATTGTGAGTCAGTTTAACCTTTTTTAATGTTTGATGGCATTTGGTTGCAAGTGAAAGCAACAAGTACATAATTATCTGTCTAATTAAGCTGCCAAAACACAAACACAGTGCCTGAGCACCTCTGAAACTCTTAGTGCACCGTTCATTAGCATGTGTTATAAGCTTATTAATCATCTAACAGCCAATTAGCACACTGTTACGCTGTGTGTGTATTTGCAGTGGGTGTGTAAATAAATTCTTGGGTTAATTTCTTCCTCTGATAATAAAGGCAACATTATGAAAATTAGCTGTGTGACTATGTAAATGATCTATGTCGTTAATTGCATTGCAGCGATAGATGTTTGCCATGAACCGCGCTGGTGATGCAACAAATATTTCCCAGGCTGTTAGAGAAATTAAATGGGTAGCTGCTGATTCCCTGGGGGAATCCACAAGCTAGAATAATGACATTTACCCAGCCTCTGGCTCACTGATAATGACAATGTCGCTGCTTGGCAGCAGGCCAGCGGGAGGTGAGGGTGATGGTGTGGGGCTGGCAATCATCCCTGAGAAAGACAATGCGGACACACACAGACACGCACTTTGGTCACATTGACAGGAAAACAGTGTGCTTTAAGGGATAAATCAACCCTTGAATCGCCCACTGGTTATTAATAATAATTGCTTTCTAATAAGGGGCCCCCCATTAGCAAATTACCTCTCTACTGAAATACAACCACAGCAGAGCATGTGGATCTTGTAAATGGAATCAAATGGAATTTACTTGACCAAAATAACACTCATCCACATGCACATACACACTAAATTCATAGAAAACAGCCGATGACCACACGCTGCTAATGAAATTAGATGCACTGTGCATTATGGCTGTCAAAATAATGTCATCACTCACTTACTCAGACATCAAACTGGTGCTGAATCAGGGTGCAGCTGTGACCGTGCATCAGAAGTGGTGGTGGCAGGAGGGGGCTGGAGGTGATGTGAGTGTGAGAGGTCAGGGGATGTAGTTTTCTACAAGATACATTTGTTTCAATGTGAGATAAGAAAAGCTTTTAAAAACTGTTTCTATTTGCTTTTGCTTGAACTCCACCTCACAGCCCCCCGGCCACACCCCATCTTCCATGTTGTGGACTTGTGATAAATGCTTCAAGCTGGTCTTAACCATGCATGTGACAGAGGAGGAAATGGAGGCCGGCGCAGACAGACAGGATGAATGGAGCATTTACTTCGGGTGGCTTCCATAAAACAACTTGCCATGCAATACTACCCCTCTACTGCTGACAGTTTTTTGCTACTGACTGTGCAGCTCAGGCGCTTTAGCAAATACACTCAGCATGGCCGAGTGGATAAAGTTAGGCTTCACTAATGCCAACAAAATTCAGAGCATGGTTAGATTCTCCTTGAAAACCGAGAGCATGCAACCTGTGAACTTTCCATCATGACTACTGACAGTTGTTATCATGTGCTTTCATGGCTATAAAAGGATGAGTCTGGCTGGTATTACGAAAGAATTCCATTTAGCTCTTATGTAAGTGAATGTTTTGAGTTAGTATTAAATATCAGCTGCTTTGCCTCAAAGTGTTGGTGCAGCTAATCCCCCACCACCTCCCTTTTTTTACTGCCCCATCAATTAACACATGCTTAATACCTCGGCCTTTTAGAGGCAGCCAAAACTTTCTCAGCCTTGTCATCTGCTGTTGGAACAATTGCTTAATAAAACAGCAGACTCGAAGGAGCACTTACCGGGGTCCAATCTTCTGGAATCAATAACAACAGGCAGGCTATATTGTTTCAAACAAAGAAACAGTGGGAGATGAGAGGGAGAGGGAGAGGGAGAGAAATGGGAGGTGGGTCAATACAAGTGCTTGAGTTTAAGAGATGCTGGCTCAGCCATAAAAAAAAATAACCTTGTAGTGCTGCTGTTCTCTGACATGAATAGGAGCTCCACTTCCTGAGCAGAGGGTGTGTTGTTGATCTCTGAGAGAGGACATGGCCTATCATCAGGGTTCTTCACAAGCATGAGAAAAGTCATGAGATTAAACCTCTGAATAGTGACTCTATAGCTAAAGGGCAGCCACCTGAAGGGAGCTGTGGACTGGCTGGCTGTAGCCTTTGTGACCAGCACTGTTGGACACTGTCAGGAAGGGTCTCAGATGTGGGATTTACAGGCTATAAAAAAAATGATCCCCCATTATTATTATTTTTTTTAACTTTGTTAAAGTTAATAGACATTTAAATTATACTATTTGGAGATGATTAAGATATTCACTGTTCAATGTAACACAAAAGTTATTGCCTAGCTAGCATAATAGTGATATACCAGCACCAGACCACTGACCTAATGGAGAGCCCAGTAACTGAAGCTGTTGCTTCCCTGGGGCCTGTCAATGTCAGAGCTGCATGGATCGCATCATTTCCTGTGCCAGCAGGGCGAGCTGACTGGAGACACCACAAAGCATCGATCTGTCTGTAATCACACAAGCAGTTTTGAATTCAGAAAAACTTCATTCTGAAGTGCCTAGCTATGAAAATGGGGTACTATGTCTTTGCAAAAACAGAGAAAGGGAAGAGAAATGGTGTCAGGTAGCTCTACTATTGGTCTGAAACTGAAGAGCAGATATTGACAACATGCTGTCTATCAACTTCGATAGAGGTCTAATTCCGACTCTGCATGAACTGGTGGAAACACTTATGTGCTGCATCTTTCAGCACGTAATCCAATAACTATTGCACACAACTTTAGCTATCGGATTATACAAATGAGAACACTTGTTTCTGATGCAGAATTAAAGAAAGGAGATAATTAAAGTTGGAAAAAAATATGCCACAATTTTCAAAATCCTGTTCCATTCCAAACAAAATGTGAATGTGAAGCAGGATGATTGTGACTGATGTTACTTTCTGTAAGAAAAAAATAGAGAGTGAAAATTGCAGATTTTTATGATTATGTCAATTTGAATAACCTCTATTTAGAGTGCAGAAGATGAGACTTTTTTTTACTAACAGTAAATGGGTGAGCGATCACACCTGCATCTTTGGATGGAGGCAGCAAACCTCAATGGACAGAAAAGGATAAAATGAAAGTGTGAGGAAGCAGGTGAAGAGGAGGTGTGAACTGTAGCATCCTCCCTGGAGGAGTGTGATCATTTCTGCCTCTCATCTCACTTCCCTTTGATGTATTTACATGAAAGTATCACCAAGTCTGACTCCGGATGAAGGTTCACAAGTTTGAAAATTGATGCACTATGGAAGAAAAAAACTGTTTTACACCACATCATTGTCAAAAACCTATTAGAAACACAAAAACCATCCATCTATTACAAATGATTCTAAGAAGTAGATGAGAATATTTAAGCACTAGGTTTAAAATAATTTTCAAATTAAACATGGATGCATTTTAGTCAGTTGTGCTTGCTTATAAAACACAGTGAAACAACGAAGGTCTGCAAATTTATGAAGATGATAAGTCTGACAGTCTTTTCCCTCTGCTGCCTCAACGTATGGCTCAGGAGCAGCTGTGCAGGGGACAGACAGAGTGAGAGCTGTCTGCAATGAAACAGCACACCATGACTTCCTCCAGCCTACAGCATGCTACCTGCAAACAACCCCCCTACGCCACCCACCTCCAACCCCACCCCCAGTTGCCATGGTAATGGAGACTGGCGTAAGTGGCAATGGGCCAACCACAGACATCAGAGCAGCTGTTAAGCAGAAACATCAGACGACTGCCAGTGGAGGTGATTTATTAAGCCGGCGCTCAAAGTCTATCTGAAGCATAACAAGCCTATAAGCATGCAATGGATCGAATACATTAAACTGGTTGAGGGAGCCCTCTTCCTCTTCATTACAGCATACATATTGCATTCCACCATGCGTGTAAAGCAGAATGAAAAGACACGTTGAATAAAAAATGGTATAAAAAAACTGGAGTGTGCTCAAAAATCAAGCTCATCTTATTTGGAGTATGTATTTATGCGCACTGTGCCACAATTTGCTTTTAAATAATCGACTCTTCCAGTTTTAAAATCTCAGTGGAGCTTTTTCTGTTTATTTCTTGAATAGCCTTTGGTGTATGTGCACCACATTAGCCTCTCAGAAACGTCTTGTCAGGCACGCCGGGCTGTAAAGACTCTTTTCTGCAACACCTATTTCCCTGAATAATAACCTTCAACTAACCTTTAAACCACAGTGAATAATTCGAATCCTATTTTCATATCAATGGCTAAGTCAAGCCAGGCAATTATCTTTTATCCGCATATTTTGCTGTCAGAGGAGAGAATAATAAAGTTTTCCCCTGTGTGGAGCTGGAGGAGAAAGAGAAGAGAGGGAGCCAAGAAAGGCGAGCAAGATACGGGAGATGCTATCTAAAGACATTAATGCAGCAATGAATTATTCAGTAATGACTACAAGATCTGTCACAAAAAAGGGGAAAAAAACATGCTAACATCTGCAGAGTGTTCTGAGGGGGTTGAGCAGAGCAGGGCATTGACGCCAGAACGCCTCTGAAGATAAACATGACAAATTGGCAGATCATCTGTTCAATTAGGGTAGCAGAGCAGGTGTGCCGGTGAGGTGGCTGTGCCACAGGATGACACAGTTACCAAGCCAAACCAGAGGCATGATGGGAATACCTTGTTTGTGTGACAGTGATTTAGAGCGATGCACCAGAAGGATACCCCACAAAAATAAAATAGGATATTCCCCTTGGTACTCATTAAAATTCGACTGCAGACGGCACCCTGCCCCTCTCCCCCTCTGTTCCATTGCTTCATCCTTCTGCTTTTGGCGCCTCAGCTGCTTGACTGGACCTTCCAGGATCATTTCTTATTAATTCATAAAACATACTGCCCTGGTGATTGGATTGAAGAGAGCAGTGGAGCAGCAAAGCACGAGATATGGAAAAATATCACACGTTTTGGCAAAGAAGCAGGCGGGGAGGCAGGTTGGGGCGATGCGGGGGTGTGGGGAGGAGAGAGAAGAATAAGTGGTGAACAGGGAATGAGCTGCATGTGTGAGAGATGATGCTGGAAGGAGTAGAGGGTGGAATGGGGGGGCAAAGGAGGAGTAGCGAGAGGAGAGGTGAGAGAAGGGAGGTGGTGGTGTGGGTGGGAGGAGGGGGAGTTGCAAGCCAGAAACATGTTTTGAAATATTAATCCGTGGTTCTGGCCGTGGGCTGGTGCATAGATGATGAAAAAACGCAGGGGAAACCTTTGAAGCGAGGGAATGTTCCTTGAATTTGTGAAGCGGGTGCCGCACAGACGGCCATGTTGGCTGAAAGCAACTGGGGCAGGTGTGATGTTTCTGACTGTACCATGAGGCTTCCTGGTGCAGTGTATGTTCAGAGTGCTCCCCTTCCCCAGCCCTGACACAAATGAGATGAGTGTGGTACAGTCTTCTAATCCCCAGTGCCTTGTAAAACCTTTGAAAGGAACACTTACTGCAGCATAAACTATCGCTCACAGTCTTAAGCACAGGCCTTGTGCTTTCAGAGAGCGACGTCTCCTTTCACACAACATCCAACCCCTAGTTTTGGGAGAAAAGAAAAATGCATCACAGGATAGCTCTGAATCTCGCTAAGACCTGATGACCTGCAGATGCCTTGCTGAGGCACTAATAGATTTGACTTTGTTCTCAATGTGCTGTTTTAACCACAACCTATTTAATCTCAGTACTGTGCAACTGTGTGGCTACCCGCATGTTTTTTCAGCCTTTTCATTGTGATATCAAAGATCTCTCATATTACAAGCGCAACACCAACTTTTCCCATATTATGCATAGAATAATACAGCAGCAAAAAACACAGCAAAACATAATAAAGTACCTGAAGGCAGTAAGAAAAATGTGATGGCTCATTAAACATTTAGGTAGATAACTTGAATATCCTTCACTAAAAACATCTCATAAGAAAATACATTAAGTTCTTTTTTAAAAAATTCACATTGGGAAAAGTCATCATCATTAAAGCACACTCAGTATCTAAGTATCTTAGATGAATTATGCTCCCTGGATTAACAGACGGAAGGAATATCATTGAATGTTTCCTTTTCTCTTCTGTTCTCCTGTAGCACCCTGCTGGGAAACTTGAATTAGCCTCAGTCTGGCTATTCCATGGTAATAACAATGATAAAGTTTTTTCTTCCTAATTATGCAGAGAACTCTCAATTAGCATAACTCGTCCTCTGTGTCAGTACAAACAGAAGAGCGCCCCGCGGGCCCGTGATGGTTTTATTCCTTTGTCTTTTTTTTCTCTCTCTATTCTTCTCTGAGCTAATGAAGATGTGAGTTGATAAAGATAGCTGTGCAGGTGTAGAGAAGCCAATGGAGGCGGTGTGTTTAGTATGCTGCCCTCTGCAGGGGACTGCACTAGTGTAAAAAGAGGCCTCGAGCATTGGAGAGGCAGTAGTGGCACACATACTCCCTCTCACAAAGCCTACAGCAAAGATTAAAGATGTATGTTTAGGGCAGATCAAATAAAAAGCTGAATCCACAAGCCTACAGAAAGAAAACAACACATTATAAAAGATTTTAAATAAAACCATATCACAGGCTTCGGGCTTTGTCTGAGGCTCTCATCACTGCACTTGATAATGCCCATCAATCCTGTGATCATCAAAAGAAAAACGCATTATAAAAAGCGTAAACCAAAGCTACTGTTTGGGATTTGTGCATTATAATCATCCTTGGGGGAATCAATGAAAGAAGCTGCAACCAAAGATGACTGATATGAAATACACCTCATGTAAATAAATAATGTCAGTGTGCAGCCACTTGAAGATGGTAATCAGGCTTTACAGAGACACACGACTGACCCCTGAGATTTAAAGGTGTTGTGTGCAGTTTTTTTTTTTTAAACGCACAGGAGAGTGAGCAGAATGCAAGGCATTAAAAGCTGTGTGAACACAAGCGGGGAAGTGTGTATTATGTACCACTGAGTGCTGATGAAAGTGCCTGTAAGTCCTCAAGGGTTTGGCAGTAAACACTACAAACAGACAATCCCTAGAGAGCACTATCTTCCTCCTCCTCCGCCTCCTTCTTCCTTCTCGTTGTGTCTACGACAAGATGTTCTGTGAAAGAGACCATGCTGAGGGTAAGGAAGCAACATTTCCTTTAAAACAGTCCAACCAGATGTCGGCATCCCTAGAATAGATGTGCTGTTACTGCTGAGTTGTGGTCTATCAAGTATCGTCAAGACCGAGAAAAGTCACAGCTGAAGGTGTGAAGTGGACAACCCACCACCATATGACACGGTGATATCCAATCACGGGCCGCCATTTTGACACATCAGCAGCACTCTAGGGGGCTCAAGTATCCACATTTCTGCTCAGTGGGCGCTGGGCCTTACGAAACACACACCACGCACACATAGGAATGTAAGGAGGCCGGGTGAGCTCTGCTTTCTATAACAAGTGAAGATGAAAGGTCACGTAATGTTGTCAGATTAGACACTGCTTTTGGTCCAGCCTTCTTGGAGATCGTCCAGACACATTAGAGGGACATGTTTTACCATCGGCTCTTTTAAGGTGTTCTTGTGAAATCCTCTTCCCCTCCTCACACTTCCACTGTCTCAGGCACTCTGAGAAGGAATGAGGCGAGGGTGAGAGAGTGCGTATGTGTGTGTGAAAAGAGGATTTCACAAATGCCTTCATCATTTAAACGGCTGTGCTGTCGCTGGAGCACAGCATGAATAATTCAGTGAGACTGCTCCTTCTTCAAACAGACAAATAGAACAGGATTACACCCCCACAAAAACAAACGGTAAACACCACAATCAAAACAACAGAATTAATTAGGTAATTAGGGAAACAAAATAAATGTGAAATAATGATAAACTCTTCTGAGACCACAGCTGTAACTCTGTTATATGCAAATATTCAAATTCAAGAGTTCAGAATAGGTTTACAGAAATGCTGCATTGTCTGTAAGTGTCTCACTACCTGCTATAAAAGTAATTATAAAACAACAAATATTGCACTGACCAATGAAAAAGTGGTCAGTCACTATTTGTAAATATTCCAGTTTTAGCAGTAATTCTGTTGCTATTCATTTTTGTCTATCTCTTCCAGAATTTCTTTGTGCGTACAAAGCAGTCCCTCTGAGTAAGAGAAAAACAGATGTGGTGTTTCTATAATTAAAGAATGATCAGCAATCCACTCTAAGGATTTGTAGTTCATTTGCAGTCACGAGTTAAGGAGGTCTTTATCTGTTTCTCATTTCAACTGGAGCACCTCAGCGCTCCATAGCCGATTAAAGATGTAAGCACAGAGAATTTCCAAAGAATCTGACTGTGAAGAAGTGAGTTTTGGTTTGCATTGTGACCCAAGAGGTCAGGGCTAAACTTTCTGCCTGTGGCAATTACGAGCTTTGACTTATACGATGAAAGCGCACTTGACATCTCTGGTTTTCATTGAATGATGAAGCCTGACATGGGGGGAGTTTTAGGTAAATATGAACTATCCATTTCAAGCGATATTTAAACCATACTCCCAAATTACAGTCCTTGAACAAGCAGTTAAGAGCAGGATGAGCAAGCTGAGGTGTAATGACAGCTTCTCTAAGGTTTACTGAAAGTGATGAATGCTCAGAAGAGGGGATTGCTCACAGTGAATTCATGAATTTGAAAGAGATTATTTAAGCACAGATCAATTTGAAAGTCCTATAACTCTGCACCGACGCAATGTTTCAAGGGCAGAAAAATACTAAGTACCACCTAGTGAAAAAGACAGTCTTTAACTTCCTGAAAAGCCTCTTTTGCGACCTAAAAAAAAAAAAAAAGAAAAAAGAACTTTCCGGATCAGATAATGCCTCATGTAGTAACATGCAGTATCGTTGGACTGAGAAAAGCGTTTCATACAAGTAGAACTGGACATATTAAAATAAAGCTTTTCTCAAATCAAAGAAGACTAAAATTCACAAAGTTTTGACAAACAAAGCATTTAAACAGTGAACAGACAAAGAGTTTCTGGTCATAGTTTTGGACATGGAAAACTTCCACCTACCCGTGTAAGCTTGTAAAACTACTTTTGACGGGATCACAAACCTCTGAAAAATGTTGTGAAAAAAGATGTTCTGATGGCACCTAAAAGACTCACGAGGATGGTGCTACTTATATAATAGATGTGGCATTTACACTTGGAAAAAAACATGTTGCTTGCAGACACAATAGGCACAGCCTTTTTTCCAGAGTACTCATCCTGGAGCTCAGCGGAGGCTGAAATAGACGCTGTTAATATGGTGCAGAATGTTCTTAGATCAGAAGCAAGACTGATGTCTAAATGGAATATAAAATCTGCTCCAAAAGATGATTGAATGTTGCAGATTTTTATTGCAGCAATGCAGGAATGGCCAAACACAAGAAAAACACTCTCAACATGAACAAATAATAGTTTTAAATCATGGAGGATCTGAGTTGTCAAAATGGAAAATTATTCAGAGAACATTTATCATCCCCAATAGACAATGTCTACAAAGAGAGTGTTTATTTTCATGATATAAAATGTTATTAGGAATAAAATGATGCAGATGTTAGCAATGTGGCCTCACTGTAATAACAAAGCTGGTTTCAACCCTGTCTAGCAACAGCCTTTCTGTATGGAAGGTTGCATGTCCTTCCCATGTGTGGGTTCTCATTGAATTGTATGGATTTTGCCGACCCCCCAAAGACACCTAGGTTTGGCAGAATGATGATTGTGTGGTGCTGCAACTGTGATTTGTTCATGGTGTACCACCCTCTTGGAGATACTAACTGAGATGAAGTTAGAAGTTGGCCTTAAGAACAAATAATATGTACTGCTTAGCTAGACAACAGACAGACATTTTGCAGTCATGGTATCATTTAGAAATGCAATTGGAAAATGTTTTGTCCAAATCAATTTTACCAGCTAAAAAATGAACACAGACATGACAGGTTGTATGGCCAAACTACCAAGAACACGCAGGCGTAATAAAATCCAATGATATCAGACGCTGTTGTTCTTTTGAGTGAGTATAAATGTACTGTTGAGTTGCTTCTAAACTGCTGGGAGTAACTATACTACCCAATGCTGAATACAAACCCCCAAAGACAACATTAAAGGCTCTGTAACACACTGAGATTCAGCGGTGCTATCAAAGGACTTTAGAACAGTTCCCCCAATGTCAGAGTATAGAAAAGAAAACATATCACTAATAAATGAACAAGTGATAGCAACAAAGAAAAATCTAGTACAAAAAGAATAAGTTCTGTATCTTTCTGAGTCAAATGGAATAGTGAATGAGGAGCTAAGGCTGCTGTCCTGCAGGGGCAGAGCGGCTGTTTTTCTACTGCAGCACATCCCCATCTATGCCAGCACTCATTTACTGATCTCATTAATATCCTTACTCTGAGGAGGAGAAAGACAGCAGCCGTGAAACAGCTCTTCCCCCTCCACCACCACCACCATCTCCTTTCTCCTGCATCCTCCATGTGCTTGCTCCACTGGGTCCCCCTCCCTTGCTTCTCATCTCCGCCTCTCTGTAGTTCAGTAATTGGGCTCAGCTCATTGTTATTCAAAACCCTGTAGAACCAATTAGCGGCAGACCTTCTGACCCTGGCTTGCTATGTAATGGTGCAAGCTAAAGACTTTAAGTGAGGAAGCCAAGAGCAAAGGTTTTAAATTCCTTTAGTTCCTGATTAATAATCCTGTCAGGGCGATCAGAGACATTAAAGAGAAATTCTGGTTCAGCTCCTGCTTTTATGGCGTCTCCCTTATTTCTAGGCTGTCCATTAAAGCTTAATGATGCCGGGGGTCGCTCTCTCTCCTCTGTCTTGTCAGATAAATGTACAGTTAACAGGATAATGAGGATTTCTGATCCTCAAGCAATCCGGGACAGAGGAGCCCTGTGACCTCGCAGGGAGGAAGTAGGGCAGCAGGGGAGTATAAAGGGGGAAGCAGCAGAGGCGGCATGGTGGCAAGGATAGCGGACGAGATGTCCAGCTGCCCTGGAGGATAGAGATGAAAGCGGCAGGGCGGACAGAACCTGAGGTGGAAGGCAGAGATGAGAGGGATGCTGATAACATATTCATGCAACATTGATGAGGGGAGTGAAGGTAAAGCAGTGGTGAAGGCTGCCAAGGCAGTCTGCTGCTGCAAATGATTTGTTTAGAAGAAATACGAGCATCCATCTGTGTCATTGCAACACTGCCTTAGTAAAGAGGACATTAAAAATATTCATGAAGAATGTTTGTGTACACAAATTTTGTTAAACTACTTTTTTTAAATGAGCACATTATTGTCTGTGTTTTGAATTTAGACCAGTTTGTAATAAATTTGTTTAGTCTTTTCTTTGACTTCCTTACACATTTTTGCAGTAAAAAGGGAATTCTCCCACATCACTAAAGTACAACAAAAGTCATCTGATTTATCTTTTAGTAATTGGTGAAGCATGTTTGGTACTAAAAGTGTAGGTTGATGAATGGATGAACCTATTCATGGGTTAATTCCATTCATCTTCTTTACCTATCAGATAATCGAAGAATGTACCATTCTCATGAGTTATTGGATATGAGATTAACTAAGACGAGGCTTGGAGCGCTGGCCTTTCTGTGTGGAGTTTGCATGTTCTCCCTGTGTCTGCGTGGATTTTCTCCGGGTACTCCTGTTTCTTCCCACCTTCCAAAAACATGTTTGGTAGATTGATTGGCCGGTGCTAAATTGCCCCTAGGAATGACTGTGTGTGCATGGTTGTATGTGCCAGACCCCGTGACAGACTGGCGACCTGTTCGGGGTGTACCCTACCCTCGCCTTAAATCAGCCGTGATGGGCTCCGGTATCCCCCGCAATCCTGTAAGGGATAGACGGATAAGAAGGTGAATGTGAGTTTAACTAACCACTGGATTTCCTACAAATACACAAACAAAAATGTATCCAAAGTTATTTAGACAGATTTATGAAAATCCACTTAAGTTGTTTTATTTTGAGAACGGACTTAATCAAACTGTAATTAAATTGTCTACACTGAGCCTCTACTGTCTTCAGAAGAAATCAAGTTTATTGCAATATGTAGAAAAACAGTCAATGACTTATTTTAATTCCTTTCCAGCAATTAAATTTAAACAAAGTTGAACTTTGCTGAAGTTTCAACAACCCTTTCAAAACAAATGATGTAGGTAGAAACTTTTGGTCATCATTTATTCAATTTAACATGATTGAAAACAAACCCAATCTTCTCATGGATGAGAAAATGTACCAAACAAGTCTTTCTACCTCAATTCAACAGCAATTTTTTAAAATGTTTTGGGACACTTCTATGGGTCTTCTAAAAATGTGTAAGCTCCAGATAAAGTTGAGTATTTTGCTAGAAAAAAAAGTTTCAAAATAAATTATATGCTACTTGTAAAAGTTCAAAAAATTAACTCTTTTCTCAAGACTTTGGTTGCTGTAGCAAATTATTTTTTCAACATGACAGATGCAGCTCTTAGAACAAAGAGTAGAATTTATTTCAAACCTCTTTAAAAGTTTTTTTTTTCAAAATCCCAATCACACATACATTTACCTCTGAGCCCTAGCATAACGGCTAGAAGCTTGTTAAATGCTTCTCAGTTAGAATATATGCTCTCAGCCATAATGTGCTTAAAATTCTCTCTAGGTACTGAGCTAGCTCTTCCTAATATGTCCATATATGGACTCAACTGCACTTGAATGTGAATCAGCACTTTTAATTTTTCAAACTAAGTCATTGTGATGATCACACCTGTTTTCTGAGGCACATTGGATGGGAACGTTGTTTGCATTTCTCATACTGAAGTGCTTTTTTTGGTTCAGTTATCAAAGGTTGACAGAGTGCTTTGGGAAGATTCACATCCAATGCTGTAAACACTGGCCGCTTCAAGCCCTCTGACACTGATACATCGCCTTCCAGGCCGCTTTAAATCCTTTTACAACAAACTCCATAAAGCTTTTTGGTCCCTAAATATTTATGGTTGCCTAAGATTCCCTTGAGGGTTGTTTTCTTTCAAAGCATCAAAAGCGCTAAGTCATGTGGAGTTACTCCAGACATCTTATCAGGGAGTCAGGGTAGGAGGCCCTGGTGGTCTGGCCATCTCCATTTGAGGAGGAACACACAAGGAGGAAGGTCCTGAGTGCTTGTCCCATCGTCACTTCTCCTCCCTGTTCTTCTCTGTTAGTGGATTCAATTGACCTGCCAAACAAACATACTGCTGCATGACCTCTGTTCAGCAGACAGAGAAACAAACCAACTTTATTGTGTCAAAACCACCTCAATTGCAGACCAAAAAGCTGTTAAACTGAGGCACAGCAAAGACAGTTTCTTTATGTAGCATGTTTCATGTAAAAGCTCATTTAAAATGCGCTGAGTAGAACATAAAAGTATTTTTGGATGGTGTAGAAGATAAATTGAAAAGTACACTTAAAACAGAGTGGAGTTAAATAAGTAAAAAGAGGTAAAAGTTTCCGATCTACTTCCTTGATCTTAGTTTACTATTGTTTTTTTTAAGTCATTAGACTTTCCTGATGGATTTGTTTTACAGATTTGTCTTAGCATCCCATTTTGTAGATTTTCCTCCAAAGATTCTAGTCAAAGTTGAACAGCAGCGGACCCAAAATGGAACCTTGGGGAACTCCAAGTGTGTTGTTGTTGGCAAGATTATCATTTTTTTTCTACATGCAAAATAGTTCCTCATGGAACAAAAAACAAAACACTGCCATACAAAAGAAAAAAATCTGATTTTTAGATGATTTGGTAAAAAAAAAAGTCAAATGTAGCTTTGAGAAGAATCAGATTTGATATGTTCCTCTAATCAGTTCTATTCTAGTTTATAACCGTTTTAACCATTAAAAGAGAGAAAACCACAGGCATTATCCCGGAGCGCTATGATTACCCACAATGTAAGAGAAACACGTTAGAAATATCAATTGACACGACACACTAGCAGACATGACAGTGTGTGATCCGATCTGCGTGACTTGCGGATAAGAGTCTCAGATTAAAGTGTGTGCCATCAGTGTGGGTTAAGAAGTAGAAGTAAGTACAGGTGTACTGGTGGGGAATCCTGCCATTGCACAACTTCCTGAAATGTGTCACTATGCAGTTGCTGTCAGCTCCTTGAAACAAGTGTCTCTAAAAAAGCAGCAATGGACCTGATGAGTCCTCAAGCATCCTCCCAAAGCTGTGATTACTGACGTTTACCCTCTTTAATATGTGTAATTCCCATTTTCTCTGATTCATGAGTAAGGGCCCTCAGGGGGACCATAATAAGTGGCAGTCTGCCAAAGCTCTCTTGTTGGAAAAGCTCGAAGTCACAGCAGTTAAATTCAGCACGATAGCTTCAGGTTGTCTCATCTACTTTTATTATTGTTATTTGCATCTTGGAAAACTGATGATAGCTTTACTGTACACTGTTTATTTCCTTGTCACGCCACTGTGCAACGTATTTTGTTCGTGGCTGAGTCCTCATAAAATACACAGTATACTATTAACATCATGTTTGACTGGAACAAGCAGAACATGTCACAAATTATTACTTGTCCATATTTTCAGAGGAGCTAATACAAAGACCACTGTTTAGCCTCCCAGGTTTTTTTCAATGTGTATTTTCATAATCTTTTTCCCAATACAGTCGTAAGAAAAGGTTGGATCTTAACAAATAAGTCTAAGGTATTTGAAGCAGTTTAAATCTTCTAAAGCACACATAACAAGAAGATGTGCATGTTTTCTGTGTTTCAGACTGTTCCCGTATCTTATCATTCCTACGCACTAGTTTGGCAACAACATCTTAGTTTAGAAGTTTATTAATATAATAATATTGAATTACCAGGTATATATTGTTTTTTGTATTTCTAAACTTTTTTAAATACCTACTTATTATAAGCTATAAAAAACTTGTAGATTAGGTGCAAATGTCTGGACACGAGCACAAAAAAGGTTGTTTTTTAGATGATTCTAACATCTGCTACATTAAGTGAGTCAGCGGTTAGTCAGTATAGGATCTGATTTCTTCTATTAGCTGGCAGGAGGTTCTCTTTGTCTTAATCAACAGTGCGAATGTGAGAGGTTGTGGTTTCATTTTAATGTCTACTTAGAGTATTCTTTCATCTCTCAGTTATAGTGTACTATGAGCCAAAAACACAGAAGCCTCACTGTTGGAGAACAGCTACATGATGACAGACCCACCAAGAATGTTACCCTGACCACCACATGTAATATAGCACCAGAGTTCCCTTATTAAAGAGTGAAATAATTTCCACCAAAGTGGTTGGTGGTGCTGACAGCTCAGATTAATGCTCTCTGTAAAACAGCCAGAATAACAACTGCTCCTGCACGCATTTTGAAAACCAGTACGTTTGGCTGAGGGAAGCCTGCCAGCTCTAACAAATTCATGCATATTTGGGTCTGTGAACATCTGCCAGCGCAAATAATTTATGCTGTTCTCTCAGCTAAGGGGCAATAAATCCCTTCTGAAAAGTTTTCTTCAACTTCTACAGTAAGCGTGCACTCCCCTGCCTGCCTCCCCTCTTCTCCCTGGTGTGAAGTGGTGCAGACACACGCTCCAACCACAGGCTGAATGAGGATCGTCCCGAGGCATGTGGGAAAGTCCCAGGCACTGCTTCAGTCTACCAAGAGCCAATTGTTTCCTGTCCCTCCTTGGGCTTCAGGGTTAAAACGCACTGTCAAGGCCATACCCACAACATCCTCCTCAATTGAGCTCTGCATTGGGTGGGATCTCAACAGATACGCTATCTGCATTGCATGCCTCACAGTTGGTACCCAGTGGACGTGTTTCTCCACTGAAGCGATAAATATCTCATGATCATGTGAAGATGGATCAAAACATTTGAGCTCACAAACTCTACAGCACATCCAACAGCTTTGTTGTTTAGTTCCAACACAATGGTATCAGGTGATTAAACATCCGACGGGAGTAGCTTTTATGTTCAGAATGCCACCACAACCAGATGGCAACTCAATCAATAATTGATTCTCTGTTATTTTTCTTTTGATGTACACACAAATCCTGAGCTACTTTGGTCCTACTGTGTGCTGCTCAGTCATAGACTTTTTATGAGCAAAGAGGAAGCCAACATTTCCCTCTAAAGTGACTGTAATGTATAATTTTACGAATTCAGCCAACCTAGAAAGACAAAGTCAGTTGAAACGCCATTACATCAATTTGCAAATGGCTTAGAAGCCATCCAAACAAGTCAATATAAATAACATAAAGCACTCAGAAGTAGTGACACATTAAATGAACATTTAGTAAGAAGTGAGTCTATGTGAAACTGGAGATCTTCAACAAATCTTGATCTGTCAGATTTGTGCATTTTTTTTCAAATTTATGTGTGTCAGATGCTTCACTTCCTCCAAGGCTTCTCCCATATTTGCTCTTTCCTCTAGTCCAAACCAGTCTTGGACTCTCCTCCAGCGAACTGGCAGGAGGTCAGCATCAGACCAATCCTGAGCAGCCCCAGAAGGGAACAGCTGTCAACAAGCCACATGGATAGTTTGAGCACTGAGGGCAAAACTGTGGCATGTTGAGGTCACGGGAGATCACTCAAACCGTAACGAACCGACAGCACAGTTGGAGAAGATGGAACTGTCGTGGGTTGGATCTCCTAATGAGATAAAACTATTACACTCAAACCAGTTTGAAGTTCACTGCTGCCTTTTCGGTGAGGAAAGGCCTATTTTCTCACCAATTCTTCAACATAATCCATCACTTTATTATAATTTAGATGGTGAGGTTGTGGGTATTTTAGTGATGAAAGACTCACTCAAGTAGAAAAAAGAAACAACATCTCATGCTTTTCTAATTAGAAAAATTTGATTTGGGGAAAATGAATTTATGATAAGAAAAAAGTTACCTGAAAATAAATTTTTGTATAATTTTTTTTAACAAGCCACTAATGTAAGCCCTATCTTTTAAAAACAACCACAACAAGTCCACACACTGACACAACTTTTTACGATTGAAATAGTCTCCAAATTTGATTTGCGTAAGAAAAAAAAAAAAAATCTTATTGTAGTCAAGTAAATTTCTTTCATTCACAGTCAAGTATTTTTTTAAATTTTTTTTTAACTTCAATATATTTGAAAAATGCATATGGTGCTCTTTCAATATACACTTTTGTAATTATTCGTACTTAAGAAATGTGGAATTTGTTCAATCTAATAATTATAATCATCTAACATGGCGACTTTTTTGTTATTACAGTCTTACTATACGTGTTGTTAAGTGCAAAGTTTTAATAACTTTTATGCCAATTCAGTGTTTGTTTGTTTGTTTATTTACAAGCTTTCCAAGTTTATGTGTCGTGAAAGAAATTTTGATTGGATTTAGGTATAGGTAGATGAAACAGGCAAAATTTCTGACTCAAACAGAAGTTAGTTGTTTTTTTTTTAACAAAAACCAACTAGATACAACAGCACATAAATTAAGGAAAAGGCCAAGAAAATCTAGGATTAGCACAAGTCAGTTTCATCAAACAAAAAGGATACTTTCATCTCCAATTTACAGGCAAGTCTGCCCTCTGCAGGAAAAATGTGAGCATTTGCGTAATTACTTTCAAAGAAACTTGTTTTTAATTGTGTTCATCGTTGGTATGTCAGTTCAAATGTTAAGATGTCTGGTAAATCTTGAAATTACTAAGAAAAAAATGTTTACTTCCCAAGTAGCTGCACGGTGCTGCAGTGGTTAACACAGTGGCCTCACAGCAAGGTCAGGATGAGAGCTGCCTTTTTGTGTTCTCCATGAGTTTGCATGTCCTCCCCGTGTCCATGTTGGTTTTCTCCAGTTAGTTCGATTTCCTCTCACCCTCCAAAAACATGCATGTTAGGTCTATTGGCTGCAATAAAAACATTGCCCCTAGGAATGAGTGTGTGTGAATGGTTGGTTGTGTGTAACCTCGCAACAGACTGTTGACCTGTTCGGGGTGTATCCTGCCTCTCGCTCGAATTCAGCCGGGATAGGCTCTGGCATCCCGTGTGGTCCCATTAGGGATAAGCTGTTCAGAAGACAAAATAAAACTTCATAAGTACAAAGTAATTAGCAACGTTAAAGTTTTAAAATCCCAAAATTTAATTTACATTAAATCATTTAAGAGTAAAATTGCTTCCTATTGTTTTGGTTGTTGCAGAGTGAATTGTGGTCCATTTAAAAAGGGTTTTGTTTTACTCTCACGAGAAAATGTTAAAGTTATTTTGCATGATTAATAACAGGATAAAAAACACAAGAAAGAAAACAAGTCAAAAATATTTTCCATATGGACTGAGTATTAGTTTGCAGACAGTGTCATTTTTCTGTCTTTATCAGATGTCAAACATTATTTGTCACCTCCTCCTCTAATCATGTGAGTTGGGTAGCAGGGGTCTGAAAGGGTTTATCAGAAAAACTGAATTACCATAGAGACAAATCTACAATGAAGAGGTGTAATCGTACTCAGACACTCAGGCGTGGATCAAAGCAGCATGGAGACTCTAGAGAGTAGCAGATGAAAGAGGAACACATTAAGCTGTTTACTGTGGTGACATGAAAAGGTGTTTTAGCTCAGTATTCTGCTTAATGAGGAAGAGAGAGAGTGAGACAGGGGTTATCTTTTTTAGATATTCACAGATACCCGTTCACAGTGTTTTACATCCCTGTTCAACATCAAAAGAAAACTCCATTTTCAAGCAAGGTGATGTTTGATGTAGTGAAGTCCTTGGAGATTAAATTAGCTTTTAACTATTTCAGGTCAGATCTTATTTTTCAAACATGAGGTGAATCTTTATAAGTTCAGATTTTTTTTGTTTTATTATGATCAGTAAAGAGATGCTTTGCATACACCCATATTGGAGTTTAAAGTAATAATTGATTTTAATTAAGAAAACAAAGCTGACAGTAGTACTCCGGTTTCCTCGCACTCTCCAAAAAATGCATCTCAAGTTGATTGGCCGCTATAAAACTGTCCCTAAGAATGAGCGTGTGTGTGGATGGTTGACTGCGTGTGTGGCCCAGCAACAGACTGGTGACCAGTTTGGGGTGCAACCTGCCCCTTGCCTTAAGTAAGCTGGTACAGGTTCCGGTACTCACTGCGATCCAGTAAGGGATAAGTGGTTCAGAAGCAAAAATAGTCAAATGATCATAGAAATATATAAAATAAAATGTAACTTTTAATAGTCAAAGCTGAAAAAGTCTCAGTGTGACATGAGAGTACAATTTCAACATGTTTTGAAGCTCCTACAATTTCTCACTGCCCCACCAAGTTGAGCTCTTGAGCCTAAAAACCACTACTACGCCACATTGAAAACAGATGGATCAAGTACTCCTTCTTTATTTGTACTGCTCACTGTTATTGGAAAGAATCTCAGTAAGAATGAGCAAATCTGGCCTCCTGTCAGGAAAACAAACGGACACAGATGTAGTTTTCCATTTTACTGGCTGTTTATGTCTTGCAAATTCTTTCTCCAGAAGAGAGAAAAAGATGCTTTCATGTTTTAAAGGCTCAGAGTGACCGCAGCCCTTTGTGGGGACGGCACTCTTCCAATACTAATGACATATAGTCACACAAGACTTTGGCAGCAGTGCGCTACTAAGGCTCTATGCCCATTGTGTAATTAGTCTACCACTAAGTCCTGGTCTGGGGAAACATTCACAACCACAATAAACACAGGCAGTCTTTCACCTCAGAACACTTTAAGCAGATGGACATATTCTGGCAGAGCAATAACCAGTAACTCCAGTACCTTTCATCCAAAAATTAAGCTGATGATATAAGTTGTCTAATAAGTGTAAGCACTTTTTCATCTGAATTTATGGCCTTGGAATGGTTAGTGGTCTGTTTTTTATGGCTGTACACATCCACATCAATATTTTTTTGGAGTGTGTGACTCATATGTGTTTGAGAAAGAAGAATTATTGCAAAAGGTATTAAATACAAATAGGACCCATCAAACAATATAAAAAGCCACAAACTTTTGCAAATACTAATGACGAGATTTGTTGCACTTCTGCCATCTTGTGGCTCTAATCTAGCATGGTTATACTAATTTGATTGTGAAAACTTAAGGATGTTGACCAAAAAAATTAACTTTTAGGACAAAACGTGTCATTTTTATTTTCAATTTTTTCTAGTTCTTTAGAAGTTGCAGTGTTTCCATTTATCAAATGTTCACGTCAACTTTGCTGAAATCTAGGTATCATTCTGAACACAATCAGTTCAACTAAACTGGTTTGCAATGAGCAACCTCAGAGAACACCTTATCAACACATAGAAAAACTTCTGAATAAGCTGGTAATTCTAACTTTGCCGCATTAGGTAGCAGACCAGCCAGACAAACTGCTTAAACCTGAATAAAATAAGTCCATTAAATAATAACTATACTTTTGCCAAGTTTTGAAAGTTACAAACATTAATTTTTACTTCTGTGAGTCTATACAGAATGTAGTTAACAACAAGTTTCCACATATGGTTGAGTTGTGGTTTTTGGCTTGAAAATGTGAATGGGAATAACAAGAAACATGGTCAAGAAAGCATTTAAAGCAGGGGTCTCAAACTCAATTTACTTGGGGGCAGCTGGAGACAGAGTCTGAGCCGAATGAGTATGGCCATGAAACATTCCAATTCTCTCAAATCTCTTTATTTTTAACACGAATTAATTTAATTGATTTTTTTAAATAAACCAACCAGTATTAATACATCATTCATATCAGTTTTGCGAGAGGCACTGGCATTAATCTTTTCCAATAAGATGGGGCCGCAAAATATTGTCCAAGTTGGTCCACGGACCGCGAGTTTGAGACCCCTTATTTAACCCTATATCGCCAAACGTATCATATTTGATACGCAATTTTTATTATTATTAATTAATAATTATTAATTAATAATTATTAATTAATTAATTAACGAATTATTAATGTATTATTTTATTATTATTATTTAATTATGTTTCCAAAAAATTAGAATTTTCTGACATTTATTTCTTTGGGTGGGTTTTGTAGGGTTAAAGTGTAGAGACTAACATCGTGCAGCATTCCATCAATTATTGTAACTTTAGTTTTTCCGGTCGTTTCAACAATAAAGATAACAGTTTAAATGTTTGAAAGCGTTTGGTTAAGGTTTAGTAACTTGTGCCAAGCAAGAATGTTTGTAACTAATCTGGTAATGAAAACAGCAAGGTTAGCGTGTTAATTTTGATACACATTTCATTAAAAAATGGGCTATCAAAGCATTTTCTCACACAGTACACAATATTAAAGTTTTATTGTCGTGTCCGGATTGTCAGTTTACTTACGTTTCATATTTTTTCTTGCCAGTTATGGTGCAAAATGGGTAAGACGCCATTTTTGTTTAAGGGACCGATGTGAGATTGCAATACTTAATTATTTTTTTACTATTTAAATTATTTTGTGGTTAATTTAAATTAAATTGCGTTTTTACAAATCTTTTAATAAATACCATAGTCATCATTTGAATTTAAGAGATAATATAACTTAGAAAAATGTGTAACGTGTTCAAAGGCCACAAATTGACAATATATTTAGTAAAATCTACAACTAATTGGACTAAACTGCTACAACCTCACTGTGAGATCAAATTGATGAGTTATTTTATTAAGTTAATTATAGGTTTGTTTGAAAGTAATCTCTACTTTGTAATCTCTGATGTGGTCTTGGTTTTAGGGTGAACGTTAAGCTTACTCAACTTTTTGAGTAAAATTACTACTTGTTAATGTGCTGTGTATTGTTCTAAAACGCATTCTTTGGAACTTTGTGAGTTGCATGAAACAGTAGGTTGTATGCATCATCACTTGTACATTTTTTTTTGTTGCTCATGCACATCTGTTTTGTACATTTTTGTTTGATTTACAGGTAATGACAGCATCAAAACATCTTTTTTTATCAAGCTTCGACAAAGTCCTTGACTCAAGAACACCAAAACACATCTTTAGGAACATTTACATACAAACCGGATTCCGAAAAAGTTGGGACACTTTAGAAATTGTGAATAAAAACTGAATGCAATGATGTGGAGGTGCCAACTTCTAATATTTTATTCAGAATACAACATAAATCACAGGTCAATAGTTTAAACTGAGAAATTGTATGATATTAAGGAAAAATATACTCATTCAAAATTTCATGGTGTCAACAAATCCCAAAAAAGTTGGGACAAGGCCATTTTCACCACTGTGTGACACCCCCCCTTCTTCTTAGAACACTCAACAGACGTCTGGGCATTGAGGAGACCAGCTTCTCAAGTGTAGACATAGGAATGTTCTCCCATTCTTGTCTAATACAGGCCTCTAAGTGTTCAATCGTCTTGGGTCTTCTTTGTCTGACCTTCCTCTTAATGATGCGCCAAATGTTTTCTATAGGTGAAAGATCTGGACTGTTGGCTGGCCAGGTCAGTACCCGAATCCTTCTCCCACGCAGCCATGATGTTGTGATTGATGCAGAATGTGGTCTGGCATTATCTTGTTGAAAAATGCAGGGTCTTCCATGAAAGAGACGACGTTTGGATGGGAGCATATGTTGCTCTAGAACCTGAATATATTTTTCTGCATTGATGGTGCCTTTCCAGATGTGCAAGCTGCCCATGCCACACGCATTCATGCAACCCCATACCATCAGAGATGCAGGCTTCTGAACAGAGCGTTGATAGCAACTTGGGTTGTCACTGTCCTCTTTGGTCCTGATGACATGGCGCCCCAGATTTCCAAAAAGAACCTCAAAACGTGATTCGTCTGACCACAGAACAGTCTTCCATTTTGCCACACTCCATTTTAAATGACTCCTGGCCCAGTGAAAACGTCTTCGCTTGTGGATCTTTGTTAGAAATGGCTTCTTCTTTGCAGAATAGAGTTTCAGCTGGCAACGGCGGATGGCACGGTGGATTGTGTTCACTGACAATGGTTTCTGGAAGTACTCCTGAGCCCATGCTGTGATTTCCTTCACAGTAGCACTCCTGTTTTTGATGCAGTGTCGTTTAAGGGCCCGGAGATCACGGGCATTCAGTATGGTTCTCCGGCCTTGACCTTTACGCACAGAGATTTTTCCAGATTCTCTGAATCTTCTGATGATATTATTCACAGTTGATGATGACAACTGCAAACTCTTTGCAATTTTTCGCTGGGTAACACCTCTCTGATACTGTTCCACTATCTTTTTACGCAACATTGTGGGAGTTGGTGATCCTCTACCCATCTTGGCTTCTGAGAGTCACTGCCAATCTGAGAAGCACTTTTTATACCCATCATATTGCCAATTGACCTGATTAGTGCTGATTGGTCTTCCAGGTGTTTGTTGTATGCTCAAATGACTTTTTCCAGCCTCTAATAGGTTCTTGTCCCAACTTTTTTGGGATTTGTTGACACCATGAAATTTTGAATGAGCATATTTTTCCTTAATATCATACAATTTCTCAGTTTAAACTATTGACCTGTGATTTATGTTGTATTCTGAATAAAATATTAGAAGTTGGCACCTCCACATCATTGCATTCAGTTTTTATTCACAATTTCTAAAGTGTCCCAACTTTTTTGGAATCCGGTTGTAGTATGATGGTGGTGTTCTGGAGCAGATTTTCAGAGAAATCCTTTGTGATTGTGTTCTTGAGCAGGTTTTCAGAGAGGTGCTTTGTGCTTGTCAGTCTTTCTGATTGGCTTTTAAAAGCCACCAGGGTTCTGTAATGTCAGAGCTGTCTCTAGTGAAAACACATCTGTTCCTGGTTTAAGCCAGGGGAAATTGGATTAAAAAAATTCCTCTTGAAAAGCTTTGGATTGTTCTTTTTGTAACAACTGAAAGCAGATGAAAGATAAAACCGCAAATCCGCCTGGAGCAAATATTTAGGGTTTTTTTTTCTGTGAAGTAGGTCACAAGTGGAAGAGAAGCTAAACACTTTCTTGTGAATAGTCCGAGAAGGATGGTCACTCTGGCTGAGGTTCAAAAGAACATCACATTTTTTCCTCTACAAAACACCCAGACAGCACATCTTTTCCATCTTTGGAGAATTCACCTTGTGTAAATGATCATCGCAGAAAAGCATCCTGGAAAGAAAACCAGTTGGTTTCCATTTTAACCCACTTTGTATCAAATGATCTTTTAAGTACGGGATTATAATGTTTACTCGACGAACACCCCAGGGTTAGGCCTGGAGCTATGAAGTGTTTAAATTAAAGACCATCTGTCTAATCCATATGGAGTGAGTCACATCTTGTACGTAATTTGTTAGAGAAGGGATTTTGGCTAAAGTTATAAATTTGTGATTAACAGAAGGAATCAAATAAATAAATGTATGTGTAATTAAAGCCTTCATAAAGAACCAAATAAGCTGCTAACTTTGAGAACTTATTTAATGTGTTCCCCTGCAAGTGAAACAGGAATTATGACAGGTTGTTTGACTTACTAGTGAGAAAAACAAGTTAGGATAATTGTCACTTTCACATAATAAACATGAGTACAAAATTTAATCTGAAGCAGTTCATTATAGTTTAACCAAATTTACAATGAATGCATTGCAAATCATTCACCTTTAGACTCTGAATAAGCCTTTGTAGTTTAAACTGTCAATTTTTTTTCTAAATAAAAAAACGTGAATATACAATATTTCTTGGCTGTTCCACTAAAAACCCTAAATGCACCGTATGTCTTATTGAGTTCTGTGGTCTTTGATAAAATTTCTACTTTCCATGTTTGTGCAGAAATATCCCAATATTTCAGCATTTCTTATACATTTATTTTTGTGTGGGAGGCACACCCCAAAAACCATGTTCACCTAACAATCACAAAAAGAAAATGTGCAAAGGCCACAAAGAAGTGATGAATGTGCATGGGCTTTAAAGATGTAATTTTTTATATAAAACATTTGCACTTAATTTTTCTTTACTATAACATAAAAGTATTATATTCCACCTTTTTATTTGAATTACCAATCTCAGATGAGTGAAGGATTAAAGACTTTTATTAGAAAATTATGACAGTTTGCACAAACAAATATAACCGCATCTGAATTGAGAAAAAAAAAAGTGTTGATGAAATTATGTGGAGGAGATGCTGACATTAGACATCTATTTAATAAAAACTAAAAAAGTGGAACTTAAAAATATACCAAAAAAGAAGAGGGCAAACTTAGCAGCTTTCATGTGAAAGAAAAAAAAATTGTCAAGGGACTAATTTGATATCTTCATTTACTTTTTTCTTGATCACATAACAGAGTTTGAATTTTCAGATGCATTTAGGGTAACTTGCATCAGTTGACCATGTAAAAATAACCAACATCCATAGTTAAACTTACAAAAGCTTGAAATTAAACACACAAAAACACTTAGACGGCCTTGCGGTGGTACTCTGGAGGAGCAACTTCATAATCACTTGCATTGAAGAGTGATGCAGAGTTCTTTACAAGATACCTGGAGTAGAGAAACAGTGGAAATATTTCTTATGGACGTCATTGACATTGTTGGAAGTACTAGTAAATACTCACTTGAGAAAATCTTGCAGGTAACTGAGCAGCAGTGCAAGGCTCTTTTCATCAAGGGGAGTGTATGCCAACATGGCTCCAATTCTCACTTTGAAACACAGCAAAACCATATAAGCAAATATCTAATAGAACAATGTATAATTACCAATTCAAATGTTCTAAATACACACAGACATTAAAATGTCACAATGCTTTCATACCAAAAAGTCGTAGTAAGTGAGGAGCACCGTAGATCTGAGACATAGACGTATCAGGATGATTGGCCAAGATGTCTGCATACTGAGGCCTCTCAAATTTATACAGAAGTTGTGTTCCCAACATGACATTGAAATATTCCCGGATACCAGCAACCACCTCGTTTACAGCAAACTCCCTAAGAAGTGCAGAAAAGAACAGGTACTCACTGATCACAACACAGAATGAATAAAAAAAAAAAACTATGATCATTTTCTTTTGAAAGGTTTTTACTTGCTGTCAGAATTTCCTCGTGATTTCTTGTAGCTTGCATAATCTTCAAGAACAGCGTCAACATTTTTTTTTGCCGGCAGATGAAAAAGCTGAAGACAAAAAGTTAAACAATTAAATTGGAAAATTTTTGATCACATTACATATTGACAACATCTTGTAATTTCACTAAACATCATGTTTTCAGTTCACCTGTTTTTGCCGTGTAATCAAGTCCCAGTCGTCCACAAGCCAAGGTTTCAGCTCTTCTGGGATTTTTACTTTGACCTCCACTCTATTAATAAAGGTTTCCTCCTGAGAACAGGAAACAGTCTACGAGACTTCAATAGCTAAAATCAACAAGGTATAAAAAAATACATCTGAAAGAGTTTCGAATTTCTACTCTTAACTTGAACGTTTTAAGGACACTAGAATAATAGTTTTTATTAGCAGTAAAACCAAGAACTTCATTCTGAAGGACCAACAAATTTGCTAAACTTACGCTCTCTACAGTCGGATCCACACGGGCTCTCTTCTTTCGTGGTGGGTGGGTTGGGTCGCCCCCTGAACTGGTTCCTTCTCCTGCTCCAGGAGCCGCAGGGACAACAGCTAAACAAAACGTAACTGTTTTAATTCTTCCACTAATGCAAATTTTAATGAATAACGGTCAAGATATTAAAAACCGTGTTGTGTAAAAATAGATAATGAACTCACTTTTCTGTTTGTTCTTTTTGGTCTTCCTGTGAAAGAAAAAAAATATAGGTGGTCTAAAAATAAGGCTTATTAAGATGGAAGGAAAAAAAAAACTATATCCTTACACATCATTTTTCTGTGACGCAGCAGGTATCTTTTTGTTCGGTGCAGCACCCCTCATTCTTCCTTCCACATAATGGTCTCTAAATGTCAAAATGACTGATTTAGTTTTTTATTCAACGTAAAACATCAAAGACAAACTGAAAAATGCAACCAATTTTCTAGACAAAATATTTACTTGAAACCTAGCATTAGTGAGAAAAAAATCTTACTGATTTGCCCTCTGAAGCTCTTTCTGTTTTTGAAGATTACTGTCCACATACTTAAGCACTCTGCTTTCAGGAACCCATTCGTCCCAACTGGATAAAAGGAGGAATATGATCAACAACAGAGAATTTGGCAGAACAAATATAGATCATTCTACTTCAATACTTACTTCTTATTCCATCCACTGTAATGGATAAAGTATTTAATTTGCTTGTCCTTGATGTTTATCTTAACACACTGCAAAAAGAACAAATTCCAAATTAACTGAGACAATATACACTGGATCTTGGGGTCTTATTCACGAGAGGAGCAAGGATGGAGCAGGAGATCAACAGACAGATCGGTGAGGCATCCGCAATAATCAGGATGCTGCATCAGTGAGTCGTGGTGTGAAGAAAGAGCTGAGCTGAAAGCTCTCGATTTACCAGTCCATCTACGTTCCCACCCTCACCTGTGGTCACCAGCAGTGGGTGGGGACAGAAAGAATGAGATTGCAGAGACAAACTGCCGAAATGAGTTTCCTTGAAAGAAGCCTGGGTTTCCCATCTGAGGCTGATGACCCGGCCCCGGATAAGCAGAAGCAAACGGTCCGAAAAGAGCCCCCCACTTGAATAAAGGAAGAAAAAAAAAAGATAAACCCACCTTAGCTTCGTAGAGCAATGGCCCATGAAAACACAGCACTCTTTCACCTGTGAAAAACATGTTTGATCATCTTAGTAGACAACAATAACATATGATCTGAATCATGACTTTTAACGCAATTATTCAAGTACAATTACCTGATCATTAATGTTTATTTTACACAATTTCCCCCCACAGAGCAGCCACGTATCCTCTTTTAAATTAACCAAATCGCTTTGATTTCTATATTTTACTCCTGATTATTTATGTCGATCATGTTTATCATCTAATGGAATCAACTGAAACGGAAGAGGTTAGCATTGAGCTACAATGTAGCAGCCCAGTGTGAGAGAGAGAGAGGTGGGCGGTTATGTCTGTTAGGATCAAGGAGAAATATTGTTTCTTTGTATTTTTTGTTTCAGGCTTTGGATTGCAAATTAAAATAAGCTTATGTAAACTCTATAGTGTGATTTAAAAAGATATATATATTCACAAATTTACAACAATAAATGCTAATACCGCTAACTGTGCCGCGGCTACTGATGGTCAGAACAGGCTAGGCTAACGTTAAGGAGATATTTTTTGCTTTAACAGTGATTAGCCCAACAGAATCTGACATTTTAGGAAATATACTCAATCCTACCTTCTTGAAATTTAGGTTTCGGGTCTTGTTTCGGCGCCATTCACGGATTAAACTATCAAAGTATGAGAAAAATTGCCAGCTCCCATTCCAGTCTGCAACGGCGCCGCTTTCAAATAACGTCATCAACCTCCTAGTGACGCACTAATCCTGGGACCTGAGACGTTTACGTCCCGCTTACATAACCATTTCCGGTGGAGTTTTACTGACTTTATTAGTGTAAAAACCTATCCAATTTGTAAACAAACAACGTTTAAATAACTGCTTTTTAGATTTTTTTTGTATTGTTTTTCAAAAATGTGCTTGCACGTATTACGTGGTGATGTAAAATAACACCCATGGAACTAAATGTAGTGTTTGGTTCTGCTGTCTCACTCGCAGGTTCGAATCCCGTTCGGCACAGTAGCTTATCTGTGATTAGTTTGCATATTAACCAAAATATTACAATTCTATGCTGGATTCCTTGCTTGTGTCGGTTAATCTATTCTCCTCCCGACACAACAAAAACATTGGTAATGGCAGAAGTACAAAACTGGTGCATTACCGACACCTGTCTGACACAATCACTTCACACCCGACTCTTTAAACCAGTACAAGTCAGGAAACTTAGCAACGCATCGCATCCCCTCCTTGGACTACTCTCAACCCCCTCAGGTTTACGTGCCTTAACCAAAAGCATCCCTCATGATCTCCAACATACGCCCCATCCACAACTTTACAGCACATGGTCAACAATCTCCATCTCCTCAAACAGCCCACACTCTCCATCCCCATCAGGGTGCTTCCCTATAAGCCAAAAAGTACCGTTCAACCCCATGTGGCCAATCCGTAACCCACTTAACACCACCTTCGCCTTTCTAAAAACATGGTTAAAACGGATTGCTTTATAATGTCCATATGTGCGTCACTTTCAGCAAATAACTGGTGGTGACATGTGGCCCCACCCCTCGCCTGCTAACCAACCAGAACATGTTCCACGCTCCTCCCCCAAAAGCAATAAAATAACCATCTATTAGTTCAAGCACTCAAAGTAATGTTGGACGAAGCCTATTTCATAATCTGTTTATAAAAACCATTTTTATGCTAGTATTTGTGACCCCCTTTAGTAAAAATCTGTAGCCATATATCATCTTCACACAATTTCTGTAGTAAATCATGAGTTGCACTATAGTTTTTGTACAAGTTCGTGAGTTACATTGTATATTCAATCCAAATGCAGCAATGGCTTCAACATACGTATTTTGTGAATTGGTATCATTTTATGTACATGACCTCATATTACGCTTGATAGGGTCACTAGTGATGTGATGACAGGGTCATGACGATAAGGTCATCACTCAGACTTGAACCACCTTAAAAACATTGCCGAAATCAGAGGTTTGGTGTCCAAACTACTTGGAGGTTCTTATTCATGCATTTGTTTGCTGTAGGTTAGATTATTGCAACGGTCTACTCACTGGTCTGAACAAAAAGGCCTTAAAACAGCTGCAGTTTATTCAAAATGCTGCTTGCGTTCTGATGAGAACCAGAAAATATGATCACATTAATCCTGTGCTCAGGACTCCGCACTGGCTTCCTGTGGCGCAGAGATTTGACTTTAAAGCTCCCCGAGGACCTGAGAGGCCTCCTGCTGGCACCTAGATTTAGGTTTAAACATGGAGAAGCAGCATTTCATTTTACACTGCAAAAGTCTAGAACAAGCTTCCTGAGGCTGAGACAGGCCTCTACCGTGACAATCGATTTGTTTTAAATGTGCCTTTGTCTGAAGATTAATCACTCTTTATCTTTTTTTATTATTGTTTTGTGGTTTTAACGCACTTTTTCTGTCTTTGACACTTTGAATCGCCTTATGAATGCATTGTGCTTTACAAATAAACTTGCCTAGTGCTTGGGAATTATTGAGATAAGAGAAATGAGGTCATCTGATTTATTCAAGTTTTTTTATCTCAAATTTTTCAGTTGTTGAACATAGCAGAGATGAAGATGTTCAGGTCTTCTTGGGTATTCACCAGGATTGACAGATATAGGAATGAGATCAGAGAGGGAGCACATGTCAGAGATTTTGGAGACAAAGTCAGAGAGACCAGACATGTCCAGAATAATGCTGAGTTTAGATCTGCAAGGCAGCCGGCCTAGGACATCAAGGTAGATGGTGTGAGAGAATTGTTAAGTGAACAAAACTGAATTGCTAAGGTGCCCCCTGTTGGGAAAAGCCAAAAGCAGAACTTGGAAGTAGAATCAGTCTGACAAGTTGTCTCTCTATGTAGCCCTGGTTCAGGGTGTACCCCACCACACATCTGTAACCAGTGGGGAATGCTGTAGCATCCCTGTGCCTCAAGTTGGATAAACAGTGCATCAGATAAATGTGGTTATTCCATTAAAGATGAGATAGAAATGGTCTCAAACAATTGAGACAATAACCTTCGAGGTAACAACTAAATCTTCTTGAGATTAATCTAATTTACACTTGATGTATTATTTGTTGCTACATTTAACCAATTTTTAAATATCGAGGTTTTCTCTTGTAAAATGTTCTTTTTACTTTTGAACAAGCGGGATCAAAAAACCATGATAAATCCATTAACAAAAAGAAAAAATGATTTAGATATCTTTTTACATATAAATTAGCACAGCAGGCCATATAACTGTTCAAAATGATCAAAGCTTCTATTGAGTTATTGACATCTTCTGATAGCAAAACAGACAGAAACTGAAAATGTTACAATGCATGTCAAGCAACAGTGACATCTTTAAATAGCATTAATAATATAATCACAAAAGAAATATTACAATGACAGCAATCCATAATTACGGATCAAACAAATATTGAAAACATAATATAATAATAAATAATCCTAACAGTAAGCACAAGTCAAAAAAAGCGAACAAAAGAGGGGAGGCATCAATAGTCGGTTCAATCATTTTCAATCTCCAGGCCAGAATGCATCATTTGATTCACATGAGGACTAAACTATCACATGTATGTTAAAGGCTTTTGCAAATACATTATACTCCATAAAACGCTATGCATCCTGTGGCCTCACTACAGAACAGCACAGCACTTCAATAGGTGAGTTTTCAGGCAATTGGCGGACATACAAAGCTGAAAACTGAGCGCGAGCCGTTACTCTGCACTGCTTCACACAGACCTTATAAGACTAACTTGAAAAATAAAAAAAGTGCTACAAACAGAACAGCCTGAAATGTAATTGATGCATTTTAAACTAAGTGAATAGATAAAACATTTTCAATTCAAAAGCAATTTTAGAACGACCAAAAACAATCCTCGTCTTCAAAGTGACGGAGAGTATACTGGTCATATCTGGAGTTTTCTGTGAATTTTTGAAATGTAAAACACAGAACTATACATAAATAAGAAAATTTTGCAATTTATTGATATACATATTTATATATCTAAACATAGCACAAAAAAGGTCTAATTGTGTGTTCAATGAACTGCTATCCTTCATTTGGATAGAAATAAAAAGCCGGATTCTAAAAAAAATGCCCAATTGTCATATTGTTTATCTACTAAGCAATTAGAGATTGTTTATAACTGATTTGCTTGAAAGCAGTGAGAAGAGAAAGCGTGCCGTTATGACAACGGAAGGATCTCGCTTTTTTTTTCGCATGTCTAGTGGCAAGAGTTCCAAGAGGCATAGGGAATGCTTCTTATAAAAAAATAGCACACATCCAGTATAACTTATATAAATAATTCCTTAAAATAACCACAGCATGAATGTCTGATAGAAAACACATCTACAGTGATAGCAACAAATGGCCAGATCTTTCTGCAGCCAAGACATTTGGAAAGAAACGTAATATTTAGAAAATAAAGAAACTTTGCCCTTCGTTTTTCTCCATCAATGCCCATTTTCTTTATCTTCTAAATACGTTGCAGAAAAGTTGTTGCTTTATCAAGTTCTGTGCATGTACGCTGAAATAATGCCGTTGACATTAAATATTGAAACAAAACTGTAAAAACAGGTACAAAAGCTACAATATAATCAAAGAACCACATGAACAGGTGTGAAAAAGTCTTCAGAAAAATATCAACTGAAGTAACTCACCGGACAAGAAGCGTCCTAAGTTTATGTACACAAGTAAAATTGAAAATAGATTTTCCTCTCTGTACATAGCACTGTATTCTTTCTTCTTCCTTTTTACTATTTACAGTAGGCCCCCCTCCAAAACGAGGCCCCCCCTTTTGTCTTTTAGTTCTGTGTGGATTTCAGTCAAGAGAGATAACGTCTGATATTGAGCCGTAAAGGGCCGCCGCTGCTGCTGCAGCTTCCACAGAGGACCTCGACAATGCCGAAATGGTGTGGTTGTCTCTATCCTTATCCCGATCCCGCAGACTACTGGAAGACACTAAACTGCTGGTGCTTCCACTATTGCTCCCCCCGTTAGTGACCGTCAGCGTGCTGCCGCCTGGGGTGCTCGGCTGTTCCCGTAACATTTGAGAGGAGCTGTAGGGCAGGAATCTGTGGAGCAGGTCGTGGTCCTCAGCGGCAGAAGAGGCTGCCGCCATCACCATGTTGTAATGCTAAGAGAATAGAGAACAGTAAGCTGTTAGAAAGCAGCTAAACATTTAATACAGTGAACTAGCTCAGAGGCTGATTACTGAATACACAGTGAACAGATGTTTATTTATTTTTTTTTTTTTTTATTTTGAATTACTCTATTCATCCCTCACCGGGGAAATTTGTTTGCTGCACTCCTTACACCACAGATGTGGATGAAGTTAAAATAACATTAACAATGACAATGGAGGTAGATAATTGAGACTTAAGCATTACAAGTTACAATTACTTTTTAAATTCTCATTTAAACATTGGGAAATTTGTAAACAAATAAAATAGTAAATGATAAAAACTGGAAGTGTTTGTTACCTGAGTATCACCTTGGAGGAAGGAGAAGAAATTTAGATCTGTAAAAAGAGAACCAAGACTTTGTGTTATTTAAAAATTTTTTTACAGACAGATTATTTGAGGTTCCGGGCAAGGTACCTGGCAGGTCCCCTGTGTGATAATAGTGGTGGAAGTCCTGGATGAGAGGTGGTGGGGGTGGGATGTAATTGGTTTCCACTGGGGGCATGCTGGGAGCTCTGGTGACAGGTGAGGCTTGACTGTGTAGGTTTAGCACTCTGACAGGAAATAAAGTCAGGAATAAAAAGAAATGAACTGACAGAAATCTTTGTGATCATTTAACTGGAAAGCCTACCCTTTGCTTGCAGGAGGGGACACGGGAGACAGCGATGGGCAGACTCTTTTAGGAGGCGGCTCATCCTCTTGCTCATCTTCTGAGGAGCTATCCAGTGTCAGGTCAATCACGTCAACTTTCTTGTTGTTGTCATGAGACGATCCACGTTTTGGCTCACAATTTTCTGCTCTAGATAAATCTGAAAAGACACAAAATTCATTGCGGGTTCTCTAATTAAACAGATGACTCGACATTAAGAGTCTAGGTCACACACACCACTGTCCACGCCATTATAGGAAGCTGAAACTTCCTGCACTTCTTTTTTAGCTTTCATGGGTGACCAGTTTCCGTCTTCTTTGAATTGTATTTCATCGCAGTCGGAGCAGCTGTTTAATATTTCCATGAACAATCTGTAAAAAAACAAGACAAAACTTTAAAACAGTAGCAAAAGATGAAAACTAACCATTGAAGCGCCTTGCTCATTTGTTGATAAATGAACTTTTTTTTTTCTCAATCACAAAGTTTTACTCACCCATCAATAATAAGGTGCTCATAAGGGGCCTTCTTGTCGCACACTGGACACACCCAGGTAGGCTTCTTTTCATTCATTTGTATATAAAGAGTAGCGTCAAAGCACTGAAGGTGTGAACATGTCATTGATCGGCAGGGTATGGTCAGCCTCATCTTTCCAAGCTTTAATATGTAGAAGAAAAAAAATCTCAAAACAGCAGCATAAAGCCATCCAAATGTGACAAAATGAATTAAATCAGAGTGATAAAAGTACATTAAGAATAAACCTTAAAGTACTATAATTCATTAAGATAAATAATATTAAAGACCGTATTTCATCCTGAAGTTACTTGTATATGAAGAATAAACTGAGCTTATAGTGACTATAAAATCTTTTTACAAAACTTGAGCAATAATTATTTGTCAGTTTTTCATATTTATTAATTTCTCACAAAGAAATTATTTACCGGACAAAGGAGCGAAACTCGTAAACTGGTTGTAGCAATCTCACTCTCCGGATCAGCCGTTAATTTTTCCTTAACTGTGAAAAAAAGAAATAACAAATATCAAGTTTCAAATGTTTTTCCAACAAAGCTAAAAAGGATTTATAAAACTTTGGCAACTTTGTACATTATTATTTTATATATATATTTACAAATATATATATATATATATATATATGATCGAACTCCTGTGCACATTACTGTAGAAGAAACACAGATTGTGTGGAAAGGAAAAAAAATAGAACAGAGTGACACTCTGACACAATAACAGTTGACCATTCAACAAAGGTGCAAAACATAAGCAGAAACTTTTTCACAACTTACAAACCGGATTCCAAAAAAGTTGGGACACTTTAGAAATTGTGAATAAAAACTGAATGCAATGATGTGGAGGTGCCAACTTCTAATATTTTATTCAGAATACAACATAAATCACAGGTCAATAGTTTAAACTGAGAAATTGTATGATATTAAGGAAAAATATGCTCATTCAAAATTTCATGGTGTCAACAAATCCCAAAAAAGTTGGGACAAGAACCTATTAGAGGCTGGAAAAAGTCATTTGAGCATACAACAAACACCTGGAAGACCAATCAGCACTAATCAGGTCAATTGGCAATATGATGGGTATAAAAAGTGCTTCTCAGATTGGCAGTGTCTCTCAGAAGCCAAGATGGGTAGAGGATCACCAACTCCCACAATGTTGCGTAAAAAGATAGTGGAACAGTATCAGAGAGGTGTTACCCAGTGAAAAATTGCAAAGAGTTTGCAGTTGTCATCATCAACTGTGAATAATATCATCAGAAGATTCAGAGAATCTGGAAAAATCTCTGTGCGTAAAGGTCAAGGCCGGAGAACCATACTGAATGCCCGTGATCTCCGGGCCCTTAAACGACACTGCATCAAAAACAGGAGTGCTACTGTGAAGGAAATCACAGCATGGGCTCAGGAGTACTTCCAGAAACCATTGTCAGTGAACACAATCCACCGTGCCATCCGCCGTTGCCAGCTGAAACTCTATTCTGCAAAGAAGAAGCCATTTCTAACAAAGATCCACAAGCGAAGACGTTTTCACTGGGCCAGGAGTCATTTAAAATGGAGTGTGGCAAAATGGAAGACTGTTCTGTGGTCAGACGAATCACGTTTTGAGGTTCTTTTTGGAAATCTGGGGCGCCATGTCATCAGGACCAAAGAGGACAGTGACAACCCAAGTTGCTATCAACGCTCTGTTCAGAAGCCTGCATCTCTGATGGTATGGGGTTGCATGAATGCGTGTGGCATGGGCAGCTTGCACATCTGGAAAGGCACCATCAATGCAGAAAAATATATTCAGGTTCTAGAGCAACATATGCTCCCATCCAAACGTCGTCTCTTTCATGGAAGACCCTGCATTTTTCAACAAGATAATGCCAGACCACATTCTGCATCAATCACAACATCATGGCTGCGTGGGAGAAGGATTCGGGTACTGACCTGGCCAGCCAACAGTCCAGATCTTTCACCTATAGAAAACATTTGGCGCATCATTAAGAGGAAGGTCAGACAAAGAAGACCCAAGACGATTGAACACTTAGAGGCCTGTATTAGACAAGAATGGGAGAACATTCCTATGTCTACACTTGAGAAGCTGGTCTCCTCAATGCCCAGACATCTGTTGAGTGTTCTAAGAAGAAGGGGGGGTGTCACACAGTGGTGAAAATGGCCTTGTCCCAACTTTTTTGGGATTTGTTGACACCATGAAATTTTGAATGAGTATATTTTTCCTTAATATCATACAATTTCTCAGTTTAAACTATTGACCTGTGATTTATGTTGTATTCTGAATAAAATATTAGAAGTTGGCACCTCCACATCATTGCATTCAGTTTTTATTCACAATTTCTAAAGTGTCCCAACTTTTTCGGAATCCGGTTTGTACTTCCTTTTGTAAGTTAAATTTAGCAATTCACAAAGATGTAAAAAATGAATCTGTAGGTAATTGTCTCTACAAAACAGTGACTTACTCAAAGCTCTAGAGTGGTCGGGGTTCCTAATTCCTTTGGAACGTAGTCTTTGCAACAACGTCGCAGATGTCTGTTGTCTTACTAAATACACCGCCAATGAATAATTCTTAAACCAGAAAAGTGACAGATACACGTCATGCTGGAAGCTCATACTTTCTGAAGGTTTGTCTGATATTCTGCCACAATGATCTTACCCTCCCGATTTCTGATGCCCAGGATACAATAACTGAGTTTGGGACAGTAGTGGACAGCCGAATAAGAGATGTGATGTTGATTGGACGACTTGGCCTTTTTGGTTCAACTCCATTTTTGGTGGGTGGAAGATAACCCTGCAATTCCAAAAAAAAAAAGTGTTTTGGATTTTTAGCAAACAGAGAAACAACACATTAAAACTCTTGGGATAAAGAAATAAATAAGCAGACTCACCGGGAGATTACAAGGTTTGCCATTGACTTTTACACATAGGCTAGGGGGGAAATGGTCTTCTTGTGGACAACTAGTCTCTGATAAGCAAAATCTAAAAGAGAAGGAAGATGATGAGTTAAACTATCAGGCTAGCTTGTTAAATCATGTCAGTTGGATTAGCCAAAGTCATTCTGGTTCTTTTTTTTTTTTTAAAGAGAAAAACTTTTTGATGACTGATGGATTTACGTCTATATTGCAAAAGAAAAAGAATAAAAACTGATGCACACAACCCAAAAAGTTGGTGATTCCCATAAACAATACAACTCTTCTGGAGGTATTTTAGTTAAAAACAAACAAAAAAACCCAAACTCTTTTGCACCACTTTTCTTTTCTTGCGAAAAAGAACAAACCTTGCTGATATTTGTCAACAACAATAATCCAGTTTTTGTTACGTATATATACCGAAGTTTACATTTTACAAGTTTTTATAAATCATTTCTAGTAAGATGAGTTTTGGTGTTGAAGTGACATTTGAGGAAAATGTATAAAAAACATACCTTAACTGAACTTGAACAGCAAAGTCACATTTGCTCCCAGCCATGTCCCTAAAAAGTTTAAACAGTTCATGTCAGGATGGTAAAAACTACAAAACACAGAATTATGATAACAACAGAACATATTTTCAGTATCAGATAAGAAGTATATTTAACAAAAATTGTGATGCCAAAACTTTATTCCAATTTATTGCCATCATGCACCTAGTTTCTGTGAGAGTTTTACAGAATTAATTTTACAGAGTGCTTCTCTCTTACATAGAGCTGCTGATCTGTTGAACTTGCTGCGGTGTTAAAGCGAAGGCAAAACATGCTTCCTGGAACCGCTGGCTGTTGTCAGAGGCTTTGAAAAGAAATACAAAACAGAAATTTAGCAGTTTATAAAAACAAAAAGCCCTATCAGGATGCTTTTTTATTTAGACACAAACAATCCCAATGGATCACATGCTAAGTGGAAAAAGAGTTTTTGGGACATTTTGCTGAGAAGGAAGTATGGAACTCACAAAGGCTGGTTGGTTTAATCAGCTCATCCAACACGTCATAGAAGGGCAATCTCTGCAGTTTGACGTCTGGATGCACGGGATGCAGAGCTGAGGAAAGGTGAGGGAGACTCAACTCGTGCTTCGGTCCGAGAAGAGAAACAGGAAGCAGCGGCGACGCAGAGCCATGCCTGTCAAACCCTAGCTGGGCGAGGCCAGCGGGCAGGCTGGATGCAGAGTGTACACCAGGAAGAGCTAAGTCTACCGGCGAAACCATTTTGGTTGGGAAACGCCGTCTGTAGAGCTCTTTAATTTTCATCTGTACGGCAGGGCTACAGCCAGTCTTGAGTAGTTGAAGAGCTTTGGTCAAAAGTTCATGTTTGCGGCCGTGCTTATTCCGTCCTGCGTACCCCAACAACACTTGGAGCTCAGAAACTCGAAGGCTCATTACCATTTGCTGGTGAAAAACAGACAAGGAAGCATATAACATATTATATATACACTTATACATGCAGCAGGACAGTTTGTAGTATCACTCACAGTACAAAAGTCCTTCGTTCAAATCTCAAACCAGAACCCATCTAATCTTTGGATGTTCTTCCAGTGTGAGGATGGGTTCTCAAAAGATAATCTGACCTCTCAAATTTGATAAACACTCGCAATCACTCACTCTAAATGAAACTGTGGATGAAGTGTGAGCGTTAAATTTAATCTGAATCTTTTCTTAACGTGTTGGCAATGCAATGGAGTGTTTACCTAATTCCGAGTGTTCAAGACATTACACTTTATTATAGCTTTGAAATGAACTCAAGTTCTGTTGTCTCTGAACTTTTGGGGTAGAAAATATGGAAGCATTGACTTCTCTTATATTTCTACGCAGCATTAACATGTACTTGCTAACACAGCTTCAATGATCAGAGCATTTTCATTTCAGGCATATTTGAAATATTTCAAATACTTTTCTTTGGAGCAGAGGTCTTTTTAACCAGCAAATTAAGTTCAGTGAATGCAAGCTAAAGAAAAACGGTGACTAAAAACAATTGCTGACTATTTCCTTCTAAAAGAAAGATAATTAGATTGACTGTCATACTCAAACTGAGTCCTTATTTGATGAAGATCTCAGTTTTTGCAGCTAAAAAATGTGATGAAATGATAAAAATACTGAAAAAAAAATCTATACCTCTGCTTTATTAATAGATAAAATAATTCTTGAAAGAAATTTTGTACATGAGCATCTTGGTGGTGAAGTTTGATGCAGACTGAACGATTTTGCATCAATACACTGACAAAACAACAAGCAAAAATGCAATGATTGCAGTAAAAGAAGAAGCTCTATCGCTGACATTTGCGAGGAGCTCGGAGTAGAGTTGTTGCTCCTCCGGGTCGAAGGAAGCCAGAAGGGGTGGTTAGGGCATCTGATTAAGATGCCTCCTGAACGCCTTGCTATTGAGGTGTTTCGGGCACATTGCACAGGAAGGAGACCCAGAAGCAGGTCTCGGACCTGCTGGAGAGACTATCTCTCACAGCTGGCTGGGGATCACCTCGAGATCCTACCGGGTGAGTTGGAGGATGCAGCCGGGGTGAGAGAAGCCTGGGCTTCCCGTCTCAGGCTGTTGCCCTCGCAACCCGGCCCCGTATAAGTGAAAGACAACGGAATGGAAAGATGGGAAATAGTTTTCAAGTTGAAATGCTAGCACTTGAAAGACAATAAATAGTCAAATTAAAACTTTCTGAAATGACAATGGGAGAAAATAAAATATTTACAAGTATGACTGTTGGTATTTGGTAATTTAAAAAATACCAAGTGGAAAAATCAAAACACAACAGGGAAGAAAACTAACAATATTTCAATCCAGAGCACAGTGATAATTCACACTAAAACACGGCTCAAAATTATTAGTAGTGTTGATGAAGAATATCACAGATTAACTTTTAGGCCAAAAACTTCACCCTGATTTTATTCAATTCAACAAAAGTTGAAGTCATTTAGCTTTTTTTGTGGTTTGATCAGAAAGATACATATAGCAAATGTTTGGTATAACTTAAGTTTAATCTGTATGGTCATTCCACATGCAGATTAAGATGGCAGATATGTTAGACCAGTGGGAGAGTGTTCGCCCTTGGACCGGAAGTTTGCAGGTACGATTCCCTCTGAGTTTACGTCTAGGGTTCTTGGAGGGGACACCTAACCCACCGTTTTGTCAAACCATTGGCGCCTTTGTGGCGGCCTGCTGCGGTGTAATGCAGCACACAAATTTCCCCGGTGAGAGATCAATAAAGTATACATTCGTTTCGTCCGTCGTCTTCCCTTATCCGGGGCCAGGTCGCGGGGGCAACAGCCTCAGACGAAGCCGAGGTTTCTCTCAACCCAGCTGCATCCTCAAGCTCACCCGGAAGGATCCTGAGTCGTTCCCCAGCCAGATGTGAGACATAATCTCTCCAGCGGGTCCAGGGTCTGACTCTTGGTCTCCTCCCGGTAGGACGTACCCAAAAAAACCTCACCAGCAAGGCGTTCAAGGGCCATCCTGACCAAATGCCCGAACCACCCCATCTGACTTCTCTTGATCTGGTATACATAATTATTATCATTAAACTTCTTAAAGATGTGCATCAAAACAAAAGAGACATGACAGTCAGATATGTTTAGACATCAAAATCAAAAAGTTTTAGAGACGCTAGAATGAGAGATCTGATTATTTCTTCTATCAGAATACACTTTTATAAAAATAAAAGATTGATTACATAATGTGTTTTAAACAGTAAAAGGAACAAATCGATCAAAGCAGAGCATTAGATTAGAATTGATAAGATCTTTACTTAGACGCACTACCACAACACGTGGGATGATCGGGGAATAACAATCATTTTATACCACTTCCTTCACTGTTCCTCTTCCAAAACGCTCAAAGTAAGCCAATTACATGAACAATGACTGTAAATTATTAATTTTTAGTTTAGATTTTAGAAAGCAAACCAGTTTGCGTTCAGATTCCAGGCAATAGACATAGCCCAATTTTTACACATCCTACTTTTAGCACCGCGATTTAAATCCAATGTAAAGCGGTTAAAAATCTACTGCATAATCAGTGATAAAATACTGTCAAAACCGACGATTTAGCCGCTAGATTAAAAAGATTTATCAGTGATTGTGAGCAGGTGAATTTGAACCCAACCTAACGGGAACGTCGGCAACAATAACAAAGCTAATGCTCGCAAGCTAGCTAGTCAGCTAACACTTAGTCTGGTGTCTTCTGCAACGTTCTTTCAACACTATCTAACTAACGATAAAAAACCGCCGGGTCTTTCCTGTTAAACAACAATATTGCAACGACTTGAAATTCAAATGTGAGTGTGTGAGGCATCGATTTGTCAACCTAATGTAGGGTCTCGCTTTACCTTTAGTTCCGCACTATCCGCCATCTTGTTACTCTGGCTGCGCATGCGTAAAACTATCATCCTCCAGAGACCATTGCTGGTACCGCTCCTTCTGCACAGCAAACAGCAGGAGGCGCTGCTGTATTAAATGTAACCAAAGTCCCGTCGTTTTTAAGCTAGCTACAGTAGAACGCACAAAAAAAAAAGATCATATAAGAAACAAAAATAATTTGGAGAGGGAAAAAAAGGGAAAACTTAGTTCTTATAAAAGTTTTTGTGTGTATGACATCAGCATTATACTGTACTATTGTTATATTATACTGTTACATTATACTGTATAAATATTAAAATGTATAAGATATATTTTGTAGGAATTTACACATACACACATCCCAAAGCAGAATCAACTAAGAAAACAAAATATACATATACACACGCACACACACATATAAAACAATAACTTGAAGCAAAAAAAATATGGATTTTTTTTTTCATTAAAATGATTTATTAATTGGAGATGAAAACAAATACAATGACAAATAGGCTACTCTTTTTAGAATATGTTCATACTTACAAGATCAGAGATGCACTAATGCAGCCTACTCAATTTTTTATTTTTAAGGTCTTCAATAACTAATACAAATAGTAATAATAAATATACTGTAGGCCTCTGTGTAGGATTTTAATGGGAATTCCTATCACTCATTTAAAGTGCATTATTCAATTACAACTAGCCTGTAACAAAAAAAAACCCAAAAAACTGAACAGATTTATTTACAATCTGAAATGATGAGGAGAATCATCCTGGCTGGTCAAAGCTGAAGTTATGGATAAAAAAAAAACACAACCCACCATTACAACATACATACATTATCATTGCACTTTGCCACAAAAACAAATATGTGATGGCCTATTTTCATTAAAACAAATTGAAGTATTTGCATGATGACTTCATAAATACAGTGAAAATGCACCATTTAAAGGAGTACAAGTAATTACAAGTATTCTTTTTATATAGATCTAACAGCAGTTTGAAAGGAGGTGCAGATGTGAATTTTCTAAGCCATCTCCCATCCTACAAAAAGCTCATGGTGGAAGCAGAGGAGACTTGAAGGAGCAGGATCCTGTGCAATGACGAGGAGTTAACATCTTACAGGAGAAATGGTGTAATGCGTCGTGAGCTTCTGAGAAAAAGGAGATCAAATAGTTAATCGTGACAACTTATCTGTAAAAAAATGTTTGACTAAGTTACAGACATATTTGGTCAACAACGCAACTCAATGCAATGATAAGAATGTGAAAAATCAAGTTAGAGTAGATTGCAGACAGCGTTTGTTGGGCTCGGAAAAATCCAAATGATCATTTTTTTTATTTTTTTCAATTTAGAAAAAAAAGATCTGCTGCTTTTGCTTTATTTTTCTTACCTCTAACGATGTGAAGCTGCTGAACCATCTCCTCCCTGTACGAAAGCTCCCTTTTCATTTGATCTTGGAAGTTATCTGAAAAATAAAACCCAAAAGTTTATTGACATCAAAGTTAAGAATGGGAATTTTTACATTTGTGAAGATTAATATTTGAAGCTGGAAAATACAAAACGTTTTTTGTGTGTGTGTGTGTCAAAATTTCACTCGTTAAATTTCCCCGACGATTATCTTAACCGCTAGAGGGCGCTTCACCTCAAGCTAAAACAAAACATTAAGGGAAACAAAAACAAGATTTTCTTTGTAAAAAACACAAAGTGGATCTGTAATGCAAAAATATCCTTTTCGTTTAAATAGTTGAAAATAATTTGAGGGGAAAAACTTCCTTTATTGATTACTCCTAGAAAGATATATTTTTTTTCTAAATATTTTTTTTTTCTGAGTATAAGTTTTTAAAGAAATGCTGATTTTTTTTTAAATAAATATACACATTTACACATAAATGTAATCGTGTGTTTAAAAGAAAAGGGTTGCTTTGTGAAGGACTTTTCATCTTTTGATTGTTCTGATACTTTTTTACTCTGTTAACCAATAATAATAGAGTAAAATGTAATATGTGTGACCCATTTCACATGTACTAAAAATACATATTTTTAATGTAATAATTTTATTTTGTGGTAGTAAACGTTGCCTACAGTTTAAATGATATTAAAAATTAAAACAAAAGATAGTTATTTTTATTTAAAGAAAAAAGAATAAAACAATCTATGGAGTACAGCATATGAAAATCCACTTGTTAGGATTTGCTGTAGTGGATTTAATTTTTTTATTCACTACTCAGGTTGATTTTCTGAACCTTACTAATTTGCACAATTTGCACAATTATATATTAAAATGAAGTAAACTGATATTTTTTTAGTTTTTGCTAGTATGCACTGCTACATTTTTTTTCACTCCAGCTTCAACTTTTTGGAGTTATACCAAAAATGAATTGAATATAACTTTCATTTCAAAATAAAACAATACACACTTCTGATTAACATCACAAATCATAAAATACCCAAGCTAGAGTTGTTTTTACTTTATTTTATGCTTTTTAAATGATTTTATTATTTCCTGATGGCCTCTTTTTGTTGGCATGGATATATCAGAAGTTTACTGATCTGCTCTGAAGGTTTTGGAAAAATTTTGCTTTTTCAAGTTTAATGTGCACCAGATTAATTTTCTGTCAATTTTTCAATTACTCATGCTGTCATGCTTTGATGATGTCACAAGTTGATGGTTTGCAAATTAAATTGATTTATTTTTAAAACAATTTAGATTTTTTTTATTGTTCTTCTACAAAGCAAGACAGACAATCACAGCAAATGCAAATAATTGGATGTTTGATCTTTACTAGATCTTGAGATGATTTTTTTGTTATTTTTTTGTTTTAAAAAAGAGAAGATTTTCTAACCCAGTTTTTGACAAATGCTTTCCATGCACCAGGTAGACTCCACAACCAGTGTTCGTTAACACAGCTTTAAACATTCACACATAAAGCCAGTTGTTAAAATAAGCTTACCTTTCAGATTTTGAAATTCCCGTTCAAGCTTTTTTCTCAGTTCGACTTGCTCCATGAGCTGCTTCTGTAACTCCTCTAATCATCACACAATACACAGATATTAGAACAATGAAAAAAAAAGCTTGTACTGCTTGTCATCTTCACAAATACAGATTTGAGGATGTTACTATTCACATGATATTTCACATTATATCTTAGAATAAATAAGCCCTCTTTTGCACATTTTACACAAAAATTTAAGATGGCTAGTTTTCACCTTGGGGTTTTAAATTTATTTAGAGTTCAGTTAAAATGTAAAAAATCTTCAATGGGATGATATAAAAATAATAATAATAATTTATGAAGAAGCAATACGAATTATAATAATCTTTTTAATAATTTTATTTTTATTTTTAAAAACCTCTCTTACCTTTTGCCAGACTTTGAATGTCTTTTTGTGTTTGTACATTCCGGGCTACACAATTCTCACCTGAAAAAAATGAAATAAATAAAAACTCACAAATGAATCGAGCTAAAATTACATATAAAAATAAATAATAAAAATTTAGAAATCTTCTGGCCAGTGGCCTCCTGCCTACCCTCCTCTTCTCTCTCCTTCTGGTTCTCCTCACTGTTCTGTCCGCTCATCTTAGTCTCAATCTCCTCCACAGTGGAAGAAGGCTCTTCTTTGCTTGCACTTTCATCTTGGGAGAAAAAAATATATTGATTTTTTAAAGTGAAAAAAAAAAGAAAATTAAAAAAATATGATGATCTAACCATGTGTTGTCAAAGAGGCAGTCAAGTAATTTGTTGGTCTGAACTGAAATGGGCTGCTCCTTTGTTGCAATTCACTCCTTTCTGGTGTGTAAATCTAAAAAGGAAAGAATGACCACTTCTATAATGCCTGATTAAATCAAATGAAGTCTTAAATTAATAATTAAAATATAGTCTTTGTTTATCATTTTTTATTTTTATTTTTTTGCAGATGAGCAGAATATTTTAATTGCTTTGCACATGCTATTTATTATTAATATACATTGTTTTAATAGTAAAAATGTCTCCACAGACATAATATTTACTGACATAGGAAATACATAAAAATGCATGAAATATTGTTACAGAATTATTACTGTTTTCAGTTAAAAGTCACTCACTGCTGGAAAGGGTGCAGGTGTGTGGGGGTCTGATAACTGCTTGCTCTGCAGTTCTCTGTCACTGGACTTGATCAAGTGGATACTCATTTTCTGTGCTTCAGCCTGGTTGTTCTGGTGCGGCTTTTTGGAATCAGAGTCGCTTTGTGCCAAACTAGGGGGAGTCCGGGGACAGACTGAAGACAGAGACTCTTCCTCCTCCTCTTCTGCTGTTTTATTTGTCTCCACGTCCACATCGGGCTCCCCCTCACTGTCCACACATGGAGACATGGAGCGGTAACTAGAACTCTCACTAAGAAAGTCTGGTGATAAATAACCGTTATAAGCGCTTCTGTTTCCGTACAACTTAGCGATGCAGTCTGTGTCTTTGATAACAGGTCTGAAGGCAGAGACGTAGCTGATTTTCCGAGGTGTGAGTGTGAACCCCTCCATCGGCCTGCCTTCATCCCCTGATTTCTCCTCTTCATTCCGCATGGACTGCGTGCTGGAGCAGCGCTCATTCTCCACCATGCTGTCTTTAGAAGTGTTGGTGCTTCTGTCACTGCTTTCTGAGATCTCCATGTCACTCTGTCTGGGAGGACACAGCAGTTCTGGTGGGGGTTTATGTGGAGTTTGGGGGTATGGAGCCATGGGTAGAGGACCCGCTGCGGGCCAAAACATTGGGAATGAAGGGTAAGCGCTGTCCTTGGTACCAGACCACAGAACACCAGGTAAACCTGGTTTACTTTGCTCACCTATTAGACCATCTTCCTTTTTCTGACAAAGTCCAAAAGCGGGGAAGCCGTATGGATGAGGGAAAAGTGGTGGAGGGATTTTTTGTAGCATTCCAAATCCTTTACTAGGGACTGGGATGAGCGGGTAGCTGCGTGTGCTGGGCATGGCTCCACGCGTGTCCTCACAGCTGAGGATTTTTGCGGGGATCTCAGGTGAGTCTCTTGGACGGTTTGGTCCTTGTGATTTAATAGGAGAGCTAGACTCTGAGCCTCCACCAGGTAGTGTCCTTTTGCGGCTGCCCCCGTTAAACATGGCCTTGACATCTTCCCACGCGTGTAATATTTCAGTGGGAGAGTTTTTGTCTGATAGTTTCAGATGTCTTCTCCAGGAATTAAAGTTGGCCGCGTCGGGTTGGGTGTACTTGGACTCCGGCATGCGGTGCGAATGGAAAATGAATTTATTTGGAGAGAAATACATGTTGCAATAGGAGCACTTGATGCATTTGGCCCTGGAACTGTTGTACCTTGCTGGGATGAAGTTACCTCGGCTCCCCCACGCGCACTCGTGGGAAACGTCAAAAGCAAAATTTTCTGGAAGTTTAGGAGGTGAATGAGCTCCTAGAAATGACTTACAAAGTCTCTCGGCCTCCCGTTTGGTGATCATTCCGCAGCGCCTGGAGGAGATGGGCATTGCTCCGGCCCTCCGCAGGATCTCCAGTTGGACTGGGGTACACTGGACACAGGTGATCCCCAGCGCAACGCGCCGGTTATGGATCTCGTTGTAACTGTAATTCTTTAACAATGTGTTTGATATTTGTGCAAGACAAAGTCTTTCTTGGCCATCGATCACTAGAGACACGATGGGTATTCCATACAGCACCGTCTCTCCCACCTGGTTTGGTTTTAAGTTGCTGCTGGAGAAGGAAAGTTCTTGTTTGGAGTTTGGTGAAGAGCTGGAGTCTCGTCCCGCAGATAAGGAGTCCATCCTCAGGGACCTAAAAGCTAAAGTCAAACGAAGAATCAGAAATATTTGTAAAAATTTTAGGATCTCTTAAATTTTTATATCCATAACTCCAAGAAAGGGACATTTTATTTTTTAAACTTTACTCTTTGAAATCTTAACATATTTGTCATTATTTTTCAACAACATGCTTAAAATCTATTTTTATATAACTTATTAGAGTATTTGGTTCCCTAAAAGTTTAGGTCCTCGGAATAACTACATTATAATTGGAAAAGCTTTGCATCAAACTCACCCTGAACGTGCACGCAGCTCCTCCTGCTGACAGAATGAACAGGGCTGAATGTGATGAAGTGAACTCTGCAGGATGATGAGAAGATGCCTTGCTTTTGGAGTGCAGCACCGCCTCCCTCCTTCTCGTCCTCCTGTCTCTGAGCTGTGGATGGTTTGTGTTGCGCCACCAGCAGCAGCGGTGTCCACATGGCAGTCTGGCTGTGGTACAACCCACTCCACAACAACCACAGTAATCAAGTAACAGCGAAACAAGGCACTCCCACATCTCACGCTGGCCTTGTTGGAACAGAATCTGCCTTTAGTGTCAATTCAGGAGTGGAAATTGTCTCATGTGAGAGATTGATCTTCTGGAAACCTGAAGATTTGTTATGAAAGTGCATAAAACAATAATTTATTATCAAGTGTCTTGTTTAAGTGAATTTTGAATCTCATTCTGCAGCGTTATTGTGGACTTTTCTGCTCAGTATAATTGTGAACATGGGTGGATGAGGTCGCAGTGGGATTTGGATTTCTGAAAGGAAAAAAAAGCAGCAGCCCTTCACTGACTCATTGTTCAATGCGTGGAATCAGGGTGAATTCATTCATCCACTGATGAATATGCTTGCAGGCCTTCATCACGTGCTGAGTTCCCACGGATTCACTTTTCACCATCTGAGGAACCTTTGCAAATTGTGGCAACATGCAGCTGCTCCGCGACCCCTCTTGAAACTAAAACACACACACACGCCAGAGAAAGCCGTGGAGGCGCAAGCATTTAACTTTTGAAAGTCAATAAAGGTCTGGGTTAATCATTTCCATGTGGGCCTCGCACACAGCCTTGCGTAGCGACAAGAACTGATGTAATATTGATGATGAAGGTAACAGGACACATTCTGGTCTCAGACTGCAGGGAGCTGTGTCACAAAATAAGCAAAACTGGGCCACAGTTATTAACTTATTTAAAGAGAATAATTCTGCATTAAACATTCTTTTGATTGTAATAACTGAGAATAATTTCTAAATTTTAACTATGAATTTTTAAATGATCTCAAGTCTTCTTTGGGACGCAAAAGCATAATTTAGATGTAGATTTATGGATATATATATACATATATATAAATTATTCCTCATGTTTGGAATAATTTTTTTTTTAGATTTTTTTTTTAGAAATTTACTAGCAAAATTGTTTTGATTTAAATTTGAACAAACATTAGCCAGAAAAAGGCAATTTTTTAAATTCAAAATGAGCCAAATTATGTCTAAAAGCGTCCTTCATTTATTATAAAATCCAACAAGGTTTGTCTCAATGCATTTTTTTTTATTATTGACATCATTGAATCAATCCAAATAGATGGGGTTTTATTTGAAATCTTCTTTCAAATAAAAGTGCAGTGCATAAAAGTGCAGTGAAATGCTGCAAATAGACCCTTAAAATTCCTAACCTCATCTAATCAATATTACTTTGTGTATGGAGTTCACATTTTCTAACTAAATTGACTCTTTTGCTGGTGCTTCTCAACTAAAACCTGTGCGGGAGTAAATGAGAAAAGTGACAACACCCACTTCCAAAAAGAAAAAAAACTGAGTTGGGTCAGTGTCAGGTTCACGCTTGTTCCACCTTTTTGTGCGAAGGAGAACAGCTCATTTAAAAGCATGTCTGCATTAATCACAGTGCTGCATCAAACTATGATAATCACCTGAACACTATTAAAATAAAAGTGCCAGCCCAGGGGAAATCTCACCTTACTCTTTAATTGTTTTGAGGCTTTGATAGGCTTTTTAATCTAAGATTAATTTATGCATTCTTAAATAACCCTACATATGATTAATAAGCTTGAAAATTAAAATGAGACTGAAGCAATTATAACAAGTGGTTGGTCATCACCTCATTAGATGGTATAAGAAAGATGCAGTTTGCGAGTCTGTGTGTGTGTTTTTTTTCTGATGGGTAGTGACAAACTTAACAGCGGAAGGGTGAGAGTAAAGCAAAATATAGACACACTTTTTATGACTATCAGTGGGGAAAAGTGCTGCAGGGTAATTCTCCTGAATCACTCCAGCTTGTTCTCAGTGGGTGAGTCAGGAAGCGGGATTCATCAGTTAGAGCTGCTCTGAGAGAGGATCAAACCGTGCAGGTGATTCTACAATGTTTATGTTGAACTGGAAGGGCGACAAAGGGAGAAAAGATCAGCTTTTTATAACCCCCTGAGAGATGATGAGAAAACAGTGAGATTTGCTAAATGGTTGCTAATGTATAAACAAGACATCACCTCTCTCCTGCTTGGGTGTTTATTTGTCTCTTAAAAGCTCACCCCTGGGTCCTGACCCCCACATTTTCGACTGCTAAACAGAGCATTTTGTCTTGCAGTTGGAGGTGTGCTATGTATGATGCAGAAAGCGTGTGTGGGGCGGTGGTGGTGGTGGTGATGAGGGGTCCGTCACTGCTTCAAATGAGACTGAGTATGGGGAACCCTTTTGTCGCAGACAGGGACTCATCTGCCAATGGCGAGCAGTGAGGTCCTGAGGGAAGCCAGGAACAAAGGTGCTAAGAGGCAGCGTGACAATGAGGGTGCTACGAGGAGAGCCTTCAAGAGTAAGACACAGGCTGCAGAAGACAGGCCGTGCCAATCACTGGGCAATTACGTTTTTTTTTTTCTTTTTGTGCATGCAGGAGCCTTGTGTGGGCATTCATGAAGAGATGCAAGGACACAAGCTGCCATGTCTCTTTGAGCATCGTTTGTTACATCAAACTGACCTGAAGCCCATTGAAGCGGTAATGACAGTAATGAGGAGGAAATGACCTGCTCCTGTGTTGGGAGTCGACAGTGACAAGTTGACTACTTTGGGATCAACTAAAAACTTTGAAATTCAGATTTTCTATCATCCACATACCTTTGTGTGTAAATTTAGATTTGTTATCATATTAAAGATTCAACCTACTAATGTTCACTGCGCAACAACAAAAAAAATTCTCCCTCTGACGCTGACCTCCATCCATCTATCGAGCTATAGATAATATGTATATATATATGGATATATATTATTAAAACTTTTATGCAGCATTTATACCAAAGTGTCATGCACCTAAAGAGCTGGAGATTATTGTTAAAGATGAATTTGAAATTATTAGCGGGACATGCAAAAAGTTGGTCAGCGACTAAAGAAATAATTTCTTTTCCTAGAAAGCCGAAGAGAAAAGAGAGATCCATGGCAAGGCTACAAAGACCCATAAACAGCAGAAGAGTCAGTCTACCACTGCTTCCCCCATGACTCATACCGCCTATCACATTTGCAGTAAATGTGGTAGGAGCTGCAGCTCCCGCATCGACTTATTCAGCACCAGCCGATGCTGCACAAACAGGTAAGTATCCAGGTGCAGACTCGATTGTCTCGATAGACAGAAGGATGCCAACATACTGTATACATGAATATATTTTTATACACATAGACTGTGTATGTGTGTGTGTGCCGGAAGCATTCAAAAACTTTAGAAATAATTGCAAATCTGAATAAAATGAAACACAATTGATTGCAATTAATTGCGAATAATAAAAATGTAGGTGTGGTTAATTGTGATTCACTATCACAATTAATTGTGTGATGTGGGTAGTCAAACCCTGCACTAGCTCATTTGTTCATAGCATTGTACTCAAAAGAAATGAGTCTTTCACAGTCTCACGGTGCATTTCAGCTTGTCAGAAGATGTGGCAAGTTGCTGTCTCTCTGAGAGTCATTTTTAAAGTTATTGTTGTGATCATCAAAAAATCAATGCATTGTTTGAAATGAACACAGTCACATTATCATCAAGTATTAGTTTGTCCCAGCCCACATATATAAATACATCTGTGTGTGTGTGTGTGTGTGTGTGTTTCACCTTTAATCTTGATGTAATTTGATGTAATTATCATTTTACCCACTTTTTGATTATTACGGACAAGAAATGTGCCTTATGTTATGGTGTAATAAAAGCAGGAATTTGTCTATATCCAACTCTGAGTGGTTTCAGTGGGGTAATGAGGAGTCAAGCAAGAATGGAAATTATCGTAATGATAACAAAGGTCTGTGCACCATAGCTGGGGGCTATATCATACGGCATTAACATAAAGATGCGATGTACTTGTATTACAGAGCTTTTTTTGTGAGAGAGCCGGCCAAAGTAATAATAACTATTAGTAGATGACAGTGCTTTGTGGGGTTCCAGCTGTGGAGCCCAAATTTCCATACAGATAGAATGGCTCTGGGTGGATGATATGCGAACGTGGGGGATGGGTCGGGGTTCTACCACAGATTAATGTGTGTATGTGAGCATACACACAATCAGAGGGTTGAAGTGGGACATCTCAGTGTTGGACTCTGTCTTGGTGTCCCCAGTCTAACTTTAAAAGGCAGGTGAGAACCTTCAGCTTTGTCTTGCAGGTCTCTGAGGAGGAGCTATCCAGAGTCCTGAAACAACCAGCCGCTGCTCTGCTGACAGATTTCTAACTCAAGAAGTGCAAAGTGTGTGTTTGAGTGTGTATAGAGAGCGAGAGAACTTCCATTAAAATTTCAAGATGTTTGACATACTTGACATCGCTGTGTCAAACAAAATAATTTAAGCCAGCAGGATTTAAATGACCACCAAAACATGAACAAATTTTAAAAAATGCTCTTTCATACCAAGATTTTTCTTACCTAAAAAACTACGTTATTGTAAGTAGTGACTAAAAAGTGGGCAAATTAAAAACAAGAGGTGAAAAAGTTCATGTATTTAATAAAGTCAGAGTAGTAAAGGAATAAATTTATTACTATCAATTTGTCCCAATGTAAGTCGCTCTGATAAATAGATGTCCTTGTAAAAAAAAAAAATTAACAGACACAAATGATTAAATTGGAGTTTGTTATTCCAGTGAGAAAATGATTAATCGGTACATCTGGAATTTATCTACAAACAAACATCTTTAACTGTTTTTTGTAGCGTGTAAAGAAAAAAATCCTCTGATAATGGATTTAAAATAAAGATTCAGGCACATTCATTGTTGAGGTTTACAGACTTTATGAAGAGGTTGGACCTGAACCTCAGCGGTTCAGGTCTGTGGCACTAAATTGGAAAAAGAAACACAATCAAGAGGAACATTGCTATGCTAAGACACATAAGCTTTAGTTTGTGTTTGAGTTCCTCACTCCCTCCCGCATGCACACCTCCCATATATTTTTTTTTCAGGTTAATCATTTGTTTCTATGAACTTTTATCATTGCACTTTTTCTGTTCTGATTTCAGGAGAATAAATTTTTCTAAGTATATACTGTATGTGATCATGGCAAGGCATTCAGGTATTTTCCCTTAGAAAGGTTTATTGTTGCTTCAGAAAAAAAATTAAATTTCTTATATTTCGATGACTTTGATTTTTCTTAATCCAGTTCGATCAAAACCTTGTCCAAAGAACTTCTAAGAGTTTGTGGGCTGTTTAACTCCTGATTCATGCTCCAGGTTGTAAGCAAAAGAATAGTTTTTTTTTTTATCACACTTTATCATTTTTATTTACCTAGATGGTTGTTATAAAAAAGTATTTAAGTCAATTTAAAAGAAAGAAAAATTCTAAGAACGTTTCTGGAATATTTTAGCAAACAATTCAAAAGCAGACTATGTCTGCCAGAAAAGGTGAAAGTTAAGGGTCATAAAAAGAATTTGTTTTACAAAGTAATTAATTTCACTTAAGCGGTATGTGTAATATTGTGCCATTCTGACCCGGAAAAAATCAAACAAAAAGATGTGAAGAATTCAGAGTGAGACAAAACGTGTGCAACTGGAACTTTGATGAACTATCTGTGTGAGGAGGTTAAGGTAATAATAGTTGAGCTGGTGGAAAATTCTAAGCTAAAATCTCTTGTGTTTTACTAGATGGGTTGTTGTAAGTACACACACATCTGTAAACAAAGAATGTGTGTTTTCCATCGAGCAAACACAGATGTTTGAAACTAAACCCAGGAGATAAAACAGGTAGGAGGTCCGGCATCCCTGCATCGCACATTTTTTCGTGTGTGTTTTTGGTTGACTTCCAGCGCCACACGTGCTGGGTGCATTTATGTAAAGGCGAGGTTGGCAGGGAGGAGACAAAGATAGTGGGATCAGAGAGCGTGAGGACACCAATCACCCTGTAATTATCCCCCCGGTGCGTGAACTGCCCAACTCTGTCCTTGATAGATTCACCTGACCCAATAACACAACACACGGCCACAATGGACCGGAGGCGGAATAAAGACAACATAGATCAGCCAGGGATCAGGACTGAGACAAAGACCTAACATCTGGGAGCTGTGGTGAAATTAAAGAACTGAAAGACTGAACCAATCGTTTTGCAGGTTTCTGCTAATAGCCTGGGAGCTGCTTGAGAAACAGCAAAAGTAAAGAAAAAAAACAGGACTCAATTTCATTTGGTATTAAAGAAACACCCCTTGGCATCTCTCTTTCTTTCTTGTAGTCTTTCCCTCTGCTGCTCACATCACTCTGTTACATTAGAGTGATGTATTAAGCTATTTAAATTAACAATGCAATGACTTATTCTAATATGCCAATCCCAAAGAGGGCTTTGGATGCTTGCTGGAGTGGGACATCAACACAACCTCTAAACCTCAGGCTGGGCAGTGATGCATGTCATTTCTTTCAGATAGCCCAAACAATCTGGCTAGCACCCTATCCAAAAGACAAAAAAAAATCATTTTACGATGTGGAGAGGATGAATAACGCCACTGAGCCCGCTATTAGTGAACACAAAAACATTATCTCCAAAAGACGAGTAAATACATGTTGTTTCCGGGCTGGAAGAAAGAGAAAAAGAAGCAGTAAATACACTAAAGTCATATAAAGAAAATGACTTTTTGGCAGTTCGAGGCAGTAAACCGTGCAATTTATTCTTTTATGAACTTTGGCGGTATCTCAGGAGATCTTATATTGCTACCTTTCATTCTGTCTGTCTCTGATACACAGATGTCTAACACATTCACATGGAGCCATGGTCAGCTGAATACAAATGAGGATACAGTGGGTGCTTCGTCTCTCCCTCAGGGGGTGTACAGAAATAAATCTGAGAAAACCAGTTTGATGGATGCTGCTACACTCTGAATAATGATAGGATCAGAGGTCAAACTACTTCAGTGACATGCATTATATCATTAATTACAGACATCAATAAACAATAGAACACTGTCCATATGTTTTAGCTGTGCTTATGCTTTCTCTTTTACCCCCACTGGGTCATTTTTACAATTAGTAACCACTTCACATTGACCCCAAATACAAAAAAAACGCCCTCATCAGTTATTGACTACATTCACACGCAAAGAAAATGTGATAATTACACATGATGTGAGGAGCACATTTCGATCTCACAGTTACATATGCAATTAAAATATTATTCATTACCTCTTAAATAAAAACCTGGTCCTGGAATCCCATTAAATTTGGGATAATTGTGTGTGTTTAATTATAAACTGTGGCAGGAAGGAAGGAGGGAAGTTTCACAGAAAGTAACAGAATGTGCTGTGACCTAGATAGCTGAGGAGACATTTTGTTTTAAAAGTGACCTTGTTGTGAAACGTCAGCTCAGAATAGCTCCGACTTTCTACATACTCTGAGTGCACAGACTCATCATTCTGCTCTCTTTAAGGAGTATCTATAGTCGGGCCATTGAGTCCTTAAGTTTTGCTGAAGAAAATCTGAAAAGCAAATTATTTTATGTACCTAGAAGCTGGTGTTTGTTTAGATGTAGTGTGAAATCCCGAATAAAAAGTTGGCCCAGTACAATTTGTGCTCCTCAGTTTTCAATCAAACTGAGCTTTAAAATCAGAAACTTTGTCCATCTTCCACCACGTTACTTCTAGAGACTTGATAATCACAGTTTCTGTCAGGCCTAACGCATATTCAACAACTGTACAACAAATTTAGATTTATGTGGGCATTTAAAAAGATTATGAAGAGTAAAGATGATTTGGTATTCCATTGATGTCACCAAGTCCATCAGCAAAACTAAACGTCCCATTTCTTAAGGAGTCATTATAAAATCAAAAGAAGAAAAAATAGATTGACTTGTAATCAAAATTTAGAAAGCACAAATTATGACGGATGAATCTAGGTTTAAATGAGTGAATATGAAGCTGAAAATGGCTAAACATACTGGAAAAAGACTGAGGAGAATCTGCTTGATGTACCGCTTGAATTCCTATTTGAGGATTCATAAATTGGTGTTTGTCTTAAGGTTTTATTTTGCTTTGTTGGATACATGGATGAATATGCTTCATTTTGGAAACTGGCATGTTAGACACTCACACAGTACTAATATTTTTCTCTGGGTTTCCTGACAACTTCTATCTCGTTTTCCACAGGCTAACACGTATTGTGTTACATATTAAGCTGACTAGCTGTGGCATCATTTCTACATGGCTGAAAAAAAAATTAATAGCAAATATTTTTCCCATTGTAAGAGTTTGATTGTGTGGATTTTTTTTTATATGATATATTCATATTTTATATATTCTTTATTTCCAGTGTATCCAGAAAGTATATTTAGACCAAATTTTTTTTTCAATAATTCAAATTTATTCTACAGCTGATGTAAAAGTTTACACAGAAAAATGTCTGCTGCCCCGGCACAACGTCTCCTGCTGGCTTCTCGGAGCAGCTTGGCTCGGGCTGGTGGCTTCAACCTGCAGGCAGCCACAGGACAGCCCAAGCGGAGCTGTCTGCCACTCCTGTGCTTCATTAGGAAACAAAATATAAGGTTTCCACTCCATTAGGAATGACTTTAGGAGTGAAAGCACATAAGACGGCGACTCACCTCATCAACAATGCATTGCAATAACGGCTGAGGATGAATGAGAGTGAGCAGAGAGGGAAAAACAGCATTAGCTTGTATGCAATGTTTTCACAACAGTGTGGATGGGAAAAAATCATTAATGCAATAAAATGTGGTCAGATTAATCAAATGCCTCTAACACTTATGGAAATATTACAGGGTGAGAATTTTCTATTACATCTAATGGTATCTAATATAATACTGGCAGTTAAGAGCTTGGGCATCTATTTATTGTGAAACACAATTTAGGAAGTTTAAAGGGAAGCAGTGAGGCGTGTGTGCGACATTGTCGTCAGGAGGCATAGCCACAGATTTCTTTCCCCCCCCCCCCCCCCCCCCTCTCTCCAACTCATTAAAGCTTACCATTAAAGACAGGTTGCTCTTAGGTTTTTGGGGAAAGATACACAAACATGGCAAGCAATATGTAATTAGTGTGTCATAATCAAAATGACCCACTCGGACACTTTATGATCAACAAGACAAAATTATTGCACCACTGTTGGCAATTTGTGGACATGTGCTAACACCATTAACATAATGAAAGAACACAAATGTCTTCGTATAGTGAAGGAGCTGAAACACAATGTTAATTTCACTTTTCCTTTTCACCAATCTGCAGGTTGTGTGTAATGTTCAAGAACATGCAGGGTGTTTTTATAAATGGTTTGCAAAAGGGGAAAAAAGTACTTTTTTCTTTTAAAACAATCTTTTAAAAGTATCATTCCCATGCTGCACATCTCCTCTGAGAGCCTGTGAAAGATCTCATTTTCAATTAAAATCTCATTTGCTTGGAAGTTGAGATGAAATCATGTTGTGAATTAGCACATGAATTTACATACTGGGATGTCTGCCAATGTGCAGGGAGACTAATTTACCTTAAAGATTGATTTTTTTTTTTACCCCCAAAAAATAGAAAGAAAGAAAGATTTCGGCAATGGTCTGGGAGCAATGATGCGTATGTGAGATCTGAGAAAACATTTGCCAACATCCAGTAACAGAAGTGAAGTGGATCCTGAGATGTAACTAGTGAAATAAAACAAATTTTCTGTCTGCTGATGCACATTGCAAAGTTAAGATGAAAAACAGCAAAAAAAAAAACCCAACAAAACCTTGAGTAAACAAATGAAATTACACACTAAACTTTTCCAACAAGTACAAGATTATCTGTTGAATTTTGTCGGCTATGACAAAACAAATCACATTAAATGATGAAGGATAAACTTAAATGATCACTCTCTTTTATTTTTTGAAAAACCATAGATGGAGACGGTGAAAAGCATAAGTGATTCTTCTCAACAGACAAGAAATACTACATTATGAAATTATTTTAGCTCTTGAAAAAAAATCGATACAAGTGTTGTCCTTGTAATTTGTTAAGTTTTTAAGGCACCCACCTGCATCTACACTTGATAGTCTTTCACATCTAATACACCCCTTCAATCAGCCATCCATCTGGCCTTAGATTGTCCACATTAAATCACTTGCTCATTTCACAAGGCCTCTTCTGACAAAGCGCTGCAGCTGTTATTGATTCATTCTCTCAATTAAATAAAGCTTTGCTCCCTCCACTCCTTGTAAATACCCAGAGACCCCCTATCCAACACAATATCCATTCTTCTTACACCACTAACATTATCAGTCTGCACGCAAAATTAATTCCCCCACTATTGCTGAAATAACTATAATTGCAAACTACACAGAGAGAGAAATTGGAAAGGGGGTTTAATACACATTTCCAGGTGTATTCTCCATTTGTTCAAGTCAATAACATTTTTTCATTAACATTCGTAATAAAAAAAATAAACTTCTACTCCCTCGTTCATTTCTTTTTTAATTCAGAGATGGTTTCACCTCACTCTACCGAACCGTTATAAGATACACTATTACATTTAATTTGGTGTAAGTCCTTCAAATGAGATTAATCTTGGCTATCAACTATAAAACATTTTAATTTACATATTTATCAGATGAATGAGCCATGACTCACAATAGGTAAGATTTATTATTGTGGTTGTATGTTGATGTAGGACTTTGATATCAAAATATGGATTTAAACTGAAAAAGTGCAAACCATTGTCATGCTGGAGTTATTTCTTTGGCAACAAAAAAAATCCTTGGGAGTGTATTGTATTAGTACAAAGACAGCACTATTCTATTCTATTTTATTGAGGGGAGAAATGAAAGCACACAATCAGTGTGCAAGGACATTGGCTTCCCTGCAGACCGGCCAAGACAAGAAGAAAGGTAAAGAAAAAGAGAGAGATCCCCACGTCTCCTTTTGCCATCACCGTTATCCCACCAACTATCCAGCAGGTGGGCAAAAATCAGTGTGGCTCAGCCTCAGTAACTCTGAGGTCAACTCTCCGCTCGTCTCTGCTGGAATTATAGGCTAGCCTTTTGCCCATGGCACACAGATTTAGCCGCGACCCTGAACACGGCCTCCCCTAGAGGCTGATAAATTTTATCACCACATTTTCCCAACTTTGCTCAGAAAAACCAGCCTCACTCACCAACCCACAGCCAATCCAGCTGCAACGGTTGCTTCCCCTAACCTCATATCTCATCTCAGACATAATGGGAAAATCAGACCTCTGTGAACAGGAACCCTTTAAGATTCATAGAAAATGAGGGCATGTGCAGGAATGACAAGGGACAACGGCAGCTCACAGCCATTACTGCTGTAAATTAGTTCAAACATTTAAAGAATCATCAGGCAGTAATTACCAAATTGTCTCCTCATTTAAACAGGAATGTTTCACATTATTCCCACACAATGGAAACAGCATCGTAATGTATCAAAAATTGTTTTGCACAATTGTTAATGAAAATTAAAAACAATATTAGTTTGCCATCTTCAGAAGCAGATTTTTTTAAGTTTACATTCTAAATTAAGCCAAAGTCTCAGTGTAATCTGTATAGTGATGATGATAATCTTAGATTCTTAAAGACTTCCCATTATCTTCCACTCTGAAGGTCCTCAAATATTAAAAAAAAAAAAAAAAAAAAATGCAAAACAAAAAAAGATCTAACACAAGAGACCCAATCAATCAGAAAGCTCTTTGCTAGCGGCTGTGTGCACATTAGACCACATCTCTAAGATTTTCAGAGCAAACCATGGAGCAAAACTCCATTACCTCCTGACACAAAATGCAAATGAATCACAACATGGGGTGGGAAGGAATTAAAGACCCTTCTCTAATCAATGACAAACCAGGATGAAACCCTCTCTTCCATGGATCTGCCATAGGCAAACTTCAGCTCCCCTGAAATCGTGCACACTCTTTAGCACACACATGCCCAAAGACAGACTGACAAACACACACACATTCACATTTGGCATGATCTCTGGCAGTTTTTCAGCTTTAAAAAATCCTGGTGAGGGCATTATTCTGCTGCATAAAGAGAGAGACCTGACACCACTTAAGCGTTTCATTATATTTCAGCGTCTGATTTTGTCAGGTGGTTGGTGCTGGACTCAGGCTGTGAGGTAAAAGGAAAGGCTGTCTCTGTTCTGTTATGCTCTCTTCTGCTCAGACAGATGCACAGGCCTGTGTAAATGACAGCCTGAGCCCGAGGATGTCTTCTGGCTGCCGCACGGCCCGCTACAGCCTGCAGGTGAAGTGTCTGTGGCGCCATATGGAGCAAGGAAAATTAACAACGAGAGGAAATTCTCCACAACAGCGGGAGGTCTTGCTAGTCTTTCCTCCAAACAAAATTTAGAGATGTAGAGAAACAAGAGAGGGGGAGTGATAAAATTAATGGGGTTCAACATTCTAACACAACACCGATGGCAATGTTTGCTCAGAAAAACAAGAATTCCCTTTACAGTTTAGTCACATTGCACTCCTACATTATAAATCAGTGCCTGGCTGAAGTAGTTTGACCTGTTCTATAAATGTACATTAACCCTGCTGGCACTCCTTCCCAGGTACTGGTGTGCACCACAAACCCAGCACGGTGGCTGTTAGTGCAGGTGAGCTGCATCCCTCCCTGGTGGCTCCTTACACTCGCTGCCATCATAGCAGAGGTGCCCCCTGTGGAGCCTCACTTGGTTTGGGTCATTGATTACAAAGAGCCTCCTGGTTTTGTCTGACAGATGTGAATCCATGCTATTTAATTTGGAGAGTTACCCTCAACGGGACCACCATTAGCCATCCAATCGGACCACAAATAGCGTTCCATTAAGCAGAGAGTTTGAGAAGCTCTGGTGGTGTGTCTCCTGACAGCATGGAGGAGTCCTCGGCATATTGCACTGAATGTTAAATGCTTAGTTGTTTAAACAAAAGGGAGATCTTACTTTAAAGAATGCCTTTGTTTTAGAGATACATAAAGAGTTCTCTCAGTGGGATTCTTTAGGCATATTAGAGCCGAAACTGTCCTTGTTTAGTGTCTAAAGAGGGTGGGGTTGGTAGTTAAAATGTTAATAAGTGCAATTCAGTTTTAATTTAACAGCCTTCTGCATTCCTAATTACTCCACTAGCTGTGAATAAATGAGGAAGAGAGCTCATCTCGTGTCCTCTGCTTTCAATACAAAACACAGTGGAACTATGGCTGATATGGAGTAAAAGAGGAAAAGTGATCTCAACTTGTCTTTCCTCATGAACAAAACAGCATGGCTGAGTAAGTGGTTTTAGCTATTATTTTCCCAGTAGGTAGAGGCTTTGCAACCTGTGTCGTAGCTTCTTTGGATTCCTCTGGTAAAAAACAATAACAAGTGCAAAGAAGTTCAAGAATATGCAATGAAGGAGAAATGTTTAAAGGTAATCTCTTCATAATCATAAAGTCTTTCTCTCAAACATTTGGTGATAAGAATGTGTCTCTGTGCAGCTGTAGAATAGAAGTGTGCATAAATTACTTTATGTAATCATACAATGTAGATTAGCATGATAATGGCGGGTGTTAATAGATGCCAGGAAGCAGAGAGTGGCAGCACTTTGAAATGAGACATGCTTGGGGCAGTGGCTCACACACACTCATGCATACACACTGCATTGGGGAATAGCCAGTGAGGCTCTCGTGCCATTACGACAAATGTGAGTGACGGGGAAGAAAGCCACATCTAACTTGCTGCCTGAAGGCTGCTTCAGTATTTCCACAAGTCTATAGGCTCTTAGTCTCGTGGGGAGCTCTATTAATTGTGAGCAAAATGGTCCACCATTAGATCCAAAGCTTTTAAAGACCAGAGGACATCACGCCAAGTCACCTGGGCCAGATTCAAAAAGCTTGCTGAAATAATGCCATCCTAGATTGCCCAAAAATTCCTCTGATAATTTAAAAAATATTTGTTTAAGACTAGGATTACATCAATGCAGCCATTCAGTTTAGTTTCAGTTATGAGGAAAAAATTAGGAAATTGAAGACAATAAAAGTGAAGACAATTTAATCAAAGCACCTCTTGTATGACCAACAGTGAGATCTAAGTAAGCAGATCAGATGGTTACTGGTCTAATCTCATCACAGAAAGCTGAAACCAAGTGCAACTTGCATGTCGTGACTTTGAGGAAAGCTCTAAAGCCAACCAAAACCTTCATTTCTACCAACACTGAAGCTATTGGCTAATCAGAGTAAATTTGACCCCCTACAGTCATAAAAGAAGGATACCAGAGCGATGGAGAGATAAGCCTAAGAATAAGCCAAGGGCACTTATCTAAAAAGCCAAATTAGTAAATTCAACAAATACAACAAGTCCCATTTCCTTTTATCCAACAAAGCTTCAGCAGATCACAAAGCTTAGTGGGGATGCGAGGTGGAAACATAAGGGCCTGCAGATTTACAGGCCAAGAGTGTGTGACCACTGCTGAGAGGTAATCCAGACAACAGCAATTTGATGAGTTGTGATCCTGCTAATCCACAGGCCTCACAGATTTGTATTTGGTCATGAGGAGTGAGAGCAGCACTTAAAATCCTCCTCTGTCAAATCCTAATTCAGCTTGAAGATTTAAAAACATATTGTGTCCTCGGGAAGGTTAATTTGCTGATTACTCTGACCTTTGGGTCACCTATGTGAATAAAATAAGTGGGTGACCTCCCAGAATGTGGGTCACAGAGACCCTCATGGACTACTGTGGGGAATAAAATGCTATATTTATCTCGTAAATTTAATGAACAAACAACTTGCTATTAGGGAACATTTTTCCATCTCAAAAGAAACAATCAGCAGTTAATCTTCTCTTTTAGTCTGTGGTGACAATGAGCATGTCCATTGACCTCTTGATTTATCATAGCCAATGTTTCCTTATCTCATTTCTGTTTGGCTTCATCCATTTATGGGTCAAACTTAACACTTTTTATTACAAATTCAATTAAAATGTTTTGATTGTAAAGATTTTTACCTTTTTGACTCAGAAAAGTGAGCTGACTTCAGGTGTGATCAAAATCATTTGAGTATGAAAAGAATGTCTTTTTGTTTCTTCATACATGCTTTAATTATGAACTGTAATTTTCCAAATTTTTTGTTATGACTGAGACAATTCATGGAGTAACTATGTCTTGCAGCTGGCCAGGGTAGCCTCAGGATCCTCCCGGGTGAGCAGGAGGATACAGCCAGGGTAAGAGAAGCCTGGATTTCTTTTCTAAGGCTGTTGCTCCCACCACCCGGTCCTGGATAAGTGAAAGACAACGGAACGGAATTTGTTATGACTAAAATGGTGTAAAATGCAAAAGCATCCATGCAGCCAAACAACAACAAGTTTTTGTATAAATCTAGTTCCTTCTACTTACACGTTATGTACGACTGTGGTTCTGAAATAACATTAAATCTTAACAGAATAAAATAGACACGTATTATTTCACAATAAAATTTACACGATTGACCAAATATTAAAACAGTTCTTTGTATGAAAATATTTAGTGTCATCAGTGTTTGTAGACCTTAATGTTTTCCTCTTATCTCAACTGACCTTCTTGTTGAGACAATGCCTGCAACCTTGTGAGTCTCTGACTAAAGAAAACCAGATTCCTGTTTGGGGAATCTGTACTGCTGACCTCCTGACAACCAGGGCTGAGGAGCTACATTCAGATTTGGGGGTCAATAACACCTCACAAACGCTCCGAAGAGAGCTGACTGAAAATTAATTAAAATCGCTACTGTGCATTGAATGATGGGCAGCTTTTGTTGGTCGTCTGCATTGACAGAGGAGGCAGGACGGTCCCATGTCCCTGGTGCAGGCGAGCCCCTGGTGGCCTCCACCATTGTCTTGCTGCCAGGCTCTTGTATTATCAGCAGCAGCATATCAATGAAGCTGCTGTCTTGTTTGTGCAAATGGTAATTACAACATCCATATTTCTGTGTGTTAAAACAATCACTTCTTAGGAAGGAGTAAGAAAATAATAGTGGACATTCAAAGCAGGCTTTTGGGAGATGAGCCACCATAAACACAAAGAAATCTCATCTTGGTTTCTACCCATGCATTTAACGGAATAAATAAGCACACGAGCCAAACATATATACAGTTCAGATGACAATCCTACAATCTCTTGGATAAATCTTCCACAGTCTGTGCTCTTCCCACGGTACTACAGCAGAAAAGATTTAGAGTGCAAAAGCATTTAAGCAGGATGAAGCTCAGAGTTTAATGTGGTCCATCAATCCCATTCGCACAGGGTTGCTGCCTCTACATCTGTCCTGCGAGACCATCAGAGTAGTTTAGTGGCATGTTGCAGTTTAAAGGTGCAACAGAAGAGTCAGGTAACAAGGGACAAAATAGTCTCGCCAACTCTCAGTTTTAACTACCCAGGTTCCCTTTGGCCCACACTCATTAAATGCAGAATGCATTTGTCCTTGTAGCTTTTCACACGCAACACACACACAAAACACACAGTTGTTCACAACTCAACACATCCAAAGGCAATGGCCATTAGGTATAAATGGATGGCATTTTGCCCAAGTCTCAGCTGAGCGCGTGTTTCAGGAGCAAAGCAAATGCAAAGGCCACTGGATCCATTAAAATCCATCCAATACCACAAGCACCCATCTCTTCCACAAAGACTGAGGTGAAATAAGACAGGGATGAGACTGGGCCAAGACAGAAATATGTGGAAGTGTTTGGTCCAGCAAATATACTGTCATATCAATAGAAACTCACAAACACACCAATTCAGTTTTATTCATCGTTATCCTTTACCACCATCATCGATAATATACGTTAATATGTTTATTTATTTTATAATTATATAACAAAATAAGAAAATAATTCAATAAATTGATATTTAATATCTACCTTTTATATTTAATATTATCTATATAATTTATATATTTATAGATAAACATATATAAAGACATATGAGTATACATGAGGTGCTTACAACCCAATACAAAACTAAAAATGCATATAAAACAAGTATAAACTCTAAATGAGAACAGTATCTTTTGGGTGGCCCTTAAAAAACAGGAGAAAACGTTACACTCTATATGGCAGACCACAGGCTCGGAGGAGCCACAGCAAGCTCAACAGCCACAATCAAGTGAGTCAATTACCGCATTTGCTCTTTGTGTTGACCCCTCAATTAGTGTGGAACTGTAACAATCTGCCCACCAAACAAAGTCATTCATCACCAACTGCCCAAACCACCAGCCAGCTTCTCCTGAGCCACCTCACTGGAGAAGAGGGCAGGCAGAGGTCAAATTAAAGTCTGGCCTTTGAATCGGACTTTCTTAATATCCCCTGTTCAACAGGATGAACTCTGATAGGTACACAGTCATTACACATGCAGTGCAACATGCCACGCTGCATTAAGGTGACGCACAGCTGAAATGTTTTGCAATATGAGGTCACAATGCAGCTGGGAGTCGGTAAGTAAGCAGCTGAACGTACTTTTATTTGTGAATGTTAACATTTTAACACAAACTCTAAATAAATAGAATAATAAATGAATGAGTCACATAAACTAAACTAAACAAACTAAACAAACTAAAAGTATCTAAAGAATATTTCACATTTAAATACAGAAAAGACTTAATGTGTCTGGTTTGATGGTTGTGCTGTAATCCTCTTGTGGGGCTGTGAGCTACGTATTTGTTTTTTATATGTCCACTTTATAAGTAAATCTTATAACGTCTGCTTAAATTCTTTAAATTAGTCTCTAACAATGAGGAATTCTTTTTTTAAGATAAAAATCCAGACATTTTAAAAGTTACATAAAACTGTATTATAGCAAGAAAAGGGGGAGTGGTTAAGTGAGCTGCCCGGGTTCAGAGATGCAGAGGTAATCTGATTGTTAATAATTTCCACTTTCTCTCTCGGAGGTATTGAACAATGTTTAAAGGGAGAGCGGTAAGTAAGGCCAGTGCAGGAGTAAGTAAGAGAGCGATAGCACAGATATCCAGATAAGGTCTGAGCGGGTGTTATGTGGGTGGATGGTGCCCCATCGGCTCCTGCTATGCCAGACCATTCAGTGACACTGTGAGCTCATGGTTACTCTGTCATCACCAGCTGGCAGTGCCACGTCCTCCTCCCCACCTCTCCTGCTGCGGTTAGGGTTGCAGGCTCAGGAAAAGCGCAGCAGTGATGATTTAATTATGACACTGGTTCATTCAGTCACGCCGATTAGGTTTCTAGTCAAGGGTGAAGTGATCTGAGGTGTTTGGTTTATGCTTACAGGAGCACATGTTGGATCCCAAACAAATAACATTTAATCTCCCAAGGTGTGGGGTCTCCTGAGGAAAAAGGTCTCATCCCGCTGTCCAACTCGGCTCTGTGGAGCAAGGTCTGTCTCGCTGCCCTCAGAGGCCTAGTTTATTCATGATAGATATCTTTCCACTATCCGGCTGCCTTGACCGGTTCATCTCCTGCCTGGTAAAGTGAGTGACGCACATCACTTTGGGGGATTCAGTTACTCTGAAAAACAGCTTCACAGGTCTCTGAATGACTGCTTTGATTAATGAATAAAGTCTGGAGATAAGCAGTAGAGCTCATATCTGACAATGATCTCCACTTCATTCTTACTTTTGTTCTCAATCAGTCTTGTTCACCAACAGCACACAGAAAAGTGAAGATCTACGCTCTGTGTTTATCAAAAGAAATTGATCTGATTGCAAAAATTTGGTCTGCTGTTACTCCAGGGCTCTTTCTTTAGGTCTTGTTTAATATCTGGTTTCTCTTTTAGACTCTAATCAATACATATGGGCTAAATTTGCATATCATAATTAAAGCGAGAAAGAAGTATCAATTTGAAGCTGTTTTGCAACAGGCCTTATGCTATCTGACATTTACTTGTGATTACAGCAGGGCTCGCACACTCTATGAAATTCATTAGATCGCTGTCTTTGTAACATGTTTTTCTGGCCTCATTAACACTGATTCTGTGTTAATTAATCTGACTCCTACAAACTTTGAATCAGAAACTAGATTATATACGTATAAAATAATAAATTAAAATATATAATGTTTAGCTAAAATATGTTAATAAACAAGAATACAACTAAACAATCATAAACGTTACCAAAATTGTGAATTCTAGCTGGAAGTTCCTTTATTGCTTTCCTGTTGTTCTTAGAAAGTACTATATATCTGTATTAAATGTTACCATTTGAGAGGTTGCAAAATAACAAATTTTGGGCAGATTGTAAATAACCGATACAAGAAAAATTGAAGGGAGCCCAGTTGATCTTTGTGGAACACCTGATTTTTTTTTTTTTTTTTTTCACTGTGGATGAAATGGAGTCACTAATCACTATACTTTACATTGCTTCTGGTTTTCTGGTTTTTCGGAATTTGTCCACAGCGCTAGCATTGTAGAAAAAAGTGTTTTGCAATTTTTTTTTTTCGAATTAAGATGCAATTTTACTGTCAAATGCTTTTCCAGGAACAAGAAAAATATCACCAAAAACTTGTCCAACAAAGCACTTGACAAAAACATTTTTCAACAGTCACCTTTAAAGTTAACTACCTTATGACTGAAATACATTATTTTTGCTTGGCTTAATTGTAATGTCTAAAAATGTCTGAAATGTAATGTCAGGAAGGGCATTACATTTCAGAAAGCCCCTAATCTTTGATTAAGCCGACAACTTGTCTTTAGTCTTCAAATTTGAGCTTATTTGTGAACAAATCCTTCTGTTTCTATATGGTCTCCAATTTAAACATACCTAGTGCCTAAAAATAACCAACAACATCTTAAATTTCTTCTTCACACAGAACAATTGATAAAATGCAGTAATCCTAAAATAAAAAGATGAGTGATATTTTGGGTATTAGTGCTGCATATTAATTACTAAATTGTGATGAAAAGCAGAAGCTGTAAAGCCTATTTGACAAGTTGCTACAATAGTGTATAAATGAAGTTGAATTGCGTGCTCTGAATGATTCAATACAAATTATAATTAATTTTTTCTTGAAAGTAGCTTGTAACTAAAGCAAGAACAGCCTTTCATCATCTATGGTGCACCCTGCTACATTGTATATTCTCTCAGATGTACTCGTATTCCCTCAGCTGTAGTTTGCTGCAGCATTAATCAATAAAACTGTGCATTTTTTTGCATTCAAACTGGCCTTTTTCTTTATTGCTGCATACATTCCTGCATGACAGATACACAACAAAAACCCAGCAGGCCAACTGGAAGAATTGTTTTTTTTACAAAGCAATTTAATATAATGTCCCAGATGACCAGGTCCACATAAATGAGTCATGCATAGAGCTCAGGTTGTTTGGGTTCAGGAAGTAATTATAAAGAAGGAGGATAACCAGAAGATGTTAATGTACTGCAGCAACATAAAGTCGCCCACATAGCACCATTTCTGTGGAGACTTTTGTAAGGTAAATGATACTGTTGGTGTTTGTAATCAATTCTGCGGGATTAGTTAAAAGTGGAGGACAAAACACTTACAAATCAGGTGACTTTTTCTCAAACAGCCCCATAAAGACATAGAGCAGCAGAGCATATAGATTTTCCTCAGGGCTCAATTGTGTGAGAAGTTGTTGGGCTTGCATTATTGACTTTCTCAGTATGGTGGAACTGTGGTAGTTAGGTGCTTTTCCTCAACTCTAATTATGGTGTCATAAACAGGAGAGACCATTAATGAAAACCACTCATGGCTTTAAAAGTGCAGATAGAAATTGAAGAGAAAAGAGGAGGAGGGCACTGGGAGAGGTCTTAGAGTAGTCATGGTATCAATCACGGCAAAGCACTTCTGTGTTTAGTAACAAGCATGAAAGGTGGTCAATATGTCAGCCAAGAAGTCAACAGACTGTAATAGAGACACAGCAGAGGATGGGAAACGGAGGTATTTGACCTGAGACCACCTGTCATGTTCCCGAGGCCATGGTTGTGCATCATCCAGGAGAAAAAGTCACTCCGCCATGTGGTTGTCTACAAAAATCAATATCACACAATATCACTGCATGTAGTGTATGTCCAACTAAATCACAATCAGAAAACATCCCTAAAAATAAGTCACTTTGGATTTTTTTTGGACTGATTTGCAGATACAGTATTTGCTCACTTTGTTGAAACAACAGAAAAGCAAAACCAGTAAGAACAGAAAAATTGTAAAGGTGAAGTTGTGTGAAACGTCTCCTCCATATAAAAACCTTTAACAAGAGCAGAGTGGGTCACTTCCAGTTCGTGAGCATCCTAATGTAAGGAAGATCAATACACCAGCTGGTTTATGATAAAAGCCAACTAGCAACAATGGACAAGCAGGAGAAACTGTAAAACCGTAAGGAGATTTTAAAGTGAGTCGATAGGTCAAATTAAGGCTTTTACCTCAAAATAGTGAGATCAGAAAAATTGGAAATATCTGATGATTGCTTTTGTCGTCAACATTGTCGTTCCTCTTGGGTTTAGGGGAGTGCTGGAGCCTATCCCATCTTATTCAAGGCGGGAGGCAGGGTACACCACGAACAGGTTGCCAGTCTGTTGAAGGGCGATACACACACAACCATACATACACACTCATTCCTTGGGTAATTTCATAGTGGCCACTCACCTAACATGAATATTTTTGGAGGGTGAGAAGAAACCAGAGTACCTGGAGAAAACCCATCCATACACAAGGAGAACATACAAACTCCACACAGAAAGGACAGAGTTAATGATTGTTTTCAAAACTTTAAATTTGGAAGAAATGTTATAGTGGTATTATTGATTAGATGTTTTGGAATAAAAGAAATACCATCAGCAATAAAAGCTTGGAGATATTTTCCACATATTGATGGCCTAAACAATGTTTTGGTCACAACTTGGATCAATGCAATGAATAGCCATGGATAATTTAAATAGTTTAAGATATCATTTAAATAAAGATCTTGTTGCAACAGAAGATTGGAAATTACCGAAGCTAAAACTTAAACCACTTTCATAAGACAACTTACACGTTTCTCCTCACCATGTACTTTCTTGCATATGGAAAACTAAAAACATACTTATCTTGCATATATTTTTTGCATGCAGGAAAGGTTTTTCAATACATCTATAAAAAATAACGTAACAATTTAGATGTATTTTGGTTTAGACAATCAAGTATTTAAAAGTTGCATGCATTTTATATTGTAAGGTTATAATTTACAGCGAAACCGTTTTTACTTCAAAGCAACACTTTGTGTCTATTTAATGAAAAAAAATCTCCTCAACGTGTTGTTGTTTTACTTATATTTGAAAGATTGAGTTGCTCTTTGACCAATGAATGGAAGTAGCACATCCACATGCATTTACAATATGATGGCACCAATAAAACCATTTAGATTTTCCTTGGAGAAAGGCCATAAAATGTAATTACCGCATGTTTTACCATTGACTTTAAGACAGAGTCACAACAGCCAAAGCAATTTCATGTCTTCTGTAAAAACAGGACTCAACTAAAACAGAGGCAGAGTCATGGTTGAATGGCAGAGAGAGAGAAAGAGATTGAGCAATGCATTGATGGCCCTCTATGGACTAACCCCACACAAAGCACATACAAGCACTGCACACCTAAATGAGACAAATCTATGTGAGACACATATTAGATAAATATTTATATGCAATAAACTGTATCAATACATTCCCTTTGGGGAGTAAGCTATTCCACGGCATGTCAATAACTGATTTCAGCAGCAAATAATAATTTTTGTCTCAATGGTGGGAGCTTGATATGTCATCGATACAGGCTGTCAGAGTTCATTCTGGCTGAAGCTGTTAGAAAGCGCATCTCTGAGAGGATTTGGCACCCCTCTATTCAGCTCCATTGATTGGGATGCTGTGTGTTAGTGGGGGAAGAGGCACGTCTGATGTCTTATGTTATGTGCTGTATTAACCTGTAGGGAGACTGGGCTGTATGGAGCTTCTGCATCTCTATCTCACTGCACTGTTATGGTGGACGCAAGGGAGTCCGGCCTTTTAATTGTCTCACTGAGACGAAGGTACATGCAAGTAGCAATGATGCACGGAGGTAAGGGAGTGTTCATGAGTCTGAAATGGCAGCGGTACTCTGATACGATGAACATATACAATCAGTCAGGATAAAGATCTCACCCTTGGCGGCATGAAAAGGGGGAAGTGAACAGCGCTCAGGAAAATCAATACGGAACCGCTCATTTTGGAGGGACATGTGTGTCACAGTCAATAGGAGTTAATAGGCTGGCTTGTTCAGTGAAGACAGGCGGCTTGGGAGAGCAGCCCACTCTGACAGCTTAATACATACTGAATGGCAAGCTGGCTGCATGTAACAGTCACTATGGACACATCAAGTGTGGAATGGGAGCTGATGGGCTCAGGCAAAAGTTAATTATAGAATAGAGCTGAAGGTCTTACACACAGAACTACTGAATTACCCGTCCAATAATCAGAAGAGACACACACAGCTAACCCTCGGTACAGACTGCACACATTCACAGGTTATTAATAACAAGACTGAAAACTGATGCTGACTTCTGGAAAGTTAGTTTTAATGTGTGTAGAAGGATTTTTTTTATGGTAATAAAAGAGATTATAATCTGGATTTTGAATTGAGCTTTTTTTTTAATTATTATTCTAAAATACAGTGATGTCCTTTCGTTCCGTTCCGTCATCTTCCGCTTGATCCGGGGTCGGGTCGCGGGGGCAACAGCCTCAAACGGGTAGCCCAGGCCTCTCTCTCCCCGGCTGCATCCTCCAGCTCACCCGGAAGGATCCCAAGTCGTTCCCCGGCCAGCTGTGAGACGTGGTCTCTCCAGTGGGTCCGGGGTCTGCCCCTTGGTCTCCTCCCGGTGGGACGTGCCCAAAACACCCCGCCCAGGAGGCGCTCGGGGGGCATCCTGACCAGATGCCCGAACCACTCCATCTGGCTCCTCTCGACCTGGAGGAGGAGCGGCTCGACACCGAGCTCCTCCCGGATGGCAGAGCTCCTCACCCGATCTCTGAGTGAGAGGCAAGCCACCCTGCGGAGGAAGCTCATTTCGGCCGCTTGTACCCGCCATCTCATTCTTTCGGTCACCACCCACAACTGGTGACCATAGGTGAGGGTAGGAACGTCATCTAGTATAGAAATGCACACTGATCATCTTTGAAAGCATTTTTATGTATCAATTTTCTAAAATATATGTAGCTACTCATGGTTCTGCAGACAACTTTTATACTGTCAATGCTAAGGCCAATCAAAGACAGACTCTTTGAAAACAAATTTAATATTTTTTTCAAATTTGTATGCAACATTTTGTAAAGATAAATTTCAAAATCATGCAAATTAATTTATTTGGACAACAAGTATCTTTTAGTTTTATCTAAATAGATAAAAACGGGAGGAATACACCACAACAAGTATTGCTGGTAAAATAGTTTGGTTTTCAATCTCATCCTGAACAAATCATATTAAACCACAAGACCCCACAAACTAGATGACATTTGTGCAAAGCTTTACTAATGTTTCTTTTTACAAGAGACATTTTGCTGCTGAGTGGCCACAGATAAGAGGTACTATGATACGCCATTGCATCATTTTGCAGGTCTTTGAAATAGTCTAATTAATAAGCGATTATCAACATCATCTCAGGTTAATTGGATTGAAGATTGGGTGAGGGACCTTGTGGAAAAACAAACCAAAACATTTTTTTTAAATATTTTACCATTCATTAACAGTATGAAAGCTAAAAGCAAAAAAAAAAGAGGGATAATAACTCAATTAATTGAGGTCTTGGGGTCACAGTGTTTGATTCCATGAAGATGGTTTGTTCTCTTAATTAGTACCCATCAAGACCCAATTTTGATGATTAGAATATCTTAATTTTATCCAGCTAATTAACAATTAATTACCATTTTAGTGTACAGTAGAGTCCAAAGGATCTGTTACATGTACCTGACAACTGACAGGAAAGGTGTGAGTTCTGGGGTAATTCAAAGAATCTAGGCCGTTTTAAAATATTCCCATTTCTAGAGAAAAAAACTGAGGATTTTGCCATTAAATATTCTGAAAAGTCAAAACTAGTTTTTCCATTCAGGAGCAGGTGAACTCAGGCAAGAGAAAGGCAATGCAGTCGTACTGTACAGAGAAAGAGTGAAAGGAGAAGTAAAAGGGTTTCGGCTTCAATTGACATTTCAATAAGTGGAACAGAGTGTTAGCAATCCATTCCCAACTTTTCTGAAACAATTATTGAGATGGTACCTCCAGGCGATGTGTGTTCTCGGTCCCTGGAGTGCTGCCGGCTGAAACAGTAATTGACTAAATTGTAGAACACATTGGGGCCATTTACAAATTTGCCAAAAATGAATCGTTTAAAATGAAATGAGGGTGACTCTCAAATTAGCAAGGAGTATGATTGAGATGTGGCTCTGGGAATTAAAAAACATGATTTAGAGTTCTGCAGAAAGAAGCATCTGTGAATAGTCCAGTGTTACTCACCATCTAGCTTTGGCTCATTTTTAAATATTAATGCAATTGAACAGACAGACAGAAAACACAGACAGACCGATGTGTCACCTCTCTGAGGGAATGTGGGGCGTGTACATCAAATGTGTGATTGACTACCCAATAAAAAACAAAGCAAAATAAACAATAAAAACCAGTGAGCTGTAACTCGGAGAGAAACAGCGGTAACATAATGCAACACGCAACCAAACAATACAACGTAGGTGGAACTCACTTCAGGCTTGATCCCGTAAAACACTTTCTTAGCTGGAAATATATTTTTTCCACAGCAGTGTGATAAATCATACGACACATATCTCATTGGTTTAAACATATTGTGCTGCAAGGTGTTTGGGAAAGTGATCTTAGCTACATTTTACAAGGTGTAGTAATTTCTGGAAAACACCAGCAAATTACTCTGACTGTTAAGGGCCTGACAGTTGTGATTGATTGTGGCACAGACAGTGTGTTGATTGTTGCCTGTTGTGCCGTTCCCGTGGCTCCCAGCAGCCACTGCTTTCATCTCACCCGGTCCAAATTCTCCCAACCAGCGATGAGTAATTACTAAGTTCATTAGCTACGCTAGTGGCCTAGAGATTTACGGAAAGTAAATTTGTCACTAGCTCTCCCCATTGCTTTTGAAAAACATTAATGGGTATGCTTAATGTCTAAAGACTTTAATGTCTGAACCTGTTTTAACTTCACAGGTAAAGACAAAAAGAGTTGACACTTTCAGAAAAATTGAATTAAAGACAAAAACCAGACAACAATACAGAGGTCAATCTTTGGTGTAGTTGTAATCACTGCATTGAAAGTCTGCAGTTCTCATGTCTTGTCAAGCTTCTTCTTAGTTCTGACTTGTGATTCTTGCCTACCACTATTTTTTTTACCCCATGTTGTACTTCCTGTTTTATTTTGAAAACACAAATTCTTCTCTCGTTTTAGAATGTGTTCCGTCCAGCCCGTGCGTTTTCTACATATTTGATGCTGCCAGCCTGCTGCTGCAGCCATGATGGTGTTCCTCCATATCGAGTACCTGCAGGTCTGGGTCCTCCACATCTGCACCTTAGCCTTCTATCCCAATGGGCTCCCCCTGTCTGGCCCGCTAAGCCTGCTCAAAATAAAAGCTTACCCAGGTTGGCTTCCATGTCTGCAAATCTTCCCTGACCTCTGATTAATTGCAATGAACTGGTTAAAACTGGCTATGCATCTGGGTTCTACCTCGCCCATCTTCATCTCTACATGACGGCGGTAACAAATATTAGGTTGGAAATCCCAGTGTCGCAACAAAAATTCTTACTTGCACACAGTGGCAGCTGGCAAAAAAATACATGTTTTTTGGGGTGGGGGGCACATTGAAGTTCATTTTTTATTTAGCAAACAAACAAACAAAAAGGATTTAAGTACCAATGAGCGTTGAATTACAAAAAATGACTACTTGAACATAAATTTGGCTGGTCTTTTTGTGCTACAAATTTCTTGATGACCTTTTGATTGAAGTTGGACATGTTTGCAATGTCCAACTTCAAATTTTTTTTTTATTTGGCAAACAAACATAAGATTTAAGTACCAATGAGCGTTAAATTGAATATTAATAACTGCTTCAACATAAATTTGGCTAGTCTTTTTGTGCTGCAAATTTCTTGATGATCTTTTGATTGAAGTTTGACATGTTTGTAATGAATCCCTTTTCTTCTGAAAGCATTGCAAGTGTGTTCAGTCTCTCCTGGCACGTTGTATTTCTCAAAAAAGTTTTTGCTCTTTTCAGAGTAGAAAAGCATCGCTCGGCCTCTTCTGTGGTCATAGAAGTGATGATGATTATTTTAGTAGCTTGACTGTTTCAGTGAATACATCCAAGAGATTATTTTCCATAATCATCTGAAACAGGCCAATAGCACCATGAAAGTTTCTGAAGTCATCTGTGCTGTACGGGAGACTTAGTTCAGTTCTAAGCCTGCTAGCTTTGAGAACAGGATATGCTTCTAATGTTGTAGCCAGTGCCTCTTTGGGAAATCCAGTGTAGTCTTCAAACGCTCTGGCTGTAGCAAAGTAGTACAAATAAGATCTTTCACGTGCATGGCCTAGAATTGTATCACATACCTACCAAAAAAACAAATTATAAAGCACTCCTTTTTGTTTTTAATTAAGCCTTCAATCCCATTTAAGCAATACATGGCCCGTTACAGTCAACAATGACCAAAATTTTTAAATTTTATATATATATATTTTTTTTTTTTTACCATAGCTTACATTTCCTATTTTTATTATTTTTTATTGCTATATTTATTATTTGCACACTTGTACCTCAGCAAGTTCCTAGACTATAAATCTTGTTCACTGATCATGGCAATAAAAGTCTTTCTGAATCTCAAAAGACAAAACAGCTAACTTTAGGAAAGGTAAATATAATCCATGTGTGAAGCTTAGAAAGTTATTTTAAATATATGTATGTATGCTTTGTTTCTGGTTACATTCAAACGGTAATATTATGTTATGCTATGCTTGCTCTGTCAAATAGCCTTAGCTTCATTCTGTCAAACGGCTGTTTACATTTTCATGCCGTTTGCGCTTTTTCAACAAGAGTTTCAGGTCGCTTACCCATTTGACAGTCCACAATGTCTCCATTCCACTCACAGACAGTTAGTTTTTTGCTACTAAAAATACGATTCTACCAACTTTAAACTCAATATTTTCGCGCTCCTTAAAATCCCTAGCAAAACGTCTGTTGAATGGGCGGGATGTTGGGTGAGTGACAGTAAAACAGAACCAATGAATGAAAGATAAAATAAAATAGCAATCAAATATAAACTGCTGATTGGTCACGGTGGAACGTAAGATAGCCAATCAGAAACAAGCCTCAGAACACGTGAATCAGAAAGTTTAGGAGCTGCCGTAGCGTAACATCTCTGCCCTCCAGCGATGTCACGGCAGCCGTACACACCCAGCGTTCCTGCGCCCCGCGAAGAAGAAAAGAGAGAATTGTGAGAGATAAACAAAAGCAAATATGCTTTTTTATTTGAAAATATTCTCAATAGTTCATGTTAAAGGGGTAAAAAATAAAAAACAATAAATAGGTAATATTTACATATATTGTTGAAATTGTTTTTGTTAGCCTGACGTGACGTCACTAACGTTACTTTTCCAGGGTGAGGGCGACGCCCTTGCGCCCAGCATCGACCAACCGACACTAGTTCTCGTTATCAAAGTATGCGTCAACATTTTGTTTCTATCCTGCAAGAGTTAGAATTTAAGGTAAGAATGTATTTGAAGATATGTGCTGTGAAAAACTAAAAAGAGCACATACGCTGTAGAATTTAGGCTACATGGGATGAAAATATTTGAAGCCCAAGTGGTTAAGACAAGAACTCCTGAGGCAGGTCCAGAAAACGATTAGGAAACATTTCTTTCAGAGTAAAAAGAAGGTAATAACAGATATTAATGCACTGGGTTAAACAAAAACTGTTATCAATCTAAAAAAAAGTAATAAATGTTCTGTTCCGTCGTCTTCCACTTATCCAGGGCCGGGTCGCGGGAGCAACAGCCTCAGACGGGAAGCCCAGGCTTCTCTCACCCAGCTGCATACTCCAGTTCACCTGGGAGGATCCGGAGTCATTCCTTGAGCTTTGCCTGGAGGGACTTGCCGGAAACACCTCACCAGCGAGGCGCTCGGGAGGCATCCTGACCAGCTGCCCGAACCACCCCATCTAGCTTCTCTTGACCTGGAGGAGCGGCTCAACCCTGAGCTCCTCCTCGATGGCAGAATTCCTCACCCAATCTCCGAGTGAGAGCCCAGCCACCTTGCGGAGTAAGCTCATTCCGACTGCTTGTATCCGCGATCTCATTCTTTTGGTCACCACCCACAGCTGCCGACCATAGGTGAGGGTAGGAACGTAGATCGACTTGTAAGTTGAGAGCTTTGCTTTTCTGCTCAGCTCTTTCTTTACCACGATGGATCGATGTAGCATCCTAGTTATTGCTGACTCTGCATCAATCCGCCTGTCGATCTCCTGCTTTATCTTTCCCTCACTCGTGAACAAGATGTACATGTAAATGTAGATGTAAATGTCAAACTCCAAAAATGATTCATCTGTAAATAAACAGCTAGAGCAGACAGATATGACACAAACAATGGACTCAATAAATAGGAGAAAGTCAGGGGCTTTAATCTGGCCAGATATTGGCCTCAAAGCAGTTTAGTAACACAAATCCAGAGATAGTCTCTGAATTGCTTGCACAATCAAAACCCCATTAGTATGAGCGTAATCATCATAGTACATGTCTTAGCCAATGGTAAAAAAAAATACAGTAATTTAATTACGTGGTCAAAGTGTAGCATAAACCAGGCTAAATTTAACTTCATTTTCCAAATTGAAACATACTGTACAAGTTAAAAATGTCCACAATCAACTATTTCCAGAAAATGTGCAGAGAGACATGTTTGTGTGAGACGCTGAGATGGAAAACAACATTTCATCAAGGATTAAATTACACAAACCTTCATTCAACAACACTTTTCTTTTACAAATAACACCAGGTGAAAGAGCCACAAGCTATCTCAGTACAATGTCCGAGTAATTTTTCTTTAATAAGAAAATTGTTACTTATTGATCTGCACTTTGTAAAGCCTTCCAGCGATGTTCTAATCACCACAGCTGTCAAAACCATGAAATACACTCTGTTCCTTTGCGATTTGATGGCACACTGATTCCCATTACTGGCACATTTCCAATGTTAATTACCTTCAAAATCACATCATCTCCCTCTAAAGAGTCTTGCACAGGCCAGTAGTATCCCACCAGAGGACAGCGGGGGGTAAGAGTGATAGGGCGGCTACGGAAATATTGTGTTTTATTTGTCTGGAGCTTCTGTTGAATCTGTGCATCGCTGAGTCTGGCCATTAGGCAGTATGATGGGCTTTTCTTTTCCAGACCATTTCCTGTGGTCAAAATAGCATAAACACCCCATTTTGGTTCAATCGCAAAGACTTCAACTGAATAATCACAAGGGTGAAACTGTAACTATTACAGAGGCACCTCTGGGATAACCATATATAACAGGGGTGTCAAAAACAGTGTAGGGTTTCTGGAGGGCAAAGTGTTTAAAGTGTATGCTGTTGGCTTTTGCTTCAACATCTGCTTTTAATTACTCAATTAGAGCAATCATTTAGTCTCTTTGACGTTCTTCCAAATGGCAAATCATAGCCAGAAGATGTGCTGTTTTAACCGAGCGTTAAGAGGAGTCATGAAAAATGCATGGACGATAATGTATTTGGATACTTAACTAATTGAACCAATTAAATGGGGGGAACTGGTTTGAGTGAGAAAAGTGCTTTCAGTGGCCTGCGGGAAGAAGCTTTGACACATCTGATCTACAGCTTTCCCTCTCGCAGACCCAGGCCCGAGGTCATATTTCAGCAGACAAAAGGTTTATGACTTGAGTCATACAGCTACAATAAACCAGAGAAAGTCAAAAGCCACCCAGTAAGTGGCTGAAAAAGTATTGTTGAAGTCTGACTAATTTAATTAGCTCCAAATTCTTAGTAAGAATATACGTATTTGAATTGAAATCGCTCAAATATGTTTGTTTTTATTTAAAATACACATTCAAACCAAAAGTTCACCTTATTTGCCGACATTTTCATGAGACATTTGTATCTGGATTGGGGGGAAAATTAAGAAAACCAACCTTTTGTACTCTCAAAACTTTTTGTTTGTACTCATCTTGTCTCATGTTTGAATAAATTTGAATTTCCGTCGACTCATCAGCTTAAGCTTGAATGAATAATTGCTTGATTTAGTCATACCTCTACCTAAAGTTAGACCAATGCATTACCCCTCTGAAAAAAGAGTGATTGTGCCCCTGCGGTGGTGATTTTCTGCATGCTATGGATGCATAAATAAACACAGGCAAAAATACACAGAGGACACTGACTGGGACTCGTTGGCCAAGTGGGGCAGCTGTTATTAAAAGGGCTATTTATCACTGTCACCCCTCTCAGGTTCCATCCTTCTCTGCCCTCCAGCGATGTCACTAGGCCGTGCAGGAACAATGTGGCTCATCCAACCAAACCTACCCCCTCTTTTATACATAAAAACAGGCCCTCAGTAAATATGTACAACTTCTACTTTAAAATGTACATTGCACACAGTTCATGCTGAAACCTAACTGAAGAAAAAAAAATCCCACATTAACAAGAAGTTTGCCTAATTCGATTTGTAGCAAATATCTACTGCGTGGCTACACTGAACATGCCGTTCATTTTCTGCTCTGTTACTTTATTGATCTCAACCACAATTATCCACTTTTCTGAAGCAGTGCATTAAGTGAATTCCTCCTTTGTTGGACAATAAGTACAGAGGGTTGGCTAAGTCATGTTGTTCCTCAGCCTAAGGGGACAGACTACTTCTCTAGCAGTACCCTTATCATCATTAGCAGGTCCAAATAAACACAAACACCTTAATTAGTTCACTTCAGCTAAAAGAAACATGTCAAGTGAGACTTCTGACATTTGACACTGTTTCTCGCTTCGCTTTAAACAGACAACCAAAGATCACTTTATCAAAGACTCGTCAACGCTCATGGAAACGTTTTACCTAAAATAAAAGGTTGGTTAAAAAAAGAGATGTAATGGAAAAAGTCAAGCCTTTCTTTAGAGATGGACAAAATCATTTCACCTCTACATTTAAGCTTTTATTCCACCTATTCCTTTATGGCAAGCATCACTTAACTTTCTGAACACATCACTACACAACCCGCAGTACAACCCCATCACACACAGCAATCCACTCACGATTAATGAAGTGCTTACTTAACCAATTTAAACCCCTAATTCCTATTAATTCAACATAATAGCCACCTTCTTCAAAGGAATTAGCAACACTCGAGCAGAAACCTTCAAATCTCTGCGGGCCAGAAAGAGTCGACCCAGCAAATTCCATATTCTTTGATAAATATGTAACAGTATGTATATCACTGTTAAAATGCATAACCCTCGTGTAAGACCCCTATCAAGTCTTCTTTACACCTGTATTACATTTCTCCCTCAATCAGCAGCTTTTCTGAGACGCTGGCCTCCCACGAGGAGCAGAAACCATTACAAGGCACCGGAGCTCATTTGCCGAAAGATTGGAGATCACGCTGCATCAAAAAGCATGTGAAACATTTCTGAGGGTAAAATTGATTTATTCCAATTCTATGTTTGTATGCAGGATCAGTATCAATGTATTTAATGTAAATCCCCAATCTAGCATAGAGTGGCCGTATGGGTTGCTGCTTATTGTGCAAATAAGAAATGGAGCACCTGAATAACAAAAAGTGGACTGTTAGGCTGAAAAATTACACTGTTTGAAATATTTCTTTATGCATGCGTGCAAAAAAAAATGCTACTTTACACAGTATGCAGATAAACAGTAATTGTTTATTTTGATTCAAGAAAAATTTAGGTTTAAAAAACATGCAAAATAAACAATGTTCAAATAAAAGGAGACATAAAACTAGCTACTTTGGGGGAAATTTTACATAATAGCTCAATTTATTTTTATTGTCTGATGTCTGTCTTATGTCTGAAGAGATGCTTAAAGCTTAAATTTGAAAAGTAAAATAAATTGACGACATCAAATTTGTCATTTCAAAACAAACATCAAAACTTAGCAGTCAAATATGTTCTAATATGTTAATTTCTTCTTTAGGCTGAGAAATTCATTTCAGTTTAATTTTTTTAGAGACTGTTTTAAGTAAGGTAGAGCAACTACATGATAAAAAAATTGTTAAAAAATCCTAAATAATTAACTTTACGTAATAGCCTTGTATCACTGATCACTCGGATCATGACCGGACAGTCTTTATACGACTTAGAAAAACATTCCATGTTTCTGCATTCTTTGCAACCAAGAAATTATCTGCAAATAAAAATGTTCTTTACAAATACATAATAAAACAATCCAACAAAAGAAAAAAAACTAAAGACAAAGTCAATTATGATGTGTTCAGAAGTTTAATAAAAGCTACCAAGAAAAAATAAACTGAAGAGAAATGTCAAAAGGAAAAGATTAAGAGATACTTCTAAGCTTGTTTGCTTTAATATAAGACGACACTGACATTTTTCTACTTTAAACAAGCTTAATGCAAACACAAGAGGTTTACTTTTATTATGCAAAGCATTTGAGGCCTAAAAAAAATCAGGAGATACAAAGATAAAGAGGTAGAATAGTCCCACCAAATGTAGCAACCACATCAAAGTTTTATTTTCTCTGATGAACAAGCTCACATTGGTGTGTCACATGTTCACGGATTAGTATAAAGGGAAGCAAGTATTCTCTTCTGTAGGGCCTTACTTATTTTTTAAAAAAGACACTTTCACACTAAATTCTGGACATCAAACAACTTATTCTTCAACTTCTTCTTCATTCTTCCAGATATGAGCCCAATCAGACACTTCAGCTGGACAAACACAGTATATACCTAAAACATTCTTTGGAATATGGAAATGTCAAATTATGTGAATAAAATACACTATTAAATGTCTAAATAGACAATTGTAACCACTATTTTTTATTTGTTGCAATTGCTTTACATTCAAATAAAAACCTGACTTTATAAAAGCATTTAGTTTCATTTACATCCTTCTGATTGAATTCCCAACAAATTTATGCAACTAGATGTGTGAGATGAAAATAGTATAAAGGTACAAAGATAACAGGCATAACCCTGCATGCATCTAACAAACAAAGGCACATTCCGCTTTATACTGATCCACAAATGTCGCTCTGTCGAAACACAAAGACATTATGTTCTCCTTTGAATAAATAAAATGCAATAAGCAAATAAATAAATATATCTGAACATTTAGTTTTTGACTCCAGAAAAACAGATCAAGCAAAGCCTGTAGCTAGAAGAGCCTGACTGCATGCTGGTGGGGGGTAAAAGACAGCCTGGAGGGGTGTGGAGGGCGTCTGTGTTTTAATGAGCTGAAACTTTAAATACTGCATAATATATAATAAAAATGAATAGTTCATCTCACATTCCAGGGGAAAAAAAACATTAAAATCCATTTCTTTCTTAATGTCAACAGTGTAATCATTAAATATGGAAGAAGTGAACGTGGTAGCACCTTATTGACATGAAAGAAAAGCAAAATAGTAATCAACTCTGGGAAGCAAAATAGGGCAATGAAGATGGGTACACAATGTACACAAGCTCAAGGCCATTGATTTAAAGATAGTGACATTAAACTCAGCTCAAAGTTTAATTGCATTATCCATCCTCCTGACATTTATTTCTTAATTTGTTTGTAAGTTCTACTTTTGTCTAAATGTTAAGTATTTTTTTTAAACGAAAAGCCACAAGTAACGTTTCAACCACACTTGGACAAATTTTGGCAACACCATCACAGAGGGAAACTTCTCTCTGACATGCATTCAAAAATTGAGTGATAATATAAAAATAAAGAAATGAGGGGTTGTGACATTCCTGGAGTGAAAAGAAAACATCTTTAATAGATTCCTAATGGCTATATGTTCAACATAAAAAAAGAAAAACAATATTTAAAACACTAGTGATATGACATCAGTGAATATAAACTTTTTGTAATAATACGAAAATGTTACGATAGTGAAATATCGGCCTTTCAAACTGGATCTGTGTGTGTGAACGTTGACAACTGAAGAGGTTTCTACTTGAACAGTAATGAGTTTCATGTTTCAGTCATCACATTATAATTCAAAAAGTGCCATTCCATAGTAAATATTATGACAATGTTAGCTGACACTTTAGGAAAGAGATATAATTCCAGCTCGATCTTTAAAGTTGTCTGAGTGATGGCTCAGGTACCCCTGCTGCTCATGGATGAAGCTCAGAGACGATGCTGGTGGCCGATCTGCAGGCTTTATGATGATAACCTAACCGGCATTAGCTGCAGGGGTTATTCACACAATAATTGTTTCTGCCAAGCCATATATCTACATGACAGAGGAAATGTTAGTGTGACTTTCCTACTAAATAATTGAATCACAAAGTGGCTCAATCAACTATTTCAAGGAGACAAATGCAATGTGCCGAGTTTCCGTTTCTCTTTTTTTTTTTTTGATAGAAAAAATGTGGGGACTTATTAGCTAATTAAAGGATAATCACACGTCTAAGTAATTACAAAAGCAATTTTACTCCTGAACATTAACAATGAAAAGCACCAACACTCTTAATTTCTGCACTTGTTTTGCTTTATTTACCCAAACTTTCAACAGAACAAGTATTTAAAGATTTCACCTTGACAAAACGTATTACCAGAATTGGTGTGCAATTAAATGTGACACATTGGCGTTAATTCTCTGCTTAATGCGACCTTAGATGTAAACCGAGAAATGTGTCCACTTCGATACAGAAGTACACAATTAAAAAACATCAATTTTGTGTTAAATTTAGACACACTTTTCTTAAATTACATTCTGCTCAGATCACTTGTACTTGCAGTGATAGTGACTAAGGTTCGATGTGTAACGCTATGCCTCTGCCCGGGCTGAAGGGGTGCCCTCCCCTGCAGTTTAGAGTGACTCAAAGGTGAAGCCATGAAAACAAATACACTGTACTCACATGGTCCACAGTTTGGATTTCACATCATCCTTTAATAGTGGCAGACAAAGCTGCAGTCATTTGCAACCCCAAGTAATTGTGTGGGGCTGTAAGGCACTATCAATGCAGCCCATAGGTCAAAGGGTCAATGAGTAATTAAGACATGGTTGCCTGAGCATTCCCCATGCACACTTTCAGTCCTGATGAAAGGATAGAAATGAAAGGAGGGGGACTTAAGTGCAGCCTGATACCAAGGATCAGTTTTCTGTAAGTGTGTCTAAATGTTCGTTGTTCAAGGCAATTAACATGATTAAAGAGATAGTCTGGTGTCATCACGCTGTTTAAGAGGAATTTGCTCATGCATTTTACATGAAGTTTAGACATTTTGCACACACAAAAAGGTTACTTTGTTTACATTAAAACTGAGTTAGTGCTTCTTTTAGATGATAGCATCCGGGCTCCGCGAGTTTCCGCACATTCAGCCAAAGTCAAGTTCAGTAATTAAAGTGTTTTATTTTTGATGTGGCATGTTTTTCTTTCATTTTGTAGAATTTCTTGTGGTACCGTAGGGGTTAGATATGGGATCATTAAGTTAAATATTAATGCACAAAATAAGCAAGCTTTAAACAAGGGTCTACATGGGAACAGCATTGTGGTGGATGATCTAGTCCTCTCGCGCAAAAAAGGTCAAAAGGTACATTGATTTCCATGTACAACAAGAAATTATTCGTTCAGTTTCATTGTGCTAAAATTGAAGAGGCCAAGGCCTGAAAATTGAGGTCGTTGATAAATGCTATTAACAGGAGATGCTGAGAGGAGAAATCAATAAGGTAGTTTTTCAAGCTGCCTTTCACAGGGAGCAGCACTCTGCTGCAGAGCTAAGCCTGCCCTGTCAGCAAAGCACATTACCAGAAATCAAAGCCCAGTGAAGGCCTGAAGGAAGGTTTGTACATGTCTTCCAACAAAAGCCACATTTTGGTAATTAAAACCTATTTTATCAGAGCTGTCTTGTCACTGGTTTTTCTTTAACACTATTGACTATCTGTTGAGTGGAGAGTGACCACTAATTTACCTTTAAATAAACAAGCTAAGGTTATTCAGATCTCTGTAAATTATCCAAGAAATTAAACGAAGGTGTATAAAACTGCAATAGAATTTTACTTAGCTACAGAATGCCGCAGTAAATTATCCCACACACATCATCACACATATCTTAACAAGATGGTTGCTAAAAGAAATCAAGGAAAATTGCATTACTTTGAACACAGATGTCAAACAAATTATGTTACCACAAAATAAAAACCTCCATAAAGCAAAGACACAAACTTGTCATTAAATTTTTCTCATACAAAAAAATTGTGTTTTGTGTAAGTAAAACAACACGTATTAGTCAAAATTGGTTTAACTTAAGTTTATTTAACACAAATTTACTCAAGGGTTGCACAGTGGCCTCACAGCAAGAAGGTCGGGGGTTCGAGTCTCGGTGCAGAGTTTGAAACACTCGCCTTTCTGTGTGGGGTTTGCATGTTCTTCCAGTGTATGTACTAGTTTCCTCCCACCCTCTAAAAACATGCATGTTAGGTTGATTGGTCGGTACATACAAAATTGGGAATGAGAGTGCATATGGATGTGTGTGTGGTCCTGTGACCTACTGACAGCCTGTACAGGGTGTACCCTGCCTGACATTAATTTTTTAAAGAAATTTTTCTTGCGAGGATTTTGTGTTGTGTAATGACACGTATTTGTTAAAATTGGTTTAACTTAAATTTATTTAACACAAATTTACTCAGGGCTTCACTGTGGCCCCACAGCAAGAACATTGGGAATTCGAGTGCAGGGCATTCTATGTGGAGTTTGCATGTTCTCCCCAGTAGGCATGGGTTTTCTCTGGTTTCCTAACACTGTCCAAAAACATGCATTTTCGGTTGATTGGTCACTATAAAATTGCCCCCAGGAATGACAGTGTTTTTTATTGGCTGCCTGTGTGTGTGGCCAAACAACAGACTGGCGAGATCTTGCTGGGATAGGTGCCGGCACTTCCCACAACCCCAATAAGGACGAGTAGTCCAGAAGACGAAACAAAACAAATTTACTGAATGATATAACAGTGAAACCAGAACATGTCAATTCAGCAGAACATTACAGATCATGTTCAGATAGCAGCTAGGCAGACAATGTCCTTTTTAAGTACTTTTAATTTAAAACTGTGCGCCTTCATCTTCTTTATAAGCAAAATACACTGTAACAGGTCCAACACTTGTTTGTACAGTCTCTTCAGCTCCTATGACCATCCAGCATCCAAATCCATATGCCAAACATGGGATCCCTGCAACAAACATGGTCAGGATATTTATTGGTGTTTCAATAATGAAATCAGAAACATTAATAACTGTAAATACATTTAAAATAAAACTACTGACCTAGATTTAAAACTTTTAAAATGCTGAAGAATCTGTCTTCAAAGTCCAGGTTTTGTGAAGGTGCTTTAGTGCAGTGGTATTTAATGAAAGGAAAGCAGCCTGTTCGCAGTATTTGGTAATTTGCTCCTTTAACAGCCCAGTTAAAGTTGGAAAGTCCAAACTGATCATTGTGTACTGAGCTGTATCGGACACAGAAAGAGGTCCATGGTGGTAGTTTTCGTTGTAGAAGGTGACATGTTAACACCTCTGAAGCAGCAGGTTTACTGCCTGTTCTGCTAAAACTACTCGGAAATAAGGTCAATTTTAAAAATAACTTATGAACAATCCTCAGAAAGTCCTTCATAGTTGAGATATAAAGGAAAAATGACAAATATTGAGCTCCGACTTATTAGAAGTGTAACCTTTTAACATTATAAAAAACAACCAACAGCCATAAAAACGCTATAAATCCGCCATTTCTGGAATCAACAAATGATAAAACATCAGAAACTATTACCATATGTAAACAGTACACAATTAAAAGCCATCACCACGCTCTTTATCCTGCTTTTAGCAACATTCAAACAGCAAATTAAAGCCCTGTCTGTTTATCTGACTCGGTACGCCTGTGAAATAATCCGGAGTGAAACACAGTACTGACATATGTTCCTCTTACAGTAATTCCGTCAGAACAACGCTGCACTTATCAGTGGAAATCCTAAAATACTAAAAAACAAATAAAAACGCTTAAAATTTTTAACACACTATTCAGATTTTAATATGCAATAATTTAATACAGATACAATGTTAATAATTTTATTAGGTATACGCATGTTTATAAAACTTTCATGGTTCACATTGGAACAACTTAACAAAAATTGGTTGATATTTATTTGTGCATTTCTATTCTTTATTTCAGAAAATAATAAAGTACAATTTGTATTTCCTCAAAGCATTTAGACAAATATTTCCTAATTTTAATGGAAGTTTTCCCCCTACCTCTGGCATGGCGGAGGCTTTTACATTTTACTGACTACTTAAAAATCAGTATTCCTCCGCCATTTAAAAAAAAAAACAGTTGGGGTTAAGAGGTGCACTGGGGTGAGCATCACTAGAGAGTTGGCAGGACTACAGTTGAGGGACTAGGGTAGTGAAGAGGGACATTAGGTGGGCAGAGGTGGTCCTTGGGCTGCCTGGGTCGGGCACCTGGCTGTGTGTTGGGCTGTGGCGGCTGCATGTGGGGTAGCCTGGCCCTGCTGGGCCCCCGGTTGAGCCCCGGCTCGGGGATTGTCGGGTCCCTGGGCCCTTGGGGTGAGTGCTCCCCTCTCGGTCCGGGCCTTGACTTCTGTCACCCCTGGGCTCGCCTAGGGCCGTGGGGTACGGTTGCCGCGTCTGCCCCGAGGCCTGTGGGTCCTGGCATCGGGGAGGCCCGTGCTCCTTGGTGCTGGAGTGGCCCTGGCAGGGGTTTCTCTATGCGCCTTGCTGGGTGGGTGGGCGGCTCCTCGGCCCGGCTTCGGGGTCCCGGGATCTGGATGGGCGTGGGCCCGGGTAGCGTGTGTCTCTGCCTCCCTCGTTCCAATCCTTTGGGGCTGGGGACAATCCGTTGGTCCTAATAAGTTTCACTCACACTCACACACTACATATATCACTCTGTTTACTGTCCGCTATGGTCCTTGCTTTCAACCAATATTATTATAACTCTAGTAACATGTGTTTGTGTTGTACATCATTTGCTATAGAAGGTTTTGTTGTATGTGTCAGTTTTATCACTGGTTTAAACTCTTGTTTGTACTTTTTTTTTTTCCCCCTCAGATAATCCAGCAGGTTGGTTGTGATGCAGAATACTACAACTTCAGATTTTCTTTTTACTTTCTCCCCCTCTCTTCTTCTTCTTCTGTACCCTATCCCTCCTCTTTTTCACCCCACCTACCCACGCCCCTCTCCTTAGTAATTCCTCTCAGGTCCAGCGCAGAAAAATAGAAAAGAGTAAAAAAAAAAAAAAAAAACTCTTTTTCTTCTCTTTTAATTTTGGAAATCATAAATATTTTTGCATCTAATCATAAAACTTGTTTTTGAAACTTTTTAAAAAATTTAAAACAGAAAAAAAAAAAAAAATCACAAAAAACTGCGCATGCACAGTCAATTTATGATGGGCCGAGTGAAGCAAAGGGAGGTAACCAGTCTAGCTCTGACTGTGCTATGAAAATGGCCGCCTGTAATATACCATAATTAGCTTGAAAGCAAGTCATTTTGCAAATGTTTTAATGCATGACACTCATTAACAAAACACTCTTGTTTTCTGGGGGGTATTTTTTAGCAGTTTTTTTTATCATATAGAAAAGCGCCTGTATTTGTTAAAATCACATTTTCCCCATGTTAAAATACGCCACAACCTTATAACTTGACAAGTATGTAATGATATTCTACGACCTAAACTGTGCAGAATAAAGACGTTTTTCAGTCATGCCATATTTTCTACATTAAACAAAAAAACCTTTTTATTTGGCTACAAAAACTGGGGCTGCTCTCAGAAAGCAAATTAAATACTATCTACAGACCGTGTGAGTAGCATTCTAGTTTTGCACAATAATGTAATAAGTCACATAAGAAATAACTTATATTACACATTTATTGTAATCAAAGGCTGTCTTATTGGCCCCCACTTTTGAAAAACTCACTTATTCCAAAAGCAAATTTAACTTATAGAAAACACTATTTTTCATTAACAAAAAAAGTCTTGATTTTTTTTTCAAGACTTAGTAAGTCATTCTGAAACATAACTTTAAAACATTTCATTAATTGTTCTTCAAGATAGTTACCATGCTGCAAAATTTGTTTTAAGAGGTTTTTTTAAATTACGTTAAAACTGAAACCAAAAATATTTTGAAATAAAAAAAAAAATGACATTGACTCAATATGTAAACAAAGACTACAAAGAATTAAGCGTCTGGTGAACCTTATGGTTGAAAATGACATATTTCTTCTTCTTGTTTATTTAGATTGTAATTTAATAGCATTAGCTGCACAAAAAAATAGGTGAGGAAACTTTCTACACAGCCGGGTTCTCGGTCAATAGTCTCTTATTATGAGCAGTCCTCTGTAGTATCTCTTCAATATTCATCAACAGGTCCTTCAAATAAGACAAAATTAAAAGTATGTCACAGCACATAGTGAATAAATCAAGCCTAACTTAAAAATGTATTTGTACTGTTGAGTGTTATGATGACTAACTAGAATAAAACAAATTGTATTTTCTTTGTCCCACACAGTGTAACAATCAATTGAAAATGCAAGTGTCATGAATAAAAAGTACATTTTTATAAGTTTTTCACATTGTACCGTAAAATTAGTTTCTCCTTGGATCCTTGAACTTATTTCTTGATGAATGACTGTCAGATTCCGACCAAAGGTCACCAAAGCTCCCTGGAGATCTTCTGAGATCGTTCTATTAATGACATCCAAACAAACGAGTTTGCTAATGATCCCCTTGTTGCCAACTAAGAAACAATCAACTTGTGCCTCTGATGCTGGTAGCTAAATGAAACTTTTAGCAGATAACATCTTTACTTGATAGCCAGATGAGCACAGCTTGATTTAACGGCTCCACCACAGTGAATCTAAAGGACTTCAGTGATGAATATGTCGAACAACCTTATGCTTAACAGGTTTGAAGAGTTTCTAACATTTACACAGCCAGAGGTAACCTCTTAATCTGGCTAAGTCTTGTGTTTTCTCCAGACGAGTGAAGCCTTCCAGTCATTTAGTTTGCTAGTTTTTTTTTTCAGTGCTACTTTGCTTCATGGAAACCAGGTCTAATCAAATTATGTATTCGTCAATCTCATACATATTGTTACAGCATGATCATATAAACCGCAAAAATGAAATGATAAAATTAGCGGCATGCCTTTTATAGTTATTAAAAACATGACATATGATACAAAAATTTTTGACTAAATCTAATTTCTAGATATTTCAATTGAAAGGCAAATGGCACCGCTAAGGGTGAATCCACAGTTGAATAAATAAAATGCAATTTGAGAGGGAAACACTTTACATGTGCTTTTCATAAAAGAAAAAGGAACCTTGCAGGTTTGTGTCAGGGTAGTTCTTTGAGAGAAGAAGCTTTATAGAAGTAGGGTGATATGGCAGGTCAACAACATTCAAAGTATTACAGAATTAATTCAGATATAGAAAAGAAGCTGGAGTGGCAGCGTGTATCAGAACCTGTCTGAGATGAAGAAGTTCTCTGAATGTAAAAGATGAGCCTGTCTGACCTGTGGCTACGGAAGTGTTGGGTTTTTTTGGTTAATTTTGTCAAAGAAATGGAACTCATTCAAAATCCACCTTAAGTATTAATCTATTTACTATTTGTAAAGCATTCAATTGAAAAAGTTAAAATAATCTGTGTTGTGTTTTAGAGAAAACCAGCTCGTGTGAAAACCCCCCCAAAGATTTTATAATGGGTTTCTTTTTTTTGTCAGTACCCTGTAAGTTTAACAGAAAAAAAATACTCACAGCATCCCGAAGTTGCATCGATCAGTTATGTCGAACAAAGTAAAAACACTACCCCGACGCTTCTGTGAAGGAAAAATATTAAAATAAATTTTTGGGTGATGAAAGGAAGCCTAATTCTGTCAAGTCAAGATTAGGCTGTTTTTTTAACTTCCTAGACAACTAAGAACGAAAACCATGAGCTTAGCTGGATATTTCTATGGGCACTCAGCTCTAACAAAGTTCTTTCAGACAAAAAAAAAAACAAAACATGCCTAATCGAGCTATTTTGTTGATGACGCACTTTTTTGTCTATTTATCCAAGAAATATTAGACAATACCCGACATTTTCAATTTAATATTTAAACTTGTAAAAGAATTGTTGCCAAGAGATGAATAAAAATTGAATCATTTTTACTTTTAATAACAAATATTTGGACATTTCTAAAGTCTGCATTAAATGAGCAAAAAGCTTTCAACAAATTAAATAATTTTTGTAAGTTTTTTTTTTTTTTTTTTTTACTGGCAAAAAAGAAAAAATTGATTTAAAATGAAAACAGCATTTGTTTTACCTTGAAGCTAAATCCAATCATATTGCTCCTGCATACGTAAAGGAATGAACTGTTGTATAACATAAAAAGATTGGAATGAAACAGCCGAGTGCCGATGACTCCATAGCAGTTAATCACAGGTGCCTGGATAAAAAAGTTAAGAGAGAAACAATAAATCCAATGTGAATATTAGATTTTCTGTCTATCAAATCTCAGCAAAACAATCTTTTATCTTCTCCAATTTGGATAAGATTCTCCAGAGTAGAAAACCTAAACTCCACAACTCTCCATGGATCACCACTCAGTTTGTATGTGATATGTCAATGTGATGTGTGCAAAACCCATCTGAAACAAATTGCAGGACATGTCTTAATTACCATATTTTCACAACCATAAGGCGCACATAAAAGTCTCAAATTTTCTTCAAAATGAGCCGTGCGCCCTATCGTGCAGTGCGCCCTATGTGATTTGCGGACGTATTAGAGAACCACGAAGTGGACGCAGTTGAGAACATGAGAACATTAAAGAGGGAAGTGTGGGCGTGGATTGTATATAAAAGAACAGGTACTTGCTTTATGCAGAACATTGCTGTTTTAACGACACTGAAAATGGAAATGAGACACGTTTATGAAGCTCAGTTTAAACTGATGGCAATCAGCTACGCGAAAGAACGTGGGAATCGAGCCACCACGAGAAATTTTAAAATGAATGAGTCGATGCTTTGTAAGTGGAGGAGGCTGGAAAACGAGCTGCGACAGGTAAAGAAGATGCAGCTGAGTTTCCGCGGAAATAAGTCGAGGTGGCCAGAATTGGAGGAAAGACTCCAGCAGTGAATTATCGACCAAAGAATGACTGGGAGGAGTGTTTCCACTGTCACTATTCGGCTAAAAGCAGTAACGCAAGTGGAGGAAATGAAAATCAAGCATTTCCAAGGAGGTCCATCTTGGTCCTTTCGCTTTATGAAACGCAGCAAATTTTCCATCCGGACCAGGACTAGCACTGTTGTCCGAGCTTTTGCAAAAGCCGGCATCAGTTCCGAGGAGCCGCACAGTACAGAAAGTGAGTCTGACAGCGAGGAAAATGAACCTGCTATGTTGGATTAGCGCAGCTGTTAGATTCTGAAACACTGGAAGAGGACTCGGATGGATTTCATCAATGACTTTATGACGACTGTAAATAATATTTAAATAAAACCAACCAAACTCAGTTTTACTCCCAATCTATTTTTAAATACGCGCACTTGTGTGTGTGCACGCCCATGTGTGTATGTGTGTGTTGTTGTTGTAAGGCGGACGGTGTAGAGGATATGTATGTATGTAAAAAACCTGCGCCCTATCATTGGGTGCGCCTTATGTGTGTGTTAAATACAGAGCACGCAAAATTTGGGCTGCGCCTTTTAATATGGTGCGCCTTATGGTCGTGAAAATACAGTAATTACGGCAGAGAATAACTAATGATAAGCGTTTATGACAAACATAAAAGAAGGTAATAGTGTAAAAGTGAGCAAAAAAAAGTCCAATAAAGAGCAACTACTGAACATACACTACATATCACTATAACAAAGGGGATTTTGGTCATAAGTAACTCTTGAGAGGTCGATTACTTAAAAGTGTCACGGCTTAAAAGGATAAAAATGTTGCTGGTCGTTAGCCACCTTTGGGAGAGAAAAAGAGAGTGCCTAAGCCACAGTGAGCTCAGGAAATAGCCCATAACTCGCTGTGAAGTCTTCGTGTTTGCTCATGTCAAATATAAGAACCTTGCACAACAATAAAAGTGTCCAGCAGGGATTTAATTGTGTTTGTAATATGCAGGTCCCTAATGATGGCCACTGCTGAAACCATTAACAAACGCCAGTGGTTCAACAGCCGCAGTGAAGCTTCAGGCCGCCAGTTAAATGAATGTTTGACAAAATAATACTAGTCGCAGATTAACAAGCGTAAACAGATGCATGCTGTTGCTAAAAGAACGCTATTGTTTAAGAACTGGCACCAGGTTGATGAGGTGTTCAAGCATGCACCCACATGCATAATGAAAATGACATGAATTATTAATGTGTTGATTATTTAGGCTCATCTATCAAAATGATAATGAATTTTGCACATAAACACCAATTTGCTTTAGTGAATAATTAAAGTATTTAGTAGTATTTACTAATAATGAAGTGCAAATTGTTGATCTATGTTAGGGATGATTGTTGTGCGAGCCTTTTCACAATTTTAGAATGTGTTTGCGTCTTTCTTGTTGCAAACCAAAGATAACATTTCGTTATGTTTGAACTTAAAACATTAAAAGATCATACTTTTGATGCAGTTGGGGGTTCGAAGGTTTTTTCCTTAGCTGGTTGAGGCACTTCCAAATAGCCTGTGTGCCAATTCAGTGTGCCGTTAGTCAGCATCAGGAGCATTTGGGTCATGGCCAGGTGGTTACTGTATGCAATGTGTAGATCAACCGCCCATACCTGCAAACAAGATAGTATGAACTACTATGTATAAACACAGACAAAAAAAAGCCAAAAACTATCAAGGTGATGATATAAGTTTATTATAAAAATAGGAACATTAAATATTTCACCCATCATGCTCTATAAATGGAGGGGTCAGGATCTTATGAACTTCACAGTGTTAACGTAAGAGGAGGCAGAAAAAAAAGGAAAGCACGATGCAGGTGTAGATGTAGGACAGAAGTAACTAAATTAGGTCTGTAGTGACACATGCACAAAGTAGATCCTGCCCTGTGTGTTTAGATTCATTCTGCCTAGGGCTGGTTTTCTTGGCTCAGATCTGATGAGAAGTAAAGTTCAGATATGAATGGTAAATGGCATCATTATAAGTATATTAAGGGGTCAGAGCTGGACGTAGTCTTCTGCTTAAACAGGGCTAATTTTGCCAATAATAACCTAATAGCTATGCCCTTTCTTCAAAAGTGGCAAATAAATCACTGGTGAAGGAGTTGTTAATAACTAAGTGGCAGCCGGCTGCCTCTTTTAGCCGTTCCTATTTGTCAAAGTAAACACTCCTGCCACCGCATGCAAATTGCAGCCTGTCTAAATCCACATTCTCTGAAATCTGAGCACTTTATCTCCACCAGAACGTGGACATCTTAACATACACACATCTAATAGGTTTTAATTGACCTCATGTTAAATTCAAGGAAACAATAAAACACACAGTTTAATCTCAGGTGATACTTAACAACTTTTATCAATGTAGATTTACTTTTTTTTCATTGGATTTATCAAAGTTTATAAAATCAAAAAAAAAAATTCAGCAAATAATCCAATACTTAAAATGCACGTTTTTTTTTTTAATTATTTCTAATATTTATCAGCTAAAATAACAACTAAAAAAATGTATCAGTTAGAAAGTTACCTGATTAAAATAGCTTACAGTAATATCCAAATTTATGAATAAAATTTTTTAGATAATGAAATAAAAAAACAAACTGAATATTAAACACTCAATTACATAGCTGTATTTGGTCATTGCAATTGAAACCGTTTTTAGGACATCAATTTTCAAAACTTGGAAGTCAAGATTTAGATTGAAAATTATTGAATAATTTACAAACAAGACACAAGAATAACAAAGTGATCATTATTTTGCAGCATGTTAAAGTTTGTTAAAAGTAGATGAAATCCCAAGATATGTGTTGTACATTCATGTTTAGAAGTACTTCAGCAGGATAAACTTGTCTCGGTCACATTTACTAAACTATGAACAGTAACCACTTCTGTTTGGATGCTACTTTGTATGTGTCAGGTTGATACCTGACTGATGGACACTTGCTGAGCTGCTCTTTTAACTCCCCACAACTCCCATGTTCCATTGTCGCTCTTAACAAAGCTGTGAGAAATGTAAGCCTGGATTGTACCTGTTTTCTATTGCCTTGCATTTTCATTAAAAAGCCTGATGCTGCAGCTGGGGCCCCGTCGTTTCACAATGTGAGGAGAGACTGCAAGGGCAAACATATGTGACCCACTTCTTCCCATCAAATAAGTAGGCAGCCTTTAGCAACAGGTTTGAATCTAAATTGATGTTTAAATCCAGACAGGTTTGCTGTGTGGCTCTCTCTTGTCTAAGCTTTGTTGGTTCAAAGCTTGTGAAAGTGTATGTGTCTCTGAGTGTGTCTGAGTGTGTGTGTAGACATGGTTAAGAATCTGTCATTAATGTTCCCGTCACCATTGAAGAAATGCTGTTTTATGGTCTATTCTTATTTATGCTGTCAATCCTTTTCAATTTCAAGTTAGCATTGGAGATGAAAATTCATTACAAGCCTGTCATTATTTCTGTCAATAACCAGCATAAAATGGGCGACTATCTATATGTATATTTTTTTTCAAATATTACATTTTTTTCTTTAAAAAAAAAAAAAAAAAAAAAAACAATTTCACCAATGATTAAATTTTCTACACAAAAAATGATCAATTTTACACCAGAGGATATTTTACTTTTAATGGAGGAGTTGTAATAGATATCATATTAATTTCAAATATTTTTACAGTAACTGAAATAAGAGCTGAAATAAAACTAGAAAAAAATATTTTTAAAAAATGTATTTGAATAAAAATGTAATAGTGCTTATCTTACCCTCTACAACAGAAGAGACTACCCTCTAGTGGTAACTATGCCCTTAGGTGATTTATTACATCTATCCATTCAATTCTTTATTCTACGAGTCTATTACAAACTCAAATAATAATAAAAACAATATCCCTGTTATCATAATGGAAAGTATAGCATTGGCTTTTTATGTTTTTATAAATTAAATATACTGGTAGTCTGGTCATGCTTACTGAGGAACCATCAAATTCATTCATTCATCTTCCGAACCGTCCATCCCTGACAAGGTTGCAGGGGCTCCTGGCTGATTCAAGTACTGAGGCAGGGTACACCTCAAACAGGTCACCAGTCTATCATGGAGGTACACACACACACACAGGCAACCATCCACACACTAATTTCTAAGGGCAATTTCATAGTGGACAATCAACCAAACACGCATGTTTTTGGAGGGTGGGAGGAAACCAGAGTACCCGGAGAAAACCCACATTTACACAGGGAGAACATGCAAACTCCATACAGAAAGTCCAGTGTTCCAAGCCTCGTCCTCACCTGGGACTTGAACCCCGACTGTCATCAAATTGTTTTGTAAAATAAATACGACTGTCTCTTGCTTTTATATGCTTTTATAGGCCTCTGAAGTTGTTTCTATGAACTTTTGATTGTTGTGTAGTTGTTAAATTTCACAGACTACTTTATAAACAAAGCATTTCATTTTATTGCTTCGGATCAATAGGGAGTTAGCACAGTCACATGTTGGGAGCAGAGGTTAAAGCATCATAAACCAGTCCATTTCAACCATCATAAATCAAAGGGCTTTTGGCCAAACTTAATCTTGACAAATGAAACGTGGTTTCTGTGTTGTCTTCTTATAACAACATGATACATTTTAGCAGGTGGTGGCAGGTAACCATCTAGGGGTTAAACACTGACAGAGTAACCTCGTGAAGCTGCCAGATCACTTTAGAATGAGCTATCACATGAAAGATAGGTGCGCCTGAATTTCTCTGTAGTGTACGGTTAAAGGGCAAGCTTTAAATGGTGGAATAGGTGTATTGACACAATAAGACCTGACAGTTTATTAGATGGCCTTGTGACACATTCAGTCCCAGTGCCCACAGTTTACCTTGTCTTGTTTTCAATATCCCTCAGGGGAGCTGTATATAAAGCAGAGCTATATCTGTTCATATAGATGCTTTTCTCAATCCTACACAGGACTATATTCATTTTTATAGTGAAAAGCATTAGTTTTACTAACCATGTTGAAACTGCAAAAATCATGTTAAGACACTCAGAGCAAATGTGTTTTTCCCCGTAGTGTGTTTCACCTTCTGATTCATGGTGTCGGAGTCCAGAAAGGTAGCCAGGTCCAGGGAGACATAACCGATAATATCGCGCTGTAGAAGAGTTTGACCCACACGCTCGCAGACAGAGTGCAGGGTGTCGGGGTGTACAGAGGTCTGAGGAACCGTAGAACCTAAAGCTTCCAGCTGACAAGAACCGTAAAGTTGGTCTCCACAGGACAGCATGGTCACCTCACCTCCAGGCTCCAGAAGCATATCAACTGTCAAATAGGTGACACTCAACGAAGGAGGAGTTGCCTCCACCACACCACCTAAACACAGCAAAAAGAATGAATACAGTATACCAAAAAAAACACCAGCACCCAAACTCAATAAGACTTTGGTTAACAACCATTGAAAATGGTATAAAAATGATTTAATTTGTAAGCTCTCAAAGATAGCATTTGGGATTTAAGAAGGAAACAGGAAATACGTATTCCATAAGGCACAAGTTGCAGGTGAATAGTATTCAAGAATTGACAATAGGTGTCTGACCTTGCCTGAGGAAGGTCTTCAGGAAGCTGCCCCAGTTGGGATATTTGTAGGTTTTAACAGGTTGGGCATAATGGGACAGCCATTCTGGGATTTCATTTAAATATCTGAGTCGTACTGTGTCCTGGAAAATGAAAGTTCAAGTACGCAAATTATATAGACATAATAAAATTAATACATTTATCTGTATTTCTTTAAATGAACTAAATTTCATTTAACATGCATCAGTTTTACTATCTTGCTCTTTTTCATCATGCTTTGTAGGTGTCCACTTCATTATTGGAACCCTCTATGTTATCCGGATGACTCTGGTGACTGCTTGTTATCCTTGAGACCTCGCTGGCTGCTTCAATTTCTGTGCAAGTGTCTGATTGATACGGTGTGAGGGCCTATCTGTGAGTGACAACCTATTATCAGAGGGCCTCAAGAGTCTAATAGCTTTAACTCACAGCCTCGAAGCACCTGCCCTCAATAACAACTCTATCCACTGGGCAGCTGATGAATACCTAAGGTAACCCCATCTATCTGGGGATCAATCAGGGCTTGACTGGGATCGATTTCACTCTTGTTTCTGTAAATACGAAATGCCATAATGGTTTCACCACTTAATTATGTCGGTAATTTCTAGCTTTGTTTTTTTACTGTTCCTTAAACAGCTGAGCAACTTAAACACCTCCTTCTTCTTTCCTTACAGTACCGAAAGGTCAACTATTTAAAGCTCTTTGTGTAATTTTTGACACATCTAAAACAGGGACCTCACAACAATAGTTTATAATACTAACTGTATAAATACCATTTCAGAAACACAGTTTGCATTCATGATAATGTGTGTAAATATCCCACAAGAATATATTGTGCTCATAAAATCTGTGAAAAATTAGTATCTTCTGAAGAGATAATAACTTTGTGATGTCCTTGGGCTATTTAGAGTATTATTTTGTTTTGAGAATACGTTGTCTGGCTTCACTGGAGATGGGACCAGAGATTATGAGGTTGATATTCCAGTCATGTAACAGCTATCATCATATTCAAGTACGGTAAGAGGAGAGGTCAAATGCTACATAGTGATTCCCTCTGTACAAACCATGAAGCACACAATGGTGCGGTAAAAAGTGTAAAGAAATGGTTGTCATTCTCAATGGAAGAGCAGCCTCACCCCGGGACTTTGTCTGCGCAGTTCAGAGAAACAGCAGGACAGGCAGGAAAAAAGGAGAGGTATTTTGCAATAAATTATTTGGACTTAAACTGCAACCAGCACCCTGTGATAGGATTCAACATTTGTTTGGCATTCACATAAAACCGAGCAATCTGGTCATAAATAAAGGAGACATTTTCCTGCCTGTTTGGTTGCTGTTTCATATTTCTGTTGTGTGGAGGAACATTAAGTAACTGCAGTAAGTTTTAGAAAACAAGACTATAAAATTTGCCCGTTAAGATGTTTTACATGCTCATTTATTAACATTTAGCCACTTATTTTAGCCAAAGTCATAAGGTCATTAAAATAAATTGTAATAAACCTTATAAAAAGCTTGATTATTCTCACTATTTTTTTGCTTCTTTGTAGCACAAATGAAGCTATGAAATCCAACATCAATGTTGCAAACCATTATTTTTAATGAAAAACAAGAAAACATTTGCCACATAAAATTTTCCACAATCTATTAGGTGAAATCACCAGATATTTAAACTCCTCCGTGTTACAGACTGCCATTGTGCGACTGCACAATATTTAGACCCAAAACATCTGTATGAAATGTGCCTCTACCTCTTCAGTGGTAGTGATTATCAAATGACCCATTTCGTTGCAAACAAACCTAAATAAGGTGTTGCTCAAGATCTGTTTGTACACAGCATGACAAAAAAGAAATACTCCATCTGTTGAAGCTATTAGGTGTAATTTTTACCCTCTTGTGCCTAATGATCCATGTACAAGCTGTGTGAGCGCTTAAGTGTGTGTATGGCCCCCTTCAGGCATTGAATGGTTGCAGATCTACATGTCTTTAACCTCTCTATGTGTAAATGCTAAAAGAAGCCCGGGGGCTTACCTTAGGCAGGAACATTGTGGGCCTCCCAATATTTAGAGAAACACATGTTTCTTTGAGCTTTGTAGAAACTCACATTAATGTTGATTTGATGTTTCCCACACCTTCTTGTTGCAGGCTTGTGTTTGCATAGCCAGAGGGGATTTAATTGTTGGTATTATTTGAAAAGACCACATGATATTTTTGTGAATTATCTTTTATTGTAAAGGGGCCTTTACATGAGGCAATTAGATTTTGCAAGCTCCTTTCAACTTTTATGATTATTGAAGGTGGGAAGCGTCGCACTAAATAGTTATGATGTACCTCTTTTAATCCTCCCATGTTTGTAATTTATTCATTAACAATTATCACAATGAAGCACTGTTAAATTATGAATTAATATTAAAATGCTTCCTGTGATGCTTTGCACTAGTTAATAATTAATCTAATTGGAAATATTTTTGCTAACGTAGGTCAGACTTTATCCATCTACAAATTTAATATATTTTCTAATTTGAAGCTTCAAGTATGTATGCAATGCAATTTTTTTAATCAGAACATTTTTCCTAGTTAATGTCTATTATTAGAGACATACCCAGAATATTGAGGATTTTTAAATAAATTTGCTTTTTGGGAAGGCCAAAAAGCTACAATTTTATGATGTGTTCTGTTTTATTTCAAAAGAGCCAGATTGTTGCTTCCCCCACAATGCAAGACAACAAAATACTCAACACATTTTGAGAGAAAACAAAGAGGTAACAAAAATGCTATGAATAGCACAGGATGTGTGCTTTGCTTTGATTAAAAGAGCAAGGTGTAGAATAAAGGCCAGTTAAAGTGTTGTGTCCATATGGCCCAGAAACCCCGAGGCTGTCAGCCCACACTGAGGGCCTCGGCACTCTTCCCTCTCCATGGGACCCCAGCTGGTGAAAGAAATCCCATTTACTTTTCTGTGTGTCCTCGGCCACCATTATAGACCTTGGCTGTGGCTCAGCCACTCTCTACCATAATTAACAGCACCGAACCCACAACAATTACAGCCCTGCACCACGCATGTACTATGAATTAAAGAACAAGCTAATAGGAATGAAAGAGTGAGCCAAAGCAAGTGTGCGATGACTGCTGTTCTTTCAAACGGAATAAAAAGTAAAATCGTTGTGCTCCAAGCCCACAATCATTAGCCTGTAATTAGTTTACACAAAGCTCTCAGTTAAATAGCAAAATACGGTAATTAACACATGACAGAAAATCAAAGGCTACTTTGTAGGTATATGAGAAATAAAAGCCGGAGGCTTAGTTGCTGAGAGTAGATTGCTTCCAAAGTAAATGAACGGTTTATCACTGATTACATGCATTTTATTTCTCCTCAAAAGATTGGAAATTAAGTCACAATTTACTATTATTCAAAGAGAAAATAAAATGTTAAGTGTATAGGAGTAATGTGAAATAAACAAAGAACAATATATGTCAATAATAAAATTTTACAATATACGTCAATAAAAAATTTTACATTGTGCAATTAAAACGTTTTTATGTTCTGAATCAATTACATGAAGACGTCTTAAGAAAGACTTCCTTAACAAGGCATAAGTCATTAATTTGGATCTTCTTTGGCTAAAGAATTAAGTTTTAAATTACTCACGTTTCAAAGTGAAACTAAAAGTTCAAAAGTTATTCTATCATGTGTTGAGAACAAACTTTAAACATCCCACTTTTTCTGTAAAGACTGATCCCGATGGAGGGGGGAGGGGTGGGGACGTTCTGTGTGGAGTCAGAATGCTTTACCCATGTACGTGTAGGTTGTCTCCAAGTACCCTCCTAAAACATGTATGTTTGGTTAATTGGCCCTTGAAATTATACCTACAAAATGAGTGTGTGGGAGTGGATATCCATCTTTCTATGTGGCCCCACAAAAGACTGGCGACATGTTCAGTGTGTACCCCATGTACACCTATGACCCCAAGTTGGAATGAAAGAATGTGTGAGACAGAAGCAAACTGCTTGGTAACATCTTTACCTTAATATTTTTCACATTCCATACATCAGCACCATGTTGACGATATCGGTGTATGAACCATTTGTAGCTGCCAAGATGGCAAGTATCGCAGTACGCTTTCGCCCAAGGATCAGGTTCAAAGTTTATCTTGAATACCCAGCGTGGTACATGAATGTTTTGAACTAAAAGTTCGGCCAGTGTTTCATAAAACTAAAATCAGAAAATAAATATTATAATATTTATTATAATAAGTATTATACATATATTTATACAGAAAGTATATTGTGAAAAAAAATTTTGTTAATGTTTCAGTCACTTTTGTTTTTACTTGACTAACCTGACGAACTGAGCGGACATCTTTTCCTGGTGGAAAATCAACATCTGCTTCAGCAAAAATCCTCCTGGCATTAGATTTGCTTGTGCAGGGTTTTAAAGCATCCATATGTGACCCCAAAATTGGCACATCCAACATATCCGCCACAGCCAGGTCATCTATGTGGGCTATTCCACCCACAATGTAGGCCCACTTCCCTCGGATCAGGTTTTTGATTCGCTTCAGCGTGTGTGGACTGTACTTCAGCAGCGTAGACAGACACATATTATGATTCTGAATGAAAAGAGGGGGAAAAAGATTACCGCTGCAGTTAAGATTTCTCTGTGTTCTTCCAATGGCTGTTTCTTCACCTGATTTAGCACTGTATACACACAGCAGATCTATTATTGAAATAGCCAGCAGGGCTTTGACCTCTCCTGTATTCTAGCAGGTTGAATTGATAAAAGCTGCCTGTGGGAAGCTTCGCCCATCCCTCACATCTTTAATGTGTGCTACCAACGAGCTCCTTGGGAATACAACTAATTACTTCACATCTGTACTTATTTGATCCACAAGGAATTATCCCTTCTGTCACAAGCAGAATGTGCTGCCAGCCACGGGTATCCGTGATTCATCTCAGCAACACGTCTGACACAGTTTAACAACAACACAGCAGGGAAATCAATAAAAAGAAATGAAGGAAACCACATTCAATCAAGTACTAAAAGATAAATATTGTGGATTGAATACCTTAAAAAGGAAGCAAACCATTTCATAAATCCAAGGTGTTAAGTTAAACAAAGCAATTTGAGAAATGAAGGATTCTCATTTGGTTAATACTTCTTTTAAGGAATGTTTTTTTTTTTATGTATTCAAAAGATGTTTGGAAATCCCCATTTAAACTATAGAACAATTTTAGTGCATTGTGAAAGTGGTTTCCTTTGTTTACCTTTAATAACTAATTGATTAGCTTTAAAGACAGTCAGAGAACTGAATATGTGGAGTGCTGCTATCTCTTGAACCTGTGTAATTACAACCCTCGATAGTACCCTCTAGGGGTTATTTCACAAACTACAAATATCAACAATAAAATACACTTTTCCAACTTTACAGGGAAATAATCTACAGCCTCGGGTGTGAGGATGACAAAACGCCTCTTGGAGGATGACTGCGGAGTCATCTTCATCTCAGCATCATCAGTGGCTTGATCACAACAGAGGAGGTTGGTGTAATATTCCAAGATTTCATCCCCCAGATGAAGGGGACACACATAAATCACTGCCACATTTTTATCTGAAAATGAGTGAAGAGACCTGTAAAATTTGGCAAATTGTGGCGAAGACAGGATTGTGACCTCTGTTGATACCTTTAATCTCAAACAGTCTGCTTATTTGCATGTTCTGGAGGACATCAAAATTTCTTAAGCTTCTTCGGTGAGTCAAAGGGTAACCTGTCAAAAAGAAGTCAAACAAACTTCAAGTTTGCTTTAAAAGGATGAGAATAATGAATGTCTGTCAACCTTAAAATGTGCATATGACTTGAATTGGGAAAAGGGAATTAGGCCTAATCACACTGTACCACAGTCCAATGATTAATTCTGTTTAATAACTAGCAGGTGCAGAGCCTCTAGTGTGCTGGGAGTCCTGTTGCTCAGTGTCCAGCTACTACTGAACTACATCCTGTGATACCATCAGGATTTCAGCCCATGTACGCCTAGATTTCTGCCTGAGAGAGAATCCTCAACTGAATCAAGGTAATTAAATGATTGGATTCATGCTAATTAACAACAATGGGGTTCAACTTACTAATTATCCTTTCTCGCTCAGCACTCTCTGTAGCCACCCCAAGTGCAAATAAAGCATTCCATCTGCTGGTAATTAGGCTTAATAATTTTAGACAATCGCTAAATGATTTACAATGCGCAGGCCTGATTACAGTCTAAATGTGAGTGCAGCGGAGAAATTACAACAAAAACTGATCAGTACTTGAAATTAGCTTTAAGCGACAAAAAGCGACATTTTTCTCTTTTGCATGTGTGGATCCTTTTTTGTCACTGCAATAAAATAAGGCCTTTGTGTCGCTTCTAAATATTCAACATAATGGTTTTTCATTTGCTTAATCTGCAAATTAAATGGCAATTGAAACTAAATTGTTCAGTTCTCTGGCATGGGGACTGTCATCATCCTGTGAGTGCTTTCCTGCAGAGAATCATTTGAACGAGACAGAGCCTGAACCAGGCCCACATAGCGGGGCAGCAGAGGGGTGAGACCGGGGATGACTGCTTCCAGATCAAATCTGTGTGTGTGTATGTGTGCAGCAGGGAACAAATGCTACCTAATGAAGGGATGTGGATAATGGTCCTCCTGGACGACTTGATGCATTTCCAGTTGGCCGCCAGATGCTAGGAACGGAAAAAAGAAGTGATCAGAGAGGGAACTGCTCGGGCACACACACACACACACAAATCATCACAGCATAGATAAAACACACCAAGCCACCAATCTCTCAGTGGGTTCACAGAAACAAACCAAGCATAAAATACCATCATAATTAAATTAAGCGTTTACCTTAGAAACATCTTTTCACAATTAATTCAATCAGCAAGGTACATGATGCTACTGCCAGAGGAAGATTAGCAGACTTAATTAACATGGTATGAATGTTTAAAGACTGGGAACATACATTTGGTGCATGTATACACACACTATGATGTTGAAACTAAATGAACTTGTAGGCACTAATTAATATTATGTCAAAGCTGTAAAAGATGTTCAGGCCAAATGACAGCACAGACATGACAACTACACCGAGCGAGAATAAAATTACAGAACCACACTTTCTGTGCAACTGCTCTGTCATCAAGCTATCAAAAAGAACAAATTATAAACACAGTTTTGTCTGAAATTAATTTCTGTGATTTTCAGCTACAGCAAGAGATAAACTGAAATTTGTATTTATTTGAAAAGGCGAATTGAACAGCTCATTCAAGAAATTATTTAATACTCATAAACTCAAATACTCATAACCACAACAATAATAATATTAACAATTACAGTGGGTTTGAAACCTCATCAAGCAAAGAGTTCATTTGTCTTTCGCAAATTCTGAGATAGTAAAATAATTTTTTTCATCTTTTGTTTGTGTTTTTAATTTTGAATGTATTTCTGTTAAGTATTCTTTCGCAGGCATGGAGTAGCATTTAAAGTTAAGGTAACATAGCTGTTTTATGTTTTGTTTTATTTAAGAAATAGGAACCATATTCCTTAAAGTAAAATTTATCTCTGCACATTTTAAGACTGTTGAAAGTATGAAAGAGAAATATATATCTTTTAAGCATAAATGAAAGGGATTTTTATAATATAGTATATATATTCGGCATACCTGTAACCTAGTGCGGCTGTTTTCTAGATGAGTTGAACGTCGTTTTTGAAGAGCCTTCCTGGTGTGAAGCAGCTCAGCGCGCAGCAACCATGCGATGGCAAAAACCTCTCCTGCCCATTTGCGCCGCAAGTGATATTGATAAGCATTCCTGTCCATGAAGCGCCTGTAGTAGGACTGGATGAGAATAACAGCGGCCTCCAGGCCACCTTCTCCTTTATAACGCTGACCTGGCTTTGAGATTATGTCTGATACCTCCGTCTGATTATCAAGCACCGAGAGGAGCAAATTTATTGGAGGACTCTTATTCCAACCACTATCCAAATCGAAAGATAGGTTTGCAAGTAGCTTTCCTCTCACTACAGCTACTGGAACAGCAAATTTCCGCAGCAGATCTTGAAGGGCCTCCAGGTGATCGACCACATTACTCCAGCACCAATTAAATTTAGACTTAAAATTACAAAATTCGGCTCCCCTTGTGTCAATCTGTCCACTTTTGATTATAAATGTTATATCGTCATTTGAAATGTCTTCAAATGGGCTCTGTAAAGGCCAACAAAAAAGTGGTACACATCTGACTGTAACTTAAATAACTTCATTTTAAAATTGCTCTCATGCATTCTTACCGGAGTACTTTCAGTAGTGATATCAAAGAAGCTTAAAATTGCTACACTTTGCGGTGGACTTTTTGAGATTGTGGATGGAGGTGGTGTCACAGTGGCCCCAACCTTTTGGGATTTTCCTTGTTTTTTCACATGGAAGGACTCAGTAGATGCTGGTGATTTCTGTTGAATCTTATCCGTGATGCTTGGTTCTTTTAGGTCGTTGTCAAGTAACAAACATACAAATTTGATCATTAGTGAATGAATGAAAGTGCACAGTAACCAAAGCCAAACAGCAGCTGTTTCCTTTCCTCAGTCCGGATGGTATTTAAGAAAAAAACAAAAGGGAAAACAATTAAGGTAGTGCTAAAGGAGACGTACAGAGATGAGAAAATTTTAATAGATATGTGATGTGCTTAAATGATTTTGGTGCATGTATACACACGTACACCTTCATTTTAATTTTTTATTTTAATTTTATTTTTTTATATATTTTTTTTATATATTTTTGCACACCTGTATCAAAACAAGTTCCTAGTCTCTGATATTTTTCAATGACATGGCAATAAAAGCATTCTGATTCTGATTAATAAAACCAATGAAAAGCATTCTTTTTTCAATGTATTTGTACCTATTCTACAAAAGTAAGCAACATATAATATCTTATTTTGAAATAAATGAATGAAAATATTCCATACAGTAAAATGTTGTGTATATAAGATTGCAATTAAAGCACTGACCTGTCTTTACAAGTTCCGTCCTCTGATGAAGTACAGCAGGTTTCTGATGAATTAGCAGAGGAAGCTTTTGTGATTGTGACACTGAGGGGAGTAAAAGTAGCAACAAAAAAAATTACAATTCTTTCACCTGTAAATTACCAACATACGTAGATATACAATTGTTAAGTGCCAAACTTTTTAAGATGGTGACTCTTTCAATACAATAAATATCAATGAAATGGTCACTCAGCATGATGTGTGACAGAAATGTTTCAGCTAAAATGAAAGGAAAAGTGTACAAAACCGTGGTGAGACCGGCCATGTTGTTTGGTCTAGAGACATTGGCACTGAGGAAAAGACCAGAAAAAGAGAGGGAGGTAGCAGAGACAAAGATGCTGAGGATCTCTCTGGGAGTGACCAGGACGGATAGGATTAGAGATTAATATGTATGTCAGAGGAACAGCACATGTTAGAGGTTTTGGAGATAAAGTCAGAGAGGCCAGACTGAGATGGTTTGGACATGTGCAAAGGAGAGAGATAGTGTCCATAGGGAGAAGGATGCTGGGTTTGGAACCACCAGGAAAGAAGGCTAGAGGTAGACCAAAGAGGAGGTTCATGGATACAGTGAAGGAAGACATGAAGATAGTTGGTGTGACCGAAGAAGATGCAGGAGATAGAGTTACAGTACGTGGAAGAAATTGACTTTTAGACACCCATGAAGGGAAATGCCGAAAGAAGAAGAAGAGGGTCACTCAGCAGAGAAATGTCAGTCACCTTTGTTTGTTTTGCCTTTTGGTATTGGTGGTAATTGACTTCCAGAAGTGAAGTTTTTTCCCTTATGCTTTGCCTGAAAATACATACTTTTATTATTGATTTTTGCATGAAATATTGCAATAACTGTTAAGTTACTTAGTATTATACACAGTCACTTAGTGCCTCTAAATACAACAATAATAGAACGAAGAAGCTGGTAAAGACATTTCAGATGTAACAGTTTAAAACCCTCCTTTTTCAGTACACATTTACCTTCCTTCTTAAATTCATTTCAGTTTTGAGACCTGAAATTTTTTTTAAAGAATGCTGAGGGCTTGAGTTGTATTTGATATTGCAAAAAAAAAAAAAAAGACACTTTAGTTTGGGTCTCAGATTTTAAATGTACAACACTTCAGTAATTCACGACTCATAAAACTTTTAAAGTTTGTGGTTCTCAAGACTAATTTCTTAGTGTCCTCATGTCCTCTCCTTCATTCTCTTCAGACCACTGAGCTTTTTGACAGACCACAGATCGTAGCCAGGTGCTGGGAGATTCTCCCCTCAAAGGCACACATCTGTTTCATATGAGGTTGGGAAAAGGTGCCACCTTTTGTAAAATTGCTAAAATGCAAAAGCTGATTCCCTGGCACAGAAACGGAGTAGAGAAGAGATGGACTGAATTGCAGGAGGCGGCAGCAGGCAGAGAGCCAGTGGTTAGCAGTTGGGGAAGCTACGGCTGTCTTATTGGCATGCTGGACCAGCTAGCCGATTCTGTCTTGAGACAGCTGTAAACCAGTAGCCCATAGCACAGCAATCAGGCGCCCGTTTCTTTAGCAGAATGCTGATGTGCTGCAATCTGCTGCTTTCTGCTCTTTGTAGCCAGCACTTTCATCTCTCTTGTATCAGAGTGACAGCCTTGGCCTCCATTTCTCATGTCAGGCTCAGATTACCAAAACCATATTGGAAAAGAAAGTGTGTAAAATACATCTAAAACTAATGCCGACCTTTGCAAAGATTAATTTGTTTGCTGTGACAAGGTCTGGATGCCATTACTAAACCAAGTGACCTTTATGTCACAGTTTGTCTGCGACCTAAAGCGTCAATAAATGCAGACTTGCACCATCAATTTTCACTCCAGCATAAAGAGACAATTCAGAAGATTAAATGAGAAAAAATAGTTGAAAAAGAAATGATATCTAATCACTCATAGTTAGATTCTGAAAAGCTTGCACTGGCATCTAATCAAAATGTATTTTTTAGTCATATTTTATAAGTCTGGATACATTTTATTCTTGTGATGAATTATCAACAAAGAATAAAGCACAGCAATCAACCTGTCACACAACCAAGTGGAAGACAAAAAGACCATAGTTCAGTACTGGTATTTTCAACTGTGACTAGAAACTAAACAGACAAAATGCTTATCAATGGAAATAAAATTTCTATTTCTATTTTATTTTTCTACATAAAAATGAAATATTTTAAGTTCTACACTTGGACTACACAATTTGGAAAAGAGATAATTAAAAACAGACAGGAAAAATACTACATACGTATTTGCAAAATCACTTACCACATGAACAGCCTCCTTAATCTTGGGTAGTGTTAGCCCATATTTTTTTGTTCTGTCAAAAGTACTTTGCAAATTCACGTTTAGCTTTTGCTAAAGAAGAGAGAGAAAAATGTATCAAAGTTATGCTAGTGAAAGTGCTGATTTTTGAATAAAAGTGTAAGGGTATAGGATGTAATATAGGACTCTTGGTTATTCCTAAAGTGAGAACACACACTTGCGGTGAGAGGTCTTTTGGATTCTGCGGCCCTCGTTTATGGAACAGTCTACCAGAGGAGCTCAGGGCCACAGAGAACGTTCACATTTTTAAAAAGAGGCTCAAGACACATCTTTTTAATCTTGCTTTTGACTAAGTTTCTCATATGTAGTTTTGTTCTTAGTTCTCAGTTCTGTAGTTTTAGTTGATCTTAATTGATGTTTTTACCTGAACATTTCTCATTAGTTTTTAGCTTTAGTTACATTCATTTATGTCATTTAATCTTTTATCATGTCCAGTGTTTCCTCTGGGGGACCTCTGCAGCGGAAGGTTGCTGGTCCTGGCTCCCGCTCCGGGGCCCTTGTGGGGATCTGGCTCTGGTCTCATCTTTTATTTAGAGCCTTGGATCGTAACCGGTGATTGCAGGTGTGCCTCGCCTCCTGCGGCGGTGGCTCCTCAGACACCGTTTTCTCAGGTGTTTCATCTGCATCCAGCCTATTGCATGTTAAGTGAGTGTGTATGTATGCCTGTGTACATATATGAAGGTGTGTGCTCTATCTGTATTTGTACATGTATGGATGTGTGTGTGGGTGGGGTGTGGGGTAAGTGGGGTTTTTTATCTGTGGGTGGAAACTTGTCCTTATTTTGCTTTTGTGTTCTGGGGTTTTTAACATGTGAAGTACTTTGTGTTATATTTTATGTATGAAAAGCGCTTTATAAATAAAGTTTGATTTGATTTGAAAAGGCGATTGAAAAATTGGTGCCACATCCAAATGAATTAGGACGCTGCATTAGTCTGTCATGGTGAAGAGAGAACTCTCGGTTAGGCAGTCGATCATTGTTCCTACCCTCACCTGCAGTCACTAGCAAAAGGCGTTGACTGACAGAAGGTCTTGAATACAAGCGACCGAAATTAGTTTCCACTGATGAGGAGGTTAGCCATCAGTGAGGAGCTCGGAGTAGAGCCGTGCTCTTCCGGGTTGAGAGAAGCCAAATGGGGTGGTTTGGGCATCTGTTTCAAATGCTTCCTGCAAGCTTTGCTGGTGAGTTGCTCCAGGCACGTCCCACCGGGAGGAGATCCAGAGCTAGATCCTGGACCTGCTGGAGGTGATATGTCTCACTGCTGACCAGGGTGATCATTAGAGGACCATTGAGAGAAGCCTGGGCTTTCCCACTGAGGCTGCTGTTCCACAATCTAGTCAGTCACATTCATAACCATCTGTCCCTCATGAGTTGCCGGAGCCCATCCAGCTGATTCGATGGGCAGAGTACACCCCGAACAGGTCGGCAGTCTGTTGCGGGCCCACACACACACACAACCATACACACACACACTCATTCCGAGGGGCAATCATGTCGTGGCCAATCAACCCAGCATGCATATTTTTGGAGGGTGGGAGGAAACTGGAGTATCAAGAAAAAACCCACGCATACATGGGGTGAACATACAAACTCCACACAGAAAGGTCCTGGGACTCGAACCCATGACCTACTTGCTGTGAGGCCGCTGTGCTACCCACTGAGCCACTATGCCTCCCCTCCCACAATTCAAACCCAGATAAATGGTACGGTGTAATATCTACATAAAGAATGTGTGTGTCTGTATTTTGAAAAAAAATCAGGAAATCTTTTAGTGAAAAAACAAAACCATGTGATAAAGGAGATCTAAAATCTCAGGCACTCACAAAGATGACTGTAACACCTCACTGCATTATCATGCATCACTGTTGAAGGAGTACAAAATAAAATATTCAAAAAGATCCAAATTAAAACTACAAAAAAATGTTAAAAAGTGATTGAATGCAAAAATGTTCTGTTTCTCTGCATATTTACTTGTTTATCTGTAGTCATAATTTTTGTTTCAGTTCAAAAGCATTTAAAATATTTTGATTCAAGTTTGTGGAAAATGTGTGTGCATGTGTTGGCATAGACTAAGAAATAATAAAGTTTTATTGAAAAAAACTCCAAAACAATTACCTTTTCTGTAATTGACGATGATGGTCTTACACCATAATATTGTTGTGGAAGTGTCTTGACAGGAGCTTCCCTATACATACAAAAAAAACCTTTACGCCTCAAAGTTAAGAAGACAATGGATTAAAATTGATGTTTAAAGTGGATGGAGATTACACTTTTTTAAAAAAAAAGAATACTTTGCTGCTTTTGAAGAGATTATGATCTTGCTTACCAGTGAGGAAGACTTGATTGTCTTCTTGGTTGCTCTTCAATAAATGGAAGAACTTGCAGCTCTGAATTGACTTTTTTCAAATGTTCTTCTGCATGTTTCTGAACAAAAACATGTAGCATATATTTTAAACTCCTTTTCCTAATATTGATCAGAATCAATTTCCAGAAAGTTTCTCACCCATATGCTTTTCTCAGTCCTAGAAATGGCACTGTCCAACGCTTCAAAGTTTAATGCAGTGCCTTCATCATCCACAATAAATTTCCCAAGACTTGATTTTAGTCGTCCTAAATCATCTTGAACCTTCAAAAATATTTTATGGTACATTTTAATACATGCCTGTCATGCAATACGGTTTTGCGGTACTTTAATATAGGAAAATGGGGTTTTAGCTAATGTAATTTCCACATAGCCAAAAAAAAAAAAAAAGAATCCCCACACACACACATTAAAACACCTACAAAATGACTACGTAGATTTCTACAGGTGAATAGGGTGGCGAAGAGGTCGGTTGGAGGATAGGAAGGTGGAGAGGGTCGTGGCTCTGTCCAGTGGTGAGGCGAAGGCACTTGTATGGGTGGGAGTAATGAAGATGTGGCAAATGGAGTGGGAGTTGGGGCTTACGGGCCGGGGTCTGTATAGTGTTCAGAGGATGGTAGGGGAGGGTGCTGTTTCAACGACAGGGGGGAGGAGGGTGCAGGTGGTGATTACTTGGTTGTAGATGGGGCTCACAGAGTTAAATGATTTTCTTTGGGTGGTGGGAAGGCACCTGGATGGGATGTATTGGCGGTGTGGGGAGGTGGAGACGGTTGAACATGTATTGTTGAGATGTGGTGCGTATGAGAGGGAGAGGTCGGTTATGTTGGGGATATTGAGGGATTCTGGGTTGAGAGTGGTGGATCTGGAGAGTGTGTTGGGATTGGGTGGTCATGGATGAGGTCGAAAAGCGTTGCTGTGTTTCTTGGGAAGAACAGGCTTCATGGATAGGGTGTGAAGATTTGTAGTGTCATAGGAGGCAGTAATCCCCCGAAAGGCTGCTTCTGCCATTAAACCTCAAGCCAATTATGGTACATTCAAGGTGGCCACTGGCCATTGTTACAGCGCAGTCAGGGCTAAACTGATTACCTCCTCTTACGTCACTCTCGCTGACATTTAAATCACTACGCCTGCGCAATGTTTTCTGATTTTTAAAATAGAGAATAAATACAATTTATAAGTACTCTCGTATGCAAATATCTAAAAAAAAAATAGCGCGTTTCGAATTAGGTGTAAAGAATTTTTCAGGATTAAATAAGAATAATTTTGATTATGTGAAATTTCAAAGAAAATAACAAACAGGGCTTGATTGAGAACATCCATCGTCATATTTTCCCTCTAAAAAAATAAATAAATGGGAGACAATCAACATAAAGAATGTTGAAGAGTTTCAATAAAAGAATTTGTCTATGCTAAATCTAGATAAAGTAATCAGAAGTACTTTATTTATTCATACGTGGGAAATTTGTGTTACAGAAACACTGAAATCATTTAAAAAAGTAAGTGAATCTTCAAAAGACAGTAAGAAATAAAACAAGTGATATCATTTAAAACCGCACAGTACAGATTGTGAATTAAAATGATGAAAAGCGACAAAAGATGATCAATTGCATGATCCAAAGCATTAGCTTTTTTATTTTTTACCTTGAGTAAAACTGTTCCCACGTTGACTTTGCTACTTTCTTTATCAGCCATTTTCTAACAAATTAAAATGTTCAGGCTGATGAACATTTTACTCCATTCGATGAGTTTACTCTAGCAAACAGAAAACTTGCCAAGGAGAACTTGTAACCATGACGACAAGATTTCTAACAAGCACATGAAAATTTTCATCCCAAATATATTCTCTCAAGAAGAATGTTTTTATACTCAAACTAAATTACCTACAAAATACCCCGAGAGGGAACAGGTCCACGAGTCGTTTCTACTTCAAAAACCTCTTTACGACCTGTAAAAGAAGACGCAATTACGTGTTTAATAAAACGACCATTTTGCCTGCAAGACTTTACTGTGGAAATATTAGCTAAATGCCATTGCTTTGCGTAAAAAAAGTGACTTTAAAAATGTATTTAAGTGTGTAAACATTTTATTAAGAACCTTCCTTTAAAAAAAAAAAAGATAGGTTTAAAAAAAAAAAGTCATCCACTTTTTTTTTTTTTTTTTTTTTTACATTTGTCCCACAAACCGGAAGTAGCGTCATGCGGAAGTTGTGTCCAAGCCAAACGGTTGTCAAAGTTAATAGCAGCACTGTTAGCTAGCAAGAGCAGTAAAATCTGTTTAAAATTTAGAATAACGAAGATGTCTGCGACAAGTGAAAACACAGAGACGGTCCTTCCGTGTATAGTTATCACCAGTACTGATCGTGACTTTAAAGAAGAAGATCTGATTAAACGTAAGTCACGACATTTCGTGAAAAGATGAGCGAGAAAGCTAATGTGGAATTAAACATATCTCATTTTAGCTCTAAAAATAATATTTTATGTCTGATCCTGCATCAGTTCTAATGCAACGTTAACTTTAAGAATTTCTTTCTTTCTTTTTTGCTGTAGAAATTCTAAATACAAAAAATGTACCTCATCCATCCAAAAGAGAGGAAAATCTAGCCTGGTATTCATGGATCATCAACAACAAATACTACACAGCAGATGTCAGACTGTGTGCAGTACCCAGTACCTTTCAGATGAACCTAGAGATTGCCCAGTCTGCACAAGCTTTCATTGCATACTTTGACAGTAAAGTGGTATGTTTACCTAGTAACTACCTTAATTATCAATATAATCTATCAAGTTCTAAAAATCAAATCAAATGGTGTTTTTATACAATCACACATGCTGTTTTTCTCTTTGCAGAAAGATGGACTGGAAAAGTTAAAGCCATGGATTTCAGTGGTGGAAGAACTATCACCAGAAGTGTTGATCCTAGTGTGTGATAGAGTCTGTGAAACTGGTTAGTAATCATTGAATCTATCAGATTGGAAACATTTTTAATACAGTACACATTCAGCTAAGATTATTCCTGTGATATTATTTCTTTTATAGGTATAACAAGACATGATGCACAGCAGTGGTGTCTAGCTCATTCATTTGAACTGGTGGAATTAAATCCGCAGGAGCTACCAGATGAGGATGGTGAGTTTCGTAAAAAGTAGACATCACATTCTAGAATGTGGATTTATATTGCTATGCGTTGCGCACAGGGATACGAGTAGCATAAGGTACAAAAAAAATCTTCCAGACGACAATGACTATTCCAGGCTAGACTTTCTGTTCTGCTGTCTTCCTCTTGTACGGGGCGGGAATGTGGGGCAACAGCCTCAGATGGGAAACCCAGGCTTCTCTCACCCTGGAGGATACCGAGGCGTTCCCTTTCCAACTGTGAAATATAGTCTCCCCAGCAGGTCCAAGGTCTGCCTCTCGGTCTCCTCCAGGTGGGACGTGCCCAAAACACCTCTCCACCTAGGTGTTCTGGAGGCATCCTAAGCTGATATCCAAACCATTCTATCTGGCTCCTCTCGACCCGGAGGAGCATCAGCTTTACTCTGAGCTCCTCCTGGGTGACAGACCTCTTCACACTATCTCTGAGTGAAAACCAGTCACCCTGCGGAGGAGGTTCATTTCAGCTGCTTGTATCTGCAATCTTGTTCTTTTGGTTACCACCCACAGCTGGTGATCATAGGCAAAGGCAGGAACGTAAATTGACTGGTGAATTGAAAGCTTTCCTTTTTGACTCAGCTCTTTCTTCACCACGGCGAATGAATGCAGCATCTTAATTATTGCGGACGCTGCAGGCAAGCCCATGTTTTAAGTGAACAAATATAAAAAAATTTAAAATACCCATTGGAATGTAAAATAAATGGCTATTGATTTTCTTTTCTATACATGTTGGAATACTTTATTTGAAAAATTTAAAACAGTAACTAACAAGTGGTCTGTTTTTTTTCCTGGCTAACTTCAACTCAGTAAATGCAATAAACCTCTTTATCAAAAACTTGGTCAATTGCGAATTGATATTGTGCAGAAAAGAAATCACTGGTCAACTTTCACATCTTTCTTTGATCCTATAAATATCATTGCAAATAAATGTTCCACATGTTGCGATTAATTACATTGGAAACTAATGTTTTACACTAGTGAAATAGAAGACATCTGCAGGGCATGTGAGGATAGAATTTTACTTTATAACACTCATGGAATTTCCAGTTCTGTTTGTTATGCATTTTATAATTTCAATCCAAAGTGCCTTTTTTGCATTGTTGATTAATGTTGTTGTTTTCAGATGATTTTCCAGAGTCTACAGGTGTAAAAAGAATAGTTCAAGCTTTGAATGCCAACGTGTGGTCCAGTGTAGAGATGAAGGATGGTGAGTTTAAGAAATCTGTTTGCACATTCAGCTCATTTGACTATTCTAGTGTTTAGTGGAGTTGTAATAGCTTTGTATCTCTAACAGGGCACAATCAAGGTTTTGGTCTAATGAGCAGTTTGGTTGCCTCCAGACATAACAACCCACGCAGCTGCCAAGAGCCACTGGTAATTTTCCAACATTTCAGTTATACGTACATCATATTCTGTTTAAATAAAAAAACGAGTTTATTTTGTAAGTTGTTGCAGAATTTTAAGTTTTACATTTAATATGGGTATCAATAAAATGTTTTAGTTTTTTGTCCATATTTTTTTATAAAAGCACATTAATAGAGACTATTTTTATTGTGACAGTCCTCCAGTGAGCCAGCTGAGGGTGCTATTGATGAGGCCAATCAGACAGATAGAAATCCAGGGACACAAGTGAACTCAGTAGTGGGTGAGTGGACCTACTCTGGACTTTTTCTCATTTTTGGAAATTTTTCCACAAATATACAGCATTTTCTGGTCTTTTTATATCAATCTGTTTATTTACAAAATTGTTTGTTTTGATTCCGACAGATGCAATGACTGACTTGGACATTCAGGAGCTTGCCAATCTCACAACCGGAGATGCAGACGTAGATAATTTTGAGCGGCTTTTCACTAAATTAAAAGAAATGAAAGGTTAAAAAATAAAAAAAGCTTTTTTTTTTTTTTTTTTTTTTACTGATTTGTAGGTTAAATATTTGTGTTCCTGATGTTGTGCATCATCAATTTGATTCTGTCTTGTTGGACTTTCATCCTGCAGATAAAGCTTCAACATTACCACATGAACAGAGGAAAGTTCATGCAGAAAAGGTGAGTATCAGTTTTGATAAAGAATACATTTTAAGTAGGAATTTTTTTTATTTTGTTGTACTGTATTCATCCCTCATGGGGAAATTACTTTTGCTGCATTGCACCGCAGCAGGCAAGTAACTGGGGGTTAGGTGTCTTCTACAGCGACGCGTGGGCCCACTGGCAACCAAACCAGCTTCTCCCAGACAGATATTTCTTGGACATTTTGACAGATGCTGTTTTCTCTGCAGGTGGCAAAAGCTTTCTGGATGGCAATTGGTGGTGATGAAGATGAAATTGATGGTTTATCATCAGGGGAGGAAAGCTAGAACTACTGGTGGTTTGATCTTCTTTCCTGATCCCCTCAAACTCTGCTAGCACTCAGACAGGAGACAAGGCCTGGTGGAATTCTGCTCATGATTTGCGGCAAAGTTGCTTGCATTTGGAACAAAATTGGTCGTTTAGAAACTTTGGATTCTTAGCTATGAAATAATGACTCTAATGTAACAGTAGCAAAAAGAAAAACTGATGGAACTGCCTTTTTTTTTCTAAGTGACAGGCTGTGATTCCCAATCTTTCTGAAGTCCTGTCTGAGTGATTCAAAATGTTTAATGTGGACTTTTATGTAACTCTTCAAGAAAAGTGAACATATGTATTTTATTAGTTACATATGTGCCTTATTCTTTGAAGATACAGTGGTATTGGATTTATAACACATCTTAATTAGTCCATTTAGAACATGATTGAATTTTTTTTACGTAAATACGCATTTATTGTGAAGATAATATTACTACATGGCAATGTATCAATCAAATTCTTCCAAATCAAATTGAATATTTATGCAATGATTAAAACATAATTTAGTGTGTTTGGTGTGTATTTGTAATTGAGTGTAAAGGGGATTTCCCTCAAAGAATTTTAATGGAAATAGTTATTAAAGAACACAGTTTATACATATGGTTGGATTTCTTTGATCCATATACATGAACACTCAAAACAAAACAAGCTATTGCCCTTTTTATTCATTAAAATTTCACATTTAAAACAATCACATGAGAACAAATATTTGGCTACATTAAAAAATTCAACACACAAGTCTTGAAAGAAAAAAAACAAACTAAAATTATGAAGCACAGAAAAAGTTACAAATTTACTGACTAATGAAGTGTTCACATTTCTAATAATGATTCTAATAATAAATATTACTTGGTGTGTCGATCTAGTGTGCTGTAAGTGCAGGATTTACATGGCTGCATCAGAGACCATGACAAGTGTTTTACACATGCTTTATATTATAACAATGTACAATTTAGATAGTGTTCACTGGACAAGCAGATTCCTATTAGAAATAAAGCTTTACACAGACCAACAAAGGAAACTAGAAGTGCATCATTTACTCACAATATTGTGTACCATGTTTTCAGTGTCAACAAAAAATATGTCTCTCAGAGTTAGACCAACCAATCTTTCACCTTTAACTAACGTCACATCTAAATTCAATCAATTCACTTTGGTGATTCATTCAATATTCCAGATGGAATTACCTATTGCTTGAAATAAGACAACCTGGGTTAAAAACTCTCATAAGCAGGCCAACTTTTGTTGACTTTGTAAAGCAGTCATATTGAGAGAGCGCTTTATGCTTAAGTTTAATGAGGTCCACTAATTCAAGCAAAGCATCAAGGTGAAATTACAGGCTATAAATAGAAATCGAGGCAATAATACAATATGTTCCCATGCAGGACAATATGCAAAAATAACTTATAAAATGTTCTTGCTGCAGAAAATAGTTTTCATAAAAGGGATCTTTAAAGAAAATGGTGCAGACTATATATTTTAGGTCCTATGGCATTGATAAAATAGTTAAACCATCAATTGGACCTTCTATGATTTCATCAACGCAAATGAACTACGGGAAAAGTACTTTGTACTTGAAATAGTAAATACATACATATATATATATTCTAGTGAATCACAAAATTCCCCCTTTCCTTTCAAGGGTTAATCAAAGTATCCACTCAGTTCAGTAAGTTTGATCATTCACAAAGTGAACAGTTTTGATGACCTCTTGGCAGGTGAATTATGCCATTGGATGTTGTATTTTAAGTTAAGACAAATCTTTTTCTTATGCTGTCTGGTCAGTTTGATGAGTAGCAGTTGGACATTGAAACACCAAAAATGGAAGTATTTATTCGTATCCTCAGTTAATTCATAGAATTAAAAATGCCTTGAAAGACGAAGATGGCCAAGCTAAAACTGTACAACAACAAAACAAATCACAAAAAAACTGTCAAAAGTATTTGACCAGTGTGAAAGTCTCGTCTAGTTTTTTAGTAATAGTAAGGTATTTAAAAACCTCCAGAAAATGTATTAGGACGTCTTGCACATAAAATTAAAGAGAAGTCCAATCATAACCTGAAGCAGAGGCAATAAATGGTGCTAAAGTGAAATAAATGTGATAGAATTCAGCTCAGGAGGGGAATGATTCCTATGGGAAGTCTATTTTTATGATTTAGAAATATTTAAATTTTCCTGTGTGTTTTGTGGATTAAATATATTTTTTTATGACACGCTAGAGCAGTGGATGCTGGGAGAGCCCATCTGTGTGAGGACCTTGTCGAGCCACTGCAAAGGGCCGTTTAGATGTAGTTCTATCCAACACGGAGTGCTGGTCACCGTCTGACGTCTGCAAGTCATAAAAAGAATATTTAATTTTTCACCAACATATATATTGTTACAGCTGCATGGTATTCAACGCAAAAAAGTTTTTCTAAAACAAATACTGGTATTAATGTTAGTTTGGCTATTAAAATTTTTTAGCCCTCAGAGTATTTTTAATTACACAGTCCCAGTGGTGAAGCTTGCTCAGCAGGCTATTTCTGAAGTCATTCAAGTCTTTACCAGAGATGTTTTCCTCCGAGGTGTTTGGTGCCAGAAATACAACACGCACACAACTCATAGTCCAGCGGGAATCCCCTTCGGAAAGAGAGTTTGAAATATGTTCACCCTCCCATTCGATGCACCCCCCTCACCACTGCATTCCTGTTGCATTCTTCTTCTTCTGTTGCCAACTCACAACTGCACCCTCCCCCACTGCCCTCATTTTGTTTTATGAAGTCCTTTCTCTACAACTTACAGGTCAAAAAATTGATCTTAAAAGCACAGTTTACTTTTTAATTAACACAAGTATACTTTGAAGACGTTGGTAGATTTCAAAGTAAAATATTGCAAACTGCAACTTCAAAAATCTTTAAACAGCTAAAAAAAAAAAACACATACCGTTTCTCAAACTCTAAGCATTAATGAAAGTATCTAATTCAACTGTAATTTTTACGCTTTCGTCGAGAAAATATACAGTAACCTGAATTGGAAAGCTCATTTGGTAAGTCTCACAATATGAGAGTGGCATAAAAATGTAACGGTCCTCAGGTAAGGCCTGCAAAGTTACTGCCTGCTTCTCACTATGTCAAGCTGTTTTTTTAACTCCCGAGCTTGAGAGGACAGGCAGGCAGGCTACTACACACGAAGGACTAGATTCCACTCAAAGATCACAACGAGCTTTTCCTTTTATTTCATTCTTGTTTTTTTTTTTGTTTTTTATAAGCAGTCATAGATTCCAAGGATGGAATCTACAACTGTTGGAGATTGTAATCTCTAATAGTTGATGTTACCGGTGGCCGAGTGGTAACAAACAGATTTCTTAGCAGGTTCTGTTTCGCAGGGAGACCACACTCAGGGTAGAGTCAAAACATGAATTTAATCCAAGACAGCTCTTCTAAGGTATCATACCACACTCATCCTAGTTCAACATTTTAAAAACTAACAAACTACAAAACTACTAACAGTTAGCAACGGCTAGCTTTTCTTGTTCTTCAAAATAATTTACAACCACTGACAACTGTAAGCATCCATAACACAACAATTGTTGCTGTCATAGTAACAGTTGATTCCTGTTTCCTTGGGTTTCCAAGGATTCCTAGATTCCTTGGAATTGCTTGGAATCTAGGAATCCTAGATACTAATTACTAGATTTCTCATTACATTTTGATTAAAAACCATAGTTGGATGTAACAAAAAAAAACTTTTAACCCAGACATTTGAACATGTACATTGTCTTACTTCAAATGTTTAAACGCAAGAATTTTTCTGAATCAGCCAATTTAAGAACATCAAATATACACATAAAATCACTCAGGAGCAAATTACTTCCTTTCTTCTAGGTAATAGAAATTAAAATTTCACTCTTTAGTGAGAAAGCCGCATGAGGGTGAGATTTAGTTACTTTCACAACAATAACCTTCACTAATGTAATTTATTGATAGGCGATGATGTGATCAATCCTTACCTGTATTCAGCTCCCCAGCCCTTTACAAAACTCATGCGAATGGTACACATTCTGGTGAGTTGATAGACTGCTTCAAAACCCTGGTTGACCGACTGGGCGAGGAGGGCAGCAAACTCTTGGTTGTTGAAAATTTTTAGATTGCAACCTGACAAGTTATTGATGAAAAAAACAACAAAAAAACTCTTTAATACAAAAAACAAAGATATGTAAAAGGTTTGGCTTCATCAGAAGAGTTTTATTTTATTTCAACCACAGCACTTAAGAATCATTTAGATTGTGTAGATCAAATTTGGACTGACCTGGTGGTATTTTGCACACGGTGGCAGGATGCCAACCATAGCGTTGATTGCAGTTTGGACTTTGTACAAAGATGGCATTGTCACTGAGACACTCTGCGAACACCTCTCCCCCAATGTAGTATAACCTCACACCCCGACCTAGAGAAAGAACAAAAAATACTAAAACTCGCAATACAAACTGCACAAATTAAAAATTTGAAATCTGTCAGGTACCTATGTATCTGCGTGTGAGCTCCACTGCAGAGTTACGGTTGACATTGGAAAGCAGACCCAAGCAGAAGCGTTCAGAGTTTGAGGGATCCGTGAATCCGTCTACTGTAAGTGAAGGCTGGGATGCGTGGAAGGTCTCTCCAACACGTTGGTTAAGCTCATAGTAGGAAATTGAACACCAGAAGGCAGATTCACAATATGTCACAGGTTGCAGGTCTAGATTTGAGGAGAGACAAAAAGAGATTTTACAATTCAACCTTGGACTACAAGAAAACATAACCCGAGAAGATCTCGAGGTGTTCCCCGGCCAGCTGTGAGACAGTCTCTCCAGCAGATCCGGGGTCTGCCTCTGGGTCTCCTCCAGGTGGGACGAGCCCGAAACACCTCACCAGCAAGGCATTCAGGAGGCTTCTCTCAACCCAGAGGATCAACGGCTCCTGTACCATATTATGTATATGTACTGTATATGTATATGAAAGAAAAAACTTATAATTGGTGACGCTTTAAAAGAATGCTCGATAAGCTGTGAAAATGTAAAGTGTTTTAAGATAAGTGTTTTATTATTATAGCAATGAAAGTCCTCGAAAAATGAACAAAACTACTCCAACATGACAAACTCATGTTTGTGTTGCATTTTCACTTCTATTATTTAAGGATGAACCCTGGAGGTCTTCATTTTATATGCTTTGTTTTTTTTTTTTTTTTTGTTTTTTTTTTCATAATCCTTTTAAATGCTAATTCTTATTTACTGCAGCTCGGAAATCAATCTCAATATTTCCTGTTAAGGATGTCGCAGCATGTTGTTTTCAAAGTCAGGCAGCAAAAGACTGCATCTTTGATTACATAAATATATAGTATTTTTTTATTTGACTTACTATTATTGTTTGTGGGCGATACCGGATTGGGCGACAAGCCGGGCGAACCTTAAAAAAGGAAAGAGAAATACAGGATCGGTTTATCATCACAACAAAGTGTAATAAGTAAAGTGCAGGCACTTGTGGTGTTCACATTTGAGTGACTCACTTGTGTCCATACTGTGGTTGAGTTGGTGATCATTTGCTTCACCATCTTCGCTAAGATACCCTGGTGGGGGCGTGTCTGTAAAATCATCGTGCAAAGAAAACTGATTTTGCTCATCAAGATAACTTTTTAGTGACATTTTTTCTGCCTGTGCAAACAACAAACATTCTTTAAAAAGCATTAAACGGATATTGGCAGTATGTTTACCCACAGAAGTATTTTTGCTCTGTGTTACTGATCATTCTGACCTTGTTCCACATACAAACTGTTATTATCTCCCTGAAAAAAATATTGTGAACAAAGACAATTGAATGGTTTTCTCACAATGAATCTTACCAGGAATATAGTTATTCTGAGGTTCAATGCCTGCTGGGAAATTGGTATTTTCAGGGATGGATGGGCTGTAGTCATCTAATGGTGGGAAATCAGCCCGTATATCTGTATGACGTGGCACTAAGACAGGAGGCAGAACTGCAAACACACAAAACATCACTTCAGTTGGTGAGAAACAGCTGATTGTTAGCATCACGAAGAAAGTGACAACATACTTGGTGTCTCCACCCTCTGGTAGTGGTAGGGGTTCACACACACTTCATCCTTCTTGGTATGAAAGGCAAATTCACAGTGGTCAACAGCTCGGAGCTCATGGTGAGATTGCAGATCTGGCCAGCGCCACAGGCGGCAATAGATGACATGAGGAAGACCTTTTCTGTGTGAAACTTGCAAACGTCCATCTAACGATCTGAAAGAAACCAGAAACATGTTTTTACAGACACTTTTGCACAACAACAGAGAAATACAGATGGTGATAATTCAACAAAAGAAGTTTAGATTGCTTCATCTGAAATGAACATTCTGTGAGGAATTTTCAAACTTTAATACAATACTTATTTTGTTCTTTTGTATTTCAGCGATGTGATTCAAATGTCCGAGCATCTGCCTCTGATATTAAATTGATGGACGCTGTTGTCTTACTAAAACAGTCGACCTCAATTTTTTTTTCATTCACACTTCCAAGAAGTATTTCTATCACAAGCTCACAGTGAGGGAGGATGGTAGTTGGTGGCGGGGGAGTCTATGAAAAAATTTCTTTAAAATTTTTTTATAATCATGAACTTGATGTTCTCACGTCAAACTGCTGAAGAAAAAAAAAAGAAGACACACTTAGATAATTGGTGCTGAAAAAGAAATACAACTTCTGCTGTTTGTGAGTATTTTGTGTTCCGATCAAACTCAAAAGGAGATCAAGTAATCAAGACTTTACGTAGCCTCAAAAACTGGGGGCACCCGCGGGAGCATGCCATAGTGTTGTTGTAGCCTTCACACACATCTCCAACAGTAAAAGTGAAATCTACAAGAAACATGTGAAGATGGGACTCCTGGCACTCAGTCTCATAACGTATGCATAAATTTAACATATTGTTATTGCTAAACATTAGCATAATAGTAGAGGATGCTGGTAAGGATTGAATATAATTGAGCTCATTTATTAATTTGTTATTAAGTTAAGGTAATTACGGTAGTTAGGTCCGTATTTGTTAATGCTGATATTGTTTCCATAACTGTGTTTGGTATCCAGTTTCTGAGCAGTGATATCATGTGAAGTTTACGCCTTTATTTTCAAATAGTATTCCCTTGGTAAAATGTGGAAGAACTTTAATGGTTTTAAAATGTTGATACCATCAATGCCTAAACACATAATCACTAGACAGCATTGTCTAATGGTGAAAATCAGTATTTTAATTTAGCACAAATTTGATAGCCAAATTTTTTTTTTTGTCCATCATTAACATTTTTCTTTCTTTTTCTGATTTTTAGAACTTTTGAAGTTCCTACAGAACCAGAAAAATTATTCCAGTTGATTTGTATAATATTTCCCAGAACTATTTCTGTGGATAACCTATTAGCACTCTGAGGCTTGATTTCAGGTATAGCGTGCATTATAAATAAAATACATTATTATTATTATTTGATAAAAAATGCTATCTTCTATACCCCGTTGCAAGCATATCAATTTAATAAACTAAAATTATTAGCTCAGTGTAGTCAAGATACAGATAACTAGACAGCTCCTGGTGTGTAAAGTGGCAGTCTCCAACCCAGCGAGACGAAAATCAAATCCAAACAGTGTCCCACACCCTCCTCAAAGCCTACAGCACATTCCTAAGAACTGAGAAAAAGTTGTAATGTAAGTTACTGCCCATGTTCTGACCTTAAGATGCACTTGAACAGGGGAATCCCAGCTTTGTTACATTGTTTCAATATTCCCCTCAGGATATAAATAAATAAAGATTGTGTACTAGTCCCGTCTCTTGTGCGATCAGATTGTTCATAATGTGGATTCCTCTCTGATGAAAACACATCAATCTGTTGTATTAAGTTGAAATATTTTAGAAATGATACAAGAACAACTATCTGCTTTTTGTGTTTCAGGAACATGTGAACTTGTTTTATTTGCTGTTTAATGTAGAGTGATTGATTTGATAAACTGCAAAAAATCATATATTAAATATGAGTTATTATAGATCTGCGCCAAAGAGCCCATAAAACCTCTGCCGTTACCTAGCTCAGACTCTGCCACCCACTCACACCGCTGTCTAATCTATACATCACTCCTGGCCAGGCGAGGAAAGCACTGGAAAGGCTGAATCAGGACAAAGCTGCTGGACCAGATGACATTCGTCCACAGGTGCTGAAGGACCTTTTCATCCAGCTGTGTGAAGAGCTTCAGTATTTGTTCAGCATGAACCTTCTTCATCAGTCCACTAGAAAACATCCTGCCTGGTCCTAAAGAAGCCTCTTCCTGAGGTACTGAATGCCTACAGGCCGGTAGCAAAGACCTCTTGTGTTTGGAAAGGTGATGGAGCAGCTGGTGCTTTCACATCTCAACCAGTCGTGAGACATTTCCAAGACACTTTGCAGTTTGCATATCAGCCCAAACTGGGGGTCTGTGGTGTAGTTCTATTCCTGCTGCAGAGGGTTTCCTCTTTTCTGTACAAACCCAGTACAACAGTATACATCCAGCCAAGACTGTTGAGGGTGAAGTTAGAGAAGAAATAGGTGGATGTCTTTTTATAGACAGGGATGGTACGGGTCTGTTTAGTTCAGTTATTACTTGTGTTAGTTATGTTGACTATAAGTGCATGTCTGTTTGAAAACTGTAAGTGAAGCCTTTTCAGACTACTCTGTTGTAATGCATGACTATGGAAACAAAATTTAAATGAAGCCTTTGTTACGTTTTGTCTTCTGAACCAAAATATCAAATTATATCATACAATTTTGAATTATTTACAGTGGGTTGTGGGGTTTGGGGTGCGGAGTCTATCCCGGCTGCTTTCCGGCGAGAGGCACGGTACACCCCAAACAGGTCGCCATTCTGTTACGGGGCCACACACACAGGCATCAATCCACACACATTTCTCCAGAGTACCCGGAGAACACCCACATATACAAAGAGTAAACATGCAAACTCCACACAGTGTTTCAAGCTTTGCTCCAACTCCGGGAATTGAACCCTGACCTTCTTGGTGTGAAGGCATCGTGCAGCCTTAATAGAATCTATGCCGACTTGATGAAAATAAAAGTGAGATGCTAATATGTGAAAGAATGGTATGAAGTTGAAACAAAAGGCAGTTTAACAATGACTTTGTTTGAGTCGATCTGGAATACAACTGTCTGCACATAAAATTAGACCAACTAAAATTCTACCTAATGATCTACTGTTTAAGACTGGTCAGTATTCCCAAAGGGGAATCCCAAACAGAACTCCTAATACAACTTTCCCAGAGTTTACTTCCCCCAGTCTAAATATCCTGTGAGTCAGGCTTTGCTCTGCCAAATAACTCCCTCTGCTTGTCACAAAGTTTCAAAGAGGAATGATGTCCTGCAGCTTAAAATCAACAACTTGCTGAAATCATGACATTACATTGCTTTAACCTACATAAATTAAAACCCCCAATCAACACATTTCTCACTTTAGGGTTCTGAATGTTCCCTGCTCAAACTAACCCTCAAAACATCTATTATGTAGACTTAAATTATTAGTTTAAAGCACATCACATCTTATAACTATGACCTAGTTGATAATAATATGTATTCTAAACTAAAAGAAACCAATAACTGGTTGTTAAATATTTACACAATGACATGTTTACTACAGGTTAACTTGAGTTAGCTCTTTTAGCTTTAGTTTGCTAGCTAAAGCTAACAACCACATATTATTTCATATTAAACTTATAAGCAACCTCCAAAACAGTGTCCATTTGAATTAGTAGTAACTAATGCCTCATAAACTGATTGATCAAACTTATATTTATCCACTAATGTAAGCTACGTGTACTAGCTAAGCTAGCTGTCAACAGTTTAGCTAATGAGCTAACTTGTGTTATGTTTTAGTAATGGCAGCATTTCTTTACCTGGGGATGGTTAAGCATTTTGTGTTGGCAGTCTGTGTTGTGATGGCTTTCTCCAGCTCGTCTAATTGTCCAGTCCTCTTTAATTTCTTCACCAGACTTTTGACAGCCTTTTCGCACCATTTCTCCTCTTGTCCGTTCTGTTCTCCTTTCTTCCAGCCCAGTAGCTTTTTAACAAATGGATGAGTAAAGGGTAATATAGACATCTTCAAATCAACTTAAAAGTACTTGGTGATGTCTAGTGGTGCAGAAAGCACAGTTAGCAGCTCCTTGTCGGAAATAAAATAGTAAAACATTAAGGCAGAGGGTAGGATTGCTGGACTGAGCTTCCAGAATGTCTCAGCAGGTTCAGTCTGATCAGGTTGACTGGAGGAGAACAAGAGTATGGAAAGTCATCGGGGCCAACAGCCGCACTGAAACAAGCGCGCTTGTTTCAGTGCGGCTGTTGGCCCCGATGACTTTCCATACTGAAAGAAGATTGACATTCACTTTTATTTTTGAAATGTATTGTAAAAAAAAAATTCCAGGATATCATTTGAATGCTGTTCAAATAATAAAAGTATTAGATATAAGGTTATTTATTTAATATGTATGGGTATACACATTTGTGATGTATACAGTATGTGTAAACACATACATATTAAATCAATCACTTTTAATTCAGACGAACTATACGTTTGTACAATATGAATATGTACAAACAGTAGAAACAAAAATGAAAAATACAAGAACTATTTAAGTTACAGTAGTTTTGTAAACCGTAATGATGTTTGTGATTCAGCATACTCTCTTTGGGTATTTCATTTAAGTATGAAAGCAAACTGTAAATAAGCAAATGCAAATGTGCTGTATGAATTCCCAAATAAACCAAACAAACATTTGAAGTCCCATTTTCATTCACTCATTAATCTTCTAAACAGTCCATCCCTGACAGGGTTGCGGGGGTGCCAGAGCCTTTCCCGGCTGATTCAAGACAAAAGACAAGGTACACCCTGAACATGTCGTCAGTCTGTCGCAGGGCCACAGACACACACTACCACCCTCACATACATTAATTCCGTGGGAAAATTTTATGACAAGGTACCTGGAGAAATCCCAAGCATAAACAGGGAGAGCATGCAAAATCCACACAGAAAGGCCTCGCCCCACTCCTAGACTACTAGGCCACTGTGCTAACCTCTGCACCACCATGCTGTCATGAACTCTCTTTTGGTTTGATGAAAATAATATTACTTTTGCATTTTTAATTCAATCTGATTCAGTTTGGTTTGTTTATTTATTAGGATCCCCATTACCTTCAAACATAGTGGTCGCTAGTCTTCCTGGGGTCCAATTTAAAATTACAAAATACATTTTAATTAATCATACAAATCCAAGTTTACAATTTAGAAACAATAGTAGTTGATTGAATTCTTCCTTGTAACTGGATGCATTAAAAAATATATACACAAAAAAAACAAAAACTCTTGAACCTATGGGCTTATAAACTTCAGCCAATCCCTTCTCTGTGTGGTGGACAAAAACCATTGGCCCACCACCTTAACTCCAACTTCCTGAATTCACAAACAGGTAATTATGTCAATTAGTTGGAGACACAAATCCTGAAGATGACAGAAAGTCTGAGGTGGGTCTTGATAATTGTCCTGTATTCTCAAAGAGTTGCTGGGCTGTCAACACTACACGATCTTTCATACTGCCTTTAATGCTTTAATGAGAATGTATTTGCTTTGAATTATTTACTTACAAAGGGTTTTTGCTGCCTTTGCTACATGTAATACTTTTATGTCATGCTGTGATTTGAAGAGGACTATTATTCTCCTTGTAAGCCTCACATTTGTATTTTTTTATCATACCTAAAGAAATGAAAAAGAAGCTGTAATCAGATATATGTCAACACTGAAAGGTGATCCAACCCATGCATTTACTGTGTCCACGAATAGAAGTCTCTCAGAAGTAATCCCTTTGATCCCCTCATAAAAGTTATTTAATTTCACTTCAGATGCATCTTTGCAGAACTGCATGAAGAGACTGATCATGGACTGAGGGGGATTTGAGATTTTATAGTATTTCAGATAACAGCCTCCCTGGCTGCCTCCAGTGAACAGCAGTGTACTGGTACCATAAATATCCATCTAAAGGACAATTCTGTCCTTCCTCTTTTCTATTTATAATCCTATCAATGACTGTGTTCTATTTTTAAGTTTCTATTTGGCACAGCACCTTACTTGACTCTTAAATAAACAGTACCGCTCTCTTGGCAGTGTCACCTTAAAAATATCTATCTTTGTGACTCCTTATAGTCCAGAAATAATTGTCACAGCATTTGTTCATAAAAACAAAACTGTAAAAGGTCACATTAATTTCAAAATACTATTTTAATGAATAATCAGTAAACGATGTGACAACAATGTGCCTTGCCTTTTTGTACTTGATGATTTTGTCTCAAGTTGGCACCTTCTACTGCTCTGGGACAAGAGGTGGACAGCTGGTGTAGAGCCTTTGTGTGTGTTTTTGTAAGAAAAAAACTGGGGGCTCATGCAGTATGCTTCAGACATGAGGGCAGATGGGTCACAGTGGGCAATAAAAGGTCTCCGGGACAGAGTGTAGAACGATTTTAAACAAAAGACACGACGGCTGGCTGAATAAGCAATGCTTTCAGACAATCTGATGGATAACAATGGTGTTGTAAAAGGCCACTCAAACCAGTGTGGGAAACAAGCTTGATGAATATAGAGGGCCCCAATCAGCTGGGCTGCTATTACATCAATATTTTAAAAAGTACTAAATAGCTGCCAGGGCAATTAGTCTTTTAAACATCCATATGGACTGGTGATGTGTGGCTCTCAAACAGACATGTGACCTTCAAATTGATGGAGAAATGCAAGACTCTTATTCTTACAGTATGTGTTACTCTTGCAGTGTCAGTATCCCTGTACTCAAACTTTTGTTAAGATGAATGTTATTTCCTTCCATGTGACTTAAAAATAAATATAACAAGGTAAACCTACAATATGTCCACAGTCCTTTAATTGTCCAAGCAGTTAATTGTAGTGTGTAAAAGTTCACATAGCCTTTCAGTCAGCTCTATTTGGGTGGGGTACAGCTCCTTCTTTATAATCTCTTCACGCTTCAAGCTGTAATCTAACAGTTGCACCCATCAATCTATTCTCAGACAGTGGTACCTCCAAATCCAGGATGAAAGTGGCCTCCCACTTTCTGCATCTGAGATGATCATGACATGAACACCTCAATTTTGTCCTTACTGTCAATGCCCTTTCCTAACATTTTTTAAAAATTATTATCGGGATAAAAAAAACAAAAAAAATTTAGACAGATACGCTTCTTACTGGACATAACATTAGTAGGTCGGGTTCCAAAAACAATTTAATTAATCAGAAAAATTTAGACAGTGGCCTCAAAGCAAGAAGGTCGGGGTTTGAATCCTGGGTGGGGTTTAGGCTTGGAACCCTAGCCTTTCTGAGTGGAGTTTGTATGTTCTCCCCCTGGATGTGTGGGTTGCTTCTGAGTACACCGGTTTCCTCCCATTCTCCAAAAAGATGCTGTTAGGTCAAAAGGCCACTACGAAAATGTCCCTTGGATGGTTGTCTGTGTGTTCCTGTGACAGACAGGCGACCTGTTCGGGGTGTACCCTGCTTCTCACCTTAAATTAGCCAGGATAGGGTCTGGCAACTCCGCGAGCTGACAGACATAGGTGGATTAGAGGATGAAATGAGACAAAAATTTAGGATGACATTGAAATGCAAACTTTGAAAGTCAACCATTAAGTTTGACTAACAAATTACTGAAGAAAAAAACCTGAGAATCAGCCTCAACCTTGCATTACATTATTTGTTACGCCTTTTGACATTATGTTTATATAATAATATTTTAATATTTTTCTTTATCTTGTTTATTAATTATTGCTGACTTGACAGAGTTCACTTAGAAATGATAGGTGATGCATCGCCATCTAGTGGTTGTATCGTTCTACTACTAAAGATTTCAAACATATTTGCAAGTGGAATTGCATAAAGTTGCATGCACAATATTTAAACTTCCATTTTAAGCAGTTTTCATCAAAAGAAAACCTTCATTTGGTGTAGTATTACAAGCAGTACATTTTTGAGATAACAAAAAATGAAAGATTTGAGTTATAGATGTAGAACAATTTTAGAAAAATTAAATTTGTAAATGCAAATAATTTATGTGGTTACATTTTTATTTATCAAAATTTTAACTTCCTTGGATCTTCTGTAAACTTTTTTTTCCACACAAGAATTTATGTGATCAAACTACAACAGTATTTCACTCGTGAATACAAAAACCAACACAATCAATTATTATGTCAATTGCAATTATTTCTATCAGTCTGTGGTATTCCTGTGTTGTGTAGTATGTCACAAATATCCCTTAAAATAAAATACAGATCACTTAAAATAAAATACAGATACACATTTTATATAGAGGCTGCATGGTGACACAGTGGCATCACAGCAAGAAGAACAGGGTTCAAGTCTTGGAGTGGGGGCGAGGTATGAAACACTGGTCTTTCTGTGTGAAATTTGCATTATCTCTTTGTGTATGCATGGATTTCTCCAGGTACTCCTGTTTCCTCCCACCCTTCAAAAACATGCATGGTAGATTGATTGGCTGCTGCAAAATTGCCCCTAGAATTAGTATGTTTACAGAGGGTTGTGTGTGGCCCCGCAACAGACTGACGACCAGTTCAGAGTGTATCCTGCCTCTTGCCTGAAATCAGATGGGATAGACTCCAGTACCCCTCACGACCCCATTAGGGATAAACAGTTCAGAAGACAAAACATTTTATATACTCAGGGTAGAACTAGAAGGCAACTTCAAATATATTCAGTTGAATGCCTAAAAGGCATTCAACTATAGTGATCCTGTTTTGCTATATAGAATCTTCCGTATTCTTCCGCCCCTTTTTTGACACGTAAAATCTCAAGATCCGTTTGCCCGAGCGCAGCCGTTCAGGGCTCAAAATGACCGGCTCGGAAATGACATTGGTGCTTCTATTCAACTTTTTGAAATTTTAATCGGTTTCCGATTTATCGCAAAAAAACACGAAAAAAATGGGCCCCATTGGAAATAATGTAATTTTGCCCAAAAACCACATGCTCTTCAAAGCTTTCCAGCTCTGGCATAGTTTTAGCTAGAAACACCATTTAAAGTTTAAACGGGTCACAAGGGTTTGACCTCTTTACCATCCGAAGGACACTTTCATACCTTCTACGGTTTCAGAGCAATCACTTTATAAAAAAAGTGAAAAAAATGAAAAAATCAGGTTTTTTTTTTTTGCCTCGCTCGCACTCTGGAAACAGAGTGCGAACAGAATTCACAACATTTGTGTTCAAGGAGCATCAGAGCCTACATTTCTGAACCGATCTGCAAAAACTTTATATCAAAACGAAGGAAATTTTGTTGCCAACAACGTTGCAAAGTTATAGGAAAAATTTTTTCGTCAGAGCGACGGTTTAGCCGCTACGGGCTCCCGAAGGTCGAGAAGTCAGGTTTTATTTTTGTCCCTCTGACCGGATTTTAAAATTTTACCCTTCCAAACAAATTTTTATAACTCTTTGAGTTTTTATCCCACAAACATAAATTTTAGCTCAAAACGGAGGAATTCTTGTCCTCTTTCATCCAAGGTGACTCTTGAATCTGTCAGACCAACAGATTCTCCTCTATGGTCCTCAGAAGCAGACCTCCCCCCAAAAAGTGACATTTTTGTGACACTAAAATGGCTGCCATTTCATTTCTGTTTGAGCTACAAAAATAAAATTACATCCCCAAGTAGATTTCATCGTCCTGCTTCTAAATCTGAAAGAATTTTTTTTCTATCTGTTTCCATTTTCGCGCAATTAGCATTTGTTTGCCTATTCAGAAATTCTCTCTCCCAACTGAGCAGGTGTGTTTTGCCGCCCAATTAATGAGCACTCAGAGGCTCATCTCCTTATAAGGTAATGAAGGAGTCTGTGTGATGTCACAGACATCTCCTTATTTGGAAGTAGGCGGTGCTGGCTGTATGCAGACTCTGTTTCTGTGGTCTTGTGACCTGCATCAGGTGTGTTTTGAGGCGCAATTAAGGAGCTCTGATGGGAAGACAGCTCATTAGAACTTTTCAGTTGTTTTGTTTTCTTAACTTTAAAGCATAATTAGACAACTTTAATGAGATTTTCACAATAAAACACCTAAAATAATATAAAATTATTATCTTTTACACACTTTTACATTAAAATTATTTTTTTTAACTAACTTTAGGATTGTTTTGTTTTCTTAACTTTAAGGCATAATTATATAACTTTAACGAGATTTTCACAATAAAAGACCTAAAATAATAAAAAATTACTATCTTTTACACATTTTTACATTAAATTTTTTCTTTTTTTAATAATTCTTCGTCTTTTTTTAAAATTCATCTTAAAAGCATATTTCGCCATTTTTAATGAGATTTTCACAATAAAAGACCCAAAATAATGAAAAATTATCATCTTTTACACACTTTTACATTAAAATTATTTTTTTTAAATAACTTTAACGTTGTTTTGTTTTCTTAACTTTAAAGCATAATTACACAACTTTAACGACATTTTCACAATAAAAGACAAAACTTTATAAAATTTGTATGTGTTTGAAATCCTTTTCCAGCACATATGTACATTCAGGTTTTTTTTTAGCCAGCTTTCAGGTCATTTTCAGCATCAGAGGATGACAAAAAAAAAAAAAGGGCTTCGGCGTCCTCGGCGTCCTCGGCGTCCTCGCCCCCCGCGAGCAGGCATTCAACGCGCTGTTTCTCCGAAACAGCATACTCTAGTTGTGATCCCTTTAACTTATGAACTTTTATGTTTCACCCTAAACTAAATTTACATGTTATTATAAATAATGGCCCATGACAGCATTAAGTCGATTCAGAGGCTTTACAAAATGTCTCGTCATCTCATACATGGAAAGAATATAGTACTTTGCTATGAATCATTAATTTTACCTCAAGGCAGAAAGACCTTTTGTTTGGGTAGCACCTTGAGTTATTAACCCTGTATATGTAATAAACATTTGTTTTGAGGATAGACGTGTGACTGAAAATAGATCAAATCATATTTCAGTTTGCTTGTTTGTTCATTTTTCATCCAGAAATTAGTTTCAATGTGTTTTTTAAAACTGTCTTTTCTTTTCAATGCTTCTTTTTTAAAATAAAGAGATTCATGAACATAATGTTTTGCCATCAAAATTTTGCACATATTCATTTTCCAAAATCTAGTAACTACACTGTGTCACTCACTGCATCACCAAAACTAATGATTGTGAAATTAGTTGCAAAGCAATCAGGGGCTCCCCTGCTAAGACTCGCTGTATCCATATGCATGAAATTGCTTGTGTTAATACATGCTATGGATCGTGGGTAATGCAGTGAATAATTCTGACTGCATGCAATCATGCTATCTTCTATTAGATTGGGGACTGATGTGAAGCTAGAGCCTTGTGGCAATATGCTTGTAAATAGCCATGTATGGATAATTAAGCATTACTCTTGAACATTAAAACTTGCTTATTTTAGAGAGAGCTGCAGGCAGTATGGCTCTCTTATTGAGCTCATTTTTGGTGAATCCTTGTAAAGTGTTTTCATTAGCATAGTATGCGAGCACTTAGGAACTTTTATATCTCTCTTACTGTATTGCAAAATTGAGTTCCATTAGCAGGACTATATTTATTGATGTTGTCTCAGTGAAACGTTTTACATCTGCATTTAAAGTGATAAACTAAGAAAATGACATGCGTAATCCCTGAGGCTAAATCATGACAAGAGATTCCACTTTCTGCATTCCTCTATTAACAGTTTGTTTGCAGACTGTTCAGTCCATCTTTCAACAGTGTATAAAAATGTTCTTCCTCCTGCACACTGGCGAAACAACTTACAGTATTGAAAAAAAAGAGGAGAAAATTAATTCGGAACATACCCTTAATCCGTTCGTTCATCTTTCCCCCTCTGCTTATCTGATCACAAACCCAGAGCCTAAATATAAAAGTGTAGGCTCAGTTCTTGCTTCACCATGCAGGACGACAATACATAGAACCTGGCACACCTATTGATCTTTTCTTTTCCTTAGTTTTTGAACAAGAAGTTGAGATAGTTGAATTCTTTCACTCGGAAAAAAATACCCCAATGTTTTTCCAACCAAAGACCACAGTCTTGGTTTGGAGGTGTTGGTTACTATCTTGGGTCTAACCAGAAACTCCAGATTTTGCCTTTCCAATGGTAGGTTTTAGGAAAATTTTGATCCACTGATACACAGCATCCTGAGTCTGAACTCAGCAACCCACCACTGCCTATAAAGTTGTCTCTGCCCCATCTGGAATGCCAGGCAATGGCTTAGCTAAGCCAGATCTCAGCTTTTGGTTGTCATTCTCAATGACCACACCTAACATCTGCAATGCTTATGTTTCTTTTTGCTTTGGATACTCCCTAATCTGAGTTCTGCTAACACTGTGGAAACTGATTGGTCATCACTCTCAACTAAATCTCACAGGTTGATCCAGAGTGGTCACAGGGCTTTTGTAAAACGTCTCCGTTTAGCCTGGTGGCATCAATTTCATTATTCATGAAAGTTACCAATAACCACAATAGCTATGCCAACAGGTTACTTTAATGATGGCGACTCAGAGCGTAACTCATCCAGGCTTCAATGAGACTACCCCCACTAAATCGATGGCACAGTGAAAACTGCTGGAGGAGAAAAGTGGAAAATTTACATTCAAAAGTGGATCTAAAGAGGGTTTTAAAGTTGAATCCTGATTCAATTTTGTGTTCTTTTTAAAAGTTTAGCAGTAGTCTGTATAATGTCACTATGCTTCCGTTGTGACAATTAAGAATCTTGAATCTTATTCCAATTGTGAGTAAATTGTGTCTCGAGATTTTTCAAATAAATTTGAATGTACAGAAAAGGCAGATGAGGAAAATAAAGGAAAAAGAGTGAGAAAGATCAGGGGTAAGATGGAGAGAAAAGGGGGATTAAGTGTAAAATAGCAGTGCTAATCTGGAATAATCCGTAGTAACAATATTAGACACTACAACAAACCCGCTGAATCATCAGGAAAAAAGAAATGAGAGACAGAACCGAATATGTTAATGAACTATTAAAACTTTAACTTTATTATTTGAATCAAATAAACAAAGTTTATGAGGGTTGGAAAGTAATTTGAAGAGGTTCACCAAAATTTTGTTTTTATTCTGTGTCAGGTCAAGTCAGGCTGTCAATACAAAGACAGAAAACAGATCTCAAATGATTAGTTTACAATGCTGTTATACAAAGACAAGCTGCCTGAAGAAACTAAAGATTCCTCATGACAATAAAATGAAAAAATACAAATATGCACGTTTCATCATTAAAAAACAAAAAAAAAACAATCAAAACTTTTCACAAAGACATAAACACATGATTTTTACCTGTGTGGATAGCACATAAGTTTTAGATAAATTTGCTGTGAAATTTTCGAAAGAAGAGAAGTAGAGAAGCAGTACAGCTGTAGCAGCAGCAGGGAAGGAAAAAATGTAAACCAGAATTACTCTGCTTCATTAAATACACAACATAGTTGTGATGCCTGTGCTCTTTCAAATCCATATGTAAACCATTTCCTCCCTCTAGCTCTCTCTTGCTCTTAAAACCTCTAGCTCATTAGTGTTTCCTTTATGACATGGCTGTACCCAAATGCTGTGGATTTTTCCATTCTCTTTTAAGGCCATTCACTCTGAGCTTGGTCGTCATGACTGAGACTTGCAGACCCTTTTCATAGTTCAGTAGTGTTAGCTATGAATGTTACTCCTACAGTAGATTACCAAAAAGGCAACAATTCTTTAAGTGAGGTAACTTGTATTTTTACAGCACACATAAATAGAGAAAAAAAATAAGAGAAATCTACATTGTTAAAGTTTACTTTTCTCATTTTGCTCACCTAAAGTGAACACACACAGTCACCCAGGAAAATACTGACACCTTAAATTTAAAAAGTACTTAAACAGCAGTGTGAGAAGCGGCTGGGATGGGAATTAGCACCTCCAAATCTGAGCCTATGGTCCTCGCCCGAAAAAGGGTGGAATGTCCCCTGCAGGTCAGGGGCAGGGTCCTGTTCCAAGTGGACAAGTTTAAGTATCTCGGGGTCTGGTTCACGAGTTGGGGAAGGATGGAGAGGGAGATCGACAGGCGGATCGGTGCGGCGTCAGCAATAACTAGGACGCTGCATTGGTCCGTCACGGTAAAGAAAGAGCTGAGCCAAAAAGCAAAGCTCTCGATTTACAAGTTGATCTACGTTCCTACCCTCACCTATGGTCACCAGCTGTGGATGGTGACCGAAAGAATGAGATCAAAGATACAAGCAGCCAAAATGAGCTTGCTCCGCAGGGTGGATGGGCTCTCACTCAGAAATCGGGTGAGGAGCTCTGCCATCCGGGAGGAGCTCGGTGTCGAGCCACTCCTCCTCCAGGTCGAGAGAAGCCATATGCGGTGCCCTCCTCCCCCGAGCGCCTAGGCTTCCTGTCAGAGGCTGTTGCCCCCGTAACCCGGCCTCGGATAACCAGAAGATGACGGAATGGAACTTAAACAGCTAACTGTCTTGATTAATTGGAAATTGTTTTTTCTTTTAAAAAAATGTAAGAATTGTTCTGCTCCTTCCCAATCTCTTTCTTCAATTGTATTGTATGTGTTTCCTGAACTGCTCGTCCAACTCTGGGTCTTTTGTAATCTTTACTGTTTAATCGTCCGATCAGAAATGTCTTGTTCCTCAAAAATTGAAATAAAAAATGAGAAAATTTGCAAATTTGTACACAAATCAAATTTGTAACTCTTTGTTTAGAACATTTGTTCTCCTCAAATTGTCTTCCAATTATTATGATTGAGATGTTTAGGTGAGACAAATGTGTCTGTGTGTATATTTATCTCAAAGAAAAATACAACTTCTGGTAAACTTTTCTATCACTGATTTTTTTTTTTTTAATTCAAGGTACAGTTCAAATTCAACTCCAACTTCAGTGGACGAAACAATATTAGAACAAAAACATTCTTAGTTTATACTTGCTTTTCTTGACTAGGCTTTCATCCTAAGACTACCATCCTGTTACAGACATTTTAAATGATTAGGTGATTCTGCACATCTCATTAATGAGTTATTAACAATCTTGAGCAAAGTTGGGTAATAATCTGTAAAATGAACATTAACCTGTAATGAAGTGTGCTGCAAGAGGAAAACGTCTCAAATCTGCATGATGGTCAAGGAATAAAGTGTAACATGTTTAACATAGTTTTACAACTACTGTATTTATGTCAGTGGGAAATACAATTCTGAATACTTCTCAAGACATTTCCCCCTTTTGTATGTAAAAAAATCTAACACTGTTGTATTCTGAAAAGGATGGTTTTTGTGTTTTTTTGCTCATGTTTGTTAATTGAAAATTGCATGAAAAGTAAATTTGATACTGTCAGTAGAGTTTATGACCACACGATGGCGTTGATACATCTGTGTTCTAGAGGTGGTGAGTTTTGAGTAGATTAATATTCACATACATCTAATCATACCACGTCCAAACACATAGACCAACGGTAATGTGATGAAATGGGATCAATCAACAAACCAGATAAGATGTCCTGGTTTCGCCTCTGTTTCCTTTTTGTTTAATAATGCTGCTGGTTAGTAATTATCCATAATTACACTTGATCACATAAAAGCTCTTCATGCCATTTTTCTTGTAAATAATTTTTTGCCAAACACAAACAGACACAAATAATAGGCTGAAATTGACTGAATGGCATGTTAACTCTAAGAGGATTAGACAATCCAGTTTTCCAACTGCCTTTTTTATTTTACAGAATGCTGCTCAAGGGTGAGAAGTTTTTCTGTTTATTCATTCAGTGGAAAAAAAAATGTCCAGTAAAAAGCCAATAAGTATCTGACTTTGAACTCACTGAGAGTTGTTCTCCCCCACTGGCTTAGGATCTTTGGAAGAAATGTGGGCAAGCAGCTTGATGAAGGGCTTCCCATCACAGTCGCTTTCAGGCCTCCACACATGTTTCTGATAGACCTCCACAAACCCCAGTAATCCAAGGGCAGCTTGTTCAGAAATAATAATAAAAAAACAAGGAGGGTGAGAAGAAAGAGATAAATACAAAAGAAATGGATAGACCAAAAGGCAAAAAGGGTTGTAGTCTAAAGCCAAGGAAAACATTTTAGAGTTAAGCTTTACTTTTTTCCTCTTTTTGCTTTGATTTTGTTCTATATGGCTTTTTATTATTGAATGGTTGACTTGTCTGTTTTCTGACTTTGATCCTTTATGTAGGGCATTTCTTACTTGAAAACACGACATTATCAAAGCCTCAAACAAAAAAAAAAAAAAAAAAGAAAAAAGTAATCTCAAATCAAATTTCTACAAAAAAGCAAGAAAATAAACAAAGTCATTTTGACACGATAAAATAATTAAACACCCCCCCCCCCACACACACACACACAATTTTGTCAAAACGGTAGTACAACAAGGGTCTGCTCTGTACATGTTAGCTGAGAGAAAAGGGTATGGGACTGTGAAATTTAAAAACAGCAGGCTGGAATAACTTGCTCACCAAACGTTACCTTTTGAGTGCAGACAGACTGGCACATACCTGAATACCGTAGACTATAATTTCCCAACGGTCCTTTCTTCATTCATTTTCCTATTTAACTGCAGGAAAACAAAGTTGCAACTGACTTGCTATTTTAATATTGGAAAGCAAACAAAAAAAAGTGAAATTGCATCACTAAAGAGGCAAAATGCACTCACAACATCTTCAACAGCAAATGTATACAAGACATGAAAGAGTCAAAACAGGATTCTGTTACAACAAGTGTAAGAATTGGAAGCACACAGAAAACAATTCAAATAATACAACCACAAATTCTAAAAAAGGGTTAAAATCACACTTGCAAATATTAAATTCTAAATAAAACTTATATTACAAGATAGGGATTTAATATTGTAAGAATATGGTTGCTAACTGAAAGAACGAGATCTGCCATCCAGGAGGAGCTCGGAGTAGAGCCGTTGCTCCTCCAGGTTGAGAGAAGCCAGATGGGGAGGTTCGGCCATCTGGTTAGGATATCTCCCAAACGCCTCACCGGTGAGGTGTTTTGTGCACGTCCCTGCAGGAGGAGACCCAGGGGCAGGCTCCAGACCCACTGAAGGGACTATGTCTCACAGCTGGCCATGAAAAGCCTGGAGATCCTCTCGGGCGAGCTGGGGGATGCAGCCGGGATGAGAGAAGCCTGGGTTTCCCCGTCTGAGGCTGTTGGCCCTGCGACCTGGCCCTGGATAAACAAAAGACAACGGAACGGCCCATAAATCCTATTTTCATGTCTGCTTTTAGAGGTTTGGGTCCACAAATTAAGCAAGAGAACACTGACTTCCCTGTCCTTGGCAACTTCTTCCAACTCATCCAGTGGGGATACCAAGGCAAAGATATAGGCCCTGTTCGGATTTTCACTTCACACTTCCACAATGAGACATCTTGTGGGCAAACAAACCAGATTCTGTGGCGACAAAAAATGACTGTTACAAGAAATTTTTCACTTGTTTACTTAATTGTTGACTATAAACAGTTTTAGGTACTTTTTTCTCTAGCCGTTCATTCCAAATTTGCAGTGTTCTAACCATTCATTTGCTAATGAAGTAACAGTGACCAGGATGTTAAAGTCATAGATTCTTGCAAGAAACTTCGTTCTTTTAATCAAAGTTAAGATTAAACTGATCTTGAAAAATGATTTTCGAGTCAATTCCAAAAAGTAGATTTAATTGCATGAAACAAAAAAGTATAATAGTTTGATGACAGACCAAAACATTTAGCTGAATAACTCCACCTTGTCATCAATTGCTGATATCTGAATACATGTAATACACCTGATTGAAGACAGCTAGTTACTGGGCCGCAGACATTAAGTTAACAAAATACTTGGAACAATGTACAGTGAAGCTTTTGTCAAAGTATGCAAAGCATGTTAAGCTGGTTCAGTGTAGGACACCCCAGTGTGTTGTGGAAGGAGAGTTAGGTCAATGACTTGAGGACAGTGACACAGCAAACACAGACACAGACAATACAAACAAGAGACTGAGATTGTTGCCTAAGGTAGGGGAGAAAAGGTAAGTTAAACTAAGTGTTCAGATTTGCTTTGTGTATGAGGATGGTGGAGTGTGTGCATATGGCTCTGTTTAGGGCCTGGAGGCTTGTTTAGCTGACCTCAGTGAAAGCAAACCTCATGACAGAAGGTCTGGCATTGTCTATGTGCCTGGGCTGCACTGGAGCCAGACGGTCTGCCGGCCGCCAGCTTTGCTTGCTTATAACGGCTGAGAACATCCGATCCCCTTGGGGAGAATGAGAGAGGAGGGGGGATCTGCTGCACCGCTTGCCGCTTCCCTCTCTCTTTATCTCTCCTCTTTAGGTAAGGAACAAGCATTAGATAGGTCATTAACTAATATGTTTAAAATGTATCTTCATGAGTGTCTATATGTGTTTTTTTCTGTGTGTGTGCATGAGAGACAGAGTAAGAGAAGAAAACAAGAGAAGAGTGGTTGAAGATGGAAACAGGCACAAGAAACAAATGGAAAATGCTCAAGACAACACAGAACACACACAGAGGGGAAAACTCTCATGAAATGATTTAGCCAACCCTTCTTTCCAACTCATGGAACCACAGAACCATGTCAAAGTATTTCACTTATTTCTTGCCCGTCCACATTAATTCATCTATCATAGAGAGAAGCCTAAAGCGTTGTGCTCTGACAGAAACAAATGGTCTCTAATCATCCCCAGACGCCCATCTTCAACCATGACAAAACACTTTTAGTCCTTTTGAGCTTAGTCTCCACTCTGTCCATCCAGCCAGCCCCTCCTTAAACTTCCCATGTTGTACTTCCTAAAAAGCCCATTTGAGAATTGTGGAAGAAGTTTTTTAAATGTTTTTATATTGCACAACTTCTGGGTGGGAATTTTTTCCCCCTCAAGTACTCCAAAATAGTTTAATTCTTAGTGTGTAGTATAAGGTGGAAAGCAAACAAGTCAGTGAGAAGGTAGACAAACCTTTCTTCTGCTGCCTCAACTTTCTGTTAGTGTGGGAACAGGCGGCCATCTCCATGACTGCATGGAAAGAGGGAAAAACTGAGGCAAGAAGAGGACAAACTCTCCCAGAGCTCAAATTTATGTGGCAGAGAGTGGAAAAGGAAAACCTAAAAAAACTAAAGTAAGAGACAGATGAAAAAGAAAAGGTCAGAAAGAAAATGTGACAACGTTATGCTATTACACCATCCCTTTGGAATTTTTTTGTTCCTAACCAGAAAAATGAGAGAAACAGATACTTTTACTATTAAACTGAAGGAAATTAACCGTGATGAAATTTTCTACAAATATTGCTGCCTGACAAAACAACCAGCAGAAAAAACAGGAGCTGCATTGTTTTTGTGTTGTCATAAAAAATGACAAAATTTCCTTCAGTTTGGGTAAAAAATAATTGTTTTGAGTTAAAATAAAAATCTTTTTTATAATATATTTGAAATATAAAGGCCGCACGGTGGGACAGTGGTTAGCACAGTGGCAAAAAGGGCGGGGCTTGAGTCCCGGACTGGGGCGAGGGTTGAAACACTGTCCTTTCTGTGTGAAGTTTGCATGTCCTACCTGTGTTTGCGTGAGTTTTCTCCAGGTACTCCGATTTCCTTCCACCTTCCAAAGAACAACATGCTTTTTAGATTAATTAATTGGCCACTATGAAATTGCCCCTAGGAATGAATGTGTTTGTATAATTGTGTGTGCCATTTATACACAGACTGGTGACCTGTTCGGGGTGTATCTCGCCTCTCACCTGAAAGCAGCCAGGATAGACTTTGGCATCTCCGGCAACCCCAGTAGGGATGAGCAGTTCAGAAGACAAAACTCTAAAAATAAAAACACATCACTGAGAAAAAGATGTTGCTTTTACAGAATGTCAAAACAAATGGCTGCAAATATCTCTTTCACTGCCATCCCCATTTATTACATCTAAAATGAAAAAATAAATGCTAATGAAAAGAAAAAGAACTTGAATTGATAATAGGTTTCACCTTGTGACTTTACAAGATAAACATGTACAAGCAAAAAGAAGAACTATTACCGTTTGGACATGAATCTTCTTGTATTTGTTTAGAGTTTTCTCTCCGCAATGTTTTGCTGAATGCCTGATAGCCAAACAGTTTTATTCAGTGATGATGGAGCGCAGTCATCTGCTGTCCAGATTTCTTAGTGTGTCCAGTAGCACGATTCATGCCACACATCTTCAACATAGAACAAAGCCTAAACAGCGGTGCACATCTGGGGCCTGAGCTGGCCCCAAACCACAACTCTCCCTGTGTACATTACAGCTCCCTGTAAATGTACATTTTCATACCAGCAGCCTGAACCTGACAGCTCATGCAGACATTCTCTATTGAGTAGGGTCAAACTAAGTTTACATGTAGTAAGTTGACATTATCTTGCCAACGTTGCATTGTGGGAAAGTGTTTTCAACTAAGAATAGTACAACTTTTCTCAAGTATCAATTAAATTTTCAAGACCACATTCAGACAGAAATGTTTATTTTAATGTGTTGGTGCTGCTGTTTTCTAGTTGATGCATGAAAATTGTTATTTTACACATAAGTATAGCCATCTCATAGCTGTCATTGTTCTTAGTTTTTATAAAACTGTACATCTGAAGAATAAAAGTGCTTTGATGTGTGCTTTTTTCCTCTTCACAAAGGACTCATGTTGCTTTCCAGCTAAAGGATTTTATATAATGTTAAAATGTGTTTGTAATCATTGTAATATCATTATCTATGATCCTAATTTCTTATATTTATATGATTGTGCTGCTATCTGTAATGTTTCTGTCACGTATGGAGAAACCATGGCTTGTTTTGCGCTTTAGATCAGGGGTCTCAAACTTACGGCATGTGGGCCATTTGTGGCCTAGAGAATGATCATTTGTGGCCTCGGCATAACATGAAAATAGTAGTTATGATTGGCCTGTGTGTTCAAAATAAACAAGATTTCTTCAGAACAAAATTAACCATCCAATCAGATGAGGCGTAAGGCTTCCAGAGGGCAGGGTATCACCTGGGCTTAATGCAAGCAGAAAACTACACATGTAGAACTACAGACTACATAAAAAACACATTTACATGAAGCTTTTCCAGCTGCCATTGCCATTGCATATAAAAATCTTCCTGTTTTTAACGTCACTGTACAAAACAAGTACAGTTGAAAAGGCTTCAAAGTTGTCTTCTGAACAGTGTTTTTGATGATGGAGACGTTTTGACTTTCATCCTGAAATAATTTTCAAAGTTGAAACGTCTCCTTGTCAAATACACTGTCCAGAAGACAACTTTGAAGCGTTGTCTGAGATGGATCACTCCTGAACAAATTTTATAAAACAAGTACATTGTACATTATACATTTTTAAAAAGATCAAGCAGTTTCTTTTACAAGTTCTCCTCAGTTTTTGTATTTCAAATAAATTTGTATTAAAAATCGTAGCAACATATTTTTACTTGCTTCTGATCCTCTTCTATTCTCTCTCCTCACTTGTTTTTTGGTCTCTGTTATTCCTGCAGGTACATCTTCAACTAAATTATAAAACTGCTTGTAAAATACACTTTCTTTTTCAGAATGTGATGTGAATTACAATGTGTTAAATCAAGTCTTGGACGGGGGATGTGAAGTGTTAATGCCAAATCTTAATCAAATCATGCATATTTACTGCAGAGATCAAAACCCTTTGTCACAATACCATCTGTGATGAATAAATCACAACTGGTGAGCAGACAGAACCTTGCCAGCAACTTCAAACGACCTTGGAGAAGCAAACAGGCATTGGTTTGTTGATTTAACTGATATTTCCTAAATTGGCTCAATCTGACAAAGCAGACATTAGGAGACTTGAATTTTATACATTCCTAGCTGCTGACTTGGTTGTGTAGAGAAACATGAATAAATTCTCCTCTAAAATAATTCTAGTTGGCTAAGTAGTAGAGCTTAAATCTAGAGTCTGAATAAATGCAGTTTTTAAAATGTTTCATCGTTTTTGTAAATGCTTGATTTGCGTCTCAGCAACAGACGAAGAACAGTCTACCTGCAGACAAGACAACAATGAACACCAAATAATCTGTAAGCAGACTATGTTTACTTTAGTTGTGGTTATATTCTCTTTTCTTACAAAGTCACTCAAATCCCTTTTTTTCTCCCAAAGACACAAAAGACACTGGGTCCCTTTTATATGTGATGAGATTATGTATGGGGGAATCTGAAAAATGAACAGTGTTTTCATATCTACAGTATGTCTGCTCCATAATAAGCTGCAATTAAGTTATTCAGTTTCATACCCACAGCCAGACACCTAAATAATCTCTTTTGTGCCTTGTAGAAGAGCCAGTTCTGTCCAAGCTTTTCCCCCCGCTCTTCATCTTCTTTTTTAACTGAACAAGGGTTGACAAGTTCTTGTCGTTTCTGGCCAGTTAGAGGGAGCCCCAACAAAAGAACCCTTGTTTGAGACTTACTCCTGTCAGAATGTACGCTTTGATATTAAAAACTCTGCTGAGGGGGTTGAAGGGCGAGAGGAGAGCTAGAGTAGAAAGGGCGGGTAGGTGAGAGCAACTCGGGAAAAGATGAAAAGGATGAAAACAAACTCCTACTGTCTCCTGAACCCGTGTCTGTAGGTGTAACCTCATAATAGATTTACAAATATTTGTCCAGTCAAAACAAAATAAAACAGCTCTTTGACTCTTAGCGACGTACAGTAAGTCTCCCTGGCCTCCACCAGCATGTTTCTCACACAGGGGGCCTCTCTTTAGATGTGATCTGTGCTCTCAAAGCTGGACTGGTGCCATAGCCAGAGGGTAGAAATCCCTTGATACTGTACCTTATTGACAACGGCCTTGCCAATGAAATACTATCAGATGCCTGGCTGTGCCCAAAAACATGCACATGCCAGTAAAAATAAACCAACGCCAAGGACCAAATTTGCTTTGCCCTTAGTTTAAACCTACACTTGAGAGAGTCAACTTAGCTTGTAACTTCAGGGCTGAAGTAACCGAACAAAAGTACAATATATATTAACATAAACTTCATTGCATCCTTTAAAAACAACAACAAGAACATATTCAAGCCCTCTAAGAAAGGCAGTGGCAAAGATGTATATGTTTTCTTTGCAAGTAACAGTGACAAGCTACAGCATGTCGACCATCCAGAAAGAATGCAGGAGCATATGTAATGAGGATTCTTTTTTTCTTTCTGTTTCATGGCATGTCCTTTTATCACAATTCTTGGTTGCCCTGAGGGTGGTTATTATAGTGTTTATTTTAATTCCCTTGGATTGCTTCATTTTGTCTATACAGGCCAAACAGAACCTGAACAGATCGTCCCAACCATCATTGGTTATTTAATCTGGGATGGATGAGGTCCTACTTTAGTGTTGATATTCCTCCAATGACCAGGGGCTCATTCCTATTAGCATCTGCTTGCCATGTTAATGGCTGTAAGAACATCATTGAACTTGTAGGCTCTGACAAGCTGCCGCTACTCATACTTGCTGCCACAGGCAAGAGGACGGGCGTTAACATAAATCTTCTGAGGAATCTGTGAGAACCACCCCATCACACACCTAACGGCCAGGAGCAACAGGTAACTGTGTAACAATACCTGGCTTGCCTGCTTATTGGAGTGTGTTGCCTCAGCAGATGGAAGCCAAAGAGTTTTTGTAAAGGAAGGAATTACTTGACAACACACTTTTGTGTTTGAGCTAAATGATGAATTGCAGTAAAAGGGAAGAAAAACATCCTCAAATATCATTTTCATCTGTATTTTGCCATTTCTTTGCAGTTTATTGTAAACTATTCACTTTTTAAATACTTCTACTTCATTCTATGTCATGTCATGATTTAAATAATAAGTTGCCACACAGACGGCAGGCCACTGTCTAACTCAAAATAAGTGATATTTGTGGCAAAATGAGACTTAAGGTTACTTTTAATCCCCAGAAAATAATGTTGTTGGACTGGAAGTGACACCAGCTTCTTTGACAAATATTTATTTTCCACAAAAGTACTTCCTCAACATTGTATTATTACATTTCAGAAGAACCCTGTGTCGTTTCCAGTGAAAACAAAAAGATTTTGTTTGGTTGAAAATAAATGTTGTCTGACAGAAAAATAATTAATTTTGGGATTGAATGTTTGTGTGTTGGGCAGCACGGTGGCACAGTGGGTAGCACAGTGGCCTCACAGCAAGAAGGTCATGGGTTTGAGTCCCGGGTGGGGACAGGGCTTGGAACACTGGCCTTCCTGTGTGGAGTTTGCATGTTCTTCTTGTGTATGCGTGAGTTTTCTCCGGTTTCCTCCCACCCTCCAAAAACATGCATGCTAGGTTGATTGGCCACTACTTGATTGCCCCTAAGAATGAGTGTGTGTGGATGGTTATATGTGTGGCCCCGCGACAGACTGGCGACCTGTTCGACGTGTACCCTGCCTCTTGCCTTGAATCAGCCGGGATGGGCTCGGACACCTTCCCCACAACCTTATAAGGGATGGACGATTAAGAAGGTGACTGACTGACTGTTTGTGTGTTTTGAAATGCACAATCTATATTTAAGAATGGTTGTTGCTTGAATATGTGGACCATCTCAAAAGGAGCTTCAGTAACAAAGTCTTGAAACCCTGCTGCTTAAAGGGATGGTACAGAAAATCATTTCTGCCGTCCTCCATCAGACTCTTTAACCTTTCATCCTAGACTGTAGCAACCATTCTGGAGGTAGCTACAGGTACTTTTTGGGTTCTTTTGTTTGCACTGCATCACTCAAATTTTCCCTTTGGGGATTAATAAAGTATTTTCAATCCAATTTTTGTAAGTACTATGATAGGCTGGAACAGTTTTTGTTGATGACAGCAAATTAGTTGCTCTGCTGTGTTTTCATTTCACTGAAATGTTCAAATATGCTCATTTAGAGTTCTTCGAAAACTTTCCACTATTTTATGTTCAACTATATTTCATCCTTGTTTTGTTCATGTCTTAATACGGATTTTGCCGCTCCCAAAATTTAATGGTCATTTTTTAAAAATGCCACACCTAAGATGACAGTCCAACAGCAAAGTAAAACACAAAAACATCCGTGTTGTATTCAAGGGACGTTGCATATAGTAAAGTTTTGAGAATCTCTTGAGAAACCTTCATCCTGATCGACAACGGATGCACCTTAAACTTTTCAGAAAGGGTCTATTTTTGTTTATGCCATGGACTGTCGTGTTTGCCACAGTTTTGAGACAGACCCAATTTAAACATTGTGTCATTCCTCCTTTATCAGATTATCTGCAGTCTCTTCGAACATGTTGAGCCAATGTTGTTTTTTAGTCATTAAATATACTCAGTCTGGATTTTGTTTTCTATCAGACAGATTTCAATTTCAGTGCGACCGTGGTTATAATAATAATAATAATAATGCATTGAACTTATGTAACGCTTTTCTAGACACTCAAAGACGCTTTACATATATATATGCATTATTCATTCACTCCATACAATCATTCACACACACAACATTCATTCCTGATGATGGGAGCTACCATGCAAGGCGCAGACCACTATCATCAGAAGCAACTGGGGGTTCGGTGTCTTGCTCAAGGACACCTCGGCATGGACTCTGGGCGGGGGATCGAACCTGCGACCTTCCGGTTATGGGCTTCATTTCGATGCTCTTATTAGACCCTGTTCCTTTGTTAGGTCTCCTTTTTTTTTTAAAAAAAAAAAAGAAGCCAGGGTCCCCGTCGTTGGCTGCCACCTATCTCCTCCTTCACCCGACCCCTATGGCCCCTCCTGCAGGTGGTGAGTCCGCTGGAAGGGTGGCCCATGTCCCCTGTTCGGGCTGAGCCCGGCCAGGCCCCATGGGTAAAAGCCCGGCCACAAGGCGCTCGCATGCGTGCCCTACCCTCGGGCCTGGCTCCAAGGGGGGGCCCCGGTGACCCGCGTCCGGGCAAGGGCAACTTGGCCATGTTTGATTTCTTCATAGGGGTATTTTTGAGCAATAACTATTTTCAGCAATAACTAGGACGCTGCATTGGTCCGTCGTGGTAAAGAGAGAGCTGAGCCAAAAAGCAAAGCTCTCGATTTACAAGTCGATCTACGTTCCAACCCTCACCTATGGTCACCAGCTGTGGGTGGTGACCGAAAGAATGAGATCGCGGGTACAAGCGGCTGAAATGAGCTTCCTCCGCAGGGTGGCTGGGCTCTCACTCAGAGATCGGGTGAGGAGCTCTGCCATCCGGGAGGAGCTCGGTGTCGAGCCGCTCCTCCTCCATGTCGAGAGGAGCCAGATGGGGTGGTTCGGGCATCTGGTCAGGATGCCCCCCGAGCGCCTCCTGGGCGAGGTGTTTCGGGCACGTCCCACCAGGAGGAGACCAAGGGGCAGACCCCGGACCCGCTGAAGAGACTATGTCTCACAGCTGGCCGGGGAACGACTTGGGATCCTTCCGGGTGAGTTGGAGGATGCAGCCGGGGAGAGAGAGGCCTGGGCTACCCGTTTGAGGCTGTTGCCCCCGCAACCCGACCCCGGAACAAGAGGAAGATGACGGAACGGAACGGAAAAAAGAAGCTGGTCTATACAGAGTCTGTCTTCCGTGCATGGCACCTAAAAAAATCCCATCTTAACTTTAGTCATTTTGACCAGTCTAAGCTACCTAATATAATTGTTAAAAAAAAAAAAAAGACTTAAGTGGTGTGTTAAAATGATTATGGTAAGTACACAAAACCATTTGGTAAACTACTTGATTTACCACTAAATGTTCATACCCTCATGTCAATCATTATTGGGTGGTGTCTGAAGTAAAATTCACAAATATCAATAGCTGACAACAAGTTTCCTCCATGAGCTGGTATTGGCTTTTTGCTTAGAGAAAGAGTGAAGAGCTCGCCCAGAAGCTCTTCACTCTTCTGGGCGAGAACATTGGTTTTGCTTAGACCCCTTTACATTGGGGTCTAAGTAAAGCCAATGTTCCACCACTTTCCTATTAAAAAGCAAAAACAGGATGTTGTGAGTTTCAGTGGTCAGGAAAGATAGAAATGATTGTCTAAAAGCAGTTTTTGAGTCACCCTTTGCTTTAATGTGGATTACCGAATGAATGGTTGAAACTATTATGTTGCATCTTCTAATTGGTGAGTCAGGTTCCCATGTTGTGTGTTTATGTTGAATAAATCCTTCTCTTTCAATTCGAACTTTGGTTTACAACAGCACACCGCTCTGCTTCCCCAAATGTTCCCTGTCTCCTCTGTCGGCTGTTCCACCTCTCTGCTCACTTACGGTGAGGTGCTGACAGAAGTTAGTATTCACAATCTTTCTGTTAAGGCTGTAACAGAAGCCAGATGAAAGACGGCAGCAGATTAAGATGTTAAACAGACTTGTATGGGATGGCACGGGCCAAGTAAAGCAGATGAGGCTGGACCACATTGGAAATGGAGATAAACAAAATCTCTGGAATGTCAAATGGCGATCATTTTGCACAGCCGTCTAAGAATAAGACATTATTAACACTACCCACTTTTGTTTGGTTGGAAAGCTCCCGGGGGACTCTCATTTCCCCATTCAGACATCACAAAACACAGAATTTGGGGATTGAATAGTGCAGGTTTTGGCAAAGATTCAGTTTTTGGCAAATTTGCGTATGTGAAAATGAATAAAATATGTTATAATCTGTACAATATTGAAGCCAAACTTGAAAAAAAGAGATGAATAACTGCTGAAAGGTAGAGCATTGCTGATCCATAGGATTGAGGAGATGAGCCAACAATTCTTGGCCTGAAGTCGCTGTGTCTCCTGCAGCTGTACTGGCAGGGTGGTGAGTATTGAATGTAAACTTACACTGAGCCTTGATGCCAAGTCTGACATAAATTTAAAGCAGCACTATCATCATAAATTTTCCTTTTAAAAACATAAGACAGTGTGATGACCTATTAAAATTTTTATGGACGGTAAAAAATAAGTTTTGATCAACTTGAAGAATGCGATCACTAACTTAGAGTGAGCAATAAAATAAACAACCTAGACAGGACTGAACTTTGTACTGTATTTGTCTTGTGACTGTTTTTGCAGCAAAGAAGGTACCGATACAATAAAAGTTGTTGTTGAAATAATGAAAACCACTGAGTGGGAGTACATTGGCGTTGACATTCTCTCTTTTAATGAAAAATACAACTTCCGACTGAACAGAAGTTAGTGGTTTGCAACGACATAATAACAACGCTGAAAAAGAGATCACTCCTCTATGGCTTTCATACACTCAGTGGAAGTAGTTTATTTTCAAACACCTGTTTTCTATCTACAACTCCTTCCTTCTGCCATTATTATTATGTATTTTTTTAAGTCTTCATATCATGTTCATTTTGACACATACTCTCAAGCATTCACACACATTCCTGCCCCCTTGTTGGCACTCATATACTCACCAGGTATGTCAGCATGGAGACAAGCCATGGTGTGTTCCCCAGGAATGCGAAATCTGACCTCTGGGCTACAATTTGAGCTTCCTCACTCATCTTCACTCTTCTAGGTGATATATGCTCTCATAACTGGCTTCATGCTGCCCGGCAGACTGAAACAGCTGTAGCAGGTCAAAAGAGTGGAAGAGGAAGCTTAAACTTTAACCTCAGCTTAATGAAAATCTTACTGCGTTTGGAAAACTAATTGAGCAATATTGTTATTCTGAGGTGCAAAAAAAAAGGATTTACAGCAAATACAAACACGCATATAAATTAACACGCAAATGTGTGTTTCTATTTATAGATTTTGATCCACCTTCCACTCTGCAGCTACAATGCAGCTACAATGTCAACTTCTCTCAACTCTTCTGGGAAGGCTGTTCACCAGGGGTAGAAGTGTGTTTATGAGACTTTTTACCACTCTTTCAGAAGCTTTGTGAAGTGACTAATGTTGGATGAGAAGCTCTGGTTTGCAGTCTCCTCTTTAAGTCATCCCAAAAGTGTTTGGTCAGGTCGAGGTCAGGACATCTACACCACATTCTGTCCTCTCTGTCTTTATGGACTCAGCTAGCTTTGTGCACTAGGCCAGGATGTACTCACAACGGAAAAGGATTCAACTCCAAAATATTCCCACAAGATTGAAAGCATGGCAGTGTCCATGTCTAGCCACGTTGAAATCTTCATAGTTTTTTTTTTACTGATAATAAATGGCCATGTCTGTCTTCTAAGCAACAACCCAAAATCATAAACCCCACTTCCAAAACTTCACTCTTGGCAAAATTCAGTCAGAGAAGAATTGTCGTCCTGGCAACCGCTAAATACAGACTTGTTCATTAGATTGCCAGACGGAGAAGTAGATTTTTGATTCCAAGAAACTTCTCACCACTCTCAAATCAAGCGGCAGCATACTTCCCACCGTTGAATCCAAAGATTTGCATTGTACTTGGTGATCTGTGCTTTGGATACATATACTAGTTGCTACAGAAACCTATTCCATGATGTTTGGAGGTTTGTAGCAATTGACTCCACAGAAAGTTAACAAGTTCTTTGAATTTTGCACCCTTGCAGCCGTTACTTTACATGACCAAAGACTTTCTGGCAGAGAGGCTGCTGTTTCCAAACACTTCCATGTTCTAAGAGGTCCTAGGAGGTGATTGTGGTATATACAGAGTAAGAGGAAGAAAATTTTCCAATATAACTTATTGCAAAGGTGACCTCCCATCATAGTATCATGCCTCATTCACTGAGTTTCTGGGAACATCCTTTTTTTTGTACATACTTGTAATGACAGTCTAAACAAATAGTTGCTTGATTTTTATGAAACTTTGGCCATGGATGTGATTTGAGCACTTAAACCTCATTGTTTAACAAAATACTGAGTGATGAAGAACTGTGTCATGATAGTTTTTCATCAAAAATAGCAAATAATAAATAAATAAATGAAGAGCCAAACAAGTTTAACATTTCAAGATTTTATTTGTTATATCCATGGTCAACAATGCAATGAAATGCATGTGATGAGAAGAGATGTTCAATTTGTTAAAAAAAAAAAACTGTTGGCAAGCAATAATATTGCAAGATTAAAAAATGTTTTCAAAATTACAGAAGAGTGTAGTTCTTCGTGATAGGGTGTGGCTCATGCTGAACTCTGCAGTGGTAAATGTTCTGAGTGATGCAGTTCTCATTCCAACTGTCATACAGCCAGTCAGCAGAGTCTTGATGGTGCACTTGTAAAAGTTAGTGACGATCCTCTTGAGCTTCCTCAACTTCCTCAGGTAATACAGTCTTTGTAGGGCATCACTGTCACAATGTCTGTGTGTAATTCTCAGAATAATTCCTCACTGATGTGCACGCCAAAGAAGTTAAAGCTGTTAACCTGGTTCACCTTAGCATTGAGAATGTAGATGAGGCTATGCTAATCCACAAGCTGTTTGAAATCCTCAATAATTTACTAAGTTTTGTTTACATCTAGAGAGAAAGATTATTTTACCGACAAAAGCTGGTCAGCGATTCCACCTCATCTCTTTAGTTGGTTATGTCGTCGTTGGTGATCAGGCCTAAGATGATGATGTCTTCGACAAACTTCCATATTATGTTAGAGCTGTGCCTGGCAGTGCAGTCATAGGTAAACAGGGAGTACAGGACTGGATTGAGAACACAACATGGGAATGTACCAGTGCTGAGGACGAGTGTGAAGAACAAGAGAGTGTCAATGCTCACTGCCTGGATTCTGCTAGTGAGAAGGTCCCACATGCAGTAGCAAATGGCTTTCTCCACACCTAACAGGGTGACCTCTGTGACCGGTTTAGATGGAATTGTAGCATTGAATGCCAAACTGTTGTCAATGAAAAATATTTTCACATATAATATTTTCACTTGTCTGAACTAGATAGTTCAGACAAGTGAACTATCTAGTTCACTTGATAGTGAACCAGATACAAGAAGATATTTCACTATCTGGTTCACTGGTCTGATTCAGACAAGACTGCTTGTCTGAATCAGACAAGCAGTCTTTACTTGTCTGACCCAGATAGTTCAGACAAGTAAAGACTGCTAGCGCAATGACATCCACTGTAGACCTATTTGCTCTATATTGGAACTGCAGGGGTCCCAGAGTTACACGAGGTGCCATAGATGCCTCTCTTAATGATTTGCTCAAAGCACTTCATGATGACGAAGTAAGTACTACGGGTCAATGGTGATTGGGACAAGATGCTGTGTGGGTCTTTGGAATAGAAACGATTGCGGAGGTGTTCAAGATGGTGGGCAAAACAGACTGGCATAGAGACAGGTTGAAGATGTTTTTATTTATTTTACCTTTATTCAACCAGGAGAAACTCATTGAGACTATAAATGTCTTTCAAGAGTGTTCTGGGCCAGAGGCAGTTAACTTAACGTGCATGTTTTTTGGAGAGCAGGAGGAAACCAGAGCACCCTATGGAAACCCACACATACATGGGTAGAACATCTAACTCCATATAAAAAAGCCAGTGTTTCAAGCCTCGCCCTACTCCGGGACTCAAACCTCTCACCTTCTCGTGGTGAGGCCACCGTGATAACAACTGCACCACCGTGCAGCCACCTACTAAGACATTTTAGTGAACGAGTCATAAACTCTCAGTACCTGGTCGGGATAATGTTGGGCCCTGGTGCTTTGAATCCATTTAGTTTTTTAACCCTAGGTGACCTCAAGGTGTATCTTCACACCATTGTCTCTTTGTAGTGATATTGTGGCTGTGTGGAAGTCCGTCTAGTCTTCTATAGTTTTTGGGTATGTGTGTTTTGTTTTTGTTTATTTACGAAAAAGCGGAAGAAATCCTGTAAAACAAAATCAAGAATCAGCAACGTGGACCTTTTAGCTTCAGAGCGGAGGAGAAAGAAAAGCCCATATGGCCAAGCCTAACCGCCTCGGCAGCTCCAGCCATCCAATCAGCCCCAGTCCGCACAACCTCCACTACAGCAAGCCAAACCTCAGGCTGCAAGCTTGGAAGGTATAGCAGTGTGACTGCATTTCCTGAGTCCACCCCATTTAAACTCACAATATGGAACATATTAGGAGGCCTGAAAAAAGGGAGGGAGGGGGAGCACTGTTCTTTTTTCTTCTTTACAACCACTTGGAAAAAAAAAAACAGGCTTCCAACAGGACAAACCAAGACCATGGAAAGAAGTTTTGTTAAGCCCTTAGTAAAATCAAAAGCACAACATCCTGAAATATTGCATGTAATACTAAAGAGAAAATGGAAAACTATCTGTGATTAGCTTTTTTTTTTACAGTTACATTTTCAAAAAGCCACAGGGAGGCACAACCCTAACCATTCCAAAATGAATCTAAGAAAAGCTGCAGTGCCTTGCATTTGTGTGCCATTGCCTAATACTTGAGGTAGCGCAATTGGGAGGGGTTTGACTGCAACCCAAAAAGCAACTCTGTTAAATCCAAAATTGAGAGATTTTTCTGATTATTCCACACTTCACACAGCAACCACATTTTTCTTCATACCAGCCATGTTCTTCTTGTAAATACCAGACTACTTCTTGAGGAAAAATGAAACATTAAAGAATGTGATTCAAGTGTTTTCTGCAGTGAATGAGGCCTTGTGTCCATACAGGAGTTTAAATGAAAGAGGAATTCTAATTTTAAGGGGGAAAAACATCCTAGTTTACGTTAGCGAAAGCAAGCAGTGTCACGCCTATGTGCACTTAAGAAAGAAACGCCTGTTTTCATTCAGATTGAATGTGTTGCAGTGAAGATAGAGTGTGAGCTCACACAGTTTGACTTGGCCTATAAGTTCTTAGACACAAAATACAAACAAATGACCGCTGACAACGGCATTCAAAGTAAACTTTTAAATGTTCCGTTCACCAGCTGGACATGCAAATACAGAATTTAAAACACTTTAAGATACCTCCAACAATGAGGACCACAGTGTTCTGCTGACAGCAGTTGGAGGGGCAGCAACAGGCGGGTGATAAATGCTGTCAGAACTGAGCCTAGGGGTGTGTGTTAGTGTGTGCGTGCACTTAGACTGTGGCATTCTTTTAACCTCTGTGGAAACTCACTAAAATAAATCCTTTTCGTACGTCAGAGAGGCCCCTGTGCACCCTGTAATTACTAAAGGGAGGGTGGGATCTGCAGAGGAGCATCAGAACGGGGCCGCTTTTGGCTTCTGAAAAACCACCTAACTGCTTACTCAATGGCCTATTCCAGGCTGGGTAAAAAGCCCTACAGCACAGAGGCAGGATCACTGTTTGTCATTCAGAAAGTACAAACAAAACTTCACTTTGAAAGTTGGATTTAGCTACAACTTTAAATATGAAGTAATAAAAATTGTTTGCCTTAGTTACACAGAGACAAGAAAGACACAAATGAACCTATACTGGGAAGCACAGCAAACCCTTGTCAACTTAATTTTCACAAAATGGAAAATTACCCAGAAGAATAATTCTCTCTCTCCTTGTCTTGCACTGTCTTAGCACATAATTCCCTGTGAGAACGTGGATCCCCCGTTTGCACACATGAGCCAGCACGCCCAATAAGTGGTGAGCATAGCAGCTGCAAGGAGCCATAATTAACACTCTCAGTTAAGGTGAGAGGACTTCCGTAGGCCACCGTTCATGAGAGACAGAAAGCAGGAAGCATCCTGTGCAGTCTGTGTAATCTCTCTCTCTTCATTTCAAAAGGTGCTATTACTTCTCTGGGCTTTTACTGAGGCCAGATGTGCAGAATGGTCATCGGTGGTGGCTGCAAGCTGTGTTGCCTCGGTATTTGCATGGCTTGAATGACCCGCTAACTCTGTTTTAACTCAGCAAGAGATTATTACTTGTCACTGTTCTCACATCTAGCTGGGTGACATGCTTTTAGAGGGATTTTGTGAAGTAGTAACTCCTTCTATCTGCTTTGTTTCAAGCAGTGAACAGAGATTTGGAAGACTTGGAGGTAAGAACGTACAGTTTAAAGAACGTAGGGAGGTTTTGGTAGAACAGAAGGCATAATAACAAGGTTTCCAAATTCAGGGCTTTAAAAAGCAGTTGTCCGCACACTCAATAAGCATCGAAACAGAAAAGTATGAAAACCTATACTCACAAGAAAAAGGTTTATGTGAAAGGTAGCAATAAAATATTCCTACATGGGACGTATGTTAAAAATTAATGTAAAGCCACATTAATGGATTAAGGCATGTAAAAACATTTCAGGGGTCTTTTTTAATTCTCGATGCAAAGCAACTGGGAGACGGTGGCTCAGTTGTTTGAGCGTTTGCTCGCGAACTGGAAGTAAACCGGAAATTCGCAGGTTTGCATCCCACTGAATTCATGTCTAAGGTCCTTGAAGAAGACATTGTTTCTCCCTTCATAGGTGGCAGTCTGCTGTGGTGTAGTGCAGCACAAAAATTTCCTGGTCAGGAACTAATGTATATTTAAAATAAACAAAAGCAGTTGCAGATTCACATCATTTTTGCTCTTTTAAAGCAAAAACTGTCAACATTGCACTTCTCCACTTTGATTGAAGTTACAATCATCTTGCCACAAGCATTCCTGCTCTGAAACGAAGCAAATCATTCTATTTCCCTAAGATGTAGCCACAGTGGATGTTGAATTGTAGTTTGGCCTTTCTCCAGCCTTCTCTAATTAGACCTCCTCTTTATTCGCTCTGTGGTGGCTTGTGTAATCTGCTCACTACGAGTCTTAACTCCTCACAACCCCATATAATTGTGTCAGTTCCTCTCCAGTGGTGATGTGGGCCTTTTTCCCATAACATAGACACAAAAGAGCTGGATAATGGCCCCCAATTGTAAGGAAGAGAGTGGTGGCAGAGACAGAGGCGGAGTGGAGCCACTCCTCTCTCTGCTGTTTGAACTCTCATAGACTTGGCTCCAGACAGGCTCGAAGGAGTTGTCTAAGCATTTATAGAGGAGGTGAAGGACACGATCTATGTGAAGTGTTTTAGACTAAAGGTGTAAGAAACATTTGAAAAGGGAAAATTTACTTTCTTAAGCTATTCACAAATCTTACTATGATGTCTGAAAGAACTCTCTTAAAACACATTGGAACAGATGTCTTTATAAACTGCACAGTTCAGCACTCATTGGAATCAGTGTCACTAAAAGCCTCTATTGCTTCGTGCTGGCAGAGCCCTCAGCACCCCTCCCCTCACTACCATCACCGCCAACCTGACAACCTAACACCAGCAATTATGAAGGAAGCCAGCAAAACCACATCCAGTTTGGCTGCAGTTTTTAAGATTCCAGCAGGCTTATAAAACTTCCTGGTTTCTCTGCACACATTCCAGGATCACTGTGGCGGTTTTAAAGCACTGTATCCCAGCATAGTAAGAACAAAGTCTGTATTAAAACAGGCTAATCAAAGATAATGTGCTGAAGAAGGAACACTTCTAGGAGTCAGGTCCGACTGCTGAGACTAAATTTCCTAATTTCCTCTGACGCTCTACCACCCTGCTCCTCTCGGCTCATTACTGTGGCTCCTTGGGACCCAAAGGACATCTGGTTTAGCTGTGCTGGCTTTTCCTAAAATGTAAAAAAAAATCCCCTCAAACAACTTTCAGAAAAAAAAACATAAAAAGATCACAACAACTGCAGATTTTTCCCTGACTGTGGGACAAAACAGAAAGAACAATTTGTGGGCTTTAGCTAAACAGTTGGTTTAACCACCCAACCCAGCTATTAGAGCTAAAATAAAAAGTCAACGCAATAAGATATAATAGCATAATTACAAATCAAATCATACAAGACTAAGCCTGAGATTTTTTTTGTATTGCCACATGTCAAAATACAGGAAGAGAAAATGATGTGAAACAGGAATGTACAGACAACACAAAACAAACCAAATTATTATGCGAATATTTTATTATCAATGTGTGAATGGTGTTAGCTTTTTGTCTGGATATTAATAGTATATGAAAACTATACACCAAATCCAGGTTCATCCTAATTTTGCTGTATAATTTCTCAAGTTGGTATAGAAAGATCTTATATATCTCATCTGTATATACCTCCATATCTATGAGTATAGATATAGAGATGTATACATGTACATATATATATATCTATGTATATGTATGCTCACATATTCACAGATATATATAAACCAAAGTGCATTTTCCGTTTTTTTTCCTCTTGTCCATATACGCATTGCACCATACATAAATAATTACATTGTAAAAATGACTCCGTATTTACAAGTATAATATATATTTTATATAATATATAAAACTTTATATTAAATCTAGGTAGATGATATTTTGGATAGTTTGTTGGGTCCATCTGTGTTATCTATGATTGTTGAGGAGAATCTCCAACCAGCAGGGGCAGGAGGTGATGAACTGTCTTGAATAGCAGGGCCCCCAGCCCTTAGCAAAGCTGATGCGCACACTATTGGGGTCATAAGGTCCATCCAGGAAGTCAGCCTCTGTTGTGTGTCTTAAAAGGCACGAGCGCTCATAGTTAAACACCTTGATAGAGTAGCCTGGCATCACTTTTCGCACAACCAGAGTTCTGCTGTTTGGCACGTCCAGCGTTGGAGAGTTGACAAATATAGGATGTTCACTTCGGTTGTATGCCCAAATGCCATCTGGCTCTTTACTGAGGAGGATCCCGTAGCCAATCTTTCCTCGTGTTCGCTGAACGGTGCTGCTGCGATGATCCAGATTGAGCTGGCCCAGGCAGAATCCTGTGCCCTGAGGTAGATCGTAGAAGATGCTGACAGAGTGCTCATACACTGTGTAAAGGCGGCCCACACGGGTGCGGTGCTCCCAGTATGCCACATTACACCAGTGGCTCTGTTTGGGGGCATCAGGTGACATGCTGGCATCTAGAAGAGACAGAGAAACAGTCATTAAATAAAACACAAACAAAAGCAAAAAGCCTCAGTAAAAAGGAAGGGTTGAGTTTTAAGGGATTAACTTTTGTCTTTTTATTGTTTAGAGCAGATGGCCTCGCTATAAATACTGAAGGAGGCACTGTATTGAAATTTTAGCCTTGTATAAATACCACTGCATGCTCATCTAGCACACACACACACACACACACACACACACACACACACACACACACACACACACACACACACACACACACACACACACAAAACTATACATATCCTGAGGGTGTAGTAAGGTCAATCCATCGAAAGACCTGCATTTCCTCCTTGTGTCTCGAGAGGGCACTATAATGATTGAACAATGATGACCACCCAGCAAAGAGGTCCAATACTTCTAACAACTACACAATGAAAACAGATCATGTTTACAAAAAAAAAAGTAAGAACTACACAGAGCCCCTACCAAACACTTGTCGCTAGCTACACAAGTTTGCAGTTTTAAAAACTTAATTACAACTTTTTTGAATTTTATTTTTTAGCCCATGTGTATTTTTGCTCAGTCTCAATTTTGTAGTAGAGCAGAGCTGGCATCTTGTTTCCAAACATTTCTGCCTTGTAAATCAGCTTCTTAATTCAGTTTTCATGGCTGCAGTCTGTGAAGCCCTCTCAGTGACAGCCCTCAGCACTCCAAAGTGAGTTACTACTCCCTAGGTACACTTCGATCTTCACCGTACCGAAGACACACACACATTCACATAGTTGACTGCTCTCAGAAGCTCCTTCGGTCCACACTGCTCATTCACGTCTTACATTTATGTTACTCATAAACTCTGTGGTGAAGGGATTGAAGCTGGAAGGGGAGGAAGAAATAAGAATGAAATGCTCCATGATCTCACATCCGTCTCCACAGTCTGTACTCCTGAAGAGTGAGGGAGCCCCTTTCTCCCCTTCCCTCGTCTTCCTCACATTCCACAGGAGGGGAGGGAGGTGTGACGGGAGAGGGCGAGGCAGGGGGTCCTCCTCCCCCTCCATCTAGCTCTTTCCCCTGCTGTTGGCCCAGGGACGGCATTCAGCTCCCTGACAACTTAGCACAAGACCATGACCCGCTGACCCCCCAGCCTTCATGCTATCAGCTCCCATTAACTCACACACAGAGTGATGCCATTATTTTGCTTCAGAGAGTCTATTGGCACAGAGGATTTAAAGCCTGGGCCTGTGGCCCCATTCCTTTCAGTTTCTCTGCTCTCAGGGCTTAATGACCGCCCGCCCCATTAACAAACGCCTTTAAGGTGGAGCATTGTGGATCCACATAGCAACAAAATGCCTTGCTCACCTCCCACCCAACTAAACCTTTCTCCTGAGTGACCCACACTAGTAAAGTTTATACAAAGATTAGCAAAAACGTTGACCAGACTTGCACAGACAAAACGCCTGCTGGTTCAAGGCACTCTGTTATGGAGGGGGAGGAAAAGAGAGACTGAGTGAGTGGAGATGTGTGGTGGTAGTGGGGGAAGCTGTAGACAGGCTCTCTGTGTGTTTGCGCACACACTGATGGCTGAAATGACCCCCTCTCTTCAGGGGCCCCAACATGCATGTGCCATTAGTGAATTCCACACTCCAGCTCCTCCACTTTCAGCTCAGTTTTTACTGCAGCTCTACAAAGAACTCAGCCTCAACTTGTTTATGGCCCTCTATTGTCTCAAATCAAATGGAGCCCACACATAAAGGTAAACTCACTTTAAAACTCCACAAAGACACAAACTATCCCAAATGGCAAACATCGTATTCTTTCTGGGTTAAAAAGAGTAAAGAGAAAATAATTCACTGAACTGTTTCTAGTTTTCACATACTTTGGAACAAAGTTAGTCAATCAAGAATCAGGAAGAGGAATGAAAAGGACAAAGGTTAAAAATGTATTTCATACTAAGCTTGATAGAAAACAATGACCACATCAAGAGCCAGGCCTTTTCCTGTTGCTCTGTTGTGTTTAGCGTCTACGTGTGCTTTTGTGCACGTGTGTCTGTTTGGTCTTGGATGACAATCAATCGGTATGCTTGTTGTTTTTTCTGACTTTGTACATTTTGCCTTGGTGGGGGAGATGAATCAATGGCTTTGAGAACAAATCCAGCTGGCTACGCTTTAAAAATCCTGCTCCAAATCAATTGCGCAGACTAAAAAATTTCACCCAATTTTAGTCTGTGGCTCATTTGACAATCACCAACCGAGTGGTCATTACCATCACAACTTCAAAAACATCTGGATTTAGGGACTCCAGAGTCACTTTTGGACCCTTAGAAATATCCACTTTAACTTTAAACAGTACATTAATTAATAGTAAAGCTTAAATGCCGCAAAGTACTGAGCAAACTTTTATATTTAGATATAAAGCAGTGACGTAAGGGTGTATACTTCTCACTCTGCCCACAGCATGGACACGCAACTTTCATGACTTTGTGTCGTTCTTTAGGAGGTTGTACTCAGGGTGGAGTGATGGCGACTGGGAGCAATTACTGGTGCTCTGCATCCATTTAACCCTGCCACCTTTTAACAGCTTCGTTTACCCATTAGAATAGTCGCGCATGTTATTATTGTTATTTTATTCTCAAAAGCCTCCTCTCTTAGCGTCAGTCTCCCAGGCAGTGTGCTTATTATGGACACTACACTTCCACTTTGTGGCCAGAGGCAATAATCTGAACATATGGAGGAGTTAATCAAGCCTAATACCTTACGTAACCAAACTTTCAAAGAATAAAACAAAGAAATCTGCAGATGCGATTTAGAAAGCTAACAAGAATGATGTGGCTTATGGTGAAAAGAATAAAACAAATACACTTTTATTATTGAGTAGAAATAAACTATGAACACTTCAAGGAGTTCATACCCCACGTGGAAGTAAGTTCACAAGAAAAAATAATTAAGAAATGTTCCAACAACCCCCAAAAAGTTTATATGCAAAGTCTGATCAAAGCAACATGTGATCTCTATGGAAACCATAAAAAAGTGTTAATCTTTCTGTTTCCTTGTAATCTGAAACTAACAACTTTGAATATCAAAAACAGAACATCTAATCCCTCAGCAAACACTGATATGAAATGAAAATGTGCAAATTTAATGACAATTAGTTTTTTAAAGAAATAGCAGAAAAATAAGATAAAATTAAGGATCATATTCTCAAGTTCTAATCAAAAGCTTGAAAACAATGTGCCATTAAATGTCAAAGCTCAAACACAAATAAAAAAATAACTATACATTAAAGGTAATGTGAAAAAATGGGAAAACATGTACCAAATATGTCCGTTGTTGAGACATAAAGCTCAGTCACTTTAAGTGTTTTTGCATGTTTATGAATAACAAAGAATAGAAAGATGGTGAAGATTGATGACCATAGTTAAGCACACAAAAATGAAGGCTTAAATGATTCAGAGGCAATCCTTGATGATCATCCAGTAATGCTTTTAAAGAAAGAATGAAAAGGTGGGGGAGCATAAAAGAGCTGCCCGGGGGTAAACACAACTCTACAGCCTTGGAGTGAGATGAATGGGAGGCCGAGTGTCAGGGACAGGCAGACACACAACAGCTTCCCCTCCATGCTAACATCTCCCCCACCACCTCCAGGGCCATCCCAATTATATTTCATCTCTCCTAATCCAGAGTTAGAAGCAGAATTGCAACCATTCCTTTCAAACTTTGCTCAAACAAGAGAAGGAAATGTTAGTATTTTTACATGGAGTGCATGAAGAGGAGGAGAGCTTAGTTCTCTGATCTTCTGCCAGGGATTAGATTCTCTTCCAGCTATTAGACTCTGCAAACACAGCGATATGCTCTATGGTTGGCAGTAAAGTGGGGAGTTTGTACACCTGCGTGTCTGTGTAAAATACACTCACGCTGGTGGGAAAATATCATTTTTTTTCTAATCCTTTCTCTCAAACTCACAATTTACTTTTAATTTTAACTAAGAATTAAAAGTCAAAGCCTTATAAGAAGTTTTTTTTTTTAAAAGAAGTAGTCACACAATGGTTCCCACAGCCGGATTGTAACCCTTGGGCAGGCCACATTTAGGTTGGCGTCTGGACTATCACTGGCATCAAAGTCAGCTTTATCAGACAGACATGCTAACTGGAGCTGCTGTTACATGTCTATGGATTTTTCTCCCAGAGGTCTGGCCTTTCTCTGCTTTGAAATAGCCAGAGATACAGAGACCTAGATACAAGCCGGAGAGAAAACTCTGTGGGAGCTCAAGAAACTGAAACCAGTCGCCAAGGTTTTCTGATCACAATGGGAATGCTTTACATTGTCATCCACTTCCTCTTCACTTTCCCTTCGTTTCTGTTTTGGGATGACCCCATGAGGGAGGAAAAGTGCTGTGCCCTAGATAGCAGATAACTAACAGAATCCATAAATTAAATCAATAAACAACAGAGGGTGTAAAATGCACAGGAAGCTAAGGAAGTTAATATGGCAGAGCCGTCTGGGTGCCTGACTGAGGCTACTGGTTTAAAGGAGAAGGCTCTGCTTTTTTCTTTTCAGGGAAGAAAATGTGCTGCTCATTTCCTCCAAACTTCCTCCAAAGCTCTGCAGTGTGTCAAAAACATAGAGCACAAGTGGTGGTGGTGATCCAAGTGAGGCCTTCTAGAATCTATGAGAGCATGTGCAAGTTCTGTAAAAATACTGTGGGTTATTTGTGAATAAAGTACATATATCTGCTGGGTGGTTATGCATTTTCACATCCTCCAATAACCTGTCTTCTTGTAAGTGTGTCTGTTTGCAAGTGTGAGAGGTAGATTTGAGCCAAGTAGGTTGGAGAATTTTTGGGTAGAGGAGACCCTGCACATTCCTGAGGCCCTCCCCACATGGTGCCTCTAAACTTCCTACTTAGGTTAAGAAGAGGTGTTCAGTTTTTGCATTTCATTTGGATAAAAAAGCAAAAGATTCACACATTTTGGCTGAGAAACATATGTGTGAATTTTAGACTTATTAGATCATTTCTAACTTTCCTTAGAGCAGATGTAATTTCTTGGAGGAAAGAAAGAACTTGCGTTCGAAGTAAGAAGCTGAATTTAGCCAGCCAACACACACGGGCTGCACAGATTTGGTTTCAAATGAACAATAACAAGGAACTCTGTTATTACGAGTTTTATTAGTCGGACTAATTTAAGGCGAAATGTGGGTATTTAGTTTCTACTGAATTGGGAGGTGGTGCAGCTATGATGGACACAGTTGCAGTTCAAACAATGGTTTTCTATTGATTGGCCCAGTAGATCAGAGTCCGTGAGAAGAATGTGTTCTGTCAGGATAATGTGGCACCAGAGTTTTTGTATCAATCACAACACTTGCTCGATTGTAACTCACACTACTCCACGGCGGGCACCCAGACACCAGCTTCCCAAACAAAGACAACTGTTTCCCCCCTTCTTTGACAAGTTAGTCTGTTGCAACAGGCAAGACATTCATTAAAATTGCAGGAGTGAACATTTCCAATAATTTACAAAGTTGTTCCCTGTCAACATCTGCTAAAAATCTCAAAGCCAAAGTGAATGGCAGGATTTCATTAAGTAAATTATGTGTTGGCAGTCACAAACAGGAGAAGAGAGGGAAGCTACAGCCAGACCTCTAATCTAAACCTTACCCTGAAATGCGACAGCCTGACTGCACGTACCAATTCACAATGCCAAGACTTTAGAAATACACACAAATAACAGATAAGCAAAGCACACATGACAAAAATAGATACAGTATAACTCTCCCTAGAGAATGTAATCAATGAGTTTTAACATAAACATGTTTACAGCTTGTTATACCAGCTACTTGCAAAAGTTGTTTGTAGAACACAAATTTCTTTGTGAAGTTGAACTTCAACACATGTTTTACAGTCACATTTAGAAGGTATACTCTTTCAGGAACGGGATCAAAGGCACAAAACTGTGTCTATCATGCTTGGCCTCATGTTAAGGCAAGGAAATGGAATAATGTTAAGTTCCAGAAGATCACGTTTAGGATAAGGAAACAGCCAAAAATAATCATGTCCTCGGATCTCAACTTACATGTGCACAAAAATTAACTGGGCCTTTACACACCGAGTTTGCTGTTCCCAATCAACAATGAGCTTCTTTCCTTTTCTTCAGATGCAAAAGTCGAGTGTAAAGACGCCAAAGAATTTGGGTTTGTACAGTTCATTCAAACACAACATCCAGCAGGCTTTAAAAAAAAAGTTACCAGCTAGTTTAAGTTTCAAAAGCACCGACAGCCGTAGGTTCAAACACAACCATCAATTCCTCAAGGGAGGAAGGAAAATGTCTCAAGTCTATTTTTGCCAGCAATCAGACCACAAACCTAATTCATAGCTAGCTTAAATCATAGCCATCTAAGGCCACTGGATTTATAATTGTGGGTGAAATGGTAAGAAAATGAAAACTGCAACGGCATGTGCCACCTCTTTCAGATGTCAATGCCAAACGAAGTAATGTTAACACGTTTGCAGAGAGCAGCTCAAATGAAGCATTGTTCCCTCTCCCGGCTTTGAAGGGAGGCTCATGAAAATGTTAAACTAACACTTGGACATTCCATACATATTTAATGGTGTTGCACACTCTTTATTTGTTGCTGTAACCCTGTGCCCTGAGCTGAATGAATGGCTCTTTTGGTGAAGGCGGGTGCTCCTCTGTGGTGTGACGAAGGGGGGGTGAAGATGGCAACAGAAGCCCGCCCTGAACACACATTAAGATTAGCCAACTCATTTTGTTTGCTGAGGCAGAATATAGGGCACAAATTATAGCACACCTGAACACATCTCGTGTTATTTGCACCAAACCCCCCTTTTATCTGTTTATGTGTGTATGTGTGTTGGGGTATGTGACACACAACCTGTCTTTTGCTAACTGGGAACAGTATGTCTGTAAATGAAATGACAAGCATGGCAGTGTGAGGTAAGACCGAGAGTCATGTATGAGGATTTATCTTTATCTGTAAGCCCTTCAGGGGTTAGTAAAACACCCAGCTGCATGGGCACCACACTGCCTTGCCAAGTGGCAATAGAGAAACACTAAACTCTGCAGGCCAGTTTCTGTTGACGTGTAAGGGGTCTCACGACTCTCCAAGGACAGCTTTAGATTAGCATGTGTATAACTTTGTACCGAGGCGTCACATTACGTTTCCACATTCAGGACCTGAATGGGCAGTTTTGACTACGGTATGAATTAAAATATATACATAAAATATTTCCATTGTTAGTGTTATATTGATCAGCATACAGGCTTTACTTAAAAGAATAAAAGCCATACGAGAGTATTTGGTGAATGCTGTGTGTCGTATCTCAAGCAGATTTACGATGCACAACAGTCTAACAATGCTGAGAAAGGGAAAATAAAAGATGGCCTTATCACTCTTATCAATGCTTCTTTTTTTCTATTTGTATGCATATTACGTAAGGGGAAACGGAAGCCGACCTCCCAGGACAGGAACGGATACTTGAGATGAGGACTGTGGGTATGAGCCCTACACCACACACAGAACAGAGTATAAGACCCTTCAGAAGATGCAGTTTCAACCGTCCACCCCAGTTTAGAAAGGATTCTGCAAACTGGACGTGACATACGGGTGAGGAGAGCCCCATCACATCCCCTGAGATGCTGGCCTTCTCTTCAACATTCCTCAGTCTCCCCCCGCTGTCAAAGGGGCAATTCACTGCCCCTGCGCTGTTACAAAACCCAGGCAGCTTTTTAAAACAGGATGTTTGTCTGAGGCCTCCTTCCCCTCAAATAAACAATCCGCAAAACCTGATTTCGGGAGGCAGAGTGGAAGCACTCGAGTCACATTATTTCCACATCCCATATCCTGGAGCATTTGGGTTCCTGAGGGAGTGTGGGCGGCCAGGCGCTGAGAAGGCTCAGGGCTGTGGTAGAAACTTGAGGCCAAGTTTCAGGGGAAGAAGGGTCGAGGCTGGATTGCTCAGGAGTCTGAACTCTGCATGAAGGGGTTCAAACTTTAAGGACAAAGACATGCATAGCTGGTATGATAATGTAGAGACAGTAGACCAAAGCTCTAAAAGACCATTGCATTGTCAGGGGCTTCTAGATTTATGAGCGACACTGCGCTCACTCAAGCAGCAGTCTGAAAGTGCTATCTGCAATCTCGGGATATGCTACAGCTAAAAAATGACAGTAAGTAACATCAATACAAGACTAAGGTCACAATGACATGGACAGATGATCTCATGTAAAGAACATACCCATTCAGAAAACTTAGAGGTACAATGTCTCCCAAATATTTTTAGGTATGACGTGAAGAGTGGGTGTCCTATTCAATTAAATCTAACATAAGTGAAATCACATGCCTTCAAAGTCAAATCAACAACTATGGGTCCAGTTCAATCTGCTTTAATCAAGATAAGCATCACATGCTTTGATTGGACGGTGTAATTATTACATGCATTTCCACCGTGTCTGAGCCAGACGGGGGAATGGGTTTGATGCTTACTGATCACTTCTTCCTAACACAGACAGCCAAGTGTGATTAGTATTGACTGGATGACTTAATTCTCTAAACGCAAGTGTGTAAATGCATGCATCATGATTGATATGAAGACAGTGAGGGAAAAATAGTCTCAGAGTATTAATGAAAGCATTAAAGATGCTTGTTCACAATTGCAATGCCCGTGTGTTGTATACTTTCATTTTCTCAGGGCAATTTATGTGTGTAGTAACCGAGTATCTTTCTATTTATCTGATTTGTGCCTTTGCTAGTGGACACCTGAATGGCCTGACATAGACGTCCAAAAAAACAAAGGTTTTCCCACTATAATTACATGGAAGGAGAGGAGCAATGCGTCACTTGTGTGAGAGAACCTAATTCAACTGCTATTGCTCCCATCCCTCCAGTGCATGCAATAGCACTCTGCTTTATTCACATCAAAAAAAATCTTTCAATCTTTCCACTTTTCTTTTCCAACTTCCCATCATTCACAGGAAGGGAAAGAAAGATGGAAAAAGAAAAAGGACAGTGAGTCATACAACCCCGAATGTCCTTTGGTCACTTGACCCAACAAATCTGAGGGAGCCCATCCATTCACACCTGTGATCTCAGCTCACACTAGCATGATCGTGTACACAAAGTGTTACACTGACAAATTCCACTGGGTTGATTGAGGACACAACCTTTAGCAGCTGATAAATGTAAGCTGACTGCAGCCATGGTCTCTCAGTGAGGGGGAAGTTGTGCATCACTGCACATACTGTACATTTTGGAACAATGAAAGCCACTACATATAGTGTTACATGCCTGGAAATCATATATGACAGAACAGCTTATGTGACAGTGCCAAACTTCGTAGCTTGCATACTTTTAATCGTAGTAACAGATGGATAGCAGCAGTGATGACCATGAAGAGAGGTTGATATTTGGGACAATGCATCTGACATTGAACAAATGTGTAGAAACACCCCCTCTGACAACCATACAGGAAGCAATGAGATTTGCTTCAAAGACCTCCGTTCTGATGTATGCAAGCCAAAGCCCTGGCTGTGAGAAAAGAGGCGTGCAAGCAGACAGGAGGGCTGCACTAGCAATACCACATTCTCTCACACTCTATAGCGTACTATATCTGGGGTAAAGAGCTGAATGCTTGGCCCACTCGTGATATTAACTTACGTCAGAGAGAGGCAGGTGGGGTTTGCATCGTGACATGGCTATGTTTAAATAAGTCCATATTCTGATCTTTGTGAGCTCACAGAATCTAAATGTGTTAAAAAGTAAACTTTTTAAGAATTTACGCTAATAGAATAATAGACTTTTGGGTTGAAAGAAATATATTTGTACTGAAACCAGCTGACGTCACCTTCAGAATAATGAGTATATTCCTTTATAGAGAATTGCATATGTATAAACTATATTGAAGAAACATTTATCTTAATTCCACCGAACATACAGGGAATAGTGGTAGAGCAAGCTTATCTAGCACACAACAGTTCCATTTCATTTTACTTCCATTGTGTGATACAGAAGAATGCTTGTCGGTATTTCTGTAGCCCTGGGCCGCAAACTGTAGTCGATTATTTGACTGCACCCCACCCAGCTAATGCCCCCCAGACTCGCTTTTAAGAGGTTTACTTGTTCATGCATGGTAGGTGGAGCCTGGATCTCATACAACTCTGGTTACACACAGGCAGACTCTACCTAAGCAGCAGAGGGATTTGTGGAAAGTCATCTTCAGGTCAGCAGTATGCTCGACACGAGATAATGTGACAATTTGCATGACAGATATTTATGTTGAAGTTGAACTACAGTGCATGACTAATGTAAACCTCTTAGTTAATAATAGACTATCTTTTGCTAAATCATTTATGGTATTATAGTTACAAACGCTAATAATGTTCTGAACTGAGTTCACTCTCTTGAATCCAAACCAAAAGGCAACAACGAGCCAAGTTCTAACTTCGGAAAAAAAACTTGGGTGCAGAAATTATGTCAGGGAAAAAATATATATATTGATCATTCTCCTCTAAAGGTCTAATGGCAGAGTGGGCTAACCCAGCGTGTGCAAAACAGTTGGAAGAAATCATAGACTAGCATGTCTAGATCCTCCCTCACCAGAGTCTCTGAGGAATTGTGGTGCGCGCTCTGACAAGCCCCTCATTTGTTGACTCAGGGAGTGTCGCCAGTCCATGCTGAGGTGGTGACAGCCTGTGTGTGCTGGGAAGGAGGGGGCTTTTGCTGACTGAATATTTCTCTGCCAGGTAGCCATTTCAACTTCTCAGTATCCAGACCCATGAGCCATGACAGACCCTTTTAACAGGAAATATGGCCCCTGCATGTCCTAAAGTCAGGGCTCTGAATCCCTATCCACATGATACCATGCATGCTGACTGCAATCCCAGCACGTAGGTGGAGCCATACTCACTACATGCCATGAGAAACGCATGCTTCATCTCAAATGAGAAGACAGGAGAGTTTCCATTTGCCTCTATGGTGTGGCCCCATTCATAGAAACAACTCCATTCCTGTGCACCCACCCCTCTCTGTAGCCCACTCTCAGTCAGGCCAGAAAGAGTTGTGCGTGAGTGTGTAGACACATGAGTAAGGAGTACTATGTGTGTGAGTGTGTGTCTTTTTCTGAGCAAGCGGGGATCTTATTTCAGTTTGATCCCACTCAAATATTTCTGAAAGAAAAACAGAAGAGAAGAGGCCAGCTCTAAAGCCAATGCACACGCCTCATTGAACCACTGCAGCCCTCACAATGAAACCTTTATCTTTAAAGCTCACACTGTTATTAATGCTCTTTAATGTGGAAGCAATAGGCAATGCTTTAAAATAAAACTAGCTGTTCTACACAGAAAAGCAGCCATAAAAATACTTGCATCTATTTTTTTAACCATCCCAGAGAAATAAAAACAAAACTAAATTAAACAATTAAATTATTACAGGAATTATTGCAGTAATTATGCTTTGGCTCATGGGTGGAGTTGCTCAAATTATAAAACCACGCACTTTGTCATAAAATTATAAGCTGCTCTAAGCATGGGCAAACATGCAAACACCCAGGCATGGAGTAAAACAACTGTACTTTGTAAAAGACTGAAACTTTTTTCTCTTTCAAAAACTAGTTCAAACAGTATCTTGGTTCAAATCTACTTTAATCAAAACTGGAAACACAGCTAATCTGTCTGAGTCAAACAAAATATTCCTAGTTCCAATCACTCTGAGCAAGCGGAGCACTTTTCAGCATTTAAAAAACATTTTTCATTCTTTTAAGACCAACGCTACCTCTTCATTGAATGTTTGACCCTATTTCTCGATACCAAATGTAGGTTCATTGCCATGTGCCACTCGGTTCTGGCAAATTAGCAGCCGACAGGCAGGACAAAGTTGGGGCAGACACTCAACCAATCACAAGCACACTTACTTACTCAGGGAATTTAAGCCTGAGTACAATCAACTTAAATTACACATCACTTCAGTATTTACATCTCTAGGGTAAGACAATAATCATAGATCTACTAAATCAGTTTGAAGCATTTTGGACTTCATTTTTTGAACCCGATGATGGTTGTAAAGATGAACCTACCTGAGAACTCGCCCGGTGTGATGTTGGGTGAGCTGGCTGCCTCTGTTTCAGTGTACGACAAGGTGGAGTCTGACAGATCTGTGTGGGATAAAATAGTGATGACTTCTTTCAGTCCAATTAACGACAATGATGACAGATTATTCTATAACAAGACACGGTGGCAACATTGGCTTTTTTTGTCTTTTTAGTGTTATTTTTTTGTTGTTGTTTTTGCCATCCTGTGGTCTCAGAGACAGCTTGAACCCCATGAGATTCAAACCAGGTTCTCCCAGTCAAAAGCCGGTAACTCTACCATTAGGCCAACGTCCCTGGGACCAATTATTTTTTGAGATATAATAAAATTAATTGGCTTTTTCTTCCTGTTAAATATCTTTTTTCTCTTTGGTAATAATAATGTATACTTTATTGATCCCTCAACAGGAAAATTTGTGTGCTGCATTTCACCACAGCAGGCTGCCACAACGGCACCCATGGTGGGAGAAACGGGGCGTTAGGTGTCTTCGCCAAGGACCCTAGGTGTGAACTCCATGGGAATCGAACTTGTGAACTTCCAGTTAACTTCCTGTCTGAGGGCGAACGCTCTACCACTGAGCCACCGCCTTCCCTAATAACCTGATAAATCAGAGGTTGTTTCTTTCTGACCTTGCAGTATTGGGGCTCTGTCTGGCGTTCGGTACTTTTTTGATCAAGTCCAGAAAACAAGGTGTAAAAACAAACTTTTCCCACCGGCAGCAGGGCAACCTTATCTTTCCCCTAAAGAAACTTTCTAAACACTGTCTTTAAATTCACAATTTTAGGAATGGTCACCAACAAGGACCAAACATGGCCCACACAGACGCCTGCATTCACGTCTTGGTGACATCTCTGTTTGGTAATTGAGTGGACATTTTACAATCACTGCAATCATTAGATAATGCCTGCATTCCCTGGTTAGTTTCGGAAGTAAAAAAAATGAATACGGGCAGTAGGTGGTAAAGGGCTGGCTAAATTTGGTAGTGAAAGGTACAGTAAAAACCAAACAGGACATACTATAATTGCTCATGTTTGGTAATTACTAAGATTCAGCTACTTTTTTTTATAGTAGTTGTAATTTTTTTTTTTAAACTTCACAGACTATTGTGGCTGCCTACTCTTGATGCCTGTACCACACCATGTACCCACTTTCTTGTAGTAGAACTTTATCTTTCTTTTTTTTTAACATGATGTGTTTCTGAGTTGTAAATACTTTGCAGGTTTTTTTTATCTTAAGAAACAAAAATCGCCAAGATTTTGGTTTTTATCTGTTATTATCATTTAAAAAAGCAGTTTACCAGTGAACTAAAAATAAACTTAAAAAACGTTTTTGAAATATTTCAAGTGAATTTTAAACTGCATATTTAAACTACATGCAAATGAAGTAAATACATAGAAAGCTAACAAAACTGGAGACGGATTAGGTTGTGCATTAAATTGATCAAATCACACCTACTTTTTACAAAGGAAGTTACAAACATGGATTAAGAAAAACATTTTAATTAGTTTTATGGGAAAATACTAACTGAACAGGGTGAGTCAGTGTTGGGTTGGACCACACCTGCACCACCCACACTTTTACACTCAGAGATAAATCTGATGAATAGTTGTAATATTGTGAATCTGTGAATAAAATTTAAGTGGCTAAATTCTTCAAATAAACCATCAGTAACTTTAGTAACTTTTTTAACCTTTTAGTTATTTTACAAGTCCAGTCTAAAAAAAAAAACTCCTAACAAAATCCAACATAAAGAACTAAGAATCATATAGAAAGCAGGCTACAGCTTCAGCTTATCTGTGTGGTTATCACTTACCCAGTGGCTTGTGTTCTTCATTAGGGGAAAGCCTTGAATAAGGGGGTGGAGGTGACTCTGTAAAGCAGAACAGTAATAACCAAGTTAAACCAACTAGCAGCAGTTGATCGCTACGTCTGCTTTTTTTGTGATCGCCAGTAAATGTCAACTCTAAGTAAACTCAATTTAAAAGACATATTTAAGCGTAATGATGTCTGACCTCAAGAGATAAAAATGATGCAACAAAGAAAAGTCGAGTTTGAAAGGTGAAAGTACTAACAGCAGAAGCTAAGTGACTTAAAAACTTTCTTGGATTTTATAGTTTTTAAACGCAAAGTGAAGCATTTGCAATTATTGTGTGTTGCTCGCTAAATTATATAGTATACATTTCCATTGTGTTGCAGCACCAAGTCTTTTATAAAAGTAGGAGCAGTCAAATATATACAAATAAATTCAAGCTACAAGACGCTTTAATAAACATGTTTGTATTCAGTTTTAGTTTAGTTAAAATGCTCTAGAGTTAAAAAAAAAAGTTAGTTGATTACTGAATTACCCTGTTTTATCTGTTCCTTTTGTTTCACTGTATTAAAATAAATAACTAGTTAAAAATAAGAGCTTTAAGGTTATGGTTTTTTAATACCACTTTGTTCAAAGACCTTAACTTTATCCAATAAATGGAGAAGAAACGAATGGAATAGCTTGCAAAAGAAGAACTGTAGAAAGAGAAGAAAACTTTGTGAGCACACTGTGACCTCGCCTACAGGGAAAATGGGAAGGAGAAAAGCATAATAGCAGCGGGTCCTTTAAGAGTGGCGGCAGTAATTGCCAGGATCTGAACTCAGTCACTCAGATACACAGCTAGTCAGTCTGGCGCCAGTAGTATGCAAACTGTATATTATCACCACTCCTTCACCTAAATAGCATGAGGGGACCTCCTCAGGACAAAAGGGCTTTTAAAGCGCAACTTGAAACTGATCTCATTTGAAAAGTATAGTGCCTAGCGAAATGAAAGGAAAAAGTTTCCCTCCACTTTGAGCTGAGCTTTCTACCTGACTTTACCTCCTGTTTCAATAAAACTCAAATCTGTATTTTATTTTCTTGTTTCTTTCCTAATTGGTGCTTTTCTGGACTGTGCTTGTAAAAGATTAAAGTACAGGGAAATCAACTTCAGATGCACGAACTGTGGAGTTGTTCTTGTTGATATCTACATTTCTTACATTCCCATTTCCTCACACTGCCAAAAACTAGTGATTAGGGTCTTGCTTCAAAGCCCCTCTTCTCAAACAACGTCAAAGAAATACCAGCTCTATCGAGCCACGCATGACTGCATCTGAGGTATGCCTACTACGAACCTTTTAGTCACAATATGGGGTATGTGCCTCCCTTTTTATACTAGGTGGTTTGAGTGGGAAGGAAACTTGCACAGCATGGTTTCACATCCGTATATGCAGATGAAACAATGTACACTGTTAAATGTATTCTAGCAATTTTTGTTAGCACAACAAAGTCATCAGCAAGCACTGAGCTCATGCAACATGTAATGATTAAAAAGGCCCAAACGTTTACCACGTTTGCTCAAAATGAGGAGCAATGTTCTTAAAATTCTTATTTTGAAAGGCTAGCCTTAGCCGATTGGCTTGAGTAAATGTGAATGTTATGGAAAATCCATCTCCTGTGCCAGAGGGGAGACAGAAATACTGACCCTCGCTTCTTTACACATGATACTGTGCGTTGTCATCGGGTCAGTGAGGTTGAGTAGCCCTGCGTTTAAGGTTTTCCAAATTGCACGCCCACCCCCTGCCAAAATTTAATCTGTTTAATGTAGGTCAGGGAGGCTCTTGTCACACAGATCCCACACAAACTAAATAGACACGTAGAAGCGAGTTTAAAATCTCTGAGTGAGCCTAAACAATCACACACATGCCACATGCTAGAAGCAATAACTCAGAATGGAGCAAAAAAAAAAAGTGAAAACAGCTGCATGGAACATCATAATGAAGCCTCTGACAGTTGGATTCAGTTAAGTTGCCAGGTACATCACATTATTAGGTAATGCACTGAGGTGCTGGGAACACAGCAATACAAATAAATACACTTATTAACAAGAGGTCACCAAGAGCATCGATATTACTAAATGATCCATTAGGTCTTTCTGGTGGGTTCCAAATGCATTATTACAAAAATTTGTTTAAGATTCAGCTGTTTCTTCTTAAATGTAATAAAATAATCATCAGTGATATGTCCATGTATGCTATACCTCATTAAAAGTCAAGTATGTTGTAGTTCATTTGTATCTGTGTATAAAATACAGAAAGAAAACTAAATAAGAGCTTTAAAGTTTCAAGCAAAGTTAAAAACCTGGTTTGGAACAATAGTTGGATTTAGTGTATAAGCTCACTGTGAAGAAGTCAAACTTTTAACTGTAATGGATTTTCTGGGAGACAGAATGTTTTAGTGGGTGGTCTTACCTGGCCCACAGAGTCGGCTGTAGTGATAAGGATTGCAGCATACTGATGGGCTGTCCAGGGCCCCAAAGCTCTTACACTCACAGAGTGGTTTGAGCTGGGCAGTGTGCTGGAGGTCAGACCAGCGGTAGACTTTACACACAAGCAGCTGTGGTGATGCCACATGTCCATCAATCCTCAACTCTGTCCTGGAAATCATAACACAGTCGCTCGGCATTCCTCCTTTGGACTCCACTGCTTCCAGTAAAGTATCCAGCGCCTTCTCTTTTAATCTTTTTAAAAGAGAATATGTGGCTGATTTCAGTTCCTGCTCCAACACAGTACGTGGCATGGTCTCCTGTGTCTCAGGAGAACTGCTGTCTCCTGGTCCAAGGCTCCTCAGCATGAAGTGACACGAGCCTGGATCCCTGGTACCCTGAGCCGTCTCTGGACCCCTGTTTTCTGAGTGGTCCCGATCTTTAAATAAGCAGCATGTGACTGTCCTGCCCTCACTGTCCTGTGTGGAGCGGGGATTCTCCTGCTCCTGGACGCACACCGCATCTCCATCTTGGTCCAACGTGCTGACCACGGGGCTCACACCCCCTCTGTCCCTTACCAGCGACCCGCTAGGGGTCATCGGTCTAAACTCCGTCTTGGGAATTTTCTCCGGGTTGTCGTTGAAGAGATCGTCACTACAACCTTCACTAGTTTTACCATTTCCATCTTCTCCTTCTCTATCTGGGATCAAACGACTTCTCCAGAGTCGCCGCACAAGACTTGAGCGTTTCGTCCTGAACATACGACAACTTAAAAACCTAGAAGGGTTTTTTTTTTTATTAATACGGTACGAATATACTACAGATCCTTCTGAGGTCTTTGCAAAACATTAATGATGGGAAATGCCGTGCAATGCATGCACAGCCTAATGAAGGTTGGTGGCAAAAGAACAACATTAGAGACTAAAGGTTTGTTTTGTTGCATTTACAACAAAACCCCGCAAAAACTGCGCTGCAGCATTACGAGCAGAAGGGATGCATTTATCCGACTCTGCGAGAAAACTGGCTTTTTTATCCAGGATCGCAGCGGAATGGATTGTTTATCTGTTTGTTACGAAGGTAAAAAACAAGCAGAATACATGATAACATATCATAATGAGCACAGTAACATAATCCAAGCCTGTTCGAAAAAAACACTTTTGTACTTTTCCTCACATCTACTTTCTACACAACATGAGGTAGTCTACTTCGATGCGGGGTTTTATTCCAATTAAAAAAAATAAAAAATAAGGCACCAGAAGTCGGGTTGCTTGTCTTTTCGAGATGTCAGTGGACTTCTTGCTGGTTAAATCCAAACAGATCTCCATGCGAGCTTTGGATCAATCCAGGGCTCACTATGCGCTCCTCCGTCTCTGTTCAACATCTACACCAAACTGCAACCCAGATCCTTTCTTTCTCAGTTTCTCGCTCTTTTTCTTTTTCTCTCCCCCCTCTTGTCCTCCTCACGCACACACACAAACACACACAGGCGCACACACGCGGGGCCCCCGAGGAGAGCAGTGGAGCCATTGGCTGACTCCCATCATGTGCTAGTCTAGACACTTTGGCGGCTGTGAGCTGCACTGATTGTTGCGCAAACAAGGTTTCAAGTTTCTTAACTCTTAAAGGCGAAATACTCAGCCCTCTTTTTTTAAGTTAAAGTTACTAAAACTTATTTACATCAACACCGCATTAAGAATATGTAAGAGAATGAGGTGAGAAAAGACTTCGAAACAACTTTCATTCACACCGAAGCCATTTTTTCTACAAACCAATCATTTTGCTTGGTTTAAGAAATAAAAGGATTTTTTTTTTTAATGTGTCAAATGCTAAGTTGGGATGCTAAGTTGTAAAATCTGATGTCCGATAAATAAAAAGAAAAGGAATTCAACTTTCCATGTAAAAGTTGACACAACTAGCCATTCATTTTGTATTGTGGCCTGTTTATCTACACTTTTATATAATATTCATTAATTCATCTTCTGTACCAGCAATCCCTAACGGGGTTGTAGAGGGTGCCAGAGCCTATCCCGGATGATTTAAGACGAGAGGCAGGTTACACCCTGAACAGGTCACCAGTCTGTCTCGGGGCCACACACAGACAACCATCCACACTCACTCATTCCTAGGGGCAATTTCATAGTAGCCAATCAACCTAACATGCATGTTTTTGGAGGGTCGGAGGAAACCGGAGAACCCAAGCAAACACAGGGAGAACATGCAAACTCCACACAGTAAAGGCCAGTGTTCCAAGCCTAGTCATTTAGAAAGTGTAGTACTTATAAAAAGATTATCCCCGTGTTGAATAACTACTTGAATCAGAACAATTTCTAATAAAATGAAAAGTACAAACGAACACAATTAAAGAACAGTTTTTGGGGAAAAACATTCAATTTTTCTGAATTCCAAAAGAATTTTTGGTTAAACATTAAAATGATAAATGAAGGCTTGCATTCTGTGGTGACAAAAAAACTCCTAAAAAGTGAAGATAATAAATTATGGAAAAACTTACTAAATAGTAGTTATTTTCTAAATTTTAAAACAAAACAATAAAGAAACAAAAATTATTGTAAATATACAATTTTTTTTCTGTTTTGACACTTGACACAGCTTTTAAGATGATATGAATCAGTTCCAGAAACATGTTGGCACAAAATGTTGCTGATTAGCTTTAACATCCTGCAGAGGTGGGAGTTTTTTTTTTTTTTTGGCATCTTACGTTCTGTTAATAAGTTATAATTTTCTAACCAGAAATCTAAAAGAAAGAGATCCTTGTAAAGTTGATGCAGATCTTCTCTGACATCTCACACAAATCTAACAGATGTGGTCAAACATAAAAAAAGTTTGGGGGTTTTCACAGAAAGCTGTGTTGGCATGATGTAGATTAGCATTTTCCCCCTGATGTTGACTCTTGTTGTCACGCACAAACACCACAAATTACCTCCGTACTTGCAGCCCAACAGGACCTCCTTGAAAAGAGGGTGGGTATAAAACATCAGCTATTCTTGAAGAAAACTAACTTTATGTACAGATCGATTTCTCTCAACGTATGAATGCACAGATACAGACTCATTATGTAACAAATAGATATATACACTTTCATTCATTTCAAACATTTATTTGTCCCTCCATCACTGTGATGTTTTGCTTTATTTCTCTTGGCGGGTGTACATGCTGAGACAGTTTTACATTAAAGTAATGTTGCCACAATCAATTTACCAAAATAGCTTCTACTTTCACAATGATGACCATCTGCCAGCACATGCCAACAATCTGCTAGCAGTAATTTTCAGCAGAGATATTCAGAAGAAAAACAAACTTTGTGCAACCCCAAAGGTAACTCAATGCTCCAAATGTTTGTCAACTATGAGCAAAGTAAATTCATATATTTATGATAGTATACAACTAGAGCAGTACTGCTTTGAAAGTATACAAAGCAATAAAATATCGTTTAGTGTTCTGAGGAAGTTAAATTATTCCATTATCTCTATACTGACTAGATCAGCAGGTGAATACTTGCTCACATGTCTGTCTCCAGCTTATCTCATATAACGTGCCTTATTGAAGCAGATAGCAAATAATAAAAAGCTGCTGTTGCAGTTAAGATTGTAGTACTTGTTGATGACTTCTTCACTTGTAAAAAAAAAAAAAAACAGTAATTGTGGCCAAACTGGATGATTAAAGCATTTTGATGGTTTTGAATTTTTTTTCTTGTTTTCCACTTTTTAAGTTTTGTGGCTCATGTTAGAAGTGGATTTATAATTTTCTTCATAATGCTCCACAAGCAATTCCAAAAAGCCAAGTTTAAGTGCTGTTCTGGGAGTAATCTTTTGATCAGATTTTTCTGCTCCCATGCAATGACTTAAAATAATTGAATGAAAGGCACTATGATTTTTTGCTTTATGAAGTACTCAAGTACTATAATCTGTTAACATATTTGAATTAGATTAGAATTACTTTATTGATCCCACACTTGGTAAATTTCTGAATTGCAGAAGATAGTAGGATGTGTCGAGGTTTAAGAAGTTGTAGAAATGTTATTTTATCTTTCAGTACAAATGTGACCCATTATGATTCTGTCACACAGTTTTACATCTACTTTCTTGGTTTTCTTCAAACAAATAACAACTGAGAGATCTATTTTGGATTGTGTTATTCACTGTGGTGTGGCTAAATGTGGATTCAATCGAATAGTCATCGTAGAGTAATGAAAATATCCTAAACCTCAGTTGTGACAATTTCTTCAGTGTTTCACAAAAAGGCAAATTAGAAAACAGAATTATGAAATGGTTAGTGGGTAAACAAAGTTGTAAATTCATTAAGAATAGTGAAGAACAAAATTTGGTTTATTTTAAGTTCTCTCGATCCAGTCAAACTGGCGCCAATATTTGAGTAAAAGTACAAATGGTTCTTTACACGTATTCAAACTATTCTAAGAACCCATAGTCAACAAGCACAATTCAGAGCAAGAATATCTATTCATAATTCATGACAACTTACAGAAAGTACATTTTCCAATAACATTGTTTTTGCTTTCATTTATTACCACTTACCTGTCAGAAATTATGCGGGAACCGCACCCATTTCAGACTTTCAAGTTTTTGTACTCTCAAACATGAGACGCAAAAAAACCGAAACTACAATTTTAAAAATGCAATGCATAAAAAGTTAGAGGTAAAAATTTTGGGTTAAAAAAAGAAGTCAGGACATTGTTTACTATCATTGGTTGAAAGTATGCCAAAGATGTTTCCTGTCTAAATAAATGACTTATGTATGTATTGTTTGTACATTGAACAAAATTTATCAGTAATGTATGTTTAGAAATGTTCTAAAACACATGACCATAAACTTATTTCATACAAAGGTTGCTCTCATAGTTGTCCCCACAGCAGAAACTGTGTGCCAGCGTCTGGACTCAGGTTTCTTTGGCAAGCTGTAGACTTTTGGGGCAGAGAGAGGTTACTGAGGCTGAACATGGAGGTCTTCATGCCTGCACTGTGTTAGAGGCACCTGTTACAAATACATTCTCCTTTGTAACAAAATCACATGTCAGACAAAGAAAAGAAAACTGTTATCACGGAGAGTCGCACATTTAAATACTTATCCTCAATAATTCCAATCAGGCCATCTGCTCTGCTGGAACTGGAAATGCAGGCTTTTGGTAAATGACATTTTGATTTGGTAAGGCCCAAATTACACGCTGATGTTTCTTGATATTTTGTCAAAACTACTTTAAAAGATCCAACAAAACAAATACAATTTTTGAGTTATTCAGTACAAAAATAACTGGTTCTACTACTAAAGCAGCATATTTTTTGATGCCCTGATGATAAAATGTGCTGATCCAGTACTTATCCTCAGTCTGAGGCTGATGAAGTCATTATTTTATAAAGGAGGTGAATTTGTGAAGACTTAGCACTGCAATTATCATCCACCTTCATGAAAAACTTATTTATGGGTAGAAAATTTAAGTTATTATCAGGGATTGCAGTTCATAAATTAAAGTGGCAATTTATTTCAGTAGTGCATAAACGTTTAAACTACTGTAACTTGGGCTTATTGGCTTTTTGTGTTGCACCTTTCTGACAGTTTTTAAAAAATTAATTAATTATACTTATACATTTACGAATCTAATTATCGCACAAACATTGCACTAATTAAGTTTCAAATCAAATGTATACTAGTTGTAGTATTTATGCTAGTTGTAATATTAATGGTAAGATTAACTGTGAATTTGATGTTTCATCTTCTTTACTGAAGTTGCATTAGGAATAATGAGTTTTATGAGGTGTTGCACGATGTGATGAGGTGTCCTGATGTATTTTGAATGACTTTTTCATTCTGAATGAACCTGAACAGAGACATTTTCAAAGATTTGCTTAAATAGCAGTAACATTGCTGAAGTAGCCTTGTGGGCATGCGCACTTTCACTGCACGCAAGTTACTTTCTGCGGCATTTCAGAACAAAGAAAACCACTATGACTAATACATACACAAATTTGTGGCCTTCTTCATGTCTTTAAATGGAACATTTACCAGTCATATAGGTCCACAATTGGTCTCTTTAGTAGAAGATCATTTAAAAAATGCATATCAAAACTAACTAAAACCATCTGGGTCTTCTTTCTGAAATTGAGACATCAAAGTTTGAGTATTTGAACCTCTCATTGTATAGTCATGTCCGAGCTCTGCTTCACTAATCTGTGCTGCATGTGTGAAAGTGTGTAAGGAAAGACTTCTTCAAAGAGTAGGAGGTAACTGAGTACGATGATCTAAAACAGGGCACAGCTGTTCACACAGCCCTGTCCCTTTGCTTGCCCCTCTCCCTGTGAAAGGACCAGGCTCATGCATCCCCGGGGACGCCTGGGTAATCGTGAAGTAGTCACACCAACCATGCTCCAACTACTGATGTTTCATACAAGGTGGTCAAACAACTCGCATAACAAAACAAATCCAAGGTATGAGCTCATCATCTGTACACCCACTGGAACAAGGAATATCTGTAAGCAACATAATTGTTGTGTTTTGTTCAAATGTTTTAAATTAGTCAAGGCAGTAAAAATGTATTCAAACTTGGAACTCATTAAGTGTCTCGTTGACTAACATATCACTCCTAAAAACCTTGTTTTATAAAAAAAATTAGATCAGTGTTGCAAATTGCCAAAAAAATAGAAGGTAAATCCGATAAAGCAGAAGAGTTATTGACAAATAATAGATCAATAGTTGCAAGTATTATTGAAACTCAAAATTCCATTTACTTACTGCCTTTTTTTAATCTACAATTAAGTACATCATTTTCTTTCTATTTTTTCATTTCAATAGAAGAGAAAGAAGAACAGCCAAGAGGAAAAATACAGTTAAATCTTTAATTTGAGGCAATTTGATTAATTTAGCTGTGGCGGAGACAGGGAGTCCAGAGAGACAGTGCCTGAGGCTCTGCTTTTGTCATCTTCTTTTTGTATCAGTCAAAGTAATTCCTGTCTTTGGGGGCTGGCTGTCAGTAGCAAGGCTCCATGAGCACATTCCTTCTGATCCAGGCCATTATCGGTCCATTCAAGAGAACTGGAGCCTGCTTACGTGGGCCTCTCTCTGGGCTGACCTTCTGGGCGTTTGCCTAGGCCTGACTCAACAGTCTCACTAATCCACACCTCAGACTGCAAACACAAACTACAAAGTCCAGGGATAGTCATGATCAAGAGACTCTAGAACATGATTAGTGAACAAGCTATTCACAGTCTTATTTTTCTTGCCCGAGCTCTAAAAAGGACATAAAAGCAAAATAGAGGAATAATTAAAAACAATCATTCTTTGTGGTGTTTATATTCCTAGAATTTAGACGTGAAACTGCCTTGTGGGTTTGGCAACCAGCAATGGAAACTATAAAAAATAAACAAATTTATTTTAAAAGTTCATCACAAAGAGCAGAATCAGAGAACATTTGTGCATTTAATGGAGTTTTTGGGTAAAATTGGGTTTCTCTTAAGACTGGAATAAATAATAATTTGGGTTAAAAACTATTAAAAACTATGACAAAAACAAGATTACAGCACAAAAATTGTATCCCAATTAAAATTTTCAAATTGTTTTAACACTAATTTGCCCTTTAATTAATAATCCAAGCACAATCCAAAACTAAATATTGGTCATTATTGCCATTTTTAAAACTTAGATATGTTTTTAATTTGTACTTTATGTGGATTTATTTTGTTGAAGCCTCACCCTTTCCTGACCCCCTTTCTTCTTATTGCTTTCGGACGTCACTGCTCGGCCGGATGTTTTCAGGTGCTCACAATTTGAGAGGTTGGACCACTTTTCACTGAGATTTAAGGCTCTCCCCAAGACATTAATATAAAAAAAATACTTTCAACAAACTCAGACTTACCAGCACTTTCATTAAAAAACTATAAATAACGTCATATACTTTCTCTCCCAACAGTAAAGAAGCTGCAGCGACTACCTCTGAAGTGTTATTGGCTGCATATTTTCACTCAGTTCATTCAAACTATCCGAATGTGCCAAAAGCATTCATAAATTTTGTCTTAGGACTGCTGTTGGCCATCCAAGTTGTAAAAAATGAAAATACTGTTCCAGGAGAGAGACTCAGGAGCCAAAACCAGCTGGCTGTGGGTAAATTTTCGCACATCAGGTGGATACCGTACATCCACATTGGTATCATTTCACACTGCAGGGTTTGTACTCTCCATCTGTTGGTCATATTCTATTATTTAAAAGCTGGACCAAAGCGGGTAAAGAATTTTTGTGAATGCTATAGCTAAGTCTTTTATGTTTATGCAATTTTAGTAAAAATAAATAAATAAATAAAGTTTTTCTTATCTGTACTAGGAGTTGTAGTTTTCAGCACAAAGTCAGGAGCTGGGCAGAGAAACATAAGGGAGGTGGGAGAGCTCCTTGGTGTAAACCACTGTATTTTATAATGTTTCCCGTATGCTAGTAAATCTAACCCTTCTGAAATGCACAGTAAAACATTATGCCAAGTATGACATCAGACATGTACAGACACATTTTATGGTTTTTGCCCAGACCAGACCAGGACTGGGCAAGCCAAGGAGTTGCCCCATTGAATAACAGAGACAGAATCAGATGGCTGAATAATTCTGTCAAGATTAAACTGGTAATCTTGTTACAGAAAATTTTCATGAATCAATTTAACTTTAAAAACCAAATAACAAATAGGATATGATTGTAAAATATGGCTGTAAAACCAATTTGTTTCTCATTAAAAAAAAAAAAAAAAGAACATTTAATTGTTGGGATAGAAAATCTTGGCAAACATTTCATTATGGATGGAACAGTTAGTTCATAGTTTGTGCAAGCAGAAAGTCTGTAGGGTTTGTTATCCATTAAAATAATAATTACAGCTGTAGTCTAACAAATGCATAAATTGATTGTCCATTTTCAGGAGTTTTTTGTTAAAAATTTATCTGAGGAGGTTTTCTCTCACATATCTAAAAAGATCTGTGATACAGACCAAATCAAACCTTCAGCATTACACAATACATTTTCTGTGGTCACATGGGTCACTCAAACAACATGTTCATTGTCCCCTTTGAAATGATGTACCCCCAACTTTGATGCTCAAAGGTCAGCGGACACGTTTTAACTTGAGAGATGACTGACATTTTCTTTTAGACGATGCACTTTGAGGAGCATTTCCTCCTCTGTCACAACCAGGCATAACAGCGTTATTATTGTTCTGCGTGAGTCTCCTTTCCATTTCCCTTTTCAAGGATGCTCATTAGAAGACTTACAAGCTAATCTGGTGTTGGGGTCCTGATAACTGCTTTGCTTGGCGTCACTCTAGTAAATTGCCATGACTCCTTGCTAAAAGCCAGTAGTTGATAGCAGTATCAGGAGACAGGCTGCAATGGGGAGACAGAGTGTCCGGCTCCAAATGACCTCCTAAAATAGACAAGCCTCAAGACCAGGGGCCAGGGGCAACTCCAGCCACAATGCTGCTCAGACAAGGCCTGTTCAGGAAGAACATGTCATCAGAACCATTGCTGCTAATGGCATACAGATAGAGGCTGCAGACACTGAGTGACCCCAACCCTCCGTGTTTGGTTCTTCTACTGAGCTGAGCCTTGTCACACCACAAACAGGTCAGACATGTTGCCGCCTGTACAGAATGGGAGCCACTCACTACTATGGAGCTGATAATGATTTTGGTCAATTCCCTATCACTAGAGAGTGGAAGGTTTGTTCTCTTCGTGGGTTGTGGTCAGAGGACAAGCACACCACGTGAATTGCAGACTTAACTATTAACCTTAGCTTTAGAGCTACAAACAGTTCCAATATATGTGGGGTTATCCGCATGCAGCTCAAATATTTTGAAAAGCTTGTTGACCCAAAAAAGTACACAAAGTTGAGGCATCAGCTATGTTCGAAGCAACATTCAGCACGAACTGTCCTTCAGACTCTTCGACAGATTCTTTAATATGCATATAAAGTGCACATTCTTCTCTCTACTTGCACGATGCTGGTCGATGTTCTTTCTACGGGGGCATTTTTAGGAGTCACTTGTTTGCCAGTAGACGGAAGGTCTAAGTACACTCCCAAATGCCAGCCTTCATTGCTAGAACCCCTGAAGTGAACTGACGAGAGATAAACAGTGGGCTTTGATATATGAACTGAAACAATGCAGCTCCAGGTTGTCCACACTGGACTTATTTAGGTTTCAGATACCACTTCTTTATCGACTTGTGGCGCACATAACCTGTACGGCTCTAGAACAAATTTAAACTATTAAAAAGCTGGTTTCTATCACTGTTATAGAGAACCCTTGCAAATTTACATTAAGTAAATATGCTAGATGTTTTAACACGGTAAAAAACACTTTATTTTGGGTGTAACGTACAACAACGGACATCAAGGAACACAATGACTTTTTTGTTGATCCCAATATTTGAAAATTGATATCTTAATGGAGACATTGGTGGATGTTTGTAAACAGTTTTAATTTATTTTCGCAATCACCTTTTAAAAATAGTGTTTGGGAACAGTGTTCTTTGTAATAAAATGGACAAAAACACAAACAGATCTGGGAATGATACAATGGGATTATAGTGAGAACAAGGCGAGAGTTGGTCAATGTGGTTGTAATTTTATTGGTTCTGAAAAAAAATCTGTTTAAAACTTTTTCCTGAGAAGTTTCAAAGCTTTTTTATAACTGTGTCTTGGTTATGCATTTGAAAAATTTCATACAACTGCAGTGTCCAATGAATTATACAAACTAAAGATCTATATTGTTAGATTTTGAAGCCTTTCGGCACAAAATTGATGAAAATCTTGTAAAGCAACTGAATGGGTGGCCTGGTAGGATTAGACGTCTCCTTACATTGTTTAAAAAGAGTACACACAAATATGAATGACTCTTTTGTCAGTGTAGTAGTGTGTTTGATTTCATCAGTTTGTTGAAATCGCAGCACATGGCCTGTTTCAGAGGGTTCCTCAATGTGTCCCTTCTGACATATGGTGCTGATTCTCCCAACAAGCAAATACCATTTGATTAATCTTTTTCTATAGTCTCACGGCAGCCTGACTTGTTGACTCTATTAGGAGGTAAGACAGTATTCATGTGGGGCGAAAGTCCAGGCCGTGACTGATGAGGCTCCAATCTACAAAAAAATGCTACGGTATATAATACCAGCACAGGTCGTATGAAGCCAACCAGATACCAGGTTATCAGGATGATATCATGTTAAAAGAGGCAGTCAATAAAAAAAATGGATGATGGCACAAATAACCATTTGTAATCCTCCGCATCTCAGACATAGCTGGAAGCTGCATGGAAAAACCACTGTTCATTAGGACTTTTAAAGAGTAACAACTCCTAACTCTGATTTATTTGATCTCTCATCTTGGAGGAAACCATGGATCGCCTGCCAGTCTGGCGCTCACAAGCTCCCTGTGTGACCTCAGCGAGTGAACTTGCTCAGTATTCACAATAGGTGGCCCACTGTGGCTCATGTCCCCTGTGCTTCAGTAAATGTGGGTTTGGACATGGGAAGGAAATCCTGGTGGAGAGCATGGCCGGAAAGAGTGTGGTGCTTTTAGTTCGTAGGTCTACCCTAAGAGGTCAAACAGACATTTTTCCCCAGGGAGACCCAATATTCGCTCTGTCGCCTACCTCTCCTCCTCAAAGGAATTCCTGTCTCTGAAGCCTTGGTTTCTAACCTGGGGGTGCCCTAGGCTCTGACAGAACTGAGATTTTAAGGTTTGCAAAATAAAACTCACTCATTCTGGTAAAGATCATAAAAAAACATCTAGTGGGTTGTCAAACATCAAAGAGTACACACTGGTGCTCAATTTTTTTACAAGGACAAATAAATAAATTCCAATAAAACTTTATTTAAAATCCTAAAGTCATTTTTTTTTATCGTATTAGGGGCAAGCAAAGGCGAGTCTCAAAAGTAATCTGGTGTGAAGTTTTCTCAAACTAACACAGATGTGAAAAAAATAGCTGAAATAAAATGGAAAGTCCGGGCGACATGTTAATTTATTATTCTTCATCTAATTATACTTCAAGAAAAATTTTCATTTATTGTCTTGCCAATATGTATTAACGTTTCTAACTTTATCTTCAATCTGGGATCGACTCGCTCACCGTTAAACTAATTTTGATGTTAAAAGAATATTTCAGCGAGAACAGTTTGTTGTTTCTAGAAACACCAAATATGTATTTATGAAGGTTACTTACATTCTTTAATTCAGTATTCATTACTTTTAGGGGATTTCAGGACATTTTAGTCAATTGAAATGACAAATATAGAAACTTGTGAAAGGTTATGACGACCATAAAACCTGGCATTGAAGACTGGTTCACAGGAATACATTTTCATATATCTATATAGTATATATATATATATATATATTTTTTTTTTTTTTTGCAGAAACAGAAACTTAGGAGGAGATTGGCTCTTCATCTGTGTTCACATACATACATCGGGGTCAGGAGTTTATTTAGAAAGTGACTGCGAAACACTGTTTTGATAAACCTTGCCATCTCCAATGTGGATCCACTGATGTCTCTTCACCTCACATAAAACTGTAGCTTGTGTTTTTGGCCAGAAATGAGACAAACAGGAAGAAAAATTGTTGCCATGAACTCTCCTCTAATGAATTTCCATCAAGAGGATGTCCTTGAAAGTAGCATGGTGAGAAACATATATGATCCCAGTCAGTAATCAGACACAAATATTCGGTGGAATCCAAACATTAGAAGCCGAGCTGATGTAACTTGAGAATAGTTGGAGCTATAATAAAAATAAGAAATTACGATTGATCAGCGTAATATTAAAAAGTGACTGTCAGTTTAGTATGGCCTTATTTCCGTGACAAGCTGCAACAAACTTTTATTGCAATGCTCTTGAGGCCAGCAGTGGAGCCACAAACCAAGGGTTTTCCCAGAGTGGCACCTACTCGAGGGGATCTAGTGTTTGCGTTACAGTGTCTCTCTGTCCTATAAACAATGTGTCTCTTGTGACAGTGAATCAGACATGGACTGCCGGCTAGCCTCTCCGGCATCAGGCCCACTCGCGAGAGATTGGATGGTGGACTGCTGCAGAGCCATGCCATTTGTCATGCTGTATATTTACAGGCTGTGTCAGCACAGGGCGGGTGGAGCGAGACGTCTCCACTCTGTGCCTGACTCCATGGACGCCAGGCTCAGCACCTCCCCTCATTCATCTGTTTACTTTCTAAATAGGCCTCTGTTTGGACTTACATCAGTGGAGAGAGAATATCTAAGAAAACGAGGAAGGAAATCTGTGGAAAACAAAGGAAAGGGAAAAAAAGGCTCTGTGATAGAGACTGCCCCTCGCTGTTCCTGATTACGGCAGAGTTTCAGAGTGCATGGCGCCATCAAAATCAGCCATCCAGGCTGCCGGGTAGGCCAGACAGTAGAGAGGAAGACTGGTATTGACGCTTGCAAATACCAAGAAAAGTGCTGTTAGGGAGCTCTTTCAATGTTTATGTATTTTAGGTGACTGTTTTTGATTTTTGAAGAAAGCGACGAATGAAGGAGACTTCCCACAGTTATTAGACTTGTTTGTTGGACAATTAGCCCATATAGTCTTTGACGCAATGCGTACTGAAACAACCTTTTCTCACCACATCAATCAAAATATTTACAAAGTAGTATAAATACATTTCATAAGTATCTGGTCCAAAAAGTAGATGTAAATAAAAAGCAGCAAAAGCACACCTGTGTACAGCATAGTGTTTTGTACCACAACTAGGCAAACCGGTAAATTGTAGATTGTTATTGCTGACATGTACAAGAGTATCAAACTTTCCAGATCAGTGCCAAATGTCAAGATAATTAATTTACTGTAATCAAAACTTTTTTAAGTGACAACCCAACCAAAATTTCAATCGTCAAAACCAATTCTTTCAAAAACCACTGAGCCTCTTCCTCCAGACCTTAAATAAATTGCAAGATCCTAAAAATGGCAAAATTAGTTTGAAAACAAATCTTTGAAATATTTTTTGTATGTAAACTTGTATTTTTGTATGTTTCTACCCAAGTATAGTTTTGTTTCCCTTTTCTAGTGTGTCCCATGCTTTTCTCAACATACAGAGTCTGGTGACCATCTACATATCCCCATGGTATTGTGACCACACTCCTATCTATCAGAGAGTCTTTATGCCTATCCTCATCCCAAAACTCATCTATGTCACCAGTTTTGGGTGGTGACTGTACAATCCCTGAAACAAGCGGCCGAAATGAGCTTTCTCCGCAGGGTGACTGGGCTTCTCTCGCTCAGAGATAGAGTGAGGAGCTCTGCCTTCTGGGAGAAGCTCGGAGTAGAGCCGTTGCTCCTCCTGATCAAGAGAAGCCAGATGGGGTGATTTGGGCATCTGGTTAGATGCTTCTAGCATTCAACTCTGATGAGGTGTTCTGGGTATGTGCAGCAGGGAGGAGACCCAGGAACCACTACACTAGAGAGACTATGCCTTGAAGCTGGCCAGGATGAGCTATGAGGCAGACATGTCAAACATACCCGAGCCCTGGTTGTGAGCCCGGTATGTTTGACATGCTCCTTTACTGTCTGCACCTCGGTCAGCCGAGTTGCAGACCGAGATGGGAACAATTACTGCAAGAGCCTAGGGGCTCTGTCCGCCTAGCCGGGGCTCAGCAGGGGGCGGACAAGAGCAGACTGCCCTAGATGAAATCACCACAGCCCAAAACATGACCTCACCTGTAATCCTTCCTGCACTTCCATGCTCCTCTCCCTCACACACCCCGTCAAAGCTCCTGCCAGAGACGGGTGTCCTAACGGGCTCAAGCGAGACTGCCCCAGGCCCATCCCTCCCATCATAAATTCAATATAAAGTCTCAGACTATTTGAACTTTAAGTCATTTTTTTTTTGTGAAACATAAATAAAGGAGCTTCTGACGAAGACCAAAAAATATTGTCGATTTTCTTAAAAAAAAAAAAAAAAAACATCCATTGTTCAGGAGTTGATAAAGAAACATTAAGTCTTATTACAAAATAAATATGACAATCAAATTTTTGTTCTTTTCATTCAAGATCATGAATTCATCAAGTTTTGAATTGAATTGAAAATACTTTATCAATCCCCAGAGGAAAATTTGAGTGCTGAAATGCAAACAGAAGGACCAAAATAAGAACCCACAACGAGAAGAAATCAATGAATGAAAATTTGTTTACATATGTACATGGAAATTTGTTGTTTTCTATGAAACTACCTGTAACTACCTCTGGGTAGTTACAGCTATCTCTAGTAGCTAGTTACAGGTAGCTACTAGACATACTTACAGATGTTTCTGCCATAGTTACAGATGAGGGACGGCAGAAACGATTTTCTGTACCATTCGTTTGAGCAGCTGGGTTGCAGGAGTCTGTCTTTGAAGCTGCTCTTAAGGTGATCCACTGATTCATGCAGGAGGTCAAAGGGGTTTAACATAATTGACAACAGTTTTGCGATCATTCTGTCCCTCACCACCTCGTTCACGCCGGTGAGGGGTGAGCCAACCACAAATCCAGATTTTTAGTCAGTTTATTTAGTCAGTTGGCATCTTTTCTTTTTATAGCAGCTCCCAAGCAGACCATAGTGAAGAACAGGACACTTAACATGATGAACTGGTAGAACATGGAGAGCATCTTGTTGTAGACATTGAAGGACGTGAGCTTTCTTAAAAAGTACAGTCTACTCAGGTTCTTCTTGTAGAGGGTGTTTGTATGTGAATGCCTCCACATGTATGTGACCGTCTCCACATCAGATCCATCGAGACAGACCAGGGACGGTCGGGACCCCCTCCTGCTGAGACCACTACCATCTCCTTTGTTTTGGCCACATTCAGTTGCATATTGTTGTGAAGTATTTGTTTATGTTTTCATAAACAACTACGTAATATTTTGGATTATCCACATGTTCTCTTCATTTATTACAAGCGCTCAAAATTTACACAATCAGTGGTTCATGATAATAATTTTTTTTATTGTAAACAAGCAGGTTTTTACAATAGGAAAAATGAATGAAACGATCTTTCCAGAGATTAAAAAAAGGTAATTCAATCAGACATTGCATTACTGCCCATTAGCTGCATCCTCCTTGATTTAATGCAATGATCATATTATTCATGAATATTTTCAGCAAAGTAAGAATCATTTTTATTTAGCTTTGCTCCCCATAAGTCACACAATTTTGGAGAAATTTTTTTATATGTGAAGAACTGGGTTTTCTTACTGTTCTGTTGTTGTGTCCTTTAAGTACGCAAGATACATGGAAATACCCGTAAATCAAAATTTGTTCATTGAATTGAATTGAAAATATTTTATTTATCCCTGAAGGGAAATTTGAGGTCCATCACCCATTGATCAAATCTTTTTTAAGAAATTTTCTTCCAACACACTGTGTATCCAACCACAGCATTAGCATGGTTGCTTGGTAGGACATACAAATTTATTCAAAAGGGTAAGAAAATTTCCCGATCTCTTCATGGTTTTCATTTTCTCAGGACAATTAATTTTCAGATAATTAATTTTTATGGTTGATACCACTAGTTGAGACAGTAATTGGCCCTTTTTCAACGGATGAAGACTTTTTGACTCAGTTTCTTCAATTTCCCATTAATTTATGTCTTATGCAGCCTACATGAAGTCTTTGAATCTTATCATCTGTATTCTTAATTATACTGAATACGTGCAAAATAACCTGAAAGCCGCCATCTCCCACCTGGTAGCATCGTGTATAACAAAATTATGTCTGTACGGGTGAAGTAAACATGTTTGCAGGTGCAAACTAGCATACGTGTAGGAGGTGTAGGACTGCTGACTGCTGCTAGCTTGTTAAACCAATCAAAGTTCCACCATATGGTATTGTCACTTGAATAATTTGGAAAAATGCCAATAAATCTTCTTTCTCCCTGTGGGATTCAAAGATTGAAAGATTCAAAGAGTGAATGAAAGTTTTCTTTTTGGAAAATATCGAGGAAAATGATGGATGTTAAATTCATCTGTATTCTAAGATAATAAATATACTGTACAAAAGTCACTTAATCAAATGAAGAACAAAAGCAATATTTCTCTGTGATTCAAACTTTAAAACAGGCCAAATTTCAGTAAACCTGAAGCTGTCCTGCATTCAGGGAGTCAAACCAATTAATTTTTTTTAGTCAAATATTCTGTTTCATTTAAAATATTAATCAGGGGAAATGCCTTGAACCCGTTTCGCTGCATTTTTAAAAAATTTCCCATTGTTGTAGCTAAATATATAAATAAATCCTCCTCATTAAAACATCCAATATAATTCAAAACATTCTCGGGATTCGGGATCCAGGAAATTCTTCTAAAACCCTTAAACAGTTTGTGTGCTTATCACACTTGTGTTCATTCAAAACAGCACAGCCTCTGTCTCTGGTGTCGCCACAGAGACTCTATCTAATCTCGACTGAAAAGAACAAGAACACCAAAAAACAACAGGACTGGCTGGGACTGAGGCAAGAGTGAAGAGAAAATCGGCAGTAAAGATTTGAAACAGGAAGAGTGTGGCGTCAGTACAGGCGGGAGATAAGAGTGCAGCACTCCATACACAAACACAGGGTCTCTGTGGCTGAGTGACTCCCGGCTCACTGGGCGCCCTCACAGTAGCTGTCCTCTTCCCCCCAGGCGAGCTCCGAACCACAGACAGTCACCCAGCCCCACACGCAGCAGATCCAGGGGCCTGATACACCCTCAGTGACTCCAGGGGCTTTAAGGGGATTTGTGAGAGTCCAAAGGACTGAGGGGGCCCTTCAAACAAGCAACCTTAGAAAAACTTTTACAAAGACTATCCCATAGTGAATTTCAACCCATTTCTCCCCCTCTTCTCTTGTTTTAATATCATTATCCAGCTCAACTCCTTGGTAACTAATTAAAGATAAATCCTTTCTTTAACTTTTATTATGTTATTACGCTCTGTCTTGCTGAGAGGTATTCATTAAAAAGATTAAAATCCAAGTTAAAAAATTGGCTTGAACTTCTTTTTATTAAGCTATATTAAAATATGTTGCATCTCTATGTGATTTACAATTTCAGACATAATAAAAAATATTCAGTAACATTAAAAAATACAGATTTACAATCCAATCCCAAACAACTGCTGTATTTACATACAGAGGAAAGATCACATACTCCTTTCCATCACCACAAAACCACTATCTGTTGCAAGCATGCTTCAAATCCTATTATCGGAAAATCCTGAGTCAAATATCCTCCCCTGTGAGTCTCACAGAGCCATCATTCAGCAGGCTTGTGCATGTTATGACAGAGAGGTAGAGAGAGAAAAGACAAACAGCAGAGCAGTCAGTTGAGCTTCTGCATGAGACAGAAAACACCAAAAGAGTAACTCTACTAAACTGTACCTTTTGCAATGGTATCACTCAAAATTACCTTCTCTCATGACAAGAGCCCTACCAATTTTCTCACATCTGTAGGACAGAGGAGAATTCCCAACTCCACCAAGGATACATTTAAAAAAACCTACTGATTCCACAGCAGGGTTTTACCCAATCTGGGCTCTGCAAGTATGGATGAGGAAAACTTTGGGAACAGGGTTAAAGGCTGGGAATTCTAGCTGAGTTAATAAAACTAACCCGTGGGGCTCTGTTTTTCAAGGTGCACTCTGAGATCTTTGAATGTGAACTCAAACAAGCCTTCATTATGTGGCCGGAGCCAGGGAGCCCCTGGCGCTGAGAGAGGCCCTTCCACCGACAGCTATGGCCTGCTAGCGAACGCAGACGCCTTCCCATAGCTACATCTCTTTCTCTCCATTCATTCCTCCAGCCTCTGATCTCTTTCTTCACAGTGCTCTTAGCCTCTAATCCTGCTCTCCCCCTCTCTGTCTTCTATCATCCAACCCTTCCACCACAGTCCTTTCTCATGCTTGTATTTTTTGTCCCTGTGCATTTTCTGATTTTTGAAACCATTTATCTTCCTTTATCCTCACAAAAACTGGAAGTCTCTAATCCGCACTGTAGAACACTGAAGAAATAGATGCAATTTGTTACTGTATGGTGACAGTTGTCAGACATGTGTGGGTTCTCGCCTCTGGAGAAACATCATGCTTGGTGTTCCATATGAAGCTCACCTCCAGATTAAATATCTGCAACTGATTTGTTGAAACACACTCATCCATTACAGTTAGGAGTGGTGCATTGCATTTCAAATGGACACTTATAAAAACACCCATTATCGCTTAAACACAACATTATCGTTGGCCTGGTGTGCTGCTGCAGATGTTGTTTCATGACTAGCTTAGAGCAGAGTTCTGCTCAGCACCTAAAATGTTCCTTATTTCTCTTTCTTAGTTAATTTTCCCAGGCTATAGATTTACAGAATATTTCTTCAAAATTATTCTTTGAAATGTCTTTAAACTAAGAACAAGCCACACTAAAACAAGTGAATACTGCACTACAATCTGTGTGAAATACTCCAAAAAATTGGTTAAAGAAGAGAAAGCGAGACACAAGAAAGGGTGGAGGAGGTGGGGAAAACAGTAATTAGAACCATGTTTTCCTCCAGTGATCACAGAACAGCATTTTTCACACCACTGGTAAAAAAAAAAAATAATAAACCCTCCTCCTCTTCTAAGCTTCTTCCAAAGACACCTGCTGTGCCACTCTGGTCACATCTCTAGACAGAGATGATTAAAAGGACTAGAAAGACTGGGAATTCAAAGAAAAGGGGTTTGAAGAAAAAAGAAAAACATGATGTTGGAGAATCACAACCAGGCAGTGAGAATTCACACTTGTGACTTTCATTGACAAATCTTTGCTGATGTTTATTCCTTTTCCTCATGGTTTTTTTTTTTTTTTTTAAATCAGAAATAAAACATTTTATAAACTGGTAATACCCAAAGTTGTTCAGATGTCTTTATTTAGTCAAAAACTTTTACATGTCTAGAGCCAAACTAGCAATGAAGACAGACTTTTTAAAAAATCAATTAACAATAATACTGTGAGTGAATTTATTTCACTCTTCTAAAAACATTTTTTAGGTGTATAATAAGCTAAAAAAAAAAAAAAAAAAAAAAAAAAAAAAAAAAAAAAAAAAGGTTGATTTACTTTCCATAAAAATTTTATACAAATTACAGTGGATATAGATTTTGTATCCAGCCAGGGGTGGTAACAAACAGATTGCAAATGTCAAAGATATGTTTTCGTATCAGGCTTTTTGACAGGTTGCATGGTGGCATGGTGATTGGGACGGTGGTGTTGTGTGGGAGAGGGAATGAGGAGGATCCAAATGCAGGTTTAACAGTTTATTAAGTGCTTAACAAAGGAATCCACAGCAGAGAGATAACGGCTTCAGGCAGTGCTGGATGGCCAAGAGGAAGGGCTGAAGGTTCCTGTGGGGAGAATAAGAAAATTAGTCTGAGATATCAAAATTTGACTCAGCTTAGAGGTTGTCAGTTTACCACTAGAATCGTTGAAGACCTGACGAAGACTGTGGGTGACACCAGGTCTTTTATAGCCACCGGTAAGTCTGTGCAGCTGGGAGCAATCAGCCAATCCTCCCGTTAGAAGCCATCCAGCACCTGTGAGTTTTGGGGGAGAAAAAAGAAACAAGCAGGCCGAAAAAGGCCTCACACCACAGGTGGCCTCATAGCAAGAAGTTTGGGGGTTCAAGTCCCAGAGTGGGGGCGAGCCTTGAAATACTGTCTTTTCTGTGTGGAGTTTGCATGTTCAACCCAAGAATGCGTGGGCTTTCTCTGGGTAGTCTGGCTTCCTAGCACCCTCCAAAAGAAAACCAAACAAGCATGTTTGGTTTTCTTTTGGCCATTAGGTAAATAGGCCATTATGAAGTTGTTCCTAGGAATGAGGGTGTTTTGGTGTGTGGCCCCGCAACAGACTGGTGACCTGTTCGGGGTGTACCCTGCCTCTCGCCTGAGATAGGCTCCGACATCCTCCAGATTGCCGTCAGGGCTATTTGGTTTCATTTTGGATTATTGTACAGGTTGAAGTTTCTGTTATTTCAACTGACAACTGTCTTTCTTTTCATTGTTAATGGACACTGGGTCTATGGAGGTATTACTACTTGGCCATTTCTGCTAATTGAAAAAAAAAAGGCATCTGAAGAGCCCAATTCATTGTAAAGTTATGTACAGTATACATATACATATGGGATATGTATTTAAATAATAATGATCATTATTTGTGCTGAAAAACAGTTTATAACCATGTTATTATTGTACCCAAAAATTCAAGACCCAAAGCCTCTGGTTTCCAACCCCTAATGTTTTTGATAAAATATAAAATTTAACTAATAAAAATGAGTGAAAATGTGCCTAAGCTTACGCTGGGATCGCTCTTGGTGGCGCGGAAAGTTAATCGAACGTACCTTTACAAAACCATATAATTCTTGACTAAAACTAAAACTCTATCAAATACCAATTACTGACCTGGGCACAAAAATAATTATTAATGATCATACTATTAATGAATTTCCTTGTTGGAAAATATTTTACTCCTTCCATCGTTGAAACTACAATATCTTCACCAGTGAACGGGCTGATTGACAATAAAATACTTTAACACTGGGAATTCAGCATTTCTTTTCTCAAGGGGTTTTGATGACTCATGCTAAAATTTATGAGTATTACTGTTTAAGTACTCATGCTGTCCAACATTGTGAGTTGTGGTTTATTAGTGAAGGTTGTTGTTGTCACCTTCCACAGTGTCCACTTAGAAAACGTCAGCCAAACCATGGATGAAAAGTACTTTGTGGTTTTAAGTCAACACCATTGAATAGTTTGATCTGTGAAGAGGTCAGCTGTCCTCACTTCCTAATGACCTTTGACTTCTGGTGTCTTGAGTACACTTTGCCTTTTTGTTGGACTGTCTGTCCCATTCAAAAACTGTTAGGCACTTTTACATAGGGACTTTTTATGCCTTCGCCCACGGAATATGTAGAAGACATAAATCACTCCGGCTATCCGTACATTTGTGCTTTTGTGGCCACAATCTCCAAAATCACGGGAGAGATTTTTTTAAAAAAATGCCCACAGTTACTCTGTACCAACAACTATACAGGAACTAATCAGATTTTTAGAGTCATAAAATTATAGGTCAAGGTCACAAATGTAAAGGGTTGAGAAGGCATTATTGTTTGGTGCTTTCACGTAGACTTATTCTTGTTCACCAGGATCTTTGGTTAGCGAATCAAGTTTGTCCCTTTGAATGAAGACATTTCACAGAATTCAAGTGTTTTTCTTTCCACAATTTTCTGTTACTATACAGGTGTTTCCATATAATGTCAGCTTTTTGAACATGGTGTGCTATTAATCATTTCTTTGGCCGGTATCTTACACTCTGCCAACAGATGCAGGGTCTTTTCAAGGACACTTTTGCAAAATCTGCACCTGCAGGATCCCACCTGTTCTAAAAACGAATTTCTGTTTCTCTGCTGTGTTTGGGGTCTGTGTTCTCTCTCAGCCCAGTTCATTTTCCCTGTGGTAGAATTTGTTCATATCTGTACTGAACTAGCTATGCAAAGATTTACCCTGGCATGAAGGCTCATAGAACTCTTCCGAAGGTTTTTTTGTTCACATTTGGGGGTATTCACAAAGTGCTTCTTCTCATGGCCCATCTTTTCCAGAGAACGAAGCTTAAATCATTTGATTTGGAATGTCGCTTTGATGATCGTCTGTCCTCAGTTCCAGATTTAGCATAGCACATGTGTAAATTAATACTAAATTTGAAGGAAAACTTTGTGTAACATTAGCTGGATCTGGTTTTGAAATTTTGTGGCTTAACTTCTAACTGGAGAGTTTGTATCTACAAGACAGGGCCGAACTATTAATTGCCTCTGTTTGGCAATTATTAGTGTTCTTGATATTGAACAAGAACATCTTGTTCTTGATATCGAGCAAAGTTCTCAGGGCTTGTCTTACTTATTGCAGATACTTGACTGTTGCAGCAGCTCCTTCATTACCATTTGCCTGTGCCACAGCCATGACACAAGCAAATGCGATATTTAATTTTATACATACTGTATACATATATAATAGGGATTATTACATAATTACAGGGATTGTTATATAATCACAAAATTTTACATATAAAAAAGTTGTTTGTATTTTAACTACTTTGAAATAAGTATTTGACTTTGTAATAAATAAATCAAAGTAAGTTAAAACATTTTACACAATTGCAATAATATGAATGACATAGACCTTTTGTTAAAAAAAGATTTTTACACTGGGTGGCTAGCTGTGTTTGTGAGGTCAATGCGGTTAGACAAAACTGGGAAATCGCCGGCTATTGATTAGTACCCCTGTCTCCTCTATGCAGACTGTTGTTGGGGGCAGGTTTTTCTATCCTTTCTTTCAAGAGCCAGGCAGATTTGAGTGGTGCCGCGGCCTAACGGCCGGGATGTGCAGTGAATACAGTCTGCACAGATAAACAGTGCCTTGTTTAGCCATTTCTTTGCCGCTGCTGAGCCAGCTGATAACAGCGGCGGGAGGGCAGACGGCCCTTGGCGGCATTGGACAAGGCCCGGGGAGGCAGACACACTGGCAACAGCAAACTCCTTTCCCACATCCGTCACTCTGTCCTAGCCTGGTTAATCTCACCTTTCTTTTTGTGCTGTTTCACAGAGTAACACTGGCTCAGTTAATTACCAAGAGAGGGAAAACTATCTGCCAGCATTGTAGGAAACATAAATTAAATTAAATTGAGGAAAAACTATCCAACAGTGCCAACAAATGCACACATGCACAGTAATGTATACAAAATATGTTTGTACAAAAGCATTTCCACGCAAAACCCTTGCTGATTGAAAAAAAGAAACAAACTATGCACTCTGCCAGATAACATAAAAAGTTTTGATCTGAAAGGCAATGGAATTGCAACACTGAACTCATTTTTGAAGACAGAAAAGGTTATTGAGTAAAAAGGTCAACAACGGGCCCACAAAACACAGAAGAGAGACAGAAGTTGAACTGCTCCCCCTTTCAACACCACAAGCTGTCGTCTCATTGTCTTGGCCCATCACCAGGCGCTGGAGTAATTGCAGCAGTGTGGCATTGTGGGGAATACTTTGCATTCCTACTTTCGCAAGAAAACGTTCCCTCCCTTAGAGAAAAACCTGCCAAAGATAAAACATGTCTCAAACAGCGCAGCTTTTATTACAGAGGTGATACAATCCATCAATGTGTCTCTTTTTAAGGATTTAGTTCTTGAAATCTAAAGTAATACAATCTTCCAGAGCACTGAAAGGTTGAGGAGATGATGCATGTCTGTCTGTATCCGTCGGTAGTGAAGATTGAGGTAGGACTAATGAGTCTGTGGTGGCCAACATGGTAAAAAAAAAAAAAAAAAAAAAAAGAAAAAGAAAGAAAGAAAGAAAGAAAGAAAAGAAAAACCAAAATAACATGTTGTGGAGTTAAAATTTGTCAGGGCATGCAGCTAATAGTTTACCTGCAATTAAAGAGAAGCTATTATAATTGCATACTCTTTAAAGAATTAGTTGAACTGACAAGTTTCTCCTTCCATTTAATGTAGTCATCTTATCTTTTAGTCTAGAAACATACAGACCGCCCAAGCAAAAAAGTCGTCAATCACTAATAAGGAAACGTTTTGCTCATGAACCCTTAACACTTGAGACTACCTCAACCCCCTTATTCTCAACTTCGAAGGTCACATCTGCTTTTGATTTCCTTGCCTCTACTCTCCAGTGTTACACAATCGTGATCAAGTCGGCTCTCTGAAAGGCAGAAACCCCCACAAATACAGACAAGGACTCATGCCAATACCAACACAAACACACAATACACCCTTTTATGGCTCACCAAAGGAATGAAGAACAAGATGTTGCTCTGATCACTGGGCTTGGTTAATATGTTCAATAACATGTTAATGGGATGCATGAAGATGCCTGGAGGATATTGTGAAATCAATGCTTGACGGGGTGAGGAAATGTTTTGCCATGGAAACTTGGTGGCAAGCATTACACTTTTGTTTTGAACCCCGGGCTCTAAGAGGTAGTGGTTTCTCTCTTGCTGTTACAATGTAAGATTCACAAAAATATCAAATAAAAACCTGAAAGCCTTGATGTTATGTTAGCGTGTTGCTCTAATTAATTTTACTTCCGTCACAGAAATGTAAAATAGGATCTTGTATAAATTAAGTCCTACTTTTAACATCACTTTTCAATTAAAATAAACATGAACATTTAAAATGGTATTTTCTCTAAGGTTGCATTTTTATTCGGAACAGTATGCTAAGCCAACCAAATCAGGTTTCCGTACACTGAACGTTTGAATTGTAGATACATTTTTGATTACGTGTTTGTACAGGAAGGTAACAACATCAAATACTTTGTTCTCTCTGGAATGCAGTAATTATATGACAAGATAATCACAGTGTTTTCATAAAGTACAATGCAACACAAAAAAGGAGAGACTACACTTCTCACAGGTTGCTCAACAACTTTAATTTAAAACAAATACCAAAGTACGGTAGATTGTTTCATGGCCTGAGATGTACAATTATAGCTATGTTCCTAACAGAATCAATTCTTTGATCAATCTAATCTGATACCAATTACCGTATAACTACCAGTTGGATGCACTCGATCAATTGAAGACCAATTTAGTAGTCAATTTAGACAGAAGGTACAACTTGCCAATGTCAGCCAAAAACAGGGATTAGCTTAGTATTCCTCTGCTGAGAAGATTTGAGTGTGCTATCACTGAAGAAATTTCTGTACCGTTTTGTTGTATTCCGCTTAGTTGGGGCCGTATCGCAGGGGCAACCCGGGCTTTTCTTGCGCCGGGATGTGCCCATAAAACCTCACCAGTGAGGCATTTGGGAGGCATCCTAACCAGATGCCCAAACTACTTCGCTTGGCTTTACTTGACTCGGAGGAGCAACGGCTCTACTCTGAGGTCCTCCCAAATGGCCGAGTTCCTCAATCTATCTCTGAGAGAGAGACCAGAGAGCCTTGTGGAGGATGCTAATTTCGGCCGCTTGAATTTGCGATTTCGTTCTGTCGGTCACCATCCACAGCTAGTGACCATATATGAGGGTAGGAACGTCAATTGATTGAATTGCCTGTCAAGAACTGTGAAATAAAGAGGAGATATTCACATGTTTAAAGACAATCACTTGTTGGTTCTTGATAAAGATAAACATTACTTTGTACATTTAAAGGTGTTTTTAAGTTAAATTTGAATAGTAAACAAAAATAGTCCCATCCATGCTTTATTGTTTTCCAGCAACTGGTCATCTTTTCATGGTGATCTGAAATTCCGAGTTCAATTGTTTTGCTACACATCATCATTTTTTAATATGACCTGGGCAACTTTTAGCAATAAAAAGAGGCCAAAAGAAAAATTAAGTGGATAACACACAGTTAGGAAATGGTTAAGCTGCTGCTCTTGACTGACTTTTTTTTTTTTTTTTAATCTTTGGCCGAATGTATAACTGTCGCCATCCTGTCTTTGTAACTTGTGACAGTAACCGCATATTGAAAGTGTGATTAGAGTGGCTCTCTTACTGGGAATTCCCTGACAAGTTGAGATGCCACTGGGTTCCTGCTTTAAGCTCCTCGGCAGAGTATGACAGGCGTTATGACTCAAGATTAACTTACACTTCCACACTGGCTCCAGGATTCCTGCTGTTTCACTGATGTCTCAGTTCACCAAGGAATTTTTCAATTACTGGTATGCATAACTACAGAGGAAGTGGTTGAAAGTATAATAGGAAACTAGGCTTATTAATTGTTTTACAGTTGGTAGTCTAATCTGAAGATGATAATAATAATAAATTTAATTTATAGGCACTTTTCAGAACTCTCAGGGTCGCTTTACAATAAAATACACAAGATAAAATAATTTAAAAGACAAAAAAACGTGTACAATAGATAAAGTGCAAGGTGGGACGAGGCGATGCTAGTCCATTTAAAAAAAATATATAATAAACAAACAAAAAGGGTCAATAAAATTCATTTACAATTCTTTTTTGAATAAACAACAAAGTTTAGAAACTTTTTTCATTGCACAATGGTTGATATAAAACACCAATTCATACAAATTTAATTCCAGCAAGTAGCAACATGTCTAAATTAGTCTATAGCATCTTCTCATTCTTTTAAGCAATCCAGGTCAAGTATGATTATGATTAGATGATTCACAGCATTTTTAACCATTGACGTATAAATGCACTGCAGATAACTGTATTTAACAGCTACTTCTTTGGCAAGCTCTTTTGGATGATAGGCGGGTATCTAAAGCAATGTTACAATTAAGTGACAGAAAACCATAAATTATTCCAACATTAAGACAAGCTGAGCTGATACTGTTTTCTCTAGAAAAGAGACAATCTCATAAATAAAAAAATCCTTTTCTTTAAGTTGGCATCCAACAACATTCAGCATTAAACGTAGATGCTATTTTTGTTTTTATATTGTTGATACTTTGTACTTTTTGCCTTCAAATATACTGACTCGCTTTTTAGGAGACTCTCACACATTGTGGTATTGCATACATAAATACATAAAGATGTGTATATATAAATACAAACTACACCTTATAAACAGGAAGACATCAGTTTAGTACGCCAACCTAACCTGTTTGTCCTCAACAAACGAGTGGCCGTACCAGGTCACCATTCAGACTGAGACAAAGGAAACAATGACTTGACCCTGATAATTGAGATAGAGATTATATGTCACTAGAGGCTGAGTGATAACATTTCTGACCTATGCCTCTGGCTAGCCTTGGGCTTTGCTTGTGCTCCGCTGGTGCCATTATGTCTTCTCCACACCAGCTGATTGAATGTTTCTTGTCTGTTTCTCACAGCAGATTGCAAAATGTCTAGCCATCTTTGAATTCCCCCTTCTTTGCTCCACACCCTCAACACCACCCATATCATCACGCTCGACTGCTTGCTGTGAAGCTGTGAGCGCTCCCGTCGCTATCTGCTTCATCACACCCTGATGATAGTGTGGAGACTGGCGTCTGAGAAGGCAGACTGCTGTCAAGAGCTCGCTGCTCAGAAAACTACGTTTGCACGAATGGAAAAACATGTCAGACCTCCACATCTTTCCAATCAATCTCAAAAGATATTGTTACGTCATCCTGTTTGAGACTTGCACGACAATTCTGATTTGACTTGTGGACGCTTTTGGTTTTTCTCGTATGATAGACTTTATCTTGCAATGATGTTGACTTCTATGAAAATGTTTTATGAAGAACGTGCTTCTCTACTTGTCTCCAGCTTTCTGACTTCCCTTTTTGGTTGAAAGGTGAGGTAATTGCAGTTCTCATGCTATGCACAGTATCTGTGCTGCTGCTTCCTGTGGACTGGAAGCCGACTATACAGTCTGAGGTCAAAATACAAGCCTCCATATTCATACAAGATAAAAAACAATGTGGGCCTTGACTCCAAAGACCTTCCTCAACTCCTTAAACTCCCTAGCGCAATCATCTAAATGGTCACATCGAAACTGTGAAAAACAGAATCAACCTTTTTTTCTAAATAAATACTCTCACGTAATTATACCTGATTTAAAAGTGTTTTTGAAGGTTTGCAATCACCCCTAGGGCTTCAAAGAATCTTTCGCTTTTCCAGCAAAGCGATTACTTTTATTGTAGACTCGCTGTAAATGGCTGTGTCGCCAGTGCTCTCCGCTGCTGAGTCAAACAATGAAATAATGAACCGCACAGGCTTGTTTGATTACCTCTGGAGACAGCTGAACAAGAGTCTGATCCACACACAATCCTGGCTGCCTCTAAAACAATCTGCTTCAGCTCACTCTTTCTTTTTGTCTCTTAACTGAGAGACAATCTCTCTTCTTGGGGTGTATCTACTCACTGGGAACTAAAGTCATACTGTGAAAATGTAATCTTACTACCTTCTGCTATGCTTCACATAACTCGATTTGGGGGTTTTTTTCTCTGCAATATTTTTTTCACTTCTACTGCTGAAGAGTAACAATTCACATAAAATTGTGTGTTTCCAAGCAAAAGTTTCATTCGCCCCAAAGTTTGTGGTGGATACCAATCATGCTAAAGTTAGACAGCTGGAATGTATTATATTTTACATACCACAATATTATAGAGCCGTGAGGTACAAAACTGGGAGAATCATGATTTTGGACAAATCCTTTAGCATTATAGCAAAGTCATAATTTAGGGGTTGTGATGTTGATGCAAAAATCTGAAACAGTAAAGGCACAATCATGAGGGAGCGTACCACATTCAGGCCTGTTTTTGGAAGAAAAAAAAAATGCTCTGGATGGCACGCATGCTAGCAGTGGCGATATGTCTCAGCAGATACAAATAGGGGCGGTGCAGTCATGGACCCAGTCATCATCATCATCTGGTCGCACATTCCTCTCCTATCAGTGCAGCAAACTGAATCTCCTTTTTCCTCTTATCAGCTGTTAGGAATTTTTCTATCATTGCCCCTCTCTGTCTCTTCTTTCCTATCTCCTTTGCTCTCTCAGTCAGACTCCACTGCTCCCTCCACCCCCGTCTTCCTGTCCCTTCTTGGAACTGTAAGACTGACACAGAGCAGAAACGGTTAATGCCCATTAAGATAAGGAAGTAAGGAGACGTCAGGCGGTTCCTAGGAAAGGCCGAAACCCAAACATCTCTGATGCTTTCAGCGTCATCATTGCAGGAAGGCCTCAGAACCCATAACCCGGTCTGAACAAACCGACAAACATACACAAACATATTTAGTGAATCATTATGAGTAGAAAGCTTAAGAGCTATTTTTCCTCATTACTTAGGTTTAAGAATCATTAAATAAGAGGCTGGAGCCTCCAGATGGATTTTTGCCCTCATGGAACATCTCAGTTTACAGTTTAGTTATATCATTACCAAGGTTAATTAAATTGACTAAGCATATGCCTTAAAAACATCAAATTAAAAGCTTTTATTTCTTCAAAAACTAAATGTATAGGCACATTTTTCTAAATTCTGTCCAGAAAACACATTTTCTGATTAATTCAGAAATAATTACCATAGCGACCCCGAGTGAATCTAAAATGTGTTTCACACATTCAACATCTAATTTAATGTGAAATATTGTCACAATGCAAATGGTTAATAGAGGTTGCCTTCATTTGTTAGAAAGCTGTTGTAGGGCTTGTCTATAGTTTCGTTTAGTCTTCTGAATCACTTGTCTCTATCGGGTTTCCAGGGGTACCGGAGCCTCTCCTGGCTGATTTCAGGCGAGAGGCAGGGTACATCCCGTACAGGTCGCCAGTCTGTTGTGGGGCCACACATAGTCAATCATCCACACAAACACTCATTCCTAAGGGCAATTTTATAATGGCCAATTAATCTATGTTAACCTATTAACCCTCTGTGTGCGAGAAAACCCACTCCCAATCGCCTCGCCCTCTCCAGGACTCGAAACTCAACCTTCAAGCTGTGAGGCCACTGTGCTAACCACTGCGCCACCATGCAGCTTGTTTATTGTTTTTTTTGTCTAATAATTCTCAAAATTCACATCACTTCATGGTCATGTATATTGTTTTACAAATGCTTTTATTTTAACTCAATCAAATAAATTGAGATAATTTGACTTCAATAGATTTTTTCACTTCATTTCATAAAATTTTACAAATGGGTCTTAAATGAAACAAACTGTTTGGAAACAGAATTTGCAAATGTGCAGATTTTGGACTGTCTTTTATTTTAATATCATATTTAGAGCTACACAAGACTCAAACTCTTTTAGACATAAAAGGGAGCTGTGGTAGTTTTTTGCAGGGTTTCTTTGTACATGTGCAAGACTTTTTGAATTATTTTAATCATAACACATCCAACATTCTTTAATTACCAAGAAAAACATTTTTCAATTGAAATTGTTTTACAAATAATTTGAACTTCATTTTCTGTGTAAAACATGTTGTAATCCTCATCTTGTAATATCAAAGCAAAGGCAGAGGGGTCTCTTTTTTCCACCCTGTCCTTCTCAATTGCCCCCATGTGATGACAGGGCAGAGAGAGAAGCTCTTTGTTCGTTATGAAGCTTACCTCATTTCAAAAATACCTGAAACCCTAAAGGATAATAAAAACGTGCCTACACTGAGGTACTTTTTTTTTTAGCTAAATCCAAACAACGCAATCCACAGAAAACAGAGATGTGTTTGTTAAAGTGTTTATTTTATTCTTTACCCAATTTTTCTTTGGTCAGATCTCTTTCTTTTTTACATCAGGTAAAACTATAGTTGGCGAGTGGTCTGATGTGGTGAATGGATTTCAGGCACGTTAGCTATATTCACCAGAAAACCTGTAATTACTCAGACAGCATTGCACCCATCAGACCACACCTCCACAGGACCAGTGCCCTGTAAACGTGTTAGTAGAGGGGTGTTTCTGTCCCTCTCTCTTCATACAGTATACTAAAAAAAAGGTCAAATACAGCAAGCCCCAAACCCCAACAAAAAACCCAGCAAAGAAAGGATGATTAATATTTCCATTTTTTAATGTATAATGATCCGGTAATTCTGTGTTTATCCTTGACTAACAAAACACATTTAAGAATATAATAGCTTTAGACTGGGGAAAAAAGTGTTGAAATAAATCAACGAATAAATAATTTTGTCCATTTAGATTTTAGAAAGAATAGAAATGATAGTTTTTTTAAGGAACAGGTCAAACTGCTGAATAAAATCTATCAAAATGTACAATCTACCAAACATCTCCATCTAATTAGAAGAATATTATAGAGTTGCAAGTGACCAAACAGGCACACAGGCTTGCTTTTCTCTGAACCTGCATGTAATCTTGAGCACTAAGTATTGGCTATCTTTTCATCAGTTTGGAGGTTGGCAGACAGAAATCTTTGAAACTTGATCCCCGTCCCCACCAAGCAATGTCTCCCTCACCCAAATTGGATGATTATATCCAGAACATTATTTTAACTTGGGTTAGAAGGGGAAGTCCTTTAATGCTGTGTACATTTCTCAGCTCTATGTTTTGCTGTTTCTGCTCTTTTGAACTCAGATGGGTGTGAAAGGGTTGACTGTGTTAAAGTGAAAATTTTCTCTGAATTTGTGGATAGTCAGCAGTGCCATATCATTATATCAACATCTACCGACTTCACACCACTGACACATGGAAAACTATTCCAGAGAAGTTGCTTTTGAAACAAATATGTATACAATGGGAAAGAATGGTACCAAAGCTTAACTGCAAAAAGTTTTCCTTTGACCTTCAGAATGTATCTAAAACAGGTAGTGTGGTGACACAAACCAAATCCTACTGGTATAAAAATATAAAACAAATATAACAAATATAAAATATGTTGAACAAAACAGTGATTTGTCCACAATTTTGCTATTTTAGTTTTATTCTAACCTTTTTTACAACAAACAGCCAGAACAATAAATTGTGAATGCTTAGAATAGTGATCAGTTTTTAATCATAATTAATTTGTTCAAACTCAAGATGTCCCATTTAAATAGTGAGAAACATTTGATGACAAGGCATCTGGTCTTTCTGCAACCAGGCCTAGAGTTCCACTGAAAATAAATTGGATCCTTTTCTAGCAAGAGTCGAACTCCAGTGGTGGCTTTTGTCACGGATTCTGTTTATTACTTTTATAGACAGAATTTCTAAGTGGGATCTAGTTCAGTAACCTTGGGTTTGGCTGTCTGATTTTTGTACAAAATGTGATCCTGTTGGCTTGATTGGGCCGTGATCTCCAACAAGATATTAATGGACCAATTTGCAATTAAGTGTAAAATGCACGAGAGGTAAAACAGCATCTTCACATCTAAAATCACATTCTTCCACCAGAAAACAGTAGTCTACCCTATACAAGCTAGCCCCGGGTGGAGAAGTTCTTGTATATCCAAGTCTTGTTGATGAGTGGTAAAAGGTTGGCGCAGAAAATCGACATCTGTGGTCATTATGCTACATTGGTTTGTTGTGGTGAAGAGAGAGGCGAGCAAAAAGCAAAGTTCTCAATTTGCCAGAAGATCTACATTCCTACTCTCGCTCATGGTCACCAGACACCAAAAAGCAGGATCACAAAAGTTAATGGCCAAAATGAGCTTCCTCCACATAGGTAGCCAGGTTCTCACTCAGAGAAAGAGCGAAGAGCTCAGCCATCAAGAAAGGACACAAAGTAGAGCTGCTGCACTTTTGATAGAGAGGAGCCAGATGGGGTGGTTCATTTATCTGTTTAGAATGCCTCCTGAATACTTCGTTAGTGAGGTGTTTCGAGTCAATCACACTGAGAGGAAACCGAGAGATAGACACATCACTTGCAGGAAGGACCGCAGTCAACCTGCAAACACCTCAAGATCCTCCTGACTGAGCTGAAATATGTGGCTAGGGTGAGAAAAACGTTGATTTTCCTGCTAAGGCTGCTGCCCCCATGACCCGGCTCAGAACTGTATTGTATGAGCTTAAAACCAGGCATGGTCATTTCCTCTTCAAATCGAACCAGACGAAATTTCTGTAAAACAAACACCAAATCAAATCCTAGTCTATGTCTCGGTCTTGTCACTTGTGGTTCATAAACAAGATTAAGACTATGTCACATCATTACAACAGCGAAGCTTAAACTATCCAATTACAAAAGTTTTTTGAATTCAGAGTATCCCCCCACCAAACTGAGTTATTCAAGACAAAAATGGGAACTGTTTACTGACTGCTTGGCAGAGAGAATTAGCATTAGCTTTGTCACAAGGGTAGGGTTCATATCAAGGTTATAGTTGTAAAGAAGTCACATGATATGATGTCACTTGCAGCTCATGTTTGAAGACGCTGGCCGCCAGACCCAACAGGTGAACAAACACTTAAATCTGAACTTCTGCACAACATTTCAGCTGCTTCGTAATCAGTAGGCTTCTCATGCCTTCATTTACTTAGAGGGTAGGTATGTAGAGCTAACATGTTTTATGTTTTTATGCAACTATAATTACCATAATATTTTGGAACTTTGACACTATTCACATTTCTTACAAATGTGCTGCAGGATTGGAAAAAAAAGATTAATTTGCATTAAAACTTGATGTTTTTGTTTAATTTACTAGTATTAAATCTCTCTAAATGGTTTGGCCATGCAATTATTTTTACAAATTGCAAATATTTTTTATAAAACATCAATTAATTTTTATTACTGTTTTTCAGTCATTTTTTTAAACCACTGCATCTTCACAAAATGACAAACTAAACAATATCTTTTTTTGGGGCATTTTTTTTTTGCCAATATACTGTTGAGAATAAGAAACAAAGCTGTCAAGACTAATACACGCTGTAAATCACCACACAGCCCTAATGATGCTGTCCTCACTCCAGTATAAATGAACCATGACGAAGGGCGTATACAGAGTAAAGAAAGTGTCTGCCATGCACGGCCCAAGTTTGTTTGTGCTCTTTCCCAGGCTGCTTGGATTCATTAACACTTAGCCCTTGGCAGAACTCGTTTTAACAAACAGTTGAGCTGGTAGATGACCACAGTCATGTAGCCTCCACAAAACCAGAGGACGAGGACTTCATCTCCACCCACCTACCCACAAATAACCCTGCTCCACCCTTTGAAGAACAACTTTATATTCTGTTCATCTTTGTCATGTGAAACTGTATTTATCACGGAATAAGTCACTGTATTTGATGGTGAATCGATGTTGAAGTCACGTTTTTAAGAAATTGTGGAACAAAAACCATTTCTGACATTAGAATTTTTTACGGTAAGAATTTGTTTAATCATGTGCTGTTTTGAAAAAAAAAAAAAAAAGAGAGTAATTTGTCGTGTTGTTATTTCCCGGCCACATCCTCGAGCCATTTTGAGAAGGCGTTTATAATATGTTGCATTTCCAGTCATACAGTCTTGCTTTGTTTAGACCCCATTATCTCGCCAGGTACTCCCCCTCCGTTCTCTCTAACCCTCATTCTCACCCACAATGCACCTGGAGCAAGGCCAGGGCTGCTGTTAATTTGGCCTCATTATTAAGTTAAATGCAGCACGGGCGGTGATGCTGGAGCTAATGAGCAGTGCAGAGCTGGCTGTTCTGCTCCCAGCCCTCTGTCCCAGCCATTAGAAAATTAGAGAGTGGAAAATGAGTCAAGGGTTGTTCAGAGCTTCAATGAAGTCCTAAATGAAACGCTCTCTGATCTAAGAGAAGCTTCCTTTTGCTTGAAGGTTTTGTGTCTTGACAATTATGTTACTACACTATAAGAATAAACACAAACTATTTCAATAGAAAAAATGTCTTTCTTTAAAAAGAATTAAAATCTGATTGATTTAACGTCTCTATTAAGCAACCCTGTAAAACCATGTCCGTCATCCATTTCTCATTGTGAGATTGTGAGGTTTAGGGGTCTTTCTGTTTGGATGACTTTAAAGGATTATTTTCTGCTGCCTCACTAAATAGTCTAAACATGACCACACCGGCCTTCATTTGTTCTTCACCTCAACACAACTTGTCCTGACCACACATTAACAATGTTTTTCTGGGCAATATTGATGAGAGAGGGGGCCAAAGCTTTGAAACTGAAACAGTAGCATACATAGTTCTGCAGGTGGCTCCATTTTGATATCAAAAGAAAGAAAGATCCCTTTTCTGTTTCAGTTTGGCCGAGCGATGTTTAGAGGAGAAAATTGCCCGAGGATAGAAGAAGATGGAAGGTAGATGATGACACTGGCAGATTCTCAAAGTTTATTTGTTGTAAGTGCTTACAGGCTTACACAACTTTGTATGAATGTGTATGTTTAGAATTGATTACAATTCTTTTCTAATGTGACATGGACTGCGTACAAGATGCAATTGTATCACTAAAATAGAATAATTTCAAAAAGAAAATCAATGCTATTGCAATGCTATTGTTATACAACACCACAAATGCAACAAAATCTGACCAAGGTTGGAAAAACAAAACTATTCATGGTTGCAAATGAAGAAATGTGGACACTGAATCAGCATTTTCAAACAAATGAAAATTTATCTGTAACTTATTATGTTTTTGGGTTCAAGGAGGAATTACGATTGAGCCCTAAACCCACGGGATAAATCACACAAGCAGTCACATTCCACCAGAGAAAACAAAACATGAGCTCTCAGTTTCATCTTTTTTCCCAGGCTACTCCATGTTGGTGAACAAGGAAAACTATCTGGTAAATCCAATACTGACCAGGACTGAACCAATTGTTTGGCCATTTTCTTTTCACAATTCTGGCATTGATCAAAGCTTTCATTTGGCACCTAAATAGACAAATTTCAGTATGAAAGCAAACATATAATTTATTTCCCATTATAAAAAGAAATGGAAACTATCTGGTTGATCGCATTTCAGGGGAAAAGTTTGGGTGTAAAAAAACCCAGAAACACAAAAATAAAGTGTTGTGTAGTTTTCTACTATCGATGTGACTTTTGCAAAACTTTTTATTTAAGTCATTTTTTTACATTTTTGTTTTGAAATATAGTCAAGGAAGCTATGAATTCTTCCCAGGAGTAGATGTTACTATTCCTTGTTGTAACATTCCTGCACAGACTTGTAGGATAAAAATTTGAACTGAGCTTATTTCATCTTATTTTGCTCCAGTGTATGACAGCGCACAGCGTATAACAAATTCCTGTTACAGTATTGTCCTCCTGCAAAACTGGCTCTGATGAAGTGCACTTAGCCATGTTTATAGCTGTCTAGGTTCAAAGAGAGGCCAGCAGCACAATGGAGCAGGGCAAGTTGGCTGCAGAGCAAGTGTTTGGGAAATGCCATCACACAGTAAAGAATTGAAACAAAGACAGAGAAAGAAGGAAAATACGGAAATATTTGTCAAAAAGTACAGTTGTGCAACAAAACAAAGTTTAAGAAATCTGCCAAAATTAGTACATATTCCGTTAAACATGTACACTTTCTAAAAAAAAAACAGCTTATCAGTAGAGGATGTAAGTTTTAAGTTGATGTGTAGAGTTATGATGTCAGCAAAGGGTTAAAGCAAAATATTGTAATAATATACATGGCCAGAAGACTAGCTTAAGCAGACAGACGTTGACAATCACACAATGAACGCATGAACGAAAGCATCTGTGACCTGTCCTTCAACTACTATCCAATGCTTTAATCCGGCTAACCTTGTCAAAACCAGCAGACCTCATTCAGAACAAGCAGATGACTTTTTGCACGCCAGCGGCCTCTATAAATAGACATTTCATTGAGAAGTAGCAGGCATTGTAAACAGTGCGCCAGCCTGAAGCTTTACTGAAAGCTAACCTGGGAAAGTGACATGCTTCAACCAAAAGGCATGCAGTACAATAACACAATGACACAACGGTAGCACTGTCCCTTCACATGCAAAGATCTTCTGAAAAATAACTGCTCAAAAGAACTTGAACACACTACACTCGAAATCTATTTACAAATGGGTATGTGTGTTTATATATTATTACAGTTTGCCAGAAAATAGGCTACTTGTGTACTCATCAAAGAGGTGTGATTTCCAGTTATTATTGCTCACAAACAGTCCCAGGCCTGAAAATTATAGTTTGTACGTTCCAACTTTTTTTTTTACTGTAAGGGCATGTTGCACATGGAACTTCCCAAACCTTTCCAGTGCAATTGATGACGTGGGATGACTCACTCTTACCCAAGTAGCTACATTTAACACGCAACAATTTAGTTTCCGAAGTATTTTGCTAAATTGAGTAGACTAAAAAATGCAAGAATAACACACTCTACCAATATAAACACACACTGAGTCAAAAGCGGATCATCTTTAAGAGTTTCATTTGATTTAAAATCACACTTTGATCTGATTAAAGGATTGGATTTATTGGTGAGCTTTTCTAAAATGTTTTACTTTGACTTCATGTGAAAGAGGCAGTTCAGACCATCTATTTCCAGGTGCTTTTCCCTTCTCACTTTGAAAACGTGTACAGACCGGCTCTTTCACAGAGCTGTGGCAAAACAACGAGGTGCTTCATCCCTGACTTCTGGTGACACTTGATCATCAAACTGCCATCAATTAGAGCATTAGGAGAAGTCATTAATTTTTCTGTGTTAAAGAAGGTGCTAAACTCCATGAACCATTTCCTCATAGCTCTGCTGAAATTTCATCCAGAGAAACTAAGGCCCCACAGAGAGGAAGAGGGATGTTGAGAGCTAACTGAGACGAGGGCTCTGGAGACTGGACTCACTAGAGTAGACCATGCCAGTTCAGGGGCAGACACAGAAATGACAGCCCTCTTTTATCATTCCCCCTCTCTCTACTCCCTCTTCTCTTAACAGCCAGGCTAGGAAACTCAGTACCACAATTCATTGTCTGCAAGTTCAGAGTAATCTTTCATGAGGAAGCATGCAGAGCTGAGAGGGAGTTAGAGATGGTGACTGACAACACTCCCCTTTTATGGCCTATGACCTAATGCAGGTAAAGTGTGGCTTAGCGCTAGACGGCAACCCCCAACTTCAAATACCAAATTTCCCAGTTTGAATATTTGTCAAACCTCCTGCATTGAAACTGCCAGCACAAGAGCAGAGTCAGTCTTGAGCAAAATTACAAGTTTCCATGCTGAAAGAAACCGAGAAAGACAGTCTCAATAAGCGCTAAGTTTCCACTTCTTTTCAGCACGACTGAAGAAAACTTATTTTATTACTACAAAAATCACAAAATAGCACACTAAACTGTACATTTTAGTAAGTCGAGTACAAACCGTGATGGAAAGATTACTTTGTTGAGCACAGCAGCTGTGAGGTTGTGTTTTAGAAGAACAGGAAACAGTGTGTTTGCTGTCTCATCAAAGATGTGCTTCCAGGTATTCCTCAAGTGATTAGTTCTCATTTGGCCCTCATCAAACTCTCCGCCACACCTAAGCGGCTGTGGGTTTACTCATTTTGAATTAATGCTTCACCCCAAACAACTTAAACCAGAGGTACAACTTAGTAACAAATCAAATAAAAACGTGTATATATGGTCTTGCATCCATATCCTCAACATTGAGTCCTGTGTTATAAACAGCACACTCTGGTGGAGAACCTTCATTTCATAACTCAAACTTACTCCACAAAGCTTCAACTGCTCTTGATAAATTGGTTTCATCCCACCATGAACTGGTCGGTGACAATAATTAAACCACCAAAGTTGAATGGCACAAGAAATTATTTTGATGTATATCTGACTCAAGCCCAAAAAGAGAAAACTTAGATAACTTTGACATATTTTCAAATGAAACACAATGTCATTTGATTTGTTGTTTGAAAATGACTACACATACATATTTTTAATTAGGATTGTATTATATCTGGCAACGCAACATGACTTATGGTTAATCAACAACCTAGAAAAAATTTGAATATGATGTGTCATCAATTTTTTTACACCCGAGTTTCTAACCGGACCTTTTTCTTACTGCAACAGACAACCCTTTAATACATCTCAGGTAACAAAACATTTGTAGATTTTTTTAAATTATTTATTTTAAAGAGCTATCATCTTAGAAATCAAAATCCACATCGCATAACAAAATGTGCTTGTGAATTTAATTTTTAAACCTTGTTACAAAGTGCCTCTACCGCAAAGATCACAGGCCTCCAGCTTGGAACACAGAAAAAGGAGGTGGTGAACAGTTGAACAGACTGAGATGTTGTGAAGAACTTTGTACTGCCAAAACCAACTCTGATCTCTGCTGTGAAAGCATCTGATCGCAAGAGCAGCCTGTCTGGCCTTAAGTGGAAGTGACTGCGTGTCTGAGAGGCATGTTACAAGTCAGAGGAAATTGGAGATAAACAGATAAAAGAATGCAATCTCTGCAGGAAGTAGCAAGGCACAGGGGGCAGGAAATAAACCTGTATTTAAGCTGATTACCCAAGGAGAGTCCCAGGCCCTTTCAGCACTCTGTACAGCCCGGATTTACCACTGCCAATGTTGTTAATTGGAGATTTGCTAAGGGAAAAAGGCCGCCTTGTCAGACTTGCAGGAGTGTTAGTGATGGCTGGATGGAGGGGGACATGCCGAGCTCTTAATTGGGTCTGTATGCTGTATCGGTGGCTGGAGCTCCGGTGATGATTGCCGTGAGCAGGTGGCCGTGGTGGCAGCTCCATGTCGGCCATCCCAGACCAGCCTGTCTGTTCTTGTCAGGACCTGGAACAATGAGCAGACAGCTCCTGAGCCCCACACTTATTACGCCAAGTTGGCGACCATGTTGCTTAGCAACACCTCCACAACCCCTTGACAACACCTCACTGGCCCCTCATTGTAACCTGCGGTCAGGCAGGAATACTTCCACGGTCCTGGCAGAGGAAACAAGGACAAAAACACAACTGCTTCTCACAGCACGAGTTACATTAAATCATTAATCACTTTTTCCTTTTGTAAAACACAAAGAGAATTATGTGCATTAACTAGTACTGTGGCTATAAAATTTTTTAAAAATCCCCATGTCTCACCAAAACGTTTTTTATTTGATCCTTTTTACTACAGCAGCTGAAAGAAATGAAATTAATGACCAAATAAAATATTCAATTTCTACTTTTGTTTGCACGAACTTCAGTCAAACAGAAGTTAAAGAAGTTTTTATGACTCCAATCTCCTTCCTTTGAGTGCTTTGGACAAATGAGCATGCTAATGCATTCATAAAAAAGTGGTAACTTTCACACATACACATGCAGAAGCTTAGATCATAGACTGTTCTTGCTGAATGTTCAAATTTACCAACTCTTGCATCAATAGTCATTTCCATCAATGCAGCAAGGTGGAGCAAAAAAAATGGTCAGCTTAACACAACAACAGGGTCTTCCATGAATCCCATGAACTTTGAAATCACGACGCTAAGACTTTGAAATTCTGAACAAGCTAACTTCATGTGATAAAGATGTTTTTTAAAAAGCAAAATAACAGAGATTGAAAGTCGGATTGATGCAGCGTCAGCGATAACTAGGACGCTGCATTGGTCCGTCGCGGTAAAGAAAGAGCTGAGCCAAAAAGCAAAGCTCTTGATTTACAAGTCGATTTACGTTCCCACCCTCACTTATGGTCATCATCTGTGGGGAGTGACCAAAAGAATGAGATCGCGGATACAAGCGGCCGAGATGAGCTTTCTCCGCAGGGTGGCTGGGCTCTCACTCAGAGATTGGGTGAGGAGCTCTGCCATCCGGGAGGAGCTCGGTGTTGAGCCGCTCTTCTTCCAGGTCGAGAGGAGCCATATAGAATGGTTCGATGCCCCCGAACGCCTCGCTGGTGAGGTGTTTCGGGCACGTCCCACCGGGAGGAGACCAAGAGGCACACCCCGCACCCGCTGGGGAGACTATGTATCACAGCTGGCCAGGGAACAACTTGGGATCCTTCCGGGTGAGCTGGAGGATGCAGCCAGGGAGAGAGAAGCCTGGGCTTACCGTCTGAGGTTGTTGCCCCCGTGGCCCGCCCCCGGATGAGCGGACAACGACGGAATGGAAAATAACACTCAAGAATTTAATATAAAATTTGGATTCACAATAAAAGAGCTGCAAAACTTTTCATTGTAATTTTGATGTTTTCTTACAAATGCCATCAGTTCATTGGATAAATATCAGCACCACAAGAATATACCTATTCTTTAGCTTCAGTGAGATTATTTTGGACCATAGTCAGTCAAAGTTAAATTGGAATTTTGATGAATGCAGCAAATGAAGTGTAAAAGAATCAATCATGTGAGGATCTGACTGAACCGACATTGGAGAAGGGCATGATTTGGAACACTGCTTGTCCAAAAAATGACAGGAAACTGTGGAATGACATCAGCCGCGGCACAGTGCTCAGTCTGTTTAATGAAACGAAACATTCACTGGGCTTCTTTTACGCCTTTTAATATATGAGGTGCACCTCAAGACTCTAGTTGTGAATTGAAAAAGGACACATTTCATGAAACCACTGAAGAAATTGGAGCGGAGCTGGAACTCAATCAAAACTAACATCATACCTAACAGCAGTGACTAATCGAGCTGTAATAAATGTTATTTTCTCTTCTCTCTGCTTAAAAAGAGTTGGCTTGAATATGTTTTCACGTTTATATGAATTATTGAGGTTGCTCTAATTCATTCAACAGTTCGCTCAGAACAACATATACCAGAGTTGTTTTAAACGCTGTTTAACCTGAGTGTATAATTACAAAAGAAGGTTATTAAAACAAATCACTTCACACAACTTTTCACCTTTGACAAAATCTACATCAGTAAGTGTTACTGTTTGATTCTCGACTGAAACTGAGTTCTCAGGCCTGTCTCTGTCAGACAGCCCAACTGAAGTACCAATATGGTGATTCTTTGTCCCAGGCAGTTTCTACATCTGGAATGTCGTAGGTTTTACTCTCAAACAAGTTGGGTGGTGTTTTTAGAGATCAAGGCTACTCACATGCCAGACGATCAAAGTGAGCAGGGCTGTTCCGACAATGTTCACGTGCAGCTGTGTCATTCCTGGAGGTGTACTTTAGTGTTGGGTGCTAGACCTCACTGTGGAAATACTTGTAAACAAATGTTTTTGTCATCATGTTCACACATTCCTCCAACCAATGGGTCTTTTCAAAATAATAACCCCATCATTAATGGCGGTAAAGATTACAGCATGTCGTCTTTTTGCATTTAGGTACTACAAAAATGTAACACCCTCATTCTCAGTAACGATTTTGGATAAAAATTTCATCTTTAGTGGACTGCACGGCGACCCAATTGTTAGCATGGTGGCCCCTCAACAAGGTCAGAGTCCAAGTCCTAGTCCTAGAGTGGGGTTGAAGCTTAAACACCCATCTTCCTGTGTGGAGTTTGCATGTTCTCCCCGTGTTAGCATGGATTTCTCCCACTTTCTAAAAACATCCATGTAAGGTTGACAGGCCGCTTCAAAATTGCCCTTAGGAATGAGTATGTGTGTTGTGTGTGTGTGTGTGTGTGTGTGTGTGTGTGTGTGTGTGTGTGTGTGTGTGTGTGTGTGTGTGTGTGTGTGTGTGTGTGTGTGTGTGTGTGTGTGTGCGTGTGTGTGTGTGTGGTTGTCTGCGTGTGTGGCCCTGAAACAGACTGGGTGACCTGTTCAGGGTCTACTCTACTTCTCGCCTGAAATCGGAGGGTAGGCTCCGTCAACCCCATGTCCCTTTAGGGATAAGTGGTTCAGAAGATGAAATAAAATGTTATCTTTATTAATTGTCATGAAATACCACTAAATTGTATTTCAAAGCAAATCTAAAGTTTAAAAAAAAAAAAATCATTTATAACCATGTATGCTTTCTGAAAAAGCACCAGAGATGCAAATACACCAAACTTATCCATAAAGTTGTTTTAGCACCAAATTTCATAAGTTTGCTGGTTATGGTAACACAAAACTGGTTTTATTTTCCAAAACCCTTAGTATAACTTATTATTAGGGACTGCAAAATACTGCAGTCCCTAATACTACTGTCCCTAGTATTTTGCAGTATTTATCTTATATTAGAAGATAAATAGGCAATTTAAATAAACCAAATTTGAATTGAATTTGGTTTATTATAGATGATTAGGTGTTGATGACATAAAATTACAGACTGGTGACCTATTTGGGGTGTACCCTGCCTGTCGCCTGAAATCAGCCGGGGTAAACCTCTAGCATGTGCTGTTCCCTGATGTACTCATTTCAAACCTGTCCATCCTGGTCACTCCAAGAGAGATCCTCAGCATCTTCATCTCTGCTACCTCCATCTCTGCTTCCTGTCTTTTCTTCAGTGCCACTGTTTCTAGACCAAACAGCATGGCCAGTCTCACCACGGTTTTGTACACTTTCCCTTTCTTTCTAGCTGAAACTCTTCTGTAGCACATCACACCTGATACTTTCCTCCACCCATTCCAGTCTGCCTGAACACACTTCTTCACCTCTTTTCCACACTCTCCAGTGCTCTGGACTGTTGATCCCAGATACTTAAAATCTTCCACCTTTTTTATCTCTTCTCCCTGTAACCTCACTTTTCCGTTTGGATCCCTCTCATTCACACACACGTACTATGTCTTACTCTGACTAATCTTCATTCCTCTTCTTTCTAGTGCAAACCTCCACCTTCCAGCTTTTCCTCCACCTCTAGGGATAAATAAATATTGGATGAATAGGGATAAATATTGAGATAATATTGAAATGTAAATCTCTGGGAATATGTGTATTTGTTTATGGTCAACTAGTTTTAAAAAAATTCTCAAAGTAAGACTCATTCCATGTTTTTGAAGTATCCGTACTGACCACACCATTCCAAGATATGCTTTTCAGAGCAGTAATATTGTGTTTTAAGACAAAAAAAGTGGAATAATATACTCAGATTTAGTGTTTGCACTTTAGTTTTTATTTAGTTAATAATAATTTGGAGGATTTTGGTTCAGGAACTCTTAAACCAATACAGTGATCTTGTGGTGTGCCCAATTGCTAAACTTACATATCTTCTACCTTTGTCCTGCCATGCTTCCATCTGTTTTTCACAGATTTGCACACTTGTACCACTGCAGTGTTTTGGGTCTGAAAAGTCAGTATGCCTGCACATGTTACCCTCTTTGTTCAGGGGGACTGAAGAGAAGAGCTGATGATCCATCATCAATATTTGCTTTAAATAAAACGTTAAGAATAGCTTAGGTTTCTATGACCTACAACTAGAACAAAAGCATAAATGTCATGAACCAGGCCTCCAGTCTTTCAGAAGTGATTTATATGATCAAGGTGTTAGGCTTGGCTTTCTTTGGTGTAACTATATATTACACATGAACCTAAAGCTTTCCATTTTCTGCTCTTTCAGTCATGATGAATGGGGCAGAGTTGATATTTATTTTTTATCTTACCCCTAAAATGTCTTTCACCACATCTGTAGCCAGGCAATTGGACACCTAAGATTGAAAAGGCTTACCAAACAAGAAAAACTGAGCTCCAAGACCTTCTAATAATGACTAATTACACAAAGCGAAAAATTTGACTTTGAAAAAGGAAAACACACTGGGTTTCCTTTTGGCAGGCCTGGCATGTTTAACTTAGAATAACAAGAGAGGTCAACTTACTCAGTCTGCTTCACCACACTTAGAAAGATGGAAAGATCACAACAGAAAGAAAAGAAGTAGAAAAAGGAAACGTTATTAATCATATTGCAGTCTACTGGTCTGATGGAAGAGTTTTTAAATTTTGGGTTTTTTGGATGGTCTAGAAATAAAAGGGTGTGAAATGGGAAAGCTACGTATGGGTGGTCAATTAGTTTGCAAATTTAAGCAGTGCAAAAAACATCCAGTTTTACATTAAAGTATTTTGTTGCCATCTCTCAGAGCAATCATCCGTATTAATGGGTGAATCAAATTGAGGTTTGAAGTGTTTTGGAGCTGTATGTTGCAAAAGTGTACTCATAAATCCAAACCTGATTTATCGGCAATTATTGCCAAAAAAATCTCGGTCGACCACATATTTTAAACCATTTTAGGGCCATGTGATCAGTGTTCTCTGCATCACCACCACTTTTTTGTTTCACATAATATTGCACAACTTTTCCAGTCTGACTAAATGGACTTGCATCACTCCTGAAAGACTGAGCAAAAAAGTTTGAGAAAAAAAAAGTGATCTTTATCTTTTAAAAAATTCTCTCTTTGGGTTGGTTTGAAAGAAAATGTTTAAAATAATAAAGTTTTACTGGAACAATAATGAGGATAAAGTTGTAAATTTATAATCCACAGCTGCATTGAGTTCTCAGCGATTGGCTTACACACAAACTGGTGTTGATGGACGAAAACCACACAGTGGATCATACCACAGAGCTGTGGTTGATCTGGTAATCAACAGTTAAATCAATCATCCTCTCTGATTTAGAGACACAAGTATCCATTGGGACATGGCTGACTTAGTATCATGTTTATGTGAAGAACTAAAGCAAGTTATCCTTTCTTTAACAAACTGATGATGGCAAATGATGTGTATCATGCAGGTGATAATTTAACCATATGTTGTTACATTTTTTTTACATCTCTATTTTAATCCCCCCTCAAAAAAATCTATACTTTCACAGTTTTATTTACATGCCGCAGGTTTGATTAATTGTTGCCATTATGATGCTTTGATGCATTTTTTTTAACGTGTGTGCGTGCCACACTGCATGGATACGTGGGTGGGCGTTCATGTAAAAGGAATGTAAAAGTTTAGATAGGTCCCTGGAAACAAAGACCCGGTGATCCCCGCAAGTCTTTTCTTCTTTTCTTAGCACCCTCACAGTTACATGCAAGAGGAAATATACCACAACCCCCACCCCACATTTCCCTTCACTTTCCATACAGGACCTGAGTCATGGTGCATCTCCATTGTGCAGTTTTTTTTAATGTTTGAAGAACTTTATAAATAGAATATTGTTAGATTTTTTTGTTACTAGAATCAAACAAGTCCCTTCCAGCCTTCATCTATTTTTGTTTTTTCTTATCCATATATCAATCTGCTGTTCATATCGGCTTTCTTCTGAACCGTTTGTTCAACTGTGGATTGCAGGGTGTCAGAACCTGTTGTACCAGGTACGAGTAAAGAGATCGGTAAACCTTTTACAAGTCTCCAGTTTGTTACAGGGCTGATATATTGGTTTATCTGATTCATAAAAGAACATTGTACATAAACTGGTCTCAGAACTCCAAAGGATCTGCTTTCCATTTCAAGAAATGGAGACACTCCGTGTGATCTTTTGAAAGACTTATCATCAACCTTCTCTGCTTTACTACCTCAGTTAATAACTGAGTCATGATTTCCTGATAACACTGTTCAAATGTCAACCGTACCCCCTCCTTTTCATTTTCTCTCTAGGTTTACCTACCCTTTTTCTCACATCCCTTCTGGAAGGCCCCTCATCCAAAGTGCCCGGCACTGCATTCCACAGACAGTGGGAGCACCTTCAAATGCTGTAAAAGCACAGCAGACCACCAATCACTCGGCATGTGCAGAGAATGAGCTTCAGCCTCAGCTGCCACCAAAGCCTCAGCAAAAAGTTGAAGCCAATCCAGTAAGGGCTTTGACTAGCGAGATATTACAGAGTAGTCGCAAAACTGTCTGCATGATGACAAGGAGAAAACAACTGTCTCTCTCAAGAAGCCCAGTGATAACTATCCAGTATTAGCCACCTCCAAGCTGTTGAGACTGGCTCCAAGAAAACCCTTGTGCCCAGTGGGGCCCCCCTCTTGTCTGTACCGGGAGGCTGGCAGCTGCAAGATTGGGCCACACGCCCTAGAGTGCCTTTTCAACTGACCCCCAAATCCTTAAGGTCCCCCATACTTTGGCAAACAGATCCAGTTTCTGCCTGGCAAGACTTTTACATGCATACCTTACAGACCAATAATGTTTCAGAATGTGAATAAATACCAAAATGTAGCAAATGAAAAGTACAAAAAAGTAAACACAAAGCCAATGAGGAACTGTGTCAGTTAAGTGAGGAACTGACAGAGATAAAGATCAAATAGAAACTTGACTTTAATGTGGCTTTATAATGAATAAAACAAGAAAAGTTTGACATGATTTGCATCAGCAATAATTTTTACATCAAAACATGGCCTACATTTACTATAATTATTCAACTTGCATCATTTACTAATAATTGTCTCCATTATCTTTCTATACACAAATGATATCTTAGAATAGATCAACAAAAATGCTGTTCAGCGCAAGACAGAGATGTAAGCATGGAAAAAAAACAGACATGCTACCTTGTAACATGCACTGCTGGTTATTTAATCTCAAGAAGCAGTTGGATCTTCAGTGACCACATCGTGTTACTGAACAGCTGCTGCGCCATCTCTGCTGACAACACACACACACACGCTGTCAAAATTCCTTTTGCAAGGGGAATTTAATCAGATTTCTTAGCTGGATATCTATAAACAAGATAGTCTAAGAATATTTTTACACATAAGTTGAGAAAACAATAAAAACACAACTTTACTGAATGTTTGCAGAAGTGTTTATCACTTTTCCATCGTACGACATCATAACCATACTGTATCCTTGCAACTCAATAACTTTAGTGATTTTTCATCATTGTGAATCAAAGCTTCATCACTTTAAATTCAGCTGTCAAAAAAACACAACAAAAATTTACAACATCAAAACATTAGACTATGAAAAAGTTACCATCCACAGCTTTCTTATTCCCACAAACTTACACAGATGTCCCCTGAGTTGCCTGGGCTGCAATTTTAGTCTTAGCTGTGCCTTCATGCTGTTTGATTATCATGGTACACATCTGGATGAACTTAGCAAAGAAATCCTATAAAGACCCTAATGGGCTCTTCAAACATTTTTGAAGACTGATTAAGAGCTATTTCAGATCTTGTTCACACAATAGGTTCCATCTGTGTTTTATTTTAGTTCCCACTTAATTTGTGATCTTCATCACTTGCTTCAGTTCGGTCCAGTTGGCGTTTTAGATGATCTGGAAGATAACTTGAATCCATTACAAATCATTTCAGATAAGATTCTTGAGTCAACATTTAGGGACTGATCCTACGAATTTATAGAGAACTGAAAGCATGCAATTAATATTTTGTTAAAGTTTTTTGTTAAAGATTTGTAAAAAAAAATGTGATGCACAGCAATCAGTCTCTTTAATGTCTGACTTCCCCTGCAATAAAACTGTTATTGGTAGTCATGCCAGGCAAATTTACACCAACCTAATAGCCTGGTGAAATCACCAACTCTTCTTGCTTCCATCATCAGAGTGACCTCTGAGTTTTATAGGGGAGACTGACATCATGAACTTCATGTGTTACAAATTAGGCTTCCTGGCACCATAAAGTTGACACCTGCCACTTCAAACCTTTCTTTGGAACAAAGTTTGATCAATGAATGACCAAAACTAATCAATTCATCAATGCACATAATGTGTCTGATTAATGGCAACCCATTATAGAGACAAGTCTAAATAATTTAATCATGCAAATATCTTGTAAATTCGAAACCGGTATCAACAAAAATTTATATTTATTTCAGTATCAACAGTTGGCCACAAGATGTCGCCATTTTCAATTATCCTTGGCTGCCTATGCTGCTTTCATGTGCTCATTTTGATGATTGTAATTTCTGCAAATTTGGATCGCCACTAAAGTGACCTAAAAAGTGACCTAAAATGACCTAAAACTCCTATAAAAAACCGAGTCTTTGTCATGGCTTCACTTTGTTTTTCTGAACACATTTAAATGGAATAGTGTAGATAAGTATATTATCCAATTTTTTTAAACAACTTAACGGAGCTTAACTTACCATTAATCAAATAACATTAAAACACTCAAAATTCAATTTGTTTTCAACTAAAATGAAGTACCCCCGTTTTATTATATAATGAAACATTCAAATAATTTTTAAACTTTCGAAAGGAACGTTTACAATTTTCTTCTAGTACCTGAAGTACACAAATAGCGGAAGTGACGTTGTTAGCATAACGGGAACAAAACTTTAGCAGCTTTTAGCTGTAGCTAAATCAAACACTAAAATAAACGATCAAATGCTTGGCTTCTATTGGTATTAAAAAGCTAGATTTTATTGTACGTTTCTCTCGCTCTGATTGTGATTTACAACCACTGTTGAATAAAGACATAAAGAGGTAAGAATGCTAATGTTTGGTCTTTATGGAACAAAAATGTGTTTTTAGCAGGTTGATTCTATTTCACAAAGAATGCCATTTCTTTTCATATGAAGTGTCATGTCACTCTGTACTTTAAACAACGCCATATGTTTTGTAGCTAATGCAAACCTCACATTGAGATGTCTTTGGTCATTCACTCGAATAATTGTGGAGGAAAAATAAATAACAGTGGTTGATATTTTCTTTTTCTGTCTTTTATTTTGTAGGAATGCTCCCATCACATCAGTAACCATGCACAGCCGTCTGCAGGAGTTAAAGAAAGAAGAGGAGACCCTCCTCAAAATCAAAATAATGCTGCAAGATCAACTGAACAGATTAAAGGTGAGAGAGTTTCAAATCAACCTGATTCCTCAATGGATCTGATTGTACAGATTTTGAGGTATGATCAACTGATTAATTCATTAGTTTTCATCCACTTGTTTGGAGTGGGATGGCAGAAGTGTATCAGATCAGTGTCATGAGGATTTACCTTAAAGCTGCTCTTCTTGTCTTTAAGTTTCTCCATGGTATAGCACCAAAGTACACCTGTGAAATGCTCCTGTCTTGTGTACCATCGAGAACAGGGGTGTCAAACTCAGATTCTCGAGGGCTGGTGTCCTGAAGGTTTTTAATGTGTTGTTGCTTCTACACACCTGATCCAGGATATGTGTTCCAAATTTTATTGACTGTTGATCTTACTTTGTGTGCATCAGTTGTATTGAGACACCAGCCCTCCAGAACCAGATCTTGACATCCCTGATCTAGAACTCAGAGGACCTCTGGCTTCATCCTCCTGCTGGTCTAAAGTCAGGACTAAAGATGGAGAACAGACTTCCTGAGACTGTGATACAGGCCCAATGTTTAAATCTAGGCTGAAAACACATCTGTTTAATTGTGCATTTAACTGAAGATTAATCACTCTTTTTATTGTTTTCATTTTAGTTTTTTTGTTTTGTTATTTTAATGCATTTTCTCCATCTTGTAAAACACTTTGAAAGCATGCTTGCGATGCTTTCTGCTTGTGTATGAATTGTGCTAAACAAATAAACTTGCCTTGTACCACCAGTGCAACGTTAGCAACACAATTTGGATTGCTTGTTCATTAGAACATGTTAAAGCTTTGTCAGAAAGGTAACATGGACAGATGATGTCGGCACATCCTCCCTAAATATTTAGGCCTGGCAGGTTTGACCTTCATCCTTCTCACCAATTGAATAAACTCCCTGTCATTTGGTGATCAGATGACATCTCTGCCCCCCAGTTCACTACGCTTTAAGACATAATAATGCCAATAGAGTTTGGTAGATGGAAACTTCTAAAGACCAGATGTCAAATCTACATGAAGAGACGCATATACCTGAACATTGTCTTTGTAACAGAACAATTCTTTGTTTCAGATCAGTTATTGATCATATAAGAGTTTTTTTCCTAGTAAGGCAATGCCGTTCATACAAAGAAAAAAACTGCACAAAAAAGACTTTTGAGTCAACATCTACAAATTTAGATGAAGATATTTTTTTTCTAAGTGGGAAAAACAAAAATATAAAAAAAAAACTCTATTAACTTTTTTTGTCTGTGTCATCTTTTTTTCAGTTTGAAGAAGGAGCGCTGAAGTCCATCCTCAATGCACAAGCAAAGGGAGAAAGTGGCGGACACTCATTTTACGAAGTGCAGGTCAATGAAGCTCACACAAAACAAAAGACAACTATTCAAATCAGGCACTGTTATATCCTGATATTGTCACATTTTATAACATGTAGAACACAGTCTCTACATATTACATTGAATAAAACTGTCAGTAGCACATTAAAGGGAAGTGATTTTTTTTCCAGAAGTACTTGTGCTGTGCATGTGCAAAGTACTTGTGCTGTGCATGTGCACTTGTGCTGTGCATGTGCAAAAAATCTATCCAGTTATTAATGCAGTTGTGTTTGCTTACATGTGCTGACCCAAATCACTGAACTATTATTTATTGCTGTAAAACTTCAATGGAGATACCACACCTTCACATCTTCAACACTCCACACTGACTGTCTTTTAACTGCGGTGTAATAAGAGCTCTCAAAGGTGCTTATTTTCCCCTTCATTTTGTTCCCTTAGAAACCAGTTAATCCAGATAACGAGAGCGAGATCAATCAAACTAAACTCTGTCTGAATAATGCTCCAGAAATGGAAGAGGAAGAAGATGAAAATGATGAAGAGCATGATGAAGAGGATGACGAAGAGGAGAATGATGATGATGATGATGACCTCAGGTACATTCCTGAGGAAGACGAAGATGACGATGATGATTACTGAACTTTTGGGAGTATTTCTATTTGCACTGATGAAGAACAGTGATATCTAAGTGAACAGACGTGTTTAATCTGGATAGAGTGAATAATTTAAATGATGTGCAGTTCTTGCTGTAGCTTCATTTCAGACACATCATCTGTTGTTCACTATCTAACTCGAATTTAGTAGAAACTGTCTCACTGATACACAGTAAACAACTATTTATCACATGCTGATAAAGTAGCTTCCTGGATGTATTCACAATGTTAATATAAAGACGACCAACGTTCATCTTAGAAAGATAAAATCCATCGCTGAGTTTGAAATGTATGGCTGGGCCATATGAGGATATAATCTGTTATGTAAAATATGAGCACAAATAAACGTTTTGTACATGTTGCACTTGACTTTGTGAATCATATGTTTTTATTCATAAAGTTTTACTACCAGCAAGTCTTTCCAAATTTAATTAAATTTTTAGGATAATCTGTACATTGACAAGTGAAGTATTGCCTCGATCGTAACCAAACACATTGGTAATGCAGTGCAAACACTTTCTGTTAGCAAACCATTCAGCATTTTCTAAACAGGTAAAACAATACATCGGCCCAAACAACCTCATCAGCTTTTACTCTGACAGCAGGGACAGCTCTGGAGAAGGGTGGTGCGACATCAGGCAACACACAATAGAGACTGCTGCATTAGATATATACTGCTTTTTACATACTGTTCCTGCTCCAGGAGATCCTCATTACCTCACGGACTTAAACCTGAGCTTACAAGCAGCAAATGCATTCCTAATAAAGTCTACAGGTAATTTGATCTGCAATCATTTTTGTGTTTGATAGAAGTTATTAAGTTTTTCTACTAGATAAGTACTGAAAGTAAGAGAGGATGGGATGTTAAAAAAAAAAGTGGCCTTTAATTAGTAAAAAAAAAAATCCATGATACTTTTTAAGTTACTATTTATGGAATAGACAGGTTTCTAATCCCAAAGTTTGCTGACTGTTTACTACCCCGTTAAGAATGTAAGAAACTTTAAATAAGAATATTGGAAACAGAAATGCATCTTGGATTAAATTCATAAAATATTTTGTCCCCATAATTCAAAGTTATGTTTCTTTTAAAGTTGCTCCTTCACCTCATTGTTATTTCATAGTAGACTATAAATAATAATGTCTACCTATCTGGCATTGGCTTTGCCTAAAGAGGTAAAGCAGAGTTTGTAAAGGATCTGTCTGCTTCAGCAAGTTGAGCTTCCACTTCATTGAGTTTGAAAAGACCAGTTTGGCACATTGTATCACTGGATGTTTCCAGAATTTTATGACTTTATTCAGCATGTTTTGTCTTTCTGTTTCCAGTCTGCAGTAATTTGTAAATTAGCTTGAAAGTAAAATATTGTATGGTTGAAATTAAATGTGACAGCTTTATGTGTTCAGACATCCGTGCAGAACTGCAGCAGAAGGAGAGTAACTGTGCTGCAGGTTTAGGAGGATCATGCTGCTTCGTTGGGAGGTCAGTGCATGCCATGTGCTTATGCTGGTGCTGTGTCTGTCTACGGCTGAGGACTTCGACTGGACAAAGAACAACCACGGCTCCTTCTATTATGGCACTTTTCCAACTGGTAGACACCAATTTCTGTTTGGTTTAATGAAGCGGATTCAAAAGAATTTGTGACCATATTTAAAGGTGTTATGAAAGGATTTAATAAATTCCGTTTTTGGCGTACGGCTCTGATCAGCTTCACTGACTGGACTTAAGCTTATAAATAGGTGTACTTTAATAAAAAAAAAGTGTATTATGTCATGCCAGACTTTGTGAAACATTTAAAACCTTAGCCAATCATTTTAGTTCTGTTGTCTTCCGCGTATCCAGGGCCAGGTCGTGAGGGCAACAGCCTCAGACGAGAAACCCATGCTTCACTTACCCAGGCTGCATCTTTCAGCAGCTGGGGTGAGGATCCCGAGGCGTTCCCTGGCCAAATGCGAGACATCGTCCCCTTCAGCAGGTCCGGGATCTGCCCCTGGGTCTCCTCCTGGTGTGACATGTCCGAAACACCTCACCATTGAGGCATCCTAACCAGATGCCCAAACCACCCTATCTGGCTTCTTTTGACCTGGAGGAGCAACAGCTTTACTTCGAGCTCCTCACTCTATATCTGAGTGAGAGCCCAACCACCCTGTGGAGGAAGCTCGTTTTGGCCGCTTTTTTTGTGATCTTGTTGTTTCGGTCACCACCCACATTCATTTTACTATGGTGAACAAAAACATTGGCCCAGAACCCTACAATGACTCCAACTTCCTGGTTTAGGTGACAAATAAGTATTTCTTTTGGTTAGAGAAACAAATGCTGAAGATACCAAGTAGATTGGGGTGAGAACTAATGCATGTCCTAAGTTCACAAAGACTTGATTGCAGATCTTCAACACCCCCTTTAACTTGAAACTCCCCCCCTCATCTTTCAAAGGACTGATATTCTTGTTTTTAGGATTTTCGTGGGGTGCCGGAAGTTCAGCCTATCAAACAGAAGGAGCCTGGGACAAAGATGGAAAAGGATTGAGTATATGGGATGTGTTCAGTCACAAAAAAGGCAAAATACAACAAAATGAAACAGGGGATTCTTCTTGTGAGGGTTATTACAATATCAAGGTAAGACATTTAAAAAGAAACAAAACAGGAGAAAGGCAGAAGCACAGAAAAATCTAATATTTTATTTGTATACAGGAGGACGTTTCTTTAATGAAGGAGCTGAAGCTCAATCACTACCGCTTCTCCATCTCTTGGCCCAGATTAATTCCTACTGGCATCAAATGTGAGTAACTACTAGAAGTCAAGATTATAGGAATTTATCTAATAGACAAAATTTAATTTGTGAACATTTCTTTTAGCTGATCATGTAAATGAAAGGGGAATACACTACTATGATCAGCTGATCGATCACCTTTTAGAAAACAAAATCACTCCCATAGTTACACTCTACCACTGGGATCTTCCGCAGGTTGGTACTCTTAATCCTAACGCCCTCAAATTTAAAATATTGTGTCTTTTAAATTATCCTGTATTGATTGTTTTTCCAGGTACTACAAGAAAAGTATGGTGGCTGGCAGAATCTAAGCATTGTAAATCATTTCAATGAATATGCCAACCTATGTTTTGAGAAATTTGGTGACAGAGTAAAGTACTGGATTACTTTCAACAATCCATGGGTATGTTCAGAATCAGTTATACATTAAATCATGTGCAGAATCTATTTTTAGTTTTCACAACAAGATATCTATTGTACATATTGTAATATTTAAAATGAGTTTTTACTTTATAAATTGCCGAAGCTCCATCTTATCTTCAAAGCAAAGGTTTGTTTTTTATTTGCTCACTTGTCGTTATGTTCTTTGTAACTATGTAATGGATCAATAGAAGGGGATTATAATGGGCTGCCACAATGCACACCTCATGGTTATTGGTTTTTCAAAGCATTCAAAGCAAATGATTTGATTCTATTTTTTTTCACAATGACACAAATGCAAAAGTCCAAAATCTATCAAATGATTTATCATCCATCTTTAGTCTGTAGCCGTTGAAGGTTATGAGACAGGTGAACATGCTCCTGGGCTGAAGCTTAGAGGAATAGGAGCTTACAGAGCTGCACATCACATAATCAAGGTAGGAGACTGCCATCATTGATCTTAGATTGAGAAAACATTTTTCATCTGAATTTAAACTCAGGGTTTTGTTTCTATAGGCACATGCTAAAGTTTGGCATACTTATGACACACAATGGAGGGCAAAACAAAAAGGTAAAAATATAAAGATTTAATTATCCTGTAAGTGTTTTTGTCTTTTTTGATTAAAAAAAAATGTTTATTTGGGTACTGTTAACATTTCCAGGCCTGGTTGGGATCTCCCTGTCAGGGGACTGGGGCGAGCCTGTGGACATCAGCAATCAGAAAGATATTGAAGCTGCTGAGAGATACGTTCAATTTTATCTTGGATGGTTTGCAACACCAATCTTTCATGGAGACTATCCTCAAGTAATGAAAGACTTTGTCGGTGAGTTATATGGTCAATGCTCATGAAACTTGAAAGTAGTGTATAGTAAGTCACAACTACAATCCATTTAAATTTGTGTTTATAGGAAGGAAGAGTGCTCAGGAGGGACTAGGAACATCTCGATTACCTTCATTTTCCCCACATGAAAAGAGCTATATAAAGGGGACGTGTGACTTTCTTGGTATTGGTCATTTCACCACTCGTTACATCACCCAGAGAAATAACCCATCAAGCCGAAACAGTGGTAGTAGCAGCTACTTCACAGACCGCGACCTGGCTGAGTTGGTTGATCCACGGTGGCCAGATCCCGGATCAGAGTGGCTCTACTCCGTGCCATGGGGATTCAGACGACTGCTAAATTTTGTCAAGGTATCTTCTTGCTGCTTATCAGGGGTAGGGTTGTGGGGTCAATGGGTTCAGTACGGATAGTCATGCGTTCCTTTGCCAACTGTTATATATAATCCCCCCAGTGGGTTGTGAGACTGCCTCTGGTTCTCCTCTCGGTGGGATGTGCCTGGCACACCTCACCAACAAGGAGTTCAGAGGCATCCTAACCAGATCCCCGAACCACCTCATCTGACTTCTCTCAAGCCAGAAGAGCAAAGGCTCTAATCCAAGCACCCACCGGATGGCAGAGCTCCTCAGCTTTTTCCAGAGCGAGAGCCTAATCACTCTTTTTAGGAAACTCATTTTGGCCGCTTGAATTTAGGATCTTGTTCTTTCGGTCACCACACACATCTGGGGAACATAGGTGAGGGTGGGAACGTCATTCGACTGGTAAATAAAAATTTCTGCTTTTTGGTGCAGCTCTGTCTTACTATGATGAACCAATTCAACATTCTAATTATTGTAGATGGTACACTGATCCATCTGTCAGTTTGTTACTTCATCCTTCCCTTACTTGTGAGCAAGATCCGGGGATACTTAAACTCCCTGACCTGTACGGTCAAAGATCAGTTTTTGTCCGTACAACAATCAAAAATGTTGAAACTTCTGAAATGATCTTTCGTTCCATTCTGCTTTAGTGACTCTGTCTCACTCCTTCTTTGTAGACTCAGTATGGAAATCCTATGATTTATGTGACTGAAAATGGAGTTTCTGAGAAGATGATGTGCACTGAGTTGTGCGATGACTGGAGAATACAATATTTCAAAGACTACATCAATCAGTTGTTGAAAGGTGAGTTATCTCACTTTAAAAAAACACATAAATTTATATGCTCAATTTTTTTTATCCTCTTAACAGCTATAAAAGATGGAGTCAACGTGAAGGGCTACACTGCCTGGTCCCTGTTGGATAAGTTTGAATGGGATGAGGGTTACTCCGAGAGATTTGGTCTGTACTATGTGGACTTTAGAAGCAAAAACAAACCTCGCTATCCAAAAGCGTCTGTTCAGTTTTACAAACGCATTATCAGCTTTAATGGATTTCCAAACCAAAGAGAGGTACGAGGTGATTTAAAGTCTTAGTTTGTCATTCCGAATGAACAAGCTTGTTTCACTAACGTCTTCATTAATATTAACAGGTTGAAAACTGGAGGAGAAAAGCAGTCGAGACATGCTCTTCTAGCAATCAGCTACTAGCTGCAGGTCAGTTTGCCAAAAAAAAACAAAAAAACAATAAAGTTGCTCACTAAGAGAAAGTAAAAACTAGCAGGGGTAAACAAATCAGGATTCTAACTAAAAAATATTTAAATGAACTGAATACAAATTACTGCAAACTATAACCACAATAATCAATCTTGGACAACCGTTATGTGTTCTTATAACCCTAAGAACACAAAAAGTTATTAGTTGTAAGCGACATGATGGGAAAATAAAGTAGTTTTATTTATCACTTTTGCAGAAGATCTAAGATCTCTTTTTTGTTTGCCCCTGCAGCTAGAAGAAAATCCAAGGAAAGTGCAGAAAAGCCCAGGGTTTGGCCAATGCATGATGAAGTTTAGAACTTGAGGAAACATGTCTCCCATTAATGTAATGGCTTTCTTTTCTAAGGCTTTGCATTAAAAATGTCACTAACACCCCAGAGCTTCTGCAGTTTAACACAACACATACAAAAGCTTCTAGCAAACATTACAAGTCTAAAAAATATACATATTGTGGAATTGATTAAAATGATTCCTGCTTTTTTATGTTACAATTTAAAGTAATTCATAAAGTAAAATAAAACGCTTATGCTTAAATAAGCTTTTGCACAAAGTATTTCATAAAGCAGAACGATAAATGATGCATGAAAAGATTCGATGGTGACCTTCACAAAAACTGCTTTCTGAAATATTCCCCCATCAGCTGCACACGGTTCTCAAAGGGTTAAAGTTTTGTTAATAAACTCAAAGTATTTTTTCTTTGTTTTATTAGAGGAACAGCGGAGTACTGCTGCCAATATTCTAAGACTTATACATGGTAAGATATCTTTCATGCTCATAACAATTCAGTGTTAATTTGGTTTAGAAGAGAAATATTAACCCTTTGAGTGCTGTAATTGAGCATCATCACCAGCTTCAGTGTGGACTAAAATACAATCCTAGTGAGTTTTAATGAGTCTATATGTGTGTGTGTATGCTTTTCAGACCCTCTGACCAGCCACATGGAGATGGTAACTGAGATTGTTGTTCCCACTGTGTGCACGCTCTCTATTTTACTTTGCGCCATCTTTCTAATGTTCCTGCTACGAAGTCGAAATTAAAAAGTTCAGCACACAACCAATTTTTTTTTATTGGTTAGGTAAAAAAAAAATAGGCTTTTATAACACATTTTGTGTGACAATAAATGCATTAATGGGACTGAGTTTGATGAAAAAGACCAATTTTATTCATTTGAGGTGCATACAGTGTCAGAATACATTGATTTACTGTAGTTTCAAACTTAAAGTGACTACTCAAAACACATGTTATTTATTCTTCTAAGCACTCTGGTGTGAATTGCTGAAATTCAAACATTATATTTTCAATACAATTTGTGTTTTTCTTGAAATAAAGGGAGTCATTCAAAAGAACATATGTTTCAAATTTCTTCCAGCTTTCAATATCAGAAGTAAATATGATGATAAAATACAGTAATAAACGTAAATATGCGTAATTTGTTTATTAAAAAAACATCTAACAGTAATATGTTGAGAAAAAAACCTAACGGTGGTATCTTCAGGTTAAATAGTTTCTTTTCTTTACATATGATAATGAAACAGTTAACGTTCTATTTTACATTGAGAAACTTCTTTTATGGTGCAGGTTTTAAATTTAGGAAAAGCCAACAAGGCTGCAGTATTCCAGAGTAGAAAAGAAAGCAGGTGCTTCACTGTCACAATTGACTGTTTCATTTGGATAGTCTAAAAGAAAAAAACAGGAATATGAAAAAAAGATATATTTTACAGAAAATTTTATTTTATCCATCAAATTTAAAAAACAATACCTGTATCAAAAATGACATGATCAACCAATGGTCTGTCGCTGAGCTGTAAGGTTGTCTTCACCTCCCGAGGGGTGTGACCACTGGACAGCTCTACGCCCCACAGCAGGGGGTGCTCGCTGGGTAAAAAGCACAGACAAAACTTTTAATGTAATTTTGTTTTTCTTTTTAATACAGTCAAAAGTAACAACAGAATAAAGTGACTTCTCATTTAAATGTCTGCTATTGCTTTCTCTGTGTTTTTAACGTCTTGTTTTGTGAACTGCTTATCCCTCATGAAGGCACAGGAAGTGCCGGAGCCTATCCCAGCTAATTTCAGGCAATAGGTAGGATACACCCCAAACAAGTTGGCAGTCGGTTCTGAGGCCACGCACACACACACACAGACAACCATCCACACAAACACATTACAAGAGGCAATTTTCATAGTGGCCAATCAACCTAACATGCATGTTTTTGGAGGGTGAGTGGAAACCGGAGTAGCCGAAGAAAACACAAGCATAAACCGGGAGAACATGCAAACTCCACACAAAAAGATCAGTGTTTCAATCCTCATCCCACCTAGGACTCAAACGCCAACCTTCTTGCTGTAAGGCCATTGCGCAAACCAGTGCCACCCTTGAATCTAAATTGCAATTTGTTATCCTTTTGATATAACTAAACAAAGAAAACATCACCTACTTATGATAGAAATGGCTAATCAGAGCCGGCTTAATTTGGAGTTTAAATTCATGCTCTTCGTCATATGGATGACTTTTATAGTGCTGTAAACATGATCTAGAAAACAAACAAAAAATAGTTCAGAGAACAACATTTTAATTTTTCACATTAAAAAAAAAAAGTCCAACACTGTACTGTGTGAGAAGGAAGAGCCGGTCGTAGGGCAATCCCAGGAAAGTGCTGCAGGTCACTATTATTTCCAGCAGGTGGTGCAGTTTTCTAAGTCTGATCACTTTCTCCTGAACGTCACACTCACTACTCAGATAGTAACACTGGAAAAAATACCTATAAGTCAGTGTATTCTGGAAAAAAAATGTTCAGGATTGTTTAACAAATTTGTTAAACTCACCAAGTGGTTTAGGGTTGTTAATTCTTCACCTGAAAAGAAAGAAATGTGACATATTTAGTTGTGTAAGAAATTGAGTGTTACATAAGAACATATACTGGGGAAGACGGTGGCTCAGTGGTTAGAGCGTTCGCCGGAAGTTTGCGGGTTTACATCCCACTGAGTGCACGTCTAGGGTCCATGGAGAAGACACCTAGCCCCCCGTTTCTCCCACCATTGGCACCGTCGTGGCAGCCTGCTGTGGTGTAGGAGTGCAGCACATTAATTTCCCTGGTGAGTGGTGAATAGAGTAAGACATAGAAGTTTAGAAACATAGAAGTTTCGTCTTCTGAACCGCTTATTCTTATCCGGGTAGCAGGGGGTGCCAGAGTCTATCCCAACTGAATTCAGGTGAGAGGCAGGGTACACCCCAAACAGGTCGCCAAGTCTGCTGCAGGGCCACACACACACACGCAAACAAACAAACACACACACTAATTTCTGAGGGCTATTTAATAGTAATCAAATTAACATGCATGTTTTTTGGAGGGTGGGAGGAAACCCACGGGTAGAATATGCAAACTCCACACAGAAATATCAGTGTGTCAAGCCTCCTCTTGAAGTAAAGTATTTTAGAAATAATCTTCAAAGTTACCAATAAGGTAGTTTATGTAGTCTTTCCTTAGCTTGTCCAGACCCATTTCCAGCAGCATGTTGACGGGGGTGATGCCTGTAAGGGGCACACGTTCAACTTGCTGGTGATAGGACTGCATGATGAGTTTACTGAGAGAGCTGCTGCTGTCTCTGTGAATCTGTAAAAAAACATAAACGCAAAACATTCATTTAAAAATCTTGCGCTTTATTTCCAATGATTCATAATCATTAAAGACCCACCCAGGGCTTGAGCCCGTCATACTGTAGAGCATCGAGGACCAGTTTCAAACAATCACCAATATCCTGGTATGAGGTCACACCTGTAGTGGAAAGAAAATCGTTAACACACAATATCTTAAGCTGAGTTTGTTTTTTATAAATATGAATGAACTCACTTTTTCTCATCCGAACCCACAACTGTTCCACAAAATCCAAATCTCCTCTTTCCAAGAATGAGTTGAAAATTGGAGTCTCTGAATCAGCCTTGATTTTGGAGGTCTTCTAAGAAAAAAAAATTCAAAGACAACATGGATTTTCTGTGTGTTTTTTTTTTTGTTTTTTATGATTTTTTATTAAGTAGACTTATAGTAACTGACTTTTTCAAACATCATCATACCTCAGCTGTTTTTTCTGCTTGGTCTTGTGGTGCCTTAACTGTGTTTTGAAGTTCTAAAAAAAGAAAGCAGCTAGATATTGACGACAGAAGCTTAAAAAAAAAAAAAAAAGAAGCCTATTTGAATTCTAGTCATTTATTAAACACAAATACCTTTAAGATAGGCCTTTATCAGATCAACAGCTGGAGTAATTTCCAGTGGTTCCATCCATTCAGTCTCACCAGTTCTCAAACCATCAGCAAGAGCCTGAAAAAACATGGCTTTGATCAACTTTGCTGATTATTCTTTTATTGTTGCTGTAACATGAAACTACAGTAAAATACAAACCTTAAGAAACTCTAACTCTCTGTACAACTCAAACATGGGGCTTCTCATGTCTCCACTTGCTATTTTGATATTCTGTGTGTAATCAGTTAAGAAAAAAAAAAAAGAAGAAAAATATAATTCAGAAATTGCTTAAACCAGTGGGGTTAAAACATTTTTAGTGATTTATTTTTACTTACAAGCATGGCTGTGGAGGATAGAGGTGGTACTTCAAGGATATTCTCCACGTGACCCCACTTAAAATCAACTGTCACACTGCTCTGTGACTCGATTAATGTGTTTTCAACTACAGTGGAGCCAAACAAGTTATACCTGGCACTGCCCTTAATCCCCATCTGAAAATGTAAATCCACAAAAAAAATATGGTCATCAGGTGTGGGTGGTGACCAAAAGAAGAGATTGCAGAGAAGTGTCCAAAATGAGCTTCCTCCGCTGGGTGGCTGGGCTCTCACTCAAACATAGAGTGAGGAACTCTGCCATCTGGGCAGAGTCCAGAGTAGAGCCGTTCGTCCTCTGGGTCGAGAGAACCAGATGGAGTAGTTCGAGCATCTGGTTAGGATGTCTACCGAGCACCTTTCCAGTGAGGAGTTTCGGGCATGTTCCACTAGGAGGAGACCATGTCTCACAACTAGCCAAAGAACACCTCGAGATCCTCCTGGGTGAGCTGGAGGATGCAGCCGGGTTGAGAGAAACCTGGGTTTCCCGTCTAAGGCTGTTGCCTCCACGATCCAGCCCGTGGAAGGTGACGGAACGGAACAAAACAAAAAATTGAATCCAAGCAAAACAAAGTAAAGAAAGACATACTCACCGAGCAGGTATGGTGTCTTTTCCGATGTTCTTGTTTCAGTTCTTCTAAGGTTATGAGAGACTTTTTATCTGTAGTTGAACCTAAAGGAGGTTATAACAGTTATTTATAGTACAACTAGTCACACTGATAATACTTTGTACTAATAATGTTTTACAAATAAAGTGATTAAATAGTAATGAAGTTTTATTGATTACCTCTGCAAGAAATTGAGTACAGTTTGACACCAGTTATTTTATTGCTTGTGTACACAGGTTCAGCTCCAAACCAAGTTGTCCCGGCTGGATCAGACATGTCACATCGCACCCACAGCGGGTGTAAAGTTGAATAATTTTCCACATCCGACACACTATCATTTAGAGCTAGTGTGTACAAAGATAGTAATTCTCTATGTGCAGAAAAGTATATTTCTGTTAGCACGTGTTTTATTTAAATAAAGTGTTAATTAGATTCTTATTGATCACCTTGCTTTTGTGACTGTTACCGGCTCGGGTCCCAGTTCTGTCTGCAGGATATTTGCACTTTTATCAGCCTCATCTGTCGAACAGGTTGAGGTTTCATCGATTGGCAGATCATCTAGTTCACTTATTTTTGGAACCTAAAAAAAAACAAAACACATAAATATCACAGTAGCTGGAAAAAACTGGACAAGCCAACTATCAGAATCAGAATATACTTTATTGATCCCACACAGGGGAAATTTGTGTGTCACAGCAACAACTTCCTATCTGCTAAGTGAGTCGTTGTAGAGCCCGATCACGTACGGAAAGAAAGACCTCTGATAACGAGATGTTCTCGAGCGGAGCTGTCTGAGCCTCTTGGAGAAGGAGCTCCGTTGTTCGTCCAGGAGTGGGTAGAGAGGATGGTCATGGTTTTCCATGATGGACAAAAGTTTGTTCAGTGACCTCCTCTCTACCACTGCCTCAAGTGTGTCTTGTTTGCTGCCAATGACAGAGCCAGCCAGTCTGATTAGTTTATTCAGTCTGTTGGTGTCACTGGCTGCGATGCTGCTCCCCCAGCAGATGACAGAGAAGAACAAGGTGCTGGCCACCACAGACTGGTAGAAGGTCTCCAGGATCTTGCCGCACACATTGAAGGACCTCAGCTTCCTTAGAAAGTAAAGTCGGCTGCAAGTCTTTTTGTACACAGCAGTACTGTTGCTCCTCCAGTTCAGTCTGCTGTCGATGGTCACTCCCAGGTATCTGTACTCCTCCACCAACTCCAGATCTCTACCCAGAATGCAGAGCGGCTGCAAAGCAGTCCTCCTCCTCTTCCGGAAGTCAATCACCATCTCCCTGGTCTTGTCCACATTGAGGAGCAGGTGATTCTCTCCCGCCCACACCACAAATCCATCCACCACCCTCCTGTGCTCCTCCTCTTGCCCACCACTTATACACCCTACAACTGCAGAGTCATCAGAGAATTTCTGTAGGTGGCATGAATCGGAGTTGTGCTGGAAGTCTGAAGTGTACAATGTGAAGAGGAATGGAGAGAGCACCGTGCCCTGTGGGGCTCCCACACCACTTAAAACCACATCAGACCGGACTTTGCCCAGCCGGACGAACTGTGGCCTGTCCGTCAGGTAATCAGTGATCCAGGAGACGGCGGACGCACCAGCACCCATCAGCCGCAGCTTATCACCCAGTAATGAGGGCTGGATGGTGTTAAAGGCACTAGAGAAATCAAAGAAGGTGATTCTCACCATGCCTCCACCGCCATCCAGATGTGAATGAGCTCGCTGCAGCAGATGGATGACAGCGTCGTCAACACCTAGGCGTGGCTGGTAGGCAAACTGCAGGGGGTCTAGAGAGGAATTCACCAGCGGTCTCATGTGGGCTAACACCAGCCTCTCCAGCACTTTCATCACATGAGATGTGAGGGCAACTGGTCGGAAATCCTTGAGGTGAGATGAAGATGGTTTCTTGGGTACAGGGACCAGGCACGATGTCTTCCAGAGAAGCGGAACCCTCTCCAGCCTGAGGCTCCGGTTGAAGAGGTGCTGGAGAACCCCACACAGCTGGAGCGCACAGGTCCTCAGGGTATGGGGGTTGATGCCATCTGGGCCGGCTGCTTTGTGCTGGTTTAGCTTCTCCAGCTGTTTCTTCACCTGAAAGGTGGTCACAGTCAAACGGCTGGGTGGGGGGGGTTCAGGCACTAGTCCATTGGATAGCTGAGAAGGAGCAGACGCTGGTAGCAGGTGTGGTGAAGGTAGGGAAGAAGAGGTAGTGGCATTTGTAGAGCTAAACCTGTTGAAGAAGGTATTAAAGTCATTAGCTCTATCTTTGCCACCACTAGTGGGTCTGCTTCTTCCCCCATATCCAGTGATCTTTTTCATTCCGGACCACACCGCCCTCATGTTGTCCTGCTGTAGTTTGGATTCCAGCTTCCTCCTGTATGCATCTTTTCCCTTCCTCAGCTGGTCTCGGAGTAGATGCTGCACCATCTTCAGCTCCTCCCGGTCTCCAGACCTGAAGGCTGCTTTCTTCCGGTTAAGGAGCGTCTTCAGGTCACAGGTGATCCAGGGTTTGTTGTTGGGGAAGCATCGAACAATCCGGGTGGGACAGACAGACTCCTCACAGAACTTAATGTATTCTGTAATGCAGTCTGTCATGCCATCAATGTCTTCCCCGTGACGTGTGCAGAGTGCATCCCAGTCCGTGGATCCGAGACAGTCCTGTAGAGCCCGCTCTGTTTCCGGAGTCCACTTCCTGACAGTCTTTTTGGACACGGGTTTTTGCAGGGCGATTGGGACATAACACGGCTTTAGATGGACCAGGTTGTGATCAGACCTGCCAAGGGGAGGAAGGGCTGTGGCTCTGTATGCATTTTGTATGTTTGCATACAGGAGGTCCAACGTTTTATTCTCCCTCGTGGGGCAGTCCACGTACTGGGTGAAGTCAACAAGTGATCTGTTCATGTTTATGTGGTTGAAATCACCAGTTATGATACAGAAGGCGTTGGGCTGCTGTGTTTGTAGGCGGGAAACGGTGGTTAAAATGACGTCACCAGCAGTTTCAGCATCAGCCGACGGAGGAACATAAACAGTCACCACCATAACCGATGTAAATTCCCTCGGCAGATAGTAAGGCCGAAGTCCAACCGCCAGTAACTCCACATGCGGTGTACAGAGACGCTCCTTGACGCAGACATGTCCGGGATTGCACCAGCGCTCACTCACATAGAGCACAATCCCACCTCCTCTCTTCTTACAGCTGCTGGTTGCATCTCTGTCCGCCCGCACAGTCTCAAAACCAGGAACCTCGACACTGCTGTCTGGGATGTGGGAATGCAGCCATGTCTCAGTGAAGCTCAGTAAACTGCATTCACGATATTCCGCTTGTGTGTTAATTAGCGTCGTTAGCTCCTCGGTCTTATTAGCCAGTGAGCGCACATTTCCCATTATAACTGCAGGCACAGCAGGCTTGAATCTCCTCCTATTCATTTTAACGTGGGCGCCGGCTCTGCGTCCACAACGTCTTTTCCGGATCTCTCTTGGAATTACATGCCGGGCTCCATGAAGCAGGCTAGGTTTACTCAGAGCTAACAGTTGGTCGCGAGTGTAAACAATAGCCATACTTCTAGTATAAAAAAAAGACTTAGTTTTCAAAGAAAACATTCAAGAAAACATAAGTTTCCAAATTGGAAAATAAGCTAACTAACACTAAAAAAAAAAAAAAATTGGAAAAAGTACCCAATAACGACTGAATGACAGTTAGCAAAAGACGAGACGAGTATACCACAAACTATGAGTGTTTGTGGTATTTTGATGATTAACGAAACTTTTTAAATTACGGAAAACATATCAGTATGAACATAAATGACCAAATCTGACAAGTATCGCACAATTTCTGTGTCAGACCAGTAAAAGTGTGGGATAATTAAAAACAAATTAAAAAAACTGATGAAATTATGCCAGAAGAATCTTGTTTTCTTTTGTTCTGCTACATTCTAACAAATCACTTAATTTATTCCATTTATGTAGGAAATCCTTTTAAAACAATCTGTCAACCCTTTCTATTTTTTAAATCTATTAAGAATAAATATCTGATTGAGTTGTTGAGTATTTCGTAAATCTGGACCTTTGTAAAAATAAACTACATGTCATATTTTGATCACAAAATTCCCAACAAACTCCAGGTAGAAGGTTTACATTGTCTAAAGTTTGCCTTCATCGAACAGTTCTCACAAATGTAAGATGTATAAAGTTCAAACACAGAAAACACATCTTGCCCTGTTGTAAATGTTTCAGTCTCTATTGTTTGTTGCCAAAATGGGTACAGAAATGTCACAAAGGACAAAAAAAAGCTCTTTTTAGATTGGTGTAAAATGAAACATTGGGGATGTGTAAATGTGGGTTTTGTGTTCATATTTCTGTTTGTGAAACAAAGTTAACATTACCGTACTTCCTCTGATTTATTTCTTAAACAGTTCTAACTTGTTTGTCTGGTTTCAGTTATTATTCTATTGTTTGATTCTGTCTCTTGGTCCAGTGTTTCATGCTCACTTTGTGGGGGTCTACCTGGCCTTCGCGGTGCACGTCCCTCACTTCGGCCATGTGGCTTTTGCGGGTACCTGTGCCTCCTGGGCACCACAGGTGGCCCCCTTGTGGTTTTGACCTCTGCAGTCATGAGCAGGTCAACACCTAATGTGGATTGATCCCCAGTTATTATTTCCTCACAGCAGCATCAGGCCAGATGTTTGTTTGATTTTCAGTTATTTTAATTCAGTTAAAGAGACAGTAGCTGCCAATCCGGGAAAGAAGGGAGGATGGGGTATTAGGGACAGTGTGTGTGTGTGTGTGTGAATGTTAATGCATGCATGCAGTGTTTTGTGCAAGTCTGTGATTTTTATTGTATGTTTGCTTTTCATTTCCATTCTGTTGACTTTCACTTATATGGGGCCAGGTTATGGTCCCATATGAGAGGTAAAGCGGTAATAACCTCTTTACCTCTGAGTGATAGCCCAGCCAACTTGAGGAGAGGGATCATTTCGGTCGCTTGTATCTGTAATCTTGTTCTTTCAGACACCACCCACAGCTGGTGATCGACTGGTATATGGAGCGCTTTGTTTTTTGCCTCAGCTCTTTCTTTACCACAACGGATTGATGCAGTGTCCTGATTATTGCAGATGCCACACCAATCTGTCTGTGGATCTTTCCTCATAAACAAGACCCTTTGATACTTAAACTCCTCTGCTTGGGGCAGGACCCTATCCCTGGGCCACAGGGGGCTTTCCATCCTCCTCCAGGAGAGGACCATGATCTTTGATTGTTATAATTCAATGATATGGATTTTATTTCATCTGAGTTTTTCTTTGCTCTGTTCCAACACTTTGTATAACTTCAAGTTTGAAAAGTGAATTAAAATAAAGTTTGATTTGATTTACTTACAGCTTTTTCACAAATGAAAATGATCTGGCTGCTGGAATAAATATCAACCACAGAAAACTTATCTCCATTCATCTTTAGGATTTGGATTTCCTCCTGGAGAGAGAATACCAGCAACAAAAAAAGAAAAAATTCAAAAGTGCTAATTGTTAGAACTAAAAACCAAAATATTACCTCATATGGAAATAAATCCTTGTTTTCTTCATGTTGAAAACATCTAAAAACAAGATCAGACCAAAAATGACGTTTTAATGAACGTTGTTAATGAGTCCATAAGTATGAAACTATTTTAAACTAAGGAGTTCAAATTGTTCTTTAAAACTTACCGAAGAGCTTTAACAAACTCCCTCGCAGTCGATATCATCTTAGAACACATTGAAAATTAAAATTAAATCCCCGATCGTTCAAAAAAGAGCAAACACAACGGATTAATTTGACACAAAGTTAACGTTTGAAATGTTCCAATCTTCATATGTTTTGACGGTGGCGCGCTCATTGAACGGTGACGTCATGGGGTTAAAGTTCATACCTTAAAAATGATGAAAAACATTTGTTGCATAATTTAAAAAATATGGTTCGATAGTACATATTATTAATCTAATATAATAAACTTGATTAGTAGAAAAGAGAGAAAAAAGTTTTCTTTAAAAAATGCAAACAAAAAGTAGTTCGGTCTCTCTAAGCGTGCTGCCATGTTGGAGTAAAAAAGTAGTGCCGCTGCAGTATAAAATTGGCTATTTTTACATTTATCACAACTAATTTCCCAATAAATTTATACATTACTGTTTATGATGTATAAAATTAATTTCCACGCAGTTTTCAGATATTAAGCGAGCAAAATATAAAAAAAAATACATTTGCACCGGAAGTGATCACCTTTAAGCGGAGGCATATAACATAACAGGAGTTTTACCAACTTCCTTTTCACTGTGGCCGCCATAGCGAGTAGAGCGTGGATCCCGGCGAGCCGAAAACTAAAACCTTAAAATGGTGAGAAATCGTACATTTGTAATAATTGATCCCTTTAATAATCCAATCAAATTAGCTCCAGTGACATATTATAGAATTTAATTAGTGTAAAACCTCGTTATTGTATTGATTTAAGCATAGAAATGTGTTGAGCTAGCTAGCTAAGCTCACACGAGGAGCCATTTTGGATGAGTAGCATAAGTAACTAGCAGTAACACGTGGAGCTGCTGCTGTTATAGTTACTCTTTATAAAGCTTATGTCGAATCATTCAATAGTGGATTATTTTTTTCTTTGGATTTACATTTATGTATCTAGTAGTTGTACATTTGTCCACATGTTTAAAGAATGTTGTGCTAGCATAAACCTTCACTACACATGTACCCATTCAAAGATGATTAATCCTTATATTTCAACACTTTAAATTGTTTAATTTCATACACATTATGTCATCCTAGCAGCTATGTTCCAGCTAAATGTAGGATGTAAAGTTTTCAGTTATTGAGTACTTGAGTTTTCTATAAATCCAAGCTTACACTGAAATGATTTTAAAGAAACTCAGTGGGATAATGTACGTTCTTGTACCAGGAGCATCCGGTTCATGCCGAAGGTTTTTGTGAAGAAAACACCCAACCGTCAGTTATTCCCACCATTGGCACTGTCATGGCTGCCTGCTGCAGTGCAATGCAGCAAAAATAATTTCCCCATGAAGAATGAACACAGTACAATATATTTCAAAATACATTAATTGTATTCTTCAATAGGGTTTTGTTAGGATAGCATTGCACCTCCAGGTTGAGAGAAACCAGATGGGGTGGTTTGGGCTTGCCATATTAGGTTGTTGCCCCACAACCCTGGCTTAGTGGAAGTTGATGGAATGGAACAAAACTTATATTTAGAGGTATAATAAGATACTTTTTTTATCTTACAATTCCAGGCCTGTGCCCGACCTCTAATCTCGGTTTACTCCGAGAAAGGAGAAAGTTCAGGCAAAAATGTCGTCCTGCCAGCTGTGTTCAGGGCCCCAATTCGCCCTGATGTTGTGAATTTTGTGCACACCAACATGCGCAAGAACAGCCGCCAGCCATATGCAGTCAGCGAGTTGGCAGGTGGGTCACTCGTACTCTCATACATGAATCTGTATCTAGTTTTGAAGTTCTTTTAATCCAGGTGTATTCCAGGTCACCAGACAAGTGCAGAGTCTTGGGGAACAGGAAGAGCTGTGGCCCGTATTCCTCGTGTGAGAGGAGGTGGTACTCACCGCTCTGGTCAGGGTGCTTTTGGAAACGTATCCTTTCTTTAAAAAGTTTGTTAGTTTTTCTGATCCACACACTGAGAATAAGCTTGCTATGATGGTGTAATTTGCGTCTGACGCTGCGTCCAGTGACAGACTGCCTACTGTCATTTACTGGCACAGTTGTTTGCTGAACATTGAGTCTGAGCATGCATCAAGTCTAAGCATTTTCTGCTTCTGTATTACTCTGCCTTGACTTAAGTATAGATGTGTCGTGGTGGGCGCATGTTTGCTCCAACCAAGACTTGGCGTCGCTGGCACCGCAGGATCAACGTACCCCAGAAGCGTTACGCCATCTGCTCTGCCCTGGCTGCCTCTGCTCTTCCTGCACTTGTGATGTCCAAAGGTGAGATTTATGAAAGCATTTAATTTCCAAATGTCTATTTAAGTCAGGGGTGTCCAACTCTGGTCCTCGAGGGCCAGAGTCCTGAAGGTTTTCCATGTGTTCCTGGTTCAATACAACTGATGCACATGAAGTGAAATCAACCGCCAATAAAGTTTGGCACAATGACTCAATAACCTGAATCAGGTGTGTAGTTACACAAACACATGGAAAATCAACAGGACACCAGCCTGAGTTTGAGAGCCCTGATTTAAGTTGTTCAGATGATCCAATAGATTTGAAGTGTGACTTGCTTTGATGGTGTAATTTGCGTCTGATTCTGTGATCAGTGACGGTTGCCTGCTGTCATCAAGCTGTCATAGAAAATTGATGTTTAATCTTTTCTGAGCAGGTGTTAAACACGCTGATCCTCAAATTGTGTGTAGATTTCGCCACTGATATAAAGATATTTTGTAGGACACCGCATTGAGCAAATTCCAGAGGTCCCATTGGTGGTTGAAGACAAAGTTGAGGGTTACAAGAGGACTAAGGAAGCAGTGCTTCTCCTGAAGAAGCTCAAAGCCTGGAATGACATCAAGAAGGTAATATGAGTGTTTGTGATATTGGTTAAAAACGGCAACACATATTTTGTTTAAAGTTGGAGCTCAACAGAAAAGCAGTAAAAAGATCAAATCATATTAATTTAAACAGATCTTTGTCAGTAGCTACATTCCATCTCTTAAGATTGTTACTAATGTTTTTGTAGGTCTACGCCTCTCAGCGCATGCGTGCCGGTAAAGGTAAAATGAGGAATCGTAGGCGTATCCAGCGCAAAGGTCCATGCATCGTCTACAACCAGGATGGTGGTTTAACCAAAGCTTTCAGGAATATTCCAGGTAAACTATGTGTTCACATTAGAATAGACACATTTCTCAGTGATACACTATCAATTGACCTTAAGCAACTTCCAAAAAATTTAACATGTTTTAAGTTGTTTTTTTTTTTATTTATTTTTTATTTAAAGTTGCATTTATTTGTTCCAAGTATGTTTATGAAGGTCTAAGGTGTTCAACATTTGCCCCACTATAAAATTTTGTGGCTTACAATTCTATATCATTCTCATTGAAATAAATTAAATGTCCTTGTATTGATGTGTAATTTTTCCACAATGTCATTCAGGCATCACTCTCCAGAACGTGAACAAACTGAACCTCCTGAGGCTTGCTCCTGGTGGCCATGTGGGTCGATTCTGTATCTGGACTGAGAGTGCTTTCCGTAAGCTGGATGATCTGTACGGCACCTGGCGCAAAACTTCCACCATGAAGGCCGACTACAAGTAAGTTCTGCTGCTTCTTACTGCGGAATCCCAGAACCACACGTCACAATGATGAGCTTCCACTTCATGGTCCGTGTTTTTGAACCACATGATATTTACTGAAGTTCTGAGCCTCAGCAACACTTATATCAAAACTTACCTTTTACTTTGCTTCAAAGAAATTAATTGTAAATAATTATGCTTGTTTCAGGCTTCCAATGCACAAGATGACCAACACAGACCTGACCAGGATTTTGAAGAGTGAGGAAATCCAGAAAGCTCTTCGTGCACCTAAGTATGTATCAGTCTTCTATATGTCCTCTTTTTGTGATTGCAAAGCGTGATGATTTTCTACTTCAGGTCCGTGTTTCTGAATCCTGATTTTGATGGAAGTTCTGACCAATGCAAACAGCCAATGACCTCTGTTCATTTTGGTGTTTTATATTGTTTAACCAAGGCTCTTTACAATTACAGCAAGAAGATCAACCGCAGGGTCCTGAAGAAGAATCCTTTGAAGAATTTGAAGACAATGCTCAAGCTGAATCCTTACGCCAAGACTGCCAGACGTCTCGCCATCCTTAAACACGACCCCACTGTAAGTAACTTTAGCTGAAACACTCCAAATAAGTCTTTATCTGAATGCTAAAGTTGTGTTTTCTTTCTCCCTTAGATCAAAGCTAAGATGCTAAAACCCAAGAAGAGACCCAGAAAGAAGGTTAAGGGAGAAGCTAAGCAGGCAGAACCTGCTGCCAAAGCTAAGGCATAAATCTAAACATGGAAAGTAAATCAATATACCAACTGGATTTCAATAAAACAGTTCTTTCAACTACAAGTTGGTGTCTTTAGAATTTTTATTTCACAATACTGTTATTGCACAAACCAGCAAAGAAGAAACATCTGGTGATAAAAGGTTTTGAGGAGAAGAAGAGAATGTCAAGCACATAAATATAGCAGCATTTCTCATTTTCATCATTAGAAAAAGATGGCTTTTTAGGCAGGCCTGCAAGGTAGACCAAAGGATAGTTTTTTTATAGAATTTAACTTGGCATGAAGGCTGGTACACTAAATATACAACTCTTCGGTTGTACCATTTCTTTTTTTAAACTCTGTAGAAACATTTTAAGAACAATATAAATCTGGGACCTCATTTATAAAGTGTGCTTATGCTCGTGTGCACGCTAACTTCTTGGCATTTTGAGCAATTTATCAAGGTGGCTGAGTGTTGACTAATGTGCAAATCAGAAACTGCCGTGCACAAATCTCAAGATGTGGAGAAAAGATAACACTTGAACAGGGCGTGAGGAAAAACTAATTTAAATTGAAGTATTTGAAGTAATGAGAAAACAATACAAAGACTTGTCATAAACTTTGGCCACATTATGGAAAAGATTGTCAATTAAGATCTAAGCACATTATCAATGACTACATTTAAACTGCCAACATGCACCCACTTTCATTAACCACCTCTGATTTTTTTGGCAACGTCGCCCTTGTGCAGCCATTATCTCGAATAAGGGATCAATGACAATGGTGACATAATTATACATGAGAATTACAGATACTGTACCACCAGCTCATCTGAGGATCGTCGCTAATGCATAATTACCAAAGACATAACCATCAAGTTGGCTTCTCCCTAAGTTTAATTTATAGGTGTGATCTATAAATCTATGCGTAAAGGCAGTTACTGAGGTTTTTATGAATTTCAAGTTTGTTCGGGGCAAGCAATAACACCTGCATAGTCAAAGATCTATGCAAGTCTTTATAAATGAGGCCCCTGGTTTTCAGTGGACTTGATATGAGCTGTGGATGATGGACCTCACATTGTGATCCCGTGAGTGGGTGTTGCAGGCTGACTGAGTCCGATGGTGCTGCACAACCAGCCAGCAAAGTCCACCTCCTCTGCTTCAGACTGTTTGATAAACGGGTGCACCTGTAAAGCAGATCCAGCTGTGGTCAGGACATAAGAAAGTTGCTTAGAAATGTAGTGAAATGTGCACACTCACCATTAGCTGCTTCAAGTCTGCTCTCTCTGCAGGATTTTTTATCAAGCTGGAATGAAAACAGTTTATTTAGAGTGTTTTATAAATAAATGAATGAGTGCAGTTGTGAAAAAAATATTTTCCTACCATTTATAGACAAAATCTTGAAAATCTGAGCTAAACACAGCAGGCAGTTTTGGTGGAGGCTAAAAAAGAAGTTTGGGTTAGTTTATAACTACAGTAATGAAGATTAAGTCTTAATTCAGTATTAAAACAAACTTACCTCATTAACAATGTAATCAAGCAGTTCAAATATGGCCATAGGAGGTCTGCTGTCTGATCCGTATGCTACAAGGGATATTTCAAACCACAAGTCCATGTGATTAACAGATTAATCTTTGAGGATAAATGTACCATTACAAACTTACTGCTGCCAGGTCGACCAGGAGGGCGAGGTTTCGGTGATGACTCGCCTGAACCTGCATCCCCTTCCAATGGAAATCCAAAAATCTGCTCCAGCTCCCTGGAGTCAGGTGGAGGGATGGGGAAGCGTCCAATGGCCATTTCAACAAGAGACAGACCCATACTCCAGATGTCTGACTGAACTGAGTAGTGGGTCCCTTGTAAACGCTCTGGCTGCACAACACATTTAATCAGTTGTTAAAACAACTTCATAGTTAAAACTATGAGGAATATTTTGTCAGATTCAGTCGTTGGATTATTTTGAATTCACAAATTTCCTATGTGTGGGATCATTAAAGTATATTCTGATTCTGAAGAATAAAGTTAATTGGTTTTCTTAAACTCACCGACATGTAAGATCGAGTGCCCACAAAGGAGTTGGCCATGGAGTCAATGAGTTGTCCGCTCACTCCAAAGTCACAGAGCTTGATCTCACCACGAGAATTCACCAAAATGTTGGAAGGCTTTACATCTAAAAAGGAACGTCAAATGTGATAAAGAACAGGAAGAAAGTGAGCCAATTAATCCCTAATATAAACCTTTTTACAATCAACAACAAAAATTTCTCTGCAGCTTATCAAACTATGGAGAATGTTGTTCAATTTTTTCAAGGTGATGGTGAAAAAGGAAAAAAATCTTATTTGATGTATTTGAATTTTTTTTTTATTTGTTTGATTACTAAAGACAAATGTAGCTTTGCCAGCAACTGCTGGAGCCTGTTGCTTTAACACTACTGCTATAAAAGTGAGGATACAAATAGGAACACATCAGAGTGACATGTTTAGAGTCCGGCTCAATACAGTCCTTGTAGTAGCTTTACTTTATTGCCGTATAAATATCTCAACAAGCAATCCATCTGTACTGCAGATTGGTCACTTCAATGTTTCTATTCTTTCTTTGGTTTTGTTAGGCAATAACATTTATGTTTCAGTATGGCTTACAAACGGGGCACTTTGCATAACCATTTTTATTCTGTATGTATGACTGGACCACATTGCTGAACCTTGACTGAATTATTACAATTTAGTAGAATGAAACCACTGAGCTGTTAGAACTGAACAGTCCAGTGCTGAAATACAAAGTGGAGATGTTGAAATAAAAATAGATAGCAAATCACTCATCTGTACAGCACAAGCTCTCTCATAGTCCTGCATGGAAAAAGATCAGGACTAATTTGCCCTCAGTGTTTTTGTATTAAAATAATTCTTTGGTGGGTATTTGTCTTTGGCAATGAATTGGTTTTCTCTGGGATCCTTTCATAGCATAAGGAATTGTTGGAGATGTGAATTTTGTTTTGTCTTATGAACCGCTCATTTCGTGACGAGTGGCAGGAGTCACCAGAGCCTATCCCGGCTGATTTAAGGTGAGAGGCAGGGTACACCTCAAACAGGTTGCCATTCTGTGGCGGGGCCACACAGACACACTCATTCCGAGGGGCAACTTCATAGTGGCCAATCAACGTAGCATGCATGTATTTGAAGGGTGCGAGGAAACCAATGTACCTAGAAAAAACCCACATATACATGGGGAGAACATGCAAACTCCACACAGAAAGGCAGTGTTTCAAGCCTTGCCCTACCCGAGACTCAAACCCTGACCTTCTTGCTGTGAGGCCACTGTGCTAACCATTGCACCACTATACTGCCCGTGCAGGAATCAGTGTTCCCAAAATAATTTTCAGAGAGAGTCTGATTGAATTCTTGTCTCTCTGTGGTAGTTTTATGATGCACCACAAACTGATACCATACTCCCACAATTCAACATTGGAATCTATTACCTATTAACAAAACAACTTTTTTGAAGATATGAGAAAAATTACCTATCGAAAAACGGTCTTAAAAAACAACCTATTTTTGTCAATTCAATAGCATACCTCTGTGCATAATCTTGTGCTTCTCTCGCAAGTAAGAAAGTCCTTTGATAACCTGTTGATATAAATATAATGTATTAGATGAGTGTCAAAAGCACAAATTATCCTACCCGAAAAGATATTTTTTTTCCCTCAGAATTATGCAACTGTAAATGTGTGAAATAAACGTGAGATGTCACTGAAACTACGCACAGCGATGCTGACTTTGCCAAGGATCTGCTCAGGAATTTTGCCCGCTTTCTTCAGCGACTGGTCCAAAGAGCCTCCATCCTACATCCAAAATAAAAAAAGAGAAGTACAAGGTTTTTTTTAATCAGAAAAAATAGCCTCAAATAGGATATAGACAGAAAAGGACTGATTGGAAAATAATATTAACAAATAGTACCATGTGCTCCATGCAGATGCTTATCTCTCCATCACTGTAAAAAGCTCCATAAAAACCCACAATGTAAGGGGAGTTACACTCATGTAGCACTTGGAGTTCTCTGATGATTTGGTTCCTGATGGCTGGTTTAATTTCCAGGTGGATTAGCTAGAACACAAATAAAAGAGAACTTTACCATATACTGTATAATACACATGTTCAATTTCGTTACGTCGTCTTCTGCTAATCTGGGGCCGGATCGCAGGGGCAACACTTTCAGATGGTAAGCTCAGGCTTCTCTAACTCCGGCTGCATCCTCCAGCTCATCCGGGATAATCCTGAGGCGTTCCCTGGCCAGCTGTGAGACACAGTCTCTCCATAGTATCTCGGGGACTTGTTCAAGAGTAGGGGAAGGACATAGTGGGAGATTGACAGACGGATTGGAGCAGCGTCCGCAATAATCAGGATGCTGCATTTGTCCATTGGGATAAAGAAAGAGCTGAATCGAAATGCAAAGCTCTTGATTTACAAGTTGATCTATGTTCCCATTCTCACCTATGACAATAGATGGGTATGGGTGAAGATTGAGAGAACGAGATTGCAGATACATGCGGCTGAAATGTACATGCAGCCGAAATGAGCTCCCTCTGCAGGGTGGCTGGGCTTTCACTCAGAGATAGCGAGGAGCTCTGCCATCCGGGAGGAGGTAGCCATTTCTCCTCCGAGTCGAGAGAAATCAGATGATTCGGGCATCTGGTTAGGATGCCTCCCGAGCGCCTCCCCGGCACGTACCACCGGGAGGAAACATACGTACATGAATCCATGACAAAATTTATTTAGTATTAGAATTTTTATATGTATTTTACTTTTCTAATTTGCATCAATCAACAATATTACCTAATCTTATTGATAGGACATTATGACTTAGACAAAAAAGACAGAGCATAAAAAAATTAATGCAAGTTTTGTATAGATAATATTTCCAACTCAGAAAACCTCCTCCAAAGGTGCAGTAGAATAAGAACAACACAGACCTGCTATGCTGCATATTCACAATACCCAAGGCCATCATTCCAGCACAAAAGTAAGAAAATCTCTCTGCAGCTTGTCACAGAGAGAAAAAGAGCCGACTGAATCAGCTTCAGTTTTGTGATTTAGTTACAGAAATGTTTCTGTGCTCTGACCTTGTAAAATTGTGTGCATGGTAATGCATTTGTGAAGATTTTTTAAAAAATAATAATCTGCTGGTATGTTCACAATGCAACCAGGACATAAATCTCAACAATGTTTCGTTTTAACATCTGAACCGCTTCAGAGTTACTGTACATGCATGTCTCATCAATGCTTGACAGTGTGCTACATCTCCTACCTTCCTTGCCATGATCAGACCGGAGGGTCGATGGGAGACCTTGAAGACGACGCCTCCATTTCCTGCCCCGAGCTCGCAGATCTTCTCAAAGTCATCATCTTTCAGCTCTCCGACCTTCTGTTTTTGTGTCAGAAAGGCCTCCAAACGTTTTCGCTGCTGTTCATCCAACTCAAGCTCCTCTAGCTTTTTCTGCAATGCCTCCAAGTTTGTTCTAAGAGAAAAAGATCAGCAATTTCAGTCTCCTGGAAATAAAATGTATCTTCAGTAAGTCCAGGAGTTGAAAAATTGTATTTACAAAATTGCTCCTCACAGGTTAAATCCTGTTTATTAAAGGTATTAAATAATAATAAAAAACTCATATCAGAACATGTTCCACTGCAGAAAGACAGAAAAAGGATCAACACGGTTGTCATGGCAATGAATTTATGAAGAAGATGAGGTGGAGTAGCTTTTGCCGACCTTCCACTTTTTTAGACCTCTAGTTTTAAGCATCAAAATCATGTGTTTTTAAATGTTTTTTTTTCTTTTCTTTTTTTTTTTTTGCATGGAGAGTAATTACATTGCACCACTGCATTCTTTTTCTTTAGCATAGCACAGCTTAGAGCGGGCTAAGTGCTTTTAATTTTAATAACAGAACACCATATCCATGGAGACAAAGTGCTGAGTTTCAGCTGGATGTAGGTGGTGTGGGCGTTTTGTTGACAAGAGCTGGAGGTGGAAGAGGTGGGAGATACTTGGAAAAGGAGCAGCCTAAAACACACTCCACTAAAAGATGTGACAAGAACTACAGAACCTGTAAACTGCAGCCTCGCATTCAGGTGCGGGAGGGTGTGAGCACGACAGAGCTTTTGTCCTCCATCCATTCAGAATACAAGGACACTTGTAGAACATGATAGTAACAAGATAATATTTCTGCAGCTTGCATCCAGCACTTTAGGGAAGAAGAAACATTTCTGAGGGAGTGTGAACAACTTATTTACCTGATCAAAACCTTTTCAATTACAGAAGCCTGGATTAGGTTCAATTTAATTGGACGTAAGTAAACAATTGCATTGCATCCCCCCAAACCCCAAAAATGGTTAATTTTGTTAGCAATTTATTTAATGCGGATTAGAAAAATGCACATTTTGTACCGAAATTTTTTAAATGCTCTATTCTTTCTTGTGTGGGGGTTTTGAGACGTAGTTAGCATTAGATGGTCCACTTTGAGCATTTCTCCTGAGACTGCTGGCCATTTTCATACACCAAAAAAAAATAGTGAGATAAATTGGCAAATTAAACTGGTTTCACTAAAAGGCGTCTTTATTGGATCAGGCTCATCTGATGCCATTATGTAACAATTTTGTTTGAAACTCATCCAATCCAAGAAAAAAAGGACGATTTTCTTCCATTTTTTTTTTACTACACAACAATGGACCTGCTTGACCATTTCTGTCCCACCTAGGTGAGGGATCTGTAGATAGGAATGAGAGTCATCAAACAACGAATATCAGCATTATTTTTTACAATATTGACAAGCCACAAATATAGTGACAGTGAAACCTATTTAGAAGAGGCCCATTTCTTTGCTTAAATGGACATTTTACGAACATAAGCCAGTATTGAGCTCCTATTACTGTTCTCCCTTGCTGAGTCTGTTGGTCCTGGATAAGTGAAAGATGACGGACAGATGGAGGAAACCATCATTGATCCATTTAATTGCTAATGATTTGCACTTTGCTGCCATTAAAAACAAGAAACATGAAGAAAATGGACTGTGTTAGAGGTTAAAGAGGCTTAATGAGCCAAAATAAGTCAATCTTGCTGAGTATGATCATAAACAACCACAGTTGTGTACTTTTTTATAGAGAACGTCTGACTGGATGGATGAACAGATAGATGTACAAAAGCCTGTTCTACAAAACAGCACTTCACCTTCACATTAAAGGTCCCCTATTATGCATTTTTTCCCTTATTTTATCCTGTGCTATGTATCTGATATGCATAATTTTACATTCCGCCACAATCTCAACACAAAAGGTTATAAATACTAGCCTGTTTTGGAGCGCAGTTTCATACCCGGAACTCAAAACAGCTTGTTTCAGTCTTTTTTTCTTTTTTTTTTCCCGGGACCCGCCCCGTTGGTTGCGATTGGTTGTCATTCATTGTGATTTCCCCACCCACCCAGCACAGCGTGGAGCGGGAGGGGCGAGGTGTGCTTCACAGTAGAGTGAAGCACGGAAATGGGTGGATATCAGGGTGGAGAGCAGGTAGAAGTGGGGGAGGGTGTTTGAGCTGCAGGGGGCTGAACAAAAAACAGATGTACGTCACTATGTTCCACCAGTCGTTAGAGGTTTGGAGAACACGCCCCTTACTTTGAATTTAAATATCTCAAAATAGCATGAATCACAATAAAACACACTTTGGGGGATTGTTTGGGGTAGTACTAAGTAAAATAAAAGGTTAAAACCTCATAAAAGTCAGTTTTGCATAATAGGGGACCTTTAAATGAACCAATGAATTTATGAACCAATGAATTTATCTAGCGCTGTGCATTAGATCTATGTGCATTAGATCTATAATTCATGCTGCTTGTGTAGCTGTAGCTGCGCTGGGTTGGACCAGTATAAACATTACTGCCCCTATAAACCAGCAGAGTTTAAAAAACCACAAAACATCAGTTTACTGGAGAAAAGTGTTCGAACCATTAGCCCTCAAGTTTTCATGTCACCTGCCCTACTGTTTGAACCACTGAGTCATGATGACTTTGTGAAGTTTTTGCTCCGAAATAGAGCTGTTGAATAGAAATATTCATAGAAAGTCAGGAATTATGTATGAATATTTCTGATGGAAATGTTTTTCTGTGTTGAAATTGGTTCCATTATGTCAAATATTTTTATACCATACTTATAGCTGAGTCTGTCAAAATTTCACTATTTATTTTTTCATCTTGTACAGAGTAACATAGTTTTAAATTTAACATGAACATTCTTCAACATTTGGCATTAATTCAAAATAATAATCATAAAAATACAATAAGAAAAAGTGCACAAATCAAAGTTTCTATGCTGACATTGTGACCGTAATGAATCTTGACAATCACACTACAAATGTACTTAATGTACAACAAAATTCCATTCACTTATTCATCTTCTGAGCCGTCCACCCCTACCCGGGTTGCTGGATTCAATTGTGGCTGATTTGTGACGAGAGGCAGGGTACACCCCGAACAGGTATCCAGTCTGTTGGGGGGCCACACACACTCATTCCTAAGGGCAATTTTGTAGTGGCCAATCAAGGTAAAATACTGTACATGTTTTTAGTGGGTGGGAGGAAACCGGAGTACCTGGAGAAAACCCTCATATACACACGGAGAACATGCAAACTCCACGCAAAAAGGCTGTGGTACAAAGCTTTAAGCTTTGTACCGCTCCGGATTTGAACTCTGACCTTTTTGATGTGAGGCCACTGTGCTAACTAACCACTGCACCACCGTGCAACTCATGAACATTTGTTACCAACAAAAAATTTTACTTTCTCCCATTTTACACATCTATTTTCCACCTTGCGTCATGTTATCTTGTTTTTAAACAGAAGAGATGATATGTTAAAAAAAAATTCTCAATATAACATCGCCAGCATTTCGATAAACAGAACTTTACCATGACAAAATAAATATGAACACAAATATTCCTATACATGTCATTAAAGCTATGAGGATTATTTATTAAACTTTTTTATATCCAAACTTTTACACTTGTTTTCTAACAGCATCGGGCATATTTATGTCCATGTGATTTTGTAAGACATGTGCTTAGACATGTTTAGGTTTTCAGAATTGCAGGTTGCTTTTCTTCTGTCCACAGCCTCTATCACACAACATTAAACCCAATCTTGTGATTATTACCTCATCCAACAAACATTTCCTTCTCCAAATACAGATAGTCATGTAGCTGCAACAGCAGGAATGTGGAAAAGGTTCACCAAACATCATGTCATGCATGTCTGCTGACAATAAAGAACCTAAAATAGAATTTAATGGGAACGTTTGGATACTGAAGTTTCTAAAGTTACTATTTTTGTATTTGAGTTTTTACTGCTGATTGATTACATGCTAACACCAAAATGATCATTTAATCATTTTTAATTATTTGGCAAAATGGAAAAAGACTCATAGAGATCATCTGGTCATCAAGAAATAGTTGATGACCACAAAAGGAAAAGAAGAATATCACAATGATCATAGTTGATTCAGCTTTTTGCGAGAGATTTTCTATGAACAAGACAAAAGCATAGCTGTCACAACAGTTTTATATCTCCATTATGATGGTTTGCAAACTTGCATGAGCAAAGCTCTGCATCAAACTTCTAAAGCCTACAAAAAATAACAGGCCAGTCGGAGAAGTATTTAAATGCCACACTTTACAATCAGTGGTGTTTAGATCAGTGATGGAGAACAGCTCTTAGACAAGGGTAATCTATGTCACATAACTATACCATAATTATGGGAACAAGTGTGAGAATGCTTTAAATAAATACTCACTTTAACAGTCTGAACACCAAGTCGTTACAGTAAATCTGTCTTTCAATTGACATGCATTGATCTAATTGATTAACACATTTTTTAACAGCATAAAACAGTTGGATTTTTAAGACATATATAGCATCTTAAGGGATATCTTAAAAAAAAACCTCAAATTGTAACTGTGTCTATGAATGATTACAAGATAATACACACTGTAAATCTAGCTATTCATAATTGCAATCCAGAGAGAGAGAGAGCTCTTAGCTGTGTGAATGGACATTATTTCTGTTTGACATGTCTCAAACATCTTTATAGAATATTTTAAGGATTGCAAAAAAATGAGGATGATTTTTAGATAAATCTCTGCAGCAGACAATCTCTAATTACAAAATGTAAGCAGACTTTCTTTTCCTTGCAACTGTCATGAATCTTGCATAATGGGGTCAGATTAAAAACCACCAATCTGAAGATCACATAATTCTCGACACTCACTCTGAAGCACCGGTACCGTTAAATGTGTTCCCATCAGGGATCGGGTTCAACTGGATCGGTTCTGGCTTCCTCTTTTTCTGCATGATCCTCGCAAAAAAGCCTAGCTATATCAGAGATTGCAGGCGGAAGAGAAAGAGTTGTTCTGTCAGAAGGAGACTGGTAGGCTAGGAAACAGCAGTACAGTGAAGGCTGATTTTCTTAAAGGGTGGATGTATGAAACGTCACAAAAATATTTACACGGGTTTTCTGACAGCATGGCGTGGAGCACCATCTGCTGGTTATTTATGGTATTACCATAGTCCAGCCAGAATTAAAATTTGACATTGAGATTTTTTTCCCCACCGGATTTAGAATCAAATTATTGATATTTGATTTTAAATATTTTAAAATGCAAGTAGATTTATGTAGAAGTGGCTTTGCATACCTTTCTTGATTAGGGCTGCTTTTATCCCAAAAAATTCCGTTTAGTTGACTTAATTAGCAGCCAAATCAAAGTTTAAAAAAGGAGCAGTGAGCATACAGTATAGTTATTTTGTTTTCAATACCCCTTATACTTAATAGATCACGGGGGGGTGCTGGAGCTCATCTCTGTTGATTTCGGGCGAGAGGCTGGATACACCATGAACAGGTCACTAGTCAGTTGTGGGGCCTAGGCATATCTTTTTTTTTTTTTTTTAAAAAAACCTTGTCCTGTCCAGTGTGGTGACAACCAGAATGGTGATCTGCATGTCAAGTTCTGCTGGACAGTTTAATCTTGACCCTTGCAAGCCCTTTTAATTTCTTTATTTGAAATGTTTCGCATCAAAATGTTGATGCTTTCTGTATTTCTTTTTTTTTTGACAGGGAATCTTCTGACAGGGAAGATTGAGGAGAGAGGAAGGGGGAAGGAAGCAAGAAAAAAAAAGAGAGTTAGGGTTCAGAAGAGTACGAGAGGGGGACAAAGTGAAGAGATGATCTATAGTTACAACATTCAGCATTTCAACCCACCTACTGAATTATCTGAAGGTAAAAATAAAAGGAAAGAAAAAAGTACAAACAAAAGTTTAAACCAGATAAAGTTGAAACACATAAAAAAACAACCTCCTATAGCAAACTAACAAAGGATGTAGAACACAAACGGATTTTTTTAAAGCTACGATGATATTGGTTTGGCAGCAAGGAACATAGCGGACAGTAAACAGTGTGGCATAGTGTGTGAGTGAAAGTACGTGCATGCTGCTGGTGTGAACCATGTGCTTATTAGATCTGTTATGAATCTTTTTTATTTAAACAATTTAGAAGAAGAAAGAGTCAACCACAGCCAACTATAAAAAAAGTTTGCTAAAATGCCAACTTTATTGCCAGGTATTTTGCAAACTAACACAATATCTTATGAATCCTCCTCATTTAAGAATTGAAAATGAAGATATTTAGATAATAATATATAATACAAGTTTGTATTTTATAAACTAATATAGTAATAACAACGTACAGTATAAAGCTGTCAATTAGTAATATATACTGTTGATAATCAACCTGTGAATGACTGTTTTAAACTATTAAACCTCAAGTTATGACATTTTCATACATAAAACTAGTTTAACTACTGACATGAAGAAAACAGGTATAATTAAAAATGTGTAAATAAGTAGAATATTTTGCAATTATTCCAATTTGAATAAAGAACTATTTGCTGTACATAAACAATTTTTTTGGTCGTCATATTCTTTCAGAGTTAATTTTATTCGATCAAACTTGCTTAAACTCTAACCTACATCTTGTTCTATTTCATAAAAAGAGACCATTTTGAATTAAGTATATCAGTTGGTGTTACAAAGTAATCAACCCAGATGCTCAGCCTCCCTGATCATGATTCATATGCTCAACAATCTGATTAACAGTGATGCACCTGTCCACTCATATTCTTTATACTAAAACACAGCATGTCATATAAAAAGAAACTAGAATAATTATAATTAAAATCTAATTAATGGAACCTTGACTTTATTATGTTAATAGACGTCTTTTAACGCTAGAAGCTCATTTGAAAGTCAATTGTAAGAAATACATGTTGCTACAGAATGGAGATCACTGCTTTCCAGAAGCAAGCAAGTTTCATACTGAATTATAGTTCTAAAATGTAACTTTTTATAATTAATTTATACACAAGAATAGTTTAGGATTCAACCTGTCCTCATATCACTCTAAAAACTCAGGTATTTTCTCTTACTGAGTGACAAATTGCTTAGAGCCTTATATAATAACGTCTTAAAAGGATTACATCATTTCAGAAGATCATCAGCTTCAGCCTCTCAGTTAACCAGAAAGGTTTCTGAACATGCCCTTCTCCTGTTTTATTCATCTCAGCCTAAAATCACTGAGGGTTTATTTTCTGATTCCATCTCCAGCAATGCCCCTCTTTCTTTAACGCTTCTCTTTGTACTTGCAGAATTTTTTATCATTGTTCTCTCTGTGGTCGTTTGGAGGAAATAAAAAGTTTCTGATGATTTTCCTTCATGTGGATATGAATATAATGATTTCTTACAAGATTTAAACCTTTGCTCTCAACATCGTATGTGCTTTACTTTCTCTTGCTACAAGAGACGGATATCTTTCAGCATTTTAGATTATTGTTTTAAAAAGTCTCTGTCTATTGGGTGCGTCATCTCTCACTAAAATACATCTGATAATAAAATGAACAAACAAAATATTATCTATTAATGAAAAATGCATGGTGATATTTTATTGCACCCAGCCACTCACAGAAAGACTGCTTTAAGTTCAATCTAAGGCTGGGAAAAGAATTGAAAACAGTTTACATCTTATCTCCACATTTCTTCTGACAAAGATTTGCTTCTATTGTCAATCACCAACGTATATTTTCTTTAGCTGTGAGCAGGACAAGCTGTTTTTTGTTTGGAATAAAAAGGGCTTTTTTTTAATTGATCTGTTTTTCTGTGTCGACCTTACAGCATATAAGTAACTTCTGAAAGAATGTACTCTAAGTTCTGCTAGTTTATTACTTGGATGGACTTAAGCCCAGTGTGATCTAAATTAAATTACAGATTCCATTTGTAATTTTGTCTATTCACATATTTTTTCTGTTATTTATCAGACTAACACATTCCTGAGTTTGTCAAAAAGGCAAACATCTCATCACAAATCCTGGATGGATTCATTAAAACCTTTGGTAAAGTCCATGTAATCCCTCATTCGTCCAGGACTGATTGTAGAACAGGCTTCGAAGTTGTCTTCTGGGCAGTGTATTTGATGATTGAGACGTTTTGACTTCCATCTGGAAATTATGTTCAATCGGAATGACTGACCTTTGATAAATGAACTTAAAAGAGGATTTGGAACTCTTTCGGGACTTCTTGAATAAACTGTTTGTGTCTCTGCCTGAGAGAGACAGTCTCTTAAAGAAGACCAAAGAAATTAATCAACCCATCGAAGCAATAATGTTGCTCTCTGATCACAATGAAGGATCTTTGTATTTCTTTCAGTGAGACTCAAAACAACATCACAAAGTCTTCATTTATGTGAAAAAAGAAAAAACCATAAACTTCTTAACAAAACTGAGATAGTTTAACAAATACATGTCGCTATCCCAGATACAATTCATCCTTGCAAAGCTTGGAATATGACAATTTTTGAAGGAAGTTGTTTTCTCCCACAAAACAACATAAAAGCTAGAACAAAAACATACTAATTTTTTCTTTCACTTGCAGAATTGAAAAACTGAAAGTTGGGGAACATTTGATGCAGTCTTTCCAGAAAACTCCCCGTTTACACCATCACAGTAAGTATTTCCATTTCTTTGCCACAATTCTCATTAAGAAATCACTTTCCTTCTTCCTTTTTTTTCTTGAAAAGCACAACGTGTAATTATCTTGCAGCTCAAACCAACAATTTGTCATCAGATGTCAAGAATTTCACAATTCTTGTAGGTTTCTTTCCTTTTCTTTTCATTGGTAGAGCCCTAATTGCTGTTTCAACAGCATACTCTCTTCAAACTATCTTCAAATCTAAGAACAAACTTATTTTATGTACAATCAGAATCACAAGTACTTTATTGATCCCACAAATGAGACATTTGTGTGTTACAGCAGCAGTGTGATCATAGAAAAAGAAATAGTGAGTTCATTCATTCATGTTCTGAACTGTCCATCCCTAACAGGGTTATGGGGGTTGTCAGAGCCTATCCTGGCTAATTCAAGGCGATAGGTAGGGTACACCCCAAACAGGTCGCCAGTCTGTCATGAGACCACACACATGACCATTTGGGGGCAATTTTGCAGCAGCAAATCAACCTAACAAGCATGTTTTTGGAGGATTGGAGGAAGCCGGAGTACCTGGAGAAAAATCATGCATACATGGGGAGAGCATGCAAACTCCATACAGAAAGGCCAGTGTTCCAAGCCTTGACCCCACACGGGTTTCGAAGTCCTGACCTTCTTGCTGTGAGGCCACTGTGCTACGGTGCAACCCCAAAATAGTAAGTATTAATACAAAAATATGGAATCATTTAAAAAAAATGATATGAAAGTAAGAAATAAAACAATAAACCACTGTGACTACACTATATTTCACCAATAATAACACAAGGCCATATACGCACACGCGGCTACATGACATGGACATACAAGCTTCCTAATACTTCTTTAATGAGTCATTTTGTGATTAAGGCAGTATGATTACTGACTAAGACTTCACTCTTTCAATTGCATGAAAGTTTCCGGTCTGATTTTTAACATCATCGCCATGGTAACATCATCTATTTACATAAATTATCCAAACGTACTGAATAACATGTAACTTTGTTTAATATTTGAAGGTATCAAGATAACTTTGACATTAGACCACTGATATTGGCTGTTTTGTGCAGCGTCTGGGGGAAAGAAAAATAGATAAGAACATATTTAAAGATCACTATGTCTCCTCCTCCCTGTCTCATTTTTCCCTCTCTCTGTTGTCTGTGGCATTGAGTCTGAATATAAAAAATAATGCTGAGGGGACTACATGATGACTTATACACTTTTTCCTGCCTTAAAAAAATAATAGAGAACCACATCTGAATGTCGCCCTTACAGAAGATAGTGAATAATGTGTCAGCTGTCAGCGTGGCAGTCCCATGCAGATTAGATATAAAACTGAAAGTGAAAACAGCTGCCTATTTTACACTCGGCTCTGTGGTCTTTTAGGGGTCTCCTGACAGACACGAGGCCATGAAACCGTGCCTGGCGTCTCAAAAGCATCTTCCACCCCAAAATCATCTTTTTCTTCATAAACCACAATTGACACAAAGCAAGATTAGTTGTGTCTGAAACTCGAGCATATGGACAGAGACCTTGGGAATTGTGGGACCTGATTTTAGCGCTGGTCCTCTACATAGTTCATAAAACATGTACGACAGTTGTCTTTCTTTCTAAGGACACATGTCTATGAGTAATTCAATTTTGAATTATTGTTAACACATTTTACTTTAAGAAATATCACAGATTAAATTATTATCTATGTCCATTTGCATAAACACATTGCTTAATCAGTGTAGAATAAGATAGTTTGACAATATTTTTGCAGAGATTATATTCACTGTAGACCACATTTAATAGAAATGTTGAAAAGTAGCAAAATATTTGATTGCCAAGACTAATTCTAATTGAAAATGTATTAACCTGAGAGAGCAAAACTAAGCTAAAGATGAAGGTGAACTTATTAAAAAAAAAAAAGAAAACTTTTAAAAGGAAAGACTGCAAGGCTCATAAGTAACAAGGCCTCACTGTTTAAACATGTTCTTTTAATAAAGGTCAACATTAATTCCAATACTAAATGGGAGTTTTACAATCAGAGAGTCGAGGTATCTTCCCCAAGGACATCTAGACATGAGCACAGAGGGATTCGAACAACTTCTCCCGGTCCAATACCAAACACCTCCTCCCTTCATGTGAGGTGTTTTCAATCTTTAATAAACCAGTGCATTCATTCAATATGTTCCCAAACTTTTCTGGATAAAATCATCAAAACCTCATCAAAAACATTTTGTTCCAACTAAAATATCAATGAATAACTTTAGATACCCCTGAGGGCAGTTTAATAATACAAGAAAAATCATCAGCAACATTTCTTGCCAAAGTCAGTGTCCCTAATACTCAGGATAATTCGTGGACCTTGATGAAGAGTTTTTTAATGAGAGCAAAATCTTTGTGAGGAGGTTTTCAACATAAAAAAGTGTTGACACCGTGTTCTGTGTATTATCCAGAGAAACAGACGTGCTGATCCTTCAGGTCTTGTCGGCTCAGTTTTGCAAAGCATATAAAAAATGTGAAAGTGGTCAGGGTGCTGAATATCAATTTGAATATTTAATTAATTAATTATTGGAAAAAAAGTTCATCTATTTGTTAAATTCCTGGTTTTAAATATAAATAAGAAGTTAGAATGTAAGCAGAGTTACATTGTAAACCAGACTTGATTTGAGGTGCAAAAAAAAAAAATTTTTAGGTGCAAAATGACCATTTTTGTATTGAAAATGAATAGATTTTTTTAATGGACAGAATGCCAACCAGACACAAAACAGTCACAAAAAATAAAAGTAAAAGGTTGTGTTGCAGTAAAATCCAGAATTCACTTTTTTTTGTCGGATGCTGTGGATTTCTTGCCTTACCCACCAAACTTTGCTTGTGAGATTAGGGATCACAGCAGGCCACAAAGACAACTTCAGAACCAATCAATAAGAACAGCTATAAAAATGACAAAAAAAGACCAAACTTATGAGACCCAAACATGTGAATTTGTTGGGATAGCACTCAAAAAGAATGTGATAGGAATATTCAGAACTGTTACACTGATTTGGAAGTTACATATTTATAACTAATCATATTATGTACACCTATCTACGTATGTGAATAGACATTTAGATACATCTGCATGTTTATGCGTACATAATTACACATTTATATATATATGTACACACACACACACACACACACACATATATATATATATATATTAGCAACAATCTGGAACTCAACGCTCAGAAGATAGTGGAGATGATCGTGGACTTCAGGAAAGTCACAGCTCCTATTCCCCCCCTTGCACTGACAGACTCCCCCATCACCACTGTAGACTCTGTCCGCTTCCTCGGCACAACCATCACACAAGACCTAGAGTGGGGGCTGTCCATCAGCTTCCTGATCAAAAAGGCCCAGCAGAGGATGTACTTTCCGCGGCAGCTGAAGAAAGCCAAGCTGCCCACCCAGATGTTGGTGCAGTTTTACACAGCCATCATCGAGTCCATCCTCACCTCCTCCATCACCGTGTGGTACGCTGGAGCCAAAGCCAGGGACAAACATAGACTGCAACGCATTATGTGCTCCGCAGAGAAGATGATTGGCTGCAGCCTTCCATCTCTCCATTACCTGTACGTCTTCAGGATTTGGGGGCGTACAGGTTGGAAAGCAGCTGACCCTTCCCACCCTGGGCATGGACTTTTTGATCGACTCCCCTTGGGCAGGAGGCTCCAGTCCAATAGGGCCAGAACGTCCCGCCACAAAAACAGCTTCTTCCTTTCTGCTATTGGACTTATGAACACTTTGCACACTAGTACCACTGCAAGTTCCTAGTCTCTGATCCTCTTCATTGACCATGGGAATAAAAGCATTTCTAATTCTAATTCTTCTAATATATATATTTACATCAAATGGGTATCAAATAAAATTCTTAGCTGAATATTAGCAAGTCTATTACTGTTTTAGATGTGATCTTAATATTCAGACAAGTAGTAAACTAATGAGAGATAAATAAAGGTTACCCTACATAAATCACTAAACTATACAGGCTGAAACTCAACACACACATCAGCTGATCAATAACCTAGTTCTCTTTTACACATTCAGTTGGTAACCTATATAGCACACTCTATTCAAGCTGTGTTAGCCCCAGGCTTTGTTTTTTTTGTAGCTGAATGTTCAAGTCTTAGATCAGAGATTCAAAATGTGATTTATCATGATTGCAAATTATTATATTGACTCTTTTGATGGAAGTTATCCTCAGTTTTTTTACACTCCAATGATGGAGATTGTTAACATCTAAAGGCTGAGAAAAACTCCTGACATCTTACTGATTAAAACTTGTGAAGACTTCATAGTTTTTGATCCCTCTGAGGGGACAACAGTGCGAGCAACGCTTTGGTGAGCACAACAAAAATATGGTGCTACTTTGATATTTTTGTTTTAAACCAGAGATCAGTTCAGCTGTTTTCTGTGCTGCATATTTAGTAGCCAAGATGTTAGTGAGGGATATGTCTCATTTGTGTTTCTCTGATTGATTTTGAATGTTAAATATGAGTTTTTGTTCTGGTAGGTAAAATTTTCTCATTAATCCATTTTCTAAAGATGACTTTTTTCTTCAGGCCACTGTTCTGTAAAATAAAAAAAAGATATTTTCACCTTGAACAGTCTGCTCCACATCTCACCAACATAGTCAAGCTTTAAATGTCACTGCAAGAAACTTTATCAAGTTCTCAGTTTCTAAATCCTTTATGTGGAAATAAAAGACATAAAAATTATGTTGAAAGAATGATAATGAAAAATGTAATATTTCTATAAAACTTTTTACAACATAAGCTTTAAACTCAACAAAGACACTTTTGGAGACCAAAAAATCCACACCAAAAACCTGGTTTGAATCTTTTCCAAACGGTCTACATTAAAACAAATCCTCACACACTCTGATGTGACATGATATTTCTTACCGAGTGACAGGTGATATGAGGAGAGCATTCTTGCAGAAATATATACGATTTAATTACAATAATTACACTGTTCCAAGCAATTTACCCACATTTAGCTCATATCATTTGAAATGTTTCCACCATGTGTAAAGATAGAATCTATAACCCTTCAGGGATGTTGGAATAGAGAAGTGTCAGGTTGGTTTCAACAGGTTGTTTGACAAGAAAAGAAGAAGATGAGGTGCTGATGTTTTTGAGGGGATATAGGAGGTGGGTTGGGGCATCATGACATCATCAGAGTTTAAAGTGGGTCTGCTCGATGTAGAGAGAGAGTGAGAGAGGGAGAAAAAGAGAGAGAGGAAGCAGTGGTGCTTCAATTCAAACTCCACAAACTACCTTCCTTCATGGTTTGAAGTAGAAGATCGTGTTGGACAGTGGATCAGATCAACTCTTCAGACTGGGTGATAACTTTCATTTGCAGCTTTTTTTCCTCCCACAAAGGGTAAGTTTAAACCCATTTCCCCCACAAATCTAAACAGATTGATCAATCTAATGATGCTATAAAGCACTCTTTACTTCATTCATACTAGATTATAACAGTTTTGTAGACAATGATCAAAAATGTGCATGCATTTTTAATTATTATAAAAATAAAGAAACACTACTAGAAGTTGCTGCGCCGTTTGGAAAAGTGCTGCTGCCGGCTGATGTGACAAATAGTGCTTTCTATTTAATTAGGCTATTGGCAAGTCTATCCCTTGGAAATGTGTCCTGTGTGCCAAAGAGGAAAAAAAGGCTGTTTCATTCTGGAAGGTTTTAAAAATCTGGCAATTGCAGATTGTGCAGCAGTAAGTTGTTTTTCACAGATTTTTTATTTCAGCCGGAGGACAAACTGATTATAAACCCTTATTTATTATTCTTCATGCTGATTGCTTTCAAAAACATGGCAAAATGCACCAGTTACTGATTTGACATTGTGGTAATAGTATAAGATTTTGAAGCACTTGATTCGCTTTTTTCCGTTTTATGATGAGTTTGGTTTACGTCTCGATTATAATTTCAATCATTTGCGTTTAAAGTCTTCAAAACAATAAAACCCATAATTTTAGATCAGTGCGGTTTCTTTGATTAAGACAAATTTGCCTTCTTTAAATAAAAGAAATAATTCAAGAAGCATCTTGTTCGTGAATAAAATGTTCTTGTTATGACAGTTTTTAGCCACTAGATGACAACAGAATTCAAGCTGAAGCAGCTTATTAAACTTTTATTAAGTTCATAAACAAATATTCGCTATTGATTAAATAATTTCAATTACTGATTTCTTGTGTGGAAAAACACAAGCTTGCCAAAATGCATTTTCTGAAACACATGATAATTATTATCCAATTATGGGTAAAACTCACAAACCCATACCTCCTCTTCTGCTGTTGTTTTGCCCTGCTGGAGCTGCATATTTTGTGGCACATGCTCTGCATGGGTTCTCCACATTATAGCAATTTGTTACAAAGTTATTTATCACAAATTCACCTTGGCACCACAACAGCATTCCTCCCGAGTCTGACACTTTGTCTAGGCTTTCCAAAAAAGTTACGTTTGATTAATCCGTCATTCTTCATTGAGAATAATCCACACATATTTTCCGGTTTTTAATCATTATTGCTTCTTATATTAAAAAAAGCATTTGAACACTTAGACTTGCCCATAAACAATCATTTTTCTCTAGCTAATATTTATCTTGCAAGCCTCATGTGCATTTGTTTTAAATAGTTAATAAGCAATCCTGTCATGGAAATTGGTGTGAATCCAGAGCAAAGAAAAAAATCAAGTTTTTTTTTAGGCAATCATAACATCTCAAAGAAAAATGTGGGGGAAATTTATCTTCTTTAAACTCAGATGTGACCTTATTTTTGTCTGCAGTATCAGTTGCTTCAAGGTGCCAGAAAAGAAAATTATTGGTTGTTTTTGTTGGTTATATATATTTTCAACCCTGTGAAAATTCCTTCCAAAAAAAATCAAGCCTACAAACAGTGTTGAAAAAACTTGCAATTTTTTTCTGGCCTTTCTGACAATAAATCAACCAGGAAACTTGGCAATAGATTTGAGGAAATCTTTTTCTTTTGAGATTGCTGATCAAATTTTTATCACCAGTTCAGGGAGACAAAGCGCTCAAAGTGTTTTCAGTCACATCGGATTTCCTTTGTATCAAAGCTTTACGGGTGATACTTACACATTTATTGATAACATAAAAAGAAATTGGGTTAAATAACATTGTGGCGTGGAGTTTGAATTGTTATGAAGGAAAGTCTGGTTTTATATTTAATTTGCATTCAGAGTCTTAGGTTTCGTGGATGTTATTTGTAACTATATGTAGAAGTTATTTTTCCTGTCAGGCAAAATAGTTTTTCATTAAAGCACAGGACTTGGAGGTTACCTTTATAAACCACCTGATGGTCCTTCAGGGTTACAACTGTGATTTTGAGTGTCATTTACCACTAACACCAAAAACAAATTGACACCAAGTTCAGCTTCGATGACTTCATCTTTCTAGTCAAGGACAGCGCTCAACAATGAGAAAGTGTAAATTGTGACATTATCAATTGAGATGTGGACAAACAGCTCTTTGTCTTACTTCCTCTTTTGCCTTTTCCAAAGGATACATCCTTTGAGGGCATGTACCTGTTTAATTGGCTCGGGCTTTTTATGGAATTTTTGTTGCGTGCACTTTTACAGTCTAATAAACCCTTTTAACTAGAAATCCCTGTGTTAGGCTCAATCAATATGTTTAATTAGTGCTGATTAATGAAAGAGTGCATCTGTGAATAGCTGACGGCTTACTCACTTTACAAGGACACATACTTTTGAAAAGCAGATAGGAATCGGATCTAATGCAGCCGAATTGAACACAACGAGTGTGTTTGTCTTTATATTCAAAATTGTGTTTCTTGTGTCTTTTTTTTTATATGCAATTAATACTTCATTAGTAGCCAATTTGAACTCATGCTGGCTCAATAATCTTTTAATCTTTCATGAATTAAAGGATTTGGAAAACACTTGCCAGCACTTATGTTGAAAATATTTCTCAAACACTCCCGATACATCATCAGCTGTTTCTTCTGCTGTGTCTGTAGATTTGCAGAATTATTGTTCAGTGTGCTGTGGGACAATGGGTAGATTTTCCAGTTCACAAGTGCATATCAGGAATCCATCTTAGAGATTTGACACTGATTTTTAAGACCGCACATGAACACCTTGGTACTGCTGTAAAATTCCAGCAGGGTTTCTTTGAGTTTGCCGTGTTAAACACCGCTCTCTGTCAGAGTCCCTCAAAAAAATAACAGCTCACTGACCTTTATTCTGCAAATGAAGCTGTTTTTGTTCCACAATGACTGATAGATCTTATTATTTCAGCAAAAGAATGCCAGGCGTTCAGAAAATACCCCAGAGCCATGGCACCTACATTAACAAAAGTTAATGAAAGAAATGGAGGCATGATCCAGAATTTGGTTGACTTTTGAAAGCTGTGGCATTTACATTTTGAACTGTGGAGAGGAAATAAAAACAATTCAATATACCGTGGCCATGCACCCATGTCAGGTGTATATAGTGTAGACATATTTTTACGGCAGCTGGAAGTCTTGTTTTTGTCTTCAAAAGCAAATACAAATATGTTGCAGAAAATTTATTAGACAAATAAAAAAATCTTGTGTTCACCATAAAAACAAAAGCGTGTTTGTGGAGTTCTCAAAGATGAATTTGAGACTAAGTGTGAGGTGATGTTAAATATTTTAAGGCCATATAGTTTTCTCCCTAAAAACAGCAAAGCTGGCTGGCATTGAAAAACAAGATGTTTGCAATTTAGATTGAGGTTCAATTGCTGTCCCAGAGGTCTGGGCATGTCTGCATCTGATTATGCTTGCATGCATTTAATTAATAATTCGACAATGTACGGCATTGATGCTGGTCAGCCAACGCTCTGTGGGGAGAATAGATTGCCTGAGCTTGATGTTCGGCCACAGATTCGTAGCAGAGAGCAGAAACGATGAACTCAGGCAGATTTCAGATACAGGAGCTACGACGCAGAGCTATGTTGATCCCCATCCTCCCTCAGGTGCACTTCTGGGCAAGAACACCATGGACTACAGCTCACCAGAGAGGCTCGGCCAATGTCTGATTAATGCACTCATCAGTTCTTTCCTCATTTGTTTTAATGACAAGCATGTCCCTGGTGGGAATTTGGTGACTTTTTGCAAATACTGCTGATGCATATGCTTGCATCTGCCACTTTTTTTTATCCATGTCTTGTAAAAGGATCCCTGCCAGAAAGCTTGAGTTTTCTGACATGAGTAGACTGTCAGTAACAGAGCAAAAGGGGACCGCACACATATTCTACAGAATACATAAGTTGAGGAAATGAGCTGTGATAACATCTCAGCATCTTGCGATGTGTTGTGTTTTGTTGATAAGGCTATTGTTCAGCATTGCGCCTCAGGCTGCGAAAATAATCACTACCATCTCAGGCATACTGTACGTCTTTTGTATGCAGTTTACTCCCTGTCTTGTGTTTAAAACTAATTACTGTTGAGTTTAAAGCTACTCTATCATAAATTCAAACTTCTTAGAAATCACCATTATTGAAATAAAAGCCATGGCTAATCTTCTCTCCTGAAGACTGAGGTCACTCAGCACAGTCCTGTCAGAAACATGTTGAAATTTAATATTTCATTTCAATTTGACAGCATCAAGAATGTACAGAGAGCCACTAAGAGCATTTTGAAATGTGGAGAAAATTACTTCAAATGGCTAAAACTCGTTTCTATGAAAGTCTTAAGACATCTTAACAGACAAATCATCAGTATGATTATTGAATAGGGATTTTAAAAAAAGAAGATTAATCTGAACATCTTCTAATACTTGCAGGTAGCTGTAGACATATTTGTATGCATATAGATGCACATGAATTTAATAAAATATGTTAACTTATGTCATTTACAAATGATTTATTACTAAATTGTAAATCTTCAATGATTCAAAGCTCAGGTATGAAATATTTGTTAATGGGCTTCAAAATGTCTGGAAAACTCTGATGATAAAGTGTTGATTAGCATCAATATTTTGTTTCAGATAACTGAATTTATATTTTTTACTCTTCACTTGTCATTTTATAATATGATTTTGTTACATGATTAATCATGGATGATTTGGGAAAATTTCCAATTGTGTCACATTTGGCTGGCAAGATGTTACATATGATTAAAATAGATGATGATTCACTGAGCTTTACTACCCATTATTAATGTGGTGCCTATTACGGTTAGATACTTTGCCTCTGGGCACTTTTCTCCAAAGCACCACATTCCAATTTTAGACTGCATAAAAATAAACATCCATCTATCTCTTTATCCATATGTATACAGAATTATGTATCTACTAATATATCAGTATACCAGCATATCACTCTAACACATTGATGTGGTCATGTATGTGTATGTAGGTATATTTAAAATTTGTATTTTCAATACATTTGATGTCAGCCTCCTGCTACATTACGCCTGATTAACAAACCTAGCTGCATCCTTGCTATTCAGACCAATTTTAGCAAGAATACTCTGGACCTTTTCCAATGTCTGGTGATGAATCTTTGTGTTATCAGTGAGATGCTTCGAGCCTTATACCACAAAGCCCCAAAGCTTATTCAGCACCCGGTACCTTGCTTGTGATCAATGACCGGCAGTCAGGACAGTGAATGGAGCGCAGATTGAACCATGGCTGGGATTTGAATGCGGAATAACAGTCCTCTCAACAGGGGTGACTCATGAATAATACAGCAGCCAGCAGAGTGTCCCCTCTCCTCTTATACCTCATATGTGATGCTCTTGGATTTCAACCTGCTCAAAGAGTTTAGGTTCAAAGAACAAAAAGCATTGAAACCAGCATTCAGAAAACCGTAAGAAGTTTTCTTAATCACTTGCAAAAAAACACAAAAATGATGAAATGTCAATAATATCCCCAATACTAATTACAAAGTGTGTTTGGGATATCTAACCTTCATGAAAATGACATGTGTACACATTTGATAGAACTGTACATTTTTACATGTATTGAAAAGGTTGTTTTGTTTTTTTGTTTTTTTTACAGAGTGATTAGCAATCCCTTTAATTTATGCATTCAGAGTTTATTAAAGTTTGATTATCACAGTATGTATGTCAAAATATGACAAATTACACTACAAGTGATTTAAATGTAACATTCATTGCTGCTTGTGTGGTGTATTGGAATCCAGAGAAACAAATAATCTTTTCCAAAATGTTTCAAATGAGATTTTGTGTGAAGTAGAAAAAAGTAGCGTGGCTTAAATTTTTTATTTTTATTTTCTGTTCCAAACTGGGGTCAAAATGGCCAGGATCCACTTATAGCAGACACAGGCAACTGGTAAAGTAAGGACATTTCTCCATCCATCGAAAGAAAAAAATAGCAACAGCGACCTAACCTATTACCCTAACACCCTAACACACTCGTTTTTAGAATACAGAAAGAATTAAGTTAGAAATGTCAGCCTTTTAAAGCATTAAAGTGTGATGCCCTGCACCACATCATTGTGTCTCTGAAGCAACACTCCAGATAGAAAAAATAAGCTCACTGCAAAGTATTAACTTTGGATAAAAACTTAAAAATGCATACCTGTTTATGCTGAAGTGTACAATCAATATATGAAAAACTTTAGTGACAAACTAATTTTTCACATTGTTAATCAAATAGTCTTGAGGTTCACAACAGCTTGATTACTCAGAAAACCAAAATTTATGTGAGGATCCAACTACAAGGATGAGAGGAGCACAGGGAGCACAGGGAGCTTGTTCAATGCTTTGTTTCCTTTTTTTAAAAACACTACATAAATGGGTTGAACAAAAGAAACAAGCTTTAAATAAAACACCAACATAAGAAAATCAAGTAATAAAATCAAGTAGGAATTGACCTTTTAAATCTGTTTTTTTTTTTAACCGTGTACATGCCAAAGTACATTTTTCCATTGAAAAAATTCTTGAGGCACACCACCAAAAAAATATATTAAAGCGATTCTTAATGGCCACCATTATTAACAATCGATTATTACAATTTATATGTATACTTACATTCAGACAATGAGTTTTTCAGAGGATTTACCCAAAATGCCAGAGAAACTTTTTCATCTTTAATGTCTTGCAAAAATGTGAAATTTAAATAGGATCTGTAATTTTTCTGCTTTAAAATGCAAATTAAATGTCTCATTATGTCTCAAAAGCACATTGAAAATACAATTTTCAGCAGCATGCACCAGAGAAGCAGAGAGGAGTGGGTTGCTATGGTTACAGGACAGCCGTGCCCATTTCTAAATAAAATGAAAAGATTTCATAATGATAAAAATAAATAACTACGCTTTAATCCATTTATTTTTACACAAACACCATGAGGTCAACCAAAACAATCTTTGAGAGGTGAAATAGGATAATTTTCCACAGAACACCTGACAATCTCTCACGGTACACTTGTGTACCGTGGAACACCGGTTCAAAAACATGTTTTAAACATCACATGATCCAGATGACAAAACAAAATCAACCAGATGTGTTCTTCCAAATAAATGAATAATTTGTCACTTAAAAGTTTGTAAATTGGGACTGAAACTTAACTTGAATTATGTGTCTGCCCATACAGCCATTGCAAGTAGATATAGTGGACGGTTTGTGGGTCCATTATGTGAAAATCTTCTGAGATACTGAAGTCAGGATTATAGCCAACAACTTCTGCATTATGCACCTGTTAAATGTACTGCTTCACCCAACGACTGCAGGGATTAATTTAATAGATACTGTCATATATTTCTGCTACCAGATATATACGATGCCCAAATCCTTACAGGGTACACCTGCCATGTGAAAATAAGTTTCACAACTGAACTAAATTGAGATTTTAATCAACACCATTGGATTTCATCCAAAATGTTTATTAACAGATGGGATTTTACATCAGATTAGTTTGCTTCTCTTAAAGAACTTTCTGCTGACACGCTGTTTTCATCTGAGATTAAAAAAGGACTGCCCTTTTTTTTAAACCTCATTTTATTTGCTTGATGACAGTTTTAATAACTGTGTTTTTTGATGAATGGTTAAAAACATGTTTTTGATGTGACAACCTCCCTGCAAAAATCTATTCCATTTAACTGAACTTTGACGCCACATGAAAATAAAGCAGGGTGCTGGAAAAACAGAATTTGTGTCCAATTCATGCAAAATTTGACTTTGTAGTTTAAAATAGACATTTTATGTTTTACTATGCAAAAAAAAAAAAAACTCCTGGCAACAATTGCAACAAATATTCTAAAGGTGAGGACATTGCATAAGTTTGACTTGTTTTACTGCTTATAGATGAATAGTTGTATCATTTTTTACAAAGCATAGTACTGGTAAAACCGGGATCTTTGCTCTGTAAAGTTCTAGTGTTTGTTGCTTTTACATAAATTGTAAGGACAGCGTTAAAATAAATCTGCTGAATGCAAATTACTTGACACTACAGTGTGTGTTTAAAGGAACCCTGGAATAAAACAGAAAAACTGCTTTTAAATACATGTTTCTCTAAGTTGTTTTTGTAGAAGTATTTTGATGATCAGACAATTAATGTTGAACTTTGTAATGGGAATGAGGCAGTGGCTCAGTGGCAGAAAATCTGTCTTTGAACTGGGAAAAGCCAGTTAGATTCCAACTGAGTCCATGCCGGGGAAGACACTTAACCTCACATTTCTCCCACCTTTGGCAGCATTGTGGCTGCCTGCTGTGGTGACGTGGCACAGAAATTTCCCCATGTGAGGGATGAAGACAGTACGTTAAACAAAAAGAAAAAAAAGCTGGTTCAACTATAGGAACTAAATATCAATATCCCCAAGACTGTAAAGATTACAAGAAAAAAACATGATTGAACAAGGTTGTTAGTACGGAGACAACTGAGAAGAGAAACACCTTTGACTTTTTTCCGCTTTTTTAGATCAGTGGTTCCATTTCTGTTAAAATTGTTTTTCAGATCCATTTTTAGATCTTGTTATCGGTTAGATTTCAGATTTATTTAAGTGCATCACTTCAGTGATGAAACCTGGTATTTTCAAGTGTTCATTATGCAGGCAGAACAAAGCACTATGCCCTTTGTCCATTTTTTAATGCATTCAATTTAAGTAGGCGTATTTTGTTCAAGTGGATTCAAGGACATTTAAAGGGTCGTGGTGGCAAAAGAATGGGTATCCATCTTAAACGTGAAGCCAGCTGAGCGATCTCTTCTTTCATCAAATTGAGATCTCCTGGTTGCATCCCAAATGGTGCTAGAGTTTATTTTCAGATTTAATGATCATGATGGCAACTCATCTCTCTCTCATTCATTGACCAGTGATCTGGAAGGATCACGTGCACGAGCAAAAGGGCATCGATCTAACAGGCTATTTTTGCATAGAATTTTTTTGAACATACGGAAATTGAATTAAAATACTTTATTATTTACCTGATCAACATAGGAAGTAAATACTAGCTGACTTAAAATTGTGAGCTTTGTTGTTCTTTTCTTATAAAACAAGGTGTTATCCCATGAGTCTTGTTTTTAATGGTGTAATGAAACAGATAACATGAATGAAGGCGAGTCTGAGTATAACACTTCAGATTTGTTTATCTGCCTATTGCCAGGTTCGGTTCGTCAAGTATCATTCATGTTTCTGAACAAGTCAGAAAAACTGATAAGTTGCATCATTGACATCAAAATGAAGGTTGAGCTAAAAAATAAATTACTTGTGAGTGAAAGGCAATAAAATAAAGGAGGCATCATGCTCCAGTCTTTGTCGGCCCCCTGTGCTTGTCCATCTATAATATATTTGCAATTCTTTATGTGAAGTACTTGTAACTGAAGTATAAAGATGTTTTCTGAGTTAGATGTTACAAAAAGTCCTTTTGACCATATTGTTGTCTGCGCAGGGATCCACAACCCTGGGGACTCTGTCTGCCCACTTGTTGCCACGGTGATTGCCTTTGTCTGAACTAGGGGTCCTGTCGCTGTGGTGAAAACCCTGCCCTGCCTTGATTGGGTGGTTGCTTCATACCCACATGGGTGAGGTAGTGTCTCCTGATGAGAATAAATTCACAACATTTTATTTACACATAAAAGGGATAAGCCGGATATTTATTGTATTTCTGATAGGAAATTAAATCTATTTTGTTTACTACTTCATTGGAAGTGGACGCGAGAATTAAGCTGTTTTTTTGAAAATGCCTTCTTTTTATAGTTTCCCATGATTATTATTATTTCATTTTGATGTTCATCATTTTCTATGTTTTTAACAAGATTTAGGCATGAAAGGTAATCATGAACAAAATTTATTTAATTGTTTTTCATCTCTGATATAAGTTGTTTCCACGTTATCAAAGTTTCAGTTTCATTTTACCGTAATTTGCAGATAAATTGTTTATATTGGATTTATATTGTTTGGTTGATATTTTGACTCATATGATTGCTTAAATGTGTCTTAAATTTGCATTTTAATGTGAGGAAATGAATAAATATAACTATCTTCCTTTTGAAAGATTAAACGCTAATTCAAAACAGAGTAGTGCAACATAATAATAATGACGTAAATTAAAAGTATAAACGACTCATTTTGATGTCACAAAGATTGAAAAGTAAAACAGTAAAAATGTTAGCTCCAACTTCTTTTGCCAAAAAACAAAAAAAAAAAATCACAATATTAGTTTGAAAACCAGAAGAAAAAGTTTTCTTATAAGGACTCAATTTTCTATTTGTATAGAATTTCTTTTCCATCCATGTTAATTACATTTAGTGTTATCATTGAATAAAGGGTGTTTTTTTTTCTGGCATCAGAGCAGATGTCCTGTAGATAAGATTTTTTCCTCCATTTGATGTGAAGTCCTTTGAGATCGTGGAGAATAGCGTGGTCAAAAACAAAGTGTATCCATCCACACACAGTGGCTTTTCCTGTCCCTGCGCCTTCTGTTTTCTTCACACACCGCTTACCCTGCGACATTTAGATGGGTTCTCACTGCTTGGCTTCTCACATCTTGGACACTGACACAAAATAAATGAAGACACAAAGAAGACACAAGGTTCAGAGTTGGAAGGGGTTGGTGGCTGAGGTGTGAGACTGTTGAAGTGTAAAATTGCTCTGGCAGCTATGCTGTTGTTTCAGCATTTCATGGAAAGCTGCTCTGCTGGACTCTTCTTGCCTATTCAGTAATTCCTTCCCTCTATCTCTTCTCATTTGTCACCATAGGTCTGTCAAATCTGTTGATTGTGATACAGTAATAATGATAATAATACTAATAACCACGCTGGTCAGTAAGTCTGTGCGTTCCTCACAACAGATGATCCCTGTGGGAGAGAGCGTAAGGTTCAACTGGCTAATATTCAAACAATAATTTGTCCAAAGATCTCCAACTGTTCTCCATCAGCTCCCATTAGTTGCAATCAGTCACAGGGTGGCTAATTGTCTGCACGGGGAACATGAGTCTTACTGGTGCATGTAAGAGCCTCTGTGGTGCTTCCTCCTGGTGGCAGCAGGAGGTCATAACTAAGCTGTGGAGAGAAGAAAGATTTAGTGCAGAGGGCATTTCAGCACATTTAACTGTCAGTGTGATGCTCAGTGTTTGTTATTAAAAGCATGTTGGGAAGCAGAGATTATTCACAGCAGCTAAGTTATGTTGAGCACATCAGGTTTTTTTGGTTCATTAATTGGTGTTGTTTCACTAATTGGTTTTCTATTGAAAATGCTGGCCTAAAGCAAGCAATTGGTGACATGTTTATGATTGTGGATTTTGTGCTTATTACTTGAAGATTCTAAATGTAATCAATCACAAGATTGCGCTATTATGTTAGATGGTGAAAAACCAAAAGCGAAATGAGAACAGAGCCGCGTGAAACCCTGTCCTGTTATCTATATTTGATGATTATGTTTACTCACATTAGTTTCACATTTTATGTTGTTTCTTTGAACAACTTATGAACAGATGGCTGACCAGCTCGAATGCTCTCTTGCCTCATGTGTCTGATTCTACATTCACCAGGCTAATGTTAGACTAAATTAGTTTCTCAGATGTCCAACCTGAGGCATTTCCTCATTATTGCCCATGGTTGGGAGCAGGAGGCTTTCTGTCTGGGAGTGCACATGACTGTGTTTTGTCTGCTGAGACAGGATGCAGAAAGTCTTTGTACTGCCAGTGAAAGAAACAAAAGTACCGGCAGCGCCTTCCTCCATTGGACTGTGTCTGGTGTTGGCCTGCCCTGCGGTAAGGCAAGGTTATTCAGATGAAAGATGGTGTTAAGATTAGTGAGCCCTGCCCAAGCGCGTGGATGTCCAGCGTGCCGCACTGTGTGATTTATGAGAGTCGTGATATCAGCAGTCGCCACATGAATAAACCATGTGGGCAGAATTAAGCTCCTGTTAAACGACGCACAGCATTTTCCCAGGTGCTTTAACAACCAAGCGGGAATCAAAGTCATGAAAGTTGTGTAGTTGTTTGCTGATGACCCAGTGCAGCGACTCAAGAGCTGCTGCTTTTAAATTTCCTCTGATTATTTTTCTAATTGAGTCTAAGTCCTGCGCCTCTGGTTCTTTCAGATGGTCACATTTTTACTCGTGGTAACATCTGATTGTGATTTATTAGACTGAAATACAAACATTTTAAATTCAATGGCTCTCACAAAGCCTGTAACTCTAACGGACAGAATTAACTTTTTGGAGGTATTCTTGATCAATCACTTTTTAGTCAATTATTAAATGATAAAAAACATGTTCAATTGCTTGCTTAGCGGTGCAGTTTCTTTGTTTTTGGGTCTAATCAACACTACAGAAAAACAAAACAGGCTTCAAAATACAGAAAGGGAAGCTATTGTTTCACAACTTCTTGACCGATGATTAAAATAGAGGCCGTTTTACTTAAAAACACCAGCTTGTTGCATCATAGTTCCTACTAATGAGCCCATAAAAAGACTTCTTGTTTGCGTCTCCTTTGTGATTTCTGTGACTCCCAGAACGGGGCTATGAAGTCAAACTTGAAAAAGGAAAGAATATTTAAGCCTACTGCTAATTAGGACGTCAAGCTTGTGTGACTTGGCCAATAGTGTGTCCCTGCGCTACATTAAATAAAAGTGACAACTCAATACAAACCTGTCTTAATTTAAAATGATTCTATATATTGTTCCCCAGCTCTCAACATTGATTATAAAATCTTTTATATGCTTGAAGCTTGTGGAACAATTATATTGAACAATCAAAGTGGATTTGTCTTAATTTAAAAAATAAGCCTTATGAAAAAAAAAAAAAGGTGTAATTTTATCATAATTTTCAGACTTATTCTAAATAAAAAGGAGGATAAATGATAGGGGTTAATCTAAATAATTGAATTTTTTGTCCAAAAAATCTGTCTGACATTTTTAAGGTTAATGCAACAGAAGTAAATTATACATAATTAAGTTCACTTCAAAGACAAATTTTTTAAAATGTTATTTTCTTTAATGCAAAGTGTCAGCGCAAGAACAATTTACAGTGAGTTGCTGTGTTGGCTGAATACCAGAAGTTTCTCCAGGGAAGCTTCAAACTGCATATATAATTAAGTGCAAGCTAATTATATGAATAACACACATCTGTTCTGTCCTTTCTGTCCATCTTTACTTTTGCTTGGAAGATCTTGGGTGATATAATCTGACAGTTCATCATGTATTCTTCCAAATGAGTTGTGACACTAGTGTCCTTTACCTAAACATAACTAAGACTTCTTATAGATGGATTTAATGGTCTAGAGAAGCTACACTACAGCTAGTCAACTCATTCATTGAAACAAAATAAAGTATTAAATCTTTATGAATGAGTGATACTTAGCTGAATTCTGTTTATGTGGCACATTTTAAATGAACGGGTTTGCAGTTTTTAATTAACTATATGTCGTATTACACACAGAAAAGACATATCTCAAAATAAAGCATCAGTGGGATGTATTCTTTGTAAAATATGATAAAAATTAAAATAGTTGAACCAATGAGAACCATTAAAAAATATCAAGAAACAGGTAAAAAATAATCCAATCTGTCTCAAATTGTAATATTGTGTTTGAAATCTTAAGTTGAGCAGCAATAACAATGCACTGTATTTCACTAATAGGAGTAATTGTATTACTTTTAAGACTGATTCAAAAGTGCAGCATGAAAATCCCTGGGTTATTTGAACAAATTTCAAAGTGTAAAAAAGTTGGTTATTTATTTACTGGTCTGACACTACGAGACAGTTGTTTTGACTGTTTTCACATTTTGAAACATCACAACTTACATCTCAGTGGGAGCCTGAGTATTCCTAACTTTGTGCGTACTTTAAATTTCAAAATACCAAAAACAGAAGATCGGGTTTGAAGACATACATCTCTTAGTTATTAGAAGATTGTTTACTTCTGAAATCATTTTAAAGTACTAGAAAGCAAAACAACTCAACAGAAAACATAAAATTTCTAAAATACTTGCATCCAATCTCTAAATTTCTACCGTATAAGAGCCACACTCATTATTGCTATCGTAAGGCTATTGTTTTTTTAGAAGATGTCTGTTTATTCTGGCTGTCTGGGTTATTTTTTGCACTGTTTAAAATAGTATTCAACCTACATTATTGAGGGCCAATGTTGACACCAACACATTGAAAACTGGACTTTATAAAAATTACACTCAGAAAAAAATGAACATTTTTAATTGTAGCTTTATTTAGCATTCTGTGTATTTATTTGTTATATTAACTTATTCTTAGTTTTATTTTTCAGTCTAATACAAACAATGTAGGCTGCACAGTGGCCTCAGAGCAAGAGGGTCGGGGTTCGATTTTCAAAGTGGGGGCGAGTCTTGAAACCCTGGCCTTTCTGTGAATATTTAATCAGCTTAATTGAGTTATGTCGTTCCTTTGCATGTCCACTTGTTGTATCAGTGTTAGGAATAAGCGGTTCAGGAGATAAAACAAATAATGTACAAATACTGTCTCGAGCAGTCAAACTGTCATCATGGTTGTCGTAGTACTGGCAGAATTTTGGTAGGCTGAGTACTAAAGCAATCTGCTATTTTAAATTCATCAGGAAACAAAGACATCAGCGATGAGCTCATGGTTGCAATAAAACCTCCTGTTGAATTACCAAATTATAATGGAAACTTTAATTAGATTTACAAACTTTATTACAACAAGTACTTTCAGAAACAGTGTCCTCAGCATAACAAGACCAAAACTGATTAGTCAAACTGTACTATGTATATTTGATAAAAACAAAATATTAAACAAAACAAAGGTATGAAATCAGAGGAAACAAGTCATGCCTACTTCCTGGAAAAGTGTGTTAGGTATGTGCTTGAAACCAGGGGAACCAGCATATATGATGCAACACATCATGGCCTTACTAATGAGGCCTGACTCCTAATGACTCAAAGCCACCAGCAAGAGATATGGATGGGCAGCAGTGTGGTTCACCTCATTGGCAGTCTGCGCTGCGTGGTTACATCGCTAACCTTTAGATCACTCCAAATTAGGTTGCTGCTGGAATCCTTCAGCAGTGATTACAAAACAGATTAAGTGACTGGAGAATTCTCATAAAAAGTGCATATTAGCTCTGTTGCTGAATTTCACAGAGTGATAATAGAACAATGACGCTAAGAGTTGAGCTGTCCAACGCTGATCGGGAATTCTCTCCCAATGCTTTCGACAAGATTGAAATGCCAAGGGATGTTTCCGTTGACTGGTTTCGATTATGTTGAAGAAAATTAACACAAGCTACCCTAGAACTAAACACCGTGACAAACAAAGCTCTGAGATCAAGCTAAAAAAAAACAGTTTGGGAATTTATAAGAAAGACTTACGTTTACTTCCACTAGCCGGTCATGCCTGCAGAATGTCATTCTTGACTGCCACATCTGGTCAGCCAAAGGACAGAGTGTTTAATTACATTGCACTTTAATAACTCACACACTGAAGACTCATGGTTTTAATCATTCAGGTGTCTCCGCTGATAGGCAGTTGAGAGGACAAAGGTGACTCTGCCTCATCTGACTGAATGTTTCTTTAGGTGGATATCTAATGTTAAACATAGATGTATGTGTCAAGACTCAGAAGTCCATATCATGTACAGCACATCCTTCTTATACTCTGACTTTACAAACCAGCTCCTTTCTTGTGCCTGCATCAATACCCTAAAAGATGTTGCTAGTTCAGCCGTTTGCTTGCTGGTTCAGATGCAGCAGCACATCGACTGGGAGGTTTTCATAGTCTCAGTAATCAAAGCAGTGGCAAACAGGAGAGAAACACATTTAGGGTGAAGAAGGTCCCCGGAGTACAATTTGTTTGGCGTAAGTGAACACTTTTCAAGTAAAAAACAGAAAGATGCTGTTTTCAGTGTTTTCAGCAGACAAGGGAAGGAGGCATGCAGGAGAATTCCAAGTGATAAGCATCATATTGATCCTTCTTGCTTTTCTCCTACAGCACTTTGTTCACACTTTATGCAGAATCAAAACTCATCTGAAGCAAATGTGATTTACAGTCAGATTATTAAAGAAGGATACCGTCAGAGACATTTAAATGTGAGTCATTGCAAATTACCAGAAAGTTTCTTGTCCTTTATTTAGATTATTAGTCACCAAACTACCACTGACCGAATCTGTGGTGCATGAAGGGGGTAGCGTGCATCAAAAAATACTTTTCACCTTCTATTTAAACTTCTTCAGATAAAAAGATGAAGGCAATTATCTAACCTTAACTTTGATATATTGTCAATAACTTTTTAATTTAAACAAACAAGAATTTGATCAAATTTACATAATTCAATGTGATTTTTTTGATAAATGTATCTTATTGTCATTGCAGATGGAATATGCTATGATAGTAACTCTTCACATTCAAGTTCTCTTAACTGCAACTAATTAATTTAGCAGATAAAATAGAAACAACTTGTCTATTTACGATAATTTGTCCACTCTTTGGACCTTAAAAGCTGTTTATACACAATGAATCATTAAGCTGAATAATTCATAGATCCAAGATCAAAAACACGTGATGTTTCGATCATCTCATGTTTACATCTTAACTCAAAATTGACAAAAACAAGAGGCAGAATAATCTTAAACTTGCCCTCTGACCCTCTCTAAAAATCATTAAGTGCATTGAAGTGTGGTAGATGATAAACACGTCAATGTTCTCAACATGGCCCCATTGTTATTATAATGAACCACGTGTAAGCTCTGCTACTGAGTACAGATAAAGTGATCTTGTCATATTGCGGACGAGCCACTTGTGATGTTTGAAGTGAGAACGGTTTTTTGTATCGGCCCCTCTTCAGTTTACACAGGCTTCTGCCTCTGTGGCGAACTCTGTGTGTCTGTGGAAAGTAGGTAGGTGGACACCTGAAAAATGGAGCGTTGTGGCATGATGTAGAAACTGAACAAAAGTAAACGGGCTTTTCAGGAGCAGCTTTTGTGAAACTGCATGCCTGTTGAGATTCTTGATCCCATAAGAAATTTATGAGTTTGTGTGCTTGCATCTGTGTGAGAGCCAGCAAGAATGCTGGTGTCTTCAGTGTGTCATCATAAGCTCATTATTTTTCTTCTCTCCAACAGATCTGTGACCTGTCATCACCTCTCCCAGCAAGCGTGCGTGTCTGAGCGCGGTAGTACTTCTGTCACTTTGTGCTTCCTGGGTCGAAGCAGCAGTCATAAAAAAAAACACCCGTGGACCACAGGCTGTAAGACTAGGTGAGCTTAAGGCCATGCACCTCTGGTTATTAGATATGTCACTTTCTCTTTCCCTTAAGAGCATTGTGCTTCTTAATTTGCTCACAGTCATCACTATAGTTACTACTTATCTTACCGTGTATGCAGGAGAACCTTTTACACCTTTTGGCCTTATGTGTGTGGCCTGTGACAAGTTGTTGAAAGATTTAAAAAAATGTGAAGTTATGAAGTATTCCACTTGTTCAGAGTCATTTAGAGAAATGACTCGGGGTGGTGGTCTAATTACAGAAACAGTAAAAGCTTCTTGCACTTCCAGTGGTGTCCCTGTGAAATTTAACAGGATTCTTCTTGAGAAAGACCTGAATATTAAAGCAGCTGGGCTCTATAAGATGCATATGTTTTGATGAATCATCCTGTTAAGGAAATGAAAATGACTTTAACCTCTGCTCAGTCAGATGAACTGCTACTTAGAGGAAGTGGAGCTCTGATTGATTTTCCTTCACATGTGAGTAAGCTACATGTGGCTATAAATGCTGAAGATTAGCCGAACATGTGAATGCCTGTGTTATTGACTAGAGTCACTCAGAAATATTGAATATCCACCAATAACACACCGAAGCACATCTTGAGCACACGCCTAATAAACACACCCAGCACTTGTGTGTATTATTAAACTTTATGAGATTTTTTTTCTCTTTCTTTTTGCTTTACGGTTGTGTTTGTTGTTTATTACGCTGCATACAAGTTTTTACTCTCTCCAAAGGCCACATCAACATATAGATTACAATGCTGTGCAGTTAGGTTACTGCAAATGTCATTCACGCATTATCACATGAAATATGAAGTGTCAGTCATACATGTGTAACCATGCATCGCTTATCTACCCTAATGGTATGTGGAGGAAAAGCCTACCAATGAAAATCCATCATCATCATATCAGCTCGTCATGTGCACTATGCCTTTGGTCTCCTCATACATCTTAAAAAAAAAAGTGTCAGCGGAGCATGTAGATGTTGCCAAACAAAACACATTTATTTATTTGAAGGTCTTAATATAGGGGTCAAACAGAGCAGTCAATGTTCAAAAGACATTTTATGATCATATAGTAGGAACTATGCGCATGAATTGTTTCATGTTTTGGAAAGTGCATTAAAATAAATTTACTATTTTCCAGGCTACAAAGCTTACTGTTTTTTTTTTGTGAAGATTGTGGCCTCCATAATATAGATTACTATTGTGCTATTTTAAGTGAGAGTCAACAACAGTGGTGATTCTAAACCTGAAGAGTAATGGGGGCTTTGCGAAATGAAAACCAAAGGTGCACGCTTGTCATGTGCTACATGTGTAAAAATCCCAACACAAATACCAGAGCTTTAATTCATAAACTTTTGAGTTGATATCCTTCTCTAGGCAGCTGACCAACTCATAAAAGCAGATCATATTTTTAAACCCCAGCTCATCTCAGACTGAAGTGTCAGTGAGTAAGAAACAGATTAGAAATTAATCAAACATTATGCCAAAAACTAGAGGGAGTACTTTTTGGGTGAATATTGGAAGTAGCAGCTGACTAACACAAATTGATAAATATACTAACAAGTGTAAATCAGAAAGAGCTTACAGTTTTTTTAGGAGTTTAAAAATTTTTAGGGGTCTTGTTTGTTGCACCTTAAAATGATCTAGACCAGCATCTGTTCCGCAATATCAATGGAAAATGTATTTTGAAACTTTTATAAACATTGACCTGGATGTGACCTAGTATCCCAGTAAAAATGAGACCACTATTCTTAAATCATACAATGTGCAATAGCAAGCTGTATGAATACGATCACAAAATTTTATGAGTAGGGAAGTTTGCTGAAATATTAATTTAGAGATGTTTGGGAAGGGATGTGGACAATTTTCAGGGCTTTTTTTCAGTTTCTCGTCACATTTAGGCTTCACAGCAGGAGACCTTCTGCTTTTGCAGTGCTCTTAGAAAATATAGAGAAGAGCGGGTGGGTGAAGAAGAGTACTGTCTCTCTGTAATATGAAATGAGCGAGAAAGGACACAAAAATTAGCTTGTGAAAATTGCTGTTTTTGGGATGAGAGTTTTAGAAAAGCAATGAGGCTCCCTGCTATGCTCTGTGTGTATCTAAATGTATTCGTAAGAGAGAGAGAGTGGAAACCAGCATACAGATTAGTAGAGATATCACAAATAGACAGTGAATGTCACTCTACCTATCTATCTGTACATCTATCCAAAAGTAAAGTAAGATAAAAATTAATAGTTCTTTTTAAATAGTTAAAAACAGCTGAAAAATCATAAAAACCTGAAAACATAAAAGAGGTATTACGTTCTAAGTAAGAGGTTGCGAGACCATTTAAATTGGTAAAATCCAAATCTAAACAAAGTAAGATTCAGATTTTATCTCCGACAACTGAAAAATAATCAGTAATGAAAAATACAAAATTTCACCCACTAAACTTGAAAAGATCTGACCAATATTTCTTAAAAGAACTTTGCAATTTGCAGTTACTGATATATCACTTCTGTAATATCTCCATATGTTGGAACAAACATATTAACTCTTAAACTTTCATAGTTTTATAAAGTAGTCAGCAGAGCCCATACAACAATTAGCTTACCTTATTTGCATTATTCAAAGAGAGACTCTGTTGCAAAATCAACTTTTTTGGGGTTCCTACCTCATTCAAATGTTATTTCCAGATCTCAAATATACTTGAAGTGGTTATCTATTTAATTTGTGAATGTTTGTGTAATTTTCAAGTTATCCAGCTCCTTTATTCAAATACTATTCAAATGCCGGATTTTTCTTGACCACAGATTTTATTCCCTGCCACGCCCACATTCTAACATAGGCAGTTTTAAAATATAGACTGACATTTTTATGTAAATGGACCAAAATAAGAATGTAACAGAATATATGCTATCTTTACTAGCTTGATGCATTTTACACTTTATTCGCATCCTCAAACAAGATTTTTGCTGTGTTGTGCATGCGCACAGGACAGGGATTAAGCAAGGAGAGCAGAAGGAAATTTACAATGTCAGAAGTGGAAGCTTTTTTTGCGCAAATACTGCATTTCTGAGCTAACAAAAATACCTTACATACTTGTTTATGCTTTAAAACAATTACTGCCCCACAAAAACACAATGCCTCCTCTTAAAAATGATTGAATTGTTGCTCAATAAGTAACAGTAAATAACTCCACTCTGTCCACGTCCAGATTTGCCTGCTGCTGTATATTTACACATGAACTCGACATGTGAAATGCATACTTCAGCAGACTGGAGACAGGCATGGTGCAAAATATGCAGTGTCATAATCAGTATTTTGCTTGCAGCACATTTTCAAAAGAATGTTTAGAGTCTTTAGTAACAGTAATCTTTTTTATATTAACTTGAGAATGTAACATCAACAATCGAGTAGAAAGGGATGATTGCAAATGAAAGAGAATGAAACAGCTGCTTCCCCCTCATACATGTTCTGAAAGATTTCCATCCATATTTATGACCTACAAGGTGTTGCTAATAATTTTTAGGTCATTGTTGGATGGGAAGCGGTAGCCGTGATCTTTACGTAAAGTCTGAAATGCTGTATCAGAGCTCACATGTAAACAGAGATGCTCAACAACACTCTGGGAAATATGCTAAACAAAAAGCATTGACTGATGTATTTTTTTATACATCTGTCCTGTGAAATTGTGTTTTATTTGTTGTTGCTGTTTTTTTGTTTTGTTTTACAGGATTTTAATAAAAGACGCAGACATTTTTTTGTTGGCTAAAGCTGCTCAAAAGACGAAATGAATCGAAACTTTGTATTAGCTGAGGCAACCTAACACGACCTTGAGCTCAACTCTTATTTTTGTTCTTATCTCTTTGCCAAAATGTTAATTTATCAAAAATCTTCACAAGACAAAAGACAATTTAAAAATAAAAAAAGCCTGGATTGTCGCTCATGTTTTCTTTTTCTCTCTCCCCTCTTTTTAAGGTGGAGGATGGGATTACAAGTTCCCATAGTGGCTTGGTTCTTCATTCTAAGCTTCACGATGAGTGTTTTTAGTCTAAACCCTGATGACCCCAATGTATGCAGCCACTGGGAGAGGTGAGTCTTTTTGTGTAATGTCTTCTTGTCAAATAGGTTTTAATTTACAATATTGCTTTAACCCCTTAAACAGGCAATATGAGACATCTACACTTTTTCAGTTTATGTGCTTTTAACCAAAGCGGAGGATTGCTCATACAAACTCCATATGGAATTATTGATCCCATACTGCTCAAGTCACAGCTCCAGAGCTAAAAGCTGGGAGGAGCCGCAGCTTCAAATGAAATATGCAGGCAGATTGATCAGTGAACTCGCATCCCAATCTATCATGGCATCCACAGTGCCTGAATAATTATTAGCTGTGCTGGGCAGTGTCACTTATGAGAAATAAGTAGGAATAATTTCTGTCTTCAATGCAAGTGGGTGGAACAAAATTTGTGAAGATGAATTAGCTGGATTATTGCCTCTCTAAGGTGAGGGTACTAGGGAGTTGTGGTTCCGCCCTACTGACATTAGAACCTTTTTTTTAAGTGGATCCATTTATGGTTTTTAAGGTCTGTAAGGATTCCCAGGCTCCTCCGCCTGCATGCATCATAAACATTCAATTTATGTGGATATCTGAGTAATTGTATTATTTTAATTAGGACCTCTGCAAGCCATGTGTCCAAGGATCTCTGTGGTAATATAAAACTATGTCCAGGCTAATTTTACTATTATTGCGGCACAGTTTGAGACACTTTAACTTCAGGTTTACTATAGATATGATTATAAAAATCTTTCCTTTGGAGAATTTTTTTTATGGGTTTATGTTATTTGCTGGCAAGTAGTCACCATACAGTTACGTTTTTTTTTCAGTTTTTTTCAAATACATCGTAAATAAAATGTTCAGACATAGTTTTTACACTATAAGTGTGTGCACAACGCACTGATTCAAAATGTTACTGATTTCTGCATGTTTGTCTTTCAGCTATGCAGTGACTGTGCAGGAGTCTTATGCTCATCCATTTGACCAGATCTACTACACCAGATGCACAGATATCCTGAACTGGTTTAAATGCACAAGACACAGGTGTGTTTATATAGACGGCCCATTTGATTGAAATAATTAACTGTTTCTGATGTTTAGTTTTCTAAATTTCTACTGTCATTCAATTCGTAGTCAAGTTTATGAAAGCAGCAATTAGGAATTTATTACCGATAGAAGGCTGGGACAATAATTCAGGCAGATATTTTGTCACTTTTTAAGGTTTGGAGTTCACATCTACCTGTTTGGTCATGCATATAATTTATTACAAAACACTAATCTTTGAGTTGAGAGCAGGAATTTATTTACATAAAATTATTTTCTTTGCTTCTTTCTACAAAATTTTGGTGCACATGATAGTAAAAGCCTTTTGTATATCCTCCTGTCCTTCTCAGAAGGTCTTTTTGCACCACAGAGATGTCTGTGTGTCTAATTTTCCAGGATCAGCTATAAGACAGCTTACCGGCGGGGAGTGAGGACCATGTATAGGCGCCGCTCGCAGTGTTGCCCTGGTTACTTTGAGAGCGGAGATTTGTGTGTTCGTGAGTACATTTTATTTAACTTCTTTACTCCAACAAAGATGTAAAAAAATCTGCAAAATTTCTCAAATTATTTAAACATATGTGTCTGTGCAATGACTTGCTTGCATATGAAGCAGAGCAGGCCACCTTTATCCATTTGTCATATACTCTATATTACGAACAGCAATGCATTTTCAGTTCAGAAACCATTGTCTGTATCAATTTTTAAAGTTTGAGGTAATTTAGCATGATTTAATAGGATGGCAAACTATTTTATACAATAGGATGCTCTTTGCTTTATGGTTCCAGCAAGTGCAGTTTAATTGAAGTTGTATAACAATGACAGAAATTAACAAGCCGAGGAGGTTCTGGTTAGAGACTGTGGAGTTATATCACCCGACATAAAACTGCACTAGAATTCAATAACCTGAAAAAAAAAACAGAAGCCTCAAAAATTAGACCGGAGCAACACACTGATAACAATCCTTCACTGTCATTTTTATAGCTTCATTAATGATCATCAACTTCTATTCCCACTCCCTCACATCAAACTGAATATTTTTGCATGTTGGTCAAATAAAGACAGAACATATTATAGCAGCCTCAGAGAGCAGTGATTTTTAGATCCCCGCCTTACCTTATGTTTTATTCTCTTTAGATGAGTTAAGAATTGTACTTTAACGTACCCTACATCTTTTTGCAGCAGGAGGGGTTTTCTAAAACAATGACTGCTGCCATGTGGGCTTGCTCCTTGACCACGGCCGAGCTTGTCCTTGTCAGGGCTTTAATCGCCTGAGGGTAGCCCTTCCTCAGGAAGTCAGCCAGCAAAGAATACACGCCTTCGAGATTATATGGTGGTCTTAAGGAGTGAGGTGCACACTGATCAATAATGCATTAATTAACTATTTAACTGACAGTAGGGGCATTTGCTTATTAATAGGGTTTATGATGCCAAATGTGTACATTTTTAAATTAAAGGTGTGCATCTAAATTTAGTCTTCCTGCATGTATGGCAGGTTTTCTGTCTTTCTTCCTTTTTTTTTTTTTTTTTTTACAGATTATGAACTACCTGGCATTTTAACTCAGGGGTTTTTCAGGTGAGGCATGGAGTCAGAGTTGACAGAGGCCAATGAGGCCATGTTTGCTTTTTGCTGTCTTTGCAAACTGTTCTCATTTAATCCTAGCACACTCAGTGCTAGGATTAAAAGATTTGTACACCCTGAGCAGTTTTTGCACACAGTGACAAAAGGGGACATTATAAAGCAAATTGACCTAAAATTAACTCAAGTTGTTTATTTCAAGACTCTTGTTGTTTACAGAGTGGAAAATACTCCCTTGATTGTGTCCGTTATGTTTCATTAGAAAATACAAATACTTCAAGAGTGTTCACCTTTAAATCCTGCCTCCTTTATTTTTTATTGCACAGCAGCAACAGCACTCACATCAACTCCAATGAGAGCAGCTAAATGAATCGGGGATGTTGAGACTGCAAATGAACCAAAATAGTTGGACAAACACACAAAAGGAAATTGTCTCTGACATTAGATCAGCACATTATCTTCAAGGATAGTTTTCTTTGTTTGTTATTTTTCTTTCTTTCCATATTTAGTAATTGATTGCTTAATTTCTGCGAGGCACTCCATAATTTGTTGAACTTTGATCTGCTTCCCTTTAATTAGCGTTGAAGTTTTCAACGAGAGGTCTTTATTATTTCTTTGACCTTTGATCTAATGTAAGTCATTAACTTAATATGTTACCAGCCTATGAAGAGGATGTGGGAAACTCATTTCCTTCCTAATAAGCATGATTATTGCAGTTGTGCAAGAACAAGTGAGAGCACCTTACTAATGACAAGAGCTTGTAATATCTTCAGAAGCTGACAGGCTCTGCAGGGCAACTAGCCCCTGTCTTTTTAAAGCATGAAGGCCATGAAACTATGACTTCTTCCTGTCTGTTGTCGAAACCTAATTGTGAAGTTTGGCTGCAGAATTAGCTCGCCGTTGATTAAGTTTTGCATTTGCATATTGATGATGTGAAAGATGATGAGATTTTTCTTCAGAAAGAAATTCTGTGGCTTTGATTTCTTTTTCATTTTTTTTTTTGGCTTTGTTGCATTTTTTAATGCTTCAAAGACAGCGTTATAAAATAAGCCATCCCTGTGTCAGACGGCGGGTTTCACTAGGAGCTTTGCAGAAAAATATATTTTGATCTGCTCCGTAAGTATTGCTCTTAAATATGTCGAGACAGCAACTGAATATTTTAACTGTTTTACTACAAAATACAAGCACAACAAAAACATAAACAAGTTAAAATATTCTGGTTGTCGCTGAGTACAACCAAAGTGCTCCAAAAAAAGAAGAGACTATGAATGTTTATGAGGTTTTAAATGACTGTAGTTTAAGAATAAAATTTAATATTATTGCATGGCCATCACCAATTAGCTTCATTGTTCCTTGTTCTGATAACACCTCTGCATAATGAGTTAGATTAGCCTTTTATCTAGATGAAAGACTTAATTTTCCAACAGATTCCTTAGACATGAGTTAGGCCGAGTGATTCATGAATTTCAATTAAAATGAAAGACCTACCTTCTACTTTATTATGCCTTCCCTTCAGTACACCGGTTCAGATCTCAGGAGAAGGGTGCGCTTTATCCTTTCTCCCATATTCAAAACTTCATTTCCATAATTCTTTTTTTCTCCAAAGGATGTGACACATTTGCATTTTCCTTTTCTCGCTGATCAGAATTTGCTGATTGAAACTAAACGAAATCAACTCATCATGGTGACATTGAATTCGTCTCCTTTTCCCTTTGAATACTCTGCATACTCTGGACTCATTGATTACAGGTAGTCGATCTCACTAGCTTCGTCAGCATAAATGTGGGAGCTCTTCTTTTTCCTCCTTTTGCCGGCTTACCGTAATTAGACAGTTTCCTGCCAAAGCACTGACACTTAAAAATCTGCCCTGAATTATCTTTCCATCTCTGGTTGAACAATTTTGCCATGGAAGCATTTTGCGAATATCCTAGCTATATTTGGGATTCTCTCAGCTTCCTTTTCTATGCTGCATCTCACTTTCTGGTGGTGGATCCTAATCGAAGCCTGATTGAGTGATAATCAATAGTAGCTCTGTTCAGGCTTGCAGCCAGCCCCTGCTGACCTCTCCACCCACGGGATGGGTGTCATGATGTTGCACACAAAGCTGCAATATTAGCAGGCCCTCTGTTGTTCATCATGTAGATGCTGTCTCCCTACTAAGGCACATCAAAAGAAACAAACAAAGAAGGCAGAGCTTGGATGAAGTGTTAGATGAGGTTTGATCAGTTAAGAGGACAGACTGTCTGCTCCTCTGCCCTTGGATTGTGTATCATCCCTCCACAGGCTGTGTTAGTGGACTGCTGATTCCCATCAGGCAGGATTTCTCTCTCGTTATATTTGCCTGCCTTCCTCCTTCCCAAGATAAAAGCCTGTTTGTCTTAACCCTGCTGGCTAGATGACCTTGGCTGGCATATATTTAGTTATGCTAAGTACCTATTTGTGTCCCACTGTAGCTGCTTAATTGGGAAATGCAATGAAAAATTTTATTTAAAAAAAAAAAGGCCACCTAATTTGTCACTTTTTCATCCTGCAAAAAAAAAATCAAACCTTCTAATTCTCATGAATTCTCCACCAGGAATACAAATGCCAGTCTGATCAATTTGGTGTCATGCTGCTCTATATAAATGAACAAGAAAGCTGCACACTTCGTAAACACTGCAGTGTACCTGCAATATTTAAGCTTGACGATATGGCAGAGCATTAAAGGTGATTTACAACGTGGTCCGTCATGGCTCAGTCTGCTGATGACGGCTCATTGTGGAAAGTAAAGCTATACGATATACCAAGATGTTAACCAAAGCCCAAGTCGCTCAAGAAATCATTTCATTCTGTGTCAAGAGATGGAGATAGATGTTTAATAAAGTACCAAAGCTGAAATTCACAATCATGGTTTTAAGTATTCAAATTTATCAGCTGTTTTTATCTGCTGTCTTACTGAGCTAGGACGTGCGTTTATCAGTGATTAAATGAACCTTTTCTTTCTTTGTGTGTGTCTAACATTACTTATTTCCACAGTGATTTGTGAAATCTTTCTGTGTTTTAGCTCTGTGTACAGAGGAGTGTGTCCATGGTCGCTGTGTGTCTCCTGATACATGCCAGTGTGAACCTGGATGGGGAGGATTGGACTGCTCCAGTGGTGAGTACGCTTCACCTCCCTACAACTAAAATAAGTAATTTAGTTTCATTTATTCCAATATTGCTCACAAAGTCAGCGAGTCCATAAGACTTTGCTGTGAATCTGTTTAGCCTCAATGTCCGTCTATCTCAAAGCTGCTTAGCTTTGTATCCTCTCTTCTTAGCAAACACAGCCAATGGAACAGGTAAGTCACAATGAATTCATTTTCATTTGCTGGAAGTGGAAGTGTTTTGCTTGATGAATCTAGCGGATGGATGGATGGTTGCATCTCCCTTGTGTCTACCAAACTCTGTTATGGTGCTAAGCGTGTTTATACTGGTGATGTCCATGACTCTTTCAGTGAAATGATGGATCAGTGCCAAGATGAATGAAACCATTGTGCTGGTCTTTCTTTTCACTGGGAGGTTACCTTGGCTCCAAAAGCTGGATGGAGTAAGGTTATTTCAATCCATGCAATCAAATACGTGCCAGAACCACACTAAAATAATTAAGCAGATACTATTTTTTGTTTAAAGAGGGGTATTGTGCATTTTTGGGGTAATAATTCTTATCCTATCACACATATAGGTAAACTAATACTTTTTGTTGACTCAGAAATCTGACATTTACAAAAAAATAAATGAATAAATAAATACATTTATTTAGTCCCAGTTTTGTACTAAATTCCCCCCTTCTCTCTCTTCCACATAGTCCCTGCGCTTGTGCACGGCAAAGAGTAAATGTTGTTTGAGGCTGCAAAAACAGTGTAAAGCACATCGAGTTAGCATATATTCTTTTATCTTCTTATTTTGGTGCATTCACATTAAATTGCACACCTTGTTGTATAACCTGAGATGACACAGAGCACGTGCAGCGTTCACAAAAAAAACAACTCCTGCTGACGTAAAAATAGAGGCTATATGGAGAACAAAATACGTGGTTAAGAACAACATAGCACCCAAGTAATATCTACATACTGATTAGAAGAACTCACAAATTTACTCAAACATGTACAAATCAAGTGTCTTTTGATGTGAAAAAAATATTGCAGAAATTTCTAAAAGTTAATTTAGCAATGAACCCATCCTTTGTATTAACGACAGAATAGAAGTACTGTATGTATACATGTTATTTTTAAGGGGAAAATAAAAATACTCTTGACCCAGTCCACATGTTTTGTGTTGACATTTCTCACCTCTAACTCATCGTATCAACAGCTCACAGAGTGTAGCATTAAACTGCGTTGACTGGTGCATATTTAGGAATGAGTAATAGCTGCTAAAATCATATCAGTACTTACTGCATAGATCTATGAGTTTTCATTAGTAAGAAAGCCATTCACTGATTAGCAACTGTGTGTAAATCAGCTGCTCTCTCTGCGGCACCGGCATGGTAACCTCATCGGTATAAATGACTAGGCTGGGCTGTTTGCTGATGTCCCGCTCCCGCCCCCCTTGGAATAGTTAGTCTCCACCAAGAAGAATAAAAGGTTCAAGACCCCAGAGACTCTTGTTTCACTCTTTGTGAGCTAGGAGTGCAGCAGTGTTCGCCTTTCAGCCTGCAGGTGCTTAGCTAATCCCTGTTAAAACAGACTTGATGATTGAGACAGAAGCATTATTCATAACTTTGGATTTCCATATCAGGCATCATTCCAGGCTTTTTCATTTATGAGCTTTCATCTGTAGAAATTAGGAATGCTTGCCAATTTTTAAATTAAATCTGCCCTCTTTTTCTTTTCTGTAAATGTTTCAGCATGTTTTTTTTGTCCATCTCTGTTAATGTTGCTTTCATCTGTCCAGATATTGTGCTTTCTTTAAAAAAACTTTTAACGCAGTTCCAGCTATAGTTTAATTTAAAGTTTATTTAATCACTTTTGTGTTCGATTTGAGGTGTTGTGTTTTGTTTTGTGGTGCACAAGCTGGACAGAGGACAGAGTAATCTGGTCACATGACAAAGAATGTGAGAATGTGATAAAAAGTGTGTCGCCCAAGCTTGGAAAAGAAGAGCTGCTGTGGGGTGCTCTGTGGACTAAAGCTGAAGTGACAGTCTTTCAGCCAGTGATCTGGAGCTGGATCAAAGGCTTGGGCCTAGTTTCTGGAGCAGCACCCACCAGGAAGCAGTTTTGTATATGGGTCAGGTGGTGAAAATAAAGAGCCGTAGTGTTTCTCGCCAAAAAAAAAAAAAAAAACAGCAATCAGGTGGGATAGATTCAGTAAAAATGTCAGTAGAGACAGAAAAGAGATCTCACCAGCTTCTTCGCCTGCTGGTGTCCACCTGCTGTAGCCAGAAGACATTTCCACACATATTTTGACCTGTAGCATTAATCCCACTGAGAACAGATTTACCTTCTGACCTGCCTGGATTCCTGAGGTGTCTCAGCCTCATCTCAAGGACATGTTGTTGGATAGATTAAACAGAAAAAACATCTTATTGACTGATGTTTGCAGATGCTGTCTCGTTACATCTGTTCACATGAATTTGGAGCATAATGATTAGAGGTTGGGTTCCCCCCGTAGAGTGATGAATGATTAATTGTGCCTGTTGGTCTGTGTGTTGTGTTTGCGGAGTGTAATCTTCAACATGTTTTTCTCTGATAAAATTTTATGTTGTTGACTGGTTCTTTTTTGGTTACATGTTTTTATCTTAAAAAGGTGTATCGTTATGATTTCTAATGACTCTAAACAAAAAATGTATCCACATAAGACATATTCAGCTAAATAAAAATGAGAAGCAAGTTTAGATAAAAGAGGCACGTAAATGTAAGTTTGCCTCAACGAGTGAACGGCTCTCCTTTAGTAATTTCTGTCAGCTGACAACCAGGCCAAGATTTTGTGATATAAAGATGTTATTGGCCTCCATCTGCAGGAAATCTATTCTTTGGTGGTGAAAGGAGAAAAGCAGAAAATGACTATGAAATTAGATTTTTTTTCTTTCTATTGCATTATAGGTTTATTGGGTGGGAATTGTGTAAAGTTTTTGCATGATCTCATAATTTTCTTGGGGAAAAAGTGAATCTTTATTCTTTAGTTGCAGGGAAGTAAAAAAAAAAAAAAAAACTGTTTTTTTTGCTTCGTGTAATCTACCCCTCAGCACTTGCTGATTTAATCCTGATGATGAGGTTGTCAGACACGGTCACTATATGCTGCAACACTAACAACTTTCAAATAAAGGTTTGATAAAGATAGATGTTACATAAACAAGCCACATATAGCTATGACTATAATCTCTAGGAAAATTATTAGGTGAAATGAAGCATTGATTCCATGTGCCACAGCTGGATAATGATATGTTCCCAATCTCAGCGGCAGAAATGTTCACACATGTAGCTTTTCATTTTTTCTTCTTTGTGTGGAATCTGTTGTCCCTGGTGAGCTTTCTTGTACAAAGATTCAGAAATCAATGGAAATAAACAAAAAATATGATCATGCACTGACTGCCTGGTAAAGCTTGGAAATAATTTTTGAAAATGTGCTTGTTTGGAATAAAAATTTTTTTTAGACTATTTGGTGCCAATATAAAATGATAGAATTAAAATTTAATTCTATCATCTAGGACACTGTGACATCTGCAGATCAGCTCTTCATTGTGATTCATTGGTTTAAAAAAAAAGCCAAGCTTTTTTGTTAAATGAGTTTTTTTCTGTGCTAGCAACCAAACTGTGTAACAAGTTTTCCCCGTACGGATTAATTCGATCAAACTGGCACTTACTACGAAAATGTTTTAATGACGTCTTTAACTCTAGAAGACCAATACCCACTAAAATTTTTGTCTAACATACACAGAACAGGACGCCCTCCCACAAACCTTTACTGGCTCATCAACAAGCATTTAAATGTGAATTTCTCTCTGAATCCCCTATCTCCATTATCTTGGACTTTTAATTCAGTTAAACACATTTTTACTCAGTTAGTATTTTTTGCATTGCAAAATTTGTCCAATATGTTTCTCTTTTAACAATTTGGATTTTTAAAAAACCAATACATATTTTGTAGAATTTTATAAAGTATAACATTTTATAGAATTATTTCAATTTTATTAGAACTGAAATTTTAATTGACTTAATATAGATTTTTCCTTGTTTACTACCATTAATTTAGTTGTTTTTTAATTAATTATTTTTTAGTGTTTCAGTCATTCTTAGGCCTTTTAATGTCTATTCAGTTGATTGTATTGTTTACTTTGTTTGATTCTGTCTTTTTGTTACAAGTTTTCATCATGCTTCTTTTAATTTGCATTGTAAATAAAGTACATTGGATGAATTAAAAATTAAAAAAGTTAAAAGTGAAATCTTGTCAAAAGCATCTTGTCTGCTCTCGCAAGAAATCTATCCCAATTAACAGACAAATTCAGCTAGTTGGTCAGCCATGGGCTTGCATATTCTTTGCTGGCCCTACCGTGGCTGCTGTGCGCATGATTAAATGATAAATGTGGCCTTTGAACACTTTTATGGGCTGTTGCTCTGGAAGAATTGCTCCATATTTCTTGCTTTGTTCTAGTTATATATTAAATCTGGAAAATAATTTGGTTTTGGTAAATAGAAACGACAAGGTTTACCTGTTTCTAATGATCAAAATAGCTTTAATTGAAATTGCAAAAGTTATTTTCAGTTTATTCCATTGTTTTGTGTTAAAGGGATTTTTGTGTTTTTGTGGAGTAATAAATCTCGTTTAAGGCTGAAAGTACAGTAACGCTCATCAAGTTAAAATTAGTGCACATTCTTTTATATTCTTATTTTGATGCATTTCCATGAATGTGTTATTCTCTAAGGAGAATAACACTGCTCACACTGGGGAGGGGCTAAGTGTGAGCAGAGTATGTACTATATTAAGAGAGGAGGCGATAGCTCAGTGGTAGAATGTTCGCCCTTGGACTGGGAGCTTGCCGGTTCATATCCCACTGAGCTTATGTCTAGGTGTCCTTGGGGAAGGCTCCTAATAACCCACTTCTCCCACCATTCTTGCATCCTGGCAGCCTGCTGTGGTGTAATGCAGCATACAAATATCCCTGTTGAGGGATTGATCTTCTACTTCTTCTTCCAAACCAAGCATCCATCTGCCGATACACTCCCTGTCTATCCTCTCCACATGTCCAAACCATGTCAGTCTGGCCTCTCTGACTTTATCTCCAAAACCTCAAACATGTGCTGTGCCCCTAATATATTCATTTCTGATCCTGTCCATCCTGGTCACTCCCAGAGAGATCCTCAGCATCTTCATCTCTGCTACTTCCATCTCTGCTTCCTGTCTTTTCCTCAGTGCCACTGTCTCTAGACCAAACAGCATGGCCGGTCTCTCCACGGTTTTATTCACGTTTTCTTTCATTTTAGCTGAAACTCTTCTGTCACACATCACACCTGATACTTTTCTCCACCCGTTCCAGCCTGCTTGAACACGCTTCTTCACCTCTTTTCCACACTCTCCATTGCTTTGGACTGTTGATCCTAAGTACTTAAAATCTTCCACCTTTTCTTTTATCTCTTCTCCCTGTAACCTCACTTTGTTCAGGGATGGATAAAGTATGTAAAAAAAAGAAAAATGTGGGTGGAGTAAAGAAAGAAAGGTGTGGTCTTTTGAAAAGTATCCAAACACCAGTTGGGAGAGCCTGCTAACAACTTAAAAAGGGATGAATGAGATAGAAAATTATTACAGGTAAAAATGGTAGTAAAAATGGTGGTAAAAATGTACAACCAGTTTATGTTGCGTGAAACGCCCTCTTTAATCAGAAGACATGCAAGAGAAAAACCAGACCAACATTTTTCTGTGAAACTCAACATTTGGCTTGAAAAAAAATACCCTTTGAGTGCTCCCTCTGGTGCATGTCAACAGTGTTTACATATTATTCTCAGAGGCACATCTGAAGCAGATGGTTTCTTTCCAGTCCCACAGCAGCAGGGCACTGACATGAGTTGCTGTCAGACCTAAAGTCTCAGTCACATTGGACCTTAAAAAGAAACATGCAGATTTACTGTCAGTTGACATATCAGTCCAAATGTCATTTACCTTTACTCTCAGGGCTTCTGTCTTCATTTGGTTTAAAGAGAATGAAAGTGGTGTGTATGTGTTTAGAGGGTGCCAGTGCCATTAAACGAGGCTCAAAGAAAGTCATGCCCCCAAATGAAAAATAGAAAAGTGAAATTTCATCTCCACATCAACTTTTGAAAAATAAGTCTACATCGATTGAATTTCTCATTATACAAGTATGTAAAGAGACACTTTGGGGAGAACTATGAATATTCTAACTGCATGACTCTAAAGAGGCTCCTTGCTGCTTGTAACAGTCGATGCCAACTGCCTCATTCATTTTGGTAGATCAAAGCACCCTGGAAATGGTATTTCTCTCGGGGGAACTGAAAATGGACCAATCTATAGTAGCTCAGGCCTCTGTGTGTGTGTATATGTGTGTGTCAGTGAGGCTGATCACTTCTGTAAAGAGGGTTTTGTTTTGCTGTAAAACACTATGTTCCTCACAGGCTCAGTTTATGGTTTGCAATCTTACTGACTCCAACTTCACATACATCTGTTGCTCCAGCTTTTCTCATGTGTAAATAAAACATTGCATCCATGTCATATAAGCTGCAGCAATAAGAATTTAAAGTGTGCATCTTTTAATTGACAAAGATGTTTTTCAGTTGGAATTTTCACCCTCTATAAATTCTCGATAACTTGAACAAAACTTCCTGCAGTGCTTCAGCATTTGACATTATTGTGCCAGATGTGGCTGTTTTGATAAAAAAAAAAAAAAAAAAGGTTTTTTGATTATTTGTCAGATTGAAAATATAAAAATATAACCCTTAAATTAACCAATTGGTTTTTCAATTAGAATCCAAGCAGGATCATTTTGGCATTAATTTAATGTTTTACTTTTGTGTTTAAGAAAATTTTGCTTTTATTAACACAAAAACCGAAATGTGCTCCATCTAAACTTGAGGAGAATCAAATATTACGCTTTAGTCATTGTAGTGTACGTTGTTAACGTGTAACAATATTTCTGACTAAAAAACCTGTTTGACTCTAGTAAGAAACCAAAAACAGCTTGATAAAAGGACAAAGAAAAAACTCCTTAATTTAACATTTTAAAACCTATACTCAACTGATAAAAAAATTAGACTTCAAATCTAATTTTCTTTTCCAGTCTAAAAATCTCTAAACTGTGCAGTATGGATTCGGGCTGTTACTTTGATAAGTCTCAAATATCACTATATGGAGAACAAGCTCAGAAGAAAACAGAGTGAGTTTATTTTGAGCAAATGCTCTTTACCTACTTGTTTGTTCTCAATTAGTTGTCAGATTGACATATTTGACTTCTGGGCTTCACACTTACTTGGCTTGTCAGCATTGTTTGAGTCAAGTTATTAAATCAAGAAAATCAAGCAACCCTACTATTTTGTTTCAGTATGTCATTTTTTTAAACAGCAAATATATAGTGGTCCATATGAACGGAAGATTAATAAACCAACAATATGTTCAGAACGGTCCGGATATTGAAATCGGCCCAGTGTCTTGTCGGCTTAAATTGAAGAATTACTAAGAGCTGAGCCTCATCTTTGGATTCAAAATTGAGGTGGCAGCATAAAGCCAGTGAGATGATTATTGGTCGCTGCCTGATATTTGAATATACCAAACTGAAATCCACAAAACTCAATAAAAATATCTTTTAGAAAAGACAGTTTGCTTAGTAAATGCTTTTCATATTGAAGAATTGAAGAAAAATTGGAAATATTAAAACTTTCAGTAATATAGGGAACAACCAGGTCCATGGAGGACATCAACTTCAACAGATCGTCTTCAAAAAGTGGGAATTAAGATAAATGACACTAAAATGTTATTTTAAATCCACTTCCCGTTTCGGCATTTCCCTTTTTCCGTCTAACCCTCTCTTCTGCATCCTCTTCGTTCACACAAACTATCTTCATGACCTTCTTCACTGCATACTTAAACCTCCTCTTTGGTCTTCCCGTAGGCCTCTTGCATGACGGTTCCAAACTCAGCATCCGTCTGCTGATGTACTCCTTCTCTCCCTCCCTTCAGCACATGTACAAACCATACAATTTTGTGAAATTTTTATGACCAAATGGATAAATCTAAATCTGAATCTGAAAATCTGAAATCTCAGTCTGGCCTCTCTGATTTTATCTCCAAAACCTCTAACATGTGCTGTTCCTCTGATCCTGTCCATCCTGGTTACTCCCAGAGAGATCCTCAGCATCTTCATCGCTGCAACCTCCATCTCTGCTTCCTTTCTTTTCCTCAGTGCCACTGTCTCTAGACCAAACCGCATGGCTGGTCTCACCACGGTTTTGTACACTTTCCCCTTCACTTTAGCTGAAACCCTTCTGTCACACATCACACCTGAAAGTTTTCTCCACCTGTACCAGCCTGCCTGCCTGCACACGCTTCTTCACCTGTTCATCCATCTAAAAATATCATTTAAAATAATTGACCAAAATGAATAAAAAGGGTGGTCAAAGTTATAACAGACAGTAGAATATTGCATATAAACAGAAATCCGAGGAGTCATTGATGCTATCCATCATGAGGTTACAAAAAAATTTTTACTCAGAGTTGTCAGTAGATTTAAACATGCAACCTGTTACCACGCTCTTTACTCTTAATCCACAGGATTATACAGACATTGATAAAAACAGACATTCTTAGTAAATATTTTAAAACCCAAAATAATTTCCCAACCTGTATTTTGCAATGATCTAAGTCAAAAAAATTTTACAAAATTTTCAAAGGGTGAAATTCAATGCTCTAAACTTGTTACAGATTTCTTTTTTTTTTTTTTTAAGATTTTTCTAAACCCAAGATTGGTTTTCTTCAGCTGAGAAACTTCTCTCAGTTGGCCATAAAAATCCCACAAATAAGGTGGAATAGGTGGCTGGGGGAGTCTGAGCTTTACTAACAAAGCTGCTGATCCCACAATCCAACCGTGAATGAATAAAAAAGAAACAGATGGATGAGACTTACTGAGGTTCAAGTTATCAAACAGTTAATACAAAAATAAAGTATGTATAAATTTTTAGTTTTTTGTGATTTCCATATATACTTGCATTTATATGCAGCTTGAATTGAGTTTATAGACATTTTGTATTGCAATGGCTTGCTTACTTTGTAACTAAGCCTGCAAGACTGCCAGTGGAAAACAGAAGTGTGCAAAAGTTGCCAATCGCTACAGGCTTTCTGACGGACACAGTGAATAATTCACTGTGATGAACCTGAAGTTATGAGCAAACTTACCTAATCACTAGTTTCTGAACTGTCTAATTTGCAGTGAGGAACTTCCAATTAAGAGATTAATTTGAATGGCAAAATGACTAAAAAACTGTGATCATTTTTAATACTTTAAGTTGTTGTAGAGAAGTTAGGAATGGCTGAAATACATTAAAAAAGGAAATGCAACCTAAGGATGGACCAATTTCTAAAACATAGAAAGAAACAAAGAGACAAGGCCACAAAATTGTATAATATGTTTGCAAAGTCTTTAGAAACAATCAACTGATTTATGTTGGTCAATAAGGCAACTTTATGAAAATCAGTTGGACAGAGTAAATTTGCAGGATGATGCAACGTTGTGTCATTAAATTTTAAATGGGATTTGGCCACTTAAAATACCATCTCAGTAAACTATTTCAAAGACCATTCCGCAGGTTGCATTATAGATGTTTTTTGGTGTCCTGATAGTGCATTACGAAGGCCCACCGCTGAGACATTAGTCCAAGTGGTAGAACTTAATTAAGTAAATTTCTACTTTAACTTGCACGTCAGTCATAAGAAACTTTCTTTCTTAACGTCTTTACTGTAGTTTTAGTCAATTTTGAACTGTTTTCAGTGCAGGGTGTGCAATGCTGATTTCACTATCTGAGCTCTAACAGCAGCAGGATATGGTTTGGGCAGCATGTCATTCTTATCTTTTTCTTCATTTCTCACCGTGACTTATGAAATGTGTAAATCACCGTGTTAAGACTTCATCTGACAGATATTGAGTCGATCAGATGAATTGTGGAACATGCACAGTGTACCTGAGAACACACTTAACTACACACTCATGCACACAGCATTTTTTGTGAATAAATATATATCAATAGATGAAAAAAAAATCTCGTAATCAAAATGTTTTGAAGAGTTTCCATCTTAAGCTCATGCATCGCCTGTCTCAACAACATTTTCTGTTGAAAAAAAGCCCCATTGGTCAAATCTGCAGACTGACTGCGTTCAGCTGAAGATTTTTTTTCATCATTCCATTAGGCAGGATTTATTATGCCCTGAGAGCTCACTGCACCATTACCTTTGAGGGAATGGGTGAAATGTATGTGTGTGCGTGTGTGTATGTATGCATATGTACGTGTGATGTATTTTTCTGTAACCTCAGAACAAAAAGCTACTGGATATCACTGCATATCTTTGTGATAGTTAAGATGGTACAACAAACAGACCTGCTGGTCATTATCACTATGGTTCTTGTCATTAGGCTGTGTGAGAGTTATGAGCTCCTGGAACACACTACTGAGCTCTGAAAGCCTGCTTAGATGGCTTGATTTAATAAGGACATTAAAAAGCCTTATCTCCTGTCCTTAAGAGAAGGTCAGCGTGTCTAAAATAGCTGAAATGCTATGATAACAGTTTAGGTAGATAAGGTATCACCTGAATACTAATGCAGAACAAAGGTGTTTCAGGCCTTTTTTTCTCTCTCTCTAGAAGTCACACCTGAATTGTATTTATCAAGTTTTTTTTTCAGTGATCCAGCAGACTTTTATTAATCATTGCTTGTGATGACCTTTTCACAGTTGAGCAGAAATGAGGCACAGTTTAGACTGGCATCGCAGCAGTTTGTAAATCTATTGTAAAACATAATCCATTGCTATTTGATTTGTGTGCATGCACATATTTTTTTTCAATGCTCATGAATCTATAAAAGGCTCCATACAGGGACGGATTCTTGTGACATTTTACAAAAACAGACAGGAAATGAGTGTTCAGTAGTTTCACTGTAGAAACATGCACATCAGTTGTTTAAAAGTACCGGTACTACAATGAACTAATTCACGTGACTGCCATGCATGTGACTTCAGTTTGTGTTTTGCATGAAACAAATTGGGGTTTTTACATTTTGTTTCAGATTAAACATTCAAACCACCAGAATTATGTCGAAAAGCAGCATTAGGTATCTGTCTGATATATACAATAAATGTACTTTATACTTGTGTGCAGGGTCTGAGTCCAGCCTAATCTGCATACCACAAACAAGCTACAGGCGTTGAATACGTTTTCTCTTTCACATAAAAAGCAATTTGATGCACAAATAAAATTCTTTTGCCTCTTCATTGTTAGAATTTACTGTTCCTGCATATTGGCAAGCTCATTCCAATTGTTACAATTACATTATTACAAAAGAAAAAGATTTATGTTACAGGCATTCTCATTTAATCTTCAAAGTTATGATCATGAAAGTTAAATAAAATAAAAAAAAGCATGGTTTAGGACATTAGAAGCAGCATGTGGTTTATGTCTTGTTCATTGAGGCTTTGGCTTATGGAGGTTTGGCCTTCCAGCAAATGTCTTAGCCGTAGTCTTTATTGAAAACAGCTTTTTTACAGAACAATACCATTTTTTCTTGTTTCATAGTTTATTTTTTTTCTCTGCGCCATTGTCTGAGGATTCTTACTTGTCTGTATAATTATTTAATAACTCCTCAGACAGGAGCTTCAAGCAGCTGTCATCTAAGCTGCAACTTTCCAATTCAGCAAAGTCTCAAGAAGCATTTTGTATTAAATATTATCAGCAGCCAGTTTTTTCCACCTTTTAGGAATTTTAAAGCATGACATATTTTCAAAAATAATACCCTGAGGTTGCTTTATGGATCTTGGGGTACCACCATAGTTGTTTGTGGGCTGCGCTGCCGTGCCCTTGGTTTGCTTTGGGAGAGGGAGCATATTAGCAGTCTTTCTCAGATCCTTTGGTGCACCTGCAATCTCCTGATGTTTAACCCTGGACTTCATTGGAGTGTTGCAGTGATTACAGGCCGTCCTCAGGGACATCGATTGTCCTGCTCCTCCCAGGCAAGCCCCACACAATGCTGACGAATGAACTCGTGGCCCTGCCAAGTCCAATTAACTGTCAGTGCCGCATCGACGAGCTCCTCCGTTTGTTGAGAGTGAAGAAAAACAAACTTTTAATCAAATTTGCCTCCAGGCCCTGGGGTATTTGGGGTTGTATTTTGCATTCTGCTGTGTTCCTCCACGCCTGCAGTTGTGCCACCCTCTCAGAAGGTTATATTGCATGTTGTTTGTGTAAAATTGTCGTTTTTCTTCACCTCACTTCAATAACAACCCCCTGGTACTAGTTACTGATGAAGAGCAAGGTTGTCTAGATCATACACCCTCAAAGCAGAAAGACAAAATTCTTAAAAATCCAGTAAAATCATGCAAAATATATTCTTTGAAATTAGCCCCCTTATTTAAAAGACTATTATTTAATTTAAGTTTGGATTGTGGGGTTTTGTTCTATTTGCACAAAATTTGTTGCATTTTTGTGATCCGAAAAGCTTCTGTCCAGGTAGCATCCTTCACTGGATTCCAGTAAAGGAAACGTCCATATTCACCTTAGACTGGTTTATCAATAACAGCACACGCTTCAATTTGAAGAATAGTTGTTGCATTAACTTCTGCACAAATACCCTCTGGTAATTCTACGAAGGTCAAGATAAACAGCCCTCCTCTTTTCTGATTAGGATAATGCAGACATTAAAAGCAACAAAATTCAATTAAATTGGTGGCTTTGCTACAGAGGAGAAGAGGAAAGAGACAAAACACATAGAGACGATATCACATAGCTAGACAGTAGTAAGTGGAAAAAAGAGATTTAGCTCGGGATCTAAACATTGACAAAAAGGGCATCTGGAAGATAAGGATCAAAGGAAGTTTTAGTGGAAATAAAAATCATTACCAGACTCAAAGATTCATTCATGAGGATTCAAACTGTGTCCTGCACAAACCGATTCTAAATGAATTGAAGAGTCGAAATATGGAAGCATTGGAAAAAGTAGATTGGTGCTGGTGGAATCATTGCTCTGGGAAGATCATCTCACGTATCCTTTACTAATCTAAAATTAGGTGTGTGTAATGGAGCAAAGCTTTAAAAAGTTCATCACGTCTTGTAACAGCTTTTTTTTTTTACATCTCATTTGAGTTTAGATGGATAAAAGATAGAAAATGCTGATTTTCTGATTCAAGCTTTCACGTGAAGTGATGAGAAATTTGATTTTCAAAGAAACTCAACATCATTTAGTTTTTTATTATTTTTTTTTAATTAAGTCTCTTCAACAACCATTTACTGTGTAGAGATTCAGAATTTGACTTTTCTTTCAGTGATACTGTGAATTGAATGACAAAATCAACCTCTGCTTCAGAACAAGACAGGGTTAGGGTTCACAGATCAATATCAGACTCTGCTGACAATAAAAAAAAAAAGCTTTTGAAATGATGTTTTTCTATTTTGTTTGTCCTTTTAAATCAAGATTGACCGATAATTACTATTTTACAAATTTTAAATATTTTAAACTCTTTTCCTGTCTCAGGGAAAATGCCACTCAGACTGATGTGCATCTGCTCTGTTTTTAATTCCCATCTTATTTTATTTTAAATCTAGGACATATCTTTTCCCCTCAAACCCAATGATCCACAAGCTGCTGTTGTGTACCTCTCACTCCATTTTGACATTGAGAATCGGAGAGAATAATTCATGTGCTTTGTGAGTTTCAGAGCCCATTGGTGATGAGCTTCCAGTTTTCCTTTTCTGCCTTTATTCCCGTCTACTCTCTTGAGAAATGTCCAGTTTGTACTGTTTTCTTTGTTAATCAAAAGTCAGAGGACATGTTTTCCTGTTTTTGTACAATTCACTCAGACAATATTTTTCAGTATGAATCATTCATTTGAAATATGATGATGCAACAGTTATAAAAAAAAACACATTTTTACACTTTCTAAGTAGGTTTTATTGTATTTGGCTTTAGCCATAGATCATTTCAGAGCTTTTAAACTGCTGACAGTTATTCTTCTGCATGTCCTGAAGTCAGGGTGTCCTAACTTGTCAAAATCTGTGAAACCCTATTTGGTTTATTATTCGGCAAGTAATGACAAAAACTACATAAATTTAATTCAGACAAAGTTAAGACATTGTTTAATTTTTATTGTACAATTACAGCTAAAATAAAACTATAATTACTTGCCCTTTTTGTTTGTAAACTTTATTGTGAAAATCTGAACTTTTAAATATATGAAAAAAAGAAACATTCGCTGCAAACGTTAATTTGTGTGAATCAATGATAACGTCTAGTTTCTTTCTGTCTGACGATGTGGTTCCGCTGTGTGAACAGTGTTGGGCTCAAAGATAGATTTTGGTGTTTTTCCTTGACAGCAAGGTAATTTTGATAAACAGAAAAGGAGGGAAAACTGGACGGATAAGTAAACAGAAGCTTTTACAAGCTTCATATAGTTTCTTGCTCAATAACTGTCAGTATCTTGGCATTACTGGTGGTCAGGCAGGTAGAAACTCACCTCAAGATTAATGACTTCATGATGAGCATTTGCATAATGAGACCTCATTAAAAAGCAATTATCCTTGTGTTTCCTTGTGCGCATGTGTTTTTGTATTGTTGGGATTAATCTAAGGAGGAGAAAGATGGACTCCCTTCAAATTAAACTGTGTTTAGTGTTTATATTTAACAACTAGGCCATATGCAAGAATATCTTAAAAATGCAACATTTCAAATTTTAATGTAAAAAGCAAAAATGAAAAAAAGTCAAAAGATGTAAACGAGAGAAATATTTTTCAATTATTTTTATTAATTGAACCATAGCGGTCAATAAGTTTCCATGTTTGGAGTGTTTTAATCATTTACTGTATGTCATATGTAACTTCATGTGATTTAAATATTAATCAAGCTGCCATGCACAACATTGTAATTCACGCTTTTGGAAAACTTGAATAGTGTCATTTTATGTGGACAGTTAAATTAAAATTTACATTGGTTCGGATGCATGGCTTTCAAATATGTCAATTTAAGTCCGTTACCAAATCTCCATCCTGGAGATTTATCTTCATCTTTATCTTACTCTATCTCCAGTTTGAGCTATAGTCCGAGAGCCTGGATGGAGTTGGTTTGGACATGTGGAGAGGATAGACAGGGAGTGCATTGGCAGAAGGATGCTTGGTTTGGAACCACAAGGAAAGAAGTCTAGAGGAAGACCAAAGATGAGGTTCATGGATACATTGAAGTTGGACATGAAAATAGTTGGCAGGACCGAAGAGGATGCAGGACATAGGGTTAGAAGAAAAAAACTGACTTGCTGTGGCAAACCCTGAAGGAAAACACCAAAAGGAGAAGACTGAATCTCCACCTGTTTTTCTGATTTTTCTTGGCTGATTCTGATTTCTTGTTTTGTTTTTGGCTAAACAATTTCATTCATTTGTTTTTTTTATTTAATTTTTATTTATTCAAGTTGTTTTGTGACAAAGAACTCTAGGAAATCTTCATTCATTGATTTTCCAAGCTGTCTTTTTAATCTCAGACCCAGAGCCATTTCCACCAAAAATGCAGACAAGAGACACAGCCTGGAAAATATTGCTAGTCAATCGTAGGCCCACACAGAGACAGACAACCACTTACACTTATTCCTGGGGAGAATTTAGAATTAGCAATCAACTGAACATACAAATTTTTGGCTGATGGGAGAAAGTGGGAGTAACTGAAGAGATGTCAGTATCTTTTTTATCAGAAAATTAACTACTACACAAACCACTACATAACTATACAATAGATAAAAAAAACAGTGTTCAAATAAATATGTGTATAGTCACAAAGTGTTTTTTGTTGATGAGTCTGTTTTTAAATAAATTCATACCATCGACACTAAAGGGGTTTTGGCTCGATAGGAAAACATCATTTCCTATAGCAGTCAGCACTAAACCGCATGTGGGAAAATTTAGCTCAAAAATATAATGTAGAGATTTTATAAATAATATCTTTAGACAATATGAAGGATGTGAACTATTTTAAAACCTACTCTTTGAATTAATTATGTTTACGGTGGAAGAAAAATGTAAGATTGTCTTTGTCGTCCAGGTGGAAGGAAACTGGAGTAAACAGAGAGACCCCACACAGACACGAAGAGAACATGCAAACTGTGCAAAGAATACTCAGTTTCAAGAGATGGAACCATACAAAAATATGAATTGTGTAATAATATATATCTACCTAATGAATTAAACTAGCCATGCTATAATTTATTTGAACATATTGGCTTGAGTGCTAAATGTTTTTTTTTTTGTGAGGTGATGTGAGGGGTAATGTTCTGTTTTTCTGACCCACTCTGAAATTAGAACTCTGCTATTGTGTGACATAGAATGTGCAACAAACTAGGGCTTGCCCTTCCAGCTGAAAGCTGTGGGATATTGTGCTGTTTCCATAGTGTGGCATGCTGTGCTAGTGCTTTTTATGCTTAGCAATACACTACTAAAACCTGCTCTGAAACCTACTATTTTCTCAGCGTTCTAACATCATACGAGGATAATTGATGTTTCACTGCTTTGAAAAAGCCTGCACCCAATAATTGTAAATCCAAAATCACACACGCTCGACATTGCTCCCTGTGGTACAAAGCAGTTCACACAATGTCATGTGAAACAGTTTCTACACATTCATCTACATAAATAGTTTTTCACCTTTTGAAGAATCGGAAGATTTTTGTGTGTCTTTGCTGAAGGATGACCATGGAATTCTAAGTGTGTGCAATTTTCAATGACATTTGTACAATTTTAAAGTCAGAAACTCTCTTGTTTTGTACCTCAGTATGAGGCAACTTTTGTAAATGATGTCAGGCACACAAATCTCTAATTAGGATAACCAAGGAAAACAATAGTGCCCATTCGACAGCTCTCTGCATGTGTAGTGAGCGACATTGTTGGTTAAAGATAACGATTTGATGTTACCAATGTGGAAAGTACTTCTGAGGCGCTAAAAAGGACTTCCATGCAATCACTTGTTATCACATCTTGACTTTGTATTTTACTTCTTTTCTCTCATGTGCAGCCTCCTTAATGCAATGTAATTTACTAAGGAGTTTCTAAAGGATTCACAGTCTTCTACATCTTTATACCTAATGAGCAGAAACAAATGAGTATGAGGAAGGGTTGGCTTTCTCAAATTAAGTGAATGTACTTATTCTAAATGCAGTCCAGCAAAATTAAGTTAGGGTTTCCTTGCTTACCTGTATCAATGGGACACTACTTATTTTCATTGAGGATTTAAACTAATTTTTTTTTTAAAAATTTGGAGGAAGCTTTTCATTTAAAGAAATTGTTTAGCCAATTTAATCTGATTCTGTTGACACAGTTCCTCGTGTGTGATCATTTGTCCCTTTTATGAAAGTGATTAGCATAGACATAAAACAATAGCAAGTTATAAACTTCTTTAACATGAACGGGGAAGTCCATATTGACCCCGTATGATTGTTTAATATGCTCCACTGTGACTGCACCTCTTCACATTGACTGCTGTTGCCCCATGGCAGATTCGACTTCATCCTAATTAGAATTAATAATTGAAAATAGGAAATCAATATGTGCAAATTAAGAAGGGCTACTCCCAGTTTTATTGGGGTGACATTGTTTTTGAATGATGAAGTCAATCCTTGTGACTGTTTTGAGTTACAGTTCAATTCATGCTTGCTCTCTTTTATTTACAGTGGTTGTGCTGTATGAACAGCTTTTTATTGGTTATGCCTTGTGGCACCAAGAGCTTTGAGTTTGTTGTCTACACGACAGGGTGATGAGTAAATTATTAATTTGGAAGTGCATTGGACTGTGAAACAATTTGCTGATCCAAAAAGTTTTATGAGCCATGCCGAGCTGTTTTTTGAAGAAGTGACCGGTTTACTGCACCAGTCCTTTGCTTAGCAAAGCATCTCTTCCAACCTGATTCTATTACAACTCCATTTTATTAGAAAAAGGGTTTTGCCCTTTACGTAGCACCCTTTTAAAGTGCTTGTTTGAAATGAAGTGTGAGATGATCTTGGCTTGTACGTCTTGGTTAACCGATAGACCTGCTAACCCTGTTAGCTCTGCTTTTTAGAGGGAGTTGGCGAGGCCTGCTGCACCTGCATCGATCCATGTTTACATCCTGAATAGGACTCAGACAAATTATCAGATCCTCCTTTGGATAAACAACTAAGCCAGACTATTTAATCAGTAATGTGTGGTCCTAAAAGAATCAACTTATTCAGTCATTAGTTTTGCGACTCCACAGAGACAACAGTCAGATCTCGTTACTCTTCATCCAAGTGGAAGGTGGTATCAGGACTGAGCATATGGTGCATTAAAGGGAAGATAACTGTTCTTGGAGTCACTGTGTTGTGCTGTTAGTTTGGTCCTCCGCTCCACATCCCCCAGGGAAATATGAACACACAGGGGCTCGGCGAAGATGAATTAGGACAGGACAAAAGATACGCCCAACAGCAGAAGCTGGAGCATGTTGTTATTACAATTCAGCAGAATGGCCCACATTAATTTTGGCAGCATCTTCTGTATGTTTAGAATCCCATTTGTCATGCTCTTATGGATGTATCTTTAAGTTTTTACTTGTGTCTTGGTTTTTTGAACACCAATAAATAACCGCTGAGGGAATGTCAGCAGAACAGGAACAGGACAGTAGAGTCTGTCTTGTGGTATGTTGGCAGATTTTACAACCCTGGTTTTAACAATGGTGGGAGACATTTATCATTCAGTGCAATTTTCTCACTTAACACACAATCATCACTTTCCCTCCAGACCCTGTCTGCTTTTCACTCTATTAGTCTGCGTCATTGAGTCAGGGAAGCTGCGATGAATAGCTTAAAGTGAGTCTTTTATTCAATAACTCTTGGTACAAATGCCGGAATCATGAATCTTCTTGTGTCAGCCAAATTGAAGCAAAAAATGTTTCTTTGTTCCTATTCCATTTTGAAAAAGGTAACATTTTAATATAGTTAAGAAAATCACGTTTTTACACCGTTTCATGCCACGGTCAAAAAGTATAATTAAAAAATGATATCTGTCAAAGAAAAACGAGAACAAAGCATGTGAAAAGACAAATCATACAATGCAGAACATGTAACTTCACATGAGGCATTGCAGAAATTCATCAAGAAAATGAGTCATGGTGATTTACTTTCTTACCAGCTCTGCTACAAGTCAGAATAAAATGAAAAGCTCTTAGCAGCCAATGCATTGTGGCTTTATGTGTTCAGTTAAGTTATTCCTCAAGTGTCTACAGTTTTCTTTATGTGACAATGAGTGACTCTGGCCATGGGGAGTGAAGTGGAGCTGTCTGCCAAATATTCCAATTTCAATAATGTGGTTTTTCCACTTATAGATGGGGAAATGGTACATAACCGTATGCATCAGGAGCCTCAAGTGACCGGCATTTAAACGAGATATGATTAGGTCGTAATTGAAGTTTTTTTTTTGTCCTTCATCCAGATGAATAAATGAAGGATAAAAGTAAAGAATCAGGAAAGACATTCTCTCTATAAGGAGCTTGACTCACACACTCGTTTTAAATTTAGCCCTGAGAAGCTTATGTGTTCTTTTTGTGGCACACACTTCTCCTCATTTAGAATAGGGACAAACTTTTTGCTGTTGAGGCCAAGTTTAGGAAAATGCCTGGATAAAGTCAGCTGCTGAAATCTGTTGGGTTTTAATCCGGTTGCAACCACCCTCTGCTTATGCACATTTTTGAACACACTTCAAAGCCCAGCATTCACCATGATAGCTCTGTGTCTATTCTTTGGACTTCACCTTCAGAAGTTTACTACCTGCCTGTACCACTAATCGGGATCTGCTTTGTTCTACCTCAGAGAATTTAAGCTGGCATCTTGGGATTAAACCTTTCTCTGTGAGTGTGAGGTTATCCACATTCTAACTGTCATGCATTATGAACGCTGTGAGTTCAGGCTTTCAGGTGCATGTGTCCTCTAGTTAGGCACGCTGACCCAGGCCAGATCAGTTAATGGGATGGATTGTAACTTCTCAAGATACAGTCTTGTATGGGATTTGTTGCCCACACACTGCAAACCACAAGGGTCCTCATCACCGCACACAATTTAGTTGTACCCTCTAGATACCCAAGCCTTTCAGCCACATGTTACTTTCTTGTGTTGTTTCTCTCTGTTTTTGCCTGCAGCTCATAGTGAACTCTGACTCCTTAATCACAGTTAAATGCTGTCAGAGCTGGGAAGTGAGAGACTACTGGGTAAAGTTTGGGAACCTCTGCCGAGCAGAGCGGCAGTAGGATAATGGGCTTTGCTCCTAATGTGCTGAGGCCTCTAACTTCTGTCTAAAGAAGGTTTAAAACTTCCTATGGCAACATTAGTAAAGATCTTAAGCGACAAAAATGTCTGCAAATTAAGCACTTGATAGATTTGAGTTCATTTCAGTTTGCTTTTGCCATGCAAGCACTTTTTCCCTTTTAGTGTCATCATGTTTTGAGTTATGCATAAGAGAAAATAGTGTCATCTCACATTTTATTGTAGCCCAGGTATAAGTTCAAGCCAGATATGATGATGTTTCTAGCTGTGTGGATGATGCCCATTTTTCTGACGTGCTGAGTGGGCTCTGATGAGTACTGACAGACCGCTGTACCAAGTTGTTGCTAAACTGCTCATCCATTACTGCAGTCGCCTGCACACCTCAGATTTAATGTGCCAGGGTCGTTTGCGTGGCAGCAGCTCAGCCTTCAGGGAGCTCATTCATGGCAGACTGGAGGCCAGCAACCGATTAGATCAAATCAGTGTGAGCCTTGTAATGCAGCCTGTAGTCTGTCCAACTGCAGAAGTAATACCGCACTGGCCCAGCATTTAGAGACCCCCTTCAGAGAAGACCTGTCCGTACCAGCCAAGAGCTGATCATCTTCCTGCTGTGTGCCTGGAAAAACAGGTTTCAGTGCCGTCCTCAAAAGAGGGTTCATTAAGCTCCTACCTTAGCTGATCAGAGCTCTGGCTGAGCAAGCATACAATGAGGGTGTGTAGTGTCTTTACATTTTTCGAACTGAATCTGCAATGATGTGAAAATCAATAGTACAATATTTGTCGTCCTTGCCGCTGCAGTAGCGTGAGTTTAAGCTGTTCTTTTATGTGAAATCATACAACCGCTAATGCTACTGATGGATAGATATAAAAACTACAACAATCACCAAAATCGTTTCGCTTCTCCGAAGACCAATTACCCTGTTGGGAGTCGAGACCGCCTTCTACCCTATCTCAGCACTGATTGTTCATCACAAAGAAGCCAGTTGTTCATTTAACCTTAAAAATTAGCTGTTTGCCAGCAGATATAGATTTTATTGAGTTGTGTAAACAGAGCAGTTCCCTCAGCTATGAGCTATTACATCTTTCCCTCAGGTATCACTTAGCAATGCCAGTAATCTCTATTTTAACTCATGCAATTCAGCTTACAAAACATAATCAGATACCAGCAGTTTGAATTATTTTGCTGCTTTTAGATGGTGATTTAAGACTCTTAGAGTTGGGATTACAAAGTAATTTTTTTTGTTTTTTTCCTAGTGGATCTCTGTGTTTTCCAAAAAAAAAAAAAAGAAAAAAAAAAAAGACCAAAATTGCCTAGTTCGCAGAAAATCAAAGACAGCATTTATTAATGGGGTTTTAAAAGAAAAAAAACTTTTTTTATAATTTGTCTTTCTCTCCCTCAATTATAGGTGTTGAAAATCTTCTTTGCTAAAACTTTGAAAACTAAAACTTGTTAGATGTAAAAAAAAAAAAAAAAAATTGTTCTCCTTTTTTGTAAATTCAGCTCATCTTTTTTCATGCTAGTATGTCTGAAGGGCTTGTAGCGTCAATTTTAAAAAATGAAAATATTTTTATGGTTGCCAAATGAGCTGATACTGTATGTGAGATTTATCTATGAAAAGTTTCTATTTTATTTACTTTAATCTAACTAATTTCCTTTTTAAATAATAGACAAAGCACATTTAGCATAGTGTTTTTTTCTTCTTGATAGTCAGCTGGAACTTTTCTGGTCAAGACACAGTTGGTGTTTTTAGATAATGAGTTGAATATTTCTGTGCTCTCATTTTGCTTTAAATGATCCTTTCAAAAGTGTTAGGGCGCATTTTTTGTAAAAAAACAAAAACATTTTGTTCCATTGTCCTCCACTTATCCGGGGCCGGGTCTGTTGTAACAGCCTCAGACAGGAAACCCAGGCTTCACCCCGGCTGCATCCTCCAGTTCGCCCGGGAGGATCCCGAGGCGTTCGCCAGCCAGCTGTGAGACATAGTCTCTCGAACGGGTCTGGGGTATGCTTCTAGCCTCCTCCCGTTAGGACGTGCCCAAAACACCCTCCTAGCAGGGTGTTCGGGAGGCATCCTAACCAGATGCCCGAACCACCCAATCTGACTTTTCTCGACCTGGAGGAGCAATAACCCTACTCTGAGATCTCCCAAATAGCAGAACTCCTCACTCTATCTCTGGGTGAGAGCCCAGAACCCGGAGGAAGCTCATTTTGGCCACTTGTATCGACAATGTTGTTTTTTCGGTCACCACCATAAGTTATTTATTTGATAATGCTATTAACTATATATAAATAGCAAATAAAATTATTATTAAGTAAATGGTATAAGATAAAGATGCAAACCTATTGACTTAGATCTCACTGATGGTTTTTTTTCAGTAACAATCAAAATTGTGTATTTTAGAGCAATTGCGAGGCTTTTCTTTAAAATGGTAACCACAAGATTTGTTTGAGTTACGTTTTATTTTCTGATCACATTTTTTTATTTTTCAGCTGTACACTTCAATTAATTTTAATTTTAGTTTAAAAAAAAAAAAATCAGACTCTTTTGTTACTTCAGCTTTTCACTGTAGGGAAGATATGTGTTTCTGCACCAGGGCAATCTCTGCATGGAGATGAATTTTACAAAATGACACTAAGAAATTTTGCTTTGGTGGTTTTATTGGAAAAGTCCAAAAATATTGTAATAATGAAGTATCTTATTATGTGACACACTCAATTTTTTTGTGAAATTCCTCTGAAATTTAAACAGTTGTTCAATTTTAAAAAATCATGGTAGGTTTCCTTTTTAAAGCAATCATTGATTTATTTAGCATCTTCCTGAAAAAAAAACAACTGAATATTTGTGTAGTCTTACTTAGAGTTAGGATAGTAGTATCAAATATGAAAAAATACTATTGTGATACTTCCAAATTTATTAGTTGGTTTCGATTAAGTTAACGTGTCATCTGTAAGAACAAAACTAAGATCACACGTATTAACTGTGCGGATAAAAGCAGTAAAAGCACTGTTTGCACATATTAATACCCTGAAATATTGTATTTCATCATAAGAAACATCAAGGCTATAATGGGAAATAAGGGGTAATTAGTCGGATGGGATAATTCCCATTGCATTCATTATTAATGAATAACTATTACATATGTTACAGAGGGTATTTATGAATAATTTATTCCCTTTACTTGTTTTTAAATAACTATTAGGATTTTATCTGTTTCCCAAAGCAAACAGTGGTGCTCATTAACTCCATGTTTGTTATTCTGACCAATTTGATGTCTTTTCTGTGTGTGCCCACAGGCTGTGAGACTGACTTCTGGGGGCCTCATTGCAGTAATCGGTGCCAGTGCCGTAACGGGGCAAAGTGTAACCCAATCACAGGTGCCTGCGTCTGCACCGATGGGTACCAGGGATGGCGTTGTGAAGAGCCCTGCGAGCATGGTTTCTATGGCAAGTTGTGTCAGCTATCCTGCCAGTGTCTCAATGGCGCTACCTGCAACCATGAGACAGGGGAGTGCATATGCGCACCTGGGTATTCAGGAGCTTTGTGAGTACAACTGTAAAAAAGAAAAGAATCTCTTTGAAAAACGGCAGTATACTGAAACATTTTTCTCTTAATTATAGCTGTGGTGAGCGTTGCCCTTCTGGTAGTCATGGACCCCAGTGTGAGCAGCGGTGCCCTTGTCAAAACGGAGGAACATGCCATCATATTACAGGAGATTGTTCTTGTCCTGCTGGGTGGACGGTAGGTTGCACATATACTTTTACTTTTTCTTAGATTGTTGTGTGTTTGGAAAAATGTTGAGCTTTTGTTTTGCTTGAATATTTAAAAGTATAAATACCCAATTGTCAAAAAGGAAAACTCCATTTTTTCCAAAGAAATTTTGACTCTTGTTTAGTGATAAGTGAGGTTTGTCAAATAATATTGTGCCCTTTTTCTGGATTCTTTTTCTAGGGTTCAGTTTGTGCCCAGCCTTGCCCTCTTGGCAAGTATGGGATAAACTGCAGTAAAGACTGTTCATGTCGCAACGGTGGACTGTGTGACCATGTGACCGGTCAGTGCCAATGTGCAGCTGGGTTCAGTGGACGCAGGTAAACAGCTCTTTGAGCTTATAAAATAGTATCGGGGATTTCCGCTGTTTTCAACTTAAGCTGAAAGGCGATTTATTGATATTTGTATATGATGCAAGGAGCAGGTTAAACCACAAGTAACTAACTTATTTTGTTTGTGTTTTTAATGAGGCATAAACTTAATGAGCATTTTAGAATTAAAAAAATCTAAAAGATATTTTAATATAAGTAAATTAAGCTTCTATAAACGCCCACACAAGGTGAAACACTTATGACAGGAGTGTTTTGGTAAACGGAATCTTGTACAACATCCTAGCTAACGAGGGTTTATGCCTTTAGGTATTATCCAAACCAGCTTATTGATTTAATCAAGGCCTTGATGTTGTTTCAGTTGTCTTTATTGAGGAAAAGTAATGAACTTAGGTTAAGGTCTTTTTCAAATCTACAGAACATTTGCCTGCTAAAGAAACCCAAGACAACTTGTGTTTATGAGTCCAGCCAAAGCAAATGTCTTTGATGGAAACATTTCCTTTACGAGACGTCTTTTTTTTTTTTTACTTTTTAGTTTACAAAATTACTGTTGTTTATTTTGTGGACAAATTAAACTGTCACGAATAATCAAAGGTTGAATTAACTCACAGCTTCTGTTTTCTAATATGTTCGCACTGTTACAGCCAAGGTAGTTTAAACATGACACGTGACTCAAACATAATCTCATGTATTTTGAATAATTTTTCCCAATATACAAACTTAAATGTTAGCTGAAATAACTTTGTTCAAGTAGAACCAGAAATGTATGTATCAGTTTGTATTATAAATACACCTAAGCCCATTTTTTAATGCTTCATGAGGTAAAATCTCCTCAAAATGTTTATTTCCCTGGGCCGTTGTGGCTTAAAAGTTTCCTACAGATCCTGCAGTGAGATTTGAGTGCTCTGAGTGAGCTCTGATTTTTAGGTTTTGTTCAAATATGAACAGATTGATCTAGATATTTTGAAAGAAAATATTGATAGTTTAATATTTAGAAATCATGAAAGGTCATTTAGTTGTAAATGCAGTTGAAACACTTAGAAAAACCTACAGAAAGACCATGTTTGAAGGTTTATTATATCAGAGATGTGTCACAAATTATGTCACAAATGTCTGAGATATTACTAGTTTTTACCAACTAATCAATAAGACGATGTGTCTGCTCTGTCTCCTCTAGATGTCAAGAAGACTGTCCTGTAGGCAGCTATGGTCCGCAGTGTAACCACAAGTGCGAGTGTCAAAACGGTGCCAAGTGCCACCACATCACAGGAGCTTGTCTCTGTGAAACTGGGTTTAAAGGTCCTAATTGTCAAGAAAGATTCTGTCCACCGGGTCTTTATGGCTTCATCTGTGACAAGTACTGTCCCTGTAATACCACCAACACTGTGAGGTATGTGAGACATATGTCCGAGACCACACACACCTTCATTCTTACTAAACCCAAAGCAAAGAGCTCCTGTAACGCAACATGAATAAATACTTGTGCGAGTCAATTTCGTCTCAACTTTGCTCTGAGGCAGTACTCATTCTGCAGTCAGGACACCTCTCTGCCATGTCATCCAGTTAGCTTTTAATCGCGACCTTTGCTTCATTCATAATTTCTCAGCTACATTCATAGTTAATGCAGTGTTAATACTCTGATTCCGTCTGGAGTTGGGTTTTGGCCATAGAAATCATTACAGAATGAAGGAGAAATGGGACATCTCATCTATCTGAAGCATGAGCGTAGACACATGGATGGATGAATTGCTGTTGGCCATGGCTTAACACTTTGATCCTGTTCGAGAATGAAGTGTTGATAGTTTCAGCACTGAAACTTTATCCCCCTCACTTTCTTCCTGTTGTTGGCCCATATTTCTTCCTCATTATGTTGTAGCTGCCATCCACTTTCTGGTGAATGCACCTGCTCTGCGGGATGGACAGGACTTTACTGTAATGAGACCTGCCCGCCTGGATCCTATGGAGAGGGATGCACGCTGTCTTGCAGCTGTGCCAACGGAGCTGATTGTGATCCTGTCACAGGTGCCTGTATCTGTGCCCCTGGCTTCATGGTGAGTATTTCAATTTGACCTTTTCTTAAGATGTATCTCTGTTCTGTGACTGACAGGACAAGATGGCAACACAGATATGGTACAGCAGGCTTGTTCAAATCCGGTCCTCAAGGGCCACTGCCCCACAGAATTTAGATGTTTCCCACATGCACACACCTGGCTCAAATCCCTTACTTGAAAACAAGTTGTTGGGTAATTCGATTTCATTTAAAAGTAAAGTTGTAGTTTAAGAAAAACCAAAAAAGGTGACCTGTAAGAACCAGTTTAGGCTAAAATAAACCATTCATACCAACAGAGACCACATTTAATTCAGAAATATTTTTGTAGAATAAGTGGATATTTTTCATACATGCATTGTCGATGCATGTTGGAAAGCACCTTTTTAGCACTTTTACTGAAAGCAGGAATATGTCATGGTCTAATAAAAAAAAATGTGAACATACATCCGAATAACAACAACACAACTCTTAAACCCGTTGACTGGACACATTACGAGTCTCAGACAAAAGATACAACAGATTGCCAATTTTCTCAATTTTTTTAATTTTGTTATAAATAGCATACTTTATTTTCTCAAGAGAAACTTTATACGTAATTTTTTTTAACCGACAATCTAAAGGAAAGTTTTTTTGTCTTCCAAAAGCTGTGGAATAAGTTTCTTTGCATTACTAAGTGCATACTGTAAAAAAACTGATGTTTGGGTTACAATGCTTGACTATTCAGCAAACGTTTTGAACCACACATTGTCATCATTCCATTTAATTCAGCCTAGCTAAGAACCTTTTAAAAGAATGCAAAAAAAGATCGGCATTCTTGAATTTGACTTTACAGAAAGTTTGCAGATGAGAAATGTAAAACCCCGGGTGCTAGTTTAGAACAGTAAGAAAAAAGTAATAAAGTTCAAATGGTTAAGCATGCATATAAATAATAAGGTTTTAATTTCTTTTGTTGTATTAATATCAATGATTTGTACGTTGTGACATAATGTACAGAAATACATAAACGCAGAGAAAATTAACATTTTGCATGTAAGTTATTGGATGAAAAGTTATGTGATTACAATCAATTGTAAGTTTGAGCATGTGGAAAACTTGTGCTTTTTATGGTCATCTTTAAACAGAGAGTTAGTTCCTTTTTAGTAAAGCTTGACTAGTATTGGCTGGTTGTATTGAAAGATGTATTATTCATGATATGTAGTGGCAAGTGGTGAAGAAGCATGTGCAGGCAGGCTGGAACGGGTGGAGAAAAGTATCAGGTGTGATATGTGACAGAAGAGTTTCAGCTAAAATGAAAGGAAAAGTGTACAAAACTGTGGTGAGACTGGCCATGCTGTTTGGTCTATAAACAGTTACACTGAGAAAAAGACAGGTAGCAGAGATGGAGGTAGCAGAGATGAAAATACTAAGGATCTCTCTTGGAGTGACCAGGATTAAAAATGAGTATATCAGCGGAAAAGCACATGTTAGATGTTTTGGATATAAAGTCAGAGAGGCCAGACTGAGATGGTTTGGAGATGTGCGGAGGAGAGAGAACGAATACATCGGCAGAAGGATGCTGGGTTTGAAACCACCAGGAAAGAGGCTTAGAGGAAGACCAAAAAGGAGATTCATGGATGCAGTGGAGGACGACAATAATTGTCGTGACCAAAGAAGAAGAAAAGTGTATTTCCAAACTGTATTCACTGTTTTATCTGAATTGTGTTGATTTGTTGTTGCCTTGTGATATATTAATGTGACACAAATTTTCCAGTCTTGTTTGGGCTGCATGCCAGTAAATGAATCATGATAGAGAGTTAAGGATGTTGGTGTGTGTTCAAAATGAGTCTGATTCTTCCAATGCACATACTTTTCAGAGACACACACTTTTCTTGGTCTACTAGTTAGACACACACGACATAATTATATAAAATGTTTTGAGTGAAGACCATAGCACTCACTGTTGAAAATTTGCAACATATAATATTTTTTTCAACAAATATTTCCATGTCTGAGTTCTAAGCACACAAAATAGAAAATCTGTGTTGCTTAAATGTATATTTAAATTGCAATCTGATTATTAACTCTACAAATGTTATATTTATTTTGTAAAAATAAATATCATTTTAAGCCTTGTTGCAATAAAACACAGTTTGATTTAATGCAACTAATTTTGATGCCAGCAGCCAGCACTGTGGCGCAGTGGGTAGCACAGTAGCCTCACAGCAAGAAGGTTCGTAGGTTCAAGTCCTGGGTGGGGACGAGGCTTGGAACATTGTCCTTTCTGTGTGGAGTTTGCATGTTCTCTCCGTGTTTGTGTGGGTTTCCTCCCACCCTCCAAAAACATGCATGCTATGTTGATTGGCTGGTGCCAAAATTGCCCCTAGGAATGAGTCTGTGTGTGTGGATAGTTGTATGTGTGGGGCCTGGCGACCTGTTCGGGGTGTACCCTGCCCTTTGCCTTAAATCAGCTAGGATGGGCTCCGGCACCCCTGTAAGGGATAGACAGACAAGAAGATGACTGATGCCAGCAGTTTTTTTCTGTGAACTTGCAAGAATTTAATGTAATCTGTGGAGTACATATCCATGTGGTTGGAATGTTTTAGAAGTGGTCCAAATGGCATTTTAGAATGTTTTATTTTCAGTCAAAAATGAGGTGAAATGTTTCTTTAGATTTTCTTGCTATAGCAATTCCTATACATGCCGTACCTTAGTTTTGTTTTCTGGTAGTGCATTCCTGCACTGAATGGGAGAACATGCAATTTCTGATCAATTTTGTATTTGCTGCTTTTTGTGCAGGTGTTTTGTCCATTTTACAAACTGTCAAATTATTTAGGTAACTTCAACCACGTTCCCGACTGTAGTTTTTTTTTTTTTTTTTTTTGCAATCTGAAGTTACAGAGCAACAGAGACCAAGTGGCTACAATATTACATTTCAGTGGAAATTGCCTGTGTCTTACAGCGGGCCGCTGTAGTGAATTGAGCTTTGGAGCGGGGCTACAGACTGTGTCTTAATTTGCTCCACCTGTTCTTTTTGGCGGCTGCTGGGAAGGGCTGCCAGATCTATTAAACATACCTAGAGGGCAAAAGCTGGATCGGAAAGGAGGGAGTCAGATGGGAACAGACACTGCTCATATGGAGAATCGGTGTGTTTGCGAGCGTAGGAGAAGTGAAGATTTAAGTTCTCTGTGTGTGTTTTTTTCGGTTGTGTTTTTTAAAGCCTGCATTACAAAACAACAGAGACACATTGTTAGCAATTCAGAGATGTGTGCCTGCTACTTGTTTGAGTTTACATGCATAGTAAACTACACAATTATTATGAAATAGAGCTGTTAAAAGGTTGCTGATGATTGTGTTGAGAATATGATTGGAAGTGAAGTCACTTCCTCAGGGAAGCACTGATAGGACTAAGTCCTCCCACAGCATCTTTGTTCTGGAATCCCATTGGGGGGCAAACCAAGCAAAGTGTTGGAACAGACTGAGCACCTGCACGCTTGATTTAGCTCTAGTAATTGGACATGCTCTTTCTGACTGGGACAAAGTGATTACAAGTTACCTATTCAGGCATTGTCCCTTGCAATCTGTAGCATATATACACAGTAACACATATTTCCAACATGGCATTTTGACACCAATATATTTGCAACATTAATGATTTAGAAATAGAAAGGTAGCTCAAGTTTGAAAATGAATGCATATGACTTCTTTGAGGGTTTTTTTTTCATCAAAATGCTTTTCAAGCTCATTTTGTTTTCTTTTTGTGTGGGGCTCCACAAGATTTTCACGCTTCTCACTCACCCGGCGGTGGGATAAACTGCTAAAAGAGTTAGACTGATTGGTAATCAATGATTTCATTTAAATTTAGTCTCAATAGAAAAAATCCTAATCAATGGGTTTCAGCTGGAGACTTTTTTAATGAAAAAAGTAACACTCCAATTATATTAAGTAACTAAGAGGTAAGATTTAGTATCAAAGCCAAGGACAATTTGGCCACCTTAGAGGATCTTAGGTTTGGTTGCAACCTCCATCGGTTGTGTTATGTAAGGTCTTGCTGTTCTTGTGCGATGGACTGACAGCCCGTGTATTAATAATGATTCTCCGCATTCAGACTTCTGTCCTTCCCTGCTCTGAAGGAATATGAATCAGATGACTAATGAGAGGGCTGCCTTTCCACTCTGGAGAGCAGTTCAAGTGCTGCTGTCTGCTCTGGGAAGGTAAAGCCAAGCGGAATTCGACACAGCCATGGATACAGCAAAATCTATGTGGTCATTTGTGGCTGCATGAAGTTTTATCCATGAGCCCAGTCACCAGTAAATTGTCTGTCCTCTGAAGAATGACTGAACCTTCGCTTCTCACACCATGTGTCTGCACATCCCTCCCTCTCCTGGCTAGTCAAACTTCTCCCCACGTTTAACAACCTTAACTGAACTGCTATTGTTAGCAGTCTTGAAGCTGTCATTTTCAGCAGAACAAAGGTTATTGCAGCCGATTGATAAAAATTTCATTCACAGACAGGCGCTTTTATGTGGCGTGTGGGGAGGAGAGATGTTTTAAGATGTGTGTTCTGCCCCTGGCGTCCACTGGCACATCTCCTACCTCCTATTTAAACTGAGTTCAAAATGATAATGAGAGGAGTGAGCAGCCAGCGGTCCCTCTGCACTCTTGTGAGCAAAGCAAGATCCACCCAGCACTCCGATTGGCCTCTAATTGGAACTCTAAATCATTGTGTCACCTGTCACTCAAGGTGGGCTATAAAAAAGAGGGTGTGGGAAATGGGAACACCAACTGTGATGTCCAGCTGAGGGTGGGACAAAAACTAGTGAAGGTTGGCTGTGCACTGCCTTTAAAGCAGAGAAATCCTAATGACAGTTGGTTGCAGAGGACACAGAAAGAGTACTCTATGTCCTTTACTGGATACTTCACTCTAATGCAATGGCAGGGGACTAAAAGGCATAGCTGCCCATCTCTTATTGGTGCTCTCATTAATAGCAGAGTGAGTACTGCCGGCTCACAGGAATGCCTAGGAGATTCTACTTTTCCCTCTGGAATTTATTTCCCTGTTTTTTTAACACCTTTATGTTGGCTGTGGCTGGATCCTCATACATTGTCATCCCTGCAATTTTGCACCATTTACTTAATGGGGGTGTAGGTAGTGGTACATCTTTCCATACACATTATGTCTTGAGCTGTCTTGCGCATGATCTCTGAAAAAAAAAAAAAAAAAACAGTTATTTAAAGTCATATATTCTGCAAAGGGTGCACGAAATAGAAAAGGGGATGCTTTGACTTGAATTAAATCTCTCACATTTCCAAATACATACGCAACCTTTCACTTATTTAACTTTTTAAATCAATATTTTCAGGCATAATACTTTAAAGGAAAGCAACATCAACAAAATTATGTTCTCTTTTATGTGGATCTATGATGGGAAATGAATATCCTAATGCACAATCCTGTTTGGAAGCCAAAACCATTTAGCAAATGTCTTCAGAGACTATTTGAAAGATATTTCAAGTTTTGTACTTGAGTGGTGATGGAATTAATCAATATCCATTTCATCATTATATCTATTAGGTAAATAAAGCTATGAAAGCAAAATTGGATCAGAATAAAAAATACTGTATCAACACCAATCTTTCAGTCTTGGCTTTGCTTTGGACTGAGGAAGCATTCTTCAAACTGATTTAAAATCTGCATTACACCATTTCCAGCTGTTTTTTTAGGATCAATTTTGAATTCTCCTCCTCTCTTTTTGTTGGCAAATAAATACATTTTCTCATCATTTTAATTGTGTAAATCCCATAGAAATTGAGTTATAATGCAACTTTCAAAAATCTGGCAGCAGATTTAAGAAGTAATCATTCTTGGAATATTAGGAGTATTTTTTATCTGTCCCACAAATTTGTAGTTTCATCAGTTTTCATGGATTTATTTCCAGGTTGTAAGCAAGAACAAAATGGGAGTGATACACATCTTGTAGCAATGACAGAGGAAAACATTGTGCCATAATGAATTTGTAACCCTATCTTAATGTAATCAAGGCCAAAACATTATACAGAAGCTCTGCTCTAATTACACAAGAGATCAAGTGGTAACAACATGGCTAATGAGTCGCTACTACTCAATAATGAAACTATCTGCGATGCAATAAGCATTCACAAATCAAACAAAGTTATGGAAAAAAAGCTGGCTCCTAATTTGAGGATTCAAAATAGCCTGCTATTTTTTACATAATGCTTGTAAACAGCAAATATTGTCAGAAATAAAAAAAAAAAAAAGAAAAAGTTCCAGGGGGTACAGCAAGTTTGTAGGTACTAGCATTCTACGTAAATAATGCTTTTACTCAAATAAATTCATTTTAATACAGTGATAAACTATTTACTACAGTTTGAAAATGTGTTTTAGTTGGCTAGAAATGTTAAGTTTGTTTAATTAGTTTAACAATTAACTATATTTATCTTGAGACTGATTTTTGTGTATTTTTTGTGTATTTTTTATTTAATTTGTTGTGTGAAGCTTGTTGAGGGGCCTGCATAGTGGTGCAGTGGTTAGCACAATGGTCTCGTGGCAACAAGGTTGGGGTTTGAATCCCGCAGTGGGAATGAGGCTTGAAGCACTGTTGTTTCTGTGTGGAGTTTGCATGTTCTCCCCATGTATGCATAGGTTTTCTATGGGTACTCTGGTTTCCTCCCACCCTCCAAAAACATCTGTGTTAGTTTGATTGGCCATTATCAATTTGTCCCTAGGAACTACTGTGTGTGTGGATGGTTGCCTGTGTGTGTGACCTTGTGACAGACTGGTGACCTGTTCAGGGTGTATCTTGAATCTCGCCTGAAATCAGGCAGGATAGGCTGTGGCACCCCTTGTAACCTCACTGGGAATAAGTGGTTAAGAAGACAAAACAAAAGCTTGTTGAGACAACTGTTGTGATATTGGGCTGATAATGAATTAAATTGATAAAAAATTACGACATAACTTGGTGAAACACAATACCATTGATAGTTTCTTATGAAAAATAATTAGAATGAGCAAAAAGGCATTCAATCTTTAAATGAATATTCTTGGTATGCATTCTCAAATGAACAAAATTTTGACAATGTGCCAATGAATCTTAAATATAAACAGAAGGTTTGCTGTTTCTCACAACAACATGCATAGTTTAAATTAATTGGACTGGTGTTCATGAGTCAGTAAATGGTCCAATTTAATCAGATGTTCAGAAGCAGGAGAAATAGCTGAAACCTGGAGGATTCTTCTTCCAGAGAGGGAAACTAGACATCCTAGCAATGTCTGTAAATATGTTGATTTTATTAGACAATTGTAAAACTTACTTTAGTTTGGCAATAAAGTTATCAGAAGAATTATCAATCTGATGTAAAAAGTGGTCTAAACCCATCTTGGAATCCCACCAAGCACTTTGCTGTGCATCTCCTACTAAATTATTACACAAAGCAGCAAACAGAGCTAACGTAATTGAAGAATATTGAGAACAGAATGGTTGTTTTAATGAAGTGAAGATGTGTAGACTGAGGGCAGATTCGGTCACTGCTTGGTAGCAGGAGGATGGATGAGGACTGTGGATTTCTGGGCCTTGGAGTCTTGCCAGTCTCCGCTGAGAAGGAAAAACACAGAGAGATGTTGAGAGAAATTGAGATAGAGCTAAGCGGAGTTGCAAAAAGCATGCCTGGCAGTGGGTGCTGTCAGAATAAATAGAGTGCATAATTGGGAGCTAGGAAGTGATAGCTTGAGGTGATCAAGTGCGGCCCTTTCCCTTGAACTCCAGTTACAATTTAAAGTTAGTGTGCCACTTTTTTGTATAGAGAGGCAGCGTGAACGGTTTAAGTAAACAGTGTGCAATGAGTAAAAAAATGTCGTAAACACGTCTTTTTGTTTCTGTTCATTTAGATTGTTATTTCTAATTGGGTTAAGTTTGTATCTTTGGTTTTGTCTTGTTTCCTTTCCAGGGTGAGGATTGTGCAACAATATGTCCACCGGGTCTATACGGACCAAACTGCATGTTTACTTGTTCCTGCCACAATCATGCATCCTGCTCACCAATCGATGGCTCCTGCATCTGCAGGGAAGGTAAGAATAATTGACTCATGCTGGAAGTTCAAAGCAAACCTTTCATGCCGCACTGTCTGTACGGAATAATATTCGATTTGAGGGGTTAAATTTTCACAAAAATGAACATTTGGGCACATAAAATGAGACCCTAGATGTACTTCAGCCCATATTATCTAACTTTGGGTGTCTGTTTTTGTTGCTGATGTACCTCAGCTACCAACAACTTCCTGGTATAAATGTGTTTTATTCCTGGAATTTATTTTAAATAGTTAGGTTTAACAAATCATTTTGATATCTGCATATTTCAAAGATATCAAACAATTCTTCAATATTTCGCTTCCATGAGACATGTTTGTGCAGATTAAATAGTGAAATATGCCAAATAGGTTTTAAAACACTGACAAGCTATTGATGTTGTTTTTAAAAGAAGCAAGTTTGGGGTAAATGCAGCTTGTACATAAATTTGTATTTGGCTTACACATTTAGACACAAAATCTTACCTGCAAATGAAGGAATTGAACTTTTTACATAAGCTTAGAATGAGGAGATTTAATGTAGTTAAACATTTTTTGGGGTCATATTTGGTATAATGGAAAACCCCTAATAATTACCTTCACAATGAGGTAATCCTTGTGCAATCGTATTTCCATTGAACAGCAACACACTTAAACATGTTGTTACTCCCAAATGTGCCCCAGTTGCAAAGTTCGCTGGTTTTCACTATTTTTGAGTTTCTCAGATTTTACCCCCACAGTAAAGGAGAAAAAAAAAAGCATCATTTTTTAGTCTCACTGTGACCTCAGTAGAGTGTGGAAACTCCATATGCAGCCATGACAGCTTGACTCCTCCTCTTCATGCTGGTCACCAGCCTGGTAGCCTTTTACTTTGGGATGGCATCTCATCCATCAAGCAGAAGTTGTTGAAGGTCAAATGGCTTAGTTGTAGAACAAAATGGGCTTCAACTGCAAGGTGACAAAGTAAAAGTTGAATCAATTTGTGAAGCACTATTGAAAAATTTGTTTCCACACATTGATTTCTGCTTCGAAGTTTTCGTTTTGAGGAGATAAGAGGAAAACATCAATGCGGAGATGATTTGTAATCATTGTAATTTCTTTGAGTTTGATGTGAAAAACATCAAACTAAGAACGTGGCATTTCCTATTTTTAATAGGTTTAAATAAATGTGAACCAGAGAAATGACCAGTAATTGGCTTTAGTTGTTGCAAAATTATTAGGGGTCTAAAACTGCAAAACCCTAAATGTGTGGGCCCTGGGTCTGCAGACGGTTAGTTTTTTTGTAAGTGTTACTGTCAAACATGTTACTTTGTCTCTGATTGTTAATGCTTTCTGATTGCTGCATGTACACATCTTACATCTGATTGTTGAATTGACCCTCTTCTTATTTTTCAAACATTTATGTATTGTTTTTATGTAGTCATTTATTCTAACATCCCTATTGTTTTGGACGTTATATTGTAACTACTGTGATGATACCGTCAGCTCAGTCTGTTTCATTTATTTGTTGGTCTTTCCTTTTTTCTCTCCCTCCTTTTCACCCTGCTCCCTTTGCTACTCTTTGTCCAGTTTGACGTTAATAAATTACTATGTGCCTGTGCAGCTGAAAATAAAAACAAGACACATTATGGAAGATACTTTTTTTAGCAGAGTAGATTTGCTCATTCCGTTTATTACCATTCTTCTTGTTGTGAGTCTGGAAATGAAAATTAACACTTTACATTTTAAGTTATTATCTTATTTTCTCAGAGCAAAATGCCGAAGCACAGTGTGTGTTTGGCATATTCTCCGCTCATTTACAGTGCAATTGTGACCATTTTTAGGGTCTGGCAGAACCAGCTAATGACGTTGCTGGATGAGTTACAAATCAAGGCAGCAAAATGAAAGTAGCAGACATTGATTAGCTTAAAGCAAAGTACTAAAAATATTTAATAAAGAATTATTCCTTCTGTGTCATCATACTGAATAGCTTTGCTCATAAAAATTATAATAAAAATATATGTCTCTCTGCTGTCTCCTACTCGAGGTTGGCAGGGTGTGGACTGCTCCATCCTTTGTTCCAGTGGTACGTGGGGCCTTGGCTGTAATCAGACTTGCTTGTGTGCTAGCGGAGCTGCGTGTGACCCGGTAGATGGCACCTGTTCTTGTTCTCCTGGGTGGAGAGGGGAGCACTGCGACGAGTCTTGCCTCGTAAGTCTTTTCTAAATAAGAATGTGCACCAGAAGCTTTGTGGATATTTTTGATCATCTGTAGTGGCTGCCATGTGTTGCTTTTTATCCTCATATTTTTATCACCACCAGGATGGGACTTATGGGTTGGAGTGTCGTGAGCGCTGTGATTGCCGGCACGCTGATGGCTGCGACCCTGTCACTGGCTTCTGCCGCTGCTACCCCGGATGGACCGGTTTGTTACTTCCTTTGCACTAATCAGAAAAAGTTCACATCAGGGGGAGAAATAGTCTCTAAGTTTGGAATTGTATACATTTGTTGTCCTCATTAGGTTTAAATCACATTCAACAGATGCTAGTCAGGCACACTCATTTACCAAAACAGAAAAATAAACATTGGCATGTACAGTACGCTTATCGAATACTAAACTCTGTTTCTTCAATTAAATGTTTAGTTTGTTTTTCTACTGAGTTGGTGGGGCGGGTGAATGGCTCTGTGCTTCACATTAGTTTTCTTGGCTGGTAAATTCAATGTTGTTATGCATTGCGCTAAATAGTTTTACACAGAGATTGAATTGAATATTCAGACTCAAATTTGAAGTTTGAAGGAAATTGTCGGGCCACAGTGTTTTTGTGGGCTTTTTTTTATACAGTCAGTGTTATTTGAGGGTTTTACTTGTTTTATTTGATAATATTTTAATGTCTTTTAATGTCCTCCCATATTAACCATCCGAGGAATTACTTTTTTTTTCTTTGATAACTTGTCCATTTGAACTCAAATTTTTCTTTGATACAAATACTCAGATGGTGAATCCATATGTGAATCTGTTGCCCTAATGTAAAGACTTAGTGGTAGGGGATTGTGAATGTCACAGAAAGGGTAGGAATCTATAAGCTCCAAAATTAAGTGCTATATCTGAATGTCAAACACAGGCGGCCGCCGGAGCTCCAAGACTCTGAGCCCTGGTCAGAGAGGAACAGTCTGGAAGGAAAAGATTCAGGAGGAAAGGTCAAGTCTATGAGCTCTCAGTAGCCCACTCCATTCAGCCTCCTGAGCTCAGGGCACTTATTCTGAGAAACAATGTAGGTTTTATTAGCTGCAAGAATAGAGCCAGCAAAAACGGGCCTATCATGCTCTGAATCCTGCACAGGTCGGGACCATCTGTCAGCCTTAATTGAGTCACCAGGGTGCAAGGCTAGGGGCAGTGTGCAGCCCAATGGGTCGCGCAAATACACACATGCATAGTGGAATTGTGAAGAAGACTGTATGAGAATCATCCTGGGACCAGATCAGGGATGGAAAAATGGCTATTTACAGAAAGTAAATGCTGTATTGTCACACAAACACTAAGTGCACATGGTTCAGGATATGGTGTCCGACTGTCCACCTGCTGTTGGCAATATTCAGAAGTTTGCATGTATTGTTGTGTAGCTTGGTTTTAGGAGTGCAAGTATTTTACAAAGCCGTCTGTCACTTACAGCCATTGCTAAGCTCTTAAGAGCTTGACATCACACAACATCATTTTAAAAAGTTCTATTAACAAGTCGTAATAATGGGGCTCTGTGCTAATCAATGTTAAAAAGGACTGTGCCTTTCACTTTGGAAAAGATCCTAGGCTGTGTCAGAGAGCAGGTAATGTGAGTGTGTCTATGCGCTCTTGAGAGGAAAAGCTCAAAAAGGGAAAGAAAGGTTTGCTTTGCTATGCTTCCTTTGTACAAATTGGACACTGAAACCTCTGGCACTTTGCAGCAAAGAGCCTCTTTTGAAGACACTTCAGTTCATCCTTTTCTGACTCCTTCTTTTTCTCCCTCAAAAGACATGCGGAGCCTCTCTGTTTGTCACCATTAGACTGACTAATGCGATGCATTCATTTTCTAACAGTAAAGGCAGTCACTTTTTTTTCTGGCTGGCCTAGCAGAACCTCAAACACACTCTCACAGATCTCACCCTGCTTTTGATGTCCACGACTTGGCTCCTGACAAAATCACACCACATCAGTACCAACATTTCCTCTCCTTTCCTCCTTCGTACTTGCCCTAAGGTGGTGCGGTTACTGTGTAATATTAGTCCCTAGAGTTTAGCCCTGGTTTAATTCAAAGGTACAGCACTAACACTGTTTTAATGGCTGCACCTTTCTCAGATATCCTCGATCAAAGTAAATTTCAAATGAGGTTTCGAATGCGGCTGATGCTCGGGAGGTTGCAGAGTTTACATGGATGCATGAGAGTGTGTGACAAAGTGTGTGCCTTTGCCGTTGCACCGTTATGCAGTGTGTCATGTTTTATAGAGCTCCATGTCCACCACAGGCAACTTTTCTGCACTTTTATGAAAGACTGAGAGGAATCGTACTCCTCTGATGGATGTGATAATACATTCATGTGCACATTGAGAACTGTGTGTGGATGCAGTGTTTTTTCACTTGTTGGTTGGAGCTGCACCAAAGCCACAGCGACAATTCCAGACTCATCTTCTACCCACAGCACCTCCCCTCAGCTTTGTACACAACTCCGGTTTTGCTGAAAGAGAATGGCTGACTAGCTGGAGTTCTCTGGAGGCCCAACCCTGTTAATCAACAGTGCACTGGCAAGGAGCCCCAGTCAGATCAAATATAAAATACATTTGGAAAGGAGAAATGAAGTGTAAAAGATGGGCTGTGTTGGAAAAACTATAAAAAATAAAAAGACAAACACTTCAAATGCTTTATTCACAACTAGAGCCAGTTGAGGGTCCATTCCAGTTTAATAAACCTGTAGAGACCACTGACGAGGCATTGTGAATCCTGCCCTGCAATGATTAAATTTTACAGATGGCACGCTATCTGGAATGTTTTAGCGTAACAGTCTTCTGCCCTCTTAGCATGCATTCACTGAATATTTGTCTTGTTAATGTGCCCGCAGGAATCCACTGTGATAACATGTGCCCACAAGGCTTCTGGGGACCCAACTGTTCAGTCAGCTGTTCCTGTCAGAACGGAGGGTCCTGCTCTGCCGAGGACGGCACATGTGTGTGTGCACCTGGATACAGAGGAACCTCATGCAAAAGAAGTAGGCCTCCATGTCTAACTCCGAAGCGCGAGGAGAAAACTGTGTGACTGTGAGAGCACCACAGTAACAAACTCCATCATAGCACTGACCTTGTTTTGATCTTTGTTAAAGACTCTGCCAATGGAGGAGAGGCACTCAGCTGTCGGTCATAATGGTTTGAGTGTAAATCCTTCATCACAGCTATCACTTAATCACCCCTACGGCATCCCCCTGACACACACACACACATAAACACACTCACTCCACATCTTCCTACACTGTCCTTAACAACTAGCTCACAGTGGGAGACTGGCGGTCCTCGCCTGAAGCTCATCAGTGGGCATGCTCACTGGGAGCGCCAGCTCTACTTTCTGAAAAGAGAGCGTCTGAAGCAGCTCTCAAGCGAGGGGCTCACTGATTGGGAGCGAAATTCAGTCACAAACTCGTAAACATCAATTTGAGTGAGAAATATAAGAGAGAACTTGAACAAGCTGGATGTGTGAGTGTGTTCGCTGGTGTAAAATAATAACTCGGAAAATTCAATATTTGCACAAGCCCTTTATTTGTCAGGTACAAGTTGCAGGGTTTGCAAGTAAATGTATGCAAGATTTTTGTGTTTTTTTATCAGTAAACTTTTAATTGAGATGTTTCACTATCTTCTGTAGTTGATAAATCGATATACGAGCTGGAGCTTGAATTGAAATCTAAAGCTGCTGGGTGAAGTTACTTTTTAATGATTGTAAAATCATTGACGCAATTCATCAATTCTTAATGCAAAATTCACATAAATGTAATGAAATGGAGTACCTAGAAAACCATGGACAAATACAGCATATTTTTATGTATTATATCACATGGTTTATTAATAACATTTACATGTATGAATTCCCACTGATGTCTGATTATGTCGCATCAGTTGTCACACATTTTTTGTTTATAATAATAGCCTTTACACCATATTTGAATTTCTACTGGCTTACTCTCACTCTAATATTCTAATCTGTATTATTAACACTCAGTTGTATATTTCCTGACATAACTGGATCATAAAGCTGCGCTTAAGCTTTGACATAAAACAGACTTTCACAGTTTTCTTAACTCTTTAACTATTCCGTCTGTGACTTCAGATAAAATGGCAGTGATTACAATAATGACTGACTTTTCTGCTCGCGCCCTCCCTTTGCTGTCTCCCCTTGTCTTTTCTGCTATATTTCCCCTGTCCTTGGTTTTTCTCTACTCCCTTGATCGCTCTTGTCATGCTGTGTCTCATAATTATATACCTCTTGTTCCATCTAACATTGGTGACTGATTCCCTCTTCTCTCCTGTCATGCTTTGCTTCACTGGTTTCAGTCTGCTCTCCTGGGTTCTACGGGCAACGCTGCAGCCAGTCGTGTCCACAGTGTGTGCACAGCACTGGGCCATGCCATCATGTAACTGGTCATTGTGAGTGCCTGTCCGGTTTCTCAGGTCCTTTGTGTAACCAAGGCGAGTGGAATATATATATTTTTTAATATTCTTGTTCTTGTGGTGAATAGCTTGTCTTTTCATTTAAAAAGTTCTTGTTTTTATCAGAAATAGAATCAAATACATTGTCTTTTGAAATAACCAATAACAAATTATGATTTATAAATTAATGTTTTATTTTTTAAAGTTCATTTGTATATTTTCATACGCTCATGCTAATAGGATTATTAAGTGGCATCTGCTTGCTTCTCCCACTGGTGTCTTTGATTTCCAACCACAAATAATTCCTATTATTTGTGCCCACCAAACACACACACAAAAATAATGACAGAAACTTTTTAAACTGCTGAGACCCCTTTTTTTGTAAAGAGAGAAAATACATGCGTAACATTGATGTCCTTCTGCTCCAAACAAAAAGGCACATCTGTTCCTCATGCTGATTTTGATTCCTCCATGCGTAATGCATGGAGATGTTTTAATTACAGCAAGAAGCTTTGCTGTGAGAAAACATTTAAAGTGGCTGGTTGTGTTTTAAATGCTTTCTTGGTGCTTCCTCGACTCAGAGAAGATGGGTTCAATTTAGATGTTACTACTAAAAAAGCCATGAGTAATTAATGTCATCAATGAATCTCTTAGTTATTGTGTGTGTTTTAATTAAGCTATAACAATGTGTCCTGGTGTTAAGCTGAGTGTTTAATGCAAAAAAAACACATAGATTTAGAATATGCAAATAAGGAAAGAACAGTGTAAAGGTGCAGTCTTTTCCTTATTGTCCAACTTATGAACTAAATGGTCAGCTCTAAAAAACCCTGCACACGTCTGACAATTTGTGTGACAAAAGATGCCATATTTGCCTTGTTAGCAGCTCTTCATAGACCATAAAGTGCAGAAAAAGCTAGCATTAAACAACACTCCGATCTTCAAGCACAATGTAGATTTTTACTTCCTATAATTTATCATTTTTTCAAAATAAATTACAGAATGGCTATGGGGATTCTTGAATTCTCTTTCATGGCTTTGAGCACTGTCTTATAAATAAAAGTTTAATAGCATAGCTGAAAGAAAAGAAAAAAGGCCGAGATGAAAGCCATTCCTAATTTGTCATGATTATAATTACTGTTGAGCAGGCGTGAGGTGACGAGGGACGAAGGTGGCCAACAACAACCTTATTCTCCTCTTCTTGAGCCCCTTCGGCGTCCTCAGTTATCCTCCGTCCGGCACACAAAGTCCCAGCCTAATGAAGTTCTTCTAGTGAGTTGAGGCTTGAATCCCTCAAAGCAGCATGGGGGAGCCAACCTCATGGCTTAATGACAACCTGCTTGAAGGAACTTGAAAGTGCTTTCAAGAAGAGAGGAAAACCAGTTTAAATATAATCATTAAAATCACTCCACATGAATAAGAGTCTGACCCATGTTTTTCATAGTTCCACCTTATCAGATCATTCCAACCAATGGCTCTTCCTTTTTTCTGACGCTTTATAATCTAATTTCTTGATTCTGATGATTGGAGATACCTTAAGAGAAGGTGTCCTGATACCAAAAAAATACACAAGAGGCTTCTCAGAAAATGATATCTTTAATAAAAGCGGACTGGAGCGTATTGAAATATTAATCTAATAAAATATTTAGATTGGGGTCTGTGTACATGGTCTATTTTAATTCTGTGGTGCATCACTCATACCACTTTGGTGCGTGAAAATGGGGCAAATTGTGCCACAGGAGGCAGCAATTGACTTCTCCTTTTGTCTAAGCAGATCAATTCGCTTCATGTCCACTTAGATAGAACAATGTATCATCCATTAAAGGGACTGTTTGTGCAACCTGTCAAAGGATGAGTTTGTCTAAATCTTTCTCAAAAGGCTCTTAAGTTTGTAATCAACGTGTTAGTGGTTTTTACCAGTTAGTGGTTTAGTCAGTACAAGCAAGTTAAAAATTTATTTGTCTTATGTTGTTTTGCAGTCTGTCAAAATGGCAGGTATGGAAGAGCTTGTGCTGAAATCTGCCTCTGCACCAACAACGGCACCTGCAATCCCATCGATGGCTCCTGCCAATGCTTCCCTGGCTGGATAGGGGAGGATTGCTCTCAAGGTACTGCTTCTCTTCTTCATCTTCAAGTTTCTATTCTTCACCCTCTCATTGTGTGTTTTATGCTCATATCTTATCCCACATAATTACTTTAACGCACATCAATCATTTTCATGACCTTATGTATTTACAAAAATTGCCCTCAGCCTCAGATGATGTAAAACATATTGCTTGCAAAAATGTTTTTTGTAATACATTATGCACTTTGATTTAGTTCACCGTAGGCCAAAGATCATTAGAACAGCTTTGAGGCTACAATGCCATGGAAAACTGATGAGTATTTTAAATGCTCATGTACAGCACTTAGGGAAAACTTCCTCGCTTACGGATGGCCCACAACAGATTTAACCTGACATGTGTGTCTGCTCAGATAACGGGAGATGCAGGCGGGTAGAGGGTAATGATCACTTCGGATTTTCTGCTGAGAGTTGTCAAAATATCCCATGTAATGTTTTGTATGATTATGTGGTGAACTGACTTTCCCTCGAACATGTGTTCAGTGCTTGACATGTGCATGTCTTCCAGCACAGGGGAAAAAGTATGTGCATGGGTGTGAATGTGAGCTTGACTGTATCTCTGGCATCTGCAGCTTGTCCCTCTGGGCACTGGGGTCCTGATTGTCTCAACTCATGTAACTGTCACAACGGAGCACAGTGCAGTGCCTATGACGGTGAATGCAGGTGTAGCCCCGGATGGACTGGTCTCTACTGCACGCAGCGTAAGTTTCTACACTTTGTAGACACACAGTGGCATCTACTGGTTATTTGGTTGAACTGTGGTAAAAAGCAACAAAGAAACTTTTGTGTTTTTTTCAGACTTTTCAGTGACTTGATGACTTAATTTAGGATTGCATTTATTTTTTGATATCCTTAGGAGAGTAAAATCATAGTAAAGCTAATGGTCACTTCATCATGTTGCTCATCATATATTCTAGTCATTAACTCGGCAATAGTGCAGATCATCAACATCAGTCAAGTAATTTGAATTCCATTATTGATTACCCCAAGGGTTTCCTCGGTGCTGTTTTTGTGCCTAACTTCTGCCACTGTGCATAAAAATGTGATTTGTTCCGGCTTTGACTTTCTTTTTGTTTTTGTCACTTAGCTTTTTGCCGAACTCGCCTTTGTCTTTTTTTTTTCTCCTCTGTCTGATGTTAACACTATAACTAGATTTTCTGCTGAAGCAGGAAATCTTTCATTTCCATTCATTCACATAGTCCCTTATTGAGTATGCAGCGGAGGCATTGAATCGTATTGATTTTTTTGTTCCCAAGCGATATGACCTTGACTCTATATGTTGTCTTACCCTCTCTTTCTTTTCTCCGCCCGTCCCACCCCAACGTTTTTATACATCTCTGTCCCAGGCTGTCCTTCAGGATTCTATGGCAGGGACTGTGCTGAAGTATGTCGCTGCCAAAACGGCGCAGACTGTGACCACATTGCCGGCCAATGTGCCTGTCGAACAGGTTTCATTGGGACGAGCTGTGAGCAGAGTTGAGTAAACCAAACAAATTTTAACTCTAAGTAAAATGACTCTTTGTTCTCTAAACACTTTGGCTCTTGATCAATAATTAGTTAAATTGTGATGGATGTAGTAATTTACCTCTCTGATATGCAGAGTGTCCTGCTGGTACATTTGGGTACGGCTGCCAGCAACTGTGTGAGTGTCTGAACAATGCGACCTGTGACTATGTGACTGGGACTTGCTACTGCAGCGCTGGCTATAAAGGCATCCGCTGTGATCAAGGTGAGAAGTGGCTGAACTGGTTGAACATTTTTAGCACATTATTACTCAAACAGAGATGGATAAACATTGTTTGAATGACCTACACTGTTTTTTATGTAGCAGCTCTGATGATGGAAGAGCTGAACCCTTACACGAAGATAAGTCCAGCACGAGGCTCGGAGCGCCAGTCTGCTGGGGCTGTCATGGGAATCATCTTTCTCCTTCTCATTATCATGGCAATGCTTAGTCTGTTTGTGTGGTACAGACAGAGGCAAAGGGACAAAGGCCATGAGATCCAGCCAAGTGTTTCCTACACCCAAGCGACACACATTAACAATACCGACTACTCTCTTTCTGGTAAGTTGTTGTAAATAATCTACTAAGTTTTGGCTTAGTGATTGTGCATACAGTACATTGATCAATAGACATTAACGTTAGTATAAGTGTCTTAACTTTACATAAAATGTGACAGTTATTTTTAAATCCTCTCACTTGTGAACAGAGTGTGGCAGTACTGTAGCGATGAGGACGAGTGGTCCTGATATCAGTCAAAGTCAGACCAGCAGCAGCGGCCAGTGCTTCTCCAATCCCAGCTACCACACCGTTGCTCAGTGCAATGTGGTCTCAACCATTTCCAGCAACCTGGATGGCACTCTCACACTCAAAGTACGACTTTTCAACAAATTCACACATTGTTCTACTTTCCAATAACACACAGGAATAACAACTAATTCTATTCTTTCTCCCACAGTCAAGCACTCTGAAAAGCAGAAACGGCTCTGACTGGAGAGCTTACTGTAACCTCAATGATATAGGTTGGTAAAAAAATGTATCATGTCACTCATAGACAGACTGAAATTAAACACTCAATGACCAAAATCACAAGTTCAAGGGCGTGGACATGTGTCATTAATGCAGACCTTTTATTAGCACCAAACTGCTGTGAATGAAGATGAACTAGAGGTCTCTTGTTAAACATAACCTTTGCTCTGATTTTGATAAGATATGCAGGTGAGACAGAGACAGAACCGGCACAGAGATGAATAGGGGTCACTATGAGCTCATTATATCTCTTTTTCTTCCCCGGTGGCTATGATTCCTCGCATTGGGTCAAAGTCTGCTCTCTTAGAGAAGAAGTTGCAGGAGATTGAGTCTGTTCCTTTCTAATTAACATATTGACAACACATAAATGACTTCTTAGATCTTAAACTGCAATTTTAAGCAAAGTCAAAGGTTTATTTGTCTTCATTTACAAGACCATTTTTCAAATCACAAACACTGAAACACTAACAAGTGTCTAGAAAGTTTTTTTTAGAAATGGGAAAATTGGTCGTATGAATTATATGAACTATATGTTATTTGCAAGCGTAGATAGTGATCTTATTAAACATAAAAATATTTGTTTTGAGCATCTGAAGTCTTAAAAAGTTATGAAGCTAATTTGTATGTCACTAGACTTCTTCTCTCGGCATTTCCCTTCAGGGGTCGCTACAGCAAGTCAGTTTCTTCCATCTAACCCTAACAGCTGCGTCCTCTTTGGTCACACAAACTATCTTCAAGTCTTCCTTCACTGTATCCATGAACCTCCTCTTTGGTCTTCCTCTAATCCTCTTTCCTGTTGGTTACAAATCTAGCATCCTTCTTCCTATGTACTCTCTCTCTCTCCCTGCACATGTCCAAACCATCTCAGTCTGGCCTCTCTGACTTTATCTCCAATATCTCGAACATGTGCTGTTCCCCTGATATACTCATTTCTAATCCTATCCATCCAGGTCACTCCCAGAGAGATCCTCAGCATCTTCATCTCTGCTACCTCCATCTCTGTTTCCTGTTTTTTTTTTTTATCAGTGCCACTGTCTCTAGACCAAACAGCATGACTGGTCTCACCACGGTCTTGTACACTTTCCCTTTCATTTTAGCTGAAACTCTTCTGTCACACATCACACCTGATACTTTTCTTCGCCCGTTCCAGCCTGCCTGCACACACTTCTTCACCCCTTTTCCACAGAGGAAAAAAGTTTATTAAGAACTAATACTAGTCCATCACTGTATTTTCCAGAATTTGTTGAGCAACAATTATGATTAATAAACGTCTCCAGAAGTGACTGAAGATTCCTAGAGGTCTGAAATAATCTCACTCTGTGGAGAAATTTATAAACTCTAAAATAAAACCTTTTTTTTTTCTCATAAATTGTTAAGTTTATGTTCTAACTTTTTCCTTTTACATTTTATCCAAATAGGTAAACTTTCTATTGTTCATATGAAATAACTTTCTATATTTTGTTTTTGTTCATTTTTTTGCATGAAACATATTTTTTTTGTTCTATTTTATATGAGAACTTATTATCAATATAGTTCAAACTAGGCATTCTATTGTCAAATAGAAATTTTGAAAATTAAATATATTTATTTAACACCTTACAACAATAACTACCCCTCATGTCCTTCATTAAAGTTGTATAGTTTTATGTTTTTATTTCCCATTAAGCTTCAAGTACACGTCAGATTATTTTTTATTGGTTAATAAAAATGATTAAGTAACTTCGTTTTAACACCAGTCATTCATTATTTGTCTTGTTTGGCAAATTTCCCTTGATTTTCTCAGTGATGGAAGCTTGTAAGCCTGAGGGGAAATGAAGTTTCATTAAAGCTAAAACATCACTTTTCTAACACTTCCAAAAAAAAAAACAGACCGTGTGAGACCTTTAGCAGTCAATGTTTACACATTTAGAGATTTATGAGCTTTTTGCCTCTTTTTGTTTCAGATGTCCAGCAGGGTGAGACGCAGACACAACGAGGCTCCAGAAAAGGTAAAAATAAAGAAGTACAGACAGATTTTTATGTGTTTGGGGTGTTATTCTGCACACATGCTATGCTCTGATCCTCTATAATTACAAAATCCCTTCATGTCAAATTATGAACCAGTATTTCTTACTTGGGTTCTTTCTCTGACTCATTTTTCTGACCTGAAATCTCACATCAAAAACACTCTCTAAGATTTATGTGAAATTTTTGATGTTTGAATGAGTGTGGTGGTCTGAGGTTTTTAAACAGTAATTACTTTCAGCGGCTCTGCGCCCAATATGTCACTTTGTCTTTCACATTGTGTAGTCAGTGGTGAATATGAGGGACCCAGGAGTGTGGAGAGGTTTGCTGCGGTCTCTAATGAGCCCTCTTATCAGATTGATGAGACTGTTATGGATGAGATCAGCTTTCCACCGTCTCCTCTTTGTATTCTGATTACTATATACAGCCATTAGTCACCCATCACAGACAAAAGAAGTTCAACTTCTCCAGAATGACAACAATCTTCCTTTCCATTCTCTGTTCCTCGCTCCTATATCTGTTTAGATTACAAAATGAACACCACTATTGTGTGTCTGTGACAGCTTTCTTTTTTGTCCTTGTCTTGTGGATCCTGCAGATTACATCAAGAGCTCGATGTGCAGCAACAACGCCTGCTCTTTGAATAGTGATAATCCATATGCCACCATTAGAGACCCACCGGGACTTGCTTGCAAACACACAGAGAGCAGCTACGTAGAGATGAAATCTCCCTCCCACCGCGAGGTGCCCTTTGGAGGCACTGCCACCCTCCTGGGGACCGTGAGCAGGAATGTCTATGATGTTGGTGAGTGCATTGTTGCTTTGGTGCGAGGAGCTCCACAGGGTCATCCAGCTTATTACCCGGTTGATCTTCCTTCCCGCTGTTTGCCTCTATAACTTGTTATGCTTCTCCAGCCTGTGTCACCTGTGTCCATGTTGCATGTGTTATTTCTTTCTCTTTTATCCTGAGCTTGGATAACCTACCTCCAACTTTTTTCCTGCTTTCTCTCCCGGACTCTCACAGAACCCAATGTGAACGTCCTACAGGGTCCTAATGGAATGGCCACCGGCTTCTCCCAGAGCCCCTTCAGCCTCCCCTGCAGCAGCCACATCCCAACCCACTACGACATTCTGCCAATGCGCCACAGCCCCACACACACACCTCCACCACCCCCAGAAAGCCCTAGCTCCTTGCTCTAAGAACATACACCCTCCACCTCAGTGTGCCAGCAGCTGGAAAACCAACTTTCAGCCGACGGCCCTTTGCTCCGTCTGTGTGTGTGCGTGTATTCAATTACAATGCTGAGATTTTGAAACAGAGAGACAGTCGCAGCTCCTCCAGTTTGGCTCCATCGTTCTCTTTCCTTTGCTCAGCAGATGAGAGGAGAGGACATAGTGTCCCACACCAGCGACAATTCATCCATTTTATTTTCTTATATAACTGATTACTCAAACTGCTGCCTGGCCTGTTTATGGACCTCCTGGAGCGGAACGGTTATGTTCCAAACACCGCTAAAGGCACACAAAGCAGGCGGACAGTATATTTACAGGGAAAGTGCAACCCTGATGCTGATTTTTATCCATGATATAAATTTATTATTCAAAAGAAGTGAAGTGTTTATAATATACCCAAAACAAGAGCGATCGCCCCCACAGGAAGAAAGAAAGGACAGCCTCAGCCATGACACAAAGTTTCACTCAGTAGAAACATCAGTGTGTGAATATTTACTGTGCACAAAAGAAGATCATATAGACATGGGAGTTGGGCTGAGAGGGAAGCAAGTGAGAGAAAGCATTGATAGATAGAAAGCTATTTAAGTGGTTCTGTATCCACTGCTACAGTCTCACAGTTAATACTAATGTAAGATAAGTTTTATTGTAAATGAGGAAATGTATTCTGGTTACCAGTGTTCGTTCATTCATCACATCATAGACACAGAAACATTTCAACATTTGGTTTTATTTCCTCCAACACAAATGAAGTGCTCCGATCATATGTTTTTATTACGTGATGAAAAATCTTTTCATGCAAAATGTTTTCTTTGAAATTTTTATTACTGATTGTCTATATTTGTTAAGTTTGAACTTTTCTGTTTTATATTTAAAGTGTTAATTGTTTTACACAATTGTTTATATTGCAGAAGATATTTCATTCTTTATTAATTGTGACTAGAGTATAAAAGATGAGCATGATCAGATAATGGATACCCACTGATGTAGATACAACACGGTTTATCTTCTTGTGAGGTTCGCAGTGTCGGTTTGTGAGCTATTTTTAAAAGTCACTGGAAATGTTCTCTCTGTCAATTTGTAAATTAAAAAAAAAAAAAAGAATATTTTATTTGACCTATTTAAGTCCAACAAATATGTTGTGATCATGTGTAAAAAATCCATTTCTGTTTGTATCAGGCTAATTTGGCTTCTTTATTTTGTGAACTGAATTTACTCTATGACTTTGTGAATTTCATTTCACCCTCTGTTGAAGCAATAACACATTGACAATCGATGCACAGAAAGTGTTTCATTGTTATTGGAAATGATGATGCCATATTTGAGCGATGTGGTCAGAATTCATCTTACTTTCTGTGACTGTTTGTCCTCTATGGACAGGTTTTTATATAATTACTGTCATATCAAAGCTAGTTGTTGTTTTTTGGTACTAAGTTTGTTTCAAATTAAATGCCTATTCCACCATCAGAAAGCAGTCTGAGTCAGGTTAATACCATGGATCGTAATAATGCAGCCTTTCAGCAGAATGGTGACCTGTTCGGGGAGTACTCTGCCTCTTTCCTGAAATCAGCCAGGATAGGCTCTAGCATCCCCTGCGAACCTGTTAGGGAATAAGTGGTTGAGAAGACAAAACAAAAAGTAATAATGAAATTATTTTAATAGAAAATGTATTTCATCTGGAGACAAAAAATTGATTGCTGCTGTCACTAAAATATGTAGTCTTAAAATAAGAAAACCTATTGCCATATATGATCTCATTTTCTATGTACTAAGTGTAAGAACATTTTGACACTACATGCTGTGAAGTATAAAGCAACAAAAAGCTGTCACAGTTTTTTTTTTTTATCGTTCCGTTGTCTTCCGCTGATCCGGGGCCGGGTTGTAGGGGGAACAGCCTTGGCTGCATCCTCTACCTTGGCTGCATCCTCCAGCTCTCCTGGGAGGATCCTGAAGTGTTCCCTGGCCAATTGTGAGACATAGTCTCTCCGGCAGGTCCGGGGCCTGCCTTTGTGTCTTGTCCCAGTGGGACGTGCCCGAAACACCTCACAAGCAAGGCGTTTGGGAGGCACCCGAAACCAAATGCCGGAACCACCTTATCTGGCTTCTGTCGAACCAGAGGAGCAACAAATGGCTCTACTCCGAGCTCTTCCCACATGGCAGAGTCCCTCACCTTATCTCTGAGTAAGAGCCAGCCCACCCTGTGGCTTTTTATCATTATAAGGATTATTATTACTACTTAAAAATAACTATGGCTTCATAAAAATCATAAAAATAAAAAATAGAGAACAGATGTTCTAATTAACAAACAAAATGATGATAAAAATCTTTCTGAACACATCCGAAAGTGATTAATAGGTAGCTAATAAATTAATATCAACATACTACATATCTAATGTTAGAGTAGCCACGTGGAGAAAAGTTTAGCCTCAAATTCAATTTATGGAAACATATAGTTATTTAACTCAAAGCAAACCAATTTACAAAAGTGACCTAAATGGGAAAGTTCAGCACTTTCACATTTTTCTGCACTTTGTAAATGTCAGCTCCTAATCAATCAAACATATTCTTGATGAAAATGGGAAAAATTTGAGTATAAAATTTTGTACAAGAATTGGCCACATAAACTATATGAAAAAAAAAATCATCAAATTTGTTATTAGAGTGTGTAGCTGCTGGTGTTATCATGCTGGTGTGTTTAAAGATGACTTTTATACTCAATATCTGTTCAGTTTCATGTTTATCCTCTAAAATATTAAGTCAAACATTTCATTTATCAAACCACCATATTTGTTATTTTCCAGGTGAATTTCAGCTGTTATGTGTGCTCTGCACTGCAGTATCACTGTTTTCTAATCAGGCTTGTGCAACACTCCGAGCTGACAGCTGAAAAATAGCTTGTCACTGATACGTGTTGAACCTGATTCACCTCAGATCTTTTCCAGCATCATTTATGACTAACAGGTTACAGAAAAGAAGTTTTCCACCTGGAGTCTGCTCACGCATCACTGAGACGGAAAATCAACAAGAGTTGAGTTCTTAAAGCTTTTTGAATGATTTAAAGGTTCAATTTTTCTATGTGCGCACAGTTTGCATCAGACAGCAACGCAAGATATTTAAACTTCTAACTTCTAATAGCTATTAAAAATGTATTATCTATGTATTATTTATGTATAGTGTTCAAGAAGTACAAAAACATAAAAATCTTTATGATAGTTTTTCACTGCAGACCATAGCAGACCAACTCCAAGTATCACCATGAAATACAGTTTCAGGGTTTTTAGTCATTTTGACCACAACATAAACCACATATAACAGTTCTAACATTGATTTTTGACACACACCAACCCAGAATGAAATGCCAGTCACAGGAAATAGAACGGGTAAGTCATCAATAGAGGAAGGTACCAAAAAAAAAAAAGAGAGAGAAAGCTACATGAGATAGATGGTCAAAATGCTCCAAGATGATTATGCAGGATCCTAATTTCAAGACTAGATACATATTATTATAATCCATAAAAGAACATTTTGCATTTTCACATTTCAGGAGTTGGGTTACTCAGCAAAATCTCAAACTATAATCAAAAAGATGCTAAAAAGATGCCAATTTACCTTCTGTGTGAACCGAATGAGATCTTTTGTGAAGGAGATGAAACTAATGAAGCTGTGATCACAGCAGCAGCAGATCTGATGGTGTGTCTCTGCTGTGTCATTGTGCAAGAGATGGGAAATGTTTGTAATTTCCTGACATATTCAAAACCAATGTGCATTAAATCAATCCAAAATGTGCCACCAGATATCCATTTACGAAAAGTGCATAACCCTGTCCTACCCTGATGATTAATAGATGGCCAGTAAAACATGAACATCCGCCCTTAGATGAACCATTCCTGCCTTTTCTGATTTATCAGTGTCAGCCGAGATTCATTTGTTTTTTGCTTAAAAACACATTTACAGTCATTTTAGTTGGTATTTAATCTCTTCTCTTTTGTAAATTAAACTCAGCTCCTCCTTGTTGCTTTGATTTATTCTCAAATGTTCAAAAAGCTTCGATCCAGTTACATCAGTTTAGCACACTTTATTATTATGCTGAAGTCACCACCTTATTTCAGCAATTTATTCAATAAAAATGTGACGCAATAAGTATAAATAGAGCTGTTAAAGTAAAAAAAGAAAAAAGAATTATCTTAGTAAATCAAATGCAATATTAAATGAGGCCCATGCCGTTAAGATCTGGTCTGGGATTATTTATCATATACTCTACATGGCCAAAATTAAACTTGTCATGTGGCTGCAGAAATAACAACTAAATATGCTACTTAGTCATGTAAGTACTAATAAACTGAGAAACCAGACTAAACTTTTATGTTGGTTTCTTTTCATTGCTCTATCACTATCAATAAACCCACAAAACTCACAGTATCCTCTTGATTACACTGCAAAACATAAAATATTCACATTAGCTCCATCTGAAGGAGACAGAAATAGTCATCAGGATCTAAAATTTATACCGAGCAAAAGTTGGGGTTTTTATGCTCCGTCTCTTTTAATCCAATCACATTTGAGAAATATTCTGAGATGAAAAATATAATGAACTCTTTCACTATTTTGTAAAAACTTGCATAGGAATAAGACCTGAATAACAGAGATTGTCTTGCATTTAGTTTTTAGCCATTTAAGGATGATTGGTAACAAGGTCAAAGTTTGAAGGAGAAGTGCATGGGTGCAGCTTTGTGGTACAAACAGCTGAGCTTTTTACTGATGCAGTTTTCACTCTCACACCCTGACTGAAGGCCAGTGTAGGACTGATTGCAAAGCTGCTGGACAAGTTCCTTTTCTTATCAACTTTCTGAACCCATCCTGGTAACTGTGTAAAAAAAAAAAAAAAAAAGACAGACACTTGATCTGCCTTTAAGTTTGTGTTTCTTCATCAGTTCAGTTTAGTTGGGCTGTAGTCAGCTGAACACAAGGCAGAGCTCAGCTGTAGATCAACATTGATGTCATGTCTTGTCACAGGAACTGTAGTGAACCAGCAAACTGGAGCTGATTTTGTTTTATATAATTATGTCTAATACACAATCTGTATTCATCCATGTCTGGTTCACAAATATAAATATGTTTCAAAATAAGACCGTTTGAGGAAAAACACTGGATGAGCAAATTAAAATCAGATCAGAAGGACAAACTAGAACAGCTACAAGAAGCGCAATACTCTTTACTGTAGTGCTTATTTCTTACTACGCTCTGCTTTAGCACCAGGATAATTGACACATTAACACCTGTAAGCATTTCCCTGCAGCATAATGTTCAGATAAACCAACTACACATGCATGTTGGACATTTTTCAGCTCATTGACAAAAAGCTGGCAAAAATATACAAGTCTGAAGCTTTGGGAGGTATTTTTTGTCAACATCTATTTTTCAGATTTTCAATTTTCCAAATTACTTTTTCTCCTTCACTGCCAACACTTATTTGTCATTACTTGCATTAGGCATCTAACTTCCAGAGTAACCTGGAGAAGGGTTTTTCAGACGTTTTCATGCCAAGGTACATTTTTCTATTGAAAAAAAATCTTGAGGCACATCACCAACCAAAAATGTTAAAAACATTCTCTATAGCCGCTTATGTTAAAGGAAGTGTACAGAACCATGGTGAGACCGGCCGTGCTCTTTGGTCTAGAGACAGTGGCACTGAGGAAAAGACAGGAAACAGAGGTAGCAGAGATGAAGATGCTGAGGAGCTCTCTGGGAGTGACTAAGATAGACAGGATCAGAGGAACAGAACTTGTTAGAGAGTTTGGAGATAAAGTCAGAGAGGCCGGACTGAGATGGTTTGGACATGTGCAGAGGAGGGAGAGTACATCGACAGAAGGATGCTGGGTTTGGAACCACTAGGAAAGAGGTCTACGTAGAGGAAGACCAAAGAGGAGGTTCATGGATACAGTGAAGGAAGACATGAAGATAGTTGGTGTGACTGAAGAGGATGCAGCAAATAGGATTAGATGGAAGAAATTGACTTGCTGTGGCGACCCCTGAAGGGAAATGCCAAAAGAAGAAGTAACCGCTCATGTTAGTATTATGTTATGACAACATACATAACAAAAATATTTTATTTCAGACATTGAGCCTTTCAGAAAATTTATCCAGAATGCAAGACAAATTTTTCCCTCTTTAACGTCTTGCAGAAAATGTGAGATTTACGTAATTAGAATCTGTAACAAAAATCAGATAAGAGTGGATTGCTATGGTTACAGGAAACTATTGCTTGTTTCTAAATAAAATGACAAGATTTCAAACAGATAAGCATAAATAATACACTTTAATTGAATCCATTTTTCCTCAAACACCATGAGATCAACCAAAACAATCTTTGGGAGGTAAAAAAGAATCATTTCGCGGGGAACACCTGATATTCTTTCACTGTACACTAGTGTGCCACAGAACACTGATTGAAAAACGTTGATAAAACGTCTAATGGTTTGCCATGAGCTTTAAAGAGGAACTTTTTGGGCCATCTGAGATCTTTATTAACCTGTAAGCCATAAAAACTAAATAAATTGTATTGATTCCAATAATCAGAATAGACTTGGAGTTTTTCATTCAATGGATTATTACAATTTAGAGTAGTTCTGATTCTGATTTAACCCCTCTTTTGTTGATAAAATGTAATGGAAGGAAAAGTGCAAAGATGTTTTGTAACTCCTTTATTTGTTCTCATAACCTGGTGTGACCTGGTTGCAATCTGAGGGACTTATAGAAACATCTTAAATCGAACTGACAAATACAAATACCCACTAATGAAAAAGCTTAAAAAGGAAGGGGGAAAAAGCATAAATCTGTAATTTGTCTTTGAAGGGAATACAGAAGCTCTTTTAAGGTTGACAGCACAGCAACTCTTCGTGAACACAGGGGAAGCTTTTAAACCTACCTTTGTCCTCTTCATCTTCATCCTATAGAAATATTTGATTGTCGTTATGCCAGAAAATCGAACTGATCGACAGTTCTGGGACAATAGTTTTTGCTCAACAAACAAATACTTGAGTAAAGACTTTTTCACATCATACAAGTCTCAAAAGTTGTTTTTCTTTTAAACTATAAACTTTACCTTACTTTAGTACAACCAATGAATACAGAATGATATAATATTGCAAAAAGTTATAAAAATCTTCCATACCACCTCTAACTGATTCTTATTGATCATTAATTACTTCAATTGCATTTTATTTGTATGCTTCAATATCACAAAATGTTGTTTATGATCATTTTATTTATTTTTAAACAATAGCAATTCAGTGGTTAGGAGTTTAAAATAGAAAATTAGTTTGTAATTTAGTAAAGATTAGTAAAGATTTTCAAACTTTGATATGATATCAAGCAATTAACATTCTTTAAGCAGCCTAAAATGTTAATAACCATATTTCTAGTAACTTTTTAAAATCCTCCTTGTTTTTTGACTATGAGACAAGAATCTTTGCATTTCTAAATATTGGCCACAAGGTGGCAGCCAAATGTCGCTGTGTGATTAAATCAAATTTGTTTTTAAGGGGTTCAGGTTACAGAAACTAGAATAAAATATAATTTTGATAAATGCAGTTTATTCATTCATATGGACAAATTAATGTATTATCACAAGAGCCTGAAGTAAAGAACTTAGACTATGCAAATGACTTGAAGAATGCACCCAAAACTTCCATTTGTTTTTTAATGTATAAAATGACTATTTTTTATCTATAAATTAGATGACAACTGGAGTTTGATTTGTTAGGCACAATACTGCTGGAAATACCATAAAATTTGAGCTAGAAAACATGAACTTATATTTGATATGTTTGAAATTCCTAGAAGCCAAGAACTGCAATATCCAGACAGAAGGGACTAAGTAATTTATTCTAGCTTAGTGTGAATAAAATCTACTATTGTATCTCTCATTCTATTATGAAAATTGTAAAGAAACTTTCAGAAAATCTGCTTCTGTTCAACAATCCATTCTTTTTTGAGAATGGATCATCTTTTTTCTCACTAGAAGTAACTATAGTAACAAAACAGATAATTTCTTCTTCCATTTTTTTATGTTAATACATTTTTTTAATGCTTGCATCAATGAAAGTTCTTCTTTCCCCCTGTTTGACCTCTTCAGAGTTTTAGTTGTAGTCATCATGTAGAAAGAAAAACACCTACAATTATATTGTTTAGTGTTTCAGTAAATTTAAAGCCTGAAAGTTTTTTTTTCAGCTTAGTTTATAATCCAGTCCTTTTCTTCAAATAATTCATAGTGAAGTCTGACATACTTACTTAGTTGTAATGAGTAATAGATGCATTAAAACTACATTAAAATTATTCAGACTGTGGCCTCAGCAGATGGAAATGAAATATTCACACAAAATATTTTAGTGCTCAGACATGTAGAGTTCATGTTATTTGATGGAGAAAAGATCAAATCCAAACAAATGGGCATGCATATTTCAAGGTGGGCAAATATATTTTTATATAATTTGACTGTTAATTAATTGGATAATAAACTCTAAGTCTGTTCAAGGTAAGAGCAAATAAACTTTTCATTACTGAAAAACAACAAACTAAATGTGCATCATTTATCTGAGTTTGAGGTACATTTCACAACATCTCTTATTTAAATGGCCTTTACCGTATTGATTTTTTTTCTTCTTCTAATTTGTGTTTCTTTATATAAATAAAAAGTAGCCTCTAACTTTTTCTTATTTACATACAATAAAATGTCAGAACAAAATTAAAGCCGGCGGCACGGTGGCACGCACAGTGGCCTCACAGCAAGAAGGTTGTTGGTTCAAGTCCAAGGTGGGTAGGAGGTTTGGAACACTGGCCTTTCTCTGTGGAGTTTACATGTTGTGTCTGTGTCAGTTTTCTCCAGGGACTCTGGTTTCCTCCCAACCTCCAAAAACAAGCATGTTAGGTTGATTGGCTGGTACCAAATTGCCCCTAGGAATGAGTGTGTGTTGTTGTATGTGTGTGGCCCCATGACAGACTGGTGACTTGTTTGGGGTGTACCTTTGCCTTGAGTCGGCCGGTATGGGCTCTGGCAACCCCGTGAGTGATAGATGGTTAAGAAGGTGACTAATTGAGACTGAAAATTAATGCCTTTCTGAAAATCTCAGAAAGATAAAATGAACTATTTCTGCTGAACATTCATTTACAGCAAGAATGTCATTTCTTGTTTTTATGTTTATCGTTTTCTATTCTGTGGGAACTGACAAAATACCAAGTAACCAAGATTCTAACTTATGATTGCTAACTTATCTTTACTCATCTTATTCCTTCTTTATGGTTTCACATTGCTCCAGCTTTTACTCTAAATTATACATTTAACTTAATTCTTCAAGTATGTACATTTTTAACAGTTTGCTACTGCTATGACAGCAGTGCAAATATTAAGAAAATATTAAAATACTGTTAGAAGGAGATCATTTGAAAGTGTTGACCATTAAAAACTGAAAATAGAACTGTCTTGTTTGTACCACATGAGGGCAGTATTGTGCAAATGACAAAAGTTATAAAAACATTTTCCTCTTTTTATGTTTTAGATAAAACTAGGATTTTTAGTTTCAGTAATAAAAAAACGTGCATATTTAACATTTAATGTTGTTTGATGCAAAGTCAAGTTGTAAAATAAGATGATGATTAACATTATTATTGTCAGAAGTACTTTATTGATTTCACACGTGGGATATGTGTACGTTATAGAAGCAGCACTCTAATCACAAAAAATAAATAGCAAATAATAATGTATAGTGTCAAAATTGTCTATTTTCTTTAAAACTTTCTAAAAAATATTTATTTTACAAATGCACTCAAACCAAAATTTTGAAAAGATCTTAGAATATTTTTGCAATAGTTTGGTTGCACAGCATTCTTGAGACATGCACAGAAATGTAACTAATTAAAGAATACAGGATTTTAAACATGGATTTTTTAATATGACTGCAACACATCATATGAAAAAAAAACTTCCATCCCTTCTCGAACAGTAGAGATATGCATGTTTCTGCTTGTATCTTACAATCATCTCCACCGATCCTAAAGCTGTTATTTTTATAAAAACAGAATTTTTAATGACGTCCTCCTCATGATGGCTAGTTTGTCATCATCAGTGACGTAAGAGACGGTCGGAATGGGTCACGTGGTTATCGCGGATAAAACGCTGGTCAGGCCAACATCGTCTTTAGTGATCTGCTTTTATTTACTGATTTTATAACTAATAACTATTCATTCTGAAGAGACGGAAATCAAATAAAAACCATTCGGAGGTAAAAGGAATCAATTCCTTATTTTTTCTACTGAGAGGTGGATTCTATTCGGATCAGGTTTCCATTGTCGTGATGTGAGTATATTTTAATATTACAGGAACAAAAAATTATATTCGCAACTTGCTTTGAAAATATAATTTCAGATTTATACTGATTTTGATTACAAACTGAGGTGTTTTCATCATAATAATAAAAATCACTGTGATGCGCTCCAGCCTTCATCTAAATGATTGTGCAGGAATTGGTTTGCTAACATGAATAATCCAGTTTTTTATTTATTTGGAGACACTATTGATGCACAGATTTATAAAAATGAACATTTTGATGCTTTTTAATGAGCATCGGCTTCTGGGTGTGATTTTCTGCGCTCCTATTGGTCAGTCAGCCTTATTTTTTGCATCCTTTGCTGTTGCATCACAAGATGTCTTCTTCAGATGTTTGTAAAGGGGAGAAAACCTTCTCTTTTTTGGTCTGTGATCAATGCATTAGAATATTAATTATAAAATAGACTGGTTGTTATTTCCGCTGCACGTGATGCCAGCTTTTGCAGGCTTATCCTGCCAGGCCCTTGAGGCTTGAGCGTTTTCTATTTCCAGAGCAGCACCTATGTCCTCCTGCATCTTTCTGCTCTGTTTATCTTTGGGGGTGTGGCTGCCTCCTAAAGCAGGGAATGTTCCCCACGTCAAACATGGCTCATGAGGGTGAGGATTGCCAGGATAATTTAGAGGAGAGAACAGATGCTGAGTGTAATAAAAGTTGTGGTGATTCCCTTTTAGATCAGACTGCCCATCCACCCTGCCCCCCTGCTGTTAATACAACCCTATAATCCCCTCCACAGGCTGACTGTCCAGCAGTCACAGCTTCTGTCTCCAAGGCCACACGTGCAAAAAAAAAGAGTCAAATGCCTCTGGTTTCATACCACACCATCAGTTTATATCACTTTCTAATTTGGTTAAATTCTAGGTGTAAAGAATAATTTGATTGCAAAAATTTTGTGATGATTTTCTTGTGATCAGAATTAAATACAATTTTCTGCCTACATATGTAATTATGGATTTATTGATCTTGATGTAATCTGTAAAAACAAATGTATTTACAAATGAATTCTATCTAAAAAGCAAAGCAGAAAAAGCAACTGTACAAATAAACATTGCAACAGCTGTCTGAGGCTGTGACCCTCTTAAAGAAGGAAGAGAACACTGTGGCTTTGCTAAGATTTAACATTTGGGACTTCTCAGTTTATCCCATTAATTTAAGGAAATTTTTAAACAAAGATCAAATAGACTTAAATGCCTACAAATACTTAATAACTGATGGAAGCATTTTGACGCATGTGATAAACAAATGGTTGCTAAGCTGACAGTTGGTGGTGACTCATGAACACAATAGTGGATTTAAATGGAGAAGTAGGCAAAGAGAGGAAATCCGCTATGTCCTTATATGTAGCGATAATAGGAAGAAAAGTATGGTGAGTGAAGAGGTTGCAGTTCCTGGGGAGACCATGAGTCACTTCCAGTCATGAGCCAGCATTGGATTGTCAACAATTTGTTATAACGTAAGCCTAAAAAGACATATATTTAATCAACATTAATTAGTTGTAATGCACAATAAAAAAAAAATCTAACATCTGAAAATGATTCGGCAAAATAAAACATTTAGAATAATTTAGAATTAAAACAAATTGGGGACGTATGATTAAATGAAAAGATGTAAACTGTTCTGACTGTCTGTTTTTTGTTGTTGTTGTTGTGGTTTTATGCATATTTTCTACAAAGAGCTGAAAAGAACATAATTCTGTTTGTCATTGTCTGAAATTTTCAGGGAAACTCAACCCAAATTTTATTCAATCTTAACTTTGCTGCTCAGTTGCCATGGAGAAAATTAGATATGAATTTAGATTTGTGCTTTCTGCTGAAGAGGAGGAATAAATGCAATAGATGTCCCTGTAGTTGCAACTGGAGATTATATCTATATTTAATCCAGAACCTTCCAAGTATTAAGTGGCACATCTATCCTGGTATCTCTTGCACATCTGCGGGGAAGCATTATGCAACATTTTAAAGCAGGGACAGATTTTATAGCCTGGCCGAAGTGTTTTGTTGCATGGAGAGGTAGACAGAACAACAGAACAGAGGGGTTATTACATCATCTTTCAATGTTGAAATTAATTGTGATAACCTTTCTTTTTTAGATAAAGAGATTCAACATTGAGATTTTATTTGCTTCATGGCAAAAGATCAAATTTGCCTTCTGGCTTGTCATAAAATTTCCATGTTGCTTCAAATAGTGGCAGATTACAGCAGGGTGTTCCAAATTATCCCGCAAATGAAATTTTAGCGTCATCAAGGTTATTGTTTTGGTTTATCTGGATTGGATCTCAGGTTTTTGGATTATGAAATAAAATTTTTTGTGATGGTTAGTAGGTCAGTTGAGCCCAGTCAATGGAAAAACCTCCTGAATACTGTCCCACATTATTTTGTAGATTGATATATCCAGCAATTTGGTAAAGAAACACTATTTCTGCTGCCAGAAAGCAGGAAATATGTAGATAAAAACAATCCATTTTTCACAGAAAAGTAAATATTCAAAGAAATTTGAGTCAAATTCAGAGCCCACACTGTGGTGTGCAGATTAAGGCATGATGAGGATGGATTCTGCATGAAAAATATGCCAGAGAGACAAACAGCTGCTGCTAAAGTGGCATTTCAAAGCAGCTGTAAGAAATGACCGCCAGTATCAAGATGTAGAATCTTTCAGACTTTGGAGTCCAGGGGCTTCCAGTTTAACAGAAACCTTGACAAAAAATCTAATCTGCATAACAATTTGGAACTTTTAGTGGCATCAGGATCTCTGGATCCGCCCTGTAGAGTATTTATCTGTGACCCTACCGCACAAAAAAAAAATTTGAATTATGGTCGATTAATTTTACTTTTTACTTAAAAAGTCAAATTTACATCAATTACGTACTTTTGTACTTTTACTTAAGTAGATTTTTTTTATTGGTACTTTCACTTAAGTAATTTTTTTTGCCTAATTATCTGTACTTTTACTTAAGTAAAAAAAGGGGGGGTACTTCATCCACCACTGGTAAGAATGAATAAAAGTAGTCATTTTTAAGTTGACCTCTCAGAGGAGGTCAGAATAAACTGAACAATGTGGAAATGCTCTTGCTGAGTCATCTTATATCCCATCATGTGGATCTCAAATAACACAAATAAAAGAACTATCAGACATAACTGAAAATCTGAGCATTAACAAATTGGTCAAAAGTACAAATTCTTGTTTTGTAGAAAAGTGGTCTGTAAAGCTAAAAATAAAATAAGACTTTAAACTGAAAGAGGACATTTATATTTGGTAGTAATTACCCACAGATCAGCGTTCTAAATGACATAAGAAAGTAAGTTTGTAAGAAATAGTTGAAAGTTCTTCTTGTTTTTGCTCAACATTTTAGTTGAAAGTGTATGTATAACACACCATATGACCACTGAATTGTTACTATTACAATTAAACTAATGGTCGCCAAAGTTCTCAACTGGTGTCCGATTGTCACAACTTTCCCCACGTTGGATTTTTAAAACTGACACAAAGCATGTTAAAGAAGGATAATGCTTTGCTCTTGCGCACACATACGTAAATCACAAGCATCGTTTTACTCATGAGTGTTTAAGAACTGCTGAAAGAGATGAAGCAGACTCTTCTGCTGATGTACAATAAGTCAACCTGGCATACAGAGGTCTTTGAGTCCCTCATGCTGAACTACAACAAGTAGAAATGAAATAGCGAGTGAAATAGCCATAATAGCAAGTTGACTTATAAGTACTGGTAATTCTATTTTCATCATTTATACACTGATTTAAAACTAAATTTGTACAGCAAAATACTCACATTCCCTTTGTGCTTCATTTCAGTACCCCCTTTTTTCTTTCTTTTTTTTTTTTTGTTTTTTTAGCAGAGGCGTGTGTTTTATTTTACATAATCAGTCATGGCATATACTGTAACAAGGTCATTGGTCTTGGTGAAATGTTGTTTTTGCAGACAGGAACGTTAAATGCATCCAGATGTTCTCAGATGTTGTTATGGTGTATTGTGTATTTGTAATGTAGGAGTAAATGAGTTCTTTACTCTATCGTGACTCCATGTTTCATGTAACAGAATCGTTATCTCATACTCATGTCAGGAAATTGAAGGTGAGATAGTTTTATCCAGGTCATGCTGCTCTGCCTGGTTATGTCACTGTGATAAAAATTGTTGCCCACTTATTCCAGATAACATGTTGCATTGTGATTAAGATGAATACTCGAAACTCGATCCTCACTTCTTTTATTTACTCTGCAGCCCACTGTGTGGGAATGGGGAAGGATGGAGGATAAAGGACCCCGTGTAGCTGACTATTTTGTGGTTGCCGGCCTCACCGACTCAACCAAGCCTCTGGAAGAAGAACTGCACTTTGATGATGTTGGTCCCAAATCTCTCAAACCCAAACCCCCGATCACCGATGTCGCCGTGGTGATAAGATCACTCGGTGAAGAGGTGCCTCAAGGATTCACTTGTGTTGAAAGCACACCCTCTGGGCTCTCTGCTGAGCTCAATGGAGCCAGCCTCAGGGGCCCACAGATCTTCTTGTGCTTCAAGAGAGGCAGAGATAAGCCTCCACTGACAGATCTTGGGTAAGGAATAATCCTCGGTCACTGACTCTTTAGAACTGAGTACCACTAATCACTCTGCAGCTATAGGCCACAATAATCTGCTCTTAAACAGCTTTTACTTGACATGTTTTTTCATTTATTTTATCAAAACTCTCCATTCTCTAAATGGTGTGTGATTTTTTTGCAGAGTTCTGTATGAGTGGAAAGAAAAGTTGAAACCTGGATGTCACATTGTCCAGACCACACCCTCAGGTCGCCCTGCTAACATTAGCAGCTCATCTTCCCAGCGCATCTACATCACTTACCGCCGGGCCCCAAAGAGTCAGCCTCACACTTCGCTGGCTGTTACTGATGTCTGTGTCATCATTCCCGCTAAGGGGGAGACACCCCCTCACACCTTCTGCAAGGTGGACAAAAATCTCAACAGCAGCATGGTAGGATATAGTTTGAAACAATATTCTTTTCTTTTTTGTTACTGTGCGCCCAAACAACACAGCAAATTTGAGTTCATGTGCAATAATAACAAGGGATCTTTATTTTACAGTGGGGATCCTCTGTTTTTCTCTGCTACAAAAAGTCTGTGGCTAAAGCAAATACAATAGCATACAAAGCAGGTAAATATTGCTGCGAAATCTCATTACATTTTTTTTTTTTTATTCAAATCTTATGTAATGTCTTCTTGATTGTTTTGTGTGCAGGTCTTTTGTGTAGGTACCCTGAAGAGGACTACGAGTCCTTCCCACTGCCTGAGTCAGTGCCTATGTTCTGCCTTCCAATGGGGGCTGTGATTGAATGCTGGCCAGCACACACCAAACATTCCTTGCCTGTTTTTTCCACATTTGTACTGACGGGAGCCTCTGGAGAAAAGGTAAATTATTTTTTTACATTGGTCATATTAAAATAAATTACTCCTTTTAGACCAAAGTGCAAATAACAGACTAATTAATTCTCATTAAAACTACTATTTTGTTTAGAGTTTGACTTTCATTTAAGTCTTCAGTAGCTCAGGAGTTTCCCAAAGTTCACAACAGTGTTTTTGTGTCCTTCATTAAACACGTCAGCCTTAATTTCCTCATTTAATCCAGTTTCTCCATTTTCTTTAGCCCTTATATCGCTCCCTGTGCAAATGGATTACTCTGTTGATGAGCTGCTGTTAAATTTCTAAGAAAAAGAGATCATCTTTATCAGTTTCTAAACTCTGACCGGAATGACAAATTATTCTCATGCTGTGTTTGGAATCCTAAAAGCCCGTTAGCCTTCAAAAGCAATGCAGCATAAAAGATCTCTTCTTTTTTGTGCAGCTCATCCTCTGAATAATGGATAGCACACAGGTTGGAGGCGGGTGTGTGAGTTTAAATGCCCAAGTGCTCATTCCTTTTTTGCCTGCAGATTTGTGTTTTGAGGCTGCTCTCCCAAACACTTCAAGTCTGAACTGATTTGTTCATTTATTTTATTTCAACCTTCAAATGACTGAGCATAGTTTACATAACTTATTATTCAGGAAATTCTCTTGTGTACTTTTTCAAGGCGATCTCAGGATGATATGAGGCTTCTCTTTGAAAGGTTTTTCATTGTTGGTTATGATTATAATTAAGTTATTATGTGTGTTCAGGTTTATGGAGCAGCTATTCAGTTCTATGAACCTTATCCTGAGGAGAACCTCTCTGATCGCCAGCGCTCACAGCTCAGCCTGTCAAGCTCCGATTTCGGACCTGACGGAACGAGAAATGTTTACAGCAACAAGAGCATCTGCTTACTTTCCCATTGGCCCTTCTTCCAGTCTTTCAGGAGCTTTCTCACTTTCCTCTACAGATACTCCATCTCTGGACCACATGCACTACCCATTGAAAAGTTAGCACATTTAAAAACTTGGTCATGCTTAATTCTTAGTTTCATTAACATGTCGTTTGTGCTGGTGACTTTGTCAATAAATTTGACTTATTTTTTCTCTTTTAGGCACATCTCTCACTTCATGCAAAATGTGCCGTTTCCCTCCATTCAGAGGCCACGCATCCTTGTGCAGGTCAGCAGAAAGTTTAAAGAAATACCTTTAATTGAAATTGAAACACACTAAAACCAAAAGTTATTATCACTTCATTAAGGAAATGAGATGAGAATCTTTTTTTGTTTGTCTTTCTCAGCTGTCCCCACATGACAGTCTGATCCTGAGCCAACCTGTGTCATCCCCATTACCACTCAGGTAATTTGCAGCATTATTACACTGAATCACTTTCTTGTAAGTGATTGCATCCCTTGGTTTTATATCTGTTTTTTTTGTTTGTTTGTTTTTTTACCAGTGGTGGGAGCCTCACCACATTACTGCTTAATCTGGGCCCAAAGAACGCAGCCACTCTGCTTGTGTTGGCCGTCACTGAACACAAGATCTTGGTCCATTCCTTACGTCCAGCTGTACTGACCAGTGTTACTGAAGCTCTAGTGTCTGTGAGTTTTACTTTATACAGTTTTACTTCTTCTCCTTCCATGAATTAGAAAAGAAGCATGAAATACAGACCTTCTAAAATATTGCTGTATATTTCTCTTTTTCTTTTAGATGATTTTCCCCTTCCACTGGCCATGCCCCTACATTCCTCTTTGCCCGTTGGCTCTTGCTGATGTGCTCAGCGCTCCGTGTCCTTTCATAGTGGGACTCGACTCCAGATACTTTGACCTTTATGTCCCTCCGGCTGATATCAGCTGTGTGGATCTAGACACCAACACAATCTCCCAGTAAGTCGTCCATGACTAAGAGGTTTCATGCAACGTCCACTTCCAGCCTTATTAAACCCAGAACATAAATATTTCTCCACAGTTTGAGTTTATATTAGTGAGGTCTGAAAGTAAATCTTCAAGGTTATCTTTGCCTCTCACTGAAAGACTCTCTTATGCAACAATCACAGATGGAATGTGAAATATTTCTTACAGTACGGAGCACACTCAGCTCTCATATCAATTTAAACAGTTTTGTAAAAAAGATTAAGTTGTCAGTATTGATGTCTGTTTATCTTGTATATCTTTCTACTATGTTTCTCAGCTGTCCTCCCTAACAATGAAAACCATATGGTATGCTTTCAGAAAAGACGACAAAAAGGCATTAACGTGGAAAATCTTACCCAGGAGAGCCTGCAAACATCTTCTGAACAGTCTGAATAAAATCTATCAGCAGCTGACGGAGGGTGAGCCCATCCCGATGCTTTGTCATTTTTATAAATGTTTACATGCATAATTTAAATCCTCAATATGAATCTGTTGAGTCAGCAGACACAATGGGTTTCATAAAGACCGGATGAGTTCATCGTTACATAAACTCATTTATTACTTTACAGGAATCTTTGAGATGTTTTATTAGTCACTTTCTATAGAAAGTCATGTAGCAGTGAAGTTTGGTGAGAGTTATATAAAAGACCAAACTTAATAATCTGATGGTTTATTCATGGAAGAACTGAATATATACGACATTAACAACAGGTTTACTTTTTAACTAACTGGAAGAATTATGAATTCATTAGTTAATCAGTATTTTGTGACAGGAAACTGGTGCAATGATGTTGTTGTGCTTGGAATTCAGCTCAATGCTTTAACATGAAGTGGGAACATTTTTACAAGTGGATTAGAAAACTTTTGCTCCGTTCCGTGGTCTGCCGCTTATCCGGGGCCGGGTCGCGGGGTTAACAGCCTCAGACTGGAAGCCCTTGCTTCTCTCACCCCAGCTGCATCATCCAGCTCACCCGGAAGGATCCCGAGTCGTTCCCTGGCCAGCTGTGAGACATAGTCTCTCCAGCGGGTCTGTGGTCTGCCTCTTGGTCTCCTCCCGGTGGGACGTGCCCGAAACATCTCACCAGCGAGGTGCTTGTACCCCATCTGTCTTCTCTCGACCTGGAGGAGGAGTGGCTCGACATCAAGCTCCTCCCGGATGGCAGAGCTCCTCATCCAATCGCTGAGTGAGAGCCCAGCCACCCTGCGGAGGAAGCTCATTTCGGCCGCTTGTATCCGCAATCTCATTCTTTCAGTCACCACCCACAGCTGGTAACCATAGGTGAGAGTGGGAACATAGATCGACTAGTAAATTGAGGGTACATTTACACAAGTGAATTAGAAACTTTTTCGCATTTTGAAAAAAATGGCATAAAGTTTATACATTTATGTGTGCAGTTGTTATCCAGTCTCAATTACTTGACCCTTTTCTTGCTGTATTCACATTAAAAGTAATGGATCTACGTAGCTATTTTTAAAACAAAATATGGAACTGCCACTTATAAAGCAGCTTTTTCTCATAACTTTGCTTTCGGGTTTAAGTACCTATTTCTTTTGTTCTCTCAGGGGGCCATTTGAACGGTGATGATCTTCAGATGGACCACACAATGACTGACAGTGAACTTTACGGTGGAAAAAGCCTTCACACTCTGGAGTTAGAGATTCAGGAAACCTTTCTTCGATTCATGGCTGCAATCTTACGAGGCTATCGATCCTATCTGCAACCCATTACCCAGGCGCCATCTGAGAAGACCACTGATGCTAGCTCACTCTTTGACCACCAAGGTAAGTTTTAGCCACATAAAAAACATTTGTGTTTAAGAAGACCTTCAATGGAAGACCCCCATTAGCAAGGAAGGCTGCTTATGAATTACAGTATTTTCTTGACTTCATGCTTTAAGGATGGAGAAAAATTAATTGTGGCATTGTTTGTTTTTCACTCCAAAATTTCTCCGGCATTACTGCCAGATTATTTAACATAATCCTCAGTAGAACACAGGCTGTGATAATAATTTGAGAGAAGCAGCATGATTAATATCACATCTGTGTGCTCTCACGCAGCAGAGAACATGTTTCATTCCACACTATTTATTTTCTACAATGGTGACTAATTGCATATTTAAACCCTGAAGATATTTTCATAAGAAACAATTAGGATTAATATGTTTATAATCTTAACTTTAATGTCAAATTAATTCCTAGTTTCAAATTTATCATTGCTGCTTGTTATTTTTCCAAAGGTTTTCTGAAGAGCAGAGATCGCTCCCACCAGAGATTTTACACACTCATGACCAAAACGCAAATGTTCAGCAGGTTCATAGAAGAGTGCTCCTTTGTCAGTGATAAAGATGCCAGCCTGGCATTTTTTGATGAATGTGTGGACAAGGTAATTTTTCAAAATGATTGTTGTTTCTGATCTGTATTTCTATTTGTTTTGTAAATTGAAGTATTGTGTCCTTATTTTTCGTCTCGCTCTCTCTTCTCCATAAATTTATTATGGGTACCACCCTGGCAGTTGTTCACCACTGGAAGTAAGGTAAGCCATCAAGACCTTTGGAATAAATTTCTGCTAAACTTATTTTGTTTCTCGATTTTTTTTTATTTTATATATAAAAATTTTGTTTTATTGTGATAGAAATTTTCTGAGACATACCCACAATGGACCCATATTCAACTTACTTGTAAATTTCACAAGATTTAAGAACATAATGTTTAGCCATGCTCTGTTACGCAATTTGTAAGACAAAACATTCTGTCTTACAAAGACAGAATGTCAATTAAAACATTCTGTCTTTGTGTTTTAACAAAGACAGAAACACAAAGTTTCTGTGTTTCTCGATTTTGTTTCGAGAAACAAAAATCGAGAAAATTGTTTCTCGATTTTTTTTTATTTTTATATATAAAATTTTGTTTTATTGTGATAGAAATTTTCTGAGACATAACCACAATGGACCCATATTCAACTTATTTGTAAATTTCACAAGATTAAAGAACATAATGTTTAGCCATGCTCTATTACGCAATTTGTAAGACAAAACATTCTTCCCGCAATTCAAGGAAAAAAAAAAAACTTATCTGCGTTTGCAAACTTGTGCAATCAGGAAGTCACATCTACATCCTGCAAAAATACTCAGAATTCACGTGTTAATGAGCACTGCTGTTAATGTTAAGAGGAACCATTGATTCATTCAGCTCTTTTGCTGACGATGTTGACAACATATGGAGGATTTAGAAAGAGCTCTTGGACCTAAGAGGAAGGGCAATGAGCGGAGAAGCTCTGAGCAGAATCAAACTGAGGCCAAGTAGGTCAGTCAGTCGGCTGAATGAATCATCTACTCAACCGAGTGGAACAAACCCCGTTATTTCCTACCAGTGGAGTTGTTTTCAGCATTAATCTTTTATGAAACAAGTGTCTGCGATGAGCTGTGATCCGTTCTGATAAACACCGCCCATGTGTTTCAGATCACTTTACGATTAGATTAAACAGGACAGGGATCCAAAACTTTTAAAGGAAGTAAGTCATGGTCCTGTTCTTCTTTTAAAGGCAAGAAGAGAAGTTTTGTGCTCTTCTTTCAAACAGCAAAGCAGTCGGATCGAAGAAAACAAAAACTTACATGGCAGTTTAGTGTCTAGAAGCTCTACCAGAGCAGCATGGTTAGATGGTTTCATGTCTCTAGAGCAACATGGCATAAATTTGGCACAGGTCACTGCAGCCTTGTTCCATCTTATGTTCATAGGGCCAAGCCTCTACTTTGGCAGAGCCCATTAGACATATGGAAATGGGACATGTGCCATATTTTTAATGTAGCCTTAGGTTTTATTGCTGACTCTTCTGAAATACTCGAATCATATTTCACAAAGATGTTAGAACTGTGGTCAATGTGTACATAAGTAGTTTGATTTGTATTGCAATGTTACCAGTAAATGTGAATAATAATGACATTTGTGGGTTTTTTTGTGCAAACTAGATGGACAGTGAGCGGCCAGAAGACACCAGACTTATAGATTTAGATGAATCCCACTGCAGTGAACACACAGTTTACATCAACCCTCCAGAGCTGCCTCCTCTACCTCAAGGAGAAGAACATCCACTCCGCTATAGGTATCATACCGTACATTTTAATTAACACTAAAGACTAAGCTACTTCTTTCACAGACTTTGTACCACTGGGTAAAAAGAAATACCGCTCCTAAGGGAGAGATGACAGGGTTTTTTTCTCTTCTTTTGAAGATGTTCTCACTGCTTCTTTTATATTATTTTTAGCCAAAACACTCCCTTGGATTTGCATATTACTCAAGTTGAAGAACAAGCTGAACACATTTAGTTTTCCAGGTTTTTTTTTTAAGATGTGGGATTAACATAAAAAAAGACTTAGGGTATTATAACAAGCAGATACATTAAGTGGTAAAAATAACTTGATTTATGCGAGAAGCGTGGGAAAAGAGAAATATTTTTCTTGCACCAATGACTTAAGCGCATTAATAATGAATCAATCTCTTTATGGTTGAACTATCAGAATTTTATTATCCTTATTTTTTTAAAAACTACCAGAGTTATACTTGGAACACATAAGGATAAATTTCACACATTTTTTGCTTCAATATCTTCAAATTTAAAAATAATTTGCAAATTGTCAACAGATTTTCCAGGCTCTCAATTAGACTGGGTATGAGTGTCTTTGAAGTCCTTTTTCATCCTCAAAAGCCAAATCTTTAAGATGTTATACTTGGATTCTGCAGCTACTCCAGTTTTCCTGTTCTGAGCACTGAGCTCCTGGAACCACTGGAGGTCCAAAATCCACCATTGGCAACAATCACATCACGCCACACCAGCCCAGCCAGCCCCACTGCCATCTTTAGACGCTCTAAACAGGTTGGCTATTTGCATTCATTTGTCAATATAATCTTATTCATGCAACAAACTTGTAAAAATGACATAACAAATGTGTTTTTCATCAATCATTTTTTCTTGTCAATTTTGTTTGCAGGAGATAAAATCTGCGCAGAAGCTGGCCAAAACGTATTCATCCATGCCCCAGATGTGGTCAAAGTGTTTGCTCCGCCACTGCTACGGTTTGTGGTTCATCTGCTTGCCCGGGTTTGTTGGGAGTTGCCACTCCAAAGTACGAGCGCTACGTACAGCTTACGATGTGTTGAGAAAGATGCAAGACAAGAAGCTGCAGGCTCCTGATGAGGTAGGAAGCTTGAGTAAGGAAATAACTTTTTTTCATTTTGCTCTGCTGTTATTTATTGACCTTGTTGGGTTGTGTGTAAGGTATGTTACCGAGTGCTGCTGCAGTTGTGTGGCCAGTACAGTCAGCCTGTTCTGGCTGTCCGGGTGTTGTTTGAGATGAAGAAGGCTGGAGTTCAACCCAATGCCATCACTTATGGATACTACAACAAGGTGCATGAAGTTAAAATAAACACTTATTGAAAGAACAAATTCAGCTTGGTTCTACATTTGAATTGTTTTGTGTTAATGTATCTTTCAGGCTGTGTTGGAGAGCACATGGCCCTCCACTACCAGAGGAGGCTACTTTCTGTGGGGAAAACTGAGAAATGTGATCCTTGGTGTGCTTCAGTTCAAACAAATTGGAAGGAAACAGCAAACTCCACACAGAGACCCCCAACTTTCAGGTAAACAAATAAGATTAAAAAGTACAGAGGCAGCATTTTCCTAACCAAACCAGATTTTTAAATAATAAATTGCTCAAGTTAAGGATTCTGTGTTTTTATTCAAAGACAAAGCTCTATTAAGTTAACCTGTTGTGTTTCTAGATGCAGGATGTTTTGTTTGCAACTGATTATCTCTATTTTATCTCATAGTTTGGGATATATAAAAATTATTCATCTTTCTTTTTTGGCTCTCATCTAGGGTCAAAGTATTTATATTTTAAGTGAGAAATTGTGGTGTTCTGTCATTTTTTTCTGCTTTTACTCCACTCATTCCTTTCTTATCTCCCTTTAGACGGCAGTGATCTTGACACTGTTAGTCATGGCAGCTTGGACAGCGCTAATGACTCTGCCGAACGCACCTCCATTGATACAGACTTCACCAAAATGGACTCCAGTGATGATGGATTTAGCACAGGTAGGGAGATATCGCAACTCACACTTTTCTCAGTGTTCCAAATGAGTACAATGTTAAACTGATTCAAGCAGGAAATGAACATACACATACATTTTTCTTTAGCTTGACCTTCTAAAAATCATTTATGTTCATAGACTTTTTTTTCAAGTCAATAACAATCGTACTTTACTTGTGTGAAGAAAGATTTTCAGCTTGTCTGTCTCCTGGGAAGCAGACCTATAGACATAAAGCCATATTTTATTACACTTAATTTACTTTAAACAAAGAAAAAATAACTGGAGAGGCTGTCAAAATAAGACAAAGTAAGAAACAAGGAGTTTATTAAGTGTTTAGAAGAATATGTTATTTTTCTCAGGTGGACAGTCTGACCAGGGTTACGATTCGCTATCCAAAGAAGAGGAGAGGTTGTGTAGCAGAGAGAGTGATAACTCTCCGCCAGAAGAAAACAAAGAGCCGAGGCAAACCAGTGAGTTTTATTTCTGTTCTCCATTTCATGAGCATATCTGCAGCATGACTCAGCTCAGAAGGAAATGAACTCTCTGCCTTTAAAAAAAGCTGATGAATGGTTTTACGTTGTGGGTGTTGAACGCTTCTGCATCTATTAGCGATTAATTTTTAGTTATTATTATGGAAAAGTTTTTATAATGGGTGCGTGACAAAGTAGTGCTTGTTGAGGATTTATTTTAAAGTCCTGAACAATTTTTTTCTTTTGCTTTTTACGTTTCTATTTTAGTGTTTCATGGGTGGTCATCATAAGTTCTTTATAAAATTGAATTGGTATTTTGTATTTAAAAATACAATAAAATGAACCCATGTTCTTAGTTAAAAACTTATGTTTGGACTTTTTAAAAAAATGTATTAGTATCTTGCAATAACAAATTGTCAATGTAATATTGTTTGAATGTGAAGTTCGACAAATGACAATACATTGAAATCCAAAGATTTTAATTTACTGGTGAAATGTTACGAATGGAAAGCAGATACTTTGATAAAGTCCATGATGTCAAACAGAAAAGAAAAAACTATTATTTTTGAGATTGTAAAATAGTAATATATTTTCTTTTATCTACCAAGACAGTTAATTTTAAATTAGAATGGTTTGTACATAACTCTGATTATTTTGTGGCATGTTTTCCTCTTCCAGGCAGTAGAAACAGACTAGGTTCTAATCCATCAGCTGACTTGCCTTCAAATGGAGTTTTGCCAAAGACGGAGAGACCCAAATCTCTAGATTTATCTGGTGGGTTGGTGAGGCTTGCTGTTCCTGTTCTCAGCACTGCCAAGCAGCATCATCATTCCACAGCTGACAGAATTCATGAAGTTGAAGAAGAGGATTCAGAGACTGAAAAGCAGAAACCTGCGGTGGATAGGAGTCCCAGCTGCCAAACCAGAGCAGTCAGGACAGAGAGCGAAACAGGATTTGATTGCTTGTCTCAGACAGTTGGAGAAGAAGAGCTTGATCAGGACAAAACAAGTACACCCTGTAAAGACCTTCAAAACCCTTCTAGCCCAGTGTTTCAGGCAATCGAAACCTCTGCTCACTCCTCCACCATGGTCCGTTCAAACACCCATCTGTCCCTACCTGCCCGACCCAAAAAACTCAGAACATCGCCATCTCTTCCTCTTGGCATGTGTAGCAAAGACAGGGAAAGGCCCACCTCCTTGGTGTCACCATCATCTCCTACTCCTTCTGCCTCATCTTTCTCCATGGACTCATTATTAACACCGACTCTGGACATATTTAAAAGCAGCGTGATCTCAGCGAGCAAGGGTGTGGCTGAGAAAGCTAGTCGCCTCTACTCCCGTCTGTCTTCCCAGACTTCATTAACACAGGTTAGTTTGATAAACATCAAAACAACACAAATGATCAACTCCTGATAAAGCTCCAACAAAGTGTCTGAATTTCTACTGCATGTGACTTACAGGATGCAAACTGTGACCGAATGAGTGTTTCATCCCTGACCTCGGCGGAGGTCGACTGCTCCTCGCTGCTCGATAACGATTCCTGTCTAGACCCTGATGGATTTACCTCACCACAGAGTGTGTCCCGGCTCAGGAGAAGTCCTGTTGCTGCCTACAATGCCAACCTTGGCAGCCCCGGCAGCCCAAACAGAGTTTTCAGACACAACTCTTTCTCTGGTTTGTGGCATTCCTCTTTACTATTATGCACGTGACACCATTGTTGCTAAGGTTTTGTCTGGTATATGTTTTTCGAAGAAAATGAAACAATTCCTGGTCTTTGAAGCATTCTTGATGGACTTGTTTCCAACTTGTTTTTTTGAGTCCCTCTTATAAATACCTCCTTGGTTTGGCAAATGTAAAAGCACCTCTTGTTTTTCTATATTTAGAGCAAAAATGGGGCTCGGTAATCAAAAAGAGTTATTCTGGAGTAAAATAGGCCAACAAGCATTAGGGCTTTTTTGCACCCAGCCACAGGCTCTATGCTAAACATCCACACGTGCAAACACACTCACGGGTGCTTATCTAGACACTGATGTCAGACACCGATCTGACCCCTACCCCAGAAAAACAAAGCATTCAATAATGGTTGGCTTAAATGAGGAGTTTGTTGTTTTTTTTCTGTAATCTACTTTGTCTTTGGTTTGTCCTTACAGCCACATATGTTCAGCATATTATGTTTACGTTCGTGTTTCTAATGATTAAATCCTCCTTTTTATCCAGGTGGTTTGGCTCTTCTATCAAAAGCTCCACATGCTCCAGATTCTTCCCCTGATGTCAGTCGTTTCCAACCCACTCAGAATTACACCATAGAGGTGAGATACCTTCATTGAGGTACTGTGGAGTTAATCAACTCATTGTAAACAATTTTTTCTCTATTTTTAATAATGAAGGTGCTGATGTCCAGCTGCTCACTTTGTAAGACTTGTGACTGTCTGGTGTATGATGAGGAGATCATGGCGGGTTGGACGGCAAATGATTCCAACCTGAACAGCACTTGTCCTTTCTGTGGGACCGCCTTCTTGCCTTTCCTCAATGTGGAAATCAAAGATCTGAGACCACAAAACAGGTAAAATACTACCAACGTGATCAGATTACTTCTATATCATCTTTAGAAATCCATCACTTTAAGCTAAATTTAGTTGTGTGTATTCATACAGTATATATACATATATATATATAGTATACACAGAAAGAAACTTTATTTTTCTGTGATCTTTCCAAAATTACAAAATCTGTCTCTCACCAGGTCTTCTATGAGTAATAATAATACAGCTAAAGAAGAGGTACCACACGATTCTGAAGCCAAAATAACTGCAGCAGATCATCTGCAGACATTAACATCAACAGAGCCTGCCGAGAAAACAAAGAACTGTGAAAGTACCAGAACGATTACACCAGCCTCAGCTGATCAGGTGACTGTACCATACCTGAGTCCTCTGGTTCTGTGGAAAGAGCTGGAAAGTCTGCTGGTGAATGAGGGCGATCAAGCAATCTCTAGCCCAAGCGTGGTCGACCAACACCCTATTGTTTTCTGGAACCTTGTCTGGTACTTCAAAAGATTGGATCTGCCTAGTTACCTACCCGCTCTCATCCTTGTTTCTCAACACTGTTCCCATGACGACCAGGTACGAACATCACAGTTTGAGAAGAAACTGCTTTGCCCTCAATTTAATAAAGACATTATTACTACTGTATGCATAAAGAAAAATTAATAGATTATACTGCATGTCTGAGAATTTACTAGCTAGAAAGAATGTTTGTTTTCAGAAAATACAAATTTGTTCCATTATCCGGTATTATAGCACCTCCTAGTGTTGGATAAGAAATAGTACCCTTAGATCACAATCCTTGCACTCATTTTTAAAGACAAACATTTCCCTGAAGAGGCACAAAATAGCATTAATCTTCTTTTAACCTTAACTTTTCTAGACCCGTGAGACAATTTCTTCAGAAGACAGTAAGCAGGTGCTAGTCAGGATCATGTGGGACAACTTGAGGTTGCACCAAGACAAAGTTCAGCCCTGCTACGTTCTGTGGAACACTCACTGTGAGTTTATACAATAAAGTTTATATCATTTTTGTTCATGCTTTTTGAGTTCTGTTAAGTTTGTGAAAAACGTTTGATAAGCATGACCTTAATCTATGTTTCTTTCCAGGTGGCAACTCCTTAATCCGCTCTGGTCTGTGTGAAGAAGGTCAGCTTTTCACAGTGGAACTTTTACAGGGTTTTGTGAGAAGCATTAAAAAGAGTGATGTCTATCAACCTATGAGCCAGATCATCCAACTTTTGGGACCTGAGTTAGGATTTAAAAGGCAAAGGTATGAATAAAAGTAGTCAAAATTTTTGGTGCAAAAAAAAAAAAAAATGTTGTATTGATTGAGTTTGGAAATTCTAACGTTTTTTTTTCTTCTTTTTTTTTAATAAGGAGTCTCTACAGGGACCTACTGTTTCTAACTCTTGTGGCTTTGGGGAAGAACAACATTAATATCAGTAAGTAGAAAAATTGGACTTTCTTACAAGGCTTTCTTTTTTCTTTGGTTTGGTTACTACTGTTGTTTTTTAAAATTATTTTTTATTAAACTTGGAAATGGAAATTTACTTTCGTAATAAACCTAATTGTGTGTCTCATTCCAGATGCTTTTGATCGTGAGTACAGGTTGGCTTACGACCGCCTCAGCCCAAATCAAGTTAAACTGACACACAACTGTGACCGGCCCCCAGGAGCGGGGGTCATGGAGTGCAGAAGGACTTTTGGAGAACCTAGTTTGTGAAGTTTTGTTCATTTTTTCACCCTTGGACCATAGACCCTGCTGCTTTAATGTGGGACTGCTCTTCAGACTCAGGACCAGCTTATCTGGCTTTGGCATGAAACTGTCATAAAGCACAAAAGGAAATTTCCACTAAATATCAAATAACTGCCACATGTTTCTTGCACGGTCAGAGCTGAGAGGTATGAAGTAAAGAGCTTTTATCTTGTAAATATTCAGAAAATTGACCATATTTTTAGTACACTTGCAGTCAGATATTTGTACAGTTATTACACAATATATTTTATGGTGTCGTTTCTGTCAAAGCGGTGAAAAAGTATGTATAAGTAATAGTGTGATCATGTTGTTGGATTTGTTCAGCGGTCCAGGAGACCTTGTTCAGACTGTTCTTATTTGTGTGTATACGACGTACTTGCTTTTATTATTTTTTTTCTTTAAAAAAGCACTTTGAGAAGAAGAGCTCTTTTCTGAGGTTACATAACTCAGTGAGCCAGCAGCCAAAAGACATTTTATCTAGAAATTGCAGGATGTACTGTCTGATAACTCAACTGTAGTCACTTAAAAATAGTAAATGCATTTCCGCTAATGTGCACCCGCTAATCCTCAAATGACTGTTCTCACATAACTGAGCACACAAACAGAGATGCTCCCAGACTTTAACATTAGACCGTTTCTTGACCAAAAACAGCAGTCAATAAAACACATTCATATATCCACAAATACAATGTTTATTTGTTCACCGTTTGATTTTATAATGTAACAAAAAAGCTTGAAAAGAAATGGTGATTGGGATTTAATCACAGATTTTAAAGCTATAGCTCTTGAAGGTACAATGAAGTTATTTAAATATGTGACCACCAACAACATGCACTAAAATTGTACAATCAAACTAACAATGAAAAACAAAACTTATGCTCAACCAGCATTTTTTGTGATTAAAAAAAAAAACCTTACAAGAATGGATTTTAGAAAATGTACATAATGCTTGTCTTTTTTAATTTTGTAAACTTTGTATTTGGTCATCAGTGCTGTATAAGTTGTCAGTTTTAGATATTTGAACAACGTGCACTGTTTAATGTAATGTAAACAGAAAGAGAACATTTGAACTAATAACTGTTATTAACAGGGACTCTTTGAACAAACAGTACAGGTTTCTTTGCACTGTAGTTATGAAAAGAAATGGAAAAAGCTCTAACCTGCCTAAGTCCAAAATCACTTAATGTGTTACTGTTTCTTTGTCTCTATATTGTTATTAACAATATCCTGTCGAGATTATATCACCACTTTTATTATTATTGGACTTCACAATCACTTATAATGACAAATTGCTGGATTAGTAAAGGAAATAAACACCATGTAAATTTTCATCTCAACCACTTTGTAACAAGTGTCTGAAAACCACTGGTGACCTAAACCTGATTTTATGTTTGTGATGTTTACACTTATTGTCTATTCTAACAATGGTTCTGAGGTATTCCTAATTATTTGTAACACAGATACAAATTTGTATAATTTTTACATAAAAAAGTCCAATTTTCCTGACTGGATCTATTGTTTTCTTTCATTAATGAATAAACACATTTACCTGCAGATTTCTAGTTTGATCATTTTGAACTATGGTTTCATCTTCTGAATTACTTATCCTTAACGGACCCACAGGGTTGCTGGTGGATTTCAGGTGAGACGTGGGGTACACCCTGAACAGGTTGCCAGTCTGTTGCGGGGCTAATGATAACTTGAAATTGCAATTAATTAAACAAGCTCCTATTCTAAGGTGTTTATAAAATCAGAGCATTATTTTATATTTACAAAATTAACATTGAGAAATTAATTTTTACTGACATGCACAAACTTCTGTTTTCAGTCTTCTACTTTTATTTTATGTACATTTTTTTTTTAGTATAAAAATATTGTATTTAATTAAACGTAATCTACACTTTCTATGCTTTTTAAAAAAAAAAACTTTTTCTGGTTGATGAAAAATACTGCTCAAACTGCCTTTGTTCCTAAAATTATATATGAGTTTGAAAAGAAAAATCCTGCTGACACAGCAGTTTATCACTGAATGCAACGCAAAGCAGATGCAGCTTTTTGGTTTTTGAATGAAGCTGTGTGAAATGATAAGTAGTTAGAAATGAATTATTTAATAGATCCAACAAGTGAACATTTGATCTTTTTTTTAAACAATTTTTGTGTGGGAATGGGGCACACAATGACCCTCTGTTATGTTTTACGTCAAATTTATGTGCAAACAAGTAAACAGTTACTGTTTTTCAATTTTAAAATTTGTATCTTAAGAATGTGACACTCCAAACCAAAAAGTTAGTAGAGGGTCAAAAACTTTCTATGTTGTCAAAAGTTATCAATAAAAAATGGTTGATGTTGCTGCCTCGTGTTCTTAAGAACATTCTATGTAATTGTAATAATGCCACCCAAATGGCACCCAATTTTTAATCCCAGAGCAAAAAATTTTATTTAAATGAAAGATCTAAAACTAACTTAAATGTTGGTAATAAATTTTAAACAGAGGGTGCATTAACTCTTCTTATTTTCTATAATTAGACATAATTTATCGAGGTCCTGCAGCCAACAGACCAAGGTTGACTTGTTTACACCTTAGGAGATGCTCAGGACAGGCTCCTTTTTGCCTTTGCCTAATAGTACCAGTTTCATAAATTGATTAATGGGAAGAAAATTAGTTTGTTAATAAAAGCTTTGGCAATGTGAGTTAGTTTTGGGGGACAGTGATTGTTTTTTTTTTTTAAAAGAAAGCAGCTATTGAATTGTATTTTTGTTGAAAAAAATGGAGATAAAACTATTCATCCAGGAGATGTAACAGTCTTTTGATACAGTATGTGTACACATTGTTGTCCCTGCAGGTGAGTTTGATTTTTGTGGTAGTTTAATTTTGTATGAGCTAACTGCAGGGAACACTGCTCTTTTTGTACTTTCAGATAGAAACAGGACAGACTATGATCCGATCCTCCAACATTACACTGAGCACCAGGAAGATAAAGTAAAGAAGAAACATGGTAAAGCCCAGCCCTTTGTTCATTTTCCATTTACAAGCCGCGATGGAGATGATGACAAAAAGAAGCATGAGGAAGAGCAACACGATGGCACAGAAGAGACCATTGCTGCTGACGGCCACTGGGGCAAAACCATGAATGCTTGAGTATAAGAGCCAAGGGACGGGTAGACTAAAGATGATAAACACAGAAAAGGTTAATTGAAGTTTGAAAAAGCAACAAACCAAAAGCTGGTGATGGTATAAAGTATAAAAAAGTTTTTTTTTTAGATCTCACCCAACAGTGATGTCAAAGATGTTGCTGCCTACTGAGCTGGACACGGCCATGTCTCCAAGGCCTTTTCGGGCAACAATCACACTAGTGATGAGATCTGGAATGGAGGTCCCTGCTGCCAGCATAGTTAAGCCCATTATCTCCTCTGAGATGCCGATGGTTTCTCCAACCTGCAGAGAAACAAGTCAAGAGTCAAAGTGGATGCACATGATCAGATATCCCCCACATTTTTGTCAAGATGACAAATTTTTAAGATTAAAAAATCTTAAATATTCGAAGAAAGGCAATTCAAACATTTTTAGGCACTAACCTGATGGGCCCACCACACCATGAGATAGGAAAAGATGGCAATCCACATAATAGAGCCGAGGAAGGTCAACACAAAAAATTTTCTGGATTTCTATTGGATAAATTATTTCGATGGATGTTAAGATAAAACTTAGTAAAATCTTATGAACTATAATACAAAAACTTCTTCTACTGTATCTCTGACCTGGTTGCGCACATCAGGAACTGTAAGCCATAAAGGGAAGACAATAGGCAGCAGGAAGAGGTAGGTGGCTTGTTTACGCCGTGTCTCTGGCCAAACCAGGGATAGAGGTTCATCTTCTTTCTCCTCTTCCTCGTCCTCAACTTCCTCTTCTTCCTCCTCTTCTTCCTCAGACTCTTCTTCACTTGTCTCTTCACTTTCATCATCACTGTCATCTTCATCACTTCCAGAATCCTCTGAGCCCCCTGAGCCACCTTGATCTGCAGGGACATCATCCTAAAGAAAACATGACATGAGGATGGATAGACGTAGTGGCACACAGGCAGGTTGGACCTATGTACAAAGACTCTTACATAGACAGGTATCAAAGATTGACTTCTGGGCTTTGGGGGGAGTACCTTCTTGTCCTCTGGGTGTTCTTCCTTCTCTGCGTTTGCAGAAGCTTCCTGGTCTTTACTCGGCTCAGTTTTCCCACCACTTTCTGCAAAAAGGTTCCCAAATGTTAAGTTCATTTCTATTTCAATCAGAACAAGAAGAACAACTTTTACACCTAAAGATTCAGGTCAGACAGTCCAGATCCGAGGTCAGACTAATCATGGAGAAAAATCTTTCAGCTGTTTGGCTGCAAACAAATGGAACAAACTGCTAGTAGAGATGAAACTTTGTCTAACTAATCCAAGTTGAAAACCTTTCTTAATGTCTGCGCATACCAATGAATTCTACACAGCATCTTTAGTTCTGTGATTTATTTTTAATACTTTCTTTAATCAATTATGGATTTTATTTCTTACTTTCCCACAGAGCTTTTAATAAAGCACTTTGAATTGTCTTGAACACAAAATGTAATTTGTCTTGGCTATAATGTAAAGACTGCTGTTAAACTGGTGTTAATATACATAATAAGACCACTGAGTTGTAAATTTAGAACAAATAGAATATTAATGCATTGAATACAAAGTGAGAACACGGCCAGACATTTATTTTAACGATTGTGCAAATGCTCCATGTTTCTCTTTCACAAGTTGCCACAACATAGTGTTAACCAGCATTTGATGATGCTAAATAAGGGGGAACCCTTATGAACAAATTTCCACTTTAATTTGGCAATTTAAATCTACTCCATAAGTTTTATTTGCCTAGAAAATAACAAATAGGCAACACAAAAATGAGTACTATACCATCGGGTTTAAACTGGTTCCAGGGATTGCACCCTTTATGATAAAAATAAAAATCTGTGTTCTGCATACAAGTTAGTAATTGTGCAATTCCGCTTTCTAATCATTAACTTTTTTTCATCGTTTCAATATCAACAGCATCTGTTGAAGTCACCAAGTTCTAATCAATAATAAATTAATCTATATTTCTTCGTTCCATCTTCTTAACCACTTATTCCTAACGGGGTCACTGACGGTGCTGGAGCTTATCTCGGCTGGTTTCAGGCGAGTGGGAGGGTAGACTCCGAACAAGTCGCCAGTCTCTTGTGGGGCCTGACACACAGACTACCATCCACTCACTCACTCACTCACTCACTCACTCACTCACTCACTCATTCCTAGAGGCAATTTTGTAGCGGCCAATTAACCTATTATGCATGTTTTTGGAGGTTGGGAGGAACCTGGAGAAAACCCACGCATACACAGGGAGAACATGTAAACTCTACATAGAAAGGCCAGTGTGTCAAGCCTCATCACACCCGTGACGCGAACCCCAACCTTCTTGCTGTGAGGTCATTATGCAAAACACAGCACCAACATGCAGCCCATCTACATTTCTTTCATTTAAAATATCTAATAATCTTTTTATTGGACCACATTTTGTTACCTTGACTTTTGTCTTGGGATTTTGGTTCTGACTTTTTTCTCGCCACGTTTGTCAGGGATTCAGCTTTTTCCTTGAATTTTCCTGTGAAAGCAAATTGGTACAAAGTGTTACCTCGTTAGTACAGATAAACATACATACCGTATGCGGCAGATAAAAAAATCTATCTTGCAGAAATATATCGGCTCTTTCTTAGAAACTAAAGTGGATAGTCACATTCCTCTTGATCACGATCTCAATTTAATTCTATGCCCTTGCACATAAGATGGTAGAGAAAACATATTAAAAATGAATAAGTTACATTTTATTAGACCTAAATACTTTTTATGCATTTTAGATGCACAAGACAAGGCATTTCAAGAGCATGCACTGATTTCTCACTACCAGTGATCCACATCATTCAAAAGCTGATTATTTTGCTGGACTCATGAATTGTTTGATGCCCTGTGGGTTGTAAGCTGAGCCAGCCAAAAACAGACAACCAAGAAAACCAACCAAAGCCTTACTAAGGGCAACCAGAGAATTAAAACAAACTTTGAGATTCCTGTGTTATGATTTTACGTAAAGTGAGGTGAAGAAACTGCCCACAAAAACATAGCTTGTAATAGTGGCTTTACATGGCACTCACCATCTCCGAGAGGATCTAAAGTATGAATCATAAGCTGAAAGATGGTATTTCTCATGGTGCTGTTGTGTAAAGAAGCTGAGCTCCCCCCTCGCTGAAGGGATGGCTTCAACTGAGAAAAAAATGGCTAAGGTCACAATAGTTACTCCAAATGCATGTCAAGATGTTTGCTCTTACAAAAGCATGAATATGATGCAGAACTTTTTCATGATGCTGTAATGGACGGAACTGCAGATGAATAAATAAGATAAAAAAATAAACAGATAGTCAAAATGCACAATGAGATGACAGCGTACAACCAACTCTTCGTTTTGGATGCTTGTTTAGTTCTTTTTACCTTTAACCGATTCTTGTCCTCAGGAATAGGAGGGGCAATCTCTTCATCTTCCCCATTTGTCTGCGTGCAACAATGTTTTTTTTAGTGATAATGTTTCGTTGGTAAAGATAGGTCAAAGTTATTTCATTTTTGGTAGAATTTAATAAGCATCCATATTGCAATTTTATTTATGTAAAGCTAAAACCAACATTAACTACAATTAACCTTTTACAGATGTAAAGTTTCATTTTTGGATACAAGATCAAGTCACAGTACAACTCATCCAAATAAAACTAAGACTTTAAACAACGTAATCATGTTAACTTGAAGTAAAGCACATCTCAATTACATTTACCAAGGATAAAGACGATATATGTTGATGCTACAGTTTGTGCAGAGCTGTAGCTCCTCAAAGGATTAGTTTGAAGTGGCTGATCAGCTTTGGTTCATCGAGGCCTGTACTGCAAGTTTACCACATGATCTACATGATTACATTAGCTTTAGCACATACGAACATTTTCCAGAAACAATCAGTGCATGTGATGCTGATAGCAATAGTGAATGAGACGTTTGTCAATTAGGCGTTGAAGCATTATTTTTCCAAGAATTACAAATTAGAACTGTATTTTAAATCTTTGGATTAATTATAAAGATCATGTTCATTTGGTAGCATAAATCTATGTACTTTAAACCATATTTTATTAAGTCAGTGCTCACCTTTTCAGGTTCTTCCACTGCAATAACTTTAACAATCTTCTTGTGTTTGTGGAGTTGGGTCTTGAATGCTCGCTCCAGTTGCACATTGTATTTCATAAAGATGACATAGCAAGAGTAACCAGCCACCAGCATCATACTCTCCCACCACATTATTACATTATCCAAAAAGAAGATGATCAGCATGATGAGGTCAAATATGTAGAAAGATACATCTCTGAAAAGTGGCCACCAGGTCAGATGGAGAATCTCGCGAGAAAACAAAGCACACATTCCTATCACAAACAAAATGTTGAAAACAGCTGAACCAACAATTGTGCCAATCCCCACATTACTATGGGCTATAAAGACGCCAATCAAGGAGGTGAAAAGTTCTGGTGCGGAACCTCCTGCAGCCATGAACGTTGCCCCCGCAACATCATCTGAGATGGCCAGTTTGTCTGTGATAACCCCAAGCGCAGGTACAAAGAATTCATCACAGACTATTGCAAGAGACACAAACATGTACAACATTCCCAAAAGGTGGAGAATCACCCATCCTCGCCTCCGATCTTCAATTGAGAAGATATCTTCTGGGTATTCGCCCTTGGCATGTGTAGCTGAGCCAGGTGATGCAGGAGTAACTGTAGTTACTGGGGGAACTGGTGTAGGGGTCTGTGCTGGTGGTTCAGGGGCCACATAAATGCAATGGACAATCGCTTGCTTTGTGGTTGGCACCAGTGGAGTTTCAGCATTGGTAGATGTTATAACATCTGTTGGTGTGTCAGCATTTCTGCTTATTTCTGTGACTGCATCCATGTGATGTCCCACAGTCATCTCTGGTGTCGTTTGATCTGTGGGCTGTATTTCATGTGTTGGTGTAGAAAGTTCTTCTAGTGATCTGGAGTCGGCTGTAGCCTCACCCTCAGTTGAACCTTCACCAAAATCCTCTCCAATCTGAGGCATTGGCAAAGGCCCATGCAATCGGGCACTTATGGTCAGCTGATAGAGGGCGCATAGGAAAACTCCCGACAGAAGAAACAAAATCCGGCTTAATTGCAGTCGTTTTCTTCTTGTACAATACATCTTCCTCCTGAGCAGTGTTGCTGGTGGCTAAGTGGAACTAGGCAGCATAAAAAGAATTTTGGTAAAGTCCAGCTCTCTCCACAGCACACCATGGGGTAACAAATTTCAAAACTTCAGTGGAAGGATTCATGTCAGCTCATCATCTCTGTGGAAAACTAAGCCTAAACACCAAGAAAAAGATTTTAAATATTTATGCATGCACTCAAATCCCAACATTGTGTCTTTGTAGAATTTTGTAACTATGCTGACAGCGGTTTACTCAGTGTTAGTACAATGCATGTCAAAACAGACCTACATATCAAAATGGAAAATATCTACATGCAAATAGCTGCAAACCAACAGGGAAGGTCATACTGTATGAGCATGAATTAATGTTCTTATCAAATCCTACAACAAAGAACTGTCATTTTAGTCCCAAACTGGCTTACCATAAATTTAAAATTTTGATAAATCAGCAGTTGAAAAATATCCCAAAGATTGTTAGATGTTAAAGCTCGAACAAAAACTGGTGGCAATGACCAAAGGGTTATGTAGGACAGAACAAGTCTTCACAATGGATCAGCATAATACTTAACACCTGAAGTCTTCTAAGAGGATTACACACATTGTCTTACTCTCACTTCATTACAATAGCTTGGTAACAATCAATACGATACCATTTTAAAGTAATAAAGTAAAGTAAAAATATAGCATCATGATATGTAGCAAACATTTTTACAGTTTGTAATAAACATAATCTTTGTATAGTTTAAAATATAATTCGCAGGATGAGTTCAGAGATATAAAACATAACGTAAAATATTTGTGGCAAAAAATCCAATGTGTCGTTCCTTTTGCAAAAATAGGGAAAAGTATGTTATTGTTTTTGCACAATTAGCGTTAAGAAATCCCTTTTCAACATATGATGCATCCACCCAGAACAAGATGATGATGCACAACACAAATTGCATTTCATTTAAGATTTGGTTCAGTTGTTGGTGGTAGGCATTTGGTGAGCGTGCCACAATGTTCATAATATTGAGAGTTTTGAAAGGTTCCACTACTTTCTATTAGATTGAAAAGCAAAACTTGAATTTATTCTGCCATGAGCGGAACATAGAAAAGAAAACCATCATTTTTTACCATTAACTTGTTGGTTTACATGGTTTGTTTTTTCAATCTATTTACTGTCCAATTAAGGCGATTTTTTTCTCAACTATGGAAAACATCTACTGTACCTCCAGTGCACAGAATAGGGGATTTTGCAGTAGATACATTTAATGTAGAAAAAAATGAGTATCGTCACTCATGGTTTTAGAAAAGCTTTCCTTCTATTTTTTGGAAATGCTCATCTTAAGGTTTTGTTTTAGCTCTGAATCTTTAAAGGTTATCTTTATTAATTTGCTATTAAAACAAACAGGGGTTTTATCATCCTATTTATTTTTTTATTTTGTCAAGCTGAAATGGTGGAGGCCAACCTAAAAGGTATACAGCCTAATTGGATTTCAAAAGCTCTTTTTTTTTCTTCTTCCTGGGGTCAATTTCTGAAAAATCCTTTTGCGCTTTTTAGAAATTCAATATACACACATGTTTCATCTCATGAGCGCAAATAAATCATTGATGTCACAGACAAGCTAACTTTGCAAGTCTGTCTTGCTGGTTTTCTTTGGATATTCAGCATTGGAGGAAAGGTGTGTACAGTGTTGAAGAGTCAGTTCTACCACAATTTATTTATTGTTTATTGTATCAGTTAATATTAAAGTAAATATTAAGTATATAATGGTGTAAAATATGTTAATGAAATTTCAAAACCAACATTTGAAGAATCTTTTATTTTGAAATATGAAGATTTTGATCAACAATTAAATCTAAAGATTCTTTCTCGATGTGTTCTTTTTGTATTAGGTTGGAACAATTATTGTCTGAGACAATAAATTGATGGTTTTACAATTTGAAAGTGAAGACTTGAACAGTAACCCCAAAAGCATTAAACTGATATGCGCAAATAGTTGATCTTTATGCTTTCACTCTATTAAACATTCACAAACTTTTTTATTGATTTTTCTTTCAAATAGCAAAATATCTTTGGTATTTTATGTAAAGAGAAACTGTGAGATGAATATTTAGTGCTTTATTATGTAATTTACACAAATGACTATGTTGGCAATCATCAAAAAATTAAAGTCTCACATTCAGTTAAATGATTGAGGTTATTGTAATAAACATTCTTTAAAGAAGAGGCATACTATTATCTTCTACAATAAGGCTTCAGTAGACATGTTTTACTTAAATGCTAAGTAATTAAATACTCTTAAGTAAGTAATCTAAGAAAAAAATTTCTAGACACAAAACATTTAAAATATTTTATTAGATATGAAACAAAAAGTTACATGAAGAAGATACATATATATTAATTGCATACAAATTACTAATTTATGATTACAGTCCCGCTGAAACACAAAATTCCCTATGAGTGGGATCAATAAAGTACTTCTGATTCTGACATTTTTGGCAAATCAAGGACATCCCAAAAACAATGTGTTGGCGAACGCATATCCTGTCTGCATTCATTCGTCTTCAAAACCGCTTATCCCTAGCAGGACCATAACGGTCACCACAGCTAACAGGGGTCAATCTCGGCTAAATACAGCTGGTAGGCGCAGTACACCCCAAACAACTCACCAGTCTGTCGAAGGGTCACACTCAGGCAACCAGTCACAAACTCATTCCTTGGGGCAATTTCACAATAGCCAATTAACCTCAGATGCATGTTTTTGGATGGTGGGAGGAAATTTGAGTACCTTGAGAAAAGCCACACTTACATGACGAGAGAACATGCAAACGCAACACAGAAAGGCAAGAATTCCATTCCCCACCCCACCGAGGACTCAAACCCCTGCCATTGTAGCTGTCAGGCCACAGTTGTAACCCCTTCACCACCATGCATGCAAAAATGATTATATAGTATGTGTACATATACATATCTATATATTTTTAAGGGAGCGTGTTACATATTACATATGTTGATACAGCTCAACCGTTATTTAAAGCATAATTCTTGATGCAAAATAAAAAATGTTTCATCCACACCCACAAGTCAGACATTTACTCATTTTTGATGCTTCTTAATCTAATAAAAGCCTATAGGGTGTGCCTCTGGAGCATATTTTGCAGCCAATAGGTTGCGTACACTCGTCACACATTGTCTCTCTGTGTTGCTCAACAATAGAATGGCAAACACTCATGCTGCAGGGCAGACAATAAAACGATACGCAAACAATACACTAATAATGACAAAGAGAATGTAAAGAGAAAGCATGATGGAACTAAAAACTCGAGTCATTTTCCACTTGCACAATACAATGGAGATGACAGCAAAAAAAATCATAACAAAGAGAAGCATTATGGCACAAACAAGGCCATTACTGGTAACAATCGCAGGACTGAAACCATGAAGGCATGAGAACAGAAGCCATGCCAAAGGCAAGCTACAGAAAAGAAGAGAAAAAATATTTTAAATTGCTTTTTTTTCTGGTCCAGTTAGTATTTATTATTTGGAAACTCAGGTTGTTGACTCACCTCATTGTGATTTCAAAGATATTGGCACCAATATTGTTGGACACAACCATGTCCCCCAGTCCTTTTCGAGCCACTATCACACTAATGATGAGGCCAGGGTTGGAAACTACTCCTACAAGAAAGTGCACGACATGCCAATCCCCAAAAGTCTCTCCAACCTACAGAATTATTAGCTAACCGTTAGTAAGACCATCAGATAAAATTGATTTAATTTTTTTATTCAACACATCGCTGTCCATGCAGATCTCACCTGGTGAGCCCACCATGTGCTCAAATAAGAGAAGACAACGATCCAAAAAATAGACATTAGAAAAGTTACAACGAAGAATTTTCCGCATTTCTGTGAGAAGAAGGAGGGATCAAAACATTAAATTCAAACGTTGCATTTATCAAAAAAGTTTCATTTCTGTCTCACCTGTTTGCGAACATCTGGAATTGTGAGCCACAGAGGAAGGATGATGGGAAACAGAAAAAGAAATCGGACTTGTTTGCACCTGGAGTTGGGCCAACGGAAAACTAGATGCTCATCATTGTCTTGCTGCTCCACTTTATTTGTACCATCATCTTTTTCACTGAGACCACGGCTGATCCTACCACTATTATCTACATCACAGTCTTCCAGCCTCAGAACACCATGTCTTTCAGAAAGCCTGTCCATCTCTGGGTCCTCTGGCTATAAACGTGTAAAACGTATTTGTTCAGTAACTTTCACCAGCATTTTTCTAACACAACTGTACCTAAAAGTATCATACTTTCCATTTTTATGCATACACTTTCTGACCTTGTATCTTCCGATTCAACTAAATCCTTCACTTTGCTGACCCCAACAAATTTCTTCTATTTAATCTTGTGAATTTACAATGATTTGAGAGAAATTTAAAAGTATCCGGAAGGAGAAAGTGACTGATTCATTAAAATCACATCCAATCAACACTGAGCTAAACTTATCTAAATAAATGGGTACATTTACTTTTCATTTGCTTTATATTTTAATACTTAAAAAATATTGATTTTGGAACAAAAATATAACTTGATGTTAGAACTTACCATTTTATTTTCTATGGTCATGTCCTTGTTTGTCATGCACTTTTGTTGGCACACTATGTTCTTGAAGGCTTTCTCTGCTTGAACATTAAATTTCATAAAGCTCACGTATAGAACATACAAAATGATGAGAATCAGACTTTCCCACCACGATATAACACTATCCAGGTAGAAAATTGTTAGAAAGATGAGATCAAATGAATAAAAAGACACATCTCTGAAGACTGGCCACTTTGTGAGAAGAAGATTGTCTTTAGAACAAAATCCACACATACTAATCACAAACAAAATGTTGAAAACTGCTGGACCAACAATTGAGCCAAACTTTACAGGATTTGAACTAATGGATGCTCCTATTAATGAGACCAAAAGGTTTGGGAAAGATCTTCCTGCAGCCATAAAAGTAGCTCCAGCAACATCTGCAGAGATGGCTAACTTACTCATAATAACATTCAATGCAGGGACAAAGAAATGATCACACACAAGAACCAGAGACAAAAACATATAGACTAGGCCAAGGATATGCAAGATGACCCATCCTTGTTGACGATCTTCAACAGAGAAGAGAGCTGCAGGAAATGGGTTGTTTACATTCACCATGGAGACAAGGGGTGTTTGGGATGGTACACACGTGGGAAAAGAGAGATTTTCACCCATATCAAATTTCAAATCAATCGATTACGATCAATCGTTTATAAACAGGGCTGCAAAGATTAAGTAAAATTGCTTTTCCCAACTAAAGAGGGAGATAAATAAATGCCAAATGTTTTTTTTTGTTGTAACTTTCTTGATCCGTGAACCTAGGATTAAAAAAAAAATAGAAAAAAGGTATAGTTTAGTGAAAATTATAATGTTAGTGAAAGTTAATAAAACTTATTTTCCAGCATCATTAGTATTAATGTGATTATTTAAAAGCATATAAACTAAGATTTGCTCCTTTGATAATGTCTTTTTTTCCTTTCTTTTTTTTAATAAAACATAATTTTTCTTCTTTTCATAGAATTACTGATAAAAAAAGAAGAAAAAAAAGAACTTACATCAATCCAAGGCTCGTGTCTCTTTGAGAAAAAACTATTAAAAAAAAGTTTTACAAACTTTTTGTGCATCGATTCTCTTACGCCGAGGGTTAAAAAAATGCCCCTCCCTACTGGCCATTCTCTACCAATTAGAAAAACATGTTTGTCCCACAAGTACGTTCTATTACAATTGATCTATAAGTTATTAACTAATCGTATAATTTAAAAAAACTGACCCTGTGCTGTCCAACTTCCACAATTACATGGATAAAATATAATTATTTAAATTACATTGTAAATCGGAACTAATATTTTTGTGAGTTAAAGTACCCGGATGGACTTTTATGATGCACACTCAAAACTACAACGTTAAAATAATATTTAAAAAAACAACAACACGGGCGAGATTTTTTAAATAACAAATTTGATTTCTAATTTGTTATTTTTAACGGCTAATGGACCTTTATTTTTATTGAGAAAAACTGTTGCATTTTCTGATTTTATTGACTTTTTTCCGTTACTTTGCAAAATGCCAACGTTAGCAGCAGCTAGCCTTCCTGCGCTAACATGATCCTGATTCATAGTATTGTTGCTGTCATAGTGAGAGATAATTAATAATCAAATCCTTGCAGGGACAACTATCACCGCGGTGTTGATTTTATAGTGACAGATTTGAATATTCGTTTGATTTAACAGAACATAGGAAGAGTACAGCCATGCCTACAGTGATATTGATGGACGTGTCTCTGTCCATGACAAGGCCAGTGTCATTAGATGGAAATGAAGAGTTTCAGAGGAAAAATCTGGCTGTTCATGGACTTAACATGTTGTTTGAACATATGGCATCTAACTATCGCCTTGAGTTTACGGCTCTGATGGCTTTTTCTTCACTCTGGGAGTTGTTGGTGCCTTTCACAAGAGATTACAATGCCTTACAGGTACAGGTTGATGTATTTGATGCAAGTTAAATTAGCTTGTAATCCTTTTTAAATTGTTTAGTTTTACATTCTTATTTTTTTGTGTAGGAGGCTCTGGGTTCCCTGGAGGATTATGATAAGACGTGTGTTGAATCAGCTCTAAATGGAGTCAGTAACGTTGTCCAACAGGAGTGGGGCAGTGCATGTCCCTGTCAGGTAAGTCAGCAAGACCTGTTCTAATAAAACTTTTATATCAGTGTAGGTATTGGAAAGACTCTGGTTTCCATTCAGTCGTCTTCACCATATCTCGTGCTGGGTCATGGGGTCATCATCTCCAGACGGGAAGCCCGGGCTTCTCTCACCCCGGCTGCATCCTCCAGCTCAATCTGGATGATCCCGAGGAGTTCCCTGGCCAGCTGTGAGACATAGTCTCTCCAGCAGGTCAGGGACTGCCTCTGGGTCTCCTCCTTGTGGGACGTACCTGGAACACCTCACCTGCGAGGTGTTCAGAACCACCCTAAACAGATCCCCCAACCACCCCATCTGGCTTCTCTTTACTCAGGAGCAACAGCTATACCCTGAGCTCTTCCCAGATGGCAGAGCTTCTCACTCTATCTCTGAGTGAGAGCCCAGCTACCCTGTGAAGGAAGTTATTTTTGGCTGCTTGTATCTGCAATCTTGTTCTTTCGGTCGGCATCCACAGCTGGTGACCATACGTAAGGGTAGGAACGTAGATTGACTGGTAAATCGAGAGCTTTGCTTTTTGGCTCAGCTCTTTCTTCACCAATGCAGCATCCTGATTATTGCAGATGCTGCACCGATCCATCTGTCGATCTCCCACTCTAGTTTATTAGTTAATATTATAGTTTACATTTTACTCAATGGAAATATTTAAACTTTTCTGCTGTTAATATTTGTCAAACTAACTCTATTTCATTCGTAAACTAGTATGCTGCATTTAAACTGTTTGGCTGACAAAGAATAATGGCAACAAGTACGTGAAATCCCTCATTCTTCCAGGAGTGATCTATCATATAAATGGTATTGTCGAATACTATCAGATTGAAAATGATTTCCAGATGGAAATCAAGTGTATCATCAAATACACTGTTCAGGAGACAACTTTGAAACCTTTTCCTCATTTTAGAATATCATTAATACACTGTTTGCCTCTATAGATTTTTAGAATGTTCTTATGCTACAATGTAAACAAATACCTGTCTACTTCATATACTCATGCACTATCCTGGTTTGTCCTGTAGGTGGTACTAGTAACAGATGGATCTCTTGGGATTGGAAAGGGCTCCCTAAGACACTCTCTCCAAACTCTGAAACAGCGAGGGGATGATAAAAAATTCCCACTTCCTTTCCCTTTTCCCACTAAACTGTTCATTCTGTGTGTAGCCAATGAAGAAGAGGTACGCAGCTACATCTATTTGTTTGCTAATCTCATATTTGATCAAAGTAAATCTGATCCATTGTGAATAAGTCTGATGTGTAATTAAAGTTCGTAGGACGTATCTTTTCATCGTTTTGAGTTTCTACTTTGCTAGATCATTTTCACATGGCACATCTCCAGTATTAAATATGTTTGTAGTTGCAACTGACTGATGCCATGGACAACTTGGAGGAATTGCTTCGTCTCAGTGGAGGGGATGGACAGATCTTCACCATGGATGGACCACTTTGCATGAAGAGTGTCCAAGCCATGTTTGGGTTAGTTAGTTAGTTGCTGGGAATCTTCATTAAGAATTAGATTTTGATTGTTGCAATGTCTAATGAAACAAGTTTTATCACATTTCGTGTTTATGTGTTTTTAGGAGGCTGATTGATTACGCATACTCCCCCTTTCATGCGGTCCTGCATTGTGGGAATTTGTCTTCAGATGTCCAGGTGTTCCCCCGACCCGAGCCTGTCGTGGTGGATGAAGAAGTGGAGCCCATGCCGAGGACAGTCAGTACAGGTGCTGAAAGGATTTTACTCATCACAATAGAAGTTTTTTTTTTTTTTTTTTGTAAATTTCTATTTCTAAGCCCTTTTGGGTATATCTTTTCAGATTTGGAAATTGTAGGGTTTGTCGAAATTGCCGACATATCCAGTCCTCCTGTGATTTCCAGGCACTTGGTTCTTCCGATTGCTGTCACCAAAGGTCTGTTCTCGTCTTTTTTTTATTTAATTGCTTCAAACAAAAGTACAAGTTCTTCCTAAAGAAATTAAAAAGAAAACTGCAAGTCTTTAAAATAATTTTATGGCTCCTATGTGTAGAAAAAATTGACTTCTTAATTTGATACACAAGTTAAAAATAAGCCAAAGTAATTGATGGATGATGTAATGCTCTGTTTTTACTGGATGAAGATGTGGATGAAGTTGGTGCAGGAACAACAGATGAGCTTGAAGAAGAACCCTCTGCCAGCCAAATAGCAGGCAAAAGTCCTAACTTCTGTGTCCTTCTTCATGGAAGTCTGAAAGTTGAGGGGATGGTGGCACTGGTTCAACTGGGGTGAGCTGTGATAGATGATTGAGAGTCTTTTTTTTTTTTTTTTTTAGAATAAAATATTACCTCCACATTCATAAAGCACAACAATAAAATAATTATTTTGATATTTAATGGTTAAATTTCCTTTTTGTTTCCCATTTTAGGTCAGAGTGGTATGGTATGTTGTATTCTCAAGCGGATAGCAAGAAGAAGTCGAACCTGATGATGTCACTGTTTGAGCCTGGTTCAGAGCCTCTGCCTTGGCTGGGAAAGATCACACATTTAGGCCCCATTTCTGGTAACATATCTATGCAGACATAAGCTAGAAATTTACTTTATGGTTGCTGTAAAACGCAACATATTGTAGAGAAAACTCCATTTTTTTATATGGACTTTGTAATTTATATCTGGATATAGTGCTATTATTTTGCTATGTCTCTGAATGTATAGATTTGCATTGTTCTGAAATTCTTTGCGTGTTTGTAATCCAAAAGTTAAGGATTCTCGATCACACTGTTCTGATCCCTATATTTTGAATCTGGTGTTCTCAGTATTGACATTCCACAATCTTCTTTTATTTAATTTTAGAGGCTGCTGAAAATCCCTATGGAGAGGATGACAGTAAAAGCCCATTTCCTGTGCAGCCACCGGTCAAACGCAGCTATGCCCAGAATGTCACCGTGTGGATTAAGGCCAGCGGATTGCAGGTAAACCAAAATTATACTTTGATTTATTATTGAAGAATGCTTATTGAATTACAATTGTTTTAAAAAAACCTGGATCAGTACAAGTTAATTAGACAATGATTATTTTTTGGCAAGTACGACAGCTAGTTTCTAACTTTTCACACACATTCATTTGGCAACTCTTCAAAAAAACTGAAGTTGTCTTTTTTCCTTAATTTTCATTGTAGCCAAGTTGAATAAATTTGTCAAAGAGTTTAACATTTCTATTACTGATACAGAATTACATACATTGGTCAATTAAATTGTAGATACTTAAGATCTCGAATAAAAAATAATACAATAACCTAAAGTACATTATGCATTTTTTTTCTCTTCAGGTGAATAGAGCTGTTAAATGGTCTTAGTCATGCTATTACTCACTGAACAGATTTTCCCCTACCACGGATACCATTTTCATACAGAAAATGTCTTTGGCAACTCATCATGTATTTTTTATGCAGACCGATGTTCAGAAGATTCTAAGGAATGCAAGAAAATTGCCGGATAAAACTCAGACCTTTTACAAGGTACATTTAACTTGGGGTAGTTTTTGGCAATGTTAGAAAATGTTTCTTTCAAAGTAAAGTTCATCTTTGAATCCTTTGACTCATCAGGAGCTGAATCGTCTGCGAAAGGCTGCTTTGGCGTTTGGGTTTTGGGAGCTTTTGAAGGGAGTGGCCGACTTGTTGGAAAGGGAGTGCACCATGCTGCCGGACTCAGCCCATCCTGATGCTGCTTTCCAACTTACCCATGCTGCACAGCAGCTCAAACTTGCCAGCACTGGTGACTCTCAGTACGCAGCTTTTGATCACAACATTGCTCCCATGCATACGGATTTCTCAAGCTGAGTCAGTGTAACTGAACAGAAGATTAACTAACAGTGTGTCTGGGACTGATAAGAGAAGCCGTAGATTTTTCTAGAAATTTTGTAAATTTGTTTGTCTCACAGGTCAATGAAAATGTCTGGCTACGTACTTTTTTTTAAAGGAAATGTCTTTACATTTTGTTTCACATTTACACTTCAAGTGACTAAGTGAATAAACAGAGTCAGAAATTTTTTAATAGTCGGCATAAAAGACAATTTAATTTGATTAAATCAGCACATATTTTCCTGAGTTTTGAGGATTGTTAGAAAGGAACTGTTTCATAAACCCATTAACATACAAATTAATCAATTACATTAATGCATGGTCAGTGTGTGCAGCCTTACAAATAGTCAAACACAACATTAAAAAAAAAGTTGGTCATAGAAACGAGCTTCCTCCATAGGGTGGCTGGGCTCTCGCTCAGAGGCACAGTGAGGAACTCTGCCGTCTGGGAGGAGCTCGGAGAACAGCTGTTGCTCCTCCAAGTCGAGAGAAGCCACATGGGATGGTTTGGACATTTGGTTAGGATGACTCCACGTGAGGTGTTTTGGGCAAGCCCCAACGGCAGACCCCGACTGACTGATGAAACAATGTCTCACATCTGGCCAGGGCACGCCTCGGGATCCTCCCGAGTGAGCTGGAGGATGCATACGGGGTGAGAGAAGGGTGTTGCTCCCGTGACCCGGAAAACGACTGAACGGAAAGGTTAGTTTACACAAGATGTTACATACAATATTTGTAGATAGTTAAATGACACATTAAAACTAGCTGGTGTTCATGCAGGATTGAAATGCAGGGCTATTTGGAGAAAACTCATTTTCTAAATGACTGAGTACACTGGAAACTTGATTAGGACGATGGAGAAACTGAATAACACTTCAATGACAGAAGTAAATCTCTGTTTAAAAAAAAAAAAAAAAAAGTTTAGAGAAAAAGTAGGAGTTCCAGGAATGAACTGCTTTATTTTGCCTTCCTCTTTTTGGTGCCGTATCGCTTCTGCCTTTGCTTGTAAAGGTGGCGAAAGTTTATAAAAAGCCCTGCAGATGGAAGAAACGAAAAAAAAAAAGTTTAAAGCAGTGTTTAAACTGAAACAGAAGACAAATGTTTTGAAAAGTGTTTCTTATAACTTGCCTAGAACCATAAGAGTGAGATAAGCATAGAGAGCATAGGAGAACTTGATGGGGGCACCAAGGGCTTTCGGAAGAGGAATACTGAAGAGTTTTCTTTCATCAAAAATGGGAATGGACTGGATTACTGCAACGGCTGCAGAAGATATAGACATTAATCACTTGTTGACATTTACTGTAGATATTTTAATTCTTCAGAGACAAGCGCACCTTCAGCTAAAACACCTAATGGATACAGAGGTATCCAGACGGTGTAGCGCAGCCAGGTGAGAGTTTTCCATTCTGTGTTGAGGCAGCCCAGCATGTAAAATGGATACCTGAAATTGCAGCAATATTTTGGTTTCAGGCAGAAAAGAAGCAATTCTTCTCAATTCAAATTTACTTATTTAGAATATATTTTCACTAAAGTTTTGTTTGAATAGTTGTTTTTGTGTTTTTATGTTTGCAATAATGGATTACGTTTAATATATAAAGTAAAAATACTTTTTTTTTTCCAAAAAATTGATACCTACTGCATACAGACACACACCTACCTAAAAATTTCAATGGCGCTCCACAGATAAAATACAAAGAACACAACAGGCCGGCGGTGCATCTCCTCCAAACTTCCAAATATGATGAAGAGAATAAAGTTTCTTCCAACAACCTTCAAAAAATTGAAATACTTTCAGAGCTGGTAATACAATCTAAAATCGAGATGGAGCTTTAGTTTATACCTGTATAACTGTTGGGATCACACCTGTTCGAACTACACCAAAGGCAGCATTAAGGACCTCAATGCACGCAAGTATCTGGCAGAAGAACATCACGTCCGATATTGTGTGAAATGTGTCGTAGAGCGAGTCTGAAAAAAAAGTTTTGCATATTAATTTTCAAAATCACAAAAAGTGAAACTTTACTAACCACCATGTGATACTTACCTTTACCAAAAATAAAGAGCCGTACAGTCATGTTTGCAAAGATCCATGAAAATCCAAGAAACTGAACCAGGTTGTAGGTGAACAGGAACACGTTCTTCAGGCTTATAAACTCTAAAAATAAATAAATAAGCCAAAAAGGCATAATTAAACAGATTTCAAAATTTCTTTTCATGACTAAGAATGCAAACTATTTTGAAAACGCCTAAAAATTGCTGACCCTTACCAACGTCTTTATGCTTCAAAGTCCTTGGCCTGTTTCTTCTCTCTTCCTTTAAGGCAAAACACAAAATTTTCCCAAATGTTAAGAAATTTCATCTAGCACAATAGTAAGATGTTGTAATCTGAACCACTTGTATTAAAGCAAAGTTTCCTCACTTTTTCTTGTATCTCCATCTCGGCATCTGACTCATCCAGCCAGCGATCAAAATCTGGTGCCAGAAAGACAGGTTTTCGCTCCTGCACGGTCAGTCTTTCCCACCAGCCTCGCTTTTCTTTCTTTACAGTCACATTGACCTGCCGCTGTGTTGACTTGTAGCTCACCTACGCGCAAAAAGTGCATTCAATGTACACAGAAAAAAAATCAAAACAATTGGAAAAGAGAAACATTTCATATAAATGTGTACCTCTGACTTTATTGGATGAAGAAACTCCAGGCCAAACATGTATTCGTTTTGCCCTTTTGCACCATGACCCAGGGCTGCATACAAAAATCACAAGTTGTTGATCAGAATGTTTTCACATTGCACTGTACATCATTGTTAAATATTGCTCACCTTTGAATTTAAGAATATCTCCATGCACTTGGACATCAATATCCTGCAAAAAGAAAAGACAGGGGGAGTATCATTTTACTTTAAACTATGTCTTGTGTTGTGCATTTATCACTAACTCACTCAACTTAATCATGTAAGAAGTGCTTAAGATAAATGGATCATATTTGTTTGTGAGAGCTCTAAAAGGAATGAGTGATTTCTGATTATGAGTTTAAATCTGCAGGAGGACCTTTTTACACTTATGTTAATAATAACTCAATTATGAATGATCCATTTACTTATTGTACAAATATGTTCACAAATAATATTGCAACTTGGATTTTTTTTTTTTTTGCATATAAAACACTTTACACAATGCACTCAATGAAACCCAGTGAACTGACCTTTACACACAGGAAGCTCTTTTTTTTTTTAAATCCTGAACCACTAACGCCCTACACAATTGAACAGGTCAAACCTGATCTGGACTGAACTAAGTTTCTTTTACATCAACCTTAAAAGATCTTTGTTTTCTAACGATCCAACTGTGCAGCAACTTTGCAAAACTTACAGCCTTGATTTGCAATCATTTACTATGTAAAGTAAAAGATAAAGCTGTAGTACATGAGGAAAAACAGACACAAACCTGAGCATCTGTCAGCTCCACTCGCAGGTAGATCTCTTCATGGCGTTGAGCCCAATAAACAAGAGGTGTAAATATCATTGCAAACTTTTAAACGACGGTTGATTTTAAAATAAACGGATCTGACAGATTAATGAATGAAGCCACCAGGCTACATGCTAACACCCCGGAAGTCTTTCACTGATAAACCAGAATATTCCGCTGATGCGTAGCGACGTAAACGTCGAGGGTTCTCCCTTCTGATTGGCTAATGGTTAATGTTTACGGAAGTGTTACTTGAAGCGTGTGATGACAGTTAGTAAAGCTAGTTATTTAGCTTGTGCTAAGTTAATATGCAAACAGATAATTATAATTCATCTCTTAAAGATGATTTGTTTAAATCTTCGGGAACATTTCGGGTTCTTGTTGGTGTAACAGGAAGTGTTGCAGCGTTAAAACTTCCTACTTTAGTTTCACAACTTCTTCAGGTTCCTGGGGTGAGTTCATATTTTACACAATGTCTAACAGGAACTAACAAAAATTAAGTTAACTTCTTGAAAATATGTTTCGATTCATCAGGATACTGACTTATTTTAAAGGTAGAACAAACTTCTTCTTTCGGCATTTCTCTTCATGGGTCGCCACAACAAGTCAGTTTCTTTCATCAGTTCCATCCAGCTTGTTCCAAAGGTATAACAAACTGATTCTCCAAAAGTTGCAGAATCAGCCACAGGCAAATTAAGGTGGCCTGGTGAAAACTCATGGAAAGAAAAGGATGCTAAAGTTTATCTGAAATGTCTAGAGACATATTGATGGGTTTTAAATAAAGCAGACCTATTGCCTATTTGGGCGGGAAGAGAATGAGATTATAAGGTTTTGGATCATTCATAACTGTTAGAGCCTTCCATCAGTTGTTGCTTCATTTTGTAGCTATTGATATAACCACCATGTTACTACCGATTTCTTCTTTACTCCCCAGTTTCCTCCAGATCCTATCATTCATAAATGTTAAAACCTTCTTTCACAGTTGTTAATCCACTATGTAGCTGTTAATACAATGACCAGATTCTACTGATCTCCTCTTCCTCCTCCAGTTTCCTCTAGATCTAAGGAGTGACCCTGGCCTCCTTGAAGCTTCCTCAAGCAGCAGTAACTCCCTAAATGATTCTCACACCCGGGAGTCACTCCAGGCCAAACAAAAACCTTGAACAGTCATTTTTTTATGCCCATGAGGGGATTTAAAATGTGTCATGCTAAATGCTAAAGATTCTGAAGAAATCCAGATTTTATTTACTACAGCCTTAGTGTGTTATTACAATTACACCATAATGACACTTCATTACACTATTGTTTCTGTGAATAAAGAAGGGATCTGAGTGAACTTGTGGCTCAAGAGGAAAATGTAACACCTTTTTTAAAAAGATCATTTCAACCTAAATTGCAACTGTCTCAAAATCCAAAGAGATACAAAACAGTTTTTCAGTAATTACATCAGAATTTTATCTATTGTGACTCATTTAACTTTGCCTGTTGTTTCTTTCGTCAACGTACGTCTGAGTTACAAAGCTCTGACTGTAGAATATACGCATGCTAAAATATGCTAAATAGTTTCGACATTTATTTTATTTCAGAGGTTTCACTTTTCAGGGTCGATCACGTCTCTGCATAAAAATTGAAACAATAAAGCGTATTCACATTTTAAAATGTAACTGACGTTGCAATAAATTCAAACGTTTTGGGAGTAAAGAATGTCCTGTGTGAAACCCTATTCACAATTTAAAATCTTACTGTCATTGCAACAATTACAAGTGTTTCGGGAGTGAAGAAAGCCCCATGTGAAACCCTGCTTGTAAAATGGGCACTGCGGCATTGGCTCCTCTTTGTTTCATTTAGCAGTAAAAAGAAGGTGATTGCTAATCTCTTTTTTCACTATACACAATGCACTGTCTGTTAGCTCATGCCAGATAAATGTGAGTTAAGATTACTAGAAATGACAGCTAGAGAAGATAAAGGGTTCTTTTTACATGTATTTTTCCCAGGAGTTAGAAAAGCTAAAAGATTCCTCTTAAGATTAATGTGAGTTTGTACTGTCTTGTTTCTGTTCCTCAGGTTGATGTAAGAGTGGTCACTACAGAGCATGCCAAACACTTCTACAATCCAGCAGAAGTGTCAGTAAAGATCTACAGTGACAAAGATGAGTGGGAGGTAATAAGCTGGTTGCAAATATAAAGTCACAGTTTGCTACCAAAATATTGATAGGAGCATTGAAGCTATCCGTGTATAAATCAGCACACTTCTTTATTTTTTCTGAACCTCTTTATTCCTAATGGGATTATGGAAGTTGCTGGAGCCTATCCCGGCTGATTTCAGGCAAGAGGCACATACATTCCTAAGGGCAATTTCATAGCGGCCAATTAAGCTACCACACGTTTTTGGAGAGTGGGAGGAAACCAGTGAAAACCAACGCATACACAGGGAGAACATACAAACTCCACACAGAAAGGCCAAAATGTCAAGACTCTATTCCAGACCGTCTTGCTGTGAAACCACTGAGTCAGTATATTTGTTGGTCTATACTCCAGTGGTCCATGAACCCTGTCCTGTTTTTAAGGTGATGTGCAAATCTAGTAATTTCTTAACCAAGACCAAGTTGAAGAACTTACTGTGTGACATAAATTGTTAATTTGCTACTGGAAAAAATATAAAATTATTTTAAAAATGTGCACGGAAGAAAGTCAACAAAGATCTCAAAATACTACAGGTATATTTGTGTATTCACAAGCTGAAGTTATTGAAAAATATGTCTTTCACTAATTATTTGCCAAATACTGTGCCTTTTTTCTTAGCTTTGGACACAAAGATCCGACCCTGTGCTTCACATTGAGCTGAGAAGATGGGCAGACCTTTTTCTCATTGCCCCACTTGATGCCAACACTCTTGGAAAGATTGCTTCTGGTTTGTGTGACAATCTTCTGGTGAGAAAATGAAATTATTCCACATGATGTAACAAACCATTTTACGTAGAGTTTACCTAGAACTATTTTTGTTTATTAAACTTTATTTATTTCAGACATGTGTAGTGAGAGCCTGGGATGCTAGTCGGCCTCTTCTTTTCTGCCCAGCCATGAATACAGCCATGTGGTTGCATCCCATAACAGCTCAGCAGGTGTCCAAACTGAAAGAGTTTGGCTATGTGGAAATCCCATGTATCTCTAAGAAGCTTGTTTGTGGAGATGAAGGTAGGTTAATGTAAAGATTATAATTGAATAAATATATGTGTGTGTCTGTACTTTCTGATACTCACTTAAATTCATTCATTACTTTTATGAGTTGCTGGTATTAGCAAATTATTTCTTCTTTTATTTCCTCTTTTTTACAGCAAGTATGTTGAATTGCCCAACATACTTGTTCTAGTTGTACCATCTCCATTTACGTAATTAAAAGTTATTCATTCCACTGTATCTGGTGACATCAGAGTTTCTGATTAAGATATGATGTCATTACCACATTCCTATATTTAGTTTGTAGTTTAAGTAAATGAATTGAATTTTCTAGCTTTGCTCTCTTTATTAAACTATTTACATGAAGTTGTAGAAGTAGTTTGCCAACAGCAAAATTAGTTTAGATTACATGTCAGGAATTACAGACCTGTGTGTCCACTGTCCTGGTGGTTTTACAACTTGTCCTGCTGCACAGCTCTCTGAAATGCTAATCTTTATTGGCTGTGGGAGAACATCTGAAACTTACATGGTCCCAGTAAAACTGAACCTTTTCTTTTTATAGCAGATCAAAAGAGTAGCAAAGGTGACTTAAGTAACTTTTTTTTGTAACAAATATGACTGAAAAAGAAAAAAATCCACCTCCATTTTTAAACAAGGGCTAAAATTAGATTTAGAGTTTTTTTTTTACAGAGTTTTTGAAGTGATTCTGAATTCAGTCACACACACACTGTCATTACAAAACAGTTCATTTGAGACTCAGATTTACTCTGAGGTGAAAAAAGAATACCTCTTGATAAAATGGCCCCTGTTTCAGATCAAACTTAACCACACAGTAAAGAAAAAGACAGATTCAGTGTGGGAGGTCACATAAACCTACTGAGTGAACTCTGTAAGCACAGCTCCTCACTAATGGTTGATGTATGTCATTAGATTACCTGACAGAGACATGTGTTTACTCACTTCACATGGCCTGTGACCATGTGACCCAGTGTGATTCATTATTCGTCTGTTACTCATCATTCCATAGTGCAGGATTCAATCTTTGTTCGTTTTTTTTTTTTTAACCTAAGAAATAAGCCTATGTTAAATTTAATATTCAACTCAATATTGGATTTTGTTCAGATTTGAGTTATTATTGTGTTTGTGTAGATCAGATCAAATCATAAATTCTTTCTAGAACTGAACTGCTCTGTTTGGAACTGATATGCTCTCAATTTACTGACTTCAGGAATTCACTGTTGGGTTGTGTTCTGATAAGACTTGAGTACACAGCATGTTGTAAACCTTTAGATTTTCAAAAACCCAGGGCACAGATTAATTTTGCATTTGTCATTTGATTAGTTTTTTTGTACATCTTCTTATACTGCACCTTCCACTTTCCATGTTTCCCTTTGTTCTAACAGGAATGTACAAATAAAAAAGTGAAAACTTTGCAATTTACTAATCCGTAAATTTTGCTTGACAGGTTTATTATCTGGAACCAGATGGTTCGTTTGTTGTTTGATTACAGTTTATTCCTGCTTAGAAAGTGGTGAGGCATTGTATTTATATATTTAGAATAGTTGTAAACTCATATTACGTATAACTTTAAAATTTTCCCCTTAGAACCCTATCATACCATATAAACATACCAAAGACCAGCAGGTTTGGGGTGCTACACCATCTATCAATCATATAAAACCTATGGGCTTTGCTTGCCACTGAGCTGATTTGTAGGGGGGAAAGTAAGTTCCTTCCATCCGTTCATTCATCTTTTGACCTTCGTTGATTCAGGTTAGGTCGTTGGGGGCAGCTACTTAAGTAGAGGACCTTAATCTTCCCTCTGCGAGTCCCCCTAATTCCAGCTCATGGGGAATCTGACGTAATTTCAAAACCAGCCAGAAAACATAGCCCACCTAGTGTGTCTTAGACTTCCCTTTTAGTGGAAACTGTTATGAACATTTCAACAGGACTGAGGCCAGAAACTTTCAGGCCTGACGGCCTTACCTGACTCTTCTCACTGCAGAGAAGCAGTAGTCCTGCTCTGACCCCTTGTCTAATGACTGTGTCCTCACCAAGTCCAAGGAAGAGTGTAGCTACTTTACAAAGAAAAACAACTAATTTTGGCTACTTTTATCCACAATCTCATTCTTTCTGTTACTGCCCACATTGTAACCTTGGTTGAGGCAGCGAATGTTGCTAAACTGGTGAATGGAGAGTTTTTTTTTTTTTGGCTCAGTTTCATCTTAACCCGACATGCCAATATACTGTGCATCACATCAGGGCTGCGCCAATTTCCCTCTACATTCTTCTTTCATGAACGAACAAACCCCTAAAACACCAGAACTCTACTCCTTGGGTAAGACCCATGATTCATAGGTACCACAGTTTAAATCGTTTCCTGATCACACATGCAAGCAAAAAAAAAGAAACAAAATGTTCATCTTTTTACAACCTGCCTACTTTTTTTGTTAAAAGTGACATACAAAAGTTGTGTTTTTAAAGTTGCAAAAACTGTTTGTGAAAAAGAAAAAAATGGCCAGGTGTTTTTTTTTTTTCTGATCACGCAACTACACTTATCTTCAAATGTTTTAGATTCATTTGAATCAGAAAAATCTGATAAAACTTGCACCGTCTTTTTGGAAAAACTACAAAAAGACAAAGAAAAAAGAAAACTTGTGAATTTTCACTTGACTGCAAGTCTGTTATTCACAGGTCAATCCCCACCTGCACCTCTCCTCCCTTAATACACTCCAGTTCGGTCACAAATCATTTTTAATTTGCCCGACTAAATGCTATCATACTTTCTGCTTGTCTTTTCACCTGTCAAGTCCTATCTGTTTGGCTGCACATCTGTCTCTTAAGCTCAAAGAAGGGTGCATCACAGATGGGCTTTCAAAGGTTCAAGGACTCTTATTAAAGACATTGTTGTTAGTCATCAATGCAGAAAAAAAATCTAATTGTATTCATACTACAAACGCATAAAAGGTTTTGCTCTAACAAAATCAAAACAGCAAGAACATATCAAGTGTATTTAAAAAAAAACACATTCATTACAATTTGAATTAAAAAATTGAATGAAGATGAATTTGGCTTCTTGTTTTGTTGCTCCACAACTTTTTTTTTTTCTTCAACGTATAACGTGTTTTTTTTCTATCAAACGTTTTTGCAGGGAAAGGCGCCATGGCAGAGGTAGCCACCATAATCAGTGTTGTTGAACAGTACCTTCAGAGACCAGATGAGTCACTATCAAAAGAATGAACTTTACTTCAATACGACAAACACCTAAGGCCGAAAGAATTGAAAGACTTGTCTTTACAAGTTCTTATTCCTGAAATACGACAAATTTCTTTTCTGTCTTATTTTCTTGAGAAATGGGTGTGTGTCAGATTTTAACTGCTCTGCTTTGCAGAGAAAACATTTCTCTACTGTGTGATTTCTCACATGATTAAGACTGGAACTATGTATACAAATATATACATGTGTATACAGATACGTGAATGTATAGATGTACACATATGATTTTAAAACTTGAAATACTTAACCAGTTATTTCGTGTTGGATCTTATAATGTTGCAAGTAATAAATATTGTTTTAGAAAATACTTTATCCTCACTTTTTTAAAATTATTTTAATCCAGTGGGTTTTTTTTTTATTATTGTTTTATGAATTATTTTTAAGGTTGTGGTGCCATTGTTACCGCAGAGGCCTCACAGCAAGAAGGTCAGGGTTCGAGTCCTGAAGTGGGTGTGGGCCTTCAATCCCTGGTCTTTTTGTGTGGAGTTTGCATGTTCTCCCTGTGTATGCGGGATTTTTTTTCCAGGTACTCCAGTTTCCCCCCTATTCTCCACAAACACATTTTCGGTTAATTATCATAACACTATGAAATTGCCCCTGGGAATGAGTGTGTGGCCAACAAACTGGTGACCTGAAATCAGCCGTGATAGGCTCTGGCACCCCTGTTAAAGGATAAACAATTCAGAAGACAAATTATTTTTAGGTTAGTTTCATTAGTAGTAGCATATCTCTTCTTCCAGAAATAAAACCATTGTTCAGTCTGAATCAAACACATTGCGTCATGTGAGATTTTTAGAAAACTAGTCACCAAGTCTCACGGGACTGATTGATAATAAGTGAGAGCAGATGTTTGGATTGGAGAAACTTTTACCTGTTGACAGAGTATCCATCTAATGATGCTTGTACAGGAAGAGTTATCTCGTACTTTTGGATAAAATCTATACTTTTTTTTTCAAAATGACTTAAGTATTTTCTTCTTTTCAGATACTTTCAAGTACCACTTCAAGGGTCAAAAGTCAGTACTGAAAAAACCCAGAAATCACATTTTTATTAGACATGTTTACTGCAGCGAAAACCTCTGAATCTCCTAACAAAGATACACACTGGTCTGCTGTGTGTCCAGAACAGACAAGCAACAAAATGGCACATGAGGTCAGACAATGATTTGTTTACATCAGTGTAGAGAAGCAGACCGTAACATCTGGCCTTCCTGTAATAAACCAAGAACTGCATGCTGGAGGTGGTAGTTGTTTTAGGCTTTTAAAAACCTGCCAGAACAGTAATACCAACAATTATTTTAGGCTGATTACTTTGGTACCTAAAGGCTAAATGTAAGCTCGAACACCAATATTATTTCACAGATAAAATCCTCTCAGTTTCACTGGTAAGTGACTTTATTACATTTGTGTTATTTCTCTGCTGTCTAATAATTCTTTTACAACATCTTAGTTTCATTGTGTTCTCACAAAATCCAGTAAAGCCAAAGTACATTTGCTTCGCAAATAGCCAGAGGGCATTGTTACTGTTGAACTGTCAAAGGTTGCAGCACATGAAATTCCCAAAGTGACAGACTTCCTTTCCTGGGCTGAAACCTGTCTGGCTGTGATTGGCTACCGTGTGACTCTTCTAATGAGATTCGAAGAAAATGACATCAGCAGCATATTACCAAGAAGAAAGACCAGTTTTGGTTTTGACAAAACTGCAGCATTCATAGCTGATGTGTGTGATGGTTTGTTAAATTCAATTCAGATTTGTTGTGATAAGTGCAAAAAAAAAACCTACACTATTATTCAAATTACCACTCAGAGACCAAAAAGTAGCTATGAAACATAATGAATTCAAATATTGATGCTGGACATGAGTCACATCCACAAGTGTGTCAAAATTCAATTATTTTATACCACAAGGAGTGCCTTTCTGTCACTCTTTTTATTACTTTAGTAATATTACATTTTTGATTTGTAGAAGAAAACAAAAAAAGAACACTTGAACACATTTTTACACATATAGTTCACACAACGTTGTTTTTTCTTTGTTTTTGTAATTACATATATATTTAAATGATTTCTTTTTGTACATTTAAATAAAAGTTTTTATTAATTGCAGCTAACATTAGTTTATCAAATTATTTGAAGTTTAATTATTTATGGATTTTGTATTGTTTTAAAAAAGATAAAAAACTTTTGATGGAGACGGTGGCTAGTGGTTGGCACAGTGACCTCACAGCAAGAAGGTCAGGGTTCGTGTCCCAGGGGTCAGGTTTAAAATAATGGCCTTTCTGTGTGGAGTCTCCTAGATAATCTGTTGCGTGTGTGGCCACGTAACAGACTGGCGACCTATTCGGGGTGTATCCCGCTTCTTGCCTCAAACAGCCGAGATAGACTCTGGCACTACTCGCAACCCAATTACAGACAAGCTCCGGGATCACCGGAGCCTATCTCCGGTCCTTCCAGACAAGAGACAGGGTACTCCCCGAACAGGTCGCCAGTTTACTGCTGGGCAACATACATACACTCATTCCATGGTGGCCAATCAAGCTTACGTGCATGTTTTTGGAGGGTGGGAAGAAACCAGAGTACATGGAGAAAACCCATGCATACACAGGGAGAAGATGAAAACTCCACACAGACAAGCCAATGTTCTAAGCCTCGTCCCACCCGGGGCTTGAACCCCAAATTTCTTGCTGTGAGGCTTCTGTGCTAACCACTGTGCCACTGTGCTGCCCAATTTTTGTTTTGTTCATAAAAATAAAATAAATTTTTATAACTTTCTGTTATAAATGTTTCAATGGTTTTTACTTCATCTGTAAAAAAAAAAAAAAAACGTTTCCCCCCCCCCCCCATAAATAATTAATGTAACAGTGATCTTTGACCTGTTTAGATGCACCCAGCTTGTGTCCTGCTAACCAGGATAGATCACCTCTTATGGCCCAGAATTGGACTAAGTTTAAAAGTAAATAGTTGGATGTAGGTCTTTGAAGAATTGCTCCTTCTCCTAGAAAAATGAGAGAAAATATGAAAAAATAAAAACACACTTAAAGAAACAATATTTGTTTGAAAAAATAATTGAAGATATAAGCATAGCTTACAGTTTTTAAAAAGAAACAATTTTATAGGTTGTAATAGTGTTGTTTAAAATTTTGACATATTTTCAAGGCAATTAAACTAAAACACCATCTTCAGTAAAATGGAATTTTATTTCTATGGAATTTTTATAGAAGTGAGACAGTTTGGTTTGTTATGGGGGGGGCAAAGGGGGGACAACTTTTCTAAAAAAAACAAAAAGAAAAAAGGAGAATATGAATACATTTTATATTGAAACTCCCATTTATTCTTCTTTTGTTTAAATGAGATCACCCTATTCTTCTATCATGTTCCCTTCTCTTTTTTTTAAATTAAAAATACTTCTTTCTAAAATGACAAAAACCAGGGTAGTGCTCTGTTAAAGAGATGAGTAATAAAACAAGAAGCAATAGCAGAAGTTTTTCTGGCTAGGGAACAAAATGTTCATTCAAATGAGCTTTTAAAACGAGACCAAAAAATATAATTGTTCATCTTTTTTCTAAATCATACATTTTTTAATGATCAAACACTAAAAGATGTGGTTGCAGGAGCCTATCCCGGCTGATCTCAGGCAAGAGGAAAATTCACCCCAAAACAGGTTGCAGGGCCACACACAATCATTCCTGGGGGCAATTTCATTGTGGCCAGTCTATATAACATGCATGTTTTTGAAGAGTGGGAGGAAACCAGAGTACCTGGAGAAAACCTATTTTTACACAGGGAGAACATGCAAATCCACATAGAAGGGCCAGTGTTTCAAGCTTCATCACACCAGGGATTCAAACCCCAACCTTCTTGTTGTGAGGCCAATGTGTTATCCACTGCACTACTGTACAGCCCACTCAAAATTGTGTTAATCATATTGTCCTATATTCAAGAAAATATGATGAGCACTTTGCTCTGTAAACTTACTACTTTGAGAAACTTTACGGCAGCTGTTCCTGGTCAGAGCTAGTTTTTGCTTCTTTGAGTATTTTTGTCTTTACTAAATGGAAGCATTCTCAGCTGGGTTGAGATTAGACAAAGTCTGGCATCAAAGAACAATTCATTTTCATTTCAAACAATTTGTTCTGACTAGGATTAGGTTTTTATGTCCTTCAGCCAAAGATTTTTCACCAACACATACTCATTTATACTTTTGAAAAATGATGAATACTTCTAGTGATGCATCTCCTTTTTGTCTACATACATATTTTCAGTCTTATATGTGGTGTAGTGATTGTTTTTGAATGAATAACTAGGACGCTGCATCAGTCCGTCGTTATAAAGAAAGAGCTGAGCCAAAACACAAAACTCTCGATTTACAAGTCGATCTACGTTCCCATCTTCACCTATGGTCACCAGCTGTGGGTGATGACCAAAAGAATGAGATTGCGGATACAGGCGACCGAAATGAGCTTCCTCCGCAAGGTGAATGGTGTCTCACTCAGAGATCGGGTGAGGAGCTCTGCCATCTGGGAAGAGCTCGGTGTTGAGCCACTCCTCCTCCAGGTCGAGAGAAGTCAGATGGGGTGGTTCGGGCATCTGGTCAGGATGCCCCCCTGAGTGCCTCGATGGTGAGGTGTTTTGGGCTCGTCCCACCAGTAGGAGACCAAGAGGCAGACCCCGGACTGGCTGGAGAGACTGTGTCTCACAGCTGGCCGGGGAACGACTCGGAATCCTTCCCCGTGAGCTGGAGGATGCAGCTGGGGTGAGACAAGCCTGGGCTTCCCGTCTGAGGTTGTTGCCCCCGCGACCAGGCCCAGATAATCGGAAGACGACGGAACAGAATGGAAAAGCCAGATAAAAGGAATAATACAGAGGTAGTTTACTTAGCTAATCCTACGCCTTTTGCAATGAAGGCAATGAAGAAATCAGAACAACTTCAAGTGTCAAGCAGATTTTTAAAGTCTACTCTTCTTTTCTTCACTGGGAACCAGTCAGACAATTTTCAAATTGGTGGGATATGTTCAGAGCCTTTAGACCAAATAGAACACTTGGATCAATATTCTGAATGAACTGCAGATGTTTGACGCTCTTTTGGGGAAGTCTTCTTAAAAGACCATGAAAGCAATCCAGTTTACTGGAGATGAATACATGGATAAGTTTGTACTTTCTGGGGGACAGAACTCTAAATTTTGTTGACGTTTCTGAGCTAGTGAGAAGCTGTCTTGGTAACAGCTTTGATGTGGTTGCATGAAAGTCAAATTTGAGCAATGGCAGACAAAGCATTTCTCATCTGGACCTTCATTAGTGCTCCATTGGAATAAATCCACCCCTTGATAACCATTGGATGGTTATAAAAAACATCTTGTTATTCAGGACTGTATTAGAATCTTCAGCTTCTTTATAGCTATATTCACAATAAATATCTCCACTTGACAAACTATTGGTTAAAGAGTCTCCTATTGCAGCTACAGCCACTGCACACCACAGACATTTTTTTAAAGAAAGTTATTTAGGAAAAAGCAATATTTTGCCCACCATAAATTTGAATTGTAGGTACTGTATATCACACCTCTTAACTCATGACTGCAGAAAATTGATAGTCTATTGTCTTATTCTGCACAATATTCAATTAAATTCATGGCTGAAAACATCTGCTGCACAGAAGTAGTGCACATTGAATAGCCACTGCCAGACAGACAAATGTGAACAGCTGCCGATTGTTGGTTAAATTTCCTAACTATGCCCAGCTTTCATTGAACAAAGTGTCTAGAAAATTGCCTCTGACAGAAAATCTGCCACAAAACCTGCTTTTTCTCCTTCAGTCATTGTAAACTAACAAAATTCCTGTTACCAAAAAAAATCCAACACTACCCACAGGTGCTGAAAGGCAGCTGATTCTATTTTTTTTTCTTTCAATAATGCATTTTCTGAACAGCTTATCTAATTTGGGACTCCCCAGATGCTGGAGCTTATCTTGGCTGGTTACAGATGAGTGATGGGATACACCCTGAACAAGTCGCCAGCCTGCTGCAGGGCAGAGACACTTTAATGAGAGATAACTATTCATCGACATATTGATGCATATAGACAATTCCCTAGTAGTCAAATAACCTAACATGTGTGTTTTTAAAGGGTGGGATGAAGTCAGAGCGGCCAGACAGAACACAAGCATGCGTCCACAGAAAGACCAGTGTTCTTAGCATTGCTCCATTTAGGGCTCGAACCAGCAATCTACCGGTACTTGATGTGAGGACACAGCCCAAACAAACTGTGTCACCACATAGCCCAACTTTCACAGAATAATTCATCCATCCATTTTCTACACCACTAATCAAACACTACCCAGGCTTAAGCCTTTCATAGGTACTAACACAGGTAACAGACTCACTGAATAGGTGCCCACTCTATTACAGGTCTGTTTCAGGTCACTCACTTACACACACACTCCCCGGAACAATTTGACAATGATGAATCCTCCGAATGTACATATTTTGGGAGTATAGGAGTAACCCGGAATATCCGGTGAATTCAAGGAGAACATGGGGACGCCACACTCTACACAAAAGGGTCAGTGTTCTCTGCATCGATACTCAATTCTTGTTTTTACAGTTCTTTGTATTTTACTTTTTTTTGGAGTTTCTTGCAGTAGAAGAAGAATCGAGGTGGAAACGCGCTGACAAGGGACTAAATGACAGAAGACAATATTGATTGGTTGTCTTCTGCATTCCAAAAAAACATAGTATTCCAAAAAAAAGAAAACCATTTCTTTTTTTTTGGAATGCTATGTTCCCATTTATTAAAATTCCCTGCAATGTTTTTTTTAAAAAGTTGTACATTTCTTCCATAAATTTGACAACAAAGGGAAACACTTATGTTTTAAATAAATTTTTCTCTTAAAAAAAGTATTTCAGAAAGTTTATCTTTAAATAAAATTAGTTTGGTTTTTTTTTTTTACCCCAAAATAAAGAATTTTGGAACAAATATTAGTTTCAGAGCTTAAAGAAAATTTAAATGACAAATTTTACGTCAGTGCTTGAAGCATTGCTTCAGTGACCTTTTTGACTATCTTACTTAGTAGCAAATCCTGCATAGCTGGGGGAAATTTGCTATGCAAATGACAAGAGGGCATTGTTACTGTTGAGCTGTTGAGGTTGTAGTACATGGAGCAATGTGAATGGCTGCTGAAATGAAAGGTATCCTTCCCTGAACCATAACCTGTCCAGCTGTGATTGGCTGTAGAGTGATTCTGCCAGTAAGACTTGAACAACACAACACGAGCCACGTGCTGACAAAAGGAGTGTCTATTGGGAGTAGAGAGAACTGCAGGTGAACTCATTGATATGATTACAAAAAACTTGATCAAATAAATCCTTGCTCCAAAATGCTCTAAAGCAAAGCAGCTACACTTTTGCCAACTATTGGACATCCTTCAGCAAACGAGACAAATTAGTGCAGAGTATTTGTTATGAAATATATCTGATCAGATAAAAAATGTACTTTGAATGATTAGAACACAGTGAAATCTCAAAACAGTTTAACAAATTGCATCACTTCATGCAAGTAACTTGTCATTTTGAACATGTAGTTCAAGTTTTTCTGGATGTTGCATTTTTGTGGTTAAAAAAAGAGGAACTGGCAGGTAAAATGGAAAACAAACATTTTGTTTCAACCTATTTTTTGTCCTTTGACGTAAGTTTAGAGCAGCTAACAGAAGTCAACCCAATTTGGATGCAGTGTGAGGTTATTGGAAGCCTATGTTGTTTTAGAAGTTCTCGCCCAATAGTAGTGAAAATAAACTTAAATTTCAGAGTGCGTTGTCTTATCTTAACAGTTGAAAAAAAAATGTTGCGTTTTTTCTTTTGAAGGTGTTCAAACGTTACTGTTTTTTTTTGTATTCATTTACAGCTTATCTGCTTTCGGAGTCACAGGGTGGGCTGGAACACATCTCAGCATCGCTGGCAAGAGACAAAATACTCCCCAGACTGGTCATCAGTCCAACACAGAGACAAAACAACCACTCACTGTAAGAGGGAGATTTAGCTTGATCGTTAAAACTGGATGTCTTCGGCCAGTGAAAGGATGTAGGAGTACCCGGAGAAAGCCACACAGAAAGCTCAGTGTTTTCAACCTCAACCTAACCGAGACTCTAACAATGACCTTCTTGCTGTGAGGTTGCGGTAATAGGGACCACACCACATGAAGTTCTTTTTCATTTCCTAATGTTCTAGATATTTTCTTATGGTCAAAAGGTCTGAACTTTTCACAGATGAGTTAATTTTTAGTTTGAGGTTTTTAGTCTGGCTTACAGCAACCTAAAAAGTTTACATCAAAAAAACTCAAATCACTCTAAATCTTTTGGCAATATAAGAAGGTAGAGAATCTTTAAAGACTTAGCTTTAGGTAGAGTGGGCCACAAATGATCAAATCTCTCAACAGCGTAACATTTCTAATGCATTGCTTCACTAAAATACATTTTCAGTAGCCAAATGATCCTCTAGTTGCTTTTTTATTCACAGTAACTAATTTCCGGTTTTCTGAAATTCACAAGTATTTAATAATTGATATTGAAAAAAAGAGCATTTTGATATGAGGTGTTTATTTTGAAGGTATTGTATGTGTCAATGTGTGCTGACAGAAAACATATGCTGCCTGCATGTCTGATGCAACTCCATTTCATCTAAAGGCTAATTATGCATCCGGTTGCCTCAGGGGCTTTTTGGGTGTTTCATCATGAACTGCATCCTGAGAGATCACCTGCTTTGCTCCCAGTGTCACCACAACTCTATCTACTGGGTGTGAAATGTTTAAAAGTGGTAAACACATCAGCAAACAAAAATCAATGAAGTGCATTTTTCATTTTTGACTTGTACCATATTTGATGCGTTTAATTTACACTTCTTAAACTAAACACTTAACAGACTAAAATGTACAAATGAGAAAGAAAAATTATGTCAGAAAATGTTTAAAACAGTCCCACAAAAATAACCTTTTGCAACACAAATGAATCACTTACATTTGAACCGTAACACTTCATAATAACTAGTACCGGTGCTTTGTATTGACCATTATAGTTTTCTTTTACGACTGGAAAATACAAATTTGTCTTTAGATCACTGGATTTGTCCTCGGTTGATATAAAAAGTAAATGCACGGGTGTTTTTACTGAAGTAGAATTGTAAATCATATTAATGAACACTGTTGTAAGCATGAGGTAACCAGATAACATCTAAGTAAAATAAACGAATCTCTTTAATCATTCACAAACTTGGCAATTGTGATTCTTTTTAGAGAATCCCTGCAGCTTCTGCCCTGCAAGTGCACTACTTGTGCTCCGTACATAAATTTAGTCTTGTATGTTTGATGGTTTGTTCCCCAATGCCTTGTGTTGGTTAGCCCTAAAGCTTTAATGTCATGGTAACGGGAAATGGAGATGTGAGTGTGTTCCATAGGGGAAGAAAGTGCCCCTACCTCTTCAGTCAAACCCCCCACTGACAGGTATCTCTTTCTACCTGCAGGCCCACTGGGACTGATCGAAGCCATCAACTTGTCTAGACTAAACTGTTGTAGCCCCCACGAGACAGATGAATTAGATGGTGGTTCACCAGTGAAAGAGGATGCATATGATGCAAGTTTAACAATAATTGACTCATTCGGAAGATAAACTAAGGAAAAATGTAAGGAATTACCGATTCAAAATTTTGTTTTGTCTTCTGAACCACTTATCTGTGGGGGGCAGGGAGTGCTGGAGCTTATCCCTGCTGCTTTGAGATAAGTGGCAGGATACACCCAGAACAGGTTGCCAGTCTGTTGTGGGGCCACACACTCATATATAGGTGCAATTATCTGGAGAAAACCCATACATACACGGGGAGAACATGCAAACTCCACACAGAAAGGATAGTGATTCAAGCCTCACCTCCCACTCTGAGACTCAAATCCCCGATCTTCTTGCTGTGAGGCCGCAGTGCTAACCACTGCCCCACCGTGCAGCCCAAGTCCAATATTGTATTTATTAAATTGTTTGAAATTATTTTTAACTGATACATAACTTCAACCTCACGAACAACAGCAACATACTTCTGCAGACAACAAACACACTGTTTGCTGTAATGGTAGATCTCATCTTAACTTTGGTCAACTTGAAGTAGTAAACCATTAACAACATCTGGATGGGGTCAACCAAAGAGCAGACAGAGCTCTTTTTTTTTATTATTTTCACAGCTGAGCATGCTGTTGACGTAAACCTTTAGATTACCATTTGCTTTTTCTAGTGAAAAAAAAAAAACAATGTTCATTTGAGAAATCAAACTTTCCTAGTGTGGAGGATTTGTTAGATCAGGGGTGTCAAGATCTGGTCCTGAAGGGCTGGTGTACTGACGGTTTTCACAATGTTCCTGCTTCTACACAGCTGATGCACATAAAGTGAGATCAACAGCCAATAAAATTTGGCATTTTTACTCAATGAGGGCATGGTGGCGTAGTGGCCTCAACAGCAAGAAGATTGGGGGTTGGAATCCCAGGTGGAAACGAGGCTTAGAACACTGGAGTTTGCATGTTTTCCCTGCATGAGTTTTCTCTGGGCACTACAGTTTCATCCCATCCTCCAAAAACATGCATGTTGGCCACTGTGAAATTGCCCCTCGAAATGAGTTTATGTGTGGATGGTTGTGTGTGAGTGGCCCTGTGACCGACTGGCGACCTGTTCGGAGGATACACTTCCTTTCGCCTTGAATCAGCTGAAATAGGCTCCGGCAACCCTGTCAGGGAATAAGTGGTTCAGAAAATGAATGAATGAAGGATGAACAAATAAACTTTACTGGAGTCGAGGAGATGTTGGTCAGGGGTTTCAAGATCTGGTCCTGGAGGCCCCTGCTTCAATACAGCTGATGCACATAAAGTGAAGTTAACAGCCAATAAAATGTGGCACATTGACCCATTAACCTGGATCAGATGTGTAGATGTAAGAACACATTAAAAACCTAAGGAGACCTCTCCATGACCTGAGTTTGACACCCCTGTGTTGACAAAGAGCTGCTTACTAATTTATATCAGTCGATCACAGACCGACAATAATTCACAAATCATTCTATATTGCTTTTGAGAACGTTTTTAGGTGAAACCTGGTTTTAAAATGAATCAATAAAGAGAATCAATAAAGCAAGTACTTTGATAAGTGAAATCATTAGAAATAGATCAGATCAACTTGAAAGACTGTCGGGATTTGAACCAATTAAAAGTGAGGAAGTCACCAGTAGAGAAAAAAAAAAGCCATCACATGTGGAGGAAGCAGTTAAACTGAGAATCTAACTCCGCCTTTTGATCAAAGACCATCCTCCTCTCTTTTGTCTTTCCTTTACTCTCTTACTTCACAAGAAACCTCGTGGATTTCGAACCAGCTGCCTGAAGTTTTTGTCATTCCTCTTTTTGACTCGCTGGCATTTCCGCGCATCGCCATAGATTCTAACACTCCTGATCCATCGGTTCATCTTGGGTTTTTCTAAAAAACCGCGTTTTATGGAGTTGATCTGCTTTTCGTTTATGACACCGGGAAGGTAAGACACTTTGATTAATGAGATATTCCATGTGACATGTTCTGAAGTAAAGTTTAGATGATCATGATTTAAACAAACAGCATAAAGAAGACAAAACACTTTGATACAAACACGTTTTTAATGTGTTTGAAAAGCTGTTTGTCTCACTGGATCTTCCTGCATGTATGAAAATCAGTCACGAAGAAAACTCAATTTTACGTGTAAATATTTTGCATGATATTTGCATTTGATTGGATTAATTAATTAAAGCTGCAGATCTTGTACAAACATCTACAACTTTATGCAAATGGTTTAAGAATGAAGATTAAAATGTCCTGTCATTTAGGCGCTCTTTCTTAACATGTGGCTGGTAAATTGATTTGAAAGTAATAAACGATCTAAAGTGAGATCGTGTGTGTGTGTGTTTGGGTGTGTTTTACTTTCCTGTTCTCATGCGGTTTGCAGGCTTGTCAGTTTGGACGGTTTGCTCTAGGAAGCCACATACACAATCACCCTTACCCTACAGATCACAGGGGTCTAACGCACGCGTACATGCACAGACAGCATCATTCAATCCTGCACGCACGCACGCACACACACACACACTTCCCCATGTTTTCTAGATAGTGATCACACTGTTGCTGTTTTTCAGAAAGGTGTGAACAGGATGAGCTGATAGCATCAGTCATTTTAAAGTCTCAGTTTATAAGAGTTTGGGGGATTAAATTAGGGTCATTTTCATTATTAGGATAGAAAATCTGATTGAAGGTTTTTAGAACTTGTGTGTCCCAGATGCACTTGTTATCGGGTAGCATTTCTATTAAAAGCAACTGGTTTGGTTTTGGATAGATCAAGCTGATCTTTGTGAGTCATTACTAAAGAATCAAACTAAAATGCAACAAGTTTGACTTTTATAACAGTTTCTAAACTTCTGGATTAGGCAAGTTGATTTGTATAGCAATTTATACAAAATGTAATTCAAAGTGCTTCACAGAAAAAAAATGCATTTAAATCACAAAACATAAAATCAGAATGTTTAATAGAGAAATAAAATAATTAAAACGGATAAAAAGAGTTATTAATCAAATGCATAGTTAAACGTCCCAGAGGGAGTTGGCCTAGTGATAGACATACCATCCTTTGACCGGGAGAACCTGGTTCAATTCCTGCTAGGCCCAAGCCGTCCCTGGGACCACAGAAAAGACACATAAACAAAGAAAAGGCCAGAAAATAAATAAAATGCATAGTTTAACTAAACTGTTTTCAGTCTAGATTTAAACATTGTCACAGTAGAGGCTTGTCTCACGGCCTCAGGAAGTTTGTTCCAGATTTATGCAACATAAAAGTGAAATGCATCTTCTCCATGATTAGTCCTGACTGTAAGCACCAGCGGGAGGCTGATGTCAGAGGTCCTTAGAGTTCTAGATGCTTCATAAGGTACTAACATACTGTATCACAGATGTACTTTGGTGCTACACCATAGAGAGACTTACAAGTAGAGCAGCTTTAAAGTCTATTCTCTGAGCTATACAAAGCCAACGTAGAGACTTGAGCACAGGACTAATGGGATCATACTTTCTAGTTCTTGTTAGGACTTGAGCAGCAGCAGCATTTTGAATGAACTGCAGCTGGTTTAAGGCCTTTTTGTTCAGACCAGTGAGTAGACTGTTGCAATAATCTAACCTACTGGAAACAAATACATGGATAAGAACCTCTAAGTCCGTTTTGAACACCAAACCTCTGATTTTGGCAAAAAAAAATAATAAAGTGGTTAAAGGCTGCAGATGTAATTCTTTTGATGTGACTATTGAAGTTAAAGTCTGAGTCTATTATTATTCCCAGATTTTTAACTTGGTTTGTCGGTTGTAGAGAGAGAGAGATTGAAGGTAACTGATGACACTTTCTCTTTGTTTCTGTGGGCCAAAGATATTGATTTCAGTTTTGTCTGAGTTTAGTTGGAGAAAGTTGTTTTGCATCCAGACACAGATTTGTTAAATACAGCGGCAGAGTGAATCCACAGGTCCATGTTCACCTGCTGTCAGTGACACATAGAACAACAGGTGTCCAAGAATTGACCCCTGGGGAACTCCAGATCAAAGTCATGTGATCTGACACCATTTCCACAGTGTCAAACCATCAGTGTTCACACAAATGTTATTTGTTACCTTGGTAAGAGCTTTTTCTGTGCTGTTATGAGGTCTAAAACCTGACTGGAAGACGTCAAATGAGTTATTTATTAAAATAAATTTTGCTAGTTGTTGGTAAACAACCATCTCATGAATTTTTTCTGTGAACGATAAGTTTAAAATAGGCCAATAGTTTTTAAGTACTGTGGCATCCAGGCTACTTTTCTTTACAAGAGGCTTGATGACCACAGTTTTCAAGGCACTTGCGAAAGTTCCGGTTTGAAGTGACTCATTGACTATTTGAGTGGCAACACGCTGGTTAACTTAGATTTTAAAAATCGGGTGGGTAATAGATCAAGAGAGCAAGTAGATTAACTCGGATTAATAATAATTTCTTAAGCAGTTGCTTCTGTTTCTGGGCTGAAGTCATTTAACTTCAACGATCTAGATGGTGGTAAGATTGTCATTTGAACTGTGGCGTTGACGCACTTTTTGATGTTCTGAATCTTGTCATTAAAAAATACATCGAACCCATTACATTTTACAAGTCCAAACCAATTCAGCGACAATTTGAGTTGGGGGATTTGTTAATCTATTTATTGTTGCAAAAAGCACACGTAAGTTATTATTACAGTTCCCAATTATTTTAGAGAAATACATCTCTCTGGTTTTAAGTAAGATCTGATTGTAAACATGTAACTTTTTTCTAAAAATCTCATAACGAATCTGGAGCTCAAATCTCCCCATTTACGCTCAGCTTTCCTGCACTCTCGTTTTTGTGCCCTGAATAACTCATCGTTTCTCCAAGGGTGGCATTGTTTCGCCGGAAGGCTGTGAATATCGCAGTGTATACAGATATTTACCGTCTCGGCGGAGACAGGTTTTTGACGCCTGAAGTGTCGGAAACTGTCAGAAACCCAAAACAGTCTTTATTTTCACCACAAATGTATATAAAAGGTTTCTAATGCAGAACAAATCAATCTTAGCTGTACCTAATACTGATTCATAATGTAATTATGTTTTTCTGGCTATTTTGAGTTGCCAGATCTTTAAATGGTTGAATACAGCAATACACACTCTTATTGGAAGTAGATTTTTGGTGTCTTCAGGGGAATAAACTGAAAATGAAAATATCTTATTCTAGGCTCAGTGAATTTCAAACATTTTTTCCATACTTAACTAAATACCAATGGATTATCTATATGTTCAACTTAACAAAGAATTACTGAATTTAATTGATGAGTTTTAAGACAAGACATCAACAAGTAAAGATTCAAAGATGTGAAATGAAACACTTTGAAGAAAATTTAAAAAAAAATTTCAAACTTCCGAGAGTGTGTGAACACTGAAATATTTTAAAGTTGTCAGATGTTAAAATTGAAAGAAAAGGTTGTTAACCCAAACATTCAAAGATGATAAAATATTTTGTCATATTAACGTATTCAAAGATGTGTGAATACCTTTCATATGAAGAAGTATAAATTTGATATAAGGGGAAAGGTGTTAATAAAAACACCTAGCAGGTGTTATTTCTTTTGATGTTTCAGGACTTGTACTATAAAAGTAAGCCAGCTTGAGTATTGTTCTCAGAATTTTTTGACTCTTGAGGTGGTGCAACAGTGACTATTAAAGTTGTGACATTGTGTTTTTGAGTATCTGTGATAGTGAAACAGTTTCAAGGGTGGTTGACCCAAGGATCCCATTCAGGATCACTTCAACCATTTTATGCAAGGTTCAAACATGACTGCACAATGCAAGATCTGTCTACACATTCAGACTTGCAAACCTGACAGAATGAAAGCACATTATGCGAAATGTATAAAGCAGTCTGAGCCTGACGACCTGAAACAGACAGTGACTTCTGGTCCACCTCAGGCAGAGAAACAGTCCAGTCCTCAGGATGAGTCAGAGCTACCAGCGAGACAAAGAAAGGCTACTCTGAGTAGTTGCGTTGTGCGCACCACTGACACTAACAAAGATATTCTAGATGAGACAGGAGCAAGGTTAATCTATGGCTGTAACCTGCCATTCAGCAGAGTAGAACACTCTCTCTTCAAGGAGACGGTCACAAGCCTGCATCCAGGGTACAAGCCACCCACACTGTAGCACTGTACAGACCATTGATCTTATCATTTGATGAAAATGTAAAGACTGATGTTGTTAAAAGTAAATTAGGATTTTACTTTTATTTTTTTTTTAGTATTCGTCAGTAAACTACTTGTTATATGTTCAGTCATGCAAAAAGCAGGAATTAATTTCATCGAAACACTTCTTGACAGTAATTTTAAAAAATTTTCATGGTAAATGATGTTTATCCAGCACAATTTCTTTAGCAAAAAAAAGGAACCAAAAGAAAGAGAATATTTCTGTTTCTTTCCTCATGTGTTGACTAAAATTTCACACAAAGACCCTTTTAAAACTTGGCAGCGATCCTTTCAGTGTTAACAAGTTACCTTTTGTTTCATTGTTAATTTTTAAAATTTGTTCCATGTTTCTTTTGGTCTAAAATAAGATCTAATTGTTAAAAATGCGATGTTGCGGAGGGAGCGAAGCAGAAGTAGAACAGATGAGACATTGTGCTAAAAAATGTTTTGTCAGCACCTCTTTATGTTTTTAGGAACTTCTTTATGACTGATCCCAACGGCAGTTATTTTTGTTTTTTTTTAATCTTATAAGTTTTAGTTTTATCTGAACATCGACGATACTGAATAAAATGCATGTAAATTTGTGAGGTTTTCAACAGAATGATTTTTTATTTTATTTTGTGAAGATAAGTATGGGAGTAACAACCAATCAGAAATTAAGAATTGCATCCATCCAAACTGAAAAACTTGAGGTTTCAAAACACAGAAACTCATCATGCTTTTCTTAGAACGTCTCAGATCACATGATCCAACTCCGTCTGGGTTAAATATATTTTCATTTGACTGTAACAAGATTTCCTTTTATCCAAAATGAGTCATTTCAAAACAACAACCAACCCAAACATTACTCATTTATGGTTTACTCGTGTTAGAGGTTTCATATTGTAACCGTGACCGAGAAAGGAAGTCAGAATTGTTTCAAGAACCAAGTTGGCTGTTGATTAACAGTTAAACCGATTAGCATGGATGTCTTAAGTTAAACCAATGATGGGTGTCCTGGCAGAAAAAAAACTAACCAAAAAATTATTCTCACACATTCCTCAGATTGCAACTTCCCCTCCCCTTGTTACATTTTGTGTCCACAACCCATTCATGTGAAACGCCTGATAAGCGTCTGTGGGACTTTGGTGATAAGCTGCAAGATTTAAGGTTGTAAAGAGATACAAGACTCAAATCTGGTGCTATTCAAAGGATGTATCTTTTTTTTTTCTGCTATGAATTCAGATTTTTATGCCGTCATAGAAAACTTAATGCAAAGAAAAATTTTGATTCTAATTTGTGCTTTTTATTTTATTTCATACTTAGGTTGGAAAGCAAATTGGTACTCCTCCAAAAGGTTACAACAGGATGAGCCGGGAGTCCGTGCAGACTGCTACAGACCTCGTTTTTAAAGCCAAAATGCCCTTATTTGAGGGAACAGGAGCATCAATGGGACTGTCAAAACCACAACCTCTGTCTGGTTTCCCTGGTAAGCAGACACTGCATTACAATGGAACTTATTTAAGCTATGAAGGCCAAGGAAAAGAAGATCCTGGGTTTGCTCCGCCCTGGAACAGCTCAAAAACTTCTCCACTGGATGGCAGAAGTCCCGTTGGTCACCTCTCTGGCATGGACGGACACAATCACATGATTTATCGGCAAGTCAGCACTTCTCCAAAGGAAACTCACTCTTCCTCTCTGCATCATTCTTCAAAACAGGGTTTTATATCCTACTCAAGAAGCCGTGAGATCAGCAGTCCTTCAGTCGCTACATCAGAAACAATTAGAGAACAAAAAACAGGAGCTGAGAATTCCTCTCCCTCACCTCAAAGCTCCCTTTACTTAGCCATTCCTAAACCTGTTTACGGACATAACCCTTGCTGCAATGAGCTGGGGTGTGTGATGGGGCAGCAATATGGTTTGGAGCATGTTCCTCACCGAATGCCTAACACCATATATGAGCATGACTGGATGCAGAGGGCGCCGCACTACACTGAAAAGGCACCCATTCAGAGAAAAGATCTGCTGCTGCAACAGAGAGGCTTGCAGTATGAGTGTGGTCCAGAACAAATAAAAAGGATGTCTTTGGAGTCATTCAGCCCGAGCCATGCCAGGACTTTGCCATCTGTGATTGAGCCAAACTACAGCATTTACCCCACTCGTTCGCTCTATGGTTCCTTGAGTGAACACAGCCAGACCTCTCCCAGAGGCTACCCCAGCTTATACGCCTCCCGTCCCACATATGAGCATCTGACCTCAGAGGTTTATCAGGAACGTTCTCCCATGCCCAAATATGGTCAGTTAGCGCAGCACCCTGTGTTTTACTACTCCCATGCAAACGGCGAGGCAGAAAACAGGACACAGTGCAAAGAGAGTGGCAGTAAACAAGGAGAAGATGTCCCTCTTCTTAATAAACACAGGGAGCATTACGTATCGCCTCAGTGGCTTCATCAAGAATATCCTTTGACTTGTACAGAAATATTGCCAAATCCTTCTTTTGTGCGGGGTTTTGATTATTCATGCTATGCTGTACCTAGGATAAATTTAAATGGAGGTAGAACCCCATTAACAAGGCAACATTCAACTGCAATGTTTCACTCAACGCACATAAATGCTTCTAAATCCAGTCAACCAATCAATCCTTCTCCTATGAAGGACAAACCCAGGACCAGCCTGCTTTTTGAACAACTACATGGTTCTTCATCATTCCCGTCAGAAAAAAGCAAACTGGTGAAACATGTTAACCAGTCTGCTCTCTCATCATCCACTATGCAAATTGGCCGACTTTTTCACCCACTCAGCAGCTTGCACATAGACAAACCTGTCCCTCAACCGGCTGCTCTGAACATGGACGGATTCATAGACTCCTCTCCTTGTGAAAACAAAGCAAAACATCCTAAAAAATCTTCTGTCTCCCCAACAATATTTAAATCTCAACAATCCGCTCAGAGCTCTAATCAAATCCCTGCTGTTGTACATAATGGTGCTAGTATCCGAAAAATTATCCACTCTCCAACAAGTAAGCATCGCGCTTTAGTGTCCAATGCAGAAAGCAATGTTCTTGAAAGACATAGAAAGAGAAACATTTCTCATTTATCATCTGCAATCAGAATCAAAGTGGAGAATGAGCATCCATACACGGTGGAAACCCCCAGCAAACAATCAAAGTTAGACAATGAGACGATTGAAAAGAACGCAAAAAACGATTCTCCTCCTATGCCTGTAATTGACAATGTCTTTAGCTTAGCCCTTCATCAGCCGCAGGACTCAGTTGTGTCCCATCCAAACAAATTACCTGAAAAATCTCCTCCATCATCTGAGAAGCAGGTCAACAGAGAAAAGATGCCAGATCCAAACAATCATCTGTCTGTTATTTGTCACGCTTCAAAGGAAATGTCTGTAGTTTCCCCAGCACACAACAGAGTTACTGATGTCTTTGAACCCAAAAAAATTAAAGTTGAAAAAGTAGATCCAGCATCTGATGACACTCTTGCAGACACAAAAACTGATTTTTGCAAAGTGATAATCAAACAAGAGCCCGAGGAGACAAGTCCTTCTGACAGTGTGTCAGAAGAACAATGTGAACCTGATAAACTTGAAAATAAGCTCTCAATAAGCTCTCAAGAAAATAAAAGTAGTACTTTTGAAAAGTTGAAACCGTCTGAGTTACCTTCACAGATAAACTCGTCGAACCAGGTCGACACACAACCCAAACTCTCAGAGACCCTTCAACCCACAGGCCATACTCTACAGCAGTCATCTGAGACCAAAAGAACATTCACAAACATTCCTCTACACTGTCTTAAACTTTCCACCTACAATATTATTATCCCTCAAGGAAAGCAATGCAAAGTGCCTTCGCCACCAGCAGAACAATTTCCTCAACCAGTAAATGTACCAGTAAGCATATCCCTGCCTCCTCCGGAAACCCAAACACCAGTACGCAAGCACTTTTTGGAATTACATCACTGTCTTTGCAAGCTAATATCTAAATGTGTGTCAGCGTCTTTGGAGCAGGACCTGAGGAGATGGCTGTCTCAACTGAAAATGGGTGAACTTGTACCTCAATCCAACAAAACACACAAAGTGGCCTGCTTGTTGGGAGAAAAAGCCAGAGCGATGTGGCTCAACGAGGACATGCAATTTGCTCTGGCTAATGTACACAAGCGATTGCGAGAGTACGCCTTTCAGAAACGCTGCCCGTTTCCACACGTCATGCGGACGGGAGCTGTCTTTATTCCCATGCTGGTAGTGAAAGAGCTGTTGTTTCCGATGGTTCAGGGCAGTTTCATCGACCAGGTCCTGCAGGAGCATAAAGTCCAGCTGCGACCGACAACACTTTCCGAAGAGAAAATCCTCATCCAGCTTCATAAACAGGCCTGCTCATCCAGACTCAGGAGGCTGATGTCGCTCAAACACCTACCTGACATCTACAATGATGTGATAAACCTTCTCTACTACACGTATGTCTGCAAGCATCTTGGTAGGTACACATTCTTCTTAAACATAATTGATGCAATTCACTGACATACATGTTTACGTTGGGTTGAATGTTCTTTTAATTATGAGAGAAAAGATGTCAATTTCAGGTCTTATGCTTTTAATACCTGCAAAAATTTTGCTCATCAGTGGAAGATATTTTCTTCACCATTTGAAGGCTGTTTTTTTTCTTTTGATGCTATTGTTATGCTTTAAGTAAAGTCGTAAATGTTGCAGTAATGGATTAAAATAATTTTCTAATTAAGAGACATGAGATGAAACAACGCAATACTGATCAGAAGTAACATTGGAGAAAATTTGATAAAGTGTTGAAGGTGGTGGCTCAGAAATAAATCAGAACGACGTCAAGTCAGTTTTCCAATAAATTGATTTTTTTTCTTGGACCGTAATCACCTCTTTCTTCTACTAAAATATTTAAATGATTTCCACTACAAGAAAAGTAATTATAGATTTGTGTTGATTACCGTGAGGTTGGTTCATATGAAAAAATTATTTGCAGATGAGGTCTAAACATCAGCTTTAGATTAAACTGGTTTTACAATATGTTTGGGTCCTGTTTGAAAGGGCTGCAGATACAAAGGCTTCTTTTACTCTGATAATAAATCAGTTATTCCCAGGATTAACAAAGACAGCATAATTTAATGTGAGACTAATTGTATGCAAACAGCATCAGGCATGAACATGTTTGACACTACCCAGCATTGTTACAATCACAAGTGCAAAGAACGTCCTGAATAAAAGCAAAGCAAACATCTTTTCTTTATTTGAAGAGCCAACAAGTAATATGAGAAGTAGAAATTCTTGTGGTCTGAAAATGGAAACCGGTGTCTTTCTAGCAATGTTTTTCATGAATAAACAGCTGGAACAGCAGCATTTGTGGCTAAGGTTTAGATGATTGGATAGCATGGGTGGCTAGCTCTATAATAATAGATAAAGTGTTCAGGTTTAGATCATCACACGCCATCCTGTAAATAAAAATCTCCAGCTTGAAAGGACTTTGCTCATTTCCGCAATGCAGAAAAAAAAATTAATGAAAGCAACATAGAGGAAATCCTTGTGGTTTCAGGAGTTCTTGCAGTGCTCGCCACACAGATGGAACAACTGAGTTACATATAAAACTTCTGGAGTAAACGATGTGCTAATTTAAAACTGAATGATAATTATGGGTAATCAAAAAATGAGGAGGACTCAAGGAACAAATAAGACTGGCATGCGACGAAAAGGAGGTGAAATGCAAACCAAAGCAAGATTAAAAGAGATTTTGTTCAGCTGGATGAAAAAAAATTGACATCAGGACAAAGTCTTATTTTTGAATGGAAATGATGAACTCTTGATTTGTATATTTTTGTGTACGCCATTGAACCAATTGTCTTTGTTGAACATGCATCACAGGACTCCATCAGAAGTTCAGCTGTGGTAACAAATGTGTTGCCGTTTATCAACTATTTATCTGGCTAATTTATTTGCCAATTTTTTCATTGTTGTTTAAATGATTTGACATTAAATCCAACATCAGAAAGGTTGAACTGCACGGTTCTCAATCAAATACAGAAATTATACATTTAAATGTACAGCAAGATTTTTTTGTGTTGCATATGAAGTCTCATCCTCGTAGAACACTTGAAAGATTTGCACTCTGATTTGACAAATTCACCAGGAGATATTTCCTACATGATCAGTAAATATGACTTCCTGCTCTACCTTTTCGAAATCTGGAAATCCCCAGTGTGATTCAAGGACTCCTTCCTACTCCTTTGAACACATTTTGTTGAGATAACCAGTTTTCAGTCTTTTATTTTCTCCTGCATTTTTGGCCCTTTTTCTCAGAGTAAAACGCAGCTAAAGGTAATTTTGCAATGTAAAATTCATTTATTTTTTCACAGAATCAACTTCTTCTGATGTCCAAAAGGGAGTCCAGGTATATATGTTTTTTATGTTGTCCCTCAATCTCACCATTCTTTTCTTTTTCTGCTCGGAAAGCAGGATACCTATCTGCTAACCCATAGTAGCAAATCACAAGGTGCATGATTTTTACCTGTTATCAAGCTATCTAGTGGGCGGAAGAAGCTTCCCTGATCATAAAGGAAAGAGGTCTCAAGCATGAATCTGTCACAGGAATGAATGGTTTTGTTATTTATGGGATTATCCCCTTTATTTATTTTTTTTATCTTTTTTTTTTTTTCGAAAAGTATGCAGATCTTTTTTTTAAGAACCTACTTAAAGTGGTAAAAATGACTTTTGTATTGCTCAGTCACTAAAATAGGTGTGCACGAGAATTTTTGTGTTTGCACAACACTCACTGTCACGAGGGGAAATGTTAATAATTCTGTTGGATGCAAAAGCATCATTTAAGAAAACAAAGGGCTAAATGAATTTCTGTCCACTGCTGCTACTATGAGTTCACATAGCTTGGGAGCACTTGGTGCATGAGCGTTGCTTTTGTCCTTATGTTGCCTTACTGTTTTGTCTGTGACTGATAGCATCGCTTGTAGCAGCTGACTTTGTTCCCAGGCTTTGTGTTTATCCCGAAAACCTTTTCTTCTGTCTCTGGTGGAAGAGTCACGGTGGAGGATCATGCTAATCACTTTGTGTCAGTTAATATTTATTTCTTTTTGTGCTCAATAAGTGTCCGAGGAACACCAACATGCCAACCCACGTAGAAGATCCTAGATGGTTGCTGCCTTGTTGTCTTGAGAAATTTTTTTTCTCAAGAAAACAATGTAAATGTATTCATTCCTTGTTTCTTATTTGAATTGGATGTTCTAAAAATTTCTTTTCCATCTTGCCATTGACCACACCTGTTTCTATGAACACTAAACAACTTCCAGGCTTTTTGTTGCAACTTTTTTTTGTGTACTACTTGTTTTTCTCCAATGACTTTCCTCATCTGGTCTCTTTTTGACGTTTCTTTTTTTCCCCAGGAATAAATGCAGATCCTGGATCCGGGGAAGTTCAAAGTTTTGAAGAGTCCAACCTAACAGAAACTCTGTTTTTGTCAAATGCTGCTTCGCCACCATCACAATCCCCCCAACATATGGGCCAGGAAGTGAAACCAGATGTCTCCATGCATGGAACAAAAGACAGCGTAAAGAGTAGTTCGGGACATGCCTCTCCAGATGACCTCGATTCCAATGAGGATGAAACAGCTGATGTAGAGAAAATGGAAATTGATGACGTTCCAAGCACATCTGTAGAGAAAAATACTGATGGTTGTAGTGGGAGCGATGAAGAGACTAACACAGATTCTTCAACTGTTTCACAAGGGACACACTCTGAAGATTCATGGGTATGCCCTTTGACATCAGACACGCAGTCTCCTTCTTCAAGTGACACAGAACCTGAGGTGTTGTCGGCTAGTAAGTCCGTTAGACCTCAGGTCAAAGGCAAAAGTTCTTCAGGTGTGATACTTAAACTAAGAAAGATGTTCAGCAAAGGCCACAACATTAAAAAAGCCTGCTATCAGTCTGTATCACCACCTGGGATATTTTCTGATTCTTCATCCTCACATGGGGATAGAGAGAGTATGAGGATCACAGGAGATTCAAACAGGACATTCCAACTAAATCAAAAAAAGGGAAGTTCTCATGCATTAATACCTATTAACAGCCCCTCTAAAAGGAACGTCCGGTCACTTCTGAAGATTAAATATTGTCCATACCTGGCCACATGTCACAGTGGTGAACGCAGGAGGAGATGGGTCCTGCGCTCTGCTGTCCAGAGAGCCCGCAGCACCATGAGGCTCTTTTACCCAGACTTGGTGGGTAAGAAAATTAGACATTTGTACGAGGAAGATGACAAATCAGAAGTATGGTACACTGGAGAAGTGCTGCGTGTTCATGAGACTCACCCCAACCCTCTGAAGACTATATTTGAAGTGAAGTACGATAGTGAACCAGAGTGGAAGTACTACCTTGAGCTGCTGGTCGACTACAAAAAGGGTTGGCTAAAAATTGATGACTAGTAGTCTTGTCTTTGAGGTTATTGAGTGCTAAACAAGGCTTTCAGAGAATGAAGCTAGACTGGATATCTCGTGATTAGCTCATCTGAACATTTCCATTTTTTGAGTGCCTTAGAACACCGTCATAATAGATTACATCTAAATACAGTCCATTTAAACTGACGTTTTTTTTCCTTGAATTACTTTGATTACGATGTGAATTTTCCAAAATAACTTACTGTGAGCAAATGTAAATTGTATTTTTTGGTGTTTTTTATTGACTAGTAATTCAGAGTGAAATTGCCTCTTCATTTTTTTTTAAAAACACCAAAAATACTTGATAGAATTTGGCTATTTTTTTAAGACACATATGTATGTTTTATAAAGTGCTTCACTGTAGTGTGTATTTTTCGGACCAATTCCTTTTTTTTCTCCCAAACGTGGCGACTATTTCATTGATGCATCTTTCATTTGAATTGAACCAATTTCTTTTTTTTATATATATATATATATCTAGATGTGCAATTTGTTTATTTTTCAATGCAGTGACATTTATTGTACCCAAACGGATTTATTCCTGTTTTTTTTTGTTTGTCCAAGCGTACTCCTTGGTGTTCTAAAACTTTGCAGTGTCATTTAAAAATAAAAAATTAATATTTGAGACATGGTCTTCATTTTTTTTCTCTAAAAACATTTATAGTTGGTCCTAGCTTTTGGTGAAAGGTTTGACTTCTGTTTGTTTAGTTAATAAAACTACTAAATGTTTAAACTGTCTTTTAGCATTACAGAAACAAACAACTTCCCAGTCGAAATCTGAAGGTTACATAAACAGATTTCTATAACAAACTAGTTGGTGAAAAGTGATAGCGCTCTAAACAAACATGATTCATTTGTATTTTTATTAACTACTATCTGAGAGTAGTTCTGAGTCGAGCTGTAGCTCCTCTGGGTCGAGAGAAGCCAGATGGGGTGGTTTGGGCATCTGGTTCAAATGCCTCACTGGTGAGGTGTTTCAGGCACATCCCACCGAGAGTAGACTCAGATTCAGACCCTGGACCTGCTGGAGAGACTGTCTCACATCCGGACAGGGAACATCTCGAGACCCTCCCAGATGAGCTGGAGGATGCAGCTTGGGGGAGAGAAGCCTCGGTTTCCCGTCTGAGGCTGTTGCCCCTGTGACTCAATCCCAAATAAGCAGAAGACAATGGAGAAAAAAAACCCACTAGGGTTTTGTATTGAACAGTTTTTTTTAAACTCATTAAACCAACCATTTAGTGAGTCAAGTATTTGAATTTTGTTTCCATCAGGTATGTTGGACATTAGCATCATTCCTCTCCTGTGATTGGTTTATCTCATTCTTTATGAACTTTATAGAATTCATAAAAAACTTTGTCCTTTATTTTGTAAGGACACAGTTTTGTCATAGTTTTACATATGTGCACACTTAACTGTGGCTAAAAGAAAATATAAACCACTGAAATAAGTCTATAATCAAGCAACCATGAGAAACAATGTTTGCAACATTTTGCACTTTAATATTTTCTCCAAAACAGACATCTAGTTTTCCCCACATTTTTACACTACTAGGAAATAAAACACCTTTGATAGCATAAAGAAAAGATATGTAGAAAAGTATTAAAAGTTTTTGGATGTCAGTTTAATGTCAGTAGCTGCTTCTGTTACTTCAAACCTAAAGTTGAAATGGTCAGTCATAAGCTACTTGCAGACAATGAGAACAGAGTGAGCCCTGTGGAGTAGATCAGCCTGATGGTCACAACTGTAGCTGCTGTTACTGCACAACACTTTAAGAGCCCTCATCCATTCATCCCACATTATTGGTTCGTGGCTCAAGGCAAAAATAAATTCAAAAGACAAAGATACAAACATCTCATCTTTTATAATAAAATATGAAACTAAAAGTGATATAAAATATTTTTTCTTTCAGATCAACTTAAAATTATTCAAAATGAAAAGGTTCAATGTTTTTTTTCTGGAAGACAGCTCTGCCAAATTTTGTAGTAAACTACGTTGAAAACAGACAGCGCAGCAATGAATTGTAGATGTGTGGCTAGTGCTTAGAGACCAAACCTACTCTAATGATTCACACAGAACTCCCAGAAATGAGATTTCTCATGACATTTATTCAAATAAACAGTACAGTTTATAATTTGCTAGGATAAAATAAGTTGGAACACATAAGAAGCATTTGGGAAAAAAAATCCCTAAAGATCTGAGAACTAGGGCAAATGATGTATTTAAATGATGGCTGACACTTTGGTGTCATCTTTCTTTCTTGGATCTGTGCCTGTATTAAACATGTCCCCCTCCAGTCAATCTTGTGCAGACTGCTGCATTGCCAAAATATAAAATGAGCATTTACAAGCAAAGAGCTTGACAACAAGAGCAATCACCCAATAGAGCAATGCAAAACCTTGACGGGGCACTGACATTTCAACATTTAAACCTCAACTCGTGAAAAACAAATTACCATCTTTTCTGCAAAATTATGATGGCAGAAAACAACCCTTAGAAGTCTGCCCTATATTTCTTTGCTTATTGACCCCCATCTGAGCAGCCTGTTTTAAAAATAATCTTCAGTCACTGCAAGGCGAGAGATCTTTAAAAAAAAAAAAAAGTGCTACCACCATCAGCTTCACGCAGTCCAAATATTCTCTGCAAGAGTGATGCGAACGCCTGACCCTCTCTCAGACAACAATTTAGCCCAATTAGCAGCACTAGAGCACGGTGTTAGTACATTCTGTTACACACTTTCAATTCTCAAGGTGCAAAAACTGGGCTTTCAGAGGGGCTATCTCAAGCCAGGTCAGGAAAGAATAAGGAAAAAAAAAAGAGTGAATGTCACTCAGTTTGGCTTCCGCAAATAAGTAAATGTTAAACACCTTGGATTAGAACTAAAAGGTTACAGCAAAATGTTAGCTATGGAGACACGTGTCCTATGCGTTCGACTTCCCCTTTGACCTGAAGAACTGTTTTCTGCTTTTCTGCTTCTGGTTTCTGCCATGGCCAGGTTAAAAACCAAATCTTTATTTGAATGTATTAAAACAAAATCAGATAGTTCAAGTCTGCATTTGGAGTTACTGATGAGGTGTAATTGGTCTGGAGAGAATAAAGATGGTAGTAGGACGAATATTTCTTCCACACGTTTTCTAAACTGGTTTTCTTGGAAGGATTCAACAGACTCAACCTAAATGGCAAAAAAAAAAAAAAAATCTTTTTGAATATCGGTAAAGAATAAATATTTCGAAATTATGCAAACACGTGCCACTCTTGCTCTTTTAACTTCCATGCATATGGACTATTTACAAAGTACAGACTTGCTATTTTGTTCTTTTATGTGTTTTTTTTTAACCCTCTGAAATGTCTTTGCCCCTTTTGCAATCAGTTCACCATAATGTTTTTACCCATCCAGACACAAATCTCATCACATATTGCAGACATGGCCAAAATAATTAAAGCTGTGTTGAAAACATTTTTTCACACTAATGAAAAACAAAATTCAAACAAAACAGAAAAAGAAACTCACAAGCAAAAAAAAAAAACAAAGAATAAAATGAGAAATAAAAGAGAAAAGATTTAGGGGGAGGATTACAATACAGGCCCAAAAGGGTGTACTTGTTTTAGATGAAATTTTTTCTGCTTTGTCAAGACTCCACTCTGTTTCTAACAATACTGTAGTACGCTTTCTTTTTTATTACTCTACATTTTTATTTAAATATAATTTATTTTGAAGAGTTTTTGTTAAACAAACCCAGGGAAAAAAAAATGATGCAAAAGTGGTTGGTTTGCCAAAGGAGAGTCGGCAGAAGGCCCGTGCTGCCCTGGTAAATTGCATCAGCGCTCTAGTTTGTCAAGATACTCAATAGTCCGTTGCATTGGGACGTGTCCTCAATCCTCGATGTACTCCCACAGGTCCTTCTCATAGCCTTCATGCACGTGCTGTAGCAGCACTCTTCGCCTACTCTCACAGTATCTAACAGACACAAAACAGTTCTGGTTTTACATAAAAGTAAGCACAGCAGACGCCACAACAAATCTTTTCCACCCACCTGTACTTATCTTGGACTTTCTGCTTGATGTCCTGCAAGGAATCCTGGGAAATGTCTCGCTCTAGGTAACCAGACAGAACCTCTGTGGCATTTTCCAGGTCTGCCTGGTTGTTCTAGAAAACACAAGTAAAATTACAATGTTTTGCAGCACAGAAGTAAACAGGAATCTAAACTTCCCTCACTCATATTTTCTTCAATAATAAAGATAAAATTAATAATAATCAAGTTAATAGTTTATTTGATTTAATAATCAAATTTATTTCCGAATTCGTCTGTGATCCATTTGTGACACACCAGCACAAAACAGTACGCATTGGGCAAAAATGATAAATTGAGAATATTACCAAATGAAGAGAGCAGAAAAACTTCTTTCCTATTACATGAAAAGCAGTAAAATAGGTCAATATTTGTCCGAGATAAGGTTTTAAGAAAAATGGTCTCAATGATTATAAAATTGACTCTTTAGCAAGGCATATCTAATTTCAAGCAAATTAAATCAAATTAATATTATTAATTAACCAAAGTTAGACTGATATTTTCAGAACATGTGTAAAAAAAAATCTTACAGGAACATATCAAACAGATCAATTTTATTTTCAAAATTTTTTTTTCAACCAAGTCTGTTAAAGCCTTCAGCGTAAACTAGTTACAATCGCTCATTTGATCCTATTCCTCATCAGAAATTTATGACAGGTAATATTTTGACAATTTAAACAACAAAAAGTTGTTTTGTTATTTTTTTTTTTACAATTGTGAATAAGGACTGGGTGCCACTGCACTTCTGTCACGACCACAAAACCTTTTTGGGGGGCTCTGATCAACACTGCTGTGACAGGAAAATCCTGCAGTTTGGTTGAACTCATTCATGTCAGACTTCTTTCCCTCATCCAAATTACTCTCTGCTGACCAAAGTATTACCCAAGTAAATCTGAGAAATTATCACAATCATTAGTGTTTAAATTCAGCAAATGAAGGGTAACTTCACCCTCCATAGCGTAGAACGCCAAGTGGCTCAATGCAAAAAGTGAGCTTGGGCAAAGTGATTTCAACTAATCAGGGACAGACTTCCAGGTACCCTTAGCAACAAAATGTTTTGTTTACTAGAGAAAATGTTGTTTTGTGCCAATTATTGTCCATTATAATAAACATGTCTTGGCTGAAACAGTGGTTTCAAAGCTTTAAAATAACATTAAGATTGACTGAGTTTGCTATCGGCCACGGACGATGTTTAGCGAGAGTTTTAAATGTTCTGGAGTTTTTTGCATCCTCTCACAAAAATGCTTTTAAGATGTGATTATGAAAGGATTTCTTTTGTGGTTTCACCCATATGAAAGTATTCATTGGACAGTTTTTTTTTTTGCATTTGATGTGTAAACCCAGAAATCAAATTTTTTTCATTTATTTTACACCATTTTTATTTTATGCCAAAAGATGGTACTACTTCCGTACAGTTTTGTGCTAGAGGGTCACACACAACCACCCACACACATACATGTTTATATGTGCATTTTTAAAATAATTTTTTACTCTGGTCAACTTTCAAAGGGATTCAAATTGTCCTCATTGAAAAAAACCCAAAGCTGGTTTTATGTTATGCACCATCATATTTATCAGTGTTTTTATTTTACCTCAAAAATAATGGACTGGTTGTTCTTCTTGAGGTAGAAGGCAAAGACGTAAGTGAACATGAGCGTGGAGCGGCACTGGCACAGCACATCTACGGCCTTCTTCAGAAATTGAACTTCAATCCAGGACATGTTGTGCTGCTGCATCTCCTCCATCTTTTGCTTAACCTGAGCGTAGAGCTTGTGCTCAAAACGCAGACTCTGCATGTGGTTCATGTAGCGGTTGCAGTAGAACAAGTACCTCTGCAGTGCCGCTCTGGAGCGCTAAACAGACACGCACACACAGAAAAGGCTGAAATTCTGGTATGATGAATGTGCTCTACCACTCAGAAGCTACAAGCCTGAAGCCATCTGTGTCCCAAGATGAGAGTACAAGAGAATTTTTATTTATCTGGTATTTACGAGAAACTTTGACACCATGTGGGTACTATGCTATTAGTACAATGAACAAAAATAACTATTTTCTTTTTTGTGGATGTTTCAGAAAAAAAACTATAGAAGAGGCTAAAACTGATATTTTACTTCCTTCTAAAGCCTGTAGTGCTAAAAATTATCTTGTGCGTTATAGAAATGAAGAAGCTCGTTGCAAACGAGTTACTAACATTGTGTTTGTAACAATAAAGTCTGACAAAATTAAACTGACAAACACAATGCACAATAAAAAAACACTGTTTTAAATAAAACTGGAATTATGTCATTATTAAAAAAGGAACGTATGCAGGTTAACCCTCTACAGGGCGTAGAAGCTGAAAGCGTCCATGGCAACTAATGTTAGAAAACAAGATTATTTGGTTTCAGAGTTAAAAAGGTGAAAAACTTGTGCTCGTTAAAAGGTTAACTGTTACCTCTTGAGCATCTCTGGCTGCCTTAGCATCATCCTCATTGTATCGGTTGCAGTTGTACCTGAAAAGTAAAAAAAAAAAAAATTAAGGTCTGATGCAAAAAACAATTATAAACTCTTAAAATGAATTTTGAATAACTCATTTGGTGAAGAATGATCATTAAATGCAGCTTCCAGAGGTCATTTTTACTTGTAAACAGATCATCCATGTCACTGGATTTAAGATACAATGTTTAAGGTCATATTCTAGTGCATTGGACGGATTTTTTTTCTGAAATCTACAACAGTAATGAGATGAAAAATTAAGCATTTCAACTACTCAAAGGAACACGTTTAAGTCACTTGGATGGTTTGAGGTTTTTCTTATGACAGCGTAACCTTTTTTTTAAAAATAGATATTTATTTTAAAATTCTTACAGAGTCACTGCTCTGTATTGCAGTTAAGTGGAAAAAAAATTTGACTTTGACTGAAATTGACATTTAAATGTGAGCAGATTTGCTAAACAAAATGGCTGTTTTGTTTCCACAGTAAAGACTGAAGGTCGTGGATGAAGATGGCATGAGTGACTCGACACATTCCCTTAGTGATAAATAATCAATAGTACAGCATGTCTGAGAAGATCTCACAGTACAGAACAGTGTTCTGTATCTTCTCACAACCTTAATTTCACTCCTGATTGAATTTCTCTAACAACACGACAGCTGCAATTAAAAAAGAAAAACTGGTGGAAGAAATTAATTATCATGGTAGTTTTCTCCTCAATTAACAAAAATGGAATGTTTTGTCTTCTATTTATTCATTAAAATGCCTGCTTTGTGAATTCACAGACATGATTAAACAATTTTACAATGTGCAATATAAAAACATTGAGTTAGGGCTGAGCGATTCTCTCACCAGGCAGAGCCGTGGGGTTCCCAGGGTCCCAAACAGACCCAACAAAACTCAGCTTTGCAGTTCTGGTTCCTACAAACCATGTGGTTACAACCGCCATCTTTCTCAATGGTCACATGGCATTTTGGACACTCCTGCAAAAAAAAAAAAAAAAAAGTGAATATTAAAAAAATATATATAAAATACAATGTTAAACCTAAATACAATTAGCAACAATGAATGAAAATTGGTTTAAAATTATTAAACACTGCCTGAAAAGAAGAAGAAATGTTGAAAGGATTAATTGTAAATTTTCCAGATAAAACTTGGAATAAAATTTGCTTGTAAGAGCGTTCAGCACAATTTAAAGTTTGAGGAAAACTGTTGAAATATGTGTAACCATAAAAAATATATTCTTGCAAGATGTACAAATCTGTTTTTATACCTTGGTATTGGCTGCAATCCAGTTGGAAGTTTCACTGTCGTCATCACATTTCTTAATCCATTTTCTCAACCACTACGAGTGCGTTAAAAATTGGAATAAGTATGATTTATACAAATCACAACTGCCAATCCAAACAAATCAAGAAGAGCAGAAGAATGTTAAATGATCTTGTTTCATTCAGCCTACCTTACACTTCACAGGATCGTGCCAATTTTCGCCACAGTTGAAGCTGTAATGAAATAATCCTCGTCAAAACAAACTCCCATTTGCAAAACTTCTCAAGTATAAAAAAAAGTCTAAACTTTCTTACCAGAACTGGCGGCCACACTTGCATCTCACAGGTTTGGCGTCTGGGTACTGGACTTTCACAACATGATGGCAGTCTGGTGCAGGACACCACTTTAAAAGTCGATTGCACTTGAAGTAATAAAACAGATGTTTATCTTATAACCTTTGAAAAGAACTCCAGGGCACATGGCAAACTTCAGATGTTGTAAATTAGAGAGGTATCTCTGCTTGGAAAATAGTGAGTAGAAAAAATAGTCAGAATCTTACCTCTACAAAACTATTTGTTATTAAATGCTGGTACTTTAACTTCACTTTTGAATCTGTGATGAGGCGCCTGAGGGGAAAATGAAATGCAGTTTAAATCTTTGTAGAAAAATTGGAATTTAGAATAAAAATCCAGTTAATTTCAAAGTGGCCCAGAGTTTAATATCTATTTAACATCATAACAAGCTACAATTATTTTTACTAAGTGGCTTGAAGATTTTTAAGTTGCAACTGGAAGTTGCTAGACCATCAGTGAACATTAGAGGGATGCATTAGTAGTATTTCTGATGTTCTTTTAGGTTTATAAAATGAAAACAGGTTGACTTTGTCCACTGTATCTGAGAATTGTGGCAGGCTTGAGTTGTGTCAATGGAAAAAAGGTCAATGTTGTATTATAAAAGATTGTGTTGACAATAAAAATGATGAAATAGACAAAAAAATCTCAATCCACAGAACCCTGACAATCATATTTAACAATTATTATAGAATTACCATGACATTTCTAAAATTAGTTCATTTTAAAATGTGAGCATGTAAGAAACAATAAAAACAATAAAAATTAAAAAAAAGCAAAAAGTTGCAACAAAAAACCCAACTTTAAAAACAAAGGCTCAAAGACTGTTGCACATAAAATTTGAGTAGAAATATTTGATTTTTAGTTTCTACATTTTACCCCAAAACATTACAATATTTTTAAAACTGTAAATAATGCAATTTGTACCATATTTTTTTGCAATTGTGAAAATTAGCCTCTCCCCAAAAAAAGCATGCACTTGCTTTTAGGTTTAATTTCGATACACCTGTTGTCAACATACAGACATAATATATACATACATAATACATACATAATATTTGTGAAAATATTGACATGAGAAGAATGTGGGTTGTGATTCTATTTTGAATCGCAAATAAATGATCAAGCCTTAAACCACCAGGAGGCATTATCACGTAAAATTTCAGGGGAGCGCCTACAGATTTTACTTTGTGCTGCTCAGGCACCCAATTTGACGGCTCAACAAGTTATAAATGATAATAAAACAATAAACTAATAATAAACATTATAAAAACATTGATTTCATGTAAGAGAAATTAATAAAATTTATATTAAAATAAAAACGGTTACTGTTTAAACCTAATTACATTGACTTTATGAACGTGTTTTATGCATGTTGGGTCTTTTCCCAAAGCTCGTTCGACACAGGGAACAATATTGTTGTTCCTACGATGAGTTTGATACTTTGGTTTCCCCAACACCACTCGGTGTTAAAGCCCATTTTCACCTTTTATAATCATTGGTAAATCCTATTCTCATGTGAAAACTGACCCAACAGTAAGCAAATTGTTGCTAAAACCAAATGAGCAATGTGATTGCAGCTTTTTTTTTATAAACAAGTAGGAGTTTTAAAAATTGATAGTTTTTAGTTTGTTAGGGTTCTGACTAAATGTAAATAGTTTTTAGTTCTAACTGAATTTAAAAATACAAAAAGATGCCAATAAGAGATCTAAACATTTCACTTATAACATTGGTGTCAATATATCGCAGGACTTTCTGATTAAAAAGAAAAACTGCAGTTTTGTTTGTTTCTTTTGTGTTGCGTGCAACGTGGCTTTCCATGCTGGTGCACAAAAGCACTCCAACCCCTATGATATGGTGAAAAGAATCATTTGTATCTTTTGCTGCATAAGCTAAAATATTGAAAACATGAAACAGGTAAACTGACAAATACTCACATGACTGTGTTGTCATCAACCAAAATGTCACAACTATGAGCAGGACAAGAAATGGTCTGAGAAGACAACAAAAAGTCAAATTAATCAAAATTAAAACTCCACAAGCTTTCACTTATTTCCCCATAGCTCTCCCTGTCCTTCAGAGCAAAGCAACTTATACAATCAAAATTATTTTAAATTATTCTTGACAACTTGTTTTGTGGCAACAATTACAATCAATATCCAACGTTTTTTTTTTTTAAACTCATGGTCACCTTTTTATCATCAAATAATAAATAACTGTGGATTCACATCAACTTCATTGCACAGTTTCAGTGCATGAAAAAGGTAATTAACTGAAAATTTTTGTGACATTTTATCACGCACCTCAACCCTCTAAAAACTGGAATAAAAATAAACATGACTACAGATTGCAGTTGTTTCAACAATTTTTTTTTTGCCTCTTTAAAATAACCTTCAATGTGCAAAGCATGTTTAGACAAGGAGCAACTTCCTGCAGCCACTTTGCATGTCTTTACAATGAAAAACACAAACAAACATTCCCACTTGCAGTCTGTAACCAGTATGGCATTGATGAGTGGTTTGTATTTAAATAAATATCAGTAGGTACCTGGCCCATTCCTTCCTCTATGATTTTGGTAGTCAAGTAATCTCCCCAACACTGCATGCAAAACTTGTGTCCACACTCAAGGCCTGTAAAGTACTGCAAAAGAGACACAAAAAAGACAAAAAGAAAGCTCAAACCACAAGTTTTAATCATAAAATTGATATGATGTGCCTGTGCTTGTTGTTTACACACACGTTAAAGTTGATACTGCGAACAACTTTGGACAAACTAGTATCCAAAGTTTCTCTTTGTTGTCCTATACAATTACCCAACTTAACTCTGCTTTAAAGATGTTCTGTATTTACTGTACGCTTAAGACTCACCGAGTTGGGAAAATTCAGGTAGCAGATCTGACATGGCATGTCCTGTGCAGATGATCTAGTGTTGATTGGAGGACGGGTTCGGGGTTTTTTACTTGGATTGATGACATGACACTCAGAAAAAAGCTTGTCCAGATTGCCATCGAAATATCTATACGATTAAAAACAGTTGTCAGCATTGTAAATGTATGTGTTCGTCAGCTCTTCCTGGAGAGTAAACTCACAGTTTTTAGCAGAAAGTGGATTGCTTTAAAGTAGAAATTGTGCAGTTTAGCCATTTATTTTACCTTTCCATAAGCTTTTCTTTGTCCCAATTGAAGTGACTGAGAAGAATGCGTGTTATTGTTGCAGGATTCTGAAGAAAAGAAAAAGTAGTCATTCACTAAACAGTTTCATTGTTTACAAAACAACATGCACAGCTAAAGCTACTGTCATGTAAGGTAAACTAAAAAAATACATTAAGATTATTTAAGAAAGCTCTGTGTATTTGTGTTATGTTATCAAGTTTAAAATGATTCATTTAAATGTGATTTATGTAATGCAACAGACAGGTGTGATGTTTAGAGTTTATCCTGCCTATCACCTGATACTATCCGCATCACAGATGGAGGATGGATTGCATTAAAATCATCATTGTCTTCCTAACAATTACAGTTTTCTTCCTGACACTGTTTAAAGATCTTGATCAAATTTGACCATCATTTATTTTTTATAATAATTGAGGGAATAGCCAACCACAACCATGAATAGAGTATACAGTCGAGAAACACTATTTTGAAAAATCATTTTAATTTCACGGCCGGAAATCTCAGAGGCATGCGTTGCGAGCTAGGGATGAACAATCTGGATCAAAACTTGTGTTTAAACATTTTGCTTTACACAAGAATCGAACCAAATATTCTAATAGAAATCCAACACACTTTCAGCAGTTAAGTTTCTTAGTTTTATTCTACGGGATGATGGCTGGAATGGTTAACATCACACATCTGTTTATGTGGTAGATGTGTGATATTACTAGACTTTATTGTGGGGACACATTTTTTTCATCTCTATTTTTGCTCCAGAAGCCTTCATGACATAGTTAAGATAAAAGGGGGTCAGAGAAAAATGATTATTTTAAGTGCTTAATCAAATGAGTATAGTGTCGTTTTTGGGGGTATTTTTTTCTAACATTGAACCATTCACTTCATCAACAAGTAGTTTTTAGCAACGGCATTGATATTTTTCAGCAAATCTTCTTTAAAATGCCCCAGGGTTGGTTCCACTCCCAGAGAAACAGGAATCACAATTCTGTTAGTCACAGAGATAACAAAATAACCACCCTTTATTTTTAACCTCAAAATCTTGAAATACTGTAACTTGCTTTGACTTTGCAGTAAAAGACAGGAACGAATACCGTGAGCAAAACATCCCTCTGTTGTTAGTTAGATCGGCTGACTTGAAAAGCATCAATGAAACTGAGTAAGTTTAAAAGACTTCCAAACAAGGGGAAAAGGAAGGAGTGCCAGCTGGTTTTATTTAAACATACATGTGTCAGAAACAAAATAAGACACTTTAAGCAGATCCAACTAAAACATCACTTATGTATGCCACAACATTTTCCAGTTTCAAGTTAGAAACAATGCAATGCCTGAATCATTGGTAGTTTGACAAAACAATGACTTGTAATAGTCAGGAGTGGTCATCAGTAAATTTGAAGAACAGATTCAGTATCAAAAATAAATACAACTTCACGTAGTTTAATTGAAAAGTTTTAACCTGGAAACTAAACAACATGTCTGATAAAAAAAAGGGGGATCTTCATTAGCAACGTTATACAATACAGTATTTTTATTTGTTCCAGAACAAGAATGTAAGTTTTAGCGGAAAAAAATGTATAAAAACAGTTGGTTGATTTTGCCATTAATATTGTTTAGTTTCAGAATCAAGTATAAGACTTTTGGTTTGTTATCAAGTCATTTCTTGGAGCAGTTTGAATGATCACCACTAGAAAACACACCCGTTATGGATAATATGATGTTCAAATTTGCATAAAAGGATGCCAGATTTGTTTATTACTTTTGCCACAAGATAATGTTTAAGGTTGAGAATGTATTTAAACAAGGCCGACACTTCTTTAATAAATTCATGCACTTTCTCAAAAATGTAAAACCCTTATTTTCATATTCAATCGTGACAATTAGCAAAATATTAGGAAACTACTTTAATATAATAACTATAAGGTTTGAATTATTGTTTCATTATCAACAAAATTTTAATTTAAAGTTACTTTTTATTCTGTATTCTTGATGTTTAGTTTTTGTGGATCACCACAATTTCTGTGTGCATTTTAGTAAAGCGTCTGAAACTAATTATAGAACATATCACTATAAGGTAGAATAAAATAGATTTTGGTAAAAGTTGGGCAAAATGCTTCCTATGAATCTAAAGCAATCTAAAACTACACGAGCCAACTAAAAATACATACAGGAGTTTTGAAGACATTTCAAACTCTTTTTCATCATTTCTGACCTTGATCTGTAGCCCATGACAACAATGCAAGATGCTTTAATATTATTACCAAAGTGTAAATATAAAAAATATCAACAGATGAATGAGTGCTGCGTCCGCAACTATTGGGACACAGCATCAGTCCATTGCGGTGAAGATAAAGCTGAGACAGAAAGCAAAGCTCTCGATTTACCAGTCAATCCACGGTTCTACCCTCACCTAGGTGGTGACCGAAAGAACGAGAAATAACTTTCCTCTGCAGGGTGGCTGGGCTTTCACTCAGAGATAGGGTGAGAAGCTCTGCCATCTCGGAGGAGCTCCGGGAGAGCTGTTTCTCCTTTGGGTCGAGAGAAGCCAGATGGGGTGGTTCGGGCATCTGGTTAAGTGTGCCTCCCGTACGCCTCATTGGTGAGGTGTTTCAGGCACTCCCCACCAGGAGACCCAAAAGCAAGACCTGCTGAGGGAGACTACGTCTCACAGTTGTCCCGGGAACGCCTCGGGATCCTCCTGGGTGAGAAGGACGATGCCGCCGACGTAAGAGAAGCCTGGCTTGCTGTCTGAGGCTGTTGCCCCCGCGACCCGGCCCCGAAGAACCGGAACACAATGGAACGGAAATAAATTTGGAGAATACACTGTAGATTAAGGTGAGAAGAGTCTTAAAAGTTTTGCTGATAAGGATTTTGACAAGTTGTATATTTATAATCTTTAACTTTGATGACAGAATTGTTTATAACTCAGAAAATCCTGTATTATAGTTCACACAAACTGAATTGAATAATATGCAGTACAGTTATTCGAGCTATTTTTGTTATGTAAACGTGGTGGGCTTTTTTTTTGTTGTTTTAGTCATTTCTAGTGGAATAAAACCTCATAGTTTTGTCGTGTATTGAGTGTTCCTCAGAAAGAAGTCTGGTATAAAAGTCAGAAACCCTGAGGACTAGTAAGTTCTTTATGTGAATAATCAAAGATAATTGTTAGAGTAGAGGAGGAAAAACCTAAAAACGCAGATGTTTTGAACAAAAAGAAAAGCTTAGTATACAGAGACGTCTCTACTTTTGATTTTAACATCGACTAGATCTATTTCAGACTGAATAGTAAAACTAAATGGTGGCCGTTCATACAGACCACTTTCCATTTTAATTTGAGCGTGAGGAAATGGAGGCCTAAGTTAAGACTATGTTAAAAAGAAACACATCGACGGTCTCCCACATATCCGATCCTTACTGGGAACAAATAAAACTTTCGATCTGTAAAGATTAACAAGGTGTCAACATAAAATGCTAAAGTATAATAACTATCCAAACATAGTACTTAGCAGCCACTCAATGGCCAAGCCTTAGTTCGACGTGAGAAATAACAATGACAACACTTTAACTTAACTAAATCGCGACAAATCAAACCGAAATTATCAAATAAGCCAATTTAAAGTCATAAGGTGTTCAAACTGACATGTTAAGTAATTCTGATTTTAAACAAAAGAAGGATTTGAGATAGTTTAGCTAACGGTTTCAGGTAGCAGCTAGGCTAATATTAGCATAGCAAGCAACTTCTCAACAGGGATTAGACTACTTCCTGGAACAAAAACATGAACAAAATCATCCTATTTCAGTGTAATTTGGACACCAGCTGCAGTTTAGTTTACGTTAATGCTAAATGGAAGGAAACTATCAAAAATAATATTTTAAATAAAAGAAAAATGAGTGGAATTGTCATCTTCACGCAAGTTGACTACATGAGTAGCATAAAGCTAGCATCCAGGGCCTGTTGTACCTTTACCAAACCACGGTGTTTCCTGAAGCTCAAACTCTGAAATACCTACCTGGATGACCTCGTTGACCTCCCTGATACACTCCACCATATGCTGGAGGATTTGTTCGGCAGTCAAAACTTCAAATCGATAGTCCTCCTCCTCTTCCTCACCAGGCCCATGGCTACCTACACCAGTCTCTCCGCTTTCGTCTCGCTCCCCACCAGCCACCACGGGATCGACTAACTCTACATCTCCGATCTCCAGGGTCTCGTCGGGCTCCTCTTCACCGCTGTCCTCGCTACATTCGTCTTCGTCGTCGTATTCATAGTTATAACCCTCGTCTGAGTCCATTCCTAGTGCGGTTACCTGCCTGTGACAAGTAAACCTAGGGATCTTAAGTGGACGGTGTTTCTTGCGAGGTAATACGAAGACAAAATTATCCCGAAGCTGTTTTTCGGCTGCAGCGAAAATAACAACAAAACGTCGCTGCTGCTAAGCCAACAAAGAGACGCAGCGTCACCAACTGACGCCGGCCTTACGTCAGTAAGACTGACCGATATGAGCCAAAGATTTTACTCATTTATTATAGACTAAATTTAAAGATGTATAAATATGTATACAAGAGGCAATTAAAGGTGCTTTGCAAGACAGAAAATGTGCAATAAAATCTAAAACATTTTATGAAAATAACCCCTACACAATTAATTTAAATAAAAAGAGTGATTAATCTTCAGTCATATGCATGACTAAACAGAACTGTTTTCAGCTTAGATTTAAAAATCTTTACAGTAAAGGCCTGTCTCACAGCCTCAGAAAGTTTGTTCTCCATGTTTAGTCCTGACTCTAGATCAGGCATGGACAAACTACGGCCCGCGGACCACATGCGGTCCGTTAAACGTTTTAATCCGGCCCGCCGAACTTGCAAATTTGAAACCTTAGTGTTTTATTTTCCCTGAAATTTCTGAAGTTTTCTCACTAGATGGCGTACTCTACGACATGGAAAGCCATCGGGCGCAATACACGCATGTAAACAAACTTGTTAGATGTTAAAACAAGCTAAAAGTTACATCAAGAACTTAGATTTCAAACCTAGCGCCACTAAATGCATGTTTTTAATTTAAGTGCTATCGCACTAGTTTTCAGACCTAGAGCAGCTTGATTTGAAATTTAACGCTCTTTGTGTAACATTTAGCGCACCATTCTATCGGTCTAATCTAGCAGTTACAAAGCATGCCATCCATCTGCTCATGTTCCAGCCCCCTTGTCAAATGTTAGAACTCAATGTGGCCCGCGAATCAAAAAGTTGGCCCACCCCTGCTCTAGACATCAACAGGAGATCGATCGTAGAGGTTCTCAAAGTTCTAGATGGTTCAAAAGAAAATAATGTTTCAACACTTACACACAAGCAGAGCAGCTTTAAAGTCTATTCTCTAAGCCTCAGGAAACCAGTGCATAGCCCTGAGCATAGGACTAATTTGAAGATATTTTCTAGTTCTTGTTAGGACTTGAGCATCAGCTTTTTGAATAAACTGCAGCTGTTTTAAGTTCTTTTTGTTCAGACCAGTGAGTAGATTGTTGCAATAATCTTACCTACTAGAAACAAATGCATGGATAGGAACCTAAAAGTTTGTTTTAGACTCCAAACTTCTGATTTTGGCAATGTTTTTAGGTGGTAAAAGGCTGCTGATGTAATTGATTTGATTTCTAACTTGGTTTGTCAGTTTTAGAGAGAGTGACTCTCTGAGGCACGGGAAGCCAGTGCAGACACCTGAGCACAGGACTAATGTCATCATAAAGCAAAAAAAAAAAAAGTATGCCAATGACCTCACCCATCTTTGAAAAAAAGCTTTAGTATCAGAATCCAAAGTACTTTATTGATCTAACATGTGAGACAATTTGTGTGTTACAGTAGCAGCAGCAACAGCAGCACTGTAATCATGAAATTATAAAGTGAATATACAAAAATAAGAAATAATAAAAACAAAAAGGAATACTGTAAAAGTAAGGAATAAAACAAGTGAGGTAATTCAAAATCCATTAACAAGCAGTACAGACAGAATGTGCTTAAAGGAGATAAAAAGTGATATAAAGTGATGAACTGCGTGATTCAAAGTTATCTGTTACTCTGTGAGTTATTGTGAAGTGTAAGCATTCTAATTTAACAAATGGTTACAATTTTGTTATTAAATGAACTTTATAGATGATTGAGTATTTCATATCAGTGTGCGAGTCTGACAAATTTACATTAGCTTCAAATTATTATCATAATTTGGAGGATTATTAGCTATATTAATCAGACTTACACTGTAATACAATAATAATGTTTATTATGGCTACTCTTAGTTTTAGTTGTTGTCAAAGTTGTAATAGTAGCTGGATTAATGGTCGTATTGTTGTCAGACTTCTATTGTCTAACTAAACAAAGAGACTTTGACTCCAGTCATATGACTGTGTGTCCCCAGGTACCTGACAGTCCCAATTTGACAGAATAGTGAATGGGTGTATTTGAAAGTCATGTGGCTTTTAAATTTTAGAGAACCCACGTGTGTAAATTGTATTTTGGTTCTGTTGATTATTTTCCAATTTGCTCTGCAATCTGTACTGGGAGTGTGGCCTTTACCACAAACTTTTATCTCCTCACCAGAAAGATACAGATTGGATCCTCAGGGTTTCTCTTTTGGTTATCAGAGACGATCATCCACACATCAGGGTTGTTCTGTTATTGATGCTGCATTCAAGAGATACTTTTCTCTTATTTTCTCAGAACACATTTCTGGTGAGTAATTCTAAAATATGTTTTTGTTACATTCTAGTATTAAAAGAAAATCAAATTTCATCTACTTGTTAATTGGCCATAATAGTGCTCATGTCTAAAACAGATGTAAACATTGTCAATGGTAAAATCCTTTCCTTTCGCTTTGCTCTTAACATTTGACCTACAAGAATAAATAGATTTATAGAGATTTAAAGAAAACAATAACTCATGTTGTTTGTTAAATATGCTGGCTTTTTTGTGGCTTCTACAGTGGATCAATGGGCTTTGTAGAGACAGCAGTTTACCTGTTAGCCTGTATACCACCTCTGAAAAAGTCATTGTCAGTGTTTTTGGACTAGCATTGCTAAATTGCTGTTTTGACTGTAAAAAAACAAAAAAAAAAAACACAATTTCTTTGTCGGTTAAATATATGTTGTAGAAGTACAGTACATGCACTAATTTTTCAATTGAACTTTCATCAACAGAAAACAATGATTCACAAAACATTGCAGAGAGACAATTCACTGTCAAAATCAGTGTGGACAGTTATGACTGTGAGAGTTATCCTAATGAGGTCTCCTCTGAGAGATGTAAGTTAAAGTGCATCAAAAACCATAAAATAATATAGGTCACACCTTAATGTGATACTTGCATACTTGTGATCTTACGTTCTCTGTTTGCCTTCCAGACAATTTGAGTATCTCCACAGGTCAAGCATATCTGAATGCAGAAAGTGTGTGGGGTGCTCTACGAGGTGACGATTGCATCATATTATAATTTTACATTTTTGGAGAAACATGTTCAGTTATTGATATGTAGCCAATAAGAAGTTTGATTAATGTATGTCTGTTATCTAAATAATCTACTATCATCCATATATATCTAAATAAACAATAGTTATACACTGTGTTCCTTCTGGTTAAGCACAGGTCTAGAAACATTCAGCCAGTTGGTGTATCAAGATGATACGGGTTCAGTAAGTCTTGTTTACACACTCACAAGGCCACTATATAAGTAACATGTATTCACTCATTTGCAACTATTTACAATACTCAATTTATTTGTTCTTTTTTTCAGTTTTATGTGAATAGGACTGACATTACGGACTTCCCCCGCTTTCAATACCGAGGGGTTTTACTGGACACTTCTCGGCATTATTTACCTTTGCCGGCAATTTTAAAAACCTTGGTAATTTGTGAGGATGATCCAAACTTGAGGTTTTCTTTGAAACTGGTTTTATTTTATTTGTCGTGACATTTCATCAAATGTTGATTTTCTAGGATGCGATGGCCTATAGTAAATTAAATGTGTTTCACTGGCACATTGTTGATGACCAATCATTCCCTTATCAAAGTCATGTATTTCCACATCTTTCCCATAAGGTATGTACATGAGGAAAGGTACTGGATACAATAATATAATCTTGTGTTTAGTAATTTTACATTTGATTTTTAAATTGTAAATTTGTCACACTAAAGCTCGGTGATTCATGAGTGCTGGAAATTAGCCTCCTCCCTAATCATAGTCTTCTGGCTTTGGTTCAGGGGGCTTTCCATCCGATGACTCACATCTACACACAGTTAGACGTGAGAAGGGTGATCTCATATGCCAGGATGCGAGGAATAAGGGTACTGCCAGAATTTGATTCACCAGGCCACACAAAATCCTGGGGAAAAGGTGAAATTCACAAACTAAACAAAGAATATTTAAAGTCCCAAAGCTTATCCATGATGGTTTAAACTTTTTTTATCTTAAAAAAAAAAAAAAGCAGAGCAAGTAGCGACAATTCTGTGTATTCTTTGGTCAAGCAAGTCTTACTTCTGTTAAACCAAAAGATCAAGAAAAATAACTGTCCTCACCATTTATCTGCATTACTTGTGAACTAAAGTTTTTTACATTTCGGTGCAGAAACTTATCATTAATTCAACAATTTTGTCTCTTTTGACAAACATTTTAAAATGTAATAACAATATTAATAGATTTTATTTCTAAGGAGCCATTCCGGGCACTCAAGGTTGCTGTACAACATATTTACATTTATGAAAAATATAATAATCAGTTAAAAGCAGCAGCAGCTTAAATGAATAAAAAAATTAGATTTAATATAAGATCAGCATATCAATATACATATAGAAATTTAGATTTAGGAAAAAGAACAGTCATTGTTGAAGAGAACAGGCCAGTTGGAGGAGATGAGTTTTTAATCTGGATTTGAAATGTGAAAGTGTGCAGAGGTCTGCAGGGAGTGAGTTCCAAAGCCAAGGAACAGAGCAGCTTTGTTCAAAATAAACACAAACTATCTCAATCAGGAATGTCCAGAATGTAAAAAGTAAATTATTAGCTATAATTACAAGTACACTCCATATGTGTGTATGTGGCTCTACCTGTAAAACTTGTCAATGTACCATTGGGTTTTCAGCAGTTGGCTGAAATGTACTAATTAATTAGAGTTAGCTCTTCTTATCTAATTTTCTTATCTACCACTGAATTGTCTCTTGTAAAGTTTCCAAATTTGCATAAAGAAACATACGTTATCAGTATATTTTGTTCTCTTTGTTCAGTTGCACGATGATGGATGTCAGCCAAGGGCAACTGACAAAAGATCCCCTGGATAAAAGATTTTAGTGCTTCACCGTCATACTTTTGTCTTTCTTAAATTGAAAAATGCACAAAAGAAAATTTTTCCCAAAACTTGCCTTTTTTTTGGTGACATTTTTAATGCTAAAACAAACACAAAGACAATGTCATTTTCAGAGCTTAAATTAAAACTTTGAAAACATTTAGAATGACTTTTTATTCAATTGTTGTAATAAATGTGACATCGCCTTTCAAATTCTAAAAACTTCTCTTTTCTGTTTCCCCTCCCCAGGACAATCGAACCTGTTGACTCCCTGCTACAGTCAAGGAACTCCATCAGGTACTTTTGGTCCTGTTAATCCAGCTTCAGCTTCCACTTATGGGTTTATGACATCACTGCTGAAGGAAGTATCATCTTTGTTTCCCGACTCCTATATTCATTTAGGAGGAGATGAGGTAGACTTCTCTTGCTGGTAAGCTAATGAAACAAAAAACAAAATGCAGAAAGCACACAGTTATAAGTGACAATTACATGTTTGTAACAAAGTATCAACACCTATTTCTGCAGGAAAACTAATCCATATGTACGCATATTTATGCAAAAGATGGGATTTGGAATAAATTTCCATAAGCTGGGAGCATTCTACATGGAGAAGTATCAGAGCACACTGTCACATGTTCAGGTTTTATATATTCATAAATATCTTTATTTCTGTTTTTTTTTTTTTTTCAGGATTGCAAACATCACTTCTGCTCTCAACAAGACATCTGTGGTTTGGCAGGAGGTTTTTGACTATCATGAAGGAGTAACTGCTTTCTCCTAAGATACCACTTAAACATCAACAAAATAAAAAAAGAAAAAAAAAATCTGTTTTTACATTAGCTCTCCATGCAAATATGAGAGCCATTGTTTTATTTATTTATTTATTTTTTTTGGGGCGGGGGTATTACAGGAGTTATATCTAAGTTTTTGCTTAAAAACATGCCTTCTTCATTCTGTGTTGCTCTTAGACAAAATGTTCTTTCCTAATCAATTTTTAAACTTGAAAAAGAATGTGTTGCTTGCTTTCTAATTTGAAGCCCTACTTATTTTTTATGTGAGTCTAATGTTTAGCTTTGTGTTGCAGCGCAATTCTCTGTCCGTGGTGGAGGTGTGGAAGCAGGGTTGTTACCTGTGTGAAGTACGCAGAGTGGTCAAAACAGGTCTAAGGGTAATTCTAGCTTCCCCATGGTATCTGGATCAACCAGGACCCACTCATAACTGGGCCCGCTACTACAATGTGTGGCCCCTCGCTTTTACAGGTCAGAAAGAAATGATTGCACCATGACTTTTTGAGCTGTTATATAGAAATTAATTATGAATTATTTATGACAATGAGACAAACTTTGGAAAGATAAATTGTTGCTAAAGGAAGAGTTGGCTAGAGTACACTTCTGCTGCTCTTTTGGATTTGCATGCTATTCAATATCAAAAGGGATTATTGCCTTAACTGTTATGGTTTAGGTGTGGCCATTTATTGGTCGTCATTGCAACACACATTGGGTTACTTTTTAACCAAGTCAGCATTAACCTGCATTCATAAGATAAGTTTGAAAAAAGTCAGTTGGGACAGACAATTGAAAAAAAAATGGGTAGGGCACATTGAAAGTAATAGAAACTTTTTTTTTTGACCTTATAATTATTTATTTGACAAATGATTGAAAAAAAAACTAAGTTGTGTTAGAAAGCCCTTGATTATAATTAAAGCTGTCACAGTTTTATGTTATAGCAAGCTGTTTCCCCATAGTTTTGAAAACTATAAAACGTAACTTTTCCTGATTCAACTGCAAACAGTCAACTAACTGCCCAAATGCTGGACAGTCCTCATTCTTGGATGTTGACTGTCCACACCCAACCTTTTTTTTTATCCCTTTGTAACAAAAAAGTTTTGCTATCTGAGTTCACCTTAAAGAAATTTAGGTGACATTGTCTTATGAAGTCATCTCTACACTTCCATTTACCTCCATTATCATGTTATTTGATTTTATGACATTCAATTACTACCACGCAACCAAGCAAGTATTTATTAGTTTATAGCTAACAATACACATCATTCGTTGAGATATAAGGTGTTTTTTTTTATTGACTGAATCTGTTTGTTCATCTTAAGATATTCTCAGAAAGTAGACCTCCATTAAAACAACTACTTAATCAAGATTTAGTTGCTTCATTTTTTATAAAAAATCAGAAATTCCTTTTTCATATCTTCACAGGTACTGAGGAACAGAAGAAGTTGGTGTTAGGAGGAGAGGTCTGTATGTGGGGGGAATATGTAGATGCCACCAATCTTTCTCCACGACTCTGGTAAATGATTGACAAGTTGTCTAAATTATTCAATTGTGTGCAGCAATATTCTTATTAATTTGCTTAAATTGACAGGCCAAGAGCGAGTGCAGCCGCAGAGAGACTGTGGAGTGATGGAAAACAAACTTCCAGTGTGGAAAGAGCTCTTCCACGGCTACTCAACTTTCGTTGTGAGCTACTCAGGTACTTAGATATTTTGATTTATAAAGTGCCCATTATTTTTTATAAAACATACTCACGCTTTGGTTTAACTTTTCCAGGCGAGGCATCCAAGCAGAACCTCTGGATGTTGGACACTGCAGACATGAGTACCAGGGAGTTTGAAGGCTATTTTATACAAAGACTTGTATTTTAATTAAATTGGGTTCATGGATTTAGTCATGGCTTTTACGAGACAGGGGGTTGGAGTAGTGGAACATTAAATAATATAAACAATTTGATGTTCTTTTTCTTCAGGTAAAAAGTGTACAAGTATTTACAGATACAAATGCTTTCTCAGGGACTAGGTAGCAGAAATATAAATATCAGTGTATCTAAAGATATCCATACAGATATTTATTTATTCTACAGCAACTCTTTTCAGAGTGGTGACTTATTTTACATTTTGAAGTAGCAAATACTCAAGTGCATCCTCAGGGACGATACAGGCATATGATATCTAATCATAACTGAAAGACATTGTTGTACACTCAAGTATTCTGTAGCATTATAGAAAACAAAATGTAATAAAAAAATTGAGATGTAAATCCTGTGTCATTTGTTTTTACATCTAATATCAGTGTATTTCAAAGCAGCACATACAATACCCATTACAATACAACATAGGGTTGACCCATGATGTCTGTCTCCCTCTAGAGACTGACCAAAGTTCTGACTCTTCGATTCCCTCAGTAAACTGTACTTTTAAATTCACTTTTAAATATATTACTATTTGCATATACAGTATATGTGCTGATGCTGTGATGAATAGCATCCTACTCAGAATGTTTCCTATTCTTAATTCCTGGTAGATGTTGCTTTAGGCTTATTAAAAAAATGCATGTGATGGAAACAGGTGAATGGGCGTGGGTTTAGATTTACCCATGTTCTGTGTTTTGAAAAAACCCAAACTGATTCTTTCCCCATAGTTTTATATTCAGTTGAGATAGAAAGTAGAGGTAGTAAAAAAAATTGAAAAATTGATTAGGAATAGAAAGTTTGTAAAGAAAAAAAAAATCCAAATAAAAACTTTGTATCCTATTCCTGGTAGTTTGAATGGTTCTGTGTTAATTCACCTGTGAAGCTGGTGTAGTTGTTATATGTTTGGACTGAAACAACTTATGTTCTCACTGTGAGGATTATCGTAAAGAAAGCAGATGGCAAGGCGGGGCAATCCCCACAGTCATAGTGCTGACACCTCAGTCCTTCTTCATCTGACTTGGGGGAACCAGTGGAAATGCTGAACTGGACATATGATAGCTTAGTTAGAAAAAAAAAAAAAAAAAAAAATCATCAAAAAAATTCTACCCATCATGGAGCTTGTGGAGAATGCAAAATAGTTTTTGACAAAATTTAATTGGGCCCAAAATTTTAGTATTGCACATATTGATAATTAAATCTAACCGTAAATTGTTCTGCACGTGTGTAAAAATCAGGACAACGCATTCATCTTTCTATTAAGGTGCTGTGTAGCTTTTCTCTCAGCTTTATCAAAGCCTGTTTTTAACTAAATAAACTAAATAACCTTTGACTGGTTGCTTTTATCAGAACTTATAGTTTTCTATCAATAATGATCATTTTGATGCACCTGCTTACTATGCATGGATAAAATAGCTATGAATTAAAAAGTTAATATCAGTCTTTGATGACAGCAAATATGAATGAAGATTATCAAAAAGCTGCTTAGAATGATGCAAATATTTGTAAACTAGCATCAAGGACATAATCTTAGGGTCAATAACAGGCTGTCTTGCGAATGTAAGCCACAGTCAGTCATCTTGATAAAAGAAAAGCCCTTCAATTTGCTCTTGAATTTTTATTTGTTACTTTGGAAAACAACAAGTGTTTAAGTCTTGTTAAAAGAGCAGATGAGTTTGACTGGACAAGCAACTCAGCCAGGGTTTTACTGGTGACGTGCAACCTGTCACCTACTTTGTACATGGCCCTGTCATCAATAATGTTTCTGCTAAATCCATAATCACCTGGATCATGGAGGCATGCAACTAAAGATTGACTTGTATCTGAACATAGATCACAGGCCTTGGGTGTGGCAGAACATGATGCTCATCTTGGACAAGTGAAATTTTTGAGCAGTGCTTTGCTGATGGCGGCAGTAAATGCCAGTGTTAAATTAAACCAACAAAATCATCTATCAATGTTTGCAATACAAATAATTTATCTATACAGTATAGTATGAAATTGATATGTTATTTTCCTGTATTCTGTACAAAAGTTGCTACGCATGTGTAATGCCTATTCTACATAATTGCAGTCGAGTACATGATCATTTTTTAAAACAATTTCCTAAGCATTTAAAATGGCAGAAATTTTTTAACCTTTTTGTAAAAGAAGGTGTTGTAATCATGATATACCTACCTTGTTCATGGATATAATCTAACCTTCAGCATGGAACACTGCTGAAATGGGGAAAATGATACATGCAAAGCAGCAAAGGTTGTTTGAAGTAAATTAGTAAACAGTGAATCTATAATAAGGTACACGCACCCTCTGAGCCCATGTCAAATTAAGCAGTTAGAATAAGTACAGTTGATGGGCAGATAAATAGTTTGCATTTTAAATTTAAACTCTCTGTGTTTTCATTTAATGGTCTGTACATTTTTAAATCAAATGACTTATCAAAATGGAATAAAATACCCTTGTGATTTTCAAACCAAACTTTATTTTTAGAGCACCTTTCAAACTTAAAAAGTTTGAAACATCCCGATCTCCTCTGAACGCTTGCTACTATGTCTTCAGCTGAGTTAAAAATAATGGCAACTTTTTCAAATGAATTTTACTTTTCAAATTTATCTGTGAGCAGTACGTTTTATTTATTTATTTATTCTGAACTGTATTGGGGTCTTTGACAAAATAGACAATGAAAGGTGTCACCATATGGCTCAATAATGGATTTAGGTACGAGTTGTTACTGCTCTTTCAATCAGTGTCCTAATTGTTTTTCTTCTCATCTCAGTCTCCTGTGATCCCTGCCCAAGAAAGAGACTGTTTTCACAGAAAGTTAAGCTACTTTACTGATTTGTAGTTTCCTAAGGCCATAAGTGTCCGTGACAAGGCCAATATGGCACAGAGAAAACTATAAACTATCAAACACAACAACATGACTACAGGAAGAAGAGAAGTGTGCCAAGCATCTCTTTTTTACTAAAGACATTTATAAAAATAGTAATTAAATTAATGTCTCTTTGGTATGAATTTGCTACTTTGAGCATCTTGATTCTGAAAAAAAGCAGATTTTTATTACATAGAAGATTAACTCATTCTTTGTATTGATCTTTTTTTAATTTTGATTTTTTTTATTCAGAAACCAATTTTGGTGGGTGCAAAATCAGGTAGATCTATATGGCCATTAGTTTTCCAAAAAATAAATTTGGTGTCTTGAAAGTGGTGTGACTGATTGATTTAACCCCATAGACAGTAAAGATTAAGAGGATGACAAATCAGCATTTGCTTACACAGCGCCTAGAAGCTAATCTCCTTGTCTTCCTTCAGAAAGCCCACTTCAATCTCTCACACTCACTCTAGCTGTCTGGTAGAAAGAACAAAAATTGAATCTCCTTTGAGCCTGCATTAGACCAGGCAGCACCAGCACATGGGGATGCTCAATGAAGTTTACTCATTGTCGAGGATTTTAAAGAAGCCTGAGTGAAACCGCATATTGAGCATTTTTGAAGACATTGAGAAGTATTTTCATAAGAGTATATTTTTTATTTTATTAATTTCTTATTTTTATGAAACAATAATTAAAAGTTTTTGAAGACTACAAAAATGGGAGACAACGAAACAAAAACAGATGTGTTTCCATTGGGTCACACAAACAACTTTCCACAACAAAGCAGAAATGGAAGTCAATCAGGTGAGCCATCAATTACTGATTTAAAAAGTAAACTTTAGAATCAATTCTTGCTTGCAGACTTATGATTTATGAAATGTAAGGGTGGAATCTTTGTTTATATCTAAACAAATCTATTATTTCTGATGTCTATTCTTCACAGAAAAGTGTCCACATAAAACTCTCACTGAAGGCCTACTGTGTAAAGTGTGCTCAGATTCCAGCAGTGGGAAACATTATGGCATTTACGCTTGCAATGGCTGCAGTGGCTTCTTCAAACGCAGTGTGAGACGACGGCTTATCTACAGGTGCACAAACTCTGTTAGGTATTTAGTCACCTATTTTACCCAAAAATACAACAAAGTGGTTTATTTAATGTTTACTCAAATATGATCTTTTTAAAAATCAATTGCAGATGCCAGGCTGGGACAGGCAGGTGTCCTGTTGATAAGGCCCACCGAAACCAATGCCAAGCCTGTCGATTAAAAAAGTGTCTCCAAGCTGGCATGAACAAAGATGGTGAGAAATTACTCCACCACGAATGTGACTGGAATTAAAAATACAATTCAAAACAGTGTCAGGAGATTTATATTGTTTGCATGTCGCTTTTCAAGCTGTGCAGAATGAGCGTCAACCTCGGACCGCAGCACATGTCAGTTCAGATTCCATTCAAACGGACACCAAAAAGGAGCACCTGGCCACCACAGAGGAGCACAGCACCTTTCATGGTCGCTCATCTGTTGTCATTAGACCAGTGATCTTTTCTTCTATCACTAATTCTGGCACCATGCATCCCAGCAACCACCGCTTCATGATCAGCCTGCTGAACGCAGAGAGCTGTGCCAAACTGGAACCCAATTTAGGTAAGATCCCAGAAATCCAACACTAAAGGGAATGTTGCACTTAATTCCTTCAAATTGTTCTAGATAGGACTCCTTGAGACTTCAAATTTGTATTTGTCTCCTTTCTGTGCACAATAGAGGAAAATCTTGATGTGACAACAAACAGTACGGAGAAGAATCAAACCTGCTTTGACAGCCAGTTGTTTCACCGCAGCTCTAGCTGTTCTGAGAGCATATATGAGACTTCTGCACGACTTCTTTTCTTGTCCGTCAAGTGGGCAAAAAATTTACCTGTTTTTGCTCACTTGCCTTTCCGAGACCAGGTGCGGCTAATATTTGATAATATTTAACAAGCAAGATTAGGATTTTGTGTCTGATCCCATCCTCATAATCTCTCAGGTGATTCTGCTTGAAGAAGCATGGAGTGAGATGTTCCTTTTGTGTGCAATCCAATGGTCCTTGTCTATGGAGAGTTGCCCACTTTTGACTCAACCAGACCTTTCCCCAACACCGCAGTCACTTCACTGCTTTTCCAAAGCTGACCTGCACGTTTTGGAGGAGGTCTTCAGTCGCTTTAAGGCCTTGGCTGTTGACCCAACTGAGTTTGCCTGTTTGAAAGCTGTTGTATTGTTCAAGCCAGGTATGACACTTTTTTGTCTCTTTTTTAATGGCATAGATCAGATGAACATTTTTTTCTCTGATGCAGAAACACGAAGCCTCAAATACCCAGAGCAGGTGGAAAATCTACAGGACCAGTCACAGGTTTTGCTGAGTCAGCACATCCACTTGGTATACCCCAATCAAAATGCCAGGTAGCTTTACAATCACCTAAATTAATCACAGAAAATTATTATTCGGCAAATTTAGTTATTTATATGTATTTCTATTCAACAAGGTTTGGAAGACTGCTACTTCTGCTGCCATCTCTTCACTTTGTGAGCTCTGGAAAAATAGAGCAGCTGTTCTTTCACAAGACTATTGGCAGCACACCCATGGAGAAGCTGCTGTGCGATATGTTCAAAAACTAACTCTTGATTGTAAGATCATTTGCCCATAATTGTTTAATTTTTCATTTTGTCTTCTAAACTGCTTTTTTCTATTGGGTCGCAGGGGGTTCCGGAACTTATCCCAGCTGATTTCAAGCGAGAGGCAGGATACACCCCTAACATGTCGCCAGTCTGTTGCAGGGCGACACACACAGACAACCCTCCACACACACTAATTCCTAGGGGCAATTTTGTAGCAGCCAATCCACCTAACACACATGTTTTAGGAGGGTGGGAGGAAACCAGAGTACCCAGAGAAAACCCATGCGTTCACGGGGAGAGCATGCAAACTCCGCTCAGAATGGCCAGTGATTCAAGCCTCGCCACCTCTCAGGGACTCCAACCCCGTCTTTCCTGCAGTGAGGTCACTGTGCTAACCACTGTGCCACCGTGCATCCCTTACCCATGATTGTATCTTCCATGAAAACTACAACTTTCCCACATTGATATGGCAGAAGGGGGTTACTTTGGATATAGAGATGGTAAATTTAACTGAAAATCAATTGGGGATACTTGTAAGATCTCGAAAATAAATGTTATGTGACTTTGTAAAGAACTTTTTATACTTTGACTTGTGCTTTAATTATTAAAAATGATGCAACTGAAGAATTAAATTATTCGAGCTTCATTGAACCAATGTTTAAAAAAATTTTGCATCACAAAAAGACAGGGGAAATACCAAAGTTGGGCCCTCCCTGCCCACTAATTGAATTGATGGTTTTCTTCAAACAATGCATTGCCTAAATAAATGTACACAAGGTGCTTTTTGGGTTTTAACAAAAAAAAAAAAGACATGTTTTACTGGATTGTTTTCTGAAATGTATGCTGCCTTTTTTTTCTTCATTCAACTTTTCAAACTAAAGAACAAGATCATTCTTCATATATTCTACAAATATTTTTTCCCATAGGAGAGTTTCCACATTATTTTGCTATTGTCAAATATTTAATGTAATTTTCATGCATAAATTCAACAATAGTCAACACATAGTCCTGCACTTTCAGTTTTACTTTGACACTAACTCAATAATACCAAAATGCAAAGAATACCGTACAGAGAGACTATAAAAGGCAGTTGAAGCATATTGAGTCAAAACTGCAATCCAAGTGATCAAACATGTGAAAACTTGTAAAATGATCAAATTTGTTGCTACAAACTAAATATTTCAAATCGCTTCCATTTGTTGTAATTGCTTTTATTACACTACATTATGTTTTGTTGTGCAGGTTTTAGTAACCTGTAATGGAAACATTCTTGCCACTAGGGGGCGGCTAGAGAAGGTCTACAGAAGTTTAACTCCAAGAAGAAGAAGAAAGCATCCAAAACACGGAAGTTATTTTTATTTTGGTCACATTCGTATGTTTTCGTCCATATTTTGTAAATATCTTAGAATACTTTGTAGTGACTCTAAATTATAATGATCTAAATAAGAGGAGAAATGTTTAACAAGTCGTATCAACTACTCCCGCAAAGTGAAACTACAGCACAGAGGACTCCTGGTTTATATGTAGACTATGACAATTATTCAAAATCCAGCTTTCAAAAGGGATTTTCGTTTGACTACATCCCAAATGTCTCTGCAAATGACTTTAAAGGTGAGTAAAGAGCAAACAAATATTGTGCGTTTAAAAAAATAAATAAAAAAGATACCCCACTCGCTTCCCCCTGGCGATATTATAAGTATGTCATGAGGTGTTGAAGGTGGAGATGTAGGACTCGGTTCTAGGACATTTCAGCCACGGATATTTCAGCCACGGACATTTGAGCCAAAAAACTGCAAGCTAGGATATTTGAGCCATGTGCGCCCCCTAGTTTAGGACATTTCAGCCACGGACATTTCAGCCATGGACATTACCAGGAGCTTCAGGTTCGTCTCCACAACCTGGTGCTTGACTTAAACACAGGCAAGAAGACCATCCCTGCCTTCCTTCGTGGCATCAGTCACAACCTTCGTGGAGGACAACTAAACTTGTAAAATATTGTGTAAAATTGTTATTGTGTATTATGTAAAAATTTTATCGTAAATAAACAGTTGCACTACAGAAAAATTGCTTTTAGTCTTAAAAATTTTTATTGTGCAAAAAATTTTATCGTGCTTTTAGTCATTTAAATTTTTTTTATCTTTTTATCTTTTTTTAAATAAACAGTTGCGCCCAGGTTGCAGTTTTTCAAATGTCCGTGGTTTATCGTGCAACATTTTTTATCGTGTTTTTAGTCATTTAAATTTTTTTTTTATCTTTTTTTAAATAAACAGTTGCTTTTTATCTTTTTTTAAATAAACAGTTGCTTTTTATCTTTTTTTAAATAAACAGTTGCGCCCAGGTTGCAGTTCTTCAAATGTCCGTGGCTGAAATGTCCGAGTCACCGTGGCTCAAATATCCTAGGTTGCAGTTTTTTGGCTCAAATGTCCGTGGGTGAAATATCCGTGGCTGAAATGTCCGTTCACCGTAGGACTCAGATGCGCCGACTGTTTTAACCATATTATTGCAGGTAATCAGGGGTTAGGGAAGAGAGGTAGACATGTGCAGCTGCAGACACCATCATTGCTGCAGTAGATGATCTGCCAATGAAGTGAGTGATTTAACACCGGAGGTTAAATAACCGAGGGAAGACGAGACACAGGTGGATACATCTGGGAGAGACAGTTGGGACAAAGTGTGCAATTTTAGGATAGAGAGCCAGATTTGGAGTGAGGAAATGTTTCATAAGAGATGTGGATCATGACAAAGTAAAAACTAAGTCAAATGCCTTCAACCTCATTTTTACTTTTACTTGACTTTTAAACAGATTGTTTTTTATTTCAATACTTGAAAACAGGAGAAATGAACAATTCCCAATATATTTAAAAAATTGCTATATAAGATATAACAATATATAACAAATAAATTAAAAAACACATACGCAATGCATACACACTTAAGGCTTACTATAAAAAGGCATTTTGAAATAAAAAGGTCTGGAGCTGTGATTTAAAAGACTCCAATGACTGCAGTGCCATTATTAAATGGACAAGTAGTGTGTTCCAAAGCAATGGAGCAGCAGTCTGAAAGACTCTGTCTCCCATTGAGCAAAGGTTTGTTCTGAATATGTGCATCATAAGGCTGTCAGTGGAACAGAGACATCTGATGGGCTTGTGGGGAACAAGTAGTTCTTTGAGGTACACTATGCATGCACTGATAGATCAGGAGGCAGATTTTATATTTTAACCTGAACCTAACAGATAATCACTGGCGTTTATGGATGATGGGGTGATATGTTGTGTTTTGTGTGCCCTCATCAGGACACTGGCAGTACAGATTTAAAGAGAGTGGAGCCTCTGTACTGTAGATTCCTGCCAGGAATCCTGATGAGGAGCACATTGCAGTTGTAATGAATAGTTAGATATCCTATTCATCTCTTTTTAGTCAGTAGTCACAAATGTTAAACTTGTCAGTAGAGTACTTTTAAAATCTCCATTGGCTTTCTGTTGATCCATGTTCTGTTTTGTTGGAACTTGTTTTAAGACACCTCCCAAGGATGGCTGTCTTGGATTTGCAACTTGATTGTGATCTGCCTTGTTCACATCTGCACCTTCATAACATTTCCAGTTACAGGATGGTTTGTACTGAAGGTAAGGTAATATATCTAGTTATCTATTTATATAACATTTAAATGAACTTGCCGGAGTCAACAATGAATGTTTCTGACTTCAAGACAGTGCCGAATTACCAAAGGATAGTAGTATTTCGTCTGGGTCGAATTTGTCCTCCAAAGGGTCCTGGTATTGTGCTAGTGCTGCCCCTCATTGACCAGTGGCAAAGAGTAGACCTGCGTACTCGTGCTTTCAACATACCTCCTTGCCAGGTAATGTGAACTATTTATTTGTTGGGATTAGTATAACCGTCATCAGTGGAACAATATGCCACAATGTAATTTCTTCTTTGCAAATTGCTAACTTTATCCAACATCTTAAAACAAAACATTGGTAGACTTGAGATTGTCCTGAATGATTCACTGAGATCTACAATTACAAATTATTTTAAAAGTAACTAATACATATTTTAAAATGTGGCTTGTAATAAGATTGTTCTTAAAGGGACTTAGTAATTTGTCAATTAAGACGGATTGTGTTATTTTTCTGTTGTTGTTCTTAAGATTTTTTAGTAATTATTCATGCATTTCAAACACGAGTGGAAACATTTGAGCTATTGTGTCCTGGTTTTGACCTTAAAATTAAAATCACTTATCACATAATCACTCCAAGTCCATGTCGTATAATCTGCACTGTTTTGTAATACTTGAAGAATTCACTTTGTCCTGCAGGAGGCAATCTTGATGCACTGTTACTTTTATTGCTTCTATTTCTCTGCTAGAAAAGAATACCTGTTTATTTTTTATGTTAAAGTTTCCCTAAATAAATTGAGCAATTACTTTTTTTGTGTTGATTTGACCTTTGACATGACAGGTGACTACTCGAGATGGTGGTATGTTGTCCGTTGGAGCAGACATTCAGTTCAGGATCTGGAACCCGGTGATGTCAGTTGTGTCGGTCCAAGACTTGAATACCTCTACCAGGATGACAGCACAGAACGCTTTGACTCACAGCCTGTCCAAGAAGACGGTTGGAGAAATCCAAACAGAGAGAGTGAAACTAGGGGAATATCTCGGGGTGAGGTCATATTGGAGCTGATTTATTTTGGGTGTTTTCATTGTTCTGCATTTTTCCTCTAACATTTGTTTCTTGTCTTTTCAGATGGATATAAATGAGATGACTCGTCCTTGGGGGCTTGAAGTGGATAGAGTTGAACTTACCCTTGGTTCTGTGCTAAAAGCGCCAGAGGGAGGAGAGGGCACATCTCTCATTGTGCCTCCCGCTGTCCCTGGACTGGAAGGACTCACTGGTCCCATTCAACAACTGGCTATGCATTTTCTGAGTCAGAGTAACACTCCACACCCTCAACAGAGTAAGGCCAATGAATTTCAAGGGCTATTTTGTAATAGCATAACAATTTTTTTTTAGTCAGTGTTGCTTAAATTTGCATATTTTTAACAAACTTAAGATGAGTTTCAACTTTTTCAGGTGACTGCATAACATTTACTGACGAGCTTCATGGTGGTCACGGGAATATCAGCGCCACCCAGAGGTGTATTCAGGAGCTGCTCAGCAGAGTCCAGATGCTGCTCTGTGAATCTTTGGTCCAGCAGTTTGGAGCCTGTTACCAGTTTGAAGTCAGTTCAGCAGATGGACAGCAAACCAAATATTACCTAGATTTAAGCCAAGGTAAATAATTGTCTATGTTGTGGTTTTTTTTAAATGAGATCATTCTAACTACCTAGAACCGAACAAATGTGCTTGATAAAGCAGGTCAATGTCAGATTTGCATGCAGTAGTTTAAAATATACAACTCTAAAATGGAAAATATTTTAAATGACTAATTTCTATTGGACCAGGAGTTTCAAGCTAAACATGAACTACGTATCCATGAAATTTAACTAACAACCAGGACAAGATAGTCCTAATTAGCAACTAGTAATATTGAATTGAATTGCCTGAACAGTAAGGAAATACAAACGAGCTGGATTGTAATGGCCATCAAGAAAATGAGTAAATTAAAGATTTGATCAGCAGCACCCTCACAGTTAATTATCACAGTGCCCAAAGGCATTCACACCTCTGATAATTAATAGCTCTAAGCACTAGTGGCCCTTTCTATAAGTAAAGAACAGCTGGCAGTAATAGAGAAGTAATATACCAGTACTGTCGATTAATACTATATAGTCATTTAATATAATACATAGTAATAAAATAATTACCAAGTAATATAGAATAAGTCATGCAGTAATAGCAGTGTATAGTAATAAACTACACATATAAACTACATAGTAATATATAATAAGAAATATAGTAATATTCTATAAGACAATAATCTATGATTATTATTCATCTTGCAATAGAGGAATAATAAACCATTACTCAATTGCATTGTTATATGTTACTATTTTTTTTTTTTTTTTTTTTTTTTTTATTATTATTGCACCATTACAGCAACCACTTATATTATATATTACTATTACCCCAGCCCTGGTGTATACACATATTGTGTATGTATAGTAATACATTTTAAAAAATGTTTTATGGGAAGGAGATGTTATACAAAATCCATTTTTTTCAATCATGGACTTTAAGAAGAAGAATTACTTTATTAGTCCCACAATAGAGAAATTACTTTGCTGCACTGCGCTGCAGCAGGCAGCCACTCAATGGCACCTGCCGGCCAGATGCCTGAACAATTTGTGAAATTGTCTTTTTGTTTTCTACAGGTAGCGGTGCAGCTGGATTGGGATCCTTGTGTCGAGAGCCGGATGTGACCATAAGCATGAGTGACTGCGACCTCCTGGCCATGTTTCAGCAGGAGCTGCAACCATTTGCCGCCTACACCAGCGGCAGGCTGAAAATTAATGGAGACATTCAGACTGCAATGAAACTTGAGGAAATCACAAAACTTCTTAAAAACAAAGTTTGACGTTAACATTTCCAACTATTTATTGAGTTTATCAAGTTTTTGATGTTGATTGTGATTACATGTTTTATTTATCAAACTGCGTCATGGTCTTATCTTACTACATTACAACATGCACTTGTTTAGGAACACAATATGCTACTTTGTAGCAAGTGGTTTAATTAAAATGATACTTGGCATGTTTTCTTGAATGTTGCAATTTCTCAAAACAATACAAGGTGCAGATATTATAAGCTTTGCTTCTTTCTGTACCCTGTCATTCATATTTTCTTTAACTGAAAACCCTTTTTAAGATGCGTTTGTTCTTTTGTTTTGAATGAAATGAAATAATAAATAAATAAAAATAAATAGGCAGGATGATTGACAATTCTTTTAAGCAGGGTAGTTGTTAGGGGCTGTCTGTTTTACAAAAGAGCCTTGATAAGCACAGCGAGGGGGGCCAAACTGTAGACCAACCTCCTGCCTCCCTCTGTAGCTTCAGTTGTCTCTGTGAAAGCCAGAGTAGCTGTTGAGTGTAAAGTCGAGTCAGCGGTTTCCTGATGCAGATGGCCAGGTGGAGGATGTGGCGGAGTCCTGTGACACACCTGTCCTGGATGGAAGAACTGACTGGGTCAGGTGTGCGCTGTAACAGCAGCATACCGGTGGTCCGACAGTCTTACTCTGAGAGCAGCAGCATTGTTAGGCCTTTCAATGAGATCCCTGGACTATGGAAGAATGGGGTGGTCAATTTGTATAATTTCTGGAAACTCGACGGCTTCAAAAATCTTCATCGCATCATGGTGCAGAACTTTAACACTTTTGGACCCATTTACAGGTAACAGATGTGACTCTTTGTTAGACATTACACAACAAGTAAGATAAGTTCAATCTCATTCAGACAAAACATTAATTTCTTTGACGTCATCCAAAGAAAGGAACATAACATTTTGATGATCATGTCTCACAAGGTCATGTAATCTGTAAGCAAACAGCTGATATGGACTTCATATTTTTTTTTAATCACAGGGAGAAAATAGGCTATTATGAAAGTGTAAATATCATCAAACCGGAGGATGCAGCGATTCTGTTCAAAGCAGAAGGACATTATCCTAAAAGGCTGAAAGTTGAAGCATGGACATCGTACAGAGACTACAGAAACCGCAAATATGGAGTTCTACTAAAGTACGTATAGCCTTTTCTTGCTTTAAATATGTCATCTTAGTTTTTACCAAAACATTTTGAACCAACATGTTTAAAATCAAGAATATATATTTTACTTGTTATTGCCATAGGAATGGGGAAGACTGGAGATCAAACCGTGTGATCCTAAACAAAGAAGTGATTTCCTTAAAAATGATAGAAAACTTTGTGCCTTTGCTGGATGATGTTGGTCAAGATTTTGTAGCCCGAGTTCACAAAAAGATCAAGCGAAGTGGTCAAAACAAGTGGACCACAGACCTCTCCCAAGAACTCTTCAAATATGCTTTAGAATGTAAGACTGTCTATTTTTGATTGATATTTTTCTAATGTTTAGCAAATATAATTTACTATATTATCTTTGTTTTTCATTTCACTGTTGAATGGATTCTTTACAGCGGTGAGCTCAGTGCTTTATGGAGAACGTTTGGGCCTGATGTTGGACTATATTGATCCTGAAGCTCAACACTTTATTGATTGCATCACTCTCATGTTCAAAACTACCTCACCCATGCTGTACATACCTCCTGCTTTGTTGAGACAAATTGGAGCCAAAGTTTGGAGGGATCATGTGGCAGCTTGGGATGGCATCTTCAACCAAGGTAAGAAAGTTGAAGGATTATCATTTTAAGTCAGTGTATTATTTGATAATAACATATTAGTAAGTTTAGCAGCATGTATAATGTCTTCTTTTTTTCTTTTAAGCTGATCGTTGCATCCAGAATATCTATAGACAACTGCGTCTTGAGACACAAACCTCCAACAAATATCCAGGAGTACTGGCTAGCCTTCTGATGCTGGACAAACTGTCTATTGAAGACATTAAGGCCAGTGTCACTGAGTTGATGGCTGGTGGAGTAGATACAGTAAGAAATTAGAAATATCTTACAAAAAAGTCTTTTTCCAAATTTTTTATCAGAATTTAAAGATTTGCTTTGTGTCTCCTAGACTTCAATAACACTGCTGTGGACATTGTATGAATTAGCCAAACATCCCAACCTACAGGAGGAGCTGAGATCTGAGATTGGTGCAGCAAGGACTGCCAGCCAAGGAGACATGCTGGAAATGTTAAAGCGAATTCCTCTGGTCAAAGGAGCTTTGAAGGAAACCTTGAGGTGAAAATCAAATTTAGAAAAGCAGCCTTGTAGAGGATGAAGGGATCATATGAGTCATCTTTAGTGACTCCAACAGTTAAATCTCTCAAATTTCAGCTTATTTTTAATTGATCAAATTTTTAACTATCATGTTCTTTATAAATGTAATTAAAGCTTTGGGCCTTTCATTTTCAAATTGAATATGCTTTACAATTCAAGATTTTTTTTTTTTGTGTGAAAAGGATTTGTTTTTTTTTCAGTTATTTTTATCTTAACTGTAATTAAAATGTTTCAGATTACATCCAGTTGCTGTGAGCTTGCAAAGATACATCGCTGAAGATATAATTGTTCAAAACTACCACATTCCTGCTGGGGTAAGAGGCTGTCAAAATGTTAAATAATTTATTTACATATAATATATCTATAGACATCATTACATATTTATATTGATAGAGAAATGTATGCAACTGTGGGACTTTCAAGAGGTGGTTCTTACTTTTTTGTTTTGCTTTTCTGTGTGTTAGACTCTGGTCCAATTAGGTCTGTATGCAATGGGCAGAGACCCCAAAGTGTTCTTTCGTCCTGAGCAATATCAGCCTTCACGTTGGTTGAGGTCTGAGACACACTACTTTAAAAGCCTGGGCTTCGGTTTCGGTCCACGTCAGTGTTTAGGCCGCAGAATAGCAGAGACAGAAATGCAAATCTTCCTCATCCATGTAAGAAACACATTCGATAAACAGGAGTTTCAGATGAAGAGTTCTGCATAAACCGTTAACATGTTTTTTTGTTGCAGATGCTTGAAAACTTTCGAGTAGAGAAGCAGCGGCATGTGGAAGCAAAGAGTACCTTTGAGCTCATTCTCTTACCCGACAAACCAATTTTATTGACTTTGAAACCTCTGCAAGCTAGTCAATAACACCATAAATAAATGTTGTAGTGTGCTAAGTTATATTCACTTATACAGCTTTTTAAAGTAGTCATACAGTGGTGGTCAAAAGTTTACATACTGTTCACTGTTCTTTACAGTGTTCTTGTAAAGAACATAATGTCATGGCTGTCTTGAGTTTCCAGTTATTTCAACAACTCTGATTTTTCTCTGATATAGTGATTGGAACAGATCCTTCTTTGTCACAAAAAACAATCATGAAGTTTGATTCTTTTATGACTTTATTATGGGTAAACTGAAAATGTGACGAAATCAGCTGGGTCAAAAATATACATACAGCAATGCTAATATTTGGTTACATGTTCTTTGGCCATTTTTACTTCAATTAGGCGCTTTTGGTAGCCATCCACAAGCTTCTGGCAAGTTTCTGGTTGAATCTTTGACCACTCCTCTTGACAGAATTGGTGCAGTTCAGTTAAATTTGTTGGCTTTCTGACATGGACTTGTTTCTTCAGCATTATCCACATGTTCCCAATGGGATTTAAGTCAGGACTTTGGGAAGGCCATTCTAAAACCTTAATTCTAGCCTGATTTAGCCATTCCATTACCACTTTTGATGTGTGTTTGGGGTCATTGTCCTGTTGGAACACCCAACTGCGCCCAAGACCCAACCTTTGGGCTGATGACTTCAGGTTTTCTTGAAGAATTTGAAGGAGGATTGAAGGTAATCCTCCTTCTTCATTGTCCCATTGACTCTCTGTAAAGCACCAGTTCCATTGGCAGCAAAACAGGCCCACCGTGCTTGATGGTAGGCATGGTGTTCTTGGGGTTAAAGGCCTCACATTTTCTCCTCCAAACATATTGCTGGGCATTGTGGCCAAACAGCTCAATTTTTGTTTCATCTGACCACAGAACTTTCCTCCAGAAGGTCTTATCTTTGTCCATGTGATCAGCAGCAAACTTTAGTCGAGCCTTAAGGTGCCGCTTTTGGAGCAAGGGCTTCCTTCTTGCACGGCAACCTCTCAGTCCATGGCGATGCAAAACACGCTTGACTGTGGACACTGACACCTGTGTTCCAGCAGCTTCTAATTCTTGGCAGATCTGCTTTTTGGTGCTCCTGGGTTGACTCTTCACCCTCCTGACCAGTTTTCTCTCAGCAGCAGGTGACAGCTTGCGTTTTCTTCCTGATCGTGGCAGTGACAAAACAGTGCCATGCACTTTATACTTACAAATAATTGTTTGCACTGTTGCTCTTGGAACCTGCAGCTGCTTTGAAATGGCTCCAAGTGACTTTCCTGACTTGTTCAAGTCAATGATTCTCTTTTTCAAATCTGTGCTGAGCTCCTTTGACTTTCCCATTGTAGCGTTTGTGGGTGTTTTTATCCAATGAGCCCTTTTTAAATGGCCTCAGAGAAGTCACCAGCTGTAGTCACTCATAATCACTCACAAGAAGTTAAGAGGTCATGCTATGATGCTCATGTCATTGACACAACTTTCTAAGTCTCCAAAATTGCTCATTCATGTTGCTGTATGTATATTTTTGACCCAGCTGATTTCGTCACATTTTCAGTTTACCCATAATAAAGTCATAAAAGAATCAAACTTCATGAATGTTTTTTGTGACAAAGAAGGATCTGTTCCAATCACTATATCAGAGAAAAATCAGAGTTGTTGAAATAACTGGAAACTCAAGACAGCCATAACATTATGTTCTTTACAAGTGTATGTAAACTTTTGACCACCACTGTATGTAGTTTCCAAAGCAACCACAAAATAACGGTTGAGTTTTTTCAATTTTAACAAATTGTTACAAACAAAATTGAGAAAAAAGGCTAAAAAACATGATAAACAACTAGTAATTTATTAGATTGTGCAGAAAAGACAAAACTACTACTTCTGATGTAGTAGTTCAGAAGTACAGTATAAATTATATTCTAAATGAAAAGGAAAAAACTTATCTATTAAATGTATCTATTAAAACCAGTAAATAAATAAACAATGGAATTTATAAAGGTTGTATGTTTTTTACTTATTTATTTAATTATACAATTATATGCATAGTTCTGCTTTTTTGGGTTTGTCATTAAAAATAAGAGTTTCATTTCAGAAGGAGTTAATGGCAACAAGTCCTAGTTATCCCACATTGATCTAGGAGTGATTCATCATAGAAAAGGCTTCAAAGTTGTCTCCTGGACTGTGTATTTTTTCGACTGTGACATTTTGACTTCCATCTGAAAATCATTTTCAATCTAAATGTGAATCTGAATCTCTCAGATTGAAAATGATTTCCAAATAGAAGTCAAAATTTCTTGATCAGCAAAATACACTGTCCAGAAGACAACTTTGAAGCCTTTTCTACAGAACAAGTTAAATTAAACTTGTCGTTGCCATCATTTTGTAGGAAGAAAATAATCCTTTTGAAAGAATTTGTTCATTAAAACTACAAGCTACTCTTAATTTTCTAGGTTTTCTGGAAGTAAATGAGACTTTTTAATCCCTAATACTAATGGTAAAGACTTTTATATTAAAATAAAGGACATTATCTGATAAATGATGTTTTATCTTGTCTCTCCCAGAATATTTTTCAATGGTCAAGGTTACTTTTTCTCGGCAGAAATGTGCCCACACAACATCAATGACTTCTGAACATCAAACATCCACAATCATTCAAGATCTAAACAGATTGAAAGTTTTAGTTTAAACAACCCCAGAGAACAAGATGTTCAAAGAACTTTGATTGGAAAGACAATTTTAAAACTTTTGATGATATTATTTGTTGTAGATGATTGAATATTCAATGTTTTTAAAGTTTTACCCACAGCAGCACTTTTCTCATATAGTTTCACATTTCATAAATAAATATATTTTGCCCTTTCCAAACTTTTTTGATTTTATGAGGATAAGCTATTATCTGTCATAAGTTTTGGAATGATCTGATGGCTCGTCCGGGATGTGCAAACATATACAAAAATTGAGACAGGCTCTGGCATCTGAATGATTTAGCAAGGATATTTAGATCATAAATGTCAATTATCACTAATCCATTTCCTTTTAAGTTAGTGAAAAATTATTTTTTTTCTTGAACATTTTACCATTTTCTAGTTGGCTTTCTGATTTTCTAGATTTACTGTAAATTTGGCACAACAATCATTGAAAACTCATTAAAAAGCTTTGGAATAATGTGCTAGTTTAAAAGGATTTTCATATAAATCCTCACTCTTAAAGCTGTCAAGCAGAAATTAAGCCAAATCTTCAGTGAGGGTCAAAAACTGTCCTTCAGGAGATAAAGATTCCTGCAATAACTGAACTTATCAGCGTCCGTGGCCTAAGCAAGCTGCCTTATCACAAACCTGCTCAGTCTGCTTGGGAATGAACCACCACAAGGTCAGCGAACATGCAGGGAAACTCTCTAGGAAAATATAAAGTCGCTTTTTACACATAAATTTGTTATAGCTGTAATAATCCAACATTAATAAATTTGTACATTTTTCCTACCTTTCATCTAAATTTGTTCTACTTTCACACCCTTTTGTTTTATGGTTGCTCTAAGATACGCTCTCTGGTAGTTTGACATACACATAACTGCATTATTGTGGAGAAAGAGTTCTGGTGAAGTTTTCTGATCTACTCAACAATCTCAGGGTTGGTCATAAAATCCATATTCGAGTCAACAAGCAGATCTTGGCTAAGGTCATGGTTTACAAGCTGATCAGTACAGAACTGACTCATTCTCTGTCTTAAACATTAATTTTCCAACTATCATGTTCATTTGAAAAAGAAGAGTTTGACACCCAACTAATCACATGCACACATAAACACATTTTAAATCTGTCTTTTGTGCATATTTTTGGTGACATGAGGAAACTGGAGATTGTTAAATTATTTTTATTGTGGCCTGATTTTTTTGTTTTGTCCTACAGAAAAGTTAACAATATCTTCTTTAATAAAATACCTTTTATGTTTTTTGCCAGTAGTCTTAAATCAACCCAATGACCTTGTTGGAAGGTGGTTCTGTGTAGAAACCACCAGATGGCTCTCCAAGCCATCTGAACCACTGCAGCATATAGATTTAAAAATGTTTTCATAAGGATTTTCTCAGCATGGGATATTTCTTTGTTTGGTTAAACATATAGACACAGACTCACTGTGTTAATGAAAAACAGAAAACAATCTTATGATGTAGAATTTCTTTTTCTATTTTTTTTTCCTTGTTCATGCTTTTAGATTTGAAAGGTCAGTTTGTTTTGCTAAAATGAAGTTTCTTTCTTTTAATCACATTTGCACATACATTATGTATGTGTGTGAATTGAAATATTAAGATAAAATACAGTAAGATTGGCTATTTTTATCTCTACAGGGGACTTGATTGAATCCTGGTTCTTCCTACTTTTTTATGGACACTGGTCACATCATTCTTTCTTTGTATAGTGCATGTTTTTGTTATCTCGGTTTATCTATCCCCTTATCGGCTAAATGTCCCATGATGCTGCCTACAAAGAAGCAGAGCCTGTCCCACTGCACGTTTGACGAGGGGTCACTCAGAAAGGATTTGAATCTGGAACAGTGTTGTTGTGACTCCCATGGGACATGAAGGTGAAATTGAGCGTCTAATTGAAAGGCCAGGGATGAGATGGTGTATCTGTTGGGGCCCTGCATGCATGACGGGAATAAAACTCATGATGATGAATTCTTGAATTTCTAAAAAGAAAAATGTAGTCTGTGACAATGAATAAATGAGGTGCTTTCCTTTCTTTGTGGGTAGAAGACATTAAAACAGCGTTGTAAGGAGATTAGGCAGTTGACTGAAAGCTACACGATTGGACATTGTTAATTATGTTTTCCCAGTTTTATAAATAGTGTATGCATTAAAAGAGTTGTTGCTTTAATTTATGCAGCTTCATTAAACTGATACTTCACTTGAAAGACCAAATGTCAGACACTCTTTCAACAAAACCATCTGAATATGAACTGAAATACTTTGTAGAAATTGCAACACTGTAGAAAATGTCAACATCTGCATAAACATGCTCAGAGGATGTGAACTTCACCCTTCTACTCCAGCGTAATCAGCCTGAGGAATGCTAATCTAGTACGTTTCTGCTAGAAGATAATCAGTATGGTATCCTATCTCATCCACCCTCTCTTCTCACTGTTTGCTAACCAAACCTGACACTTGGGATTGCCTCACTGATTGACTGAATAGTTAGGGTATTGATCATGGTCAATCACCTTTCTATAGAGCTTACTGATCTTTCCCACTGTGAGATCTACCTCAATGTCACATTCTGTCTGGAGCATGAAAGCATTTCTCAGAAATGTATCTTTGCTCTAAAGCTTATTTTAGAAAGCAGTGACCCGTGCTATTTGTATAGATTAATATAACAGGAAACAGAATCTGTTGGGTTTGGAGCTTCTGTCTTCTCAGTGCAAGCCGGCTGTTCCTGCTGGGCTCTACTCAGAAGCTCAGACGTTGCTTGGTAGAGGTTTGAAGGGTTATCTCACAGGATCAGTGCCAGGACCGCATAGAGTGGAGGATTGTAGGCATTATGAAGCCGAAGAGCATGAACAGTTATTTTCTGCCTGAACATAAAGAAAATGAATAATTTATGTTGCATTGTGTTGTGTGATTTTTCCCAATTTGAATAATGAATAAAGACTAAAAAATGTCTAGACTTTATCATAATCTACCTCCAATCACAATGTAAAATAAATGCTTTACAGCAGCACCGCATATGATTTTTTTTTTTTTTAATCAAATCGGGGTTTGATATACCTAATTGACTAGTTTAAGTGTTCATTTATTTTATTAAATTATATGCAATGAGTCCATAGTTAGCAAGTCTAAAAAACATTTTTGCAAATGAGTTTTAGTTAAAAACTTTCCAAAATTGAAACATTGACATTAAAAAGAAGAAAGAACGCAATCTAACATGGGCTTTGATTCAAGGATGAGACACAAAAAGCGAATGCTGACTTGTGAGCTGTGATGGATCTCCAACCAGGAGAAGTTTGACTTATTATTTCATTGTGACCTTGTTATAAATCAGCTGCACTGAAAGGAGTCCTTTACAAAATAATCTGTACAGAGTCTGTTGTCTGAAGTAGGCTTATACAGTACTAAATCATTAGCTTTTAAACTGATCTGCTGCATCACAAATACTGTTACAAAGCAGGGCTTCAAAGTGCTTCAGTTTATTGTCAGTCAGTGATGACTGTTGCTAGGCAGCATGAATTATTTTGAAACTGAAAATCCCACATAAATCAAGAATGCATTAAATGGGGGAACATTATATACTGTGGTACAAGTGTAAATGAGCTATATGCATGACCAAAATGACTAAATAAGTCCCCTAGACATAGGGTTAACATCTGTAGGTCCTCCGAAAAGATGTGCTGCTGAAGTTGTTGCATATGGATGCAGATGTTTCTTCATAGACAACCAGATGTTATAAGCTCTAACTTGACCTGTAGATTAAATAATTTAACTGCTCTATAACTGCAGTTATTAGCATACATGAAAAGATTAATGAGTCTGGATGCTTGTAGAAGCTACAGACATTGTCATGGTTTCCACAGGATGTTTAGTGGTAGAAATAACAGAGAGTTTCTATCCCCCCAGTCTTTGCCAGCTAATTTATGAATGCACTGTCACATCATTTAGAAGCAACATAATAATACATATTTATATCAGGAAGTAGCAGTGTGGAGCGATCAATACAATCCAAGCAGGATTTATTTCCATACGTACCAGCTCCCCAATGAGCGGTGGTTCTGACTAAATAAACAGATTGATGAGGACTCACTAATGATTTCTGAGTAGCATGCTGAGCAGCACCTGTGGCACCCTCTGTGTATTTTATTACCAATTTCACTCCATCGATCGATTACTGCCAAGCCCTTAATACCGTGTCAAAGTCTCATTCAATTCTATATAGTGGAGCTGTACATACTAAAGCCCAGGGCACAAGACAAAAGAAAATGTTCATATTCAGTTGCCAATGGAAGTACTATTTCATATTCACCCATTAGTTGCCATTGTTATAACACATAAATACTTAACATAGTTTTTTCTTTATTTGTTTTAACCTTAAGACAAGTTTTAGAAAGCACATGGTCATTATTGTGATTTTAAATTTCAGATTTTTCTGGGTGATGATATTTAAAATAAAGTCAATTGATACAAATATGACAGAATTGAATCTGAGTGGCTAAACGCAGATGTTACTGGGACCATCAATGATGCCAATAAAAGCTAATAACTCTGGTGGCTATGATAGATGATTATTGATGTCTATTGATGATTTTGCCATACAGCTCATGAAATCCTCAAATTCCTGTCTAAAAAATGAGCATATTTCATTCAAACAATAAAAGAAAAGTGTTTTTAATACAAAAAAGTCAACCTTCCAATAATTATGTTCAGTTATGCACACGATGCTTGGTCGGGAGTCCTTTTGCAGAAATGACTGCTTCAATGCGGCGTGGCATAGGAAGCAATCAGCCTGTGGCACTGCTGAGGTGTTATGGAGGCCCAGGATGCTTCGATAAGCTCATCCACAGTGTTGGGTCTTGCGTCTCTCAACTTTCTGTTCACAATATCACACAGATTCTTCATGGGATTCAGGTCAGGAGAGTTGGCAGGCCAATTGAGCACAGCAATACCATGGTCAGTAAACCATTTACCAGTGGTTTTGGCACTGTGAGCAGGTGCCAGTTGAAAAATGCTGAAAAATGAAATCTTCCTCTGCATAAAGCTTTTCGGCAGATGGTAGCATGAAGAGCTCCAAAATCTCCTGATAGCTAGCTGCATTGAACCTGCTCTTGATAAAACACATTTGACCAACACCAGCAGCAGACATGCCACCCCACACCATCACTGACTGTGAGTATTTGACACTGGAATTCAGGCAATTTGGTATTTCCCTTTCCTCAGTTTTCCTCCAGACTCTTGCACCTTGATTTCCAAATGACATGCAGAAGTTGCAAAAGGTACTTTGGACCACTGATCAACAGACCAGTGCAGACCTCTCTAGCCCAGGTCAGGAGCTTCTGCCGCTGTTTCTGGTTCAAAAGTGGGTTGACCTGGGGAAAGCGGCACTTGCAGCCCATTTCCTGCACATGCCTGTACACGATGGCTCTGGATGTTTGTATTCCAAACTCAGTCCACTGTTTCCGCAGGTTCCCCAAGGTCTGGAATTGCTCCTTCTGCCCAATTTTCCTCAGGATCCGGTCATCTCTTCTTGTTGTGCAACGTTTTCTGCCACACTTTTTCCTTCCCACAGACTTCCCACTGAGGTGCCGTGAGACAGCACTCTGAGAACAGCCTATTCGTTCAAGAATTTCTTTCTGTGTCTAGCTTATGATTGCGGTTTTGAGAAATGAGCCAGGCTGGGAGTATTTACAGCCTCAGGAATCTTTTGAATGTGTTTAGAATTAATTAGTTGATTCAGGTGATTAGGTTAAAAGCTTGTTTAGAGAACCTTTTCATGGTATGCTCATTTTTGAGACAGGAATTTTGGGTTTTCAAGAGCTGCATTTCAAAGTTATCAATACTAAAACAATAAAAGTCCATTATATATGAAAGTCCATTGATCATCAGTACAGAAAATAATTAACTTTATTAAAAAAACAGTTATTTTTTTTAGAAGGATTTGTATATTTCCCAGCCTATATGACATTTTTAATGAAGATTAAAACAAAAATATTCAACTCATTTAGCATGGAAATCTCTTTTAAACAAATATTTGTCCAAAAAGCTGTTTTAATCTCCAATAATTAATGCCTGCTCCGAGTGATGCCACCAGACATAATCACTTCTAATCCAATGAAGGAAATATTTACACGTTAAGATTTTTATTTTCCAGATTTTAATATTGCATTCTCATACACAGACTTGCTTAATAAATGTACAAAATCCCCAGTACAAAATAATTTATATGCACAGATATGCTTGGCAGTCATTTCCCGTGTTCAGAAAGCCACCGACCCTGTTATGTGTGATCCCTGGAGAATTGAAGAAGATGTGTGTGAAGCATAAGTGAGTCAGGGTGTCTCAGTGACATCGTCTGGAACTGGGCTTTCCGTAAATCATCAGAATTCAGCACACAACCTGCAAAATGTAGCAAATGTGCTTTTTCACTGGAGTGACAGCTCTCGGTCTGCAGCTGCATGTTGCTTCAATTATCCTGGCAGTGCAAAGCAGATCCCAGGAGCTTTTTCTGTCTCCTTCACCTCCACCTCTACTGTCCATCTCCTTTTAGTTATTCCCATCAGCCCTTCATTTGACCCCCTATTTTTATTCCACCCCTTTGCCACATTCAACTCAACCATCTTTCATAAGCCACTTTTCCATCCTTCCTTAGCTTCTGATGCTATTTTCCACACATGACATAACATGGAGAAAATGGACACAAAGGTGTGAAAACAAATTTTACAAGGAGCAAAAAGATTTTTTTTTAAAAAACTTGCTGGTTCTCAAGTATTCAGGAAAGTATTTTTGAGTTTTGTGACTTTTCTTCTTTAAATGTTTAACAGCTTTGATTTGAAGATAAAACCCAGAAAATATTAACGGGAAAAATGCCAAAAGAAAAGGCACATCAAATGATTTATTTTAGTGCAGAATTTTTTATAGAAATATGGTATGCCAGCACTAATGAAAGCAAATCCTCCATAATTAGTTTTAATAAGCAGGAACACTGAATTACTGAATCAGGACACATTTTATTTAAGCCAATTGTGTCCAATATTCTCACCAAAAATTTAATTACTGATCTACCCCTGAGATAATGATATTGGCCCGGTGTGTAATAATTTCCGTGCCCTGTCAGCAGAGTGGGATCACATCTGCAGTGAGTTTAAAGTGTTTTAAAATGACAATGTGGAGGAAGGCAGACCGGCAGTGGGGGTGTCAAGGACAACACAAGGCTTTGACTCAAGGACAGATGAGATCACAAGCTATTGCCGAGGTTGATTCTGAGAGCAAAGCCAAGGACTGTCTGTAAATCAACCTCTGTGGATTATGTTTATGCTGCTGTGAAAGAAGCATGAAAAAACCCACCTCATTACTTCTATGGTCAGTGGACAAATAAAAATAAATAGCAGTAAGCACAGAAGATAAAAAAGACAATACTGATGTCATAAGTGACAAAAAGTCAATGGAGATAATATTGTGAGATTAGAAAGATGATAGAAGACTATCATCACTATCACTATTAAAAAAAAAATCACTATCTAAAAAAAAAAACGGTAAGTAGGAGCTGTGTTAGAGGTTTGACAAAAACTTAAAGATAACTGAAAAACAGACTGAAGTCAACACTTTGTAACCTTCTCAGCTTAATTCAGAGCACCAAACTGAGACGGTATTATTTTTTTTGAAAATACTAATTATTTTTCCTCTTAGATGAATATCTGAGCTGACGAATATGTTGTGATGGAAATAGATTTAAATTAGAGAAAAAAGTTACAAAAACTGCGTAAACTATATTTGGTTATGAATGTTGAAGGTGCAAGTAATACATGTCTTAATTATTTGAGCTTTTTTTTTTTTTAAAAAACACTGATTCAAATAAATCGACTTCTGTTATAACCTGGAAAGACAAATACATATTTGTAAACTCACTTTTTTTCTGAAATGAAACATTCACGTTTTAATTAGTTGGTATTTTTGCTCTTTTTTTCATGTAATTCAATTCATTTACCTTTGAAATCATTACAAAGTATGCTTAGAATTGTCAATAAACATTTTGTGTGTTTGAATGGCTGCTTAAAAAAATACACTTAAAAAACAAAAAAAGACTATAAAAAACATGTAGCAAACTGGAACGTTTCCATTTAAAAAACAAAAAAGAAATGGTAAAAGTTGCCGTATTTGAAGTTTTGAAAATTATATAAATGTTTTAAGGTCTGACTAATAAAATATAAAGATTAATGTGTCCCTATTTTTTGACATTCTGCCAAATATACAGAAGAGACCCATTAGATGTCCTTAACACTGAAGAAATCTGCGTCATTTATTGATTAGGTCCATTCATGGCGGTGTCCAGGTTTCTGTCAGCCACACCACAGCAAGTGTCTATTTCTGCATTTCCCCACAGGCTCCATGTGACCTTTCCAAAATGCTTTACAACCCAAGTTTAATGACTAACATACTGGCTGACATTTACCAAATCCAGCTTGGTGGTGAAATGTTGAAAGAAACATGAAAATGTTAATGTTCCTTTCGCCAAAAAAAAAAAAAAAGCCCCAACATGAAAGACAAATAAGATGAAAAAAAAAATAGTATCATGAACAACAAAGAGTAACCCAGGACAACCGTCTGCACATAGCTGATGGATCATTTCCAAATTTAAAAAACAAAAAACAGAACACTGAAACAACAACTAGACGAATCCGGATGAGATTATTTTAAAATGAAAGACACACACCGTTCTGTCTGCAGCTGTGTAAAGGCCATGAAGATGGAAAGAGCACAGGGCGTAACAGTTGAATGATGGATTATTTGCTTTTTGGCGTGTCTGTCACTGGGATTGAATTTATATTACAAGAGTGAGTGATGCAACGATGTCAACACCCAGTCACACACACACCCCTTCCTAAAGTCTGAGATCAGTATGCTAAACAATCTGATTAAAGCTTAAAGGAAATACTAAATTCCAGCCAGATCATGGAGATGATCATGTTAATTATCTATAGTACACTCTGTTTCTGAAAGCCAGAGATGTGGGTTCAATAAAATGACAAAATAACTGACAAAAAAAAAAAAAAGAAAATGCAAAAAAAACACAAAAAAACGACCAGCCGAATTTTGATGGACTTGATATCCTTAATTGGTTCTCTCCTGGTGCACAGTTTCTCTCTGCTGACCAATGCATACATGTCCTGATTTTTAGTCAATGTCCGTTGAACCCATGATTTAGGTTGAGTGTGTGTGTTTGTTTGACTCCTAGTGTCTCTGCGACCTTCAATTAGAAAAAGCAGTTTAGAGAATGAATGGATGGGTAGATAAATTGCTTCCATTTCATTATGTCCATTATTGTTTCAAAGGAAGAGCATCTGTCTGCATTCATCAGTCACAGCCAACATATAAACTGTGTAAAAGATTATTTATCATTTACAGAGGAAATTATGCCATTAGTCCGAGGTCCATCAGAGGTTCAAAGACTTACATTAGCCTCGTATTGACCGAGAAACCCAAAGGCAAGGCCTCTAAGTACTTCATTTACATTTCCAAAATCAGATAAGACTACACTATTAAGACGTTAAACCCTCTTCCCTTTCTTGTGTGGGCTATTGTTCTAATGCAGCAGAAAGGGTTTGTTGATCAACGAATGAAGAACCATTACCTAGAGCTGACACAAGACAATAGCTGACAGGGTTGGAACAGCTTCATTGTGAAGCAACAGCAACCAATCTCTATTCAGGGGTGATTGTAAGGATCCACATTTAGCTGAGGTAGGAATATAAGAAGAACTCTAAAACTGTTGTACACAGCTGCAGAGCATAGATACGGGTACTTCAAATATGGCAGCCCAACCCAACCTGGCTTCTAGTCGGAGGATGAGAAGCTCACTGCATCCAGACTGCTTCCTTATCAGAAAGCAACAGAAAAAACAGGAAAATAGCTGGGGAATTCGCTATTAAATTTTTAGCTGAATGAACTGTATTTTTGTCTCTACTATTGTAAATGCTTTGAGAAGAATTTAGCCTCCACAATGAAACCATCCAGTAAATCTTCATTTACATGCTCACACAAAAGAAGGTGGCTTTACAGAAGCACACATTCACAGTACGTATATTTTTTTACAGACACATATTAAGAGAGATTTAGGTTGACTCCACATAAAAAGATTGAGTGTGTGTTTAGAAGGCTTCACATAACAGAACCTTGGCTTGTAGTGACCCGCCAATGCTCAAGGTCTGTTGAACACTTTGCAATTCTCCCACATGCCTCACTCCATCTTTGCTTTTGTCTGTCAAGGCCATCTTCATGTCAGATTTCCTTTTATTTTGCTCAAAGGCATGCACATCCAGACTATATTTCAATGCCTTTCAAGCTTTTTATTTACATTTTAACCTCATCCTATTTTGAAAGTAACAATCTGCTTTGAACAGACAAAACATAATGATGGAAAATTACAGACGGTGAAGGCAAAAGTTAAATTTCAAGGCAGTTAAAGATGCTGAAGAATATTTAAAGTAGAAACAATAGTATTCTATAGAGTTGACTCAAAACAGGGTCCTTTAATTTCACTAGATGTCACTGTGGGCTCATTTTGTGTCCATTCATCTGATGGAGAACTCAGTGACACTGCTTCTGTAGCTGGACTCTTTGTTGCACAGTATAAACTGCACAGATGCAATTTGAAGAAGTGTCTATGAAGCTATTACTATTCAGGACCAGTTCCACACATCTTGTGTGCTTGCAACATACTCAAACCACAACAGTGCCCTTCGGCAGGGGGGATTCAGAAATTACTGTACACAGCAGCTCTGGTGGAAAAAGACTGCATATATAATGATGTCTGAACCCAGGGTCCTGCCTGTGGGGAGTTCCACAGTCCTGCCAATAAAATATAGATAAAACATTTCACACATGCTTACTGGTTTTGCTGGAGGAGTGATGGTGCTCAGACAGCGGTGTGGAAATCAACAGTTGAGGGCATTTTTTTCAACCTGAAATACTTGATGAGGATTACAAATACTAAGAAAAAATAATGAAAAGGGAGGTCTTTTTTTAAAAAAAAACTAAAGCAAATCCCTTCACTCTCTTCATTCTTTGTGTAAATACTCACCTGCCTGCATGTCGGGCCTTTGTTTGTTCTGACTGATGGAGAGAAAAAGTAATCCGATTCTTTTCAGAGCAGCCATTTCACAAAATCAATACAATATAAGGAAGGCTGATGAATTTGAAATCTGTACTCAGAGTGGTTATTGATCAGTCTCAGTCAAAGACTTTATACCTTAATGTGCATAAGTTATCAACACACATTAAAAAAAACTATTGTTTTACATCAACAGAAGAAAGATGTGTATGTGGAACACTGAGCGGTATTTAGATTACTCAGTTTATTCAGTAAGCATTTCAGGTTTCATCTGAAAATGTTTATAAAACAAATGTATATGTGGGCATGAAGGTTTCTGATCGAACATGTCTTACATTCACTGGCAAGTGTTACCTCTAAGTCTGACCTCAAGTTTGTCTTTCAATACTCTGTCGAGGAGACTGAAAGTATTTCAGCCCAGTCTTCCTGTAGTTCATCAATATAAGAGCTGATTGCTGGAGAAGACATTGCAGAGTCTTTTTTAATATCGTTAGGAACAGACACACATCGTATGAAGTTATCCAGATGTTCTCTACAATTACATTTCACCCTCTTAAACATATCTGGTACACAGTTATTACATCAGTGCTGTCTTGGTAGGCCAAGTACATTTATTCAGTTACTGGAAATTAAGTAAAATAAAACAATCAAATAATTTCATTTTAGTAGTAGACTTTATTTGATTAAAGAAATTGTTATTATTTCAAAAAGTAATTTGAGTGAATCACAACTGATGTCAAATTTAGTCATTTTCTCTGCTTATTGGTGTAGAAACATCCTTTTCTATTGTGTTGCGACTGGCAACAGGCTATACTTTTAAAAAAGAGAAAATGTCTTTACACAACTACATTCTCCAATATGATATTACAAATGTAAGTTTTTACTCACATTTGTAGTATTACATCAGCGATAAGATAAAAATATACATGGAAAAACGGACTTGGTGTGGCGACTATTGAAGTGAAATGCCGAACGAAGAAGAAGTTTCTACTCATTTTCAAAACTCTAAGAAGCAAGAATCAAATCACATTTCAAAAGTTCAGCTAAAGTCATGTTTATGTTACCATAAATACGTTGTTACATTTATATCAATCAAGCTTCCGCAGTAGGAAGAGTCTGCATGCTTCTCAGGAACAGGACTACGCATCCTCCTGGTCTATTTCTTTCAATTTGAATGCTGGTTCAGAAAACCTCCTTCATTACGTGGCATCTGTAGAACATCTAATAGGCAGACTTCTCCAGGAAGCACAACTGTCTCTTTAAATTGAGGGTGCTGACCTGTGATGAGTGTGTAATGTATGTCACCGGGAACGTATATCACACAAAGCTATGCACAGTCACAATGCCTTATCTTTTTCCATTTGAACATTTTTCCCCCCTGCTGCTCCCAGATCTGTGATTAATATAGTGTTGGTTGACTTTGTGAAGTCCAACAAATTTAATATAAAATGTTAGATTGCTCTTTTTGCTCTTGTCTAAAGCTAGACATGTGATTTACGGTTCTTCTGGGCCTTTGCACACTAGTGATATATACCAGTAAATAAATGCAGCAAGAGATCTTGCAGATATCATGTGCTTCTCCATCCAACAGCAGACAACCAGTTGAAGAGGAGCCCCCTGGAGCTGTCCATGGTGCTGAGGAGAACAAAAGCATCAAAGCCAAAGCTCTCCTCCCCACTCCTTTCTTATGAGGAGGGGCTGAGTTGGAAAGGGGGAGGCGTCATGTACACTTGATTCAATTAGGCAGTCTGTATGGCCTCCCCTGGGATGTCCCTGCAAAGAGAGGAGCTGCAGGCCTGTCTAACAAAGACATTCAACCAACCCCATTGCACGCTCTGAATCCACCTCATTAGTCAGCTGACTAAGTGTTGATAATCTCAAATACTGGATTTATTAGACTGAGCAGGAAGAAGATGTTTACACTGGAATGAAAAGATGTGAAAAAGATTTCCTTTTGTTTTTTTAAAAGACTTGTTCATATGTACATTCAGAAATCTGGTTAGTGTTTGAAGAAATGTGTTGTGCTTTTGTGAGTTAGCAAATGTAGATAAACATGGTATCTCTGTCAGCGCCGAAATTTCACTTCTGTTTTGACACTGTTTTCTTCCACATGCACAACACAGCATAAATCCTGTTTGAAGTCACAAATACAGCATAAGGAGTATCAAGTTGGCAAAGCTTCCTCATTTTCTTTTAAGTTCTTATTTTATTTGAGGGAACAGACCGAGCATGAGCAGAGCACGTACACTAAAACACTTCCTGGCTATGTGGGTAAAGTGGAGTACAAAATTTGTGACCGAGAGCATCCTGGCGTTCAAATAGCATCCAGATACAAGATGGGAGAGACTGAGTTGCTAAAACATTTATGAATGCAATAAACGACCACTTCAAGTATGTTTTCGAAGTGAAAATAATGTTCTAACATGGTAGAAAACTCAAAAATGCTAATTTAGTATCAAACAACTTCTCTAAGCAATAACCGGACTAAATAAAATTTTAAGACAGTTTGTGTGTGTTTGGTAATTTTACTTTTAGCGCTTTCATTTTTAAATTAACAGTTTCTTTGGAAGGAATCCATCAGCTTCATCATTGTTTTGAACAAAGAACCCAAACAAGATGTAATATCTCAGTCCAAACTATTTGATGCCAGCAATGATATTAAAAAAAAACTTCTGACAAACATCTGTCATGTCTGCTGTTTGAGTCCCGGAAAATTCAAAGTTTCCTCCTATCACAGATAAAATCCAGCACATTCCAAATGCCAGACAGATAAAGGAAGTCCAGCCATGCACATTAGTATTCATTTTACGCTTTGAGATTCCTTTGAAACACAGACAGTGTGTGTGGTTATACTTGCACGTTGTCAGAGCTGCTTAGAAGCAGTGGTAGGATTTCAAAAGGGAAACTTAAAACATCTGGCTGACCTGCTGAAATCACAGCTGCACCATCAAAACCAATTTGGTGTGAAACGTGGTGCTAAAAGCAAGTCAACACATCTAATAATGAAATGAGCATTTTACACTTTGTATTATTAGACAAACTGTCTGATGGATGATATGACTGGTATCATAAATCTCAGGGGAAAATGTACATTATATAAATAAAGAACCAAAATAAAAGTAAATCAAAGCCATTTAATTTCACACAAACTATTTTCCAGGGTGTCATTGTGATTCCAATCAAATCTATGTATTGTTTTGTTCATATGCACTTGAATCCATCAACACCAGACCTGTAGCCGGCAGTCTGACTGTCACACCTGCTGTGCTCGGGGACCACTTGGCTGTTTTGCAATCATTGCCATCATCAGAACCAGAGATAATTATGCTGTTTCCACCCACCAGGCCGGCCTGCGCTGCTGAAACCGTGTTGCTCTAGCGCAGCAATAACACTTGTCCAAATGAATGCGCAGCACTCTGGTGAACACTGCCCATTCATTCTGCCATCCAAGTGGAAGGAAAAAAAACAAATTAATTGGGCACTTAAAGCTTCTACCTTTGTGAATAATGCATCACCATAAAATCACAACCCCCACCCTTTAAATCACCACCATCTTTTAGGAAACACAGCAGTTAACAGGTTTGTCATAATGAAATACTATGAGATCCAACAATTCATATCTTTTTAGATCTTAGTCAAATTAATCCTCCATCAATTTGGCAAAGTGATTATGTGTGTTGGTGCATCAAACAGAAACTTGATTTTTCCTTCATGTTTTTTTATTTTCTTTGTTAAAGCGGAGATTGTAAGTTAGGTTTAGGAGTCGGAACAGCAACTCTGCAACAATTATCACTTGTATCCTCATGTCCCAATGACACCTCTGCTCTTCCCCTTGGAGAGGACAGACGTTGGGCTTCACACTCTCTTGTGCCCCATTAAATTTATGCAAATATGAATGAAGTCAGAGAAAATCAGGGGGCATCCGATCCTGTTAGTGCTAATTAGTTCTGAATGCTATATTATATACATTATGTATGAAGTCTCCTTCTATTCAAATGTATCCTCTGACCTTGAGCAAAATCCTGAAAACTGTTGACTGTGACAAATCTTGTGCCGAATCAGGGGAAATCAGCTTCAAATCTATTGTTCAGGAACATGAAGCTTATGATCTCAACACAAAAGAGATTGGTTCTAGCTATGAAGGGATCTTTTAATATCACATGCTTGCTATTGAATTGGTATTTAGAAAAGAAACCAAACAGTAGGATAGAAGCAGACCGTGTTAGGTGCTGAGAAATAGCACATCCAAGATTGCCACTCTGCTCCTGAGAGCCAGTAAAAGGTTTATTCTTCACATCCCATAAAAGAGGCAGGATTATAATAACAATGTGGAAAAGGCAATTATTAGAGGCCCATAAAGTGTGCCAAGTACCCTCTCCAGGCAAGTGACACGAACACATTTTTCCAGTAACTGACCTGAGAAGAGACCACAGTTTTACATAAAATTTGTACAAGCAAATATAATTCAAAGAGATGTGACTTGTAAAAAAAAAAAAAAGGGTTAGTTGATTAAATTATATATTTCTCTCCCTGCATCTCTTCTTCTTTTTGCTTCCTCATATTTTCAGGATCACCACACAGTATGCATACAAGCGTAATCAAAATATGATCCTAAGTAAAATTGTTGTTGAATCTTAAAATTTAGAGTTTGAAAATGTGGTTTTAACTGGTTTTGTGGTAAAATTTTTCACAACTACTCAGATGACATTTATACATGGATATCATTATTTGCTCTCATCGGAATTCCAACTTCCTAGCTTAACCTTAACTCATCTTAACCTTTATCATTGTTCTTTCAGACGTCAGTGTACAATCTGAGAAACTAGATTAAGAGACAAAACAAAACCCCATGTTTGTTTACAAAGTAGTATCATTCTCAGATTGTCTCATTTCTCAGCTAATGCTTGCTTTTTTCAACTTCAAATGTGACTCAGATTTTTCGTCTGTCAATATTCTTTTGAGGGTACTGGAACAAACTCCATTTAAGTTCACTTCCTAATTTTTTTTTTTATCAAATCAAGGTGTACGCAACAAAATGTGCAATTAACCGGGAATTTTGTTTTATCTACAAACTGTTCAATAAATGAAAGCTGAACTGAAAATTGTGCCACCTTCTGAATCAATTTGATAGAGTGTATCGGTTATATATCTCTTTGTGAATGCTTAGCTCACAACTGGCATTTTTTGTTAACTCATGATTTGATTTAGTTATTTTTCTAAGGGGGTCTGGAAGTTCTGGTAATTGAACTTGTTGCTCACCCATTGAAATGTTGGATTTTATTCCTACTTGTTACTTTACATTTGATGTTTAACATTATTTTATTGCTTCCAACAATGTGGCAGCAACAACATTGGGTCACACAAACGAATGGATTCATAGGTGCAAAAACACTTGGATATTTCCAGTTCAGCTTTTCCTTTAGCGTCATTTAGTCTCCATACGCAAAAGTCCCTGTGCATATTTTTTTTTTCTTTTTTTTTTTTTACAAAGAGATTATCTCTTGAGATATAGCCATGTGAGACATGATGCAAACAAACAAAAAAGCAAAGAAAATGTAAACACGTTTTGAGTCTTTGGCTCACTCAAAAACATCCATTGTGACTTTTATCTCGGTTGATAACATTTCTCTGATGTTCACCTGTTGGCACAGGCAGTCTGATCCTACCAGGAAGTGCTGTTGTTGCATAGCTGGGGTGAGAGGATGCCCAACACCTGGCTGATGCCCTGCAGAGAGGTTGCAGATGGTCGCACTATTCCACCATGTGCATCCATACACACAGCTTATTGCCTGGAATAGAAAAAGAGAATGTTGGCTTGCAGGTGAGGAAATGAGGCTGTGCCAAGAGAAAAAGGTCTTCTTTAGATCAGGCTGGAGATGGCTTCGAGGTTACAAGGTGCTCCAGCCAGATGTTTTGGCTCATTATTAAGCTAGTTCACATATTTCAAAGTACTGTTGAATTATTTATATTTGGCATGTCTCCATCTACCTGTATTGAATGTATGACATTCTTTAATCATATTACAGGTTCAATTGTTTACAAAAAAATTGTTCATCCACATTGAACAACCTAAGCATTTTCTAGTAATTTTTTTTGTAAACTTTGTTTTTCCATTTTTAAACAAACATTTACGTGTGTGCACACCTCTTCTACTGCTCATTCTTCATTTTCTGCCAGGCTTAGTGCTGCTTAGAAACGCACAGATTGCTAAAGGTGTCAGTGACATACTACCTGAGGAGCTCTTGTCCACAGGGACCTTTGAACTCAAAATGTCATTGGCTGAGGCTCCTCTGAGATCACGCAAAGGTCATCAGTGACACCGGCATCAGAGCTCCTTATTGATTCCCAATCTACCACAATCATGCCTGGCAATTGCAGTCACATTTCAAGCTTTAATCATGAATATCCATGTAGTGTTAGCGCCTGTCTGTGCGTGCCTTGCATGCATGATTCACTGTGAGGTCAATATTTCCTCTAAACAATTTCCAGAATATAAATTTTCTTCACAAATCAGTTTGTCAAAGTCCTAATTTAACACAGTCTATCTTATTCAAGAACAGTGCAGACCTACTCAGTATCATTACAAAACACAATATGAATATATCTTCAATGAATATTACATATAAAGGATGTTTATAGAGTGCATCTATATCAGAAAATAAATTTTAACAGCTTCAAATCCAACCTTTGCAGAAGCTTGACTTTAATAGATTGAGAAATGAAATGTTATTGGATGTGCCAGGATTTTCAAATTGTTTATGGAATTAAATACAAATTTACAAATTTGCTGTTCTTTGACAATTTGGCTGGATCAATTTAGAAACATTACAACTTGAATACATTTAATATTACTTATGGCACGTATATAAAAATGCAAAACATCTCTAAATCCTTGACAAATTGAAAGATATAAATTCCTTGAGAAACTATGTAATAAAACAGAAACATGAGAAAATGAAACAGTGGGCTTATGCCTGCCTGAGCACAGATGGTGGCAGAGCAGGATGCACCAACCTGTACACATGCACACGAGATTGTGCACGTGCACACGCATACATACATAATAATCACGTATGCATGATTGCACGTGATGATAGCATCCTCTATACATACAAACACACTCGTGGTGACTTGCCAAAACAAACAAGATCACATAATCTGATCCATTAACATGGATTATCTTTATCTAAAATAGTTTTTGTTCTTTTTTTTTTTTTTAAACACAAGACATCCAGAAATGTTGTTCAAAGTCTGGCCGTAGCTCATGGAGACATCCAGGGCCAAGCAGCATAATTAGAAGAATCAATACACCTCCTGTTGGGGTTGCATGCAAAGGCAGAAGCAGTCTGAGGAAATGTTGGCAAAGAACTGCCGAGTAAAGCAAAATAGAAGCATCAATGTGCATCACAAAATAGTCAGTGGGAGAGATTCTACTTAACGTTTACGGATATTAAACAGCAAAAGCATAATGTTCAGCATTTTTTAAGTCCATATCATAATTACTGCTTATAAAAATTCTTGTCTTGAGTAAAATATGCTTATTGATAAAGAGACTTTTCCTCAGCGTACATATAGCAGGCCGATGGTAAAGCAAAAAGACATGAAGATGGATTGAAAGGTTGATGAATGAAAGAGGAGTTCAGCGGATCAATCCTCCCCCAGGATATACGAGGCCTTTTTAGCACTATGTGTAGAAAGATAGACGGCACGTTTCCCCTATAGGTGTCGAGTGTGTGGGAGAGGCTTGTGCCACGTTAGCCTGGGTGGAAAAATACATGAAAAGAGAATGTGTGTCCATGGCGCTCTGCAGTGTGACAGACGGTGATGGCGAGCAACAAACAGGTCTGTGAGAGAGGGAGAGGAAGACATGCCGATTTCCCAGACACCAGTTCCCTGTCATGACTCTGGGATAGCAGCCATGCCCTGCCCATTCCCGCTCAACCCCAGTCATCAAATGAAAAACAGAGCTCATGATTTGATGTGGAGGCTTTTAGAGACAAGTTGGCGGCCTTTCTAGAATAATGTCTGTAGGAAACCAGATTAAAATGGACCAAGTGAAGCGTGACAGGCATACCTGATGCCGTCTCTGGACAGTGAGGTGTGAATACTGGAGGCATGAGAGTGTAAAATGTATTCCAGTCACCTCAATTTTACCATTTACACAGGGGAGATTAACATCACTATTTTTAACTTTACAAAATTTCAAATATAGATTTTCCTTTTTCTATGTCACAAGTTTATAGCTGGGTTTTTGTCCATACTTATCAAAAACATTTTTTTTAAAGAAAATCCTTTGTCTGTCACCTGCTAGAAGCTGACATTCATGTTAGATTGAGTGATAGAAACAGGACTTCACAGGAAATGGAGAATTGCTCCCAATTTTTCCAGATAATGTAAATTTGTAATGGCTACCCCGTCTCACCGGCAGCATAAATGAAAACATGATGTGGGTGTGAACGGCCATCCCTGAGACAGATTAGGGTTCTGACACCCAGCTAGGAAATCCATTTGAATGAGTAAAATAAATAAAACATTGAGTTTGCACCATTTGCACCTCAGTAACAGCTTTACCACTATCAGGAGACCTGTTGGAGGTGGATTTTTTTCTTTGTCCAGTCCAATCTAACGCCATTGAATGAAACAATCTGAAAATAAATTTATGATCTAAAATTGCAAGACTTAAATGACGTGTCACAAGATTTTTATTTCAGACATCCAGAAACTGTGATGGATTGGTTAGCAACAACTAGTTAATTAAATCTGAAAAGCACAAGATAGTTTATTAACTGATTTTTTTTTTAGAAGAGTTGTAAGGTAAATAGGACTAGAATGGTCAAAGTAAATTTCAGTAAACCTTCTGTCGAACAGTCTTGGAAGTTCTAAACATACTGTAAAGGCTTTATGTTATTTGATGTAAATGCAGAGCAACTCTGCAACAATTTTTTTTCCAATTTCCCCCAAAATTAAAACAAGTCCAGAAATATAAAATTGTAAACTTTTTACTGGTTTGAAGCAAAAAACACTCAAAGCTCTGAAGTAGGGGCTTGCTACGGTAATAATAATTGTGGATCATGAATGATCAACCTTCTGTTTGTAAAACTAACAGACGTTATTCTTTTCACTTCTGGAAAGATTTTGGGTGTGATTTTTGGGGTGTGAGAATGTATACATTTGAAAATATTCAGGTTGTTTGCTTTTCTGCATTTGTGGCAAATTACCAAAAAAAAAAGGAGAAAAATGTGGTTAAAACAGTGATTAACTGTGAATGAATAAATAACAAGATGTAAGGCATAACTATTTGCAGCTGAAAAAAAATCAATCTCTGTCTTTGTTTATGTTGTGAAAACTGATGATGTCATTATTACTGCCGATAAAAACTGTAGATGTACTTAAGATACAGGAATAATTCATTATTTACACCCTTAGTTAATTATTCAGTAGCGATAAGACCGTACTATTCAGAATTTGTCCCTCTTTGGGTCACAAAGGTGTAAGATGTTTTTGCTTTTAAGGCACAGACCAGCTGTCAGAGCCAGGAGATGCATTAGAGCATTAACAGGGTGTATCCTTGCATGTATTGACCACATCAGTAGCAGCGAGCCTCGCCCACCAGCTGCACATCACAGCATATCGATCATGGTGCTCATAGATGCAGAAGAATAGAAGTAGACCGTCTTTCTGCCTGAGTAGAGATGATGGTCAGTAGGGTGTACTATGATTAGACCACCAACTATAAAAGGGTCTTCAGTAGGACTTTTCCCAAGTATAAAACTTAACCAATAGGAAAGATGTGTTTATTAAGCTGGAGAGCAAAGAAAAAAGGGTAGAAAATGCCCACACATCTCATCTGCAAACTTGGCCCATCCCTCTCTGGTTAGTTGAAATATGCAGTATGTCATGGTGACATTTATACGTTTGCAATGCAACACCACCAGGTAAGTAGATTAAGATAAATGAAAATAATTAGTTCAAATCCATTTCTCCCTTTTGCTTAAATTAGTTAATGTATTTTCCATCTCAATCAGAGCGTATCGGATATTCCAAGATCTAATTAAAGAAAAATTATTAGCAAACATTTCTTGAATCAAGAGCTTATGAAAACCTCTTTGCATCCCACCAGTTATTTCTTGATATCAGACCATTTCTCCGTTTATCTCCAAAGCAGCAGAAAATCTAATTAATAAATACATAAAATAGTGAATGAAAGATCAGCAAGTGAGATTCAGTCACACTGAGGCAGTGCACCTGTAACAAGATACCGGCAATAAAGGGAAAGGAAAGGGACAAAATGGTACTTTGACACAGTGATATTACTACCACACAGGGGCAGTAGTCCATTAAACTAATTCAATACTCTGGAATAAGATCTGCAGAGCAGAAACGCTCACTGAATTATGTGCCTGTCATGAAACAGAAATGGCCAAAGGCTAACGTATGTCGATAGGAAATTAGAAAAGAGAAAGACAATAACTGATGATATTTTAAAAAAAAAATAGTTAATAACACTTAAAATCTCAAGAGAATTCTTTATTAGTGAGCCTGACCAAATCAATGTTTATGACCACCATAAAGAACTGAAAACAAGGAGGCTTCTAAAGCATGGACCATTGATAAAATTAGTTATTTCCTCAACATTTAGCTTCACACTCATTCAACCTCAAACAAGTCTTTCTGGTCAATTAGGGACTACTATAATAAGTCTCTGGAACTTCATGAGTCGAAGAGGCGCATGATAATGAATTGTAAGCTTCAGGACAAATCTGTATGATTTTGTGAGATATTATTGCAGATTCCAAGTTATGCCTCATCAGGTGATGAAGTCATTTGAATGAATGTATGCTGTTCCTCCCTATGCATTTAGCCTCTTGGGAATCAAGTAAACTTCTAAGTTCTACTTTTCTCTGCATTGGCCCCTTGATGTATCCAAATCGCCCTTGACATATCCCTAGATTTCCATCTCATTCATTGTTCTTTAATATCTTTTCATTTAGTTTTTACACCACTAGTTGGTATATTACAATTCACATGTCCACCTCTCTCTTCCTCCTCTTTGGGAGAGAGCTCTTTTTCAGATTCCTGATGCTCTGCGTTCCTGTCCTGGGCCTGGCCAGACCGAGGGGGCCCCTGCGCTTGATTTAGTATAATACCGTCTCCATCAGGATTAGCCCATCTACTCATCACCATCCTGAACATCACCAGGCCGAGGAGGCCCCCATGCTTTATATCTGACTTCTTCAGATATAAAGTTGTAGAGTAGAATAAGCTAATATTTTAACAATAGTCTAAGTACACACGGCCGGTACAGTGAAACTGCGAATGGCTCATTAAATCAGTTATATACTCGTCCTTGGGGAAGGATCTCTCTTTCATGTGGACCTCATGAGGTTCCTTATTTTTCCCCACTGATGGATTTTTAGGAGTTTTTCCTCACCATGAAGAAGAGTTTAAGGGCAGGAATGTGCTAATATTGTATAGCTAGCACTTTTTAGTTAGCTTTTTGCTGTGTATTGTGTATTGTGTTTATTATGCATTCTTCTTTTTTCTTGTTTTTGTTCTTTTTAAATCTTCAATGTGAAGCACTTTGAGACAAAAATTTTGTGATTTTGGGCTATACCAATAAAATTGAATTGAAATTCTAAGTTACATGCTTCCTTCTTGTTTAGTTTATAATGAATCAGAATGTGCTTAGTAAGATTTCAAGGAATGTCATATTTTTTAATCCAACACTAGCTATGAATTTTCAATTTGACTATTGAGCAGAACTCTCTTGACATCAAAATATCCAATATTGTTCTCAAAACATCTACAATTAGACTTACCAATTAACATCTTCTTCTTCTTTTGGCATTTCTCTTCAGGGGTCGCCACAGCAAGTCAGCTTCTTCCATCTAACCCTATCTGCTGCATTCTCTTTGGTCACACCAACTATCTTCATGTCTTCCTTCACTGTATCCATGAACCTCCTCTTTGGTCCTACTCTAGTCCTCTTTCCTGGTGGTTCTAAACCCAGCATCCTTCTGCCAGTGTACTCTCTCTCTCCTCTGCACATGTCCAAACCATCTCAGTCTGACCTCTCGAACTTTATCCCCAAAACCTCTAACGTGTGCTGTTCCCCTGATGTACTCATTTCTAATCCTGTCCATCCTGGTCACTCCTAGAAAGATCCTCAGCATCTTCATCTCTGCTACCTCCATCTCTGCTTCCTGTCTTTTCTTCAGTGCTACTGTTTCTAGACCAAACAGCATGGCCGGTCTCACCACGGTTTTGTACACTTTCCCTTTCATTCTAGCTGAAACTCTTCTGTCACACATCCCACCTGATACTTTTCTCCACCCTTTCCGGCCTGCCTGCACACGCTTCTTCACCTCTTTTCCACAGTCTCTATTGCTCTGGACTGTTGATCCTAGATACTTAAAATCTTCCACCTTCTTTATCTCTTCTCCCTGTAACCTCACTTTTCCATTTACTTACCAATAAATACCAATAAAACTTACCAATCAACATGCAAACCACAAATCAGAAACAAATACGTTCCTCTCACTTGATGATTTTCATTACATGGTCTAAACTATTTATAGAAACTCAATAGTTTAAAAATATATGTAATTTTGTACAAACTATTGAGCAAGTTTGTCTGAATATGCGCAAATCAAGTTGATAATCTCCACTAAATGCCAGCTTTTCCCTTTTTATCATCGTGCTAATCCTGTTATGTAGAATTTACTCAATCGTCTGGTTATGAATCTGTGGACAAGCTAAATGTTTTTTGTTGAAATCTTTAATACCAACATAGTGATGGGATATTTGAAGAAAAGGCAACAGAGAATGTAATGGGATATGTGGAGTTCCGTAGGAAAGGGTAAAGAAAGCATGGATTATTCATGTCTATTCCCATAGTGCAAACACCTCCTTTTTTGATGGATTGTGCCCGGGGCACTTCTCTCTGCTCAATACCAACAGTCCCAGGCAGCTCCGCCTTGTGCTGTGCCACATAGTCTGGATGATGAGCTCTCCAAGTATCACAGACACAGCCAGCAGCTCTCGTCTCATCTCAACAGTTAGATATTACTATACTGTGTGGTCTGAAGTGAAGCTAAATTTAAACTAGAGAATCTGGAGTAGGGTCATGGAGCAAAAAGGTAGAAGGAAACAAGTGAGATAAGTGAAGGAGATGAAACAGGGAGATGGTGTCTGTACCAATCAGCTGACAATGAGGAGCAATGAAGAAGTGATGGAGTAGAAAAAGCATTTTCACTGTATGCATCGTGCAATACCTGAACAATCCGATTGTGATGTGCACCAGTTTGTTTTGCCAAAATTAAGTTGCTTTTTTTTTTTTGTTTGGTGTAGAAAAACTGTAGTGGACCTACTCCAACAGGTAAGTAGAATACAGTGTCTGTTGCAGTGTCGAAAAAAACTTGGCTCTGTCAATAAAATTTATCCAGCAAAATTTTGTACTTATAAGGTACAAAGTACAGGTTTTTAATAATGTTCTTTCTCTATTGGGTGACAAATTCAAAGTGACCACTGAGTTGTTATGCAAACCAGACAGAAAGTAAGAAGAAATAAAATCTGCAGTATAATAAAAAGAAGCGGCACAAAGAATAACTGACTTTGACTGATGGTTCTAGTTTGCTTAACCTTTGCATGAACTCTACACTCAAGATGAACCTTTTACTTTTCTAAAAGGCCTCTTTCTTGGCAGAATGAATCTGTGCCAGATTTATTATGGCAGACAATTTAAAAGACATACAATAGAAAGGAATCCAAAAAAAATGTGGGTCAAATTTAGATAACAAATGTGAAACCATCAAGACTCCAAACTGGGTAAACAACCAAAAACCATCTAGGTTATGAAGAAGAAATCCAGCAGTGCAGAAATTTCACTCTCAGAGCAAATGGCTAGTTAAGACACACAGTTAATTGACTTGCTGAAATTGTAAAATAAAAAAGTACATGTAAAGTACCTTAGCAACAGTTTGATTCCTTCATGAACCTGATTGCCAACCGGTGACTTTGCAGTCCTCCAATGAGCGAGCTTTGCTGCAAAAGGGAGGAGGCAAGAAAAACAGGAGCTCAAACAAAGAGAAAAGATTTCAGAAACACTCCATTTCCTTTGCTAGACTGTCAGCATACATATTAGATTTTCTATCACTCTTGCCAAGAGTGCTATTTAGTGGCGTGTGTAATTATTGTGTCTATCGTTTCAGAGAGAAAAAAAAATCCTGCAGCACGAATGAACAGAGTCACACTCAACAGATCATCCCCGGTAAAATCTCAATGCAACAAAAGCAAATCAGAGACCAAAAGTGTCTGTTTTATATTTAATCATAGACTTGCTTTGAAAGAAATAAATTTTTTTTAAAAAATCTAATAATAATCACATATTAGATTTTCTATAGTCCACCTTAAACCCACTGAAAAATTCTTTCCCTCAGAAAGACTTCACTCACCTGCAGATCTATCAATTTTTTGCTTCTGATGCATTGGGTTCAGTAAGTAAAAATGATTTGTTCCACCACAAAAATATTACAAAGTTTGTGTAAAGCTGTTTTTCTAAACATAAATTTATAATAAAACCTGTTCAATTTTTTTGACCAAACGTTTGAATCTTTGAAGATGACATGGCTGTTTCCAGACTCTTGAGCATTACCAAACCAATGCTTTACAAAGAGCCCGCCGCTTATGTGACGTATGTGCTATCAGTAATAGAATAAACATTTTCAAATGCCAAAAAAATCAACAGTGCGTATATCAATCCTCATCAAGGCTGGACCCTGTACCCAAAAACCTTTAGATCAAACACTCTCCTATCCTGCGTACTTACCAAACTCAATCACAGGATGAAAACATCATTATAATGTATAGGAAAAGGTTGTCGACCTGCAAAGTAATTGTTACTATCCCACGTACACAATCTAAAGCAAGCTCACTCAACGTTACCCAATAATTTCATCCTGTTTGGAAACATGTACACTTTGACCTCACACATTTCCTGTAGGCTTGTTAGTGCTTCACTTGCAGGAATAGTGTGTGGGCTAGGGAGTTGGACAGGTTACACCCAGATTCATCCACCCACATGATGCATCCACTCAACTATCTTTTCTTCCTGTGATACAGCAAGGCAGTGGAACTATTATCACAGAGATTTTAGTTGTTAGTTTTAAGTTGTGAATAACCTGATACTCATCTGATACTCATCTGATACTCATCTGAGTTCAAAGATTTTTTTTGGTTGTTTTTTCATCATCCATAATTTTCCTGCAGTGATCTTTTTAGTTGTTGTTTTCCCATTTCTTTAGAATTGAAGAGTCATGGTCTTTCACAAGGTGTTGCAAAACAAACTTCTGGGAAATTAGCAATACGGCTCAAAATGCCTCACTAATCACATGAACAGCCCACAGTTTTTCCCAAACCTTTGTACAGGCTAAAGCCAATGTGCTTGCTCTCTCTTTCTCTCCAGTGGCCTAATCCCTCTTAGTAAGGATGGAGGAAACGTGCCACCTGCTTCCAGTCATACAGCTTGAGGCCTGACTGCCCTTGTGACACCACACCAGCCTTAATCTCATTAACAAATGCACAGCCTCGGATTCCACTGCTGGATACGGACTCACCGCAGCATTTATAACTCAGCCGTCGCTCTGTCATGTCACAGCTTTTAGAATAGGGTTGTAGACTGGGATTAAAAGATCTTGACCCAAAATATTCAAGGCATACTGATGTCTGAGTCCTTTAACAGTATATATGTAAAAAAATAAAGAGCCTCAAACATGATTTCTACCCGTGTTTAATACTCTTCTGAACTGCATCTCTGAACACAAAGTTTACAGAAAAGTAGCACAGAAGAAATTTGGACAATTATAAAGTAGCTTTTAAATGATGGTTTAAGCAATCCATTTAGGAAAACATGAGTCATTTAAACAAGGATGGAGATGTCAAGCTGCATTAGTATCCAGACGAACGCTCCACCCAGAAGGTCTTGCAAAGAAGAAAAAAAAATCACTCATTAAATTTGCAGCCATATTGAAACGCTTCCCTATCTACTCTTGGGACAAAAAGCAGCGCTTTATGGCCTTGGATGCTTTTTGCGGTTGTAATACATGTTTCAGATTTGCATCAAAGATACTACAAAGTCAGATCAAGAAAAATACACAAAGGTTTAGAAGGGGTAATGTTGTTTTAAAAATAAAGTATACTTGTTATCTCTGAGTAGCGATACTGCAGGGAACCAAACAGGAAGGATCTAGCGGGAAGTCATTTAAATTTTAATATGCCTGCATGAAACTTTTAACACAAACTGAACTAAAAATACACAATTACTCAAAACTGGATTTGGCACTTTGATTACAAAAGACATTTTCATCAGCATTTATTGTATCTTATGATGGATTTTTGAGGGATTTCTAATTTTTTTAGACCCAATAAAAATAAGTCAATTCTGTAATTGTTTTCATTTCTCAAAGGTGAGCAGAAATAAAGAAATGAATTGAATGTAAATTGAATATCACTGCAACTATTTGATTCAAACTTGTTGTGTCAGCCATTTTTTTAAAAGAAATGCTGCGTTCACAATTGTTCTTTTCGCTGTGATTACCATGATTATATTTGCCACGTCTGCTGCTTCCACAGTCCAAAATTGACTTTTTGAAGCTTTTTCTCCATCTCCAACATTTTTTGTTGTTGATGTTATTTTTGTTTCAAGTACCCACCCCCATCGAGCTTTTATTTCTGAAAGCCCTGGTTTGTGTAGGAAGCCTTCGGCTGGAGTCTGGCTGGCCTACCCCCACCCCCGCTTTGGAGCCAGTTGTAGATGAAAAATTTATGACTGTATGCCTTTTTTTTTATTATTTGAAGTGCTGCTGTTCCTCTGATGGTGTCTCCATTGATGAGGACCACGTCTGCGGTCTTGTTCGACCAATGCTTTTCCTCACAGTGGGAGTGCAAATCTGGCAAAGAAATTGGGTTGAGTGTGAGGATTTACTCTGTTACAAAGATTTCACTAATCAAGAATACCGGTATATTTTTGTTGCCTCTGTGTAATTAAAGGACATTGATTACTTGTTTTTCAAAACCTGGTCACAAAATGTCAAGTCTTGCCTTTGGTTCTAACGGTTTAATACTTCATGTCAATTATAAGAGTGCATCAATACAAAAATTTATGAATTGGCAACAACTCATAATTTACTATAAGAGACAATAATTACAACAAATAAAGTCAAAGAGTATTAATTATAGATGGTCAATAATTTTGTATGTGTAATACTCTAGAAGCCAGATGACTGTGACGGGTATTTCTGGTCAGAAATCCTCCAATTTGAATTTTTCAGCAAAACATTCTAATGTGTAGTGAAAAATTTTAGATCTCCTCCACAACTTGGATTTTGTTCAATGCTGAACAGTCAGCTGCTCTATATATCAAATTTGAATTAGTATATGTCCAAAAAACTTTAATGATGAAAGACTTTTTTAAACTATTTTAAATACACAAACATACAAATTTAGACTGAATTGAAAATACTTCATTAATCCCGAAGGAAAATTTGATCAAATTTATTACAAACCATACATAGATTTTTCTCTCCTTCTGTAGGATAAAATTCAGATTTAGGCCATTTAAAAATAGCATTTAATATGTATAAAGAGGACCGGTGACTTTTTGAGACAAATATGGCCATGTGCTTTTTATGTACTTACTTTACATTTCTGGAATTTGACTTTTCTGCAAATATAGTGATTTTTTTTAGGATTTAGCAACAATTTTCTCTCTGACCTCAGGTATTGCATTTTATCGGAGCCTTTATCAGAGGTACAAAAAGCAACAGAACAAATAAGAACAGAATGAATAGGATTTTCAACTTTTATCTTCTGATATTTCCCAATATTGCACATGTTGTGTATGCTGTAATTGATTTCATGCTTGACTATAATGACTTTACCTTAGAATACGTGTTTCATCATTTTACAAAAAATTGTTACATCAGACATTATGAAAATAACAACCTCTAATCATGTAAAAATCTCCACTAAATTTAAAAAAAGTCTTGTCATGACATTCAGCAGGACAAGTATGACAAACATATAACATATATGCCTAAAATCTCAGCTAAAAATGTCATAAACACTGTAAATGCTAAAGATCAACAGGTAAGTTTCTTTTGCACAACACTGTAAAGAAATTTTTGTCAAAGACCTTGGAAAACTCTGCTCTCATGGATGAAGTCAGATTGGTTTCTAAGCAACAGGTAATTTCACAACACAAGTCAGTATGTGAACAGCAGCTTTTCATTGTTAGATTTCTAGTCAATTTGATGTCACATTCAATGGCAACCTTGAGCCACAAAATGATGAAAGCTGGAGGGCAGTGCAACATATGTCACAGGAATAATTAGTTCAGCACAATGAAGCTGCATTCGTCTTAGGCTGCACTGTTTTCTTTAACACCACATGAATGAGCATTCCCCCGTGTGGCCCGTGGTTTCCAGGCACGGGCTCAGGTTGCAGAATTTTAACAGATGAAATGAAAACCAACCCATCGCAAAAGTGGCTTTCCAGGAAGACCTTGTCAATATTTGGGGCTAATGGGATAATGAAAGAAGAAAATACAATCTGATACGAGGATGTAGGCAATCCCAAATTGAACGAAAGTGTGCTTACATCAACCAAACGCTAAATCCAAAAATGTCTCATTAAAACACTACATATTTTTACCCACAACAAAAGGTTCACTTGCAGCTAATTTATTTGCCATCACCACTAATTTAAATGAATATAATTGATTAAATCAATTACTCTACTTTTTATAGCAACAGTCATCTATTTAGGGGAGCTTAGTTGTGGCTCACCACACCTTTCTACTGAAATGAATAAAAAATTCCATTTTAAGCTGAACATACAGTATGTTGCAAAACTAGCTGTCATAACCTATGTAATAAGTATGACCTTTTAAAAAACAAAGTATGCAACTTTCAGACAGACACAATCCTACAGCTCAGTCACACAGGACAAGTCAATAATTCGAGCGAAAGATGAAATCTTATGAGTAAACAAAAAGATAGTGAAGTGAAATAGCAGAAAAGAGAAGATATGAAGGAACTAAGAGGCTAAATCCCGTTTGGCTCTTCCTGACCCAAAGCAATAACATGTCAGCCTATGTTTTTAGGGGTCCAGCTGTCACTCGCTCAACAAACCTTGGAAAAATGTTTTCCTCTTTTTTTTAAAACCACAATAAAGCATGCAATATGAGAAATGCTGTAAAGAATTATTATCCATATAAAAGCAAAACACTGCCACAGAAATCATGCATTATGAGAAATGCTGTAAAGAATTATTATCCATATAAAAGCAAAACACTGCCACAGAATATCAAGTATTGAAGTGTTTTTCATCTTAGATGCAAATCAGTGCGGTGGATATTTGCATGATGGCAGCTAATGACAACATGAGCGATGGTGTGTGGTATTAATCCAGCCAAAAGCACGTGTACCTCTGTCAACTGTGCTAAAAAATTATATAGATAATGATCTGCAAATTTAACATGTTGTTGTAGAGATGAACTGATTGACTGAGGGTTGAGGAGGGGTATTTATTGGGAGAAAAATGTACAAAAACTGTTTTTGAGAATTGTACGATGAAAAAAGCAGAATGTTGTCTACACACAAAGCTTATTAATCTATAATGATTTATTAATTATCTTTCTATTTGAAAAGCACAAGATTGCACAATTTTTAGTCTCAATTTGAGTGAACATATTTATTTTTTTGTAAAACAACCGAATATCCATTCGATATATTTTGTGACAGTAAAGTGTTGGATTGTGCTTTCATGAGGGGATCATTTTTATCTCAAAGTACACATAAACATAAAATAAGTGATCTTTGTTTGTTCAGATATGTGATATTTAGAAAATGAAAGACTACCGTATATACACTACTGTTCCGTTTCACTTCCATCTTTTTACATCGAATGCCCGGCTCCACAATCACCCTATGCAATCTCTTTGAGGTTGTAAATTCAGCATAAACCGCATGCATTTAGCAAGTCAGACCCATAAGCTTTTTATATTCTTATTTTTATGTATTCACACAAAGATGATGCCACTTGTTGTGGGGACGGACTGAGCATGAGTAGAGCGTGTATACTGGCTCACATCAGAATGTGGGCATGGTGGAGAACAAAAGGTGTGGCCGAGAACAACGTTCAAATTGTGTCAGGATATTGGACGGGAGTGCATAAAATAACTCAGACACGCATGAATAAAAAGAAAAATGTTCAAACCTTCAAAAAACTTACATTAAGCCTCCTCTTTAAGCTTTTTATCCCCCTTTTTTTTCACTAAATAGAAACAGCCTTGGGCATGAACAGTCTAATTGTTGCCTCGTGCTAAACAAAAGAAGATGAGCAGCTTTGTTCTCCAGAGACTAAAGATCCCAGCAGGTTTAAACCAGATCTTTTGTTAGGATCAAAGGAGTGGCACCTGATCTTTTCTCATGTCAATCCTGTATTCCTTTTATAATACAACATGTTTTTAGAGTAGATTAAGACTTAATGAAAACCAGAATTAATGGGAAAATAATTTAAATAAAACACAAAGCTCATGAGAATCATTTTAACTTGATTGCCATCATGTCTTTTTTTTTTCCATTGACCTCCTTAATTGTTGATTGCATATTAATTATGATTGCATCAAACATAAGACCGATTCCTAACTCTACCTTTAGGGTCTGTCAAGCAAAACGGGTGTGAAGTACATCTCCCTCCCATTGACTCACCAGGGCACATACATGCAAATGACAATCTGTTGTGCTACTAATGAAGGTCTGGGTCATGTGAAAGAGAACTGTGTAACTCTGTGAGCTCAAGGAGGGTTTTTTATAATCCAATCACACAATAAAAGTCCCACAGAGAAACGGCAGGAAGAATATCACACCACCTGCCTTTGTGACCTCTTTTTGTGGACCCTGATGTAAAAACAACTATTTGGAGGTTACTTCCATGTTTGAACGGTATTTTCTTATAACAACATACTTTAAGTGGTTTTGTATGCCGTGCCTGTTTAACTACTGTCCAAGATCTCTCATCCAGTATTTGGATACCATTCAAACACCAGTTGTTCTTTGCCACACCTTTTGTTCTCTGCCACACCTACATTCTAAGTAAGCAGGAAGTGATTGTGCAGGATGAATGTGCTCTGCTGATGTTTGGTCACAAAAAAATTGCCATTTTAATGTAAAATATTACAACATAAGAATGCAAAGGAATATGCACTATTTTTTGTTGACCTGGTCCATTTGATGCAGTTTTTGTGTCCTGAAACAAGACATAAGCGGGAAGTGAGAGAAGGAGGGACTTCACAAAGTTTAAAATGGAAATTAAACGGATTAGATTTATTTATAAACTTTTTATCAGAAGTAGCAAAAGAGATCATATTTGTCTGAATTATTACCCCACAAAAGCATCTCCTCTTTAATAAAATATGCATTTAAAAATGTGACCCGAGGCTGTTTGGTCTGGTTGCATCAAATCCACAAGGGCTTTCTTTCTCCCTTATCGTCATCCTCTCCAGGAAACATGACTCATATCAACCATGGCGGTAATACGGTCAATAAACACCATGATGTCATTTTGAAAGCAGGTGAATAGCAGATAATTGAAGCTGCACAAGAGGAAAATAAAAAAAATGTTAACTTAATACAAAGCAGATGCTCTAAACTCTGGTTTTGTTACATGTTTTTTGTGATTTTTTTTTTGTACGAAAACTAAAATCAAATCTGATAATAAATCAAACTGTAAAACATCTGTTGGAAAATGTTGTGTTTTATAAATGATGCCAGCATTTTTGTGTGTCAGGTGGTGTTTACATGAAGCTTATTTATGGCTGCTAGCATTCCTCTTTTGGTGTCAGGTAAAGACGAGTCTTTGTTCACTCAGTGGCATGTGGACAGCAGTCTTCACACTAATGGAGTCAAACATGAGTGATCTTTGCAGGAGGCCTGTCAGTGTGGTGGCTCTTCCGTCTCAGGGGAAAACGACCAGAATCTTTCTCATCTGACCGTTTTGGTGGTAGACTTTGATGAAACTATCATATCGACTACTCTTCTTGTGTTTAGCTCCTGTGGTCACTTAAGCACAACTTTTTTTTATCACCCTGTAATTTGTTTAGCAAACGCATTAGTAGAAGTTTCCAAAGATAGTTGAAATCTGCAGAGATCTGTCAACACTAAGTGGTGGGCTTAAATTAGACATTATATTTGCGAGAGATCAAAGAAAAACGTATGATGATGACGGAAAAAATTATTTACCAACATAATATAAATATCGAATGTTTTCTACGTCCGTCTATTTTCTATAAAATACATTTCATTCCATTTTCTCTGTCATATATTTCCTGAACAGGTCACAATCAAGCTGCATATAATTCCAGCTCTCATGGAAACAACTCTGCTCTGAATTGGCTCGTACTTAGATTTACAACCTTCTGATCCACGGCATTTTTACATTTGTTTTATGTACTTGTGTTTTTAATTGCCACAACTTGTGAATACTAAAGGAACTCATCACCAGCTTAAATAATTAGAAACAAGCAGACAGTGGACAGGTTTTTAGTACTCCCAAACTGTTATTTGCTGAGAAATTATTCTCTCTACCACCCACAATCAGGAGCATTGAAATAGAGCCATCAAAGCAAACTGTGACCACACTAATAAGTGGCACAAAAAGGAACAAGTTACTTGATTTTGGTTAAATTAAGATCATTGAGCCGTGATGAAAATGAATGAAAACAATCAAGGGATGGTGCATTGAAAAAATAAGTCTAAAATGTCAAAGACACATTTAATTTTTTTATTTGTAATGGGATTTTACTAACCTCATACGTGGGTGTGGGTATTAAAGCACCTACACTAATATCCTCCAAAGGAGGAGACTTCTAAAACAAATGTCTTTGTGAAAAAATAAACTAATATTGCAGAAAATTCCAATGCTTTTATTGCATAGCGGGATATTCCCCGGAGCTGTTAATAGCAGAGACAGGCTCTTGATTCAGCCTCATTCCAGCAGAGATGTGTGAAAGTGGAGTATCTCTGAACACACAGTGAGACCCGTCTGCAACCACAGATGATGAATACATTATTCATCAGAAAAATCTAACAGACCAGGAGGCTTTCTCCCTTATAAGAAAGGGTCAGACTCAATTCCTGTGGTACAAATGCCACTCTGATGAAAGACATGTACAATATAAAGTCTGCATATTTAAAAAAATTATATTTCACTCAGTTTATTCTAAGTCTTAGGATTTGCTCCCCCCAAAACAGATTTTACGTACATGCAATACAATCACACATTCAGAAGCTCATACATTTAAAAAAAAAAAAAAAACGTGATGTGATTGGATAATGAAACCTTTCCTGACCTCAATTAGTTCCTTTGAGGAGAAAAGCAATTATAGTAGTCATGCGAGGGAAGAATTTGGACAATTATCATTTTTAAGAAATGTAAATTACCCTAAAACTGAGACAGCGTCTGTTGCTTTGAATATTTTGAGTTTTTTTTTTTTTTTTTTTGTGAGATGAAATTTGTTCTATTTTCTGGGTTTGAGAAAAAGGGTGAACAAAGCATTTTTTTATAGAATCAAATCAAAAGAATTTGCATCTGATTTCACAACCTGGTCTGTGTGTTTGTGTGAGCGTTTATTTTTGAAGGTGCAGAGGGTGCTTAAGTGTGTCAATTGAATTGATTTGTCTCACATTGAGTATTGTAAATCAAAAGTCATCTTTAAAATATTTTTTTTTTTTAAATTGACCCTGGAACTAAAATAAACAAATAATTTTACAGGACTGGAAATTTCAGATTGGCAAAAGCTTACAATTACTGTGTGCACAGATTTCCCAGTTACCTGCAAGAGACACATTTTGACAGATCAGAGGCCACGACAAGGACATCAACCATCATTACCACCTCTATCTAAAGCAGACATTTACACAACCAAATAAATACCGGACCCAGACGTGCAAAAACACACAGAAACTCCCACTTTCTGTGTTAAACGCTTTATCTCACCTTTGGTTAACTTCCGGAAACCAAAAATACTGCGCCACATGAGGCCATCTCTTGCCATCTCCTATTAAATCACAAAAAGAGTGTTGGTTTGGAAAGGTGTCATTTGTTTAGGAGAATGTATGAAAAGAGATTTTAGTATAAAACTAAGTACACGTTGTGTGGTTGCAGATCTTCACATAGACATCATTACAGCAGGATTATCACACAGCCACAACGGCATGACCCTACATCGCTGCCATAAATTCAAGGTTCTTGTCAGGAAATTGCAGCAGGAACGTGACAGAGTGAGCACTGCACGCCGTTGTTGCTGATGTAGTGATCACAGCCGCTTTAATAACTATCAAGAAGATTTGTACTTGTCACAAGCTCCTTAAATGTAAAGTCCCATTTTCTACACTCATAAACAAGAAGATTTTATTTTTTTTACCTTGGGCCTACCTCAATAACAACAATATATCAAAGCCCAAACCGACTGCTTAGCTGAAATTGATTTTTTTTTCCTCCCCACTGGCTGCTTAAATTCGACTGCCTGTATTAAAATTTAATATAAAGTCATATTAGCTACTCTAAAAAATTGCATGTTTAAAACCGACTATTTTGTGGAGCTTTAACAGATGTTATCTGGTATATTTATTTTTTTGGAACAGAAATCACTGACAACAGAAACATGAGTTTTTTTTGTAATTAGTTTATGTATTGCGTAATGCTTGTTTGCTGTGGATCATATCTTACCACCATACATCTTCATAAGGTTATCTGCCTTTTCTTTTTATTGTCTGATCAGAGAAATATGAAAAACAAACTTGTGAGAAGTTAAAAAAAAAAATCACTAATACACATAGAACTCTCAGTTAATCATTGCCTGTCTGAACAAGAAACTTTGAAAATGAAAACACAATATTTGTGGTGAAAAGAATTCATAACTCAATGGACCTCCTCCGTCGTCTTATTTCACTTGCCATAGTTCCAAATAATAATGTTCTTCATTTTTATATGTTCAATATTTCATTGTATATGTTTTCCGTCTCTACTTTATAGATATCTACCTTATTCTCGTGGATGTTTTTTGGCACGTAAAATCTCAAGATCACTTTGTCCGAACTCCTGGAGGAGGCTCAAACCGGCAACCCTCCGGTTACAGGGCAGTCGCCTTACTCACTGAACCATCCTTCCCCAGATTTATAGAAAATAATTTGAGAAAACTAATTTTAAATTGTGCAAATTCAGCTGCTTCAATGTAATGAAGTCCAACGTAACTTGTATTTTTTGAAGGCCTTCAATACATGTGACACCAATAACACACGTGTTTGAAGCAATCGGTCATCATTGTGAACTGTTAGTGCATGTAGGCTTGTTTTTGACACACATTCAAGAAGTTTACCCTTTTAAATGACTTCTAAATAAATACGTATTGTTATACCAAGTGTAAAATTTAAAACACCAATTAGCCATTCTATTGTAAAATTATTACTTTTTTTCATTTTATGCAAAACATTTTCTGTACAAAACACTTTTTCCTTTCAGAATTGGACTCGGTCAGGGTTCGGCAACTCTGTTTTCTAGTTCTAAAAACACTTGAAGTTGATGTTTGGTAAAGGTCAAGGTTCAGATTAAATTAGATTATTTACAACTCTAAGGTCAACCTGTTCTTCTGATGAGACATTTAAATATTTTTCATTTGCAATCTGAATGTGAACTTGCACATTGGTTTGTAGAAGTGAAATATTGAAGTGAAAGGTCTTTTTTTGCCTTTCCTGTTGTAAGTTCTTGGATCACATTCCAGGAACTGGTGTTAACAACAGTAAACTGATAAATAGTAGAGCTAGTCAGTTACCTGAGGGGAACATAAACTGTGCTGCATGACGGATCTTCCAAATACAGAGAGGAATATGTCTAAAAACTCTAAAAGATTAAAGTAAATCTTTATGGTAGGTTGTAAAAAAACAGAACTATATCTTGTCCCCTCTTTGAATTGGAGACTGTAATCCCTTTGAGTCACTAGTGCAGTCTGGCTTTCAATTTTACTCAAACAAAAATGATCAACAGGATGACAGTAACGTGGCATGATAACACCCATGGGCGTTTAGGTAAACAATCAGTCAAACATTATCATCAACAGTAGACCAACCCAAGCAAAACTCATTTATTCATCTTCTTAACCGCTTACCCCCAATGAGACTGGAATCTATCCTGGCTGATTTCAGATGAGAGGCAGAATACACCCTGAACAGGTTGGCAGTCTGTTGGAGGGCAACAGACCGCGATCCACTCGTCCCAAATTTCACAGCAACGAATCGGCTTAACATGCTTGCTGTCGGAGAGTTGGAGGAAACTGAAGCACCCAGAGAAAACCTATGCACACAAGAGGAGAACATGAAAACTCTACACAGAAAGATCAATGTTTAAAGCCTCGCTCCACTCTGGGACTCAAACCTTCAACCTTCTTGCCGTGAGGCCACTGTGCAAACCACTGGCCCACCAAGCAGCCAGTCAAAACTCAGACACTGTTAATTTTTTTTTTTTCTACACCTCTATCTAATTCATCTCTGTTACAGCTGTCAACAGGGATAAGCAGCTCTTTCATGTTTGCTCAAATGTATGTTACTCCACCATATACATTCACAAATCCAATTATGTCCTAATTGAGTGTTACAAGGCTCATTCGTTATGACAGGGGCAGTGAAGCAGACTGAGTGGGAAAAAAATACCACCAGTGATCATGTCTCTCCAACAATGTGGCGATCAGGAGCCATGATTTAGAAAGGATAATGTTTTATCATTACTCTCTCACTGGGACTTTTCAACAAAAAAAAATGTCATTATTGCAGTATTATTTAAAGCAGCAGACCACAACATTGATTTGAATGGGTTTGTCATTAATGTACATGGTTCAATGGGACAATGAAGTTAAATGATTTGAACACAAGCAGAAGAAGGGTAAGAGTAGTATTCTTAATTTTTTTGTTACAAGCAGCCGGGATGGGAATCAGCGCCTCCAAATCTGAGACTAGGGTCCACGCCCGGAAAAGGGTGGAATGCCCCCTGCAGGTCAGGGACAGGGTCCTGCCCCAAGTGGAGGAGTTTAAGTATCTCGGGATCAAGTTCACGAGTGGGGGAAGGATGGAGCGGGAGATCGACAGGCGGATTGGTGCAATGTCAGCAATAACTAGGACGCTGCATCGGTCCATAGTGGTAAAGACAGAGCTCAGCCGAAAAGCAAAGCTCTCAGTTTACAAGTCGATCTACATTCCCACTCTCACCTATGGTGACTGAAAGAATGAGATCACGGATACAAGCGGCCGAAATCAGCTTCCTCCGCAGGGTGGCTGGGCTTTTACTCAGAGATCGGGTGAGGAGCTCTGCCATCCGGGAGGACCTTGGTGTTGAGCTGCTTCTCCTCCAGGTCGAGAGGAGCCAGATGGGGTGGTTCCGGCATCTGGTCAGGATGCTCCTCGAGCGCCTCGCCGGTTAGGTGTTTCGGGCACATCCCACCGAGAGTTGACCAAGAGGCAGATCCCGGACCCGCTGGAGAGACTATGTCTCACAGCTGGCTGTTGCACGACTCAGAATCCTTCCCAGTGAACTTGAGGATGCAGCTGGGGTGAGAGAAGCCTGGGCTTCCTGTCTGAGGCTGTTGCCTTCGTGACCCAGCCCCAGATAAGCAGAAGACGACGGAACGGAACAAGAAAGTTTCAACTTTCCAAAAAGTTAAAGAGTTTGATTTGTTATTTAGGTCATAAAAAAGTTATGTTCTCGTTTGGACACATAAAAAGGAAATTTACAGGAAGTTGTAATTGTTTGATTGTTAACAATTTTTTTTTTAACAATAAGAGTAACCAATGTTTTTACATTATATTCAATGTTTATGACATATTCAAAACTGGCCATTTCTAGGATGTAACCCCTCCCCCCCAAAAAACAATTAATGGATGGTCCTTGCATTATGTTTTCATTTTAATTTGTATGAGTAAGTAAAAAAACTAAATATGTTAAAATGTGTTTTAATTATAGATTTTTAAAAAAATATATTTTACCTTCAAGTTAACTTGACTAGGAATTGGTTATCAATTCAAATTTTGTTCGAAATATTCTCGGTGTTGTTTGGTGGAATCCCAATTAGAATCCAAGTCTGCAAAAAATTCTATTGATAAAGTGGAATTATCTTGAATAGATAGAATAATAAAAAGTGTTTAAACAAATCCCTACCTGTTATCTGATGCAAAATTTACTGAAACAGACAGATTAACACATTATTTTTGATCAGTTTAATTAAGAATTAAGTTATTTACTAAGTAATTGTTGCATAACCTGCATTGGCCATATTAATATGAAATATGTTTCACAACAGTGTTTTCTCAGTTTGCATATTGCAGTACTTTTATGATGCTTTCACCATCACAAGATAGAGACAGATCAAAGTTCCACCTCTGCTCTGGATGAAGTGTCCAGGAAAAAGAGCTGAAGGACAGAATGCAGTTTATTTAATAACCAAACTTCACCAAGGAGAGTGTGTGTGGAAGGGAAAAAATGCGGATTCATCAGAAAGTCCTTCTAACTATCAGCACAAGGTAAGATCCAGGTTATGAAGCAAAACTTTTTAATGACATACGAAATTACTTTTAATTGAGAAATGAGATCAGCTCCGCAGTTTTGTTTTAAATGTATAAAAATGTGCGCTTGAACGTTTATCTTGTCCTACCTGGTGCTGCCGGAGTGCACCTGCTCGGTAGGTAATCCGAGTTTAAATATCATCCACAGTAGATCAGATTCCCTACAATCACCTGTCAGAAACTTTTTTGTTCAGCCTTGCTTCTGAGTCAGAAGAGTTTAGCACCGTTGGATCTTGCGCACACGGAATACAGGTGACTTTTGTAGCTCAGCTTTGTTCAGATGATCCTGCTCCTCTTCAAAGACATGAAATGTATTCATTGAGTCAGTGTGAAACCAAATCCGACTTGATTAAGACTTTGATTAAAAAAAAAAACGGGAGCATGCGCAGCGTTTTGTTACTTCAGATTAATGTTCAACTTTAAGACCTGAGACAATCGGTGCATCTTATGAACCGTTCATTCTTGTCGCACGGGGTGCCGGAGGAAAAAGGCAAGGTACACCCCGAACAGGACGCCAGTCTGTTTCAATGCCACACACCCAGTCATTCATATGGGCAATTTCGTAGCAGCCAATCAACCTATTGTACGTGTCTCTAGAGCGTGGGACAAAACCAGAGTACCTGGACAAAAACCCACGTATACATGTGGAGAACATGCAAACTCCACATAGAGAGCCTCTCTCCCCGCCAGGACTCAAACCCTGATCTTCTTGCTGTGAGTCAACTGTGTTAACCACTGCACCCTGATGCAACCCGACCTGAAATATAGTCAATTAAATTGAGGAATGCTTTTCATTCATACTTGATCAAAGTTTTCTGTTTAGGAAAGAGTTTCTCATCACACTTTAAGTTGTGAAGTTTTTTTTTTAATCTCCTGAACCGCTTATCCCTAAAGGTGTTACGGGATATACAAGAGCCTATCCCGATTGCTTTCAGGTGAAAGGTGGGGTACACCCCAAACAGGTCGCCAGTCTGTGTTGCGGGGCTATACACACAGAACACCGTCCACACACAAACTTAGTACTAGGGGCAATTTCATTGTGGCCAATCAACCCAACATGCATGTTTTTGAAGCGGGGGAGGAAACTGGAGTACTCGGAGAAAACCCAGGTGTACACGAGGAGAACATGCAAACTCTACACAGAAAGGGCAGTGTTTCAGGCCTCACCCTCACTCTGGGACTGGAACCACAACTTTCTTGCAGTGAGCCCACTGTGCTCACCACAGCGCCACTGTGCTGCCCGACCTAAAGCATTGTCAATTCAATTGAGGAATCCTTTTCATTCATACTTGATCCTAGTTTTGTGTTTAGGAAAGAGTTTCTCATCACACCTTAAGCTTCGAAGGTATTTGGCCTAATTAGTTGGTAAATGCTTGACTCTTCACATTGTTAAAAATGGATTAGTCAATCAGTAGCTCAATTATGTTTGTTTTCACTAGGCTCATGCTTAACACAGCTCCTTCCAAAAGGCTTTTGAGCGGACTTCCTAAACCTGATACAAGTGAACTGTCTAGCTCGATCAAACTGCCTCTCTGTGATGTAACTGTTCAAAGCATTCTTTGTTCAGTGACCCCTTTATTTTCTGGGCTGTATTTGGGAGCACATTTGATTTGGTGGCTTACTCAGCTTGAGAACCCACGTTTTCTCAAGGGTGTCGGTTGGGACATTTTGTTGCATTTTTTTTAGTTGAGACTAATCTTTTCATAATGAGTGTTCACTAACAGGGAAGGAGTGTTGCAGAACATACATAATGGTTTGTATTTCATATCATACAGGCTCTGTCTGGTTGAGTTTTGAGAGAAAAAAACTCATTCAAAACTGTGGTAAATAAGGACCACTGAATTAATGACAATCCAACACATTAGATTTGCGTTACGAGGCAAAAAAAATTGAAAATTATTCAATGCTTGCACAATAATTTCTGGTTAAATGTAAAAGAATTTGGAGTTAGTTGATGAATTACAATGAATAACAGTCAACTGTAAAATTTGTACGGGTTATAATAATCTAAAGACTGCAAACGTAAGTTTGAACAACAAAACTTTAAAAATATACCAACATTCATTCAGTATTACTGAGATCAGTATTCCACAACATGAGATCGCGACCGGATTTGAATTTCTCACATCAAGATGTGAGGTGTCCGTGCTTGGCACACTTACACAGGAAATGGCTCACCGTTGCTTTAACAACAAACTATCTAAATTGCTGAAGATAACAGAGATCCAGATTTTCTGTTATATGCACATCAAATGAATGATTACTTTTATCCTTTGTCCTCTTTTTGTTACATGAAAGTAAAATATTCTTTAAAAAAATAAATAAATCCATAGTTTTAGAGGAAGGAAAGTAATAATAAAAGTTACCTCAGAAGACAAGAAAATCAAAATGATACAAACAGCTTGATCATTTAAAATGTTGCTGTTTCAACTGTAATTTAACTCAGTTTTACAAAGCACCTCAAAAATGTAACCACTTTTTTTTAAACACTTAAAAAGTGGATATCGTGCTTTTGTGTAATAATAATACTTACACCAGTTTAACTCCATGTTCTTAATTTTTCTCTTAAATTTCTCCCTCTCCGTTTAGCAACACACTCTGTGCATGTGTATGACACAGCGTAAATCTCCTTTGAGGCTGCAAATTCATCTTAAAGCACATCAAGTTTACAAAGGAAGCGCATATTCTTTTATAATCAACTTTTGGTGCATTTGCCAAAAAATGATCCCCTCTGTAGAGGGACTGAGCATGAGCAGAGAACAAGTAGTCAAACATTTCCTGGTTAGATTAGAATGTGGGCATGGTTGAGAACAAAATTTATGGTTAATAACAATCTGGCATTCTAATTGTGTCCAAACCCTGCAGGTATGTTTTGATGTTGGAATAACAGTCACCCTTAGTAAAAACCTCCAAAAAATTTATTTTGCATGGCATTGCCCCGTTTGAACTGGACCAGACTCTGAGCAATACTTTAATAAAATAAAGCAATTAAGATGCAGATTAAAGCATGCACAAAGAAATATTCTGACTGATTGTTCTTTTTGATGAAAGACGGAGCAGTTTTTTATGTGTTCAATGTTTATGATTCTTAGACTAACGATGCAAAACATCTCCAGAATCTCAAAGAATAAAGTTACCCTCCTTAGGGCAGGTGGACAGAACCTCTCTCACAGTGTATCATGTGGTCTGGTGTAATAAATTATTCCTTTTCTAATTATTTTTTTTACAGCTATTATGATGCCAAAAGAAGAATAAAAAGATTATGATTTGCAATCCCCAGTCATTTTTTTTAATCAACAATATATAAAACATTTTTTCTTAAACCTCTTCAAATGATTAAGTGTTCAAACACCATTATCTTTGTTTATCAGTTTAAGACAAAGTGCTGAGTCGACTAAGCTTTTCCGTGATCCTTATCAAGGCAAGCGTGGAGAGTTATTAACTAGGAGTTCCCTCTGACTTCCCCTCCTGAAAACAAGCTCTGTCTATTTTGGTTACACATTATAACTCAGTGTAATTAAAAATGGGAAAAATTTTCAAATACATCATGAGAACTTCTCTGTTATCAGCTCTGATCTCCGACAGCTCTCATGGAACTGACGTGCAACTACGCACACAGGCCAAGCAAGAGTTTTGTAACTTTGCACACCTGACCTCTTCCACCACTGACCACAGGTCCAGCAACCCCTACTTCAAAAGTAGATGTAATCCTTGTAAGCTGCAGGTGGCCTTCCAGATTGGCTCCCACATCTCTACATTTTTCCCTCCTCTTACTCACTGCACCCCTCTCACTCTTCTCCAGGCTCCTGGTGTGATAGGAACCCTCAGCTGAAACAGGGTCCCAAAGCAGGGTGAAGACAGCACACTGCAAGCAGGACCTGTCGCATTACAGTCTGCTCTACTGTTGGACCCGGGCACCTGAATACAGACTCTCAGGGAGGGCTGTGAGTGAGAATAGACCAAACACAGAGAAACAAGGACGCCTCAGCAGCTGAGTCCAACAAGAAACTTGGAAGACACTTTTCCCTTTGAGGCCAGGGATCCCAGCTGTGTGTTGCTAGAGACTGTTTACATTTTTTCACTTTCTTAGTAATAGTTGGGACTTTTTAAAGAAAAAAAAAGTACAATGGATAAGGATGCTCTAATGGACTATGAGTACCCTGACCTGGATCCCCTGCCAACCAAACGTGAAGCAGAGTGAGTACAAACTAAACTTTCTGCTTCATCTGATGTTGTTAAATTTGAAGAAAAATGACATATCCCTCTTGATACTATGAACATAATTTATTTTGAGGTAGTTTTTCCTTCAATTGTTTGGATTCACAAGTCAGGCACACCTTAGATTTAGATATTAGGTGACACTTGGCACATTTCTCCAGGGCCAGTTTCTGTTTGCAGTCCTGTTTCAGCTCAACTTACGTCATTTTAAGGCCAAATCTATGATGTTTATAGGTCATCAGATTTTTCTGTACATTTTGTTTATTGAAAAGTCCAAAATTGTGATTCATCAGTAAACGTAACCCAAACATTTTAAAAAAACAACTGCGTACTTACAAAATTTTTTATAAACTATAAATAAATTGAATAGCTGAAGGCTAATCTTAGCCGATCATTTGATCCATTTTGACAAATTTTAAATAAAAACCACTCAGATTTACATTATAATTTTTTTTACAATGGAAAAAAGTTTTTTGTTTAGAAGCTAAACTAAATCAAGTAACAAGGTTGCTTTTTTGTTTTGACCATCAAAACAAACTACTAATTGATTTGGATCATTTGAAATATCCTGTTGCAATGATTCCTTAAATGTTAAAATTTCTCGTCGATACATGTTTAAATTGATTAACACTTGTCTTACTATGGTTGTAAACTCACGATGAACTATCCCAGACCATTTTGGTGGGAGGGAAATGGAGTTGTAATTAGCCCCTCTTGATGGAACGCTCAATGGGAACTCAACTTTGGGCATTTGTTGTTTTCCTGTCACGCTGATACAATCCGTTTAAATGCAAATCTCTGGTGTGGGATTTCAGGCACAAAGTTTCCAGCCACAAATGGTTCTAACGGTGGTATGTGGGAAGTTTAGTGAGGTGCAAAGCTTTAGGTTTCAAAAGCTTAAAGTACTTGTTTTGCTAACATGTGAATGTTTTCTTTGCCTCTCTTAGAAAAATCCCACCATGTGACCCCACCGCTGATGATATGCTCTATCATTTATGCATTACAGCCATTTCTGTGAGTTCATTATTTTACACTGTTCTTTCCGACTCACTGATAGCCTAAGCAGTGTCTTTTATTTCATAAGCATACAATTGAATACTTTTTATTATGTCATAAAGTGTGCCACAGTCATTCTTTATCTCATACCCTTATGAGATTATGAAAGGTGCGCTCTCAAAGTCACTTATTTCATAAGTGAGCAACTCTCTTTTTTTTTGTGTAACATTTAAAAAACTATAGAAATTTGCCAATTATAAATGGTATTTGATGAAACTCAAAATGAAGTAACACTTAATATGAAGGATTTAAATTTTTAGTTAAACATCTGGACTTAAATTTTAATCTAGAGTACCAAACTATACAGTGATGAAAATTTACTCAAGTCATCCAAATTTAACACATTTTGATCGTTGTCATTGTTCTGCCATTTTTCTCCAATTATAGCAGGCGAACTACAAATTTGGATGTTTTATATTATAAATTGGTTTTCTTTTTTAATCATGCAGTCTCTTTGAAGATGATTTTTATTGTTTGTCTTTGAAATGAAGACATTCTTTCTTGTCATGTGTTTCCTAAATGTGTCACAGGTCATAGCAGGTCACTGAACGCACACTGATCCTGACTAATGACAGTTCGTTTAGACCCCATCCATGGGGAGCAGTATAAAGACTGGTGTTTGACCTTTTATAGGACTTACTCAAGTAATTTTTAATGTAGCAGAATAAGCTCTAAACCATGGAAAAGCTACTGCAATATTATGCTCTATACATTATACTAACTGAGATGTCTTCTTGTCTAGCTGGTCATCATGCTGATCTTAGCCATTCTAGCAAGACGTACAAAAGTGGGGAACAGACAGAAAGGTCTCTCAGGTTTACTCAGGTAAGTTTGATCTGCAACCTGTTATAAAAATGGGACATTAACTTAATAGTAACCTAAATAGTACTTGTGAGTTTCTTTTCTGGCAATCATTCCCAAAAGAAGTCTACCTCATCCTCTTTTCATTACTTCATCATAGTGTTAACTTAGAACAAACAAGTTCATTTAAATAAGTAAACAAACACCTCGCCAGCCATTTGGCATTGAAAGTGAAAACTCAACACTCCAGATTGTGTTTGTTACTTCAGTTGTCAGATCATAAATCTAAAGAGAAGACAAAGAAGTTTGGTTTGGCTCTAAGTTTATGACTCAACTCTGATTTATAACAAACCAGCTAGAAGTAAAACCACAGCAGTTACATAGACTTTACCATTGGGGTGATGGACAATTAGGCAACACTTTTTATGTTCTGGTTGAGCTGCTAGTTGGTCAATGGAAAATGGTTGTTTCGGGTTGCTTGTGTGGGTATATTCAACAATAATGTGCATTTGGTGCTGAAGACACAGTCTTTTGAAATGAAGTTCAATGTTCAGTACACTTAATTTTAAATAAAGATTGAAAAGTCTTTCTTGATGTATTTAGGTCCCAAACAGGACATCTACAATGACTCGTCCTTAGATATGTAGGACATCCTAAAATGTCATATTTGCATTCAGTCACAACTTCTTTTTTTTGGCTAAAATGAAAATAGACAACATTTTGATTATTTAAAAAAAAATTTCTATCAACGTGCACTTATTCCTCTTGTGTTTCTTTACAGTCCTGTCAACTTCCTTGATCACACCCAGCACAAGGGTCTTGCAGTAGCTGTTTTTGGTGTTCTCTTGTGCAAACTGTGGGGCCTACTCATCTCACCCAATCCTCTGCCTTTCACAACGGACACAGGAAATAAACGTGAGCTAAGAAACTGTTGAAGTTTGTTTTATTGCTAACTTTTTCTTTTATTCATTCTTTTTATCCCATTGTAAAAATTGAATAAGAAAACCGATGAAAACCAAACTGGCTTGGGTCTCCATCGGTCTTAAATTTATGCATTATATAAGTGGATTAGTTTGTTTCCTGCTATTTTTGACTTAGGCTATTTGAGCAGCTTTGAGACTAAAATTACATAATAAATAATTGTAAGGAGTCGATCCCCTGCGTCTTTACTCAATCCCCGAGCAGAGCAAAGTTCTTGTCACATCATCTTAGGGCAAAGTTTTCTACACTGTGCAGCTGATGTATTTATGGTTTTGGTTTCCACACATTGCAGAGAACTGGGTGATTTTGGGAGTCTTCTACTACCCCGCACTATACTACCCTCTCCTGGCATGTGGCACTTTACACAATAAAGTTGGTTATGTACTTGGCAGTCTGTTGTCTTGGACACACTTTGGCGTACTGGTCTGGCAAAAAATAGACTGTCCCAAAACACCTTTGGTAAGTAAAAACTAATCTTACCTATCTTCTTACTTTCATAGCTTCTTACAAAAAAGCACAAACAAAAGTGACATTTTCAATAAGCAGTTTCTCTGTATTGTGTCTCCATCACTCTGGTAAGGATTATTTCAAAAGCAAAGCTGCTTTGTTCTGGTCTGGAAACCCATTGACCACCAAACAAGGCCCGTTTTGTACTATTTGTAAGAGATGTGGAGGCTGAAAAGATAAACATAAAGTGGTTTCATTGATAGACATTTGGAGATTTAAACATTTCCCAATCTCAGAGTTTGTTCCAAGTTTTCAAAGGTTTCTTGTGATATGAATGGCTACAATTCTAAACAATTAGTTCCACTATGAGGTGGCCATGATTAGAAGACTTTGTTACTGTTTAATCACTTTAGTGTGTGACAGTAAAGATACATTCACACAACGTGTTGTGTAATGGTTGTCTGATTGACTCAATGATGAAGCAGGTTGGCTCCAGCTTAATAAAGCAGCAATGTTGAAATTTTACGTTTTGGTGTAAAAACAAGAAATTTGGTGTATCTTTAGGACATTTTTTTCTTCAATCTTAATTAAGAGTCCCCTTTTTTTCTGCAAGGATTGCCTTTATCACAACATGTAGTCACTTCAGTTAATTAAAAGTCTATATTTACTTTCACTACAAAATGTCTCAGAGCGACTTCAAAACTTCTTTTGTTTCTTTTGCAGATACACAAATACTACTCTCTTTTCTCCAGTTTGCCTCAAATAGCCTGCTTAGCATTCCTCAGTTTCCAGTATCCCTTGTTTCTTTTCAAGGGTTTCAAAGGCACAGAAAAGACCAATGCCACAGAGGTAAGACTTCATCTGCATGGCTGAATTGCAATAGCTGCATCTTTACTAAAAAATAAACCCCACAAGCTATTATGCATCTTTAATTATATACAAAAAGTAATGCAAAAAAGCAAATTTGACTTAAATCTGTGCATGTGAGTAACCTTTGATAAGCTGCCTGCTTATCAAGCGGCTTACTGTGTTCATTCAGTCTACAGGCTTATGGAAAATGTGAAGTCCACACAGCCCACCAGTGGCATAATCATTATAAGTAGATTTGACGTAATTGGTTTACAATATGTTCTTGATCAGATTATGAAAAGGTTGCCTTGTTTTTTTTAAAAAAGGAGCCACACAATGCTGGTTTTATTTGATTCTAATCTTGTCAAGGGTGACGCAAAGTTTGTCGGGGTGATCGCTTGGATTTTATGTGGCCCACCACCTTGTCTCCCTCGACCTCTTGAACCTGATAAATCTTGTCTTAAAGAGGATTTTTAAAATAACATTCAGATGACCAAAATATGTTTTTAGTTTTATCACTGCATTGTGCTTTGGAGTTTAGTGGAATTTTGAACTTTAGAAATTCAATGAAAGTGTATGTTGTCAGCTTTTTATTCAGTCCGATTTTGTTTAGAAACTTTTATATTTCACAATGCCAAAGAACTGATGCTGCTGGAAATAATTTGACCAGCTCATAATGTGAGCTTTTCGTTTTTCAGATTCTGTCAGCTTTGCAGGATAGTTTTAATAATTGCAGTTTTTAATTATGTAATTGTGTTTTGATTGGTTTCTGTTTAGGACCTGAGCAGCAGCTACTATAAAGACTATGTAAAAAAAATCCTCAATGAGAAGAAGCCCAGCAAACTGAGGTAGGAAATATTATTTGGCTAAATGGGCAAACAAGTTTTGCTTGTTTTATCTAACTGATATGAGTCAAAATATTGATTTTTAAGATGTCTGGATTTGATTAAGTTTTAAGTTTAATGTTTTCCGTGCGATTTCAAATCATTGCAAACTGCAATCCTTATCCAATATTTGTTGCATCTGCACTATTTTTACCTTTAGCACATCAAGCTCAGACAAGCCCAAGCTTCCTCAGAGGATATCAGATGCTGTGAGGTCATATATCTACACACCTGAAAATGGTAATGTTTTTTTCTTTTTAGTATTTAGTCATAACTCAATTTGCTACTTTCAGAATCACCATTAATTTATACAAGTAAATGTGTCCAAAAGGGTAAAGAAACTTGGTGAAAGTGAAAATGATATGAATAAAAGAAAAAATATTAAAATCAGTAATGACATAAGTATATAAAAAATTTTGATAAATATTTTATTTCATTTCTCCCCATTTTTTCTATTACTGTTTTTCATTTTCATTACTTATTATAAGAAATGCCCTCTTTTTTTATATTTAACATTGACTTTTGTGTGCTCTTTTTGTGTGTGTCAAACAGATTTTCGTTTCCCACTTAAGTTGGCAATATCAGGGGTTGTGTCTTTCATAACCCTGTATCAGGTAATGAACATATTTGCTCTTGATGATACATTTAGCCAAATAAACTTTGTCCAAGTCAAGATTGACATTGTTCTAACCTACTTTATTTATCCCTCAATGGTAAAATTACTTTGCTGCATTGCACCTCAGCAGGCAGCCATGAAGGTGTAAACGGGGGGTAGATGTCTGCTCCAGAGAAACTTATGCATTGGCCTAGTGGGAATCAAATCAGTTTCTCCCGGTTCAAGCACAGACATTTCACTACTAGCTACTGCCTCCCCTTTTCGTTGATTTGAAAAAGAATAATAATAAATAAATCACTAATTAAAGTGCATTAGTGTTTGTTGGATTTTTTGGTATTATTTTCATATTATATTTAGTAGATGTAGAAGTAAATAAGTTTACAAAATTCTGTCAGATTTTTTATGTGTGGATTATTAAAATGATAGTAGTGACCATTTCGGCTCAAGCTGAGACATTTTTATCTCTCACTTCTACAAAAATTTCTAAACTAATATGTTTTTATGTATGTAATCAAAAAAAATTGTCATCTCTTCAGGTGGGGCTGGTCTTGATCTCTGCAGTGGTGCCAACCCTCCAAACCGCTCGCTATGGAGTGGATGAAGACATTGCAAATGTCTTGGCTGGCTTCAGGATTGTGCTGTCTCCAGACAGACATGAAGTTGTTAGAATTGTAGTTTATTACATGTGGTGTGTGGAAGGTGAGTGGAATCACAAACGGTGACTTAATTTAGTTGTGGTTAGCTGTGAACAGTTGTGTTTTTTTAGATTTTTTGAAGGTGTGTTTTTTCCACTGCAGTATGCTACATTTCTGCGATGACTCTCTCCTGCTTAGTCAACCTTGCCATGCTCATGCGGTCGATGGTTCTGCATCGGTAAGTCTGATAACAAAGCAGAATCAGTTCAATTGTTATTCTCTTCAGTTTTTGCCTCTTTTTAGGGCCTTTGTGTCCAAGATTTCCCGTTCCTTTTCTGTGTCAAACCTATTATAGCCTAATGGGTACTAATCATGTAGATAGAGAAAGCCTTTCCTTTGTGCTAACTGCTACAATGACGGCTATCTGATGGTGAAAATGAAATGCTCTGCCGTTACAATAAACCACAGTGTAATAAAGGAAATAGTTTCTTTGTCAAGCGGTAAATTGAATCTCAGTCAAATGACCTCATTAATTCACATTGAGGTTTGTGCATTTAGCATGTATATTGCAGTGCTGCATTGTCCTCTTTCTGATTTTCTTATTTCAGGTCAAATCTGAAAAGCTTGTACAGGGGAGATATCTACAATGTCTACAACTGTCAGCGCAGTATTAGGGCGTCCAGACCAGCACTGGTTTGCTGGATGGGATACACCAGCTTCACAGCAGCTCACATTTGCATTGGTACAGTTTCACACTGAGCAAAGAAGGCCCATTTCATGATAATTTTTTTTATATTTCAAGCTGTTAAAAAAGTTACAGTAACTATTGGTAAATTTGACTGAACGTAGTGATTTATTGAAGTCTGCGCCACTGAAACACATTTGTGTGTGAATAAAATATTTTTTACCTGAGAGAGTATTTGCTATAAGTTAAGATCTGATCTTTTCCCTACAGGCATGATCATCCAGACCATGGTGTTTTTCCTCTCCCTTCTGGTTGCTGTGTTTCTCGTCATCATACCCATTTTTCATGGACAAAATCTGATACTCTTTCAGATTCTTTGGAGCATGTGGTGAGTGTTTCTACATAAGCAATTTAATGCAGTTTAACCTAAAATACCTCTGGACTTTCACATTTCTTTCACATAAAAACTTTCAGATTTTCTTGGATGAATTGCTGAAAAGCATCAAGTTGAATTATATCTAATGAACGTGTGATTTTACATGAGAACGACTTTTCAGTTTGAATTCAGTTGTTTCATTTGGACTTGATGTAATTTTCATTTTGCACCAAACACTTTTTTGTGACTTTTCCCCATTGTTATTTATCACTTCATAAAATATGTGTTGTTTTTGTTCTTTCAGGCCCTTCTGGCTTATGATTCTCCTAGTTATATTGATCCAACACATCACCGCGAGATTTTGCTTCATTAAAAAAACAGCAGGCACGCGAGACTTACACAACAGGTAATTCACTTCTGAATCCATTTAGTTTGGAGCTTTCTTTCCTTCACAATGAATGCATTCATGTCTGAAGTTCTGTCATTTCTCTTACAGGGGTAACTTGTTCTTGCTCACATACCTGCTGTTTCCTGTAAATGTTCTAATTGGGGTTCTTCTGGCTGTGTGGCGTATGATCATCACAGCCCTGTTCAACATCGTCCACATGGGACGCACAGATATTAGTCTTCTTAACCGCAATGTGGAGGCATTTGATCCAGGTTTGTCAGCTATTCTTCGCTATGAATAAGTCATGAGCTTCACAAAATTTGGCTATCAAGACCTTTAATTTAGGCTGTAAGGTTTTTTTTTTTTTTTTTCTCTGAAAAGTTTAAATGCTCTATTTTTATCTTTATGCTTGTTGCAGCTGTATACTATCTGTATTATGTGTAATGCGTGGACACTAATTGCTCACCAATCTCTACAATGGCAGTGGATATAAGACATCTGTTGTCAGGGAAAGCAGGTGGTTGAAAAAAAGAAAAAAATAGAGAGAAGTGTGATTGTGCAGCCATTATGTGTGATTGCCTCAAAGCCAAGATGGGGTGCTGTTCTTTGTGTTTATTGCTTTCGGCCTGTCAGAGTGATCCCCCCTCCTTCTTTTTCTCTTTGCAGCCTACCGCTGCTATGCTCATTATCTGAAGATTGAGGTGAGCCAGTCCCACCCTGTGATGAAGGCCTTCTGTGGGCTGCTGCTACAGTCCGTGGGCCAGGACGGCAAAGCTGCACACAAGTCAAAGGATGCTGAGGAGGGTCTGTGGCACAAAGCATCTTTGTTTAATTTTAGTCCAGTTTCAGGTGTTATTCACAGACATTTAATGAAATAACAATAAGTTAGTTTTTGCATGGAAAACATGACACTAAGTGACCTGGCTACACATTAAGTGGTCACAAATTGTAAGCAGACTACAGCTTTTTATACTTGCTACCTCAATATTTGCAATAAAAACAAGGCAGAGTTTTAATTCTATTTATTGTCAATGTAATGTTAAATCAAACCATAAAGCTCTCTTGAACGTATAGGTGAGAGGAGACTTACACAGTTTTCATTTAAAATGCTTTGAGCAAATTGAGTCTGACCGCAAAATAATTCAATACGACTGCTGGTTTCAATCATATCCGTCATAAATAAATCACTTGCCTCTATAACGGAGCTCCTATCCTCTGTATAGGCATAATGTTCACTTTTTGATATGTTGCTTTATGTTATGACCAATCTATATTGATTATTTTCAGTCATTTATATGTTATAAATATATTTTAAAATGAGCAAACACACCTGTTTTTGAGGTTTGGTGTGAAACTGTAGTGATGTTAGTGACACAAATAGGAGGTGGCTGATGGCTGCCTACGCGCATTGCGGAAAGACATTAGCTGAAAAAAATAGATTCATCATTTGTTCCAACATGAAGCTGAACACAATCATAAATGAGCCTTGGACATGTTTGGAATCTAGAAAACAATATCATTATCAGGAACCATCTATTGTTTTGAGATTATTCCTTCTCTTGCTGATTACACAGATGATCTACACTAATTGCTTATTACATATTCATACCACCCAGAGGGTTTAAGCTTTCTGTATCTTAATACCCTGCCAATATGCTACCACCATACTTCCAGGATTAGAATATGATTGCTTTCTATTTTTACTTTTTCTCTGTTATCTTGCTGGTCCTTAGTGGCTTGTTTTGAGACTAATTTCAGCTTAGAAATGTTTAAAAGCAATTATTTACATGTAAGTCATTTTCATGCTATTATCATTTCTAAATGTCTTTAGGGATCCAGTTGGTTCACCAAGAGAAGAAACAGCACAAAGTGTCCAGTGCTAAGAGGGCCCGCAGACACTGGCAGCTCCTCTACACGCTGGTGAACAACCCATCCCTGGTCGGCACCAGAAAGCACTTTCACCGTCAAACCACTGAGAGCTTTCTGAACGGGAGCCTTAACCGCAGCAAGGAGGGGAGTAAGAAGGAGGCAGCAACCAAGGAAGCAGCAGCCACTCCCAGCGACTGAGCAAGAACGTACAAACATTGCACGGCTGTAAGAGGTCTTTAGGTTTGCATCAAACACTGTTTGTGTGTACACTTCATGCAAACCCACATATTATGTCTGTATTTGGCGATGTAAGTGCATTGTAGCTCGATTCTTCAGAGATATTTCAAATCTTTCTTATTTATCTGGAGACTCAAAGCTTTGTTTTCTGTGTCCCTTTTTTTGTGAGGACCATGGTCTTTGGTCTGATGAAGAGCTTGGATGGCACTGAATAATTTAAAAATCATTTTCAGTACATTTATGTGCTTATTTGGAGATAGACTTTGTCTGCTCTAGATTTTAACCTCTAGGTTAGTCATGTTTGGCAGAAGAAGAAGTCTATTCTTGCCAAAACTAAACGCATGGATGTGTGATCCACTGACCTTTTCTTTTCAGTGGGTATTTATATAGAAAAAGAGGACTATATTTATGAAAAAATGAAGTATTTTAATAGGCTGGCCAATAAATTATCTTCTTTTTGTTCAGCATTGTTGGCTTATATTTTATAATTAATTAATTGACCTGTGGAATCTAGGAGCTCTTAGAGAAATCACACCTTTGTTTTTTGCTTATTATTTTTAACACATTTAGGCTAAAACCACTTGGTGTCGGCCAAATGTCTGGTTTCTCATTTAAAAAAATACTTGCTTATTTCCGTATTTAATATAAATGTGACTGTGATGGAAATGTTTTAATGTCTCTTCTGATTTCTGTGAAAATAAAGCAAAAATAAAAAGCTTCTTTTTTAAACTAAATATGTTCATTTTAAGGTTTAATTTCATTTACATTCAATTTTATGTTGTGTGGTCATTTTTTACTTAGTTGAAATTAAACATAGCAGACAAAGAAAGAAAGAAAGAAATCTGTTAGTTTTTTTTTTTTAAACTATTTTTCTCCTATATCTTTCTTTCCATTTCTTTGAGTTAAAGCACTTGCAGTTTTTTTTATTTTACTTAATCTGAACTATGAACATATATTCTTACCTTAAAAAAAAATCAATGAAGACATCCCTTGGTAAAGATAATTCATTTGAAATAAATCCAAACACGGTCAACTTGAAAATGTTTTATTAATTCCACTTACATAAAATTATATAAAAATTTCCAAAAGGATCACTTTGTTGTGTTATATCATAGTTCACAAAAAATGACTATGCGTCATAAGTAAACCCGTTAGACGCACACTGCGCCTTCTTTTGTTTTTACCTTTGACTGCACTGAAACCGTAAAAAAAAGATATTTCAACTCACTTGTCTTTACATCACAGGTATAAAACATCCACATCTAAAGTCCTACAGACTACAGCACAAAAACGCACATGGAAACACGCGTGACATGCCGTGGACACGTTCATTGTACAAAGCACCCATGATTAAAAGATCGCACTTTTTAAAGCCTTACAATACGTGGAATAACATTTTATCTTTAAATAAACAGATTTTTTTTTCTTCCTTATCAAGCACATCTGAACGCGCAATCTCCTTTTTGCGCTCGCATCCCCGCTTTGCGCGCACAGCCAGAATGTCGCAATCATTTATTTTAATACTTATTTACACCAAATTTTGGAGTACATTTTGTGCAAAAAGTCCCGACACCTGAGATGATGTTAACTGACTGTCCCATACAGAGAATATATTCCCTGATAAGGGTCTGGCACATTTGATATGTATTTGTGCTCTTTCAAACTGTAAATTTAATTTTCATTAGAATTCTTCCGTGCTTTAATCCATCTCATTTTGTGCACCTGTTCCACATAAAAGGGACATTTTTGCTCCTTTTTTGTTAGTTAAGTTAAACAGACTAAATAAATCTGTGCTTGCGTCAAAAAGACTGGTCTGAGTTCTTTAAATCTCACATTAGACTAAAAAAAGCAACATGACTTTACAATCTTAGTGATTTAATGAAGGATTTCTGAGGTATTAGAAAAGAAAAAGATAAACAGTTTTCCGTTAAAAATTTAAATTAAACGCAATCTTTTCTCATGTGTGAGCCGTGGGTTACCTGTTTGAAAGGAAACTATTTTACAGAGTGGGCCAGGCAAGCATGCGTCCATAGAGCTCAGCGGCTTGGCTCCTTATAGTTGCCATTAATTTCCTCCGAGATGTTCACGGCCTCTGCTCCAAGTGGTAACCTATCACTGTATTCAGATCCCACTTCAAACTCTTCCTGGTTGGTTTTGGATGATGATCCTGGGATGGATTCTGTCACCACGCTCCCCTCAGCCTCACCTTCTCCTTCCTCTTCCACCCCCTCCACCTCTCCCTCACCCTCGCCTAATTCGCTGGGGTTGTAAGTTTTCTCTGACTCCACAAAGGATGCCCTGGGATCAAAATCTCTGGTCATTTGTTTCTCCACCTGATCTGGATTTTGAGCTTTCATGATCAGCTTGTAGGTCTTTCCTTGGTACTTGTATAATAAATGGCAGCAGGTGGCTCCCAACAAAGGAACAGTAGCCAAACCCAATAACAGAATGCTGACAACCACAATAATAAGTAGGGAGGGGATCTTCTTTCTAGTTGTGAAAACAACTTGAACCTGGCAGTCTTGCCCCCCATAGTTGAGACAAAGAGTATAATTTGTGCCAGGTTGTAAACCGTGGAATCTGTAGGTGTTAATTCCCTCCTCTATGTTAGACTGCTGAACCATCGAATGTCCATTTCCTGTATCTATGCAGAGGTAGAGCATGTCCAGCGTGGTCTTACTAGATGAGGACTGTAGCAGACCCAAAGGCTCTTTGTTCACTGTTTCCTGCTCTTCATTTTGATTGAGATGAAGATTAGATTTACTATTTGGAAGCTGGAGTGAATTCAGTTGCACCTTGGCCTCAGTTTCTGAAACCTCTAATGCGATGACACCGAAATCAAAAGTATACTGTTTCATATCTTCTAAAGTCACATTGAAAGCATGGTTGGAGATGTACTCACTGCCGTCTCTCACACCACATTTGTTTGCAAAGCTGGAGTCCTTAGAAGCCCCTCCAGCAATATGTGTGCCTCCAGGTTGCTCCTTTGAAGCATCAGAAGAACCTCTTGTTTTATCATTGAACTTGTCCCAGTTATTTTTAGAGATTCTGGGGTCTGTAGGCTTTTTACCAAATGGACGGATCTTATCTGGAGTTGACTCAGGGATTGAGTTGCTTCTTTGTTTTTGGTTGGCTGACATAGTTACTTTAACCGAGCTTTCTGCCTTCCCTAACTCGTTTACCGCAGAGCAGCTGTAATTTCCATCTTCCTTCTTACTCAAGCGAGGAATGACAAGAGACCCGTTAAGAAAGACCTGAAACCTTTTGTTGGTTGTTTTATCATTTACAGGAACATCATTTATTTCTCCGGTGGTTGGAAGTGGGAACAGATGATTTTCATTTCCTGCAGTCACCTGCCAGCTGATAAGCGGTTTGGGACTTCCTTTTGTCTCACAATTTAAGATGACTGTGACGTCTTCTTGGAGATCGGTGGTTTCTATGTCTGGTTCGGATGTTATGGTTACAGCAGGGACCTCACAGTTAAGTTTAGGAACCTTTGAAACCATGACTCCTTTTAGATCGTTGGGAGCGTCACACTGGATTAATTTTGGTTCAGGAACAGAAATTTTGGTGGTCTCCATCCAATCTCTCAGCCATTCCAAGTTGCAGGAACAAGTGAAAGGGTTGCTGTAAATCTGTAGGTGGGACATTGAGGAGAGGCCAGAGAAGGTTCCTTCCACAATGGTGGTGAACCTGTTGTTGTTAATGCGAAGTGACCTCAGATCTTTGAGTGTGGAAAAGGCATCCCTTGGGAGGTTTATCATCTCGTTGTTGTTCATTTTCAGAAGATTTAAAGTTGTGAGGTAACGTAAATCTTCCCATGGAAAATGAACGATTTTGTTGTTGCTTATGTCCAAGTTGCGAAGCTGAATAAGCGGTGCAAAAGTGCCCGTGGAGATGGTGGTGATTTCATTGTGAGCCAGCCAGACAGATGAAACTTCAGTGATGTTGATAAAGTCTTTACTATGTAGCTTTTTGATCTTGTTGGCTGAAAGGCTGACTGTAGTAACATTGGAGGGAAAACCAACAGGTACTGCTAGCAGCTCTTTGTAAGCACAGTCTGCAAACTGGTGAGAAAATTTATCCTGGCAACTGCAGAGCTCTGGACAGCACTGCACAATGCCAACAACAATAGTCCACAAGGCGAGGAATTGCAGAAGCCTCGGTGCCATTTTCTGCACCTGCAAGCATAAACAAAAAGACATAAGAGCTAGAAAACTTTTTAAAATTGAAATATGACAAATGAGTAAATAATTAGAATTAAATAGTCACAAAATAAATGTAACATAATCCAACCTGAAAACAAAGAACTACACAAGCAGAATCAATAACTCAGTGGTTAATATTTCTAAACAACAGATCAATTTTCTTACTTTTGAACTGCACATTTATTGTTTTTCTAATAAATTCTGATGTCCAATTCCTCTGTGAAATCTAGGCAAACTGGTGCTATCCATGGAGTTCGAGCATCTTCCTTCAATATACTTGAAATCCTTTTACTTCAAATAAAATGATTTCAAGTAAATTATTTTGTTTCACACATTTGTATGAGCATTTCTAACTTTATCACAAACCTGGATCAAAAGTGGAATTGATGGTCTGCATATCTCCAGCTTTAATCCTGATGCTGATCGTGTTAATTTTCTTTATTTTTCTGGAGAAAAAATTGAAATAATAACAAAATAATCTTACCTGTCCAAATGATAACTTTGATGTCAGTTTTTTGTAAATCTCCCCTTGAGTTTGTCCACCTTTAAAACTACTGTAATACTACAAAATGTTTCAGTCCTCACATTTTGGATTCTTTTACATCATTTTTGGGATAGTGGACAGTTCTTCTGAAGGACGGTGGCAGGAACATTTTCCCGATGTGTCTTTTTATGGATCTTTCGGGGATTTTGTTTTTTCCTTCCAAATGAGAGGGATCCTCTGCGCGTTCTCGCTGCTGCGGAGCGAGAAAGGAAGCATGAACGCGCAGCCTCTCCCATCACTATTAAAGACACAGAAGCTCCAGGTCCTCCTCCCTCAATGAAAATCCATCATTTAGAAGTCAATGTTTAATTTATCACTCAGACCCAAATCTAATCTCTGACCTCATTCAGATGGACAGGGCTTTGTCTTAAAATAAAGACGGTCAAAAAAAAGTTTATCCACCCAGTTAAAGAAAGCATTTTACACAAGATGAAATAATTCAGTTTAAATCGAAACTAAGGAGAAAAGAAATAAAACTCCAAAAGTAATACATCTAAACAATAAAAATAGGGAACCTTCAAACCTCTACAATGTGTCATGGTGTAAAATTTGTTTATTAATAATTTAAAATCCAGAAATGTTTTTAAGCAAATATTGATAAAATCAAAATGATCTAGTTTTTATGTTTTATTAATGCATCTATAGCTTAATGATTCCCTTTATTTTGTAAGTAGTTATCCCTAATCATAAAGAAAGATAAATATAATAATTAATATTGCTCAGAAATTTCCCTGAATACAGCAAATCCTCATTTCCTATTGGATACTGCCACCTCCTGGTGTTTAGTTATGACCGCTCAAAGAAAACAGAATGAACTATAATGTTACCAATTATGCTGCTGATGTCGATCAATTGACAGACAAAATTCTCACACAAATTTATAATAAGCCAAATCTTTTGGGGCATGCTGCCAAACAGGCTATAGTTACCCTTTCCTATTTTTTATGTGTGAAAAAATCATTTTAAATATTTCAATCACAAAAGATCAATTGATATTGGGTTAAAAACATTTAGATCAGGGGTCTCAAACTCGTGGCTCGCGGGCCATCTGGTGCCACCGGGTCGATAATTTGCGGCCCCGTCTTGATACGAAAGGTTAATGTTAGTGCGGCAACAAGATTGATATGAATGACACTTGTTGTGTGCGGAACACATTGTTATTTGTTTTGTTTATTTATTACTCATTTATTTATTTTTTATTCATTTATTCATTAAACCCATTTTATTCATTTAAGTAATTTAGCTTATGTTAAAATAAAGATACTCGAGAACATTGAAATGTTTTATTAGCATTTTTCTGGCTAGACTCTACCTGCAGTGGTTACACAGGTAAGGTAAGTTGAGTTGGAGCCCACTGACTTAGATTGAAACCTTCTTGAAACTTTCTTATTGATATTTTGTTTTCTATGAGAATACTGATCTCTTCTGGCATATAGTTGAAATTACAAAGACGACCAAAAAAATATGATGATGATAATTTAGCAATAAACAAAATTAATGTATGAACGTTTAAAAAAACCAAACAAACAAACAAAAAAAACAATCTGACATATTTCCAACATTGGTGTATTTTTGTGTTGCAGAGCCAAAAATAAAACCGATTTCCATTCCCAACTTCCTTCTTGTTTGAATCCATTGTCATACTAATCTGTAGAAGTTTAACAAGAAAGTTTGGATATCTACAGTCCAAATGTGTCAAGGTTTATTTTCCCGGAACACAGCAGGTCATGGTTACTATATTTGTCAGCTTAGACTTCTACTTGGCACCGTGTTGTCTCATGGCCACAAGATAAGATCCTCTTTAATTAGGTTGGAGGAGTATCCTGCCAGGGAGGCTAAGCTGAACAGTTGGTCTTTGTTCTGAAACTAACATCATTGTACAAGTAACTTTCTGCAGATCGTTTGGATATTGTATGGAATTAATTAGCGTTTCACGGACTTCTAGATTCAGACAAATCTTTTTGAATGATGCAGTTCAAATTCTAATCCATCCCTAAAAATGAAATAAAACTCAGCAGACTGTGTTGAACCTGTTGTGGGTTGAAACACACAAAGTATATAAAGAATTTGATTATTCAAAACAACAAAAAGAGCAAAGTGGACACAAATTTTTAGGTCAACATGTAAACATCACAGCAGAGAAAACAGGCAGTGAGTTACAATAGACGCAGAGGGTGTGGTACAATGTTATGTGCAAACAGGACGTCCCCATTCCTCAGGACGTGCTGGTTAAGAGTGTTGAGATGTGATTCAAGGAAAGACTGCCTAAGCTCATGAGACTTAAAGCAGTGTGACCTTTCATCAGGCTTCAAGTACTTTGGTGTATCTGATGGAAGACATTCACACAGTCTTAAAGTGCAACCTTCTTAAGGACTGAGCTATCTTTCAGAAAGAAATATCATTCAATAACTTTATACAAGGAGAAGAACTAAATGAATTTCCATTTGTGTATTTTACTTAAATAGTTAACACTCTTAGTAAAGCAGCATAGAACAGTTATATTACAGAAAAGACACTTATGAGGTTAAAACACAAGAATAAAAATATAACTTATCTCTTATTGCAATTCAAATGAGTATTTGAACACAAATGAAACATCATTTTAAATCAATTATGACACTTCTGTAATCTTCTTTTTAAAATTGGTAATACAAATAAACTTTTACATTTCATTCCACAGTACTGTATTACTCAAAGTCTTGTAATTTACAACAGGACTTAAACACACACATGTTGAACAGCAAAGGCACAGTAACTTAGTAATTCTAACAACGCTGAGGGGTTTGAGTTAGTTTAATCTCGCATTTTATTGCTATTTGTTAAATTAGTTTGCTTATTAACATTTTATTTACAAACTAATGCAGCATACATTAAAACTTACACATTGATAGTTTCTGATAATAAATGTAAAAAAAAATATGTTTAAAAAAAGCATCCCTCTTTTCAGGAAAAAATACCCAACATTCCAAAACTTTCTGGCTGCTGTGCAAAAGGCAATTTGAGGTTGTTTTGATCTTCCACTGCTCAATATTCATTGCTCATTTCTTCCAAAAGCATTTCCCAATTTTGGCCAAGTTCAAAACTAAAACCTTTAGTGGAATTTTTGAGCGGGAGTCACCCATATGTTTTAGTAAAGTTCTGCTCTGGAACAAAAAAATATTACAAAACATTTTGGACTGAATAGTAGAAAAAGTTTTAAAAAAGTCTTCTGGACAGTTCAGTTCTTGAACGAGACGTTTCGACTTCCATCCGGAAATCATTTTCAATCTGAATAAAATTTTAAATTAGTTTGCTTATTAACAAACTAATTTTCAATCATTCAGATTGAAAATGATTTCCGGATGGAAGTCGAAACGTCTCGTTCAAGAACTGAACTGTCCAGAAGACTTTTTTGAAACTTTTTCTACTATGGATCACTCCTGGATGAATGAGGGAATACACAGACATTTTGGACTGAAATGATTTCAGCAAATTCTGCTGAAGTACTTACAACTATTTTAATAACACCATATATTAGCAAACTGCAGGAGCATTTTATAAAAAAATAAAACTTTTATTGAGGTCTGATTGTAAAAAAAACTATGAGTCTTAGAGAAACTGCATTATTTCTATCATCTTTGCTTCTACCATTCACTTTTCCAACAATTACCTCCAAGACTCCTTCATATAACCGAACACGGTAATACATATGTGCAATCCCACTAACTACTATAAAAAAGTAATTATAGATGTTGGAAAATTCAAACACCATTCAGGTCAGTAATACAGTCAGCTCAAGTAAATACAGCAGAGTTTTAGTCTTTCATCAGCAAGAACAAAAACTATTTTAATACTTTTTGCAGACCTATTGCATGTTTGTTATTGCATCTGTTTCATAAGTAGCTTACATTGATACACTTATCGGGAAATGTATTTTTTTGTATGCAGTTTACAGGGCTGTCGTCCATTATCGGTCTTTAAGGGGCACCACCCAGTAGACGTTCAATGTGTCCCAATGTGGGTCTCTGATATTACTGACCCTCAAAGACTGACTGTCAACTCTCCTAAATGACCAAAAATATAAGTTTGTTTGTCCTTTTTTCAGCCATTGGGTGATACGATGACAGCTCAAAAGGGGTAATAAACAATCACACAACTGCCCGCACTGCTACAACCTGCAGCGTGATCCACACTATCTGTGGAATTACACCAGATGCTTTGTTCTTCAGATTGACCACATATTTGCTTTCAATTTGCTTATTCACTTCAGGAATTATTTGCTCTATAAGCTGATATTTCGACACAATTTTGGTGTAGTCTCGTTCTTTGGAGACGCAGTCGTAGTTTCCATAGTTTTCTTTTGCTGTGGATGGGATGAGGTAGAGGCAGTTAGAAAACATCTGCAGGCAAGGTGTGCTATCACCGCCATGCTCCCAGGTGTACTCAGCATGGTAAGAGTCAATCGGGCAGGACAGGTAAAAAGGAAGGCCCTGAGCGACAGAATGAACTGTTCTTGAATTCACTGAGGAAATCTGGTCTCTTTTGAACCGTTTAACTTCACTTTGTTCTGAAAAGAGATGAAAGTTGAAAAATTATTATTGAAATACATCTGCTGAAAGAGTTTAGAAGCAATATGAAGACGCTTCACAGCATTCCATTGTGTGAATATGTTACATTTTTTTATTCTTTTGGCCATGATGTGTTTTTACTTCCGCAAAATGTTTATTGATAAACTTAATTTTTACGAGTGCATCATAAGTTCTAAATGAAGTAAAGTTATTTATAAAATCCTAATTTAAAAAAAGGGATACAAAAACAAATTTAGTGTTTTATTTAGTGTGTGAGCGAATTGTGACTGTGTCACACGAGGTACCTTTCGTTGGAGTTGAGCACACACTTGTTTCTCCATCCATGATGTTTTGAAAACCACCACTATGTAAAAACAAAAAAAGCTCATTTTTTCTTATTTTTAATCTGTTAACAGTTCAGACAAACCAATTTTGCAATAAATTTATTTTGTTTTTATATAAATGTTTAATAAGAGTTTCTTTTTCGTTCCTGGAAAAACTTACGGGACAGTCGGAGTGCAACCAGAAGTTGTTGTCCAGGAACAGTATGGGTCTCTTGCCAGAACACATTCAGCACATGAGTGGTTATACTCTTCACAACTCTGAAGGTCCACAGTGGAGATTTTCTCAGAAAATCCCACAATTAGTTTTTTCTGAGCAAATAAAACAAGAAATTCATTTAAGTTTAAATGTAATAATTGAAATGACCAAAATACAAGTGTTCATTCTCTTGATATTTAAAGATATTTAAATGGAAACAATTTGCATCTTGACACATATTCTGAACTCATATTTCTGTTTTTCTGTCAATATTTTCTAGCTGTTCATGGCCAACTGTTGCAGCAGTGTTAACAATGATTACAGTCGGATGAACAAGAACGAGGTCAAGGACCAGTTAACAAAACCTAAAAAAAAGGATTAAAACCTCTTTTATTGTAAGATTAATCATGCGAAAAAGAGAAATGCACAACTGTGTCAAAAACTATTTTTACAACAATTCGAGACAACAGGAACAAATCAGCTGAGCTACATTTCCCATTACCTTTTTAGGATCAAGCTTCATTGCTTGCAGGGTTGAATTGTTGGGAAGTTGTGTTTCTGAGATGATAAAAGGTTCTGAGCCAGCTTCTAAGATTTTATGGATCTTTCCAGAATCTAAATGGACAGAGATTCACATTGACTTTATTTGGGGAGTCATTAATTTTCTTTAATATTTTAAGCCTGGTACTTGTAGAAAATTTCCAACAATGCATGGCTTTAGAACAAAGCAAAACAAAGCACCTAAGAGCCAAACAGGAAATGTATGTCTGAAATTTTTCTATAGAGGACCAATGTGATCTACAAAGTAAACCACAGCTCACCAGTTGCTAAGAGCAGAACGTTGTACAAGCGCTGATCTGCTCCCTTAACCTGGTCAACAGCTATTTTTGTGTAATTATTGCTGCTTGTGTAAAAAGGAGAGGGATACTGCAGGGGGTGAACCCAGTCAGTCATTTCTGGGTAATTCTTCACAACAACGAGGGTGGTCGGAGGCAAATTCTTGCTGTTTTTTACACACTGCAAAACAAAAGAACAATGGGTTTCTTCAAAAGAAAACATGACAGTGTATGGATGGTTGATTAGAGGGAAGTTTCTGAGTGTATGAAGTTAAATTACTGCACTACTGTCTCTGCTGTCTGTTCAAACATGGTACTATAAAATGACAAGGTTTTTATGCAAGCCTGATAGTCTTTTTGAGTACAGTAATATACACTGTAAATGCAGAGTGGTATCATTCCTTGATGTGAATGTGCATCTAATCTTTTGTCTGAAGTGGGGGGGAGACGATGGCTCAATGGTTAGAGCATTCGCCCGTGGACTGGAAGTCAACCGGAAGTTTGTGGGTTTGCATCCCACTGAGGGCACGTCTAGGGTCCTTGGAGAAGACACCTAACCCCCTGTTTCTCCCACCATTGGTGCCGTTGTGGCAGCCAAATTTCCCCAGGAGGGATGAATATAGGGAGTAAAAGTTAAAATAATAAAAAAAAAGTGTAAGGTCGAATCAGACCCCAAAAAAGGAAAGATTTATTAGTAAATTTTGAATGTACTTTCCAAATGGAATATAAGGCTAATGTGCTGCTTAAATCATTTTCCAAATTGAGCTGTCACCAACAAACTACATGTTTTGTGCACATGATGCGATTAAATAGATTCAGCATATTGAAATCAGACTTGCTGTAGTTTTAATTTTTAATATTGTGTGTTTTTCCACTTAAAAACATGAAGAGTTTTAAAACGTGCTTAATAGTAAAACAGATCCTAAACCATTTGTTGTGGCAGCGGAATCTATCGTGGGAAGGTTCATTTGTTTTTGCTCAGGAAGAGTTGTTATGAACTACTCCTCCACTACAAATGCACATCTGAAAACGTCCAGTGAATAAATTTGTATGGAATAACTTTTTCCTCTAAACAGACTAGGCAAAAGACAGGGGTGGTCCAAAATGCCTGGACATACAGTAAACACAGAACTTTCATGGGGCCATGGTTACAGATAAACAAATCAATTTTTTCAAACACACGTGGAAACAACGAGTGAGCTAAAGTAATTCTGACCAACAGTTTCCATGCCTCCACCCGGTCATGTCTGTGTTTCCTTCATGAAAATATATTTTGAGGAAGTTCTGTTTTTGTAAAGCAACAGAGCATAGTCTTACCGTTCCTGGTCTGGGGCTAGGAATGCCTTCCTCATAACCCCTGAAAGTTGAGTTTTCAAATATTTCTTCAATCATTTCTATTGAGTAGACACACACAGCAGTTGAGTTCCTAAAGCAGGAGTAGAAAAACATATGTCAACAGATGTGACATTGAAGCTGTAGTTTTTAGAGCGAGTGCCATAAGGAACACCCTTTGGCATGAACTTCATGGTTGTTAATTGTTGACATAGCAACGGGATGAGTTGCTAGTGGAGAATACCTCAAAAAAAAAAAAAAAAAGAAAAAGACTGAAAAATTTCCAGTATTTTGATCTGGTAAGTATTTACCATGTTGCTAAGTGTTTGAAAATAAAGGGAAGTGAAAATGTCGTACCAGCTGCTTGTAAAAAGAGCATAAACTCTGGTATCACGCCAGTCCTCTGCAGGGACAACGTACACATCTAGGAGGCGATTGAAATAAAGAGATTCCTCTGGAAAACCGCAGACAAGCCGAGCTTTAAGAAAGGATGTCCACATGTTCTGAAAGAATCTTTTAGAGCCACCCTCATCTACCTGCAAAATGATACATCAGAAAAATTTTCAAGATGGAAATTATTATTCAACATAATCTTGATAGGCATTTTACATGTAGTGGGAAACATGAAATGTGACTATTTTAAACATTTAAAAGTTACTTTGATAATATGTCATGGTCTTTAAACTTCAAAGTGAGGACCAGATGGGTTTCTTTTGGTTTTTAAGAAATTTTTTTGTTTGTTTTCTTTAGTTCAGTTTGTGTCAGATCAGTATTTTTGCGTATTCTCTATCATACCTTACAAACTCTGGCAATTCGAGAGATCCAAGGATCAGCTTCAGGGCTGTGATCGGAATTTTTCTCACGGAAAAAGATGTATATTTTCTCATTGTCAGGGTCATTCTCTCGCTTCACCCAGGATGCAGAGATAAAAGTGGGCTCTGGGAGAGGACAACATGTTTACTAGCCTATTCGGCACTGTTGATAACAGGCAATTCAAATAACATAGCCAAACCCAAGATAAGCTGTGTGCTACCATGACGTGGGCAGTACCATTTCCAATGATGAAAGATTACTTTTCACTCAAGGATGGGGACAAAGCAAACAAACCCACCAGGCTAAATTTTACAACACTGTTTGCAATCATAACAACTGCACAGCAATAAAACTTTATACATTGTTAATAGTGAAATCATATTTTGGCAATATATATTTTTTTTAATAAGCCAATTACTTCAGCATGATAAAAAATAGTGCTAGGAAGGTCCATAAATAAAGTAAGATGTACAAAAAAAAAAAAAGAGTTGCTTCCTCCGGATGTGAAAAGTTTCAACATTGAAAAATGAAGAAATTAGCAGTTCTTCCTTCTCAAATTTGAAATATCTTTACAATCTGTCATCCTGTCCGTAAATGATGATGTCAGGTCATATCTGGCAAGTACATCACAAATAAGGCAATTCATCTTTTGTAAGCAGACTTGCATCATTATGTAATCTAATGGGGACATGTCCCGAAATCTTTTTTATCCAGCTCAACTGAATGTTATGTTGTAACATAATTCAAACTTTAATGACATAACAAATGGCTCGCAATTCACCTGAAATCCAGCTATGATACATCCAGACATTGGTTCTACTTCCAGCTTTCCGTCTGAACTGTAATAAACTCCCATCTGCTTCTAAAGGTGCTGCAGCATACAGATCCCCATCTAAAAAGAGCAGAAACAACAAGACAGAAGCAAAACTATGATTCACACAAATTGCCCAAAGGACCTCTTACACATGACTTCATGATTTTAAAGGACAGCAGTAGTCATTGTCTCTAGGCCTTTAACTTCAACCTCTAAAAACATAAATTAAACTTATGTAATTCTGAACGTGACACACCTACAGTGAGAGACAAAGAATTCTGAAAATAGAAATATGGAGAGAAACCGGCCCCTTCATAACTCTCCACAACTTCATGAGAGCGATTATCGACTGAAGGAAACTAGAAAAAAGGTACAGAAATCAAAGTTAGTTTACCTTGTAATGGAAAATCAAAGATTTAAAGTAAAAAAGAGAACAGAAACTAAATCCTCTACTTAAATTATACATCAGGCAGTTCCATTAAAGTTTAACTACAAACACAAAAGTTCTCCATTTGATCAGCTTCCCCGTGCTATTACTGCTTCATGGCACACAAAACCTGCACTTTATCACAAGACTTGATAAAAAAAAAAAAAAAAAAAAAACTATGCAAACCATTTGTTCAGGAAGACATGCGTTCTACTCACAAGTTTCCAACACTGAGGTTTGTTTCCATTTGTTCCACAAACAAACAGACTGTCCTGAAATTTCTCAATGACAGTGATGACATTTCGACAAGGACCCTTCAAAACAAATTTTTATATTAGAAACACACAGGTAATGTATAATTCTAAGCATATTTGCAACAAAGTGCTTATAAGCATATTTTTGGACTACCTCATCACAGTGCTGCTGGCCAGTTGTAGTTAGAGAATAATTCTGTCAGAGACATACATCAATACATATTAGAAACATGATCTAATGCAAACTCAATCATAAAAACACTCTAACAGATAAGACTAACTCACTAGTCATCTAAAAAAGTTTTTAGACAGAAGTGAAACTGTAAGAGGAGCTTACTCAATCACTCAAACACCCAACTGAGAAACAGGCTATCTGTATAAAAGGTCTAGCTAACCATCTGCTCCAAGATCATGGCCTCATGTTTCCATCCTGCTACAACTCAAACTGTCACACTCAGTTTGCACATAGAAACTGAGTGCACCATATAACCATCAGATAAGCACTGTGAATGTAAGTCATACTGACCTCAATGATGTGGTAGTCATCCACGTCAAGTTTTAATACAAAGTCTGAACCTCCAACATAGAGTTCTTCTGAATCCTCTTGATATGAGAATACACTGTGGTTTTGATGGACTGCATAGTCAAATCCACCAATTGTAATGTCTGAGAAAGAATAAGAAACATATACGTTAAACTGCAGAAATTACATACTTTATTATTTGGTAATAAATTTAAAAAATCAAATTATTGTGAACAAAATTGAATAGACAGAAATTACACACTTTATTATTTGGTAATAAATAAAAAAAATCAAATTGCTGTGAACAAATTGAATAGATAGAAATTACACACTTTATTATTTGGTAATAAATGTTAAAAAACAAATTGCTGTGAACAAATTGAATAGATAGAAATTACACACTTTATTATTTGGTAATAAATGTTAAAAATCAAACTGCTGTGAACAAAATTGAATAGATTTTATAAATAGGGTGAGTACCACCTACCTTTGCTCAGAAGTCTGGGAGTATTTTTCAACCCAAGAGTTGGAGTTTCTTTCACATATATATTAAAAACTAAATGAAGATCCATGATTATAAGCAAAAGATAAATAGAAATAGAAGCAAAAGGAGTCATTTTCCAGAAATATTTGGATTTCTTTTGCCTTGATTGTGAGTAAAATGTTGATGTTTTATTTAATTTCCTTGGTGTTCTTCATTCTTCAATGTCATATGCCAAAATCGAAAAAAATTCAAAATCAATCTTCTGCAAAGCTAGTCCATGATTGTGAAAATATCGAGAAAGGCATTGTAAAGAGGTGATGATGATGAAGATACGCGATCACAAGAATAATCCACTTTAACACTAGGAGTGTTAACATTAGAATGGCTACAAATTAGATGACACTGTCTGGCCCGCCTTCTTCTAAAGGCGATGAGGGATTTGTCTGCGCTCATACTGAATACAGATCGGTCTGAATGTAATAGATCGTTCATATTAACAGTTTATTGCGTTATTAATCATGTTCGATTTCGCATATTTATTGAACATGGGTTGTTATTGCGCTGTTATTATGCGTTTGTTGCGTTAAAAAAACGATCTAATAAAAACACCAGCGACCAGTTAAATGTCTCGCTTCTTAAAAAACTGGTAAAGCCATTTGTGACATTAATAAAACAAAATGAATTAAAATTGGTATTAGTTTTAATCAGAATTAAGGTCAGACTAATTGTTTTGTACCGATCAAAAGTGACATTGTCACGTGGGATAGCTTGTCCAATCAGATGCAAAAAAAATACTCAAACTCTTCCGGGTTCCATCTCTATCAACCATGGTAAACATTTCAATTATATCTATTTTTAATACTATTTTGTTCATCTTTAATACGGATTTTAACATGGATTACTTTACTATCTTTCCAGAATAAATCAAACCAATCATTTAGTCAAACAGATTATCTGAAGTGTCGTTATTACATAGCTAGCTAGCATGCTAAGCTAATAGCTTTTTATTAAAATAATAATAAAACAGATCTTTTGTATTATTTAAGTCTAAAAATCAATATAATCTGCTTTGTTTTGTTGTAGCGGTTCCGTTTTTGTGGTGATTTGGATTGCCCAGATTGGGTTCTTGCTGAAATTAGCACTTTAGCAAAAATTGTAAGTATTCATTCATCTTAACAGTAAAGTTTTAAAGTCATATTATTGTGTTTGGTTATGATTAATTTAGTATTTTATGTTGTTTATCCACAGTCTAGTGTCAAGATGAAACTTCTTTGTGCTCAAGTGTTGAAAGATTTGCTTGGGGAAGGTATTGATGTGAGTAGTACAAAGTAGTTTTTTTTAATCATTTCATGTTAACATCACACCTCCACATACAAACAAATCTCATCTGTTTGTACTTTTTTTTTAGTTTGATAAAATTGCCAAACTAACAGCAGATGCAAAGTTTGGTAAGTACTCCTTCTGACTGTTTTGATTAATCCTTTTCAGTTAATCATAAGTAATTTATGTTACTAAACTGCTATATTTAGATATATTACAATGTTTCAACCCTCAAATTTGTGTATTTCCTGCCTATTACTGTCTTTTTTAAAAGAAACTGAACATTTTTAATCGTAATACAATCCGTACCATCAAATCCTATGTTTATTTGTGGATGTGGATGACACAATTTCTCCATCGATATGAACTGCTATTTTAAAAATTTGCTTCAATGGAAGTTATTTATTGAACATTTTGTTTAGTTTAATCTTCTTGAACTGCTTGTCCCTAATGGGATTTTGGGGAGAGAATGCGGGGGGACGGAGTCTATCCTGGCTGAGTTTAGGCGATAGGCAGAGTACACCGCAAACAGGTCACCTGTATGTTGGGGAGAAACACACACACTCATTTCTAGGGGCAATTTCATAGTGGCCAATCAACCTAACGTGTGATTTTGGAGGGTGGGTTGAAACCAGGGAATTCATTTTTTTTATTTAATCAGCATTTGTTTAAAACACAGTGTTGTCTCTGAATTCTGTGCAGTTTTGATAATTTAGAAAACTGCTTTCTACTTAATAGCATTTTTCAAAAAACAGTCTTTGCCAAATGCAGCTCAACCATTGCAAAGTCCTAAATGAGCTTCAGCACTGAATAAATGTAAACGTAATGATACACAGCATTGCTTCTTGTTCTTGCTTGTACAAGAAGCAATAAACTACTTCTTGTACAAAAGTAACAACATTGAAAGTAAAAAAAAGAGTAAAATAAGTTATCAGAAGATTTATCTATAAATACTTATTTTAGAGTCTGCACAAAAAGACTCTAAAAAAGATTACGTTTGTAAGTTATGGGAAAAAATGTGAGATTTGAATATGTTCAACTTTCTCATTTCCCGAACACTCGGTTTAATTAAGGAAGTAATGTAACAAAGTAATTCCCTCTGAAGTTACTGACTTGCTGTAATTGGAGTAGTTTAAAAAAGTTTAGGTTTTCACATTTTTCATTTTAGTTTTTCACCGCTTTTTCTGTCTTCATTTTTTAGAAAGTGGGGACATTAAAGCGAGCGTAGCAGTGCTCAGCTTTATTTTGTCCAGTGCTGCAAAGCACGATGTCGACAGTGAATCATTGTCAAGTGAATTACAGCAGCTTGGTCTCCCTAAAGGTTAGTTGAAGCTCTTCTTTGCTTTTTTTTGTTTGGTATAAAAAGGCCCACTCTGTCTACACGTTACTATCTTACAGGCACACCCTTGGTTTTTATTTGGTGAGTTGAAGAAAACTAATAAAAATGCAGTAGATTTTGTTGACTTTAAAACAATCTCAAATATTCTCAAGATAATTTAGTTAATGGGCCTTTTTTTAAATAAGAGATGCCTACCCTCTTTGATTTGAAAGTGTTTCGAATGTGAAGTCTCACAGGAACCTGACTCATAATAATGTGATGTCAAATTACTCCCTTTTTTTATCTGTAAGAGCTTTTCCAGCTGCTGAGTAAGGAGGGCTAGCTGTGGGTACAGTTCAAGTGTAGAACAGTCATTACAGATATAGAAAAAAAGTTTTTGATGCATTTGGCTTTTAAAAATAGGACCAGGTACCACCATGTGCTTGTTACTTAATTAGATAATATGATGTTGGACGCAGGGTGGCTGGGCTTTCACTCAGAGATAGAGTGAGGAGGTCTGCCATCCGAGAGGAGCTCGGAGTAGAGCCGTTGCTCCTCTGGTCAAGAGAAGCCAGATGGGATGGTATGGGCATCTGATATTGGATGCCCCCTGAACGCCTCGCTGGTGAGGTGTTTCGGGCACGTCTCACTGGGAAGCGACGCAGGGGCAGACCCCGGACCCGCTGGAGAGACTTTGCCTCACAGCTGGACAGGGAAAGCTTCAGGATCCTCCCAGGTGAGCTGGAGGATGCAGCTGGGACAAGAGAAACCTGGGTTTTCCTGTCTGAGGCTGTTGCCCCAACAACCTGGCCCTGGATAAGCGGAAGACAACGGAATGGAAAGAAATGTGTTGGATAGGAGCTGGTTATACGAATTTAGCTTTTTTTTTTTGTTAAATTTGAAGAGTTTTACTTCTTAAACAGTTTTGCATTTAATTTGTTTTTTTTTTTTAAAAATGGTTGCCTCGTAATATCATCTATTTTAATACAGTTCATTTCTCTTAGAGCACACTACAGCATTGTGCAAATCATATGAGGACAAGCACGTTGCACTTCAAGACAAACTCAGAGAGACCAGCCTGAGGTGTAAGTACTTCATTAAATTAACAAAGATTGCTGATGATTGCTGGAGTGTTGATGAGTGCTGACTGTCGAAGGTTGCTTGTTCTGCCTTGTAATGACTTTCAGTGGGACGGCTGGACTCCGTGTCATGGCGTGTCGACTATACTCTGAGCTCTAGTGAACTGAAGGAGGTCAATAAACCTTTGATACAACTGAAACTGCAAACGCAAGGAGCAGAGTCAGGCTCTTCGGAGACAACGGTTGTCTCTGTTTCTGCTGACAAATTCAGAGTGTTGCTTGCTGGTGGGATTTTTCTCCTAAATTTACTTGTTTTGTGTTTTTACAATGCGGAATATTGTTGCTATGCAATGATCTCTTTTTTCTTTGTTTTTGCAGAGCTCAAACAAGCACAGACCATGATGAATGCACTGTAGTGATCTTCTGGAAACTGGACTCACAAAATGCTGAAATCTGCCCTAAAGTGCCATAAAATCATGTACAGTATTAAATGTGATTTTGATCATCACTAATGTCACTTAATCATTCCATTACTAACATACTAATTTTTTTAAGTACAGATGATCTGTGCTGCACAAACTTTTGTAAAAACATAATATTTTTTGTAAACTATTTAATTGCAATATGTTACTAATTTTCTTTTATTTGTGTCAATCATGACTTGTACCATCCTTTGCTTCAATAAAATAAACTGTAATACAGATTCAGTGTGTGCCTACATTTCCCACAATGCATCAGCAGTTTTCTTTTGTTGTGATGCTGACAGATCAGTCACATCCTTAATCCCTTGGCTTAATTAAGACCTAATTATTTCTAGCAATTTGCATTTTTAATAAAGAACAGATCATTTAAAGCAAACGCGTGTGAGGAGTTTCGAGTGTGATTGTAGAAAATATCGCGACATTTGCTAAGATCTCGTTGATTACACAACTTGTTTGGTAACAAGCGCGTGTTTAAAAGACGTTTTTGGCTGCAGAAGCAGCAGCAAAAGTCAGATCTCTTTTTGTATATTTGTGGTAGAAACACTGACAAAGAAAACTCTGCGCTGACTTCCGTCTGAGGTTTTGGGTAAGCTTAAGAACGAGTAAAAACAAAACCATGCTTTTAGCTGCAGTGCAGACAGTGTTGCACTTAAAACACAGAAACTAGTTTTGTTTGTTTGAATTAGATCATAAAAATGCAATCAGAACTTGTTTGATATACATTGAAGGTTTGAGGACAGATGTAAAATTGTTTTGCATGTTGTTCAAAAGTGCTTCACCTTTTGATTGTGTTTAGAATTCACATTAAATCTGTAGATCAATGTGCAGTGCTTTGCAGTAATTGTCCTGAATGAATGAGATCTTTTTAAGATCTTTCCTTACATTAAGTTGTTGAAAGCATTCTTCTTTATAACATACATTTGCATTAATTTGATCTAAAATGATTGGTGATGTAACCTCTTAACGGCTTCATTTCAGTTACAGCATTTCTGACAGAATGCCTGAGGGACCAGAGCTACACCTTGCCAGCTTGTTTGTGAACAGGATGTGTGAAGGAGTTGTATTCAGTGGATCAGTCATAAAATCTGAGGTCAGCAAGAATCCTGAGGTACCTTTCACTTGTGATGCATATCGAATCACAGCCACATCCAGAGGGAAGGAAGTGAAGCTCACACTGATACCCATCAAAAGTGATGATGTCAAACGGAGAAGGCCAGGGGAAGCAGATCAGCCCATGGAAATAGTTTTTCGCTTTGGGATGTCTGGTTTCTTTCGTTTCACTGCAGAAGATGAACTACCCAAGCATGCCCATCTGCGTTTTTACACCAAAGAAAAGCCTTGCAAGGTGCTGAGCTATGTGGATCCACGCAGGTTTGGCCGCTGGCAACCCAATGGAGTGTGGCAGTCTGACAGAGGACCCTGCATCATGTTTGATTATGAAAGTTTCAGGTTTGCAAGCTAGAGTTTCACTTGTATAACACAACCACAGAAGTGGTTTCAATCTGACTAACACCATGTCTTCACAGGGAGAACGTTTTATCACATCTGTCTGATTCTGCATTTGATCGACCCATCTGTGAAGTACTGCTGAATCAAAAGTATTTTAATGGTATTGGGAACTACCTGAGAGCTGAAATCCTTTACAGGTGAGAACACACGACACACTGTAAAAAGCATCCTAAGAACAAAACAGGCTGACTTTTTGCCAAATTTGGGGAGAACAAAGCAGTGGTATGCCAGTCATCTTCTTAACCGTCTATCCCTTCGGGGTTCCGAGGTCGAATCAGCATCCTGGCTGATTCGAGGCAGGGGTAGGGTACACCCCTAATAGGTCGCCAGTCGGTCGCGGGGCCACACACATACAACCATACACACACACTCACTTCTAGGGGCAATCATGTAGTGGCCAATTAACTTAGCATGCATGTTTTTTTGGGGGGGAGTTTGGGAGGAAACTGGAGAAAACCCACGCATACACGAGGAGAACATGGAAACTCCGCACAGAAAGGCCAGTGTTCCCCATCCGGGATTTGAACTCCCAACCTTCTTGCTGTTAGGCCACTGTGCTACCCACTGCACCACCATGTGGCAAAATAAGAAGAGAAGAAACACCCAATTGAATACAAACTCGATGCATACTTTGTGTGGGATTGGCATAGTTGGTAGTTCATTTTCAAAAGCACACACACATTTGGACACATTATTTTTTTGTCTTGCCTTAAAAATGGAATTGTGAATGCTGCCAAAGGGAAGTTGTAAAAGATCTCCAGACCTCATTATTATTATGTTTATTATGTTTATTATGAATTACTCTATTCATCCCTCACTGGGGAAATTTGTTTGCTGCACTCCTTACACCGCAGCAGGCTGCCCTTCAACGGCGCCAATGGTGGGAGAAGCGGGGGTTAGGTGTCTTCTCCAAGGACCCTAGACGTGCTCTCCGTGGGACGCGAACCCGCAACCTTCCGGTCCGCGGGCGAACGCGCTAACCACGCGGCCACCGTCTCCACCAATTACTATTCATTGACAAAGATAATCAAATGTAATTGCTCACAAGAGTCTTGCAAGAATGAGCAAACCAGTTTTGATAACACAGAACTGGCTTTCACACATCTCTTGGGTTGGCTGGTCGGTTTAAAAGACAAAAGAGCTTTTTCATAAAGTCAAAGAATGGATCCTAAGAAAATGTGTGTTTGTTGTTTAGGTTGAACATTCCCCCCTTTGTGCCTGCCCGGGAAGTCCTACAGGGCCTCGTCTCAGAGGAATCGTTAGAGGATGAGAAGCCTTTGATAAATGAGATCACAGACAAAAAGGTCAAAGAACCATGATGAACACTATTAAAATAATCTGCTATCGTCATTTTCACAACATTTTCTAACAAGCATTCATTGCTTTGTAAAGACTTCGAAAAGAATCAAGAATGGAGTTAAACAGGAGGTGGGAGATCTTCTCTGGCTTTGCCACACTGTACCACTCGAAGTTGTGAAGCTAGGTGGGTTTAAATTATTTAATATTGTTAACCCTTTCAATAAAAATGACACAAAAAAAACATTAAATACCTTCTCATACGAGACTTTTTTGTGTTTCAGGTGGTAAGGGTTATGACCCAGAGAAGGCAGACTACTCTGCCTTCCAGGCTTGGTTACAGTGCTACTACGTGGATGGCATGGAATCCATCCGGGATCACAATGGGAGGACCATATGGTTTAAGGTAAATATGAAAAAATATATGCTTAATTTTCATGCATAAGATTTTTTTTTTTTCCCAAATCAACTCCTTAATATATTTCTTCTCAGGGAGAGCCAGGACCAATGGTTCCCAAATGTGAGTAAAACATTAACTATCCAATGAGTTTTTGGTGATACGTGACTTAGTCAGCAACATAACTCCGGTTGCTTATTTTGTATTGTCGGTAATAGATGGGGTGATAGGTTTGGATATTTGAGTCACTGTCCTAAATGTTCCTTGGTGGTCTGCTTTGTTAAACTTCTCATTTTTTTGTTCTCAAGGTACAAAGTCCCCCAAAGCTAAGAAGAGAATCAAGAAAGAAGTTGACCATGATTACACAGTCATAAAAAAGGTCAAATTAACTTTTTTTATTATTAAAAATTGGGCTTCAGAGCAGAAGTTTAACATACAGTAAATATTTTCAGGTGGCTAAACATCACTCCAAAGGCAAAAAAAAATCCAAAGTAGTCAAAAAAGAAGCAACAGAAATGCCGGAAAAACTCCAGGAGATCATCCCGGCGAGGCGTTCAACAAGATTAAACTCTGGTAGAACAAAGACCACATCTGCATAGTCAGCTGTAGGTAAACTTACATCTGCTTAAAATATTTTCCTTTTTGACCACAGAAATGTAGGCCGATTCTTACCAAACTGTTTTATTGCAGGTCTGCTGACATAAAATGTGTAAGAAGAGATGAAAATGCTGACATTTGAAATTTTTTAACCTGTTTTTGTGTTTTTAAATAAAACAAAGGTTTTTACAAAAAATTTGTGAAAATTGTCACTGTAATCATCTCTGAATTATGATTTCATTATTTTTATTTGTCAGTTGCTAGTTATTTAAAACTAGAATCAATTCAGAACATGAGCAGCAAGGTCACAATCTGAAAAGGTTTGAAGCTCAGAGTGATCCCATCAGACGTCATTTTGGCTGGTCGGGTATGGTCTTGCCTTTCCAAGAAATCACAGCTAAAAGAAAGCATTTAAAAAAAATTGTGGAAAAAAAAAAAGAAACCTTTAAAAAAAAAAGTATGAAAACAAACACTTACTGCCAGGCTTCCCTGACTGGAAGGGTGGTCCGCAGTGTGGCATCCACACTGCTCCCATATGACTCATAAAGACGCAATACTAGTGCCCCGTTTCCGTCTTCCGCCTAGTTGTGGTCAATTAAAGAACGTTGGTGTCGTTTTATTCTTTCAAAATTGAAGTTTTTTCACTTTATGTATAAACTTGTAAAATGACTCGCCTGCTTTATGGTCTCGAGTACAACCGATTGGGTGCTGACGGAAAAGGCGCTCCAGGGTTCACAGTCTGCACCGCACTGCATAAGCTTCAGAGGGAAATTCAGATTGTATGCACACTGGATGACTGAAGCATCCTGGAAGGATCCTTTATGAAAAAAAAAAAGTTGTATCTGGGTTTCATACATTTTGCTGGTTTAAAACACATAACTAACTCCACACAGATGAATGAAACTCACCAGTGTGTGGCATGATGGCATAGGTGAACTGATGGGTTCCCATGTCAGCAGTTGCATCTGGTGCTTTGGGTGCCCTCAGCCTATAATAATAGGTATATGTTATAAAGTATGAACAATTTTATTTTCTGTAAACAATGTCGGGAAACTCACAGGGACAGGGTCATTGTGTTCTCATGGACAGAATAACCGTATTTAGAGTCATTCAGAAGTGCCACTCCAAAGTTGTGTTCTGATAAGTCAGCCCATTTGTGACCCCAAACCTAAGAAAAAAATCACAATGAAAACAAAAGAACGGAGATGGTCTAAGAGTCATTGTTTTCAGGAAAGTGGGACATGCCTCAAATCTGGCCCAGTCCCACGATGTGTTCCAGTGTGTGGGTCTCTGCAAATGACCAAACTGGATCTCGTACGTGGCATTGACGCTCCGCACACACACAGGAAATTCAACTTTGAGAAACTTGTGTGACTCAGCCCACTCCACCTAAGAATGAAAGTTACACATGTGAATCTATTGTTTGGCTTTTTATTATTGAGAAACACGTTCAAGATTGAACTATGGATGACAGCACCTTTGTGTTGAACTTTAAATACGGACACATGGCGTCCATGACAACCTCCTGAGAGATAGTACTCTGGCCACTGATCCTCAGAGTGAAGCTGACACTACCTCGAAGTCCTCCTGATGCCACCACATGAACAGGCTGCAGCACTTCCACCACTGGCTTCCTGTAGAAGCATTTTAGTCATCTAAACATTTGTTTTTCTTATTTGTTGTGGAGTAGTAATGTTTTACTGCAAAGTCACATAAATGACCGGCACCTTGTCTGGAGATGATAGTCCATTACATCCCAAGCATCCCAGTACAGCGGGATGTCATCAAACATCACAAACTGGTTCCCAACACAGCCATCAGCAATAGTTTCTCTGAAACAAGGAAACAAAATATACAACCAGACAATAACAATGACAAATATTTTAAATTACCTGTTGGCGCTGATCAAACGCAGTGATGCCAAGGTACCATTTTTGTTGATCACAGTTTGTAAAGTTCCATTCTCCATGAGTACAGTGCCATCAGACTAAAAAGTTTTAAAATATTAAAAATTACACAAAATAATAATCTAAGCTTATTCAAACCTTTAAATATATGATCGATACCTGGACAGTAACGGAAACTGGAGTCACTGGAGGTATGTTTTTAACAGGAGACACACCGATGCTGGGAACTCTCACAAGGACTGAGAGGACAAAAACATCAAAAGGCATCAGGCAATAAATTTAAAAAAAACTTTATTTATTGATATGTATTGATAAAAATATTATAAACCACACCCAGTTCAGTAGTCTCGATGACTTCATAGCGCTCCCATGGGAGCGTGTTGAACACACCAGTGAAACTGCCCTTTGAACCCAAAATCTCACAAGCCTCATTGAGAAGCCGAGCTCCATCACTGCGAATCTCTGAAACAGTTTATGAAAGTTAAACAATTTCTCTGAAAGTAATGAAAAAAATGTTTAGTCTTTCTAAATTCCAAACCAACCTTTATAATATCTGAGAGCGTCTTCCACAACCATCCCTATGCAGCTCCCAGGAATCACATCATGGAACTGATTCAGAAGAAGCAGCCTGCCGGTGGAAAAAAAAAAGATAATTTTAACATTGTGCACAATCCATGTGCTTTTTTTCCCCCAATGACAAACCTCCATAGCTGCTGCAGCTTATCCTGAGGATACTGGAATGTTTTCATCCGGCACATCGCTAAGCTGCTGGCTACCTCGACATCATGAAGCAGAACCTCACACTGGCGGTTTTCTTTCTTGATCTACAAAATAAACAAATATACAACCTTTCAAGCCTTGGATTTCTTTTTTTTTAGAAAAAGAAAAACAGTTTTTTATTTTGTAAAGTGTTGCTGTTTTTACAATTAACTCAATAATCATGCTTTTACAACATGTACTGTACCACAAGGCCAAATGTCATTAAAACAGACAATGTAATAATTTGAGGAAAAATATAATAATTTTATGATAAATAAAATAATAATTTATTTTGTTTTGGGCAGTAAATTGTTGAGATGGGAGTTGTAGTTTTGTTTCCTTGATTTTTTTTTTTGTTTTGTTTATAGGACATCTAGTGTGAGACTTGGATGTTGGGCCTGAACAATAAACTGTTTGGGTTTGTCTACCTGAGCCTGTGTGGTGTAAGTTCCATTATGCAGTTCCAGGAAGAGCTCTCCAGTCCAAGTGCAAAGAAGAGTTGAGTCAGCACGAAGCTGTGAGAAAAGCTGATCAGGAGTTGACATCTGGACCCTAAAATCCAAAATCGGAGCTGTGAGTAACATTTCCTTTCTGACGCACCTACCTCTCATTCAGATCAAACATGACCTTTTTTACAAGTATTTTGACCAAATGAAGTCACTAGTGGTGCCTCCTCACAGGAATGACTAAATAATAATCAGGAATGACGAAACAATAGTCATTCTTGTGGGAGTAGTTTTTTTCCAGAGTATGGGCCGGGACATTTTCACTGAAGAGTGACAAGTGGAATAGAAGGTCAGGGACTAACTTGGGAAGTCCATCTGTGTCCTGAACTAAGCGCAGTCTGTCAAGCATCAGCTGTGTGGGTCCACCACCTCCATCACCGAAACCAAACAACGCTGCACTGTGATTGGCTCTGCCTTTGTCCTTGTTATTTCGAACAGTTTTCACCAACTGCAGAAAAAATGCAGACAGGAAAGTAAGAAATTTCAACTCAGATTCACTGGAAAAATAATCCCCGATGTAAACAAAACTTACATCCTCAACCTTGCCCTTCATTTCATAAGAATTTCCAGGAGGGAAGTGGGTTAGAACCCTGGATCCGTCCAAACCTTCCCAGAAAAACGTGTTGTGCTTCAAGAGAAATAAATCTAATAAAATAAACTTTAAAGATTTTTTTTAAATAGGATGTGGGTTATACTTACAGGAAAGGTGTTAACCAAATTCCAGCTAAGCTTCTGAGTTAAAAAGTTGGAGATTCCACATCCCTGCATTATTTGAGGTAGCTGAGCAGAATAGCCGAAGGTGTCTGGAAGCCAGAACTAAAACAAAAAAAAAAAAAAAACAGAAATAAGTATAAATAGTTTCACAAATTTGTCATTAATACTGCTGCTAATTCAAAAACAGGTAAGAGGGGGTTGTTTAAATGTGCAATATGATTACTACCTCTTTGCAGAACTTCCCAAACTCCTGATGAAAAAAGCGCTGACCTTGCAGAAACTGCCGGACCATAGATTCACCTGATGGAAGATTGCCATCCTAAAAAACAAAGTAGTCATCAAATAAAAATTCTGAGTTGTTAAAGTGCTACAAAGAACATGAAGTTTACCATTTCAACCCATGTTCCTCCAACAGGAATGAACTGGCCTTTCTTCACATAAAGCTGAATCTTAGAGTAGAGACCTGGGTACCAACTCTTTACCCACTCATACTGCTGGGCCTACAGTGAATAGGAAAGAGTTTGAAATAAGTCAGGCAGCTGAGAGAAGAGACTATTATAAACTATGTTCATTTGGTTTTACCTGAGAGCAAGTAAAGATGAACTCGGGATTTTTCTCCATCAAATTAACCGCTGTCACCCAGCTCCGACCACATTTGCGAATGGTCTCCTCATAGGGCCACAGCCAAGCTATAAGTGCACAATAAAAGCATAAAATATATGTAAAATAACACAAAAGTGTGAAAAAAATATACTTTTCCCATCAAAGCATCGATTCTAACCACTAAGTACTTTGCTGTGTGAACAACAAGCAGTTAAACTGTAATATGAAATATGTAATTTGAAATTTATTGGACTAAACAAAAGATTAAGTAAATTCTCTCCATCTAAGGAAAAGAGCAAGAAAATCCCACAATCGTGTCATCTCTGGGAGTCATTGAAACAATAGTACAGCTAAAATAACAAATCAATTTAATGGTAAAATGTCCTTTTAGGACCAAAGAAACATTCAGGGTGTGGTTTGTAACATTTGGGAATATTAGACTATCTTTGCTTGATGTTACAAATAAATGCAAATGTGTTTTTTCTTTAATTTGCTGGCTCCAAAATCAAATAAATTAAAAATTCAGGAGAAGACTTAATGTTTCCACCACATTTACAGTGTTTACCCTTTCACTGAGAAATAAAGGTAGTAAATCTCAGTTTAAAAAGACTCGTGTTAGTTTTTTTAATTGAGTAAAATGTTAAATTAACTCTCACAAAACTGACTAAAATGTGAGAGTTTTCGACAAATTAATACATTAGTATACCTGTGTCTATGTGGCAGTGACCCATTGCATGAACAGAATGCTGACTCTCTCCGTTTCGCTGACTAAAGAACTTCTGAGCTAGGGAGTGTACTTTAGGGAAAGAGCTGGGATCCGTTGGGTCACAGAGGTTCACCATCTCATTGGCGATGAAGAGTGCCTGGTATCCTCTCTGCTCTCCTTCTCCAAGTTCCTGCCAAGAAGAAAAACTCAACTTTAACCAAAATATTCTTCCAGTTATGTATTGTGTAGGGTTTTTTTAATGTTACAGCTACCTTAATGATGTCTACGAGCATCTCAAAATCAGTCAGCAGCTCCCTCACATCTCCATTGAAAATAACAAGCTCAGCTTTCTGCACAGAAAATTTTCTGTTCGGGTCTGGAGCTGCAATCATGGATCCTTGACCAGCTCCAAAAAGTCCATTACAGGCCATTTCCACATAAAGAGTGAGACTGCAGGATGAGATAAACAAATAAATTTAAGAAAAGATGCTAAGCCCAAATGATTGATTATGCATCGAAGTTGACTAACTTGTGGGGTTCTTCATTGTTTAGACACTCCGACAAGATAAAACTAGTCTTTTCACCCTCTTTAGTCAAACCCTGCAAGAGCAAAATGTATTTTGTATCCTACAGTTCCCTCTACAGGTGGTTCACACACAATAATTTTGCACTTTATAGCAGTCACTTAAAGTGAAAAAATCAATAATAACATGTTTAAACATTACTTGTACTGGCTGTCCATCTTTCCAAACCATGGCTTCTCCATCAGATTCCCACAGAAGATGAACTTCTTTTTCTCTCCAGCTTTCAGGAATCTTTAAAGTCACTTTAAACCAGCAGGTCCACCAACTAAAATAAGCAGAAGGCAAGTTTATTTGTATAGCACAATTCAAAGTGCTTTACAAGACACAACAAAAATCACAAAATATAGAATAATAATAATTTAAAAAAAACTAAAAGAGATAAGCGTGATTCCTCTTCTATCAATGCACAATTAAACAGAACTGTTTTCAGTCACGATTTAAACATTGGGCCTGTCTTGTAGCCTCAGGAACTTTGATCTCCATGTTTAGTCCTGACTCTAGACCAGGGGTAGGCAAACTTTTGATTCACAGGCCACAATGGGCTCAAACATTTGATCAAGGGGCTGGAACAGGAGCAGAGGGATGGCATGCTTTGGTAAACAAGCACGCTAGATATTGAAAGACATTGGAGACGCTACACGCATGTAATTAGCGCACTAACGTTAAAATTAAAAACACGTGCATCAAGCGCACTAGGTTTAAAATGTAGGTTTGAAATCTCCTGACAATCTATTTTGACAACATGGGCATCACAGAAACACACAAATTTTAATGTGTGTAGTGTTGTTGTTTTTGCAACAAGGCCAATAGATGTAGAGTACGCCATCTAGTGAGGAAACATCAGAATTGCAGGGGAAATAAACACTAACATGTTTTATTTATGTAATTTTTTCGGGCAGGATAAAAATGTTTAACAGGCCGCATGTGGTCCGCGGGCCGTAGATCACCCATGCCTGCTCTAAACGCCACCAGGAGGCCGATCGTAGAGGTTCTCAAAGTTCTAGATGGTTCATAAGAAACTAACATTTCACACTTAAATAGAAGCAGAGCAGCTTTAAAGTCTATTCTCCGAGCCAGAGGAGAGTCCTGAGCACAGGACTAATATCATTATATTTTCTGGTTCTGCAGCATTTTGCTGATTTAAGTCCTTTTTGTTCAGACCAGTGAGTAGACCGTTGCAATAGTCTACCCTACTGGAAACAAAGCATCAATAAGAAAATCTAAGACTGCTCTAGACACCAAACCTCTGATGTTGGCAATGTTTTAAGGTGGTAAAAGGCTGCTGATGTAATTGATTTGATGTGACTATTAAAGTTCAGGTCAGAGTCCATTATTATGCCAGATTTCTGTCTTGGTTTGCCAGTTCTAGAGAGAGAGATTAAAGATAACTGCTGTCGAACTTTCTGTGTGTTTCTGTGGGCCAAAGTTTTAATGCTGGCATCATCAGAGTTATCCATGATAAATAAATGTATCAGAAGATAATATATTATCACTCACGTTGGTCCAAAGGTATCACCAATTTTATAAGGTGTAAAGTTCTGTTTGGAAGCTTCATCAAAAGTGATTCTTTGAGGAGTGAGAAAAGATGAGATGGTTTGCAGAGGACAAGACTCTCCATAAAGCCTACAAAAAAAATAACGAGTGGATTTATGCTTGTTTGAAATTAGGTACAAAAATTATTATTAATAACAATGATCATCTCAATGCAATTTTGAAATATTCTCAGTTTGGGGTTCTAAAACCTTAATGAGTTGATCTGATGAGATCAAATGTATAAAACATCACACATCATAGTAAAAACAAAAAATCTGTGTTTTCTCCTCACCGGACTGCAGAAAGATAAATTTGTGAGGAATAATTTGCTTCAGATTCAGATTACTTTGAGTAATACTATTAAAAGTTGAAAATAAATAAATCTTACCTTCCTCTCAGATTGCAGTCTGTGAAATACTCATTAGAGATGAACTTCTCAGCTCTCTCCAACAGTGTACGTCTGTTTTTCAGCACTGGCTGGTGATACATACTGGATCGACAACAAGACACCTGCAAACTTGATGAAGCTCAGAACATAAATACACTGGAACTCAAAGGTGACGATTTTCATTCAGAACCCGGAAGTGAAACACTCATGCAGTAACCGTATCCATCCACTGAGTGGCAGCCTTGCACAGAAACTAGCAATGTGAAGTTTTTGAGTCTGATTCGTTTAGAAATTTTGTGGATTTACTTTATTCAGAAATACTATTTAAATTGTTCATCTAATTAAATCTACTTAGAGGATAGTAATTTGTCTAAGTTCTTTTTATGATATTTTAATTTAAAAACGCCTTTAGTTGCTGATGCTTTTTAATTGATGCTGCATTGCACCGTAGCAGGCAGCCACGACGGCGCCAATGGTAGGAAGGACTAGGGTTTAGGTCTATGCTCCAGGGACAGCTAGGGGGCTCAGTAGGAACCTGCTTCTCCCGGTCCAAGGACACACACTATCACTAAGCCAACGCCTCCCCATCTAATAATAATAATGTATACTTTATTGATCCTTCATCAAGGAAATTTGTGTGCAGCATTACACCACAGCAGGCAGCCACAATGGTGCGAGAAACAGGGGTTAGGTGTTTTCTCCAAGGACCCTAAACATGAACTCAGTGGGATTCGAACCCAAAACTTCTGGTCTGAGGGCGAACGCTCAACCACTGAGCCACCGCCTCCCCATTTATTTATTGTGTGTGTTTTGCTAGATTTTGTGGATGTTTAATGCTATTTTTATTGTTTTATTGGACCAGCTGTGTGACATAGCCTATCCAAAGAGTCCGGGGTCTGCTTCTGGGTCTCCTCATGGTGGGACATGTCCGAAACACCTCACCAGCAAGCCCTACGGGAGGCATCCTCCTAACCAGATGCCCAAACCAACCCATCTGGCTTCTCTCGGCCGGAGGAGCTACGGCTCTACTCCTAGTTCCTTCCAGATGGCAGCGCTCCTCACTCTATCTCTGAGTCAGGGTCCAGCCACCTTCCAGAGGAAGATTATTTCGGTTGCTTACTCTTATTGTAAAGTAAATAGAAGAGTAATTTGGTATATTTTGTAATCTTCATGTTAAAAACACAACTATAGCAAAGGTTAGCACGGTGGCCTCACAGCTAGACGCTTGGAGATTTGAGTCCAGGAGTGAAGGCAAGACTTGAATTGCTGGTCTTTCTGTGTGGAGCATGTTCTCCCCGTGTATGTGTGGGTTTCCTCCCACCCTTCATGCATGTTAGGTTGATTGACCAGTACAAAGTTGTCCCTAGGAATGAGTGTGTGCATGATTGTCTTTATGCATGGCCACGCATCAACCTGGCGACTTATTCGGGCTCGCCAGACAGCAGCGGGGTTTGGCTCTGGCAGACCCTGCAACCCAATTAGAGACTAACCGTTCAGAAGATTAAACAAAATATTTTTAGTCTCTCAGAATATTTTTTTACAGACAAAATCATTGTGGATATAAATAGTGTGGGTATTCATTCTCTTTGGACAAAACATTATTGGAAACACTGCGTACTTGAAAACCACACAGTTTATTTAACATAATTTGATTTTTGACAGAACTTATTTACAATCACTGTACAGAATTTAACAGCTTTAGACAACCAGCACAAAATAACTTACAAATACATCTTGGCATTTGTCACAACACATATATTTTTTTTAATCGTAAAACATCGCAATACATTTGGAAAAAAATATTTACCCACAAGCACATTTAAGTAGGCAAGAGGCCTGTTGGAAAATAAAAGTTTACACTTGATTTCCAGTTTCTGATGAGGTAAGAATTATTCGTGGTGAAACGCTGCCTTTTTTTTCAACCAACTGATTAACTCACTATATTTGATGATGTGTTTCTGAAATTTGAGTATTCAACAACAGCGAATCTAGAATAAGTAATGTTCTGAGAAGTTGGGACATTGCCTCGTGATGTCATTGGGGTCAAGAATCAACCCACACGTAACCTGACAACAGAAAAGCCTTTTTCCCCCTACTTCAGCATTATTCACATGGAAGAAGCTGTGTTTGTTTGGAGCTCAACACCCTTTTATTATAAAATCCATTGAGAATTTTAAGTACAGGGTTGGTGGATAGCACTCTCTGTCCCTCCCCCTCCATTGTTTGAACTGTGGTTGGACTTTTTCACATCAGGACAACCCTGTGGAATGAGTGCCATGATCTGATTTGACCTGAGTTTTTCTCTCAAGTTCAGCTCTTGCCAAACTACTTGCCTCAAAGCACTAAAACCTTCCACGATATGTCAGAATAATCAAGAAGGATTTGAGACGACAGCCGTTCTTCTTGATTCAAAGAGTTCTTGAACAGCATAAAATAACAAACGTGTAAGCCAACCATGTTCCAGTTGCCATCACAGCAGAAATAAAATTCTGACTGTAGTTTAGGAGATGAAAAATATTTTCAACATCCCCGCAGTCATACTATATAAAACCAATCATTTGTTATTGCATGCATCCACAAATGTCCAACATTAGTTGTTGGACAATTTTACTAAAACATGACTGATGTGATGAGAAAATGGACTTATGGACAGTTAGCCCATAAACTGAGATCCAAATGGTGATTTACACTACTGAGCCATACTCGTCTCTGTCTCCAAGTTTGTATTCACCAGAGTTGCTTTTACTCTGATCGGCAACAAATCTGAAAAAAAAAAAGCAGAAATTATGTCCACATAGTTAATAGTCTTTAATCATAGTTATCTTTAGTCTACATCACAAGGCTAATTAGGTTGGGAATTTGACTTTAAACACTTTATTAGGTTTTTCTTTTTGTAATTTGTGAGCAAGATTGCCTCTAATATAAAATGCCAAAACAGATTAATTCATTTTCTAAGCTGCTCATCCAACTTTGGATGTCAAGGGTGCAGGACACTGTTATCATGCAAACATTACAAGTATGTGTACCAGTAGGGAAACAGAATTCACCTTGAAGTGGTGGGTAAAACCTGTTTGAGTTGCCAGTGTATTTCAGATAAGACAATCGCCTTTGTTGACCCTTCAGTATAAAAACTTGTTTCCATAACATTTATAGATAGACCAGCAGAGACTTATCACTGTAAATCTCATTACTCATTATACTAAAACGTATATGTACACTATCTTTTCTGGAATTCCTTCTTGTCTGAACATCTACAGTATCTTGAAATGGAGGAGCAGAAAAAATAGTTTTCTTGTCACGAAACAATTATCTGGGAGACTACAGCTGAAACCAGAAGTGAAAACTAACTGGGGAACAGGTTGTGTTTCACAGAAGTGACGGTTAAACAAGTTTGCTTTGTGATTTTACTATACCTTCTTTTAGTAGAGAGAAATTTCCAGCGACACCAAAAGATACCTAAACAATTCACCTAAAAAGACTCGACCATCATAACATTATGGATGTAAAAAGCCAAGACTCAGTTGCTACTTACTAATTACACAATTAAGTCAAAGCCGTTTTCTTAAAATAATCTCTAAGTACCGGTACTTTATGTGTAAAGCTAAACCCCAGCTTTTTAAACCAGTCATGGAAAGCTCTACTGCTGAGTAATGAACTCCTTCACTTTTTGTGAATTTTGAATGAGTCAGATCAACTTTGTATAAACTCTTTTAAAAAAAACTCTAGCTTTATGTGAAAACTATCTCATTGACTGGTTGGGAAAAGAGTTTATGGAAAGCAGAGAAATAAATCAAATTGCAGATTGTCTGACTTGAGCAGTTTTGTATTTCACTTACTTCTTTTGTCCTAATAAACAGCACATAAAAGAGGTAATAAGAAGCAATCCCACTGTGGAGCTTAACAGAATGGGAACCAGTACACCTGCAGATCGAGGAGGAACAGAAACATTTTTATGTCACCTGTTAAAATATAAATAGGAAGATAAATATTTCACACTCATGCCATTGATTGTCTGTTTCCTGTATATGAAATTCCACATGAGAAAACAATATTCAGCACATGATTGGTGGGGATTGGTAATGGTTAGAGGGATGGGTATGGGCGGGGTTTCCAAAAATGGAAATGTAACATACCGGTGTCTATCCAAGTGAGGTCACCTATATGATGGAAGAAAAAAAAAAAGTAAATTTAAAGATTCCCATTATTATTAGCAATGGCATCAGACATGTGAAGTTTTGAATGGCATTTTTATGGAAGTTAAACATCCTGAGAGTTACTGTATTTCACCCCACCACAAACAACCCCAAAGTTTTACATATATCTTTCAAGCTTGGCATATCCTGTTGTTGTAGTTTGTGGTAGATTTCAAACCCTTTCAAATGCTATGGAATTATCGGATTTAAAATGTTCCGAAATTTCAGGTCATACCAAAGTTTAGCAGCTGTTTCCCTTGCTTCTCTATGCACAGATGTTTAAGCTATGGTATCCCTGCCTTTCAGTGGCTACAGCTAAGGTGATCAGGAAGACAGGTAAGAGAGTACTTGGTGTGTCATCTGGAAGGAAGATAGATGAGGAGACTTGGTGGTGGAATGGGGGGGTACAGAATTGTCTCAAAAGAAAGAGGCCGGCTAAGAAGAAGTGGGACACCGACAGGACCAAGCAGTACAGGGAGATATAGCGTAAGGTTAAAGTAGAGGTGGCAAAGGCAAAACAAGCAGCCTATGATGACTTGTACGCTAGGCTGAACAGCAAGGAGGGAGAGATGGACCTATACAGGTTGGCAAGACAGAGAGACAAAGATGGGAAGGATGTGCAGCAAGTTAGGGTGATTAAAGACAGGAATGGATGTCTTTTGACAGATAGCAGTATTGTGATGGGAAGATGGAAAGAGTACTTTGAAGAATTGATGAATGAAGAAAATGAAAGAGAACAAAGAGTAGAAGACGTTACCATTGTGGAGCGGAAAGTAGCTAGGATTAGTAAGGAGGAAATAAAGAGGGCACTGAAGAGGATGAAGAGTGGAAAGGCTCTGGGTCCTGATGATATCCCTGCAGAAGTATGGAAGTGTGTAGGTGAGGTGGCAGTAGACTTTCTGACTGGGTTGTTTAATGGGATATTAGAAAGTGAGAAGATGCCTGATGAATGGAGGAGAAGTGTGCTGGTTACTACGGTATTTTTAAGAACAAGGGAGATGTTCACAGTTGTGGTAACTACAGAGGAATAAAACTGATCAGTCAAATGATGAAGAAAAATGGTTGAAACTAGGCTAAGGTCTGAAGTAAGAATGTGTGAGCAGCAGTATGGTTTTATGCCAAAACAGAGGACTACAGATGTAGTATTTGTCTTGAGGATGTTGATTGTGAAGTACAGAGGTCAGAGGGAGCTGCACTGTGTCTTTGTAGATCTAGAAAAAGCGTATGACAGCAAGACGGTGGTGAGGTGTGCTAACGATGTGACAGAGGAGTTCAGTGTGGGGGTGAGACTGCACCAGGGATGTGCTCTGAGCCCTTTGCTGTTTACTATGGTGATGAACAGGCTGACAGATGAGGTTAGACAGGAATCTCCATGGACAATTGTGTTTGCAGACGACATTGTGATCTGTAGTGAGAGGAGGGGAGAGATGGAGGAAAAGCTGGAGAGGTGGAGGTTTGCACTAGAAAGAAGAGGAATGAAGATTAGTCAGGCTAAAACAGAGTACATGTGTGTGAATGAGAGGGATCCAAATGGAAAAGTGAGATTACAGTGAAAAGAGATAAAGAAGATGGAAATTTTGAGTCCTTAGGATCAACAGTCCAGACCAATGGAAAGTGTGGAAAAGAAGTGAAGGAGCGTGTGCAGGCAGGCTAGAACGGGTGGAGAAAAGTATCAGGTGTGATGTGTGATAGAAGAATTTCAGCCAAAATGAAAGAGAAAGGGTACAAAGTGTTAAAAACAATAGAAGTGTGTGTTTTAAATTGTCGAGCATTCTGTTTGGTCTAGAGATAGTGGCACTGAGGAAAAGAATGGGAAAAGAGACGGAGGTAGCAGAGATGAAGATGTTGAGGATCTTTCTGGGAGTAACCAGGATGGACAGGATTGGAAATGAGTATATCAGAGAAACAGCTCATGTTAGAGGTTTTGGAGATAAAGTCAGAGAGGCAAGACTGAGTTGGTTTGGACATGTGCAGAAGAGAGAGAGTACATCGACAGAAGGATGCTGATTTTTGAACAACCAGGAAAGACGCCTAGAGGAAGACCAAAGAAGAGGTTCATGGATACAGGGAAGAACGACATGAAGAAAGTTGGCGTGACCGAAGATAATGCAGGAGACAGGATTAGATGGAAGAAACTGACTTGATGTGGCCACCCCTGAAGGAAAATGCCAAAAGAAGAAGAAGATCCCTGGCTTTCAGTGGATCTTTCAGAGAAAGTGTGCAACTGTATTGATGGTGGTAACATCATCAATGAAATTGTCCTTAGAGGACAAGATTCACCTCTTCCTAAGATGTAGCTTTCTCACTGAAGACTAGCTGGTTCACGCACTGAAGATATTACTGAAGCACAAAGGCTGCATCACCTTGAGGTTCTTCTGTCTTGTTGACCTAAACTCTTTTATTAAGGTCTTGTCTGAAAGGGCTTGCAGAAAAGCGATGTGATTGGACGAAAAAAAGCTTGGTGTGAGCTAGGAGCCTCAATGTGAATGGGTTGTCCAAATTTGTGAATTCACAGTATGAAAAACTAAATTGAAATTAAATCAATATATACATATATTGCCTTCTTAGTTAGCAAAAGGTACAGTGCCTATCTATATATGATATGAGAAAAGAATTATTACTTCACAAAGCATATTACCCCTCTTTAATGAAAGTGCTTCTCTTTAAACTTTAATATGTTCTTACTCAACAATTATAAATAGTTCTTTTAAAAAACACAAAGTAAAATGCATAAAAATGTTACATTTAAAATTGACTGAACTTAATGAACTTTGGATGACTCACATTTTATTGTCACCCTGGCTGTACATTTGGAATTCTTTTTTTTTATTATTATAAATATACTGTATATTACAGTTGTGAAAGTGTAGAAATGGGCCTGAAATGCCTCAAACACAAACATACAACCTTTTCTTTTACAAAACCGCATAAGGCATAAATATTTTTCTTCTAATGAAAGTTGCTGGTGGTGGGCTGTTGCAAACAATATATGTCAATTAACAGAACAATTAATTATATTCTGCAAAGTTTTGTATTTATATGCATACAATCAAATTCTTTATTAAACACATTAAGCAAAGATAGATTAAATTTATATAACGCCACAATAGTGTACTCATTAATACAATGACCTGTTTCATTTTTTTCTAATCTTCCCACTCCATTGGCAAAAGCCAAGGATGTGGATTACCCGTGTTCAATGGCTCCCTGGGAAAATAGGCTGGTGAAAAGCCCCCGTATGTTATCACTGGTACATTCTGTTTAACAGGGTTCGAGCTCATCATGGCTTCTGTCAGAGAGCGATCCAACTCCAAAGCCTCATCAGTTGAACGTCCACGAAGAATGTGTCTGATCGTGGGGAGAGCTAAGTCTGACTTACTGTCCAGGTAGCTCTTTAAGTTGAGCTCAGGAAAAATTGTATCCCTGAGCATTTGCGCCAGTAGATTATCAGCATGAGGCTGTCTGAGTTGATGAGCGATTTTATGCTCTAGCGAGGAGTAACGCAGTGTGATGTCCCCCGGAGACAACTTTCCCACAAAGCGGTTGGTCTGGCTCTTCCGCCTCATAGATGGATTCAGCAATTGTTTGGATTTGGCAAGATTCTCCCTGTCCTTGAGATCCTTTCTGCTGCCAGCATGCAGCTCCTGTGAACGACTTGGTAGAAGCTGATAGAGGCCCTCATCAGCCAAGTCTGCTAAGTCGCCAACTTGTAACTGTTGAATGATTCTTTTCCTCATCAAAGGAGATGTGACAGTACGTGGACCGATCAATCCTCTGCCTGCATCAGATACAGAGCCAGTGTTGTTAGATTTCCAACTATGGGAGAAACTGCTTGGAAAGATGGTAGGCTCTCTCATCCTTGCCATGCAACAGTGCAACAGATGCTCTAAAAGCGCAAGCCATCACTTAAGCACCAAAGCCATTAAATACCACTTTGATAAGCTAGTATCATAAGATTCTCAGTGTCAGGTAAAAAAACGTGCCATTAGAATAGCGCAGCTTCAAGAAAGAAGAATGAAAAATGAGTAAAACATGCACATTCATTTCCACATTGCACAGATACAATTACCATCCAGTGTGGTAAACCAGGCAACCACATAAATGTTTCTCAAAATGTCAGAAGGGTGGTCCTTTTCTTGTCTCTAAAGATGGCCTTTTTTCAAACATAAGCGTAGCAGTAAATCAAATCTAAACATAGTTTGAAGCCCAGCTGATAGCAGGTGATAAAAGATAAGCACAAGCCAGCGTGACAGTTCTATAGTGCCCATGAGCCATCAGTGCTTGTCTGATGGCTCATCATTTAAAGGTGACATAACAGCTATCTTACTTATTTGAGTGTTTTGTCATACACTGACAAAGAGGCAGACTGGCTTTAAAGTCTTCACTTACCCTCCTTAAAAGATACCAGCACAACTCGACTGTCTGCTGGTTGTGGCTTTCTGTAGTTGCTGTGAAGTAGTACATGGGCCGAATCTTGGGCAAAGGAGGAGTAGAGGGACTTTGCGAAGGAAAAAAACTGAAAATTCGCAGAAAGATAAGCAAAATTAATATTTCTTCCAATTCTATGCAATTTAATAAGAAATTTGATTATCCCAAAGTGAGAAATTACTGCAATACCAGTGATTGACTGTTTTCAAGACACTGAAGACTGTTTCTAAATATTTGAACAGTTTAGGCTCATTCATGTCTGAAATATATTCTCAGAAAAGAGTTTTGAAATCCAAGAAATCTGGTCAAGTAGTCCAGACCAGAGTCCAGACCAAACATGAGGAATCAGCATTTGGCTGCTTAGCTCGAAACCAGTGGAGGATATCACCAAGGAAAATGTTTATCTTGTGTAAAGTTTTTAAAATCAAAATTAAAAATGAACATATTTTGTTTCCAAGTAAAAATAAATCATTCTTGTGCATTATTCTGGAAAATCTACGTAAATTTATAATTCTATTTAGGGGTTTGTTTTTGTTTTGAATAGTTTTTATTTCACTTTTAGTCATTCCATATTATGCATTTTTATCCGATTTAGGGTCATTGGGGTACAAGTGCCCTTGCAAGAAGCAGGCAAGTGAATGAATTCCAAGAGCTTCCACTGTTTTATTTTTTAGTGGTCTTTTTAATACTATTTTTAATTCTATGTTGCACCCCATTGTTACACTTTCTATACTTATAAAAAGTGATTTGAATTGTTTCGTAGCTTAAATGTGCCATTGTAATAAAATAACTTTGCATTTCTTTCTAATAAATTATTTGGAAAAACACATAGCCTACTTGTTTTTGAGAAATTGTCACAGGATTTCGGAAAAGTGTCCACAGCACACTCGGGTAGCATGGAGGAGTTGTGAGTGAGCCATCATAGCGGTAGTATTCATCCAGTTTTGCAGGCAACAGAGTCCTGATGTTGAACCCAGGCACCTGGACTTTTTGGTCTGAGATAAGAAAAACCAAAAACACAATTTGATACTTCCTTGAATGGAGCAGTGAATCATGCTGGCTAATTTCACAAGATAAAAAAGAGACACTTTTGGTCAAACTGTTTTCTTTCACAAATTCAAATTTGGTGACAGAATTCTGATTTTGTCAAAACTCAAGGACGTAGCTAACTCTGTAAGTTCTTTTCAATAATTGACAGGAGTTTTAAGTTGAAGTCTTTATATCTGTCACACAAAATTAAACTTTAAGGAGAATTTAAAGCAGCCCAAATTGTGTGGAGTAGCCAATGGAGCCTGCAAATGCACATACACACACACACAAATGCATAAACACTGCTCCTGGTTTAATATTGTTAACACACAGCTTTTGCAACTGTAAGATAACCCCCATCCCTATTTTCTTTCTGGGAAAGGAGTCTTACATTGCTGATTTGCAATATTGATTCAAATAATTTGGAATAAATTCAATCAATACAGTTTTGAAAAGAGATTGAACCGCATATCCAATATGTTCCTTAGAAACAAAGCTGCACTAACCTTTGTATGTTACACCATTAATGAACTTTAAGAACTGTTCAAAGGCTTCATTATGGTCCCTAATCTGTAATTAAAATATCATTGGATGGTTATTAATGTACAAAAAATAAAGAAATAACCATATGAGCTTTGTAAAGTCTCACCTCAATCAGGACCCCAAGCACAGCCAGACCATCAGATTTATCCACAGCCATAGATATGTTCGGATACTTATCTGCATTGTAATGTACAATATGCATCTGCAAGACAAAAGCAAGTTTTTAATTTATGTCAAAATCTCATTCAGAAAGTTTAACACTGAAAGATATAATGTGCATGTCACTGATTAGCTGTAGTTCACTCGTGCTTTTTCATTCCCATGCACAACAAAAACCCAAGTTCTCATCCCTGCCAAATTTGGAGATTCTTCCCATTTAGGTAACCCTAAACCTTTGTAGCATTTCCATGGAAATATTTAATTTTGTCTTTTGAAAGCTACAGGTCACCACAAAGCAGTGGTTCTAAACTCTGGAGAAAGAAATAAAAACTCAAATCAAACCACATCACCTTGCATGTGGTTCCACTGAAACTGACACACAATCCCATAAAAAGCATTCAGCTTCCAGTTTGATTCAAATTATGCCTAACTGCATAATTACATATTCCACCTTCTTTTAAACTTTATTGCCAATTTTCCTGGTAAACTATTCTTTTAAGGTTGCTTTCTGGGTTTGACACATAACAAAGATCTTACTGCCACTCCTTCTCAGAGGTCGGTGAAAACCACAATGTATAGTTATCTAGTTTTTCAGTTCTTTTCAACCATACAGTGCTAAAACACTGCAAACAGCTCTCTGACGTAAATAATTAAACTTAAACATAAATTTGTTTCTGACTTTCAGTAAATGCAGAGAGGAAGAATACAGAACTACAGTTGGGAAAATTTGAAGTGATTTTTTTTTTTTTGGTTCATCATTGAATTATTTTTTTTTTCTGTATTTAGTGTCTTTCAACTACTTTCCAACCAATCAATCCTAAAAAACAGAGGAAAACAGTTCTGAAAAAAATATCAGACAAAACAGAAATGTTCAGAAATTGAAAATGTTAAAATAACAATATCTAACCGTTAAGTGTTGTAATCAAGTTATTGGAAAGCTAATTTTAACATCTTTGCAAAATGTCATTTTGCTAATGACACACATATTTGAAGGATTATTTACAACAATGTCACACCTTTGTTGTTGCCTAATGTTCTCTGGAAGGTCTTGGGGACATTCTCATCTACTCAGAATCCAGCATTACTCCAGAAAACAATAATTAACAACAGGTAGACATCCAGGACAGCCGTCATACTTCTCAGAAGTGCAAGTTCACTAAAATGTCATAAGTTGCAATGTTTTGCAAAAAAAATTACATACCCAGTAAGCCAGGGAAAGCATAAAAATAAATTATAATAAAAATACAGCATAAAAATCTGGGCAGCCTGTGATGCAAAAACTAGCTTTGCCTGGAATCTACATATTTACACATGCATATCTGCGAGTGGCACCCCTGAGAAAAATCAATTAAAACGCATGGTCCTCAGGTGAAAATGTCAACCTGAGTTGCCTGCTGAAATCTTTTAAAGACACCACTACTTTTGTCTCTTACTGTCCAAAAAGAAACCGGAATGTGACACTGATGTCCACTCTTCACAAAGACGCAGCTGTAGCCTCAGGAAATGACAAAAAGCCCATAATTATCAAAGACTACAACAAAAACAAAGAAGTGGACAACCTGGACAAACTGACAGCCACTTACACATGCCAGTGAATGACAATGGTTGTGTTTTACAACATCCTTGATGCGTCTGCATGTAATGCATTTGTGTTGTGGAGCCACATCCAGCAAGGATGGTACTCAACCGAAAAAAAACAAGAGAAGAATGTTTCTTGAAGAGTTGGGAAATTCCCTTTTCAAGCCACATATTAAGCAAAGGGAATGGAAGCCCCGAGACGCAGAAGCTGCAGCCTTTGTCAGACAGCTGCAGAGCTCACCCATCACTCTTTAACTAGCACTGCCTCAACACCAACCAGAACAGTCCCAACCCCAGACAGGCCACCCGATTCAAAAAGAAAGAGGTGTAAGGTCTGCCCAAGTAGTAAGGACAGAAAGACCAGTTTATTGTGTCTCAACTGCAGGAAATATCTTTGCAAATAACACACTTTTGCCACAAGTGTCACTTTTTGCCACACATGCCTCTAAACACTTTCATACACAAGTATGTTCTTGCACACAAAGGCTTTTCCTCCTATTAAGTTTTGCATTTGTTTTGGAACTAGTAGATCATTTCTGTTCGTTTGATTTTCTTGATTGGTTAGTATTTACTTGGCCATGCAAATCTACATTTTGTTTCATAAACTGCTCTGTTTTTAATTTTTTTGTCATTTTATATTCAAGTTCTATTGCTGATAAATAATTGTTTGTCTTTTCTTGATGTGAATATATATGGGTCAAAATTGACCCATAACATCATAGGTGTTACTTTAGTTATTATAATTAAAATACAAAAATAAATAAACTAAATTTATTTAAGATGTGTTTTCTATGCTCCTCAGTAATACTTAGGTAATACAACAATCTTCTATTTAGTAATAGGATTCTCATGAGGTCCATTTTACTTTTCTTTTTTTAAATCAAGGGGTATGCTGACAAAAAAAGGCCCAGAGGTCCACACCAAAAATATTAAAGCCAACATTTTCATGGATAAGGAAGCTTAACAAGGTAACCAAGAGAAGAGAAACAAATTGGATGAGAACTTATGGTTTTTAGTGCATTTTATAGCTGATTTAATACACGGGTCAAAACCGACCCGTTGATATGAGGGATGATAACCCAAAGCTAGCATAAGAGGAGGATTAAAACCCTGTCCCTGTCTCTTTTCACTGCTCGGTCCATCACAATGTCGTAAGTTGCAATGTTTTGCAAAACAACAATACAAAAGGGCTACTTCTCAGAACTGATTGTTTATAAATGAGACAAATATACTGAACAGAACCGTAAAAATGTAACAAAATGTATTTAAACTGCTAAGTTATGGGACAGCACAACCAAGGTTCACGAAATTAGAAGCACATTGATCTTTTGACAAACGTGGCCATCTTTGGCCACATTGCCACGTTTAGAGAAATCCAAACAAACCTTGAGAAGTTTACAAAAAAACCAACTGTTTTGGTTGGGGTTTTAAAGAATGATGAACTGAACTTTTTTGCCGATCTTATGATCTGAATGGTTGGAATCATTGAGCTGAATGTAAACTCGTCTTCAGACTAGAGCAATCAAAAGTCAGGAATAGTTTAGCTTAAACTATCAGAATTAAAAACAAATTTATTTAAATTTTGTGCAGAAATTTTTGCAAGCAAGAGGTCAAAATGTAACAAAGTGGTACACATATTTCTTGTTTACCTCGGCTGCATACTGCTTGCTGTTCACAGTGTGTTCAGAGCCGGAAGGTCTACCAGAGGAGCCCCAGTGAAAATGGAGCTGAGCTGCGTTGTAACGATGTTTCAGGTTGGAGATGTGCATCTTGGATGGCAAAGATATTTGCACTGCAAATCAAAATTAATTAAACCATAAACATGCATCAAAAAGCGTGGCAAGTGTCACCCCACTTCACAACAATAAAGACGTATTAACTTTAAGCTGATCTGACTTAGGGGGTCAGCATGGCCCACTTAGTGCTGTCAGCTCAGTGTGGATGCACGAACATACTCAACAATGAAGTGACGCCTAGTGCCCTCCACATGCTCGTCAGTAAGTCACGAATGCTTACACAAGAAAAACTTGTGTCAGCTTATTTAAAACCCACTCCACATCGACAGCGACATTCACCCCATGCCCATGGTGTGGAAACCATTTTGCTACACACACCTAGGCATTTGTCTGGTCATTGTGTTCATTCAGAAGTAGACATTACCTATCCAATGAGTCAATCTAAACCTGGGTTTATTTTTCTTTGGCCAAAAGTACAGCAATGAAAATAAGTAAGTTGGAGCATGATGACATGTATTTCTTGCATGTTGTGATATGTAGTACTATGACTCATTTGGATAATTAGTACTCACACGAGTGTCCATTATTTCCAAGAGTAAGCTGCTCATTTGGTGACAGGTTGTAGTTTTGAACCTCAATTGGACGTAAAGAGGGATCAAACCTCATCAGCTCAGATTTGATGTCAATCGGGGACTGGAAAGCACCATCGCAAAAAGGATACTGCGTGGACCAATAATGTTCTCCTCTTGGCTCTGCAACAATTTCAGTAAAATTAACGTTAATGCATGATGACGCTGAATCATATCATTTTCTACAGATGTCCTTGGATGACTTGTAAGAAATAAACTTTATTAATATAAAACTACAAACTGAATCATGTGTTTAATGTGACTTTGGTTGCAAATATTTGGTGCACTTATTCTTGAAATTTTAATGCTGAAATATTTCAAATTTTTCTTCAAAAGTTCTTAGACATGACGGTTGAATGTACACATTTTATATGTACGTTAAGCTGCAATTGAACTTTAATGCCAATAAAATTGTTATGACAACATGGCAAACTCAGAACAATTTCCTGCAGGCTTTTTATTTGGCACTGATTCCTTATTCATTCAGAATGAATCTACAAATTCAGCATTCACCAGATGCCAACTAACCTCTGTGGAATATGAATAATGCAGCAGGAAGCCTGGCCAATCACAACTTTGAGAGAAATGGAGATTAATTTTGACGTGCCAAACAAAATCAAATAAAATGGTTTAAAATTACTTGTTAATTATTTATTTAAAACTCAAAGTTTAACTCAAGCCAACCAGTTCAACAATAAAATAAGAAATATATTCACCCCACTTCATGTTTGTCACAACCTGTGACAAACTGACCTTTTATAATTGCCTTTAGTTATTTTTGGTGGTCTCTAGCAGTCCATGGCAGCGTGTTCTTTTCCTAAATACAGGGACTGTGAACAAACCTTGCATTAGGGGATTTAGAAAAGTAATTCAAGAAGACCACAATCGTCATAAATGTCTTAAACCAAGACTCACTGTCCTTTGCTAGAAGGTGAAGTGTCGAGGTTATAGGGTTTAGTTGCATTACTCAGCAGCAGCCATGTCATCAGAAAGTGCTACCAGTCTGGGGGACAAGTGACTATCATGACACAAGCCCTAAGCTCTTAATGTAAGTGGGTTTTAAAAACATTGTGCTGAAGTTATGATGAGACTAGAGGGGGTTTTAATGGTACACAAAGTCTTTCTTCATTCATTTTTGTGATTTTTTTTTATTTCCATTTTGATTAGTTTTGTTTTTGTTTTTTTTTTGTTGGTTTTTTTTTGTATTTTTTTAGGGATTCTATTGCAAAAACTTTTGTTGCTGTTTTTGTCTTTTTTTAAAACCGTCTCCACAAATTTCCCTGGTGAGGAATTATTAATGTGCTCTATCTGAATCTGTAATGCATCCTAATCTAAAACTGTACATGTTTTGATGGATTTAATTGAAAATTGCATAATGATTCTTTTTAAATAATTACAAGTTTGTGTTTTTGAATTTATTTTTTTTTTGTTGTACTGAAAAATATGTTGTGGTTTGATTATCTATTTTTCAAGAATTTTTCAATAGTGACAAAAACAATGCAAAAAGAAAAAAGTTTAATATTTTGTGATTATGATCACTATTATTATTACGAATCATCAGCCTTTTAGTATTTTTATTTATTTATTTATTTTTCCATTTACATGCCAAGAAAAAAAAATATTCCCTAAAATTGTCTTGAGAAAAATTAGCTGATTAAATTATGACTAAAAACTATGGAAAAATATTCGAATATATATACATGTAAATATATATACATATATATATATATATATATACATTTCTACACCTGCGGATGTTTGATTTTAACATCTTGTTCTTAAGTGTAGCTGATTTTTAGGTCTGGTGTCACAATGAAGAGAGGCCATGGCCTGAGTACAGTTTACATAAGAGAGTCATGGGTCAAGAACTAAAAGGGCTTTAAGGCATCAGATAAAGGCGGCCATCCACTAAGGAAATGTTGTAAATATGCAAGGCAATCCAAAATTAACTCAAGAAGGCAAGCATGTATCAGAAATGCCAAAAAATGTCACACAAGGTCAAAGTAGAAAATGATCGATAAAGTCTCTCTACCAACTGATAGGCTCTTAATTAGTAAGTATATGTATCCTATTTTCACTCAAATTCCAATAAGTTATACTTTTTATTTGCAAAACTTACATATGCATATTTTTTATCACAAATTAGAATGACATATTTTGGGCTTAATACATTGAGCAAGGAACAAAAAAGATAAATATAAGACTTATAATAATGATTATAATAAGTCTTACCACTGTAAGTCCATTTTGCACCTGGAACACACAAAAAACATGTTTTTGTCACATTAAAAAAATCTTTCATTAATTTGAACAGAAAACAACACTTGCATTAACTTTTATCAGTTACTTAAGATTTAAAAGTGAAACAGGGACATTTCTCTGCTTATTTTAAATACTTTCCTGCAGAAGCAACCACCAGTCCTTCCTTCTGTGGTCTTTATAAAACTTCTATTTGAGCTTTTAAAACTGCAGATCTTACCATGCAACACGCGGCACAAAGTCATCTGCAGCACAACAGTGAAGGTGAAACACAAAAGTCGCATCTTGACTTTCTCAATCCTGCGGATCTTTGTGCACATCAGTCTCCAAAAAGGCTCTTATACTTGTGCAGCTCGCGTTGACGTCACACCAATACAAAACCCGGCCGTCAGAGCCATCAAGTTACCGGAGGATGACAGCAATCCAGCAACTAGTCATTTTGGTTTCCACTTCATATCTGCCGACTGATGGAGAAACGCTTGGGTTTGAAATGTGCCACGCAGAGCTGCAGAACAAGTGACGTGGGAGCGCACAAGTCTCCACACAACCCATTCACAAATCTTACAAAGTTTGGATGAAAGTTACTCAGATTTTATGTCCATTGTGTGCAAACTGCACGCTTTGTTTGTTTGTTTTGTTTTGTTGTTTGATTAGTTTTTGTCTTCGTCTGGCGCACAGCCAGTGTACACACAAGCACGTAGTGTTCTGTAAAAATATGCACCAACACCCCATTTATAGCACTAAAATATTTCACTCCAGCAATTCTTTTAGCCTCGGTCACGAAACACACACACACATACACACAGGCTGCATGGGCACATGCACACACAAAAGAAACACTCCCTAGGAAAATTATAACTGTCTTAATCTAGCATTTTTGCAGCATCCCAAATATTCACACGCATATTTCATGCTTGTCACAACACTTCTGCAACTTTTTCTACAGCAATGAAAAAAATCTGACAAAATGGGCTTAAAGTTTTATATGACATCATCCAAAATTAAATTAGACGTGCATCTTGAACTGTTTTACCAAACACACCGCTTCCAAAACTAGTCAGTTATCCAGAAGTAAATTTTTATGTTAAAACAGTTTTAACATACTGATAAATCTTCTTTCTCAAGAAATTAAATTTGATCTTTGAAAAGAAATATTTGTTCATTTGTTCAAATTGTTCATTTGTTCAAAACAAATTCAGAATTATATGTACTTAATTGCTCATCAAAAATTTTAAGAAGAAAATTTGTCGAATACTCTTACAACTAAAGAAGATTACTTAACAGATAATAACTGTGTATTGAAGATGGTTAATACAAATCAGGTCCATTCACAAAAAGTAAATAGTTTTTGCTCCAACATCCTCAGAATTTATTGTTAAGTGGTACCTGATTTCCTCACATTTCATGACCTAATTTTATGCAAAAGCAAAACACTGATTGTCACAACATTTGGTAAATCAGATATGCGTATTACATATTTTACGCTGAAACTCAAAGACTTAGAATTTTCCAACTTTTGATCTTGTTTGAATACATTTAGACATGTTTGGTGTGTTCCTCCTGGTCAACCACTGCTCATCTACATCATTAAAGTGCAGTTGAATTAAAAAGATTTAGCAAATACCAAGAAGAATTGAGGCCTTTTGAGAGTTTCAATCTCAATTTTTTTGCAACGCTAAGTAACTCTTAGAAGTAACTCGACAATGAGCTCATGTGGATTTGGAAACTTCTCCACTCACGCTATCTAGAAAATTGTAGGCTGTATTTAGTCATTGTTGTAAACAACGGTTAGCTTTTCATGCATAAGATTTTCAGCTTCACTCAGAAGAAATCTTTTCATTATACCACGATTTATCTGGTTGTGGTTAAGCTGCAAAGAGAGAATCATTTTATAACTCGTAGGACATAAAAAACAAACAAAGCTATTGCTGCTAACTTGTGCAATTATTAAATTGTTAAAATAAATTAATCTAGAGATAAATCTTTGAGACTTTCTGTTTACATATGGTTGGAGTTGTAACAGAACTGATACAGTTGCCTTTCAGTTGCTTAGCATAGTTACAATAAAGCAACAACAGTATCTATTATTCATTTACTTGTCAGAAATGGATTTTTGAATACCTTTGCTTAGTTTATACTGACTGAACACTTTGATAAACATAAACTTTTAAAAATTGGGAATATTTCTGTCTGAGCCTGATTGTTAGAACCATAACCATAAACTAATCTCACTTGTTTTATGAACTAAAAATAACTTTGTTAAAAAGAATGACTTAAAGTTGTGTTTTACCTTTGAAGTGATGGCATTATGTTCCAAAGCCCCTAACCTCAGTAAAATCATCTCAACTTCAATCATTAACTTTTGTGATTGTGATGATGGTAATGGTTCAAGTTGTGTTTAGCCATTACTCAAGTTTCCCAATTTGACGTGTCTGCTACTAAGTCTGTTTAGTTTTTATTAACTTCGTGGTTTATTTTTCACATTTAACCCTGACTGCAGATGCATGTCCATAGAACAAGTTTGCAATACAAATGTATCAATTTAAAGGGTACAGAGCAGAATTTGCTATCTACAGCTAGCTGACAGTAAAAATTGGTTAAAACATTTTTTCTGTAAAATTTCTAAATGTGAAATACTTTTCCTTTTTATTAAAATTTGAATGGAATTTTAGTTGGATAAGCTATATAAATAAGTATCTTGGGGTCTTGTCCACGAGTGGGGGAAGGATGGAGAGGGAGATCGACAGGTGGATTGGTGCGGCATCAGCAGTAACTAGGATGCTGCATTGGTCCATCGTCGTAAAGAGAGAGCTCAGCCAAAAAGCAAAGCTCTAGATTTACAAGTCGATCTACGTTCCAACTCTCACCTACGGTCACCAGCTGTGGGTGGAGACCGAATGAATGAGAAAGCGGAGACGAGCAGCCAAAATGAGCTTCCTCCGCAGGGTGGGTGGGCTCTCACTCAGAGATCGGGTGAGGAGCTTTGCCAACCGAGAGGAGCTCGGTGTTGAGCCATACCTCCTCCAGGTTAAGAGAAGCCAGAGGAGGTGGTTTGGGCATTGGGTCAGGATGCTCCCCGAGTGCCTCGCCGGTGAGGTGTTTTGGGCACGTCCCACGACGAGACCAAGAGGCAGACCTCTGACCCGCTGGAGAGACTATGTCTCACAGCTGGCTGGGAAATGCCTCGGGATCTTTCCGGGTGAGCTGAAGGATGCAGCTGGGGTGAGAGAAGCCTGGACTTCCCGTCTGAAGCTGTTGAACCAGCGACCCAGCCCCAGATAAGCGGAAGACAACAGAACGGCAACTATGTAAACAACTAAGCTCGGCTGTGTTTTTTTTTTTTGCTGTTTTAATATATAAAAATGCCTTAAAATTTGTCATTCCACAACATGTTAGTTGTTTGTACGCTTACTGACACAGGAAAGGGACACAGTCAAAGCTAACGCTGACATCTAATGAGAACTGAAGTCAGAAAGATTTAACAGAAATTTTGACTTTCAATATATTAAGATAGATTTTAAAACCAGTAAAATGGCATAATTTGTGTATTAAGTTACACAAAGATCCAGAGAAAGAAAGATATTTTGAGGAAAAGGCCAAACGGGATTGATGGAATCTCCAAATTCTCCATCTCAAAGATTGCGGATAGTCTGTATGAAGCAATCAAAACATTCTTTTTTTCTCCACAGAAATCTCAGATTTCACTTTGAATTTAAATTTTTTTTTCCAGGGTGATTAGGATGTATGCAACATTGAAATAAAACAAAAAAAAAATGATGTCTTACTTGAATATTTCTGGTGCAAGGTGGTGAACATTACACTGTTCAAAAGTATTTAAAAGAGATTTAAACTTGCCTTAAAAGTACATGTGAATCATGCAAAAAAAAAAAAAACTAAAAACATACTGCCCTTTAACACACTTCTTTTTTTCCTTTTGGGTTTTTTCTTTCGAGGTTGCTACAACCGGTCAGTTTCTTCCACCTAACCCTTTCTACTACATCCTCTTCTCTCTCACCAACTTCTGCCTTCATGTCATTCTTTGTCACGTCTATAAACATCTGCTTTAATTTTCTTCTTGGCCTCATGCTTGGGTGTCAACTCAATGCCCTTTCCCAATCAGTCCTTTATCTCTTTTCTGAACATGTCTTGACCATCACAGTCTGGTCCCTCTGACTTTATTTTCAAAATCTTTAACATGTGCTGTTCCTCTGATGATATTTCTGATTCACTCCTACCTGCTGGCTCCCAAAGAGAAACTCAGCATCTTCATCTCTGCTACCTCCAACTCTACCTCTGTCTTGTCCTCACTTCTCTAGAAGACCAAGGAACAAAATCGCTCTCAACATAGGTTCTAACACTTTTTTTTCTTTTTATCTGAACCTCTTCCATCGATCACACATTACCCCTGATATTTTTTACGCCCGTTCTTGCCTGCCTGCACAAATTTCGTCACCTCTTTTCCACATTTTTTTGTTTTTATGTATTTTCAAGAGTGTGTTTATTGGAACATTGAGCATTTTCATGATGATGGGCTGTAATTCCATGGGATTATCCTTATAAACAGAGGTGGGTAGAGTAGCCAAAACAATTACTCTAGTAAGAGTACAGTTACTCCAAAACATTTTTACTTTAGTAAAAGTAATAAGTAGACCTAAAAAAATTTTACTCAAGTAAGAGTAAAAAGTATGCGTTGAAATAAAACTACTCAAGTACTAAGTAACTTTAAAGTAGCATCTGATTTATTTGTGCTGCTGTAACACACAAATTTCCCACTTGTGGGATCAATAAATTAATTCTGATTCTGATAAGAATATAACCAATGCAACAAAATGTGCAAAATTTGTATTTTCCAAATAAAGCTAAAAGATTGGTAAAAAAAATAGTAATACTTACATTGTTTTACTGTGGTTATTAGACCAACAACCCTGAACGCAGAACAGATGAAAAAGACGGTTTCAGCTGTTTAGCATTAACTTGTTTTCCAAAATAACTTTTTGGTGCTAAATTTGCATTTTCTTGTGAGATGGCGCAGGGATACATCTGGTAGGTCAGATGGAATCATGTGACCGTGCTTTTTACATATGTTTGGAGGAACGTTGTCTACAGTCATCACAGCAAGAAGCTCTCTTTAGCGAATATTTATATCGTACTAAAAAATGTGTTCAAAGTAAGAAAGATAATGGGTCAACTTTTGCCCAATGTAACGAAGTAAGAGTAGCATTATTTACTAATAAATTAACTCAAGTAAAAGTACAAATTATTAAAAATACTCATAGAAGTACATTTTATTCAAAAAGTTACTCAAGTAAATTTAACGGAGTAAATGTAACGCGTTAATACTCACCTCTGCTTATGAACCACTCAGTTTTGTGCCTAAATAATATCATGACAGGCACAATGTTAGCAAATCACTTCAAGAACTGGTCTTTGACTCATAATTATTGGAAGATAACCCAAAGCTAAGATGAATACGATTTCGTATTCCCCACCAGTGCAGCTCTGTTTGGTTGTTGAAATCTGTTAATGGCTACGCAATCAATGCTATAGTTCAAGATTTATTAATGCTGTTGATTGTGATAGCAGCAGAGTTCCTACATATTTATTATGAAAAAGAAGTATTTGGGATGGATTTTACGAGTAACTGTTAAATCAGTGTGGAAAATATTTATCTTGAAAAACAATTTCTTTGTTAATTACACAAGGAAAGTCGTTTTAAACACTGATTTAAAGTTTAATCTGTTTCATTTTTTTTCTTTATTTATTCATTCATTGAACAATTCAAAAACATTCAATGCTGTAGATGTGCACAATGCTAGTTTGAATTTAAATGCACTTCATAGGTCTTAAAGTAAAATAAATAAAAAGGTTTTTTTGTGAGAATGTTCAAACCCTCTGACTTACACATCCCAAAATTGTAAAGAAAATGTAACCATTTCAAAGGATCTGATCAAAGTATGACTGTTTTGTGTATAAAGATATAACTTTATCTCTTTTTTTCTACTTAAAAAATATCCGTATGTAGTATGATTGTAAAGAAATATTTTGGTATTAAATATTAAAGTGGATACTACTTGGTGAGAATTTAGTGGTAAGAAAAATGGAATAACCAGCAAAAACCATATTTATTCATCCAAGTTAAACAAAATTATAGTCACATGAATATGAAAAGAACCAATGCACATTCTTGTTCAAATAAAATGTTTTTATAAAAAAAGATACAATGAGAAAAGTAGAAAAACTACTACAACAGTAAAATTCAGTATTCACCAAGTGCCACTCCAGAAACTTGATTCTATTGTCTTTATGCTGTAATTCTGCTTTTCATTGCCAAATGTTACTTTAACTTTAATTATGTTCCCCATTGTTTTGTTTTTTTTTTAAATCAAGTTTGCATTTATAGAACAATGACTTGTTTGCTGTTTAAGTTTTTTGTCACCATCTGTTGGTGAGGATTGATAATTGTTCTTTGACGTCTATCTACTTCCATAGAATTTTTTTATTTTGTTGGTTATTAAAATAAACAGTACAACATCCTACATTAACAACAAACTGGACTGGTCCACCAACACAGAAATGGTTTACAAAAGGGGCCTCAGTAGACTGTACTAGCTTAGAAAGCTCAGGTCCTTCAACGTCTGCAATTTGGTTTGTGCTTAAAGGCAACAAAATAATTGTGAAAAAACTGCTCAACTATATACAGTATTTAAAACCAAGCTAACAAACAAGAGAGAGTCCATATGCTGGGTGTAACTCATGATAAATAAAAATCTGATGTAAATTTCAATCAGTCATTTCTGATCTGATTTTACTTTCATTTGTGCTGTTTGAGGTTTGTTTTTTAGTTCTGCTTGTTTGTGGCGCAGGTTTGACCCCAATTTTGATTGTTCCTCATGACTTCTTCTCCCCTTTGAAGTGATGGAAACACTTGTTTGCCAATGTAGTATCTGAAAAATATCAAATTTTCAGATAAACCTCTGTACTATATTTTCTGTACTATTTCATTGGAAACATCTGCTTGAGTTCAAGGCAAGACTGTTTGGTGTCTGACTGTTTAGAACTGTGTTATCTACCAGATGAATTTGTTAGAGGTCACCAAGTGAGCTCAGGTGAGAGCCATCTTCTCTCTGCTCACCCAGAGAAGATGGTTGATGGAAACTAGATGCAGGGAAGGAGTGTTCTTTGTCTGCTCCTATTTGCTAATTACCATAATAGGTTGAACTTTTTTTAAATCATATCTTTAAACCTCAAAATCCGTTGGTGGGACATTTTTCTTCTCAGCTTCCCTCGGATTCATTGCAATAATTTTTCTGTAATAAACATATTTTTGCATCACTAACTTTGTTGCAAGAAGTGCACAACAACGACACCTGTCAAACACAAGTGTTTGATGTTGTTTCAAGAAAAATGGAATAAACTGGATAGTTTAAACATTCAAAAATAAAAATAAGTACAATCAGTAGAAGTTTACATAAACTTATTTGAGAACAATACACTGATTTTGATTTTCTGAGCAATGCAGTGCTAATCCCTTCACATTTTAATATGTTCCTGACCTGCTGCATTCCACCTATTTTGATGTTTGACACGCATCTTTATTTCTAACAAATTTTTTTTTGATAATATCTGACAACCAAAACTTTACTATGTCAAAACTTGAAGTTTTGGGAATTGCTTTGCAAATAATTCAAACATATTTTGTTTTGCAACCTTTATTAAGATTATTGTAAAGTTAGAAAAGATCATATCATCCCCTGTTCATTCAGAGATCTTGATTTCTGTGTAATGTAAGATGTCAGCCTTTAGCTGCCACCAGTTGGAGGCACACCCTAAACATGCACACTTGTAAAGGCAGATAACCTGGCTGGTAAGCCTATTTTGAGAAGTTTAAACTCTTCATTCCACATTTATCTGGGCTAAGCACTGATTTCTCCTGCAAGTTGGAACTCGATTAATACTTTAAGAAATAAATTAATGTTTTTCTAAAATAGATTTTCAAACAGATTTACTACTGAAAGTAATAAGAACAGTTAGAATAACTACTGTCTTTTTTCAACTGACATAAAATACAGAAGCTTTTTTGCTGGTTTCATAAATATTTTGTCCAATTGTAGCAAGTCGTAAGCTTTATTACTCTAACAGCACCAATGAGAGGAAGTTCCTACATCAACTTTTCTTTCAAATGAAGGTGCTATCATTAGGAAACTGTTCAAAAGGTCCAAAGGTCACCACCGAGTACCCACTCCCTCTGTAGTTTATAGCCCTCGGTCACTCTGGGAAAGACGGCAAAAAGGCAGGTAGCAAAATGAACAACTTGCTGCTTTTGGGGATTTTCTTGTCAGCGTTTGCCGTCAGCAACTCAGTAATTCCAGGTATTCTTAAAACTCGCTTTTCTTATAAATATTATTACAATTAAAAACTAATTCAGTAATGCAGATATTTTAGCTTCTTTTCAGTAAAAAGCATGTGGTATGCAGTTTCTTGCAAAATTAAAAAAATCTGTACCGTCTAAATGATGGTCAAATCTAACGGTGTTGATTTTTATTTTATTTTAGAATGAATGACTAAATTTGTTGGGATTGAATGTTTGAGGCGTGAAGGGTTAAGGTGTGACGTTACTTGTTTAAAAAAAATGAAATTACAGAAACTATGACCAGGTTTTTATTCACAAGATGATAGTTTTACAATTTATTTGCACTAATGTGGGTCTTGTTTAAGCGGGTTAGGCTGACTGCAAGATTCCTTCCTTTGTAATTAAAAGAGGCTTTAAAAGCTGAGATAATTTCTGTCCATGCCGAGTATTGTTACATAAAAATAAACCGCAAATCCAGTTTGAACCCCCATCACAAGAGGTAGTAAGTGAGAAAGTATAAACTTTCGCCACCAGCGTGGAATTAACAATTTTTAAAAACATTTTTGAAAAAACAAGAGAAAGTAATAATATTCATTGTGCTATCAAAAAATAGTTACATACAATATCCTTTTTATGAAAAAGAATCGAGGGGAGAAAGACAAATGACACATTTTATTGGCATCATAAAATTAGGGAGTGGGCCTCTGGTGATGAGGTTGGTTAAACATTAATGGCACACTCATGATGTCTGTTGTACATGGGTATCTAACAGAAACTAAACAATTAATCTTTTTTTTCCGTTAATTATATTTACCCTTTGATATTTTGCCCGGTCTGATGTACTTTTGTTTTTATCATCCAACAGAATTTTGCAAACTCCCAAGTAATGAAGGTGATGGAAACGAATTTCAGTTCGCTGTCCATTACGATCACTTGAACGACAAGTGTAACCCGTTTTTTTACAAAGGAAATGGAGGAAATGCCAACCGTTTTGTAAATGAGATAGAATGTCTGAGAAACTGCTCTGACAAGGCAGAGGAAATTTATCCCAAGGATGGTAAGAAAAGTTGTGAATCTAAATGTTGATCAAATGTGTGGGGTGGGGGAGTCTTATTTCAATTCGTTGTTGGACCTTGAAACCTGCAAAGACCGATGAGAGTTTTATAGCCCTTAAGGAGTGGGAAGGGACTACACAATCATAAAACATTTGAGAGGAGCACTGAGCCAAAGGCATACAAGAGATAATCTGAACTTGTGAGTCTAAACCAGATTGTAGGCTGGAACAACTGTGAGTGTCAATTCCATTGACACAAATACAAGTTTATTTATTTGGGTTATCAAATGTTATCAGAATTTGACTTTATAGTTGTGGAATATCCCAGGTTTTGTTTTGGGTTTTTTATTTAGAATTTTGAAGAAAACAAGTATTCCCGTTTTAATTCCCATTAATAATCAGGATGCTGCATCGATGCGTCGTGGTAAAGTAAGACCTGAGCCGAAAAGCAAAGCTCTCAATTTACAAGTCAATCTATGTTCCCACCCTCACCTACAGTCACCAGAAATGGGTGGGTGACTGTAAAAACAAGATCCCAGATACAAGCAGCTGAAATTAGCTTCCCCCACAAGGTGGCTGGGGCCTTGCTCAGAGACTGGGTGAGGGGCTCTGCCATCTGAGAGGAGCTCAGAGTAGAGCTGTTGCTTCTCTGGGTCGAGAGAAGCAATATAGGGGGGATCGGGCATCTGGTTCGGATGCCTCCTGAGTCCCTCACTGGTGAGGTGTTTTGGGTATGTCCCACGGGGAAGAGACCCAGACGCAGGCCCCGGACCCACTGGACACAATATGTCTCACAGCTGGCCGGGGGAATGCCTCGGGATCCTCCTGCGTGAACTGGAGGATGGTGAGAGAAGCCTGGGCTTACTGTCTGAGGCTGTTGCAACCCAGCCCTGGATAAGCGGAAAACAACAAAACCGAACAATTTTTAAAACATAGTTGCCAATTTTAAAACTTTTTTTGTACACAAACTAATATGTTATGACAATGCATAATGACTGTTGCTAAGAGATATTATCTTCATTTTTACAGCAGCCAGAGCGTGCCGCCTTAAATATGAAAGGGGTGGATGTACCGGCCATATTGTAAAATACTACTATGACCCAGTTCACGACAAATGCAAAAAATTCTTATGGACTGGATGCTTTGGAAATGGCAACAGATTCCCTGACTATGAAACTTGCAATGCTACGTGTGATGGTATTCATGGTGAGCATTCAGATATCTTTTTGAGTGCATGTTATAGTCAATCAAAGTGTTTGTATGAGGTTTCCACAAGAAGCATCTCTAATTAAAATGTGCAGTGATTTCCTTGTAAAACATCAAACCAGTGATTTTGACATTTTTAGATGATGGTGAGGACCCAGAGGAGGATGAACCTGACACTCCCATTGGTAACAACAAATGAATTGTCTCATTTCTGTTTCTAAGATTGGAAGAAACATTTGAGAAATGTATCTATTCATGTATCGCTTTGCCAACTAAACTACTGATCTCTTCTACAGCAATTATCTGTGGAGTTTTGCTTGCTCTTATTGTTGTGGCTGTCCTGGTTACTGTGATTGTCCTGACAGTTAAATCCAAGTAAGGCCATCATTCCCTCATTGCTATTTCTAACAAGCTAAATTATCGCTTCATCCTGGTGTCAATCATTTCTGATTTTACATCAATCTTCTTATCAATTTTAGGAAAAAGAGTGCAAAAAAGAAGGCCAAGGGGAAGAGTGATGAGCCCCAAACGGAGTCACCACTTCAGGAGAGAGCAATTGAAATGACATAGAAAAAGTTATGACATTGTAGAATTTTTACCAGCTTGGCCTTTAACAACCATTTTTCTTTTCTTAAAACAATGCATTGTGGATTTGACTGTCGGTTGGTTTTAAATGAGTGAAAAGTCATCATTTTTATTTTTTAAAAAACTTTAATATGAAATTGTATAATGTTTTTTTTTTTAACAGTCTTCAGTTTTTAAAATCTTGTGGTTTCTTTGTATTCAAACTGTTGGGGGGATTCTTACTTTAAGTTTTAACAGTTTCACATAATATCCACCCATGCTTTGGAAATTAAACCCAAACGAAAAGTAGCCGTGAAAGCAAATTAATCAATTGGGGGTAGACAGCTAAACTGAGAATTCTTCTTCTTCTTTTGGCATTTTCCTTCAGGGGTCGCCACAGCAAGTCAGTTTCTTCCATCTAACCCTTTCTGCAGTATCCTCTTTGGTCACACCAACTATCTTCATGTCTTCCTTCACTGCGTCCATGAACCTCCTCTTTGGCCTTCCTCTAGTCCTCTTTCCTGGTGGTTTCAAATCCAGCTAAACTGACAATCATGGTATTAATTACTCCAGAAAAATCCCTTTTCCAATTTAAACAACTTTCTGTTTTAACTCGCTTTGACAATGAAGAATTAAATAGGTTTTTAACTTTTTTATTGTTTTTAACAAAAGAATGAAGAAAACTACCATTTGCTAGTGGACAATCCCACTTGTTGAAAGACTCATTTTAATAAACAGAGAAAACAATATGGTTTGTTGTCTGTGCGCTCTGTTATAAACTCAATGAAAGGCAGCAGTTAGATCTTCTTAATTTTGTAAGAGTTTACTTCTTGTTGAACATACACTGACACTAGTTTTGTCGGAGGTTGACATACAACTTTGATTCATATCATTTAAGGTTTCATACCTTTACAAATGTATTGGTAATACTGTATTAAAAAGATTGATGAGTTTGAATGAAATCATAAAACCCCGGTGCCGTATTTTTATTCTGAAATATTTTTTGAGTTTTTTAAGAAAATGTTTTACCAAGACTCAGATGGTGCTTTTCAACCGTTTTGGCACAAGACATTTTTCTATGATGACATAAATAAAATATGTTTATCTAAATTTCCAATTCACTGAAAGTAATTTTTTCACATCCGATAATGTATTTTATTCTTGCCAAAGATCCAGAATAACGAAGCATAAATGGTTAGATGTTTTTGGAAGCTGTTCGTCTTCCAGCTCGAGAGAAGCCAGATCTAGTAGTTCAGGCATCTAGTTAGGAACACTTTGCTGGTGAGGTGTTTCGGGCTTGTCCAACTAAGAAAAGCTTTCTCTGAAGTAAAACCACTGCCTGCTGGAGGAACTATATCTCACAGCAGGCCAGAGGACACCTTGTGATCCTCCCAGATGAGCTAGAGAATGTGGCCATGGTGAGGGAAGTTTGGGCTTCCCTGCTGAGACTGTGCCACTGCGCTGGATAAGCAGAAGACGACAGTTCGAGATCATTGATGGCTCATTGACTGCCTACAGTGAAGAACAAGTTACATGCTGTTGCTCGCTTGGTTTTGTGCGCATCAAACATTTACATTTAAAGATTGGAACTTTCTTTTGATTCCATCGTCATCAACTTATCTAGGGCCAGGGTTTTCTCACCCCGGCGGCATCCTTCAAGTTCACCAGCAAAGATCCTGAGGTGTCCCTTGAGAAGCTGTGAGACATAGTCTCTCCAGGGGGTCCTGGGCCTGCCTCTGGGTCTCTTCCCGAAAGTCCATGCCCAAAACACCCCATCAGTGTGGTATTTGGGAGGCATCCAAACCAGATGCCCAAACTACCCCATCTGGCTTCTCTCACTTGGAGGTGTAATATCTCAACTCCGAGCTCCTCCTAGATGGCAGAGTGCCTCACCCTATCTCTGAGTGAGAGCCCAGCAACTTGCAGAAGAATCTCATTTCAGCCGCTTGTATCTGCAATCTCGTTCTTTCGGTCACCACCCACAGCTAGTGCCATAGGTGAGGATAGGAACATACAGTAGATCAACTGCTAAATTGAGAGCTTTGCTTTACGGCTGAGCTCTTTCTTCACCAGGCTCTGGATGGTGTTGGGCTGTCTTAGCTGACACGCCTTTGCACCATTGCATAGACATCTGGGACAGTGATTCATTATTCTTCTTCTTTTCCTTTCGGCATTTTTCTTCAGGGGTGGCCACAGCAATCAGTTTCTTCCATCTAACCCTATCTGCTGCATTCTCTTTGGTCACGCCAACTATCTTCATGTCTTCCTTCACTGTATCCATGAACCTCCTCTTTGGTCTTCCTCTAGGCCTCTTCCCCGGTTGTTCTAAACCCAGCATCTTTCCGCCGATGTATTCAGTCTCTCTTCTCTGTACATGTCCTAACCATCTCAGTCTGTACTCTCTGACTTTATCTCCAAAACCTCTAACATCTGCTGTTCCCCTGATATACTCATTGCTGATCCTGTCCATCCTGGTCACTCCCAGAGACATCCTCAGCATCTTCATCTCTGTTACCTCCATCTCTGTTTCCTGTCTTTTCTTCAGTGCCACTGTTTCTAGACCAAACAGCATGGCGGGTCTCACTACGGTTTTGTACACTTTCCCTTTCATTGTACAGTGATTCATTATTGATGAAAAAACATAAAGAGTTTTCTCTGGTGTTACAGAATGTGATAAAAAATGGCTTCTTGTTGGAAAAATACTATTTGAAAATATACTTTTGATTATTTGTGTAGCAAAATGTTGTCAGATTACGTGAATGCCAAATTTTCCATGTAGTATATTGGTGGTATACTATCAATTCCATCTAGAGAATGAGCTAATTTGCTTTAGAATTCATTAGTTACACATTCTTGATTAAAAACAATGCTCAAACTGATAAAAGAAAAAATATAACTCGTAAAAATGAAAGGCTAAAGTTACAACAGTGGAAACATGAACGCTACCGGAAGCAGTTTCACGTTTCGGTGGCTTTTCATCTTAGAGCAAAGCCGGCAGACCTACGTCACTTCCTGAAGTTATTTCCATTTGTTTGTGGCGAGCAGCAGCGTTTACCTGCTAAACACAAAAGATCACCTTACTGTGTTATCGTACAGAATGCTGACGCTAAAGACATTGTTGTTTCACATTGTATAAAACCTCCTATAAATAATCCGAGCTGTACAGGACCTGGTAGACGTGTTGGAATCAGGAAAGAGCGTCAGATCGCGATCAGAAATAGTTAGTCAGCTAACGTTAGCTAGCTAGTTTACCTTAATTGGCTAACTATTGTTAGCTAGCCGGGTCCGATCGTCGCGTTGTTGTAAAACTGATGGAGTGTCCTCATCTGAGCTCAAACGTCGGCTCTGCTCCTGATTCCTTCAGGTTCCCTAATGGCATACCGTCCTCTTGGTGCTGTAACGGTAAGATGTTCATTTATTTATTTAATCCAGCTTTTATTGATAATATTTTAAACAAAAACCTATATTTGTGTTCTTTTAAATGAAATGAGTATTGTTTAATCATAAACACTGATCACAAGTCAGTGAAATGGAGTCACAAAGACAGATCAGTATTTACAAATGTGTCTGAGACATGAAAGTTACTGAATGTTAGTGCTTAAATAAATCTGAATTCTTTAAATCTAGTTTGCAGATCTAACAAAAGTCCTTGGATCTGTCTAACTTGTCTGATGGTCCACTGTGGTCGGTAAGTATATGTCTCTCCTCTTATTCACTCTTTTGAATTAATCTGAATAGTAAAAAATATTGAAATAATTTATGATAATGAAAGCACTTTAACTTCCCCCAGATTTGACTTTAGTTTTGATTTTGCTTTCTAAAATGTAAAAGTGTGTTGTTGAGAACTGGGACCATCTTTAACTCACATTTGGCAATGGTCCAAATGTGAGATGTTCTAAGCCAGTTATGATGGGTTTCTATCTAGAATCATTTTGAACATGTTCCTGTTTCAACACAGTTTGTCAAAAACATGTAGAAAATGTGCTCCACTAGGTTGGGGTACTTTTTGGAAGGATGGAGAGAAGCAGAGAAGAGTGGGTTGCTATGGTTACAGTTAACAACCTAACAGCCCTGCCTGTCTCTAATCAGAATGACATGATTTTAAACTAATAAACATAAAGAAATACGCTTTAGTGTGTGTGTGTGTGCGTGCGTGCTTGTGTCTAGTGTGCTGCGGAACAGTGATTGAAAAACACTGGTCTTCTGGAAAGTGTATTTGATGATCAAGACGTTTCGTTCATCCAGAAATCTTGATTCAAAATGATTTCCGGATGGAAGTCGAAACATCTCGATCATGAAATACGCTGTCCAGAGGACCACTTTGAAGCCTTTCTACATGGCTCTTTCCTGGATAAATCAGGGATTACACGGATTTGAAGCAGGACATAAATTTTTCTCCAAGCATTTCTTTAAAAGTGATCTAAAATAAACCATCTTTAATTTTAATATAACAAATCATGTGCAGTTCTGTTCCAGAATGAAACATAATGTTTTGCATTGCTTTATGTTTAGATACGTCAGCGGACATGCTAAGAAGCACTTTGAAGAGAACCACGGTGTTGGTATCACACAGAGGAAAAGTGACAAACAAGAAAAAACTCAACATTCTGTCTGCATGGACTGTAGCAACTACAGTGTGTTTTGGTCAGTATTTATATTTGAAGTTTTTGGCTTAAATTATTATTTTTTTTAACATTTATTGATCGATAATGTAGTTTTAAGCATAATTAAATACTTTATGAAAACTTTGTGTTGCTAGAGTCAGTTAGATTTTTTTATCACCACTTGAAAAAAGAAACGTACACTCACGTTATGTTTACAGTTTTACATAGCATGTATGTGTGCATGTATAAATATACAGTATGTGCATGATCACAAATGTATCGTTATAACATGCTTTGTTGACTGTGCAGTTACAGATGTGATGACTTTGTAGTGAACGACACCAAACCTGGGCAGGTGAAAAAAGTGAGAGAACATCTTCAGAGTTTAGAAAAGTAAGTATTAAGGGGAAATTACAAAGTAGTGTTTGTTGGTATTCTACTTCATACCTGGAATAATCAAGTATTTTTGTCTTCTCATAGTTCGGTGCTTCTGAGTGAAAGACAGAGGAAAAGAAAACTTTTGGAAAACCCAGGTCCGGGTGGTAAATTAATGAAGGACTGTGTGAGTGGAATTGTTTTTCCGGTTAAGATCCAAGACTTAAACAAATTAATGTTTGTTAAACCTGACCTAGATTGTCATTTTGTGAGGCCTCATTCTCAATGTCTCTCATTAGAGAAGTAATTACACAAAACAGCTACCATATTTTCTGGACAATGGATTGCACCTGCATATAAGTCGCATTTGCTCTATTATTATTTTTTCCTTTTAAAGAGAACCAAGCTGCACCCAGCTATAAGCTGCTGAGATTGATGTTGAAATTTTTTATATTTACTGCATGTACAGAACAATTTTGTTCCATAAATGTGCATGTATGTACATGAACAGTTTCTTTGAACAGTGCGTTTTAACACAGCAGTAACTTTACTGATTAAAACGGGACAGAATCAAGAGAAAATAACCAGTATATTTTAATCTTCATTCTTTCTTGATTCATTGATGTAAGCTTGGGGGGAGCAGGGCAGCTTCCTTCCTGGGTATCAACTTTAAACCGGCACCATACAAACTTATTTGCGTGATCTCCATGGTGAAGGCACGCAGATTTCAAAATAATCACCAGTTGGTAAATTATCGTACTAAAGGAGAGGTGTTGGCTCATTGGTAGAATGTTTGTCTTGACGTTTGCTCTAGGTCTGTGCCTTGGTGTCCCTAGAGCATAACATAACTCCCTAGTTGTTCCCGCTATTGGCGTCTTTGTTGCTGTCTGCAGCAGTAGTAATTTTCCCATTGAGGGATAAATATAGTTTGATTTTTTTTTAAAAAAAAAGATCAAGAAAAAGTAGCCTATATTTCTTTGCATTGATTTTTTTTTATCTTATTTTCACTCTAATCTGGTTAGAGCGCACCTAATTTAGGAAGAAAAATTCAGGGAATTCCCTGAATAGCTACATTTGTGCACAAACCTTATGGTTCAAAACCTAGGGAGAAAGTAGCAGCTTGCAGTTCTGAAAATACAGTGCTGAATAATGTTAGTTCAAAGAATTTATTGTTGCAAAAAGTGTTCTTACAACTTTTCACACACACACCTCATGTTTCACTACTTTGTTCTTTGCAGGATGAGGTGGCTTTAGGTGCGACTGGTTTGCGAAACCTGGGTAATACTTGTTTCATGAATGCCATTCTGCAGTCTCTCAGGTAATTCTTTGCACCGATGGACTGAATAATATTCAAACCAGTGGCTTTGCCCCCACTGGCCTCTCAGCCAGTCATCCTTTATTAATACAGTCAGGGGCGCAGTGAGGGGTATTACAGAAACAGCTTAAAAAGAAGTCTGATACACTAGTGTGTTTCCCAACTCACAAACATTTTCCCCTCATTGTTAAAAGGTAAAACTGGTGTGTTTTATGGAATTGTTTGCTTGAACTGTTGTACGCACATCGGTCCGTAGTGTGACCCTATCGTAAATTGTTTTAGATTTACAACCTTTTGTTCAAACAAAATGACATTCTAAAAACATGGTCAAAACATTTTTTTTTCTTTTTTTTTTTAAAGCAAAAACACAAAGTTGATTCTTAAAGTGAACTATATAATTTTTTTATTTCCAAAAAAAGTCTTAATTAATAGAAATAATTGTCTAGATGTCACCAATTTTAATGTTTAATCTAACAACAATAAAAATGACTAGTTGATACAGTCAAACTGCCACTGCCTGGGAATATATTACAAATAACAGCATCAAGAAATTAATCAAAAGACTGTTTAGAGAAGCAAGACAACTATGGATTTGATATATTTAGCCACCGATCATAGTAACACTCAAAATTTGCTGCAAGGTATTCTTCTTGAACAGTGAATTTCAGGCTCCTCATTTTTTCACAACTTTTTTTTTTCTCTCCACAGTAACATTGAGCAGTTCAGTTGTTATTTCAAAGAGTTGCCTGCAGTTGCTCTGCGCAGCGGTAAAACTGCAGGAAGAAGGATGTACCACACCCGCAGCCAGGGGGACAGCAGTGTGTAAGGTCTTCTTCTGCTTAAAGAAATTCCAAAAAACATTCAAAAGAAAAACATAGGGTTCTTCATAAAAATGTGTTTTATTAAAGCAAAAAATAGCGTTAAACTTCTGATGTTTGGACGGAGCAGCTTGGTTACATTCTTTTTTGTTTTAAACAGATCTCTGGTGGAAGAGTTCAGAAAAACACTTTGTTCCTTGTGGCAAGGAAGCCAAGCAGCCTTCAGTCCAGACTCCTTATTTTATGCCATCTGGAAAATCATGCCCAGCTTCAGGTGCTTCAGAAACTCTCAGAATGAATCCACTTACTGTTATTTTGTTCTTTGATCATATTTTTACTTTGATCATATATTTGATTATATATTTTACTGACAAAGTGGGACTGTCATTTTTATTACTCCGTTCTGATTTGAAATGTTTTCATTATCAGAGGCTACCAGCAGCAGGATGCGCATGAGTTTATGCGTTATTTGTTGGAGCATCTTCACAGAGAGCTCCAATGCAGTCGCAACGGAGCGTCTCACCCAGTACAAGATGGAGTCAGACTTCACACCACACAGGCCAAGTGCTGCATGTAAGTGCATTAAAATCAACAAGAGTTTTTTACCAGAGCTGTTTTTATATGTTTAGTTGTGTGATGGTGAATTTTTAACCAAAATGAGTAGATACTTTCTCAACTCTCAATAAGTAAAACATGTTAGACCCAAGAAGTGACATGTTGGAAAAAAAGCTCTTTTTTTTTTTTTTTCCATCTTTTGTTTGTTTTTTATTTTCCCAGAAATGGTGCCAGTGTTGTCACGTCTATTTTTGGGGGTGTACTCCAAAATGAAGTAAACTGTCTCATTTGCGGGACGGAATCTCGGAAATTTGATCCATTTCTTGGTGAGACAACTTTTAGGTTGAACAATAAAACAACAAAAACTTGTTGAGTTAGAGGAAGATTTCTTGTAATCAATAAAGATTAGTTGAAATATTTCTCTACTCTGGGAATCTTCACTAGCTTTTATTCTTATTGACTCAAGAATCTCTGAAAGGCATAAGATTGATTTTTTTTTTTTTTTCTTTTCCACAGATATGTCGTTGGACATTCCTAGTCAGTTCAGACAAAAAAGAAGTAAGGACCAGGAGCCGGGTCCTACATGCACCTTAGTAGGTATGTATCCTCTTGTAGATAATGATTTGATAGATGTCTTTCTTTCTAAAAATATGTTTTCTTCTTCTTTTTGTTACAGACTGTCTGCATAGTTTCACAGACCTGGAACAACTTGATGAAACAGAGCTGTATTATTGCCATAAATGTAAAAAACGACAAAAATCAACAAAGAAGTTTTGGATCCAAAAGTTGCCAAAGGTACAAAAAAAGAGTATCTTTTGTTTATTACCTTTAAGAATTGAGATCCCTTCAAGATAAATGTTAATTTTCATCTATTTCCTACCAAATTGTAGGTTTTGTGCCTACACTTGAAGCGTTTCCACTGGACAGCCTTTCTGAGAAACAAGGTGGATACGTATGTGGAGTTTCCTTTGAAAAGTTTGGACATGAGGGGTTATTTACTTGAGGTGAGGACGAAGCAAAAGAAGATGTAATGTAGGGAATTTCACTCGACAGTCTTATGTTGTTTTTGGTAAGAAATTGTCATAAATAACTTATCTTTGGTCAAGATCGAAAATTTCAGAGTTTGCAAATAGCTTAGGAAGAAAAAAATCATTTGTATTCTCTTTAGTCAAAATTAAATTGCGAATTGCTACAGATCAGATAAAAAAACAACAAAAAAAACAAGATTAATGTGTTGTTGAAGTCAATGTTACAAAAACTTTTTACAGCATTCTTATTGGTTGATTAAATTTTACATATAAATGGTCAGTTAACGCAGCTCCATTGTTGAACATAAGTTTTCCGCCTTTTCTTTGTTTTTTTTAAATTTCCACTCTTTTATAATTACAACACAATGGAAATATGTAAAATGCCTTTATGAGGTAACAACATCTCTCTGTTGTAGCAGCTGCAGAAAATATGTTATTCATCATTTGGTAGTTTGTTGCATAATGACTGATCTGCATCCAGCTGTGAAAGCAGCCTGCGCTGATTTCCAAGATGTGGCGACCGCTGATTTACGCTCTGGTTTTGATTGGGCAGCTGTTAAATGTTTCAGGTTGCAGCCAGCTTGTTCTCAGTTTTACCTACTTTTGTTTTTGATCTTCTCAACATAAAAGCCCTGGATTTATTTCAAGTAGCTCACATTGTGTGAAGTACAGGGTCGGGCATGCTCAGATGTAAATGGCATCAGTCTTTAAGGACGCCAAACCAGTCTGGCCTTTATTAAAGCAGAGGAAATAATACAAACCAGCATTTAAAAAAAACCTAAACATTTATAAACATGTGTATTCACAGATGGATCAAACTGTTTTACACACACTGTAAATAGAAAAAGATGGGGATACACAGGTATACATTTATTTTATTGTAGCATTTGAATGTGAATCCATTTGAACATAAATAATCTTTTTTATCGTCATGGAAACACTTCCTATCAACCAGTGGATACACATTGACCTTCACTGTGTTCAGCTACACAATGAAACTGCCTTGAAAAGTAATCTTGTCATCTCAATGGGATTTGTGTAGTTAAATGGAAATTAATAAAAAGCATTTTCTTTACTTTCTGTTCTCAACCCTCTTTCATTGTTTTATGTTTGCAGCCGGAGAACTTGTTACCAGGGAGCTGCTTGTATGACCTTGCTGCTGTCGTGGTTCATCATGGATCGGGGTGAGGAGCTGGTTTTGCATTGTTCAGGATTTATTTAAGAGATTAGAAAAGAGTTATTATTTCTCAAAATATATTACAGAAGAATCTCCTTTTTGCACCCAAAAGAAGACACAATTTTGTTGATTCTGGGCTTAAACCCATTCATTCATTCAAAATAAAATTGGAAAAATTAGCATCAATTGCTTTTTTTTTTATTGCACCAAAATTAGGAATTGTATTCATAAAATCAACAGTTATCAACTGATGTACATAATTTATACTGCGGTTGTCTTTTATTTTAACTCTGCAAACAATGCAGATCTAATCTAATTAAAAAGCTTTGAGGACAGCTGCCGTTTAAACATTCATGTAACTACTAAACCCCTGAAAAGCTTCAGAAGGAGAGTCCTTGGAAATGCATTTAGATGAGCTGAGTGTTTAAAAAATACTGCTGTTACAGTTTTGGCCTCTGGGCGGCGATGTTTGGTCACCTTTGTGATAAGTGGTAAAACTCCAGAAGCAAAAAAAATAGGTTTCTGTAAAAATCTAGAAGGTGTTGGATGATCTATGTGTCTTTACAGGGTCGGCTCAGGGCATTACACTGCATACGGCAGCCACGACGGTCGCTGGTACCACTTTAACGACAGCACGGTGACTCTGACAAATGAAGAGACAGTGAGGAAAGCAAAGGCCTACATCCTTTTCTATGTGGAGAGAACTGGTCAGGTGTGCTCAGAGCAGATCACCCCAGAACCACCTGCAGACAGCGTTCCATCAGAAATAGTTTCTCAGAACAAGGTCGGAGCAGATGCGGTAGCCAACGATGTCGGCGTGATGGATGGCTTAGTCAGGCATGGTAATATCTGGGATCCGAATGCCCAAGGCGATATGTGCACAAACTTGTCTACGATGAAGGAGGGTGACGGTGTTTCGGGGAAGGCGGCCACAGATGGGAATACCTCAGAGAAGACGGGAGCAGAGGACAGTCTCCCTGCTGTACAAACTGTTGCTCCATGATACTGTTTCGCCAGCTTAGATTGGCTCGTCACTTCATTGTGTTTCACACACTTTTTATTTTTTACTGTTTATTTTACTTTAAAATATATAAAAAATGTCCAGTTAAAAAAAATGGTAACAGATTTTTTGTGCATTTTTGCATCAATTTCAGTTCAACTTTATGTATAAAAAAAAAAAACTTGAATAAAGAAGCAAAGTGGAGCCTTGAAATTTTCGGTTGTTCCAATGTCTATAGACTAAAATAATTGTGTCAACACACTGGCTTTGTATCAATGTTTGCCTTTTTAAAATACTTTTTTAGTTTAAAGGTGTATTCTGGGCCTGTTTGAAAATTTAAACTTTCTGACCTTCATTTTTATTTCGTCTTCTGAACTCTAGCGTGAATACAGTATTTGGTCGTTTATTATGTCACCTATAATTGGTGGAGAATTTAACATTTCTCACGTTCTATAGTTTCGGCACCCAGTGAGTTGTAAGTGGCATACCCCTGTTAAAAAATGTTACAAGTATTCATGTTTTTGCTTAAAATCTTGGCTTTTCTCACTATTGGTGGTCCTTTTCTTGTCATTTTTAGAGAAGAAATCCAAGGGCTGTTTCAAATCATCTTATTACTTTTAAAGTCGTTTTGTTTGCCAGTTGAAAATGTGATAAGTTACAAATTATTACCAAAGTCAGAATGATGAATGTCAGGATTTGTGCTATTTTTATGTTCTCATTAAATGATAAATTTCTTCAAATAGTTTAAACAAATGGTATTTATGTCTATTTTGTGACTTAATGGTAATAGACACCGAATGAAGATCACACAGCAGAGTATACATGCCAACCAGCTAGCCCTGTTGCTTTTCTGAAGAACAGCTGCTCTTCATCTCTTGTTCACAGGTGGTGTAAAGCTCTCTGCTGTGTCCTCATTAATAAACCAAATGGCTTTTTTCACATTTACCAGCTGCTGATAAAATGTTGCTTTGTGTTATGTGAGGCTTTTTGTTAAGGACATTGTAACTCAGTGAGTCACAGATCAGGATGTGATCAGTCAAACTTCATTTCCCATAAAGTACAGGAACAGAACAAACTTGGTATTATCTGCAATGATGACATATATGTACTTCCATTTTTGCTTTCTTTTTTGACCCGTGGTACATCCTCTGCTCTTGAGCAAATAAACACTAAGTCATAGTTTAGTTAGAGTGTTGCGATAGGTGAAGCTCTACATAATAGCCAGGACGTCCCAGCCCCAAAGTGGTTTATTACTCAGCTTTCATGTCAGACTTCTCAAGTCGGAGTTAAGATGTTTCACCACTGGGATTACCATAATCACACCCAGATGTTCTAAAGTCCTAAAAATGGCCAATTAGTTACATTTTTGGCTGTTCCTGGAACAATGATCTTTGTTGTTGTAAAACCCCATAATAATTGTTGAAACAAGTTCGTAAATGCTAATTTCACTAATTTATTGGAAATGGGAACAACCCATCAAGATTTATCATTCATTTGGTTTATAAAATGTTGTTTTTTATTACCTTTCCCCAGAACTTTTTCAACTCGGTTATATCTGGTTAACCAAGATGTTTGGGCCTTGTTGGTTTGGCATGTAACTTGTCTAAACTCTTACATCTAATCTGAAATTCAATTCATGTTTGCCAAGACAGGCCTTTTCCAAAAAACATTTTAAAACACTTCACTTTTTGGTTCACATTTGACTGTGATGAATCAGGGGTGAATCCAGGATTTTCTAAAGGGGGTTGGGTGGCGTGAGGTCATTGTCAAAACCAGTTTAGAGGGGCCTATGCCCCCAACCACCGTTCCTCTCCAGAACATTTTTAAAAATAAGAGTCTAAGAGTAATTTTCCTGCATTTTGGTGGCCCCTTCGCTGGGCCTGCAAGGGGATAGCTTGACTAGTCCCCTTTCCTTTCTTCTTCTTTTTTTGTGTACCAAAAGGCACGCCCTCCCCCTTGTGAATGATAAAATTGGAAAAATATTTTCCTTGCACGTCTACAGCTCTAATTACTAAGTACATCAGACAAATCAATGTAGACGTCAACTGATTGATTTTATATATTTTTTTCCTAAAGATATTTAGAAAAAAAAAACAGAGAAATAAAATGCCGCAGAAAATCTTTTGGACACTGAAGGATGTGATTGTCTGATCCAGTTAAATTTACAAACAATAACTTCAACACACACGACCATACGGCGCATTGTACTAAAAGGCGCAGTCTCAGTTTTGCGCGCCGTTACTGTATATAACACACACACAAGGCACACCTGATTAAAAAGCGTGTGTTTTATATACAATCCATACCTACACTTCCCCCTTAAAAGTTTTCATGGTGTTCTGTACTATGCCTTTTAAAACAACAACACTGACACAGGGCGAACAGCACACTTGGAAGAAAATTAAAAGACTTTTATGTGCGCCTTATAGTCGAGAAAATACGGTTTATTCCAAACATCTTTCTTTTGTCTTTATGAACAAAACAGTCTCTACAGAGATTAAATGAGAAGTTATGTGGACATACTGTATATGCTAATGTCCACTGATTCCACAGGCAAAATGTTCTCGTCTTTCATGAGGTAAATTCACCATTTTTATTGTCTTTGTTTAAACAAAAAAACATCACAATGCACTTTTAACTGTTGCTATCACATACTTTAAAGATACACAAACTAATTTGGTATCAGGTATCACACAATCTAATGGAAAACTGTAATAACTGATGTGAACGCTTTCACATTGGTGAAAGGATTTGCTACTTCCCATAAAGCTGAACAGTGGAAATGTATGTATAGAGACTACTCTGCTGCAATACTGGGCCTTATAAGTGAAATTGAATTATAGGTGTTATGAAAAATCTTAATGAATTTTTTTTTAGCGGTTTTACAGTAACTGTTCTTTTATTTAAATTGTAAGCATGGCATTTCAGTTTAGCATCGAAAGAAAAATACTCATGACAGTGGAAGTGTCTCTCACGTGTGTGCTGGTGTCTGTTTCAGTGAACTAGGCCAGGACAGTATAAACATCTGGCTTCATCCACCGCTTGCTGCCTGTTGAAAGTCGTGACAGATGGTGAGGGAGCGAACGGCTAAGACACTTCCATCTTTGAGCGTGGCGCAGTTGTCCTCCTAAAATAGCCATCACTCCATGGCCTTATATGTGCAGGCCCTCAGCATGTGCCTGAGGGGGCATCATGTATCTAGGCCATACAATGCAGGCTGTGGGCTCATTGTTACTGGCTACCAGCAGGCCTATCAGCACCCCAGGGACCAGGCCTCACTCTGTGCCTCAGGACTGATCACAATGCATCTCACTCAACTCAACCGTGAGTCTCTCCTCCACCTCTTCTCCTTTCTGGACAAGGACAGTCGGAGGAGTTTGTCCCTTACCTGCCAGCAGCTGCGTGACGTCTTCCTGGACCCCCGCCTTTGGAATCTTCTTCACTTCAAATCCCCTAGCGAGCTTAGAAAAGACAACTTTGTGCTTGGACCCTCCCTGCGTTACTTGGCTGTTTGCTGGTACTCCAGCCGGGTTTTGCAGGTGTGCAACATAGAGGACTGGTTGAAGAGTTCATTTCAGAAGGACATCTGCAGTAAACATGAGAGCCTGGTCAGCACTTTCCTGGCCCAAGTTTGCAGCATGTGAGTGTTTGTGTGTGGGTGTCTTCTGGTTTGTCAAGCATGTTGTTGCCCTCCCCCCCAAAAACCGATGTACTATAGTACATCGTTTTCTGTGATCAAACAGAGAGTGACAAAGAAAAAAAAACATCAGGCACTATCTAAAGGTTTGAAACTCATCTCACTGTGACCCTGACATGATTCTTTTATGTTCTAACTTGTGTATAAAATAAAGCTTCATGCAACCTAATGTACAATTTAATTGTAATATACATGTGCAAGTTTTAAATGTTGGTTGTGTTAATAGGAGGAAACTCATTTGATATACTCGAATAGATTTCCAGGGTTACTTGAGGTCGCACCAGTAGGTACGATCGCTTATTCTGAGGCGTGCAGCTTAGTCAAACAGCCATGTTTAGCTCAGAGCAGACCAGGAACAGCATTAGAAACATGTGGTGCATCTGGATCTGGATATCTGCTCAGAAAACTGACACATCTGTGGGACATGAGTCTAATTCTGTTAACTAACAAAACATTTGGGCCTATATCAAATTAGATTTACAGAATATTGTGACATTTAGACTTGACAAGTCAGAGGAACTAAGCTGTTTTGGCCCTTGGCTTTGTGTGTGGCTGGCTTGGTGAAGGAATGAGCCTGGAGAGGTGTAATGAGGTCCCTGGGTAATTTCTTCAAGGCAGCCAGTAACAACCACTGATGTGAGGGAGCTTAGCTGCCGCAGCTGGCCAGTCCAAAAAGCGTGGGGTAATGGGAGATGGTGGGGGGACAGACTCTGTAGGACAAAGCTTGACTCTGTGAGCATTGAGGAGCTGTGAGATGAGTCCCTACAAGAATACAAGAACCACCTATGTTGTGTTGTATCTCAGCGCCTTTTAGGTACACTTTCAGCATATCAATGAACCCTCCCAAATTGTGTGAGAGAGAGGCAAGCGATTGCACGTGACAAACTGGGAGGGGATGTTGAGGAGCTGTGGGGCTGATAAAAGGCTGATTTGGCCACAGATGCTTCAAGTCAGCTGCAGACTAGAGATTTATTCAGGCAGGTGGAGCCTACAATTGGCTCTTTGTTTCTGTTTGAAGAACAAGCATGTGCGTGTGTATTTGCCTGCCTCTTTAAATCTGACGCCAAGCTCATGTCTATCTTTATCTTCATGGAAAAAAACCATAAAGCACAGTGGCTCTGTGGTTCCCTTTAGTGTGCAATTTGAAATGAAGGCTCCTTTAAAGACAGATGACTGGAATAAATCACTTATCGAAACCTTGGTTTGGATCATTTTGAGGTCACAGTTTTAGAATTACACAACGTGAATTATCATGCATATTGTGTCACAAAGAGTGGGTTGCATGGTGGGTGGCACAAGAAGATCTTGTTTTTATAGTTAAACATCAGCTCATTCTAAACTTTTGTATTTTTCATTTGACCATATTGAAGTATTTTCTTCATTTAAAGAAGTATATGCTTGAACTTTATAAATTGTTGCTTTGGCCTTAAATGAATAGAAAACTTGCAAAATTATGCTTTCAAGAAACTTTCATCTTAACTCTAGGAAGTAGAAAATTTCTAAAACAAGCCCTTTCACTCAGTAAAAAGAGAAGAAGTAGTAAATGTGCAGCTCGGCCGCTTTTAGTGTTCTGTGTGCACTTGACCACACTAAGTTAGCGTTAGGAAACCAAACAGGTCATTAGAGAGATGATTACACGTTAGCAGTGTGGTTGTTTAGCTCGTTGTCTGCAGAGACCAGACTTCCCTCTGAGTTGTTTGTTTAAATGTGAACAACATTGTGATTTTAGCATGGCATGAAGAAAAAACATAACAGACATTTCTACACATATGCAAAGCTCCTTTTCATTTCATTACACTGGTAAGAATTTTATTATTTTTACACCCAATAGAGATCAGTTGTGCTGAAAAACAGTATGACTACTGACAGTGGAGTATTTATGTAATTAAAACTGCGCAAAAGTGTTTGACAAACCAAAACAAGGGTGTGTGTGTGTGTGTGTGTGTGTGTGTGTGTGTGTGTGTGTGTGTGTGTGTGTGTGTGTGTGTGTGTGTGTGTGTGTGTGTTTTTACATGCACCATAATGGACCCGAACCAAGTCAGTGGAAAGATCATGATTAGTTTTAAAATCAAATAGAATCTGCTTTTAGTTACTGTTTTATGTGATTTTCTTATTGCTTGCAGACAGTGGTTTTGTTTTTTTATGTGATAAAGCATGCAAATCTTCAGCCGGGCACATGGGCCGTCAGCACGGGGGTTACTGGGCCAGTACCACTTGCTATACTGGTATATGTTGGGCTCACATGTAGTAAAGTGGCTCCGATTATGTAAGCGTTTATGTAATCTGCAACAGGGAGCATGAATGACTTCCCTGATCTGTTGCTGTCTGACTTTCTGTGGTGCAGGCCTGGCAACGCTTCTCATACCGCCCAGAAATATTCAGTAAACACCTCACAACCATATGTAATATTCCTTTTTAAAGCTGTTTTTTTTAACAGATTAATGAGGAGTTGTGTTTTGCCATGTTGTAATTCAGAGAACATCCTGTAATTGTTCTGCACAATAACACTCACCTCATATATTCATGAAGTTTTTTTTTGTAACATCTGAACCCCAGGGGAACAGCAAAAAGAAAGGATGTTGCGGTCTGGATAATAAACTGCTCTGTTGTTTCACAGATCGTGTTACTCTTTCGGCTGTGTTGTTTATACACAGGGCCCATCAGACCTGATGATTCATACTGTAGACTTATGATGTTACCTGATTCTATTTCAGGCATCAGCAGCATTTATCTGTAAATGAGCACACATGCACACAAAGAGTGGTGTTTACCCAAGACTTGTTCTAGTCTTGACTAGACAGACTAATCTCTCCCTTCTCTTCATGTCTTGATGATGGTGTTTGACTCTACCAAACTGTTTTTATCTGTACCACAGGTGCCCCAACCTGCTCTCACTTACCCTGTCCGGCTGTGCACACATCACTGACCAGGACCTGATCTCTGTGCTGCGTAGCTGCAAGAAGCTGCGTGACCTCCATCTGGAGAACTGTGTTCGCATCACTGATAGCAGCCTGCAGGGTGTGGCAGCACATGGAGCCAATCTGGAGGTGGTGAAGGTAGACTTCTGTAGGAACATCACTCAAGTTGGGCTACAAGACTGTAGGGATATGAGACCAGCTCTCCAGCTGAGCGCAGAAAGGAGCGCTACCATGATTCCAGACAGCAAGCCAGAGGAGAAGGTTCAGCTTGGGCTGAACCTTCACAAACTACTGCAGTTCTCCTGAATTTAAGTGCTTTTCCAACCAAATATATTAGGACCAAAATGAAAAAGTTTTTCTACTTCACATTTTATTACACATTAAAATGTATTTATATATTTAAAAATAACTGTTTACTATAATTTTTTACAATGTCACAAGAAGCTGCCTCACTTATATGGTCTTATAACTGACTTTTAAAAACACTGAAGTAAAGCATCGTTATGTTGTCATTTCTATTGCAAAAACTTTTAATTTGATTTGAAAAATGATTTTTCTCAACCAGTTGAATGAAAATAGTTAGCCTAACTTTGCAAGCATGAAAGCAAACCAAGCATGCAAGAACTGATCTGCATATGAATTGCATATTCAGTATATCTGCAATGTTATGTTTTTTAGTTCAATTTTGCTTTGTTTTCTCTCCAATTGAAAACCTTATGAAGTCATTTTATGAAGTAAAAATGTTTGATTTGCTGATGGAAAATAGAAACACAGATGCAGTATGTTTACTTTTCCACACTAAGATGACTCACAAATATAGTGAACACATCAGCACATCTGAAAATAGATTGTTTGTTCATCAAAACTTTCCTAACTCAACCAAAACACAGATTTTTTTTCCATTACATATTGGAGAAACATCCAATACTCATTTAGTAAAAGTCAAGAATAAAAAAACAGTAACTTCAAAATTAAAGTCAAAATACCAGACGGACATACGGTGAAATCACAAATAGTCAATCTTACAATTTATAAGCGGCAAGTCAGGGCTGTTAAACAAAGCAGAATATTGTTCTTTCCAGCTTTTTATAAACGGTGTCACAACATATCCTGAAGGGCCATGAAATCATTCATCTGAGAAAATAAAAGTTCTGAAACACATGTGTTTTCTATCTTAGAAATACTTATTTTCTTTTTCATCTCGACATGATAATAAATCATTTCTAAATTTGTTAAGATGACTTCATGTGAGGATTTTGGAGCGACATCATCACACACATGTGACGAGTTCACAGATATTTGTGGTGTGAACATATCAGGGTGATGCTTCATGGAAACTAAAATTAGATTCAGAGACCAATTATTCTGCTTAGTTTTGTTTTGCACTTGTTTTTGTCTTTTTTTTTTTTACATATTTTGGGGGTTGTAATTGAAAAAATGTGAACACATATTAAAGTTTTTAAAAGAAAACCCATGGTACATTTTTTTATAGCTTATTGAAAAATGTGATGTTACAAAAGTAATTTTTCTGTTGAAATCGTTGTTGTTTTGTTCTGTTGTTGTTTTGGTACTTTTCTATTGACTAAACCGTCAGCTGAAAGTGTCAAAATAGAATTGCTTCTAAACTGCTTTCAAACTTGAGCTAACTTTTAGAACCCAAGTTTGTAAAGTAAAAAATCTCACATTAAATCTGTGTATTATATAACTAGCATGGGTCAGAAACTAATTGTAATCAAATATTTGGAAAAGGCCATGTTTGAGGAAAAGCATTGCTAAATTCAATTTTCATTTTCCTCACACATGGCAATTAGAAGTCAAATTTTCTTAGAATGAAGAAAAGAAACAGTTCTTTGCCCTGCTTTGTGGTGGGAATTTCCTCCATGTTCATCCGATGTAATCCTCACTTTTCATACACTATGTTGGTCGGGTTAAATGAGAAGTTTCTTTCTTTGCACGGCAAATATACAAAGGGGTTAATATGTAGTAATGTGTGAGACGTGGGTTGTTTTCCAAAGCCTCAAGACATGAAGATAAATATCATTCTGCTGTTGTATTGACACATTGAATTAGTGTTTGGTAGCCAGGCAACAAAAGACACATTAAATACTATTTAGGGACTTGCCTTACCAGATGAGTGTTTGCCAGAATCAGTAGGTAAGAGTTATGAGTGCCTGAAGCGATGGTGAACAGTAACGGCCCCATGTGTCTAACATGTGCATACAAAGCGACGTCTGCTGTGCTTATCTCAGCACAGCAAGCGTATCACTTTAACGCTTACATGATTTTCAAAGATGACCAGAATGAATGACTAATTGCCTGCAGAAGATCCAGGAAATATTCACTGAGGGAATTCCTCTTCGTTATGACACAACGCAACAGTCAAACCTGAATTATGAATGAAATATGACATTTCAAATTTTACCCATTGGAAATTCAAAGAGAATTGAGGGATCCAAAGAGGTTGAAAGGATACAACGTGATTGAAGTTACATTAAGAGCAGAAGAGCCACTTTCTGTCAGCTGTTTATTGATCTAATTCGCTGGACAATCATATAAGCACCTAAAGAGAGCCTGCACTATTTACCATTCGAGTAGCATTTCATAAAGTGTAAATGCAACTTTTTATCACCTCTTTAAACTTTGAATTGAAGATACTTCATTCATCCCTGAAGGGAAATTTGAGTGCTGCAGTGTTACAATCATACAACGTCATACAATAACATTTTTTTTAATCTGTTGTGAGTGAATGTTTAAAGCTTTGAAAGTGAAAGGTTGAATAATTTGACGGAGAATGGCAGAAATGATTTTCTGTACCGTTCCTTTGAGCAGCGGGGTTGCAGGAGTCTGTTGCTTAAGGTGCTCTTCAGATGGTCCACAGATTCATGAAGGAGGTGGGAGGGATTTAGCATGATTGATGACAGTTTTCATTTTTTCCCTCACCACCTCCTTCACGCAGGTGAGGAGTGAGCCAACAACACGTCCAGCTTTTTTTAATTTTTTTAATTTTTTTATCAAATACATGATACATGTATGAACCTTTAGAACATTTCTATTAAATTATCATCCTATAACATTTTATGCATCTATAAAGTTTTAAAAACAGTTACATATAAAATGTAAGCAATTACTTTTCTGTATCGTTTCTGTATCTCATTTGCATGTAGTAGAGTAGCATTTTGTGTTATTTTCTCTTTTTATGCGGTGAGAATTTTGTCCTCTTACTTCATGTGTTTTCACATTCCACAAAACAATTTTGTAGTTGAGGCACAAACTCTTTATGAAAGTGATTCTGTGCTTTTAAAAAAAGATGAAATTTCCGATGATTGTTTAAGTAAGGTCATAGACTTTGCAATCATGGTTACCTGATTTAATCTGTTATTGTGGGAAATTTGCACTAGAAAGACAAAACTGTTCAGATTTAGTTCGTTTGAGATATTTAGTTCAGCATGGAGTATTAAAATCCCACATCTACTGTATATTCTGATTGCAGTACATGTATAGTGAAAAATGCAAAAAATGTAGTAAAGCCTTCATTACTGAAATTCTAATGCGAGATTTCACAGAAGATGATCATTAAAACAACATTTTAAGGACTTCCAATCCCCAAGGGAGAACAAGACAGTAAAAAAAAGACAAGACAAAAAAGAGGTTTTCGCATCATTATCAAAACCATCTGCTGATAAAAACATCTGAATCACAACTAATAACTAATCTGCTTTTCTGCAACAGATTTTATTTATTTACTTTTAATTGCATCATAAAAGTACACCATGAAATGTCAGACACATGTAATACTGAAAAACATAGCATGTGAATGATGTAATTAAGAGAACAGACCCATTTTTATTTTCTGTCTTGCCCTTCAGAGGATTTGTTCACCAAAAAAAGAAAACTTTTCTAAAGAACTGATGTAATGGAGCTCAAGAGTTAATTATCCTGAGATAAACTCTCCACTCAACTCTCAGAGTATGGTGGCAACTTGGACAGTGGTACAATAGAGTAGCTCACTTTGTTGATCGTATTTCCATCATTCATGTAGTTTCAAGTACATTTTTACAGCAAAAATACTTCTCCACAGCCTCCCTGTGGGTTGAAACGCCAACTAGTGAGCCATTTGTTAACTGCTGTCTCCAGACTTGACCGTAAATCAGACGTGTACGGCAGGAATTTCCCTTTTTTTTGTCTGCTTCTGTTTTCAATAGAAAACAAAAATCAAAAGAACTCAATTCAAGCTTATTAAATACTATAAAAAAGAAAGAACGATGAGACTTTTCCTGAGTTTTTTTTCTGCATCTCAGAGATAGGCTATCAAAGTAGTGAATCATGTTCAACAAGAACCCTTAGATTCACAAAATTTATATTTTTATATTTAAACCCTGTAGGCACATTACATTCCACCATCGGGTTACTGTGGACAAATACTCCCTCTATTAAACTTGAAATAGAAACTACAAAAAAGCTAGTGGATGCTGGGGGCGGAGGTTTGGCTGTGCTGGTAAAGAAGTAGATGTTTGAGTCCTGAAACCCGAAATCAGCAGTTTCCTGACAGCCTTATAAGGTCAATCATCAGAAGCATTTCCAACATTCACCTCCTGATTACTCACTCGTGGAGAAGAAGGGAGGGGTGTTTGTGTGGGATTTTTTATTGCACTACTTTGTGTGATCATGTGTCTGTGACTTACTGCGCTTCCTGGGTTTAACTAGACAAAAAGGAGTCTGGTAATTTAAAAAAAATACAATAAATATTTGAGCCTCAAAGATTATTAATCCTGTCCAAACAGAGACAATGAAACAAGCAGTGACCTTGACTCTTGTCAAGAATGACTAAGACACTGTTACATAAAATACATGCTGTCCTCCATTGTGAAACAAAGTGTAACTAGAAAGTCTTATCTGATTAAAATAACAACAAAACAGTGAGAAAACTGACACTTGACCATGAGATCAAAACTGATTGTTGCAATGGCATGCCAAACATCTTGCTGTGCTCAGTGAAATGTCATTTTTTATGTTTGTGTGCCAAAAAAAAAAACTTGAGAAGAAGTGAATTGTTTACCTCGGCATCAAGGTAAACCAGAGAAGAAAAACAGCCGTGCTAAAACGCAAAGACGTTATAGTACCCATGGAAAAAACTGGATTTCAGCTTAAGATAGACAGCATAAATCAGCATAAATTGACAGCATTAAAGTTTGCACAACTTTAATATGTCATAAAATTAGTGTAAAGTGAATTATGAATGTCAAACTTATGTTGAATAATCTGGTCACACATGCAAGATATTGTGTCTGCATCATACAGCTGTTTACTTGTTCGCTACACTCACTTAACCACAGAATTTTTATCTCATAGTATAAAAAAAATTGTGCAAATTAAGTCTATGCAACTGTCTTGTGCAATACTTACCATCCAATTGATATAAAAGGTTTGTAGTTGGAGCTTTTTTTTTTACATCAAAATAATTCCCATGGTTATCTTTGAAAAACTTCATCTCTGTTTACTTGATTATTTATGAGTAAACAATTGCATTTCTGCATTAAAATAAAAAAAAATGCTGCTAATTGGTGTAATTAGATTGGTCAAGCTCTTAAATCCCTCTGTATTTTTCTCACTAGCATTGCACCTTCTTCTGGGTTTTATTGTGTAATTATATAAGTACACCCATGGGTGTAAAGAAATTACACGTACAATCAAGCAGAACGATATCCAATTTTCAGACTTAGATGGGTTTTTTCACAATAAATATCATTTCGCATTGATTACTTGGTTGGAATGCATTATTAACACATTGATTTAAGTCATTAAGATAATGCACTCTTTGTTTTTCCATTCAGAAAAAAATGGGAACTCTTCTTTGAAAAAATATTTTTGTTAACTAATCCTTAGAAATGTTCCGAATTTATTTCATAAGTGTTTTTGTTTTTGTGCTTCCCCCTGTGTTGTTGCTACGCTACACATCCTAAAGCAGGTGTGAACACATCCTCAGGCTTTTTTCTCATGGAGACAGAGAGAGAGGGAAAGAGAGCACAGCTTAATAATGCAGCAGAGCTTTGAAGCCCTTCTACTGTCCTGGGATATTTTATTTTCCACATTTCCTGCAAGAAGAACTCAAAGGCTTCATGCCTTAGGCCTCCATCCCTAAGTAGCTCTCTGGAGTATCTCCAAGCACAGGCTACCCTTGTGAATAATTTAGATAGATGGAGTCATATTTATCCCATAGGTGTTCCTTTCATTCACGAGGTGAGTAATTTGGATTTTATTAAACAATTATGCTCATGCTTGAATTTCAGAAAATGTGAAAAAAAATTTAACTTTTATTTTCCCAGAAATGAGTAAAGCTGTCAACTTTTCAGCACCTCTGGGCTAAAATTCTGTGAGGCGTTGTGCATGTGATAGGTGTAAAGTAGTGGAGCAGATAAAGAGGAAGATAGGATGATGGAGACCAGAAAAAAAGTGAGGAACTGGCTCAAGGACATAGAGAGTCCAAGGTGTTTGCATCTGTCATGATATGACAACTCCAAAGAGAAGAAAAAAGATCGTTTTATAAAAGAAACAGCAACAGTAGATGGGTACTGCACCACAGATGGAATTCAGTCTCTCACCTCCCACTTTTATATAAAATGAATAATTCTGCTGAAAGGAGAGAACTCCGTGTGCAAAATTGTTATAACATCTGCTTTATTTCACCGAGGATCCAAAAATTTAACATGAAAAATTGTTCAAATTGAGCTTAATCTTAACTTACATCTGTTGATTGTTTTCCAAATTTCTGTCTTAGTGTTTCTACATACTCATGTGTAACAGACAGAAATGCAGGGCATTATGTGACATGTCGGGCTGAAAAGGGATGTATCAGGTAATCCATTTACTTGGTAATGGCTTCACAGATAAATGGCCGCTTTCATTTTCTCGTTGTCCTTATTAAGAACTTTTCATTTAAACGGTTTGGAGGCCCTTACACGTTTCACTCACAATAGATGAGAACATGTCATTAAGTTTTGATGACAAACAGCGATGGTGAATGAAAATTTTTTAACTTTTTTTAGAACAATATGAATTTATGCATACGTATCTTCTCCACCCATACATTCACTATGATCTAATAATCCTAAATTTGATTTCCCTGTGGTTCTTTGTCTAACTTGTTTTGGCCTGAGGCACACATGAAATAGGAGGCAAGAGCACACAGAAGTGGGGCTACTGCTCCCCTGTGAGTCAGAGGATGGGTCTATTTGTGGAGCTATTTCTGTTTCCGTCTGTCAGAGCATCCACAAAGGCTGCTGAGCTCTGGCCGGAGCACATGTGAGGATGTAACTGGAGCACTGAAAGGGAAGAATTAGGAGACACCAACGTTGCTCCTTGGCTGGGCTTTGGGCAAGGACAGAATAAAAAGCGGAGCATGATGGGATGGAGCACACTGTGCCGATATCGTGTACCACATGCTGTCTGCTTGTTTCCCATGAGGGATGGTAATTAGACAGGCAGCACGAGGGCCTTCTGTGTCTGCTGTCGATCACAGTCTTCACAAAGAGGCTTCGTACTTACATACCCAAATGGTCACACTTTGCAGGCAATGTAGGAGGACAGGCAGCCTCCTCTGACGTCAGAATGGATAGGGGACAGAGCCACAGATGACATGTGCAAATATGAGTGGGAGGCTGAATGAAGCACACTTGTGAGTCACAGCATGGACACATGAGCGAGCTACTTATAATCACAGGCTTTCTGCAAGAGTTCACAATGTATTCACTCTTTTGTTGTCAGGGCCTTAATTGCAGGGGGAACATGGATAGAAAGGATTAGAAGCACAGAAAGATGAAATGCTTTTCTAATACTGATGAGCGAAAAGAAAAAGCAGAAACACTGGTCTGTGTTAGATTTCACTAGTTCTTTCATTATATATTTAGCCCTGAGATCAACTCATGGTGTCAAAGGTCAGTTGTCTTCAATTACTTCCAAATTTGCTCTTCTTGACTCTGTCAGGAATACTCTGTCTGGCTCTCTCTCATTATATTTCTGTATGTTTGACAGGGGATATTTTTCTCATCTGAAATATTCCCGACGATCGTACCTGGGTATTTATAGAGATGTCACACAAAGCCCTCCTCCACAAGTCTGAGTCTAAAATCATAGTACTCCAACTACCAATAGCAATAAAAAAGCTAAGCTCTTCTCTTTTAACTTCATGGATAAATCAATCCATGCAGCTTGTTAGCTAGGCAGAGAGATAGCTAGCTGTGTTTTTCTGTCTGTCTGTCTACAGCAATGTCACAACAATTTAATTTACCTGTCAGAAAGTTTCATTTCATCTTCTGAACCGCTTATCCTTGATGGAGTCGTGCGGTGCAAGATCCAATCCTGGCTGATTTCAGGTGAGAGGCAGGATACACTCCGAACAGGTTGCCAGTCTGTTATGGGGCCACACACTCACATCCATCCTCACACATTCATTCCTATGCTCAATTTCGTAGCAGCCAATCAACCTAACATGCATGATTTTGGGGGGTGGGAGAAAACCCACGCGTACGAGGGGAGAACATGCAAACTCTACACAGAAAGGCCATTGTCAGAAAGTAAATTTCCAAACTTTTTGTCTTAATTTGACTCATTCCCAACAAGTTGTATTGCCTATCTGTGACATTTACCAGCTTCTTGTGAGTGTCTGAGGGAATTACTCTCATGTCAGATCAGGCAGCTCATTTTCACAATGTGTCTAGTCTAATTCTTCTTTAAAGCAGATGACAAAGGTCAGCTCTATCTTTTTCCTGAAGCTCCCTAGAACTAATTTTAAAAATGAAAAACAAGTCAACTTAGACAGTTGAGACGAACAGAACGATTCTCCAACAACGTAGAGAATGAATCTTAGTTGGAATTTTCTAATGATTGAAAAATTACTTTTATTTTTGTTTAATCTGTAGTATTAGTTATACTTACACTGCTTTTAGGAGATCACTTTCTTATTTTCATATGACCTCATCGATTAAATACATGGCAACAAAAAAAAAAAAACATTTAATTTTACATTCTGTTTTTCAAGTGCTAAATCTCCGGGATTGGCAGGTAGAATTGAAGATGATGTCAAAGTCAGGGAATCCCAAATGCCATTTCAAAATCCAATTTGAGTGGGCAGAAGAAAAATGTGCTTGGAGAAAATGGATTTTAAAATGTCTATTAACAGATAATTTACAATTCTTAAAATCTATCTCTAGCGTTTGTTCTTTCTGTCACTTGGAGGCAGTTTTACCCCGTTATCTCTTTATTTATTTTTTCTTGTACAATGCAGAAACGACTTCTTTAACGAGAAGCCAGTGTACATTCTTTTCCCATCAAGTGAGGTTATGTTTGACTCAGCTGCAACAGTACATGACGTTCCAGAAGAAAAACTTGTGAACTTTCTCAATCTCAGCATGTTTCTTTGCAATGACAGTTCCATGTACTAAAACTCATGGGATGTACTCTATGCCATCAGACAAGTCAGGAACACTGAGTTACAATGTGCATCTTTAGAGCGCGTATACTATCTGTGTAATTGCACAGAGTGCTCGTCAGGAAGAAAAAAAGATCACCAAATGAATTCTTAACCTCTGGTCATTGGTCAACCTTTTGAAAAAAATGCTCACTTTTCTTTCTATATTTTAACAAATATCTCATAAACGTAATGGTTAGAATAAAACATGGTTAGATTCAATGATGATGGCTTCATTGATTGGGCTTTTATGACATAATTTATGACTTTTTTAGATGAAAATCGTTCACAAGAAGACTGACAATGAACAAAAATTAATTACTTTGAATAACAAGCATCTGATGTGATTTGGGTTTTATTCCAAATGGTTAAACTTTGTGCACTAAACACAATCAAGAGATTAAAAATGCAACTCACTATTATAATGTTTAGAATAATTGTGATTATCTGAAGTCTTTCTGTACCATTGGAGTTCAAAAGCATCATTTTAAATTAAAAACTTCTCATGATTTTGTTCAGTCCACATAATTTCTTTTATCCAATCCCAGATGAGTCTCTGTCATTATGACCAATGTTTTCGTTGGGATCTTAAGTGTGAGTTTATTCACTGCTAAGTAGGAAATGTCAAGTAGTCTGCTGGCAGCTTGAATAAGAATGAATGTTTTCATAAGGCATGAGCAGAAAAGCTCCATAGAGGCCAGAGACAATTAAAGGTCAAAGCATGTTGAGTGTCCAGGCGTTACCCCCAAAGTGTTTCCGGATCAGGTGCAACTGAGACATTCTGAAACTAAACAACTTTGGTTGTCATTTGTGACATTTTTGACTTGCACCATTGATTGAGGGATTTTGAGCTCATTAAATAAATTACTGCAAACCACCATGATGTAATAAATTTGTTGCTTAGATTACGTCAGTAGGGAAATAGAGAACTCAGTGTCCAAAAAGGACACAAAAACCACTCAGATTGGATTCTTTTTGTGAAAAAAATAAATGACTTGTGAAAAGATTTACAAGCACAAGAAACTTCACAGAAACACACTGACCCACTCAAAGCCCAACCCCCACTTTTCGTCTGTCAGTGCTGAAGGAATACCAGCCCTACAGCTCCTGGCTTAGCCATCTGTGACAGTCTGAACCTTCTGACCTTGCGGTCCCATAAATTAGCCATTTGGCTGAGACTTGGAGAATTAGTTATAAGACTATCCTCTCGGCTCTGTTTTGAGGCCAGTTCCTCTGCTTTCCCACACCATTCTACCAGTGCACACGTGTACGAGGAGTATGAGCGTTAAAAAAAAAAACCGAAATATTGTATAAGCTGGTTTCCATTACGTCATATATCCCACATACGAGCAATTACAAGGTTTTCGCGGCCTCCTGCTTTCATGTTAAAGCGTAATTTGCAACAAACACTCCTGTTGCTGTTATGACTAAAGACAAAATGCCATTCATAATTAAAATAACTAAAAAGAAGTGTGGTGTTTTGTTGTTTTATCACACAAACCACAGAAAATAATTGTTCCAGGCACATGTTCATCGTAGAGAAAGTGGAGTTGGTGTATCTATAAAAAAAAAGCAACCCACACTTCCTCCATGGTCACGTTTTTATCGACTGCATGAGAATACCCCAGAGTGAATGAACTTAAATCCAGCCCAGGAACACAATAGAAAATCCAGAGTTGGGGCACATTCAATAAAAGACATGAGAAAATATTATTTCATAGATCTAGCCTTGCATAAAAGATTTATTGCAGGATAAATGTTTTTAATGGGACTGGCTTACGTTGTGGATATAACAAAAACAATTAGCTGTGTGGCCAATAAAATGTTCAAGTAAACCAATATCCCAAGGAACGAAGCTCCAAACAATGCTGCAAGATTTCAGACCTCCTTCAGAGCTTGGTGGGCTGTGGGGGAGGATTGGGCTAAAATTACTTGACAGCATTTCACGATGAGATTTGTGCCCAGAGTCCACAGAATAATCCTCCTCCACCTCCCTCCGCCCTGTCACCACTACTCTTTAGGCTGTTGGCAGATTCATCTGTGCTTGACCTAGTTAATGCCTCTGGAGGGATGGAGGAGTAAACACACATGCAACTGTTCCTCCCCAGAAAACCTAGAATTTTCCACACTTAACACTTGCTGTTTATAAAACCAGGTTTGTACGGGACTTTCTGCATGTAATCTTGTACGTATAATGGGAGAATTCAAATTTAGCAGCTTGATAACACTTTGACATGATATTTGAGCTGGCTGCTAGGACCTTCACAATGTCACAATTTGCTGGAATATGTTGGAGTTATTTATATCTGTTTCTCACCAAATGTCAGCAACAAATTTTTAAATTATGGTTTAAATTATTTTCAAAAGATTTTTTGTCTAATTTGATTAATCATTTTAATTTCTACTTTAAAAAAAGAACTAAACAATTGGAAAAACAGAACAAAGTGTACTGGCATTTTAAATCCTTGAGACAATTTACGTCTGTTGTTGAGCACCAAATTTCTTTGAACCAAACATTAAATGCTAAAAATCTAAGATAAATTACATTATTTTCTGTTGTGGTTGAAAATAACCTTGAAAACATACCCATGTGTTTTATTATAATCATGATAGTCAACATCTGATCTCATCCTCTTGGTAAAAGCTGTCTGAACAAAACTCAACATCTGATTTGTTAAAAAAAACCTGCCAAACCCATTGCAATGTCGAGCTAAACTAAGTAGAGCATGAATGGACAATTTTTTCTTTCCACACATTTTCCTTTCACTTCATATAGTGATATTTTTGGGCGATAATTCTTAGATGCTTAATTAGGCTGTAGTTTACTGCCAAGAGCTCTAATGTAGCTTAGCTGACAAATAGCTTGATGAGAAAAATCATTACACATTATCACTGACATCACACTGTGAGAGTGCAGGCTGCAGGGGATCGCAATTTTTGATCAACACGATTATCTGAGAAAAGAGACAATTATTTTGTCTAGACCTATTAATGTCACTCCTCATAGCAGTTTTTAGCTGTTAGCCTCTATGTGCCCAGTCGCCTATTTACACTGTTTTTGTGTCTTTCATACTGTTTTTGTTATTTTTACTTTTGTTTCTGCTTCGTATTTATCTGTCTAAATTCCCTGTGAGAATGGTGACAATAAAGAATCTTGAAAAAATGGCCTATTGTGCTCTTCAGATTATATGGTTTTGAACTGGTTTGAATATCTGACCAATGCACGTCCAAACAGAACAGATAAATTATCCTCTGATTCACTGGATGGGAATGTTTAGATAAGCTAACATTGTCCTTTTTACATTCCAACCCTGCAAGCGTACATCTGTAATCAAAGGACAGTTTCTCAAAGACAGATTCTTTTTATTGAGGTTTTTTTCTTGATCACAACTATTCTTAACAGCACTATATGTGCAAATGATCAGGCTTCAGCACCGAAAGGAGAGGAACCTGCTTATATACAAAGATTCCAAACCCAAACAACCCAGAGACAAAACTTAAAAACCCATCATTTGTAAGCCATATATTGCTTGTAAATGGGGTGTTACCCAAATTATAGATTAGAATGCGTGAATTGTTTTAAAGACAAACAACAGTTGCATTCAATTCTATTCATAAATCAAATTATTGTAAAAACTAAAATAGACATGTTATTATTTTTTGTTCTAGAGAAGATTTCATCCATATCTTCTTAGAAGCTGGTAATTCTCTAGATATAAGCAGTCAAACTTTAGAAAAGTTGTTTGGACATGTTGGTGAATGCTCAATTCCCATTCTTGTACACACCATGCATAAAACGTTTATGCCCTAATTTAGCATAAGGCATGCTAAATAATTTTGGTAGCTCTTCATATAAGTTAAAAAAGTGCTTTTAAATTAGCTAGCCAGCTTCCCTGGGAGCTTAAATTTTTTTTTTATCTCCTGCTTGATGTTGAATGTGCGGAGTGTAAGAGCTCATCTCTGTGGTAATGCTACATGGTCAAAAAAGAAATTCAGAACCAGATAACATGTAGGCTTTGACTTATTTCAGAAATACGTACACCTTCTATTCTCAGTCCCAACTTTGTGGCATGAATTTCACTGGGTAGTATTCAGCAGTTAATGAAGCTGTGGATAAGCTGTTTGCATTAAAAAAAAAAAAAAAAACTTGACAAATTAGTAGGTTCGAGTTCAGATTTTAAAACAGACCAATGACTGTATATAAAGAATTCTATTAACTTACTGTTACATCATACAGATACATAGTGTGTCTGATCAGTCTTCAACTTACCACTTTATTTGCCAGAGCTGTGGAATGATTTGATAAGAAATAAAGTTAAATGGATAAAATGTGTGTGGAGAAATATGATGAGTTGGAAATAAAGGCATTAACAGCAATTATCATCCAAGAGTTTTCATCACGACTGAAACAAAATATGGATTGACATTTATTTCTCTGGATCAAGCAGTTTATTAGTAGATAAAAAGTTTTATTTCCATTTCAAAAAGTTATTCTAAAATTGCATGACAGTCATCTTCTTATCACTGAGTTTCTGTTTAAATATCGACCTTACGAAATGTCTCTCTTTAGCATATTTTGCATCATGATGCTCAGTTTCCACACACACAAAAACACACACATCCTCGTAAATCTGCATTCCAGATTTTTATTCATCGTAATATTCCAATAAAGTTACATCTGAAATCTGTCCTCAAAACCAAAAAATGAAATCAAATTTTATTACCTGCCAATATGCAGGTAATAAAATCTTCATAATAATGAAGAATGAGGCAGCTCCAGGGTGTACTGCAAATGTTTTCACAAGCTGATGTGACTCAGTGAGATTCTCAAATAAAGTTCATGTTGCATCAGGGTTAAAAGAAAAACACAAGTGAAACAGCCAGTTAAAACCACACAAGGAATTCTTGGCTAACATTCTTTTTATTGTCAATACTTGCATTCACCTCAATACAAAATACCAGATGCTCGTTCAGAAACTTGTACTGGAGTGCCTTCACTGTTCCACGTACTTCACCATCATCATGCAATTATTGCATAAGAGATTTCTTCATGTTTTGCATCCGAGAACTTTTTTTTTTTTGCAATCCTTTAAAATGGTCTTAAGCAACATTGGCAGCTTCCTGGGATATCTTTCAGTTTTTATTTGGACATTGACTCTTAACTCATCTCTAGTACAGCACTTGTACTCCTCCACATGACTGTTAAAGAAAGAAAGAAACAGTAGAGATATGAGTTTGTGTTGAGGATGTAGTATTAATAAGACCTGAAACCTTCCTCGTAGAAGTTAATGAATGTTACAGTGTTTCTGCTGCACAGCAGGATGATGATCAATATTGATTTGGGCTGCAAACCAGTGGGCCGTTTCTTCAGTGGAAGGAAGCTCAACAGGTTTTTTTTCTCTTCGCTGGTGTTGGGTTGAACCAGAAAGATATGAAGTGCAAAATGATCTAATACTCATCACAGAAGGAATTAGAAATGAAGTCAATAAAAAAGTCATGGGGTTAAAAACAAGAATAGTATCCTGTACATAAAGTGATAGGAGCTTTGTGTGTGTGTGAATCACAAAGTTGGGGGCGGGAGGAGTAAGAGTGTATCACGTGTACACCAGAAAAAGCACCAAGCTGCAGAGAGGAAGTCTACAGACACAAAAGCAGTAGCGAGACAGACCCTTCAGTCTCTTGGGTCAGTCATGCCCCTTCTTGGAGTATTTTCTGTTGAAGACACCTTTCAGTTATTGTCCTCCCACTCACTTTTCAAACCTGTTTTCTGTCAGACTTTGCTCTGACTCCATATCTCACTCGAGATTTTTTGTGGGCAACTTTCGCTTTTTATTCATACACCTCAAATCCAGCAGTTACGCTCCCTTTTTTCCCATAAAGAATTTATATTCACACAGAAAAAATAACCATGTCTACTTTGAATAGAGATGCATTGCAGTAGGTGGTACGGTTATCATGTACCAGGGCATGCTGGTGTTTCTGATTTAAAGTAAGTGAAAAAAATAGGTTGATTCTTTTTATGTCTCCCTTACTTTTGATGCGGCTCATCTTCAGAGGAAAAAAGAAGCTGGAGAAATGCCAGGTACTTTTGGACTTTAAAGGTTGGGATGACATCCAATCTAAGAAGATGCTGTCCTAATATGGACCTTGCGCTATTATGCAAGCATAATTCTGCAACAGAAGTATAAAAAGTAATAAAAAAAAATACAGAAAGCTCACATTGAAGCATTTCGGCTCCTATTGGAGAGGAAAGCAGAAACCTCACACCTGGGGCAGGGCCAAGGACACGTGTTGGCCGCTAACAACCCCCGCTATTAAAGATTTGTTCTCACAGGAAATTTCTGAGGTCAGATTCTAACCACACTGTAAATGTAACTCTGGATAAGTGACTAATACATGTCTGTGACCTGACTGAATGTAAAACATTTCGAGTTGAGATAATCTGATATTTTAGTAGCTGGGTTAAAAATATTGTGACTCTGCCAGTTTACAAAACTGGTAAAAACCCATGACCTTGAACAATTTAAAGAAAAAAATACATCAGTAGAAGAAGATGATAAAATACTCTCACTTTGTAAGTGTAATAACATTTTTCTTCAGTTTTAGGACTTCGATTTATATTCCAAAATACGTTTAAAGTACGACCAAAATTTCCAACAAAACAAATCTGTCAAAAGTAGCATAAAATTTTAGTAGTGCAGAGCTAATTAATTAGTCAGGTTGTTATTTTTGATCAAACCTGAGTTGCCAGCTCTTCAACAAATTGGCCACACCAATTAATCTAATTTATACGGTCAAACTCTAACTGTTAGCTTGACTAATTTGATGGGTGACAATAGGGTTGCTTTTTTGTCAAGAAAAAATATGTTTGCCAACTGAGGCAGTTTGAAGGCTAGCAGTCATGAGAAACTTTGACATGAGCATCCAGATATTGAGTTCTCCTCAATTTAGACTTAATATAGAACTGCCAAAAAATCAACTATTCATACAATCTTAAAGTCAAATGTTAACAAATGTAGATACGTGTAATTTTTTTTTTAAAAACTACCAAACCTCTGATTTTTTTTTTCTTCTGGGATTAATAAATGACTTTCTATGGTATTTTTTTTTTCACCAACTACTAGCACGAGCAATATCAATCTGCCCGATGGGATTTTTAAAAAGATGTTTAAAACACCACCCAATATCACAATTGCGAAAAGTCAGTCACTGATTATGAAAAAAAAAAAAAAACAATGATTAAAAACTTGTGCATTGGCTCAAATTTCCAAAGCACTGTTGGTGTTTGTGCAACAAAAGGTTATCTTGTGTTGCCTAAACTTACCCTAACACAAACCCCATCTGTTGTAACAAGTACTTATATTTAGTCATGAATAAACACGTCATATTACTTGCTTTCAGGAGGGTACATTTACATAATGAGACTGCTAAATCCCAAACCCACAACATGTCAGTGTTTTCCTGACCTGCACGTCACTTTGCATAGAAAAGTCCCCCCATGTGAATGAATGTCGGTGTTCTTCATGTTAAAACATTAAAAGTTCAGGTGTACAATTTTGAAACGTCTTCACAATTGAAAGTGAAATCAGTAAAAAAAGTTCAGGCTGATTGAGTTTTATCAGATTGAAAATGACTATTGGATGAAAGTCAAAACATCTTGAATGTAAAATACTCTGTCCAGGAGACAAGCCTTTTTTCTACAATGGATCACTCCTGGATGAATGAGGGATTGCACGGACATCAGGCTCATTTCTAAAAAAATGCACGGAAGAAGAATGATCACCGGATCCTCTCTAAGTGAAGCTGGACGCTTGCCTGCAAAGAAATTATCAGCCCATATTACATCACTTGTAGATGGGATCTCACACTAAAGCACCAACGTGACGATCCCATAAAAGTGGTAGCAGAGGGAGCGTGGGTAGTTCTGCTTTGGACATGAATTTAGCTTCCAGCCTGCTGTCAACCATCTCATCAGCTCTCCATGGGGGACCCTCAAATAAAGACATGGTAAACCTATCAAGATGTCTTGTGTCACATGTGTAATGACAACTCAATTACCTCCTGTCTTAATGCCACATGAGGACAGATAGACTCTTTTCCAGTAGCTATAAACAGCTATGTGAAAAAGTATCAGTGCTTTTTTTTTTCACCTCATATAAAATCCCTTATGTAACCTTAACCTTCACATTAAGATTTCATTAAATGGCTGCTACAAACTGAAACCCTTACATCATCTGGAATCACCACCAACACAATTTGCTGATGGCAACTATAATATGTAATCATTCCAACTCAGAAGACAAGCCTGTTTCTTTGTGGAGGGTACTGGCTCGCGTTTCAGCCTTGTGCAGGAATTATTCAATGTGCTGCAAAGGCAATGCTTGTGGTAAGCTCACAGTCCTCTGCATCGTGCATTAGACCTCCTCATCTGTGTGTGGAGAGCGCAGGCTGGAGCACTTACATAACCTAGTTAAAATATACCCCAGTCACATGTAACATTCAGCCCTGCAGATAGATATCCCACTGTCGCTTGAGCCTCCCTGGCAGCCATTCAGACATTGGATTGTGTATAAACACACACACACACTTACAGTCATAAGAGATTTGACAGGGAGTTGCTGCCAGACATTCCCAACTGCTTGCATGTGAACTGTCTGTGTGGAAAATGGTCAGGCAGCTTTCTCACTGGATGGATCACATGTGACTGAGTGGAGTTGGACTGGGAAAAGGTGCAAAGGAAGAGGGGAGGGTACGTGACAGGGTGCTTGAAGCCCAACCCATAAAAGTCACAAAAATATAACCAGTATCACTTCTACCTCCTAATGCATAACATGGAACATTAACTCAAAATATGATTGGCTGCACACACAGCCGACACGCCCCCAATCTGTACACACACAGACGCACACGCAGGCGTTGCTGCTGAAGCGTGCCCACACTGCATGCAGTCACATTTCTGCAGTGTGGGTGGGGTTAACTTGCAGAACCAGCATTTACTTTGAGGTATGACTTCTCTGGAAGAGAAATCAAGAAACATGTGGAGGATGTGTGTGGTTTTTCTTTTCCCTAATCAGGCTTAACAAAAATTTCAGAGCAAACAAACAAGGAGTTTTCCTCATTTAGATCCAAAACTACAGGGATGTTTTATTCCCTCCCTGTCACATCTGTAGAAATCTTTAAAAAAGCCGTAATTGTTCTGGACAGAAAACTCTAAGTTAGAGAGCTGTGTTTCAACTTGAGGTTTCAATCCTTTTATAAGCAGACCTGCTTTATGTCCACAGAGATGAGGTGCCTTGAAACAGCTGGTCACAGGCTTTGTGAATGTTACACAGGAATTATGTAATCCTGTTATTGCGATGCTATAAATCGCTTCAAGGGTGAAATATTCTGTAGCAACAACTGTGCACAGTTTGTAGCTCTCTTCATAGTCTGATCCATGGTATGCATTAACATAGTTATGAACGTTTCGTTTAGTTCCCTTCTGAGAGTGAAACCAGAGTCGGGGTGACACTTCTGCTTATTGGTGATGAGCAAACATAGTGAGGAATGATGGTACAAGCCTTCATGATGGTGTTTCATTGTAGAAACACACTGCAAATACGCACATACTTTTTGGTACACATCACTGAAAGGTAAAGTCAGGCTGCCTGATAACACATGGCCCAGAGCCAGGGTACACTGAGCTGAGTCATATGCACAAACTGTAGCTGTAAGTAAGACAAGACGCTAGCAAACATGTGCCTCTTCCAGTTGCACCCAAACACGTTCACATATACTCCCATATCCCCTTGCAACACACTCACAGGTAAGAACACTCACACTGCACAGTACTAATAAAATACAGGTCACCCCAGGCCATCAGCAAGCACCACTGGAAATAAGAACCAGACTTTTCAGTACTGTAAATCACACTTGTGTCGGTTGAAATCTAAAAAAAAACAACCTCACGTGTTTTCTAACCTTATTTCTCTTAGCAGAGTAGGGTGTGGCCAGAACGTCTCCCCGACTACCCACACACACGCTATAAGTTTAGGCGAGGATAGATGTTTGGAGTATGCCCTGTAATAAAGTGGGTGTGAGTCTGATTGGGCTTTTATATTCTTATGAATGAGAGTTGAAGACAGTATCCGTGGGATACAGACTTAGTCTGCCTCACTGGCAAATTGAAGATCTCAGCGCTGCTATGTGTTGTGTGACTCATCTCGCATCCTGACAGAAGAACGTACAGAAAAAGGAGATGCCAATGTGAAGAGGCTGCAAATTGCAGCTGTTGTTCTTTATGCAAATATATAACTGGGAAAAAACCTAAACAAAGTGGGATTACTGTTCATATCTAACCACATTCTTGGAGATTACACTGAAGTCACCCGGACGATACATTATTAATACAGATAACTCTTGAATCATGAAAGCATAATAGGCTGTTAAGTTATGTCAACACATTTTTTCTTTGCGTTTATGGTGTGTGTGCAGCTAAAACACTTTGATCCTAAAGCAAATGTGTCTGTTTCCTGCACTTTGAAGTGGAAGTGATGTATTTCACGGTGACGTGAGGGGCTTATGGACAACAAAGGAAAATAAGAATTAGCTAGGAAGCCGTAGGAAGCTCTGTCGTCTCAAAGTCTGGGGTCAAAAGAGGACTGTAGCCAGGTGAAAAGAATGACAGTTGACTGTTTATGGGATGGCTTAAAGATTGCTGTAGCTTACAGGACAATTACGATTCAACATGAGTGTCAGACCGTGCCAGCAGCTGTGTCATCTCGACCAGCTTTTATAGGTGCTCTGCTGTGTGTAGAGTGCATTCTTCACAGCAGGATGTGATTAAAAGCACAGCAGTACAGAGTAAACCTCCCGTTTGAATTCAGGACAGCTGGTGCCCTTGTCCTGCTTCCTTCTTATTTTGACAGCAATACATAAAACAAATGTATTCGCATACACTCCCTCATAATGACTTAGCCACAAATCACTCGTGGAATCTAATTGCCATGGTACAATCTCATTACAGAAAGTACCGAATACAGTCCAAGAGGTCATTTTATGCATTTTAACTCAAAGAAATTGGCAATGAGTTGTCTGGGAAGCAGTGTCCTAGAGTCTGCAAATATTTTTCCTTCAAAAGCATAGATTATCAGATAAACTATGAGGAGAAGTATGTTGTCCTGAATCTTGTTCATCTGGATTTTTGGTTAACACAAATGAGGAAAGAAGGTTGATTGTGCTTTTAGAGAGGGTGTCTCCCGAGCACACGTGATCCTGCATGCTATGGGAAGGTTTGTGACTCACTGGCTTCAGCTCAATACTCGTCTGGCCCCCGACAGAAAGCACTCGTTCTAATCCCACCCTCTTCGCCAAACAGGGGTCCTGTTAGTCATGAATGGAGTCACTATGCCTCAATGTTTTTTAAAAATATGTGTTGAAGCATGCAGTGAATGCCAATGACATCTTTGAAAATAGTCTTTAGTTTGTTAAAATACAAAAGTTAGTTTTTCTATGTGAAGAATTTAACAGAAGAATATATGTATCAGTGAACATCCATTAGGAATTTTATTTTTTGTTTGGGCCTTGTTGCTTGAAAATCATAGCTTGGACGTTTGACTAAATTCCTAACCAAAGATGTTCTTGGAGAGTTTTAAATTCCTGGAAAGGGCAAAAAAAAACCTTGTTGAGTGCTTTACTTGTTCTATGTGAATAAAACACCCAGAAACATAAAAACACCATAGACAATAGCATGTTTTTGTATAAATAAAAACCTCAAAAAATCAGATTATCTTTGAGTAAAAACCTTATTTTCCTCATGATTGTTAGAGAATACACTTAGGGATCAAGGTGTAGCTTTGTGTTTTGACATGTCACAAGTTCATCTTAAGCAGTTAAACACACATTTCTGTTATCTTTTGCTTAAAAATTCCTTGTACAATCAGTGAAATGTGAAACCATTGTTATTAAAGCTGAGTGCAGGAGTGTGACGGATTGTTGAGGAAGTACAGAAATGTGTGCAGAGTTTTTATTTGTTCTGGACCTCCACTGAATATGAGAGATAAGGAAACGTACACACTAATCATTACTGATTATCACACTTCAATACAAAACACTCTGCAACCCTGTTAAGTAACTTAATTGTTATATAATTCTGAACTTCTCACATGTATTTTTCTAGCAAATAAAACTAACTTTGTTTTTGTTTTGTTTTTTTTGCTGTAGGCTACATTTTTCCTCATGATTAGTTATCATATTCAGTTTGATGCAATATTATTAAATTAGTTTAAAAATGATGATGCATTAAATAAACAACGTAAATGGGAGTTTTTCTTTACCTAACAGTGGCTACTACTGATAATCTAATGAGAAAACCCTGACAGATCATTAAGATTAAGATTTATTCTTTAGAAATTCAGCAACTTTTTTCACATACAGCATCTTTTTTTATGTTGCATTTTTTGCTCAAATTGCCATGAGTGCCCATGAGCAAAAATGACTAATGATAACTCATTCTGATGACAGGATTTTCACAGATCTGCTCAGTTTACTGACAGACATCATCATCCAGATGTTAATGTCTGCAGACTGACCAGGTCCAGCCCTAGATTGACTTTTCACCCAGCTGCTGAAATGAAACCAATCCGCGTGTCCACGTGTTTGTCTCATTTACATCTCATTTGCATATGTAAACCGCTCCCTCCTATTGCTCTGCTGCTGCACTGAAACAAGATTCTGATTGGTCTGTGGTGATAAACTGCCTTACCAATAGGAGAGCCAGGATTGGTTAGACCCGCCCTCCCAGACACGTTGCCTTGGGAGAAGCAACACGGGCCGATCGCTGGCTGTGTGGCTCACCGCGCACACGTCGCACGTCCTGCACATCAGCTGCTCTCTGGACGATAGTCCTGTTGGATTTACCGTTGAACAAAGGCTCAAACCAAGCCATCTCATCTCCGGGAAGGTACGTACCTCTATTCGTCTCCTTCACATTTATAACAACTGCATGTGAGATTAAAGATCAAATTATTTTTTAGAAAATCCACCTAAAGGAATTTAATGGAGGTGATGATCGCGAGATATTTCTATTCTAATTGAATGTTTTAGCAGGTGGATTATGTAATTTTAAGATCTATATATATGTGTGTGTGTGTAGTTTTATGTAATCCACCAGCAGATGCTAATACATTTACTGTGAGCGATCAGGAAGTCTTTTGTGTCTCTTGTTCATCTGATCTGATCATCCTCTGTCTCTTTTCTCGATAAGGATGTTAGATCAATAGCTGATGGGAATATTTCCGAGTTATTTTTAAGCTCTTGTGTTGTTAAATTGAAGGGATCATCTCTATCTATTTTCCCTATCTACACAGGTAAAAGGAGATCTATAGATTTTTATCATCCAATCACATCCGATCTGATTGAATTTTTATTTTAAAAATATTTCTACTGATTGAAGATTAATTATAAATGATTTTATTTGTAAAGAGATTTGTAAAGAGATCTGCAATCATGTGGGATGTTGAAGTGGATTGAAAAGGCCTGAGTTTAAATCTTGGATCAAATATTTTCTAATTCAATCTTTAATTATTATTAATCATCTTATCTAAAAGTAAATTTGTGAAGAAAAGTTTGACAAATAGTCTTAAACATCACACTTTTATTTATCGAAGATGATAAATGTATCTTTTTATGACTTGCTAGAACAATTTCAATGCCTGACTAGTTCTCCTAACAAATCTGGTGAATAAACACTTTCTCCAGATAAAACTGTTTAAAAAAAAATAGTATACATTTTTTGGGGTTCTATAAATCAACAAATCTCAGCTCCACCCTCTTCTTTTTATAATACAGTCATCCTGAAAACAAAGAACCGGGGAGAAATTACTTCTTCTACCCATAAATTGCACAGGAAAGCGTAGACATGCAAGATTTTAACTATTTCGAGACCAAAAATAGTCTGTGTGCCAAAAAATACATCTCGTTCTCCACAAAAAGGAAACACGTTGAAGCTCCCAGGCCACACCAGACCTCTAGAAGAACATCTGATTCTGTTATTCATGATTGAGAATTCCCTTTGATTGAGAAGAAATCACACTCTTATTTCTTTTGTTTGTTTTTACCTCATATCATCTTGTGATGATGGAGGTTTCTAGTCCGATGAGGCAGTGGTCGCCGTGATGGCAGACCCTTGTACCTTTTAAATAAACAAACGAACAATGCTTATGAATGAACGTGAGAGGGGGATAAAGGGTGACAAACCAGCCATGAGACAAATTATCAGGGCTGGATTTTGTAAGATATAGTTTTTCTCTTGATCAGGGCCGTTAAAGATCATGTTTTTAGCCTTTGATAGCGGGTTTTTTTTCTGGCTCAGGTGCTACATCTGTTAAACAAACGGGTCATTGTGGTTTCAACAACTGTGGTCTGTCTGCCACCATCTGCTCAGTGTGATCTGGTGCTACTTGCTGTCCTTTTTTATGGTTGTCTAGTTGAGGATGCGGTGGTATTTTTTTTAGCTTGATTCAAAAGTACGGGAATGGGTTATTTTACCACCAAGCTGTATTTGTCTGGATTTTATCTCTTTGTGTCTTTGATTTGTTTTTCACTGTGGTACTAAAACAATTTTCTCTCCACCAGGACAGTGATGAGAAATTAGAGCCTACAGTTGAGGATGTCTGCTACAGATTCGGACAACTCTATTGACTGGCTGGCTAGTGATAATGAGGAAAACAACAGTGAGCAAGAGTCTGACGGCGCTTCTAAACCCGGTCAGACGGAGGCTTCCTCTAGCTCTCTTCCACACCTGGGCTCATCTAACATTAGTTGCTGCCGTAACCGCAAGTTAGAGGAGGGCGACAGTAACTGGAGCGAGGTCATGGGGGTCTCCAGCCGGGGATTTCCCGACTGTGCCGAGAATTGGGACAGAGGCTTGACGACTGGACTGTGTAAAACCCAGCAAGGTGGAAAAGTGAATGGCAAAAACTCTCAACTACTGAAGAGACCTTACAGTTCTGCAGATGAACAATGCAGAGAACGGCAGCTCATTTCCAACACATCAGAGAAAGATTGGATTTTTAGCAGAAAGGTGAGCATTGATTGAGCGTGTCAGCAAAACTCAGATGTACCCTATTACTCAAATCGACCCTGCTGCTGATTTTACACAAATTACAAGAAAAGATGACTGTCTTTTTATCTATTGAAGGAATATTTGTCATGTTTTTCTGAGGAAAACGAGTCATTTCATCATTAGGCAAGCATCACCAGATAGCTATCTGAGTCATGTGGATTGATAGGAAAAGAAGTAACAGTTCAAGTTGGGATAATGTTGCAATTGTAAAAAGTATCCGTGCTTGTTTATCACCTGCCAACAAATCAATCTTTTATCATTTCCAGTGCATGGAGCTACAATGCTACATTCATCCCTTGTCATCAATCTTAAATGGCCTTCGTTCAGGGAGATACAAAGAAAGTAAGTCAATCACTTCATATAACTTGTTTTCTTGTGTGTCTATCCAATAAAAGTTTGGGTTTTGGTCGTCTGAATTGTAATGAGTTCACGTTTGAAACCTGCTGTTTGATAACCGACTGTGAATCAAACCCTAGTTCTTTGAAGTCAGATATTAGATGCCACTCCATTTACACCACTCTTGTTTCTTTGTCTAAGAAAAAATAGCTTAGATTGAATGAACAGTGTGTCAGTCTTTGTAAAATACGTGAGGTGTCTGATTCACGCGTTGCTCTGGGACAATTGACTAACCACAGCCATTCCCTTAGGACCCTTTGTAATCAAGCTCACTTTGGGTTAAGGTTCACTGAAGAGCTTTACCATTTTAGGAGACAATAACGTATTTGGAAAATTTGTTTTAAACTCATTCGAGTTCTTGATAAAACTTGGCTGTAGGAAGTGAAAAATGCAACACCAGACTTCTTAGCCAAGCATCTGTTGTTTGTTGGGTATTATATGGGGCTCTAGAAGATACCACCATGCCCAAAGAAGCTTTGAAACTGCTTGATTTGGGATCTTGGTTGTACCTAAGCCTTGTGTGACCCTACACTTCCTGGCCGCAGAGGCAGGGAGTCTGTTCCTTAGCACAAACATTTCGCACAGACCCATCTGCTGAACAGACACAGCCCTGCTGTCGACTCAGTTCATCAGGCTCATGCTGCAGCTTTCTTCTTTTCCAGGACTCAGCAGTTTCCAGGAGAGTGTGGCCATGGACAGGATTCAGAGGATCATGGGTGTCCTGCAGAACCCCTTCATGGGGTAAGTTTGACCTAGATAAGCAATATACAGCAATGCCTTTGAGTATTCCCTTAGTGCCTGTGCGTGTTATTGTAGATACGCTTCATCTCACACCTTATTTAATGAGGTTTCAAACCTGGATTTTAATCTCAAATAAAATCCATTTGTTAGCATAGAAATGTAGTTTTTCTGGCTAAGCGGTCTCCGTTATGTCTTTGACACATGGCTCACAGCAGGTGACTACTACCCCCACACATTCAGAATAAATTTACTGCAGGAACGCCTTGGTCACATTTTAGCATCTCGTTAAAAATGTATCAGGCTCCTCTGTGGGAGAAGCACACTCGTGTCTGCTTGATTAGCTGTCCACTAGCCAGACAGTGTAATGGAGTATGATCTCCCTTTAAAGGAGAGAGTCTCAGTCCCAGTAATACGATGATCTTAAATATGTTGTAGGTACACATTATAAAATTGAACCTAGCTGCTTGATTTTTTTAAATTGATATATTTATTAATAATTGTATCCAAATTTGTTCGCTTGAAAGAAAAGAAAACTCAGATCGGAATCATGTAGGATAGATTTCACCTTCATTTTAGTGAAGAAATACTAATGTCTCAGAAAATTAAGCTGCATTCTGTATACGTGTAGAATGTCTGCCTATGTTGGGCCACACTGCCGAAGCTTTGCATCAAGGTATACTGCTGAGTCTGGCACAGACTAATTGATGCCTTCTCTCACCAGCTGCCACCTTCATATGAGAGACAAAGAGTGGGTGTGGCAGCCTCCCACGGATAGTCGGGGCACAGGGTGGAAGGTGGACTTAAGCCCCTCCCTCTGTGGCTCCCCGGTGCCTGCTCTGTGTTGCCAGCTGGCAGCCCCTGCGGCAGCACAATTGTAGATAGGATCAAAGTGACTTTTTTAGCACTCACTGTTGCAGATAATCTTTCACATAAATTTTACATGCTCTGAATGGAATATGGCAAGAAGGAACTGGTCATATGACACATGCTATATAATCCCTACTCACCATCTGGGTTTGTCAGGTACATGAGCAAGTCTGCCGATGCCCTCCTGCAGCGGCATCGCTGAGTTTATTTTCACAATGACGCTGTTCGGTACCTTTGTGGCTTTGGTGTTTATATTTAGACACGAGCAGCGCTATTCTACGTCAAGCCACGTGTGAGCTCTAACCATGTGAGAAATGTACTCAAGACACCACAACCGCCCCCTACTTTTTCTACACACACACAGACACACACACACTGTAGAGCGTTTACAGTATAAATGTTTCTACTCACTTTTTGAAACTGCATATTTCTTCTCTGTACATGATGAAAAGCTTGTTAGAAAATTCTTTAGACACATGTGTAAATGCATTTTGTTTTTTTCTTTTAGGGAGAAGTATATTGATATCATTCTAAAAATGGAGAAAATGTTGAAGAGCTGGTTTCCTAATGTAAAACCTCAAGACCGAGAGACAGTCACCCAGACAGAGGAAGCCATTGCAAGCAAGAGGCTTAAGGTAAACTTATAAAATAGGAGGACTGTTGTGTAACAGCTCCTCGGTTAGCCTTGAGCTCCTGCCAACAGCATATGGTGACGACGCATTGAAAGAGCGCCTGAAATACACATTATTATTTAATCGCAGGCGTGGGACAGGGGACGGAGGATTAAAATCTATTTTTACTGCAGCATTACTGCTGTCTCAGGTTCCCTGAGAACAATGGTAGAGAAGAAAAGGTAATTTTGGATTAGTGTCCCTTTCAGGATAAGAAAGGTCAAAACTGTCTTTAGGAACATTCCATGACATTTAATTGGTCTGGATTTATTTCCTGAGACTAATCCTGACACACCCTCACAAAAATAGGAGCATCGTGTTCAATTTAAGTCCCCATGAAGAAGCTACGTCATCATTGTGTAACTTCTCATGTTTCTTTGTCGCCAAATCTATAACGTGAAAAGATAGGATATTGGATCTAAACTGGGCTTGTTCCTTCCCTATCTTGGTAGCTAGTTAGTCACGTTGCTCTCAGTCTACCTACCTGGCCACATAGTTATCTGTAAACGAGTGATTGTTATGTTAGCAAAATAAACCTGTTCCATTACTCATGGCTCTTCAAAACTAAGTTACTCAAACATTTTTTTAAATGTTCGTTAGCATTTATTTATGATTAGATTCAACTCTAATAGAAGGTTGTTCATTCTACACGTGGACAAAATTTCAAAGTTGTTTTTGCTTAACAGGAATTAATGTGACGCTTTTAATCTTCTTATGTAGATTAGGTGTTGAGTAAATGTCTTTTATTAAATTTCCGTTAACAAGGTTGTAAATAGCACAAAGATGCTTTATGGACACATGTAGTAAACAGAGAGCTCTGCTACCCAGTTGAAAATTTAGTTTGACAAGGTGTTGGCAAGACACATTGAACAGTAGTCTATTCACATGGGGTTGTTTTGGAAACTTTTTTTTTTTTTTTTTAACCAGTCTGGGATTTTCTCAAATGTAAGATATACCCCGTGAAGTGGAATTTTAACTTAATAAACAACATAATTTTTACACACTAACAGGTTTGGTTTTTGTAGTGTGATCTATTTTACTAAACCATCATAGTGCAGGGAAGTTGTAGATTTTATTCAAATATTGATGTCCTTAGGTTACAAAAAAAATGTCTGAAAGACAATTTTTTTATCCCTTGAGTTGTCAAACCGAATAGATCGAGTCGTTACATAATACCATCTTACTGATGGCATTAAGTAGAAGAGATGCTTCTGGCAGCTTTTTTCCCACAAGAAGGGTTTTCTTTGTCTGCTTTTCACTGGATGCATAACGTCACCATGCAGAACAAAAAACTGCCCCACTGCTTCATGGGAACTTAATTGGACATTTCCGATCTCTTTCGAAGACGGTGGAAACATAAAAGTGCATTATGTCTTAGAACGCAGTCGGAATAGGCAAAAAATCAAGAATTATCTGCGTGACCTGTAGTTGAGAGGAGGAAGAAAGAATTATTATGTAATAACGTAAATAAAAAACTTGGCATTTGAAGTCAACAGATCAAAATATCTTTACCTTAAAAAGGAAATGATAAGATTATGAGTGAGAAGGAGGTTAACAAATGATTCAATATTAAAAAGTTTGGGCTTTTTTTTAAAAGTATTTTTATGAGGATTTCTTAGAGGCAAGATAGTTTTCTGTATCCATCTATCATTAGATTGTAGAAGTAGTATCATGTGGTAGTATCATCTCTGGCTAATTCTTTCTTCTGTTTATATTTGCACAGTGTTAAATAGCTAAAAATGACTCCCTACATTGATCGTTATTTTTCCATTTCTTTCAACAGCTATCTCCAGTTAGAACCTCTGTTTCATCAAGCCCTGCCACCGTCAGTGATTCCCCAGCCAGCAAGGCCCTGAGAGTCACTGATTTAACCCCACCTGGAGCCTACTCCGCCAATAACCTGAAGTGGCTCCACACGTCGCCCATCTGCTCCCCCACTGCAGAGCAGGCCCAGGCTGGTCCCAGGCATCTGCTGACCCCAAAAGACAGAGACCTAACGCAGGACAGTGCTGTCTCGTCCACCACAGACAGTCACACTCACACAGACTCTGTCCCCAGAGGCCCTCCACCAGGCAAAATCAATGCACCCTGCCTGGAGAGGCTCCTTAAATCTACAGACAGCATCATCACACACAAGGGAACTGGGGGTTTCATGAACAGCAGCTGGTCCTAGTCCAAAAAGAGGGCTGTGTGTCCAGCTGCATCTGGCGCACAGCCTCGTTCAGCCGCGCCTTGTCCACCCTGCCGGGAGCCAGTCAGCTCGCTTAGCTCATTCCAGCCTTCAGGAGAGATGGGAGCGTTTAAAAGGGATGTCACCGATTCCTCCTCTGTGTGGCAAGTGTTGACAAACACGTTGTCCTCTCCGAGTGGCAACAAGCCCTCTCTGACATGACAAGTATCTGCTTTTGTACCGTTTTGTTATCGTTTCCCTTTTTTTTGTTCAGTTGTACACTTGAATTATCTCTGTAAGAGTCAAAAGGATACATTTCACATGACCAGAAACCAGGTTATATGTACATCACAGAACTGCCTCCAATGGCTTCAGGTTTGTAAAACTGGAATAATGGCTGAAAGGGAGAGACATACAGTGGACATTAGAGATGGAAAGATATCTGAACATGTCAAAGCTCTTACATGTTGTACTAACAACTGGATAAATTGTGAAGAAGGCCTCCCTTTCTATAACTCCACTCTTACGTTTATTAATGTGACTGTTACTCATTTCTGTTCTTTATTAATAAGTCTTTTGGTACAACTGTTCTACCTCAGTGAGCAGCATGTCATGGTTAGTGAGTAGGAATGTGAACACTATGCTCAGAGTCTGGACCAGTGAGCCAAACAGCCACCGACACGGAGGTGTGCCGTACAAACAGAGGATGCTCTCTCCGTGGGGATGCTCTTGCGACCTGACTGGTGCCATTGTAAAGAATGTCAACTGCAGATTTGTTTTTTCTTTAGTCTCCCAGTAGAAGGCAAACAGTGCCTGTAACGTCAAGCTGTGCCTGTAAGCTGGTTTAATAAAGAGAGAGAAGCATTTGGAGTACCTGCTCCTCTGTGGGATGTACAAATCAGGAATTTCACTCTCCTGACATTTTTCTGTATTGAGTAAGTTATTCAAATTTGCCAACTACTTTTTGTGGTGGATTAGAGCGATTGCTATTTTATTTTGCCACAGAGCTGAGCAGAATGCCAGACCAGCAGGGGGATGAGATGTTTGCCCATGTAAATCTTGGAGAGGTTGTCAATTTAACCCTGAAAAGTGGCCTTTATAGTGTGAAATTTTATACTTTAAAAATAAATGTGGTTATATTTGTTTCATTCAAAAACTGCTTGAAGTTGTTTTCTTGACACAAACACTCATTTTCACTGTTCATTATCCAAGAAAGTTGTTTTGCTTATTATTTCTTTAAAAACTATTTAATTCCCTCATTAAGCATCCGATTATAAAACAGACGCCACCTGACTTGTATCACAGTAGGTCCAATTATCGACTGACTCGAAGTAGATCTCTCAAAAGGAGTTTACTTCCTGAGGGGAGAATACAATTTATTGATTTTTAGAAGGGTGTCATTTTCAGCGGTTCATTTCTGCTGTGTGATGTGAAATTTCTGCTTTTACAAGGAAAAAAAAATGTACCAGCTCAGTTTGACTTCACATTTCTCGGAAAGTGCTTCTCACCGTGTGCTCACAAGCTCTGCAGGAAGTATTGACATCATTTACTTAAAATATACCTCATTAAATGGAAAATTCTCAGCAAAAGTTATTGTGACATCCTGGTCAATTTACAAATGATGACTACTGGTCCTGTCGAGTTAAAAAAAAAAAAAAAGCTGTGTCCTTTTAAACAATGTTAAAGTATCGACTAGGTTCACAGAAAATAGAAGAAAAACATTTCCTCATTTATTTTTATTTCATTTTTTCATCTTTATCTCATCATTATTCCAGATTTTTTTAAATCCTTTGAGACGTTTAGAGGTCAGACTTCATACAAAATAGTCTCAATGTTTCAAAGATGACAGAGAACATCAGACATACTGTGGAGGAAAAGAATCAGAGGAATAAAGATGGTTAAATATCTGCAAATCGGTGTAAACATTAAGACGTTAGCATTGAAGTAAAAAGCAAGATACGTGAGACAAAAGATAAAGAGATATGTGATGAATATGGTGAAATTTTGTTTTTACTATTTAATTACTATTTTATGATGCTTCATTTTGACCAACTGTTAGTAATATTCATTCAAAAGCATCTTATTAATCGTTTTTAACTCATAATTAATGTTAATTATTAACATTATTAATTCAATATACATTTATGTTCAAAAAGTTCTTTTGAAATGATAAAAGTAACAGTATGGCATTGAAAGAAAAGCACTCATTGTTTCACCACTTCAATCCAGTCTGTACAGAGTAACTAACATTGTACACTTCACTGACTCACTCTGGAACTCAGACTGAGTTTTCATGTGTGAAATAACTGATTAGAACTCTGGCAAAGACTATTTCCTTTGGCAAAAATACCTTCTCACACAGTCAGTTCCACTTTCACAATCTTTAACATGTTATTATCAGCCCTTTTGCTCTAAATTGTACTTACATGTTCACCTAGCAGCTTTTTCAGCCAGTGTTCTGATGAGAGATCATCAGGTGTTTCATGGGAAATGATCCTATTCACTTCATACGATGATCGCAATCTCCCGGTAGCCCGGTGGCTGATTTGAGGCAAGGGGCAGGGTACACCCCAAACAGGTCACCAGTCTATAGCGGGGCCACACATACAACCATACACACACATATTCATTCCTAGGGACAAGTATGTAGTGGCCAATCTACCTAACATCCATGTTTTTTTAGGGTGGGAGGAAACTGGAGCACCTGGAGCCAACCCATGCATACACGGGGAGAACATGAGAACTCCACACAGAAAGGCCAGTGTTCTAAGCCTCATCCTCACCCAGGATTCAAACCCACGACCTCTTGCTGTAAGGCCATTGTGCTACCCACTATGCTACTGTCCAGCCCTGATCTCATGGTGTCTGTGTTAAACAGTGGATTAAAGCGTATTTATTTATGTTTATCAGTATGAAATCTTGTCCTGTGATAGGTCATTTAATGTATGTAACCATAGCAACTCACTCTTCTCTGTTTTTTTGTTGCATGCTGCTGTCCATCCCTCCAAATTACTAACCCACCAAGTGGGTCAGATTTTCTACGTGTCTTTGAGACATTAAAAGAAAATTTAGGTTGTTTTTTAATGTAGAAAAATTGCAGATTCTAAATAAATCTCACATTTTCTGCAAGACATTAAAGAGGAAAATGTTCGCTTGCATTCTGGGTAAATCCTCTAAGAGGCTCATTGTCTGAAACTAAACATGTTAATATGGAAAATAAAGTGCAAAACTTTCAAAAGTGCTTATTATGACACATGGTTGCATAAGAAATTGCTGCTGATTAAGTAATTAAACCATTTAAATTTGTTTGGAGAATTGTTTTTAACATCTTTGGTTGTATGTGTGCCTTAAGATTTCTTTTGATGCAAAAATGTAAGCTTGGCATTAAAAAAAAAAAAAAAGAGTTGAAAAAACTGACTTAAAAGTGCATCTACACTGAAAAAAAATCACTAAAATCAAGTGAAAGACTTCACAGTTGAACACTGACCTCTACAGCTCAGAAGATCAACAACCTCAGCTCATCCTGTCTGATCTCAAAGAAATGTTAAAGGTCACTTTAATTTCTCAAATGATCTTTGAATGTTGATTTTTTGTTAACCTTTGATGATAATTAAATTTTATTTAATGTCAGATAATGTTTTTCTTGACACAGAGTGGGTCAAACAAAATTAAATGAAGATCTTTGTGGGAATTTAGTGATCTGAGAGGTAAATTTGTGAGGTTTTTTTTTCTTTAACTTAGTTGTGTAAATTACACTAATCACGTGTATCGCATTCCAGATTTCGAGAGTAGATTGGGTCGATTACATTCGTGCATTGTTTCAGAAATGCTTCCCCATCTCACAGGGCAAGCCTAATTGTCTGGGCTCATGTGAACAGATGACCTGATAGCATCCGTGTCTGGCCACAGCTGGCATGGATTGCCCGGAAAAGGGAAGTTGTAATGAATGATAGGAAAAGCTGCATCAACATAAAGACTATTTTTCACATAAACTGTGCCACATTGTGTAGTGATAGGCCTGCCAATGGAGAAGTTGTCCTATGTCAGGAAGTTTCACACAAAGAAGTCAGAATATAAAAGTTTTGTAGGGTGTGGATAAGAATAGAAAAAAAGGGTTCATTTAAGCAAAAGAAGACAAAAATTACAGTGAAAAATGATCAACAGTGAAATAAAAGAAAATTTGCTTTAACAAGGAATTAAAGAAGTGTAACAAATGTTGCATAATACAACTACATAAATTATGATTAAGTTCTTCTCATTTGGTTGCATTCATCTAAGTGGCACCAGATTTCATCGAATAAGCTTTCAACCTGAACAAGAAGCCCCATTGCTTTCCGCTGTTACACGCCATAAAGATAATGCTTTAGAAAATTGATTGATGTCTGAGATTTTTTTTTTGCCCCGGCCACAGTATGTGGGCATGACTACAAAGAGTAATCATTACTGGAGCCGCACAGATGAGAACCTTTTGTTGAGAGCATTCAAAGGCCAGTTGAAGAGAAGAGAGCGAGCACAGATTCAGATTTCCAGGTGCAAATGGGCACAGAAAATAATAAATAAGGTCTTATTTTCTCTGGCTACTCTCTCACTAATAATTGGATTTCGTTTGAGTGTGAAATGATAAGAGGGTTAGCTAGAAAAAAAGCTAATGGGCTGGTGCTTCACCCTGCTGTATTTTTTTATGTAGAGAATAACACGTGTGTGAATGAAGTCACTTTTTGGTATCTAACCACCCAATTAAATAGCAAAGTTAGTGGTGAACAGTAAACCACTCCAACTACAAAAAGATCTAATTGGTATATGAAGACGTTAAGGGGCAGAAAATTGCCCCATTTTGTCCACATAAACGTCTTTTTTTTTTAACCCTATAACTTGCTAGTTTAATTTTTACCACTAATATTTTACACAAAGCTTTCTATTCTAATGTTATAATAGCCAAATAGGCACCTCATTATCACAAAAAATGAAATACTGACCCACTACAAACTAAACGATTTGCACATATCAAAAAGAAAATCCAAAAATACCAGCAGTAAAATATTAGTCTGTTGATAAAGGTCCAAATGCTTAAAGCAACCAATTCTAATAGAAAAATGAGAGTGTCCTCATAGTTCTTAAACTAATAAAATTGTGAAAATCAGTGCACCCAGAACATTCTGCAACTTTCTCTGAAACCATTACACACTTTAATCCAATCTGTACAAAGCAAGAAATGGACTCATTATGTTATTATGAGCTACAAGCCATTCATTTACTCTCTCCAGTGATAATGGTCTCATTTGTCAGAGAAAAGAGCACCTTTAATTAAGAAACTTGCAAACTGAATATATTAGCCACTCAATTATCACAGGGGTAGGTTATATAAATGATGAAACAACTGTGGTGATCCATGACTGGTCCTCACCCACCAAATACCACTTGGATGAGAAAAGCTTGTCAGTCCTTGTCTTCATTACTACAAAATCTCTATAGTGATTAGAAATGAGTCTGCTGAGATCTCCTGATATTGCAGTGGGAATATCCTTGTCTCTAAAGCTAAAGGACCACTAAGTACACCAATCACCAATTCAGGAAGATGCACTCTTTGCACTCCAGTGTAGTGCAATCGATTGAGCCTTCACCAATAGATTATCCGTGGCCTGTTGAGAGAAAGAACAGCCTTTCTGTGTGGGTTTTACTGTTTAGAAAAAGGTTTTGAATGAACAGGAGATCATTATAAATTACAGAAAACAAAGAATTTGTATCATTCATAATTATGAGTCAATCATCAAAGCTGAGTAATGCTTTTCTGTGTATTACTCAGGGTCATGAACAAGTTTATTAATCCTTAGGGTTTTTTTTTTTTTACAACAGCATCCAACAGAGATGTTTTAGGCTATTTGCTTTACCTGTGACTCTCTCACCAACTTCACAACTCAGTTTATTATATAAAAATTTGCATGAACAGACTGTAAAATTATTTGTCGTTGGTATCGAAACCATCAACATGTTGCAGATAATGACTACTTCTTTGACCCGTTCAAGAGAAAGAGTAAAAATTAGCTTGATCTTTCCATTACGTGCCAAATAATAGATAAAGAAAACCTTTTAAAGACCAATTGGTACTTTGGTGAAGTACAGAAAACCTCTCAGGAAGTGCACTTTGTGACAGTCAAACTATCCGTTGATACCACAGCAGCAAGACATGAAAAGGATACAAATACTTATGTCTTTCCAAACCGGATGCCCCATGCAGGGGCTTACAAAAGCTCCAGCACATCCAGAACTGTGCTGCCCGGATCCTGATAAGGAGGCGCAAATATGACCATATCGCCACCATCCTCAAATCCCTCCACCGGCTACCTGTTAAATACAGAATTCAGTACAAGCTCTGCCACCTCACCCATCAGTGCATACACGGCACTGCACCTGTTTATCTCTAAGAACTCCTAACCCTCCACACCACTGTCCGAGACTTGCGCTCCTCCTCCTCCTCCTACTGCCTGCACCAACCAAGGACCAAATTCTCCCCTATGGGGGACAGGGCAGGGCCTTCCAGGCAGCTGCTTCACAGCTCTGGAACGCTCTTCCCGAGAGCTTGAGGGCTCCACAGAGTGTTGAGGTTTTTAAGAAAAGACTGAAGACATTTTTATTTCTAAAGGCTTTTCAACAAAGTTTTTAGTGTTGTTTTTTGTGTTGTGGTTTTATTTAATTTTGCTGTTTGTTGTTCCTTTTGGTCATTGTAGCACTTTGAGATCTCCACTGGAGATATAAAGTGCGTTACAAATAAAATTATTATTATTAATAATATATTATATTTGGTGGTATGATGAAAAACAATGTGCAAATATCCATCCAAATACAGATCAGGAAGGAAAAAAGGGTACAATTATCTTTGTAGCAAAGAGTATGAACAATGGTTGAATTAAGAGTGAGTTTCATTGAAACACAAAAAGGTCAATCAGCCAAGTGATGAGAGTTATCTTTGATCTTTTAAATAGCAGCACTTGTCAGCAGGTACAAGTGATGTGCATCACAGGAGATGAAGTTCAGTGATAAGATCAGTCACATGGAAACGTCACCCAGTGACAGCTCAACAGTACAAAGTACCTACCTTCTCCTCCTGCTGTTTCCCACTTCCATTAAGTCTCATTTCCAAGAATAAGGGTCAGGCTGTGCTCTTGCACATATGAATAATGCAAGCAGCCTCCAGGAGCCTGTTTCCAAAGAGTGATCATCACAGTAAAGTAAGCCCTAATGATCACACAGATAAAGTGAGACGCTGGCATGCTTGATTAATGTTCTCAGGTCCATCTCCAGAGATAGCTAACCTTGACTCTCAGCTCTTGTGATTGCTACAAGTCAGTGACATGCAATGAGGTTCATGTCTGGTGAGATACTGACTCCTCAAGAGTCAGATTTAAAATTGTAAGAACTGAAAAATACATCTTATTTCACCATTCATTCAACAGCATCCAACTACTGATAATGTTTTATATCCCATCAGCATTCCTCTTTCAATTACACTCACAAACCAACACAAACACATATAGAGGAACAGATTTGTCCAACAAAGAACTTTCTTTTATAGCAATGAATAGAGCACCCTTCTTGTGTTTTAAGAAATTCATCTATACTGCAAACAAATTAAGGTACAGAAATGTGTGCAGCACAACGTAATTTGACCATCGGTAAAAATTTCTGCTATTTCTCAAATGTTTTATTCTGGTGCTTTAACAAATTTTAATAAAGTTTGCCGATTAAAATGATCAGAAAAAAATCTTTAAGGACAAACATGTATTTATTAAATACTATTTGGTTTATTTAAACAAAACAAGACTTAAAACCAACTAAAAGCAATTATGGCCTTGTCCATCCAATTATCTTTCTCCAAAAAAAAAGGTTCTAAGACTAACTAGTAGCAGTCGTTCTTATTTTCTCTTAGTTTTAAGAGTCTCTGTGTCTTAATCGAGATTTTGGCACAGACAGGTTCTTTTTCGCTGAAAAAGAGAAAGAACCTGTCAGCTTGTGTGCGCCCCCTTGAGTTGAGGCAGAGTACTGCCTGCCTTTCCTGCTTACCTTTCTCTGCAGGTTATTGTGCGATCAGCAGCAATAATTGTCAAACAAACGTAAAATACGTCACATTGACTGCAGAAAGTTGGGATGTATAAAAAAATATTTCTATAAAGTTCATTCTGATTATATGCTGAGGAACAGAAACTGGCACACATCATGCCACCCAGTTTGTTTTGGATCATGCAATCAAACGTGAGGCACAGTTCGCCTCGATTTAGAGTGTTTCGATTGGAAACACTCAAAATCGGCAGTTTTTAATGAATAAATGGCAGAAATGTGTAGTCACACTCCCAATGCATTTTAAACATATAACCGTGGAAAATATTGATATTTCTAAATATACACTTTCTTTTTTCTTTGTCACGATGACAGGTGAGGCACTGACTCCCCTGATCACACGTCACTGCTACAGGTACAAAATAATAGATGAAATCTTGGAAAATACAATGGAGAATTAAATCAATGGGATCAGCAGATGTTAAAGTGATTTCTGCTTTCTAAGTTGGGAAACCCTAACACACAACACTTTAAACACTCACTTTAAACACATAAAGAAAACGGGGTTGAATAGAGAAATAACATAGCAATAACAAGAAGTGTAAAATTTGATATGTTTAACATTAAACATTTAAAAAGAACTGCACTGTCATGTAAATTGGTTAAATATTCACAACAATCTTTATTTCACATTACCTTTGATTTAAGGCTGCTTTAGGGTTTATGATCATGCATGTGCCCATATTTAATCTCGGTGTAATCCTGTTTTATTTTTTGGTTTTGTTGTTGTATTACTTTTTTAAAAGAATCTATATTTTGTGGAGTCTTTAGAACGTCTAAATTTTGGAATCTATATTTTAGTGGAGAGTTGACCTAGTAGTCCACTGGGTGGGGCTGTTGTTAAACAAAACGAACTCCTTCATTGGGAAGACGCATTTTGACAACATGTATTTCTTAGTTGGACAAATTAATCAAATCTGGGTATGAAACTAGCTGAGTGTTGCTGCTAGGTTTAGGACTGTGGCTACTGGAGTAAAATGTTGATTTGTAGAATGTAACATGTGATTTGATGTTATTATTCAATGTTTTTTTAGCAGAATATTGCAGTCCCAAAATATACATGATCTTTATGTGTGTTTTTACAGGGAAATAAAACCTTTAAAAATGATCATCACAGGCGTACCTTTTTCATTTAGATGTCAAACTTCAGCACAGTCCATCATTATTATTTTTTTTATATAAATTTAACAATCACTTCCAAGTTATTTATAGTTAATCACACTTCCAAAGACATCTTGTGGGACAGTTTCGTGTTACAGTAGCCCAGAGTCTTTTGGCGCTCCTTATTTGTCTGTGTGAACAAACCATACATCCCATCATCCCGACCTAAGTCTGATGGAATCCAGTGATCTCCCAGAACTGATCCCACCACACCAGCTGGGACTCTTGTTACATGAGATGTTTCAGACCTTACAGTAAAGACTGACTGGAGGCCATGTCACCTTACTCTCTACCAATGACAAAGCAACAAAGCTTTCAGCTCGTATATCAGTGAGACATGGCTGAAATATTGACATTCTCCACTCTGATCCATCAAGCCAGACACAGACAAGTGAATCAAGCGTGTACGAAATGCTTTTCTCATCTCCTGTTACTTCTGTAACTCATCGGTTGTCACTACATAGTGCCGAGCACTGCTAACACAGAAATAAAATGCTCTACATCATTACTGTTAACACGATTTAGACTTACTGTTGCACATTTATATGTTTGTCATGCCATTTCTGGGAAGCTGTTTTTTAAAGTTCTATTTACACAGAGGGTGATGTAACCTTCTTTGGTATTTGATTCTTAAAATGTATTTGCCTTTTTTGTAACATTATCAAATAGAATTTCAAAGAGAGTTGATGAACTTGAATGTATCATTAGAGCAAATGAAATAATTACATCACATAGTGTCAGTTTTGATCTAGCAGTAATTTACGTGATTCCGTGTTAAATTAAATAATGGGTTTCTATATGGAAAATTAAACTAGGAATGGATTAAAGATTACAGATTAGACTTGACACGCTGTAACTTTTTAAACGTTACGTTAAACCGTGGTCACAAGATTTTAACCATTTTAAACCATAGAAGGACGTAATTTGTAGAATTTAGGCCAGGGCTGCATGGTGGCACAATGGTTAGCATGATGGCCTCACAGCAAGGTCAGAGGTTTGAGTCAGAGAGAAGGGGGTGAGGCTTGAAACACTGGTATTTCTGTGTGGAATTGTTGTGAATCTGGTGTGTGGCCCTAAAACATACTGAGGACCTTTTTGGGGTGTAACCTGCCTCTCACCTGAAATCAGCCTGGATAGGCTCTGGCCCCGTCCAATACCTCATTAGGGATGACCGGTTCAGAAGACAAAATGAATTTAGACTAGTTTGGTTAAAAAAAAACAGTGCTCCTGCGGATTTTGGTACTTCCACAAGTTATTTTCTATTATTCTTTTAACCCAACAATGATTTTCTGCTGCTTTCTATTTTTTAAAACCCTTGTCTCTAACATGGGTTACGAAAGAAAACCGATGTTTCTCTCATTACTTGTTTAAATTATTCTGAAGCAATGTGAAAAATAAAAGTTTGCAAATGTTTTTCCTGTAATGTCATGTCAAAAGCTGACCAATTCTCCAGTTAATTTAAACCCACTCAGAGATATGAAAAGGATTCTGCCACCTCCCTACCTCTAATGCAGTTATTTCCAAAGGTCATCATACCAAATAAATATGAACTATGTGTCATGACAGACCTTTGGCGTGCCTCACCTAACCTTCTCCCGTGTGCCCTGTGAATGCCACACAGTAGAATAATTAGGCTACTAATTCAGACTGACCCACTTGTTGATTATGATTCCCTTTTTTTTTTGCCATTTGTTGCCTAGTCCACATCGTGCGACCGCCAGCATGTATTTGGCTCAGGGCAAATTATCCCTTCAATCTCTCTCAGCCCATTGAGCTCAAACAGCATTATTGTTGGCAGAATAAACAGAGGTATGTGCAAACACACACAAAGAGTTCCTGTCATCAACGATGGGGTTACAATGTCTTAGGTCAGAAAAACAAAGGCCAAAACTGCACGTTGTGCTATAGTTTTAGTTCTTATTCGCTTTACTTTTGACATAAATAAAAGGGAAACAAGAAAAATCTGTCTGTTTTTATTTATTTATAAAAACAAAACCTTTAAGGAACATATTTTAAGTTTTACATGTTTTGAATTTATAATTCTTACAAGCGAACAACTACAAAAAAACAGTAAACGCTCCACTTTTGAGAAAAAAAGACCACATAAAAACGGCTCATATATTTACATCAAAAGTATATCACAGTATTTGCACCATTATGGGGTGCTTAAAACTTCAGCTGAAAGTTAAGTTTCACATGTGTATTTCTATGAACACATAAAACTGAACATTGAGTGAAAGTAATTAATAGCCATTTAAAATCTTAAGTTTCTTACAAAGTTTTAAAGGATACAGGCTTTAGTTAAAACGAGGACAAACACTAGGTTTGCACGTTCATTGTTGATTATAAAAGACAACAATGTGTAAACATGAAATCAAATTGCATTCTGCTATTCTCATGTGCGCTTGTCAATGTCCTATTCTTTCAGACAATAGTAACGGTTACTTAAAAAAACAAAGATCCAGCAAAGCACTTTAAGACTTTGTTTACGAGAAGTTGCGAACATTTTTTTCCAAAAATAAACACACGAACAATTCTTGTTAACATCAATCAAGTCATATTGATATCTTCTTGAATTAGAAAACTGAAGATAAAATTCATAGAACACTATCCAAACATGCAGCAGACAAAGGGCTGACTTTATGGAGAAAAAAAATGACAAAACAAAACAGAGAAATTGCTTGACCTAAAATGCTACCTAAATGTTGCCTTTGAAATACATACAACAGCTATTCAAAAAAAAAAAAAAGAAAAAGAAAAGAAAGACAACAGCTGAGTTAAAAAAAAAAACTTGTGGCTTTGAAATTTGAGGTCACTGTTTTTTGTGCACGTTCAACACAGTAAAGCCTCAGGTTGACATTTGATTTCAGGAAGTGCTGCTTCTCTTTCTGGTTCTTGGCCTCCTCTTCACAATTTCATCTTCTTGATCACTTTCACAATCCCTCTGAAAAAAAAAATAGAAACAAAGTTGTCGTTGTAAACCACATGCAAAGTAAATTGAATAAGTTTCAGAAGTTATTGAAACATGTTTGTTGGGACATCGAGTTAATGGGTTTCATTGCAAAAACTTAGTTGTGATGTAAATTCTGCAGGTGAACCAATAACCTAGCACGCAGGAACTTGTTATAACTATTCTAATAATTAAAGCCTGATTAATGTTTAAGTTTGGCACTGCTTACATTTAGTCAACTTTGATTCAACATAATAATAATCGTACTTTAGTCATCTCTCGTTGATAAATTACTGTTCTGCATTGCACTGCAGCAGGCAGCCATGACCCCGCCAACGGTGGGGTTAACTGGGGGTTAGGCGTCTTCTCCATGGACAGTTAGGCATGAGCTCAACAGGAATCAAACTGGCAACTCTTTAGTTCACAGAGTTTATTATCCGTCTTTAACGCCACTTTTGATTTACTACATTAATATATAAGAAGCTTCAAATTTTAAATATCTGCATCTTCTTCTTCTCCTTTGTCATTTCCCTTCAGGGGTTGCTACTGCAAGTCAGTTTCTTCCATCTTACCCTGTCTGCTGAATCTTCTTCGGTCACGCCAACTATCTTCATGTCTTCCATCACTGTGTCCATGAACCTCTTTTTTGGTCTTCCTCTAGACCTCTTTGCTGATGGTTCAAAATCCAGCATCCTTCTGCCGATGTACTGTCTCTCTCTCCTCTGCACATGTCCAAACCATCTCAGTCTGGCCTCTCTGACTTTATCTCCAAAAACCTCTGTCATGTGCTGTTCTCCTGATATACACATTCCTGATCCTGAACATCCTGGTCACTTCCAGATACATTATCTACTTCCAGACAATAATTTTCAAACCTCTTATTACTGTTAAACACTTGGTCAAAGTTTTACAACACTAAATTCTCACCCCATCTGGTTCTGGCAGTTTCGGGCCCTTTTTCATGATCCTTGTTAAATGGTTGCATAAAGCCACGATTCTGAAAGACAGCTGTAAACGACACAAAAACACACAAATTATTATATATAAAAATAACCATTAAAGTAAAATATATTTGATACAGTCTGTATTCACTGGAAGAAAACAGTCCATTTTAATTCTGTACTTTACCTTCCATCGCCTTCTGGCATATTGTCTCCTAAAGTTCTGCAAGTTGACCACTGAAAGCCTCTTCACCATGGCCTGCCTGGAATTATGGGGCTGTAGACACATAATAAGAGATGGCATGGTAGAGGTGTAGTTGCAAAATAGTGTATTTAAAAGAATTCTTTAAGAAAAAAAAACTGAAACAAGAAGTATGGGGTCATTGAACAGTAGGCGCATAATAAATGAATAACATTTATTTTAAATTTGACAAAGGAAATGGGGGAAGGAAGTTTGCATAAAAGATGTTAACAGCACAAAATGTGCAGCACAAACCCGACCGACAAGGAAGTGAAATTCTTTTAATGCAAACAAGATCGTATCACACTGCCAGGTTGACTCCTTTTGAAATTAAAGTTACAGAAATAAATAAATTACCATTTTAAATAAATTTAAATAAATTTTATTTTTTTTATATAAATATCAACAAAGGACACAGAAATCTTTTCTTTCTCCAAAAAGTCAAAACATTAAATTGAATCAAAATTAGTGTCAATAAAATGTGCAAAAATAATCAAGACAAAGAGCAAGTCAAATAACTCCCCGTATAATTTAAACAAAACTACCAGTATAAAATAAATAACACAATAATCTTTCAAATCAGAAAAGAAAGAAATAAAAAATAAAAGTGACAACTCTTTTTTTTCTGATGGTAACAAAAATAAATAAATAAAAGATAATCCCTTCATTGTCCAGTTTGGGGTTAGTTTTTTTTTCTCTTGATAAGATACAAAACTGACATATGTCTCAAGTATCTCTGACTTGAACCAAATAAGCTTGGTTTTTTTTGTCGGCAGACGACGCAAATTTGTATCAATACCACTTAGTCTCATTCATTCACTTTCTGAACCCTCCATCTGGTTGCCAGCGGTGTTTTGGTGCCAGTTGCAACGGGTAGCCGAGGCCTATTCCGGCTGATTCAAGGCAAGAGGCAGGGTTCACCCCTAACAGGTCACTAGTTGGTCGTGAAACCACACACGCACAACCATCCGCGCACTCATTCCGAGGGGCAATTTTACAGCAGCCAATCAAGCTAACATGCATCTGGATGAGTGCGGGCCCGGGTTGCATGTGTCTCTGCCTCCCTCGTTCCAGTCAATTGGGGCGGGAGAGGATCTATTGGTCCTAATAATCACATGGTTCACTTCGGCAGCAAGCATGTATTTCACTCACACTCGCACACTGTATCACACTGTTTACTGTCCGCTTTGTTCCTTGCTCCCCATCAATATTATTATAGATCTAGTATCTTGTGTTTGTGTTCTACATCATTTGCTATAGAAAATGTTGTTGTTTGTGTCAGCTTTATCACTGGTTTAAACTCTTAGTGAATTGATGTAAGAAACTATACAAAAGTTGTCAAGGTAGTGGTCGGTAGAATTGATTTTTTATGAATTAAACCTAAGTGTTTTGTTCTTTTTTCTTAATTATTTGCTAAGTTAATAGGCTTTGGTCTTTTCTGCAGATAACAAAAATGTTTATAGAGTGAATTAAATTATACACTACTTATGTCCAATGATTTTGACTATTTTGTAGTTTAAACAAAAGAGAACATAAAAACACAATCAGAAGTTGTGTTGCTATTAAGAAATTGCCTCAGGAAGTTATGGCATGAGTTACATCTTTTTTTTAAAAAAGACTCATTTTTATTTGAAAACCAGCATGCTTATCCAGACTATGGAAGATGCTGTTTGTACTCATGCATCCCCTCTCAGAGACGGGTTAATGTCTTTACTTTGGCTGGTGCTGTGGATGCTGTTATTAGCTCGTTCAGAATGCACAGAGCTTATCATGTCCTTCAGCCACTGTAGCTCAGAAATCACCTCCTGCCTCAAAGCATCCATCTGACTCTCCCTGTGACTGTACTTCCCCTCAATACACTCCAGACTGGCATCCAAGGCTTTAGTGTCCTCTTGAAGCAGCTTCCTTGTGGCCTCTATCTTCTGAAAGTCTAAATAAGCTTTGGTGAGGTGCTTTTTTGCAGTCTCATTCTCTTCTTTATACCAGACCTCCTTGGCATTGATAATGGAAACTTGTGCTTCTATGTCACATTGCAGGGTGTGGTGTGCACCTGCCACCTCTGACAGCTGTGCCTCCATCAAGTTGATATGCTCCACCACATGGGCAAAACGCTCAAAGTTAGCGTATGTGTTGTTCTGAGGCACAGAAGAATGGAACTGGATAGTGTACTCTTGCAAGCGTTTTGTCTTCATCTGCTCCGTTTTCTTCTCAGCATCCTCGTCCGTGTGGTCACAGGACTTCAGACAGAAGGGTGGAGGGGGACACTGAGTGAGAGCCTGTCTGATTGTTGCATCTTGAAAACACACATCTGTAAAAACCTCAGCAGGTAAGTTGCTGTAGGGATTAGTGTATGACCCTATAGCAAAAAGCTATGGTAGGTGGATATGCCAAGAGACACAAAAAAACATTCTTGATGAGTGTGTAACGTTTCCTGCCTTCATGCTTGGGTCCACACAGGATGAAAACATCACAGCAAAACACCTTTCACATGCCACTGTGAGTACAGACTTCCTCAACATCATATACTGTTAAATTCCCATGCCATTAACAGAAAGTCATTAGTGGGGCCTTGCTTTAGAATGTCCACATTTATACAAAGACTTTTTCAGAAAGCCTGAGGGTGTGTAAGATGGATTGTTTTTCAGTTGTGAAAGGGTGGAATAAATATTCCCAAAGGGAGCACTGACCAGAAACACATACAGCTAGTGGGAGGGAACTTAGGGATTTCAAGTCTGTGGTCGACTTTTTCTGCACGTTTGGTTATGCATCTCCTATTGTGTTAAGGGATAAATAACTTTGTCCCTTGGGGGAAGATGAGAACAATACAAAGCATGCTTTAATGCATCATAAATTACGTGCTTACCTTAATCCAGGGGTGATTCAGGGCATCTTGTATCGTCATTCGTTTTCTAAAACAATGAAAAAACACAGCCGAGTAAATGAACTCCTCAAGCCCAAAAAAAGTTGATCTGTCACACATAAGAATGTAAATCTCCAAGGATTTTACTCAGATCTCACAGTCACAGGAATATTTAGTTTCCGAGAGGTGTGTTTAAATGGAAACACATGTTGAGTAACCAGAGATTACATGGAACGAAAGTGTATTTGCCTTTAATAATTAGTTTATGATATGAAGTCTGCTTGTTCTTTCTAATTTATTTAGTTTGTTACCAATAACATCCACAGCCCTAATCTGGATTGACATAGAGCTCTGACTAGTTTGTTTGACAGCAAACACTGATTTAATTACAACTAAGTCTCGGTTCAGGATTAAATCATTAGAGTAGGCCTTCATTTTACCTTGTGTCCTTTTCTAGAAGCTGCCTGATGAAGCTCTTAGCTAACTCGCTGGTATTTCTGAAGAACTCTTCATCAAACTCATAGTTCATTGCTGAGATGTTCCCCAGAGTTTCCTGCTTCGTGTCACCAAGGAAAGGAGACGCGCCACTTAAACTAAAAGTACAAGCATCAACACATTGATCAAAGTTCAGCTACTTATTTTGTTTGATACATGAACAGAATTTTCTCACAACCCTAAATCATCCTAACTTACAGTATGTATGTGATGACGCCAATGCTCCTGTAAAAACAGCCACAAGATTATGTTAAAATTATACAGCACAGTTTGTTGTAAAGAAATTCTACTGGAAGACATAGTTAAAAGGTCTTACCACATGTCTGCCTCCAACCCTAGAGGTTCATAGTTGACTATCTCTGGAGCTGGAAAGATTTAAGCTCAATTAGTTTAGAATTTTGATTGCATGCAAAAGAGAACAAAATTAAAAGAAAAAACCCAAACATCTCACCAACAAATTCAGGCGTTCCAAAGATATTTTTGAAATCTGCGCCAGCTTCCATTTTGTGGGCCAGTCCAAAGTCTATGAGCTTTATGCGGGGTAGAGGAACGCTTCTGTCCAGTAGCATTATATTTTCAGGCTGCAGAGCACAAAGAATAGAGGACAAGGGAACGTTCATCAGCTCATTTCAACCATTCAGATTAAAAAACACATGAACTAGTTAGATCAAGTTACCTGGAAATTTCAGCCCTTTTTTGTGTGCATTAAAGAAAAATAGGCATCTTTGTTAACAGACAATGACTAATAATAAAAGGTCTGGCTATTTTGGTCAATTAAAAAAAAAAAAAAAAAACAAGTAGAAAATTAACAAACAAAAAACCCTCTTTTTTTTCTTTATACTGTAACTACATGTGCTGTGGTGCGCTCGTATTACCTCAAAGAACTTCGGACAAAACCTGGAACCCCTGGGCTATAATTTGGTTATTATATTTTGCTTGTTTAAGGGACTGATGGAATGAAATTTCACAATTTGCTTTTGAAATGAATACCCTGAAACTAGGACACTGCATCAGTCCGTCGGGATAAAGAAGGGGCTGAGCCGAAAAGCAAAGCTCTCGATTTACAAATCAATCTACGTTCCAACCCTCACCTATGGTCACCAGCTGTGGGTGGTGACCGAAAAAATGAGAACGCGGATACAAGCTACCAAAATGAGCTTTCTCTGCAGAGTGGCTGACTCTCAATCAGAGATCGGGTGAGGAGCTCTGACATGTGGGAGGAGGTCGGTGTCGAGCCGCCCTCCTCCAGGTCGAGAGAAGCCAGATGGGGGGGTTCGGGTATCTGGTCAAGATACCCCCGAGCGCCTCGCTGATGAGGTGTTTTGAGCGAGTCCGGCTGGGAGGAGACCAAGAGGCACACCCCGGACCGGCTGAAGAGACTATGTCTCACAGCTGGCCGGGGAATGACTCGGGATCCTTCCGGGTGAGCTGGAGGATGCAGCTAGGATGAGAGAAGCCTGAGCTTCCGGTTTGAGGCTGCTGCCCCGCGACCCAGCCACGGATAAGCGGAAGACGACGGAACGGAACCATGAAAAAAAATGAAAAATGTAAATCTTTTCATTTTTATTTTTACCAACATAAAATTTGCAAAAATCAAGCAAATATTATTACTTTTCTTTGGCTCTAATCAAATGTGTTATTAGTTCCGGAAAAGTATTTTTGAATGAAATGGTGAGCTGGTACAACTACTTTTTATTACTCTTTTACTTGATTTTACTTGATTTTACTTTATGCTCACAACGTTTAGCCAAAAAATTCTCTTCAAAATATGTTGACCAGAAAATAATTTGTAGATGGAAAAATGTCCAACATTTGGCTATTCTTTTGTAGATGTGAACACAGTCACAATTAACACATTTTCATTAGTTTTTTTAAGGTTTTTATTTTGAATATAAAACATTTTCAATTATTAAATACCATAAAATAAATTTTTATAATACATTTTAATTCACACCACTTTACCATCAGTCCCTGATTTTAAGAAGAAAAGATCAGTGCCTTATTTGTGCACATATTTGTCAAAATGAACTGACGGCCAACACCCCAGGTAAGTCTAGAGGGGCTCACTGTTCAGTTTTTTCTCATTAATCACTAAACAAAGCTCTAAAGTTTTAAGTGGAGTAAAACAAGAAGCACTTTCAGCGAGCAGCATGGATGACATTGCTCTCCAAAAGAGAGCAGATAACCTTGTGGTGTTGTTATCCGACTCTGAATACTTGCCACAGAAAAAAACCCAGGAAGGATGTGTGGATCGAATTAGTGAAAGTCTATCCCTACAAATGTCCGTTGTTTGTAGCATATGTTTTATATTAAAGCTTGTCACGTAAACTTGCTTGTTTCAGTAGAAATAACAGATTTAATCTAAAGATGGATCTTATTTTACCTTCAGATCAAAATGTGAAATCCTCTTAGAGTGAAGGTACTGGACCCCGTCGAGAATTTGTTTGATAAACTGAGTGGCCTCTTCCTCGCTGAGGGACTCTTTCTGAGCCAAGAAGTCAAATAGCTCGCCTCCAGAGACCCTGCAAATACACAAATGTGCACACATCCCCCACACAGAAACACACAGTCGGTCACTGTGGCCTCAGATAATCTGGAGCTCAGCCTCTTCATGCATTTATCTAAAGTGTATTCTCAGGATGTGGAAGCACAACTCCTGAATACCTTAGATATGTTTGTTTTGGTGACAACTTGATCTGTTTGTCCTTCTCATGACTGAAGGACAAATTTACCAAAAAAAAGTGCAAAGTGCTTTAAATCAGCAGCATTTTGTTGCACAAACTTAAAAATGAATCAACTCATTTATTCAGTTCGGCCTGTCAGTCATATGCAAACGTTAATTAGACAAAGTTTTCATTAGCACCAATTAGGGCCTACATTTTCCCAAGCTATGACAGGCTCTGAGTCGAGGCGCTCTCAGCACAAGCATTATTTAGTTACACAAAAACAGTTATTTTTATCACACAGAGTCCATCCCAGGCTTCAGCAAACACAACCTTCAGCAAACAGTTCATGTTCACAATAAGATCAAACGTGTCAATTCAAACTTGAAGTGTTTTTTGCATTTTAGCATGAGGAATTTTTAAACAAAAGCAATGCACAAAATATATTATATATTGCACATTGTGGGTTTTTTTCCCTTTGTTTCTGCACATAAACAGAAATACACATATACACTCTGTTGTCTGTTTACAGTATTTGCAAAATCTCATTGTGACTCACAGTTCCAGGATGAGCACCACATCTGTGCGGTTCTCATAGACATCGTGCAGTGCGACAATGTTGGGATGTTGGATCTCATGCAGGATGTTCACCTCCCTCTCAATCTCTTCTCTTCTTACACCCCGTCTGCTGGCCCGACTTTGTCTTTTTTTAATAAACTTGGCAGCGTATTCGGTTCCCGTGCTCTTTTCGTGGCAGCGTTTTACAACTGCAAACTGCCCACTGTGAACAAACAAAAAACAACACATCTTTATGTATTTCCAAGGACTCAGACTAAGCTAGTAATATTTGTAATAATACACAATTAGTTGTATCAGTCATGCAAAGGATATTGCAGGTACATTTTGTAATAACAGGAAATGGTCAAACAGACACCGATCAGAGAGGAAGCTGTGTGTCAAGAATGGTTAAAATATCGTGGTATACTCCATCACTTCCTGTTTCCAGGCGAGACACAGAACAATCAGATAGGCCAGAGGTGTTGACAGAGCCTCTGTCCTCCCACTCCATTTTACTTCCTGCCCATTTTCTGGCCATCTTCAAGTCTTTAGTCAACTAAAAGAATGTGAAAAATTCTGGATATTTCACAACAGGGGTACTTCTCAGGTCAGATATAACTGGGTCATTGTCTTCTTGTTTTGTTTATTAGGGCCCGCTGATTATATCTAGATGGACTAAAATACCAACCCTTGTGTTTGTCCCAGCTGAACATCTACCCTTTCCCCACTATTGCACGAGTTATTCGTTCAGCTAATAATATTAGAAGCATTTTGATATCAGGATAGCATTTCGATGCTCAAATTTTTTTTTTTTTTTTTTTTTTCGTCGATGCTCAAATTTTAATCAGGGCTGCAGCTGTAAGCCTAGCTACATGCAGTACACAACCAAAGTGGAAAACCAACCCTCCTGCTAATTCGTCCTTCTTTGCAAACGACAGAGCAAGATGTCAGGGTTGTAAATAGATTGTGTTTACAGAGTTGACAAAGTGTACATGTCCTTCAAAGTTTTCTGCTTTGCATCTTTCAAAATGATCACAATTCTGCTTAAATTTAATTAAAAGTTCATCCTCTTTTTTTCTTTTCATAACGTGTAAAAAACTGCACTTTTGATATATGCAAATCATTCCAAAAACTAATTAAGTTAGCCACTAGCCAACACGTCATTCTTTTGAATGAAAACTTTTTGTCTGCTCGACAATTTCAAACAAAGGCTATTCCTTAAAAGAACTTAAAAGAATAACTTAGAAAGAGTAGATAATAAATGTCAGCTATTACATTTATTTTGGATGTAATTGGCCACAAACAGATTCCAGTGTGGCTGACTTGCCTAATTTTTGTTGGCTGAAATAATCCTAACTTGCTTGATGTTTCTATGCGCGTTTCATAGCTGATGTGATAGAAATTGTCTGATGAGTAAGAAGGATTAGAGATGAGTTTGGAGGACTATTGCAGCTGTCAGATTGATTCTACAACTGTAATAGAAGACTTTACTCAGGCACGAGAGTTTCATAGTAAGACAATATAAAGTGATCACCATTCTGGTTTGAAGCTACTACTGACTAATAAAACTGTAATTCTATTTATGTGAGAGGAATGAGTTAGTTAGTTCTTTTATTGGTGGACTTTGTCCTAACCTTACATTAAATTCTGTTATGTGTCACTTTATCCCAATAGAACACCTGAATATGATCCTGGGCAAAAAAAGGCAGACGTCCTTTTTCAATTTGAATTTATTACAACTCAAGACACTGATTGACAAAAGTTGTTTAAAATTCAGCTTCTTCTAAACTGCTTATCCGTGTGAGAGTCACAGAGGGTGACGGAGTCTATCCCAGCAATTACAAGCAAGGGAGAGGCAAGGTACGCACCAAGCAGGTGGGTAGCCAGTCTGCTGCGGGGCCACACATAAAGACAGATAACCATTTACCCACACACAGGCAATTTTTAGTCACTAATCAACCTAACATGCATGTTTTTGGAGGGTGAAAGGAATCAAGAGTACCCAGAGAAAAATTATTTTGTTTGAAATTAGTCGTTAAAATTAGACATAACCATTTATTTGTATTGACAGAAAGAAGGTGGAAGATTTTAAGTACTCAGTATCAACAGTCTAGAGCAATGGAGAGTGTGGAAAAGAGGCAAAGAAGTGTGTTCAGGCAGACGGGAACGGGTGGAGAAAAGTATCAGGTTTGATGTGTGATAGAAGAGTTTCAGCTAAAATGAAAGGGAAAGTGTACAAAACCGTGGTGAGACCAGCCATGCTGTTTGGTCTAGAGACAGTGGCACTGAGGAAAAGACAGGAAACAGAGATGGAGGTAGCAGAGATGAAGATGCTGAGGATGTCTCTAGGAGTGACCAGGATGGACAGGATCATAAATTAGTATATCAGTGGAACGGCACGTATCAAAGGTTTTGGGGATAAAGTCAGAGAAGCCAGACTGAGATGGTTTGGACATGTTCAGAGGAGAGAGAGTACATTGGCAGAAGGATGCTGGCTTTGGTACCTCCAGGAAAGAGGTCTAGAGGAAGACCAAACAATATGGTTCCACTGGCCTTATAAATTTGTCATCTCTATTTTGATCGCATGACCCTAAAAGCCTAATCAATTAATCTATAGCTGATACTGAGTAACTGTTTTTACTTTCATCAAAAACCTCTTCAGCATTTTGGGAGCTAATGCATTCACTACAGTTTGTTGTCTTAACCTTTGCTCACATAAACCTAATCAGTTCATCCGAAGTTGGTCCTGAGTGACTACAGTATTTAGGTTGGTTTATTTGAGAATTCATACAGCATATATGCATTTACTTATTTACAATTTGCTTTCAAACGTAAATGAAAAACCCAAAGAGAGTAGACTGAAGCAATAGCTTATAAATGCCTATCCCAAACAATATTACTGCAGCAAAAAATACTGTCGCTTAAATAGTCCGTTGATTTCCAGTTTTTCAATACTGTTTATAGATATTCATATAATTTATTACATATGCACATACAAAATAAACTCACCATATACGTGTTGGCAGTTTTGTTAAAATCTCTTCCATGATTTTGAAGATTTTGTGTTTACAAAAGTGTTACAGAAGCACGAATCGACAGACAAACAGTATGAGTGCCCCACGTTCAAAACGCAAAAAACTTCGATATCATTCATTTTTCCCCCATAAAATTATATGGTTATGATTGAAGGATGCTTATGTGACTCAAATGTGTGTTTGCCAGCACACTGTCAAAAAAGAAATGAATTATCAATGACCGTGGAGAATAAACTGTCACTGTTCATTAAGTTAGAAAGTTTTGCAGCTATTCTACAATGAACGGGATTATTCAAAAGAGAAAAAATGACTGGCTTCTCACTAGAGTTGGCGTTTCTGTTTGTTTATGTCATGCTGACCTCGTATCAGCTCATCCCAACTCCTGTGAAAATATAACACCTCAGACTGAATACACACTGTATTTTGTTCCACATTAAGGCTAACTCAAATAATTTAAAACAGGATGATAATTTGGTTCAGTTTTCAGCAAGTCAACCATCATCTCTGAACTGATATATTTGTTAGTCAAATCTGACAAACTCAGTCACCGGACAAACTCAGAGCACCTTAAATTAGGTCATGAAAGCCTCTGTAGGAGAGTGGGACTTTTTTTCCATAAAAAAATCAGGGAAAGTTTACATGGTGAAAAGAAATAATTTTCCTTTAATTACTGTAAGGGGTCTTAAAATTATTGAAGCCAGTCATGTGTTACCACTCAGCTAAAGTTGTTACCTAATTTTATCATATAAAAACCAAAAGTGTAATATGTCATAAAATGTCTCTGGCATAGTTCATCCGACAAACCAAAGACAGATGTGGAGCAGTAAGACAACTTAGTCATCTCAGATCAGAGTGGGTCAGGGTAGAAGGGTGAGTATGAAGGGATTATGAAAGAAGCAAGCTGGTGGTGTTTGGATAATGAACGGATGGATGGGGGAAAACAGGGATGATTGAAGTGTGAAAATTGGAATTTTTGTCACTCTTTTTTCCTCCCAACAATGTGTCCGTGCCACCAGTGAGACAGTTGGCTTTATTTCTCCTGCTGCTCATTTAGCACCAGCAATGTGGCGATATTCCTTTTTGTATCCTCCACAAAGCTAGCTTAATACAATCTCTTCTTTAGAAATAGTTTGTTCTGTTTCCCATCATTTTGCTCTCTGTTTTGTCATTTACTACTTTCTCCTCATTCTTTAACCGGAGCAAATGAAGAATTTTCATAAAATTATGTAATTAGATTAAAGGTTGTTCAGTGCCAAAGAAAAGGCATTTGTACCCACAGTGCCCCTGGAAGAGAGGTCTAGCCCAATCTGACATGAAAAATACAGTCTGTGTGTTACAATACTAAACAGGACTGGATGAACAAAAAAAAAAGAAAAAAACTTGACCCTCAGGGGTTTTATGTTCTCATATGTAAAATCTTAAAATCAGAAGAAAAAGTACTTTTTTCACATGACACCCGAGTTAAAAACAACCAACAATAAAATGTTTGTCTATACTGCACAATTACTCATTTTTTAATGACTTCCACAAGGATGGAATGAAATGTGTACTGATCAAATCAGTATGAGTAATATTGGAATTTTATTTTCACACACAGTAGCTATATTAAAAACTTGTACAGCTGTTACTTTAGACAGATGTTTCATCAGAATCTCCAGTGAGAGGGAAATAGGTTTAAACAATGGCTTCCTTCAACATAGCTTTAGAAAAGGTATCTGCTCAACCATAAATTGTGAAACTGTCCACTATGGTAACAGCCAATAAAGTACAAAATAAACACTAAGCATTCTAAACTACAGTCTACTGGTTGGGTGAGGTGGTGTAAGCGGTTTTAAAATGTTTATGTGTCTCCCTACGCCTGCTTGAAAGGTTAACCAAATAAAATCAACAATGTTGTGGAGGATGATATGCCACCGTGTGAATTTCCATTGACAAATACAGATATCATGTAGCTCTTGAAGGAGAAACTATCACATGTTAGGAGCTCCCTTGGATCCACTGATGAGTAATATACATCAGTATAATAACCAGAGAGGATAATTGTAGCTTAAATGCAATAAAGCCTTGACGGCAACTTTTAGAGTACAGGTCTTAGTTGACTCTTGTAGCATCATGTAGAAGAACGGAGAGAGTGGTGGTGGGTGTGGTGTTCCGCAAGAGGCCAGGCGTGCCGACTGTCTTAGCTTCTAAGCCAGCCGGTGAGACTGAAAGGACCATCTCTCTGCAGAGTTTCCATTTCCAACAGCTGAAAGTCATTATCCACAGCCAAGGTTGGAAGAATGCTTGGACAAGTGGCGCCAACCCAATATTTTAAACTGAGTAATCTCTGGGGTGAAATGACACAGATCATGATTGATCAGGCCCTCAACATCTTCATCATTTCTTCTTCACAAACATCGACTATATGACCCATCATTGTAGCGCATACTATCTCTGTTGTACTTTAAAGCATAAACGTATCCACACTCCATCAATTGTAATGGGTGTGTACTGACAGTAGTGGGACAGCCTCTGTCAAATGGGAGCTTCAGGAATGTACAAAAGGTCAACATGGATATCCCACCCATGGTTTTACTTCATTAACAGCAGGAACATCTGTATCCCAGGGCTGAATACACACATTCCTCTCTACTGTACGTACATATTTGCTTTATGACCCATAGATACAGGGAACAGTGAATTCAGTTCAAAGAAATTTCGAGTCATTACTGCTGTATTGCACCATGACACCTGTTTACCAGAAGACTATCAGCTCTTTGTACGTTAACCCATCTTCTGGTAGAAAATTGTAACTTAAACATATCTCTGCATTTTTTTTACTGTCACTGTCATCTTCCGCTTATCCGAGGTTGGGTCGTTGGGGCTATAGTCTCTGACGGGAAACCCACCCCGGCTGCTTCCTCACCTGGGAGGATCCCGAGGCATTCCCCAGCCAGCTGCGAGCCATAGTCTCTCCAGCAGCCTCTCCAGTCTCTCTGCAGTTTTACTCACTTCTACATTTTTCTAAAGGGTTCCTTTTTGCATAAGTTTGCCTTTTCACTACACATATGACCGATGTAGTGTCTGTGATGCACTCTATATATCTGCTGTGGAAAAAATGAAACCTTTCCCTTGTTCCTACAGAAAATAGTTTTCCACTTAAACATGCTTGAACTTGACTAAAGATGAGATGTGGAGAGAAACATGTACAGGTAGTTTGTTTATGTCTTAAGTGGAACAGCTAAATTGTGCTTCTCCATGTTTCGTCACAATCCATGAGTGATCTCTAAAAGAAAAAAAACAGCTTCAACCTTCCAGTAACTTTTACTTCATCACGTTCACAGTTCGGATGCCAAACAGTAGAACAAAACACTAAATCATATCTAATAATAATATCTTGTTCTATAGTTTGAACGCTTTAATTTAGTCACAATCAGTGTCGCATCTTCAGTAAAAACTTGCGTCATATCAAACGCAATGCCCGAAGAATGTGCCAACACATTTAACCACTGTGAAATGTGTCATAAAGTTGCTCTAGTGCTATTGTTCTGTTCACAACAACATAAATCAAACCGTAGGCTTTAACTTTTATTGAGGCAAGCAAATTATAACACTTAATTTTGCACGCCCATGATGGGTAAAAGTTACTTCATCATGGAGGCGTGCTTCTTTTCTGCTTTAAACTTAAATAGAGAATAACAGTCGTTTCTCATTCTTGCCTTGATGACTTGCACAACAATAAATCGACAACTTGCAAAGACAAGTGGAAGCTGTGGGCTCAAACTGTGACACTTCCTTTTGTTTGTCACTGCACAATATCCCCATCTGGTTAGAGATGAACAGATGTTACACTATCTCAAATCTCAAGCTAATGACATCTTTATATTTAGGTTTACTGTCATGGGAAAAAACATTGTCAACATCAACGAAAGGCACTATGACGTTAAAATGTGTCGACAGGTCAAAATGAATTAACTTTCCTGTGAGCGATGGTTCAACGTTTCCACATACTACAGAATATATTAATTTTTTCTGATCGAATTACGCCAACACTTCTTTGAGAGAAATTGAGAATAAATTCCGGTGGGGTGTGTAGTGGTTTAAACTTATAGCTGTGGGCGAAGTGGTGAACATTGCCTGAGGTTTACTAGGAAGCTGTCACAACAAGATTACACAAATGCAAGCAGAACCCACTGAAAAAAAATTATTGCGTCAAAAACAGTCTGAATGTGCTACTCATTGCTTCATTTTTAAATATCTAATGGATTTCATTCAGGACCAATAATTATTTAAAATGAACATTAGTTTTGGTCATGATAAAAATATTTTAAGACTAATTAAAAAAGCTCTTCAGCCATCAATAAAGTCATATTTGATAAATGGTTACATTTCTTGTATCACAGGCTAGCTCAGCTTTTCAAGATAGATGATCTGTACAGAACTGATGAAAATAAAAATTCAGATGAAATTTCCAAATAAAATAAAATTGGGAATAAAAATTCCCAGGCTGACCACAATGGGGGACATAGCCTTCCAGGCCGTTGCCCCACGACTGTGGAATGAGCTCCCGGAACTCCTCAGGGCCCCACAAAGTGTGGACACTTTTAGAAAAGGTCTAAAGACATTCATTTTTAATAAGGCTTTTAATCTTTGATTTTATGATTCTTTTGTTTTCAGAATGTAGATTTTAGTTTTTAAAATGTTTTTATTGTTTTTGCCTTTCTATGTAGCGCTTTGGGATTTTCTCTGAAAGTGTAAAGCGCACTACAAATAAAATGTATTATTATTATTATTAGATGCCTAAAAATATCAAGAAATATTTCATCTTCTGAATTACAAATTTTCTCTCCTAGGTGGAGAAGTTTAAGTATCTCGGGGTCTTGTTCAAAATTGGGGCAAGGATGGAGCTGTAGGTCGACAGATGGATTGGTGCAGCGTCAGCAATAACTAGGACGCGCCATCGATCCATCGTGGTAAAGAAAGAGCTGAGCCGAAAAGCAAAGCTCTCAATTTACAAGTCGGTCTTGGTTCCTACCCTCACCTATGGTCACCAGCTGTGGGTGGTGACCGAAAGAATGAGATCGCGGATACAAGCTGTTGAAATGAGCTTCCGCCGCATGATGGCTGGGCTCTCACTCAGTGATCAGGTTCGGAATTCTGCCATCCGGGAGGAGCTCGGTGTCAAGCCACTCCTCCTCCAGGTCAAGAGAAGCCAGATAGCGCCTCGCTAGTGAGGTGTTTTGGACACGTCCCACCGAGAGGAGACCAAGAGGCAGACCCCGGACCTGCTGGAGAGACTATGTCTCACAGCTGGCTGGGGAATGACTCGGGATCCTTCCGGGTGAGCTGGAGGATGCAGTTGGGGTCAGATAAGCCTGGGCTTCTCGTCTGAGGCTGTTGCCCCAGTGACCCGGCCCCGGATAAGCGCAAGACGACGGAACGGAATTATGAATGTAGTGGAAGATGTCATAAACATTCTCCTGTAATGATCTGTGAAAGGTCATGCTTGTTTTTCACCTACGTACATCTGCTCATGTAAATGCCAAAGTTGTTCAGTTTAAAATGGACAAGTAGTTCCTTGTAATCTTATTTTTCTTGTCATTTAAATTCCCAAAGAACATATTTCTTGTACATTAATACTTTGTTGACTACATTGAGTGCTTTAAACATTGACACACAGATGTACTAGTAAAACACCAAAAGGGAAAGCTGTGAAGGATCCAAACTTTTTAAGTCGTCACAGATAAATATTCTTTCTTTTTTTTTTCTTTCACTTTTTCTCCCCACATGGAACTTTAAAGTCCAGCTGCTTGCATAGTTTAAAACACAGGAGATTAAGCAACTTTCAGAAAGCTGAATCCCAATAAGACTCAATAAAAGCCAAACATCAGATAGCACATCCATCAATATAATAGAGATGACCTCTTACCTTCCCAGCTGTTCTCCAATTTCATAAAAATCCTCCACATTCTGTTGTTTGAACACTGCCATACTCGGTGTCCTCATTGATGAAGCTGTCCCTTTGACACACACCACCAAAGCTTACAGATTCCTCTCCTCGGTAGTTGTCTCTTTTCTTCCACAGGTTCAATCCTGCTGATACAGAAAAGCGTTCTTCTTGGTTTTAGATTGAAGGTATGAATATTTCTACCACATGTCCCAGCTTGTTGGAGAACAATTCATCACCTCACTGCACCTAGTTTCTTTCACCTGATTGAGAAACCTCCCATTTCACTTCTTACTAATCATCAACTAAAAAACAAGTGTGTCAAGCCGGGCAGTGGAACAGAGTTCCTGTGATTAAAGCAGGATTACAGATAAAAGAAAAGAGCATTTCTGAGTATGTAGGGCAGGGCTATGTTGTGAAACTTTCTCCATAGAGACTGACATTACTAACAACACATGCACGATAAATATTCCCTATTAAAAACAAGTAAAAAGGAAAGAAATAAGCATGGATGGTTTGAGAACATCTCAATATGTATTACAGACACCAAAATAGAAAAAAATTATATAGTCCTTGAATAAAAACACCACTAACTTCCTTTTCTGCACTTCTGAGTTTCTTTAAAGGTCCCAGATGCTGAAGCAAACATCACCTCTTACCTTTTCTTAAATGATGAAGGTCAGATGAAAAACTTGCATTAAGCTTCCACGTTTCTTACAGCTGCATTGATATCCTCACAGCCTCAGCAGTTGAGTCAGGGATCTACTGTTTAACTGTTCTGTCACAAACAGAGGAATCATCAGGCTTATGTGTCTGCACAAGTCCCTCCCTCCTGATGGCTGTTATAAAAGTACAGCCGTGAGGCAGGCAAATATCAGCAAAGTGTGTGTGTGTGTGTGTGTGTGTGTGTGTGTGTGTGTGTGTGTGTGTGTGTGTGTGTGTGCGGTTTGGTCTGACTGAAAGTTTGAGGAACTGTGAAGTTACCAAAGCATAGAGTCTGCTCTCGTTTTTTTGTATCTTTAAGTGAAGCACAGGGACAACCAAATCCAAATCATTCATCCATTATTTATTGAAATGAACCTGGTTTTACAAAAGAGTGGTTTACATTTTAAGATATAAGCCATTAATCTTTAATTACTAAAATAAACAGGAGACAGATTAACATATAAAAAGCTTAAGTGCCCGTTGATAATGTAGATTTGTTTTGACCTATTTGTGCAATATACTGCTGGAAAAGCAAAGAATGGAAGGAATCAAAGAAAAAAAATACATATGTGTAATTTCAACATAGCTTATTCACTGAAAAAAAGATAAAAAAAGAAGAATGGATGAAAAAAAAATCAATCTCTAAAGAACAGCTGTACATTGGATTAATAATAACCTAGTATTAACATCGGCTTTCAAGCCTGGATCTGTTGTAATGACGTTTGGATATTTTCAACAGACCTGCTCAAAGGAATGAACCAAAACCAAATGATTCATGTGTAATTCACAGGTTCAGACTATTATTAAGAAAAGTAACAACTTGATTTAAGCCAGACAGCTAAATGATTTCTGTGAACAATACAAGAGAGAATAAAGAGATAGACGCTTGTGAAAAAGACTATTGGTCGTTAATGCTGAGCAAATACAAGAAGAATCATTTCATTTGTAAATAAATGTTTTGATCATAGAGCTTTTTATACCAAGTAACCTGAGCATGGAAGAACAGATTAACGTTAACCGAGGGTGATTTTTTTCTGTGACACACTTCCCACATACGTTAGAAACTATTTTCAAGAGTTTACTCACAGACTAAATCAAGCTAGCAAGTTTCCCATCATTATAACTCGTGTAAACACCAATCACATACAGTACTGCCACAGTGAGGATAATACTTGTAATTACATCAACACTGAGTTAGGACACAAAAAAAAAAAAATCCGTGTTTCTGGCATAAGAAACCACAAAAAAAAAAATTGCATTTTTATGTTTAGAAAGGATTTTAAGAAACGATTCTAATTCACACAGGGTTTGTGCATGTCACAAGAAAATTTGAGAACACATTTTTGGTTTTAAACGCACTATAAACAGAATTTTATAAACTAAAAAAATATCAATATATAAAAATACAAATTCAATTCACTATTTTTTTAAGCTAATTCTTACAATTTGAAATTGCAGTTTAGTGACACAGAGTTTGGAAAACATTTAATTTTTAACATCAAACTTAAGTGCAAAAAAAGCTATTGGATGTATGTAGCAGATAAAAATATCAAAGACTAAAGTGTTATATTGATAATAATTGGGTTGAAAGAAAAGACAAAAAGATTCTGGAAGAAGAAAAAACAGGTACTAAAATAAACTATCAAAAGGTTACAGAAACATTTTTTAAAATACTGACATACTGACTGAAATTTTTGCCGTGACATTGAAAAGGACACTTATATAGAAATAATATGGATAAAATATAAGAAAACCAAATGGCAGGAAAGCTGATGACCCGTTTGGTTGATTTAATCCTGCTGATTGTTCCATTTCTGGATCACCAATCAACTTCAGCAACTGAATACAAGTTTGATCTTTGCTTCATTCTTTTCCAAGAAAACAACACAAATAGGAAGAAGAAAAAGTCCTGTTCTTGAGGTCAGTTGTCTTGGTCGTCATCACTGGTGAAGCTGCGTCTATCTTGGCTGGTCACTCTCTCTCTGAGGAAGGTCTGCCTAATGGCCTCCAGTTCTGTGAGCTCCAGACGGACCTTCTCCAGGTGAAAGGAACGCCGGTTATGGATTTGCTTCATCGGAAATGGATTCATGTCCACAAAAGCTATGTTCATCAATTTCCTGGAAAGTGAAAATTTGATTGTAATTTAGTTGCTTTTGTACAAACCAAACTGGATTCAAACCTCACACTCAAAACAAGATGAATTAAAATGATAGTTCATTAAATATTTAAAGAAATATGCAAAAAGAAGTGAACATGATCTGGATTAGTCAACTAATTGGTGCAACCATTTTCCTGTATTGGCTATTAATAAACACCATGTTCACTTTTTGGTATGTCATTATTTATATGTTGATGCTTTGAGGGATGTACAGTATTATGCTAATTCAATTTTTTGCAGCTTACTATGCCCAGATAAAAACCATACCGGACATTGTTTTCTATTTCTTCCATGCACATTTGGGTAATTTACAAGCTCTATTGTCTTGCATTCAAATATTATTTGAATGGCAGGTTGTTCTTTGCCATGTTTTTTGTTCTCAGTCACAACCACATTCTAACGTAAGCAGGAAGAGTTTTAGTGCACGCTCGGTACCAACAGTGAGTGCCATGCACAAGAATAAAAATATGCGCAAGCCTTGCAAACTTTACATTGTATTTGTGTCCTCAAGCAATATTTGCACAATGTTGCACGCTCGTTTAGGAAAGGAACTAAGATGAGAGCGTGAGGAGTGGTTATTTAGAGTTGAAATTACAGCTAAACTGGATAATTGCATTTAGAAGGTTATTCTTTTTTTACAATTACAGTATTACAAAAACAAATCTAGTTCCTGTCCTTGGCCTGATTGTTACATTTCATAACATTCCTAAAAGCTCTATTCCTGTTTCTTTGTTTCAACAAGGAGATATTATTTTATTTCATGGTTATGTTTTCTTATTTTGTTGATCTGCTTATTTTTAGAAATTTTCCTCAAACCGCTCACAACTAAAATGTTGCGTTGAACACGAGTACCTTGAATCCAAGATGGTCCTCGTGAAGTATCTGAGATATTTGAAAATGGCTGTAGAGTCCTTTAACTTCAGAAACTCGTCTTCTTTGTATTTGAAGAGGGCAAGGGCAAACCGGAATATGATCTGTTAAAAAGAAAAATTTAGAGATATGAACGCCATCTTAAAATATTTTCTCAACTTGAAATGAGACAAAGACTACAAGCTGAGCAGAAATATATATATGAAAAATTGATCCACAAACGAAGAAACTGCACAGAATTATTCACATGTTCTTTCTATCCCTTTTATTTCTAAGTCACTGTTTTAATCTTCTGGCACATACATTTACTTTGTAATTGTTTCCAGGGGACCATTTATTTTTAAAAGGGCCTCTGGTTCTAACCAAACAGAAACATGGAGGTCCTTTCAAAGCTGCGAAGACCAAGTATTTGCTTCAAGAGAACATTTAGATAAAAGTATAAGAAAATCCAAGTATACAACCTTGATCCTGACCCTACCAAAGTCTTAAAATATGATTATATTCATGTTGTTTTTATAACGATGGAGTTAAAATTCAGTTACATATTAAAGAGTAATTTGCCAAATGAACTCACAATTTATTTAAGTTAAACCTCCACCCTCATCAACCTCCTTTCAAAGTCAAAATGTTTATTTGCCCTTTGGCTAATGGTGGCCATTTTTTCTCTGTTTTTTTACTGGAACATTCCAGAGTAAGTTAAGGTTCATAAATTATAGGTATAGGTAAGTCACAATTGAATTTTACAGCAGCACAAACAATGTTAGTAACACCTAGTGCAAAAAAAAATAAATAAGAATGAGTGAGCGTGACGTGAAGCTGATGGGATTTCAAAATATCTTCCTATCTGGAAGTTGCGAGATAGTTCTTAGTTTGACTGCTGTTGTTTACACACAGAAACACTTTAGAATCTGCTAATGGTATTAGAATACCAATACTGAACTAAGTTGTCTTGATAACTCACAAGATGATATTTAATACAGAGAATATTGACTTTTAACACAACACTGTTTGTGTTACTTTAATGCATTTGAATAAACAGCAAAAAAAAAAAAAAATCCCACTAAGCAACCAATTGGAAACGAATACATTACTTAATCAAAAAAATGTACAGTTTTCTCAAAACTATTTTTATTAATTCTTATGTTATTGCTTTCCCACAGTCATAACCACCCTGAACTCACACATGCACTGACAGCCCCTTTCGCACAGACTGTGAAATGTACAACAGATTTATTTATATTTTTTTAACTATATATATTCCTTTTTACATGCATGTCTGCACTGAACAGCGATTAGCTCCCACCTCCCTTTATAAGCATATACTGCAGATTGTACATGTGTACTGTGACAATAAAGGTATTCTATTCGAAAAAAAAAATGGTTAGTTCACAAAAAGAAAAAAACTAATTAAAAAAGCTGAATCTAAATAATGGTAAACAGCAAAAATACAATTGTGTTCATTAGTTACAGTTGCCAGACAAGCTTTACAATGTCTGGTTATTTGAATAGAATAAGCCAAACCATACCTGATTACAGGTCACTCAGAACCATGTTTTGACTCATTTGGATTAATATTATTTCACTTTCTTTAATCTTTCCTAGCATATCGAGCACAATATGGATCATTACTTGGGTTTTCTTTTTTTTTTTACCTTTGGGCCTTCAAACAGGAAGGCATCCCAGATCCTGAAGAGTATATCGCTCACCACACTGTCCACAAAAACCACCAAGAACCAGTTGAACGTGATAAGAGAGAAATCGACTTTGTGATGCTCAAAATGGGCGTGAAGACGTGGGAGCTTCTCATTCATCAGATCCCTAAAAACACGCTGATCGACCTGGGAGGAAAAAAGCAAGAATGTTTTTTACATTTTTGAGTCAAAATTGGGTCAAACCCAGAAGTAAATTAGAAAGACAGGAGACAGTGGAGATCATTGTGTTTGTTTACCAGTGGCTGCAGATCATGAGCTGAGCTTTTGTTATGTGAAAGTGACATCACTAATACCAGAGAAAGAGCAAATTTCCCATGCTGAACAGACAACGCTTATTTACCTGAGAGCCAAGCAGTGTCTTGGTGTAGTAGTCTCTGGGCATGAAAACCTCCACTATGGCTATGAGTGCCCAAAAGGCATCCTCTTGGTCTAAGTAGAGCAAAGCGATTGCTGCTAATCTGAAAAAGAAAACAGGGCATAGAATAATTATAGATAGGGACAAAGCTCAAAAGAGAAAACACAGAAAAATGAAACCCTTCCAATACCTGTTTAGTCCCTGGCAGTAGCCGATATCTGGATTCCTCCAGGAAAAAGCCAGAAGGACGTTTCTGAGTTTCTGGATGCCTACCGCACCGGGGGAGGCATAGTGCTTGTTGTTTGGTAACGTACGCAGCAGATCAAGCTCAATTTGCTTGGAAGCCGGGTTTGGCTTCTCAAGCGCCACATTTAGTAAGCTCTCATAATAATCTGGAGCCAGTTGGTCGCGGAACTTTTTGATATGGAAGAAAACGCACGCATGCCAAACCTTGGAGCGGTGCTCGTGTGGAACCCCACAGCGAATCAGAGCCTTCAGCTCAGGAGAGCGAGCCAGATCTCTATTCATGGTGCTGGCAAGGAAGTTCTCCCATTTGACCCCGATGGAGACTTCCTGATTTGTCATGGAGAGAGACTTAAGCTCCAACGCGCGCACCTTCGCAAACAGACGCTCCTCCTCCTCTTCCTCCTCAGGGACAGTCTTAAATCCAAAAATATCGTACTCACTAAGAAAAACATGAGAGAAATAATATTCAATTGCCAATGGTAATTTAATCTAAAAACAAACAAACATGGTAGCTGGTAAACAAACTTTAGTGAGATTATATTTGAGCTGAGATGTGTCTCAACTTGTTCAACAAAAACAGCATGCAGTGAGGGTTTCTGAGTGGATGACCAAGTTTTTCCAGTTCCAATACAAACCCGTTATTAATTTAAGAACTACATAAACAACTAATTTTCTTCTCATGAATTATTTGCTCATTTAACCACACAGGTATGAAAATCTATATCCGTACATATCTTTTTATATTTAAACATTCATATAGATGTGTGTGTATATGTGCATATTAGTATAAACATACACATACTGTACATATTAATACCGTACTTTTGGACTATAAGTCGCAGTTTTTTTTCATAGTTTGGTCAGTTTATATTTCCATGAATAGGAGCTTTAAGGCAGTCTAGCGTAACTTGTGAGAGCAGTGGATGAAAGATGGAGAGCCCAGCGTCACGGTAATCCGGAGAATGCGCCGTGCAACTTTCCTGGAAGTCATTGGCTGGATCGACAAATGCACGTTCTCAGTTTGTTTATGAGTCATGTGACGGTAGTATACCGTACCGCATGTTGGCCTCCATTTTATTTACTTTTGAACATGCCTTCCTTTTGTGAATTTTTTGGCTGGTGCGACTTTTAGTCCGAAAAATACGGTATATGCATATATATTATATCTTCACCTAAGCAGTCTACAAATATGTGTTACATACCTGACTGTATTGGGTTTTAAGATCGGATGTTCCTGTTGGTCGGAGCCCTCTGCCTGCAGAGCGTCCTCCAATAATCTAGAAATGACCTCATGGGCGGGATTTTGGTCAGATGATGAACACACTGGGGTCTTCACCTCTTGAAGAAGCACCAGATACTTACTCTCCACTTGGCACAGCTTAGCCTCAAGAGCTGTACACTGAAAAGAGGAAAAAAAATGTTTGTTTTTTTTTGTTTTATGTTAGAGGATCATAAACAGATCAGACTTCCTGTTTTTCTTTCAGGGAAAATAATAAATTTAATTTATATAGCTCTTTTCGGAACCAAATTACAAACTACTTCACCCTATATAAAATGCAAGAGAATTATACAAGAGTAAAAAGTATTTTATATAAAGGAGACATTGTGCTTTTGTGGGCTGATAATTGTCATTTCATTTTTTATATACCAAACATAATACATTTTTTGGTTCACAAAAGTTTCCCGAAAAACAGGTTATAAATTCAGTTTGGTTTGACGCTTCCTCTCACTTCCGACCAAGTCCCACTCCAAGTACAGTGTAAGCGAATTGAGTTAGCAAAACCAGCGTGTATTCTTTAATATTCTTGTTTTAGTGCATTTACATAAAAATGCTCTCTGTTGGAACAGAGCATGAGCGTTCCGCAAAAACACTTCCTGCTTATGTTGGGGGTGGCGATGAACAAAATCTGTGACCAAGAACATTTGAAAAGTATCCAAATGCTATATTTCAAATTTCTCAAATTTCTCAAACACAATGTTTTTGATGAGGAATAAATAGATGGTAGAAACCTCAAAAAGGCTTAATTTATATAGCCCAGGCCAGCTGCAATTAACTTATGGTAAAACACACAAATGAACCCCAAAACATGGGTAATTGTATTCATAAAGCACCAAGGATGAAATAGTAGCCAAGAAAAAAATGATACCTTTGCTTCTAGAGTCTTTTCTCTACTCTCTGCATTTCTCCGCAACACAGTCAGCTCCAGAATCTCTTTGTTCAGAAACTTGTTTTGGGATTTGTAACCTTGTAGGCTGTCCTGCAGGTTACAAACAATATTTCAGGTTACAAAAATGCTACACAGTCACATTTTAAAGCAACAGACCAGACCAAAGTGTTTGTTTCAGTACCTTGACGATGTCCAGTTCCTGTTCTTTTTGAGGAGGTGCAGCGGCCTCACTCTGAGTTCCGCTTTGTTCCGAGCCCTCCTGTGACAGCTTCATGATGACTTCATCCTTAGCTTGGATGGTTTCCATCAGCATTCCCAGTTGCTCGTTCATTTCCCCTACTTTTATTTTCAGCCCCTTCAGCTCTTTCTGAAGGCTTTCCTTCTCCAGGGAGAGCCGCTCCATGTGGCCGGTCAGGGATTGAATTTGTTCATCCCTTTCCCGAAGCAGTGCCTCAAGCCGATTGGCCTCTTCCAGGGTTAGGACGGACATCTGAGTTTGATCTGATGAATCTGGACACCGCACTGTGGGTCTCTCACACTGGGAGGTTCTGAGTGTCTGCTGGAGAAGTCTCACCAGCTCCTAGAAAATAAAGAAACATTTTTGTTTTTACCAAGGTAGTCTTTATTGTGAGAGCAGTATCCTAAGGTAGTCCAAATTTTTATTGGTTTAATTGCAGTTCCACAGTTCCCAAGAGAAGATTAAAATACAACCAACAGGGTCGAAGTGAGTGTGTACATTCCAGTTAAAAAATATTCAAATAAAAGCCATTTGTGAGGAGAAACCTAAATCTTTTATGGAAATGAATCATTCCTGAAGAGAAATTCCATTTTGTCACACACAATACTTTAGATGTTCCGAGACAGGTTAAAAACGGGTTCAGATTAAAAAGATGTTTATTTTCAGTTAAAAATATATGTTTATTTTCGGTATTTCTCATGATTGTTTCTATTGGTTGAGGGAGTTTGTGTGGTGCGCATGAGCATTGAAGCTTCGTTGTTCGTTCCGTTGTCTTCCGCTTATTTAGGCAGAGTCGCGGTAGCAACAACCTCAGACAGGAAGTCGAGGCTTCACGCACCGCGGCTGCATCGTCAAGTTCACCCGAGAGGATATATGGGACAAGTTGAAAACGGGTTGAGGTTTAAAAAAAAAAAAAGAAAAGTTTATTTTCAGTGTTTTTTTAGGATTGTTTTTATTAGTTGAGGGCGGTGCGCATGCGCATTGTGGCTTCCTTGTTTGTTTTTTCGGAAATTAAACGAAGGCGTGAGGACGCACTTTGGCTGAGTCGCTCTCTTTTTAAATTTTAAAAGCAACCACGCACCTCTCCAAAGCTGGCGGAACAAAGGGCGCGACATTTTAAATCAGGGGTGGGCAAACTTTTAAACTCGCGGGCCATATTAAGTTCTAACATTGGACAAGCGGGCCGGTCCCGGGCGTGGGGAGCGGGAGGGGTGTGCCTCTCTAGGTCGACCAAAAAAAAAATGTTCTTACTACTTTAATTATTGTAAACTTCGGTTAAAATATGCACCAAAATGCAGAAAAATTACTTATTTTTCAAAAAGGTTCTGGTGGGGAAGCCCCCACCCCCGCGGGCAATAGTTTGCCCATGCCTGTTTTAGAGGGACCGCTGGGATATTTGGGCGGAGTTTGAGCCACCAGCCGTGAGTGGTAGGGGTGTGCGATACTGCAAGTTTTGATATCGATCCGATACCAAGTAAACACCAGACCAATATCGCCGATACCGATATAGATACCAATATTTAAATTTTTTAAATGACTATTTTTGCATCAAGGGTTTGGTCATATATACTATAGTATGACAAGTATATGGAAATACACAGGTCGGTAGAGAGATCGATAAAAGTGCCCAGTTGCACACAAACAAATGTTTACTAATGTTAAAGATGATTATGTTGTACTTTCATAATTAAAATTGGAGCATCTCTGTTAATGAGCGCTGCCTCTGGGAAACAGAAGGGGTCAGGGTTTTCTCCTCCGTTTCTGAAGTTTTTCTTTGGGGTGATTCTTTAATTTATAGTGTTACCCCTATATTTAACAGCCTTTCTGTAAATGGTGCAGGTAGCCTCAAAGTACAGCCACAGGGTTACTCTCTTTTTTCCTTCCATCTCTCTCCACTTTTACCGACTTGCGTTTTTTTTTTTTTTTTTTTTTTTTTCCTGGCCCCGAGTCGCTGAGTCATGTGACAAGTCAATCACATCAGTTAGGTTAACTTTTTGGGAAAAAAAAAAAAAAAAACGGAAGCAAAGGACGGGGTAAAACTTCAACCAAAGTATCGATATTGTGGTTCGAGTATTGATCGATATCGATACTAGCGTTGGTATTGATATTATCGATATTAGGATCGATCCGCCCACCCCTAGTGAGTGGAAGCTCTATCAGAATATCCTCCAAACCTAGCACCGGACCTAGATGCCCTCACCCTTCCAGCACTGCGGAGGATCCTGAGATCACACTTTCAGGAGAGAGTAGCCACTGTCATCTGAGGCGCAGACCAGTAAGGAGGTGCCACAAAATGTCCTTCCAAGAGCTCTGGACCTTCGGCAGAAGATTCTTTTTGCATCTCAGGAAGCTGAACCTGGTCTAAATACAATTCTGCTTTGGTCCAGAGTTCCTTAATGTACACAATCCTTACCAATTTGCAGAGTGGCAATATCAAGAGCAACATACAGCCCTACCATCTTCAGCTAACTACATCGGATGAAGTGTTGATGGAAAAGGCATCAACATCTATAGAGCATGTGCCAATGAAAAAGAAAACAAGCTACACCACAGCCTACAACTATAGTCAATGCTGTCCTGCTCAGTGGAACTTCCACTGCTCCAGAAGAGAAAAAGACAGTCCAAAAACCAAGCCCAGCCACAACATCACCAGAGCTCCTGTCAAAGATTAAACAGATGCATTCAGAGATGGTGCTGTTGAAGGACTTGAGAGCCAAGGTGTCGCAAATCAAAAAGACCATCAACAAATCTACACCAGCTGCACCTTTCATAGGACCTGGAGACCACTACCCATCCCAGAACTTCATGCCACACCTCAGAAGCCCAGCGCTTCTGAGGGCGCTGGGCCTTCAGAAGCTCGGACCCAGCGCCCTCAAGCAGCTCTTTAGCAGTACAACCCAGCATGTGGACCAGGACCAGCGAGAGGAAACGCTCAGTTTCAGAAGCGTTTTGCTTCAAGCGATACCACATGCCCCGCCTGCAGCCCAAATGTTTTGCTGAGAATATTCTCAGCATTGTTTTAGATGTGCCAGTAGTGGGTATTTCAGGGCAGGCTTCAAAGTACAAAGTCCAGTCAGACCAGTAAAAGTGGACACTTAAAACTAGGAGGGGTTACTCCCAAGGGACATGAAGTAGTCATAGAGACAGATTGGTCCTACCATTGTTACAAGTGCGCCACAATCAGTGAAGGTAAGTCTTTAATGTTGCTGAGTGTGTAGAAGTGCCTGTTCCTCAAGTGAGCAAAGACTTTCCTGTTTATGAACTGCGACCTGAGAGAGGCAAAGGAAGATCAAGGACATTACATTGTAATCTGTGCTTCCATGTGATCAAGTTCCAAAGAGACTTCTTTGGATCCAAAGAAAAAGGCCAAGGCACATCAGAAGTATTCAACTGGAAGAAGAGGACGAGTATTTTTTAGCGCCACATCACCAGAACACTCGCTTTGATTTGCCGCCACAAGAGAAGACCGCAGGACCTACTCAAAATAATGATGTCAACCAACTTATGCCTGCTCTGATGCCAAAGAATACAAGCCTGGACCTGTAGAAGAAGAGTATCCACACTAGAACCAGCCACCAAAAAGGACATCGAGCAGAAGGAAGTAGTGATGTGTCGGTCGCGAACGAAACGGCTCTTAGAGCCGGCTCTTTGAAGTGAACGATGGGAGCCGGCTCTTTGAAGTGAACGACCGAAACCGTCTCCTGATTGGGAGCCTTGGTTTTTTTGGGGGGGTTTTCCCGATTTTCTCCCTCTCTGTCAACCACTCTCTCTTTTTCTGTCTGTCTCTCACCCACTCTTCATGCTGCACGTGATTGGTTGTGTTTGTAAAGATCCGTTGCTCTTTTTTTTTTTTTTTCTGCATGTGTTTGTTTTGTTTATTTTAATTTATATTTATACTGTATTTTAATTTACAATGTTTGGTGTTGGTTCATTTTAAGTTTGTTTAAAAATCTGAAAAATTAAAATTTGTTCAAAGTTGAATGGTAAAGAGTAACATTTTTTTATTTTTTACATTTTATTATACAACAAGATTGCCCTTAGGAGTGAGTGTGTGTGTGTGTGTGTGTGTGTGTGGTTGTATTGTGGCTCTGCGACAGACTAGGGACCTATTGGGGTGTAACCTGCATCTTCCCTCAAATCAGTCAGGATAGGATAGACCCGTAAGGGATAGATGGTTAAGAAGATGACTGACATTTTATTATAAATTAAATATACATGTTTATATTTTTTACAGTGAATATTGGCCAGTTTATATAACAAAAATATTTAAAAACAAAAGTAGGAATTAATTTTTTGCATAGTTTAAATTATTCAATTTAAATAAAAAACCATTTTGATTTGCAATGTTTTGTATTTGTTGATTTTAAAGTTGTTTAAAAAGCTGAAAAATACAAAAAACCTTGAATTGTAAATGCTAGATTTTTTTTGTATACATTTTACTATAAATCGTATATAAATTTTTATATTTTAAATTTTTTAAATAATGGCAGGTTTATTTCATAAAAATATTTAAAAGCAAAAACAGGAATTAATTTGCGCATAGTTTAAATGAATCACTTCGAACAAACAAAAAAAAGATCTGAAGAGCCGTTCGCGAACGAAAGAGCCGGCTCTTTTTAGTGAGCCGGACCGAAAGAGCCGGCTCTCTAAAAAGAGCCGTAATTCCCATCACTAGAAGGAAGATCTACCCGGAGCAGAACCTCATCTACCACCTTCTCCTGCTTACAGTGATCCTGGTGATGTAGAAACTCTGAGCCCGAGACGTGAACACAGGAAGCCAAAGGTACTTACCTATGACAGACTTGGTGTTCCCACATATCACAGTATTATACTTCCCTTCTTTGGAGAGCAAACTATGCCATTGTTGTACAGTGTACATCCTTTTTGTTTTGTTTTTAAGACTTTTATAGACAATGTTAATGTTTTAGATTGTTTTTTTGTTTTGTACTTATTTCAGGATGATTGTAAGGTACTTAATCGGAATTTATATTGGATTTGCGATTACTTACAACACTTAGGAAGTTGTTACAGTTATTTGATGTACTTTGTAAACTGGTTACTTTGATAAAGATGTATTGGTGTTTTTACAGTATACACATGGTTTGTTTTTTTTTTTAGGTGAAATGAACACTTAAAAAGACACTATTAATGAGTTTAATACTCTGAAATTTAATGTACTGAAAGATTTTCAGTCTGTATTTGAAATGTCTTGTGCACGTGTCATTCCTTTTGTTTGGTTAAAAAACAAAAAAAGGGGCGCCGCAATACATTTCTTAATGTTCAGAAGCTTATGTCGGGGAAAACATCTATTTTGAGGGGGAGTATATGTGATGGGTTAAAACACGTTTGGGTTAAAAAAGGAGATGTTTATTTCAGTTTCACACGATTGTTATTATGAGTTGAGGATGTTTGTTTGGTGTACATGCGTATTGGGGTTCCGTTGTTCTTTTTGGAAATCAAACAAAAGAGTGAGGACGAACTTTGGATTTGTCACTCTCTTTAAATTACAAAAGCAACCACGTTCCTCTCCCACGCTGATGGAGCAGAGGGCACAACAGTTACACCCCATTTTTTTAAAAATCACACACATTTCATTGGATGGTACTCAGCCAAATTAAATAACGGTAAGTCTTCCTTCAGACACTATTGGCCCTGTGCTCAAGCAGTTGGTTTAGAAAAAAGGAGAGGAAGAAAGCCCGATTGATGACTGTTCTCTTCTGCTTTGTGTGTGACTAAACATTGGCTCCCTTCCTGTCTAAGTGAGAGACTCATTCCTAGATCTTGAAGCTTAAGCAGAATAAACTAAATAAAAATATACAGTTTCAGAAGCTCTACAGATTTTTGTAACAAAAATTTTACTTCAGACAACTTCCAAAAGGTATTCTATTTTTTTCTGTACTCTAACTTGGACTGCTACATCCTTATATAAAAACTAAAAAAATAAATTTGTAGTCATACCTTTTGGCTGGCCAGCTGTTCTTTGAGTTGGACTTGTTCCTGACGCAGTTGGTTCAGCTCTTCCTGCTGGCTCTGAAGCCGAAGCTGAATATCCACAGTTTTGCTGCCATTACATTCCATCACTGAATTCTCAGCAACGCGCAACTCGGTGTGACGTCCGAACCTTCCCGGCCTTATCATGTCTCGGAGTAACGGTCTCCTGGGTTGAGTAGAGTTACGGCCGAATTCAAAAGTTAACGCTGAACCAAAAGAATCTGTCAAACGAGAAAAGCTGTGGTTTGATGATCTTCTGTAGGAATGTAAGGATTTTATTAATCATACACAATATACAGTAGACCTACGCCTGTGTGTAACTGGAAGAGGTTTCTGTTCGGGAAAGTCCTTTGGGGGCGCATCAACCATTTCCCAGTCGTCTGAACTGCTGTTATTGTGGGTATAAAAAACACTACGTCTATTTTCACCTCCTCGACCAGGCCGTAGATAGGACATGGAGTTCCTGGAAAAAAGTTTAAAACCAATTTAATACAACACATCAAGTTCTCCTGGATGAGCAAGAGGATGTGACTGGGCTGAGAGAAGTCTGGGTTTTTGTGCTAGGGCTGAACCCAGATGAAGCACAAGATGATGATACATTAGGCAGGACAACACTGAAGTTAGACAAAAAAAAAAAAAAAACTAGGAAAATTTACCAAATAAAAGAGAAAGAAAAGAATTTCACTCAGCAACCACTGAACTAAATATTTGTAATAAAAAAAATTATTGAAAGAAAGATATAAAAATATAAGAAAATATAAAATATAAGAAAATGTAATATATAAGCGTAATATATAAACGTAATATATAAACGTAAAATATAAGAAAATGTTAAATCAAACCGTTTGAGAAGATATTTTGCTGATCATGTCTGCATAGATGCAAACACGTCTCGGTACAAGATACCAGTGTTGTTTCAAGTACTTCAAGTAATCTTACAGCTGGTCTAGAGGAATTTTTTTTGATCATTTGTTTTATTTGTTCACTGCCACCAACTTTTTTATTTGATTTGCTTTGAATGAATTGAAAGAATGGGACATCCCAATACGTCCAGCTGATAGCTAAGCATGTGCACTTCGAAACAACAACAACAAAAAAAAAAATCTAAATCCGTTTCACATTTGAACTCATGTCAAGTGGGTTCTGCACACAAAAATAGGAAAATTCTAGAAAGCTGTGTAGTTGACCAACTTGTAATCTCTAAACGTATTCACTTCCTCTCTGTAGGAGTTCAGTTGCCACACAAAGCAGACAAACTACTCAATTTCCTCTCAATAAACAAACACAACACGTAAAAAAATGAGTTTCAGAAAGATTTCATTAATTTGCTGTTTTACCTGAGCTCTGTACCAATACTTTTGAAGGAGAAGTTCAAAGGGCTGGTAGGTTGTGTAGAAGGTCCTTTGGCAGACTGGATCCCCACCAGTCCTTCAACATCTGTTTCTGTTCCCATGGCGAAGTCACTGCGAACTTTCTCCATATTTTCACAAGGTTTTTCATGAAAGAAAACATCTGTAAGACAAAAAAAACTATTAAAAACTAAGTTTAAGAGTAAAAAAAAAGACAAACAGAAAAAAAACATTAAAAACAAGGAATGTCAACACAGTAGTTTTTACAACTAAAGACACTTTAACAAAAATAAGACCAAATCAATGCCAAGGCATCAAACAACGTGCACTCTGTAAAAGACCAAAATACATGCGGCTGAGGGACTGCATCTCTCAGACTGTGGTCAGCAGCACAGGAGCTCCACAAGGAAGCTCAGTACTCAGTCCTGTTTAAACTTCACACATCTGACAACATTTACAACTCAGACTTGTGTCACATGTAGAAGTTCCTTGATGACACAGTCATACTTAAATGAAAAAAGAACAAAGAGGAACAGGAGTATAGGAGCGGGAGTCTTAATTAGTCATGAATTCAGAGAATTCCAGATAAGGAAACATTAAAGTTAAACTTTTTGCATGTTTCAGCACAACTCGTAAGGGTCAAAGTCTTTTTAAAAAAGTTGTGAATATACGAGGAAATAACCGAAAATACCACATGAAGAATGTTCATCCCTTAGAGGGATCAAAGGTGAACATCTATGTGGTGAGAGGAGTTTGTCTGTAAAGCTTTTTGTTGGGAAAAACTTGTAAAACTAGGCAAGAATAAGATTACACACGAAAGATTGCGCAAGAAAAAATGTTTTAGAAAGCTACTTTTTTTTGCTGTGGCAAGAAAAGAGAAAATGTCACTTGTTAGCCTGTCCAACACAATGACAACAGCATTTAGGAATCAGCTGTTGGAATCTTAAGAAAAAAAAAAAAAAGGTACTTTCATTAAAACACCAGAGCAGTTTTTTCTTTAAAAATTGAAAGTAGCGTCATTGAGGAGTGATGAAATAAGAAAGTGAAACTCTTGGTTTTTCTTGCAAGTAAATTTGTTTAAATACATATTTCTTTCTTATCAACAAGACTAACATTCTTCATGCTCATTTTTTCAAGATAAACAATCCCACAAGATTTTAAAACTTGAGACGGCAGGGAGAAAGACAGATTACGTCTTTCTTATGTGCTGTCTGTTCTGATTAAATCCAACAGCTGTTTGTCATACCGTTGCTACATGAATATTTTAAAATCCTAAACAATGTTCTGTGTTTGATAACCGGTTCTACTGAACACAACATCTGGTGGTAGAGTCGTTGTGTTTCATAAAAGTTTTTTTGTGTGTGAAACTTAGCCTAAACACACCAGACTTGATACTGATCGGCTGTGAAAAAGATGTTTATCTCTTTGTGCTTTTGAGAGCAGATGTGAGAGTTTCCTCAAAAATGAAACACATTCAGATCTTTGTGTGTGTGTGGTCATGCTACTCTGTTTTTTTCCAATTTGAGTTTGCAACACATCACACCTTATAAAACAAGACTCCACACAGAGCAGTACAAAAATGCTGCGTGGCAACAAAGATAGACTTTAGTCAGCAATGACAACGCTCAGACCATAAAAGCTTTACAAAATAAATTATACGTTAACAAAAGGAGTGGTAAAATGAGTGGTATTCCTGTGCAGATGATTAATAAAACTTGATAGTGAGGAAAAACAGGGGGAGACGATGGCTCAGTGGTAGAGCATTCGCCCTTGGACCGGAAGTTAACCGGAAGTTTGCAGGTTCGATTACCACTGAGTTCACGTCTAGGGTCCTTGGAGAAGACACCTAACCCCCTGTTTCTCCCACTATTTGCGCCGTCGTGGCAGCCTGCTGCGGTGTAAAGCAGCACACAAACTTTCCTGGTGAGGGATCAATAGAGTATATATAGAAAAAAAACACAAGTAAAAAATAGTGAATCTGCTTTACAATTAAAAATACGAGAGTGTTGCTATGCCTTCTGTGTTGTTTAAGATATGGAGTAAATGTCTGACAGAGAACATATATTGGGTGTTTATTGCTGGAATTCTAACAACTTGCTAAACAAAAAAAAATTGTAACAGTTTTACTTTTGTTTTATCTGATCTCAAAATCATACACCAAAATTTTTTTTATTGTTTATTTAAAATGGCAAACATCCCAACTTGTGGATGTTGGCACAAGGAAAGCTTATCAAGATAACCTTGAAGTGATCTTTTAAATCTTCCATCATACCAGCAGACAGTTTGTGTATGGCTTCCAAGAATCCTCCCAGATGGAATAAAAGATGCCATAATAATCCATGTTTTTCATTTTAAAATGCACCTGTATGCTTTTTATAGATGGAAAAAAAACTAACTTTCTTAAGACCTCGGACAGATTTTAAGTCTTGGAAACATTTTGTTTCGTCTTAAAAGGATTACGGGAGGTGCATGAGTCTATCCTGGCTAATATCAGTTGAGAGGCAGGGTACACACCAAACAGGTCACCAGTCTATTGTGGGGCCCCACACACACTAATTCCTAGGGGCAATTTCGCAAGCAGCCAATTAAGCCAACATACACGTTTTAGGAAGGTGGGAGGAAACTGGAGTACGCGGAGAAAGCCCATGCATACACAGGGACAACACACAAACTCCAGAGAAAGAGATTCAAGCCTCTCTCTCACTTCGGGAGTCAAACCCTGACCTTCTTGCTGTGAGGCCACTGCGCCACCGTGCAGCCATCTCGAAAACGTCTCAGATTTAAATCTTTCAATGTAATTAGGACAAATAGGTTTTTGCAAATTTTTTCATCCTAATTATGCTGATTTAGTTTAGAAGTTCAACACTATAACTCTCCATAATTAACTGTAGGTTATTATGGGATATTTGTTGTGTTATTAGAACGAACGGTTGACTTTTAAATGTCACTCAAGTATATTAAGTAAATGATCAAAACAAGCAGAGGAAGAGTACGATGTTGCATCACGTGTGTGTGTGTGTGTGTGTGTGTGTGTGTGTGTACTTTCCTACCATTATCTTTGCCAACAAGACCAGTGGGAGGAAACGGGAGAGTTGGGGAGCTCCAGCTATCTCTCTGCCTGGTTCCTCTTGAGTTACTGAAATCCCAGCGTTTCTGCTGCAACTGCTGCAACCAGTAATGCATCACCTGCTTACTGGGAGCCTGAAAAAAAAACAGATAAAATTACAATCCTGGATAGACAACATGTTTAACCATCGATCTGAAAGGTTCTATTATTAGGTTTGTCATGAGGACAGACACAGATGCTGGTTTCAGTCTCAGTTTCAGCCTCTAGCCACACAAGCTGTTTGCTTTGAACCAGAGGCACCATCTGCTCAGTAGAAGCCAAAGCACCTGATTCAGTCAGCAGAGAAGAACCAGATTTAAGAAGATGAATGGATCAAGTTGAATGAAAAATCACTGCCTGGTCACAAACTGTGATCTCATGGCAGCTTCAAATAAATCACAATCAGAAGTACTTTATTGATCCCACATGTAGGGAATGTGTGTTACTCTGTAATTATGAAAAAAAAAACTAAGTAAATATACAAAAATAATTAATCTTCTGAACTATTTATCACTAATAGGGTTGCTGGAGCCTATACTGGCTAATTTCAGGCAAGAGGCAGGGTACACCCTGAACAGGTCGCCAGTCTGATTCCAGGCCACACATTCACAACCATTCACACACACAGTCATTCCTAGGAACAATTTCATAAGTAATAATAAAACATATATAACAATATAATAATATGAAAGTAAGAAAAAACAGTGATATTTAATATTTAATAATCTAAATCTCTCATAAAGATATTTTAGTGATGTTTCAGATGATTTAATGAAAACCTAACACATGTGGAGTGGACACAAAAGTAAAGCAGAAAAAGGGTGTGTCTTCTGTTTCCACAGAATAAGAAAGGAAGTAGAAAATGACAGCAAACTGAAGATCAGGAGGATCTCACAGTTGTTCCACATGTTGAACAGATTCTACCTTAAGGAGGAACTCTTTTCCAGTTGTGTGGATCTCAAACTGACCCTCTTCTCCGTCCACATCATAACTGAAACACGCATCGCTGATTTCAATGTATCCCAAAGGCAGCGCATCTTGAGGAGTTTTAAAATAATACAAGTAACATTTTCGGGGATCATAGACGAACCACCTCGGTTTGTAACCCCTCAGAGGCCCCTTCCCTGAGAGTTTGTTCAAATATCCACACAACTTAGATGCCTGATCTTTAGATCCTTCCACCTCGGCCACGTCCACGGATTTGATGGCCTCTAACCGTGGAGTTGTGCCGGAGCTTGTTTCGCTGCCATCCTCCTCTTCGTGCATCTTTCCTCGAACTTTTTTAGGACAGCACAGCGGATGCCACCTCCTGCTTGCATCCGCATGACCTCCTACACGCAGGGGTGACGGGAAATGTAGTTGATTTGACGCGCATGTGTGCGTTTTTTTTTTAAGTGAGTGGGTTGTGTGGGGGTGGTTGTGGGAGATGTAGGAGCATACAGCTCCGCTAGATGGTGCTGCTGTGTGAAAAATGTCACTTTATTATCTGTATTAAAAAAATCACTTAATTATTGCACATGATTTTTTTTTTCAGCATATTTCACAAGCATTTTAATGGTTGAATCTGGACTCAGGTCACAGACAATTTCTGTGTTTATAAGGCCAAATGTTTTTAGTTATCAAGTTAGAATTGATGTCTTTACCCTTCTGTTTTGGTTTTTGTTGGCATTTTGATTTGATCATTAGTTTCTACATTCATTATAATCAAATTGGTGTACAGTTTATTTAAAATTCTACATTGCTGAAAAGTGGGCTGTACGTTGGCCTCAAAGCAAAGTGCAGGCGAGACTTGAATCACTGGCCTTTCTGTGTAAAGTTTGCATGTTCTCCTCCGGTATGCATGGGTTTTCTCCAAGTACCCCAGTTTCCTCCCACTCTCCATAAACATACATTTTAGGTTAAATGGCTGCTAGAAAACTGCATCTATAAATGAGTACGTGTGTGGATGGTTGTTTGTGTGTATGGCCTTGCAACAGACTGGTGACTTGTTCAGGGTGTAGCCCACCTTTCACCTGTAATCAGCCGAGATAGGCTCCCGCACCATAATGGGATAAGTGGTTCAGGAGACAAAATATTGCTGGAAAGTAAAACTAAGTGTTTATTCTTTTAAATTTCCCTTTATCAGTTAATTGACCAAATTAAATATTGTTAATTAGAAATGTTCTACAACAATGTTCAACTCATAAAAAACATATGTGCTTGCAAAATTGTGCCAGCGGCCTGGTGGTGTGGTGGTTAGCACAGTGGCCTCATACCAAAAAGGTTGAAGTTCGAGTCCCGAGTGGGACGAGACTTGAAATACAGGTTTTTCTGTGTGGAGTTTGCATTTTCTCCCAGTGTATGGGTCAGTTTTCTCCAGTTTCCTCCCACCCTCCAAAGACATGTTTTTCAGGGTGGTTGGCTGATACGAAATTGCCCCCAAGAATGTGTGAGTGTGTGGATGGTTGTGTGAGTGTGTGTGTGGTGTTGCGATAGACTGATGGCCTGTTTGGTGTGTACTCTGCCTCTCGCCTTAAATCAGCCGGGATAGGCTCCGGCAACCCCCATGACCTTGTTGACGATAAGGGGTTGAGAAGATGAAATGAAATTGTGTTGGATTAAACTACATAGTCAAATATGTGGGTCGTGCCCTAGAAAACTTACCAGCATGCCCTAAAACTTTCCTATGTTTGTATTTATTCTCTCACCATGGCGCTGTTGTCAAGAAGTTTAAACACAAATATGTTTGGAATCTACGTGGTAGAAATTGCCAATAATATCAAATCAAACTTTATTAATTGAATTGGAAATACTTTATTCATCCTCAAAGGGAAGTTCGAGTGCTGCAGTGCAAATACCTCAATGCCCCCTCGCCAAACACTTTTCAAACATTAAGTCACACAAAGTGTTCAACAGAGCAAATGAACCATTGGATGCTGTTTCTTTCCTTGAGTTAAAAATAACGGAAAATAAAACAAAGATCTGGCCTGATGCTGCTGTGAGGAAATAATAACTGGGGATCAATCTACACCAGGAGTTGGCCTGTCCATGACTGCAGTGATCAAAACCTCTGCATCCCACCTTGATCAATTTGCAAAGGTACCCACAAACACTACCTGGCTAAAGGGAGGGACCCACACCACCTAGGGTAGACAACCACCACAGCAAGGACCCCACAGACTGAGCAGACTATTAACTCTATCTACGGAATGAGCCTCTACCAACAAGAACTGGGTTATCACAATGTTCATCGTTTTTAAAACTTTGGAGCAGAAATGAAAAAATATTGTAACAATTATTGGCACGTTTAAATTTTTTCCTCAAAGAATTATATCCTCATAATTTGATCGTTTTTAACCAGGCTTCAAACAATAAAATCCAACTGAAAATTCAACTCTAATAAATGGTTATATTAATAAAGTGAAGATGTGTCATACTGTATTCTTTATTGCCAAAAAAAATTGCTTATAGTTGAGCAAAAAAGAAGAGAACCTTTTTTTGTGTGTTTTTTTTTTATATACTGTTAAATAAACTGAAAAATCTTTGATAAAGAAAAAAAAAGGTTTGTGCCGTTAACCTTAAAAGCAAACTGTATAATTGTGTACAGTATCGATGGATTATGTATTCATCCATTCCTAGTGGGATGTGGAGAAATTTTGTGACAGTCAGTAAACGTGAGTAATTTGGAAATTGAAAGAATGAGTATGTTGTATTTTTCTGGTTTGGGTATTTACATAAAACCATTTCATGTACTTTACATCGAGTTGGGTAGATTTTCTGTCAGTCATAATCACCTACCATACGTCCCACAGTAGCTCTGCACCTTCACTGTCATCCAACCCACCAGCAAAAAGAAAGAGGGGAAATACTCAAGAGTAGTTTTTAATGAACGTATATAGTTTAAAATTAGTATCACATCTAAAATTAATTTGATTTGGACTAAACCCATTTTAAATATTAGCCATAAAACTGTAGATGTTTTGATTTACAATGTGATTCTAATCAAACTGAGACAGTATTACAAAAGTCAGTTTGAACCTGTTGAAAACTTCCTACAAAACTTGTGCTTTTCTCTGAAGGATTGTTGGTTACTCATCTACTATATGTAGGCATTGAAGAAAAAATAAATGACTATTTACCTTAAATGACTCCTTTGGATGATTTTTGCTGTTTGAAATAAAGCTTTAGAAGTCTGTGACGTGGCAAAAAGTACCCAAAAATTCCCCAAAGATTGAAAATCCAAAATTGATGGTTAACAGTCTGAAGTTACAGGCAGTTGTATTTACACAACCAACGTTCAGAAATTTTTGGAATGGTTTTAATTTTATTTGTTCATCAAGAAACTTTTTTTCTTTCGCCATGTATTGTAGTTTGTAATGTCAAGTGAACAAACAGATGTCAATGCTGCAGTTTAAAAATAGCCTTAATACCTCATTTGAATTTATGTAATTATGCATTTGTTTGTTTGTTTGGATTGCTTTTGACCTTGTGGTTTTAAAAGTGTGCACAAAGGTTGTGTCTGTTGTGATGGTACTTCACAGACGTCAACTGATTCGTGACCTTTAAAAGTCATGTTCAGTGAAAAGACGGAAAAACACATCAGCCAAGAGACTTATTTGTTGAGAAACAAATATACAATACGTAAACATATTTATTTGACAGCCATGACTAAAATAGATTTAATTTGTTTGCAATTTCCATGAATGAAAAAAATGTTGTTTCTAAAAGACTCACAAGTTAATTGTGTCAACTCTGACGGGGGGAGTACAAAATGACTAATAAAATCTGGCAAAGGAATAAGAAAAAGTTTAAAGAGAGTGCCAATGTTTTCGGTTGTACTACAGTAGCAGTACTTAGTCATACATGGAACAAAGCATACAGTATACAGTCCCAGATTCAGGGCATACTCATAACCCCAAGACCTTCAATTTTTTTTTTTTAAATGAGTCTCAATTTAACCATTAAAAAAAAAAAAAAAAACTTCAAAAAAGTGGTGGCAAAGGCAAACCAATATTGTAAATGTGCAGTATCTCTTTGAAAGCCAGGAAAGATGTTTAACTTCACCTTTCAAAGACGGTAATGTTTCCATTATCATTATCAATTTTTCTCGTTTCTCATTAGAAATGATTCAAGGTGAATGAATTAGACATTTTTGTAGCAGCTACGAACAACGCTAATTTAACGTTGTCCAAGTTTTAGCATCGTTCAAGTCAATCTCAAACACACTTCCTAGATCTTTCCACCTGTCTTCGAACAGAATCCATTGCACAAGCATTTCGAAGGGCACAAAACCTCAGCCATTGACGCAATTTGTCTCTCGTTGCTATGGCAAGCAGACAGAGTGTGGGTAACACCTCCAAATTGCAAACAACTGCACACGCACACACGCAAACCACGCTTTCTTGTATAGTTTTCTTTCCGTTTCTCTTCAGGAAGTTCTTGCTCAGTTTGACAACCTCCAACTGTCTTTGTTATGCAAATGAGTGACATGAAGTTTGCCGTCTGCTTTCCAGACCAGTGGAAAAATGTATGTAATTGTAAATGTCATGTGTCTATATCTCTCATTGAGGGTCACACACAGATCATTTTCAGTTGGAGATAACAGATAGTTCACAAGTTGAAAGAAGGATTTTAATGTTTGCTGAAATGACACTAGGTCCAAACCACACTTTGGTAATCTCAAGGACAGGTATGTAAGCTGACTTTGTGTTAATGTTTATAGCACAGAATATCAACTTTGATATTAATACTCATTAAATTGTTTTTCCCCCTAGGACCGGAAAGGGATTGCTGCATACTTTACAGACAACAAGAAGTCAAATCTGAAAAAATACGTTTTTTTTCAAAGTCTAAATCAACGGATCCGATCTCTACTAAATCAACTAACTTTATAACCAGACTGAAGTTTTGCTTCAAGGTAAAAACTGAATCCATTTATAACCAGAATCAGCATTCGTTTGTTTAAAGTTAAGAAAAAACACTTTTGATGAAAATAATCTTTAAATAAGCATAATCATGACAGCATAGTACATTAATACTAAATGTCTTCTTTCAGTAATCTTAAATGACACATGCTTTGGATTTTTCCCAGGTTATTGTGGTTTTGTAAAATTATACTAAATGACATCCTCATATGGAAATCAGGTTGAAAGTTTTTTCCTGTATCACCGGCTTTTCACAACAATGAGAACACTCAGTGCCTTTCAGGCTCCTGTCAAAACCTCCTGGAAAATAAGCAAATGAGACTATGGAGAACTGACTGACTGCATATGGTACAAATGTAACCTCATTCTCATCAGTTGCTTGTGCTGTTTTGGTCAGGATCGGACAAAGATGGAGCAAAGAGAACCGACAAGTGATCCCATTGCTGACGGGACTGAAGGAAGCCTCAGGGATTTAGCGTCAAAGTGGTTTTTGGACACTCAAGTCCCACTAATTGTCAGCAATGGCCTCTTCCCTTCATGGTTCTTGGGATTTATCACCAGAAAGTAAGCTTTTCCTAAAAATACGTCAAAACTTTTAAACAGTTGAACAAGTTTTAATGTCTTAATTGGAGTCTATGTACAATGTATGTATATATGTATATATTTATACGTATATCTGAAATCTTTACATCTTTAATTTGTATTGTTTGACTATCTAGTTGTTTTACTCAAAACATAAAGGAAACATATATTATCAGAACTAAAATAATCTGTTTTGGTTTGTTGGTGTGTCAGAAAAAAAGGGGTAAAAAAGCCCTGGCACATTTTTTTTTTGTCCATGGTAGAAATGAAACACTGCAGTGAATCTACCCACACCTATTTTGTAATTCACTCCAATGAACCAAAACACCCACAGGAAATGTATGTATGAAGGGGAGAAAAATGTCTAACTTTAAAGTTAATTGTTGAAAATTTAAAGAAAGAACTTACAGAAGAGTTAAAAAAAAAAACAGAATGTGCAAAAGTGTCATTAAACTTTTTATTTAATAAATTCCAAAATTAAAGTTTTATTTTTTTCCAGGGATGCTGAAGAAATACTCAGAGAAAAGGAACTGGGTTGTTTCTTGATCCGTCTGAGCGACAGGGCCATCGGATATATACTTTCCTACAGGTCAGAACTCCTCTTAAATTTAGGTTGCTTCAAAACAACAATAATTTTATGGGTGGCTCAATAGAAGTTCATTTTAATGCTCATATATACAACTCTTTTTCTTATTGCAGAGGCAAAGATCGCTGTCGACACTTTGTGATAAACCAAAGTGAGACGGGACAGTTTGTGGTATGTGGAGACACAGAGGGACACAACACAGTTCCAGAACTCATCGATTACTATCACACCTGTCCAATCGAACCATTTGGAGAATATTTGACATCTTCATGTTTTGAAGTAAGAGAAAAAAAGTTTTTTAAAAATGGATCTACTGATATTAGTAATCTCTAACCATTGTTTTTTTTTTTATAAACGCAGGTTCTTGAAGATGAGCTGTATGATATGATCCAGGTCAGTCCAAAGGAAAGACTTACTGTTCCTCCTGTTAAGAACAAAAAACAGCAGATTGACTTGATCTCAGACCAGCAACCAACACGGCTCCTCATGAACACCAGAACCAAGGAGGTGAGTGAATCCACACTGATTTTACTATTGTCCCAAATAAGACATTCTCACTGTTTCTTTTTCAATATATTCTTGCTGACTTAAAATAAATATTCTTTTTATATCAGGAATTGCCACCTTTGCCCCGAAGAAGCAGGCCTCATGAGAATGACGCTTTAAATGACCAGGACAAGGTTCTTTATGCTCAGCTCAGAAAACAAAAACCCAGAGAGATTCCTAAAGTCCGACGTTACTCGCAGGATCATCTAGCTGAGGCTAATTCATGGCTGACTCCCATGGATCAAAATACCAGCAGATGTAGCTCTCCCTCTGAACCAGAGTCTGTTTACTCTGAACTCAGTCCTTTAGAGAGCAAAAGCAAGTCTCTGCCATTGCTGGACAGCAACTCTGATGGAGATTCAACTCATAGACTGAGTAAACCTTCAAACACTCCACCAAGACTTTCTCCCAAGCCGGGCCGACCAGCTGCAAGGTGTAGTCCACCAACAGAAAGAACGGATGCACATGGGAGAACCAACAACTATAATCTGGACTTCAGTGATGGTGGAGTTTATCACCTTGCCGGACGGGCTGGTGGACAGAGCCCCATACCTTTTGATAACAGATCAGTGACCACAGAACAGGAAGATGAATCTGTGTATGCTGAAGTTGCCAGTGAATCTCTACTATTTTCTCATGACAATACGTATGAGATACTTCCTGATCACAAAGAAGCACCCAGACCAAAACTCAACAACAGAACTCCTGAAACTGTGGAAGACAACAAACGCAACAATAACCACACATCCCGGGGCTTAAAAGTGCGTGAAACAGTCTAAATGAATAACATATTATCGTTTGTCCACATTTTTTTTAAAAATAATTTTATTATTTCCTCTACTTTCCACAGAATGACAAATGGAAATGGTTCTTTCCAGAAGGCAAGAAGAAATGGTGATGCGGTGGGCTTACAAGCTAACAAAGACCATGTAATTTATTATATTTCATTTTACACTACCATCTAACCAGCACTTATTGATCAGGTTTTTTTTTTTTTTACCTTTTTATACTTTGAAAGAAAACTGCAGTGTGTTTGCAACTTATTCACTCTAAACAAATGATGCAATCACTTTATTTTTTTAATTTTCTGTAAGATGTGTGTAACTGAAATGTTCTTTTCATTAAACCTTTCTGACAAATAAGCTAATTTTCTGTGGGGTTTTTCTTTGGAGGGCAATGAAAACAATAAGGTGAAAATTAAAACTAGACGACAAATTCCATGTTGAACAGAAAAAGGAGGGGTTGATTAGTCTTAAGCATTTAAGTTACAACTGTTTGCAGAGATTCTCTACACAGCGTGTGACGTGTTAATAGAACACAGCAGTACATGTATTTCTCATTCTGTGTGTTCATCATTGTCCATAGAGACACTCCATTTTTAATCTCACATGTGTACGCCATTTTCAATTAAACTGTCATGTGACAAAAACAAACAATAACTAGGGGAGCCTACCTCAGCTGATTTTTAGGGGAGAGGCAAGATACACCCCGAAGAGGCCATTAGTCTGTTGCGAGGTTACATACACAAAAAACCATCCACATACACACTCATTCCTAGGGACAATTTCATAGTGACCAATCAACCTAACATGCATATTTTTGGAGAGTGCGAGGAAACCAGAGTATGGAAGATTGTGTTTGTGTGTCTCAATTTCCTTTCTGGTTTAAAATGATTCTTTCCCACATGATCTAGCATTCTGAAAGTTGTGAGCTGATTGTAGCTCAGTGCCCATTTTCCTCACGTCTTATTCATCTTTTCTATTGCACTCCTCTTTTTTTCTCCTTCCTATTTTTCCATCCTTCTTAGATCTTCATTCTGTTAATTAGAACACTGGACGGAATGGGGTGGAAAAAAAAGGGAAATGCTTGCTGCTAATAAACCCAACTCTGTGATCTTGTAAATATTACTCAAACCACAGGAAAGAAAATCTTTTTTCATTCATGTTTTATAGAATAGAAATAAAAAATTATGAAACAGTTAGTTGAAGATGGTGAAATGGCATTTGTGATATTTTATCAACAATGTTTTTGTAACTTTTCTGATGCTTCAGTCAGGCAGAAAGTTGTTAGTCATACATATCCATACCTCTTCTGAGTGCTAGTCACTTCCACAAATATCCCCTTAATACATCAGTTAAAAATGGGGTTACAGTGTTTGGGATAAGCTCCATTGAGAGAAGTTAGGTCAAGATGTGTTTTGTGTTTCTTTAAGCCACGTGAAATGAACCACAGCACATTTAACCACAAAGTAGCAATTTCTTCCAAAAAAAGAGAAATGGGCAAGTTATTTGTACTATTTTCAGGCTGGTATTACACAACTCATGCCCAAATGATAAAAGATTACTGGAAAACTGACATATGTGGAAACTAAAAATAGATTTTGCATCACAGAAGTGCTTCTGAGCGGCTGATGCAAGATAACTCATACTGATAAAGCAACAAATTATGCAAATCATTTATAGAAAAAAGAAACTGTTGCGCAAAAATTATTTAAAAAAAAAAAGACAACTCAAGTGCTTGCTAACTTAATTGCTGAAAGCTGGTATTTTGCTTAAGTAAATAGTGAAACCATAAAGTGATATCTACAGTATATGAAAAACATGTTTTAAGGGCGCAGCATGTCACAAAATCAGCCCACTGACTAAACCGGTTGTCCTCTCATTGAAACCACATTTTTAATTTTTTAATAACTCCAAAATAATAACAATTTTGCTTGAAATAATTGATATTTTCCTATTTATTTGTGGCATAATTTTCAACAATGACTTTAAAATGAATAGAAATACAGTGTGTTTTCTAAACACTAATTCCTTACATTAGCTTCCCTTATCTAATTTGGGAATAATCATATAAATTATTCATTTAAGCAGTGTTCTTCTGGCCTCCAGAAGAGGCTAGAAAGTTGGCAAATGACAGGATACACTTTGGACAGGTTCATAGCAAGACTAGAGAGAAAATTTACAATATTCTTCCTTTTCCCAGTTAATTTTACAGACATTTTACACGTTTGTCTGCAGACACGTGTAAATATGCAGATTAGGTCAAACAGCACTTTCATATTTCATCTTTTCAATGAAGACTCTGCAGAAGGTTTTTCAACTACTCAAAAAAATCTGAAAACTCAAGATTCAATTTGAAGTTCCAACTGATCTTCAAATAACTCATATAATCAAACATGAAATATCTTCAAGAACATTAAAAACAAAAATTAAAGAGGTTGAGCTACCTTTCTTCAAGTTTTATTGAAGCACCAAGGTAAATCAGTCCAAATTATAAAAGACACCAGCTCAGGGAGTGAACTCCATACACACACACACACACAGCCTTTTTTCCAACTTTCTCTCAATCCCAGGAGCAGTAACTCTTGATTAAGGACGCTTTACAACCTCGGTATCACATTGCACCAGAAGCTTCTCTTCAGGAATCACAATTTAACAGATGTTCCCAGTGCGACTAGTAGTTAATGAGGCCACACAATCAGCAGCCTATTGGCCCGAATATTTGATACTGCCCTCATAAAAACAAGGGGAGATAATGGGAAAGAGTATTTACTGGTCGCCCTGATGACTGCACACCACTTAACTGACCTAAACAAACCTTTATTCCTTATTTGCAATAATCCAATACTCAGCTTGCTTTAAAGTCATGGTTAAAAAGTAAAAAAAAAACAAAACACCTTAATAGTTATTCTTTTTGTTTGTGTCAAGGGATTATAATTATTTAAAAGAAAAGAAGTGGCATATTTGACCATAAATGGTAAGTTACACTGAGATTTTATTGTGTGCAGTCTTTCATCATACTAAGTGGGAGGCCAGAGGTACTGCATATGAGTTGTTGAAACAGACGATTAAGTCACTGTAAATGTCATTTTCCATCCTCAAAAGATTTTCTTTTTTTTTTCTGTGAAAACATTATTTTCCTTCTCACAACAGAACTCAAAAGAACAGCTCATAAAGCAAAGAGATCAGAAAACATAGGAACAATTTTTTAATCAAAAGTAAGATGGTGAACTAATATATCATGTCAATAACAAAAGAAGAAGATTACCTATAATAACTTTTTGAATGACCGAGCCCTTTATGTTACATAAATAAAGAGTGAAATATGATTGTCATCATGTACTGTCTAGTTCACAAAGTAAACATCTTCATTTTATATATTGCATAGTTTTGAAGAATAAACAGAATATGTGCCGTTGAAGTCTTCACTCTTCCTTCAAACACTATAACTTTGCCCAAAGTTTTATGAAAACTGTGTAACAACAGAGTCAGTGTAGAAAAATTGGTAAGAAGTTCCACAGAAAGATACTTTTTTCAAATTAAATCTTACAACTTCAAAATGTAAAAGGAACTGTATATCTTTTCTAATTTTATGCACATCTTGTATTTAAAAAATACATTCACATACACAAGTATCCAAAAGGTCTTTACATATTAAATTAGTCATTTAAGATATTTTCCTGTGTAATCTAAAATTTAGCACAAACTTTGATAGCAGCAAAGACATTTCGAAAAATGTTCTTGTTTTATAACTTTTTTTTTTAGGAAACTATGGCCAGAATCTAGTTCATAGTGAGTCTTTGAGATCTGCAGCTTGTCGACACCACAGTAGCTGTCCATCTGTCTTAGATCCGTATATGAAAAGTACTGTAAGAGCAAAAGTAGCAACATTAGGATCCAGGACAATAACAACTTTAGAATTCGACATAAATGATTATAAAAAAGAAGTTATTACCTTAAAAAATCCGGAGCCCTGGTGATCATATTTTCAAAGTCAGCGTACGAGAGCTTGTTGTCTCCATCTAAATCTGCCTCTTCTATAGTTTTCTCGCACACAAGTTCCACCTCTTCAGGAGTCAGTTCTTCCTTAGTCAGTTTATTCAGTGTCTTCTCCAGGTCTTCTTTGCACAGATAATTATCCACATTAAAGTCTAAAAGCAACAGAAAATATAGAAAATAGTAAATTAATTTAAATAATGCTTGGAAAATAGAATACTTAGTTACTTGTACTCTGATCACCGTAAATTTTGAAGGCATATATGGCTTTGAGTTCTCTGGGAGCCATTTCACTGAGTACTGAAAACATGTCCACAAATTCATTGAAACTGAGGTTTCCCATTCCATCTTCTGAAAAGGACTCCACAATCCTGTTGCGGAAGGGGTTTTCCTGCATGAAGTACACAAAAGTAGCATAATGTTCCACTGTACAATCTTTATGATTCAATTCAATTCAATTCAATTTTATTTGTATAGCCCAAAATCACAGAATGTCCGTCTCAATGATTGTCTCACACATACAATGAACTAGAAATACAAGATCCGCCCTCCAAGATCAAGCGTGAAATATAGTTGTAATATTGGAAACGAGGGGAGAAAAACGTGAACATTTTAAAAGGGCCAAGACACAGATGACTTTATACTTGAGTTTTATATCTACACAGCTCAACGCACATGTCTAAGCCATCATCAAATTCTTTTGATCAGAGCCTCTGGCTGAAATAGCTGACCCAGATTTTCAAATATGGCCAATACTTTTCACCCAGGGAATCATTATTTCTATCAGGACTCAACTGATGTCTCAGACAGCGTATTAGAAACCATAAAAATAGTGTGAACAAAAAATGAATTCCACAACAATTTCTTCATTCATTTTTACTGTCACCAAGAGTTAAATTTGATTTTTATCATATTTTTTTCCATATTTCTAAATTAAATCAAGAAAATAAATGCATAGAAACATATTTATACATTCATATGCTGTTTTTTGGCTTGTTGTCTTTTGGCTCCTCAGCTTTATATGCATCAACAGCTTCTGGAATTTATAACATAGACTCAGAACCTGAGCCAGTCACTTCATCTCCCTGCTCATTATTGTCGGTGAAAAAGTCATTTCCATAATTACGATGTTGTAAAGGGCTCTAGGTGATGGTATGTTGTTCATGCCTCATTTACCCTGCTCTAAGTGCTCTCCATCTTTTTCAAACTGCTCATCAAAACCTGCAATCATGCAAGAGTTTTACAGGCAAAGAAATGTTGACAATTTGAATCTTTTCCTTTTTTTGTTACTTCCAAAGTTTTTGTCTATTTTGTACATGGATATTTTCCTTTTACCTTCAACTCTGGCATGTTGACAATCAATGCTAAAGGCAGTTTACAGTCAGGTTCATTGGTGTAGTCCATTGGCACAAGATGTGGAGCCAACTCATGATATCTGCCATGTAACCTGGAAAAATATCAAAATATTTTTTTATGTAAAAAGCAGAACGTGACTTTTAGAGGAAACGTCTGATGGCTTTTTTTTCTGTTTGTTCTGGAATGTCAGCAGAGGAGCATCTAATCTTCTTGAGTAGTTTCTAGGCTTCCAATTTCTGCTCATGTAACAATGCATCATGAAATCTGAGGATCGCTGGCTAAACTAACTACTTCTTTGCCTCAGCTGGTGAAAGGATGAGATGAAGAGCCAAGTGATCTTTGTCACTGCCAAAGCTCAGGAAACTAGACCAGAGAGAGTCATCATAACTTTTGAACATAATTTTTATTAAATTTTTGTTTGTGACAAATGAGATTACAGTATGTGTAAATTCAAAAGCAATTTTCGGGTTCAGTTTTAACTTTATTTTGGTGAATTAGTCAGATGATTGCAAATAAAAAGGAGTAGCAACAGCTTATTATCCAACTTATCATTTTGCATTTTTGCTTTATAGTTGCTGTCTATTTTGGGTTTACCTTTGTTGTGTCATTTTAGAAAGAGTATTTGACCATTCAATGGTATTTTTGAATAACTATAATTAAATTTAGCCCATTACAGCTTTGGCTGCAGATTTGTTGCCACAACAGTTTCAACCGCATTTGTAATGATTTACTTCAGTTCTGCAGAAGTAAAATAGAAAATGGAATTTTAATCCATTTACAACACTTATTTTGGTGGAAAATAAAATCAAACAAACTCAAGTGAAAAAATTCCAGGGATTCGTTTGGGTGTTGGAACAAATCAGTCAGAAAATCTGACCTTTTCTGCAAATGGTTCAATTTTGTAATATTACATGTCATTTCATGAACATATTTAGACGTGAATATAATATTTTTACAATTCTACTTATGAACAGAAATCCAAAGGCACATCTTGGAAACTTACCGCAAAATTTCCTTGCGAGTGAAAAATGTACAGTCCTGTAATAAAAAGAAAAAACAATTTAAATCACATACAGACTTAAATGTTCAAGTTATCTATAGTTCAAGTTAAGTATAGCTGGAGGGTTATATAACAATAATGACCAGCATTAAACTCTCAGTGAGAGGTGTCACGTTAAATGTTATTACACCTCCTTTGACAGGTTTTCCAGGTGTTTGGCTTCTTTCAAAATGATAATGTGAGTGAGTAAATGCAGCAACATGATCCACTGTTGTCCGACATGCATGTGTTGGCACACACATAACCCAACAACCCAACGTGAGGCACCTCAGTTTACAATTGCCTTTTGTAACCAGCTGTCGAACTTATGCTCTTGGGCGTAAAAAGCAAGGTGCAGTCATCTGTTACACTCTAGAAGCAAATATCACACCAGAAGTTTTGCTTATGTTTACTATTTTTGAGAACTTTCCAAAAAAAGACAACTGATTGCAAATATTAAATGTAAGTATGTCCGGGCAGGGAAACCTAAATTTACAACCAAAAAAATCAGACATATTCTAAGAGAGGATTTTAAGAGCAACTAAAGTAACCAGAGAGGCTCTTGAGAACTAAACTGAGTCCTGAGAGTAGAGTTTCACAGCATATCACTGACTTAGCATCAATTATTAAGACCTCATCTAATTACATGATAAACGTGAGCATTTTTTATGTGAAAACCTGCACCGGTTGAGGTAACAAAAGAAAATCTTTTTTCATGAATGACACAAAGTAAAATCCTAAACCTCTTTGTATAACTTGCAATGCGTTAACAAACAGCTTTACAATTCATCAGTAACTAATCTTTTGAGGCATCATTAATATTGAAAAGAAAAAAAAAGAACATTTTTACTTTGACTGGACTTTTTAGTCCACACTGTCCGGCTCAAAACTATTTTTCTGTTTTAAACTTGCTTACGGATCAAATAGAGGAGGATAAAAAAGTATTTTATGAATTCTTTTCCTCAGTTGTGCAGTTGACAGCTTACCTGATAAGCATCCAGCTGCTCATCTGTGAAGATTGTTTGCTTATTTCCCATCTTTATCAAGTAATTTGCTGTTTATACACATTCACAACAAAGAATGTCCAAAGCCTCTTTTCAATGAAAGGCATTTATACGCTCTGCAGAGTCAAAGTCTCTACGCAGATTGAGTTGAGATGGTTGTAAAAAAAAAATTCAAAATGGGTGGTAATCTCTGCTCAAGATATATCTGCCATTGCTGAGAAAAAAAGTTGAACAAAACAAAAAAAAGACAACAGGGTCCAATTATGCTGGAGCCAGAGCTTTGGATGTGTGCTGTGCAGCCTTGGGAGAGCAAACTGATCTGTCTCACCTTAAGAACCCAGATGGTGTGTCCTCAGAAGTCCAGGCATGCTGATGACACGTGAGGGAAATAAATATGGGCCAGAAAATTCTAGTACAGAAGGTTATTTAACTGCAAGGCGAGGATGACAAAAGCTTGTATTTGTGATCAATAATGACACACTCAATGACGCATTCATAAATAACATCACACGTTTATGATTTGAGAACCATCTGTTCAGTAGAAACTTTTATTTTTCCTATAATGCATCAGTCCCAACTTTAAAACACATTCATTTAGCTTTTTAAACTTTTTTTTTAAAACTGTTAAATCACATAGCTTTTTACAGTCACATTTTTGTTTCTCTGCCCTCTTTTCAGATAAAAAGCTCCAGAGTAGAATAAGTTAATATGTAATTAACAGTCTTAGACACATTGGCTGCTCGTCCCAGGGAGGGATGTCTCTTTTGTGGGTCCCCATGAGGTTTCTTCTTTTTTTTCTCCTACTGCTGTTTTTTTTTTTTTTTTTTTTGTGTGGGGGGGGGGGGGGGGGGGGGGGGTTCTTTTTTTTTCACTGCTGAGGTTTTTAGAGTTTTTCCTCACTGTGAAGGAGGATATAAGGGCAGAAATGTATTGAAATTGTTTAGTGAGAACTTTTATTTAGTTATTTTTTAGCGATGTAGTATTTGTGTACAGTATATACATGTTTTTCTTTTTTTTTGAGACAATTGTTTTGTGATGTTGGGCTGTGCAAATGGAGTTGAATTCTTCATAGATTGTGTAGTAATTATGTTGAATCAAAAGAGAAGTAGTAGTAATAATCATCATATTATTACACAATTATTCACAGAAAACTTGTTGCACAAAGATCAGAGAGAGTGATTATGATGCTGATCTGTTAATCCTGCAGAGACTGATGTCCTCCAGTAATCCACCTGCTTGTTTCACAGTCCATTCTGCACCTTAGGACAGATGACATTATCACGCATCCTCCAAGCTTTGCTGTCCTCCAGCTGAACAGTTCCTCTTTGTTACATTAGGGAGCTTTGTTATTGACAAAGTTTCCCAGGATGGATTCCAAACGAGAGAAAGATCAGGGTAAGTTGTGATGATGCTCTTATTGCTACATTGCTAAGCTAATAGCAACTAGCCGCTTTGCTACTGGAGCTAACTGTACACTGAGATGATGCAAACAATCTACAGTGTCACATCCCATATTCTGTGTGTCATCACTAGAGAAAAAAATAGAAACTGTTTTTTTTCGTTTGCATTAAATATCCCACCCACTTTGATCCTGCAGAATCATCCCTCATGAATTCATGCGACCATCCCACATGGCTAACCTGCAGACTGCTAATAACATGCATCACTAGGTTATCTTAGAATTACTCTTTACTGTCCATGATTCACTGATCTATCATTAAATGCATTTGTATTGGTGTTGCATCCTTCAACACCTGACATGCTTTGATTTATAAGTAAACTTGATCCTTTTTAAAATATTAAAACCCAATTAATTGGCTTTTATACAATTAATACAATTTCACACAATGATGTGAGAAAAGAAGCCACAAGTTTCATCATTTCTTGTTAAAGAAATTGGGCTCAGAGGAAAATTTGTGCCTCCAGGAAATTGTGGCAAACAACTGCTGTTACTCATGCATGCTAAAGGCAATATCTCACACAACAATGCACACATCTGTCCCTTTCTGACCTCTTTTCCTTTGGAAACAGTAGGGAAATGTTCTCTGTGCTTTCAGGTATGAAATTTCCACACAGATTGGACTCATATTTTCTTTATAAAGAGACATACTGTATAGGCGCTGCACTGTGTGCTTTTGTCACTGTTAATAGAACAAACAATCCCTCCAGATGTTACTTTAGTGTTGTTGACCCAGATGTTAGGGATTTGTAGTCACATTGCATAGATTTTAAAAAAGGATTTTGTGTGTTTTACTTATTCTTCTCTCTCTCATTCTTTCAGATGCAGATTGTGAGAAAGTAACTGCTTTGCTTCTCAAGTCTCGTACTGGAGAATTTGAGTTGGAATCAATACTTTTTCTTAAACTACGGGGTCTTGGTGAGTTAAAAATAAATGCATTCAATTTTGATGAGGTTAAACTACAAATTGTTTGTTTAATTATTTTCTGTGACTGTTTTCAGGTATACTTGATCTTGGATGTATTGGAGAGTGCATGAATTTGGAAAGGCTGGACCTATCTGGAAATAATATTACTAACTTGGCTCCTTTAGCGTGTCTTCGACTTCTTGCTGTGTTAAATTTGTCAGTCAACAGGATTTCCAACTTAGGTGCAAATTCAGTTTTTATGGTGAACATATTAAACAAAAAAACAGTTGTAAAATTTTAATCCATTTCCATCTTGTTTTCCAGACCCTTTGCACAGTTGTGAAAGTTTACAAAACCTAAATCTGGCTGGTAATGCAATCTCCAGGTGAGACATAGATATAAATACACACATACATACAAATGACTGAATCGAATTTTCTTTATATATTCCAATGAAGACCTAAAATTTAACTTTAATCCTATTTTGTAATGTTGATATGTATCACTGCGCAGATTGAAATTACTACTCCGACAGTTGTATAAAAATCTTTGTATTTTATTGCAATTTTTAACACTGTTAAATACTTAATTTCTTCTTATTTTCCATCTGTTCCGTCTTGTTTTTCTGACAGTGTTGAAACCCTACATTGCCTTGTTTCTCTGAGAAAACTTGAAAACATTCGTCTGAAAGACAACACTTATAACTTCAGTAATCCAGGTATTTTTTCAAATAATATTTTACATAATGAAATAAAGATTTAACCCTGGACCAGCTGGAGAGACTGTGTCTCATAGCTGTTCGGGAACACCTCGGCATCCTCCTGAGTAAGTTAAAGGATGCAGCTGGGATTAGAGAAGCCCGGGCTTTCCCCCGCAAGCCGGCTCCAGATAAGCAGAAGACAACAGAAAGGAACTAAAAATGCCTTATTTTTTTCTAGTTTGCAGGAACATATCTTATAGATCTCTTGTACTGGAAATGTTTCCGAACATCAAGGTTCTTGATGGTAAGATTTTGCTTTTTCTACATTAAAAAAACACAAATTGTTCATTTCTTATTTGTGCTTGTAAACACAAGTGCAACAGTTATTGAATTTAATATTGCAGGTGAAAGAGTTGTTGGACGAGGGAGTGACTTGTATCAGTTATGCAAAGACATTGAGGACACTATTAAAGGTATTTCGTTTTATCTCATTTTAGCTATGCGGTCAAGACTTGTACCATAGCAAAATCTAAAATGTAATTGTGTTTTAAAAAACAACATTTCACATCATTGTAGTATAAACTGTTATCCTGCTATGTTTTCCTACAGTTCAATTGTACTGTTTTGGTCATTTCCAACTTTAGCCGGCTCATACAAAAATGGACAGCTTCTTGAACAAGGTGACTGCAAACCGTGGGTGGAAGATAGTTACTGGGACATAAAGAGATCCAACAACGCCATCATAGATGAAGCCTACAAACAGTTTAACGGTAAAAATCTCCATTTGGTTTTACTACAAGTTAACTCTGGTGAATTTACAACATCATTCCAGTGAATGTTCATTGAAAGTCTTGTTTTTTTTCTCCACAGATGTTCTGCATGAATGCAGACTCCTCAACAACAGAGCAACTCATGTTATTTCACAAACTGAAAAATCTATGAGCTTAAAGAAACAACCAAAGCAATTTGCCATCTGAATTAAGCATTTCCTACTTACGCTGGTCATTTTGGCTGCTTTTTTGTTTGATGAATTATCATGGCTAATGTACTGTAGCTTTTTAAATAAGAATATTATATTGAAAAGCTTGATGCTAAGTCATTGCTTGAAACACATACTCTGTGTTGCAATTTGTGACATTTACAATAACCGTCTGCATCCTCTGCATAGGTTATCAGAAGTAACAAAAAGGTTGTTTAAAATATCATTTACCAATACTGCCGCCTCCTCAGTCTGGTTCAACGATGTCTTAACTTGCACAATATGCATTTTGTATCATGCTTTAGCCAATATTTGCGCTGAGAGCTGACAAAGATTTTATAGTTTGTTAGTTGTTTAACAATTTTTTTTCCTTTTAGCTATGCTGGCTTGGAGAGTTAATATGTCTAAGGCTGTATGCTTTCTAATTAAGATGCATTTTTGCATAAAGTGATGATTGTTTCTGCCATTTGTAGTTAATAATGGATTAACATTCGGCAAACGTGTTCAAAATACATTTACAAACCCAAAAAGGTCTAATGCTGTTTCTTTTTTTCTTTGACAGAGTATCATTTGAGCTGCACGGTTGCTCAGTGCTTTGCACAGTGACCTCACAGCAAGAATGTTGGGGATTCAAGCCCCAGAGTGGGGGCAAGGCTTGTAGTGCTGTCCTGTAGTCTGGAGTTTGCATGTTCTCTCTGTGTATATGTGGGTTTTGTCCGGGTACTCTGATTTCATCCCACTCTCCAAAAACATGCATATGAGGTTAATTGTTCTGTTTCATCTTCTGAACTGCTTATCCTTAATTGGGTGGTATTTGAACCTATCCCGACTGTTTTCAAGCAAGAGGCGGGATACACCCCGAACAGGTCGTCAGTCTGTTGCAGTGATACACACACAACCATCGACACACACTCATTCTTAGGTACAATTACATAGTGGCCAATTAATCTAACATGCATGTTTTTTGGAGGGTGGGAAAAAAATCCACTTGTAGACGGAGAGAAGATGCAAAGTCCACACAGAAAGGCCAGTGTTTAAAGCCTCACCCCCTCTTCAAGACACGAACCCCAACCATCTTGCTGTGAGGCCACTGTGCTAATCACTGCACCATCGTGCAGCCATTTAGGTTATTTGTCTGTTACAAAATTGTCTCTAGAAATGAATGTGTGTGGCCCTGCAACAGCCTGGCGACCTCTGCCTCTCGCCTGCAATCAGCCGGGATAGGCTTCGTCACCCACCTCGACGAAACAGATTATGAAATAATGAACTGATAATTTTTCAAATTTAGATGCTCTAATAAAATCATAATTTGAAGGATTTTTGGAACTAGAGTACTAGCGGCACCTACTGGTGACACTACATCATATCACTAATATTTTTCATCGTGTGTTATAATGGACTGAAATGTCTTAAATATATGTATATTTCTTTTTTTTTACTTGTTACTAGTGTAGTAAAAAGTTAAGATATTTTTTTTCTCTCCCTTTCTGTAGCTTCGACTTACTCCTGGAGAGTACCGTACAAACATTACATAACTCGTTAAGCTAATATTTTGCAGATCAAATTGCATGTATTATTTAATTTGGAACCCTCATTTTAATCTGTTTATTAGTTAAAATAATTCCAAATCCTGTTGAGGAAGATTGAATCAGTGTGATTTTGAAGGCTTTAATTTGAAATACGGAAGTGGTTTTAGGGATGTGGTTTACTTGTGAAGTACGTCTAGCTAACACAGGATCGACCTTGGCTAGCTCATGATGGCAGGCAAAGCGTGGAGGTCAGCGGTAAGTAAATTAAACACTTAAAGATCCCTTCTAAGAGTAGCGTGTGTGTTTGATTGTTTATGGCAACTAACCACTACGTTTCGCTTATGTACTTATTCACAAGGACAAAGAAACAAGACAAAAACCAACACACAGATCCACTGAGATGAGCTACTTAGCATCCAGGCTACATGCTAATAGTTACTATAGTAACCAGACCCAAGCCAGTTAGCTAATTAAGACTTAAATCTGCCCTTTATGGGATTAACTATTCACGATCTGCTAAAATATAACATATTCTGCTAAAGACAAACTATAGCAACACATGTTTGTTGTCTGCAGATTGTTAATCTTCTAAGAAAATTGGGTTTAAACATCAGTGACAAGGACAAAATCAAACCAGATGAAGTAAGTTACACTCATAATACTTAATCTGATGATCAATGTGAAGGTTAAAATGGGTTTTTAGACTAGATTTAAATATGATTTCCATTTAGTAGCAAGTAGTAAAGATGTTCATTTCAAGTTAGTAAGTCTAATGTGCTTTGTCCTTGTCAAAGTCCTTTAAAAGCTGAGTGTGGGTGGTTTACTGCTAACCAGACACATTTTACTGATTATGATTAGACATGAAAATGCCATTTGCATTTTAACCTGCGTAAAACATAATTGCAAGATAACTAATTTGCTGTTTTAAGTGTTATTATCAGATTGCTGATTTATGGTGACAGGCAGGGTACACCCTGAACAGGTCGCTAGTCTGCTGCAGGGCCACATACAGCCATCCATCCACATATACACCCATTCTTAGGGGCAATTTCGTAGTGGCCAATCCACTTAACATGCATGTTTTTGGAGGGCGGGCGGAAACTAGAGTACCCGTAAAAAACCCAGGCATACATGGGAGAACATGCAAACTCCACATTGAAAGACAAGTATTTCAAGCCTGTGTGTGTTCACAACAGGCTGATGACCTGTTCAGGGTGTACCCTGCCGCTTACCTGTAATCAGTCGGGATAGGCTCTGGTGAGCCCAGTATGAATTAGGGGTTCAGAAGATTGAACAAAACAATTAATCTAAAGAACCCTCATGCATCAATTGAAGATGTTACTGAGGAAACTACGTATGTATTATGTACATGTCATGTACATACGTACATGTACACTGTCCAGAAGACAATTTGAAACTGTTTCTATGAAATCCTTAAAAGTATTACCATTGCTAAGGAATTTGAAAGGATGTTTGAAAACTACTCCCTTCTTCTTATTCATAAAGGATTATGATGGGAGATGCATGTTGTCGAATTTGTATTCATGCATTCTTACAGTTTGTTTCCTTTTAAAAAAGTCATTATCTAGAAAAGAGAATTTACAATAAAATAATTGTTTTCATAATTATCATCCCAAAATTTGATCTTTTGTATGAATAAATTGTTTTTTTCTTAACTTGATACATATTTAAAAAACCCTCATATTATTTTTTTTCATTATAGTTCTATTATCATGCCCTTTGCAATGAGTCTTAATTTTTTTATAGAATGAAACTAATCTCAGTATTTGTCACGCATAAGAAAAGCTAAATACATTTAGACTGTAAAAAGTGACTGAGAATTACTGCATGTCATATAATGTCATATAATTAATATTTCATATAATGTCACATATGTCATATAACTAATATATGACATGTTTTAATTTTTTTCTGTTTGGCAGGTATCACAGGTAATTGGTGCTCTGAGGAATGGGTACCCACAGTCCAGAAATTTTGCCCGTGGGGTATGTGAACTTGTACTTTCCAAAGTTCCTTTTTTTTTTATTGTAAAGTTATTTTTCAGGCTTACATGCACTTTGGGTAAGGAAAATCTATTTGTTCTGAATTATTCTTCCATGTTTTCCACAGATGCAAACTGTTACTTTAATCCCCGGTGATGGAATTGGACCAGAAATCTCCACTGCTGTCATGAAGATATTTGATGCAGCTAAAGTTAGTGAAGTGTTTAAAAAGTGACTCTGAAAAACTTTCTTGTTGAGATTATCATTACAGATACATTCTAAATTCCTAAATGTTCACAACAATAAACTTAAGTCAGATCTTTAACTAAAGTAACTGAATTATGTTTATTGAATTATAATTCACTTGTATGCTTGATTCAGGCACCAATTCAATGGGAAGAACGAAATGTCACAGCCATCAAAGGACCAGGTGGAAGGTGGATGATTCCTCCTGATGCCAAAGAATCAATGGACAAGAACAAAATTGGTCTGAAAGGTAATCTCAATAACACCCATTTAATTTATAATCATCTGAATTATAACATAGAGCATGTTTTGGTCATGGGAGGTCATTCTGATCAAGTATAATGCACAGGTCCATTGAAGACACCAATAGCAGCTGGTCATCCTTCCATGAACCTGCTCCTGAGAAAAACCTTTGACCTCTATGCAAATGTCCGCCCATGTGTATCCATTGAGGGCTATGACACCCCATACACTGATGTTAACCTGGTTACCATCAGGGAGAACACTGAGGGCGAATACAGTGGAATCGAGCATGTGGTAAGACTTCTAATTCTTCAAATAATTTGGAATAAAACAATCATATTAATTAAAAATGAAGAAACCGACTAATTTATTGCTTTATTCTTATTTCAGATTGTGGATGGAGTTGTGCAGAGTATTAAACTCATCACAGAACAGGCCAGCGAACGCATTGCAGAGTATGCTTTTGAATATGCGAGAAACAACCAGAGAGCCAGTGTCACTGCTGTTCATAAAGCAAATATAATGTAGGTTGCATTCAATAAAAATTAGTTTGCTATTCGAACGTTGTTTGTCGAGCTTACTGTTTACTGTTGACAATCTTTCCAGGCGAATGTCGGATGGACTCTTCTTGAGAAAATGCAGACAGGCTGCTGAGAAGCACAAAGACGTAAAATTCACTGAGATGTACTTGGATACAGTGTGCCTTAATGTAAGCAAGTCTATTGTACAGTTTATTTGAGTGCATGTTTTAGATTACTAAAATCTAATGTTTTTTAATTAATTTCAATTGTTCCATCATTATTTTTATAAGTAAAAGCATTTTATTTTTGTTCTTGCAGATGGTGCAGGACCCCACACAGTTTGATGTTCTCGTAATGCCAAATCTGTATGGAGATATTTTGAGGTTTGTATTCATTACAAGGAAAAACTAACACTTTTAGGAAGATATAAATATAGAAAAAATATGACCAACTTAGAATACCATCAAAGGAAGAAAGTTAAGTAAACATTGCATGGCAATAACTTAAGTTGAATGTTAACTTGTAATTTTTGGCTAATCTTAATTGCACAAAATTGACAAAGCTGTTATAGAATATGTGAAATATAATGAACCGTTAAATAAAATCTTTTTGTATCTGTTTGTGACAGTGATCTATGTGCTGGACTAATTGGAGGTCTGGGAGTGACCCCTAGTGGAAATATTGGGGCAAATGGTGTTGCTATATTTGAGTCGGTGCGTTTCTTTGCTCTATATTTTCTTTCACTTCTTTTTCACAAATTTTAAGAAATTATATACATAAAATGAGATTTATTAAAAATAAATAACAGATTCTTTCTGGGGTTTATTTCTTTCTAGGTTCATGGAACTGCCCCTGATATAGCAGGAAAGGACCTTGCTAACCCCACCGCCTTGCTGCTCAGTGCGGTGATGATGCTGCGGCACATGGGGCTACATGATTACGGCAAGAAAATTGAAAAGGCTTGTTTTGACACTATCCGAGACAAAAAGGTAAAAAAAAATGTTTATTTTATTAGAATCCTGTGAGATTAAATTACAGTGTTGAATATCATACTTTTATTTTTGTTTTTAAGGTTCTCACCGGAGACCTGGGAGGAAACTCTAAGTGCTCAGAATTTACAGAGGCGATATGCCAAAGAGTTCAGGACATGGAGTGAATAGAGTTAGTGCATCCAGAATTTACTTGATGGGCTTTTAAGTGGATCAAAGATGTACTGTATCTTCACAGTTTTACAAAAACATACATCCACAACTCAAGATCTCAAGATCTTGTCAATTTTATGTTTTTGCACATTCCCGGCTGTCTTATAACATTGTACCAAAATTTCTGTACATGTGATGTTCATACACATTTCATCAAAATCATTAACTTATAGTGACAATTGACCTGATGCCACTCGTCAATCAAAACTGTTTTTTTTTAGCCTGGTAGTGATCTACATTTACATTCTTAACTTCTCTGTTGCTGGAACTCTAACATTTTGCTTGCCAAGTCTCCAATGAAACATATTATTACTATAACTTGAAGGCAGCTCCACATACGACATATGGTCTAATGACACCCCACTTTACGGGGTGGTCAGCTGGCAGTGTAGTGTAGTCAGGCATGCTCAGCATCATTTAGCTTAAGTTTAAAGTCAGCTTATCTGGACATCCACCATCAATTACTCCTGAAAGATATCAATTTAGTATAAAAAATTACAGTTATCTGACTAGACGATATTCTAAAATGGCAAATACCTATAATGGTCATATCAGCCAACCGCATTGTGATTATATTAAGATTCAAGAGTCTGTATTTTAGCACTGTGGCCTCACAGAATGAAGGTCGGGAGTAGTATTTCCAGTTTGGAAGTGAGTCTCGGGACACTGGCCTTTCTGTGTGCAGTTTGCATCTTCTCACTGTGTATACGTGGGTTTTCTCCCACCCTCAAAAAAAAAAAAACATGTGTATTAACGAAGTTGTTAGCAATGTTGGCGCCACATAGTGCTTCTGCTCAATTTTATATTACTTTGGCCTCTATGTCGGGTATTGCAGGTATCAGCTTACAACTGTAGTGATCATCAAACATCTGGCCAATAAGCAAACTGAGATGCAGCCGTGACATGCATACATACATCCGTCAGGGCCTTATTTGTAGTTTGGTAGCTGGGAGACGGTGGTGCAGTGGTTAGAGTGTTCACCTGCGGACCATAAGTTAACCAGAAGTTCGTTGGTTTTCATCCCACTGAGTTCACGTCTAGGGTCCTTGGGGAAGACATCGAACCCCCTGTTTCTCCCACTATTGGCGCCGTCATAGGTGGCAGCCTGCTGCGGTGTAACGCACACAAATTTTCCGGTGAGGTATGAATAAAGTATATTAAAAACCAGGTGGTCCACTATGCCACATGGTTCGTTTCGTTTTGTCTTCTGAACCGCTTATCCCTAATAGGGTCGACGAAGATGCCGGGACCTATCCTGGCTGATTTCAGGCGGAACGTAGCATACACTCCGAACAGGTTGCTAATCTGTTGTAGGATCCTATATGGTCCGTGTCGGCAGCAATTTCCAAAATTGAGATTTACAGGAGGTATTTAAAAAGTTTTATTCTGGGAAAAGGCATGGCTACCCTGCTGCCAACTGGAAATGTTTGTTTTTACACTCTGTTTTTCAGAGTACTTTTACTGTTTGCACGTACTGCACACGTCATGTCCAGTCCCGACCAGAAAGGAATGATTGGTTCATTTAAAAAGTACTCGTCCACCTAAGATAGAATGGACCTCAATTCTGCGAGGTCAGACATTTTTTAACAAAGCAAATTTGAACAGTCTGTGTCTCCGGCTATTAAGTTGACTAAGCTTGGAGAAAAACAAGTGGGGACAAGTTTGATGGGCGAGTTTGGCATCAGGTCAATTATGTGTTTGAACTTAAATGTCTTTTACATTGTTACATTGAATCATATCCCAAACAATTTTACGCACAAATACTTAATAACACGACAAAAGTCTTCATTTGTGTGTGTAAATATGCTTCGTGTTTTTGAGCTTAAAGAATGTCGCTTTCAACTCGATGGTGCTTCCATCACAGCAGTCCTGACTATTTTGCACTGTTTTCTTTTTTTGCATACAGTATGTGGAAAAGGCCATCAGAAATGCCAGAGTTTGAGTTATTTTATTTACAGCAATATGGAAGACTTTTGTGTGTGTGATGGGATGTTGCAGCTACTTTTTTCTACTGTTAAACTTTAACTCATAGTAAAAAAAAAATGTCCTAAATTATTTCAGTTTTAAATGTGTATCACAAAGAAACTTTAAATTAAATGAGTATTTAATTCTAGTTCCAGACAGACAATGCGGTAAATGCAGATAACCTCGATACATGGAATAATGCCCTGAAATAGTAAGACTTTCTGGAGTTTGATCTAATTTAAATTGAAGATGTTCTGTTATATTATTCACTGCAAACAGATGAGCATGCCATTAAATCTATATTGAAGAGTGTCATGGTGTGTGATTTCAGAGTGATACTACACTTCTTGTCTTCATTAAAACTATTAACTACTCGTACATCTTCAACACAATGAGGTGACAAAGCTCTCCTACTCTGCATTTTAATGCTAAATTAAAATGATATTAAATAAACTGCGAGAGAAGTTAAAAATTAAAGGCATTGACTAAGCAGTAGAATGTCCATCCTTAGACTGGAAGAAATTGGTTCGATTCTTAATGGGCCTGTGCCTAAGTATCACAGGAGTAGACACCTAATCCAAAGGTACTCCCACTATGGGTGCCAGCTGCGGTGCAACGCAGTAAAAGTAATTTCCCTCTGAAGAATGAATAGAGTATGCTAAAATTTTATTTTTCTTCCTGAAACTTGAATACAGCAAAGCTTCAGTCCGACAAAAATAAATCTTCCATATGCAACTTTAGCTCAAGTCTGACATGTCCTTGTACTCTTAAATAGCGCTACTGCGCATGTGCAGCTTGTGCTGGTACCGGCGTCGCGACGTCACCAAGGTGCGTCTCCGTCTCAGCTTCATGCAGTGAAAATCAAATTACCATAAAATTGGCTGATTCATTTTTATTAATTTTGCATCAAAAAGTTGTTATTTTAGTCTCTCTTTGTATTTATGGAAGTTTTAGAGCGTAAAAACAAGTTACTTGGCTCCCGGAAACAAAAAAAGGGCTGAAATTATTATTATTTATTAATTGGGTTTTTTTGTTTTTTTTTTAAACTTGTCATTATTTGTACAAAAAACATCTGCGATAATGTGGAAGACACTTCAAAGATTAATACCATGTTATAACCCGACCAGTTTTAACGTGTGGAAGTTTATAGGTTTTTTGTAGTTGTAATTGAGCACGTCTACAACTTCGGTACGGTAGCAAGCCGAGTTTTTTTTTCTTTCTGCAAATGGATTATTCATAGACGCGCATCCCATCAGCGCGGCCGCGCATGCGCGAATATTAGGAGTAGTACTTATAACTGTTGTATTGTAAAAGCAAGTTGGGTAGGAGAGTTCAGGTTTAGGTAAAATGTTTTTTTTCATTGTACATTGCTAATTTTATTCCTTTATCCCTAAAAAATTGTGTGGGAACAGATAAGTAATTGTTTTCAGTTCAACTTGCCCCATGAAGTCTACGTTCTGAAATCCGGAAGAGTATGGGTATGACTGAACTTAGCGTACATGGCATGAACAGACCCAATTTAAATGGTTTCAGTCTTTTCATCTGAATTCAGTCTTGAATCCTCATACACTCTGGAAAATAGGGATATTCTGAGGGATATTTGTATTTTTTTTTGTAAAGTCATAGCATGTATGAAAATATATTAGTCTTAATGCCATCAAACCATACAAGAGAGATATCCAGACAAATGAATTGGTGTGAATAAAAAAAACAGGAAGATTAATCTTATAAAAACCCTGCTCCTTTGCACAGTTCATGTAATACACATATAATTATCTTTAAAAATCTTTCATTCAGGAAGAAGAACATTAGTCATAAACTTGTGAATAAGAGAAGAAAGAAGGAAGACTATAATAAAAAAAAAAAGTTGTATGAAAGACCCATATATAAAAAAAATCTGATAAGGACTTAAAACTTGAAGCAACAGTGTTGCAAGTGTTAAACGGATTAGTGAGGGTAGCATGCCTCAGGAGAAGGGGCCATAGAGGGGGCCATCTGAGATTATTTTTAGGATGACCTCTTCAGAGAACAAGTGGAGATACAACTTCTAACACTCTGCAGACTACTAGTAAAGAAAAGTTACTTTAAAGAATGATTGCATGCTGAGGATTAATATAAAGATAAGATTAACTATCCCTGAAGTAAAATGGACTAGTTTTAACTGAAGTGTGCACATTCTTCCGATACTTATTCTCTCATAAGTATCTCATAAGTTTTCACTCATTGTAAAAACCTCTTACACAACTGCATGGAATAAGAGGACAACCCATATAGTGTCACAAGCTTTGTGACATTTTAACTTAGATAAACGTTTAGAAACTGTCTTGCTTTATACAAACCACTGATCTTTAAAATAATAGAAATACAACCTGTATAAATGAGGTCAATATGAGAGTAAGGTGATCCCATAGAATAGAAAACCCCTCCTCTCTCGCGCGCGCTCCCTCTCATGCACACGCTCTCTCCCTCCCGCCACATTTGTTCCAGACCTTTCTAGACTCTCAGCCTACGAAATATCCGGTCTATGTTCGAGAAAGTTCTGTGGTGAGTCTTTAAGACTGATCGGTCTAGTTTCCTACAGTTAGATTCTCAGTTACCTGCAAGGTTGTAGATCAAGAATCTCAAGCGCTTGGAAAGTAAGTAGAATATTATCTTTTAAAGATCTCATAACAGAACAGTTACTACATTCTAATTATTTATCCAACAAGCAATCCACATGATACCGGTTTCTGAACGTTATTAAATTATTTGTAATAGAAAATTGGTTTTCAACCGTTTCTAAGCAACAGTAACAGTTGTATATATATTTGATTTAAGCAAACTTTAAAAGATGTTGGAGTAACGTTCAGATCGGAACTTATTATTATTTTATATTAAATCCGCATGGTAAATATGAAACATTCTTTGTTTTCTAATTTTTTAATTTTTTTGTAATGGTTGTATTTTTGTATTTTCAGGTTGTCCACGATGGTTCATGAAACTGGTTACTATGATATCTTAGGCGTTCGCCCTGAAGCCACACCAGAGGAAATAAAGAAAGCCTACAGAAAACTAGCACTGAAATATCATCCTGACAAGAATCCAAGTGAAGGAGAGAAGGTGAGTGAAGTGATATTCTATGGTGACATTCTCTTGTCTAATTTTAAAACCAAGGACACGAGGAAGTTTCTGGAAAGATCTAGGCCTCTCTGTTACTTGAAGAGATCAGACCTCATGCTAAACTTATCCTCATTCAAAGTGCAAAGAGAAAGTTGAATTAATATTTAGAATTTTTTTTTATATATATATTTTGCAATGCTATTTAATAAATAGCCTATACAGTTGTGGATCTGACCATCATGATCTCTGCTGTAAGCTGCCGCCCATCTCACCTACCCTGAGCCATGGTCACCAGCTGTGGGTGGTGTCCGAAAAAAAGAGATCACGATTACATGTGGCCGAAATGAGCTTCCTCCACAGGGTGGCTGGGCTCTCGAGAGAAGCCAGATGGGTTGGATCGGGATGCCTCCCGAACGCCTCACCTGAGAGGTGTTTTGGGTACATTTCCCCGATAGAAGATCCAGAGACAGACTCCGGACCTGCTGGAGAGATAATGTCTCACAGCTGGCCAGAGAACGCCTCAGAATCCTCCCAAGTGAGGCTGCTGCGCCCGCAAACCTGCCCATATAAGCAGAATTGAATTAAAATACTTTATTGATGTCCAGAGGGATCTTTGAGAAAACAATGGAATGGAATTTTAAAAATAACCATATTAAATAATCTTGTTCAAAAAGAAGTGAATCTGATTATTTTATTTTTGATTGTTATTCAATTTTTTTTAACAGTTCAAGCACATCTCTCAAGCATATGAGGTCCTGTCTGATCCGAAAAAGAGAGACTTGTATGACCATGGTGGGGAGCAAGCTATCAAGGAAGGTGGAATGTCTGGAGGAACTTCTCCAATGGACATGTTCAACATGTTCTTTGGAGGAGGTGGTCGGATGCACAGAGAGAGAAGAGGTCAGATAATTTAGCTAACTTAAATAACTTATATTAATGTTCTTTCTGGCTATTATCAGCTTGGGGTATTAACTTTTTTTTCTCACTTGTAGGAAAGAATGTTGTCCACCAGCTCAGTGTTTCACTGGAAGAAATGTACAATGGGTCAACGAGAAAGCTTGGCCTTCAGAAAAATGTCATTTGTGAAAAATGTGAAGGTGAGGCCTTAAAAAAATTACCCATTCAATTTTAAAGTATAAAGTAGTAAATATGAGCATAAAAATGGTTGTAATGTTTTGTTTCATTTACAGGTTATGGTGGCAAAAAGGGCGCTTTGGAGAAGTGTTCACTCTGCAAAGGAAGAGGAGTCCAAATTAAAGTGCAGCAAATTGGACCTGGCATGATTCAGCAGATCCAAAGTGTATGTCCTGACTGCCAGGGCCAAGGCGAAAAGTTTAATTCAAAGGACCGCTGCAAGAATTGCAATGGACACAAAGTTGAACGCCAGAAGAAAATTCTTGAAGTTCACATCGACAAAGGTGAGACACCGTTTGTTCAAAAAGATGTTATCTCAAAAGTCACAATTTCTGAGTGGCAACAACTGAAGATGAATTTATTTATTAGGTATGAGAGATGGTCAGAAAATCACATTCCATGGGGAGGGTGACCAAGAGCCTGGATTGGAGCCTGGAGATGTTGTCATTGTTCTGGATCAGAAGGAACACCCTATTTACAAGAGAGAAGATGAAAACTTAGTAATGAAGCTCAAAATCAAACTTGTTGAGGCCCTTTGCGGCTTTAAGAAGACCATTAAAACGCTAGACAACAGAGTGCTCATCATTGGTACAGAACCAGGTACAGCAAAAACAACAACTTCCTGAATAATGTGTTTGATAACTTACTTCTTTTATTATGTTACTTAAACGTTTTATAGAATTACTAACTTGTGTGGCTTTTATGAACAGGTGAAGTGATTAACCACAATGAAATCAAATGCATCCAGAATGAGGGCATGCCAAAATACAAGGATCCGTATGAAAAAGGACTCCTAGTTATTCAGTTTGAGGTAAGATAGTGAGCGAGTAGCATGATTAAATGCTTTCTGATGTACTTAAAACCAGTGGCTAATAATGATTTGTCTTCCAGGTGGAGTTTCCAGAAAATAACTGGCTTCCAGAGCATCTCATGTTTCAGCTAGAACGACTTCTCCCTCCTAAAGAAGAGGTGATGATTACTGATGATATGGATGAGGTGACCCTCTGTGAAGTAGATCTAGAGGACCAGCAGATGAAGTACAACAGAGAAGCATACGAGGAAGATGAAGAGGGTCCGAGAAGCGGAGTGCAATGTCAAACACAGTGATTGTAGCCTAGCTTTGGACCAGTTCTTTGTAAACTCTGTGAAATTATTGTTCAAATTTTAAGAAATTAATTTGTATTGTAATATTACAGATTTGACTGGTGCCTTTTTTTAAGAAGTCCTTCATAACTGTAATTGTGGCATCAGGCAAATATTGATTGCCAATGTTTTCATTGGTATGTTTTGTGTATGAGACTGCACAGACATGCACAAGAGTCCGATTGTGTTCCAAACCAAAATTTTGTGGTTAGTCTTGTCCACTTTGTTTAGGATGTTTCATTTCATTGTCTGTTTTATGGTAATGCACTAACTTATCCTTTTTTATCCAGAGGCTGGCATGACTTTTTTTTTAATGCTTTCTGTGAAGGTAATGTCCTAGAGAACACATTTGGCTTTTTTCAATAAAGTCCATGCACTTAAATTTTGAGCTTCTGTGGTCCATTTCTAGTGGTAACTGGAAGAACAAAATTGCAGATATAAGAGGCCGAAATGAGCTTCCTTCCAGGCTCTCACTCAGAGATAGAGTGAGGAACATTGCCATCCGGAGGTGTTCGGAGTAGAACCGTTGCTCCTCCGGGTCAAGATCTGGTTGGGATGCCTCCTCAAAGCCTCGCTGGTGAGATGTTTCGGGCATGACATACTGGGATGAGACCCAGAGACAGGCCCTGGATCTGCTAGAGAGACTAAGTCTCACAGCTGGCCGAGGAACACCTCAGAATCCTCCCGGGTGAGCTTGAGGATCCAGCGGGGGTGAGGGAAGCCAGGGTGTCCCGTCTGACCCTGTTGCCCCCACGACCCAGCCCTGGATAAGCAGAAGACAATGGAACACTTGCATTTTTAAAATGTAAATACTTTATGTTGCTTGCATTTATTATAGTAATTTTAATGCCACACTATCGCAGTAAATTAAACTGCATATTTTAAATTTATGAGGAGTGTAATACAATAAAGTACTATTTCCTAGAAATAGTGCTTTATTGAACAAAATTTTGGAATGAGCCTGCTTTTCTTCATAAACTTAAATGCAAATATAGACATTTAATTAAAAGAAATGCAACTATAAAAGCACAATAACAAAAGTGAATGAATGCCTTGATCAGTTAATGTGATTCTTCATTTTAATGGTTTATGTTGATCACAGAACGCAAACCAATCATAATTAACTCATATACTGTATATCGGCAAATATATATAGTATATGCAAAATAAATCTCATCGGATGTAGCTTGCTGAAAGCGACAGACTTGTCACTTAATGATGGATGCCCAATTTGAAGGAATATCATTCATGACATCAGCAGCGACATTCATGAATCACTTTGTTAATAATAGAGACATCGTGATTCAATCCCCAAATGTTTTGACTTTGTATTATGCAATCGGTAAACATTATTGTAGCAGGTGGAGTGTTTCATAGCACGGATTTTATGGTCTGTGCATCTGCTTTCCTGGTGCTCACCACCCAATCATTTTGGTTGTAAAGTATTTAAAATAAACAAAGTTTGCCAGGGCCGGCATGTGGTGCTGACCCTGGTAGAACAAAACTGTCCAGCAATACCTGACATACAGTGCATCATTCTGCTTGTCACAACGCCGGACAGCAGAGGTTAAAAAAAAAAGAGGTATGCCCAATTTGAAGAAATCTCATTCATGACATTAGCAGCGACATTTATGACACACTTTGTTGATAAAAAGACATCGTGATTCAATCCCCAAATGTTTTGATTTTTATCATGCAATCGGTAAACATTATTGTAGCAGGTGGAGTGTTTTATAGCATGGACTTTATGGTCTGTACCTTCGCTTTCCTGGTGCACCCCGCCCGGTCAGGATCAATAACATTTGTTTTTTTTTTTTTATTCTCATTTTCCTCAATTGTTTTACTTGTTCTTCTTTAAAAAATAGCACGAATGGCTGTATGTGAATAAGCTTTTACTAATTAAATATACGATTGCAAGACAACACACAAACAAAAAGAGAGCCATATGCTTTTTTTCCCCAAATCGAAATGAACACTTAAATTTAAAGAGTAATCATTTTCTCAGATTTTCTTCCACCTTCCAAAAATAAGGATGTTAGATTGATTGGCCACCTTGAAATTGCCGCTGGGAGTGAGTGAGTGTGTGTGTGTGGTTGGTTGTTAGTGGACCCGTGACAGACTGGCGACCTGTTTGTGTTGTACCCTGCCTTTCGCCTGATAACAGCCAGGTAGGCAGCACCATCCCCCGCGCTGCTCATGCGTTAGAGAATAAGCGGTTCAGAAGAAAAAGACAATAAACATGTTTTCCAGAAAATGTATATAGTTTTTTTATTTTTTCAAATCGTGAAAATGCTTATGGTCATACTAAACTACATTACCCATAATGCAATGTAAACTATGACGCCACTCTTCTTCGCCTCCCTCCGGCTGCTACCGCCTATCTGTGTGAGTGAGTCGGCTCTGCTGGTAACCGTTAGTTAGTTCCACACTGGAGACACAGCCGCTTTCTGACATCCTGAGATTTTTGGTCAGCAGTGATTTAAATGGCGAAAACGTACGACTACCTCTTTAAATTGTTGCTAATAGGAGACAGCGGCGTCGGAAAGACATGTCTGCTTTTCAGATTCAGCGAAGACTCCTTCAATACCACCTTCATATCCACAATAGGTTAGTACCCTGCAATCGCTTTAAATAAATAATCTGCAAGTAATCGGATTGAACAGTTATGTATGTTTTTTTATTAATTAAAATGTTGGGATCCACCATCTGTTGTTATAAGAATGACTCTTTTAAATAGTGTATCAGACACACCGTTATTCCTTAATGAGCTGGATCTGCATGATAGCTACAAACAGGAAACGATCAGCTCATTTTTTGGCTCACACCCATAAATCAAGCTAAAATACATCAACAACTGACAATAATAATGTGATATTAAATTACATTCTGACCTCAAACAACCAGATCGTAAGAGTTCTATCCTGTACAAATCAATACTGATATTATCTTTAACCTTAAACATATCATGCAGCACACTGATTTACTTTTTAATCAGGTATTTTCTTTGTTATTGGGGATTGTTTCAGGCTGTATTTACATCCTAGATCTCTTTCAGTTCCTTTAGGAATGCATTTTGGTCCTCTTTTGTGTCTTGGGTTTCATCTCTGATGATGTCATGTAAATTACTCAATGCAGTAAACATGAACTTTCATTCTTTCAAATGCAGGGATTGACTTCAAGATCAGAACAATAGAGCTTGATGGAAAGAGAGTCAAACTTCAGATTTGGTAAGATTATTTAGAGTTTTTCTTACTTTTTTGTTTTAAAGAGACATGATTTCATGGATTTCTTCCTATTTCTGTATTTGACTGATATTCTCAGGGACACTGCAGGGCAGGAGAGGTTTCGTACCATCACCACTGCTTACTACAGAGGAGCTATGGTAAATCCCTCTATTTCCAAATCGACTCTATAAAACTTCCTTTCACTTTCTTCCTTGCTCACACTTATTGTTCACGTTTTTCATCTCAAAGGGCATCATGTTGGTGTACGACATCTGCAATGAGAAATCCTTTGACAACATCAAAAACTGGATTAGAAATATTGAAGAGGTCAGCTCCAATTTTAAATGATTAGTATTAGAAAAAGGCTTTTTTTCCCAGTTCTTAATGAGTGTTTGTGTTTCTCCCAGCATGCCTCATCAGACGTAGAGAAGATGATCCTAGGTAACAAATGTGATATGACAGACAGAAGGCAGGTGTCAAAAGACAGAGGTGAAAAAGTGAGTCTGCCAGTCACAGCTAAAACCTCTCCTCAACTTAAATGCATTAAAAAAAAAAAATTGTTATTCTTTCTTATTTAGCTGGCGATAGATTATGGAGTGAAATTCTTGGAGACCAGTGCAAAATCTAGCTTAAACGTTGAAGAGGTAAGCGGAATATCACACTCTTGAAAGCCTCATTCTTACATTCTTTAATAGATAACATACGTAAAACTCCTTACTTTCTATCTTTCAAGGCTTTTTATACCATGGGAAGAGACATACTACATAATCTGAGCTCCAAGACTGTAAGTTGTAGAAAACTTTTTATAACATATGTGATTTATTAGACCCTACGGTTCAAAATCTCACAATAACTCATTATTCTATGTTTTCTTTTTAGACTGACAACAATGGAGGGTCAGGAAAACCGGTCAAGATCACAGATAAAAAGTCAAAAAGAATCAAATTCTTGAAGTGTACACTGCTTTAGGCTGCCCGATTCATTGGCTCATGTTTCCGGCATTGCTTTGAAAAGTTCCTGCTACTCTGGGTTTCCCACGAGTCGTAGCACTGCTCATAATCGGAAGGCCTTACTGCCAGCTTTGGTCACTGGTTGATGGGTGAATGGAACACTGCCCTGATCTGCTAAACCAGAAGAGGATCAATGAGGAATGAGACCTGATACTGTACTTTATTTCTGCTCATGCTAAATGCTTGTGTGCAATCATCAGTAATGGAGTTTTTAGCTCGCCCTGCAGTGCCTTCTTACGATGGGGAATAATCCACTGGCATTGGGAAGACATCTGTTGGACATCCTGAACATTTCTTAGTTGCACATCATTGTCTTAAGAGGGAAGATAAATAGATTTAGGTTTTTTTCATACATATTGTAGCATTGTTTTATATCCACTACCTGTTAACATGTCATGTCGCTGCTATAGTTGAGCATAAAAAGTCTCAGCATTGATTGTATTTTATGTGAATTAATATATTAAGCTTCAGCCTTCAGTTGCATTTTTTTTCTGCTACGGTCGAGCTGTGGTTATGTGACAGAAAAGACGAAATATGCATGAAAACTAACTTTTGTACTCTTTATTTGTTCAAATTTTTTTTAACATGGAATATGTACAGATTTTTATTTAAAGTGTATTAGTAGTTGTAGTGTTTATAGGTTTGGAAGTCGTACCGGACCCAACGTGTATCATAGTTGTTGGTATTTGCATGAGTGATAATGGGTGATCCCTACTGAGTTATTGTTAAGCACACAGTATAAGAAACATTCACAGAAAGTATGTCAAATGGATACAGTATATAGAACAATGTTAATATGCCAGTTCATGTTGTATTTGCATGTGTTTTTTTAACCACTAGACATTCACTAACTTGTTTTCTGTCTAATATGAAAACAGAACATTTGGGGAAGCTGTTTATGTAAATCCATTTTTGTCACACCAGTGGGAAGTAGCAAAAGTAAAGAAAATCCATCTTTTTTCTATGAGTTTTTTTTCACTGAATGTGAATTTTTATTGAATAAGGATTTTAATTTTTTGCCACTGTTAACACTTTGTTAAAACGGTCACAAACTGAAAAGAATAAGTTACCAGAAGTCTCGTGATTGTCATGGTTTTTTTTTTTCTTTTTCACTTCTCCATCTTGGATTTTGTTGTTCCTGTTTGTCTCCAGTTCCCTTATTTCAGTTCCTTAGCATCTGCTTTGGTCTTCATTGTCTTTTCCATCTCATCTTGGTCTCCAGTGACTGAAGTCTTTCCTGCTGAGGCTCTTCTGGCCTCTGCGACGTCCTTCTCGCTGCATGCTCTCTGCTCCTTCAAGCCTGTAAAGTGTTTGGCTTTCTTGTCACTGGCGTTGCAGCTCTGTGATCTGTGAGATCGTAGATTCTTCTCATCAGCCACAGTCAGATAATTTGTGGTGTCTGAGGGACATCTCTTAGCCTTTGCCTTTTTTAGATCTTCCTCTTGTTCTGTTTCTAATCGAGTTCCTTTTTCTTCTGAAAGTGTGCTACCAGCCTGACTGAAGATTTTCTGCTCTGCAGTGGTTTGAAACTGCTGACTAAGAGCTTTGACTGTAGATACTACAGGCATGTGACCCAAAGTGCCAGTATGGGCATGGTATTCCGGATTTTCTGGCCACTGGTTTGAAGGTTCAGTAAGCACACCATGGCCTGCTTCTTGTGGGTTTATGACAATGCTGCTCATAGCTCTTTTCTTTGTGATTGGAGATGCCTGGCATTGGCCTTCAGGAGAAAGATATCGCAGTGATTTTGACCTTCTCGGAGACGCTGAGGTTCCTGTTTGTAGTTTGATACTCGCAGTGGGTTCGGCAAGTGATCCTGGTTGATCTGCAGGGTTGACTGTGATGGTGCTCATAGCTCTTCTTTTTGTTAGAGGAGATGTTGCTTGGTCTTCGGCTGGATAGAGCTTCAAAGATTTAGTTCTTTTTGGATGAGATAAAGGTTTCAGACTATCTAAAACTGTTGTACTGCCTTGGTTCATGTTGCTCATTGTCTCCTGACTTGATGCTTCAGAGATAGGCTTTTGCTCACATGGTGATATAAGTATGTCCACACATGAACCAGGTCTTGATCTCACCAAACCACCAACCTCCAAGGTCTGACCGCTTTCTTTGGGGTTAAGGGCGCAAGTACTGGAAGCTTTCTGTAAACTCTGCTCTCTTTCCAACCCACCCTTCTCATCTGATTCTTTCTGCTTGGATGCAAACTCCTCCATATCCATGTGGAAGCGGTAAAGGCTGTAACCATCAGCGCTGTTGATGCTGCCCTGACGATGAAGCGAGGAGGGATCGTGCACCGATGAGTTTCGTGAGAAGGTTCTTGTCAGCTCCAGTCTGTCCACACCAGCAAGCTTTTCCAGAGCGACTGCCATGCGGTTGTGGATCTCTTCAAGCTGGGCCAAACGCAGATCCACTGTCTGCAGGGAGGCCTTCATGGTGTTCTCTCTCTCATTTACCTCCTCCAGTCGCATAGACATGTTCTCAACTCTGATAAGAACATAAAAAATAGTTAAACAAAACCCACAACACTCTCATCAAAATCTTGTATTGGGTGGGTATTTACCGCTCTGATGTGACCTTTATTCGTTCATCACTTGAAGACTGCTGCTCATCTTCTCTTTCACGAAAATATTCCTCCACACATTGCTCCTCAAACTCATAAAGACCTTTCAGCTCTTCTGGATTTAGTCTGAGCTCTGTGGAAGAAAGAATTGAACATTTTGTTATTGTGTCTGCAGATTACTCACATATCTCTAAAACATAAACTTACTTAGACCCCGGTCCTTCTCGTCTAGTTCTCCCTCTTGTCTCTTCCTCGCGCAGCGTCGGAACAGCCTGTTGAAAAGGATGTAGAGGTGGCTGAGGATGATGAGAGGTGGAGGCAGGATGGGACGATCATGAAAAGTCATGATTAGCTGGTATCTTTGAAACTTCCACACTTGATTGGAGATAGACTTCACTTCAAAGAAAGTGTTGCTGTTGATGAGAACATGAAAAACAATAAGTAAAAACTAAGTTAGAGCTGATTAGTTCTTAGAAAAATGAAAGAACGTCCCAATGGGGCATTTTTTTACTTGAACACTGCAATCAGCAAGTTGACCAAAAGAATATTTGCCACGAGAAGATAGCAGGCCATAATAGCAGGGGTAAGCCAGGCACCGGGGATACATGGAGGAAGCTTCTTTCCATCTTCATCATATAAATGTTCTCCACATGGAGCTGTAAGATAGAGCAGGCTTTAACTACAGATTTATTTCTCAGAGATTAGATTTACAAGACTTTACCAGTGGTTGGTGGGACTACTTACGGTTGATTTCCATGGCATAGACTAATTTCATATCCAGAAAAGCGCAATTTAAAGAGAAAAAACAGAAAAGACATTAAGAATAACAACTATGAGGGTTTGTTGGTTTTGGATTTTTGTAGGGGTTTCTGTCAAGGTAAATGACTGGTTTATCCAATTACACTTAAATGTGGTGGGCATATTTTTTTTTTAATCAAAGGAGAACTCAAACTTTCTGTTCTCTTCAATCAATCAATTTCTCAAAACTTTTACCCAATTGGTTGTCACTGGATGCAGACTAGAGGCAGGGTACGCCCTCATCAGGTCACCAGTCAGACAGTGTAATCAATTAGAAGCTAACTTCTAGATTGAAAAAGGTATGTCATTACCAAAACTATCCGGCAGCTGATATTTTTTAATTTGGAGTTTTAAATTAAAGTATTAATCTGGAACTTCTAAAAGCTAACCTCAAACTTTTTCATACTCTTTTTAGCTGTACATTAATTTTTTTTTTTTTGTTTTTAGTGTTCAATCATTCATATTTGCTTTGAATGGTAAAGTTTTAATTGAAATTAGAGCCATAATTGTTTCTATTTCCATTGTATGCCTTTAAACTACTTATATTTAGGTTTTCTGCTTTATTCTTTCTAGTAGTTATTTTTTCGACTCCAAACTTAAAAAAAAAACAATGTACAAGAAAAAGAAAATTCTAACTTTTTAATAAAAAATTTGTATTTTTTTTATGTTTATGATTTTAAAATCACTAAATGAGAGCTTAATGTACATGTTTTAATCATTTAAATAGCAACTGCATGGTCATTTTTTTCATTTTTGAATATTACCTCACTTTACCTGGACAGAATAAACCCATGGAGAAAAAGAAAACTTAAGGCAGATGATCATAAATTAAGATATAAATGCTTTATCATTATTCAATAAACTTAATGTGAGATATTACAAAAATACCAGCAGAGGGAGACAAGGCATTGATGTGTGGGACAGTAAAAGGCTGCAAGTAAAAATCACAAAATTAAAGACATAGCACTTAATTAAAACACTGATCATCTGCCAAGGATTAGGAAACAAAATCTTACTATGAATTCTAGTCTTACGGTCTATCGAATCTGCAAAAACCTCTCCATAGATCATCCAGTAGGGCATGTAGAAGATATTTCTGGCCAGGCGCCATGTAGGCTCCTCATCTGGGTGAAGGATAGCTTGTCTTGCAACTCCAAAACTCATTAGCACGACCAGCATAATCACCACAAAGTACATCATATCAATCATCTGGAAGAAAACAAGCATGATAACTGAGCTTAATGTCCACTTTTAATGACTTTAGTTAAATATTTTGATCATTCAACTATTATTACCATCTTCCCGATCATCATGACATAAGGCCCAAGGTATTTATTGACCCCAAAGATGTCCAACACACGAATGTACCAGAAGATGATGTCTATGCAGTAGATGACTCTCCCGTAGCCCATGTATGGTTCAGGCTGAAGTCGTAGCATTAAACCCAGGAGAAAGGTAAAAATGGCAAAAAGATCTGTGATGTTCCAGTACTCCTCCATCCACACGCTTATCTTCTGTTTCAGCTTCCCTGGCTCAGACATCAAAATCTAAAACAAAAAAGAGTTTCGGGATTGTTTGTAAGTCTTAACACAATCATTGAATTTCTTCGAGAAGACTTTATTTATTTCACCTGTCTGACTTTTTCAGAGCCAAGAGTGAGAATGTAGGCAATGACTGTCCACTCCTGAATAGAGGGCCATCGCTCCATCTTTACCAGGATGATGTAATTATACAACATCAGATAACTCAAATAACAGATCTGTCAGAAAACCAGTCAGTGAGTAAAAAAAACAACTACCAACAGAAAAAAAAGAATACATTTATGTGTTTGTTCAAAAAAGGACTCACAGTGTTGAACCAGAACTTGGTAAAAGGTGCATCATAAAACTCAAAAAATCTTTTGCCGATGGGGATTTTTCTAATGTTTGCGCTGCCCTCCTCCTCATCGCCTTTTCTGGAGGTTCCATCAGTGTTCGGATCCTGGAATGAAACAGCAGTGTTTAAGATGGTCACTCTTTTTCTTCACATTAACAGCACTGAAGAGAACTCATTGTAGAGATGTAAAAAAGAAAAAAGAACTAGGACCTTGCTGGATTTTGTGTCATCGTCTTTGTCTTTCCCATCTTCTTTCTTTCCAGGTGCTTGATACGAAGCATCATCTCCAATACGGAAGTCCAAGAGCAGAATCAGAGGTGGAAAAATGATTCCCAGAATGACCTGCATGAGACATGATAGATAAACTCCCTCATCTTTAGCTTTTCTTGTCCAACTGGGAGCTATTTGTAACAACAGCATGATGAACATCCTTTCATGTCTACCTTAAGACCTGGGTTTTTTCCAATCCTCAAGCAGCCCATCCACATGTCAGTGAGTAACATCTGGCTGCAGGTATGAGCAATGAAGTCACGCTGCTTTGCAGCAACAGCCAGCTTCAGACAGGTGGAGTTACTCCAGTTTACCAGTTCGTATGTTAGAAGTTTCATAGCAACTTGTTCATCATGTTTATAGGACTGATCCAACAGCTCGTAGGCCAGCTGGCCAAACTCCCTGTGACAGGAACACAACATTAAATCTACTTTTACAGGCAAAGGGAAAAGTAGCTGTAAAAAGTCTCACACGCTGACAGACGTATATAAGATTAAATCTGAGTTGTGTTGATTTACTGACTTTGAGTTGTTCTCCAAGTCCTGGGAAATGTCGTCCACCAGCTCACTCTCTGAGCATTCATGAGCCATGGCTTTGTACAGTTTACAAGCCACCAGGGCCTTTGCCATGGCCTCCTCCCCTCGCTGCCACAGGAACAGCGCCATTTTCTGGCGCTTCAGCAGCACTGCCCACAACATCAGCTCATGGAAAGGATACTTGAATCGACAAACTTCAGGGTCATCCACATCAATTTCCACCTCTTCCTCTTTTTTCTTCTTTGCTTTTTTCTTTCCTTTTGGTCTTGGTTCATCATCCTGATGAATAGACAAAACATATAAATAAATTTTCAAAAATGGTTAAGTAAATGCATCATGTTTTTGGGTAATGAGTTCTCCTACCTCCATTCCAAGGAGTTTCAAAGCTTTCGGCTGCAAGGGGGAACATAACATTTTATTTTAGGCCATATTTATTTAGTATAATTGATAATGTATGTTGAAATTGACAGTTGTTTCAAGCATACCCTTTTTAGTCCATATAGATTGTTATACAGGTTGCGGAAGGCCTTCCTTGTATAATTGCTCCTGTAGGCTCCACCCATGAGATATTCCAGCACCAGACCAATGTCAATTATAGTAATCTGGTAATCTGGAGGAAGATTCCCCTGCAGAATAACCAAACATTTAATATTTGGTATAAAATCTACATGCTATAGAAGGATCAACTTAGGTGTAGAGTTTAATTGTGATCATTGAGAAGATTGTTCTACCTTTTTGACATCTCTGACCACCACGTGCAGTGTGTTTGCTGGACCAAGTTTCTGAGGGTGGAGAAGGTTGTCAAACATGTTAGGATTGGGTGACATTTTTTTCACACTTCCAAAAACTGTCTATTAAAATGTTTTTATATATTTTTAGTCTTTCCAGGCTCTCACCGTGTTGTATAGCTCCTCCAACCTTGGAATGGTGAGAAAGTGATGAATGTTAACACCGTTTTCAAGCAGTAGTTTGACAAAATCCACTCTGTCCAGAACCAGTGCATCCATCATGGCCTGCTCCAGAGAGTTCACCTGATGAATGATCAAATGAGAAGATGATTTAGCACATATTGAACTTATTTCAACTTATTGAGATGTTTCAAGAGCTTTTTACAAACCACTTTCTTCTTACCCAACGAATCAGCTCCAGCTTCCTTGGATCTGTTTCCTCTGGAGGTTCAGGTTTGGCCTTTCCTTTTCCTTTCCCCTTTTTTGCACGGGCTTTGCTGCGAGGAGCACTGGCAGGACTTTTTTGTTTTTCCTGAGTTGAAGCTCCACCTGTTGAAGTGTTTGCGATAGCTCCGGCAGGCTAAATAGGCAGAAAAACAAAAGGACTGAATCTGCCTTAAATAGAACTATTATAAACACGTTATATTGCAATTTCAATTTTGGGATGCACAATAGATCTTTTGAATATTCTTTGCTTGCAAACTATCCAAATGCATCACAACAAACAATTTTTTACCCTAAAAACCCATATTTTATTGGCTATTGACCAGATTTTTAACATTGATATAAGCTTCTTGAATCATTTGTTTAGTTTCGGCTTCTGAACTGCTTATTTTTAATGAGGTTTCAGGGGGTGCCGGCTAATTTCAGGCAAGAGGCAGGGTACACGCCGAACAGGTCGCCAGTCTGTTGTCGGGCCACACAAACAGACAACCATCCACACATACATTCACTCCAATTAGCATAACGGCCAATTAATATGACACATTTTTTTGAAGAATGGGAGGAAACGGGAGTACCCAGAAAAACCTATGCATACATGGAGAGAACATGAAAACTCCACACAGAAAGGCCAGTGTTTAAAGCCTCACCTCTACTCTGGGACTTGAACCCTCAACTTTCTTGCTGTGAGAAATCATTGGTCATTTCTTGCATTGTGCTAACCACTGAGCCACAGTGCAGCCCCCTTTTTGAATATAGATTATTCATTTGTGAAGACAACTTACAGGTAAATTGTGGCCATAAACAAAGATGTGATTGCGAGCAATATCCACTCTGTTCCAGGCCAGAGCCAAACTTAGCTGGTCTGGTGCTGAAGCATTCGTGCCTGAAGACACAGAAAAGAATTCAAATGAAAAGAACTCAGAATGCAGCAATGAGTGTGAAGTTCAAGTTAAAATAGTTTCTAAATCTTTCTAAAAAAGTCCTTCAAGGTTTTTGCACATATTTTCCTCCTTGATAGTAATGTTTTCCCATTTTATCAGATATCATTTTTTTAAATGGCACATTTTCAACCAAAGAATTTAAACTAAAGTTCGGGTGAAACTTGATTAAAATTTTGTCTAAAACATATGTGGGTTTTTCTCATTTTTATGAAAGTTTTCATGGCTTAATTTTGTACTCTCATCAGGTCACGGTCCTCAAAATAAATCCAAGACCTCAACAAATGTAGTTTTCTGAAACTGCGTCACTAATTTAACCTAAAACAGTCTCAATAACCTCATGATTTAATCAGTAAGTGTTTGCTGCACTAAATTAGTAAACCACATTTTACAGAAGGAAAGGCAATGTTTCTCTTATAATCTCACTGTCCTCAGATTTCCCCATGTTTGTTTTTTCTTTCAGTGGTAAAGTTTAGTCTGGTTTTAATTTAAAGTCTGATTCAGATAAAAGTATGAAACATGGTCGAAGTTGGACTATGCATCAGTTCAGATTAAATAAATGATTAAAGAAAGCAATTTGTTTTGCCTTCTCAAGCAGGCACAGTTCAAACAGGGAGTTGAACTTTTGAATTGATTTAAATCTAGTCTGTGAATGCTTATCTTTTTTGTCTTTGGGTGTTCTTGATTTTTTTTCTGAATATTCTTTTTGTGCTGCTGGGATTGACCAATTTCCATCAATTAAAATTAAAATAGCACATTCTATGAATGTTTTTACAATATTTATTGAAAAAACTGTTGGTGAAACTCTCTCTTTCTCTCTTTTTAAGTAGGCTGTGATTAATCTCTTGCACACAATTAGGCTTTTTGTACTTTTAGTTCAAGAAGAAAAAAACGTGTTTAGCCTATTTCTAAAAATAAAAATTCACATGATTCTGATCATGTAAAGAGCAGGAGTTAATGCTTTTATTGTGAAAACTAATTTAATGCTATCAAATGACTTTCATTAATCAGAATTTCTGCTTTTCTTTTTTCTCAGCTTAATTTTGGAGGACTTCTTCTATCGAGTGTTTGAACTAAATTCAGCTTTGGATTCAGTTTGAAGATACCTTTTAACAAAGCAGTGAGAATGGCCATCTCAATATCTTGTTGCCCTTCAGAGCCCATTCGAAACACTGTGATCTATTTTCAAAAAGAAAAGAAAAAATATGAGTGTATGAGTTCTGTAATCATTCATAAAAAGTGGGATGTGATTCTGTACAGAATAAATGAAGAATTGTACTGATGGAGGGAGAAATAAGTTATTTTAAGCATTGCTTCAGTTTTCTAGCACACTGTGGCTGACCTCAGGAGCACAAAAATTTTACTCATCAGCTTGAGTGATAACATTCTTCCTTGTTAGAAACGCCACCACATCCAATAAAATTACGCTGATGCTTCAGTCACATGTGCAGCCATGGTGGATGGGATTAAGCAAAATTCTAGGGCTGGCTTCAGAATGTGTTAATAATGAGGATCTTACAGCTGTTTAAAGCAGGCTTGATAGAAAAATTAAAAGAAAAATAAAATATTTTTAACCCTCAGAATGATTATTTGTATTGGTTTGAAACAGCTGTTCAGACAAGATGCTTTTAGTGTAAAAAGGCTCCTCATGACACTTTAACATGAGATTATAAGTGCAGCACACTAAGTGTTTGTTAAGAGCTCAAACATCTCATTAGTTCTTTCACGTTGTTCAGATTGGGTACGAAAGCCAAATGGTATGAATAAGGTCTGATCTTTGTAAAAGCTGTTAAAGATGCTTATCTGAGTCCATGGAAGCATTATGGAAGCACAGCATACTCATTAATGAACTGATAGCACTCTGCAGACTGAAAGCCAGGGGAGCGGAAGTAAGGATGTGTGTGAGGATTAGAGGGATGCATCCTTCATTTATCTGCGGGCTTTCTGTGAATATTTGAAGTACTAGCCAGGTTTTAGTGTGTGATGATCTTCTTAAATCAAAAGTAGAGAGTCAGTTATTATAAAGTACTTGTCACATGACATATGAAGGAATCTGATGGTCGTGTTTGAAATCTTTGACAGTCATTTAAAAGGCCCCTTCTGATCTGTGAATTCCTTTCTTTGGAGAAAATTCATTTCCTAACAAACTTTTTGATCATTTTTACACAACTGTTGAAATTGTCAGATGGAGATAATCAGTGAAAAGAAGTGAAAACCAAAAGAATGAAATGATTTATTCACCAAATAAAAAACACACAGTGATGAGTGAAATGGATGAATGACAACACAGACAAGTTTTTCCACACTTAAAGTAGTTTTTATTTATTAATAAACACAACACCCACACATGGGCAATGGTTTTAATGACGAGAAGCATGGTGATGTTAACTTCCCTCACGCTCACCAGTTCCCTTTTCTTCATGCACTCCATCACCATTAACAAGATCTGCTGGGATTGGCTTTTGCTATAATTGAACGTCTTCTGAATAGTAACTAAAAGTTGATCCCTAACGTCGTCATTAACCAGGCTAAAAGAAAAAGAAACAAAAAATCAATAAAAATAAGATTTTATTTCCACACAAATGTTTGGAAAATTTCCAAACTAATCTCACCCTCCATCTTCTGAGAACTTGTGAGCGAAAGAAATGATGTCGGATGCGCGTCCACTGCCATCACACACCACCACTGGGATGGGTGGCTCATCCCTCAGGCTTTCCAAAGCAATAGAAATAACATTAGGACCCCCCTCCACTATCAGGCACACCAAAGGAACTCCTTGACCTAAACCTGGAACACATAGAAACACAAAGTCAATCTAAAATGTGAATGTTTCACTTCATCCTCATATTATTTAAGATGATGATCAGGAGCAATATGATGGAACAGTTTAAAATTTGTCAATAGACAAACCAGAAGGAGGAGGGAATGAAGTTATTGGTGGCAGCTGAGCATCCCTTTGCTGTCCCTGCCTTATCCAAGCTCCAGGCATAGGATGACAAAGGGAAGCCCACAGGCCACAGAGGAAATCTCCATCTGTTTGTCCAACAAGATCCAGGCTCATAAATCAATCAGACCGGGATATGTAGTGTGGTATCTGACTGGGTTGATCTAACTTACGAGTGTTGATCTTCTGTAAGGAGATGTGCTTCTCGAGCAGTCGGCGGAGTTTAACCTCCGAGCCGTACTTCCCACAGGTCCCATTATCGGTGAGAATGAAGTGAGAGTGGCTGCTGTTCAACACTGCCAGCTTGCTTAGTGGGTTTGCCATCGACTGATAAGGTCTGGTTACCTTCAGAAAGCAAAAAATATTAATAAATACAGTGAATACTTTTTTCTTCTTTTTTTTTCACAAAAATGTACATTTTTGTAAAACAAAAAATTCATTTCTTACATCTTTTCCAATGATATCCTCTTTGTTTTCTAAGATGCCCCACGGAGCAATTCCTATAGCACACACCTTCCCTCGGGACTTGCAGGAATGGTCTTTTAAGGCATCTCCAACATGGCGGATCACCCCTAAAATGGGATGAACAGAAAAGTGCAATATGCATAAAACCCTTTCAGGGTAATAAAAGGGTTCCATTATGAGATGTACTGGGGCAACAGCCCATAATTTCAACACAGATTGCCATTTGAGCCGCTTTCCCCTGCAAATGCTTTAATTATAAAGCTTAAATCTGCAACAATGGCCAGTCAAATCTCCTCCAAACAATGCAAAAAAGGTATTATGTAATAATAATTTAGAGCAAAGGCAATCTTCTAATGTCACATGCTGATTCTAAGTGAATATTAAAGCATCATTTCAAACAGTAAGCTTCCCACCTGTGTTAACGCCACCAGTGAAGATCCAAGCTCCTGTTGTGACAGCTGCTTTGATCAAACCTTTGCCAAAAACTTGTTTCAGTTTGGGCTGGAGGTCAAAGTTCTGGAGACCACCATGCACAGAGATGAGCAGTGTGGGTAGCTCCAACTGCCAGTCCTTCACCATCAAATGCAGAAGGTTATCAGGCTTGGTGTCGTAGGAAACCCGAATATACTGTAAAATAAATTTAGTCTAAAGTCAGCTGATTTGATCTCCATTTGTACATGCAGTAGTTTTCAACAAGTGAGGCTCACCATGGCTTTATTGATGAATCCACCACCCTGGAATTCAATGATTCCATAAGAGTCTGTTGGGTACGTCCGGGTGTGTTTGATCACACTCCATTTATCATTCGGAGTGTCAATCTGCACCAGCGGGGCGGCTTCCTCTAAGGAACTGGCACCAGGAGGGATGGCCACATGATGGGTGACCAGCTGACCACAGGCACACCTACAACAGGCACATTACACACGTCATGAACTTCATCTCATAAAGATAGTAAATTGGCAGCAGCATGTTCTATAAATGTTCCATAATTGTTCCAATATTGGCTAAATCACTTTTTGATTTAATTAGGCAATTAAAGAGAGACCATTACTTTTTATTTTATTAAATAATATAATTTGAGTTGTCACAAGATACAAGTCAGATCATCACAGGCCTAGAGAATGCAAACACTGTCTTAGTGAATGGACTACTGCAATTATTATCTGTGTGATGGATTTTTTTTTCTTTATATTTACCTTGTTGGATCCTTGCTGGGAAATATGTGAACACATTCTCGCTTGAGAAATGTTCTTTCAATCCAAGCTTTCTGTGCCTGTGAGAGACAAAATATAACCGATTCTGTTAGGTCACGGTGACACAGAGAGGGACATTGAGTCACAGCAACAAGGGAAGGATCACAATGTGATACATCCTTAACTTGTACTTTATGTTGCTAGGTGAAATGAATAATCTGCTATCTCAGATTTTCTTGGAGTGGAGTGATGACTGATAGCCTAGCAACCAAGTAAAGCATCACATCTTCTCACTTTGTCGAGCTCTGCTCCAACTCCTGTCTGATCTTTTCCAAAAAAACTGACATTCCGAAGACCTTTGTCAACAGTATCAGCCCAATTAAAACTCAAACAGCGGAAAACCCAAAACAATGGAAAACTACAATTTATCCCATTTTTTTCTTTTGTGACATTGCCTACAAAAGTGGAGTCACATCAGAATTCATTAGTTAGAGACCATGCATGAACTTTATTTAAGTCTTATGCCTGTCACATGTTTGCTTCTAAAACACAGAGTCCCTGTTCTACACTGAGAGAACAGGGGGTTTGCAAACACCAAACTGACTGAAACGTTTGTAAACATCTTTAATTTAGCGTGAAAATGGGATATTTTAGGAGAAATATGAAATGATTCACAAATGCATGCATTTATACATACATGTGATACTTAAATGTATATTTTCACATAGATATTTTTGTAAAAGATATCTAACTCTTTCTGTATATATCAAGTTACATAGACGTATATACCTGTAAGTTGAATAAGTTATTCCTGTTCAATAAGTTAAGCATTTCCAAACCCCCTGTTATTTAGCTCTTCCAGTTGCCATTTAATATTAAGATTCTGGCTCCCTTTGTTGTTATTTCTAGCCCCTTTTTTAATCATTTTTAAGTTTTCTTCTTTATTGGCAGTGCTCCATCCCAAAGTGATCATGCATCATTGGGCACAG